>JAALGY010000054.1:0-2626102 GCA_032358165.1 Diplosphaera chodatii | reverse complement strand
CCCTAAACCCTAAACCCTAAACCCTAAACCCTAAACCCTAAACCTAACCCTAAACCCTAAACCCTAAACCCTAAACCCTAAACCCTAAACCCTAAACCCTAAACCCTAAACCCTAAACCCTAACCCTAAACCCTAAACCCTAAACCCTAAACCCTAACCCTAAACCCTAAACCCTAAACCCTAAACCTAAACCCTAAACCCTAAACCCTAAACCCTAAACCCTAAACCCTAAACCCTAAACCCTAAACCCTAAACCCTAAACCCTAAACCCTAAACCCTAAAACCTAAACCCTAAAAAACTAAACCCTAAAAACCCTAAAAACTAAACCCTAAACCCTAAGCCCTAGGGCATCAACTGTCAATGTGCTGGTACAAGCAAATCCTAGCAAAGGTAGACCGTTGGAGCATGGCACACATTTGCATGGTGCTGAGGCATCGGTACGCAGCAAGTCTGCATCCAGTCTCACGGTCGTACTGTAGCAGCATGCTGCGAGTCTTGGGGTGCGCGACAAGTGCAGCTCCCAGCCAGGTGCTGAAATACTTGCCCATGATGTTCTATGTAGCGCACAATCGAGGCATGTTGAGCAGCGACTGCTACAGCTGTTCCTCTTGCCTCACGTATGCCCTGATAGCTGTCCCTGCTGTACACCTGCCGCCTGACACTGCCTGCGCTGCTGCGACATGGCGCCATGACTGTGGCGATGCGCTTGCGGTGCGGTTGCAGCGCCAAGGCTGGCCTCTGCACGTAGCCCCGCCTGGCCCTGCAGCACAGGTGCTATGAGAACGTCGGGCTCCAGACAGTTCGTGAAACGCATGTATCATGCAGCCCATACGCTCCAAGCATGATGGCGTCTGAGAGATGTGCAAGCAAGAAACCTGTATGAGGGCAGCCTGACGGGGCACAACGCTCCTTGCAGGGCAGCACTGATTATTACCTAGCTTCACGCGCCGGTGAGGTGGTGCAGGTACCATCAGGCGGGCCGGTGAAGCCTCAAAGGCTGCTCCAGACCATGCGCAGGCATGGGCCTCGCTGTGGCTGCAGGCAGGCTATCGACGGCTCACAGCCGGCACATACATTCCAGCGGTCACATGTATGTCAGTGAGTACGCTGCTCACCTGCTGCAACGTCCAAACCCGCGTTGACATGGAGTCCAGTCCGCTACGCCTGCAGGGCATCAGCAGCTGAAACCCGGCCACACGGACACTATTTCTGCATTCTGCCATGCATGAAGCCTCGCTGCTGGCCACATGACTCATAGCACAAGGCGCGCGGACCTGCGGCCCGGTATCAGGCTCGCTGGCCGTCCTTTTGCGTGCCAGAGGTGCCCCAACATCAGCCGGCACAGCGACTGGCGCCGACAGCCTGACGGGGAGTCCGCTCCGCGAGGTGTGCCGCGAGATGTGCTTCTGATCGTAACAGACGTTTTGCGACCGGTAGCGCATGACCAGGTGCTGTGTGCTGGCCGCACTTAGCGTGTTTCGCAGCTCGCACTGTGCAGGGCACCAGCTTTCACTCTGCATGGTCCCACTGGAATCTGCTTTCATTCTGGGCCCCTTTTGCCTAGTGGTAAGAGCCCTACATGACTGCTGACAGCCTGGCCAGAGCATGTCAAGCGGTGTAGTATTCATGCAGATGTGAGCCTTGCGCTTGTTACACGGAGCAGATATCAGATAGTTGTGGCTTGCGCAGGAGCCATTGTGCAACACCTCCAAAAGCTCTAACATGACAGCAGAGGCTGCGGCTGCATCCGCGGCGCTGCCGCCGCGGGGAGGATCCGGCGACGCTGCGCTCGGCGCGCTGCTGGGGTGCCTGGTCGGAGACGCAGCAGGTAGGATGCACTACGAACCGTCACCCAGTGCAGCTTTGGCTGCCGCGGCCCGAGCAGCAGCCAGCTACCAGACCTGCGGCACCCATTGACGCCATGCTCAAAACAGCAGAAGGATCCTCGGTAATCAGGCCCTGGCATTGACCTTACAGTCACATTGCATACACACGGTACACCATGGTTGCAGGTGCGGTCCTGGAGTTCCAGCAGGATGTGTCGGCGGGCGAGGTGGGCTGCGCCTCAGAACACTGCCAGCATCTGCTGCAATTGGCATACCTGCTGGGCACATGTGCACCGGCACGTGACCTCACGGCACGCTCCAAGCGACTTGCAAGATTCTGCACGCTGCAGGTGCGGCATGCGCTGACGTTCCCCGGCGGCGGCGCCCACAGCGTGGGCCCCGGGCAGGTCACGGACGACAGCGAGCTGGCGCTGTGCCTGGCGCGCGGGCTGGCGACCGCGCCGCCGCCGGCCTTTCCGGCGGCAGCTGTGGCGGCGCAGTACGCTGCCTGGCTGGCAGACCCGCTCGGCCCATTTGACATCGGTGATCGCGTACTGCTGCCTGGCAGTCCGACACAGCCTGATGTGACGAGTCCTCGTGCTAGCCTAGTGCAGCATGGTGCCTGCTGAAGCATCTCCTGCTGTGTACCAGCGCATAGTTCGCATTTGCCTGCAGGCAACACCACGATGAATGCCTTCCAGCCCGGCGCCGTGGCTCTAGAGCGGGGCGTCGGCGACGCAGCAGTGGCGCAAGCCATCGAAGCCGCCGCTGCAAAGGTACCCGGCTGAGGGGAAGGTGTCGAAATGACTGTTTTAGCCTCGACTGCAGCTCGCACGTCTGACACCAGTTTGCGACCCTGCAGCGCAACCAGGAGTCGAAGTCGAACGGCTGCCTGATGCGGTGCGCGCCGCTGGCGGTGTGGGGGCACCGCCTCGACGCGCAACAGCTGGCGGCGGCCGCGCAGGCAGACTGCCGGCTGACCAACCCCAACCAGGCCTGCCAGGTGCTCTGCCACTCAGCGACGCTGGGGACTGCAGCCAGCAGAGCATGCTCATGCAGAACTCGTGCTGAAACTGCCATCCAACAAGAGTTGCACCGCGGTCAGCTGTCCACCATGGCATATCTGCTGCAGGATGCGTGCGCTGCGTATGTGATCGCGCTGGCGGCGCTGGTCGCCAGGCCACGCAACGCCGCTGGCGCAGCCACTGCCGCGGACGCCTGGATGCGTGCACACGCGTGCGAGGAGGTGCGCGGCTGGCAGCGGGAGTCCAGGGAGCCGGGCGCCGGGCCGGCCTGCACCTCGCAGATCGGCTTTGTGCGCTGGGCGTGGGTGCATGCCTTCAGGTGAGCCATCATGTGGTCTCATTGTGCACCTCGTGCAGCTCTGACAGGCAACCCTGCAGCCCGAATGCCAGCATCTGACGCTGCCTGATCGGCCTCAGTTGTGCACCGGTTGGACCTGTAGCAGTGGCAAGCTGGAGGGTAGTCAGGATATGACACCCTCGGGGCATCAGCGCATCTGTGACGTCTGCTGTACACATGGACTTCGGGTGCAGTGATACACAGTCGCTGCCTACGCCCGGCCACCGCATTCTGAACATGACGCTGGTACATCCACACAGGCTGCTGCGGCGGGAGTGCAGCTTTGAGGGCGCCATCGAGTCCATCCTGCTGCATGGCGGCGACACCGACACCAACGCAGGTGAGGGTTGCCAGACACACTCCTTCAGGGATTTTGTTGTCTTCAGGGATTTCTGCTGTCTCCTGTGCTGCATGCCGTGTACACTGCAACGAGACACTGTAGCTTGCTGCCATAGATCTGCTGCGTGACTTGCGCCCTGCCGCCGCAGCCATTGTGGGCGCCATGATGGGGGCGCTGCACGGCGCGCACGGCATTCCAGCCGCCTGGCGCGCAGCGGTGCTGGGCAGCGCCAGCCAGACCGGCGGCGGCGGCGGCATCAGGCGGCCGCAGTGGCTCGCACCGGCGCAGGCGCCGGGCCTCGTCGAGCAGCTCATGGCGCTGGCACAGGGGGCGCCAGCACCGCCGGCAGCATAGGTACTGGCAGTCCTGCAAGACCGTTGTTTGTAGCAGGACACCTTCATATGCAGCGCAGCAATGTCAAAAGGGACTCATGTGTTGGCATCCTAGCCGCAAGGTAGACTCGGTGCAGATGTACAGGTGACGCTGGCACTGTTAGTGTGTGCAATGGTTACTCGTGTGCACATTGATGGGACGATTTTCGTGCTTTGATAGCGTCTGCAATAGTTGTACATGCTGATAGGTGGCTTCCTCTTACACAACACGTGCTTGGCGGGCGGCGCCTGAAGTTTCAAGGACCATTGTGTATGTCGCACCGCACTTCGAGGTCATGCTGTCCACAAGCATTTAGGAACTGTGTCAAAAGCTTCCTGGTGTACGCAAAGGATGACAGCAAGAAGCATGGCGATCACCCGGTGCAGCAGAGCACGTTGCCGTCCGCCAGTGCTACGTATGGCATCTTGATCTGGCGGCCGCTGGGCAGCTGCAGCTGCGCTGTTGACTGCGCGCTGTCAGGGTTGCCCTCCCCGATCAGGATGATGCCACGGTTCGGCACTGCTGAGGCCGTCAGCTCCTCATCACCCGCGGGCATCTTTGCAAATGCCTGCGTGTCGCAATGCGTCACACTGACAAGATGCTCATCCAGGCTCTGACGTCACCCACGGCAGCGTTCTGCCAATGAAGGCATCACGCAAGGAGTACCTTGTCACAGTCGATCTGCATTGTCACGGCGCTGGGCGTGCTGCGCTGCGTGAGGTTGCCGGACGGCATGGCCTGAGCCGCACCAAACTCAAAAGGCAGCGTGTTGCTCTTGCCCTGCCAGGGTGGAGACAGAAGCTGCCTCAGACACAGCACGACCGAACCTGCACGCCACACTTGCACTGCAAACAGCCTGCATGAGCCGCACCTGCTGCTGCAGCTCGATGGCGACCTTCGTTGAGCCATTGGCGATCTGCTGCACGCCCTCTTTCAAGCCGCTTAGATCCTCCAGCGTCCAGGGCGGCAACCCCGCATCACCACCTGCACAGCAGCAGGCGCCCTGTGATCTGCAACCGACAGAACGACAGAACGCTCGGGTCGCTTCATAGACGTCGACGACAGCACAGCGCTGACAGATCAGCGTTTGCAAGTACGCACCCGCTTGCTGCTGGTTGTTCCAGCGCCCGCAGGCGGCAACGTACTCGTGAAGGGCGTGCGGCACGACGGCCGGCCGCCGCCTGTGCCCCGCCAGCTTCGCGTCTGCAGCCACGGCACATGCCGCGGATTCGGCTCTGGCTTCTGCTTCCACATGTTCAAGTGGCAGCACTTGTCACCATAGCAAGAGACGCCATGTGCAGCTGCGCACACCAGAGCAGATGTCCGTAAGGACAGCAGGTCATGCAGCTCGCCTCCCATTTGCCAGATCTTGACACCCAAAACCTGGACCCACCTATGTCCAGGCGCGAGGCGGCGCGGTCCACGCCATTGGCGCCGCCCTCAAAGGCGCGCAGCCACAGCGACAGCGCGCCCACCATGACTCGGGAGATGGTGGCGCCCACCCCGCTCTGGCCTCTGCCGCCGCTGCCGCCGCCGCTGCCGCGCCTGGGCCCCTCGCCCAGCTCCTGCATCAGCAGCACGCCGTTCTTGGCGTCCTGCCTAGAAGAACATGTTGCCATGGTCTGTGGTCACAGCCGGCATTGCGCTGTTGCCAGGCTGACCCTGGCGTACGGACCTTCCACCCGCTGCCATGCTGGCGGTGCAGCTGGCTCGCACGAGCGTCAAAACTCTAGCGTACCTGCAGGAACTCGTCGACCTCTGGAACGTCATCGCCCTCCTGGCCGCGCTGCCGGCCGGGAGCGCTGCCGCCATACAGCCCTGCAACTAGGATGAGATGGCAAAACCCTTCTCCTTGCATGCACCAATACGAGCAAAACCTCGGCAAAGAAAGGAGGGCAGGCACCTGTGAGATGCGCTGCGACTGTCTCCGTGGTCACGCGGAAGACGCGGCGGTCGTGCCGCCGCTGGCCCCGCAGCTGCATGGCGAGCATGCAGACGCATATCAAAGGCTGCAGCAAGCTGTGTGGGGGAGACCAGGTTCTACTCTGTGTCAGCCGCACTGCCCACAGACATGCACCGGCGGCTGTGCTGTGCCTGGTGCGTGACCAGCTCCTGCACAGCGGCAAAGGTGTGCTACAACTTGCGCAATTTTCTGCAACTCCCGAACAAGTTACCTGGTGCGTGACCAGCTCCTGCACGGCGGCAAAGGTGTCGTCCAGGCGCTGGCGGCTGAGGAACAGGGGCGTGAGGCGCACGTCGCCCCGGGGCGACGGCAGCGTCAGGTACACCCCCGGCACCGCGAAGACAGGCACGCCCCTGGCAGGCAGATCAGGACATGGGCTCAACCTAGATATGCTCGTTCTCCTGCAAGGGGCAGTGCGTGACCTCTGCATCGCGAGATATTTCAAAGGAGAATCTTGAATGTCACGCAACGCAGCAGCCAGCAGCACCTGAGGGGCTCGGCTGCAGGTTCGGCGGCGCTGGCGCTGCGCAGCTGCTGCGCGTGCTGCACCTGTGCAGGGGGCAAATGCTAGCGGTGTGCAATCCTGCAGGCCGGCTCAAGGACACAGTGTAGTCATGCAGGTGTCGTGGAGGTGTGCTGCGGCAGATGGTCATACCTGCTGGGCGTCCGGCTGCAGGAAGGCGTGCCCCGGGTACTTGTCCAGCAGCACCAGCGCGTTGCCCCAGGGCATAGACCGCAGCCGCTTGGGCCACTGCTGCGGCTGTACCTCCTCTGCTGCAGGCTGTGCAACGCTGCCGCCACCGCCGTTGCTGCTGCTGATGCTGCTGCTGCTGCTGCTGCTGTTGCGCTGGGCATCTGTAGACGTCCGTTGCCAGAAGCGCCACCAGGGCCGGCTGGCGCCGCCGTCGCTGCCTCCTGCTGCCGCCGCCCGCTGCCGCCTGGCTGCCTCAGCGCTTCGTTCTGCATCCCGGCGCGCCAGCACCAGACGACCCTCCAGGGCCAGAGCATCCAGGGTCGACAAGGTGCCTGCACTCCAAACAAAGCCTCAGCACACCCACACAGCGAATCTCTTATGTGCAGCCAATGCGAATCGTATCCACCGAGTCACCGAGACGATGCTTCCGAGAGTCCAGCAGAACAGCCTACCTGCGGGCGGCCAGCCGAACACGCGGCCGGGGCGGTCGGACAGCGGCGGCAGCCCCGCGGCGGCGTGCTGGCCGGCGGCGCTGGTGTGCATGCGCAGCTCCGCCTCGCACGTCGGGTCCGCCAGCTGCACGTACGCCCGCGGCACCTGCAGCGCCTCCGCCACCGCCGACGCCATGTCGTTGGCCGTCCTGCACCGCAGCGCCGCCCTTTCAGAAGTTCGGAAGAGCATAGTACAGCCCTTTGATGGGCAGGGTCGGGTGCTGCAACAATGCTGCCAACAGGCAGCGGTGAGTGCTGCAGCGCATTGCAGCAAGCACTGCATCGATGGAACGCCCCACCTGTCTTCAACCAGGAACACGTCACCAACCAGCAGGGTGGGCACGATGCCGACCTCCTGCCGGAGCGCTGCCTGAGCATGCCGGGCAGCAGCTTCACGCTGTGCCTGCACCAGGATCCAGACAGATCCGGCTGACCTTTTCGGCTGCACTGCGTGACACCAGTCGGGCAAGCTGCCAAGATGTCGCACCCACCTTCCGCTTGAAGACACGCAAGTCCTTCCAATCTGGGTCTGCGTCAGCATCGCTGCCGTCACTGCTGCTGCTGCTGTCCACGATGATCGCCGGTGGGGTCGGGGCTGGAGGCCCTGCTGCCGCTACCGGCATGTCGGCCGTCTGGGCAACAGCTGTGACCTGGCTGATACCGCCGCCGCCACAGCTCGCCGGCAGCGGCATTGCCGTGACTGCAGCGCTGCAGCGGGCAGCCGCTGCTGCTGGCCACACTTGCACACCAAGCGTGTGCTGGCACCGCACCAGCATGCGCTGGTGAGAGGCTGCCGTCTGCTCATTTCGCAGCTCAAATTCCGTCTGCATGGCGGCGCCGAGTGCGGGGTGTTCTCATGCGCCACAGCGCCACACAGAGAGCGATCCCAGCCTTTTAGCGCATCTCGATCAAGCTCAAATGCTGCATACAGTTGTAGAACAGCAGCGAACATGAAAGTCACCGCGCAACTGGAACGCACATGTGCGTGCATTGCCAAATGTGTCGTGCCATGTCAGCAGCATGCCTGAGCAGCCTTCCACTGCGACCAGCGCGAAGCGCACACCTGCATTTGCACGTGCCGCCACAGCACGTTGCAAATTTCTATCATCTGCAACATCGTGTTGCAGCTTCACGGTCTGCTGCTCTGCCAGTCAGCGCTGCTCTGCGCGCCACGGGAACCCGCACCTGCTGCATCCCGATCATCGTGCGCGGGTTCACAAACGCGGTGCAGCTGCGTGGCGCGGTACAATGGTCAGCACGCGCAGGAAACAGCAGCAGCCCGACCCAGCGCAGGCGTCGGAGTCGGATGACGATGCGCCGCCTGAGGAGGTCGGCGCGGCCGCGAGCCAGGTGGGCAGCTTGCAGTCCATGTGCACAGCAAGCGGCGGGTCGCACAGCATCCCAAGGGTCAGCTAGAAGCCCTGACAACATGGATAGTTACCAGCGTTGCTACATCAGGCTGAGGCGGGCATGCGACGGTCGCCGTCGTCACCAGACTGTACCCGTATGGCACTCGATGATGCCAGCTTTGACACTGCACACAGGCAGCGGAGGCAGAACGGCAGCAGCGTGTCGAGCAGGCGGCGGCCGCCAGGCGCACGCGGGGCACAGCGGCAGCGCAGCAGGCGCAGCCGGCGCCGGAGGCGGAGCAGCCTGCAGCGGCGGTGCAGCACGATGCAGCAGAGCCTGCAGCCATGGCACCCGGCGCCGAGGACCGTCTGCCTGACGACGTGGTTGCGGAGCTGCTGCAGCGTGAAAGGTGCGCGCCAGCCTGGGCGGCCTGGTGCTTTCTGTGTTCCTTTATGCCCTGGTCCACGTGCCACATGCCAATGCTACCGCCTTAGGCCAATCTGTGCAGCCCAGTAGGACAGCACCTGCATCGTGGTTGGCATGTGCATCGCATCACCATCTGCTGTTACATTGCGCAGGGACGCAGCTGCAGCCGGGCCCGCCGCAGCAGGGCCTCCAGCTGACGGCAGCCAGCAGCGGTCCAGCGGCCGAACCAGGACCCTGCAGCGGCAGAAGCAGCGCGAGCGCCGGGTCGGCAATGTGACAGTGCGGGTGCTGGACGCCTCCGAATCACTGCCGCCCTCAGGTCCGTTGGTGGCCCGTGCGTTGTCAGAGAGGATCGTTGTTCCTGCTGTCCAGCTGGTGGAGCCCGGCCGACGGTGCCCTTCCTTTCAGCCACGCAGCTGGGATACTTCAGGGAATACGGCTGCTTGTTCTGAGTGTCCGCACACACTGTGTGTCTGGCACCCTGCAGAAAGGGCGCTGGCGTTCCGGCGGCAGCAGGGCGGGCGTGTGAAGCGGTCACATGACATGCTGTACCCAACGCGCGTGGGGGGCGGCAGGAAGCCCTACTGCGGCCCGGCCGTTGACTTCGTGTGATTATGCTTTGGTCAATGTTGCTGGATCACCAGACACATTTGGACACTGGGTCTGATGCCCCACCATGTAATAATGCCATCCTGCTGGGTAGACCATGTGCAACACATTCGTGGCTGTTACAGCTAGCTGAACCAACAAGCACTGAAAAGACACTCGGCTTAGACTCGCTGACAAAATCTGTGCTGATGACCGTGCTTCGCTGCTTCACCGCTTGCGCTTGCCGCCCTTGAGCTTGGGCTTGCCGCTGCGGTACCGCCCCGCCTTCTTGCGCGGCTTGTGCACCGGCAGCTGCGGCGCGGCCTTTGCCGCCGGCTGTGCTCCCGCGCCACCAGCCGCCGCTGCAGCGGCTGCCGCGTCTGCCGCGGGGCCCGCCGCCGCCGCCGCGTCATCATCGCCCCTGGGCTGCTGCACCGACGCCAGCACCGCCTCCCAGCTGAGCCCCGCGTCGCCATAGCCGTCGCTCTCCGCGCCGCTGTCGATGTCGCCCGAGCGCAGCGAGCCGTCCTCGTCGTCGTCTGACGCCTCATCGTCGCTGCCGCCGCCCGCTGTATCCTCGCCTTCAGACTCGCTGCCGCTGCCCGCGGCCTCGCTGCCGCTGCTGATGCGGTCCTCGTCCTGCACATGTTGCACCGGCATTGGCCAACTGACATGGCTTAGGCGTTGACACGAGTGGTGCCAGCTCAGGTTTGTCGCTTGTTGGCACAGCAAGAGGGCTTACTTGGGCGTAGTCACGTGCAACGCGCTCAATACCCGCCTCAGGGCACAGCACCCTGGGCCACCCAAATCAGACAGGATGCGCAGGCACGCGGCACCTGCGCAGCGGGGGTGGCCTCGGCGCCCGCCCCCGCCTCGTCGCCGGGCATGAAGAACTCGCCCTGCACGGGGATGGCGCGCCGCCGCTGCCGCTCGCTGGCAGCCGCCACGGTGGCGCTGATGGCTGCAGCCGCCTCGCGCTCCTTCGGCGTCGGCTCCGGTCCTGCTGCTTCCTGCAATGGCGTTTGACAAACACAGTAGGGCTGACTATCAGCGTTTGGTGCTGCCACTGATGCCGCCGCTGATTCTGCCAAGGCTCTCTTGCTGCCAGCCTTCACAAGACTGCACAGCTCCCGTCCGTGCCCACGGTGCTTCTGCAGTGGCATCCACATGCGGGACCAGGGGTGCAAGGTGCAGGATGCCGGAAGTGCATCGTCCCTGCGCACGCCGGCCGCACCTGGTCGTCTGGCGGGCCGTCCGCGGGCGCTGCAGGGCCGGCGGCCGGGGCGTCGACGTGGCCCGGGGGCGCCGCGAAGTAGGGGATCTTGCCGCGCTGCCAGTCGTACAGCACCATCTTCGCGGCGGTGTTGGCGTCGGGCTCGCCCCCCCGCAGCAGCCGGCCCCCGGCTCGCGCCAGCTGCGCCAGAAAGTCCTCCGTGTCCGTCCAGCTCTGGATCTTGTACGCGCGCCGCTGCAGGGCATAATAGGAGGGTTGTTACACGGGCTTCAGTGTCAGGCTTCGCAGTGCAAGCTGCTGTGGTCGATGGGAAGGCACACAGTGACGAGGGATGGCGGGTTGACCGGATGCTGATACCGTGGAGGTGTGCAGAGAGGTACAAAGGGAGCAACTGCTGGTGCAGCGCACCAGGTACTCGGGCTTCACACGCTGCAGCACTGCATCTATGTGCTGCGTCGCGTCCTCCTGCAAGATGCACGTGACGCGCTCAGCACAGCCATTGCGCGTCTGAGCAGCTGCTGCCAGCCCTTCTGAACCTTCAAACTGACGATGCCACTACACTGCTAGTACACCTCGACACGGTGCAGCGCAGAAGCGATGATTCCGATTGCAGCAGCCAGGGCGCCGCACCAGGTTCTCCACGCGCACGACGCCCTTGAGCACCAGCTCCGAGTCGGGCTCGGCCTGCGCGGCGTGCACCACGCCCGGGCAGTCGATGAGGAAGATGCGCTTCATGAGCGTGATGTACTGCCACACCTTCGTCTCCCCCGGGATGGGCGCCGTCTTGCACACCTGCGGGGGCGCAGGGGTGAATGCCCCAGTGTTTGACAGCGCTACTCAGCAGCACTGGACTGCATCTTGAGGCGAGAGCATGTGCTGGAGTGCTGCCGCCGACCTCCGCTGACAGCTGACGGCTGCTCACTGTCAGGAAGCATGCAGAAGCGGCAGGTTGCCAAACATCCACACTGCGGGGGGAGATCTGACTAAGAATGTGCACTGGAGGAGGAGGCTCACCTTCTTGGTGCGCAGGGTGTTGATGACGGAGGACTTGCCGACGTTGGGGTACCCCACGAAGCCGACGCTGATGTACTTCTTGTCTGACCGCAGCCGCGACAGCTGCGCAGCGGGCGACAGCACCATCAGCCATCACCCGTCATCCTGTCGGTGACGCGGCCCGCTGCTACTCTCGCACACGGACTGCAGTCTGATCACGCCGCATGCAGACAGCATGCCGAAGCACCATCAGCTGTCATCTGCCCCTCTGTACGCAGCTGTTGACACTCAGCCAGCTGAACAACAATCCGCCATGCCGCCTGACGGATAGACAGCATGCCAGTCCCGCTTGACAATGCACGCACCTGGCGCAGCAGCGACAGCAGGGCGCCCTTGCCGAAGGGGTGCCCCATGCTGGCGTGGAACGCGAGCGTCGGGTACTCCCGGCTGAGCGCGTGCAGCCAGCGCTTGGTGACCCAGGCGGGCACCTGCGTGTGCACACAGCAGTCATACCTTTGTGTTCCAGATTGTCCACAGGCCGTGACCTGTGACGAGGGTGGCCTGCCCGACAGCTTTCCGCGTGCAGAGCCCGGCGCCGCCGCTCACCAGGTCGCATTTGTTGAGCAGCAGCAGGAGGTGCTTGTGGCGCGCGTGCTTGCGCAGGTGCTGCTCCAGCTGCGGGCTGCGCGTCCCCATCGGATCCCGCGCATCAATCACCTGCTCATCGTTCAGGGTGTAAGGGGCCATATTCTTAGGTGAACTTGCCCAGCTATTCATCCTGTCAACTGCACCAGTTCTGTGAGCTGTGAGCTCCCTTCGGGTGAAAGTCTTCAGCCGTATCAGCAGTGGCACGCATTTCTCGAGCAGCGGTGCCGCACCTGGATGACGACGTCGGAGGAGTCGATGACCTTGTACAGCTCCCCCCAGATGCGCTTGGACTGGCCCGCGCCCATCACGTTCTCCCGCATTGCCTCCCGCACCCCCGAGCTCGCCAGCTGCGCCTCCGCCGCATCGCCCTCCCCCCGCACCTCGAACCTGCGCAGACCAAAACCCTAAACCCTAACATCAGGCCCAAACTGAGGATCAGATGCTGCAGACATAGCAGGTAAGTTCAGGCAGACAGGGGGTCAGTGCAGCCGCGCTTGCTGGGCCAGCCGGTGGCGGGGGCAGCCACCCTGCTGCCAGTCCTCAGGAGTGCCGTGAAGCACTGTCTGATCGTCGAACATGTTGACATGTGAGTTTGACAACAGCAACCAAAGGTTGGGAAGACGCACTGGCCCGAGGCGGCGGTGGTGCGTGTCACCAGGTCCGCCAAATCCTCCGCCGCCAGGCGCGGCCGCTTGCGGGTGCGCTTTTTGCCGAACGTCGCGTCGAAGGGCTGCGTGGCATATGTGAGTGGGCTGTCAATGCCGCCAAGGAAATGATGACCCCTGACGGATGACAATGCAAGATGCACACAGTGTCCATCCATGTATGTGTTTGCAGCTGCTGGCACGCTCGCACGCCCGACACACTTGATAGGCAGGGTTGAGAATGCTACAGCAGCGCCAGCTGCACAAGCACATGCTGGCACACGGCTGTGGGCACTGCACGCCTGCAGCAGACATTGAGGCCAACAAACGGTGATGTCGATCCGGCCCTTTCGCTGCACCCCTGGGTTGCCAGCAGGTGGGAGCGGGCGGCCTTGCCGCCGGCGCGCGCGACCTTCTCCGGATCCTCCAGCAGCGACATGGGCAGCTTCTTCTCCCGCAGCAGCACCGTGTACGCGTCTTGCACCTGCGCCACGCCAGCAGACAACGCTCCAGGCTGAAATGGTGTTGCTGGTAGAGCTTGCAGCCAGGTTGTGGTGATCCTAGGTGCTAGCATTCGTGCTGAAGACTGCAGAGTCAATGCTGGAGCAGCAGACTGACCTCACGCTGTACACACCTTGGTGCTCATCTGCTCGCGGAAGGACTCCAGCTGTTTCTGGCCGATGACGCGGGTGTTGCCGAACCAGCGGCGGTCGGGGTGGATGCGGGTGCTGGGCAGCTCGGCAGACTGGTACTCCTGGTGGATGAGCTTGCCGTTCTTGTCGCGCTTGGCGCGCTTGCTGTACATGTTGAGCCGCCGCACCTGCGGCAGCAGCATTGCGCCGTGCCCACCAGTGGCGGCCGCCGAGAACAGTGCATGCGGCAACCCCCCAGCAGCCGCAGCGTAGCAGCGCTTGCCCAGCCTATGCATGCATGGAAGTGTACAAACGTTTCAAAGGCATCATGCACAGCTCACCGTGGCGGCATCGCGCTGGCCTTTGGTGCCCTTGCTGGGGCGCGCGGCGTCACCGGAGTGCGCCGCCTTGCGGGTGTCCGGCGGCGCCGCCTTGCGCTTCTGGCCGCCCATGGTGCGCGGCCGCAGGCGCTGTGACTGCGTTGCCAGCACCTGGCGGCAGGTAGGCCTGTCTAATGTGCCTGTTCGCTGTTGCCTGCAGCCGCACTTTGCAGTTGTGGCGGTGTGAACGTGTCACACCAAGCTGCAGAGCCTGCAAGCTGCAGCTTCGATCAGCTTTGTACCCTCGACAAGCTAAGTAACGGTCATCCTGACGGTGTTGCCTGCTGGTCATGCTGCAGTGCCAGTGCGGGTTTCTTCCGACGGCAGCTGGTACATACCCTGCAGGCTGCTCGTAAAGCGCACCCGAGCTATCTTGCTGCTGTCCCATCGGGCCTGCCTTGGATCGACGCCTTGATCCGCTGTGCAACTTGCATCGACGGATGACAGCGCTGAAGTAGGCACATTGAGGCGCCTCGGCATCGCTGACGTGCTGCAGTGGACAGCATTGCGAGTTGTGTGCAGTCGCATCGCAGCAGCCGCCCAAGGCAGGCGGGTTTGCTTGAGTTGGACACCCCAGCGCCACATTGGTGCTGCCGTAGACATCACAAGGTACTGCAACAGATGTCAAAGCACGCATGCTGTGCAGCCTCTGACTGCTGGCAGCCGAAGGTGAAGTGACACCTCCACTACAATACCGGAAGCAGGTCTGCAGTCCACTGACGCCGGAGCCGGCTCACACAACGCAGGCAGCATGGCAGACGCCAGCGGTGTATCGGAGCAGATGAGCCGGCAGTGGAGCGGGCACTCAGATGACAGGTGCATCCGCCGCATGCATGCTGCACACATGAGGCGCAGGCACTTGCCGCATGCACGTGCTGCGAACCCCTGTCGGTTACCCCATCGCATGAGTATGCAAATATGCACTCGTCGGACTGTCCGCGTTCCTGCGACGCAGCGACGAGGATGTCATCCTGCCGCCGCCGGACTCGGACATCGACGTCTCGGACGCCGGCGATGACCCGCACGACGGCGAGGAGGTGAGGGGCGCAGCCGCACAGGCCACGTGCTCACGCTGCTGCCGCCACACGTGGCTGCCGCAGGGAGTCTGCGGGGTGGCGGTAACAGCTGGCACATCTGCTGCGAAGGACATGCACGTTTGACGCATGTTCTCGGGCCGCAGATGTTCGATGCCAACGACACTGAAGCGGAGGAGGGCTACGCGCACCATGGGGACGACGACGGTGACGACGACGAGGAGGATGGCGACTACACAGAGGCGCAGGAGAACAACACCTTCGCGACGCCGGCCGGCAGCCAGGCCGGGGACCATGAAGACCACCACGCCATTGGTGGGCGTCCCGTCTGCTCGGTCGCCCACATGTGGTGACTGCATATTCGGAGCGCACACCCGCAGGTGCACGGAGGCGACGGCAAACGGGTGTCCGGTCGACCAAGCTGCACGCAACTGGTGGCTGAGGGTTTGCTCCCAACACTCTCAGATGACCTGCACCGGGCCGCGGCTGAGGAGGCGGCGGCCACCGCAGCGGAGCGGCCGCAGGCGCAGCCCGAGGCCACCGCCACCGTCGCCAGCACAGCCACGGACAGCGGCCCGCCGAGCGGCTCCGGCGCCGGCTTGAGCGCGGCGGCTGCCGTCGCGCCGGCCGCAGCCAAGTTCGAGCGCGCGTTCTCCATGGTGAGGGTCCTGTGCCGACGGTCGGTGTATCAGCATCAGGCAGGTCATCTTACATGGCGTTGCAGGCAATGTCACCCCGCACTGCAACACTGTGCACACCTAAGAAAGCTGATATTCCACACAAAACAGGACCCCGACACGGCGCTCTCCAGCCTGAACTTCATCATGTACCGCACCGCCAAGCCGGACATCGCGGTGCTGGGCGACGCGCACCGGGGCAACCTGCGCGCCCGCATCGGTGCGGCGCCACCTCTCTCAAAGCTCCCACGCCAGTCTGCAGGCTGACAGCACGTCCAACACCGCTGCGCTTGCTGCCGCTTCCAGCTGCTGCGCCGAGTGGCCGCATCCAGGGCATCGACCAGCAGAACGTCGGGTGCTGATGTGCACGGCGCCGCTCTGCTGCAGCGGAGCTACTGAGTCGCGGGTGCAGAACCCCAACCCGGACCGCATCGACCAGCTGGCAGAGGCGCTGCACGACAAGGTGCCGGCGGAGCCGCAGCCCCCCCGCAGCGACAGCAACAGCAGCGCCGACAAGCCCGGCGGCGGGTCCGGCCACGCCTCCGGCTCGCACGGCGGCAACGGCGTGCACGCGCCGGCGCCCTGGCCCGCACCGCAGCAGCAGGCTGATCAACCGGAGCACAAGCAGGAGCAGCAGCGGCGGCAGCAGCAGCAGCAGCAGCAGGACCAGGTGCCGCTCAGAAAACCACCACATACACTTGCATTGTTGACAATGTCATCAACCATGATGCTGATGAACCACATAGTGGCTCAGCACCAAGCTGAGCTTCGGTGCCTTGAAACAGGAGCAGAAGCAGGAGCAGGAGCAGAAGCAGCAGCAGTCATCCAGCAGCGGCCCCAGCCTCCCGGCACGCGGCGCGATGCCCTCTCTGCCGGCCCGCCCTGGAGCAAAGTCATCAGCGTCGCCCGGCGGCGGCGGGGGCCCCTCGCTGCCGCCTCGTCCCTCAGGTGCATAGCTGCAAGTCCCCATCCAGACTGTGATGTCTATCAACCTTGCGGAGGCTCGTCTTTGCCTGGTTTCTTGTTAGAAGAGCAGCTGTCTCTCTCCGGTGCTGAACCGTGCAATCTGACATCCGCGCAGTACTTATGTAGTACGCATTATCAGCTCAAACGCTGGTCATTGCTGCTGCAGGCCCGGTCCTGCCGCCGCGGCCGCCGCCCGCAGCCGCAGGCAATGGCGGTGCCAGCTCGTCGGCCGCCGCGGCCGCAGCCGTCGCCGCGCCCCCCAGCAGCGGGCCCGCCCCCGGCGCCAGCCCCGCGCCCCGCGCCAACGGCTCCGCCCCCTCCCTGCCCAGCCGCCCAGCCTCAGGTGGCATTCATGGTGGCATGACAAGTTCCTGACGCCGGGGCCAGTGTTTGCATGACTTCGTCACAGTGCCGGTGCCAGCAAACCGAGGCCGACATCCCTGCACTTGTGGGTCCCTGTTGACCAGATATCTTCTCAACACGCTGGTCGGTTGCCGCCGTAAGACATGCATGATGGATCTGCGCGCTTCCGTGCACCAGGCCCCAGCCTGCCGCAGCGCCCCTCGCCCCCGCCGGCGGCGCGCGTCGGACGCAACGCCCCCGCAGCCACGCCCGCGGCAGTCGCCCCCCCTGTGGCGGCCCCAGCAGCTCCGGAGGAACCCGAGGAGACCCGCGAGCTGCGCCGCCGCGTGCAGGTCAGGATGGCTCCCTGCGCAATGTTGTCATGCGGCATGTGCACAGGGCCGCCACTGCGTCAACAACGCAGCTGTGCCAGCTTGCATCACCTTCGAGGCCTGCAGTCTCTGACCGGCTGTACAGGGGCGTGCTCGCAGTGGGGTGACATCTGTTACTGGCTCTGCAGGATCTGCGCGTCATGCTGCTGCGCATCGTGGGGCGCCTGGGTGTCAACACCCAGTCGTCAGTGGTGCAGCAGGTCCTCATGCGGTGAGGCCCTAGCCGTCATGCTGCACATTTTGGGTGGTGGCCTGGCACCTGGGTAGTTTGGCATCGGAGACTCTTGCACATACATGTGTGTGCATCTGTGTGCATCAGCTTGCTTGTAAGCTGATGCGTACGCGCACCTCACTGGCTGGCCGACCTGCTCGCATGGTCAGTTGCAGCTTCACCTGCAACAGAGTGGGGCTGCGAAGCCCTCCATGACCGCATGCTGGCCAGGTCCTGATCTGCTCGACCGGACGCTGCAGTTGGGACGGGCCGAAGTGGATCTCTGTCATGCTGCACGCTGCATATCATCCCTTTTATCTGGTTTGTGCTGCAGGCTGGACATGGCGGAGCGCATCCGCATCAGCAGCCGCGCGGTGCCCCGCACTCTGGACGCCGCCAAGTCCCAGGCCGCGGCCCTGGACGTGCGCTGCTGTACACTCTAGACACCATGCATTGCTGGGGTCCATATACCAGTAAACCTGCGACCTGTGACATTCTGCAGTATGCCGTCACGACTGTGCAGTCATGCCGGCGGCAGACTGCCGTCATGACCGTCCAGCTGTGCGGCCTGCGGCCCTTGCCCCTGGCCAGCCAGCACACCCTGCCTTGTTTCAGCGTCTGATTTTACGTCATGGCCTGCGGACCTGCCGTCCACCACAATCAGTGCAGTGTCTTACTTCGGTGCCTGACACTTGTCCCAGGCGTCCGCGGGGCCGCAGTCGGACCTGCCGTTCACCACCACCGTGATGCTGCTGGGCCTGTCCGGCGCCGGCAAGTCCTCCGTCGTCAACGCGCTGCTGGGGCGCCAGGCGTGCGGCACCGACGCCTTCGGGCCCGCCACCAAGAAGGTTCGCCGGCCCCGCTTGTGTGACTTGACCACGTGCCCTGACCATCCGCGTGCATGGCAACCACTGCGAACTTGCCTGTGGTGCAACAGAGAGCAAATTTGACATTCTGTGAAGTCGTTCCGACGTTCCCAGCATATGCTGGGCGCATGTCCTACAGTCTGTCGGCGCCCGACCCAGGTGCAAGTGGTGGAGGGCAGCATCAAGGGCATCAGGATGCGGTTCATTGACACGCCCGGGCTGATGCTGTCGCCCGGCAAGGTCGGCTACAACGAGGGCGTCCTGGCCCAGGCGAGTGCTGTCACCGTATCGGAGCTGCCAGAATGTTGCTCCTGCGTGCAACAGGCTCGCAGCAGCCAGCTGGCAAGCGAAGCTTGGCACGGGCCGTCTGCTGCTGTTCTGTGCCCGCCATCATGTCGCCACTGGGTGGGACGCCCCCGCTGCGCTGCGCCCGCAGGCCAAGGCGGTCAGCAAGAAGCACAAGCCGGACATCGTGCTGTACGTGGACCGCATGGATGTGCTGCGGCGCCCCGGCTCCGACCTGCCGGTGCTGCGCCAGATCAGCACCGTGCTGGGCGCGCACACCTGGTTCAACACGGTGCGCGTCGAACTCTTTCAGCAGCCGACAGCCTGAAATGATGCACTCTGACGGCTGCCGTTGCGAGCTGTCAGACATCACAGCGGTCAGCAGATGAGCGGGTCAGAGCCCCTGCCCAGGTTTGCTGTGGCTTGCATCAGCAGCTTGGGAGCTGCGGCCGCCACGGCGGCAGGTCCTCATGCAGAGCCTCACCTCGAAAGTATCAGACAGTCCCGAGGGTTCTTGCAGGTGCTGGTGATGACGCATGCAGCCAAGCCGCCGCCGGACGGCGCGAACGGCCCCATGGACTACGACACCTACATCAACCACCGCATGAACTCGCTGCAGCAGGGCGTGAGGTCAGCTGGCTCGCTAGCTGGGTTGCGCTGGCAATGCCACCACTATCAGCTAGTACCCCCGACTCTCACGCAGCTGCCAGCGTCATCGTTGAGCACCCATTTGAAGCCGAGGCAACGTTCAGCCTGTTGTACATGCGTTCAGCGAGGAAGCCGACAGCTGTGCTTGCTGACAAGCACCAATTGTGCTGCAGGGTGGCCGCGCAGGACCTGCGGCTGATGAACCCGGCGGCGCTGGCGGAGACGCACCCCAACTGCCGCAAGAACGAGGCGGGGGAGCCGCTGCTGCCCAACGGCACGCCCTGGCGCCAGCAGCTGCTCATGCTGGGGTTGTCCTCCAAGCTGCTGGTGGACGCCGAAAAGGCGCTCGACATCCGCAAGGTGCTCGACTGGGCAGCAGGGCCATGGCTGGGGTGTGAAGTGCCGCTGTAGGCATACTTTCAACGTGGCAGTTTCAGAGCATCTGATTGACAGGGCGCCTCATGCGTGCAGGTGTCCCAGCGCGGCAACACTGGGGAGCTCCCGTGCGCTCCTTCCCGAAACATGTTGCTATGCTGTTCCCTCTCCTGAAGCATGGCATGCCAGTCTGACATGGACTCAAGTCGCATGAGCACCGCGCTCTTCACAAACACGGAAACAGCACGGACTGGATCTGGTGTTGTACTGTCCATGACCGCAGGCCGCACCTGGCGATGTTCCGGCCGCAGAAGCTGCCGCCGATCCCGTACCTGCTGTCCAACATGATCCAGCCGCGCAAGCCGCGCAAGTTCCCGGAGGACGAGCGCGAGATCCGGACGGACAAGGAGCTGGCGCGGCTGCCCATGGAGGAGCGAAAGGATGAGGTGCGCCCGACCGGCAGCGGTGTCTGCCTTTTGCCGCAGTCTCTGACGTGGCCTGCTGTCTTGTCACGCTCAGTGCTGCAATCGAGGACGAGAATTTGGTGAATGCAAGCATGTGTGGTCCTGATGGTACCACCGAGCATTGTGACCAGGCCGGCAGATGCTCTGTGTAGCGTGTGCATGGAGTCAAAAGGGGAGCCGGGCAGGTGGGCAGGCACCCAGCTGGGGGCTCATGGTGCTGATGTGGCGCCTGCATGTCTGAGTGCAGTTCCGGAAGCGGCGGCTGTACCTGCAGCAGCGCGCGGCGGAGGAGCGCGCCGATGAGGAAGGCCCCTCCAGCCAGGTGCGCCGTTCGAGACATGAAAGATACCCCCAATGAAGCGTAGAGCGTGCCTGGAGCGGTGAGGGTAGCCTTGCGCTGGGTCCCCAAGCAGCGGCGCAGCTGAAAGCAGGCGGCTGCACACCCCAGCGAGTGCCCGTCACACCTCACAGCTGCTTGTTGTCGCACGGTACAATGAAGCGGCTCTGCGCGCGCAGGTGGCGGTGCCGGCGGCGGACCTGCCGCTGCAGCCGTCCTTCGACCCGGAGGTCGGCTACAACCGGTACCTGTCGATGGACGCGCCCGGCGGCTGGGTCGCCCAGTGAGCGCCTCTCCTCGCCTGCCAACTGCTCTGCCACGCTGGCCTCCCTGTCACTGTGTCGTCAGCCTGCACCATGCAGCTGCGCTGGTCACGCCCTCTGCCTTTGGCTGCACACGACCTTTGAGGGCAACCCGTTCACGCTGCACCGAGCCTGCCTTCTGCTCACTTGTCACAGCATACGTGTCGGCGGCTGTGTGCTCACGAACAGACCCCTCTCTTTGCGCAAGCGTTTTGCTGCTGGCCAAAACCCTGCGCTCAACCCTGGCAGGCCGTTCGTGGAGCCCAACACGGTGGACCACGACGACGGGGTGGAGGGCATGACGATCGCGCGCACGCACGTGGTGCGCCCCAAGGGCACCTACCTGGGCGGCGTGCCGGCGCACATCCAGGCGCAGGTCCACAAGGACAAGACAACCTGCTCCATCCTGGTATGCCCCTCTCACGCTGGCACTGTCCTCTGCGGAGTGCTGTGCTTGCCAGTGCTAATGCTGTCATGTTTGCTGCGGAGGTACGTCACAAGCAGCATTGGAGAACCGACTGTGGTTGGACCAGCGTACCCTGTGCTCGGCGGCACGCAAAAGCTGGGTCCACATGTCGTCTGCATCACTGCAGGGCGAGGCGGAGGCGTCGCTGCACCACGCGCGGAAGCTGGTCACCACCACCGGCGTCGACTTCCAGACCGTGGGCCAGGACCACCTGTGGTGCGCCCCGGGCCCCGGGATCTGCACTCCCGCCACCTCAAGTTTGTTGGCACGGGTGATGTGAGTGGGCAAGCAGCGTGACAGCACTGCCAGAACCGCTGCCAGTCCCTCTGAGATAGAGCTGCATTTGTCAATGTTCCCTTCAAGCTGGCATTGTCCATTCGCTCCTGTTGGCATTGTGGCTGATGCTGCTGGTGCGTATGCAGGTCGGTGCGGGGGGAGACGCGCAGCAGGATGCCGTTCAACAACCGCATGGCGCTCGGCATGCTGGCCGCGCGCCTGGTGGACGGCGGCGGCAAGCCCACCAAGGCGCGATGATAATTCACAATAATGAATAAACGTCTTGATAGGCCTCCGCCCTGCACCCTGCGCAGCCAGCTGTCCTGGCCCTGAAATGCCTCCCCAGCCCGGCAGCGCTGCAGCCTCTGCAGCGGGCGTTCCGAGCCACGCATGTCTGGAGGGGCTGCCGAGAAGGCGGGCTCAGCAGATGCCAATATATGCTCGACTCCATCAGACTGCTGAGTGCACCCGACCCTCCTTTGCAGCACAGCGCTGTGGACGACCGCCTGGACGCCCGCAAACAACTGGCAGCGCTGCGGCATGGCGCTCCGCAGGGCCCCGTGGTGGCGGGCGCAATCTCAGGCTCCGTGCTTAAACCCTCGGTAAACCCTGCTTGCGCAGGGCCCCGTGGTGGTGGGCGCCAAGGTGGAAGACCGGCTGCGGCTGCGGCGCGGGCTCAAGGCGGTCGTGTCCGCCGGCATGATGCGCGCCAACACGCGCGCCGGCAAGGAGGTGGCATTGGCAGGCAATGCACGGCTGGCAGGCATCCGCGGCGCTGACCAGTCCACCGTGCTCATGCTGGAGACGAGCCTGATGAAGTTCCGCAACGACCTGGCCATCGGCGGCAACGTCAGCGCGCAGACCAACATCACGTCCCAGACGCAGGTGTCGGGCCGCGCCAACCTGAACTCCAAGAACACGGGGCAGGTGTCGGTGCGGGTGACCAGCCACGACAAGAGGGAGCTGGCCTACTCGTTTGTCGCGCCGCTGCTGGGCGTGCTGTGGCGCAAGCTGCGCAGCCGCGGCGGCAACGAGTTCGACCTGTGATGGTCGGGGACGGACGCAGGCTGGACGGCGTGCGGGCTGCCGTGTGCTGTGCTGATCTGGGTGCAGCGTCCTTGCAGCTGTTTTCAACGTGGCCGAGTCAAGAAATGTCTCTAGTCGAACAGTCCCTGAACCCGTCGCGCCGGCATGGTGAGAGCAGGCTCGGTGCTGTGGATGGTGGCAGCAGTACCTTGCATGTGAGTCGGGAACGTGCAGTCGTTTGGCTGTAACCTTTTGAGTTGCCGCAGCAGATCCTGGAGGGTGGCAGACAGCAACTCATCACCACACAGACTGAAAGACCCCCTTTTGTGCCTGCCCTCATTGAACAGAACGTCTCTGCCTTCGTTGCCACAGATGTGTGTCCCTTTCTCGCTCCACAGCTTGGCTGATGGTGGGAGGTTGCTGACCACTGATGCGCAATGCGAATGCCTGTAACCAGTGGAACTGCAAGCGTATGTGCAGGAGCGACGGCGCACTTGCTTGCCGCTGGGCTGTTCTGTGGCAAGGAGAACTGCCCCCCATGTTTCGTCTCGGATGTTGACTGTGTCTTGGTTGATGGCGATGCACCTCGCCAGATATATGCAGCGTCAATCTGACTTCCATTTGTACGGGGACATCTCGTACATGTGCCCCGTCCCGGAGAAAACCCTTTCCTGGGGAGCTTGCCTGTGTATGGAAGCATCACCATGGTGGCCATACGTCCACGAAGCAAGCCAAGCATCTCCTAGATTACGACAGGCTGTGGCGTGCTGCGCCATGAGCAAGATGCACTCAGCTGACGGTCCCGAGCAGCAGGGATCGAAGGTCCGCGTGCACATGCTTGCGTGCGTCACACGCCCTGCATGCTTGTATATCCATGTGGCTGTGATCATACTGCATGCAAACTGCGTGCCGTCACAGTTCTGCTGGCCGGGCGCGCCGCATCATGACACGAGGGTGTCAAATGTCCTCATGAGCAGAGGCCGGCCATACCAGAGGTGTTCAGCGGGACGGACCTTCCGCGGGCGCACGATCAGCTGGACAAGCATGAGGCTTGGCTCGCGGCTGAGCTGCAGGTGGGTCGGTGCTTCCCCCTGCAAGTTATTGCAGCATGCATGGCGCCAGATGCAGGTGCTGCACAATACAAGCGCATCGCGTTTGTAGGCCGGCCGTGGCACGTGCGTTCCGCATTTCAATGGCTGCAAAGTGACGGGTCGTTCGAATGCCACGACAGCTCACACCATTGGTATGACTGGTGTCATGCAGCAACAGCGGGAGTGGTACCAGCAGCTGCATACAGCGGAGGCGATGCTACAGGCGGACGCTGAAGCCGCAGCGTGCCAGAAGGCGGACGCCACTGATCAGAAGCAGGTAAACGGCCCAAGTGACCATCATAGTCCGCACGGCGGCACCACGTTCTGGCAGAAGTCTGCCTGTCACAGCCACGCACACAGGCCCAGCGTGCATCGCGGCGCTTTTGACGGTACCTACCGCAGCATGTCCGGCTGTGTGTGTTTTGCACAGATGCACTGGTCAAAGCCCCACACGGTAGTAGCATGCCACCGGCGCAGGATGCACACGCATACAAGCAGCGCAAGCTGGCGGAACTGGCAGGACTGATCCCCGAGATGCGGGCCACGCTGGAGGCCATTGACGCGCGCCTTGCCCAAGGTCAGACTGTGTGGGTCCTGGCAGCGGGCTGTATTGCATTTGCCATGCGCATGGCGGAAGGACGTCTGCTGAGTCAGTAGCCTGACACGGCGGTGTGCTGTTGTGCGGTAATGCAGCGCGACGACAGCTGGACAACTCCAGGCAGGAGCTGGTGGGCATCATGGATGACGCGCTCGCATCTCCAGCATTGCAGCGGGCCATCAGGTGCACACCGGGTGCATTGTGTCCTCTCATCGACCCTGCCTGTGCAGCCGCATGCCCCAAACGCAGCTTGCATGAGCACGCTGAGTGGGTACGTACACAGCCATGCATGTTTGTCTACACGTAGGATATTTAAGTTGCGGCTGGTGTGCGCAGGTTGCAGCGGCCGGCTGTGCGGTACGTAACGATTGCGGCTGGCATCTGCCTGTACATCGTATTTGTGGCAATCATGTTGGTGGCTGTGAACTTAGGCTACAGGTTTGTGGAACGACTCATATCGGGAAAGTGAAGACGCCTATCGTCAGCAAAGAGGGTGCTGCTGCCTGAGATATGAGGTATCAGGTCATCATCAGGGGCCTGCAATGTAGGCTCATGAACAACTGTTCAGGCAGTGCTGCTGCTAGGCAAGCGCGCCGAGCTTCTGATGAAGTAGGTTTGTGGCTGAAGTAATTGTGTGGATCAAAGTGAGCCCTGCATGCATGTAATTCAGCTCAGGCGCCTGTGCAACACGACCCTGATATGCAGTGACACATGCTATGATGATTGGGGACCAGCGCTGTGAATGACCCTTGATGGCAGCAGGACCTGCACATGCCTCCACCGGCGCAGGCAGCAGTGTGCCGTGGCAATGCCACAGAATTGTAGACATCTGCCACTCACCGCCTTCGGATCTGGGTCAGAAACACCGTCAACATGCCGTGTGAACAGTGTAGAAGGCAGACTGACCTCGTCCACTGCAACCTGCATTCCTTGCAAACTGTTACGTGGTGCCTCTGCTTCCTGCAGTCATGGGAGTGTCGTTCAGATCCTATGGATGCTGCGAAATGCATTATGGTGCAGACAACGCAGGTCTGACGCTGCTTTTTGGCGTGGTTCACCGTCACATGCGCGTGCTATGCACCCGTGGCTAGGCTGAGCATTCGTGTCTGCCTCGGCGCAGCGACACTGACCGGTGTGCAGGTGTGGCATGGGTTGAAAGCTGTTGTGCGCCCGCTTTGATATACAGAAGGCCTTCATGCCTTCTCGACAGCGGTGAGCAGGCCGTGCAGACGTGTCAATCTGTGTCAGCATAGCCAGCAGCAGCGCTACCCCGCTGGCAGACGTTGCCACGCCGGCGCCATGCAGCGCGCCGGGTTCACCACGCAGTCTATAGGCAGCGCTGGATCAGAGCAGCCAAGGGTTCGTTGTCTCGCACCGCATCACGGCCTTCCGGCGCAGGCACCCTGTCCTATGCCAGCATGCCACACCACTACCGCTCCTGGCCTTGCGCGCCGCTGCATCGGAGCCAAAACTTCGCATTGCTTGCTGGCAGGCGGTGCAGCGGCCACCAGCGGTGAGCGAGGCGGACCTGCGACGACTGCATGACGCGCTGTCCAAGCAGGAGGCCTGGACCGCCAAGGCGGTGCAGGCGGGCACCTTGTATCTGATTTCCCTAAGGCCTTCATCCTGTCTGTCGCCGACACCAGTGTGGCTTCGCACGTCATCAGGAAGTTGCACAGCGATGGAGTCTCATGGTCACTTGTTGCCGGCCTGACATCCTGACATGCTGGCTGCCTCCAAGCGTGATGACACACTCCTAAACACACCATCGCAACCGAAGGAGCTCGTACTGTGTACTGCAGGAGCAGCAGGGGCTGTACCAGCGGCTGCGGGCTGCAGAGGCGCGGCTGCTGGCGGCGGACACCGACGCCGCGGCGGCGCGCCACCAGCTGGACGCGGACGATGCCACCGAGGTGCCCGCAGCCCAGCTTTACATATATATAAAATTGTATAGATATAACATAGTATTGTGTTATATGTATTGTATGTAATTGATTTTGGATTATATACACAGATATGTAAAGGCCCATGTTAGCGGAGGCCTGCCAGGGATGCGGTGCAGCGCTGCCGTCAGGAGCCCGGCCGGTGACGACGGGCGAACACTCATGGTGTCCTCAAAATACAAGTTTGCGATGCCGCAGGCGCACGAGGCGCTGCTCGGGAAGCAGCAGAAGCTGGCGGAGCTGGTGCGACGGCTGCGGGTCGCCATCGAGGACGGCGATCGGCACCTCGCCGAAGGTAGGGCAACAGCTGCGGCCGAGGGATCAGGGCTTGGATGCCAAGTCACACGCCTCACCACACTGGCTGCTGCACCTGGGTCTGCACCACCTGGGCCGGCCTGATGGCAAGCCCACGTCGCCAGAGGGGCCAGCACCTTGCTCTCTGCCACTGTAACAGTTTGCACTGCCTGCTGCAAGGAGGCCTTTACGCAGCTCCCCAGGACACTGCATGGCGACCAGCAGTGTTGCTGTGGCTGACATGGCATTGTGTGGAGCTGCAGAGCGGCATCTGGTGAGCAAGATCAGGCGGCAGATGGCGCGTCTGCAGGAGCAGGCGGCCACATCTTCAGCGGCAGAGAGGGCTGCCAGGTGAACCCGCGGGATGCTTCTCCTGGCGAGGCTTGCGCTGCGACGGAGCGGCCTGCGCTACCATGCAGCCCATGCTGCACTCCTTGCCAGGCTTGCTCAGAGGAGCGAGATGGGGTGCATCAGCACTGCCTGACACCTCATCGGCGTGCTGCAGGGCGCAGCGGCCGGCGGCGCGGTGCGCCCGGATCGCGGCGTACATTTGCCTGAACGTGGTGGCAGCGGCTTTACTGCTGGCGGTTGTAAACTACAGATCTGTTGGGCAGCTCATCTGGCGAACGTGACATTGGGTTTATTCCGATCAGTGAAGCAAACTGCATGCTGTGAGGCAGGTGCTCAGGCGCGCGACTGTGGTTGCTTGTTACACAGGGTGCACGTGTCCACTGCTGGTACCAGACCAGCTGCACTCGGATCAGAGTGCAGGTTGGGTGTGAGAGAGAGAGAGTGATTTCCACAACTGTCCTTCAGATGTGCAACACTGTCAGGCCCACACTCAGCATCCCCGACCTTGGTGATACCGAGGTCCATTGTTCTGTCTGCACACCAGCAAGACTTTCAGCCACAACAGTGCTGAGTTTCGATGTGCAGACTGACCCCGAGATTTCATTCCTGATGTCTGTGCATTTCAGCCCCCCACAGCTGCCGCGCATACTGCACGGTCATCTTGACCCACGCTGCCACCACCCCGACAGCGCAGTACACTGACGTCAGCAGCAGCGGCAGGAACGGCAGGCGACCGCTGCCGCCCAAGGCTACCCCGCACAGCAGCCGGTGCCCAAATGCGCAATACAGCTCCAGCGGCACCAGCCCCAGCAGGTAAGCACGCTGCCACCGCGGCCACGGCAGCGGTGGCGCTGCTGCTGAGGCGCCCTGCCGGCTGTCAGGCTGCGTAATCCCGTCAGCGGCTGGCACGCCGCCGCTGGTGGCGCGGCCCTCTGCAGGGGACGCCGTCGCATACTGCAGCAGCGCCAGGCCCGCCAGAAAGTACAGTAGCGTCAAGGTCACCTGCGGCGGACGTACCAACGATGTGTGTGCGCAGCAGTAAGTCAGCTCCCACATGTCTACGATGCACATCCGGTATCACACAGGTGCTGTGACACCGAGGCACGCACACACAGCCGCCTTAGATAACTCACAATCCACGGCGATCTGCTCATACAGCTGGCCGGCTTGTACACGAAGTCGTGCAGGAAATAAATGTGGCCAACTGTTCTGAAAGGCACCTTGATGGGCCACTCGCGGGGCTCGTGCAGCAGCGGCAGCAGGCCGTGGTGCCCCGCAGCCGCCAGAAACAGAAAGTCGGCGGCGGCCCCCCTGGAGCGGGCGGCGCCCAGCGCCATTGGTATGAGCGCCTGCGGTAAAGGAACGATGATGAGTACGAACTGTTGCATCATTTTCATGTTCTTCTAATGCTTGCACCCAACACCTTCAGTCACTGCCAACTAAGCAGAGGCCCTGAGTACCAGAAGAGCAGGCAGCTGAGCAGTGCATGCCATCAGTCTGCAGACCCGCCAACAGCGAAACCTTACCGTCAGGATGGCCTTCTCGTGCACGTGGAACCCGAACACAAACGCCGACAGCAGCGCCTGCAGCAAAGTTATCGTGCAGCAGGTGACAGATTGTGTGCGGTAACCCTCCTGCATTACTGAATGTACTCATACACGTGCTGCCCAAGCACGCACACATTGCACAGCTCGTGACACCATGGCCTGCGCGCCTGCACGACTGCATCGCAGAATGCTGCCGGCGCCGGCTTTCGCCACAGGGCCGCCAGGGCGGGGGCCTGCGCCGCGAGCACCAGCGCTGCAGTGGCGCCGGGCCCGACTTGGGGCAGCACCGCAAACTCAGCCGCCCCGACCAGCCCCCCTGGCTGGCATGCAGACCAGTTTTCATCCGGTGTTGCAGGAGGTACTATTCTGTGGGCACACGGGTCCATGCGCAAACCATGCTGCCCACGACACTCCGCAGCCAGGCGGACCAACCATCGATCTGATTCACAATGCTTGCACGACAGCTTCTCTGTGAGGGAGTTTGGCAGGGCGCACCGGTCAGGCTACTGGGCGTTTTCTGGTAGCTGTGCAGCCCGACGTGCGGTGCTGCTGCTGCCAGAGCCCTGCGGCGGCCACGCATGTGGTGTGAGCCGGCAGCAAGCCGTGGTGCACGCGAACAATGGCGCCACACCATGCACTGTTGCACCGCCGGCGTCTGGCAGCCCGGCCCCAGCAGGCTGCGCAGTGTGTCGCGCAGTCTGAAGGCTGCAAGGACGGGGCCATGGACACGCTTCAGACCGCACCTGTCGGCAGCGGCGTATAACGCCCAGGCGTTGGGCGCCCAGTAGGCGTGCGTCAGCCCCCGCCCAAAGGGGAACAGCCGCGCCAGCACCTGTGCGCAGGCATCAGAGCCTTTGGCGTCAAAAGCGCTGTGGATCTCGGTGCAGCATCCAGCGCCCTCCTGTCGGACATGCTGTCGCAGCCGCTGCTGCAGCAGCGCGATGCTTCCTGTGTGTTGAACGTCAGCAACGTACGCGTGCGCAAGTCAACGCTCACCACTGGCAGCTGGCGGAAGTACAGCCAGGGGCCGAAGGACAGCCCGAACACCGCCAGCACCACCGCCGCCAGGCGGCACACCTGCGCAACCGGTCGCTGCATCCTGCAGCCAGCGCAGTAAACGGAATTTGCAACATGAAACCCTACTGCAAGGTTCAGCTGGAAGAGCTTGTAGAGCCGCCGGCGTTAGTTTGCAGCCTGCTGGATGTGGGATGCGTGGCACGGAACCAGGAACGAACGACTCGCAACATGGCCAAGCAACATTGAGTGCAGGGAGTGCCCGGTGCATGATTCCACACTATGTGTGCCACATTATGGTTGCAGCATCGATGACATCAGCCTGAAGTGATTCCACCTGCAGCTGCGGCTCAGCAGGTACACAAAGTAGACCGGCGCCGCCGCCGCGAACAGGTGCTTCATGTTGAGCAGCACCGCGAATGCCGCGGCCGCGGCCAGGTCCCGCTGCCGTTCCAGCAGCGCGACCGACCACACCAGCAGCCCTGGACGCTCAGCATCGCGCCATCAGCAGCCGCGCGCAGCTAGGTGGCCAGGGCCCACAGCAGCACGGCAAACACCGCCGTCGATGCTCAATCTCAGGTCCAACCTGCGGCTCTACCGCTGCGGGGCGACCACCACATGCGCACATGCTGCAGGCAGCGTGCTGAACCCTGCACTCTGACCTAGAAGCAGGCCGTTGTACTGGAAGTGGATGTGGTCGACCAGCAGCAGCCCGGCGCTGCCGACCACCAGCGCAAAAACGGCATCCCGCTGCCGCCGCGGCCTGCCTACAGATCAGAAAATGCTTCAGGTCACGCGCCTCGCGTCCTTTGGTGTGTGCACCGCACAAGCAGCCTGGAAGCAAATCAGCAGTGCTGTGATGCACGGATCACACGATCTGGTGCACTGACAGCGCTTGCCTGCCGCTGCGTAGGCTGTGGCCGCCACCAAAACCAGGTCTGTGACCATGACACTGCCGCGCTGCAGGGCAGGCCAGTCTTCGGACCACGGTTTGTGCGTCAATTCATGCGGGTCGCGAGGACGAACAAGCTGGGGTGGTGTGTCTTTGCTACCGTACCTGAAACCATATTGTGGGATCGCTGGCATAGTCCAGGTTTTCGACCACCTGGCAGCCGAAGGGCGTCGGAAACTCAGACGAGGCTCCCAACATAGGCTGTTCGGACACAAGTGCACGGGGTCGCATTTCACCTGACGGAAGTCATGGGGCTCACCAGCATTCCGGGGTCGAGGAAGCGCGCGACCTGCGACAGCGCCCACTCGAACCAGGCGAACAGCGGCGGGTAGTCCAGCGTCCACTGGGAGGTGTCGTCCAGGTACCTGCCCACGACAGAGACAGACTCACTGACACGCTATGTAAGCGCTGCGAGACAGTGCTTGGGCAGCACTCAGCAGCTGCTGCTGCTGCATGCGTCCCGCCATGCAGCCAGGCTCGTGTGGGGTCGCACATAGAACCATGCACACGCCGCGCCATGCACCACTGGCCGCAGCTAAAACCGAGTGCTGGCCTCACCATCGTCGCGGCGGCAGGCTGTGCGTGATGGCCAGCCAGTTGCGGTGCACCTCGAAGTCCGTCGAGCGGTAGGCCGGCACCAGCAGCAGCTTGACGGCGGTCACCGCTACAAGCAGCCGCCACCGGAAACCCTGCATGATGCTGTGGCTCCCAGCACTGGACATCTGCGTTGCTGATTCGCTACCAGCGCGAAGCTCCTGGTCCGCCTCTGCTGTCATGCCCCGCTGGGTATGGATCATGCGCGGCTGAGAGCGTGAGATGGCTGTGGCACAGCCATCAGCTGTGATCTGTCGCGGTGATCTGTAGCATCACTGGCATGTACGACGCGCCGTGAAGGCTGCCAGATCGCTGATTACCCTGACAGGGCTGCTCAGCACGGCGCTCGTCTGGTCAGCCGTCAGGTGCTGCAGTCAACTGTGCAATGCCGGCGCTTGTGCGCATCGCACACAGTCTACTTTGCACCACAGCTGATGGCGCTTAGAAGGATGTCGTGTGGGATAATGAAAATTCAGTTGATGTACACGTGCAGTGAAGGCGGAAGGTGCTCTACATGATCAGGCAACAAGGATGACCGCGCATGTTGCCCGTGATCTGAGATGCTATGGTGCAGCTGTGCAAATTGAGTCAGTTGAGGCTGCAGCGAGTCGAATATGCCGTGACCAGTGCGTCCATTGACAGTGGGGTATGTGTCCAGTGCTGCGTGTCATCACTGCTAGGACACATGCTGATGCGGCATGTCAGTTGCTGGGACCATGCTACAGGGCAGCGAGGGTGCAGGTGTCTGCCATCGCCAGAATCCTTGGTGGGCGAACTTCGCAGCATAGGATGGACAACGTGGACTATACTGCAATCCGCTGCAGTCGTTGGCAGCTCATCTGAGTACTTGCGTTTGAGCTGCCCGCCCCCATTACAGCATTCAGGAGCATACTCCCAACGAAGAGGCTGCGGTAGTAACCACACTGAAACCCAGCGCACATTATTATCCCATCGTGCCCTGACGGCTGAAAGAAAGCACACACCAACATACACCACTCGTTATATACCACCACTCGTACAGCAAACGCTGCACCACTCGTACAGTAGAAAACTTCACCTTGCGCAAGCCTTGTGCGGAGCCATGCCCCAATATACCTGCTATAACACCGCAGTCAGTGCTGCGCCACTGTTGTACCCTGAGCAGCCTTCACAGCTGCAACCCAGCTGCGTCCCCAGCTGGCCCTTCCCCGCCAGTCGGCTGCCTGCCCCTACCCACTCCCTCCCGCAGGTACCGCCCTCAGCGCCTTCAAAATGGGCATCCCCCTTGCGCTGTGGCCCACCCCGAGCGGCTCCCACTGTGGCGTCTTCAGTGACCGCCCATTGCCGGAACCACCGCTTGCTGCGCAGCTGGTGGTGCTCACTCGGAGCGCGCGGCGTAGCTGTTGAACTCCTTGGTGCGGCAGTCGATGCCAACCATCGCCTCGCCCAGGCCCGAAGACACCTCCGCCAGAATCTTGGGGTCGTTGTAGTGCGTCACGGCCTGCACACGCGGACACAGCAGACGGTCAGCAGGCGTGCTGGGACTCTCACGACCAACTAGCCCAGAAGGGTCCGCATGAGCAACCGACCAGTTCGATGACACACTTGAGCATGACACGTGTCGGTTCAGCAGAGCAGCAGTGCAATCTACCAACATAGCCCAAACCCTAAACCCTAAAACCCTGCCGGAGGCCCACCTGCACGATGGCGCGGGCGCGCTTGGCGGCGTCGCCCGACTTGAAGATGCCGGAGCCCACAAACACGCCGTCCATGCCCATCTGCAGCAGGCCAGCCGTTCGTCGTGTCAGCGTTCATTGCACTTTCAAAATCCCCGCATGGAGAAGCACACCTGTTCAGCATGTGATTGATAACACCTGCAGCCGGCCGGCTCACAGTTGCAACACGTCCGCAGCAGGGCAGCAGGCGGGATTATTCAGTTTTGCTTGGCTGTCCCCACCTGCATCATGAGCGCGGCGTCTGCGGGGGTGGCCACGCCGCCGGCGGCAAAGTTGACGACCGGCAGCCGGCCCAGCATCTTGGTGCGCCGCACCAGCTCCACGCTCGCCCGGATCTCCTGCGCATCGGACACACATGCGGAGGCTCAGCAGCAGGGAGCCCGACTGCCTGCACGTCTGTGCAGGATGGCATGCAGCCAAGCAGACCGCAGCCGCCTGGCAGCATCTGCCGAAGCAGGACTGGCAGCTGCACCGCCTTGGACATGTAGCCCATGCGAGACGGCTGTAACACCAAGGGCTTAGGGTTTAGAACAGAGACGCCGCGCACCTTGGCGTACACGTAGATCTCGTCCTCGTCCAGCGTCTGCAGCTGCTTGATGGCGCCCATCACCGCGCGGCAGTGCCGCACCGCCTCCACCACGTTGCCGGTGCCCGCCTCGCCTGCAGCCAGCAAGCGCCGTCTGTCACAGGCGACGAGCGCGGCGAGCTTCCAGCTGCGGCCTGGGCAGCACTCGGAGCTGCGAGAGCAAGCTTACAACAATGTGGGTGTGCCAGGACCGGAGGTGGTGGGCATGCACCATGCTGGCCGGTTGGTGGTCGTGAGCCGTGGTGGATGCACAAACGAACACGACACCCCAGCTGCACCCCTAAAACCCTGAACCCTCAGCGCGGGACCCACCCTTGGTACGGATCATGGCGGCGCCCTCCGCGATGCGGCGCAGCGCCTCCCCCAGGTCGCGGCACCCGCACACGAACGGCACCTTAAAGTTGTGCTTGTTGATGTGGTGCGCGTCGTCCGCCGGCGTCAGCACCTGCCGAGGCGCGACACAGGCGTCAGTGCCAGCCTGCCCCGCAGCACGCCTCGCTCAAGGGGGCGTCCGAGCGCTGCGGCTTGCCGGGTGCTACTGGAGCCCGCATGCAGAGCAGCCGACTTGCAAGTCCCCGTCGCGCCTGCGTGTGCACTAACAGCATTGCGACACCAGACGCAACTCTACGTCCGTCGGGGCGCGAGCACAGCAGCGGCGCCCACCTCGGACTCGTCGATGTAGTCGATGTCCAGGGCCTCCAGGATCTGCGCCTCCACGAAGTGCCCGATGCGCGCCTTGGCCATGACGGGGATGGTGACGGCGGCCTTGATGGCGGTGACCATGCCCGGGTCGCTCATCCGCGCCACGCCGCCGTCCTTCCGGATGTCTGCGGATGCCGCACACAGCCGTGGGATTTTGTTGCCTGTGCTGCTGTATCGACGACGCAGTCGAGAGCCCCTCCCTGCCCCAGAATACACCAGTCGAGATGCGCCTGTGCCAGTGTGACGACGCTCACCCAGAGCTGCTGCAGCGTGGCCATCAGCAATCGACCCTGTGCCACTCAGGACCCGACCCGTCACAGCAACGCAACTTCTGGCTGGGCTGTGGGGATGGCAGTGGGCAAGCAGAGGGGCGCAGCAGGCGACCAACCTGCGGGCACGCGCTCCAGCGCCATGACGGCCACGGCGCCCGCCTCCTCCGCGATGCGCGCCTCCTCCACGTTGGTGACGTCCATGATGACGCCGCCCTTGAGCATCTGCGCCAGGCCCACCTGCGGGAGCGCGGGAGCAGCACGCGCTTTGCACCAGCACCGCCGCAAGCTGCCCGCCGAGAGCACTCCACCCAGAGCGCGGCGCCGTATGGTGAGAGGCAGCATGGACTGGCATGCACGGCCAGGCACCGACAGTGCGACGTCAGTCTGCTTGTGAGAGCAGCCAGCGATCATCAGCCGGGATGTTGCATGCCAGCTGCAGCACAGCAAGGACAGGCACCAGGTGCAGCTGCAGCACCAACACCTAGCACAGCTGTTGCGCTGATGAAATGAATTCGTGACAGTCTAGCAGCAGTCTCGCATGGTCGTGTATGGTTTGCAACCCAAAGCGGAGCAACCGCCTGTACGATTGACTGGAGGCCAGAAGCCAAACTTGACCAAAAGCGCTACTTGGGCAAACTGGTGCCGTAAGATAGGCATGAGACCCGTACCTTCACGGCGAAGGTGCCCTTCTGCACCTCGGCGGTCTGCGCGTCGGCCATGCTGCCCAAGCTGCTGGGGTTGCCGAAGGTCTCAGAAGCAATGAGATATATGCGCTGCGATATGGGCTCGACGAGCAGTGCTGTTGACGCAGCTGATAGCAAGCTTGAAGCGACAATCGGTTTGAGCAAGTGTGTGGCAAAGGGCGCTGTGGGCTGCGTTTGCGCAGATGGCGTCACTTCAGCCGGCGCGTCAAAAAGCCCTAGTCAATGACAAGAGATTGACGTGGCAGCACCAGTGAAGCTGCAACACGTCGTCGATGGCGCTGATGCATACAGTCTTCAAGTGTGCTGACTGCAAGCGCACGGGAGAATATCTAGAAGTTTGGCAAATTTGTATGATGGCCAGCCTCAAGGTGTGGCACCCCACATTCACTGCATCAAAACTCGCAGCAGCGGGCGACCTCTTCCCGCAGCTCCGTCAGCCTCCGGTGGCTAGTTCTGTACTCCGCCTCCGCCGCCTCGCCCGCCTGTTCATCTGCCAGGTCCAGCCGCGACTCCGACGCTGTCTGCGCCGCAGCGTATGCGACTCTGAACTCAACATTTCATGCAGCCTGATGACTGCAGCTGTCAGATGATGTGCTGTCCTCGCCACGTCGTACCTCGCGCTGCAGCAGTAAGTTGGCACGGTAGCGGACATCGTCGCAGGCATGCCGAGGTGCAGCCCCGGCTGAAGAGCACAGCAGTACTTTTCACACCCACCTGCAGCAGGCTGATGCGGGCGTCCACGGCGTTTAGCAGCCGCAGCGGCGTGGTGCTGAGCTGCAGCTCCCCCGAGCCGTCGTCCTCGGCGACCGCCCCGCCGTCCCCCGGCGGCGTGAAGGCGTCCGGCAGCAGCGCCGCGCGCTCCGCCGCATCCTCCACTTCCAGCAGGAAGTCCAGGATGCGGTCCTGCAGCAGTTGCACAACAACCCGGTGCGGAGCTCTACCGGCTGGACACACACTCCAAGGGGGCGCATGCCTGTCGGAGCGTGCTCTATGTTCGCACACGTCTCTCCAGAATGTGCAGAGCGCTGCGCGTGCAGCGGTGCCGCCATGCACACCCAAGCTGCTGGGAGCTGTCGCACCGTGGCAGCGGCGGCGTTGATGCCGGCCTCGCCCTCCTGCATCGGCGCGCGCCCCAGCAGCTGCACCGCCGACCGGACGCGCGACTCCCACATCCCCTTCTCCAGATTCGCCACCTGCGCAGCACACTGTGTCAACTCCTGCGCATGAACTGATGCGTGCCACTTGGGCCAGTGATATCCATGCGACGTTGCAACCTTGTGCTTTGCAGAGCAGCTGAAGTATACGTCCACTATTTGGTATGACCCAGACACAGCACTGAGGGCGAGCTAAGAACAATATGGCGGAGCATGCAAGGCCGCACACGCGTGGCAACAGCGTCTGCTACCATGGCTCCATGCCGAGTGGCAGCTGTCCAGTTTCAAGACTCAAGGTCCCCCTTTAGCCGCAAGTGCTGCAGGGTCGCTGTCGGTGATCCCAGACGGGTCTGGGCAATTCCAAAGATCTTGCCACTAAATTAAACTAGGGTGCCGAGCAGGACTACTGCAACGGTCGCTAGACGCAGGTCGGGCCTCATGCTTACTGCGCAGTCTCTCAACACTCAGGCTCAGATGCAGGCACACTACAGCCTGCGCCCACCAGGCGGTGCTTCATGAGGCCTTGCGCTGCTGTGGCCAGAACATGCGTGGCTACATGGAAGGGTCTCATGGGGGGGTATCAGCCACCATGCGCACCTGGCGCTTGGCCAGAGCCGCCCCCACTGGCGACAGCGCCAGCGCCGCCCGCCGCCGCGCGATCTCCGCCTGCTCTGCCTCTGTCAGCTCGCCGGTTGGGCCCTGCAGCCAAGTGACCCGTCAGCCTGCCTGGGCTGCAGGTCCCAACCATCAAGCGCAGCTACCCCACAGCCTCAGGAGCACGGGGTGCCAGGGACACACGCCGCAAGCGGCTGGAACAGCGGGGCACGCCCGCCGCTGACCTGCAGCGCCGCCAGCTGTGCGTCGCCGGCCGCTGGGTCGCCCCCGGGCGCTGGCAGCGCGCCGTCCAGCGCCTTCACGCCCAGGTCGGCCGCGATGGCGACATACTCGTCGAAGGACAGCGGCTTGAGGCCCTCCCGCGCTGCGATGACCGCCGCCGCGAGCGCCCCCAGCTCGATCTTCTCGGGCCCCTGCGCCTCTGTCTCCCTACAGCAAACGTGTCAAACCGTGCGGATCCTGACCTGGCAGCATATGATCATGATCAGAGCTGCACTGAGTGCGGATCTGATCATGGACTCGCTGGTCCATAAACAAACATATGGGCAAGGGCATGCATGGCGAGGACGGCTGACCTGTCCGACAGCCAGAAGAGGAAGTCCATGGTCAGGTTGCGCGGGTTCTCCGGCGCGTCGGGCGCCGCGGCGTACAGCTCCCGCACGCCGTGCGTCCGCAGCCGCGCCAGCAGCTCCTCGTTGCTGGGCTGCGACTGCGCGTCTGGCTGCCCCGCATCGGCATCGGCATCCGGCTGTCCTGCATCCGCTGGCCCCGCCGCCGCTGCCGGCTGGCAACCTCGGCGCCTGTGGCTGCACTGCCTGTGGCGCTGCAGCTGGGTTTGGTGTCCATGTGATGCTGCAGCGCCGCTGGGCGTGGCTGCTGCATGCTTGCTGGCGTGCCGCTGACGCTGCGCGTAGTGGCTCAACTGACATGAGGCTGGGAGCAGGCTGCTTGTTGAGCGGAGCCGGATGTTCTGCTCCATTGTCAGGTCACAGCGTATCATGCGCGCAATGGCCAGCAGTGTAGGCCGGCGACATGAAGGTTGTGGCGAGTAAGTGATCTCCAGCGATCTCCGTGCACTGCTGCGCTACTTCTCGGGTTCACGTCGACCGGGTTTGCCACGACTCAGATGTAAAGCACGGACACACGCCTACAGTGGCGCGAGTGCACAGATTATGTTGTGACGGGCTGATGGCCGCTGCCATGATCATGCACCTGGCATGTCGTCAGGAATCAGCAGCATCATCACCCAGCCCAGAACTCAGTTTGCAGTTGCTCACCATCACACCTCATAGTATCCATGTTCTAGTTGCAGCTCGGCCTGAAAAGCGGTGTGCAGCAGGCATGGCGGCAGCGGGCGCGCTGCCGTTGAGCTGTTGTCCCTCATGCATGCAGGCAGCGCGATCACAACCCCGTCACAGCTTTGCAGCTGGCCACAGAGCGCAGCGCAGCGCGCGTTTGGTGCACGCCGCGGCCGCCAGGTGCCGACGGCAGCATGCCACAGGCAGCAGCCGTGCGCGTAGCCAGACGAGGCATGCGGCCTCCCCGGGTGCACACGGCTGCAACATGCGCCAGCACATCAGCAGCTGTGGCAGCAAGTCGCTGGGTGGCGCCAGGCTACGCAGGCCCGCTGCAAACAGCCGACGAGCCGTCGTGGTGTCGGCCGCTGGGCAGGGTGCAGCAGCGGAGGAGGCGGATGTGGTGGTCGTCGGCGGCGGGCTGGCGGGCTTGGGCGCGGCGCTCGCGCTGCAGAAAGCAGGCACGCAGTCACTGTCACGATGCAGTCGGCACGTCACCGCGTCGCTCTCATGCATCCGTGAGGCCGGAGGTGCATTTGCAGTGGCCGCGTGTCCATGTCGCCACACAGCACAGTCCATGCAGCCGGCACCGGGGCCGAGCGTGCGCTGCATCTGCCGCGGCAGGGGTGCCCTTCGTCCTGCTGGAGGCCAGCGACGGCGTCGGCGGCCGGGTGCGCACCGACGAGGTGGACGGCTTCCTGCTGGACCGCGGCTTCCAGATCTTCCTGACCTCCTACCCCGAGTGCAAGGTAGCCTGGCCGCCTACCCTCGAGCGCAAGACGGCCCCGCGATGTCGAAGTGCAGGGCTCACGAGCCGACTCGCAAACCCTCTGCTCATGACACGGCAGCTGTAGAGCTTCACGTATGCTTTACCGGCATAATCATTTGCGCCGGTGAGATTCAAGGGCCGAGCGTGGGACACTGCACGTGGCACTGCAGGAGCTGCTGGACTACCAGGCGCTGCGGCTGCAGCCCTTCTACGCTGGAGCCACGGTGCGCTTCAGCGGCGGCTGGCACCGCGTGGCGGACCCGCTGCGCCACTTCCTCGACGGCATCGCCAGCCTGGCCAACCCCATCGGCAGCCCCGTCGACAAGGTGGGGTGGGCCACCTTCACGCCTGTGCAACTTGACTCTTTCGTGCCGCACCGCGGATCCAGCTGCAACGCAGACGGCCACGCCTTTAAGGGCGCTGGTGCACTGCTGCACAGCGTCGGCAGGGTTCATCGTGGTGTCGAAGCCCAGATGGACGCTGACCTGCAGGTTCATATATGCAGGTACGGGTGGGCCTGTTCAGGCTGAAGGCGCTGCTCGGCGGCACCTACGACTCGCTGGCCGCCCCCGAGACCAGCACCCTCCAGCAGCTGCAGGTGCCCGCCGCAGCACCGCCCAGCCGACGTGCGCACCAACCTCTGCCCAGTATACCGACATGCATAAGCATGCTCATCCTGCACCCGCCCCCCGCGCAGGCGGAGGGCTTCTCGGCGGCCATCATCGACCGCTTCTTCCGCCCCTTCCTCGGCGGCATCTTCTTCGACGCCGGCCTGGGCACCAGCTCCCGCCTCACCAGCTTCGTCATGCGCATGCTGGCCACGGTTGGTTTTTGGAGGTCAAAACCCCTGAAATCCAATCTTCTTCGATGCCGGCCTGGGCACCAGCACCCCGCCTCACCAGCTTCGTCATGCGCATGCTGGCCGCGGCGCGGCTCTGCTCCAGCTCCTGATGCAAAGAAGTCTGCTGTGACCTCTGCCAAAGTCGCCTGAGCAGCGGCGCGCATCCTTCAAGCTGCAGCTGCTGCGTGCGCTGCGTCCAGGGCGTCGCTGGTCCGCGGCTGGTGCCAGGCCACTTCCGGACTGCCCCGCGCCACGCTGTAGTCACTGGTGCACATCTTGGCTCGTCACGCCTCGGCTCAACGTGTGCAGGGGGAGAACTGCCTGCCGCAGCGGGGCATCGGCGCCCTCACCCAGCAGATTGCGCAGCGGCTGCCGCCAGACTCGATACGCCTGGGTGACCAATTGCATTATATAATTGAGTATTACCGTTTAAAATCTGGTTTCCAGGTTGTGCTAATTCCATACGGGTTTAACACCGAGAGGCAAGTACCAACCAATGCAGAGCGGCGGCCGATCTGGAGGCTGTGTGCTGTCAAGCACGGGCATTTAGTGCAGAGCATGAACTGAGGGCTTCGTGCGGGAGTCTCACGCACTGCTTGGGAGGTGTGCAGAGTCGCCTGTGGAGGTGCTGGACACAGCCGGAGGGCACGGCGTCGCGGTCAAGACCAAGGTATTGTCACAACTACGTTCGCCTGCAGGATGCTTGTACTGTAAAGATGACAGCTCCGCAACATAGCATGTGCATGTGTCAACGACATGGCAGGTGACCTGAGCGCAACATAGCGGCTGAAACCCTTTGCATATGTGCAGTGTGTGGTGTGTACTTCAATGCAGGGTGGTCTGACTGTCCGCGGCCGCCGCGGCGCGATTGTGGCAGCAGACGGGCCGGCAGCAGCGCAGCTGCTGGGCCCGCGCCTGGGCGGCAGCCCCGCAGCGGCGGTGTCGGGCGTTGGCACCTGCTGCCTGTACTTTGCGTGAGTCTCGCTGGTGTAGTCTGCTGCAAACCTGCCACACCTGCCGCCTGCTGCTCCCTGGCCTGCAGCAGCCCTGTGGATCTACAGTTGCCAATGGTGTTCCCGCTGCTTGTTCGCTGCTGGGTCCCACTTCAGGCGTGAACAGCAGCTCAGGACACAGTGTACCGAGGGCTTCTTGTCAGTGCAGAGCGGAGCAGCCGCCCAGCCCTGAGCCGATGCTGTACCTCAACGGCGACTGCGACGGCGTCGTCAACAACGTGTGCTTCCCATCGACGGTGTCGCCCTCGTACGCGCCCGCCGGCAAGGTGGCCGCCTCCTCCACCAAGCGTCCTGCCTGGTGCCTGGCGCGCGTGTGCTGACGAGCTGCACGTGTCCCTTTTTCACACAACGCACCTGACATCCAGCTTCCTGTGTGGTGCCCGGCACGCAGGGAGACGAGCTGCGTGCGCCCCTTACAGAGAAGAAACATGACGATGACGGTCCACATGCCTGCAGACCCTGGTGTCGGTGTCGACCGTCGGGACGCAGCCGGACCTGTCGGAGGAGCAGCTGGCGGACACGGTGCAGCAGGAGCTGGGGCGCTGGTGGGGCTCAGAGCAGGTAGCTCGAAACCTCCAATGCAACTGCTTAACATAGGAAATGGGGACAAGGGTGAAGGTAGAACTGGGGCACTGGTGAAGCTTAGAGCAGGTAGATTGTCTGCTCACCTGCACCTTGTCCTCTGTGTGCATTCCAGATCGCTGCTGAGTCAGGGGTTGATCGCACGTTGAAGCACTCGGTCTAAACAGCAGGTGGCGCCCTGGTGTATATTTGGAGACAGGCACACGATCATGACGTTGTGCTGTGCTGCAGGTGGGCGGCTGGCGCCACCTGCGCACGTACCGCATCCCCTTTGCGCAGCCCAAACAGGTGGGAACTTGCCTGCTGTGCCTGTCGGACCTGGTGGCAAGTCCACACCAGGAAGCACCTCGCACCTGAATGCTATAGGTGCCATGCGCTCTGCTGCACATTGTGTGTCTATGTATCACTGCATCCCGCACATCCTGAGCGCCATCTGCTGCCACAGGCACCGCCGACAAATCTGCGGAAGCCGGTCTCCCTGGGCGACGGCGTCTTCGTCTGTGGCGACTGGAGGGACACCGCAACATTTGAGGGTGAGCGACAGATGGAGACATCATCACCAGTAATCACAAACTGCATTGTGGCTTGAGACCTGCTCGTCGTAGCAGCGACACCTGACATCACTGCGACACAAACCTTTCCGTGCTGGCTGTCTGGGCGTATGCGCATCAACAGCTTATGGACGTTCACTATGCGTGCAGGGGCCTTGTTGTCAGGGCGTCGGGCTGTAGAGGCATTGCTGGCGGAAACAGCACCGATTCAAACATGAATATAGATCATCGTTCAGCAGTGACTATATGCCCTGTTAGAAAGGGGAACATCGGTTCAGACAGGGGAATGTCGGAAAACTTTTGACAGCATAAGAGATTGCGGTGCGTCTGCAATGGGTTTTCGACGTTGCATAACATTAACTTTGATGTTTCAAGGAATGGTGCCTCAATGCAGCGGGACGATACCTAAATGTGTCCTGCCAAACACGCCTACAAAACTGAACCACTTGTACAACACCCCAGCTCTACACCCCAATACAATCCTCCTGCAGCAGCAATGCAGACCGCCCTTGAGATCTGTCCGCCACACCCCACTATTCCGGTGCGCATCTGTGAGTGCACCAGGATCGCAGCAGCGGCCGGCGGGAACAGCAGCACTGCCTCAGCGGCAGCCAGTCATGAAGGGCTCTCGTGTGCCCAGGGCTGGCTGTGCTGAAGGCTCGTGGCGAGGTCACTAGACCAAGGGTTGAGGGTTCCTCAGACCGTGGTCTCCCCCTTGATGTCCTGCCGGATCTTCGCGATCGCCTTGCCCGGGTTAAGCCCCTTGGGGCACACCTTGGCACAGTTCATGATCTGGTGACACCTGCAGAATGACGATGAAAGCCCTTCAACGTCGTAACAGAGGTGCTGCCCCTGCAGCAGGCACGTCACGCAAGTCTGCAGTTGTCAGGCCTGGTGGCCGGGTATGGGCTCGTAGTGCCGGATCACACTTTGCTTGCCTGTACAGCTTGAAGGCGTCGTCCAGGTTCTTCAGCCGCTCTGGCGTCATCTCATCCCGGCTGTCGATGATCCACCTGCACATGCAGCAGGACTGTGTCAGACCAAAGCAGAAGCGAGTGCAACAGCAAAAAAAGCCAGCACGCGGCAGGCTGTGCGCACACACAGCAACAGCCGGTGGGCGCTCGCTCCGGGCTCCAGCCACGCAGCTCACATGTCAGATCACAAACATCTGGCCCTGCTCCAGGGCGGTCTCACCTGTAGGCCTGCAGCAGCACGGCGGGCCCCAGATACTTGTCCTCCGCCCACCAGTAGGACGGGCAGCTGGTGGAGCAGCACGCGCACAGGATGCACTCGTACAGGCCGTCCAGCTTGGCGCGCTCCTCCTTCGTCTGCCGGTACTCCAGGTCGTCCCTGGGGTGAAAACCAGATACACGGGGTCAGCCCTGCCGCACCAGCAGCGCGAGGCTGCAGAAAGGCAGGACGACGGTAGCGGGGTGATGACGGAGGTGCGGAGGTATGGACATATGGCAGCAGACCCGAGCACTGGCAGCGACCGACCACAGACGAGCATGCAGGCTCGTCATGACGTAGCCTGCTTCAGCATGCCTGCAGGCAGGGCTGTGCCAAAGCTACTGGCGTGGTACGAAAATTGTGGACTTCACCAACGTGCAAGCTACAGCAGGACCCACCCGGACACCTCGCCAGCATCCTTGCGCCGCAGGTAGGGCTTGATGGACTTGTACTGCGCGTAGAAGTTGGACATGTCCACCACCAGGTCGCGCACCACGAACATGTGCGGCAGCGGCGCGATACGCGACACCTTCTTCGGGTCTCGGTCCACCTGCAATCCAGGGTTTTGGGGTGGTTAGAGCTATATAGGGTGTGGCACTGGGAGGCTTTCTGAATGTGTGTCGGCATCCTGCACAATCAATATCAGATGCACAGCTCTGCTGCCCTCCAACACTGCCAGCTGGTCCGATGGAGGTCTACGATGCTGCTGTATAGTCCTGCGCATCAGGCAGGTTAGGCTGGCGTACACGTTGCGCATTTTGCTCACCTTTGTCAGGCAGGCCAGGCCGTTCACGCCGTCGATGTTCATGGCGCAGCTGCCGCAGATGCCCTCCCTGCACGATCACACGGTGTGTCAGCGGATTGCTAACGCCTGTACTCCTCTACAACAGTGCAAGTGCCGCAGTCCATTGACAGCCTGCAGCCATGTGCAGAAGCTACAACACACCTGCATGACCGCCGGAAGTTTAGGGTGTGGTCCATCTCGTCCTTGATCTTGAACAGGATGTCCAGCATCATCGGACCGCAGCTGCACAAGCAGCCACGCCACTGAGGGTTACTGAAACGCAACTGCTATTGTCCCTCGTTATGCTGTGCTTACCGCAGCTATGGACACCTGCCTTCACAAGCATGCGCTATGACAACGTATACCGCGCAGCACGGCTGTGAGTCGAGCTGCAGCATCATTCTCACCTGTTGATGTCAACATTGTAGCTGTCATAGCGGGGCTTGCCACCAGACTCGGGGTGCCATCTGTACACTAGAAACTCCCGGTTCAGGGCGTCGCTCGAGGACGGCGCTGCCGCCTCTGTCTGTGGCTCCGATGCGTGAGCTGCTGCTGTGGTCGTGATGCGAGCTGTGGAGCTGGCTGTCACGCCCAGGGCTGGAATAAGGCGTGGGATGAGTGATGACCCACCCTCACGCAGGGTGCGCGCAAGCACCTGCATCGCTGTGACCGCCTGCAATGCTCTCTGAGACGTACGATACTCACTGAATCAGTCGACAAAGCTGTAAACTGCGCTCTGGCAGCTTGCAGAGTGCTCGGCATGATGACGTGTGAAGTCATACCTGGGAAGCCAGCGGGCAGTGCCAGATCATTTCCCACTGCTACTTGAGCCCACAGCAGCACTCGGCCTGCCGCACGCAGATCCTGCCTGTCGCAGTGTTCCCAAAGCTGACTGTTGCATCAGTAGACAGTGAGCTGCTGCACCGTTAGGCACGGCTGCAGTCTTGGTTGGGGCCTGAAGTGGCGATGGCCCAGGGCTGACCTGCAGCACCTGAGTATACCACAACCCTGCTGCGGGGGCGCCAGCGATGTCGCTGTCGCGGGTGTCGGTGCAGGCGCTGCGGCACCTGCGGCCAAAGGCAGGCGGCAACGGCAGGCCGTTCTTCTCAGAGGGCACCCGCACAGACCCCAACGGCATCCTGTTCTGCGAGACGCCGCCGCCGCCGGGCCACAGCCGCAAGTGGGAGTCCTGGGAGGCGTCCTGGTGAGTAGGAGACGTCCCCGTGTACTTTTGGCTGCTTGCAGTCTCGTCCTGCTGTCGGATGAGTGGTGCGTCCGCATCCCGCGACAGATGTGGCACACAGCTCATAAATGTGGCCAGATCGCCAGCAATGTTCAATTCCCATGCCTCGCATACTGTTCACACGGTCCGTGAGCAGTGAGTGACTGCAGGCGTCCAGTTGCTCTCATGTGCAGCAAACCAATGCACTGAGCAATGGAACAATGGGCCATGCCGCTGTGCAGGTATGGCGGCATGCTCATCGGGCCGGCGCTGATCCTGGGCTTCGGCCTGACGTCGAAGCCGGACACCAGCTGGGTGAAGTGGGCGCGGAGGGAGGCGCGCAAGGAGCTGAAAGAGGAGGGCGTGCTGTAGAACGCGCTTCCTAGCGGCAGGGCGATGGCCAGAAAGGGCGGGGGCAGCAGCAGCAGCTGTGGGTGCACTGCTGTGGCAGCTGGTGCTTCAGCAGCGCGTAGGCAGACGGAGCAAGGATTCGTGCACGGGGGACTGCAGCCTATGTGGCAGTGCCGAGTACTGCAACAGTTTTCAGGATATGAGTCGAGGATATGAGCTTTCATACTGCTGATGTAACATGGAGTTGCAACACCTCTGCACCTGGCAAAGCTGACCAGCTTAGCGCAGACCCCCAAACTATATGCTGCAGCCCAATGCACAGGCGTGCGCTGACGCTCAGTGGCGTACCCTAACACATCTCTTCGCAACTGCACGGCCGTGCCAGGCAGTCTGTCACACTGCGCCTGCAGCGCTGCACAGCTGCATACCTGCCTCAGAAGTCCACACTAAGCACCTCGACACTCTGACTGGTGCCTGACGTCTGGCCCTCAAGTGGCGTTGTGGCTGTGTCAGGGCCGCTTTGTAGAAGCGGCATCGCCGTCAGTGGTAGTCGCGGCGTCTCCAGCAGGCCCTGTAGCTGCGGTGTCATTGCCGTTGCGCCTGCGTCGGAGCGTGCAGTAAGCATCTGTTGATCATGACGGTGTGCACACTATGTAGACGATGGTCTGCAGATGACTACAGCATCCCCTTTCGCATGCTGTGCAGACAGACCCGATGCGCCTGAGTCAAGGGCTCAAGCACAACATGCATCAGCGCTTGCGTCAGAGGACCCTCATATGGGTCAATGCCCTGCCCTTGGCGTCAGCAATATGAGTCGCACATGGGCCACAGCATATCAGTGGGCAGTGGGAGAAAGCGCATGACAGAGGCTGCATGCAGCGCCCAAGTACTCTCTGGCTGCCCCCGAGCCGCCAAACCTTTTCAGTCAGCAGCGGAGTGCAAATCGGCAACTGTGACGCACGAAGGGCGGGGCGGGAACGGCGACGCAGAGATGCCGGACAGCGCAGCCGGCGCCTCAGCGTCGGCGGCCGCCCGCAGCGTGGCGACGCCAACGCCCTGCAGCCCCAGGGCCACGCTGGCCGCCACCGCGCCCAGGCCCTGTGGTGAAGACACAGATAGCGTAGACTCTGTTCGGTGCAACGAAGCTGGGTGCAACTGCAGGCAGGCCTGTTTTGTCCCCGCTCGATGTGCACAGAAGCATCTGACAAGTTGACGCCGCCTCTGCAGAGGCAGCATCAGGCGGGCAGGATGGTCTGTGCACATTGTCATAAAGTACTGGAGACTCTACAGATGGAGCAGGCTCCGCACAGCACTTGTGTCCTGCTTGCATAAATAACACAGAGTTGGACTGGCAGCTAAGCATCAGCAGCTCCCAGGCCGGCGCCGCCAGTCGCTGCTGTACTTGCCGGTGCCGCTCTGGCTCAGGTGACGTCAGAGGTACGTATTACTTCCATGCAGTCTGGTAGGTCGCACATCACGGAGGTTGCGGCCCAGCGACCAGGCTCCCAGGCCAATGCACAGCCCTGCCGCCGTGCCGTGGAAGACGCCTCTGTCATTCCGCGGGTCCCTCATGTTGCTTGGCCGCGGGCGGGATGCTGCTGGGTGGCTCGGGCGTGCAAATGCTCGGTGCAGGACCAGCCCTCGCTCAAACCTCTCTCCAATCCGGTGATCCTTGGGCACAACAGAGGCAGCACTGCAGGTGCGTGCGGCGCAAGCTGATCAGCAACCTCACGGGCTGTCGGCCAAAGGATTCCTCAGTCAAGATGTGGGCTAGTCAGACATGTTCTGATCAAGGTCGCTGATGTCAGTGAAGTGAATCAAATGTCTGAATCTTTGGAGCGAGGCTTAGGCCTGTGGCCGTGAGTCCTCTGTGAGTCCTTTGTGCAGCTGTCGGAAACCGCCAGATATTTGCTGCGAGCAGCGACAGTGTGCTACCGGTGTATGTGTTCCCTCTGAAGTACAGATAGATCCACGGCTGTTCAAGGCACACAAACCACAAGCTGCAGGCTTCAACCACCAGGAGAACCATAAAGATTATACGGTATGGCTGCCACTTACATTGTACGCCCAGTGCAACTGCACACTGCTCACTGCTGCCACCGGCAGGCCAGCGCTTGAGGATCCCACTGGCAGCGCAATGAAAGCTGTGCGCCTGTCCACCTTGCTGCAGGCTGCGCATGGTGCTGTCGGCATGTCACCTCCTGCTGACACGCTGGCGTGCCTTGACCTGTAACCATGGCAGTGGTTGACAACTGACTCAGGATATGAGTCCACATCTCGCAAACGTGCGTTTACCATGTGAATGTGCCCATGGTAGCCACACTCTGCAGTAATCGGATGCCAAGCTGCACCGATGCTGGATAGCTGTACCAACGCTGGACGGCCCACATCTGCTGTGCCTTTCGGCACGGCTGCAGCTGCAAGCACACGAGACGGGGTCACCTCATTCTCGGAGGGCGAGTGCAGCAGGATGTAGTTCTTGGCGGTCGCGGGGTTGTGCTCCGCGTGGCCCCGGCTCCAGTCGTAGCTCACGGAGTAGGCGAAGATGCTGCCGTCGTGGTTGTACGCCGACGCCGTGATGGGCTGGCTGCTCTTCTGCATCGCCTTCAGCCGCTGCTTCGAGTCCTGAAGCAAGAGTGCAGGTAGTCAGCGTGCCACCCCTTCACGCCATAGCTGCTCCCAGACTGATGTGGGAAGAGCTATCCGCGGCGCTGAGAAGGCCCCTGGCCAGCGCAGGCCCTGACGCATAGGCGCTTCAGACCGTGCAGCTGAGCGCCCAAGCTTTATGCGATGCACACCAACAGAACTAAACCCTGATGTGGACTGGCCAGGACATGAGGGCAAGCACCTTGTCCCAGAAGTTGTAGGCGCCGTCCGACCCGGCGGTCACGAAGGTGCCGTGCACCGGGTGGAAGGTGATGGCGTTGACGGCGTAGATGTCGGTGCCGTCGCGGTGGCACTTGAACGTGAAGTTCTTCGACTGCTGCGCGTCCTCAACGTGGTGCACGCCCACCCGGCCCTGCAGCACGTCAGGGGGTTTACGCACCAGGCGGTGGCTGCTGCGCGGCGCCGCCGCGCACAACGGCACCGCTCCACTGCTGGCTGTTTGCAATGAGGCGCAGCAGGTCACAAGGCAAAGTGAACCTTCACAGAAGTCTCAGCTTGAGGCAAAAGGCAAAGCTGAGTCGTCTAGCCCTCGGAACGGGCGCTGCCTCCACTGAGGGAAACTGCTACCTCGATGGAGCCGACCAGGTACCCCGTGGTGTCGGGGAAGCAGGTCACGCAGCGGGTCTGGAACTTCAGCGGGCTCTGGATCTGCTTGTACGGCGTCTGCGGCGCCGACAGGTTGAACACGCTGATCTGCCGGTCGGCCGTGCCCACCACCTGTTGGAAAGGTAACACTGTCAGCACTGCCCGGATGATACGATCGTACCAAATTAACAGTCTTTCAGCACATACATGTGTGCATCGTAAGGTGATGGTTATAGACATTGATTGCGCCCACCAGCAGGGGGTGGGTGACGTCCATGCCATACACCCGCTCCGGCAGCTGCTGCGTGTGCGCTGGGTTTGGTTGCCGCAGGTCCCAATACCGCACCTGCACCACTCAGTCGTGGATGCCGCCTCAGCCCCCATCTGACGCTCTCGCTGACAATGGAGCACGTCCGTAAAGCTCAATGCCACCATAGGCTCAGCAAGCCTGCAGCCGCCGTATCAGCCCTGCTGATGGTCACAGCTACGTGCGGGACCCAAACGAGAGCAGGATGTAGGCTCACCGTCTTGTCCCAGCCGCCGGTGACCAGCATGCCCGCGCCCAGCTGCTTGACAAAGAAGCAATGCCGCACCGGCGCATCGTGCTTCGCCACCACCTTCACGTGAATTGGCCAAAATATCAGCGAGCGCTGTTATTCAGTATCTGCAGTCAGCATGGTACATGCCACATACACTCTAGACAGGAAGACAGAGAACAACACCAGAAGGCTTCCAGTGCCGGGACATCCCAGACCGACATTTGTGTTGTTGAGTCGCAGCGCATCATACCGGGCATCCTCAGGGCGTCAGATCTCCGTACTTTACCTGCTGCTGGTTGGTGGCCAGGTTCCAGGCCTTGACGGTGTTGTCACAGCCGCCCGAGTATACCGTCGCCCCGTCGGCGTTCCAGGCGGAACACAGCACCGGCTGGTCGTGCGCCTGCATCGCCTTGGGCACGCTGGTGCCGTTCGCCTGGATCTCCCAGCACCGCACCTGCGCACGTCACGCCGATCTACACATCAATTGCACATTCCCGGCGTGACCCTCATGCCTTGATGCATGCTTTGCCTCAAGAATGCGTACAGGCTGCCGGTTTAGTCAGATGATGGTGATTTCTCACCTTATTGTCCCAGGAGGTGGCGACCAGGTGGTTGGCGGTGGGGCTGAAGCTGAGGCTTGACACCGAGTCATCCGGCGGCGAGGTGAGCTCCACATCCTTGTTGGGGTTGTGGTTTGCCGTGGCGGCGGCCGCGCCGAAGCCGCCGCCGAACGCCGCCATGCCCGCTCAGCAGCGGCGATCAGTGGCAGGACTTGCCTTCTGGGGCGCCTGCATGAGAGGCGGAAGGCAGTGAGATGCGCATGCATGCCATCACGCCTGCAGTGCATGTTGCGCCTAACTTCCGCAGACTATAGATATGTGTGATGGAATGAATCATATCTGTATTGTCACCTGATGGCTAATGTGCAGGCTGCCTTTGTAGCCCAGCTCAGATGATCTTGATGATGTCGAGAACACCCAGGGTTTGCAGCACCGCTATGCGACGCCCCACTGCTACCTCGGCGTCTACACTGCTGTTGACATAACGAACGCTTGCTCCTTCGAGGCGCAAGAGTGAATGACACTCCGAGAGCCTTGTGGAAGCAGGCTGAGGCCGCAGGAAGCACCTGGTCCAGTGGCAAGGGTAAATAACAAGACGCAGAGCAGTGCTGGCATGTGGCTGCAGGGCCTGCACGCACAGGCAAGCTTGTCCTGCCTTTGCCCACCTTGCGCCTGAACGTGAGCAAGCAGAGCTGTCAGCAGACTACGTTGAAGCAGAGTGTCAGGGTTCGAAGACGCCCAGCAGCTGATCGACATGCAGAGCGTCGGCTGTGGCCGAGGGATCAGCCCTGCACCTCTCCCAGCAGCAGGCCACCACTTCTGCTCGACACGGCAGCTTTCAGCACAGAGGGCGCCATGCTGGCGCACCATCCCCCGCGCGATGGCGGAGCCGCAGGCGCCAAACCGCCCCACGCGGCCAGCAGACAGCAGCAGCGGTGACGGCCCGGCGCGGCCGTCCGCGCCGACCACCCCCGGCAGCGGCGCGGGCTCAGACGTCGGCACGTGAGTGTTGCTGTGCTCATGTCTCATGTTCTGTTTCCTTGTTGCCACGAGCCATCAGCAGCGGCAGTAGCGGCGGCGGCGGCACTGGTGGCAGTGGCGGCGGACATGGTGGGGAGCTCTGCGATTCCGTCACATACTCCTGAGCAGCTGCCGTGCACCACCAGAACAGCATGTGCCCAGCAGTATTCATCCTGCGAGGGTCTCGCTACCTCAAGCGGCGATGCGCGCATGTATGCCGCTGTGGTGTAATTGAGTCTTTGCTACGGCTCAGGTTTGTGCTTGTCCTGGCCGAAGCATGGGGCGGACGCGCAGCGTTGCCTTACAGCAAAACTTCCAGATGCATGCAGCTCTGACTTGTGACAGCACTGAGTGGTCGCGTGGGTTCCTTGCTCGCTTGATAGCCATGTTGAAGCGCAAAGGGTAACCTGCGCTCACTGACAGTCTCTGCTTTTGGGCTGCAGGGTGTCGATCGAGTACCAGCGGAAGCAGGCGAAGGCGATGCAGAAGTACTTGCGGGAGCGCAACCAGCAGGTCCAAGCCGAGAAGTCACAGTTCTTTGGCTGGACGAAGGCCAACGAGATCACCAACGGGCGGTGGGTGATGTTCGGCTTTGCGGTGGGGCTGCTCACGGAGTATGCCACAGGAGTGGACTTCCCGCACCAGTTTGCATTGATGGCCTCATATCTGGGCGTGCTCGACTTCGACTGATACATTCGATGTTGACTTGGTGTTGTGTCTGGTGCTGCGTGCTTTTGTGATGCTATGGCAGCAATTATTCTGGAGATGCATGTTTGAGCGCTTTGCGACAGGTTGTCGCCATACGTATAGCAGCAGACTGCACCTTGCCGCTTCACACCATTGTGAGCAACACTGAAGGACTTGCCGGAAGTGCAGCTGAGACTCTTGCTGCAGGCCATTTGTGAAGCACAGCTTTACCAGATGATTGATGAACGAGTTGATGCAGCCAAAGCCTCCTGCTGTCTTCAGCACCTAGTGTCCGGAATGACTGCTAGTTCTGGGCATCTGGCTCTGGCGGCAGTGGCAACAGCGGGCAGCTGCCAAAATGGCTGCCTGTTGATGGTAGGCGAAACGCTAGAAGTTTTTGGTTGTGCTGACGCCCCTGTCGACTACCGCAATCTCCGCTGTCACCTACTCAGCTATAAGCGTTCTGCTACTCACACCTGCTGACATGCGTGTGTCTGACCATCAGCCAATTGGGCGGAAGATCCATTCACGTCCTCCTTGACAGTCTTCGACCACCCTGGCGGTTCACCTTTTGGATGGTCACTGTCCAAGGCGACGGTTGCGGTCGCAATCCCGTACCACCACCAGGTCGCTACGATGCTCTGCCCTGAACGCTGCTTGGAGCTTCCTGACGGCGCTGCTGTCCACCTTTGGGCACTGCTTGAAGGACACGCTGGCGAGGGCGCTGATGTGCGGCAGCTGCAAGCTGTCCAGGTCACAGCCATTCTGCAGCGAAATGTCCCGCAGCCACCGGCAGGCGCTGAATGCCGCCAACCCCGCACCGCGCAGGCCGCGCAGCGGCTCCCCATAGTTGTATGACGCAGAGATCTCAAGCCGCCTCAGGTCGGGCAGTGCTGCAGCTGCCGCCGCCAGCTCGTCGTCCGACAGCTGCCCCACGCACTGCAACGACAGCTCCTGCAGGCCCATGTTGCGTCCCGCAGGAGCAGGGCCAGCGCTGCTGCAGGTGGAGCCGCCAGTCATGTCCGCCTGGACGCTGCAGCCCAGCAGCTGCAGCTGCAGCGGCGCAGACTTTGGCAGCGGTATGTAGGTCCAGCAGCACTCCCGCGCCCGGTCGGTGGACAGGTGCAGGCTGGTGAGGCGTGTCATCTGGCCGATGGCAGCCTCCGCGCCTCATCCTGCAATCGACAGGGGCATGTATAACCTGCAAGTGCGATCCACCTGCTCGGTAGTTATGATGCCCCACTCAAATGGGAGACCCTTGTGGCGTGTTTACCTGGCCTGGTGCTGCCAGGCAGTCATCACGAAGCGTGGCAGCCGCTGTGCTGTGACATATGTGCAGCTCGGCAGCGGCCAAGGCTTGCATGGCATGGAGACTGCAGGTGCGGCCAGCAGGGAGACAAGGGGCCTGCATAAGCTTACCAGGCAGCACCACGCCCTCGCACAGCCGGAGCTGCCGCAGTGGCACCTGGGCCGCCGCCAATGCAGCCAGCCAGCTGCCAGGCACAGTCCGGTCCTGTCTACCTGCAGCACCGGCGGCACTTTCAGCGAAACGGCAATCCCAGACCTGCTGCTGCACCGCTTCTAAGGGCGCCTTTCAGGCAGCAGGATCAAGAGTGGACAGGCCCTCGTTTGGATGCGAGGCCCATTGCCGTTTGTGTTCGCTAGCTGACGTGCTGGATATGAGCAGAAAGTGCGGCTTGCTGCCAGCGCCTCAGCCAGATAGTCAGAGGGCAGACGAAAAGTTCACAATCTGGCACCTGTGAGTTGCAGACTGGTCAGGCTGCTCAGCATCGACAGCTGCAGCAGGTGCGCATCGTCGAATCTGTGTGCATGGTCGAATGCGCTGCAGAGCAGCCGAAGCTCTCGCAACCGTGGCAGCTGGGCAATCGCGCCGATGGCATTCTGCCCGGCAGCATCGTTCCCGTATGTCAGGCTCGTCAGCCCTGACAGCGCCGTCAAGTGCTCTGTATCCAAACGAAATTGCTGCAAGGCAGCAATGAAAACCAGTCAAAGGCTCCAATGATTGTCTGATGCGCCCATCCGTTCGTTGGCCTTGTCATACACTGGCTTGTCTGCCTAGCGCATGCTTGTAACGATGTTGTGTCGACACTCGAAAGCTACGACGCTCGCATGCAAGTCAGGGAACACAGCACGTTCAGGCGGACAAGAGCTAGTGTTTTGGTGCCCAGCCTGGCATGTCGATTCAGTCGATATCCGCAGGCAAATACAAGAGGGACCTTAGGCAAGGCGCCGCATAAAGGGTCCGAGGCTGAATGAGGCCCGGCATTAGGTGGTTGCTTTCAAAGACATGCTCTCGTCTCATGGTAATGCTGACATTCCATCATGCACTACGTAATTGTTAAAGTTGTAGAGGTTGCGCACATCCCATGGCGAGCCTGTGATCTGAAGAGCTGTGAGAGTAGCGGCTGCGGGTCTCAGTGCCGCCACCAGCTCGCCGCTGCCACATGCATACTCCAGTACCACCTTCTGCACCATAACAGCCGCCTGCAGAACCGGTGTCAGTATCTCCTGCCACCTGCATGTCGCAGGTCCATGCTCAGCGTCAATTGCACCAGGGCAGGGGACAATTGTAAGGCGGTGCTAATGGAAAGTGGTGCGCAGCTGTGCTGTTGCGTCCGCTTGTCTCACACATCAACAGAACACAGCAGCACCGTCCCATAGAGCAACTGGTAGACTCTGAGCCAGTCACGTTGATGCACGAAACAGTACGGCCAACAGACGCGCCTTTCCTCTGTTAAGAGGACATCAGGGCGGTTGCTGCCGAGCAACACAACGCATATGGCAGATGCCGTCCCCAAGCTGAGGTTCGATTCAATCATCTCAGTCATAGAACTATCCTGGTGCAACTCACCACCCCAGGCGTAGCACGCGTAGGCGCCTGGCAACCGCCGCCAGCTGGGCCACATCGTCAGCTGTCACCTCACCGCATTTGAGCCGCAGCTCCTGCAGAGTGTCGAATGGTGGAGCCGTCTCCAGATCGCCGGTTTGATTGTGCCTGCACGTCACCATCTTTCAAGATCAGGGCAATCAGTGCACTGTCGTTGGCCGCATGCTATCCAGACCCAGAGTCGAAAGTCCACATCTTATTTGCTATGCCCCTCAGGGGCATCAGCACCGCTCAGGGCACCTGCACGACCACAAGAGGCACCTCTGCTGGCTCGCAGTAGGCATGGCGCACTCTGGCATGCCAAGACAACGGCGGCAGAAACAATAAGATCGACAGGGGGTTTCTGGGTCAATATGTCCCACACACAAAGATTGCCTACGCCAGCAGCACTGCAAGAACACATGGGGCGCACAAAGGCAGCCGCTAATGGCACTGGGGTGTGTGGTAAGGGTCACACAGCATCGAAACAGAACTTTGAGAGGGTGCCATTTGCAATGGCGAGCAGCAGCACCTGCAGAGCGTACGTGGCATCCAGCACCCTGCCATTGCAGGGGCTCCTGTGTTTGGCATCGTCAGCGACGCCAGGTGGGGAATGCCCGACAGCGGCGCCGCTTCCAATTCAGCAGGCGCTCATGGGAAGCGCCCGGGACGTGCCGGGATGAAACCTACACGAGATTGCCACAGCCATCCATTGCACATGGGCATGCTGCCATGGCTGCAGGGGTGTGCATCACAGAGTGAACGGCCACGCACAGCAGCCCGCGCCAACCCCTGCATGACCCTGCAGACATATGCAAATGGTGATCCTGGACGAGTTGGACAGTGCGGGGGCCATTCTTGACCGTATGTAAGCACCCGGCGCTAATGGCCGACAGTTGAGACACGGTATGGTGTTCAGCAGTGATATGCAGGAGCAAGTGTGCCCGGAAATTTGTGGCTGAATCATCACCATGACATGTGGACCAAGCTTGATCCAGTTCAGCCGGGCATCGTATATGTCTGCTGCCAAGCGCAGCTGTCTCAGCCTTGGCAGACTGGCCAGCGCTGAGAGCTCTTGCTGCAGGGTGGCCTGCATCCGCAGCAGCAAGCATTTGCACATGTGTCCGCCTATGCAGTCGGTCAAGCATGTTGCATGGATTGCACTCTGCTCATACTCCAAATGGTCACTGACTGTGCGATTGTGATAGATCTGTTGGACATTGGTTGCATCTTAAAAAGCAGCACTTGCCGGAGGGAATTTGAAAGTCAGGTGCAGCGCCAGTGATTGCAGTTTTGGCAGCTGTGGCGCCAGAGCTGCGACGCCGTCAGCTGGTCCCAAGTCCAAATGCGTCAGGCGCGACAGGCTTGCGAAGCACGCCACATCTGCAGCATCATTGAACACAGAGGTGTTGTCACAAGGAGGCTTCCTGTTGGCTGTGGTTACTGTTACTAGTGGTGCTGCATGAATCGTGAGGCTACCATGAGCGGCAGTTAGTTGCAGTGCGTCAGCATCGAGCTTGTTGAGCTGTGCGCCTGCCACATGAAGGTAGATGCCTGATGCAGCATACTGCCACTGGCGTGACCAGGTACAGAGGTCACAATGCCCGGGGACCAGCAGACCCATAAGCAGCTGCTCTGCAGGGCCCAGCAAAGCTAACTCTGCAAACTTTCGGGGTTCGGGGTTTTCAGAGACCCGTGACGGCCTCTAGCCAAAATATTTTAGGCTGCCTACTGCTGCAGGGTAACCTGTGCCCTGCTTTCTCAAGGGTGATTCACTAACCTACTCGCACTCTTGCTTCCAACTGCATGGTCTCAGTAGCGTGACATGGTTCATCATGCAGGTTGCAGCAGCCAAACAGGCAATGCGCACCTTTGCAGCGCAGCTCTTGCTGCGGATACCAGGGGTCGTGAAGCACGAGGGACCGCAGCGCCATCAGCCGTGGCAGCACAGCGACCAGCATTGCATGGTGGCTCGTGGTGACATGTCGCAGCGTCAGCTGTGTCACTCCGCTGACCTGCGTCCAGTCTTCAAGCGGCATGTCTTCGAACATCCTGCAAGCAGTCCACAACCTGCATTGAGTGATGGCCGCAGGCAACTATGGGCGCCAGCCAAATATTCTCGGTGGATGGCTTGCGCTGAGTGCCAAGCATGAGTAGCATGTCAGAGAGGAAAATTGGGCCGTGCATAAGCTTGTGTCGCTTCAAAGCGGAGCACGCCACGACCAGATGTGCAAGACACTGCTGCAGCAGCTGACTGGACAGCTAGAGCATGCGATGATGCTGCGGCGACCATTGCTCACGGGATGTCGATGCTGCGTAGGTGTTGCATGGCCGCAAGTGCCTCCAGCGTCGCAGTCGCAGCTTCGGGGTGTAGCTGCTGGAGGTTGACGGTGTGCAGGCCTGCACCGGACGATAGGTTAGGAGCCTTGGCATGCAAGCCGGAGCCACCTGATGCATATTATGCGCATGCTGCAGTTGCTGAAGGCGAGACGAAAGATGTGCCAAACGCTTGAGGAAGGGTTCGTGTCGAGTCGATCACCCGTGCAGCGGTGTGTGATGGTGCGCAATTCGTCAGCGCTTGCATTGCGATGCAATGTAGCATGCGACGTGGTGAGGTCCACAGCAAGGCTCAGCGATCGGCACACGCTACGCAGAGCTGCGATATCGGGTGGAATTAGATGGCCTGTGATGCGGCCGATCAGATGTTCTGGCAGCCTCGAAACCGTCATTTGCGGCGCCATACCACTCACAATGATGGCGCATATGGCAGCGAAATGCTTGCAATCGGTTGTGCTTCTGACGATGTACAACCAGCTTGCAATGCTGCCGTAGCCACAGGCTACGTGCAACGTGCGGCTGATCGGCTGGCCGACGCATGCTGACTCATGCACACGTGCGCGATGCCTCCGACATCTTTTTCAAGTTTCAAATTCACAGATCATCGATGTGTCTCGAGATATAGGCGAGGTCCTACTCCTAGAAAAGGTCATTACCATGCTCATCGAAAAAAGGCGTTCTCTGGTTGCGCAGCAGCTCCACCGGCAGGTCGCGCCCATGCTGACGCCGAAACGCTGCCTGTAGGTTGCAGACCGCGCTGCCGTCCACCCCGGGGCAGCCCTCGACCAGCAGGCTGGCAAGGCTGCCGGCCCGCGGCAGCTGCGCCGCCAGCTGCTCCCCCTCCAGGCGGAGGCAGCGCCGCAGCACGACGTCCCGAAGCCGCCGGCATGCCCCAAACGCCGCCAGCCCCGCGCCACACAGGCCCCCCCGCGACTGCCAGGCCTCCCCGGCGTTGCAAGTCACCTCCAGGCGCCTCAGGTCCGGCAGCGCGCCAGCCGCCGCCGCCAGCTCGTCGTCTGACAGCTGCCCCCAGCACTGCAGCGACAGCTCCTGCAGGCCCGTGTTGCGTCTGGCGGCAGCGCCGCCGCCGTCGTCGCTGCCGCAGCTCGAGCCGCGTCCGCCGGCGCCGCCGCCCCCGCCCAGCAGCTGCAGCTGCAGCGGGCTCGGCGGGTCGTCTCTGTGCCGCTCCACCAACAGGCGCAGGCTGGTGAGGCACGTCAGGCGGCCGATGGCGGCCTCGGCGCCAAATCCTGCACGACGCACCCGCGCCGCCAGCTGAGGAATGTAAACGCAGTGCAACACAGGTGGTCAGTCGGGCGAAGGCACGCAGTATGTTTCTGAAGCTCGTTGTGTCGACACACTGAGGGCGCAGCTCTGTGTCGACGTGCGGCTGCGGCCGCACGTGCACCGACGCAGCCTAGGCGGGGCACATGCACGCAGATCAGGCGGCTCGACAGCAGAGGCGCACCAGGCTTCACGCCCCGCCCGCCCAAGCGCAGCTCCCGCAGCGGCGCCCGGGCCGCCGCCAGCGCCGCCAGCCAGCCGCCGGTGACGGTGGCAAAGGTGCCGCCTGTGAGATGTCCAGGCTGGTCGGCTCATACACAGGCTTCTTGCACGATTGGAACAACACGCCCAGTGAATCATGGCCACCGACTCGACATCTGCAGTGGTGGCCCACCTGTGAGCTCCAGGCTGGTCAGCCTACTCAGCGCCGACAGCCGTGCCAGGCGCGGCTCGGCCGCCGTCCGCGGGGGCCGCAGGCGCAGCCGCCGCAGCTGCGTCAGCTGCGCAAGGGCTCCGACGGCCTCCACTTGCAGGGTGCCATCCGCGCGGGTGAGGCTCGTCAGCCCCTTCGCCACCATGTGCTGTGCGTCCTCCTCTGACACCTGGAGGCATTGTGCAGCAGCTTGGTACCAACCTGCACCCTTTGCACCGGACGCTGGAAGCTCTGACGGCTTGCTACCTGGAAAGCGTACACTGATGCTGTGGGGACTGGTAGCAGACGTCAGGCGGGTGTCAGCTGGCAGGGACACATGACCAAGCACTCCTTCATGGCCGACTAATCTGACTGTGATGGTTTCATCTGTCACTGTTCAAGCAGACGCACATCATCCAGCACGTTGGCAGCATCAAGCGCTCTCAGAGTCCCAGCGGCGGGGTGCAGCGCCGCCAGCAGCCCGCTGTCGCCGCCGGCACCCTGCAGCGAAACGTCCTCCACCGCCGCCGCCGCCCGCAGCAGCTGCTCCAGAGCCCCATGGCACCTGCATGCATGCCCTTCGCATTGGCCAAAACCTCAAGAATCCAATCATGTCTCCGCCCTGCGTCTACCAGACAGTCGAGCATGGTGCTGCTGTTCTGGCAGCCTGGACGCCAATAGATCTGCACATCTCAGTGCTTATGCAGTGCCCTCACCGTACTAGGTGCAGCACGCGCAGGCGCCCGGCGACACCGGCCAGCCTGGCCGCAGCGCCAGCCGTCACCTCGCAGTTGACGAGCCGCAGCTCCCGCAGGCTGCCGTGCGACAGCAGCGCCGCCTCTGGGAGGCCGTCGTTCTCCCGCGCCTGGAACTGCAGCGACGCCAGGCGGCAGCCGTCCTGCAGCGGCGCCAGGAACTGGGCGACGACGTCAGAGTCGGGCGTCTCGCGCAGGGAGGCCTGCGCAACACAGCTGCAGCCTGTCAGGCGTGCGGTGCAGACCGTCATGACGACAGCCAATAGTGCACTCCCTCAGCACATACCGGCTTCAGTTCTGTCAAGTCAAACTGCGACAGACAAAAGCCCCACTTGTGCAGGAATCCAGGGGTTGGGCATGTAACTGCAAGCTGCCCTGCATGGCCATGTAGCAGCATCGGACGAGCGACACTTCCGGCTGAGAGGGCACCTGTCGCACTGCCCACCAACTGCACACATGCGGACGTGAGTGCGCCAAGAAGACCTCGGTCTGAAAGCTCACCATCATGTTGGCGCCGAGTCTCAGCGACTCCAGCCGGGGATCCCGCAGGTTCAAAGACAGGGACAGCCGTGTCAGCCGCGTCAGGGAGTTCAACGCCGACAGGTCCTCCTGCGGTGTCGTGGCCTGCATGTCGATGCCGCAGACATGCTTTGATGCAAAGGCGTGCCAACCATGTCACCATCAACATGAAGGATGTTCCAGGCTGAAGACTATACCTTCATGCAGGGCCTCCATGTGCGCCGTCGGCACAGTCACGACCCGGCCACCGTGTGCATGTCACCTCAGCACAACAACCGGCCACGCAGCTTGGCATCGTGCTGCAGAGCACTGTACTGGCTGTTGTCTGGAGCTGCGGAGGGTGCCACCTACCGGGGCGTATGGGTCTGGTCTTGCGAGATGCAGCGCCAGCGAGCGCAGCTCCGGCAGCTGCGGCGCCAGCGCCGCGACGCCCTCGGCTCTGCCCAGGTCCAGGTGTGTTAGCTGCGTCAGGCCCGCAAAGCGCTGCACACCTGCAGCGTCAGGCCACGCAGGCGCTCACATGTGGGCGCATGTTGTACTGCAGTGGCGCTATGGAGGATGCAGTGGCGGGTACGCTTTATTTATCATTCGCAGCAATCTCAGGAGTGCTTGCTACTTGTTTCTCGATTTTAACTCGTGTGGAGCTAGCACAGCCTGGAAATTAGGTGTTGCAATCTCATCGGCTGCGCGTACGCCCACCTGCAGCCGGCAGCCCAGGGGGCGCGAGCGCCCAGCCAGTGGGCCCAGGCTCAACGAGCACGAGCGACCACAGCGCCGTCAGCCGTGGCAGCACCGCAGCCAGTGTGCCGTGGTGGCTTTTGTCGACGCGCCGCAGCTTCAGGGCTGTCAGGCCGCCGAGCCGCGTCCAGTCATCCAGCTGCATGCCCTCGAACATCCTGCAGCATGACCCTATACTTGAGAGATGCGCAACAGCAGCACTGATGGTGATGCAGCTGCCAGCTTGCAAGAGCCGCAGGATTGCTGTCGGCTCACTCCTCCTTTGTAATAATAGCATAGAGCACATGCCAAGACCTGATGCATTGCCCTGTGCTGGCTTCTGTCCACGCAAGCGCTCAGCACATCAGGGCTGTGTGTGGTGCGACCGCACTGTCACAACTCATATCAGGCCTGCATCGGCGCAGCTGCGAAGTCAGCTCACGGCATGTCGAGGCTGCGCACGTGTTGCACAGCAGCAAGCGCCTCCAGCGTCGATCCAGCCGCCTCGGGATGCAGCTGCTGCAGCTTGACGGACTGCAGGCCTGCAGAACATGACAGAGCACAGCCTGGTGTTGTGTTACATTTAGAATATGCTAGCCCATACATGCATGTCTGCGCAGACATCTTCAACACGGGCTTGCGAGGCGGTATCACCTGTGCAGCGGTGTGTTGTACTGCGCAGCTCGTCAACGCCCACATTGATGTGAAAGGTTGCGTGCGTCACGGCAACATCCACTTCAGCGCGCAGCGAGCGGCACACGCCGCGCAGAGCTGCGACGTCGTCCAGCTTCTGATCGAGCTGCCAGGCGTCCTGTTCCAGGTGGTTGACGATGCGGCTGAGCACATTCGCCGGCAGGCTGGTGATCGTGCCATGCGGCGCTACATGCCATTCCATGATGATGTCGCCTTGCCTGGCAAGCAGTATCCAACGTCTGCAGTGCTCGCAGTGTAGCTCTGCGCTCCAGCAGCACGGACACACAGTGCTATCCTGTGATCTAAGGGCAGTGTTGTTCTGGTCACAGTGCCATGACAATGATCAGTCACCTTTGGGTTCTTGGCCATACATACTGCTACATACTGCCTGGCATCCGCACATCAGTGTGCAAACCTTTGGCAGTGCTGAGCCAGTGCTGAACCTTGCTCTGTGCTGTATTGTCAATATTGACAACAGAATGCCGCGGCACGCAGAGCAATCATGACGCCCCGGCAGCTTGCACAGTAGCGGCCTACTGCAGCCCACTTCACGTACTGCACTAAGCTGTCACAGCGTACATCCAGCTGACCTCACTACCTTGCTGCTGGCTCGCCACCGTCTGCAACTGATCTGACGGACAGCAGAGATGCTCGCTCTCCCTCTCGTGGGCCGCCTCAACTTCCTGCCGCAGCTGCAGCTGCTGCAGGGTGGCTCACCGCCTTGTCTGCTGCATCGCCGGGTTCTGCCGTGGCGGCGGCTGTTGCTGCCCGCCGCACCGCGACCTGAAAGTGCACAGAAGCGTTCGCTTGGCGCAACCGCAGATGTGATGTGAAGCCGCACAGTGGCCATGCGTGAACAGTTGAACAGTAGGTTCAGCATTGTGGTCCCCTGCATAACATGTGCAAGGTTGAGAGAGCCGTGAGAAGGTCGCCTGCCGAGCGCGGTGGACGTCTGAGGCAGCCGGCCGGCGGTACGGCGTGAACTCTACGTCGCCAAACCCTGGCACGTGGATGTTCCTGCACGTCAGGATTCCAGACGTTAAGCGGCAGTGCTTTCAAGCGGAGGCAACCGTCCTGTTGTCTATCATCAGCGGCACTTGATTGTGCAGCATTCAGCTTCAACACACGGTCTCCCAGAGTGCAGGGCCACCACTCATACAGTCCGAAGTAGCCCGCGTGTCCAAAGTCAACCAGCTGACAACTGTGCAGCTCGAGTGTCGCCGCACCACATGCGCTCCAGGCCAACGGCCAGGTCGGGGGCCGCCAGCACGTCGGACCGCCGCCGCCGCGCCGCCGCGCACCCCAGCTCCAGGGTCTTGCCCAGGAAGTCGCGCGCCACCGCCTCCAGGCCGCCGACCACGTTCGGCGCCAGGGTCGCCTGTATGATTACCACAGACGTTATATGTGGGTGCAAGCGAGGTTCAAGAGGAGGGTCAAAGCTGTTGGAGGGATCAGATGGCCCACCCGGAGGGCACCAAACTATCTAGAGTTTATCTGCAAGCTATGGCAACCTCAGCATTGGGTGGCATGCGATCTAGCATGCAGCTGGATGTCCACTGGCAGGCGCAGATCCAGGTCAGGGATGCAAAACGGCACCAGATACGGAGTGATCCACTGTGGCGCTGCAAGGCCTGCAGCCAGGTCCGCGGGTCGCTACTGGGCAGGGACAGGAACCGAGGTGTACTACACACCTTGGGGTCGATGTCGCGCAGCAGCGCCTGCAGCGCGGGCGCCGCCAGCAGGCTGCCCGGCGGCCCCCCTGCAGCAGCGGGGCGCGCCACCGGCAGCGTCCCCGGCCGCGGCTGCAGCAGGGTGCACGTTTCGAAGGGGTCAGCACTGCTCTTGTGTGAGGGCGTACTACACCTGACATGGTTGGGGTCTGGGCTGTTGGAGGAGACAATGTGCAGGCAGTTTCAGATGGCGGCGCAGCAGAGTGTGTGATCCGATCATATTGCCACAGCTTGCCCTGAAGTTAATCTTCAGTACTCATTGGATACAGTCTTTGTGTGAGACACAATCGGTTCGTCACCTGCTGCGGGGCTCGCCAGCCCGAGATCGGCCCCGTGGCTGCTGGGGCGCCGCCCGCCGCCTGCGAGGTGGTGACGGGCAGCCCATACGGCCCCGTCTGCAGGAGCAGAGCAAGTCTGGGTGAACAGCGCGCTTCCCGTGAGAGGAAAGCACGTACGGGCGCCGCTGACACACCACTCAGCTGCGGCTGTGCTGAAAGGCCGGCATCATCCAGTGCAGCAGCATACTTGGGCATTTGCCACTTCAGCCTCGAGCATTCGCAGCTGCTCTGAGCGCGCTCGGGTGCTGGCGGCAATGCCGTACCATCCATGCCTTCAAAGTGCCCGCTGTTGGCACACGACCACCAGAGACAAATCCACTGGATACGGAACACGCCAGATGCGTAGATGTGCACCTGGGCTGACGCGGCGGGCGTGCCCAGCATGGGGACGTAGGCGCCGGCTGTCCCGGGCCGCGGCGCCGCCCCCGCCTGCTGCTGCGGCACGTCCAGCCGCTGCAGCTTGGCCGGCGGCGGCTGCCCTGCCGGCTGCGCCGGCCTCTGAGAGTACCAGAGTTCGGGGTTTCAGGGCTACGTTTGTAATAAGAAGCGGAACGAAAGACACTCCCTGCATGATGTGCATGATGTGCAAGGTGTCGAGGAAGCTCAGAACATGTTCAGTCTGTATTGATGTTCATGCACCTGTGCCGCTGCCAGGGCTGGGGAGCTGCGGAACTGCTGCAGCGGCGCGGCCTGCGGCGCCGGCTGCAGCTGCTGCGGGGTGGGGCGGCCGGCGGCAGGGTTTTGGGCGCCGGCGGCGGCCGCCCGGCTGGCGATGTCCTGCTGCGCCTTGGTGGCCATTGCCTCTGCGGGCGCAGCGCAGGGTTTTGCACATTGAATACAGCAAGAAGACCAGATGGCGCCATTGCAGATGCACCATCTTCTGGCAATGGTACTTTTGCATGGCGTTAAGCAGGCTGCTGGAAGGCCGTCTGCACCAGCTGGTACGCACGCATGCAGGGGCTTTTGCACACAGACCGCAGCGTGCTAGACGCAGTTGTGCATGCAGCCGCAGGTTTGCCTGCGAGGATGATGCGCTGGCGGTGGGCGTCCAGTGGCTTCCCTGCCTTCGCTGCCGCCACCAGCATTGCGCCCTGCATGGCATACATTCACATATCGTACTGAGCCTGCCTGAGACAGCGTTGCACATGTCACTGTTGGGTTGCCGCCCCGGCTGCAGCCTCTGATGGAAGGCGTAGAATTGCCAGCAGAGCCCATGCACAACTGCATGTGCATGAGCGAGCGCATGTGCAACAGTTGTGTGCCCAGGATGGCCGCTGGTCTCATTTGTTTGTCACAACCCACCTGCGTGGTCAGCCGCAGGAGCGCCTCGTCCCGGGGCAGCGCCGGCAGCGGCAGCATCGACGACACCTGCTGCGGCGACATGCTGGCGATGTGCGCCAGGATCTGCTGCGGCGTCAGCTGCGCCGCCTGCAGGTTGCGTGAGATGACAACGTGTTCAGGTTGCAGGTTTGTGTGTCAGGAGCTATGACTAGGACATTGAGGTGCTTTGGCTTGGTACTAGAGGCTTGCAACGGACTGCCAATTTGCTGCTTGGAAAAGAATCAGGGTGAGGATGAGCACAACAATAGCTCACAGGCACAGCTGCCTGGCCCCCTGGCGCTGGTGTGGGGACTGCTGCTGGCTGCTGCCCAGCTGCGGGCTGCTGCGATGGCTGCGCGACCTTCAGTAACAGAGCACAACATCACTGATACTTGCTGTGACGACGCATATCTGTCCACATCGCAAAGCCTTTGAAGACTGCCATGCATGCATTAGAGAATGGACCCTCTCACATTATCACAATATGAGCAAAATCAGTACGCTGACGCAGTGGATCATTCCGTCCGTGCTTGGTGTTGTACATCCCGGGGCTTGCGTTGTGTCACTCAGGCGTTGGTGTGCACCTGTGCCGCTTGGCGCTGTGCAGCCTGCGCAGCCTGAGCAGCCGCCTGCGCCGCCGCCAGGGGCTGCATGCCCTGCGGGCGCGGCGCCGGCGAGGACGTACCCACTGGCCGCTGAAGCTGCTGCAGCTGCTGCTGTGGCACCGGCTGCTGCGGCTGCGGCTGTGCTTGTGGCTGCGGCTGCTGTTGCTGCATCTGCTGCTGGGGCATCGGCTGCTGCGGCTGCGGCTGCGGTTGCTGCGCAGCTGGAGGCGCTCCTGGGGCCTGCGCCGGCTGTGTTACCGGCGGTTGCTGCGGCTGGCCCTGCATAGTGCTGCTATTCTACCACGACCCCAGGTGCTTGAGGGAAGGAATCAGTGCCTGATGTGCTGTCAGCCGCACGTCTGCATGTCAGCGTGCGGTGGCGTGGTGCATGTGCTGTAGAATTCACGTGCAGCACTCATGGACCGAAAGGTGTACAGCTGTGACCTAAAGCTGTCTACGGCAGGGGACACTGCCACCAATCTGAGCACTGCAGCGTGCCGATTTGCATGCAGTCTGCGAGATCAATGCTGGCCAAGTGGCGTTGGAGCTGCCAAAGCAGCTTCAAGGATGGCTGGAGCACCAAGGCGTGTCCCACGGATTGAGAAGTCTATTTAGCTATGTACATCAACGGTCTGCTTGCTGTTGTGCAACTGCGCAATGTTGCATGTGTATCATGTGGTCACTTCCCACACTCGTGACGACCACAGTGTTTGGTCTTTTCCGACATCTCGAGCTTGCACGTATCGCACCAAAGTGCTGTCAGCGGTGCCACGTGGGTTCCAATCGCAGCGTAGGCGACAGCATACACATGGCCGATTGCAGCGCCATGATGGTGAAACACAGGAGGGCGCCGCCGGCATTGCTCACAGGCCTGCCAACGGATGTGATCAGCTGCGTTGTAGGGCACCTACAACAGGACGCATGGCAGCGCGATCAGAAGCTGGACGATGTTGCAGCCCTGCGCAGCGTGTGCCGCTCGCTGCGCGCTGCTGTTGACATCAGCGCCACACACGCTGACACACACGTCCACCCTCAATGTGGACGCTGCGGAGCTGCACAACACCGTGAGCCGCTGCAAGGGTGAATTTTGCTGCACCTAAGTCTGAGCTATCCCGTCTGTACTGCATTTCTGCACCGATGTCAGCACCTGCAACAGCTGCGATCTGGCGTCTGCATCACGAATCAAGCTGCAACAGACCATTCGAAGCCCTGGTATGCTGAACCCTCTGCAGGCCTGCACACCATCAAGCTGCAGCAGCTGCACCCCGATGCCGCTGTCGCAACAGAGCAGGCACTCGCAGCGCTCCCGCACCTACGCACCCTCGACATCCCGTGAGTGCTATATCGCAAGTGCAAGCCAACACATCATCATGTCTGCATGCATGGTCTGCCTGGCTTGTGTCAGAGCCGCGTGCAACGACCAAATCCGGTGCAAGTCAGCTGCTGTCACTGGTTGAAGTGCCACCACAATCCGTGTGCATTTTGCAGAGTCTCGCCTTCAGGAGCTGGATAGTCATGCGACTTTCTGGAGACCCTGCATGTCTCAGAATCGCATCACCCAATGATCCACGTTCTGTGTTGGTGCTGCATGCAGGATGTTCCCGGACATGCGGCTGGAGGACTGGACGCAGCTCAGCAGGCTGACGGCCCTCACGCTGCGGGATGCAACACAGTGCCACCACGGCACGCTGGCCGCCGTGCTGCCGCGGCTGACGGCGCTGCGGTCGCTGACCCTCGCCGACGACAGGCCCCCAGGGCTGCCGCCTGCGCGTAAGCGACCCTGCAGTGGCCTGGCCAACCCTACCCATTCGTGCTATGGGCTCATGTTGACGGGGACTCGTGAGGTCACCTGCATACTTCCCGCCACACTTGGGAAAGGGGCTTCTGCACGGTACACCCCTCGCACACACTGCCCAAGCCTCATCAGGCTGCTGTTCCGGCAGCTGAGTGCCAATCAAGGGGTGCGTGACATCGGCATGGCAGCATCAACAATGATATCTTTAAGGCTGTGATTGCAATTCATGTTTTATGGAGCTTGCCCATGAGAGCGACTGTTGCTTGTGCCTGGCGCTGCAGACGTGTCGCAGCTCACGAGCCTGTCGCTGCTGACGCACCTGGACCTGGGGTACGGCAGCGGGGTGCTGGCGCTGGCGCCGCAGCTGTCGAACCTGCGATCCTTGGCTGTGTATATGTCCCGCACACACACACCAGTGAGTGTTCAAGCCAGTGCGACAGCGACAGCGACTGCGACAGCCTGCAAAGTCAGTCACAGGACGATGCCATGTTGGCAAGGAACTAGCTGCATGGGCCGTGACGCAGGCTGCGCTGGGTGCGCAGTTGAGTTTCGCACTTCATACCAACTTCGCTCATGCGATCAGCTGATTCGGGGTTGCAACTGACGTTCAGGATGAGTGTCATCTGCCGCCTGCAGGTCGCTCAGGTGGAAAGCCTGACTGTGCTGCACTCCGTCACGCAGCTGACGGCAACATTTGCAATGTATGGCGGAACTGGCAAAGCCCGTGTCGTGGTGAGTGTACCGAATCTCCACAATCACACTACTGCAGGCTTGCTGTAGTAGCAAACTTTCAGTTAAGCACAGATCCACAGCGCCAGGCCTCTGTTAGGTGTGCCGTACACCCGCTGAACTGCTGCAATTGATGCAGACGCTCAGGGACATACGTACCGCGGGCATGCAAGGACGATACCAGTGCTGCACCGCAGACCTGACGGGCAGCACTTACATCATGCAGATGTCGCCGTGCAACCTTTCCAACGAGGTCTGCGACTCCCCGCCGCTGCGGCTTGCCAGCATCCCGCTGCATGGCATGCGCTGCGTGGCGGCCTTCCAGCTGGCGGCCTGGCTGCTGCACATGAACGGCAGGTGGCCCCACTTTCTTGATGAACGCCTGTTACGTCATGTGACAACAGCCTGTTGGGGCTGTGCCTCACCATGCGTGTTTGACACCGCCACAGTTGGTGGTCCAGACGACACATGTGCGCTGAACGCCCATGCAGGCAGTGCGCTGCGGGTGCCGCGAGTCTCTGACCCACGGCGTCCCTCGCAGGTATGATGACGGCGGTGTGCCAGCGGGCCGTCTGCGGTGCAGGGCCCTGCAGGAGCTGCGGCTGTTCGAGACCGACGTGACGCCCGACAGCCTGGAGCAGCTCACCGCGGTTGCGCGGGGGCTGCGCGTTCTGCACCTGGAGCGGTGGGTCGAGAGATCATCGAGAGCCGGGGGCTGGGCTTGCGAATTGGATGCAGCTGACGCCCTATGCTTTGCAAACGTCTTGGTGTGTGCTGCACATGAGCAGATCGTGCGTCACGCCGAGACAGTGTACAGTGCAGGTGTGGTGGGGCGCTAGTGCCGCTGTTGCGGGCGGCGGCTGTGGTGGAGGACGTCTCGCTGCAGGGGGCCCGGGGCGGCGGCGAGCTGCTGGCGGCGCTGAGGCCCGCTGCCGGGACCCTCACGGCGCTCGACATCACCAACCTCGACATGGCAGATGGGGTGCGGACCCAGCAATGTGCTACTTGTGGGCTTTGTCAGCACCATCTCCCGTCCCATGTCTTTGCCAGCAGCTGGCACAGCGTGCCTCCTGGCGGCCCGTGTACAGGGTTGTGGACACCGCACAGCTGATGGTCATCGGTGGTTATTTGCGCACGCGGGGTTCTGTTGGGACTACGGTGTGGTCCATTAAAGCACTCGTCGCCCGAAAATGTGCTTGGCACTGCGGGAACATGACCAGACGTTTGTTAGCGCCCCGCTGGAACAGGAGCTGGTACAGCTTGCCTTGTAGACTGTCAACCGCCTCACTTCCATCTGTTTCTGTCTATCAATCTTCAAACCAAGAGTGACAGAAGATGTTTGGTAGCACTGCTCAGCAGGAGAGCCTGGCAACTGATCGTGAACGCCTCTCGTTCTGCAGCTGACACAAGCAGACGCCGAGCACCTGGCGGCGATGTCGGGGCTGACACGCCTCGTTTACGGCAACGACCACCAGGGGGTGGACGCGGTCGGGGCGATCAGCCGGCTGGCGCGGCTGCGGGAGCTGCGGCTGAGGGCCCACTGCACGTCCACCGCGGCGCAGCTGGGGCGGCTGTCGGCGCTGCGCCGCCTCACCAGCCTGGAGGTCGCGGGTGAATCGGAGCCCGCACTCCCTCGGCTCCGGTGGCCACCACCAGCCTGCGCCGTCCACGACGTGTTGCCAGGGACCCCATTCCGACACCAACATGCTGCAGCTGCCGCGCCCGCAGGCCGGCATGAGGGCGGGTCGGGCAGCTGGCTGGCCGCGCTGGCGGCGGCACAGGCGCCGCTGCGCCAGCTCCGGCTGTGCGACGGCGCCGTGACCCCCGGTGAGCCTTGACCGGCTTGCTTGTCGGCTGCACCGGCGTCCCTACAGGTGCTGCGCTGCTGTGGCCATGCTGCCAGGTTGGACTGCTGCGGGGCTGGGGTTCGTTCACGGCACATGCATCAGTTTTTCAAGTCACCTTGCTAGCCGCCAGCATTGTAAGTGGACCGCCATCTCAAGAGCCAGCATTGCCACCACATGAAGTGTAGAGGCTGGTGGGGATCCCCAACTGCAGAGCTTGTACAACACTTGGAATTCCCCCCCACTGCAGGGTGTGGCGCCGAGGCCGCCATCGGGCAGCTGACGCGCCTCACCAGCCTGCACCTGTCGGTCGACCGGTTCGGCGCCGCGGCGCCCGCGGCGGAGCCCGCGAGCACGCGCACAGTCGAGCGGGTATCGTGGCCGAGCGGCAGCGTGCGGCGCGCACCCCTGGAGCCGCTGCAGCTTCAGCTGCTGGGCTGCGGCGGCGGCGGCCCGAGCGGCGGCGGTAGCGGCGGCGGCGGCACTGCCGCCGGGCGGAACACGGGCCTGCAGGAGCTGTCGCTGGAGTGCTTCGGGCGGCTGCGGGACGCCGAGCTGCGGGCGGCGGCGGCGGCGCTGCCGGACCTGCGGCGGCTGGAAGTAGCCGGCAGGTCCCGGGCCGGCGAGATGCTGGTGGGGCTGCGCGGCAGCGGGCTGGGCGGCTTCGGCGCCTGCCGGCGGCTGCGGGAGGTCGCGGTGCGGCACGCCACCAGCCTGCAGGGGGCGCAGCTGGCGAAGCACCTGCCGCGCATCGCCGGCCTCGCCAGCGTGCAGCTCACGGCGTGCCCCTGGATCAGCAGCGGCTCGGTGGGCGAGCTCCAGGCGGAGTTCCAGTCCTCCCACAGCCGGTGGCTGCCGGTGACATGGAGTCATTGATGATACAAATGGCAGCAGAGACCGCTGGCGCCAGCATGCGATGCCGCGAGCAACTGCGCGACGATGCTGCAGCAGCCGCGCCAGCCGGACCGATCTGGCGGACCTGCGCCGCTGCAGCTCCAGCTGTTGGGCTGCAGCGGGGCCCTGGGCAGCGCCGGCGGCGACGCCAGCGCTTCGAGTTGCGGCAGCTGCGGTCACGCTGCCAGCCACAACGCAGGCCTGCAGGAGTTGACGCTGTCAGGCCCGCTGTCCGATGACGAGGTGGCGGCGGCGGCTGCGGCCCTGCCGGACCTGAGGCAGTTGAAGGTCAAGGCTTCACCTGCATCGGAAGGGAGCGCGCCGTGCGGTCTGTTTGGTGCCGGGCTGATGGCCTTCAGCGCCTGCCGGCGGCTGCGGGACATCTGGCTGCGGGGCCCCAATCCCCACCTGGAGGGACGGCACCTGGTGGCGCAGCTCCCGCACATTGCCAGCCTGGCCAGCCTGCGGGTCCAGCAGTGGCCCTGGGCATACAACTTCAAAGTGGCTGAGCTGCGGGCGGCATTCCTGGACGAGCACGGCCGCCAGCTGGCAGTGCAGGTGCAGCACTTGTACTCACAGCAGACAGCCAGGCGAGCACTTGCCGCCAGCATGCAGCGGTGCAAGGGACTGCAGGGGACTGGTGCAATGCATGGTGCACCTGCGGTATGTGCAGTGGCGGAGGGTGACTCCTGACAGGCTGGATGAGGGTCGATCAAACTGCTTCAAACCAACTGGCCTGTTGTCCTTGGGCAACCTCTGGCGGCCACAGTGCGATCATGCTTGTCTGGTGGCTGCTCATGTACGTGCAAGATGAATGGTTGCTCAATAATGCCCACCTGCAGGCAGCGGCATATATATGGTACATTAATATGCGGTATGCTGGTGCTGCAGTAGATAGATAGACCACTTGCATGTGGCGTCTTGTCCTCCGAGCAGCAGTGCCCAGCTGTAATCTGCTATTTCCAGGCGAGCAGTGATGCAAGAAAGGAGCTGTGCTATCTAGGAACAACCCAGCTGCGCACAACAGGTCTTCGCAGGCGGTCTGCAAGCTAGGGATCTGTACCGGCTGATGTTGCCTGTACCAGACTGGCATGTCAGGTTGTCAGCATTGGGCAGTTGGATTTGAGCATTTCACCCACTATGAGCCCCGTCATTGCTCTTCCTCTGTCGTGCATGTGCACTAGCATGTTCACACGTTAGTTGCTTGCTTGGCAAACCTGCAGCATAAACAGGTGCATGCATGGGCTGATGGCAGCACCACGTGACACAGCAGGCACCTTGGTGTTGAGCAATCTGCCAGCGGATGTGCTCAGCTGCGTCGTGCGTCATCTAGAACAGGATGCTTGGCTGTGCAATCAGAGGCTGGACGATGTGGCAGCTCTGCGCAGCGTGTGCCGCTCGCTGCGTCATGCCGTGGACAATGCTGTGACGCACGCCACTCTCCACGTCAGTGCTGGAGTCGTCGAGATCCGCGGCACCGCAAGCCGTTGCACAGGTGCGTTAGCGTGTTGCAGGCGCCAAGATGCGGTCCCACAGAATGTCGCATCTGGCAGCAGCATCCCGCATGTTTGCACACGGGCAAAGCTGCAGCTGGTCGATCAGGCTATGAGACTGACGAATTACTTTATCGCAGGTCTGCATACCGTCAAGCTGCAGCAGCTTTATTCAGATACCATGGGCGCGACCATAGAGGCACTCGCAGATCTGCGGCACCTGCGCACCCTTGACATGACGTGAGCAATGCACCGCAGTGACCAACAGCAGCACTACATGCTTCAAGGCAACTTCGCCTGGCCTGCTGTGCTTGTTTGTGCCAAAGCGTCTTGCACCTATGCAGCGATGCCCACTCATTATCAGGATGCCGACGCAGGATGTTTGAGGACATGCAACTGGAGGACTGGACACGGCTCAGCTGCCTGACAAGCCTGACGCTGCGGTGCACGACAGAGAGCCACCACGGCACGCTGGCTGCCGTGCTGCCGCGGCTGACGGCGCTGCGCTCGCTCGCCCTTGCCGACAGCAGCGACCCAGGGCTGCCGGCTGCGGGTGCGCGCTGCTGCAGCCTAGTGAACGCCGTGTGATCAATGGAAACCCAACTCATCAATGCAAATGTGAAGCAGAAACGCAGCAACCGCCTGGCGCGCCTGCAGCCAAGTGTTGAAGCTACTTGGCCGCATAGATGGCCACTGATGCAACCCCAAGCAGCTGCTTACATGCAAGCCCTGCTCTGCCCTGACGCTGCAGACGTGGCGCACCTCACGAGCCTGTCGCTGCTCACGCACCTGGACCTGGGGTACGCTGAGGGTGTCGTGGCGCTGGCACCGCAGCTGCCAAGCCTGCGGTCGCTGGCGCTGCATTGGTCCAATTGGCGTGATGTGGTGAGTGTTGCTCTTCCACCTGCAGATGCCGTTGGGCTAGCTCGTGCTGGTTCGTGTGCTCAGGGCAGAACATGATGCCATATGTGCACGACCTTGTGCCGGCAAGCTTACATTCGCACGATGTACAGTCAACTTGCATACAAAAGCCCGTTGACTGATGCTGAGCACAAGCCTAAATGCTCTGAGGCTCTACAGAAGCGATGTGAAACCCTATGTTGCTCGTAGCATAGCTGCTGCTGAAACTGATGACTTGTGGCGTGCAGCCCGACACGGTGATGCAGCAGCTGTCGACGCTGAGTTTTCTGACGAACCTGGCGGCCACCCTTGGTAAAAGTCCGCCACATGGGTGGGGGAGCAGTGCCAATGTGGTGGTGAGTACATAGTCTCGAGCGACACTCTCATGCAAGGCATGTTGAAACCCCTTGCTGCGAGAGGCAGGAACACTTGGGCAGCACCCTCACAGTGCAAGGTCCTGCCAAGGCAAGCCCGCTGCCATAGCCGTGAGCACGAACAACGCCGCTGCACGACTGCAGGGTTTACCACATGCTTGTGCAGCCTGCTCTATGTGCCACCTACCCACCGGCTGCCCCTACCGCGTGTAGAGCAGTGTGCTTGTGTTTTCGCCATGACACCTCACCGGTGCCATGTGCTCTGTACAAGGTGAGGCTAACAGGTTGCAATCATGCTCCGCAGGTGTCCCTCGGCGATGCGGCCAATGGGCAGGGCAGCGAGGCCGGCAGCCCCCTGACGCGGGAGCTGGCCCGCCTGCCGCTGCAGGGCGCCCGCTGCCTGGCGGCGCTGCGGCTGGCCACATCGCTGCTGGACAGCCAGGGCAGGTGCTGCCGCTTTCCAGCGGAATGGTCCTGATGCAACATGTGCCAGCCGACTCTTGTCAGCCGATCGCTGGTGCATGACCCATACTGGTGCCGCTTGGTGACACTGCAGCCCCCCGTCACCGTGACACTGCGGTCAGCAACTCCACTGCTGGCACACTGTGTCTCTGCGATCTCGAGCATGTACTGTTTGTGGGGGTTTCCCAGGTACAGCCAGGACCACATTCCAGTGGGGCTGCCGCCGCTGCCGCGCACCGCCCTGCGGGAGCTGCGACTAGAAAGCTGCACAGTCACAGCTGATGGCGCCGCGCAGCTGGCGAGGATCGCGCGGCGCCTGCGTGTGCTGCACCTTGTGGCGTGAGTGTATCCATGATGGAGCAGATTGGCCTGGAAGTTGCATTGTGACCCTCTCTGGCTCCAAAGACGACTGTCATGCAGCGTGCTGGGCTTGGGCGGGTCATCTGATATGTCATGGAAACATACCCCTCTGGAGGGAGGGAGAGCCGGCATGTCAAGTCGTGTGCAGCTGCTGTGCAGCACCCTGGCAGCCATGCTTGTTGATGTCAATGGAAAGCAGCACAATTGTTTGTGTGACACGCGAAGGCAGAGCTAGGGACGTTGCGGGAGCTTCCATTGGAAAACGGGGATGTGGTTGCGTCTGATGCATGCGACGGTGGACCTGCAGGTGTGATGGCGCTCTGCCGCACCTCCTGAGTGCAGCAACTGCTGTGGAGGATGTATCGCTTCAGGAGTCCCAGGAATATGTCATACCCGGCTACAACCTGCTGGCGGAGCTGAAACCCGCTGCAGGGACTCTCACAGCGCTCAACATCACCAGCATGAAGGTGGCTGATGTGCGAAGCATTGATTTGCCTAATCAAAGACGATAGTCCGGTTGCTGTTGGAGCATGTTTGCATGTTTCGTCAGCGTCAGACAGCACAAAGTCCACTTGATGCCAGCCCAGGCCCCATATGCTTGGCCGCTATGATGCTTGTGGTCGCTGGTGGGGTTTGCCTGTTTGCAAGCTTCGCAGCCAGCGCACAGGAAGTGCAAATGGCCCCTTGCAGCATGGTGCCAGATGCTGGGGCAACCCCCTCGATTTCTCATCAAACATGTAGCACTCTACTCGGGGCCAAGGGTGCGACGTGCATCAAAGTGATGGCTCGCCATCCGACAGGATCATTGGAGTTGGCCACCATCACTGTGCTTCCATTGCAGCTGACACAAGATGATGCAGACCACTTGGCGGCGCTGTCAGGGCTGACAAGCCTGGCGTACGGCAACAGGAACGAGGAGGTCGAGCCGATAGGGGCGATCAGCCAGCTGACGCGGCTGCGGCGCCTGCAGCTGAGGCTCCCTTCCAAGTTCACTGAAGCTCAGCTGGCAAGGCTGTCCACGCTGCAGCAGCTGACAAGCCTGTGGCTGGAGGGTAAGTGCACAGCGCAACATGGCCAACCGTGCAATCCAGGCACTTTGATGTTTCACAGTCCCTTGCGATGGCAGTATGCCTGACCTGCAACTGCAGCTATCTGCCCCTGCAGGCTGGCATGCGGGTCTGACAGGCGGCTGGCTGGCTGCGATGCCGGCAGCACAGGTGCCGCTGCGGCAGCTGCGGCTGCACAACCTAAACCCAGGTGAGGCTGCTCGCTGTAGGTCCCCACTCGTTGCACCGGGGTCACCTGATGCGGCCACTGGTTGTGCCTTTGCCCATCAGGCCGCCGACAGGGGTGCTGCACTGTCAGCTTTCAAGCGGGTCCTTGCATCTGGTCTTGCATCTGCTGACTGCGTCCCTAAGTAGGTTGTACATGTCGTGTGGCTGACACGATGCTGTGCCTGCCGCAGGCTGTGGCGCCGAGGCCGCCATTGGGCAGCTAACACGCCTCACCAGCTTGCAACTGTCCATTGACCGGCGCCGCAGCCGAGAGCACAGTGGTGCAATGGTGGAACAGATGCCCCACTCGGCGCAATGCCTGCCGCGAGGGCACCTCCAACTGGCCGAAGTGCCGCTGCAGCTGCAGCTGCTGGGCTGCAGCCAAGCCGCAGGGTCAGCTGACCAGGCCAGCAGCACTCAGAGGTGCAGCGTGGGTGGCAGTGACGTATTTACCGCCGGGCGCAACACGAGCCTGCAGCATCTGTGGCTTCAGTGCTTGGGGCCGCTGTCTGACGACGAGCTCGCGACGGCTGTTGGGGCACTGCCAGACCTGAGGCGGCTGGAGGTGGTGGGAAGCGAGATGGCTCCAGACGCGCTGGCTGGCCTGTCCGGTGCCAGACTGGCGGCCTTCAGCACCTGCCGGCGGCTGCGGGACATCTCGCTGCTCGGCCGCATTCCCCACCTGGACGGACGGCACCTGGTGGCGCAGCTCCCGCACATTGCCAGCCTGGCCACCCTGCGGGTCCGGCCGTGGCCCTGGGTGAATAGTTTCAACGTGGCTGAATTGCAAGCGGCATTTTCAGCCCAGCACGGCCGCCACCTGGCGGTGCAGTGGAAGCAGAACCCGTGCGGCTGATGCCGATAGCGAGGCGAGCACTTGCCGTCAGCATGCAGCAGTGCAAGCAGCTGCGGGACAAAGCTGCGGCTGGAGCGCAGACATAGGCCGGATGTTTGCAATAACGGTGGGTGGTAGCGGCGGGGGCCAGCATGCAGCACGTTATGTGAATGAGGTGCTCTGCCGTGATTTGTTGGATTCAAGACATGGCGCAGAGCTAGTGATGTCAGCTGCATAGGCAAGTGCCACGTGCAAGTACATGTCCTCGCAGGGAAATGAGCATTCCGTCTGGTCATATTCTGGGACTGCACAAATGTCATGGAGCATAGTTGTAGAGGGACAACAGACTGTTCGTGGTGATCTGCTTGTCTGCACAGCCTCAGTACAGGCAGCTGCAGGCGCTCTGCTGGCAGCAACGCCCCCATGGGGCACCAAGCAGCACCGCGCCGGACGATCACAAGTCTGCCAACGGACGTCCTAGGCTGCATTGTGCAGCACATACAGCAGGACGCCTGGCAGCGCGACCAGAAGCTAGACGATGTAGCAGCTCTGCGCAGCGTGTGCCGCTCCCTGCGCCATGCTGTGGATCTTGCTGTGACGTGCGCCAGCATGCATGCCAATGTCAGCGAAGATGAGCTGCGCACCATCACCCACAAGTTCAAAGGTGTGAGAAATGGTGCCTTGGATGTGCAATCGCATCTGCAGGCATGAAACCAGGTGGCTACCCACCGTGCGCAGTTGTACCCAGCAGGGTACAAGAATCAAGGGTGCGGTTCGCGGGCCAGCTGACCCTCTTAAAGCTTCTCAAAGCTTCTCATGCAGGCCTCCACACCGTCAAGCTGCAGCACATCCTGAACAATACCGCTGTTTCAACGTTGGAGACGCTTGCGACTCTCGATCACCTACGCACCCTCCACGTGCAGTGAGCACCTGTGCCGCACGCAATTTACCTCTTGTGACCATCCCCCTTCTGCTGTCTAACTGGTTAGCAGCAGACCGGTGCTGAATCCTCCGTGGATCACTCTGCTGCAATAATCGGAGATCGTGGACACATGCATGTGGCCTTCACAAGGAGACGCTGCATGTGACGCCGCCCCTGCGGAGAGACATGCGGCATTGGCGTGATGTCATACAGCCCAGGACACAAACCCTGATGGCAAGTGTTGCTGCAGGATGAGCAAAGACACGCAGCTGGAGGACTGGACGAGGCTCAGCGGCCTGACGGGCCTGACGCTGCGGCATGTGGATGTCAGCCACCACCTCGCCATGCTGGCCGCCGTGCTGCCGTGGCTGACGTCGCTGCGGTCGCTTGCGTTTGCTGAAGACGACAGTGATCCGGCGCGGCCAGCCAGAGAGCAGCAGGGTGCGCATACACCAATGGGATGACTCTGTTGACGCCCGCATTCAGGCTGACTGTTTTCCAACATGGCCGGCTGCTCAGACATGCTGTTGTGGCCCATATTGCAGACCTGCACAGATTTGCCAGCCTGACACAGCTGACGCATCTGGACCTGGGGCTTGCCACTGGTGTTGCGGCATTGGCACCACAGCTACCCAACCTGCAATCGCTGGCATTTCTCCTACTAGATCCATATGGACCGGCAAGTGTTGCATGCTGCCTTCCAGAATTCCCCTACCCGCAAACAGCACCAACAGTTGCCTGATGCAGCTTGCTGTGCTGCACAGTCGCTTGGATTTGCACATTCGATGGCATGCCTGTCAAGTGCAATATGCAGCCCGAAAACTATAGTGGCAAGCGCACAGCCGTCATTCTCAACATCGCTGATGTTATGCATCATGTCTTGTACAGGCGGCCTGTATGACGGAGATGTCCACGCTGCAGTCCCTCACGAACCTGAGATGGCTGTCCATGGCAGCAGGCCATCGAGCCACCTGGCGCACCTTCAATGTCAAAGTCACGGTGATGACATAGGGGTCAAGGGGTTTCAGCACACCCAGACCTGCAAGCCGGCGGCAAGAGTGTTGCAAGACGCCTTGGAAGGCAGTGACTCGTAGCAGCAAGGGTGCATCAGTGTTACCATGGCTAGGTGCCATGCTGCAGCCAACGGCAGTGGGAACGGATGGGCTGAAGGTGTACCACTGTGCAGGTGTCGCTTTGGGACGCACCCGATGGGGGAACGGCGGACATTGGCGGTGGCGCAGCGTCACACTCTGCCCTCCAGGCGCAGCAGGGCGCCCGCTGCTCGGCAGCGCTGCGGCTGGCAGAGTGGCTGGTCGAGACCGCCACAACGCAGCGGTGCGTGTGTGCTGCTTGCCCACCAGGCAAATCGCGTTGCAACAAAACCATTCAGCAAAGCCGCAAATCTCATTAAGGAGCTCTTCCATGTCAGCTGCCTGGCGTCACGCTAGCTCATGACCCCTGGCAGCGTGGCAGCCTGCTGTGGTAGGAGGCTGTGGAGCATGCAGCCGCAAAGGGTGGTGACACGCATGGCAAAGCAAAGCTACCTTGGCCACGTCATTGGCATGCTCTAGCAGCAGCAGATGTAGCAGCGCCCAGCGCGATGTGTTGGCAGCTACGGCCAGCTGCAGGGCAAGACCTGCTGTGCTGTAGGCTGGCGCCAGCCACTGTTTTGTGAGGCTGGACATGTCTCAAGCGGCTCCTTGGCAACAGCGCCCCACATGCGGTGCTGCAGGCTGAACTTCAGAATCATGTCAGACACGGTGGTGGACAACCTCTCAATCCGGGAGCTGCGGGTCGATGGCGCGCGCGGCGAGGTATTGACCTGCGACGCAGCCAGGATGGCGAGCATCGCAGGGCGCCTGCGTGTGCTGCACGCGAGCAACTCGCTCATGCAGAGGCCAGCGGCCGCCCAGCCTGCCGTATCTGCTGCTGTACAGCATGGTCCAGTTGCTGCACAAACCAGCCATCCGCAGCATCAGCATGAAATAAGCACTGCCAAACTCATGCCTTGGGAAAGGCAAGACCGAGCCGGTGCGTGGCTCATGGGCTGCAGGCCCTCTGCGGATCTGGCGCCGCTGCTGCGAGCTGCCGTCAGGGCGGAGGACGTGTCGCTGCGGCGCTTTGAGCCCCGCGGCATGCCGCTCGTGGAGCTGCGACCGATGGCCGGGACGCTCAGAAGCCTCGATGCCACGAGGGTCTGTATGTGATGCCGTGCGAGCATTTGGGCTGGTCACGCATCTGCCAGGCTTTCGTTGGCACAAGACGAGATTTGCTCCGGGAGCAGGCTCCTCTTTTGTGCAAATACGATGTGTGTGCGTGCACGCGGCATGCAACAAGCGGCAACTGCAGCTGGTTTGGTGCAGGGTGACGCTGAGGATGTGGAGCACCTGGCGGCGCTCACCGGGCTGACCCGCCTGACCTACATGCAGAGCGACACGTGCGTCGCGCAGCCAGATGCCGTGTGGGCGGTGGGCCAGCTGACGCAGCTGCGGGAGCTGCGGCTGACGCCTGCAAACACATGCGGCGATGCCCGGCTGGCGCAGCTGTCGGCGCTGGGCCGCCTGACCTTCCTGGACGTCAGCCCCATCGTTTGTGGGTGGTTGCTCCCCCTTCTGCTTTGATGGGAGTGCATGACGTGTGAAAAGCTCCAGCCACAAGGTTCAGGCATCAGCCCTGCACACCCTGCCTGGGCTCCCTGCGAAGGGACTCGCAGTCATCCTATTTGGAGAGCATGACGTGAGGAGGAGTGAACACATCTTTCGCATGGCAAACTGCTGCCGCTGCTGTCGCAGCTCGGGAGAATCGGTGCGCGACCGGCGGGTGGCTGGCCGCGCTGGCAGCGGCACAGGTGCCGCTGCGGGAGCTGCGCCTGCTCACTGGTGCGGTGGTGCCCGGTGAGCTCCTGGTGTTCGGGACGACTTGCGTGGATGCGCCCCTGTCTACTGTCTTGGGCTGCGAGTGCTCCGTTCAAGCAGTTGTGCGGGCATGCTGCTGTGTGGCTTTGCGCCGGCACATCGGCGCCTTGCTTGCTGCCAGGCCCAGATGGTAGATGCCAAATTAAGTGCTGCAGTGGGCTATGAGACGTGCCACACAAACCTGCTGCTTTTGGTAGGTCACGGTGCAGAGGCTGCAATTGGTCAGCTGACGCGCCTCACGTGCCTGCACCTGTCAGTCGACCGGGCCCGGAAATACGTGCGCAAAAGGCAGCGGCGTCAGCTAGCACGTTTATGCAAGCGCACTCCTGGCCGCGAACCGCCGCTGCAGCTGCAGCTGCTCGGCGCCGCCGCGGCGGCAGACGGCGGACCTGGCGCCAGTGGCGCCTCGAGCCGCGGCAGCGTCGGCCGCGGCGACGGCACCGGCCGCAACACGGGCCTGCAGGAGCTGTGGCTCGAGTGCGTTGGGGGGCTGACAGACGATGAGCTGGCGGCGGCGGCGGCAGCAATGCCAGACCTGAGGCGGCTGGGAGTAAGCGACCAGACCCCGCCGCCCGCTGTCAGGGTGCTTGGTCTGCAAGGATACGGGCTGGCGGCATTTGGCGCCTGTCGGCGGCTGCGGGAGATCGTGTTGCTGCACTGCCCCGACCTGGACGGGCAGCAGCTGGCGATGCACTTGACAGGGGTCGGCAGCCTGCGCAGCCTGCGCCTCCATCAGTGCTGCAGGGTGGGGGTCGAAGCCCTGGGGCAGCTGCAACTGGAATACCAGGCCAGGCACGGACGGATGCTGGAGGTCACGTGACTGATGTCGCAGGCAGCGATAGCAGCATGAGTCGTCAGCATGCAGAGTTGCGGACAGTGCTGCAGCAGGCGCAGCTGAGCCACAAGCGGGGGCTGGCATGGCATGCCTTCAGATTGGAATCTGATTTCCAGTCCGAGTACACATTGCGTACACATTGCGTACACATTGCTTGAATCAGCCAGGCTGCCGACCATGGCGCTATGTGCAGTAGATATTCGATCGTGTGTATGCAGCGGCAGCGAGAATCTCAAGGTCGGTGCTGCGGTCAATGTCAAACATGCATGGTGCAAGTCTCAATTGGCGGAACAACACTGCTGTATATGCTGCTGATGCGTCATGCGGATGACTCATTTGGCATGTGGATACCTGCTTTGAAGACATGAAGAAAGGTGACCTTCGTCCAGCCCATCCATGTAACTCTCGCTTCATCTCCCAAGATGTTGACTGTACCAGAGATGCAAGCCAGGTCAGCATGCATGCAGAACGTCGCCTGAATTCTGCACTCGGACGTCAAATAGCATTCAGAAGTCATGTGCTCAATCGCTCAGATGAACATGTAAAGTGCCCTGCACAGCCGTGGCTCAGGCAGTTATACACAGTCTATCTGCTGCCAACCGCGCCATCATGGCACAGCATGCAGCACGCAGCACGATCGAGCACATGCCAACGGATGTGCTCAGCTGCATCCTACAACATCTACAGAGCGACGGCTGGGACCGGGATCAGAGGCTGGACGATGTCGCAGCTCTGCGCAGCGTGTGCCACGCGCTGCGCGATGCTGTGGATGCCAATGTGACTCACGCCATCTTTCATACGAATGCGGGCGCGGCAGAGCTGCGCAAGATTACACGCCGCTGCACCGGTGGGACAGCCTGCGCAAAGTCTTTTGCGTAGTAGTCCAAAATTCAGTTGTGCGATCCCTCCCGAATGATCGTGCTGGAAAGCTGCAGCCTGTCAGTGAGCCGAGCTGACCGCTGGCAACCGTTGCATGCAGGTCTCACAACCGTCAAGCTGCAGGAGATCCACTGGGATGACTTTGGTACGACGGCAGAGGCGCTGGAAACCCTGCAACACCTGAGCGCCCTCGACATGCCGTGAGCAACACACTGCACCTGCAAACTCGTACCATGCTGCACGGTGGCTCGCCTGGCTGGCCGTTGAACGAGGTCAGAAGACCCATCAGTGGAGCTGCGTCGCTGAGGCTTCTGCACGGGTTTGGCACAGCAGTAGTAACCATGTGCACCCAAATTGTACGCATGTCTTCATGTCGAGGAATCTGCTCTTTTGCGTGGTACCCTGGCGAGCCTGGAGACCAGCTTCGGTGCCTGAGGCTGCTGCTCCACGACGAGATGATTCCCTCCAGGCTGCGGGCTGATGCTGCAGGGTGTCGGAGGACGTGCTGCTGGGGGGCTACACCTGGCTCAGCGGCCTGACGCGCGTGACGCTGCGGGCAGCAAACGCGGGCCACTACGACACGCTGGCTGACATGCGCCGCAGCTGACGGCGCTGCGCTCGCTCACGCTCGCTGACGACGGCCCCCCAGGGCTGCCGGCTGAGGGTGCGCGGCGCTGCGGATCCTAACCAGGCGACTGACACAGATGGCGCCTGAGCATTCTGCTGTGTAAATAAATCCGCCTTGAGCCTGGATGGTGCACATGCAGCCAGTCTGCTGCCAGTAGGAGCACCATAGGAGCTCCAAGCACCTGTCACAGCAACAGCCAAGGTACGCATTCGAAAAGCCTCGTATCCTCCCTGACGTTGCAGATGTGGCGGACTTCACGAGCCTGTCGCTGCTGACGCACCTGGACCTGGGGTTTGCCGGTGGCGTGGCGGCGCTGGCCCCGCAGCTACCGCACCTGCGGTCGCTGGCACTGCATGCATCCTTCTTAGAATCCCTCGTCGCGCCGGTGGGTGCTTGTCCTTCCGCGCCTTCGGAGGCCTTTTGAGCAGACTCCTTTCCAGCTTGCATGCTTCAGCATGAAGCAATGTGCTACAATGCCTGCCGCTGTGCAGGGGGCAAGCACCTATGTACATGGCAAATGGCATTCTACAGCCTACATCTGTGCGTGCTGTAGCGGGCTGAGCAGAAGCAGACACTTGAAGCATCCAGGATGACGATGCCAGACTTGACATTGTCACGTCATCTGCATGACTGCTGCTGAGGCTGATCTTGTGTATTGTGCACATGTGCAGCACGTCATGATGGAGCTCTCGTCGCTGACATCGCTGACAGATCTGACAGTCAGCATCGGCAGTGGTCCTGAGGCTCTGTGGGAGCGAGGCGTCAAAGTCGTGGTGAGTGCACCGGGTTCAGGGCACCTATGTGTGCCCTGGCCCACGCCCTGCTGCAAGTGGCAGGCACCCTGCAGCAGCAAACCCGCAGCGCATGGTCTCGGCCCAGGGCTATACGACTGCCAGGGCTCTGCCAACGGCCCCGTGGGCTGCTCTCTGTGCCGGCCCTCCAGCAGCCGGGTCACACCCTGGAGTGGCGCTTTCAGTCCCGTTGTGGCGCCCTGCCGCAGGAGCTGCCCTGGAAAACGACGGGGTTGCATTGTGTCGTGCAGGTGTCGCTGTGCGGTGTGCCTGACGGGGAGGGCGATGAGGCCGGCAGCCCCCTGCCGCCGCAGCTGGCCCACCTGCCGCTGCGGGCCGCCCGCTGCCGGGCGGCTCTGCAGCTGGCGTCTGCCTGGCGCTCATGGACCGCTGGTGGGTGTAGTATGATCATCAATGGACAACAAAGAAGTGGAAATTCTTGTTATTTAAGGAGATTGCAAGTCAATTAGGAGAAGACTCAGTTCAAACATTCGAGCTGCGTCATGTCCGCAATCATCCTGCTGCAACATCTCGCCGCATGACACCTGACTGAAGCCCGCTTCCCCAAGGATGCTATCGCCCGATGACACTGCAGTTGGTGGACCTTTGGACTTGCGTGTGGTAGAGCTGCTTGCGGCCCTGATCCCTGCATTTTGGGACTTGTTCTGCTCGAGGGAGTCTTCAATGTCGCAGGCGAGACCCGGACCTCCTGCCGGCGGCGGTGCTGCCGTGCACCGCGCTGCGGGAGCTGCGGATGCAGTCGCTCGGCCTGTCGGAAGACGGCGTGGCGTGGCTGGCGCAAGTCTCGCGGCGCCTGCGCGTGCTGCACCTGGTGCGGTGAGTGGCACTCCAGCTATCCGTCGGCATCTTGTGGTGGCAGCTGCAGACGTCGTGCTATGTGCTGCGCCTGGGCAGGCTTCTAAATGCGTCATGGACCTAAGGTTTATGAATTGCACTTCAGATATCCCGTGTGCAGACACTTTCAGCACTCTGCGGTGGCAGCTGCAGCCGTCATGCCATGTGCTGAATATAAGGGGCGGGCCACCTGATGTGACGTTCACCCATCGTTTGCTGGTGGAGGCTATAGCCAGCTGGCCATATCGTCTGCAGTTGCGCCACTTTTATGACGCTGCTCACATAGGGCATGGAGACAGCAGACGTTGCTCGGCTGCCTCAGGCAAGCAGTGTCCAGGATGTGGTATATGCATGCACAGACGAACTAGATTGAGAGCTACATGCACGCTGGGTGTGCAGGTGTCACGGCGCTCTGCCGCAGCTCCTGAGCGCGGCGGCCGCTGCGGAGGACATCTCGCTGCAGGGGTGCTGCGGGGAGTGCCACCACAACAGGCCCGGCGGCGAGCTGCTGGCCGCGCTGCGGCCCGCCGCCGGGACGCTCAGGGCGCTGGACATCAGCGACCTCAATATGGCGAACGATGTGCGGACCAACAACATGCCCTGCATCAGGGCACTGGTTGCTTGCCATGCTGGTTGTGGAGGTCCAAGGTTTGGCACCGCCGGCATGCAGCTCACAGCACTGCCACTGTGCCAACCCCTAAATCCCTTGTCCCAAAACGCGTGCTCTCCCTCTGCAGCTGACGAAAGCAGACGCGAGACACCTGGCGGCGCTGTCAGGGCTGACGCGCCTGGCATACGGCATCAGGGACAGGAAGGTCAACCCCGTCGGGGACATCGGCAAGCTGAAACGGCTGCGCAGCCTGGAGCTGACCTACCCATCCAATCTGACCCACGCGCAGCTGGAGCGGCTGTCGGCGCTGCGCCAGCTGACCAGCCTGAAGGTCGCAGGTGACGGAATGCAGTTGCGGTTCCCTGGACTTGCCGCTTGCTGCCAGCCTGTGTGGCGTACCTGTCTTTCTTGCAGCAGTGCAGGGCCATTGTGCCTGTCGCAGCCGCTATTCCTGCAGGTGAGGGGAACAGAACCCCTATCTAGTCTACTATTGTTCTGTCTACCTTGCTGCAGGTGAGCGTGGGGGTGCGACCGGCAGCTGGCTGGCTGCGCTGGCGGCGGCACGGGTGCCGCTGCGGCGGCTCGCATTGTGCAACGGTGCCGTGGTCTCTGGTGAGCTCCAGCCTGGCATTCCTGCCGGCTGGGCCGATGTCCCTACAGGGCTGCACCGCTCTGACCCTGCAGCAAGGACACACCGCGGGTTGCTGGCTGCACTCACTGTTGCTGGATGAATGCTGGGTGCACTCATGCTGCATTAGCCCTTTTGAGGCCCACCGCTTCGCCGGCCATCACTGGTGTGACTAGACCTGCAACCGGGCTGCTTCTGGCTACATACCCAGGGGCATTCAGCAGGCTGCTCAGGGTTCTGTTTTCTACCGGCTGTTCAGGTCCGCCTTGTGCCCAGTGCAGGGTGTGGCGCCGAGGCTGCCATCGCCCGCCTGACGCGCCTCACCAGCCTGCACCTATCCATCGACCGGTACAGCACAGTGCAGGATACAGTAAACAGCTGGCAGCGACCGCCGCGACCGCCGCCACCAAGCCGCAAGGAGAGGCACGCCCCCCTGGAGCCACTGCAGCTGCAGCTGCTGGGCTGCACTGGCAAGAAGAGCGGCGGCGTCGGCAGCGGCAGCGGCAGCGGCAATCTGGCCGCTGGGCGTAACACGGGCCTGCAGGACCTGTCGCTGGAGTGTATCGGGCGGCTGACTGACGATGAGCTGGGGGCGGCGGCGGCGGCGCTGCCGGACCTGAGGCGGCTGGAGGTGGCTGGCGGCTGCGGACCCCAGGGCGTGATGTTCGGCGCGCGCGGCGCCGGGCTGGCGGCCTTCGGCGCCTGCCGGCGGCTGTGGGACGTGTCGCTGCACCGCGCCTTCGATCTGCGCGGGGCCGAGCTGGCGCAGCACCTGCCGAAGGCCGCCGGCCTGGTCAGTGCGCAGGTCGCGGGGTGCCGCCTGGTCAGCCAGCATGCGATGCAGGACCTGCAGTCGGCCTTCCGGGCCGCGCACGGCCGCACCTTGGCGGTGGAGTGGCTGCGGAAGGCATGACGCCAGTGGCGACAGCGTGCAGCGGCGCCAGGAGCTGCTGCAGGATGTCGCCGCTGGAGCGTTGCAGTAGCATCCGCCATTGTTTGAATCGCTTCAGCGCTCATTTCGACGTTTGATCGACACTCAGCCATGGCACGGTCTGGATGTGAATTTGTTGAGCAGATGGCATGACGAGTTGGCTCATGATTGACCTCCTTATTCATGATGCAGTAGAATTTTACTGTTCCTTTGCTGATATATTTAGTTGCATGTTGTAGCATGCCCTGCCACGCCCTGCTCTACATTGCACCATCACTTCCAAAATACAGATGACCACCGACCAGGTAGCACAGGTCTGCACATCCAGGTTGGCAAGCAGAGGGACCCGTACACTTTGTACGGAACATGCAGGATCATGTCAGCATGCATGCCAACGGGCAGTTACAATGACTGTTTCCCAATTCTGCGACCAAATGTGCTGATACCTCGAAGGTTTTGTGAAGAAGCAGCAGGCGCGTGCTGTCAAACTGCACAGCCGCAGCACGGGCTGTTGCTTGCACTCTACAAGCAGCATCGCCATCATGGGACGTCAATCAGCACCGCGCATGACCATCGTCAATCTGCCAACGGATGTGCTCAGCTGCATCGTACAGCATCTAGAACAGGAAGCCTGGCAGCGTGATGAGACACTGGACGACGTTGCAGCCCTGCGCAGCGTGTGCCAATCGCTGCGCAATGCTGTGGATCTCAGTGTGTCACACGCCACAATCCACGTCAATGCGAGCGCTACTGAGCTGCGCAGCACCGCAAGCCGCTGCCAAGGTGATACATTGCGCAGTGGTTGCCCATGACGGCTTCGCAAATTCTTTGGTCATGCGCGTACATTACCTCCACAGCCTGCGCAGGTGTGCACCAGAGAGATGCTGCGTCTCAAATGTGATACCCTTCGGTCTTCTTCGATTCTGTAGGCCTTCAGACTGTCAGGCTGCAGCGGCTGCACGGCGATGCCGCTGTTTTGACACTGGATGCGCTCACAACCCTGCGGAACCTGCGCAGCCTCGACTTGCCGTGAGCCAAATGCAGCCAACCAACTCCATGAACTTCCGCTAGCATACAGTAGCATTAGCCTGTCTTGCAGCAAACCAGTACACTGTGAGTATGAGGAAGCTGCAAGCTGCCTGCTGCGTCAGCGTGAGGCACTCGAGTTACATTGGATGCGTCTGATTTCTGCCATTGCCGGGGTACACATGATGTGATGCACCTTGCCAGAAGCACTGCGGACGTGGGCATCCTGCAACATTACTAGCACTCAGTGACATAGCTGGCAACTGCGCATCCAGGATGTTCCAGGGCATGCGGCTGGAGGACTGGACGCAGCACAGCGGCCTGACAGGGCTGATGCTGCGGGATGTGAGGGACAGCCACCACGCGACGCTGGCCGCCGTGCTGCCGCGGCTGACGACGCTGCGGTCGCTCGTGCTGGCTGAACTTGGGTTTGCGGGTTTGCCTCCTGCAGGTGGGCCCACGGTCAGCACTGTGAGGTGGCCAGGTATCAGGGGTAGACATGAGGAGACCTCTCTGTCTTGCGGACGCCAGCGCCACCGTGCACCGTGCATGCTTGTCTGTGCAGGCGTGCAGCACCTCTCAGGCCTGAGGCTGCTCATGCACCTGGACCTGGGATTGCCAGTGGTGTGGCGGCGCTGGCGGCGCAGCTGCCAAACCTGCAGTCCTTGGCGCTGTGCCTCCCCGACACGGCGCTGTGCCTCCCTGATGCGAACCCAAAAGGCAGGGTAAGTCCTGTCCTTCCACTTGCACAGGTCAAGCTGAGACTCGAGTGATGTGATAGGACCGATCTCGTGTACTGCTGTGGGTATGCACGGGAATGTCGTACTTGCATGCTGCTGCTTCCTTTTTCATGAACACGCTGGGATGAAGCATCGTCTGCCAAGGGCGGATGACCACCAGCAAGCTTGTCGTGCGCTGCCCGCAGACCGTGGCGCTGGACGAGCTCTCGGCGCTGATTCCGCTGACAAGGCTGAGGCGGATGGCACTGGGGGCCAGCATCGGCGCTGGGATGGGCCGGCTGCTGTATAACGCCTACGGCATGGTGATTGCACACCTCCTGCTCAGACAGGCGCTGACTCTGCAGTCAGTGACCAAACTGCACCGCCAGTCTTGCAGGCAGGTCGAGTGCAGGGTGTTCACTACGCCACCTAGCTCATGCAGCATCACCAGAATGGCAGTCACGTGTTTGATCGGATGGCTGGCTGGCTTATGAGGATGTAGCTGCTGTTGTACTTTCACCATGGCAAGCAGTGTTGCGCTGCGACACAAAGGGGGCTGCGCCTGGCGTGTGCAGGCTGCATATGGTGTGGCTTGCAAGCTCCCGCCGCCACACCATGCTGTGCTGCCCGTCCTGCGTCGCCTGGCGGCGCTGCTGCTGGTGGCTGACCCAAGCAGATACTATCTGTACGCAGGTGACGCTGCTTGCCTTGCCCTTGTGCTTCGCTTTGCGACCACCAGGCGTATGCATGCAGGCCTTGCAGCAGGGTCCGGGGCCACCTCCAATGTTACATGTGTGCCTCGCAGCACATTTCATCAGTTGTGCGTATGGCGAGCAGAAGGCAGGAGACTAACAGGGTATCTGCATGTGTTTGTGCAGGTACAACAGAGACGGCGGTAGATCGCAACCGGCTCCGCTGGACGGAGCTCTGCGGGAGCTGCGGCTGTTCGACTGCCGTGTCAGTGCCAACATGGCGGTCAAGATGGCGGTGGTGGCAAGACGCCTGCATGTTCTGCATTTGCAAGGGTGAGGCAAGCAGTGAATAGCGAAGGACCGAGTCAGCTGCAGTTGACATCGGAGTTCAGTGCAAGTCTTCTGCTTCATAGGAAGGTCCACATTCAGCCAGCGGCTGCCATCTGGTGTGTTTGTGCTGCGCCGCACTGGCCCTGGCGCCGCTGCTGCAGCCTTCCAAAGCAGCCAGCGTCCTGGCGCCCCTTGACACAGAGCCACCACCTCAGGATGCAGTGGGTGTCAACGGCACTGCTTGATCTGAGTTGAGTACCTGTGTGTGTTCACGGCGACGCAGGTGTCGCGGGGCTCTGGGACAGGTGCTGGAGGCGGCAGTCATCGTGGAGGACGTGTCGCTACGGGCTGCCAAGGGCGGTGACGAGCTCCTGGCGGCATTGGAACCCGCTGCTGAGACTCTCAGACATGTTGACATCAGCTGCATCAATGGGTTCGACAGTGAGGTACACTCAAATGTGGGACCGACTGGACTGGCCGCCACGGACAGAACTCCCGAATGTGCAGCCCATATGCCGAGTCCAAGCCTTCTCTGCTGAGACTGTGGGCTCTGAGCTGATTGCCATGCTTCTTTGCAGCTGTCACATCCATACCTGGATGCAAACCGCCTGGCGCCATTGTCACGGCTGACGAGACTGGCATATGGGAACTGTGAGGAGTGGGGAGATGCCATTGGAGCCATTGCGCACCTGACACGGCTGCAAACACTGCAGCTGCACTGCCCTGACACGCTTGGTGACTCGGAGATGGCGATGCTGTCAGCGCTCAGCAGCTTGACCAGCCTGGAGCTTATAGGCAAGTTTTCTCCGGATGTAGGTTCCTGCTGTCCTGCTGATGTTTTGGCTTCCATGCCATGCCACCTGCCGCTGGCACATTGCGGCAAGCATGATCCTGCACAGCATGCAGACCTATCACCTATCATCCAGCATGTCTTGCATGCTTGCCGGCAAGCTCTTCTGAGCCACATCTGCGGAGCGCGAGGGATCCCGTCGATGCCATGTGGATGGCGTGCTGCTGAATGAAGATACAGTCGGTCTCCTGACGAGCAGTGCAGACAAAAGCCACTGCACTGTTCGCCACAAGCATCATGACGACCAACAGACAAGCCGCCTCGACACACCTTTAGTCTGCTGATTCACAGGTCTTCAAGAGGAGTCTACTGGCGGCTAGGTGGCCGCGCTGGCGGCAGCCCGTGTGCCGCTGCGTGAGCTGCGACTTCGTGACAATGCCGTGGTACCTGGTGAGCCTGTGCTCTGCCTGTAAGCGGTCCGGCTGTGCTAACGGCCAGCGGTTGTCGCTGGCTTGGTTCATGTACGCGCCAGTGCAGGCTGTTTCCATTGTCGACTGCCGAAAGGTCTGCAGCAGCTGCAAATCAGGCACAGACATCTGGGTGGTCAACAGGTCTCTCTTGGCAAGATGCACACGCCTGCATGTCATAGCTGGCATCCATGCTGCAGGGAATGGCGCCGAGGCTGCCATCGGACAGCTGACTCGCCTCACCAGCCTGCACATCTCGGTTGACCGGCACCGCACCGCGCTGCTTGGCGAGGCGGGGTCACCCGCCATGCAAGATCGCCGCAGCACCGCCAGCGTCCCTCTGCAGCTGCAGCTGCTGGGGTGCGGCGCATCAACCTGCAATGCCAATGGCAATGTCACTATCTCGAGCAGCGCCAGCCGCACATCTGCAGCCATGCGCAACACGGGCCTGCAAAAGCTGACCCTGGAGTGCATGGGGCCTTTGTCCGATGCTGAGATGGCGGCAGCAGCTGCGTCGCTGCCAGACCTGAGGCAGCTGAAGGTTGGAGCTCCTGACAGACCAGGTTTGCTGTGCGGCGGTCTGCGTGGTGCCTGGCTGGCGGCGTTCAGCGCCTGCCGGCGGCTGCGGGAGGCCTCGCTGTGGCTCTGCGACGACCTGGAGGCCCGACACTTGGTGGCGCAGCTGCCGCGAATCAGTAGCCTTACCAGCGTGCAGATCGTCGCCTGCCCACAGGTGGACAAGGGTACTGTGGAGGAGCTGCAGACCGCATTCTGGGCCGAGCATGGTCGCCACCTGTCGGTGGAGTTCGAGCCGCCATTTGCATGGGGTGCCGGCTAGTGGTGCACATAGCCGCGGGACCCAGCTGCAGCTGCAGCGCAGCTAAGGCATGACGCCTGCCATGATGGTAAATGGCAGCAGCAGGCGCTGGCGGCATCACGTCACTGGAGGCACCTGCTTGTTATGGTGTTGCAAGGTTGAAGCATGGTGCACGTCTGGCGGTTTTGAGTTGTGTGGGCAAGTGCAACCTACCTGCATGCGTGTCACAGATTTGTGATGACGACGACTGCATGGCTATGGTACATCGATCACTCTTTCTGCTTGCTGCTCAGAATCAGTGTTGTGATAACATCAAAGATGCAGCTTTGCCATGTGCAAGGTGAGGGCCTGCATCTAAAGTTCCAAACCTTGTAACTGAAGTAGCGAGCGTAGCAGGTACGAGTTTCTCGTAGGCATGCCCGCAGGGAAGTTGTACCATTTGGCCGCATCACGCGACGGTCGCATGACGTGATCATGGATCACGCCACGATAAAGGGACGATGTAGACTTGCATGGGCAGACTTGCAAGCTAGCATACTCGTCAGCAGCTAGTCCCTCGTCTGCAGGGCCGCGGCACAGGCAGCAACCTACACACTGCTGCTGGCAGCAGACACCATCCATCATGGGAGATCAGGCAGCACCGTGCATGACGATCACAGATCTGCCAGCGCTTGCCCTCAGCTGCATCGTGCAGCACATACGGCAGGACGATCGGCCGCGCGAGGAGAGGCAGGGCGACGTCGCGGCTCTGCGCAGCGTGTCCCGCTGGCTGCGCAGTGCTGTGGAACCTTTGGTCACACACGCCCGTATACATGTCAGCGTGGGACTGAGTGAATTGCGCACCATCACACGCCGATTCACAGGTATCTACGTTGTTGTGGCCGATCATACCGTAGTTTTACATGCATATTTGCACCGAAGCAGCTGCACACCATGCACATTGCGTCGAGGGGATTTTGTGCTTGTCCAGACACCAGCAGGCCGTTCACATCTGTCCTTGCAGGTCTGACCGCCGTCAGGCTGCTGCAGATCCACCCCGACACCGGTGTTGCGACGCTGGAGGCGCTTGGCACTCTGAAGCACCTGCGCACCCTCGACATGCCGTGAGCAACTTGCCACAGCCGTTGTCACCATGCTATGATCATAAATGCTGGGCTTTGTGACTGTTTTTCAAAGTGGCATCGGCCCACCCGTGAAGATGCTTGTCGCCAGCATCACGGACATGTGCGTGTGGAAACCACCATGAGGCACGGAGATGAGCTCGCTGCCCTTGGCAGACCTGTGCCTTTGGCATCCACGCTGTCCATCCCATGGTCATGTCTACTTGCAAGATGCTGCAGGATGGACGGCACGATCGAAGGCACGCAGCTGGAGGGCTGGGCGCGGCTCAGCGGTCTGACGGGTCTGACGCTGCGGAACATAACGGAGAACCACCACTACCACCACCACCGCACGCTGGCCACCGTCCTGCCGCTGCTGCCGGCGCTGCAGTCGCTCGTTCTGGATGATGATACCTCTCCGGGGATGCTGTCGGATGCCGCCGGTGGGTGCACATATGCCAACGGCGTATTAACTGTTCGTGTTTATCCCAGTCATCACACCGCAAGGGGCCTTCAATGCTTGCATCTGCCTCTGCATTCCTGCGCTGCAGACGTGCCCCGCTTTGCCAGCCTGGCGCAGCTGACGCAGCTGACATACCTGGACCTGGGGGACGCTGGCGGCGTTGCGGCGCTGGCACTGCAGCTACCCAACCTGCAGTTCCTGGCGCTGCGCCTGCCAGACCCAAAATATCCAGTGAATGTTGCTCTGTCCGAGGTTTTGGAACGTCTGAAAGGTGTTTGTAGATGTTGCAGAAAGATGCTTCCTCAGCAGATCAGCATCCTGCCTCCACACAACTTTGCTGGCCCCAACATACAGCGCCAGCACGTGCCAGATGCATGTTGCTGTGCTGGCATGGCGCCGTCACATTGGGTTGTGACACCTGTCTGCGAGCGTGCAAGGGATTGATGTGTGCCGCCCGACAGCTGAAAGGCAGGCGCAAAGCCACGCCTGCACTGCACGCACCAACAATCGTAGTGTGATATGCAGGACGCCTGTATGAGAGAAGCATCGGCGCTGCAATCCCTCACGAGCCTGAGGCGGCTGTCTTTGTCCGCGAGCCTATTCAATTGGGAGGACACCTGCAGCGCCGAAGTGACGGTGAGGACATGAGTCTACGCTGTCTGCATATGGACCAACACCTGCAAGCCATTAGCAAGTGTGTTGTCCAGTGTGTGTGAGGGCAGTGAGTCGACACAGCAAGGGTGCCTCAGCATTGCCAGAGCAGCCATGGCGTGCCACGCCGCAGACGATGGCATATGAAGTAATTTGCTGTGGTTGCGCTGTGCAGGTGTCGCTCTGTGACGCACCCGTGGGAGGAGCGGCAGACGCTGGCGAAGACACAGATTCTGCCGCACGAGCCCTGCGGCGGGCTTGCTGCACAGCAGCGCTACAGCTGGCGACGTGGCTGGTCGAGACGCTCAACGCGTATGAGTGCGTGTGTGTAAACCTTGCAAGTACAGATCAGCTCAGTGCAGGCTCTGACTGCAAGCAGTGCCCGCCCATCAGCTGCCCTGGTGTCTTTGCGGCTCATGTGCCCTGACACACGTGCAGCTTGCTGCATTGGAAGGATCCAAAGCCAGCAGGTTCTCGATATGTGTTGGTATCCGCCTCGAGCAATGCCGCCCCTGTCATGCAACTGGCACGTTGTTATGAACTGCTGCAAGCGGCTGTGCCAGTGCCAGCGCTCTTCTTTCTTGCGTGCATACCGCTGCCAAGAGAGTGTGACGCTTTGAAGAGGCGGCAGCACTCTCTTGCGGGGTCTGCACCTGTGGTGAGCGCAATATGATCATGACCTTCACATCTGGCGGGCTCAGGCTGAACTTCGAGAGCATGCCAAAGGCCGTGGCGGAGGACAGCACGATACACGAGCTGCGGGCCTGGGGCTGTAAGGTGTGCGCGTGCGATGCAGCCAGGATGGCGGCGGTTGCAGGGCGCCTCCGCGTGCTGCACCTTGAGGAGTGAGTCTTTTACAGCAGCCTAAGGACTACTGCTGCCACTTCAGCGCTTCAGGGTGGCATCAGCATTGGTTCATGGTGTGAGGGTGCAGCACCTATGCTGATGTGCACGCTAGCAGCTCATCTGCCATGCACTCAAAAGTGGCTGAGGCAGTAGCCCCAGAAGTCCCACCTGCTGCGCAGCATGGCTGCCTGCATTGTTGTGCACAGTCATGCAACAGCAATGGCATCAGCATGCTCATTCGGCTCGGGGGCACATATCACCCCCCTCATCATTACAACAGGTGTCGCGGGAAGGTGGCGCCGCTGCTGCGAGCCGCTGTTCTGGTGGAGGACGTGTCGCTGGCGGGCACGCGGCACGACGGCGCGCTGCTGGCGGCGCTGACCCCCGCGGCCGGGACCCTCAGGAGCCTCAACGCCACGCGGCTGCAGCTGAGCGATGAGGTGCGTGCAGGCTGGGACGACCGCACATGTGCCATGGACACCACACAAGAGTATGCTCCCGGACATGGCCATATGAAGCCAGCACCTTTCGTACATTATGATCATGTGAAGATTGCTGTTTTGAGGGTGAGCACAACCAAGAGAAAACCGCACCTGGTCCCGCGCAGCATCGCGCGGCGGACGTGGGGCACCTGGCGGCGTTCACGGGGCTGATCAGCCTGACCTACGTCCAGCACCCCACGTGCGTCGCGCGGCCGGACGCCATCCGGGCGGTGGCGCAGCTGACGCGGCTGCGGGACCTGCGGCTGGTGCATGCGACCGCGGCCGGCGACGCGCGGCTGGCGCAGCTGTCGGCGCTGCGCCGCCTGGCCAGCCTGGTCATCGGCTACCAGTCGTTGATCATCGAAGGTGCGACCCCCTGCACCCCTGGCAGCGGCCGGGCTCGCGGCAAACTGCACGGCCCATCGGGGGTTCCCATTAAACCTTGGCAGTGGCTGAGGTCGTGAGAATCTGCACAGCCCATGCGGGGTCCGCTGCTGAAGGTTCTGGGCACCAGCGTTCCCGCCTTGCGCGAGCTCCCCGCAGACGGGCTGTCATGACGGTGCCCACTTGGGTTTGTGTTGGCACGGTGCCCAGGGTCGTGCAGGCTGCTGCAGCTGCGTCCAATGCGCGACGGACCGCACTGCTCTTGCAGGTGAAGATACGCGCGAGAGGCGGCGCGAGGAGGTCCAGCACACGACCGGCGGCTGGCTGGCGGCGCTGGCGGCGGCCCGTGTGCCGCTGCGGCGGCTGTGGCTGCTGGCCGGCGCGGTGGCGCCCGGTGAGCTGATGTCACTCAAGGCCCTGCCCGGCTGCGCCGCTGCCTGGTATCTCGGCTGCGCTGCTGTACCTGTGCATCTTTGAGGCATGCTGCTGTGCGCTCCCTGCCATTGCACCAGCACCTGCTGCAGGGCGCAGATGGCGGCTGTCAAGGTCGGCACTGGAGTGGGTTTGAAATACTTTCTGGAAGAGCTTGCATGCTGCTGATCGCAGGCCATGGCGCCGAGGCCGCCATCGGCCAGCTGACGCGCCTCACCAGCCTGCGCATGGAGGTTGACAGGGTGCGGGGGCGCCCCCGCACCACGGGGCGTTCCCAGCAGGCAGCCGGTCCCAGCCACAGTCCCGACCTCAGCCGCGGCCCGCCGCTGCAGCTGCAGCTGCTGGGTGGTGTCGCGGCTGCAGATGGTGAACATCCTGACGCCAGCAACCCGAGCTGCAGCGGCGCCGCCGCCGGTCGCAACACGGGCCTGCAGGACCTGTGCCTCGAGTGCATCGGGGGCCTGACGGACGATGAGCTGGCGGCGGCGGCTGCGGCGCTGCCGGACCTGAGGCAGCTGGACCTGAGCGCCGGCGCGCTGCACTGTGAAGCCCCGTTGTTTGGCCTGCACGGCGCCGGGCTGGAGGCGTTCAGCGCCTGCCGGGGGCTGCGTGAGCTGGTGCTAAACGACTGCCCCGACCTGGATGGACGGCAGCTGGTGGCGCACGTGCCACGCATCGCCGGCCTGGCCGACCTGCAGATCTACAGATGCCCCCTGGTCAGCAGCAGCGCGAAAGCACAACTGCAGGCGGCATTCCAGGCCGAGCACGGTCGCCACCTGCCGGTGGAGCTTTACATTCCTGAGCCTGATGAGTGAACAGAATGACTGGTGCACATATTGTCCAATGGTGCGAACAACTGCGGGACATTGGTGCTGCGGCTGCAGCACAGCGGGGCAAGACGTTGTCTGCCATAATAGTGGGCACTAGCAGCCGGGGCGTGGGCCTGCATGCTCTTATGGCGCAGAGCTTGCGGGCGGGTTCACTGCACATCGTTGACCTGCATCTTGCACATGCATGCCACAGCTTGTGATGATGGTGACGCCTGCATACAGTGGCATGCGAGTGGCGGTGATTTCAAGTAGCAAGTTGCTATTGCAGTGTCTTTGGAAAACTAGGCTGTAGAAGCTACACTATGTACAGGCAAGTGCATGCCTGTTTGCTTGATTTTGTGGAGTGACTCCCGTCCTGCACGCTAAACTTGTAGCTCTGCCATCTGCAAGCTGGGGCCCTGCCATTCATCTTTGTACCGGACAACTGATGTACCCGACATGGCAGCCAGGTCAGCACTTATCCTCGCAGGGAAGTTGAGCATCTGGCTGCATCACGCGATCGCGCGATCACGCGATCACTTGTCAAGGAACTTTTCGCCCTGCTTGTGCAGTCCTGCAAGGCAGCACACATGTTATACCCAGGGCAATCGTCTGTAGGCCGCAGCTCAGGCAGCGGTTCACACTCTGCTGGCGGCAGTGGTCGTTCCATCATGCGGGATCAAGCAGCACCAAGCTTGACGATCGTTGACCTGCCAAAGGATGAGCTCAGCTGCGTTGTGCGCCATCTAGAGCACGAGGCGTGGCAGCGCGATCAGGGTCTGGACGATGTCGCAGCTCTGCGCAGCGTGTGCCGCTCGCTACGCCATGCTGTGGATGTTGTTGTGACACATGCTGCCTTCCACGCCAACGTGGGTGTTGCTGAGCTGCGCAGCACCATAAGCCGCTGCACAGGTGACACGAACCGGTCCCAGCGACCATCTAGCGTAGCAATCACCTGATGCAGGTTGTGCACGTTGTGCACGGTTGTGCATGCGCTGCAAATGTGTGAATTGACACGAAAGGACGTCCTCAAACCATAAGGCTCTTCTGCCACACTGTCGCAGGTCTGCACACGGTCAAGCTGCAGCAGCTGCACCCCGAAGCCGCACGTCCAATGTTGGAGACGCTTGCAGCGGTGCCGCACCTGCGCTCCCTCAATCTGCCGTGAGCAGTGTCCTGAGCTAATTCACCATGTGTGGCGCTGATCACAAATCCTTATATAACATGCGTTATGGCGATGCAAGACGGTGCCAAACCGGCTTGTTGCTGCATCGTCAGGGCCTGCAGCATCGCTTCTCACAGGCGCATTTATACTGAATAAGGTTCCCATAACGTGTTGACCATGTGGCTGTAGTAGTGCCTGACGTGGCAGCTGCACCGTGACTGACTCTGTTCTTGGCTGCTCGCACAGGATGGTCGAGGCCATGCGGCCAGAGGACTGGACGCAGCTCAGCGGCCTGACGCACCTGACGCTGCGGGACAGCGGGGACAGCCGTGCCGGCACGCTGGTGGCCGCGCTGCCGCGGCTGACGGCGTTGCAGTCGCTCGAGCTCCCAGGCTGCCTCCTCCTGCCGGCTGCGGGTGCGCATGCAGACAACAGTAACTGTGCCAGCCGCACCTCGTGGTCCCGTCCCTGACTGAGTTCCTGTCTCGGAGCCGCAGCCGCATGCATGTGCAGTGTTGTGACGCTGCAGACTTGCAGCTGGGGAGCCTGTCGCGGCTGACGCACCTGGATCTGGGCTATGCGGACGGCGTGCCTGCCGTGGCGCCGCAGCTGCCCAACCTGCGGTCGTTCGCGCTGCACCTCTCTCACACAAGGCCTACAGTCGATGGTCCCCTGGTACGGTAGCCTGTATGCAGTGGACGGGAGTCTGTGTAGCCGTTACATGGTGCGGCACTGCGGTGTGGACAGGGCAGCATGAGGTTGCCAGGCTCATGTGCGTGAGGGATTTTGGATGTGTTTTCTTTGCAGGTCACCGCACTCAGCGATCTGAGCGAGCTGTCGCCGCTGCTGCCCCTGACACGGCTGAGGCGGCTGTCCCTGGCAATGGGCGGCCGCTACAGCGAGCAGCTGACGCTCTGCAGTGACGGCATGGTGACGACCCTTAGATCTCAGGCATATGCCTGAGGCATATGAAGCACACCCATCTGCTAGGCCGTTCCTGGAATATCACTTCACGCTGCACAAGAGCTGAGCTGCCTGTGCCAGGATGGACTGCAATCCACAGCGACCGACCATCGCCTGCATCCATGGCAAACGGCCTGCAGCTGCTTGTGCAGGGGTCACCTCACAGCACGCACCGTGCAAGCGACGCCTACGGGAACCGTCCGGGGCAGTGCGCCGTCCTGCCGCTGCAGGGTGCGTGCCACCTGGCGGCGCTGTACGGCGTCCGCGGCCAGGCGGCGCTGGAGCTGGTGCCCTGGCCGCGGGACGCGCCTTTCAGGTAAGGTAGTGGGTGGAAGTGTGTTGGTCAATTGCTGTGTTGTGGAGCGGCGCTGCTACAGGGCGCCCAGCATGCTTGCGGCCACCCATGATGGGTGTGCTTCTGGAGGCTTGCTGTCAGTGGCAGCCCAGCCCAGCCCAGCGCAGCCCAGCCCAGCCCAGCACTGCTCCAGCAACGCACAGCTCCGCCCCATCAGAGCTCTCACGTTTGAGCCCTGGTGCGGCACTGCAGCCGGCCACCCCGTGTTGACCTGTTGCGGGCGGTGTCGCCCTGCGACACCCTGCGGGAGCTGCGGCTGGGTCACTACGAGGTGACGGCCGACGATGTGACCAACTTGGCGGCGGCTGCCGGGCGCCTGCGCGTGCTGCACCTGGCAGGGTGAGTCGGGTTTGGTGACCAAAGTCTTGCGAGCTGAACAGCTGAACAGGCAGGAGGGCGCCCGCCCATGTCGACTACAGGTGGAGCTCTGCGGCTGCTGGCGGCAGCCCTTGAGTGGAAGAGCGTATCTGTCACATCACCGTAGCCACCTGCCAGTTGCTTGCCACCAGGGTCAGGGCGTGCTGCACCCTTTGGGTTCCGATGCCATGCCGACACATGATCCCCTGTACTTGCAGGTGCAGCGGGGCTCTGGCGCCGCTGCTGCAGGCAGCAACCGCGGCGGAGGATGTCGTGCTGCAGGGGGCCCAGGGCGGCGGCGAGCTGCTGGCGGCGCTGGGGCCCGCGGCCGGGACGCTGCGACGGCTGGACATCATGGACCTGATGGGTCAGGTGCGCCACGATACAATACCCCTCAACATCACTGGACATGATGACAGCAGCCTCATTGGACGCAGCAGGGCTGCTGAATCTCAACAGAAGTGCCAAAAGCTGGCTCACACGTGCCTCACCGCAGCCCCTGCCGCAGCTGCTGTGCCTGCAGCGGCAGCGTGCCTACAATCGCCACAATCGGCGTGCCTGTGATGTGCCCTGGAGCTGCGCCCTGATGCTCTGTGCAGCAATTGATGCATGATCTTGCGGATGGAGGCTTGCCGTCCCATGTCACAGCTGCAGGGGGCGGACATGGAGCACCTGGCGGCGCTGTCGGGGCTGACCAGCCTGGCGTACGGCAACTTCTACGGGTCAGCGGACGACGAGGCAGCAGACGGCGTGTCAGCAGACGCCTTTGATGCGATCGCGCAGCTGACGCGGCTGCGCGAGGTGCATCTGAGGAGCGCGTCCAGCTTTGACGATGCGCAGCTGAGGAAGCTGACGGCGCTGCGCGGCTTGACCAGGCTGGGCCTGGTCGCAGGTGGGACCCTGTGCATGTTCGGTTTCATGCTGTCCATGAGGGAACCGCACGTGTCAACGCTTTCTGACATGGACACCATGTCAGAAAGCTTTTTGCGAAAGCGAGCGTGACCGGTACTCGCATGACATGGTATGGCGTGGCAACGTGACTCGGAGCAGGATCTGTGTGCTGGTGTGCAGTGGTCTACGGGGAAGAAGCAGACCCAGGACAGGAACGCGACCAGCATGACCATGATGTCCGGGAAGGTGGGTGACGAAACGGCGTTGCAACGCCACTCTGCTTGGGTGCACCCGCTTAACATGGCGATCCCTTGGACTCCATCGGATACCAGCTGGCATGCCTGCGTGGCATGAGAAGGGTGCAGTCTGAGTGATCATGCAACCTGGAGCGCAGATGCGGCTGGCAGCTGGGTGGATGCGTTTGCGGCTGCCCGCGTGCCGCTGCGGGACCTGTGTTGGTGCGGTGGAGCCCTGATGCCCGGTGAGCCTGTGCTGCTTCATTTGAAGCCTAGGGAAACCCGCCCGTTGCCCTTGCCAGCTGCAGTGGTGGTTTTGCAGCTGGCCTGCGCTGCTGCACCCTTGAGCCAATTCACGGCGCAATGCTTGCATGCAGCTGTGCAGGATGTGGCCAGTGCATTGCAGGTTTGCCACCGAAAGCAGCTGCATGAGGACTGCGCTGAGCCATGACTGAGCAGCTTGCGCACGACTGCACGGCTTCTGTCGAGGTGTCCGCTGCAGGGTGTGGCACGGAGGCCGCCATCGGCCGCCTGACGCAGCTGACCAGCCTGGAGCTGTCAGTCGGCGCGGCGCCGCCTGTGCAGGGCTTCCGCACCGAGCAGCACATGCAGCGCTGGCTCGACGGCAACCAGCGCGCGCCGCTGCAGCCGCAGCTGCTGGGCTGCGGCGGCGCAGCACGCGCGGCTGGTGCCAGCTCGGCCGCTGCTCGCAACACCGGCCTGCAGGAGCTGACACTGCAGCCCACGGGGCGGCTGTCGGACGGCGAGGTGGCGGCCGCGGCTGCGGCGCTCCCGGCCCTGAGGCGGCTGGACATATGCGGCCGCGGCCCGCAGGACGGTCGCGGGGTGCCGGGCTTCTCCGGCGCCGGGCTGGCGGCCTACACCGCCTGCCGGCGCCTGCGGGACGTCTCGCTGACCTGTTGCAGCGAGCTGGAGGGGCCGCAGCTGCTGGAGCACCTGCCAAACATCGAGGGCCTGGCGAGCCTGCAGCTGCGGGACACCCCCAGGGTGGGCGACGACGCCGAGGAGGAGCTGCAGGCGGCGTTCCAGGCCAGGCATGGCCGCCGGCTGCAGCTGGAGTTCGACCTCGACCCCCAGAGCTACCTCTGATGTGCGTTAGCGGCACGCAGCTGTGCGCTGTCGGCATGCAGCTGTGTTGCAAGCGCATGCGCTGGGGTGCTGCAGCTGCAGCGCGGAATTGCTACCTGCAGCAATAGAGGTGGCCATAAGGGCGGCCAGCAGGACACCTTGGACCACGGTTACACTGTGATGTCACCGTGGTGCGCAGCTCCTGTGTCGAACTGCTAGTGACCGTGCAAGGTGCCAAGAGTCATGACTTGGCCATTTCCACTGGTGGTATCCTTGCTGCTGATGTTAGTTGGTGGTGATCCTGAAAAGCGGATTGGCTTGCAGGCGGCAAGCGCTGCCAGAGTGTGCGTCGTTCACCGCTCATGCAGTTTGGCAGGCATCATTAGGATTGATGACCGCACAATCAGTTGGAATTTGCAGTATGCAAACGTGCATGGTCCTGCACCTGTATAAGTTGTACCACAACATACAAGCCAAGTCAGCATGACGCTGGTATCATAGATAGGCTTCTGTTGCCGTTTCCTCATTCCCGTCTACTTGCGGCACGCCTTGCGCCGCCGCCTTGTGAGCCGTGTAATGCGTGCGTGCGGAGGCTGCATGCAATGCCCTTACACGTTGTGCTGACTGGCCTTGCAGCTCTGTTGTCTTGGCTTGCCCTGGGCGGCGGCATCTACGAGTTCACGGTAGTCGACCCTGCATGGCCCAAGCGACCCGACATCATCCAGCCCTCCCGAGGCGGCCTGAACCGAGCGCGCTTTTGGATCCCCGCGCACATGACCTTCGAGCTCACCCTGTTGGCGGCGCTCGCCGCGGCTTGGTCCAGCCGGGAAGTCAGGACGTGGCTGCTGGCATCCCTCGGCTGTCAGGTGGCGCTGCGCGCCTGGTCCTTTGCGGACCTCATCCCCAAGGCCATCGCCTTCGAGCGGGCTCCCGCCGGCGCCGTGGATTCAGCGGCCGCGCTGCGCTGGACCCAGCGCAGCCTGCTGCGCCTGCCGCTGCACGCCGCCGCCTGCGCCTGCGTGTCGTACGCTCTACTCGTGGCCGCCACGGCGGCGCATCTCACCGCTCACAACGGAGGCTGACTGCACCGCGCTGCAGATGCCTTGGGCGCCGCTTGCTCTGTGGCCGCGCCGCGCCGCTGCAGCCGCAGCTGCCGGGCTGCAGCGGAGCAGCAACACGGGTGGCGGCGGCTCGACTGCGGCTCGCAGCATCGGCCTGCAGGAGCCGACGTTGGAGTGCACTGGGCTATTGCCTGACGACGAGCCAGCTGCCGTGGCAAGCGGTACGGGCTTGGTCCCGTGGATGACGCTCGAAGCATAGTCATGTTTACGCTCTCTGTCATGTCTGCTGACTCAGAGGCAAGGACTTGCCACGGGCTTTGACATCAAAGCAAGGATTCGTGCTGGATCTGTCTCCAGGTGCTGCTGGACCTGGGGCGGCTGGAAGTACACGGCGACCTTGAGCCTGGGCAGCCGGGTCCGCCTGGTGCTGGGCTAGCAGCATTCAGCGCCTGCCAACGCCTGCCCGACATCTTGATGATGGAGTGCAACGATTCACAAGGACAGCAGCTTCTGACGCGCCAGCTGCCGGTGGAGGAATCAGCCACCCTGGCGCCCCTGGTTTGTCAGGGTGGGCAGCAGCACCGCCCAGGATCTGCAGGCGGCAGGCCAGGCCAGGCGCGGACGCCACCTGGAAGTCAAATTCGGTTACGAGTGCCTGTACTGGTATGTGCAGCATCACGCAGACCTCACGGTCAGCTCGTGACACCCAAACACGTGTGGTGCGCAAACTGAATGATGATCGATGCTTGGTGCTGCAGCGCAGCCTTGGCACTTGCAGCATCAGTCGCTGAGTTTGGCGGCAGCCAGCATGAAGTTGTCGTGGGCGACAGTCATACTGGGATGCACCGTCAACTATGATTCAAGGGTTGCCGTGTCGAGTTGCCGAGGACCGTGCAGAATGCAGGTGATTCGTGGCCACTGGCATCGTCAGCAGCCAAGTTGCTGATAATGACGGTGCCTCAGCAGTTGCTTGGCAGCCAGCGCATGCTGCCAGATAGAGTGTGCTGCTTATAGCGTGATGTTGTCGGATCTAGACATCATTCAGTGGTGATCACCGAATACAGAATGTCCTGCAGCTGCTGTTTCGCATTTTGAGGATAGGTGTGTACCTGCACCAGTGCAAGTTGTACCACAACAAACAATTGTTGCAAGCCTTGCAAGCCAGGTCAGCATGCTGACGCTGGTAGAATGATTGCCCCTGAAGCTATCCCGGCTGCTCAAACTATCGTTGCTCGACACTTTGGCTAGGTCAGCACACGCGTGCGGCTAGTGCACAGCTCAAAACACTGTGTCGCTGGCATTGCCGACATGGCAGATCCAGCTGTGGCGCAAAACATAAACCTGGTTGACCTGCCAGCAGGCGTGCTGGGCTGCATTGTGCGTCACGTTCAGCAGCACGACCTGCAGCACGATCAGAGGCTCAGCGGCGTAGCAGCCCTGCGCAGCGTGTGCCGCTCACTGCGCCTTGCTGTAGACTGCAGCGTGACGCACGCCAGCTTCCATAAGAACGTGGGCGCCACTGAGTTGCGCGAGGTCACGCGTCGCTGCACGGGTGAGACGTTTCCTCGAGCTGTGCGTGTTGCGGTCCCGCTATGATGGCTGGTGCATGTTTTGCAGGTCTGCGCTTAAATTGCAGCCTGCAGCAACATGACCAGCTGTCAACTCTGCGCCATCCTCGCAGGCCTGCACACCGTCAAGCTGCAGCAGCTGTACCCCGACGTTGCTACCGCAACGCTGGATGCGCTTGCTGCTCTGCCAAAACTGTGCACCCTCGACATGCCGTGAGCAGACGCACCGCAGATCCACTGCTGACAGACGTTGCACTGTTGAGTCGTTGCCGTACTTGCACAACTTCGACGCACAACACGTACGCTCCTGACCCGTGCTGCTGATGTGGCGACCAAGGCAGCCTCGTGAGGAGTGGGTCTGGCCCAGTGCCATGGCAGTGGTGTGGTCGCATCATGCAGCAGCCAGCAGCCGCACGCGCGTGAGTGCCCTCGGGTGCCGGTGCAGGATGTACGAGGACATGCGGCTGGACGACTGGACGCGGCTCAGCGGCCTGGCGCACCTGACGCTGCGGGCCGCGACCGACCGCCACCGTGGCACCCTGGTCGCCGTGCTGCCGCGGCTGACGGCGCTGCGGTCGCTCGCGCTCGACTACGCATACGCTCTGCCCCTTGCGGGTGACTGGTCTGCTCTTGCGCGACCGCCCGCCACGCAGCAGTGCAATCTCAACCAGGAACTTGGTCCTGAGGGGAGTTGTCTAAGCGACTTGGCATGCGTACAACCCAGGCAAAAGGCCGCCATGGTCGCCTGTAGGCAGCAAGCTGATCAAGCGTCCTGCACTGTGGTCATCACGTGCACAGATGATGCAGGACATCATGACGAGCACAGTCAGCATGCGCCCGCACTGCAGCCAGGAACAGCAGGTCGACTGAAGCCACTTGGTCGCTTGCACCTGCAGATGTGAGGCGCTTTTCGACCCTGACGCGGCTGACGCATCTGGACCTGGGCCGAGTTGAGGGCGTCGCAGCTCTGGCGCCACAGCTGCCCGCCCTGCAGTCGCTGGCGCTGCACCTGTCGCACGCACAGACTCCGGCAAGTGCCTTCACAAGAGGGTTGTTTGGGCCGACAAACAACTTTGAATTCCATCTGGTTCATCTGTAAATAGACAAGTGAGCTCCCAGCACGCTTTTGGTGCAGGTTGTGGATGTCTCCTCTAGCAGACTGCAGCTCTGCAGCATGCGCATATGTGACAGGGTGACGATGTGAAGCAACAGCAGGCACGGCGGCACCACAGCGCTGCAATGTGCGTCACGGACGGGTGGTCCCTAAACCCTAAACCCTGTGCGGCCATGTGCAGGACGCCTTGGTGGGCCAGCTGGCGCCGCTGCTGCCCCTGACGCGGCTGACGTGGCTGTCCACGGCGGCGAGGATGGGCAGCTTCCAGGATGTGCGGATGACGCTCGACAGCAGCGCGCCGGTGATGACCCAATGTCATGCTTCGCGAGCATACCCACCTGTCGTAGTCAGGCGGCAGCCAGCATGGCAAGCCGACTGACGACCAGCGGCTGCGGGTGCAGCTCCCAACTGATGCCACGCACAAGGAGGGCGCCGCCTGCGGCGGCCCCGCAGCACGGGACGCCGTCCTGCCGCGACAGGGGATGCAGCACCTGGCGGCGCTCCAGGGCATCCGGGCCCCGGCAGCGCTTCAGCTGGCGTCCCGCCCGCCGGACGCGCCTCCCGGGTGCGAGCACCGGGTGGCGTGTGCAGGCTGTGCACGGGCGCAGGCCGTTGCGTCGTGCAGCCCTGCTGGCCGGTGCAGCCGGGGGCAGGCTCCGCAGGCCTGGTCTGCAATGCCAGCCCGGCCCTGTGCCGCTGCACTCGAGACAGGACACTCAGCCTTGGTCCCTGTCGCGGCCCTGCAGGCGGCCGCAGCACGAAGCCTGTACGCCCGGGAGCGCCCTGCGGGAGCTGCGGCTGACGTCGTGCGTCGTGCGGGCTGACCTCGTCGCCGACCTGGCGCCAGCCGTCGGCCGCCTGCGCGTGCTGCACCTGGTGCGGTGAGTCACGTGCCGGCGACCCAGAGGCTAGCAAGCGGATCAGCTGGACAGAGCAGGCGGCTGCCCAGCATGTCGACGGCAGGTGGCTGCGTGGGGTGGCCAGGGGACCTGAAGATAAAACCCACATGCTCTGGAATGAGTGTGCCGCCCTTGCTGGCGCACACATAGGAAGCATGAACGTGTGCTGGCACTATCAAGGCTTGGGCTGTACGGACGACGGCTCGTGCGCTGTGCAGCTGCTATGAGCGTCTGGCGCCGCTGATACAAGCAGCAGTTGCGGTGGAGGATGTCTCGCTGCGGGGTGCCCAGGGCGGCGGCGAGCTGCTGGCGGCGCTGGGGCCCGCGGCCAGGACTCTCACTGCGCTGGATGCCACCGATCTGTCCGGCCAGGTGCACGATAAACAGCTTCCGGCTCCACAGGCTATCATGCGCAGGGCACGACATACAGCAGACTGTCTGTTGTTGAGCATGCCTCGGGTTGCTGACTCCAGCATACTTCATTTGCAGTCACCACTCCCAGGCTGCACTGCACTGAGGCTGCAGGACGCCCGCTTGCGCAACAGCGGCTCGCCTGTGACGTCCCCTGGCTCAACGCCCGACGTCACGTCATGCTTGACCCTGCCGGCGCAGGGCTGCCCGCCCCTTCGCAGCCGTTGGGCTCGATGGGGAGCAGACCGTGCTGCGCTTTAGCTGCCCACGGATTGAAAAGCATTACTGTGCCCCCTTTGCAGCTGTCGGGGCGGGATGCGGACAGCCTGGCGGCGCTCACAGGGCTCACGCGCCTGGCCTACGGATGCCGCGACGGGGGGTTCGGCGCCTGCGGCGCGATCGCGCAGCTGACGCGGCTGCGGGCGCTGTCTGTGCGGGAGCCCGCGAAGTTCGACGACGCGCAGCTGGCGCAGCTGTCGGCGCTGCGCAGCCTGACATCGCTGACGGTCGCAGGTGGGGGGCCCCAAGCATGTTTTGGTGTCGTGTTGCCCACGCCACACCCAGCTGTGCACGCCCCCCAGCCGCAAGCAGTTTTGCGTCTGATGCATCTCGGCATGGCGCTCCTGATGGGGCTTCGCGCTAGCTCTGCGTCCTGCAACCTGCCGCTGTTGCGTGCCCTGCATCTGGCGTAGTGAAGCTCGACCCCAGCCATGCATGAGCACGTACAGGGCTGAGGTGTTATGCAGTGCTTTGCACAGTCTGCTGCCACTGTTGTGGCCCGCGAGAACCCAAGTAACATGTTTCAGTCGAAGCTGTCACCTACAGCGTGATGCGGTTGCATGAGACAAGGGTCAAAGCCGCTGCTCATGCAGGCTGGAGCGCGGATGTGACAGGCGGCTGGCTGACGGCGCTGGCGGCAGGGAACGTACCGCTGCGGGAACTGCGGCTGTGCAACGGCGCCGTGGTGCCTGGTGAGCTGCAACAGTTTGTGAATTTGACCTTCCCTGTCGACTGCTGCGTTGGCGTCCTCCTCATCTGGGCTGCACTGCTGCTCCCATGTGGCAGCTACTGCGCAGTACCTACAGGCAGCTGTGCAGGGTGTGAGCAGTGTACAGTACCAAAGAACACCGGGCAACATTTGCAGTGGGAGGTGCTCTCAAAAGCTAGGTCGAAGCCGGTCGGGGACATCCATGGGCAGCCTGCACATGAGGTGAATCGCGCAATGTGCCGCTGCCCGCTGCAGGGTGTGGCGCCGAGGCCGCCATCGGCCGCCTGACGTGCCTCACCAGCCTGCACCTGTCGTTCGACACAGCGTCGCACGTGGACGCCGCAGACCCCATGCAGCAGACGCCACGCCTGAGGCGCAGGCTCACGATTGGCCCCCCTGCGCCGCTGCAGCTGCAGCTGCTGGGCTGCAGCGGTGCAGCGACCACGGGGGCCGGCGGCGGCGGCGACACAGCTGCAAGGCGAGACGCCGGCCTGCAGGAGCTGTCTCTGGAGTGCACGTGGCGGCTGTCCGACCGCGAGCTGGCGGCGGCGGCCGCGGCGGCGCCAGACCTCAGGCGGCTGGAGGTAGTCGGGCAGCACTTGCAGGTCGACCGCCAGCTGCTGGGGTTTTCCGGCGCCGGGCTGGCGGCGTTCAGCGCCTGCCGGCGCCTGCGGGAAGTCTCGCTGGCACAGTGCGGCTTTGTGGAGGGGCACCAGCTGCTGGAGCACCTGCCGCAGGTTGGCGGCCTCGCCAGCCTGCAGCTTGTGGACTGCCCCAGGGTGGGCAGCACTGTCACGCAGGAGCTGCAGGCAGCATTTCAAGCCGCGCATGGGCGCCATCTGCACGTGAAGCTGCAGTCCTTTCAGTGACAATTGCAAAAGGGGTGCTACACCTGCAGCGGAGCTGCAATGGCAAACGCACGAACAGAGGGTCATTACCAATTGTGGCGACCGGCATCAAATTGTGCAGCACTGTGCGGCCTTGCCATTAGTGCAAACCAGCATAGCCAGGTAGGGGGTTCGTGCTCAAACCGGAACCCCTATGCAGTCTGGTTGTGGTGCTTCGAGGTTGATCATGCACACACGATGGGCGGTACCTGCACTGTTGTTGCAAGTTGTACCAGACATGCAAGCCAGGTCAGCATGCATGCAGGGACGTTGATCAGTGCCCGACTTTGCACTCGGATGCTCATCGCAGACTTCTCATGATCGCATGATACGTACAATGTGCACCGCATAGCTGCAGCGCAGGCAAGTGCATGCACTGTACTGATTCCAGCACCATCATGGGACATCAAGCAGCACCGTGTATGACATTCATGGGTCTCCCGACGGACGTGCTCAGCTGTGTTGTGCAGCACATACAGCAGGACGCCTGGCAGCGTGGCCAGAAGCTGGACGATGTCGCAGCTCTGCGCAGTGTGTGCCGCTCGCTACGCCATACTGTAGACTTTGTTTTGACACACGCTACGTTCCATATCAATGTGGACGTGCACGAGCTGCGCAGCATCATCCGCCGCTGTACAGGTGACATATTCCGTTCCAAGCACCGTATAGCATTGGATGTCATCTGATGCAGTTTTTGCGCAGCCTTCCTGTGCTGCAAATGTGTGCATTGACAAGCAAGAAAGCGCTCTTTTCGTTGCAACCCCTCTGTTACACTGTCGCAGGGCTGCACACTGTCAGGCTGCAGCAAGTGTACCCTGAAGCCGCAGGTCCAATGTTGGAGGCGCTTTTGGGTTTGCCACACCTGCGCTCCCTGGATATACTGTGAGCGATTTCGCAGCAGCAACTTCGCCATGTATTCAAACCCATGAAACGACATGCAGCACAGACGATACAACACCGTGAAGAAAACTGGCTTACTGCTGCATCGTCAAAAAGTCATGTATCTCACGTTGCAAGCGCATTCAATACTCCACGCAGTACAAATGTATTGACCCCGCCCCGGGGCTGCTGTCGCCCAGATGCAGCTGCATCATTGCAGACCTCTTCCTTGCCTGTACATGTAGGATATCCGATGACATACAGCCGGAGTACTTGACACAGCTCAGCGGGCTGACAGGCCTGACACTGCGTCTAAACACACGCGACAGCCACGATGGCATGCTGCTGGCCATGCTGCCGCGGCTGACGGCGCTACAGTCGCTCGAGCTCCCAGACACCTGGGTGCCGGCTGCAGGTCGAGGTGGGCATGCAGTCAGCAGACCTGTGCAAACTGCTCTCGTGGTGTCGCGATTTATTACCTGATTAATCCCTGTCCCAGAATTGCAGTCGCCCACATGTGCGCCCACCTGCATTCCCTGACAACGCAGACTTGCACTTGGGGAAACTGTCGCAGCTGACTCACCTCAATCTTGATACCATGGGCGTTCCAGTTGCGGCATCGCAGCTGCCTAACCTGCAGTCTTTGACGCTGCACCTCTTGCACACAGCGGCTACAGCAAGTGCCGCCCAGGTAAATTAGCCTGCAGGCGGTGGGGTCTGCCTTTGTGTATTTCACGTAGTATACAGCACTGCAATGTGGGCATTGCAGCATGACATTGCCAACTTCAACTGCGTGAGGGGTCCTGATCATGTTTTTTTGCAGGTCACCGCACTGAGCGATCTGAGCCAACTGTCGTCCTTGCTTTCCCTGACACGGCTGAGACGGCTGTCTCTTGAAACCAACCCCATCAGCTATAGCAGAGCGCAGCTGACACTCTGCAGTGACAGCAAGGTGATGATCCGATGTCAAGCATGCAAAGCACACCCATTTGCTAGGTCGTTCATGGTCGACATGGAGCCAAATTGTGCCGCATGAGAGCTGCCTTATTGTGCCAGGATGAACCGCTCTACAGCCATCAGCTAGCATAGATTTTATGCGGCATGTTGCCAACCCTGATGCAGGCTGCTGCACAACATTATGCCAAAATGCGTAAACAATGCCAAAATGTCGTCTGCCTCTAGGCTGACGGCCTGCAGCCGCTCTGCAGGTCCCGCCTCGCAATCAAGACGGCGTAGGCGATGCCTGCAGGACCTCCCGATGGCAGTACGCCATCCTGCCGCTGCAGGGTGTGTGCCACTTGGCGGCGCTACAGGGTGTCAGCCGCCAGGCAGCGCTGGATCTGGTGCCCTGGCCGTCAGACGCGCCCTTCAGGTGTCGCAGTGGGTGGGATGTGTAGGCTATGCATGAGGTCGTGTAGTAGGGAGCAGCGTCGCTACATAGCCCCCACCATGCAGCCGCTCGTGAGGGGTTTGCTTCAGGAGACCTGCCCTCAGCGGCAGCCAGCCGAGCACTGCCAAACACGATCCTGAGCACTGAACGCTGTCGCGGCACTTCAGGCAGCCAAAGCGTGAAGACCTTCTGCGGGCGGTATCACCGTGCAACACCCTGCGGGAGCTGCGGCTGTATTCGTACAGAGTGACGGCCGGTGTTGTGGCCGACTTGGCAGCAGTCATTGGGCGCCTGCGCGTGCTGCACCTGGTGCGGTGAGCCACACTCAGCGAGTAAAGCTCTTGCAAGCTAAAACAGCTGAACAGGCAGCAGGCCGCCGACCGTGTTGATTGCAGGTGGAGCTCTATGGTTGCTGTGGGCGGCCCTCAAGTCGACCAAGTTTGTCACCACGGCTCCACTGCTAGTAGTTGATCTCAACCAGGCTCAAAGTGTGCTGTCACGTTCTGAGTCCTGACGCTGTGCCAACACCTACTCATCATGCAGGTGCCATGGGAATTTGGCGCTGCTGCTGCATGCAGCAGTTGCGGCAGAAGACATTTCGCTGCAGGGGGCAAAGGGCGGCGGCGAGCTGCTGGTGGCGCTGAGCCTCGCGGCCCGGACCCTCAGAACTCTTGATATCACCGGCATGTCGGGTCAGGTGGGGAGGACTGAACAGCTCATCGTTGGCGACCCTGTGTTGTCATGAGCAGTGACAAGTTGTGATGAGCATTGAAAACACAGATTTGGTCATCAAGCGCTACCAAGGAGCGCTTCATATGCCTGGCAATGCATGCAGCGTGATCATTTTCTCAGCATAGCTCCTTGCAAAGCCTCACCCTAGCCCTCGTCATGGCTGGCCCATGTCATGCCTACAGCCGCCGTAGAGGCATGCCTGTGACGTGCCGTGACGTGGCTTAAGCATCTGATGCTTGATGCAGCATCAGATGCCTGATCTTCGGGGTGAGGGTCTGCTGTCCCCTTTGCAGCTGCTGGCTTCGGACGCAGAGCACCTGGCAGCGCTGTCAGGGCTGACGAGCCTGTGCTATGGCCGCCAAGACGGTTCAGCAGACGCCTTTGGTGCAGTTGCAAAGCTCACACGGCTGCGCGAGCTGGAACTGGAGAACGCATCTGACTTTGACGATGCGCAGCTTGCGGAGCTCTCAACGCTGCGTGGCTTGACCACACTCACAGGTGGGGCTTTGCTTATGCTGGTCGCATGTTGTCCATGAGGTGATCGCAACCATCCATGCGTTCTGGCACAGGCACGATGTCAGGCACACATTTGGCAAGGACTCCCGATGAGACTTGGTCCTGCTACAGTTTCATGTCACGTATTGTATGTCCGTGTTGGCCAGCATCATCAAAACCCACATGACCACACATAGGGACAGAAGCATCTTGCAGTGCTACTGGTTATAGCCTGCCCCACGATCAATGATGCCACCTTTCTGTGTTGGGTACATACGGTTCACAGGGTTCGTGCATAGACCCCATGAGAGCAAAAAAAGTCCTTCTGCGTGAAAGGAGTAAGAACGATTGCTTACGCAGGCCGGAAAGCAAGGGTGGCTGGCACCTGGCTGGATCCATTGGCGGCAGCCCGCGTGCCGCTGCGTGACGTTACTGGCGCCATGGTGCCTGGTAAGCCTGTGCTATGTATGGGGTTTGGGGAGACCGGCCTGTTGCCCTTGCCAGCTGCACCATTGTCCTCTGCTGGGCTGTGCTGCTACACCAATGAGCCATCAGTGCAGTCTAGGAGTGAACACCGATAATCAGCTGCACGAACTCGGATTGGACATGTTGTGGACCCGCCTAAGCAGCTGGTGGACAGCTGCGTGGCTCATATCAAGATGCCCGCTGCAGGGTGTGGCGCCGAGGCCGCCATCGGCCGGCTGTCCCGCCTCACCAGCCTGCAGCTGTTCGTGGGCACACCGCTGCCCGCAGACAATCTCCATAGCAAGCAGCAGATGCAGCGCAGGCCTGACAGCGACCAGCTTCCACAGCTGCAGTTGCAGCTGCTGGGCTGCGGCAGTGCAGCAAGCAAAACTAGCGGCGCCTCGGCTGCGGCTGGCACCATCGGTTTGCAGGAGCTGACCCTGGAATGCAAGGGAAGGCTGTCAGACAGCGAGGTGGCGGCTGCTGCTGCGGCGCTTCCGGAGGTGAGGCGACTGGACATATTTGGCGTCAGCACAAAGGCTGGTGGCGGGCTGCAGGGCCTGTGTGGCACTGGATTGGCCGCATACAGCGCCTGCCAACGTCTGCATTCCATCACCCTGGTGGGTTGCAGCGATGTGGAGGGGCAGCACCTGGTGGAGCAGCTGCCGCACATCGGGAGCCTCGCTAGCCTGCTGCTTGACACCTGCCCCAGGGTGGGCAGCAGTGACACAAAGGACTTGCAGGCGGCATTTCAGGCCAGGCATGGGCGCCACCTGCAAGTTGAAGTTGTTTAAAGTTGAAGTTCCTATCCTTAGTGCTAGGAGTGATGTGTAGCAGTACAGAGACATGCCATTAGCATGCAAGGCTGCAAGCACATGCACTAGGGTGCTGCAGGGGCAGCACAGCAACGGCACCTGCCACAATATAGGGTGGCAGTGTCGGCGGCCGGCATCAAGTTTCTTGTCCTGCCACTGCCATCAGATGTTCCAAGCCGAAAGTGATATTTGCAAATGTCGCAACTCATGCTCGCTCAATCACCCGCATGCGGAGGCAACCATGCTGCTGTTAGCGGTGATGAAGCAACACACGTGTCGTCTCGCAGCCAACCAGTGCTGCCAGTGTGTGCTGCTTCCACCATCAGCGGATGCAGTCTGGCAGCTGTGATATGAGAGTTAGTCACCACATCGGACGTGCTGCCCCCGCAGACTGAGTCTGCATCGTTGAAACATGTACCTGCATTTGGTGCAACAGTACATTTGTACCACATAACATACTAGCCAGGTCAGCGTGCTAACCCTTGTCTGGCATGATCCAATCACTTCAATTTGCTCCCATCATCAATTGCGCGAGATGGATTGTTAATCAGCACACAATCCTGCCAACTGCTTCAGACGCTTCCCTGGCTGGCAGCGCCGTCATGGCAGTTCCAGCAGCGGCAGGCATGACGCTGATCGACCTGCCAGCAGATGTGCTGGGCTGCATTGTGCGTCACGTGCAGCAGCACGACCTGCAGCACGAGCCGAGGCTGGACGGCGTCGCGGCCCTGCGCAGCGTGTGCCATGCGCTGCGATCCGCCGCGGATGCCAGTGTATCGCACGCCAAACTCCATGCCAACATAGATGCTGATGAGCTCCGCAGCACCACACGCCGCTGCAAGGGTGAGCTTTGCATACTGTACTGTGTGTTAACGCAGTCCTGCAGCTGCAGGTCTGCCACTTGCTGTTGCACATGCTGCGCAGCGGCATCAAGGCAGGGCTGGGGATCAACGATCAACCGGTCAACCACCGACTTGTGCACGTTCCGCAGGCCTTCAAAGCATCACGTTGCAGCGGATCTGTCCGGAAGCTGTCACCGCAACGATAGAGGCACTGGCGGCGCTGCCACGCCTGCGCGCCCTCGACATGCCGTGAGCAAATTACAGCACCGGCCCACTTCAACCTGCATGCGCATGGAGCAGTCCTTTGCACGCCTATGCACAGCCCTGTGCAACGTGACTTGACCCTGTCCAGTGCCTGCTGTGCGTCACACCAAGGCGTCTTCGGAGGAGTGCTGCAACCCGCCAGACAGCTCCGCGGCCACACGCCCTGGCAAACTAGCACCCCATGACCCAGAGCATCTGTTTCCTGCTGTCTGTAGGCAAGTCCACAGACACAAGACAACAGTAAGGACATGCACAGCAACTGAGTATGCTGCTGCAGGATGTTTGAGGACATGCAGCTGGAGGACTGGACGCGGCTCAGCGGGCTGACGGGCCTCACGCTGCGGGACGCGCACGAAAGCCACAACGGCACGCTGGTCGCCGTGCTGCCGCGGCTGACGGCGCTGCGGTCGCTCGCACTTGCTGACGCGCACAGCGCCTGGCTGCCGGCGGCAGGTGGGGGCCGCTGCACCGCTGCAGACCGCAGCCCGGGAGCTGGTTGAGTCAAAGCTATGTTTGCCTCAGTTCCATGAAGGTGATGTATATCGGTGTGTGTTGTCAACTTTGCCATGCACGACGTTTCTGCAGCAGAGCACCGCTTGTGCCTGTTCAAACTGACGTTTGTGCTAGATGTGCTGAGCACGGGTCTGAGTTCCCGCCGCAGCGTCAGACCTGGCAGCGAAAGCCCGGCAGAGCCCCTGGGTTCCAGACGGCTGGGTCCCTGCCGCTGCAGATGTGGCGCACTTTGCGAGCCTGTCGCGGCTGACGCACCTGGACCTGGGTGTCGCTGCTGGTGTGGCGGCGCTGGCGCCGCGGCTGCCGGAGCTGCGGTCCCTGGCGCTGCAGCCTGACCCGCCCAATGATCTGGTATGTCTAGGGCCAGGGTTGCATCTCTGTTCATCTGGCTGCAGAAGCTTGTGGATGGCGCTTCCATTCAGACCGCAACAGTAGGAATATGCTGGCACAGCCCGGAATCGCAGGCTTGTTCATCATGCTCGGCCACGCATCTAGCAGCCTTTGGCGTTGGCCGCGCGTGGCGCTCTGCAGAGGTGCTTGACGTACGCCAACCATGACAGACTGGGCGCTTGTTCGCTGCGCAGGTCACATCACCGACGGAGCTGGCGGCGCTCAACTCGCTGACGGGCCTGGAGCGGCTGTTCCTGTCGGTCAGCCTGTCCGACGACCGGCTCAAGTGGCTGCGGCTGGGCGCCCACGTCGCGGTGATGCCCTAAACCCTGAACCCATGGTGACACCCTGGTGGCTGCACACGGCCTCACATTCGAGTTCTGGAGGGCTGTTTGGCATGCGCACACGCGCAGGCTGCAGCACAGGCCGCCGGCAACTGCCACAGGTGCCGGACAGCAACTCTGCCAGCGCAGGGTGCCAGGCTTCAGGCCTGGTGTCATAGCCACTGGCTCCCTGCATTGCTGCTGGCTTGTGGTCCCTGCGGCAAGCTGCTGCACACCACCACCTGCTCATCTCCCGGTTCGGCACATCTCGCGGGATGTGTATGCTGCTGCCTGCTGTCAGCATGGCAGCTTGCTTCCTGCATGCACTTGCTCCATGGGCTGCAGCGGGTTTGGAACTGAACCTCTCGGCAAAATTTTAGCGTACTGGTAGGGTCGTCATCATACCACTTTGTGGCTGACTTGAACGTTGTTTAAGCTATCGGAAAACAGTTCACTTCCCTGTTCACCTGAAATGCTGGGACGCAGGTCTCATTTCACGGCGAACCGGGCGCCGATGCGGACGAGGAGCAACCGATTGGGCATCCGCTGCGGGGCATCCGCCGCCTGGCGGCCCTGGAGCTGATGGGCTGGCTGCCGCCGGTGTGGCGCAGGTGCCGCCGCTTGCTGGTGCCTGGCTGCCCTGCCTCATGCTCGGCCGAAAGCTGCTTCTGCAGCCGTCGGAACGCAAACGCTTCTCCACGAGCATGCATGTACACACAGCAAATTCCTGGCGTGTGGCAAGACATTGAACTGATAATCTACATCAGTAGACAGGATCCCCACTGCATTTGCGTCTCAATGTGCGCAGGTATGGCAAGGGTGGCGTGTTGGAGGCGGCCGCGCCGTACGACAGCATCCGGGAGCTGCGGCTGACCGCGTGTGACATCACAGCGGATGCCGCGGCCAGGCTGGCGACGGTCGCGAGGCGCCTGCGTGTGCTGCACCTGAGCTCGTGAGTCGCGCGGCGCAGGGTGTCAGTCGCGCAGTTGTGACAGTCGTCGCTGCCAACAGTGGCCGTCACTCTGCAGCACAGAAGCGGGACCCTCCACCTCCCGCCGCCCAGGCCAGGGATGGGCTTAACTTGTACAAGACGCGTGTGGTGCTGGGCCACCGCATCGGGCTAATGTATGTGCAGGTGCCGGGGCGCTCTGGCGCGGGTGCTGCAGGCGGCGGTCGTGGCGGAGGACGTGTCGCTGCATGGGGTGCAGGGCGGCGGCGAGCTGCTGGCGGCGCTGGGGCCCGCGGCCGGGACGCTCAGGAAGCTCGACACCACCGACATGATGGATGATGTGCGGGTTCTGCTCGGTGCTCTACAACCCTCTTGCGGCGTGGTTGTACTGGGAGCATGGTGCTTGTTCCAGGGGGGAAACCAGTGGGTGAGTGCATGTGTGCTGTCCCGCATCAGTCACTGCGCCGGTCAGCTTGCATCCTGCATGACGGATGTTGCACCGGATAAGGTTCACTGTGCATCGTTGCCAACAAGTGATACCTGGTATGCAACTCAAGACCGGCCCCTGTATCTCACCTTGCCCCTGCAGTTGTCGCACCTGGACGCTGGGCACCTGGCGGCGCTGACGGCGCTGACCAGCCTGGAGTACGGAAACGGCGATGGGTGGGTGGACGCGGTTGGGGCCATCGCGCAGCTGACGCGGCTGCGGGCGCTGCAGCTCGCATCCCCTGCCACAGCCAGCGATGCGCGGCTGGCGCAGCTGTCGGCCCTGCGCCGCCTGACCAGCCTGACGGTCCCAGGTGCGGGGTTCAAAACGCTACAGCGCCCTCCCTGATCCGCAATGTGTCCCTGCTGCCGCCCAGCCAGGATGTCTGCCCAGCTACCAGCCTCCTCTCAAGTTTAACTCGCTCGCAAAGATGTTTCTGCAACCTCGTGTCCAGATGGTTCTGCAGTCGGCCGTCACAGTCGGGACAGGTTCCGCCTGCAATGCGAGCGCCAGCTTCCACTCTGCAGATAGTACTTTGGCACCTCTTGCTGCTTGGTCGCAGGTGAGATCAGGGTGTCACCGGCAGCTGGATCGGGGCTCTGGCGGCGGCACACGTGCCGCTCCGGCAGCTGCAGCTGCATATAGTGCCAGGCGAGCCAAACTGCTTCTGCCATCCTTTTCGCCGCCGCTTCCCAAGCCACAGCTGGAAGCAGCGTGCTGCTGCGGCGGTGCTGCAGTGCTGCAATGCTGTCGCCTGGTGCCATTCTTGGCTTACACGTGTGCCCTGCATGGCTGCTTGCTGGCAGGAACGATACACCTATGTGCAAGTTAGAGGCACACCGCTACAGGATTCATCTGCTGGTGCCTTGCCGCCGCAGCACGAGACCCACAGCCATGCTGTGCCTCTGCTTATGTGGGCATTGTGGCTTGATAAGATGGTAGTATCACAGCACGGCCAGTCGAGCTCAACTCGACATGCAAACTTTGATCTCACAGGCTGCGGTGCCGAGGCCGCCATCGGGCGCCTGACCCGCCTCACCAGCCTGCACCTGAACATCGACCGGACGGAGAGCCCCCCCTGCAGCAGCACAGAGCCGCTGGCGCCGCCGGGCCAGGGGCCAGCCGGCGGCGCGTCCGTGCCGCTGCAGCTGCAGCTGCTGGGCTGCAGCGGAGGGGGGGCCGCAGGCGGCAGCGCTGGTGACGAACCTGGCGCATGTGACGGCGGCGGCGGTGTGGGGCGCAACACGGGCCTGCAGGCTCTGTCGCTGTACTGCGACGGGCCGCTGTCTGACGAGGAGGTGGCGGCGGCGGCTGCTGCGCTGCCGGACCTGAGGTGGCTGGAGGTGGCGGCCGTCTGGGACCCGGTGCATGAGGGCAAGGCGCTGCCAGGGTTTCGCGGTATGTAGATGTGTTTCAAAGTGCAGTCGAGCGTACGATGCATCACAGCAAGCTGTCCAGATTCTATATACCACACTCCTGCTTTCAACGTTCCTGTGAGTGGCGACTGAGTCTACTGGCAACGTGTACTATTGGGAGCTTGCACTGTGCAGGGTCTGGGCTGGCGGCGTTCAGCGGCTGCCGGCGGCTGCGGGACATCTCGCTTAAGGGGACGGCCGACCTGGAGGCCAAGCAGCTGGTCGCGCAGCTGCCCCGCATCGCCAGCCTTGCCTCGCTGAGCGTGCGAAGGTGCCCGGGGATGGATATGGCGGTATGGACGGAGCTGCAGGCGGCGTTTCGGGCTCAGCACGGCCGCCATGTGCCGGTGATTTGTTTCGGCCAATATTAGGCTGCTCAGCTTCGGCAACCAGGCTCGGATGCAGAGCATTTTGACGTTGTGGTCTGATCTTGTTGGGTTCATGCTGTAATGCATCCTCAGACATGCGCTCAAGCCTCTCTCCAGCTGGTGTCCACGGAACACTGGCAGCACAAAGTCAGAGCCGCACTTTCTCACACTTGGCCACATGATCAGGCTGCATCGGCATGCCTTTCATCAGGCAGGCAGTCTGAGCAGCAATGAGGGGTCGAGAACAACAAACCACATCCTGCGCATCCCCAGCACCGACCATATTGAGACTACCATAAACTTACATAGTGGTTCTGTGTGTCTGATATGCTCCCATATACAGGGGGTAGCCCCAGCAGTGCAACACGCCATCCTGTTGCATGCTGCCTTTACGACGCCACCATGCCCGGCTGGGGCTCTCTCTCACATTGTGCTGCACGTACACTTCACCGTGGTTGACCAGCGTACCAGGCGACTAGTCGCTCTGCTGCACAGCTCTGCTGCAGGGTGGCCGCTCACTGCGGCCAGTTGGCGTACCAGGCGGTCGATCCCAGCGAGACCAGCGCCACCAGGCCCGATGGCATGAACTTGCGTGACTTGCGGTAGCGATTGCCCATGGCTGCTGTCAGGGCTGCCGACGTGACTGCGTCAAAAACAGGCCTTGTGTCTATGCCGGAATGCAAACGCTAAGCGCATTCGAGTCGCTGACTGGTGGCGCCACAATGGAGGCGCTCAATATGCAGGCATGCACACCCTTTGCTTGATGTGTCAAGAGGCACTGCCATGCACGATGTGTAAGAACGGCCTTATGCAGGGAAGAGCAGCTGCCTGCGGGGCGGTGAGGTGAACAGGGAGTGCCTCACCCAGCGCGATGCCCATGCCAGCCTGCGGGTACGTGCCCATCTGCCACACCGCTGCCAGCAGCGCGAAGCCCACCTGTGGGCCAAGCGTCTGCACTTCAGCGTGCTGAGATATCCTCTGTTTTTATCGTGGGCGCTCCTGACCCAGTTCGGCATGTCGTATGCGGCTTTGCTTGGTAGGCATCGGGCTCTCTGGTGCTGAGTGCTCACCGCAGAGCTGGCATACAGGCTGGCCTTGCTGCCCTTTTTTCGGTACGCATACACTCCACCACCTGCGGAATCCAGCAACGATAGGCTCACACTGTGAACGGTGCAGCGCAGGTAGCGACGTCAGCTGACTGCGCCATGCTAGCTGAGACCATGTCAGCATCATAGCAATGACATACGACATGGCGTGCAGGGCAAAGCTGATCGCACTTATGAGCGACACCGCGTAGATGAGCGTCCAGATGCGGCGGGCGTCCCACCCTCCAGCACCGTCGTCACCCGAGAACCCATCGCCGCCATCGCCGCCGCCGCCAATCCTGCCGCCGCCGCCGCTGCCGCCGCCGCCAACATCTGCATCACAGCCGAAGACATCTGGATGAGCCATTGTGACACAATGTCATCTCGCGTCGGTTGGTGTCCATAGATGGCCGCATGCCCAAGCATGCATAGCTTTTGAAACATTCATCGCACCCAGAATCGGCATCCACAAACCTGCTGCGGACGATGGGATCCGAGCAGCTCTGGTGCGACCGCTGGGTACGCCAGCCAGTGGGGCAGACGGATGGAGAAGGCACCTGCAGACACATTGGGCAGCATCATGCTGATGAGATTGGCGCTGGCATCTCGAGTCAGGGCGTCAGCGTCAACAAAGGTGCAATACACATATAAACACAGGGATCGTCACCTCTGTAGAGGACCTGTGCCGATGGATCGTGTTACAGGGCAGGATCCAGCTCTTGACAGACTGTGTTCTTTGTCCGCATGCGCGGCGCAGCTGCGTGGCAGAACGCCAGCGCCCAGCGCTGTGAACATGCTGTCTTTTCCCCAGAGAACTCCTACTGGATACGTACAGCAAGTGCAATCTTCAAGAGCAGGGCCTGCACCAGTCCTGCAGGTCATATTGAGCATGCACACCACGTCAGCATGTCAGCATGTCATGTTGTTGCAGTCCTCACTTCCACATACGGTCGTCCGCTCACGTCTGCGTTTGCTTGAGTTTCAGTCGCGCTTTCCTGTCCTGGTCTGTGCATGAGGCGCTCTTCCAGTGGGGCTGGCATACAGGATTTGCAGGAGCACTGTGCGGCTACACTACGAACAGCCTCTGGCACAGCACTTTCGTTCACCGGCGACACAGATTCGTGCTTCTGAACTGGCTGCTTCTAATAGCTAGCATCCGGCATCCTCTGCTGCCTGGCGCCGGCATCAGAAAAGCGCCAGAGGCTCTCTAGTTCCAGTGCTGCGCCGATCACTGGCTTGCTGATTACGGCCCAGACAGCTGGGGTGCAGGCTTACCAGTCACCTGCAGTCCTTTCCTGCGATCAAATCAGCTTCGGGCGTCTCCAGCCCACCTGTAGCATCAGCAATATTGGCCAATGGCCACCACCAGTCTGGCGGGTGGGTCGAACGCCACCACCACCACACTCCCGCCGCAGCCGCCGCAGCAGCAGCAACAGCAGGCGCAGGTGCGGTAATCACATCTCACCCCATGCTCGGCACCTCGCTGTCTGGCCATGTCATGATGTGCAAGGAGCGTGTCACATGGGCGTCTTTTTGGGTGAGCGGAAAGGATGGAACAGCCATAGTGCGCCACCAGTTCAGTGGCCGCTGTGTGCCTTGGCAGCAGGCGCAGCAGCCCAGCGGCGGCGGCGGCAGCGCCAGCGAGGCTTCCGCCAGCGCTTCCAGCCAGCAGGCGGGCCCGTCTGCCCAGCCGCAAGGTGCGTGCGGGACAGGAATGCAGAGCCAGCTGCGCAGCAGGATCTCCTTGTGGAGCATCATCAGTAGGACGTGATACAGCCTCGGCAGCATTGCGGCCTAGCCTTCATATGCTGTCACTTCACATGCTGTCACTGAATAGCTCTGTAATTCTTGGTGTCCTGTAACTGAGGGCAGGAGCATGGCCTGCTGAACTCATACGCGATATGGCAGTTTTGTTTACCGTATGTGTGGCTGCTTGCAGAGCGGCTAGTTCTGACACTACGGCCGCGCCGAAAGAAGGTGCTTAGTTCAGCAGCAATGCCTTCTATATTCAAGCTGCGACCATCCTCATGTTCAGCCAGCGTGCACCTGCGACACCCACGGAGCCTTGCGTGCCTGGCAAGGACAGAGTACGTCACATACTGAAGTATGTCACATCGTCATCCAGCAGGGGGTGCGGTGGACTGACGGGACTGTGGACAACGAGAACATGAATAAGAAGAAGTCCAAAAGTGAGAGTTCAGGCAACCGTGCGCTTTTACTTGGACCCCACCATACGAAGCATATCACCGTCTACACAGCGCTGATGATCGTTTGCTGACGGCGAAGACGCTGCATGCTCGCATGTTATCATGTGCGTTTTCTGGCTGCAGAGTGCTGCATCTTCCACAAGCAGCGGCGCTTTGGGGACTGGTCGGACAGCGACGGCAGCGGCGACGAAGGCGACGGACACGGCAGCGAGGGGGAGTGCGAGCACTGCCACTCGGACGCAGCGCAGCCAGCTGAGGCGTGAGGACCAGGTTTTGGCCGCACCAGAGGCAAGCAGCAGCGGCGGTGCCATCCGCACCGTGCCGGTGCACGTGTGTGCTTGTGCGCCGGTGGCTTGGCAGGCTGGCAGGTGGCAACGGCATCGGCAGCAAAAGCATATGCGATGCCAGCCGTGACCTGCAGTGCCCAGCAAGCTGGTCCACCCACCACCTGCCAAAGCGACACCGCCGTCGCTGATGCGTCTGGCCGGCGTGCGATTCTGCCGACAGCTTGTCGTGCTTGATGTGATCTCGACAGTCAGTTCTAGACAGTGCGTCATCTCTCCTCACTATCTTAACGATCCTGGCAAGCCCAGGGCAGCACTGAAGCAGATATGCACAGTCTGAGCAAATCTGCACGTGCACCATGTTATGCGTGCTGAGCCCTTCCGCAAGTGTGCCAGGTGCATGCGCACAGCCGCTACAATACACAAATCAACTTGCCAGCTATACTTGATGCCGTTGTGCCCCATGGGCAACCCGCCACGACGCCAGAGCTGTTGAAGTAAGCGCACCCATTCTGTCTTGGGAAAATCATTGGGCCAGCAATGCCCAACATTGCGCAGCTGGACCCGTACCAGGTGCAGAACATCAGCGTGCTGAAGCGTCCAAATGCGCAGCAGGCCCGAGCGCTGCTCGAGAAATGCGCCAGGCAGGTCCAGCCCATACTTCGCCGCAGGTAGGCGGGAACATTTCAGCGGCTGCTAACCGCCCAGCATGGCAAGAACCTAAAGCTGAAAAAGATGCGGCCCGCGCTCTGTCTGCGTGAACTTACGGCTGTGACTGCTGCTGCCTCCAGGAAGTGGAAGGTGCCGCAGCTTTCAGAGTTCTATCCCAGGGCCGGCCTGCTGGTAGGAGCGGCATTGCGGATGTGCGCCGTGGTGGCTATGCGGTGTTGCGTACCAATACAGCAGCTTTATGACCATGCGAGAGGTGTAGACTGATCGCATGATTGTAACAGGGGCTGAACATCGGCGGCGGCGGCGGCGAAACCCGTGAAATCAAGATTCGCCTGCGCCACCATGATGACGCTGCCCGCTTCCTGGAATGGCACAACGTGATGGGCACAATGCTGCACGGTGAGGCATGTCGCAGGGGCGTGTTCATACAGGGGGAATATGTGGCCTTTCCTATTCTGCATGTTGCTGCATTGCCGGAAGCAACGCAGCACAGCACGACGGCTGCTGTGGACTGCCGATACTACTGCACGATGACGAAGGTGCCCCTTCGGTGCACAGAGATGGCGCACAACGTCATCTCGCCGCACAACGCCGAGTTCTTCAAGCTGTGGGACGAGCTGTGGGAGGTGCGCCGCCTGCTGTCGACCGCACACCCCTCCCTCACCGTCCGTGCTGCGGCCCTGCATGACACACTGTGAGGCCGCACGCTCAACGCTCCATTGATGGCAGGACGCAGCTGCAACCTGCGAGGCTGGGCCTCAGACCCGTTCTGCAACTACAAAGCCCTTTCGTGCTGCAGGAGTTGGAGGGCCTGCAGGACAGGGGCGTTGAGGGCACCGGCGCCGGGTTTGACGCTCAGCCGGTGGGGCGCCTGGGCGGCCGGGGGCCGGCGCCGACCCACAACCCGGACCCCCGCCGGCTGCGGGAGGTCGCCGTCAAGGTGCCTGCCCGTTCTTTGTGTGTCTTAGAATCAAAGCGGCTCGACGCTGGCAACGAGAGGTCCTGGGGTGCGATGCCTGCATCATGGCCGTGCCTGGGGTCTGGAATCCTGGCTGTCCTTGGGGCTGCGTCAAATGCACAACCAATGTTGACCCACTGCTGGTGGAGCTTGTGCTTCAGGGCCTTCAGCATCATCCCACTCCACGGAATAAACCCTTGATCGGTGCAGGCTGCTGAGGAGCGTGCCAAAAAGCACGCGCTCATGCCGCGGGGCGCGCAGCGGCTCGGCGGCGCACGCACGGCTCACCTGACGCCCGCGCAGGTGGGCACTGCCGCCCTATGAATGCGGCTGCACACGAAACATGTTGCAGCAAATCCCACGATGCCCGGTGGTTGCAAGCTTGCCGAGAGAGCTGCCGTGAGAGGACAGAGGCCCACACAATGGGCACGGAGCCTGGATGCCCAAAGCTGAACACCGCACCATCTCGCCACTCAGCATCGACGGCTCGCTTCTGTGCTGCGCGCAGGCTGCGGCCCGGGCGGCGCAGCGGCGCGCGGAGGCGAATGCGTACTGCCCCTCCGGCGCGCACGGCACCCAGAACGTGGGTTACGACGACGACGCCGGCGAGGTGCGGGTCGGCACGGGCGCCGCCTCGCAGCAGCCGGCCCAGCAGCCGGCCCAGCAGGCGAGTCGCCCTGCTGAGCCTTGGCTGCCGTGCATGGCCGGGCACTGGCTCCGTCAGCAGCAGTTGTCAACGTAGACATGAGGACGCCCCCGTTGAATTCATCAGTTTGCTGATGCCGGCGGCGGCATGGCCTGTGAGCTGTGCACGCGCTGTGCACTGCTGCTGACGCTGCGTGAGCGTTGTCTCCGTGCCCTGCAGCAGCCACAGCAGAGCAGCGTGGCCACGGAACGTCCGCCAGCAGGTGCAGCAGCCCCCTCAGGCGCCGGCCGCTGCGGCGGTGGCTGCAGCTGCAGCCGGGGCACCGATGCAGCAGGTGCACAGCCAGCAGAGGCAGCCCTCGCGCAGCCGGTCATCGACCTGACCGAAGATGACGACACCGCAGCTGGCTGCCTATCAATACCGAAGGGCCAGGACACCTGGGCGTGCCCCGCCTGCACGCTGGTCAATGCACTGAACAGCGCCGCATGCGCGGCCTGCGGCGGTGCCCACCCCACAGCCAGCAGCGGTGATGGCGGCGGCGGCGGCAGGCAGCAGCTCGGGGTGTTTGCCGGGGTCTGGCTGGGCCTAGGCGGCGCAGGCATCAGCGCAGCAGGCACCGTGTCCCCACCCCGCAGCGCAGGCAGCCGGCAGCAGCAGCCAGGCAGTGGCGACAGCGGTCATACAGGTGTGCTTGCCGACAGCAGCACGCATATACCCAGCAACTCCGCAATGGGGGCCCATGGCAGCTTGCATGGCTGGCGCTGCCAGTTTTGCACCCTGCAAAATGCGCCAGAGGTCGCAAACTGCGGGGCCTGCGGGCAATGGCGGTTCAGCACCGGGGCACCAACAGCCTCGAGACCCACTGTAGAACAGAAGATGTAGTGCTAGCCGTCAGCCAAGGGTGTACCATAACATGTATCAGACAGCTTCATCAAGTTTTATAGCAACAAGTTGGCAGGTCTGCTCCTAATATGGCAGTCTGGAGGCAGTGTATTGTACTGGCGTGGTGGCAGCGTAACCTGGTTGCACAGCACCACAGATGTGTACTACAGGCTTCAGCTACTGAACAAAAGACTCGAGCGAAAAAAATGCATGAAGTATAGTCTCGGATCGCATGCTCGGTGTCCAGGCGGTGCACAGACGAAGGCTAGCCGGAACACTCACCCCAAAACTGTACATCAGTGCACTCAGGTGGCAACAGCTGCTCTCCTGATCACTCACAGTTGCCACACGTGCTGTGCAGCGTCATTCCCGAACAGAGTGTCTAGAACTGTACTTTTGGATCCCTGGCAGCAGACTGCCCCTGGATGCAAGCTCGCATAGCTGTCACGTTTGCTGCTGGGGGATGTGCGGCCTTTTGCCAGCCTGTTTGCAGCAGGGGCGCAGCGGGCTTCCCTCAAGGTTTGGAGGGATGCCAAGGCAGCTGGCGGGGGTCACAGGGCGGTCACGAAGCTCTGCAGCTGCGCCAGCATCTGCTTGACGGCGGCTGCCGCCAGCGGCGAGCTGAGGCCTGCCTGCAGACGCACCAGCAGCCACGGTACCTCAGAGGCATGGCGCTCAGATGGCATGCTGGCGGCTTCACAGGCACCTTACTGAAAAGGAAGGGTTGAACCCCATGCGAACGGCAACACCATGACGCCAATGCCAGAGGCCGCCTTCAGCAGTGCAACTGCGGATTCCGCACAATCGCTCTGAGACCGTCGGACCACGTCACACAAAGCTCCACTGGTTGGCACCTGGAATGCTCGCAGTAGCTCGAAGGTGGGCTGGTGACTCTGAATCTTTGCTGCCAGGGGCTCATTCGCTACAATCGCCAGCATTGCGTTAGCGAGCGCCTGCGACAACACAATTAGAGAGTTGATTGGCAGTGCAGTGTTGGCGCTCTTCACACAGCCCTGCATCATGCAGGACACCTTGCTTGCTCAGCTGCTATCAGCGTCTGGTACGTTGAGGACAGCATCCAGTAGCCGAGTCACCAATATGGGCGTTGTGCGCTGATCACACTCGGCTCAAACATGCCGAAGTGAGGTTGAAGGGCGGCGGACCAAACACGAGCCGACGCACCTGCTCCACCTCGGGAGGGAATCTGGCGTTGCGCTCTCGCCGGCAGTGCACAAACACGCCGACTAGCGCCAGTACCTGTGTGTTGTGCACACACAGGTAATATACAAGATGAAAGGCCCGAAACAGTGTCAAAACCCACGAGGTGTCTGTGCTGCATACAAACTTCCGCAGCCACTGCACAGCCTGCCAACTTGATCGTGACACGGTGCTGGAATATCTGATCGCTAGTCCTCGATGCACTGGTCACACCTGGGGCTGCATCTGCGCCAGCTGCTCGAAGCTGCACGCGGGGTGCGCGACCAGCTGCGGGCACCACAGGAGCTTGCAGCTCAGATCACCATACGCCGTGACGGCAGCTGCTGCAACAGTACTGTTCTCCACACAGTGGATGCAGCGCAGGGCTTGTTGCAGTCCGCCCTCATGTGTTTGGCAGCAGCAGGTTTCCAAGCCGCATGATACACAGGGCGTCAGGTTCCAGCTCAGCAAGGCATAGGCAGCGTTGCTGAAAAATCGTGAGCATGCACCTCGGAGAGGATATCGGACAGGACGGCCTCCTCCGCAGGCAGCAGCCGCGTGAAGATGCGCGAGTGCGCCGCGAGCAGCCCGTGCAGCTGCGCAAACACCACCGGCAGCTCCTGCACACATACAAGAGTGGCATCGCTGAGCGCGCGGCTGTCGCACAGACTGCTTGGGGCAACGTTTGGCTGGCCGAAATGGGCACTGGGCCTGCGGTGGGCCATTTTGGTGGTGGCCTCCCTGCAGCAAGTGGACTGGCGGGCGCCACAATCGCAGCAGCATCCGCCAGCAGCTGACTGAACTGGCTGTGAGGGGCAGTCAGCTGGCACAGACAGAACCCCACCTTTGCAAAGGCGTCAAAGACGGAGGCGTCCGGCGCGGAGGCGATGCCCGACAGCAGCTCCCGCAGCAGCTCTGTGGCGCGCTGGCGCACCGACTGCGGCGACTGCAGCAGCTGCAGCGCCGCGTGCGCCGCGCCCGACCGGCAGGCGGCCACCTGCCAGAAAAGCCACACACTGTCAAGGAAGACACATGGTTGACGGTGACAGCAGGCAACGATCGGCTTGGTCCAGTACCATCGATACTTTGGCTCTTCCACACTAAACCCTGGCGCAATGCGAGCAGCCTCGTGTGAACTTCACATCTCCCATGACGCAGCAAGCAGCCAGCAATATGCCTAAGCAGCAAGCTCGCTCAACTGTCTGAGGGTCAACACGACGCCGTGCCTGCGACTCGGTGTGCACTTCCACCAGCGTCGTCAGCGCCTCGGTGAGCTGGCACGCCGACTCGTCGATGCGGCTGGAGTCCCACAGGGTGGACTCTGCGTCGGTGCGGGACGCCACGTCAAACAGCTGCGCCGCCAGGATGCCGGCGCCGTCCGCCGCCCTGGCCTGCCCGCAGGACGCCTCGTCCCTGCGAACAACCATGCGATGCCGCCTTGGCTTGACGATGGGACAATGATCCACTTCAACATCGCTCAATGTGCTGATTCAGAATGGAGCTGGGCGTTGCATCATCAGTGTGAAGCGTGGTTCCTCACTGCTTGAAGATGTTGTTCAGCGTGCGTGCGAGCGTTGCCGGCACATCCGACCCCGGTCCATAGCAGTGCATGCGCAGGGTCTCCAGCACGCCCGGCACCACGCCCAGCTCTCGCAGCTGAGCAGCGTTCTCCTGTAGAGTAGATTAGTGCCATGCCACCCGTCAGCTAGTTGTCGTTCAGTAGCATTGCGTGCACGCACATGATGTGCCATGGCCACCACCTGCTGCTGCATGCAATATCCAGATCACTCAGTCTGCATGATGTGAACTTTGACTTTCCAGGCTGATAAAACATGGTCGCTCGCTGTATGGCGGCACTGGCTGGATGTTATACCATCACAGCGCAGCATTTGATAAGCGCATGTTTCGGGTGTGTGCTTCCAGACGCTGATCATTCGACATCCTTGCACACTGCGGTCGAAGCTATGAAACACTGCGTTGCACCTGAGTGGACGGGATGCCGGCCAGATAGCTGGCATTTTGCTGCTGCGTCTCATCATTGCCATCATGCAGCCGCTCCAGCGACCACTTGACTTTCAGCTCCACCTGGTCCGCCGGCGAAGCTGCCATGTTTGCCGTTGCTGACCACGTTAGCGCGAATTGTCTGAGGATCCAGCTACCCTGACATCAGGTTCAGCAGATCATGGCGTCCCTCCTGACTCACTGAACTTGGTGAGGTGGCCCATCAAAGCCACATCGTGCGTGACACGGTTCACGATCGTTAGCATGACATCAGAATAGCGTCGCCAAAGCATGCATTTGTTTGCAGCTTGAACGTGCGCGGCGATTGCATGCAAGAGAGGAAGCTGATCTTTGCTGACCTGTGCATGCACGACCTGCTGCAGGGCCGCCAGATTCATCACATCTGCACAGCTCCTGCTGCTCTGCCAGGTACCATGTGTAGGACCACCGGCAATGTGCTAGTCTCAACCTCTCTCGCAGCCAACCAGCAACACTACTGTTCACCAGCACTTCGGATAGCATGCGCATCTGAACATGAACGAGCTGTATCATGTGCCAAACCTCAACCTCAGCGCTCGCCAACGTCCAAGGCTTTCGCAACCAACACTCTGCCAGCGTTTATGTGACATCGAAGCCCCTCACACCACTGAGTTGATGGCACAATCTAGCGTTGCCACCCTCTGGCCTCTATCGCTGCTCCAAGCCCCCGCAGAGCTTACTCTTATGATCTGTCTGATGAGCGAAAGATCATGGTTGGCGCACAGCCGCCATTGAATGCTAGGGTCCTGAGCAATGCTGCTGCAAAGTATACCAAGCGGCCTACTGACTGAAGCACTGCAGCTGGCGCTGACGCTGCAGCATGGCAGCACAAGCTCAAGTTTTGAGCGGTGCCGCCGCAAAGGTGAAGCTGCCCCGCCCTGCGCTGCCTGTGCCACTCCCGCCGGGCTGCGCTGCTGCCTCCCCGCTGCCCTGCCCCCAGCTGCATCAGCAACGCATGTACGTGGCCAACCGTGGGCTTCGACGAAGTTCGCACCAAGTCGTTGTGGGCTTCGATGAAGGCTCAACGATACAAGTTGAGTGCACCAGACACCTGCACGCGTAACGGGCAGCCTAGCTGCTTAAACGACATCTGCACAGCATGTGACGCCTGTGATCACCTGCGCAGCGAGCCGTCCGAGTCCCGCTGCACTGACGGCACCTGCTGACTGGCAGCCTGCTGCTGCCGCTGCACTGACAGCACTGACGCCGCGGCCACCGGCGCAGGTGCCTGGCCTTCCGGCACAGGCGCGAGCGGCGCCCTTGCATTGACAGCGGCTGTTGCGGGCAGCGGGGCGGCCTCACCCCACAGGGCCTCCTCGTCGATGCCCCCCAGGGTGGGCAGCCGCACCGCAGCCACCTTCTCCGAGATCTTGTCAGCACCTGCAACAGTGGGTGAAGAACGCCTGATCACCCCACAGTACTTGGTGCGACTGCACAGCGGCCCTGAAATCACGGGCACAGGCATTTCGTCACAGCCAAACCTCGCATCAACATCTGGTCCCAGATCTGCATCCACCTTTGATGACGGCTTGCTCCGATTTGTCGCAGATGGCGGCGATGTCGGAGCGCGCCCGAGCGGTCTCGTCGGCCAGCATGTCCTGTGTTGCCGCGACCGCCCCCCGCGTGCGCACCGCCGACGTGTCCAGCCGCATCTGCCAGATCCGCAGCTCCTGCGCATGCATGGAGCCAGGCTTGAGCGACGCTGTGCAGCTGACATGTGCGGCATCTGTTGTCTGGTCGACCTACAGATGCGCTGTCACAGGCAAGACCAATCTGCACTTTCAACCCCTGGACAGGGGCCGAGGCACAGAGGCGCACCCGGATGAGGACATCCACCCGCTCCTCCATTATTTTGTTGTCCTCCGCCATCTCCTGCAAAAGTGGCGCCAGACACAGCGGTTGACAACATGTGTTTTAGCAAGTCGGAGGAATGGTGCAAAGTGGATGCAGGGCATGATCTCAGGATGCTCAGACTTCAGATGACTGCACACGCACAACTACGACAGGGATGTGCTGCTCATGTTGGCACCAAGGCAGCAGGTTGTGTGTGCGAACGCCAGGCAAGCCGCTGTATGAGCGACCCACAAAATACGATGTTTCAAGAAGCTGTACCTGCAGGTCTTTGGCATCCAGCACATGGGCGTACTCGCCAAACAGGCCGCCATTGGCATCGCCAGCAGTCCCATGCTCGCTGGGTGAACATTCGGACTCACCTGTGCACACACCAGGGCAGGTCGGACAGTGTATCCGCATCACGCTTGGATCAACCCGACTAAGCTGTGGCCAGGAGGCTCTGACACTGCGGAAACCCAGGCCTGCCAGCCGTTGCAGAGCAACACGACATTGATCATCATGCTTTGCGGCGACAGGCGGCCACTGCTGGCCACTCGTGCGATGGACAGGGACTGCAGGAGTGCCGCGAGGAGCGGGATTCCAATCGCTGTTGAACCCTGCTGGAGTGCTTGGTAAGCAGTCAATGAGGGTTGGTGTGCACGCCAGAGCGTGGTGGGCGGCAAGGGGAGGAACCGGGCCCGCCACCTGCGCGGGGCGAGGGCTGGCTGCTGCCGGGGGTGGAGCTGCCAGCCGAGGTGCCGAAGGAGGCGCCGCTGGCGCCGCTGGGGGAGGACTCCAGGCGGCGCCCCTGCTGCTTGGCCAGCCGCCGGGCCTGGCGGCGCAGGTGCCGCTCCCGCTGCGCCCGCTGGTACGCCTCGTGCTCCTGCACCGACGGCGCATCGGCTGTTGTGTGATGGCAGTTTGTGGCCATGTCCTTCTAGGGAGTGGCGACAAGCTGGAGCTGCTGAAGCACATTTGCAGCCACGAGGTGGCGGCCAACCATTGTAAAATACCACCTTCAAGGCCTGCGACTCTCAGGGTGAGTCTGCTGCCAACAAATACCCCACCCCCAAACTGACCTCGTACTGCCTCAGCCGCTGCGTCATCCTGTCGTCCTGCACCCTGCGGTGGACCTCCGCGGGCGCCGGCGCCCGCTGCACGTTGACGCCCGCCGGGATGTCAAGGTCGCGCGCCTGCTGCTCGGCCGCAACCTCCTGCGGCGGCCGCCGCCGCCGCGAGTTCAGGCTCGGCACGTCTAACAGCTGCACACGGAGCAGGACACCTCCATCTGCACGCGGGATTTCACGCTGGCGGCGCAGTGCTCCTGTGAAGCCGCCAATGTTGCTGCAACTTGGTTTGGAACAAGTAGCATTAGTGCGAACAGGTAACCCCCTGCCTGAAGCCTCACGAGCGATATTGCGCCAGACCCAAGGCCGGCCAGGTGTCCCACGGCACAGCAGGAACACCCTCACCCGCCGGACTGTGTCTGAGGAGATGCTGCGCGTCGACACCTCGTCCTTTGACCCTGACCCCGGTGCGGAGATGGTCCGCTGCACTCGGGCCGGGCTGCCGTCCGGGGACGAGCAGTCGCCGGCGCCGTCCTGGAAGCTGCGCCGGGCATGCTGCAGCGAGCTGGAGCGGGACACCTCCGCATTGGCATCATTGTAAGAGTCCCTGCAAGAGGTGCAGCATCATGAGTGTAGCACATTGGATTGCGCCCCAGTGTTGATACAGGCTGGCTGATTGTCCCGTATGTGACAGATGACCCGGATCAAACATCATGCATGAGCCAACAGTGCGCACCGTAGTGACCCCGACCGCTCAAGCATGCTGGACGCCTCCGATGTCGCCACAGAGGAGCTGCTGTCCAGCCGCCGCAGCAGCAGGTCTGGCACGGCGCCATTGCTGCCTGTGAGGAACCATCGTCAGCGTCCATCAGTGAAACATCTGGCAATGCAGCCTGAAACCCAGTCACAACACAGTGAGCGCTGATACAGCACCAGCAGCGGCTTGAGTCCTCTGATGGCATATGACTCCGATCATGGCGGTGTGCTCTCTGTTGGCCGCACCGGGATACGAGGGGACACGCCCAAGCGCCGACAGCGGCGACAGGTCCCCAGTCTCACGCCGCATCACGCCACAGCCCGGCGCATCGCCGGCGGCTGCCCGCGGCGATTTGCGGCGCCGCTCGCCTGCACAGCCCCCGTCAGTGGCTCATGCGGTGATCAAGTAAGCCCGCGGCGCGGTAATTGCTGCCTCGTCAACCAAATTGCCATGCATGCGCACCTGCACGGGTGTTGCGCTGATCTCTGACTGCGGCTCGCTGTCTGGCTTTGCTGAAGCTGATCTGCGTCTATGCTGCCCGTTGAAGCCCTTTGCACCCCTGCAATCTGGGCCCCCTCTGACTATGCAAAGCAAGTCTCCGTGACCGCCTCGGCAGCAGGGCGCGTTGACCGTGTTACTAGACACGTCCTGAAGATTGTGCGCTGGCAAACGTTCTGCAGGGAGTGCGCTCCAGTGCAATGCTGCAGTGGATGCAACTCGAACTGATCACGAGTTAGCTGGAAGCCCACACAAACATATGTGCTGGGTTGCTCCCTCTCAGTTGAACATGAAGAGCACCATGCATGAGTCATGTGACGGGTGCATATGCAGTATGACCAGCTCTGCCAGTGTCGGTCAGATGTCATGTGCATGCTCATGCACCTGATTCCCTTCAGTGCCTGCTGGTGTCTCACTCTGTCTTTGCAGGCTGGTTGCCGCTACCACGACACTCGGAACACGTGCTGTGCCTGCGGCATATTCGCCCACAGCTTGCGCTGACTGCAGATGCAAGCTGATACATTGTGCGCAGCTCGGCAGGGTGCAGCTGCGGCGGCATTGGCGCTAAGTGTTCAGGTCGTCTCGATCAGCGTCGTGACCGCCTCACTGGCACTCAGATGACGCTGCAGGCACTCTGACATGTCCCAGGCGCAGCTCACGTCGCACATCGACACATTGGTGGACACCTTCGTGCGGCTGGTCGCCTCGGCACAAGCAAGTGACACAGCAGAGGCAGACCGCACGGGTTTGGACACGCTGTCCGCCAAGCTGCTGGCCGCCTGCTCCCAACTGCTGGACCTGACGGCGGAGCTCAAGCACGCGGCTGCTCTGGCGGCTGCCTTCCGCCTGCAGGGTACGTTTCTAATGCTGATGTCGTGCTCAAGCTTCATGACGTTTCTTCATGCACCAGTTGTCGATGCTAGGCAATCTGCAGGCACGCTAGACCGTTGACAGGCTTTCTTGGCTGCATGTAGAGCCCCCTGCGAAGTGATCAGCCGGGTCGGATGCTGTATCAGCCCTACATCGTCAATGGGAGGTCGGGATTTGCGCAGCCGCTCCTGCGACCGGCTGCTTGCGTCACTGGAGGACTGCCGCCGAAAGCATCGTCACATGGCAGACGTATGTTGCCTTTGCAGAACGCAAGATGGAGCATGGTTCGTATGCTGTGTTGCGATCACACTGCCATCCCGAAGTTGAGGCGCTGCATGTGAAGGGATATCAGTCTGCACACAGGTCGTCTGTAAGCACCTGGAGTCCGCCACTGCGTGGTGCATGTTGGAAGAGGTCTGCCCTGGCGAAGGTACACCTGCTTGAGTACTGCTCTGCGGCTCCTCGATATGACTGACCGTGCTGAAGGTGCATGGTGCACTGCGATATAGTTGTCTGCTGACTGCTGACCCTTCTCTATGTAGTGGATGATGTGAACAACTGCATCGGGCGCCGTGGCAGCTCTGGTGCAAGCCTGCCAGCTGGGACGGTGCCCAAGTCATGCAAGGCGGCTGCGCAGCGTCTAGAGGACTGTCTGCAGGAGCAGCAACGGCTGCAGGAGGTGGCAGAAGCGGCACAGCAGAGGGCATAGGGATGACTGTATCATCAATTTGCAATGACATCCAGCGAGTGAGCTCCTCGAGGCGTGGTGTGCGCCTTATGTTTTCGGGACGAAGTATGCGGGGCACTTGCTGTAATGTAAGGCTTTACTCAGGCCACAAGCATGTCAAAGCTTGACGGATTCATGGAGAATTGTCACAGGTGGTAATGTACAGTACGGCAAATCAGGCAAATCCCAAGGCAGCGCCTCAAAAACGAAGTTGCAGCACAGCATCTAAATTTTGTCATGTTTCAGAGTTGGTCTTCCAAATCTGATCAGCCGATGTAACCCTCGTCAGTTGGCGCTTAGGCGCGCTCGCCCCTGATGCGCCGTGCCAGCTGAATATCCTTGGGCATGATGGTGACGCGCTTGGCGTGGATGGCCGCCAGGTTGGTGTCCTCGAACAGGCCGACCAGGTACGCCTCGGCCGCCTCCTGCAGCGCCAGCACCGCGGACGACTGGAAGCGCAGGTCCGTCTTGAAGTCCTGTGCTATCTCGCGGACCAGGCGCTGGAAGGGCAGCTTGCGGATCAGCAGCTCCGTGGACTTCTGGTACTTGCGGATCTCACGCAGCGCGACGGTGCCGGGCCTGTAGCGGTGGGGCTTCTTAACGCCGCCTGTCGCGGGCGCAGACTTGCGCGCGGCCTTGGTGGCGAGCTGCTTCCGGGGTGCCTTGCCGCCAGTGGACTTACGCGCCGTCTGCTTAGTACGCGCCATGGTGGATACCTGGTTACTGACCCGTGTGCGAACGTGAAGATGAGCAGATGATTACGCAGCGAGCAACACTTGCAGGGGCGGGAATCTAGCTCAGAATCCCATTCTTGCAGAGTTTGGAAAACTTGCAAAAGTGCCACTCTGCAGTTTGTGGCACGCCTGTAGCGCTGTAGCCTGGTCGTGGAGTGGTGTAGCGGTCAAAGACACCCTCAGCAGCTGCAGCCATGCCGCCAAAGGCAGAGAAGGCTCCCGCCAAGAAGAAGCTCGGAGGAGCAAACAAGAAGAAGAAGAAGACCAAAGCTGAGACATACAAAATCTACATCTACAAGGTCCTGAAGCAGGTCCACCCGGACACGGGTATCTCCTCAAAGGCCATGTCCATCATGAACTCCTTCATCAACGACATCTTCGAGAAGATGGGCTCCGAGACGGCGTCACTAGCGCGGTACAACAAGAAGCCCACCGTCACCAGCCGCGAGATCCAGACTGCTGTGCGGCTCATCCTTCCTGGCGAGCTGGCCAAGCATGCCGTGTCGGAGGGCACCAAGGCCGTGACCAAGTTCACGTCCACGTAGGCGGCTGCTGCACATCAATGGCGCAGCTGAAGTGGGCCAGCATCTTGATTGCCGCAGCTGCCGCTTGACGCACCAGTTGCCCTGCGCCTTTGCGACTGCTCAAGGAGCGGCGTGCTGCCTACTGGGGCGCTGCATCGGTGGCAGCAGCGAGTGCTCGTCTTCAGTTGTGCTGTGCAATGCCCCTGGGATCCACCCACTGTATTTGACAAACGAACAATCTGTGTTGGCAGCAGGTGCAGCGCAGCTTGGTCTGTTGCCTTGACTTAACGCTGCAGTTGCTCAGCATGCTTGCCTGCTGCTCAACTACCATTGCTTGATTTCGAGCTTGTGCCTGACCTGCTCATGCGGCTTGACATACTGTAAGTGGTGCCCAGTTCTGCTACACCATGCCGTTTGCACCTCGAGTCACACCGCATGCATGCCACAACCAAACCGCCCGTGAGCATGCTGCCCTTTGACAGTCTCCTTGAACGTGTGCCGTGCACACATGGGCCGGCAACCTGACATCGATCCCCAATTGCAGTCTACCCAGGTGAACCGGCCCTCCACAAGACCACAGTGCTACTGTCGGCACACCTCACATGTCTAGCCTAGCCACAACGCATTGTCAGCGCTCATGTGATCAACTTGCAGCCCTTCTCATGCGTCAGCTGCACCAGGTGCCCCAGCACCGCGAAATCTGCCCAGGACCACGCCCGCTTGCTTACGTCAAGGACCTTCAGGCGGCGCAGGCCCCGCAGCGCTTCCAGGTTTGCCTCAGAGAGCGGCACGCTGTCCTGCAGCACCAGCCTCCTGAGCTGGTGCTTGCCAGCCAGCACGGGCCGCATGTCTGTGAGCGCAGGGTTGCCCTGCAGCTTGAGGTCCAACAGCTCTGTGAGCGGCTGACAGTTTGCAGTCGGTGACGCAGAGCGCAAGTAGCTGCGGCAGGTTTGGAATGCCCGCTGGCAGCGTGCCAAAGTCAAAGCCGCAGTCCTGGAAGTGCAAGTGCTTCATTGCTGTAAGGGCGGAAGCGTGTGCCATCAGCGGTGCAACGTCCACTTGGGTTCTGAACAAATGCAAGGTCTGCAGGTTGGTCAGCTGCATGCTCTGTATGATGACTGGCGGCTGCTGCACAGGCGGCAGCTGCTGGCTGCAAAGCTTGAGGCCCGCGTTTTGCAGGCGGCGCAGCGAGCAAAGCACGTCCCAGTATTGTGGCAAGAGTTGCATATCAGCGCTATCCTTTGCAGCGTTGCAGCCAGCGCGTTGAGTGTGAACGCTGGGATGCCTGCGGTGTCCACATCCTGCGCCTTCATCAGCAGCAGCGGCGTTTGCTTGGGTGCCAGCGCGCCAGCCAGCGCGTGCAGAACCGCACGCATGCCATTTGCGAGCCCGGGTTCACGACAAGCACCCTCCTCCACGATCGGACCTCGTGATACGTCCGTGCAGAGGCTGTGTCCACGCCTAGTGAGAGTTGGCACGTGCGTTGTCCCAGTGCTGCTTCACAACCTCTCCTGAGGTCACCTGCTTGAAGCGAAACCAGCCACTGTAGCAGCGCCTTGATCGTCGTAATATGGTGTGGCCCTTCCGGCAGCACCCGCACTCCGATGCTGCCCCAGGTCCTCCCCGCGAATGGCTGGTGCAGCAGGCGTCTGGACCGCATGCAGCACCGCTGCACATGCTGCTGCTTGTCAGCCACGCTGATGTGCTGCAGGATCTCACTCAGCAGCTCGCCTGGCAGCTCAAGCAGCTGCAAAGGCCGTTTCGAGGCGGACATTGCTCTGCTGTCCTGAAGCTCCGCAACTGCACAATTTTTATGGTGGCACAGTTGAACGTTCGACGCTGCTGGTGGCACTGCACGTTGTGAGCTGCAAGATCCTGCCGATCCTTGCGAACCTTCGAGCACTGCCTGCAAACGACAGGTGTTGGCGGCCTGAGATGTTGCACAGGATGCGTTGGATGACTGCCACTGCACGGGATGTACGGCATGTGTTGTGTTGAGGGATTTCAAGAAGGTGATCAGCGCTTGCATCGCGCCAGAACCAGGCCACCACAAGCACCTGCACTGACTGTTGCTGTCAACGCAGGCAGTCCTCTCGCCGCACCTTGCCAACTCAGAGATCCATCGTGCTGCTGCTGTGTTTTGACTTGAGATGCAGGCCCTTTGGAGAGGCCTATATAAGTGGCAGCTCGGGCCGTATTGCCTTATCAACACTGCATTCTTGCTGACGTGCTGATCTGGCACGGCGCTGTGAATCTACTTGTTTATTGTCAGATACTGAAGCAGGGTGGTGCACCCACGGTAGCAAAGAAACAGTGCCTGCCCGATTGTACAGCCGGCTGCCGTATATTGCGTACAACCTGCAGAAAGCAAACACGTACGATGGCGGACCGCGGCGTGGCACATGGCATGCGCTATCAGGTGCACGTCACAAGATGCTCATGCGCACACCTGAATGGCACGCCTTGGGGGTTTCCGTGCAAATGCTGTGAGCTGAGTATGCTGTGCACCCTTGCTGTTACATGCTGGTACCGGTCAACGGACTCAGCAGGCTACTGTCTGCATCGCAGGCGCGGGCGCTGGCTGCGCTGCCGGCGGAGCCAGATGTGTCCCGCTGGATGGCCGGCACCACAGCGCTGCGCGAGGACAACGAGGTATTGTATACCCTTTCACACCAAGTATCCCGGCTGTGATCCTCCCAGCATATCCGCGAGCCGAATGAGAAGCTTGGCAGGTGCTGATGATTGCTGCTGGAGAGGCGTCATGCTGTGGACGCTCTAGCGAGGTGCTGTGTCCTCGCCCAGCTCACCCACAGGGCAACCAGCACAGCTGTCCGTCGCGCGCAGGTGGAGGTGCTGGAGTTCGACGCAGACAGCGACACCCTGCGCCGCGTGGCCAGCTTCTGGCACAAGCCGGAGATCTGGGCGATCGCGCCCTGCCCGGAGGATGCCGACCGCTTTATCACCGTGCACAACGACGGTGAGGCAATTGGCGGGGAAACACTAGCTGAAGCCCATGCTAGTGTACGCCGAGCTCGGATCATGAGCCCAGCTTCGGGCAGGTGGTGCAGACGTGAGCAGCACAATGCGCTCTTGTAAAGCCGGTGCAGACAGGGCCAGCAGGGCAGTACCTCTGAGCACTCGCACTGGCCGGCTGGGCTGAGATCAACGCTGCCTTTGATGCTGCCATGTTCCCACCGCTGCACCGGCTGCCAGCATATGGACTGAGACTCAAGCCTTTATGATACAGCCACGGACCATGGTGCCATCGGTTGGACGTATACCTCGCTGCTGTTCTTACTGGCAGGTACCCGCTACGGGGCCACCCTGTGGCGGACGGTGCCGGGGCGGGGTGAGCTGGAGGTGCGCGCCGAGCTGCCGGGCCACCAGGGCGTGGTGCATGCGGCGCTGTGGCGCGCCGGCGGCGTGGCCGCCACGCTGGACGACGGCGCGCTGCGCAGCTGGCAGCTGGGCGAGGCCCGCGCCGAGGTGCGGCCTGTAGAGTGCGATGTGCGTGTTGTGAGGGGGCGCCGTCTCCTTGTTCTTCCTCTGCTTGCCCTGCAGTACCCTCGTCCAATATGCACAGCAATCTCAGGTCGCGGTACGAAATGGCCAGTGGCACAGGGTGAGCCTCAGCATATACCAGGAAGCTTTGTTCATGGATTATGAATGCTGTGTTCATGCAGATGCTTGGCGTGGCAGACGGGGAGCCCGGGCGCAACTTTGCGGGCGGCGCCTGGGACCCCAACGACAGCAGCCGCCTGGCCACCATCGCCGGCAGCGGACTGCAGGTGAGGTCATGAACAATGTGTGCAGGGCAAACGTGGACTCACGAGCCACACGAGCCTCTTGAGATGGGGTGGCTGCCCTTGCTCTGGCTGCCATCAGGACGATAACCCCAAGAGCTGCACCCTGCTACCAGTGGTTGGTTCCTGTCGGGCGCAAGTGAGGCAAAGGGTTTGTCAGGTTAGGCACTGGCACTGCACCTGCTCCTCAGCAGCCGCTGAACACTACCGCTCACAAGCATGATCTCGGTGCTCGCCTGCAGGTGTGGGACATGCGCACGCTGAAGCCGGGGAGCAGCATCGCCCACGCCTCAAAGCAGCCGCTGCGGGACGTGGACTGGGCGGCGGCCACGCGGCACGTGCTGTCCACAGTGGGCGACGACCAGCGCCTGCGCGTGTGGGACCTCAGGTGCTGTTCTGGTAGGCATAGGGTGTGGATGTTGATGGCATTGTTGGGGTTTGGGTGAATGGCCGCCCCAGCGCAATCTGCTCTCTGAAAACCATGCCAGAGGTGCAGAGGTAGGCACAACTGTACCATTCACGGCCAGTACATTGGCCACTGCGGCAGTCTGAGGGCCGTTTTCTGCACAGATTGGAGTTGCTGTTGTACGATGCTCTGCGGTGCCCTGTGCAGGCGGGCGGACCAGGGGCCGCTTCTGACTCTGGGTGGGCATGCGCGGTGGGTGTGGCGTGTGCGGCACAACCCCGTGCATGATGCCCTCGTACTCACCTCCGCAGGTGTCTACCTCAGCGGCCTCACGAGCACAGCTGGTCGCAAACACTGCAGTGTATGCTGTGTCACAGGTTTCTTGGCATCTGCATGCAAAGCAAAGTCCTGTTGCCATTTACGACTTACTGATAAGCGCTCTTGTATGCCTACAGCTGATGCCGCCGTCGCACTGCACTACCTGCCCAGCGTGCGGGCTGCAGCGGCGCACAAGGCGCCGATCCCGCCGCCGGCCCCCGGGCGGCCGCCGCCCAACGGCCGCGTCCACACCGTTGGAGACCACGAGGAGAGTGTGTACGGTGAGCAGCCTGCTGATGCTACTGGGGAAGTTGCTGGTCTCTTACACGCTCATTGCACTTCGCAAGCATGACAGCTGCAGCCCTTGCACTTCTGCAAAACCCTGCCAAGCGTACTGCAGAAGCCTCAACATGGGGCAGACATGCAACTCAGGGAGTGCCCTTACGCAGGCTTGGAGTGGAGTGCAGCAGACCCCTGGGTCTTTGCATCGCTGTCATATGACGGCAGAGTCATGGTCAACCGCGTGCCCAGCCAGATCAAGTACAAGATCCTGATATGAGGCTGGCGTGCAGCATGGCTCGGCCATCACTCGTACCACAGCAGCCAATGTGTGGCATCAACGGTCACTGGCGTGCAGCAGCGCAAGTGCAGTGCCTGCCGCGCAGCCTGCACAGTATTTTGTCTCTGCCGCCAGATTGTCCGAGTTTGTGTCTACCGTATTTGCAGTCGCAAGGGGTTAGCAGATTTGCATGCTTGAAGGCTTGGAGTCTTCTTCAGTATACCAAAGAGCCATACAGTGCTGCAGCACGTGCAAATGACATCTTCACATGAAGACAGTGATGGCTGCTCAGGAGCACTTGGTATTGCAATGGCGGTTGTCCAGTTGAAGTATTTACAGGACGTCACTGGCGGCGTATATGCACAGGATGATCACACTCGAACCGTCAACTGATCGAGTCCCGGCTACAGATGGAATGGGGTGCAGGGCAAGCCACGAGCTGTAGTCTGGATTCAGGGCAGCAAACCTATCCTCTTCCATGGAGACCCATGTCCTTGATGTATACAGATAGTTTGCCGCTTCTGTAAGAAAGCACAAGCGCCAGACCCTGTACTTGGCGGCGTCGAGCACCACGGCCAGCCTCGAGATAGAAACGTCCTCTGCACTCGCTAATTGGTAGGCTTGAACCAGCCAACCCGAGAACTGACCTAGGATACCGGGCCGGACCTCCACGAGAGCCCTCAGGTCACCGTCATTGAGCCCACTAGCAGATCTCAATGACGCCCAACGTGCTGCCAACGTTTCTGGTGTTAATGGCAGCAGGGTGGGCTGCTTTGTGATCCCCCGAGCGACATCCAGCTGCGGGTGGACCTGTTGCATGGCCGTCATCCGGCGCTTGAGCACTGCTCCTACACCAACCAGGTTCAAAAGTGCAGGCGCCCTTCTCAACAGCGTCGCAACATCGAGGCTGATCGAAAAACTTGTGATGCGAGCAGCAGCTCAGCCACGTTGGCGGCAACAACCTTGACAGGAAGCCCTGCAATCATGAGGCTCTGGAAGGCGAAAGGCATGCGCGGTGGGCCGCCAGCTCCTGTTGAGCTGCTTGCGCCCTCTGCACCATATTGACGGGACCCACGTTTCTCGAGATGTGATCGTGCGTTGTCAATGTGAAACGCACTGCCTGGTCTGCCCAGCCGCTGGCTGCCATTGCACTGTAGACCCTGGCCATGTAGTCTGCCATGAACGTGCCGTGCCGTGCCGTGGATATTTAGCTGCCCAGCGGAGGATCTTGCTGCGCACGCCCTGCTGCTCTGCCTGCTGCTCAGGCAGCACGTCGCCTCCGGCAGAAGCACGTACTGTTCTGTCCAGAACTGCAGCATAGCTGTCTCTGTGGCGGCGTTCCACGGCACATCTGTGACAGGGGTATGGCTGCTCTTGGTTCGCTTCGGAGCAGCTGGTTGGTGAGCGGGTTCTGCTGTGCCGTCCCCCTCTGGCAGGTCATCGTCCTGACAGCCCTTGGCCCTCCTCGCCGCGTGGGCATTCAAGTTATGTGCGGATGTGCGCCCAACCTGCTGATGTGCGGAGCCTGAGGCAAGCCGCTGCTGGCGCTGCGCGACTGCTTGACATTGCCGCCAACGACGAGGGATGCACGACCCTGAGTGTGGAGCGGCGGCATGTACTGTTGCTGATGCAAACATCCCATGTGTACGTGCAGTTGATACTGGCGAGCAGCGAAGCAAACGCAACAGCATCGCTGCTTGTTCGTGGTACATCGATGTACCTGGACAGTCTGCCGGCGCTGAATACCGCATGTGGGGTTGCCGTCAGCATCCTATCCTGCTGCATCCCGTGCTGGCTTGGTGACAGCGCTGCACGACCCCTGAACACCGTATCACAGCCATCAAATGCACTCATATGTCAGTGATGTGCAAATCAATTCGCATGCGGGCAGCCTGAGGCACATCAAGCCCGACGTTTGGTCTCCCTTGAACAGTAGTGCTGCTAACATCGTGCCCAAGTGCTACGTTTCCATACAAAAGGCACGGCACACGTTTGGTCTGTTAAGTTGCACCTGTCAGTCGTTGCACGTGCAGGCTAGCGGTGGATCTTCGTCGCAGAACGCTGGCACGTGCCTACTCTTTGGGCGAAGCGGGAACAGAGAGCTTGCAAAGTCTGCAGTCACGCAGGCAGCCCCTCGTCCCAAATTGTGCTGCGTTTGTGCTTCCGTTTGAAAGGTGCGTTTAGTTCAACTCCGATATGCATGGGCTGCAGCTCCAAAGTCCAAGAAACAGTGAAGACACCAGGGCCTGCGTGACGACCGTCAGGCCTGGGCGAAGCAAGCGCAGCACGGCTGCCTCACAGCGCCAGTTTCTCGGCGTCGCATGCCTTGTACAGCGGCCGTGCCGCGCAATAAGAGTGTACAGATCATCATGCGATGGCTACACTTGCGCCATATTGCGTTTGACGCCTGCAGAAACTGAGAGTGTTGAGCAGCCTAAGGCAACGGGAGGTGACAGGACCTCACCAGATAACGCCATGGCCAGCGCAGCACAGAATCCTTTCGCAGACCAGATTGCGCGCCTGCAAGCGGTCGGTCAGCACGGGGCCGCAGACCGGCTGCAAGCTACCTGGGCCAACGCCCAGAATGGTGCAGGTGGTGCCAGCAGTGCAGCGCCCAGCAGGCCATCTGCCGGACCAACGGTGAGGCTCTGACGGTATTGAAAGTCAACATATCCAACGCTGCGCCCGGCATGTAGATCTAGGATCGCGTGTCTGCACTTCAACTTGAACTGGCACCTGCAGCCTGGGATATATCGAAACCGGCCACAGTTGGCAGCATCAGTGCTGTTTCGCATACTGCACATATATCAAGGAGTGAAGTAGAGATGCAATGCAGAAGTCATGCGAGTTGCTTCGCTGTGACGGCATGGTCCGCAACACACACGTGCAACTTGTGGAGGATGCAGCTCATGGCCTAGCTCCCTGCAGACGTTGCTGAACGCATGTCGTCTCTGCATCTGCACGCCAGGGTTCGCTCTTCGCCGGCCTTGGGAACCTCGCGTCGAACATAGCTGGCGGCGTGGCCAATGCGCTTGCCGGCAGCGCGGGCGGCCAGCTGCCGCGCATGGCGCAGCAGCATGCGCAGCGCATGTCGTCCAAGGAGAAGAAGCGGCGCGAGCGGGAGGTGAGCTGCAGTCTCACTCGTGCTGCATATGCAAGCGGCGGACTGGCTGTGCCTTCTGTGCACTACCCGACAGGCAGATGCTTCCAGGCTTGCAATGCTGTTCTGTACGGGAGAATTGACCTCAGCGATGGCACATGGCATATCACGCTTGCAGGTCAAAAGAGCGCAAGCTGAAGCACATCTGGCAAAGGTGCGAGCGGCTGCCGGAACGGGCGCCTCAGCTCATACGTCCGCACAGCAGGCAGCCCAGGCCAAGGTACGCAGCCGCCAACAGCTGATGGGTCCCTGCTAATTAGACCATGAAAGCCATCTTTGAGCTGCACAGCAGGAGTGCTCTCGCCTCAGAAGCAGCCAGGCCAGAGCCCCCGTTGCCTTCGCGTGCAGCTGCAGGCGCTGAGGCGGAGACAGCGGTGCCCTGCTGGATGGCCCATCGTAGCGCAGTGTGCACTTATTGCAGTTGGTGCGGGTTCTCGATCAGAAACCCCTTCATCGGATCGCAGGCGGACCTGGAGGCGCTCGACAAAGAGGAGCGCCACCTGCTGGACGATGCGGCGGCGCACGGCGAGGAGGACGCCGACGATGACATCTACCAGATCTACATGTGCGGGCCGTAGCATCGCGTGGCACTGAGGTTGCGCAGGTCTCTCTGGCTGCATGCTGGACCAGCGCATGCAGTTGGAGCTGGCTGCTGTCGCTGCTGCTGCTGCTGTAGCCACCAATGTCCTGGCTTTATTGATTGGCAGGCCCAAGAAGCTGAACGAGGGCAAGGCCCACCCTGACCCCGTGGTGGAGACGCTCAGCCTGGCAGCTGTAGACCCACCGCCTGTTACCTACAAGCACGCCCTTCAGGTGGGCAGTTTGCTTCTACACATGTCGCTCGTCGTGTAGCCACGCACAGCATGCATGCATGCCTCCTGATGCGCTAGCTTATCCAGCACACACGTCTCAACTTCCAACAGGTGTCTGCCGTGTGTCAACATCGCCATCATCTGGCATGTGTCTGGTACACATCCGCCTGTCATGTTTGTGCAGGACTGCATCAAGAGGGGCGAGCTGTCGGCGCTGCAGCTCGAGACCATCGTGTACGCCAACCAGCGCTTCCATGGCCCATACCTGCCAGACGGTGAGCGTGTAACAGCTCCTGAGCTTAACACGCCAAAGCAAAGCACACGCTGCCAGGCCCTTCCTCAAGTTTGCGCATGTGAGTTTGCTGTCTGCACCAGCGCATATGTCGCACACATGCTCAAAGGGTGCCAGCTCATCTGCAGGCACGCGTGCGGGCTTCTTTCTGGGGGATGGCGCGGGCGTGGGCAAGGGCCGCCAGATCGCGGCGCTCATCAAGGACTACTGGGCGCAGGGCGGCCGCCGCGTGCTGTGGATCTCCGTCTCCAACGACCTGCGGCTGGATGCAAAGCGCGACCTGCAGGACGTCCGTGCACAGATCGACATCTTTCCCAAGGTGGACCCTGTCCCACCCTGCAGTCGCCTGCCCGATGCATGCCTGACATTGAGCTTGCAAGGCAGGTGCACATGCATGCCAGGGTTCACCTTCGTCGTGCTACACAGCGTGCATGCTGTGGAGAACACAACCTCAAACTTCACGTGTGTGCATGCAGGACAACAAGAGCGTGCTGCCCAAGGGCAAGCTCGAGAAGGAGTTTGGCGATGGCGTCATGTTCTGTACCTGTGAGTCGTGCAACCCTCTCATTATCACCTGCTGGACTCCACATGTACCTGTATAGCGCGCTGTCAGGCATCCATCCACATCGCATGTGTGCAAACCTGTGAGAGTATTTGTACTGCCATCACACAGACTCGCTGCTCATTGCGGGGTCAAAGCGGCCAAGCAAGAAGGATCAGCGGGCGGCATATGACGCTGAGGTGCGATCCTCCGCCCCATGTGACATGCTGTCAACATCTGCTGCCGCGCCCTGTGCTGCTGCAGCTGCGGCGTGCTTCTGACTGCATCTGCACCCTGGCACCGTCTCAACCTGGCAGCAGGCTGTTGGCAAGGTCTTCACCCAGTACTGCATTCACCCATCACTTGCAGGCGGCTGCCACGGAGGCGGGCGCGGTCATGCCCCGCGGCCGCAACAGGCAGCAGATGGACCCCGAGATGGATGTGGTGCCCGGCTCCCGGCTGCACCAGTTCGTGGAGTGGCTCGGCGGCCAGGGCGGCGACTGCATGATCGTGCTCGACGGTGGGCTGCTGTGTTGCCATTGCTTTCGTTGGTCAACCTGGGGGTAGTCTGCTGCTTGAAGATGCCGCCGTACGGGTTGTGCAGCAACATTTGGACGAGCAAGAGTGGCAGCAGATGTGAGCTTCTGTGTGATACATGCAGAGTGCCACAAGGCAAAGAACTTGATGGCAGCCAGGGGCGAGCCGACGGCTACTGGCCTGGCGGTCAAGCAGCTGCAGGCTGAGCTCCCAGACGTGAGTCGGATTCCAGCTTCCTATCTCTGATCCCAGCCAATCCCAGCAAGCGATCCACCTGTGCCGCTTCTTGATCGCAGTCTTTAACCGAATGACATCACACCATGTCCTTGCTGTCATGCTGCAGGCGCGCGTGCTGTACTCATCAGCAACGGGGGCATCAGAGCCCAACAACCTGGCGTACATGACGCGTCTGGGCACCTTTGGCTACAAGAACATGGTGCGCATGTGGCCGTGCTGCTGATGTAGTGTTGTGCTGCATGGTGCCAGAGCTGAGTGTGCTGCCCTTTGAGGTTCCCACGAAGTGTGCTCAGGCTCACATAGACAGCAAGGACATCAATTCACTCGCTGCTGCAGGTGGAGATGGTGACCCACCTGACCAAGGCGGGGCTGGGCTCCCTGGAGCTGTTCTCCATGGGCCTCAAGTCTACGGGCACCTACCTCAGCCGCGCGCTTAGCTACAAGGGCGCCGAGTTCAGCATTGCCAAGGTCGACATCGACCCGCAGTTCCAGTGCGCCTCCCTCATTCCACCCTGAAGTGCCCCGAGCATGGTCCGCACTCCGGCCTGCAGTTCGGGGTAGACTGGCACAGCCTCCGTGCAGTTGCTTGAGAGCCGCCTGTTGGTTTTGTCAACTGGATGGTCCATTGGCTGATGTGCCGTCATGTTCATGCTGTCATGCAGGGTCATGTATGACCGGGCCACTGAGGCGTGGGCGCTGCTGTTCTCGGTCGTGAAGACGCTGCAGCAGTACGGCGGCTGCAAGCGCATGTTCATGCGCCTCATGTGGGCGGCCTTCTGCCGCTTCTTCCGCCAGATGCTGATTGCCGCAAAGGTGTGGACCACTCTGCTCGCTGTCAAGCTGACGCACAGAGCAGGCCAGTCCTGCTGCACAACAACAGATGTGCACCACCAATTGCAATACTGTGCTCATGCTACTCTGTGGTCGTGCATTGAAGCCGCACCCTTGTTTGCAGGTGCCAGAGTGTGCCAGGCTGGCGCAGGAGGCAGTCGATCAGGGCATGTGCGTCGTCATCGGCCTGCAGGTGACACATCCGCACAACCTGAGGCCCTCCATGTTGCATGCAATTTGCGGCTATCGAGTGCCTCAAGCAAGTCAAGCTGCAGGACTTTCCCTATGATACGGAGTGTTCAGCTGCTGGCATCATGTCACCTGAAGTCATGGTAATGAGCTCCGTATCTCAGGGTTTCTCTGACTCGTGCAGTCCACGGGCGAGGCGAGCACCGAGGCAATGCGCTCAGTGGGCGGCGACGAGATGGATGACTTCATCTCCGCACCCAAGGTGCCTCTTGATCCTGGGTATTGCAGGCACTGCAGACCCAGATCAGCATCGATCCGTGCATGTGCCATGTCCTGTGTGTAGTCGACCCTTTCCGGCACCTTGCTGCTCTGCCGCACAGGCGTTGCCTCAGGCACAAACATCCACATGCTGGGCAGCCCATGGCCAGTCGCAGCATGCCTTCGGCACCCTAAACCCAGCACATCGGATGCCACCACACAGACTACAACCTGCCTGCATTGCAGGTCATCCTCATCCAACTCCTGAACAAGCACTTCCCTGAGGCGGTGCCCGACATGGACCAAGGGGAACGCCGCAAGCTGCTCTTCAATGTGAATGCTCCTCATGCTGACATTCTGTAGTGTCTCACATTGCAGCTTGCATTTCTCCTCATGTACCCCACATATTGTTTGTGTCCGATGTGCCGGATGCATGCAGAGGGTCTGATGTATTGCTGATCTGGGAGCTTTTGTGCTCATGTGCAGCTGTTCAAGGTGGTGCGGGAGTGGCAGGGGCTCAAGAGCGCTGAGCTGGCGGCGAAGGACCTGCGGGCAAAGCGCGCCCAGCGTGCGGCCGCCCAAGCCGAGCGTGTTGAGCGTGCAGAGCAGCGCGAGGCACGCCAGGTGCGGCCGTGGATATGCCTGTGCCAGGCCGCCGTCGCATATTGCCAAACATCCCACTTAGGTTTCGGCTACTGCTATGCACTCAGCAAGCCTGTTTGCGCTGGTCATCTGTTCAGGCAACCTGCAGCCCCTCAGCACATTGGTTCTGTGTCACGACTCGCACAGAGACAGCCTTGCGATGCTGTCCATGTGCTGCAGAGGGAGGTGGAGGCAGCCGGCGGGGCGCAGGGGGCAGCCAATGCCGAGGACGATGACGAGGGAGATGAGCCGGTCATCACTGGCGAGATGGACCTGGACCAGTCCCTTGCGGTATGTGCTGCCCGACGTAGCTGGTTGCTCGGTGAACAGCATGATGTTTTACATTGCTATTCATCTGACTGACTATGAGCGCAGGTAGGGCAGTGCACCCACTTTTGGCTGATAACATGACGGCCGCCGACAAAGGCTGAGTCCATCTGTAACCCTAATGCAGGCCCAGCGGGAAGCCGCGATCCGCACAGGCAACTTCCTGGATCTGACAGCAGAGGCCGACGTGTCGGACGAGGCGCTGGAGGCCATCCGGGCGCAGGTCGAGGCGCGCGATGAGGCGGCGGGTGCCGGCCGTCGCGCTGCGGCAGCGCAGGAGCGGCAGCAAGCCCGTGCACAGGAGCTGGTGAGGGCTTGCCGTTAACAATGACGAGTCATTTGCCTCGTGTGGTCTACAAGCCCTATGGACGTATGTGTTTGCCCTCCTGGCGAGCTGTCTGACAGAAAACATTCTGCAGATGTGTCACAGCAGGCAAGTAGGTATGGCTTAGCATGCAGTTGGGTTTGCAGCTGGCTGAGTCATTGCAACGACATGCTGTGCTCGATGTCGCGCACAGGCCGACCTGGAGCAGGACCTGCGGAGTGCCAGGGAGGCCGTCAACAAGGCCGAGCAGCTGGCGGGCGTGCCGCTCACCACCTTTGACAGCCCCGGCGTCCGCAGCAGCAGGTACCATGCCATACCAACGAATTGCATTACATTCCTTTTGGCCTACAAGTATGTCGACCTTGGACTTCAAATTCGCCACCCTTCATGGCATCGACACCAGGGACAGGCCACCCACAGCACGGCTCACATGTACATCACAGCTTGCGACGTCCGCTGCAGGGCCGCCACCGGGGCGACAGCCACCACCACAGTGGCGCTGGAAGACTCCGAGGATGAGGACGCCGGTGCCGTCACCAGCCCAGCCAAGAGCGCCGCCGCTCGCCCTCGAGTCAAGCAGGTGGTTTTGGTGGTTTGGAGCGAGCGCCACGACGACAGCCTGCAGCATCCTAGGTGTGTGGATTCACCTCACCAAACGCCTGCATGTTGTGTGTGCAGGAGCGTGTGGTAACACCAGCAGCGCCAACAGCCGGCGCCACCCCCTCCACCGGCGCCGAGGTCATCAGCCTGCTGTCAGACAGCGAGGACGAGGCCATGCCCGCAGCCCCGCCGCAGACAGACGCAGGTGCATCAGCATGGTCAGACATGTGCTGCCTTACTATGTCAGATTGAGAGATATTGAACATAACCGTTCTCCTGAACTGAGATTTCCCGGCTGACACTGCATGTCATGGTTCTGGTGCAGCACCAGCACGCAGCTTATCAGGCAGCAAGCGGAGGCGCGAGGTGTGCGTTCTCAACGACTCGGACGCCGAGACCGAGACCCGCATCTCCAACAGGCAGCGCTCCGTGGGCGGTGCGGCAAACGATGACGATGATCAGTCGCCCGTCGTCGGCAGGCGCCAACAGGTTGGCACCGCATGATCCACTCGAGCACGTTGTACATCTTCTGACCGAAATGGTGCCGTGGTTGCCATCGTGCGTTGATGTGTGCACGACGGCAGTCAGCTGCATGGTTTGGGGTCATCACCGCCACACTTGGGGGCCTACATGCATGTATCACGGTAGCCATGCACATCTTAACGCTGTGCAGCCACTTTTCTTACAGGGCCGACGCAAGTCGGAGCTGGAGGACAGCGACGCCGAGTTCGACCCGGCAATGCAGTCGGACGACGGCGACGCGGCCACCACAGCAGGCGAGGAGTCTGACGCGGACGAGGCCGCACCGCCCCGCAGGCGCACCCGCAGCAGGCCGCGCCTGCGGCGTGCCTCTGACACAACTGCAGCAAAGGCAGCGGCAGCGGGTCCCGCTGGTGCTGCCGGCAATGGCGCGGCTGGCGATGACTCAGACAACGACTCATGGCCGGCGGGACCGTCCACCAGGCAGACTGGTGCCCTCAGACAGGTCGGTACCCAAATGCTGGTCTCCTTAGATATACTTCACATTGGCCACATGTTAAGACATCACTGTTGAGGTATCACCATGGAGCTTGATTGGGTAAGTTGATGATGCAGACACGCATCACGAGCGCACCCAACGGCGCTGGCCCAAGCGGCGGCGCCGGCGGCCTGAAGCTGCGGGTGCTGGCTGCAAAGCGGCGGCTGCAGGAGGCAGAGGATGCGCTGCGGCGCTTCAAGTCAGGGTCAGCGCGTACATCACCGACGGCTTCAGACGGCACACGGGCGCGAAGCTTACATTCCATATAGTCTTGTGGCACGGATATGGGAGGACACCCTGCAGTGCTTCGAGGATCTCCTGCAGCCTACAAGGCGGTTCCTGCATATATCCGTGTGCTCATACGACACCCCTGTGCATGCACCAATCACCACCAGCTAATTTGCCTCCTGATCTCCCACATGCAGTTGCTCTCAATGGTCTTGCTCCCGTGGGCTTGTGAGCATACTCCAACATATATGATGTCCATTATTATGTCTGCTGCAGACTGGCAGTCGCGGCGCAGGCCCGTCAAACAGCAACCACCGCAGCGATACTGCAGGCCGCACTCGCGGCGCTGCACGCTACCGCCATGCAGTGACAGTGAGCTTGACTGCTGCTGTGCGCCTGGCATAACATTCAGTGGCTTTCTCTGCCATTGATCTTCAACTCAGTCCCATCAGCAGCCTGAAGTATGTCTGATGTCATCTTTACTTGTGCACAAACACCAAGCCTCAACTGGGTGGCACGCAGGCCCTGCCGCTGGATGGCGTGGGCGAGGAACTGGGCATCAACGCCCGCGAGGTGGACGCTGAGGACGAGGACGACTCTGACGGCTTTGCAGGTGCGCTGCAATCTGGCGCGAGGCACCTGCCGTGCCAGATTGCAGCATGCAAACATGACAAGTGCCCTTGAAGTGTGAAGGCCTGTATGACAACCAGTCTCTGCTGATGTCTGCAGGCGAGGCGCAGGATGCGGATGACGATGGTGCAGCTGAGACCGGCGCCACCTACCAGCCCGAGATAGCCAAGGTCCGGCTCCTTTCGCTTCCATGCGTGGAGTGAACAAAAACGTCAGCATTGTGTGTGCAGGTGTTCCGGCTCTTCAGCATCGGCCAGGTACCAACCTGCTGGATTTGTGCGGCAGGTGCGCAAGCTGCTGCTGCGGCTGGTCGAGAGCCTGGAGCTCCCTGCAAACCCGCTGGACCAGGTGCAGCCACCATCTCTGCGTCTGCCTGCTCTGCCATACTCACGCCATCTAGAGCACTAAACTATGCAAGCACCCAGCATGTAACAGAGGGTAGTGCCTGGCATTGTGAGAGATCTGCACCATGCGCATCCCAGTTCTGTGGTGTTACTGAGATCACCTGCAATCACGCAAAAACATCCGCCAACACATGGTGCAGCTGACGGAGCTGCTCGGTGGTGAGGGAGCTGTCGCGGAGATGACGGGGCGCGGCGGCATGCTCACCCGCGATGCCGACGGCCGGGTCACCTACGGCCAGCGCAACGCCAAGGTGGGCTGCCAGCTGGCATTCACTGTTCATGAGCATCAGTGAAAACTATCAAGTCGGTGCCGCACTGTGCTGCTGTGAGCTTACCAATGAGTGAGCGTATGTCACCTTGATTGCATGATATGCAGGCACATGACAGCCTGTTGACCACTACGACAGGCAACAGCGGTTAAATTTGACAAGCGTAGGCCTCAATATCATGAGTTTCTCCATCGAATTTGCTGCATGCCCTGCAGGTGGCACGGAAGGATGTCAACCTGGACGAGAAGCAGCAGTTCATGGACGGCAAGAAGCTCATTGCTATCATCTCGGAGGCCGCGTCCACCGGCATCTCCCTGCAGGCGGACAAGAGGTGCGTCTCGTGCTTGAACATCAGCTGTTGATGTCCATAGGCAGCCACTTGATTGCTGGACGCTGGACATTGCTACACAACACGCATGGATGTCACGGCGACAATAATTCCGGGCACTGTCAGTGGCTGCAAGTACTGCATGTGGCACCTTTGCAGGGTACCCAACAAGCGGCGGCGGTGCCACCTGACCCTGGAGCTGCCATGGTCAGCCGACAAGGCCATCCAGCAGTTCGGCCGCTCGCACCGCTCCAACCAGGAGTCTGCGCCCGTCTACCGTATCCTGGTGAGGATACAAGTACACTTACAGTAGGGCGCACTGTTATATGCTGACGCTGCAACAGAACTTGCACCAGCAGCTTAGTCAGGGTGACTGAGCGCTGGTACAGACGGCCGCGATCGTGTGTTGCATCATGAAAACCGTGTGGTGTGCACGTGTGATGACCTGCAACGCCGAGCACTGCGGGGCATGTTGCAGGTGACGACCTGCGGAGGCGAGACGCGCTTCGCGGCGTCGGCCGCCAAGCGGCTGCAGTCGCTGGGCGCCCTGCTGAAGGGAGACCGGCGGGCACTGGGCGCCGGCGTCGACCTGAAGGTAGGCCTCTGGCAGCGCTGCGTTTCCGCAGTCAGCAGCCGCTGGTGCAGCCGGCTGGCACCAAGGTTTCCCCCTGGTGTGCGGCAAGTGCCGTCCCAAACGGTCCCAAGGACTCGTCACCGCTGCAACATTGACGGCCCCCCCTTTGTGATCTGACAGGAGTTCGATGTCGACAACAAGTACGGCTGCGACGCACTGGAGCGCATCTATGACGACTTTGCCGGCGAGACAGACGGCGCCATGCCTGGCGTGCAGGTGTGATTGCAAAGCTGGCCCTGTGTTTGCTGTTTGGCGCCCTTGCACACAGCAAACGGCCAAGTCGAGCTGCGCCCTCGGCCGTACTGCTGCCCATGGAGCATTGCAAAGGAGCAGCACAGCAGGAGCTGATACCAAAACCAGGAAGCTGAGCAGGATCTGTTCACACTGATTTCTGATCACGGGGCTTGCAGATTCCGGAGCTGCCAGAAAACCTAAAGCCGGCGCCCGGTGCCCAGCCAGAGGTGGTGCGCAGGCGGCAGTACTCGCCGGCTCGCCCCGACGAGCACTTCTACGCAGCCATGCGTGACGCCTGCTGGAAGATGGAGCTGCTGGTGAAGGACGGCCGGTGGGTGCCTGCAACATGTCATGCAGCATGCACGGGCTGCGAGCAAGCTGCAAGGCAGGCTGGCTGCTTTTGCAGGGCAGTGTACCTGACGCAGCTTCTGTAGGCATGGCGGGGTGCATCAGGCGCGCATGCAACATAAATGTCTGTCGATGCCCGTTGATGCCTTGTTGATCCGATGAACCGCAGGGGCGACTTCAAGCCGCCGACCAGCATGCACCGCAACATCCCACGCTTCCTCAATCGGCTGCTGGGGATGCCGCTGGACACACAGGTGCCGCTGGGTCTTGAGCCCTCTGACGATCCTAGCTCCAGCATATCGACAACCTGCAAGCATCTTCCGATGTCCAGTCTCCAGCGAGATGTGCAGTTGTGGGGTCCATCCCGCTGCCAGTGCATGTGCGCCTTTTTACTTTTCGCCGCCTGACGGCTGTCTACTTCAGCAGTGCTTGACCACTGCTTGTCACCCCATGTTGGTCGGTGACTTCTGGCGAGTGCAGCAAGCAGCTGTCGAGATGTTGCGCTTCATCATCCTGCAGGAATGCCTGTTCGCCTACTTCTCGTCGACGCTGGACGCCGTCATCACGGCCGCCAAGTCGCGGGGTCAGTTCGACAACGGCATCGTGTCCCTGAAGGGCATGACCAGCATCGAGCTGGTGCACCAGGACGTGGTCCACACCGACCGCTTTTCAGGTGGCGGCTGCTTCTTTCAACAGCCTCGTGCATGCCACACCTGCAGCTATGCACCATGACTGTGAATGAAGCTGCCATCATGTGGTTGGGCGTCAGACAGGGGTGTTGCCCATCTGACGCCAGCCACTCAGTGCGTAGGCACAGGCTGTCAAGCGTCTGACCAGCCACCCAGGTGTAGTCATCATCCGTGCCAGGTGCTGAGACGTACCACATCACGCTGAACGCTGATCGCGGCATGTCGTGGGAGGCGGCGCTCGCACACCGCGAGGCGGCGGCCAAGGAGCTGACTGACGCGGGGCGGCCGCTGTCGGGCGCAGCAGGGTTTTGGGTGGACAGTCGTGTGGGCAGGGCCGGCCAGGGCCAGACAGGTGCCAAGGGCTCAGGTTTAGAGCTCCGACCGAACAAGTTGCGCGTCAACTCATGCAGTTGCTGCCCTGCCAACCCCCGTCGGCAGGCAGCTTGCTGTTGGTGTTTGCGTGGCAGCCGCATTGCTGTACATCAACTGGGTGTTGCGGGTCAGCAGCACTAGAGCTCATGTGCAGAGGGCTGCCCTTGCACTGTGACGCCTCGCAGATGAAGTGTGCTACCGTGCAGTGCATGACATGTCAGCCATCCATGCCATGTGTGCGTTGCAGGGCACCCGCTGATCCTCCTTGCCACAGACACGTCCAAGGTGCGTCTTCAGGTCCTAGACTCGTGCAACACTAGTCCCACCGTCATGCCGGCAACCAGGTGGTCCGCAATCCAGGCGCACGTCGGATGGTGCCACACACCCCATGCTGCATCACCATGTGCCCTCCAGAGCTTGCTGCCGTCCCCAGGCATCGACGCGCTGAAAGGCTTCGGTGCTGCTGACCGGCAGGTGACCAACAGGCAGAAGGTGGACCGGCTCCGCATCCAGCGCCCCAACAAGGTGGACAACAGCCCGCTGTTCCTGGTGAGACGCCCTGCACCTGGGCCAGCGCTGTCCTCTCTTTGCCTGTCATGTGTTGCTGCACGTCGTGACACCACCTGATGGGTGGTTGAGGGTGAGCTTTGCTGCATGATGTTCACATGAAGCGTGCTCCGCCAGACCCTGTGCTGGCTCAGCGTGTCTGAGGGCAGGCAGGCTGCGCTGTCCCACGCTTGAGCTGTCAGGTTTCCAGAGCGCCCTACGTGTCTGCACCCTGCAGCACGACCTGCGCAACCACCACAAGCGTGTGAGCGATGAGGTTGCGAAGGGGCACTGGGAATTCTGGTGAGCCAAACATTTCACATGAATGCCACATCACAGTGGCAGCACAACAATCATGTGTACTTACAGTGCTCTCAGGCTGGACGGATGTTGGCACAACACTCGTGTTTTGACCCTGAATCCCTTGCCTGCAGGTTCAACTTCCTGAAGACGGGGTGCATCCATGGCAACGTGTGCAGCAGGTGAGCACCCAGGCGTACCGGAGCAGCTGCACTGTGCTTCCCCATGGGTGATGCAGCTGCACACAGACCCGCCTCATGCTCGTATCAATAGCATGTGTGAATCCTTGCGGGCAGAGTACAGGTGTGCAAGTGTGTCATTGCTGTGGTGCAGGCGACGGGTGGGCGTTTCCTGCCAGGATGGCGGTCGCATCCAGCAAGTGGACATGATCTCTGGTGCGTATTCTGCCTGCCTCAGGGCATGGCTTCCGATGTTGCTGCTGCTGCAGTCGCACTGGGCAGGATATGTGCACTCGCATGCATCAGCAAATGCGTTGGCATGTTGCTGGCAACGGCCATGGCAAGCATACTTGCAGGTGGTGGCAGTGATTGCACCATGACCACTGCATGCAAGGGCACCCAGTCGTTGACCCGGCATGCCTGTTCTGGCTGCAGGCGCTGTGCTGCCGGTGATGGCGACGCTGTTCCGCACCATCAAGTCCGGGCGGTCGGGCGACAAGGGCGGCCATGCGCGTGTGATGCGCTGCGTCGCAGACAAGGGCAACGGCATCCGCCCTGACGGCGAGAAGGTGGGCAACCCTCCCCTGTAGCATGCGGCCTGTGCCAGCTGGCCTGTGCACCGACTTGACATCGCGACATGGCTGAGTTGGCAGGAGTTTCTCCTGACAGTGCGCAGTTGTGTCCATGTCGTGACCAGCATGGGGAGTGGCGACTTCAGGATGGCTGCATGCAGGCAGACAGCTATATAGCAACGCAACCCTCAAACGAAAGGCAACAAGGAGATGTTGCTCCTGTGGAGCCAGCAAGGTGAAGACCCTGTAATCTGATGGTGCGCTGCTTTGCACATATGCAGCTGGTGGGCATCTCCGTGGAGGAGAATGATGCGGCCAACTTCAAGGAGGCGCTGCGCGAGGAGGAGACGACCGGGCCGCTGGGCGTGGGCGACCTGGGCCCGCCGGTCGAGGTAGGGTCTTGGGGTTTATGGAGACCCCTCGAGGAGGTGCCCGGCTAGTTCGTCTGCCTGCCACAGCACACAAGCAGCATGCTGCTCTGGAGACGACCGTTTCAAGACGAGCAAGTCACAGTACAGTCTGAGATGACGTGATCAGTGACCCTTGCGCCTGGCTCTGAGCGGGTAGTGTGAATGCAGTGTCCGCATCGAGTCATCGCACGCCTGAGAAGGAGGTCTACTTGTTGATTGATACCTACGCTGAGCTCAAACATCCATGCTCGCTGCCTGCAGGGTGAGTACTGAAGCACCAGCAGGGCTGGCGTGGTGGTGGGAGACCCCCCCAGGCTCTCCTTGCCCATGTGAAGCGTGCGGCCTGGCGCAATGCTGTTCGTGCTTAGCCGGGAACAACTGGCTGGGCACTATGACTGACGACAGTGATGCCATATGCATTGCCCGCGTAAGGATATCATCACCCAGGCCCACATGTCACATTCAATCACCAGGTCGCAGGCAGTCGGGCAGCTGAAAGTACTTAGCAGGTGTGTTTGTGGGATTCGGCAGGGTCAGTTAGATCATGTGGTTTGTGTCAGGGAATCGTTCAGTGAGTTTGGCAATGCGTATCGAGCATTTGGCTCCTTGCTGTGAAGTGGTGGTGGAGATGCCTGTTCTTTCAGCATATACAGCAGCACACCAGTACAGGACTTCATTCATCAATTCCTGAGGGCATTATACAGATCGACCCTGCCCTGACCGTGCATGACAGCATCTGATCGTCTGCAGTCGACTGCACAGCTTACTGCAATAGCAGCTGCCTAAGGATGCTGTGACCCAACCATCGCTGCGCTGGCTGAGAAGCTGCGCCCTGCCAGCTGCGGCAGCCCCCGTAGAAGAGCTTTTGCTGTGCCCCTTAGCTCGAGACCACCCCATTGCCAGCGCTTGCGAGCGTGTCCATGGCTCATCAACCCTTTTTAGGGATGTGCTTCTGGATCAGCGTCTCCAGCGCCGGTGGAGACGCACCCACCAGCTCCTCCTCCTTCTTCCCGTTCACATAGACCTGGAAGGTGGGCATGGCGCTGACGCCAGCATCAGCTGCCACTTTCTCGAGGGCGTCCACATCGACCTTGATGAAGACGATGCCGCTGTCTGCGTTCGCCGCCGCCAGCTTCTCAAACACCGGGCCGATCATCTTGCACGGCCCGCACCACGTGGCGGTGAAGTCCACGATTACCACTTCTGACTTCAGGGCCTCGTTCCATTCCTCCTGGCTGCTTATGGCTGCAACCTCCCCTGCTTTGGACTCTGACAGGCTAGGCGCCATGACTGCCGGCGCTCCCTGCTCCGGCGCCTGCTGTGAGCTTGTGCACCCGATAGTGGATCAGACGCTGGTTGCGCTGTGCGTTCACGATGCTGCAGAAGAGTGTTCTGACCGCGACCATGTCCTGCAGAAAAGGTTTGATGAGTTCCTTACGAAGAGCACGTGAGCCGGTGGAATAAGCAAATCAGATCACGGGGTGCCGCTTGGCGCCTCGGAGTTGACGAGAAGCTGTGCCATGCAGTAGAGTTGTCGCACATAGTAGAGGACTGTTGCTGCATGCAGGCTGCTTCCTACAAGTGATATACACTACCGATCGACTCCTGCACAGAAGCCGGTCCGTCTGGATCAGTTGAGCGCAGTGGTTGCACTGCTCCCAGTTTCGGTGATCAACCCACTGGTAATCGGCTTGACCAGCCTTCTGCAGTGACTGCTGATCAGAATTTGAGGCATCAAATCCATATCGCAGTCATTCCAGCTGGGTCTGACAGTTGGAACGTTATCGGACATTGACACCAGCTGCAGTGGCGCTGTTACCTGCAGTGGCGCCATCGCCCGTCTTGCAGCGTTGGATCACGCTGTGACTACGCTGAAGCATGACGTCCCCGTTCCTTTGGCCCATCAAGGGCGTAGCGTTCGTGGTCGCTCGACCAGCAGCATTCCGCCGCTTCTGGCAGGTGAGGAGCATGGTGGCGATTTGCAGCAACACTGTAGGCTGATGATCCAGCCCGCGTGCAGCTGTGCTGCACATGCTGCGACGAATCTCCGGTAACTGCCTCCCTAGCCTTCGCAGATGCCACATCAATGACCTCCCGAGATACATGCTGACATGTGTGCAGGCCGCCGCAGTGTTTGCCATCACATCGGCAGTTGTCCTGGCAGCGGCGTTTGGGCTGCTGTTCGCACCTCAGTATGCGCTGCTCAGTAGGTGGGTTGGCGTGCGCTTGCGACAAGTGGAGTGCAGCTATTTTCTTGTGCCCATGTGCCTCGCTGCCGACTGTCTTGCCCTGACTCCCTTCCGTCAGCACATGAACCACTGCATGCACAACCCAGCGCCGGGGTCTCCGGCCAGCTATAAAATTGCCGGTCCGCAGGCTGCTGGGACCGTCGTGGCTGGCGTGGCAGCTGGCGTCGGGCGCGGTACTGGCGGAGGCATCGTGGCCGCTGTTCCTGGTGCTGCAATTTCGGCAGGGTGACTTGACCGCCAAGTGAGTATCACTCGGCAGACACGCAGCATATGCTGCATGCAGCCAGTACTCCATCTTCGCTTGCGGCTCCCAGCGCGACCCAGCGACGTCCCGCCGCCCATGCTGCGCATGGTCAATGCCGCAGGGCGGTCATGATGTGGACAACCTGCACCACGCTCAGGGCCGCAGCAGCTGCCACGGCAGGAGCAACTTGGGAGACATGATGCAGGCTGTAGCTCTCCCAACACCTCCTCCACATCCGCTGCAGCCTGTTCTCGGACGTGATGCGGGAGGTGGGGGTGTCGGACCCGCAGCCGCTGCCGGTGTCCGAGCGGCAGGACATCGAGCGGGCGGGCGCGGCGCTGCGGCGGCAGCGAGTGGCCACCATGACGGGCGCGGCGGCGCCCTTCACAGCCCCCCTGCAGGTCCTCCGGGTGCGTGCTCCGCCGAACTGCACCCGCATGCGAGTGCATGGTCACTTCTCACGGCACCGCTGCCGGAACTGAGGGTCCGCAGGCTGGCCGAGCTGACTCCTGTGGTCAAACACATTTTGTCAGCGGTCAGCTGAGCTGTGAGTCGTGAACTGACGCAGCATCGGCGTGTTATAGCCGCAAGGCAGCGCTGAGTGGGAGTAACCTACAGTTCCAGATACAGCACTGCCTTGGTGGATGAATGTACACCCTTTGAGACTATTGACTCGATGGTTGCAGGACCTGCTCAAGGGGCGGCCGGGGGACTCTGCAGCCAAGGGCTGGGCGCGCCTCACCGCCACCTCCCGCTGCTGCTGTTCTGGCCGTGAGTGCAGCCGCACCGAACCCTAAACTTCCAGCACAGTGGCCGTGCAGGCTGCCAGATCGTCTGACTGGTGTCTTGCGCGCTGTTGCTGATTGCTTCGCACATGTCACAGCAGTTGCTCTGCCCCCGAACCAGCGGTTGCAGATGCTCTTTGCCGCTGCCGCTGCAGGTATGGACCTGCCATATATGCGTGGCTGAACGGCTACGCAACAGGCGTGGGCCATCATGTAAACTACTACAAGGTGGGCTGCGCCGCACTCACAGGCATGCAGCACGCGCCCCGAGACGCCTGCAGCTCTGCAGTCATCCAACCTATGCTCCATGATTGGCTGTCAAGACAGGTGATTACCGGACACAGATGACAGTCGTATTGCCATCCATGCAGGCGAAGGGCGTGACAGACAGGGAGGAGCAGGAGATCGTTGCTACAGGGAGGGCGGGGCAGTACCGCCGCTTTGGCTTCACCGCCATGGCGCTGTCGCTGCTGCCGGTGGGTTTTTTTGGCAAAGAACCACAACATCATGGCGTCTGAAGCCAGCAGTGGGCCACTGTCGGCTGTGTTCTAGTGCCAGGCAGCACTGGTGCTGCTCCTGCTGCTGTGCTGGGAACATCGTTCATGACCGCACCTGCAGAGGGCTGCAGCAGATGGAAGCCGCCAAGGCCTTGTCCGACGCACATTCTGGATGGTGTGCAGGTGGTGGGGTGGGCGCTCAGCATCATGTCGGCGGCCGGGGCGGCGTTGTGGGCAGCCGACATCGAGCGCTGTGGCGGCCGGCTGCACACAGGTTGGTAATCCCTGGAGGTCGTATGTAGCTCGGGCGGAGGGAAGCTACTTGGTCGCGTTCTATGTAGCGGTGTTGTGCACCGAAAACATGCAGGTGCATGTGCCGCTTGGAAAAGGACGAACATCACACGAGCTGGATGTCGGTGTTTGTCATGCGGGTCATCTGGGACTGAGCTCGGGAGCTGCTGTGTCATGCTGCAGGCGGCACCAAAGCTGTGGGCGGCGCTGAGTACATCAGCGTGCAGATGTCAGATCTGGAGGAGGGCCGGCGAGGCGTTGCTTGAGCCAGCGCCCAAATTGCGGACATATCTAGCGGCCGTACTTGAGCAGACTGATGCCAGGAGTAGGGCTTCGGCGTGTACGTGCTCGCAACTCACATACGAGAAGTTACGGTAGCAGCTATACATCATGAAACGCACTGGTAGTCGGCACCAACCAATCCCAAACATGCTCACGTCACTGCGCAATGCTTCCAACGAGTTGGCGTTGCTACAACGGCCCCAGGCTGCTCATGCACAGCCATATTGCTGCAGCCAGTGCAGTGCCCAGGGTCTGCCACAGCGCGAGGCCCGGGGCCCTCGGCACTCTTTTGCTGAAGCTGCTCGCCAGGGGGCATCCCCTGAGCAGCTCAGGCTTTGCTGCCCAGGGGATCCCCCGGCAACACAGCTGATGAGATGAGATGTCCGCCGCCGCCGCCGCCGCCGCCGCCGCCGGTGCCGCCGCTGCCGTCTGCTGCCTGCTGCCGCTGGTACATGAGGATGTAACCGTGCCCAGAGTGGCTCTGCATAGGCATTGCAAGAAGAAGAGGCTTGACATCACGAGAGGCAGCATGGTTGCGCCGCTGCACTCACAACTTGGACGCAACACAGCATCCTGCCGCCAGTGTGCTGTGGTGACGTGGGATCAAGCACAGCCGGTGGAGCCTACCATGTAGTCGGATGCAGCGCCAAATGTCTGCTGCACCGTCGACTCCGGCACCGGATCTACTGAGTCGTCCTCGTACAGCAGCCACACGCCGGCGCTCTTCACCAGCGCCACATAGTGCCCTGCAGTGAGAAGTGTGCAGGCCTAGCCACTGTGTGCTGATGTCACGGCCTGCTGGAGGACGAGAGCTCACCTGAACTCTCACCATCACTTGCCACATGTACCTCCAATGAAAAGCAGGGACATGTCGAAAGGATGAAGGTGGCGGAGCAGGTGCTCACCGTGGTCTAGGCCGCTGCCGACGTGCACGATGACGGCGAACAGCTGGTAGGCGGCGTCGGCGCCGTCGGGCCCGTCCTCCGCGGACGTGGACCCCAGCTTCAGCTCGAAGGGGAACACCACGCGGTACATCAGCTTCGAGCGCACCACCCGCACGTAGCCGTCCCTGCATCGGGGCCAGAATGTTCCGTCCAGCGCCCACCCGTCACATGCATATATTGAGGGTTGCCGACCCTGTAAGCCGACGAGCCTGTCCCTGAAGCAGTGTGCAGCAGGGCTGAGCGACAGCAGTCATACATGGTACCAGGGAGAGCCCTTCTCTCTGGATGCTGATTGGATTTCTCGATGGGGCGCCCGCCCACCTGTCCATGTGCGTGGTGTACTTGAAGCGGTTGAGGTGGAGCAGCAGCACGTCCGGCAGCGCGGACAGCCGCGTGCGCTTCTGCGCCTCTTGGTACGTGCCGCACGCGTTGCAGAAAAACTTCTCCTCCCCCTTCAGCGTGTCCACCGCGCTGCGGGGCCAAAGAGGTTTGCCATCAGCCCAGCGATCAACGCCATTCGCCACCAGACCGTAGTTGAATGAGCAATCATGCATGTTGCACCACTGCAGCAAGGTCGCACATCCCCTTCACGGCATGTGTCGCCAGTGAAACACGGACAAAGGGGGCGGGTCTTCGGCGCAAGATGTGCATGTGGGTGCGTTTGCATGCGGTCAGCATCTGCAGGCTGTGCTGAAGTGCGGCGCGCGGGCACCTGAACTGGCGCAGGCAGTGCGTCAGGGAGCTGTGCTGCTCGATGGCGAGGCTGAGGTGGTAGAATACCACGTCGGTGCGCGTCACCGTCTCGCAGCCCAGGCACTGCGTCTCATGCGCCTCCCGGCCCTGCAGGGCACGCAGGCAAGCACTCCACCCCGCGGCCTCTGGCATGCGGAGGTGCACCGTGTGCAGACCAGCTGGCAGGGCGACCTGGCAGTCTGCAGGGCGCTCAGCATGGTGTGGGCCGTGGGTGCTGCGGGGCGGCATGTCGTCTGCACGTCAGTGAATGCAGCACAGCGCCTGCTGTCTCGACCAGGGAAACAGCAGCGAAGCGGCACAGGCTCGCAATTGCATCACTGATGGGCCTTGCCACAGCAGCAACAGCAAACCCGTTGACGGGACTGTCGGCCGGAAGAGCGCGGGGGCACCTGGAACAGGTCGTGCACCCAGGTGCGGATGGGCGGCCTTCCGCTGCTTCCTGCTTCCTGGCCAGGGGCCGCCCCGCCGGTGTCCCTGACCGCGGCTGCCGTCGCGCCGCCGCCGCCTCGCCTGGCACACGAATCTGAAACGCCTCGCAGTCTGGTCGGCTGGAATGCATGCTCACATTGACAGTGTCAGCTGGGACCCACGTAAAGAGGATGGTGTCAGCTTCCCGCACGTTGGCGGAGGGTGCAAGGCACAGTGGCCGGCGCCTGCGAAGGGGCCGAAAGGAGAATGCAGCAGGATCTCAAGAGGCACCTGCTGCCGCCGCCATCCAGCTTGGCCTTCTCCTCCACCTCCAGCAGGTCGCTGACGCTGTTGATCAGGTCCAGCAGCAGCTCGTGCGCGTCCTGCAGTAGTGGGCCAAGTCGTGCACTAGTCCTGAGGCTCTGCACGCCCAAGGAGCGCTGCTTTGCAGCGTGCGCTCATGCAACCCAACCCACGCTGTGATTCACACACCATTTGCCACAGCAGGGATGTGACTGCAGCTCACCTGGTGCTCGTCGTAGGAGCGGAACTGCTCGCGGTCGCGCTTCAAGCGCTGGATGAACCGCTTGGGCGACACCACCCCCGTCTTCCGCTTCTGGCTGCTGATCTGCAGGGGGGACATAGTGAAGCCGGTCGCCGCTGACACCAGGTACTGCTCCAGAGGGAGCCTGTGCAGATGCTGCTACAGGAAGCACAAACCCAGCCATCGGGCCGGCATCTGCAGGTGCTGACACATTGGCCCGTGTCATGGCTTCCCATCACCAGCAGACGACTGCATGCCCCTGGGGTGGGCAGTAAGCTACGCAGCACATGCATGCTGCATGCCACCAAGCACGCACCTGCAGAAACAGCTCTGCGAGGGCTGTGAGGATGTTGTCCTCGGTCGTCTTTGTGCTGCCGTTGGCGGCGGCATACTGCAGCAGCCGCTCCCGGAACGGCCGGCACGAGTACAGCCCCTGCACGGGGTGGGGATTGGCACGGCTCACAGCCCTTCATGTGACTGGGCCATGCAGAACCGCGCTGGCCAATGTGCCTTTGTGATACAAGCTGACAGGGAGCGGTGCGAAGCCGGTCGGCCAGAAGAGTGGGTGAGCAGCATCTCAGAGCAGGCTGCAAGGCCAGCGTGCACCTGCAGCACCGAGTTGGCGTAGCAGGTGTTGCCGAAGTTCTCCAGGCCGAAGTAGCGCTCACTCTCCGGCAGCCGCGCCTGTGTTTTCAGTAGACAGCATGCTCGATGCAGTCTGGCAGCGCTTCGGCTCTTTCAACAGCGATGCCAGCAGCTGAGGTGCACCTTTCACTACGCTGGGCATGGCAAACGCCACCAGTGCCTGCGCGTTTTGCTCCTCAACACGGAGCACCTCCGGGTGTCAACCCGGAAGTTGTACGTCCCGCTCACCTGCAGCAGGCGGTCCCGGGAGGCGGCGCCGCCCATGCCCAGGATGCCGCCCACGCGGCTGAGGGCCGCGCCGAGCGCCTCCACCGTGCCTGCCCTGCAGCGCATCGGAGATGGACGCTTGCTCGGCTGGCGGTTCAGGCATGCGTCCGGTGCTGCACGCCACATCATGGTGAGGCCTGCACATCACCACACATACAGGGGCAAGATGCACGTGCCCCGCACAGGCACCCACCTGTGTTTACGGGGTGGTGGGGTGTGCCTGACGGCCTCCCTGTGGTGCAAGCCCCGCCGAAGCACGGGTGCCACTGGCCAACCGCTGCACCTGCCGCACCAGTGGCGAGCTACCCGGTTGCCTGTTGCTGCCGCACCGCCGTTCGCAGCACTACGGGGTGTTCGCAGCGTTGCTGGCAGAACGCCTCTGTTATCTCTGCCTTGCGGTGTAGCGCTGGGTTGTTCACAAAGCCCCCCGGTCTGTGCGCATCAGCGGTCAACCCAGCGGCTTTTCGCCTGCTGCAGCCGTTCTGCTTGAAGGAGCAATCAGCGAATTCTGCCGCTATTCCGCTATCTCTGCATCATCGACACCCTTCGTGAAGAGCTTGCAATGCGGGCCACACATTGCGCATGGACTGAGGTAACACTGGCACCTGATTCGTGCACAGGCTTGTCGCTCTGTGGATATGCATGCCGTCTGCAGGCCTTGCAGTCAGCACAATACGTGTGTGCGGATATGTTCAATGTGTCAAGTACCTACCGTTGAACACCGCAGGTGCAAGCAACGTGATGGGGGAGGTGCAAATGTATTGGTTGGCGCCACAATTGAGCGACTCCGCGTATCGTGTCACCATTAGATGACGTTAAAGCAGCTCGACGTTTTGGGCTTTTGGCCTATGCACCAGCGCTGCGCAGGCGTTGCGGGCAGGTCCCTCGAAGTCCCGACATGAACCCTGACTTGTATCGGCGGCCGCCGGGAACTGGGTCTGGGCAGACTCTACGGGCAGAGCACTGTTTGACCAGGTCGAATGGTCCGTGAGCAAACAGGACGACAACCTCACTTACACCGCGGCCATGGCTCTGTGACCCCTGTGCGCACCCCACACAGCTTGCACACACACTTCCATCGCCATTACAACAGTCGTCGCTGCTCCGATCTCGCTGTGGCGGGTCAAATATTTGCACCAGATACTTACGTTTGCTGCAGCCCCCAATGAGCGCCGTGCTGCTGCGCCGCGCCGGCCGCCGGTCGCTCAGCCTAGCCAGCAGCCTGCTATCGGCCCAGCGCAGCCTTGGCTGCCGCGCCAGCCTGCCCGCAGCAGCAGAGACTGCGGCCTCTGCGGTTTCGCACTCCGCGGTGGTCGTCTCTCAGACCGGCTCGCAGCCTGTGCCGCTATGCAACATACGCGGCTTCGCAACGGGCTCAGGCCTGGCTGGAGGGGCCTTTGTCATCCGCCGGGTGCCGCAGGCGGCGGTGCCTTCGCTGCCAGCTTCTGATGGCCCTTCAGGCAGCAGCCTGGCCGGCGCGCGCTGCGTCTCAGCGGCCACCGCGGCGCAGCCTGCCAGTCCGGGCCGCAGCTTGACCACCAGCGCCAGCCCGTTCTGCAACCTGGCAACCGGCAGCGGGTTTTCGGACTTTGAGGAGGCCCCGTTCGGCCACCCAGCTCCCTCCTTCGCAGCCAGCGGCCTGGGCGGCATCGACGCCGCCACAGACGCTGGAGAGTCGGAGTCTGAGGACGACGAGGTCGCCGTTGCACAGGTTGGCGGCTCCATCCTGTTCGGCAAGCCGCGGGCCAGCCGCTCCAGGGCGCGCAAGCCGGTGGAGGAGATGGAGGCCCGCTGGATTGGCTCCGCCTCCCACTCGGGCGACTGGTCGCGCGCATCGACCGTCAAGCCGGTCTGCTGTGAGGTTGGCGCAACCATCTGGGCTCAGATCATCGCGGCCTGCCGTGAGGACCCAGCGCAGCTGAAGAGCACTGTGGCGATGCTGCACGCGGCCTACGAGCAGAGCAAGATGGTCCCACCGCTGCCAGCATTCAACAAGCTGCTGGAAGTGTGCTCCAAGCGCAACGATGTCATGGAGACTGTCCACCAGCTGGTCGCCATGATGTCGGGCTCGGCGCTGCAGCCCAACGAGGAGACGCACAAGCACCTGGAGGCGTGCTTTGCGTACCACAACCTGGAGCGCACCTCATAGCACGCCCGCCGGCAGCAGCGGCAGCAGCGATTGCCGATGCCTTGTTGTCTGGCGACTCGCGGAGGCGGAGCAGCAACAGCCACATGGCAGCGGCCCGTCGCACAGCGTGGCAGCAGGCAGCACCCCAAGAAGGCAGACGAGGGCAGCAGTTTTGGCGCCCGCAGATTGCGTCTCATGACGCACGAGTTTTGGCGGCACATCCGGAGCGGATTGCCACACCATGTGCGCAACACGGCACATCATTGGAGAGGGCTGTGCGCAGCGTCTGGCGGTTTCAGATGGCCCGCATTTCGCGTTCAGCACAGCACTGCAGCACCCATTCTTGCGGCGCGGGGGCCGCGTCTGCCCCCGCGACCCTGCACCCTGTTACATTCATCGGCAGCCGGCGCACCGAGTGGCAGGCGCTTTGTGGCCAGGCCCCCATCATGCAGCTGTCCAGGCTGACGCCCATTCAATGGGCCGACGCTCCGGCTGCTGACTGGGGTCTGGGCAGCGTCTGCCTCGGGTTGTCCTGCGCCGGCGTGCCTTGTCTTCTGCATTGTTTTTCCAAGTGGTATTGGCGGGTTGCCAGTTGCTGGCAGCAGCGACGGTGCATCTGCTGCACTGCCGCCTATGCCGGCAGACCCCCGCTGACGGCCTTGCCCTTATTTTGCTGGTCAGTGCGTCTGTTTACAGTGTGTCATGCCCACACACGGTACCTCGTGGGAAGTTTGGTGGTATTGCTTGTATGAGCCTGGGCTCATGTTCGCACGTCATTGCGGCTTTTGGGGAGGGGCGATGACGGTTGGTCTTCATGTATATCGGTTGTGGGTAGGACCCAGGGGCCAGTGTGTCAGAATGCGTGGTCCGGAGTCCGGCGTGAGGACTGCCTCGCGCCTTGACTTGCAACACGTCTGGGGTTCAGCAGTAGGAGGTGACAACCTACTGCTGCTCTTGGCAACAAGACAGCAGCTTTGTGCCTTTGCACCATCTGCGGCACCTCGATAGGTGGCGCCTACCCCAGCCTTGTTTCATGGTATATCCTGTCGGGCAGTTCAGCCATGTAAGTATCTAAGTTTTCCAACCCTGTCACAAACTGTGGAAGCACCTCCACCTCTTAATAACCCGTCTCAACTGTTGCCACTCTATGTCAGCGACAAGTACAGTTCTGCCAAGCTTCTGATGTTGGTTGCCACAAAATTGGTCCACGCTGCCTCTGACGACTGTAGGCAATCTGACCACTGCCGCCGGCATCAGTGATTCTGGCCCCGCTCTCACTGCCAGGCCATGCTACGTAGAGCTGTGAGCGCCCCCGTGTCTGCGGCATATGTTGCCTGCATCTGCTGGTATGCCAGGGCGCCCCTGCAACACGCCAGCCAGCAGTGCCGGGAGGGTCGTGGGCAACCCAGAAACATGTGAAAATGACCAACATCTGCACCCTTTGACGGTGTATGGATGTTTCCCCCGCAGCACTCACCGCATGGGGCCGCCCCAGGTGAAGGTGACGTCGCCGCTGCCGCTGCTTCCTGCTGTCGGCAGCTGCCCCGGGATGCGGGCCCACATCCCATCCGGATACTGCAGCAGCCTGCGCAAGATGCCCACAACCAATGGAGCAACAGGACCGTGTGCCCCACAGTGCAGGAGCTCGCGAATGAGGTCAACATGTGGGACAGCTGGCACGCAGCTGTGAACAGGCCACAACACAGCACATAGGCGATGAAGCTCTGTTGCAGACCTTGTGCCGCTGTAATTGGCCTGTTCTCCCGCCGCGCCGCCATCCGGCAGCCGCCGCAGCTGCCCGTCGGCCCCGTAGCGCACTTCGGACGTTGAACACGCCCCGCCAGCCGTCACGTCAGCGGCGGCCGCCGGCTCGCCCAGCCTGTGCCACCAACCGACACATGTTACCGCTGCGCCTTGCAAGCAGCGCTCTCGCCGCAGCCAGTGGCAACGCAGCACCTACCCAAGCCGCACACCTCGACCCCCGAACGCTTTGCAAACAAGATTCGAGTGCAACTGTGCCCCAGCAGCCATCTGCTGGTGGTCTGGCGGCGATGCCACGCTGAACTGGATGCAGTCCAAGGCCAGCCGCCAACTGCAGCGGCGGGTGCAGCGGCTCACCCTGGGCGGGCGTCCGGAATGGGCAGCTGCTGCGACTCGAGCGAAGCCGCAGGGTCCACCGGCAGGTCGTACTCACGAATCAGGAAGGTGGTCTGCAGCCGCCGCGACGGCAGCTCGTACACTGCCCCGAGACTCCAGCGATACATTCCGTCCTGCAAAGCAGGTGATGCGCTCAGACTTCCGCGCTCTGGCTGCATGCAGGACTGGTCGTAAGGTAGTCACTTGCGCTTGTTATTCTCCATGCTATTCTCCTGCCCTATGTATGCTGGTGGACTGCTGCACCCAGCGCCCAGCGTCTCTCGGCAACGCTCCGCGGGCCGATTCGCAGAGGACTGCAGCTGAGGCTCAGGCTGTCTCAGAGCAGCATCAGCTGCTTGCAGGCCACCAGGGCGGTAGCTGTTCCCGGGTGGGACGCACCCCGAGGAAGGCCTCGCAGGCCCAGACGCCTGGCGGCAGGACGCTGCGGCCGCGGCCTGAGGTGTCCCTCGAGCCGGCCGCCGCAGCAGCGCCCTGGCAGCCCGCCGTCCGCCGGCGGCAGCGCCGCGGGGCTTGACAAGTACGCCTGTGCGCATGAGGCATTACTGGCCATGGTGGCGTGCCCTCATGGCTCCACCAATGCGCCTTGGGTGCATGTCAGCGATCATCCAGCCGGCGGCATGTAACCCTGCAGATGCTCTTCTGCACCCAGCTTCCTTGGCTGCGACCCAGCACCAATGCTGCAGGGGTGACTACACCGCACCTGGGGAGTGGCGACGGTCACGCGCCGGATCTGGTGCGGCTGCAGCCCGGCCTCCGAGGCCTGGGGCCGCGTGCTGCACTGCAGCGCCGCCATGCACGCGGTTTCCAGTACGTGCTGTTGATCATGTGACCTGTGGATGCCCTCTACTTGCTGACCACGGCATTCAATTCCGATCTTTGGCACATGCAGCAATGCACGGCTGCATGCTGGCAAACTTGTCCTGCACGCTCACGCTGTATGTGGGATCCTCGAAGCTATAGCTGTAGTTGGACTCCCAGAAGCCGTCTGCCCGCTGCACCGGGCTGCCAAACCCTAGGTTGACCGCTATCAGGTTCTTGTGCAGCAGCTGCCGACCGCCTGCGCCTGCGACGGAACGTGGCGGCGCTGTGCGCCATGTGCACAAGATTCCTGAGCACAAAGTTATATGTACAATGCAGAGGAGGTCGTGCTATCACACATGCATGCAGGCTTGCTGGCATAGCCCGACCTGCCGATCGAAAGCAGCGGATGCCGTGGTACGCGCGCAGCACGTCGCCTTCGCCAGTTCCAGCGCCGTTGTACATGGTCCAGCAGCCCTGATACGTCGTCCACGCCCTGCAGCGTGGTGCATCACGTTCGGCGCCTTGCATTTCGCATTGCCTGATGACTGCAGCGTACGCCAGGGGGAAGCCAACATTCATCCACCATGACATCTGGATCAGTGTCAAACTGAACTTCGTGAGGAGAACCACATGCTATTATGACAGTTGATGCGATGTGACTCATGCGTGGTAGACTTTTAGCAGGCGCACTTGTCAGAGTAGCGCTTGGTCCATCGCCATCCCACCTCCGGCATCACGACTTCTCCATCGTCCAAGGCCGCCATGGTCGCCTGGCGTCGCACTGCAGGTCTGGCGCTCCGTACTGCCGCTGTGAGCGACGCGGACCGCGGTCTGAGGCGGGGAGTGATAGGGCGGCGCAGCGGCGGCGCAGTGGCTGTGCAGTGTGCAGCTGATGTACACCGCGTTGAGCCGTCGCGGAGAATGTTAGGCTGCCTGTCAGCCAGTCTATAGCTGAAAGCTGGTATCAACATGCTGGTGGCCGTGGAGTTCAATATGATATCTACACGTAGTGCATGGCCTTCTCACCCACATCTGGCGATGCCCACGCAAGGACGACTGTACGAACCGCAACCGTAAGTAGGGCCGCTAGCGTGATGCAAGGAAATTAACAGACGGCAAGGATACGACGACAGCGCCTTCGCTGCTGCACCTGCAGACAGTCAGTCCCTTGATCCCAATTGCTTGCGTCACAGTTGTCGGCGCCCCGACAATGTGTGCAGGTCCAGTAGATGAGTGCTTGATGAGGCTAGATGTCCGTGCTGCGTGACCTGAACTATGAGTGCCGCGTTCGACTTGAGAGCGGACGAGGATGCGACCCACAAGACGAGACAACGGCGGTTCAAGTGGCGGTCCCAGGGCATCGGGGGTCATGCCACGATGTGAGGTGCATTTGCAGCCAAGATGTCAGTTCATGCGCTGCGTGCTTGCAAATTAAGGAGACAGATCCATTGTTATGCCTATGAATTCTTCGTTAGGTGGAGTTTGCGGTCAGCAAGGTCCTGTCGCAACCAGGACTTTGGGGTCCAGCAGCCAGAGGCCGCTTGAGCAATGTGGCAGACTGTGACGGTGCGCCTGCCTCTAGCAGTGGTTCTCGCGGTGTCACTGATGTGCATGGGATCCTTCCTGGTGTTCGACTTTGAACAACTCTTCTCCTCTCAGAACGCTTGATCGCCTGGAAGCGCTTGCACACACATCCGACACACGCGGCCACATACACAACTGCGTCATTGGTGCATTGCTGAATTGCTGCTAGTCTCTGACACTGGCAGGTGCAAAGCTTTTCACGCCGAGCAGCACTTGAAGCAAATTATCATCCTGAAGTGCAGGCGATCAGGGTTCACAGCGGCAGCAGCTGCAGCCTGCGGCCAATGATGTCCCCTGGGGCACCCCGGACCGCCTTGTGCAGGGTGAGGGTGTAGTTACAGCTACAGCTTGCCAGGTTGCCACTGAGCATCAGCAATGATGCCTCAGCATTCTATAGCTGTTGCTCACTGGGGTTGCACCCAGAATGCATCTGTGCAGCAGTGACACTCATCACTGATACAGATGTGCGGCTGACAGTCACTCTCATAGCCTTTTGCCATCAGGTTGCCACCTGCAATGAGTCCTTCCGAGCTACTACAGGGGTGGTCGCCAGCTGGAATCGCGGACGGCATTGCCGCGGAGCCCTCTCCTGTCACGCACCTTGTGTCACTACCCAACTGTGCTGCTCACACCAGTGCGCCGCAGATTCGGGGTGTGGAGGCAGGAAGCAACAGGCAGCTTTTCTGGCGCCCCGCGCATTGAGGTTGGTGCCGATGCCAATGGCACCAATCAACGTGGGACGACTTCCAGCGCTGCACCAAGGGGCCTGTGACTGACGAGTGGCATCCCCATTTCGACATCTACATGTGGTTTGCTGGCGTCAGTGTGCGCAGACTGTGCTGACGCCGCTACTTGTCATATGTGCACAATGTGATCTGGAATGAGCTTGGTGCGTATAGGCTGGCATCGATGCTAAATCTGTATATGGGGTTCGCCTTTGCATGTTTTCCACCGCTTCCGTGGCAAGGAGCTCACTTCACTAGAAACCGGCATCCAGACGCTCTGCGCAGGCCATTGCTGGTGGTTATGCTCGGTATGCAATAAAAGGCATGATACAAGTTGCCCAGGGCGGTCATGAGCTGGGCAAGCGCCTGCACCGGCTGGGTTGGGTGAAGTAGTTAGACCTCGCTTGGCAGGAGGGTACCTTGTGTCAAGAGTCTGAGTTCCAAAGGACTTGCACCTTGAGTAGCACTCGTGCTGCTGCAAATATCAAACTGCTGTTCAATCCTTCCAAAGTATGACGATCAATCCCACATTCGACAGCTGCACTGAAGCTAGCCAAAAGAACAACGATGCTACATCGTGAGATGACCAAAATCGCATGCAATCAGGCTCCACCACAGAACTGGGCTACAGCTGGTGCACTTCATGCATGCACATACTCTGACAACACACCTGCTGTGCACCTATTACTACACCTACTACTACTCGCATGTACAGTTTAAGAGCCTATGCTTGCCGGCGTCACTGGCGTGGATGCAACAGCTTGCCCATCAACCAATGCTGAGGCTGCTGTAAAAAGGATTGCACCGCCTATCCTAACCCCTAAACCTTCGGCGATCGCTTATTCAGCATCTCCTTCAGTGAATCTCGAGTCTAAGTGCACAGCCCATCGCAGACGCTAGGCTCCCCCCGACAAGATGTTGAGCTGCACTGGCCAACAAAGCAGTGTCTGGGGCACAGGATTGCAATGTCCGAAGTGCAGGATGAACACCACGGCAGCAATTGAAAAATTCTCGGGTTGTGACGAGAGTTTGGGCCGCCTACCGGGGTTGTCAGCCAAAACTATACCCATGACCAGGTGATAGCCATATTGAATGCTGCAGCATGTCCATGTCTTTGGTGCCAAATGTGCCTATCAAAACAACCACCAGTTCAAGCCGAGCAGGCAAGCGTACGGATACATAACCATTGCCAGGTACCTCACCTGCAAGTTCAAACCACCACGTCAACACAGCGCAAGGTGTCCATACTGACTGTGCTCACAGACGGTATATGCTTACTTCAGTCGACACTTGCAAAGCACGATCAAGTGCAACAGCCGCACCACAGCCTCCTCGTCATCCCGGATGATCCACCATATCAAAAACACAGGCACGGCAGCCCCCACCAACCACGGATGCCGATTCGCCTTGATGCAATACTCAGCCGCATGCGTCACACACTCGACCTGGTGCAGGTCGAGTGTTAGCTGCTCAGTGTCCAGGCAAGTGGGCTGTTGAACAGGACAACATGAAACCATGCAACTGCAGCTGCATGTGTTGCACCACAAGGTTGCTGTGTTGTGTCCACAAGGCTGCCAACATTGGCAAATAACATGTAGTCAGCCATCTTGTGCACACCATCTGGGCTGCAGGCTCCGGGACAGTCTCGCTGGCAGCCCAAACGGTAGTGCCCCTGTGAGCACATGTTGTCGTTCAGCAAAAATGCTGTCGCTTTCGCTTCTGCAAATGGTTTGTTGGATCCGCCAGCATTCGCGAGTCGAGGCAGCGTTGGTCAAACACACACCGAATGGTCCGCGTCTGTCCTGCTGTGCGCCGCTGTGACACCGCCGGCACAGCACTGTAAGGCCGCTGCAGGTTGGCGCCGCACATCATTCTACCTGCTGGAGCCGCAAAGTTGCTGACGCCTACCTGCATCTTGGCTGCCATGCCAAGTCTGTGGGCCATCTTGGCTGCAACGGCAGGCAATCAAGACGACAAACTTGCACACTATAACAATATCGCTTGACAAGGTGCAGTGCGAGTTTACAAAGCGTATCAAGCTTCAACTAGGCAGCCAGCCGCGCAGCCGGTGTAAGTTGAAAGTGCACGCAAGGTGTCTGCTGAAGGGAGGACTTTTACACCTGCGTGTACTTGAATTGCGTGTACATGAAGCGATTGAGGACTACCATAGTCACTGATTCCGTAATTTGATACATGTGCTGGTGTGCATATGTGCAGAAGATGTGAAAATCCCATCCCTGAGCACGTGAGCTGGGGGTTTACCCTGCCAATGAAAGTTGAGACGTAGGTCATGCTACACTATTGTGTAGCCCGGCGCTTGCGCGCCGGCGCAGCTAAGCCTCTATCTCGGTCAAGTGGCAACACCGACGTCTTGCAAAGGTGACACTTGGGCACCCATGCTGGCGACAACGTGATACTGCTGAGTCTGAGACATCGGCAGTAGCAAGTGGTGTGACTTGCTCTGCATTGAGATATCAAACGGTCCATCAGCATGCTGTGCGACCGGCACCGCCGGCGCGGCTTGCGGGGTACGCCGGCGCTTTGGCTGGCTGCAGCGTCTCCCAGCGCGTGGCGAGGGAGGTGGCTGTTGGGTGGCGTCCTGCGTATCATGTACCGGGGCACAGGCGGTCTGCTGCACAGTCGACAGGGGCACCCTGAGGCGTTTAGATCGTATGTTGAGCTGGTGTGTCATGGTCCACTAGAAGGTTCAAGCATAGGAGGAGACTGAGTATCAGGTGGAGCAGGTGGATGGGTGCTATCCTGTAGCTGGATCACTGGCCTGTGCACCCCGCCGTGCCGTCGTTTCGATGTTGGTGAGTCTTCCAGGCCTGCCGCCGCCCATCGCGTGCGTGTCTGTACAGGCTCTTCCTGTTCATTCAACGTGTGGTGTCCACTGTAACTTCGTCATGATCCTCCTGGTTCGGATTGCATTGTCGCACGCTCCTGCGTAAATGTGGTACTTGCGGTGCTACATATCCGTCACCGTGTCCAGCAGGCTGGTCAGCCTGCACATGCAGCATCGACACAAACATTAGCTGTGAAGATTGCTACTCCGGTGTTGTCGCTGGCAGCGGATTTGGCGCCATGGATCCTTCTACTCCAAGTGACACAGGACAGTCCTCGTCCCCAGAGGCGACACCGTCACAGTATCTGGCTGGGCGTGCAGCTTTGCGATTCGCCTGAGTGGCCACTTGATTGCATCGAGGTGCAAGCCTGGCTTGCGCGCGACACGGAGAGGCGCACTTTCAGGACTTGCTTGGAGCTGCTCTGTTCATTTGGGGCAATCACCACCTCATGCTCGTCATCAGCAGGTGCATTGAGTATGGTCGCATTGTGTGCATGCTGTGAGGCGGTCTCCTTACGCGACTGTCAATAATCCTGCCACAGACAGAAATCCCATTCCTAGTGCCGGGTGACTGCGGGCCTGCAGCACTGTGCAGATAGCACACTACAGTATGTAGGTTGTATTCATGGTGTCAGCATGCAGAATGGCTTGCACGCGCCGCTTCCGCTACGACGTCACATTGTACAAACGAGTCGCAGGTGGACCTGATTGCTGGACCATTGCACCTTGCTGATATGAATGAATTACAGGGGCATTGCAATGACGTGCCACAAACATGTGGCCAATCACTTCGCCCTACTACAGCCATCAAACTCGCCAGCCCGCTGCAATACTCTTTGGGTGTCTCACAGATACACGTGCGCTCGGGGATTGACACTGGCAGCAATACAGGCTCTGCGTCCAAGAGCGCAGTTGCTCCAGCCGGCTTTGTATGGCTGCACAAACAGCGGCAGACTGCATCACTGGCTCCATCCGCAGATGCCACGGCTGCGCCAAAGCGCTGCCGGTGGGCATGTGGGGACGACCTGATCAGTCTCAAAAATGCCAGTGCTGCGGTGCCGCCGCACAGTCAGATGTCGAAACATGCAACAAAATTGAAGCACATGGCTTGTGTATATGTACGTGCGCCACCGTGCGGCCTCAGAAATACTCGTCACCCGCCACCAGCAGGGGAAGCGCACCAACAGATTCCACACCAACAGGACTCCGGTGCTGCCGGCACGCTGCAGGGTGGGGGCTCTGCCCCCACTACCCCCACAGCATCGCCTCGCACCCACTCCAGAGATTCACCATCCGAAACCGAAGCGCGCCCAGCTCTCACGCTACGTCACGGGCGTGCGGGGGGCCATTCTACACAATGGCCGTCCCCCCTACAGCGTCCCGCGGCGCCGCGGCAGCAGGCGTCCAGCAAAACCACACTCCGGCGGCGGCCGCCGCGCCATCCCCGCTGGCGCGGGGCCCCGCCCCCTGACCCAGCAGACCTGCCGTGCTTCAAACAAGCGCGGGCGCGGCCGCGCGGGCCGGCTGCTGTGGCTGCCGGTCGCTAGAAGGGGCACGGGGCGCCGGCGGCGGCGGCGGCCTTCATGGCGGCCACCTCCTCCCGCGTCGCAAAGCGGCCCTTGATGCGCGGGCGCACCTGTGGAGATGATGCAAACTGGCATGAGACTCATGGAGATTGCACATTCACATTTTGAAAGCATATACAAGCTCCACTACACTGCCTCTGTGCCTGCCGACATGCTGCCATCCAACAGAGCAGCCAAAAGAAATGATGGGAAACTGTGCCACAGCAGCATCGAAATGCAACTAGCATGCTCAGCTCGTGTGCTGACGCAGAGTGGGATGCGTACCTCAGCGTAGGCCTTGCGGCTCTCGTAGCGGATTGTCTTCTCAAAGGTGCGCCGCTTGCGCTTCTCACGGTACCTGCACACAGGAGCGGACCTCTCAGCACCCTGATGGATATCCACTTCCAGCAGCCAGCACCTGCTGCTGCTGCTGCTGCAGGTGCGTCATGCTGCCGTCGGAGCACACACATCGTTGGGCATGCAGCAACCCTCGCCAGCCTGCAGCCTGGACCCGGGGAACCCTAAAACCATGCGCACCGGGCGACGCGCTCCTCGCGCGTCATCGCCACTGGCGGCAGCTCCAGGGAGGGCCACAACCGCGCGCTGGGCACCCGCAGCGGCGGGCCGGCCGCGCGGCCGGCGGTGCTCAGCGCCTTGGGGGCCTGCGCATGCGTGTGCAGCGACCGAGTCAGGGGAAAGGCACCTTGCACACCGGCACACATCATGATGACCACATCACAGTGCAGCGATGTGCACGCAACGCATCGGCAGTCTCGGCAGTGCTGGCCGCTGGACCGCTTGCACCGCGTGGTGAGCAGAGGGTATGCGCCCCCAGTAGCATGGGGGAGCATTTCGAAATCTCAGAATGTGGTTGTCAAGGTGTGGTGCTGCCACCCACCGTGGGAGACGGGGCGGTCTCCGAGGACATCAGGCTTGCGGTGGAGCTGCTGTGCGTGAGGCCCAGGCCGAGCTCTTCGCCGGACGACTCCGACGTGGCGGGGCTCAGCTCCGGCACCATGCCTGCGGGCAGGCCACTGGGCTGTGAGCGTCTGATTGTAGGCCTTCGAATGTGTGAAGCGGCGCACCGCTAGTGTGGGCCTTGGGCAGCAGAGACATGGCAGACAGCCGGATTGCTGACGTGCGTGGTCGCTAGCGCGGCGCTCGTAGGCCAGTAGGCATTCGATCTTGCTGAGCCTCGATCGCACACTGCAGTGCGGTGTAGGCCGTGCTATCAACGGACTACACTGCGTGTCTTATCCGGATCTGCTGCCTCGGCACGGCACTCACGCCCGGAGGGGCACCTCGGACACGACATCCGCTGCACAAGGCTGTGTCATACGAGGATCCAACCCCAACACGATGCACAGCACAGCACATGTGCAAACAGGGCACGGAGCAAGGGTCCAGCTTCGGGCCAGAGCCGGGGCGAAGGTCACGGTCCCATCGCGTGACGATCAGCACCACCGCTGTTAGAATGCAATCACACTGCAGTGCAACGAGGATATGAGACGGGCAGGGCATGCTATAACAGCGCGCACCGTCGTTGCCGTCGAAGAAGGACCATGCGGCGTCGTAGTTGCAGCCGTTGTCCAGGCCCAGCTCAAAGATGGTGCCGTCCAGATCGAAGCCCTGCAGAATGGCAATGTCAAGATCAGCGGGAGAGCATGCTGCGGGTTGCCAAACGCCGCAGAGGCGGTGGCGCCGTACTTTGACAGACTGCCTGACGAGGTCTGACAGACGCACAGCGTGACCGGGTGACGGGACTCGATCCAGAGTCATCAACAACAGCACAGGACTCACGTCAAAGTCCTGCTTGTAGCTGAACAGCGCCGCCTCGCCCTGCGCGCATGAGGGGCAGGCCTTAAGTACAGTGCACGGCAGCGGATGCCGGGCCTTTATCGCGGCGTCACGGCGCCTGACGCCCGCAAGGCCAGCGGCTGGCGCAGCCAGACGTCTCAGATCACGGCCCGAAAGGCAAAGCTGTCAAACATGCCAGGCCCCAGCCTGGTGGCGCCCTGCAGAGGAAGCTTCCTGCAAGGGGATCCTGCAGTTGTAAGCAGGTGGTGCGCCAGCTGTGCAGCGCGGAACCTCACCGGGCCAGCGGCGTCCAGTGAGTCCCTCGGCTGGCACATCTGGGCGTGCATGACGTCCGCTGCGGCCATGTTGTTTTGTCAAACTCGTTCACTGAGGGATTCACACACTCAAACAGGCTGCTTGCAGCTGTTGGAGGCCAGGAAACAGTCCGGCGCACACCACCAATGGCGGGTGCTGCCTATGAGATATGGGTAAAAGGTGGATGTGCAGCGCGGGGAGCCCGGCGCGTCCGGCCTGGTTGCGCTGCCAGGGGCGGTGAGGTGGGCGAACAAAACCCTGAGATCGGTGCGCTTTTCCCAGCCGCTCTTTCTGGATCAGGCGCCTTTCCGGCCGTTGAGATTGGTAAAGGGGTGATGGCAGTCGGCATGACCATTTCACCAGTTGACGTGCCTGTGACGAGCCTTACAGCTGATGCAGTAACACTAAACATTACACGCATGCAAGGTGTAGCCTGAATTGGGAAGTCCCACCGCTGCCCTCTCTGCTTCCCCACCAAAAAGTGCCCACTCTCGCCAGGAATGCAGTGACCTCTCACCTGTGTGAGATGTGGTCATTGGGAGGTGGGAGGTCAGACACATGCATCTAGGACACAACATCCTCAAATGCAGTGTGATCCAGACGGGGTTCCAGCACCAGCATGTCATTCACTCTGCGGCACACCTCCAAGTTTGTCTTGACATACATCCTGGGGGTCGATGCAGCCATCGCCAAAGCTCCCGCACAGGCACACAGCCAGGTGCCGTCAGCAACATGTCACCGCACAGCGCCAACATGTGCATGCATTACAGAGGATGCAGGCTCAACATTACCGCAGCAGCCCATCCGCAGAGCGCACGCTCCCACAAAAACCCAAACCATGGCCCGGCACAGGCACACCACACGTCAGCACCTCAAACAGGAAGCCAAATGCATGCACATGACCAAAGCACGCATGCAGGTGCACTGCAGGCTGGTGGAAGTACCAGTGCACAGGTGAGTCTGCATGCAGCAGCGAGGCAGGAGCAGCGTCTGTCGCCAGAGTCCAAAGGCGCTGGAACGAACCACACATGAGGGGTCAGCATTACACACAAACCTCCAGATGCACAGCAAGGAATGAGTCAAACTACTCACGACGCAACTGGTATGTATCTGCCTGCAGAAACTGTGGACACAACAGTCCCTGTAGGAGCTGAAGGGCACGCGGATACATGTGCAGGGTTCGCATCTCGGGCCTGCCCACAACGTGTGGCACTGGAGTGCGGACAGACTGCAGTGCACTGAGCAGCAGAGCAGCCTGGGGCACGTGTGCAGCAAACCTCAGGGTGTCAAGCGGCCCATAGCTGCTGCGAGAGAACTGGCGGTGCGACAAACCGCTAGGCTAGCTGCGCGGGCCCGAGTGCCGCTGCCACCGCCGCTGAAAAGGCCGGTCAGCTGCTGCCTACGCTGCCCAGCACCTCAGCCGCCAGACAGCCCTCGAGCCCTGCATCGTTGCGGCGCACACAGCAGTGATTCCGCGCTTCACGGTGCCTTGCCTTGCTCTTCGGTACAGCTTGGTGCGAATCGCACGAGACAGGGTGCCGCAGCCAGGCAGGCACGGCTCAGCACAAGGCAGGGTGCGATGCGGAGCCATTGCCTGCCATGCCCTGAGGCGCCTCTCAGCAGTCGCATGTACCACTGGTGTTTGTGGCAGCCCGAGGGCCAAATGGGAGGCGCCTGCAGCAGACACCAGCAGCGTTTGTATGAGCCATGCCCGCAGTTGCTCATGTGGCCTACATGCTCACCCTGAACCCAGAATTGCACTCCCTGCTCCTCTGGCAGACCCGGCCTCGGAAGCCAAACGCAATGCAGCACATCCAACTACCCACCTCAGGGCTGGCTGCGGCGGCAGGGGTTCTAGGGTTTGGCGGGGGCCTTGGCCTTGGCGCCGCCCCTTGGCGGCTTGGGCGGCCTTGGGGCGGCGCCCCACTTCAGGAACGGGTGCTTGAGGGCGTCCTTCGGCTTGATGCGCTTGTCAGGGTCCAGCGCCAGCATCTTCTCCAGCAGATCCGCCAGCGCCTGAAAGGAAACAGACAACATGAAGGCAGCTCCGAAAGGCAGGACTCATGGCAGATGACAGCTTGGTACCCAGCAACGGCGCGGCGCAGCGTGCGGGGGTGCTGACCTGAGCACTTGAGCGATCAGATCACCCGAGGGGCTGAAGCACACGCAGCCTCTTGCTGTGCAGCTGCTGTCAGATGTGAGCAACGACTATACTACCATGAGTATCAGATTCAGGCGTGCAAGCTCAGAACAGTCTCTCGATGTTTGCACAGCACTCTTACCTCCTTTTGCTTCCGTTCGCCATAGCAGGCCGCCATGCGGCGCGTGATGTCCTGCGTCACCTTGGGGTTGCTGATCATGCGGCACACCTGCGGTAGGCAGCAGACAGGCGCACTTCAGTGCACAGGTGGCTGAGGCCTGCAGGTGCGTGCAAGTCATCAGGGGAAGCCGCTTATGGTTCAGGGTCTCATGCTACGGGTGGCCGTGATGAAGTCGCGTCAGGGTTGGGGTTGATGCATGCATGCACAGGAGGGGGCATAGGGGAGCTCACGATCTTGCGGGACACGGGGTCCTCCTCGTACAGCATGAAGGACATCGCGGGGTCGTTGTCGAAGTGCTTGCCGGTAAACGCGCCCTTGCGCAGCATCTTCTTCGGGAACGGGCCCTGCCACACGGCAGCGGCACTTGTGCATGTAGCGTACCAGCAGTGGAACACAGTGATCAGTTGCACCCCGTCAGCTGAAGGGTGATGCTGGCGTGCTGCACCGCCCACTGGCACGCTTGAATGACGCTCACCTTGGTGTCCATCATGAGCTTGAGCATCTCGTTGTTGGTGCGGCCCGGGAACAGGATCTTGCCGGTGAACAGCTCGTACAGCACGCAGCCCACGCTCCACATGTCCATCGCATAGTCTGCAGGGCGCCAGGCTTGATCTGATCTAAACATCTTCATGAGCACCAGCAGAAGGACGCTGAGACTCGAGTGCCCGGTCTGCTTGAACCTCCTGCACTGCACTGCAGACGATTGCTGCTGTGCCGAAGCCAAGCAGCTAGGTTGCACATGGCAGAGCCGAGCCAGCTGTGAATCCATGCGTAAAGCTGTGGAGGCCAGGGTAGCAGCAGAGGCGCGCACCGTAGGGCAGCCCCAGAATGACCTCGGGCGGCCGGTAAAAGCGGGACACGAGGTACGGCGTCACGCTGTTGTCGCCCGCAAACATGGCCGACCCGAAGTCACACACCTGTGTTACAAACCACATGACCAGCATTGATGACCATAGACTGTAACTCATCCCCCAAGGGACAACAAGCCCTGTACATCAATCTCCGAACGCTGTGCAGCTCGCGACAAGATGACACGACCAGGCAACCTCGACGATCCGGCAAGCGCATTCGGGATCGTAAACAGCAGCACAGCAGGACTGGTGCACGTGCGACACAGGCTCGAAACCCCTCACCTTGACGGCGTTGTGGCGGCTGTTGACGAGGATGTTGTCGGGCTTGATGTCCGCGTGCAGCACGCCGCAGTCGTGCATGTGGTACAGCGCAGCCAGCATCTGCTTGCCGAACAGCTGCACCGCGGGCAGGTTGATGCCCACGTTGCGGGCGACCTTGCGCGTCAGCTCCCGCAGGTTCATCGCCTGACGCGAAGGGCAACAGGTTTGAGGTGGTAGCAAAGGGTCTTCTGCCCGCCACCCAGGCCTGCAAGCCCAATGCAGGCCTGCCAGCTGATGGGCGCATGGGGCCATCCTTGTGGGCTCATGTGACAGCTACAGGCCGCTGCCGATATAGAACAAGGTGATGCAATCGGGCATCGAGTTGCATGACACACATGCAGGATTGTTCAGCGCATCGTTGCTGATCAATTTGCGCACCATGGGTTCGAACACAAGGCACAGGTGGCCCCGGAACTCGAAGTGCGACAGGAGGCGGATGATGTGGCGGCGGCCGTCGGGGTCCGTCGCCGCCAGCTTGCGCAGGATGACCCGCTCCGTCTGGCCCGCCTGTGCGCGGCAAACATCATAACATGTGCAACCGGGACAACACATGCCGATTTTCGCCCGAGTCTGGCCGGCACGTCAAGGGCGCGGCTCTGGCTTCATGCCAGCAGGTTGCAGGGTGCTGATGCCCACTTCCACTGCACTACCATAAGTAAGCTCCCCAAGGCCACCGCGCACCTTGTGCATCGTCTCGTTGGCGCGGATAATCTTGATGGCGACCTCGGCGACGGCGCCGTCGGGCGCCTTGCGGTGGCGGTCCCGCGCCCGCAGCACGCTGGAGAACACGCCCCGCCCGTGCGTCGCGAACACCTCGTACCGGTCGTTCACCACCTCGCCCACCTGCACCGCAGGTCCAACTCTCAGGTTCCGTTCAGTGTGCGTGTGAGGGACCACCATACACACCCTTTCCTTCGCAGCAACGGGAACCTCGAACGTACCTACGCCAGGGAGACGATCGCATACAAGTTGTGTACTGCACCTGCAGGTTGTAGTAGCCCTCGGCGTCGTCGTAGCTGTCCGCCAGCGCGGCGGCGGCCGAGCGCTGTGCGGGCGCCGCTACCGGCTCGGCCTCCTCCGCAAACATGTCGAACTCGGCGCCGGCCGCCCTCCCGTCCTGCAGCGGAACAGCTCTGGGTGTCAGTCAAGAACTTGGCAGCAAATATATGAGCAGGGTGGCATTGGTCATATCATCGAAGCTTATCACTGGCAGCGTAAGATGGTGCCTGGCATCAGACATGCAGACAGTGTCCCTGTTGACCTGAAGCCTAGCTCATGCACCTGCGTCTGCTCCTGCGCCTTCTGCGCTTCGGACGCGAACTCGGCCTCGCTGATGTCGGCGCCGCGCGTGCTGCCGCGGCCGTCCACCGCATGCAGCGCCGTGCCCACAACCTGCTTGCGGCAGCCATGAAGTCAGCAAACCAGAGAGGCATGTTCCAGGGACAGCAGGTTGGCAGCCCGTCGCGCAGCCGCCAGACCAGCATGGAGACCGACTTATGGTGAAAATGTGAAGCCAAGCACAGTCATCTTTTCGATAAGACTCGGCCAGTGTCAGGCAGGCTGCTCAACACACAGCAATTGTGCGATGCAAGGAGGCGCTTGGTGACACCATGGTGTTCGCCACCATAAATTGAGCACCCCAGTCCATAGCTTGGCAGTTGGTCACAGATGTGAGTGCACTCACCACTGGAGCAGGGCTGCTGCCGCCAGCATCATCTGCAGGGCCGCCCGCCGCTGACGCCGGGCCGCTGGAGGCGTCATCTGCCGTCGCCGGCTGCCAGATGTCCATGGGGTCGCCAGCCCCTGCAGCCATGGGTTGACATGCGTGTGCGGAACATGTCTGACACCCGTTGTTGAACTGTTCAGCAAGGAGCAAGCGCTGGGGTTGTCAGTGCAGTCTGTCCGCCCAACTGTAGCCGCAGGGCAGTGCGAGAGACGCAGGAGCCTCCCAGCACGTGAGGTATGCAGCAGGGCTGCTCACCGCCGGCGTCGTGAGAGCTGGTGGACAGGCTGGGGCTGGCGCTGCCGTCGCGGGGCGCGTCAGGGCCCGCGGCGTCCCCGGGCGCCGGGGACGCGGCGCCGGAGCGCGGCGAGGCGCCCCCCGCCCGCAGCCTGGCCGCCGCCAGCGCCGCCGCCCGCAGCGCCGCGACCTCGGGCGCCTGCATGTTGAAACATGACCATGTGGTGACGTGCCAACACATTCAGAGCAACACGAAAGGCAATGGTCTGAGGGTGAGGCCTGGGGGCCATGGCAAAGCCTTGAGTCGCCCTCCTTCTGGCAGCACTCATGTGGATGGCAGGGTCCGGTCACGCCGCACCTGCGCATGAGGTGCGGGCGCCGCCTCCGCAGCCGGCTGCTCCGGCTCCGCGGCTGGCGACGGCGCGGGCGCCGCTGTCGCTGCTGCTGCTGACGACGCCGCGGGTGCCGCTGCACCGGCGGGCTCGGGGCCCGCCTCGGCTGTGTCGACCGCCATGGGCTGCGGCGTGGCCTCTACGGCCACCAGGGCGTCCGCCTCCCGGGCTGCGCCACCAGCTGCAGCTGCAATTGCTGGTGCCTCTGGCGCCGCAGCCTCCTGCTGGCGCTCCGCCTGAGGCTGCTGCTGCTGCTCCTGTTCCCCCGGCTGCTGGACAGGCTGCTGGCCTGGCCGCTGGTCCGGCTGCTGCGCCGCGAGAGCGGCGGCGGTGGGCGCCGACACCGCGGCTGCCTTGGCGTGCTTGGCAAGCAGCTCCTGCCGCCGCCGCCGCCGCTGCTCGATCAGGCGGTCCTCCTCGTCCTCCGTCGTGCCCTCGAGCGCCGCCAGCAGCCGCGCCTGCGGGAGGCACAGGCTCAGGTCAGGGGGGTAAGGGCGGGGCCTGCAAGTGCCCTGGCTCGCAAGCGGATGGAGCTGCATTGCCAGCATGACCAAGGTCCACTATGAGAACCCCTTGCTGTGCTTGCACGTGAGCAGAGCTTCAGCACTGATGCCGCCCTTGGGCGGTCGCACAGCATGACGACAACTTGTGTGCAAAGAGGTGAGCACTGCCGTCAGTCTTACTGCCGTTAGTCTTACTGCCGTTAGTCTTACTGCCGTTAGTCTTAATGCCGTCAGTCTTACCTGCTCCTCGGGGTCCACCGCGGGCGGCTCCGGCTCGGACTCGCGGGCGCGCTTGCCGTCGCGCCCGTCCCGCTCCTGCCTGTCCCGGCTGCAGGCACGAGAGTGCACCGGGATCAGGCCAGCTGCTCTGACTCAATAGGAAGCTGACTTTTAGCATACATGTTGCATGGGAGAATCGGCACAAAGAGTGGCCACATGAAGCGCTTGGCGCCTGCCAAAGCCACTCATGATCTTGGGCAAGAAGCAGTACAGCCGACGCTTAGGCAATCTACCCAACATTTCTTGAACGGTGCCCAGGCTGTGCACCTGCGGGAGCGTGGGCGGCGGTCGCGCCCGCGCTCGCCGCTGCGGCCGCGCTCCCTGCCCAGGGGCGCCCCCCGCTCGGCGGCGATCTCCCGCTCGCTGCGCCGGTCCGGCTCCCGCCGACCCGCGTCCCGCCTGTCCCGGCTGTCCGCGCGGCGGCGGTCTCCGCCGCGGTCTCCACTGCGGTCCACGCTGCGGCGGGGCGCCTCGCGGCGCAGGCGCTCGATCGCCGACAGGCCGCCGCGCTCCCGGCTGCGGGAGCGGCGGCGGGGCGCGGAGGCCCCCCTGGAGCGCTCGCGGCTGCCGTCGCGCCGCTGCTCGCGGCCCCGGCTGCGGCTGCGCCGGCGGCTGGGCTCACGGCTGCGGGGCCGCGCCTGCCGCTCCGCCTCGCCCCGCCGCCGCTCCGATCGCTCCCGGCTCCTGGGGCGGTCCCTGGCGGACCGGTTCCTGTCGCTGCGCTGCCTTTCGTCGCGGCCCCTTTCGCCACGGTCCCTCTCGGCGCGGTCCCTTGCGGAGCGGTTGTTTTGCCTGTCGCTGTCCCGGCGGGCGCTGCTGTCTTTATCGCTGTGCCGAAGGTCAGCTTTGCCCTCTGCGGCTGCAGCATCGGCAGCACTGTCTGCAGGTGCATCACCATCGACAACAGTGGCGGCTGCGTCTGCAGCCTTGCTGCCGCTGTCCTTGCGCTCGTGCTCGTGTCTGCTGCTGGGGCTGTGGTGTCTGCGCCGCTTCTCCTTATGTTCCCTGCAACACCATGATCTTTAAGTAGGTGAAGCAAGGGCGACTATATGGATTCGATACAAGGCATATGACTTTGTGGCGCATCAGCGTGCACTTGCTGTGCTACCCAAGCTGGGCAGCTTTGATACACTCACTGAGTCACTCTTCACCAATGGCCTGTGCACCTTTTCTGATCAGAGGTGCGGTCGTTGTCTGTCTGCACGCCATTCTCAGCAGGCGCAGAGGCTGCTGTCTCACGGCCCACTTCGCCCTCAATCTCGCCAGACTCCGGCTCGCTGGCCGCCGGAGACGTCCGCTCAGCATCGCCATTCGCAGCTGGAGCTGCCTCTGCACCTGGCAACAGAAGGGAGGTACGGAAACTGAGCACATAACCGGACCAGCAAACAATCAGCTTGAAGAACCTGCAGGTGATGGACATCAGGCGTCCTTGGGGCGTCCTACTGCACTGTCACATGGATGACTCCTGTGTCGCAGGAGCATGGCAACGGTTGGTAGATGTCACCACACCTGTGTCAGCAGCGGCACCTGACACGGCCCTGGGTGCGGCTTCCGCATCCAGAGTCTGTCCTGCCGCTGGCGAGTCCTCGTCTGCAGCACCTCTGTCCCTGTCCTTGCTCTTCTTCTTATCTTTGCTCTTGTGGGACTTGTGCTTGTGCTTGTGATGCTTGTGTTTTGTCTTTTTGGCCGCTGGCTCCTGTGAATTGTCTGCGACAGCCCCTTCGATGGCGATCGTCTCCTGCTGTTCCTGAACTGCCTCGACCACTGGCGACGTGTGACCAGCTTCGGGCAGTTCTGCGTCTGCCATCAGCACGTCAGCTGTGTTGGCGCTGCTTGCAGCCTGCGGAAGCATGCAAGCTGCAAGCAGCAACGTACAACCAGCAGGCTACAAAGCACATCGCAAACGGGCAAGGGACGGGTTGGATCAACGCACAAGACTGCGTTGTGCCAAGGGGCGTGTGGCTGGCGAGGTTTGTAACATGCACAGTGACATGCAAGAGCAGATGTCGCAGCTCACTGTACGAGGGACCCAAACGTCCTCCACACCTTCGCCACTAGAGTCAGTCTCCTCGCAGATACCATCACCGTCGCCTCGGCGGCACCCACCCATGAGCATTGCACAATAGCACCGCACAAGGTGCGCCACTTGAGAAGCATCCAGCTGCCGGAGTGAATAGCTCTGGCGCCTGGTAATCAGACTTGAGCTTCGATTCGAACTCGAAGCCGATCTCAAGCTGTGCATGCGGTCATGAGAGTGGCGCAGCAGACGCTGACACTGAAGCCCGCTCGCCGGGGATGTCACCTTGTCACAGATCAGGTGCGGGAACGGATGCATGTTTGCAAGGACCTGCTGATATGGACGCGCTCTTCTGGAAGGATGCATGCAGATGATGCAGTCCATCCATCATTCTTCAAGCTCATCAGGCAAGTCCCCCGCTTGTCGCCACAGTGATGCTCATCCGTCTGCAGATCTTGAGCGCGGTCTCAAAGGAGCTGTCCGGCTTCAGAGTTGGGGTATGCAACGTCTTCAGTGAGTCTCTATACACCACGAGAGAGTTCTGAGAGTTCTGAGTGCCTATGGCTGCTCTTGCTGTCTGCTCCTATGGCATCACATCGGCCGGGCGTCTCTGACCAATATCCGTCGATGCTGCAGTCCAGCACACCTCGGCCTCGCTGACGATCAACGAGGTAGGGTCCTGCAGGAGCGCATGCAAGTGTCGTACTGAGCACCCACAGAGGCTGAGTGGTGGCTGTGCTGTGGTGCAGAACGCAGACCCTGATGTCCGCAAGGACATGGAAACATTCCTGTCCAATGTTGCTGTGCCGGAGGTGCACAACCAGACGGTGTACTGTGAGAGTGTGCACAGCCGCACAGATGCTGTTTGCCAAAACCTGGCTACTGCGATGAGTTGTTCAGGCAGCCAGCTGTAGCACGAGCAGCTTTGGTCTTGCAAGCCTCTCCTGGAAGCACTTGACGCCTGCAGACCACTGTGGTGTGCCTTGAGCCTGCAGGGGCCAAAGGCGCCATGGGTGCACACAGATGAAGGTGTGACACCACATCTTTCGTCAGCAACATGTGTGTGTCCACTCTCAAAACCAGGACTGCATCATTCTGGTTTGCTACATACGTTGCACAATCCAACTGCAGGCGATGACGACATGCCTGCGCATGTCAAGTCAAGCATGTTCGGCTGCTCACTGAATGTGCCCATCACAAACGGCCGCCTCAACCTGGGCACCTGGCAAGGTGGTTTACTTTTTTGGTGTACATCTATGCAGACCTCCACAACTGCCGTTCGTATGCTGCACGGCTGCCGTTCAGTAGCTGTTTTCACTGCATGTCACCCTGTGCCGCACAGTGTCTATGCTATGATGGTGTCTGTGGCAGGGCTTTGGCTGTGCGAGCACCGGGACCGTGCTAGTGGGCGGCGTATTGTTGTGACTATAACAGGGGAGTAGCTAGAGACTGTGTGGCAGCAGTGAGCGGGCAAGGGCACAACAACATGAGGGCAAGGACGCCGCCCTGATGGCGTTTGGCAGCCTAGCGAGACACTTTGACTTGAGACGACCTGGATGCCACTCCGTTGCGTTGCCATGCACAGGCTGCCAGGACTGACATCAGCACCCAATGTCAAGTTCACATGGCCAAACGAAAGGGACAATGCGATAGGTTATGTCGGAGAGGAGTGTCCCTCTGACCTCTCGAAATCTGCCAGCGGTTGTTGAGCAGATCCCACCTGCCAAACTGACGCTAACAGGCAGCCAGCTGACCCCCTCTCATGTTGCACTGCTGATCCGCAAGCACAACTTGAATCAGAGCTGCTCTACCAGCATGCAAGGTCCATCGTCAAGCCAGTCGCTGAAGGAGCCAACATGGCCGCTGCCTGTATGGGTGTGTCCCGGCGCCAGCAGCTGTTACTGGCTGTCATTCGCCGAGGCAAGCCCATGCTTGAAGGAACATCCACTGAGGCCTTCAGCGAGGCTGATTGCTTCAGTAGCCGCCGCCCTGCGCAACATACAAACACAAGTTTGAGGACGATGTGCACATGAACTGATGCACCCTGTCACTGTGACAACATTGGACTCGACATGAAGGCAACGGCAAGGCATGAACCCGTTATATGCAGCACACCAGCACACGCAGTTCTGAGCACAGAGTAAGACATAGACTTACGCCGTAGCTGCCGCCATAGCCGCCGTCATCGTAGCGGCCGCCACCACCGCCACGGCGGCCGCCACCGCCACCACCGCCGCCGCCGAAGCTCTCGCGCCTGGGCGCACCCTGCATCCACCGAGCGTGAAGCCTGAGTGCAAGTCCGGCTAGACGATGAGCACAAGCCAACTCGTTCCAGAACGTGCAGCGGGTTGATGGCATGCCTATACCAATTTTGGCAAGGAGATGCATTTTGCACACCTGGGGGTTGGCGCCGCCGGGGCCCGTGACCTCGATGGCCTTGGGGCGGCCATCATCGGACTGGTCCACCACGAACTCCACCTGCTCGCCCTCTGCCAGCGAGCGGAAGCCATCGGTGACGATGTTGGTCTGCACGGACACCAAGAGTTGCGTGAGCAGGTTTTGAGAGGGCTCAACCGCTTGAAGATACGCTGTGGCAGGCTGCCAGGCGTCGCGTGCGTAGCTCGGGTGCAAAACATGATGTGGGCTGCGCAGGCGGCAAAACTGCGCAGCTGATATCTGCCCCCATCATGCAGGCAGCAGGCACTTGATGACAGACGCATCGCCTGACCACTTGCATGCATGCATTGCCGTTGCAGTGGTGTCACCTGGTGCACGAACAGGTCCTGCGAGCCGTCGTCGGGCTTGATAAAACCGTAGCCCTTTGTGACGTCAAACCATTTGCAGGTGCCTGCAGGCAATCAGGCGCCAGGGCGCGTCAGACGCAGCTTTCTACGCCACACACGCTTTGCAGAAGCGCAGGGTGTGCCAGCCCGAAAGCGGCGGCACAAGGACAGCGATAGATGCATTCTCAGGCAGCCACGGTGACGGCTGCCTGGGCGGCCTTACCTGTGGCCTTTTGGGCGACGCACAGCACGGTGCGGCTGCGGCTGGCGTACAGGGCGGTCTGGCGCGGCGCCAGCATCTGCACGGTGCCCGCCTTGCGGGCCACCAGGCCCGGGAGCCGCCTGAGGGCAAACATGGCTGCCGATGGGAAGCGCTGCACTGGAAGCAAAGGGGCTGGCTGCGAAGTGCGAGCCGTGTAGCGGGGCGACGCTGCTTCACCTGAAGGATACGCTGCAAACCCAAGAGGAGCAGGCGCAGCCATTTGCGCCTATTTGCTGCTCAGGAGGGCGGCCAAATCGGACTCTTTGCACAGTTCGGGATGATGGAGTTGTAAGTCGTAAGGCGTAAATCCTGGCAGCTTGGTGGGCAAAACTGGTGCAGTGCCCATCAGACTGAAAGGCAGGATCAAACTATCTTGCAAACCTGTGCTGACAGATCAGACGACCGGTTTTACCTAGCCCGTGTCGAGCAGTCCGCAGAAGTGCACAAGGCGAGCAACGATGAAGGGGGTTTGCAGCCTGTGTGTGGCGCTGTTGGCGCTCTGCGTCGCGGGCGCATCGGCCCAGACGCTGTACAGGCGGCCTGCAAATTTCAGCGGCGACTGTTTGCCATCGACGGCACAGGCCACCACCTTCGCCGCGGTCTTTCCCTCCGACTTCTTCGTCACCGGCGGCAAAGTCAGCAGCCAGGACACATCCACAACGGTGCGTGGTGTTGCTTGAGGTTGTGATCGCAAGCAGCCGCCGGCTTGCATCGGGATGGCAAGCAGCTGAAGCGTCGATGCATGCTCAGAGCCATTGCGCACGGTGCGGCGATCGCCCATTGCATCACGCACCCTATGTAGACGTATGTGCATGTACATGAGCATCGCTCTGACCGCCCTGCAGGTCACCTTCGCCAAGAACTTTGCAGTGCAATACTTCCCTACATACAAGGTGAGCACCGCATGTTTTCCGCAACGTCAGCCACATGCAACCCAGCCGATGCGCGGTTGTGAACTTTGACAGTGGTATTGCCGCAGGTCGTGACCAACACCTACGCCAACGAGACCTATGTGCTGTACCAATGCGGCGGCACCCGGCCCAGCGCCAACGCCGTGCCGGGCGCCAAGATCTTCGCCATCCCGCTCACCAGCGTCTCGGTGCCCGACACCGTTCCGTACGCCTTCCTGGTGAGGCCTTGTGCCACATGCTGGTTGCAGTAGTGGCAGCACACGCGGATGTGCATTGTGACAGGGCCGCAGGGTTGTGTGGCCTCCTTGACATACCCCGGATCACACTGCCGCAGGAGATTCTGAACGTCACAGACCGCGTGCAGTCGGTGAGCTCGCTGGCGGTGTCCCCCTGCGCGCAGCAGCTGCTGACCTGCAACAAGTGGGTGTCCTTGCACCTGTGCTGCATGCTGTGGCCTCCTCCTCCTTGCACGGAACCCTTTTGAGTGCGCCTGAGCTGCTGCTGTGAAGCCGGCTGGCAGTCATGCGTACCGTAACGGCGCGGTCTGCACTGCCCTCTGACCCTGCCAGAGATTTGGTCGGCATCTCGCAACCGTGCCCACTGGTAGGCGTCCCACAATAGGCTGCGCCAATCATCCAGCAGCAGCAATGATTTGTTGACGTCTGCAGGACGGCGCCGTCGAACCTGAGCGACGCCACCACGCTGTCGGCCACCGTGCTGCCGTACGTGGATGGCATCACAGCGACGGCGCCGATTGACCCGCCGGCGCCGGCGCTGGCGCCGATCTTCACATTCTCCGCCACACAGGACCCCGGTGAGGCGGTCAGAGCAATCAATGATGATGATGCCATTCATCATCTGCCTGGCAGGTCCGCAGACATCTCGTGCTGGAGCACTCTGCGCACTGATGCCGTAGGTCAGCGGGCGGTTCGGGAACCGAGGCCGCCTGTCAAACCTACAGATGGCTCAAGTTTGTCGTCCGCATGCCAGGCACGCTCAACCGCGCGGAGTGGGTCAAGTTCCTGGGCCTGTTCTTTAACAAGGAGAAGGAGGCGTCCACGTACTTTGACACCGTCAAGGCGCAGTACACGAGCATGAAGGTGCGCTTGGCAAGACACGACCGGGAAAACTGGCTTCCTGTGCTTGAACAGCGCCACGGCTGATACGTCCTCGTTCCACGTTTCGGATCAGCCTCCTGTGGTTGTGTGCATGTTTCGTGCTGGCATCGCTGATCTAGTGCCTGGAAACGCTGCAGCTGCTGTCCCCTGGTGTGCAGACCACCAACGCCGCCAACGCCAACAAGCCGACGGTCGCCTGGGTCAGCCACTTCGTGTTCGCGCCCGATGAGTACTACCAGATCAGCTTTGCGGCGTACAAGGTCCAGTACACGCAGGTGCAGTGCGAAGGCAGCACCAATCAATGTGCATTGATGCCATATGGTGCACAGGCTTTGCCATGCAATGCACGCCGTGCTTTAGTAACATCAAGGGTTGCTAGCCCTCCATCTCTGCACTCAGCCTGTGTCCTGCCAACAGCACTCCAACTCAGCCTGCCTGTGTTTGCGTAGGATGCTGGTGGCCAGATACTGTCGAAGGCGGCAGTGGCCGCCATCCCCGGCGTAACGGTCGACGCCTTCGACGTGACCAACAGCACCTTCGACTTCGCATGGAACGGCACGCAGAAGGGCTTCGAGTCGCAGGCGCAGGCCCGGCTCGCGTTCCTGGACGCGCTCGCAAACGTGCGCCCACCTCAGCCTGTTATCCTGCAGTAGTCGTATGGCATTGTTACGGCAGACCAGCTTATGGGGAAAAACATGGGTGCACACGGTTCTGCCGATACTGCATGTGTGTGACGCATGGTTTTGCCACAAGAGGTTGCGTCTACAGTCACAGCACCAATGCACCACACAGCGCCAGCATGCCCACTGTATTACGACTGTATATCGAGCGAGCCGCCTGCGCTGCATCAAGACATTCAGGGGTTAGGACCCCAGAGCTGTGTCACACAGCTGCGCAACACCACTGCAGCACGGCATCCCATGGTCCGTGGCTGATGTGCAGGTGGACGTCGTGGTCGACGAGACGTTTGCGCTGGACCCCACAGCCTACAAGTACGACCAGTTCCTGCAGGAGTTCGGCATCTCGCCGTCGCTGGCCGCGGGCCTGGCCTTCCTGAACGGCACCGACGCCTCCGCGTGAGTTACTGCACTGCCCCGTACCGGAAATTCGAAGTTCACGTTCTGCACTCTTGCGGGCGACCCAGAGGCAGCGTCCAAGGTGTAGAGGCAGGCGCACATCTGCAAGGGCAGTTTTCCCAGTGGGGCGAGGCCGTTTGCACTGCAGGAGTTGCGTGTTTTCCGCTTGTCGTTTGGTACTCCGGCACTGCTGCCATTGATTATGCGTCTGAGTGCATGCTGTATCGCCTGGCGGCAGGGTGCTGCGCGAGGATGGCCTGATGTCGGCGACGGGCGGCCTGGACTGGTTCGAGGGCGCCATCGCGCACCCCGAGGGCGTGCTGTCGGACCTCAGCACCGCCCTCACAGCGCCCACAGACCTAGTGAGCTGACCACCTGCACTCCTCATGCTGTCCCATGGAGCAGCTGCAAAGTGACCGCGTTGGATCTGGACGCCCAAGCTGAGCGACATGCTGCAGCCTGCGCATAATGCTTGAGACGCCGGCAGACGCGACAAAGGCAGCTGATCCGAGGTGGCCGGGCAGAGGCCTGAACTGCACAGAGCTATCGAGACATTACCTGGTGATGCCCTCGGAAATGTCAGTGCATGAGCCGTCATGACAGGCAGAATCGGTGTTGCCCTGCAGGACCGGAGCTTCACCTGGTTCCGCAACGTGCAGCAGGACCCCTCTGTGGTTGGCCCCGCCAACTGCACCGTGGCCGACGCCTGCGACGTGGCGCCCGCCCCCATCTGCCCCCTGATCAAGGAGTGCCCCGACGGCACCGTCGTCGACCTCGTGGTGAGGGCTGGAGACGAGTCCCTTGCCCAGCGCAAAAGTGTATGTTCGGGCTGGGTGGTGCCAGCCTGGCACCGCACCCTTGGTGTGAGAGCGAGCCTGTTCAGCAAGGTCAGCACGCCTTGGTGGGGGCAAGGTGAACATCAGCACAGTAGGAAGCGGACATGTGTGTCCTGAATTGCAGGCCGCAGGGACCTGCAAGTACAACGCCTGTGGCGGCAGCGGCAACGCGTCCGCCGCCGGCGCACCCGCCGGCAGCGGAGGCACGACGGCGCCCGCGCCGGCGCCCCAGACGGCGTCCGCAGCCGCCGCCCTGGCGCCGCTGGCCGCCGCCGCCGCCGGCGCAGCGCTGCTGCTGGCGCTCTGATCGGCGCATGTCAGCACCGTGGGATGTTGTAGCCATCAGCAGAAGTGTGATGGGCTTGTTGGCTTCGGGGGCTTGTTGGTGTGCAGCCTGCATGCAGCTGCTGCCTCTGCTCCTGCTGCCAGTCGGCAGCGGGATGTCTTTCAGAGGAGCGGGCGCAGCTGCGCGCAGGCTGCGCAGGGGTGGGGCGGGGCTGCAGCCTGCAGCGGGTGCATGGCTCAGCCGACTGAAGTGCCGTGACCCTGTTAGACAGCGCGGGGGCCTTTTGTGCTTGTTTTGAACTCCGTGCGCCGTGCCTGCCCAAAGCTTTGGGCGTTTTCAGAGGCCGCGGGCGCAATCTTTTCGCGGCAGCCGGCCATGACCTCACTGTGATGTCGTCAGACTCGGGCAGCGCCCTGACTCAAGTGCACCTTTGTGTGCCGCCCTTTATGGGGACGTAACGCACCAGTACTGTGGTCAGCAGACATACACCCGACCATATACGCTTGTAGGTCCCTATCAAGTGTGCTGAAGAATGGCTGAAGTTTGCTGCCGTAAAGGTGTCACACCATCCCACTCTCCTGTATCTGCTGTGCACTGGCCCATGGACACCCAGCTCACTGGCACCGGAAGCTAGGTTCCGTCCACAATGGTTGCCATGTTGATGGTATTGAGTGAAAGGACTCTGGTTGTCTGCAGGGGTCCTATCGACCAGGGGTGCTTGCACCAAGGGGCAGATGCATGCCGGGAGCGAGCCACATGACGCCTTTCGGACGCTGCAAGGCTGATACAAAGGCATATCCTTGGTTGCACGCATGCATGGCCATCTGCTTGGCTGCAGGACGCATCTCCACCGCTCATCAACGCCACTCCAGTTGCAGTCTGTGCATGTAAAGTGCGTGCATCCTTGCGTTCAGCGCAGCTGCACGCGGCCGATCGTCGCCATGTCGCAGCCGCAGCTGCCCAGGAGGAAGCTCGGGAACACAGGCATAGAGGCCTCGGTGCTCAGCTTCGGCGCGTCGCCGCTGGGCAGCGTATTTGAGGTGCACGCCTGGTGATGCATGCACCAACGCATGCTGAAGCATGCCCATTTGGTCGGTCCCTGAGCATACTACGCCATGTCGTTCCACATTTGCAGGATATAGACGAGGATGAGGGGGTGCGCGCAGTACACGAGGCCTTCCGCATGGGCATCAACTACTTCGACACGTCGCCGTTCTATGGTGGCACCCACTCCGAGCAGGTGCGCCCTGAGATCAGCAGCAAAAGTCGCCGTAAACACGTTTGAGCGTCTAGACCGTCCCTACGCCTGCAGATACCACGTGCAACAGCTGCATGCTGGATGTGGTGCGGCCCACAGCCACGGCTCCATGCGCAGGTGCTGGGGCGCGCGCTGAAGGACCTGCCACGAGACCAGATCGTCGTAGCCACCAAGGTGGGCACCGTGGTGCTGCGCATGCACAGCAAGCTGGATCAGCTGAAGCACAGCGCATTGAAGCAGAGCTTGCGACCTGCATGATGGGGGACACTGGAGGCACAGTTGGCAACATGCCAGCGTGCCTTCCTGTCCCACCGCTGTCGCAGCCGCGCACTGGCAGGCGTAGGGCAGCACAGCCGACGCTGGGCACACTGCACACCTGAAAGACTGGGCGATTGCCAGCCTGGCACAGGTGGGGCGGTATGGGCCGGAGGAGTTCGATTTCAGCGGGGAGCGCGTCAAAGCCAGCGTCTCAGAGAGCCTCCAGCGGCTGCAGGTGTGTGCTTGCCGGCAGAGGTGTCAGTTGCCACACCAAGTGGTCCAGCAGTGACGCCTCACCTATAATACATCAGCCAAGCGGCGCTCTGTGTTGAGTCAATCATGAGGTAGACCAGCCAAACCCCCAAGGGTGCGCCATTGCAGGTCGACTACATTGATGTCATCCAGACGCACGACATCGAATTTGGCGACCTTGATCAGGTGCCAGGTTTGCTGTCGTTGCAGCCAAGACTTAGATTAAACCCGCTGCACAGCAGCTCAGCATGTCAGCGGTTTGGGCCCCTGCATGGCACCACCCCATTGCAGCTTCGCGGGCGCAACGCTGTCGTCGCATGTGGGCACTTATGGCGGCATCACACGGTGCAGGTCGTCAATGAGGCGATACCGGCGCTTGTGGAACTGCGGGAGCAGGGGTTGGTGCGCCACATCGGCATCACCGGCCTGCCGCTGAACGTGTTCAGGAAGGTGTTGGACAGGTGAGCGGCCCGAGATATGCGCAATGAGCAGGACGGCATGCCAAGCCAGCAAGGCTGTACATGAGAATACCGCGTGCTGTGGAAACCGGTTGCGAATGACCCCTGCACTTGTTAGCCCTGCACCTCGTGATTTCAGCAGGGACCACCAACATTGCAGCATTTCCTGCAGGGTGCCCGCCGGCAGCGTGCAGCTGGTGCTGTCGTACTGCCACCACGCGCTGAACGACCGGTCGCTGGGGGAGCTGCTGCCGTATTTACGGAAGAAGGGCGTCGGCGTCGTGAACGGCAGCGTGCTCAGCATGGGCCTGCTCACCAACAAGGTGCTGAACACAGCAGCTCTGGCGCTTCACTGCTTTTGCCAAGTCGTGGCCGTACCATGTCGTCTCAGCCAAGCCTGCAGCAGGGACTTGCAGCATGCAGTCGCCGCAACAAGCATCACACCACCAGGTGCAGCAGGGTATGGCCCAGCCACTTGTGACGCACCGGGACGCGCTGTGCAGGGGCCTCCAGACTGGCACCCAGCGCCACAGGAAGTGAAGGAGGCGGCAGCCAAGGCAGCGCAGCACGCCCGGGACGCGGGTGTGGACATCGCAAAGCTCGCGATCATGGACGCGGTGCGAGCGGAGGACATCCCCACCAACCTCGTCGGCTGCGCATCCAGGGAGCAGGTGCCGGAAACTTGCCCAGCATGGTGCCTGTTGCTGAGGCACGCTGCATCCGTGGAGAAGCGGCATGTTGTTGAGGCATACGCGATTTTTCTGTATTGCACATCTTTCATGCGCGGCAGCGGGGTGGTGAGCAGGCTGCAACAATCTGTGTGAACTGCAAGGTCCGTGCGCTGCGCAGGTGCGGTTCAATGTGCAAGCGGCTCTGGAGGGCTTGGGGCTGGTGCCGTCAGACAGCCGGCGGAAGGAGGAGGAGGCGCTGCAGGGGGTGCGAGACATCTTGAAGCCGGTCATGGACACCACCTGGCCGTCGGGGCGGCCGGAAAACAATTGAGCAGGGTGCAGCCTCCAGCATAGCTTGCGCAGCCTCAGCTTCATGCAGAAGCATGGCGCTCCCCTGAACGGGCATGAACTCAGAACTGTGCACTGGCTGTGGCAGCTCGGCAAGTGTGAGGAGTCACGCTTATGATGACCTAGCTCAGTTTGGCTGTCTGGCGCTTGCGCAACCAAGTGCACGGGCAACTCCAGTCCGTGCCTTTCCTACTGCTGATGTCCGCACCAGCTGCTCAGTCTTCAAGCCAGATGCCGTCTGTACAGGACTACAGGTCATCAGCGTCAGCGCATGCCAGGCAGAAGCGCACAGCGTCGCGGTGCTGGAAGACACAGGATGTTCCTGAGGCACGCTCGGAATGCCATGCCTACCATTCGTCAGCACTCACAGCCAGCAACATCCTTGTCTCACCTCAGGGATCAGTCTGCACAAATTTCAACCTTTGCTCGGGAGGATTTCATACCATTCCGATCATTACGTCAGGCTTCAACAGGACACAAGGAAGTTCATGCGGGGAGCCCTACAGGAAGTCGCAGTCGGCCAGGTTACTCTTTGGCGCTGATGCAGGGCCATTCCAGCGGGAGGGGGCGCAAGACACAGCGCGGGAGGGGCAAGGGTGCGGCCCAGCTGTGTCCGGAACAGGGTTTACAGCCGCTGTTTACTTCGGCGGCCGCCCGTCCGACCAGGGTTTAGGCACGGTCCCAGGGCGCTGACCCCAGCCACTGTTCCCCAGCTGGCTACCACAACACGCCCACACCCACATCACGACTACCGTCCCACACCACCTTCAGCGCCAGCACCTGCACCGCTGCGCTGCCGCCGCCGCCGCTGCATCGCCACTGATCAGGTGCGTTTTGATGCATGTTCGATGCTGACTGTCAGACAACATGTTGCCGTCGCACCGCTGCCGTCCGGCAGCGGATGCCTCGGCCTGCAGACGCATCACATGCACTGCAGCCTGCGATTGCGGGTGCTGCGCGGCGACATACCATGCCGTTGTGCATGTTCTCGGCCGACGGTGTTGTCGGCTCAACAACATGGGCGGGCCCTGTCGTAGCTTCTTATGTCACAGTTGTGCGGTGCGGGCCCCACGGTCTAGGCCATCAGATCATGCCCGCCTCACAGCAATGCATGGCGCACAGTTTGCTCGCGGGGTCCATGACCGTGGCGCTTTTTGTTACCTTGTCATGATGCCGTCCGCTTGCGACGGTGACACTTCGCCCGCCAACCGACTGCAAGTGCACTGGGTGTGCTCGGATCGATGTTACTACGCGCTTGTTGGTATTGGTCTGGCGCGGTCTGCGATACAGCCGGGCTGCACCTGGCATTTTCGTCGATGCCCCAAGAGGCGCTGAACTGAACAGCGTCATCTTATTTCCACGTGCAGAGGGCGCAGGAGCCTCCACAGCCATGGCAAACCGGATGTTGACGTTCGCGCTGGCGGCCGCTGCTCTGCTGGCGCTTCTGGCCTGCGCAGATGCATCGGTGAGCGGGGCCTGGCTTCAATCCCGGCTGCATGGCTGGGGTGTGCACACGTGCCTAGGGCGGCGGCGCACGGCAACGGGCCGCCTGCGCCCTGCATGCGTGCTCAACGCTGTGTCCAAGGGGTTACCAGTGCAGCTTGCACGGGTGGGGCTGGTGGGACACCTGTACTTGCGCCGTATGCCCCGCCGCTGCAAAGTAATCGGAGGGGCCGACCGACAGAAGGTCATTTCTGTGGCTGAGCAACTTACAACCATTACCCGCATCTTCCCCCTTTCACAGCCGCAGGTGCCTGATCAGCTGCTGTTCATAGGTCTCTTGTCAACAGTGGGAATCGTGTCTGCCGCGCAGGCCAACGGGCAGAAGAACCCCAACATCGTGAGGCGCATCCTGAAGCTGCACAACGACCTGCGGGCGCAGCACGGGTCGCCGCCGCTGCGGTGGAGCGGCAAGCTTGCCCAGTCAGCCCAGGTAGGCATCACCGACGATCAACTCCCGGATCACATGCGTTACATACCAGCAGCACTACGGTTGCTTGAAGCGCCGGCGGCGGTAGTGCCACTCACCATACTATACCGCGCGAAGTAGTGCGGTGCGGCCCCTCTCGCAGCAGATCGACGCCCTGATTACCAGGCGACCGATGCACGACGCTCGTAACACTCGCCGGGGGCTGCTAGTACGCCGCTGCAGCCCCTGCTTTTGCATAAGGCCCCCGCCGCTGGCATGCGGGTCTGACCCGGACAGGCCACCGCCGCCTGGCCCGACCGGCATGCATGCATGCAGCCGTGCTGGCGCCCCCAGTCGCGTGCCTGTGGAAGCGTGGCATGCCCACTGCAGCCCCTGCAGCATGCGCGCGCATCCCATGCTGACCGGCAGCGGCGGCGGTCATCCCGGGCCACCTCCACACCGCCTGTGCAGCGACACCAGCTGACGTGCCGCCTGCCACCCTCCGCTGCAGACGTGGACCAACCGGTGCATCTTCGGCCACGACATCACGGGGCTGCGCGCCGCGGGGTACGGCGAGAATGTCGCCATGGGCTTCGCCACCTGGGACGACGCCGTGAAGGCCTGGCTGGCGGAGAGCTCCATGTACAACTTCAACAGCCCGGGCTTCTCCGACGCCACCGGCCACTTCACGTGAGTCGCTGTGTGCGGTGCGATCAAGCGCTGCGCAGCAAGCACCGACCTTGAATCCTGTGTCTGTCCCGGCTGTGTCTGCTGCGCTTGGCTGCGGATTGGTGTGCAACCTGCAAAAGGCCCGTCTCCTGCTTCCGCCAGCACTCGCAGCAGTGAGCGAGGCGCTGACGCGCTGTTGCTCTGCTGCGCTGCAGGCAGGCCATCTGGAAGGGCACCACGCAGGTCGGCTGCGCCAACACCAACACCTGCGGCGGCGGCAAGATGTTCAGCTGCCGGTGCGCTTTGGTTGGGCAGGCTGTTGTTGGAGCCGCGCTGAGGCACCTCTGCACTCCCTTCCGGCTGGGAGGTCGTTGCCTAGGTGTTGGATGTGCACAGGAGCTGCTGGCAGTGTGCTCAGACATGTTCACGCAGTCACCCAGTGGCTAAACCGTCGCCGCAGCTGAGCTTGCATCCCAATGCTGACTGCTACCATCTGCTGGTGCCGCAGGTACTTCCCACCAGGCAACTACATCGGCGCGTTCCAGTCCAACGTGCGCCGTGCCGGCAAGAAGTGATGCGGCTGCAGCGTCAGCAGCAGGCCCGCCCACCCCCCCTGCAGCATCAGCAGGCAAACAGAGTGTAATTGAAGCGTCATCATGCAGCAGACGCCGAATCAGCAGCAGCAGTCAGAGTAGACACAGGCCGGGGCCGCCAAGCCAGCAGCTGCACTTGGCGGCCCTGCAGCAGATATGCCTAGGTAGAGCAGCGGTGTCGCCGAGGCTCCGGCGTCGCCGGCAGGGCACCAATTGTTTCGGCGCACATTGACACAGTTGTGTGTTTGACAGTGTGACGTATTGCCGCACCCCGCGCATGTGCTGACCGGCCATGCGCTACAGGGTGCGGCCCACACCTAGCTATGAGGAAAGGACAAGAACAGCTTTGTGTTTTGGCGTGCTGAAGGGTGGATCGGGTAGGCAGAGGGAAGGCAGCAGGGGTTAGGAACTCAATGTCCAAGACCATGTTGAGATTCGGATGTGGGTGTGATCAGACTATTGTTGGTGTGCCGTGACATGGTAAATTTCCTCAGATTGAGTCCCGCCCAGGGATGTGTATGTCGTGCGATGGCAGTCTGTTTTCGTGACCTTTTGACCTGTGCGGCATTCGCCAGTGGCCCGCAATGTTGAATTGCAACATTTACTGGTAGCAGTGAGAGCTTCTTGCCAATTCAGGTCTGTAAACCTCTCCTGGACATGTGTAGCCAAAACTATGCAGCATTCTCCACGAAAGTGTACACAGAAGTGTGCTCCGAATGACTGCACTGCACTCGTTGTACCAACCGTTGAAGTCCACACATTAAACCGCTGGCCTTGCTTCTACCCACACCGTGACGGGCACAGCAGCAACTCTTTCTTGCTGAGTCCTGCGACTGCGGTCGGTCTGCGCTGTCACAGGAATGGCAGCAGGAAGTACTCCGAGTAGAACAGCGTCCAGATGCCCTTGTAGAACCCAGCGATCGCTGCCTTGCTGAAGTCCTCCTTCTGCGCCACCTGCACAGCAGCAGCAAGGGTTTGCGCACGTTGTGGGACGTTAAACGGGAGGCTGCACAGAGGTCCGCAGGGCAGCACTCGCGGCTGGCATGAGGCGCCTTCAGTGTACCAGCACCCACCCTGGGGCAGGTGTTGGCTAGCAGGGCCAGGGCATGGGCGGGCTGACCATGAGCGGCGCAGCAGGGCTGGGGTTTGCATGCCCTGGAAAGCCCACCCTGGTGTAGTGGATCGCCAGCAGGCCCAGCGCCGCGTGCGCGCCGACCATGAGCGGCACATTGAAGGCGTGCGGCATGCGCCAGGCCAGCACCCCGGCGCCCACGTAGTTGCACAGCAGCAGCGCCAGCGCTGCAGGGAAGCACAGCCGTCAGCGTGCCAGAGCCCGCAGCTTGTTGCGCTGCCCACTGGTGCCCCGGGCCCGCCTGGCGGCCGTGCCCAGCTGCATCCGAAGACGTGCAGCACGGTGCAGCAACTGCAGTCCGAGCTCTGTGACAGCGGTTGCGCGGGAGCGACCCACCCAGCAGCGCCAGGCGGTTGGCGCCCAGCTGCGTGGCGAAGGTCTGGATGTTGAATTGGCGGTCTCCCGCGATGTCGGCCATGTCCTTCGTCAGCGCGATCACGGTGGCGAACACCGTCACAAACACCGTGATGAACCTGCGCGTGGACCTCTCAACGTGTTTATCACTTCCAGCTAGCTACTGGTGTCGATAGGCAGCAGCGTTGTAAATTTGCAGGCTGGCTGCCGCCGACTGCGCAAACTTGCGGGTTGCCAGAGGCCCCAACGCTCAGGAGTGCTCTGCACATGCAGCCTCGGCTGCTGCAGCGCGCTCGCCCAATGCCCGCTCAGACCGCGGAGTTGACTCCGGGGCACGGCAGGGACCAGCCAGGGAGCAGCACATGTGACGGGCGCACCCGATGGCGGGGCTCCAGGAGAAGGTGTTGAGCCCGATGGCGGCGCGGGTCGCGTAGTACACCCCGAAGTTGAGCAGGAACCCCCGCACGGTGGCGATGATCATGAACGCCGGCACCGCGAACCGCTTGAGCCGGAAGGGCGGCACGCTGCAATGAAATGACGCAACGGCAGCAAGGTCAGCCCAGCGGAGAGCTCCGCATGTCAGTTCTGCTGTGCGGTGTGCCGCTGCCCATGTGCATGCGCCCTCAGGGCGTCGCTGCCGCCGCGAGGTCACGCTCAAGCAGGCAGGCTGCCTGGTTCCGGTACAGGGTGCACGGCCTCGTTGCACTTCCTCCGCGCCCCACCTGTAGACGGTCCCCAGCGTGAGGCCGAAGCTGTACAGCGCGGTGATTGTGCGCCCGAAGTTCAGGCCTGCGCCGGGGCGAGACGCAGTTTGGACGAGTTGCTTGCACCCGCGTGCAAGCACTGCTGCGTCAGAGCAGCAGCAGCCACACCTGCCGGCTGGGGTTCTGCATCCCCAGCACACTGTGGGCCCAGAGGCTTGCTGGATCGCACCACTGCAGCAGCGGGTCAGCCAACTGAGGCAGCGGGCCGGACTCACTGGTGATCGTGAAGCCGGTGGCGGCGAGGCCGATCACCAGGGCCCACGCAAGCGCCGGCGACAGCTCGCCTGCACACACCGGGGCTTCATTGTGCGATGGCTGCCGTCACTCCAGGTGCAGCGTGCAGGGCATGCCTCGTGCAATCCCTGAACACTGGCTGGAACCGTGTGTTGTTCCCCGTGTTGGTCAGTGCCCGGCCTCACCGGCGGCGACCGGCAGGAAGGGCTTGTTGACGGCGTCGATGTCCACGTCGTAGATCTGGTTGATGCCCACGATGTAGCCGTTGCCCGCCAGCAGCGCCACCACCCCGAGCGCGGCGCGCGGCAGCAGGCCCCAGTCGATCAGCTGCGGAGTTTTGCGGTGAGTCAGTGAAAAAATAGTGCCGCCAACCCATACTGAACCGGTCACTAGGTTTGAACAAACAGCAGCTCCAGCGTGGGCATGGACCACGCTGTGGTCCTCGTAGTGCACACTGTTGGTATTGGCTGCTCCGCCGAGGCTTGAGATCTGCAGCGTCCTGGACGATGCTGCTTTTGCACGATATCTGAGGGGGCTCACGTGCTGATTTTCCAGCAGCGCGCGGGCCGTGACGGCGCTGGCGCCCAGGATGGTGCCCCGGATCGTGTGCGGCCGCAGGAACTTCCAGAACGCCGCCCGGAAGGCGTTCACCCGCTGCGCCACCGACAGCTGGTGCCCGCCGCCGCCGCCGCCCTGCAGCGAACGAGGACGTCAGGTGAGCCACGGCGTGGGCTGCACTCACTGCCCCATCTGCTCCTTGCACACGTTGGATGCGCCCTCACAGCGGCGCAAGCCATCCCCAAATTGCATCTCCAACGACATGTTACGCAGCGACCTCGAAGGCCGGGCTGGCTGCTGCCGACGCGCATGTCAGGGTCCCTGCCCGCTGCAGGCGCCGCCGCTGGTGCCGCTGCTTCTGACAAGCGGGCTGCTGCTGTTGCGGTGCCTGGAATGGCCTCAGCCATGGCCGGCGCCGCAGCTGCCTACCAAAGTGCAAGGCTGTCGCAGGCCGCTGCTGGGGTTGCAGCATGCCGCTATACATTGCCGCACTCCTGATCCAGATGGTTGCATGCCACGTTTCGGATTGCAATGAGATGTTGACGCGTGGCACATGCATAATGGCACCGGCAAAGCTGACATGCATGTGAGGCTCACTGTGTGTCCCAAGCAGGGGTCTCACCCTGCATGGCACTGCATCATGTCAAGGTCAAGGGGCTTGGTGTTGAGCGATCAGCTGGGCCTGCTATCTGAGGCTACGAGTGTCACTTCATTCTTGCTCCTGCATCAGCGGCGCAAACTGCATGCTCACAGTCGCTCACCGCGCATACGACAAGTGTATCGTCTGATCAACCAGTTTGCTGTGCAAGGTTGGCAATACATAGCAATCAAGGGGACGCTGACGCCACTTCATCTGCAGCTGGGCTAACGAGATCAGCGGTGAGTTAGGGCCACCGTAGACGGACTATCAGATAGATCGAGTGTTGGCATCGTGGCACCAGGGCGAATGGCGCTGGCCTGCATGTGCCTGGTGCAGTTGTTGATCGCATCGGCGGGCTGGGATGAGGGCCGGCATGTTGGAAGCAGGGGGCTTGCAGGCGTCGCCGAATGGTGGATTGCTGCAAAAGGCGCCGCTGCGCGCAAGGCAGCAGTTCCGAATTTCCGATGCATGTCGGAGGCAGACCCGGGCGCAGCCGGCGCGGCTCCGCTGCAGTGACAGAGCATCTGAGGCGATCGCTAGTGGCAGCGCAAATATCAGCAACGGCAGCCAGTCAGATGAGACAAGCAGTGCAGCGCCCAGGCAGCTGGGTGACAACGGCCATCGCTCAGGCCAGGATTGCATCAGCGGCGGCTTGGAAGCCAGCAATGGTGCCAACAGCGGGTACAACCTGAATGAGCATCCAGTTTCCCTCAATGGCAGCAACGGCAGCGGGCCTGCGCGGCAAACGCCGCGTCTTGTGGGTGCCTACGACAGTGACTCAGAGCAGAACAGTGTTTTGACAGCGCTGGATCAGCGAATACTGGCTGGGGAGTACACAGACGCCGGCTCGACAAAGGCCAAACTGACGAAGCCTGCGCGGAGGGTCCTGTCTAAAGGCTTCGGCCCTGGTGAGCGATTTGCCAGTACGCGCGCGCATCAGCGGTGCATCATCCTCTCTTGCCTGCCCTCCTTTAGGGCACTCGCCCTGTACGCACGCGCTTCAGTCCTCCAGACCTGGCCTGTCGCTCTACTGCGCCAAGGATCATCATATGTGCACCCCATAGCCGCAAGCAAGCGGCCGCTCCGGCATGCATGGTGGCTGTCACACCGCGCCGACCTCCCGCGGCAAGGGGAACCAGCGCGGTCTGATGCTTGCCGCATCATCAGACCGCCTGCTGGTGGCTCTGTCTCATGTGGGTGTGGCACCGTGTGGCAGCTCTGCCACGGCACCCACTGGACTGGCTGAGTGTGGCGGTCTGCGCCCGATGTGCAGGTCGGGCGGCGGCGCTGGCGCTGGCGAAGCGGGCGCGCACCTGGGAGCGCGACGCCGCCGAGCGCATGCCCGAGGCCACAGGTGGGTGCCACCTGCTTGTGGCAGGATCGCGGAAGGACTGGGCATGGGCGGGTTGACCTGATATGCTCAGCATGACGCTGCACACTGTCAGCGCCTCGGGGCTGTACATGGGCATCCAGCCCAGCGTCCCGGCGCACAGCCCTGTTGCTGCATGAGAGCGGCGATTGGACTCACCTCTGCGTGCTAGTCATCTGCAAGCCATGCTGCAGGGGGCTTGGAGTGTGTTTACGCGCTGTTCCTGCAACAGGTGACGTGCGGGAGATTGTTGGGCAGCCCGTTTTTGTGCCGCTCTACAAGCTGTTTTTGACGTACGGCAAGATCTTCAAGCTGTCCTTCGGCCCGAAGAGTTTTGTCGTCATCTCTGACGCTGCAATGGCAAAGCAGGTACGGCTTCGCACAAGCTTTTGTTGAACCTGAGTGACCTGCTGACCCAATAGTGACCGACCATGTGTGCTGGGCATGTGTGCAGTTCCTGATTGGATCATGACATGACCTTGTTGTTCTGCTGGTGCAGCTGCTTATGACCAATGCGAAGAACTACTCCAAGGGCCTGCTCTCGGAGATCCTGGAGTTTGTGATGGGCAACGGCATGATCCCAGGTGCGCACCCGTCTGGCCAGCAGTGCAACCTGTTGTGCGAAGTATCACAGCTCCATGTTCACAAGCAGTGCACTCGCAGAGACATCGTACCATATGTGTCTCAACTGTCCCAAAGCGTCTGAGTCGTATCTGGTGGGTGCCCCGCAGCTGACGGGGAGATCTGGAAGACGCGGCGGCGCGTCATCGTGCCGTCGCTCCACAGAGCGTACATCGCCGCCATGATCAGCATGTTCGGCGACTGCACGCTGCACGCGACCAGGGTGGGTTTAGGGTTTAGGGCAACATGGCGCGCCGGCCGCCCCAGCCTTGCTGTGCAGCGCTGTCGATTGGCCGTGTCACTTTCAAAGGATGACCTGCTAAACCTGCCCCAGATGAGGCATGGCGCTCCAGCGCCGTTACGGCAGCTGCTGTCTGTCCTGCGCCTTGTGTACATGGAGTTGCAGCGCCGAGCCTTCGCATATTCCGATGCATCGCAGCTGCTGGAGGAGGCGGCAGACAGCGGGCGGGCGATCGAGATGGAGAACCTGTTCTCGCGGCTCACCCTGGACATCATCGGCAAGGCGGTGTTCGACTACGACTTCGACTCGCTGACGCACGATGACCCCGTCATCCAGGTGCTTATGCACCTTGGTGGACCGGCAGCAGCACCTGCTGCTTGTCGGCAGCGCTGCGTCTGCAGCAGTGTCTGCGCTCTGTCAGAAGCAGTCCGTGTTGGGGTGGCCCCATGCTTGAGGCTGTCTGGTGTTGGGCCGCCCGTCGAGGTGCTGAAGCGTGCTACGTGCCGCAGGCGGTGTACACAGCTCTGCGGGAAGCCGAGTACCGCAGCACAGCCTTCGTGCCCTACTGGAAGGTGGGCAGGCGGCCGACCCCCGCTGCAGCAGCCCTGCAGCAGCCCTGCACCAGCGTGCCAGCAGGCAGTGCTGCAGCAGCAGGGTCCAGCTGCTGCAACAATATCCGCCTGCAGGCCCAGATTCCAATTCCGAATGTTGCCGCCCCTGACCCAATGCTGGCACCCCCCCGCAGGTGCCCCTGCTGCGGTGGCTGGTGCCCCGGCAGCGGCGCTGCACGGAGGCGATGCAGATCGTCAACACCACGCTGGACCAGCTCATCAGCAAGTGCAAGCGCCTGGTGCGCAGCACCAGACTGGGCAGTGGCAGTAGTACACTAACAATGTGCAAGATGGTGTTTCAGCAGCCGTGCATGCGCGATCAGCGTGGTGCTCCTGTGTGTTTGACGGCTACAGTAGTCACGCTTGGAGCACCGCAGCTCGCACAGAGCTCGCACCAGCCGGCAGCGCTGTCAGCAGGAGAATCTTTCACTTCGTGAGTGGCACCCTACTGCATGGTCTTCACCCGCGCCCCACAGGTGGAGACGGAGGACGAGGAGTGGACGGAGGACTTCGTGGGGGAGCGGGACCCGTCGATTCTCCACTTCCTGCTGGCCAGCGGCGACCAGATCTCCAGCAAGCAGCTGCGCGACGACCTGATGACGCTGCTGATCGCCGGCCACGAGGTGGGGACGCTGAACCCTTGACCCAGGCTTACTACGCTGTTGCCATGGGAACTGCATCTGTTGACTACTGTTCGTGTCAGTGCTGTTGATGGCCTGACCAGTTTTTCGGGCAGTAGTCAGCAGGGCAGGCCGTTAGCTGCTTGTGCAACATGCTGTGCTGCAGACAGCAGCAGGCATTTGCCTGGTGCTGTTGTGGCACAGGTGGGAGGCACAAGCCGTCGGTGCCGGACGTTTTGCAACACACAGAACGTGCCAGAGCATGTCTCTGTCTGCAGAACAGGCTGGATTGCTCAGTCATGCGGTGCATTCACTGTTGCCAGGCACCACTGGGTTGTTGGAAATGCTTGACATCGGACCCACCAGCCACAAGGTGCCTGCGAACGACCAGCACTTCATGTGGGCGTTGTGGCCGCAGACCACGGCGGCGGTGCTGACTTGGACGCTGTACTGCCTGGCGCAGCACCCGCACCACGTGGCCACGCTGCGCGCCGAGGTGCCCCCCCTGCAGCAGGCTTGCATGACCCCGGCACGATGCATCTGGTGCATGCCTGCCGCTGGGATGTTGACACAACCGCAGGCACGGCTGCAGCTGGAGCTGTGTGAACTGTATCACGCCGCCAGCTTCGACCTGTCTGTTGCCGCGTGGTTGACCTGGCGCCCAACACCGCCTGTACGCGCGTCAGAGCTGCCACAGCAGGGTACCATCATCCTTCGCAAAATGCGCAGGTGGACGGGGTGCTGGGCGACCGGTCGCCGAACCTCGACGACATCCGGGCGCTGGGCTTCACCACGCGCTGCCTGAACGAGGCGATGCGGCTGTACCCGCAGCCGCCCGTGCTCATCCGGCGCGCGCTGGAGGACGACATCGTTGGCGGCTACAGGGTGGGCGCCCTTACCGCTGCATCACTCTCCGCGACAGTGATGGACCGCCAGACCATGGCCACTCACTATGCTACGATGGTTGCCACTGTTGTCGGCGGGACGAGCAGCTTGTCAGCTGCGAGATGCAGCTGTCGCCAGGGGCCATAAAACTTTTGCACTGTTGCATGCATGAGCTGGTTGCAGCTGCTGAGATGCTCAGGCGTCCAGATTTGCCGACGAATTTCTCCTGACAGCGTGTGCCTTGCATCTTGCCAACAGGTCGAGAAGGACGCGGACATCTTCATCAGCGTGTGGAACCTGCACCGGTCGCCGGAGTACTGGGAGCGCCCCAACGAGTTCGACCCCACGCGCTTCGACCTGTCCGCCGGCGTGCCCAACGAGACGACGCACAACTTCGCGTACCTGCCCTTCGGCGGCGGCCGCCGCAAGTGCATAGGCGCGCGCCGGGCGCTGCATGCTCAGCGTTCGCAGCACGTGCAGCAGCGCCGCCATGCTGCCTGGTTGGCACCGGCATATGCACCTTGCGACCTTGCGGGCAAGCCGCCCTGTAGTGTCAGCGGCACTGCCTCCCTTGAGCTGTGCGGGACCTGCTCTGACGTGATGCTGTACGTGCAGGCGACCAGTTTGCGCTGTTTGAGGCGGTGGTGGCGCTGGCGATGCTCATGCGGCGGTACGAGTTTGCGATCGACCCCAGCGCGCCCGAGGTGCGGTGGTGTGGCGCCAAGGCGTCGTAGAACAGCTGCACCCAGCCTTGGCACTTGCCGCAGCAACCGCTCCTTCTGCACTACACACTTTGTATGCCTGCTCACCGAAATGGCTCAAGATGGCAGGCGGTAGTGGACATGGTGTGAATCGGTGTTGGCAGGCTTTGCTGAAGGGTTGCCGGAAGCGAACGCCACCTTGACGTACATTGTGTTGCCCATGACCGTTCGGAACCGTGGGTGACTGTTGCCACCAATCTGCAGGTGGGCATGACGACCGGGGCCACGATCCACACCAGCGGCGGGCTGCAGATGCATGTCCGCCGCCGGAACACCCAGGTCTGTGCAACCGTGTATCAACTGGCGCTGGGGCTGTGTATTTCAGTGCCGAGCAGTGCTGCAGCCTTCACATAGCATGTTGTCATTTGCTCGCCGCTGTCTCTGGCTGTCTCGTCACAAGTTTAGGAGTATCCACATACCTGTGCAGCCTGCTGACATGGCAGTGCTGACCCTGCAGCCTGCGGCATCCAGCAACGGCGCCGGCCCAGCGGCAGAGGCATCCGCAGGCGCAGCGCCGCAGCAGCAGGCCCAGACAGTATGACACAGCAGCTGCGGACGCTTTCGGGTCTGCATGGCAGCCGCTAACTGTCATTACAGTCCAGCAGCAGCATCAGCAGCAGCAGCGAAAAGTTGGAAGTGCCAGCGGCGCATAGTATGCCTTGTCAGCATCGCGCTTCAGCAGCAACATGAACAGCGGGCCTCACGGCTTTCGCACCCTTTTGTGTGGCACGTTCCTGTGCCAGCTAGAACTTGAGACCACCATGTTAGGGGTTTTTGGGGTGCTCTGCGGCTTCTGGCCGCACTGTTTGTGTGACTTGTGACTAAACTGCTGCGCATGCAGCGGCGCATGCTGCATGCGCCTTTTGGCGATGGTCTTGGTTGGGATCGCTCTTGCTGTCTTCGTAGGGGCGTACGCCCTTATATATCGGGTTGCCTTTGTTAGGTCTGGGCTTTTGGGGGCACATTGCCTGTGGGGATGCTCCAGGGTGTCTAGATTCGCCGGCCAATTGGGGCACACTGCACACTCCCATGCTCCAGGGTGCCATGAAGCAACACAAAACGGTTTTGCGCTGCCTGGCACCGAGCATCTGCGTTTAGGCTCCTGTAAGGGAAGGCACCCCGACTGTTCAGTGCAACCATCCTGAGCACTGCTGACAATTTCGCCTGCAGCAACCCTCGGCAGATGACCTATACCCCACTGAAGGCAATACCCTGCACGACTGAACAGCTGGAATACTAACTGCGGGCTTCGTACACGGCCACCTCCATCATCGATGGCAAAGTATTGCTTGCAACGCCGCAACCAGGGTACAAGCAGTCATACAAGGCCCACCCAGTGTTCTGATTGCCCTCCGCTGTGACTCTGGTGCGGTCGGATTCTCGGCGGCAAACCCTCCCACTGGAACTGACGCCACACCAGTCGCCGGTCAACGCGCTCGCCGCAATCAGCCCGCCTTCAGGTGCAGCCCGTGATACCGGCACCATGATCGCCCGCTGCATCCTCATTGCCGCTCTGGCAATGTGTTCAGCAGCCACAGCCAGCGGCGCGGTGCTGAACACGCGAGGCGTAGGAAGCGCTACCACGATCAATCAAATCCTGACGCTGCACAACAACCTCAGGACCAAGTACCGCGCGCCGGCGCTGAAGTGGAACACCACCCTGGCCGCATCCGCTCAGTCGTGGACCAACCAGTGCAAGTTCTCGCACGACGTGACGACGCTGCGGCGGCTGAACTATGGCGAGAACCTGGCCATGGTCAACGGGCCGCCCAGCTACGACGTGTGGCCCACAGGTATCAAGGGCTGGAGCAACGAGGCGTCCCTGTACAACTTCGCGGCCCCCGGCTACACGCCCGCCGCCGGCCACTTCACGCAGATGGTGTGGAAGGGCACCACGCAGGTGGGCTGCGGCCGCACGCCCAACTGCCAGGTGGCGGGCTTCGGCCCGGGCACCATGTACAGCTGCCGCTACAGCCCGCCAGGCAACTACATCGGGACCGCCAACTTCCAGGCCAATGTGCTGGCGCCCGCTGGCAGGCGCTGAGCAGTGTCCGCTGCCCGGTCACTTTGGCCAAGGTGTGCTGGCGCCAGCAGCTGGGCTCAGGGAGCCGTGGATCCGGTGTCAGTCACCAGAGACAGCTGGCTTGTATCCTGCCGTGAGAAGAGCACTGGACGATGTAGGAGTGAAGCAGATCATTCTTGGTGCGTGGAAGCGCTGGCAGCCGCCTGGCACTGCGACGGCAGTCAGTTGTAGAGTTAGCAGGGTTGTTAGCTGTGCATGAGTCCCTTTTGACGTAGTACCGCAGTCGATGCTGGTTTATTTGATGTTGAGGTGACCCGGGTGGGACGGGTGCACCCATCTTGATGAAGGTTCAGTTTTGACCAATGAACGACTGTGTGGATGGGTCCCTGCTCGGCCGATATTACATACAGTGAATAGTGTACAGATGGGTAGTTTTCGGAATGTGTCAACGATCTAACCACAGTGACACACAGCACCCGGTATGAAACGTCAGATGGCATGGAAGCTGACAATCCCACAACAATGATCAACTCTCCCTCTCACTCTCATGATATCCTGAAAGCGCAATCCCGCCCAGCCACACTCGAGTTCATCCAGCCACAGCAGGAAACCGACACCCTGCACTACTACCGCTGTTATGTGTGTTCCATTCGGTCCCAGATGAAGATCGCCTCTGACGCACAGTGAAGATGAAACGCAGAGGATACTGCACACCGTAGCTGCTCGCCCTCTCATTCGCACCATGTTTTGACATCCTCCGCATACCCAGGCTGCACGCAGCGTCATGACGCATCTCCCATTTGGCTGGATTGTTGATCCCTCTACAGCCGCTACCGCCGCCGCAACAGCCTGGTGCTGCTAGTCTGAGCTGCTGGCCTCTCTGCTGCTTCCCGACAGCTCCAGCAGTCGAGACCCGTGCCCCGCGCAGCACGCTGGCTGTTGCCCGCAGCGCATGTCGCTCTGATGAATCACATATGACATTCATCGTATGTTTTCGGAAGGATGCTGCCACCCGCTGCCGCTGGAGCATGCAGCTGCCAGCGCCCAGTCAGCCCCCGGCCGCAGCCGTCACCCCTCATGTCTGGGCTGCTGAGTCGCAGCGCCGGGCAGCTGCATGCGGTTCGCGCCCGCCGCCTCGCCGCGGCCGCCGCGCCGGCAGCGACCGGCGCCGGGCCGCGCGCAGCCGCCTCCGCCGCCAGGGTCCCGGGGCGGACGGGGCACCGGCGGCGGCCGCCGGCGCCCGGCGGGGACCCTAGTGGCCACCGACGCCCAGCGCCTCCCCGGCGGCAATGGTGTGCGCGGTGGGGCGCCAGGCGGTGCGGCAGCGCACCAGCTCCGCGTCGCCCCGCTGCAGGGTGTGCAGCAGGTGCTGCGTGCCTGCGCCCATGACGCCGGCACACTTTAGCGGGGTCGTGAAGCGGCTCCGTGCATGCATGTGCTCGTTGGCGCACAGGCCTGGTGCCTCAGGCCATCATGCCTGCAAGGGTGGCTGCGACACTCCGACGCTTGAAGGTACACCGCATGCCCAGCCTTCAAATTTCCCTGTCAATTGCGCTGCTGCTGCCGGGACGTCGCACACAATACAGGGTGCCCACGCCAGCGCGGGCCGCTTGCTGAGGACCCACCGGTGCCGTTCACGTTGGCGGCGGCGGCCGAGGGCTCCGTCAGGCGCGCCCCGAAGCAGTCCACGGTGTCGCCCGCCGCGCACTCCTGCTTGTAGTCGATCTCGATCTGCAGGCGAACACTGCCACATGTCAGCGCACCGGCTGAGCGCATGCTAGTCAGCTGGCCTTGGCCTCCCTGTGTAGTGCATCCCTGTGCGTAAAGCGTTGCATGCGCACAGCCTCTGCATGCCGCCGAGTGTTTGGCCTGTATGGGTGACACCTGCGATCGGCAGGCCGACCGCTTGTAGGCAATGCAGCTCGCTGCCGATGTTGTAGATATCTGTACGTCACCTTCGAGCAGACCGTGCAGCATGCCCTGTATGGGAATGGTCCCTAGGGTCACCTGGTGCAGCTGGCAGCTGGTGTAGACGTCCAGCGGCACCGTCTCCAGGCACCACGCCAGGTACGTCACGTTGTTCAGGTGCTGGTTCATGTCAACGTCGCTGCGGCGCGCGACCTGCACCGGGCCCACGATCTGCGGGGCAGCAGCCCCAGTCGCTCGGGCGTCATGGACGCAGCTTTGGTTCCAGGCATGCCAAGCTGCGCTTGGTAGTGACACAGCAGCACGGCCATGTCGTGCAGCAATGACGGATCACCTCTGGCGGCTCTGGGAAGTCGGGCAGCTTTTGCTTGGCCTCCTCCTCTGGCACGATGTGCCTGCGGCCAGCGGGATGGCACTGACGGTCCAGAAACAACAGTGATGATGCAGCCGCTCAGTTTGCATGGTCCAGTGCGGGTCAATCGGTTGCACTCGTAGAAGCCAGCACTTCAGGTGGAGCGAACAGACGCACTTCGGTTCTTGCGGCGAGAAGGACTTGAGCTTGGCGACCATGGAGTCGGGGCAACGCGCCGGCCGCCGCTTCTTGGTGTCCAGCATAATCCAGGTGCTGCAGGGCGGGGCGCAACAGCTCCAGCATATCTATGTGTTCAAGAAGATGCGAATGCGTGTGCTGGGCTTGCTGCTGGCACCGGCCGGCTCAGGTGGTGCTCAAGGTTGTGCAGGTGCAGACCCCACAACCCCACTCGGTGCCAGGCTGCCGATTTGGCACGGGGACTATTTACATACTCCTCAGGCCCAAAAACCTGCAGCACCTGGTGGCCATGCCGAGCCGGCGCCCGGACTTGACGTCGCGGATGTCCCAGTTGCGCTCGAAGGAGATGCGACTGTCCTTCTGGAACCACGTCTCGATGGACACCAGGTCCCCCCTGCAGCCGACGCACGCAGCCCCCGGTGAGCTGCTGTCATGACTGCGGGGCGGCGCCGCCACTGCCCTGCACTCCTGCCGCCGATGCTGCGCGGGGCAGCGTGCAGGACGCTGCTCTCTCTGCTGCAGGCATGCGCACCAAGCCAAGAGGGCAACAGGCGCATGCAGACGCTCAGCATGCAGAGCGTGTTCCGTCTGGGCGCGAAGGGCGCACCACTGCGGGTAGGCGTCCATGCGGATCTGCATGCGCGTGACGACGAAGATGAGGTTGTGCTCCACCATGATGGGGTCCGTGGCGAAGCCCATGTCGCTGCGGCCCCACATGGCGACCCCGTGGTTGCCCGCCACCTCCTGCATGCACACCGTCACGCCTCCAGCACCCACACCAGTCGCCCGAGCGCCTGCTGTGAGGGCTGCAGCACGTGCATGGTGCGGCGCTCTGGATGGGCTGCTGCTTACAAGCCTGTGAGCCACGACAGGGGGTGCGTGCTGACGCCTCGCATGGACTGGGAGCCTTGCCTGCAGCAGGTTGGCGATGGTGACGATCGTGGTACGCTGGTCGGGGCCGACCTGCAGCAGGATACCGCATGCAACAAATGACACCCGCATACGGCACATGCTACATGCTTGTTTCATGCACTTCTCCGGTCGTCTGCCTCGAAAACAGGCGTGCGCCATGCCGAGGGCGCACATGCACCGAGGTCTCTCAACAGCCAAGTGCTGCGGGGCACCTCGTACGCGCGGATGCGGTGCTCCTCGGAGAAGCTGCGCAGGTCGGGCGCGAGGCCGGGCGCGGCTGGCGTGGGCAGCACGTCCGCGGGGTCGGGCAGCTGGGATACCGGGTCTGCCGCGTCAGCCTGCGGATGACATGATGGCGAGTACCTGGCGGCATGCGGACGTGCTCATCGACCTCCACCTCTGCCACTCGCAGTCGAACAGGTTGTTTCCCTGGTGACCCAGCAGCCACATGAGGACAGGAGTATGTGTGACATGAAGTAGCACACGGGAGTCCAGGAATCGCCTCTGCACATTCTGCATGCATGTCAGACCGCAGGGTGGTGACGACATGCTGATCTGCCAGCGCCCGGGAGCGAGCTGGTGTTCTCACCGTGTGCTGTTCTGGCGCTGGAGCCCGCCGCTCCACCGTCGTGCTGGCCCTGACTGCGACGCGCGAGCGGGCAGGCTGGCTGGCCGCCTCGGCGCCGCAGGGGCACTGGCGCCGCAGCGCCGCCGGCACCTGATCGGTGGAGCCTCTTGGCGCCAGCACGGTCTGCTGGACGCATGTCCTGTGCCCGTGCGGGGTGGCGCAGGGCCCCCAAGCCCTCATGATCTCGCCTTGAGATCAAAACCCAGCCCGATATTGGGGCCGGATTCGAGGTGCAGAATGGTATGGCCTGCTGTGTGTCAACTCACCAATGCAGATTGCACACTCACGCCGGGTGAGAGATCTTCAAATGACACAGGCCGTCAAAACGGGACCTGCCAAGCAGCACCGTCCGCTGTGTCGTGGGACATTTACGGCAAACAGAAGTAACCTGCTACTCCTTTGCTATGTACAGTGTGAAGTGTGAAATGCGCCCTGGAGCAAACAGATGTACGCCCGTGCCTGCAGCGAGGCAGCTTAACCCCACTGTAGACCTTACATGGGTGTCTGACAGGCCTGTTCGTGAATTACATAGCAAGCCAGTAGCTGCACAGGGGTGCGGCTGCCAGGTTCTGCGTTGCAAGCCCTAGTTCACTTCCCTGAAAGGCCAGCTGGTCGGCCAGCAGTTGCATATCAGCGGCCTGCGCCAGGCAGCGGAATGCAGGATGTGGTCGCTGCAGCCACGGCTTCTGCCCACAGGCGTTGTCGCTCAGCCGGCGGCCTGTAAGGTGCACTTGGCTTGCTGAAACCTCTCATGCAGAGCTTGCATGCGGTATGCCCCCGGTGGGGACGCTTGCGTGGCGCACAGCAGCTTGCAATGACACTACAGTGCTGCTTTGTGAATGTAAGCCAGGGGTTGACATGCAACGCGGGCGCATGCCGACCTGCAATGCGGGGGTGGTCGGTCGCTATGCGGTGGCCCCTGGCCCCGCAGGCTCGATGCTAGTTGCTGGCAGTCAAGCCCATGCTGACCTGTTGCTGCCCAGCTGCTTGGTGCACCTTTCGCGTTGTTGGTGTGCGGTTCCCAGCCCAGGGGCATCGCAGGTCCCGACTTCAGCTGTGTCTGGAAGGCTGGCAACTCCGGATGTCTGTTCATTCTGCACGATGTGCGGCTAGCGACACTCACCAGTCGTTTGCTCGTTCGCGCGATGGTCAACAGCCTGAACATCTGTCAAAGGGGGATGCTTGGTCGGACCATCCTGCAAGCGCATGTGACCCGCCAATGCGTGTGGTGCCCTGCTGCAGGCCGCCGGCTGACTGCAGCGATGGCCACCAGCACCGCCTCGAGGCCCGTGGCGTGGATAGCGGGCTGCGAGGCGGACCTCCTGAGCCAGCCCATACGCAAGAGCTACCCGTGGCGCGGCCTGACGGGCCACATGATGGCGAACAGCTGGAGCGCCTCCCAGCCGCTGTCCGCCGAGGTGGCGGCCCGCGGCGACCATGGGGGACCCCGCGACATGGGCGCAGAGGGCAAGGTGCACGGCGGCCACGGCGTCCCCCGCACGGCGTCGCTGCCGCAGCTCGCGGCGGGCGGCTCGGAGCGCGCCTCGCCCGAGGACCGCGCCCGCACGGCGCTGGCGAACTCCGCCTCCGCGCCGTCCGTGCCGCCCCCGGGCCTCGCGGACGCGCGGCCCGCGGGCGGCGGGGAGGGCACGGCCCCCCTGGAGCGCTCCCTGCCGGACGCCCTCCGCCCGTCCAGCGCCCCGCCCTCGTCCCGCAGCCAGCCGGGCGCCCGCAGCTTCCGGTCAGCGACGGCGCCGGGCTTCCCCTCCTCGCCAGAGTGGCCAGGTCTGCTTTGTCTCAATCCGTAACCCATTTTGTTTCACACCGTCAGCAGCCCGGCTGGTGACCGCCTGTGACAGGCCCTGTGTGACAACGCGGGGTGGTTGTTGTGTATGTGTGCAGTCCGCAGTCTTTTGCAGAGGCCAGTCATCTCCGGCATCGCAGACCTGTTTAAAACCTGGGATGAAGTTCCACTGACAACGTATTTTGTGCGTCCCTCCAGAGCCGGACGCGCCGCCAGCTAGCCAGGGCATGCAGGCAGCCCCCATCCCCGCACAGGCGCTGGGCATACCCCACCTCGCCAGGTGCTGCCGCTGCACCATCTACAGCCACTTGCCTGCATGGTATCTGGATGCCTTGTCAATTTATGGCACACGTCAGGCCACAAGCCTTGCTTCGTTGCATTTGATATCCGGCCTCTTGGAAGGTGTTGTTACGCCTTTACAGGTTTGCATATAGCTGCACTGCTCAGTCTGCGGAGCAACATGGTGTCATACTCCCAGGCGGTCCACGAATGCCGGCGACGACAGCTACCGCCTGCAGCGTGCCCTCGGCAGCAGCGGCGACTACACCGGCGGCAAGAGCCACGGTAGCTGCTGCGCCCTGGACGCCCTCATCGGCAGCAGCTCCGACCCAGCCGTGAACAGGTGCAGGACGGCTTGGCAGTGTGAAACGCAGTGCTACATCCCCTTTTGGGTGTGAGCCGCCCACAGTGCAGTCATCTGGGAAGCTAGAGTCATGTTGCTCATGTGTGTGTGCCTCTGGGACTGCGCAGCAAGCAGCACGGGAGCTACAGCGCCCTCAGCATGCTGGCGAGCCAGGGCAGCAGCGACCTGCCGCCGCTCCCGGCAGCCAGCAGCTCCGTCGGCGCCACGCTGTTCGGCCGCGGCTTCCTGCGCCGCGGCACGTCCGCAGACCTGGGCGCCCCGAGCGGCGGCCGGGGGTGGCTGGGCCTCGGCGGCGGGAAGCAGCAGAAGCAGCAGCAGCAAGAGGCAGCAGCCAGCAGCCTTGGTGCCGACGCGGTTCCGTCTGATGACGACCCCTCGTCCGACGGCGGGCACCGGCTGCCGGCCGGCGCCTTCGACGAGCAGCTGGCGCCGCTGGCCGCGGTCACCACCTCCAGCTTCCGGCCCTCCCGCAGCGTGAGCGCCATCGGCGGCCTGGCCCCTGGCCCCCTGCAGCAGCCGCCCTCACCGGCAGAGCAGCCCGCACTCCGCATCGCAACCGGCCGCCCCCGCTCGCCCTCCTTTGGGCATCGCCTGTCTTCTGGCATCCCGTCAGGCTCGGGGTCTCTGGGCGCGCTGCTGGCGCGCGAGGGCCGGGCGTCGACCGCCGCCCCGCCGCTGCTGGGCGCCGGCACCCCGAAGCGGGGCAGCACGCTGTCGCGGGAGGCGTCGGCGGAGCTGTCGCACCCCCTGGAGCGCCACCAGCGCGGCAGCAGCGCCGCCCTGGCCGCCCTCGGCGGCAGCCTGCCCGGGTCCCCGGTGAGCGGCTGTGATATCCCCCTGAGGGAGACCCTTTTGCCTGCCCACTACCTACATGCACAGGACACCGCTGGGGATCCCTGCGTCTCGTATCTGCAGTGACTTGATGATCCGGCTGGTAGTCCACTTGTGTGCGTGGCTGGTGCTGATCCAGCTGCCCCGGTTGGTGCAGACGGTGTTGGCCGGCGGCGGGACCGGCAGCCGCCCGCAGAGCCCCTCGCCCCTGTCGCCCCAGCGCTCCGCGCCCACCCCGTACCAGCAGCAGCACCGGCAGCCCGCCTCGCCGCAGCAGCAGCAGAAGCAGCGGCGGGACCCTGAGCAGCCGCCGGTCATGCGGTCCCCCCGGCGCGGCAGCGGCCGGCTCTCGGGCAACTTCAGCAACCTGAGGTGTGTCTGTAGCGCCGTGTGGGCCGCGTCACCATCCGGACTGCGTGTGCCGCCTCCCGAGCCAGGTCGCAGGCACGATGGCCGCAGCCACAGCGCAGGTTGACCAGAGACGCAGCAGGGTGCGCCAGTGAGCGGCGCACAGCCAGGGATCGCGACTGCACCTGCCATGAGTGTGCATTTTCGCTGCAGGGTGTCCACCTCCCCGGGGGAGCAGACGAGCAGCGCCCTCGGGCTGCTGTCGGCCGCAGCCAACCAGCTGCAGGGTGGGGCCCGCGGCCGCCGCTTTGCCAGCAAGTCGGTCGGCAGCTCGTCGTCGCCCCCCTCTGCCTCGGTGCGGGTGCATTCTCCTGTACACATAGGAGCACCAATGCTGCTGGCCGGCAGCATCTTGCCGCCTCACGCAGCAGGGCATGGGGCGCAGCAGCTCTGTGTCGAAACTTCTGTCACCATCACATCTGCGTGCTCTCACTCTGCAGGGCATGGGCCGCAGCAGCAGCGGCTCGATGGGCCCGGAGGCCCGCGGCCTGCAGCGCTCGGCGCCCGGCAGCGGCAGCACCAGCGCCAGCGGCTCCACCGACTGGTCCTCCCGCTTCGGCAGCCTGTCCGCCGACAGCCTGCGCCCCCTGCCCGCCGCAGGTGCCCACCCTTTACCAATTCCCCGCAGGGTTTCTCGGCTGGCGGCGACCTGGGGTCGCAGACGGTCGCAGCATCTGTGTCATCATGTTGTGCTACTTTCTTGATCGGCAAAACATCCGGGAGCCCTGTCTAGCAACCTTGTCGTTTGGCTGTGAACTGGCGCACCATGCCACCGGCGTGCTGACCGCGGTACTGCAGCTCCACAGTGTGGCAGGCCTCAAGTGAGAATGTTTGCCGGCCATCGCCGTGTCAGTCAGCAGGCCGCCCCTGCAGTGCTGCCAGCCAGCCTGACTGGGCCGTCCTCTCTCACACAGAGCACGAGCGCACCATGAAGGCCGGCAACCGGCGGGGCTCGGGGCCGCTGTCGGCCAGCCTGCTCCTCGGGCTGCTGCCCACCTCCCCCACATCCCCGCCAGCCCTGAGCCTCCAGGTGCGCCAGCCGGCACGCACCCTGCCGCGGCGCCCCCGCCGTTCCCTGTGCAGCTGCCGTGCTGCCATGTGCTTGCTGGTTGTCATGCAGCCTGCTGATCTGCAGCGCCGGGACTGAGAACAACCTCCGGGCAAGCATGGCGGCTTGACATGGCCCCATGCCTGTCGCCAGCTTGCAGACCAGCGACAGAGCCTGTCCTCTGATGCGCAGGAGCTTCAGGCGCAGCCGTCTGGGGAGCAGGGCGCGGGCGGCAGCAGGCCGTCGAGCCCGTCGCGGCGGGCGCCGCTGCCGGCGCCGCACGCGGCGGCGGCCGAGCAGCTGCGGTCCACCCTGCAGCATGCGCCCGGCGCAAGCCCCAAGCCCTTCGGCTCGCTGGTGGCGGACACGGCCCTGGGGCGCGCGTCCCAGGAGGCGGCGCTGCAGGGGGGCGAAGCACCGGCCCCCCCCGCCGCGGCTGCTGTCGCTGAGGACTCGCCGCTGGGCCACCAGCAGGCAGAGGACCTGGGTGTGCAGGTGCGCATTTGTTTTCTGGGTTTTGGTGGGGGGATGTGCATCTGCACGGTCATCTGTGCATCATGTAGCAGCATCACTTTTGACCTCACTAAACACCATCCGCATCCAGGGCCCGAGCGGTGTCTAACAGGGCTCAAACGCATTCCCTGCAGTCGTCGTTTGGCTCGATCTTCCTGGCGGTGGACCCGGCGGCAGCCCCCAAAGACAAGGCAGCTGCGGCTGCCGCTGCGGCCCACCCCGTAGCGGCGCCGAGCTCGCCGCACCACGGCCCGCACCGCCGCGACAGCGGTGAGCCGCACCCCCAGACCCCTGCATGTGGTCCCGCCTCTTGTCACCACGCTGATGTGCATGCAGCTCCTCAAATGAAGGTCGCTGGAGGCCTGTGTGCCTGGGGACACCGCGCCGTGCGTTGCCATCCCCTGTGCCTGCCACCGGAAACTTTCCGGCCCGATCCAGCAAACTTGAGCTCAGCGTCTTTGCCTGGCAGAGCTCACTGCAGTGCACCCGATCCGAAGAGCATCCCTGGCCGCAGGCGGCCACCAGCCGCACAGCGCCCCGGCGACGACGGCGGTCAAGGTGGTGCCGCGGGTGGGGGAGGCAGACGACACGGGGCCCCTGCGCTCGCGCTTCACCAGCCTGCCCACCCACCTGGACGCCATCACGGAAAAGTGAAAAGTGGCGGCGGCGAGCCCTGTAGCGGCGGCTGCGCCGGCGGCGGCTGGTGATGCATCGCGGGGGAGGGGTCTGTGTTCCAGGGCCCTGTCATCCCCGTCACCCCTCTCCAGCCGCCAGACCCCACGACCTCGAAGCAACTCAGTCGCCGACGGGCAGCATATGGCTGCGGCTTGCGGCATGAAGTCACAGACCTATACAGCAGCTTCTGACGCATGTTCCAGCACCGCCGGAGTAGCGGGCTGCCGAGAAAGCGGCGCTGCTGCAGACATGCGGCTGCAGCAATACATAGTAGTATCCACGCAATAATGTTGCACACACCAGAGGGTGCAGCCTGTGCCATCAATGCAGTTTGGGTGACATAACTGGAGAAGGCCTAGGGTCAGGTCAGAGGGTATACATGTCAGCAGTTGATTTAGGTCGGTCGGCTCGCACATCGCAGTTGTAGCTGCGAATCGGTTGGGGCGCCCCCGTGGAGGCAGCTGGAGACAGCGCACAGGGCGCCGTATTGTCTTCTTTGGTTGGGTTCCTGGCGTCAGGCACGCATCGGGTTTGCCACACTTGCGCTTGGACGCGGCATCGGTGTTGCACCTGGCGTGCGCCGGCTGCCCGGCGCGTGCCACAGTGTGCCGCGTCGCCATATTTCATGGGCCGCGACCCTGGTGTGTAGGGTCGTGCGCGTGTTCCTTTGTTGACTTCTACCACACACATTGGCACATCTGGCGCCCCAGCACCCGGGTGCTGCGCCCCAATCCGCAGCCATGTATCTGTGTGCTCGCTTTAAACGCTGTCATTCGCCTTAGGATTGACTTGCAACGCTGTAGCATACCTAGTTGTAACCTCAGACACTGCACCAGACGATGCACACCGACCTGGACCGAACACCTTCGGCACAAAGCAAACAAGCAAACGTGGAGAGCCACCCACGATGCCGTGCAACAACACAAGATGTTTGGCTTCCACACTCACTACCAGCAACAGGAACCTGTTGTCGGCCGCAAATGCTGCAAACTTGCCACTTCGACGCTGCTGTACAGATGTCTAAGCTTCAGTGATTGCAGCGTTTCAAGCATGAACCAGCACCACTGGTGCGGACTTCGGTCTGCTTCCTGCGGCGGCGGTGCCAGCTTGGCTCTCATTGCTTCCTGCCTCCGAGCCCCCCGCAGCAACACTGCCCAGCGGCTGCGTGCTGTTGACGGCACCGCTGTGCGCAGGCGGGGTCATCTCAGAGCTTGTCGCCCATCTCCTGCAAATGTTGATCGTTCCGTACACACCAAGCTGGCCCGCTGTCTGTGCCAGGCCCGAAATCCGGCGCCGCCAGGGCTACTGCCGCTGGCCTAAACCCTGGGCATTCCGCCGCCGCCGCCTCGGTCGGAGGCAGACACAGCTCGCGGGGCCCCTCACGGGCGAGGGCTGCAAACAGGGCGGCCGCCGCCAGCAGCACGGCGGCGTCGGCCGCCAGCGCCCAGCGGACCTTGGTGAAGTCCGCCAGCAGCCCCAGCATCGGCGGCCCGAACAGCATGCCTGCGGGTGCACGACAGTATGCGCGTCCAGTCCCATCGACAGGGAGTGGACGGTCCGGTCTGGTCCGGTCCCACCATGCTCCAGTGAGCCCGCAGCATGCCCGCAGTCAGGCAGGCATCTGAGGACAGGGATCCGCCGCGCCAGCCTGCAGACGGCAGCAGCTGGCACCGAGCGCCCCTGCTCCCAAGCCAGAGGTCTGTGGGGGACAGCAGCACCCACCCAGGTCGCCCGCGCAGCGCAGCAGCCCGACGCCGACGCCGCGCGACGCGCGCGGCAGCACGTCCAGCGCGTACGCCAGGAGCGCCGCCGACCGCAGCGCGTTGCCGACGCCGTACAGCGCCGCCGCCAGGTACAGCACCGCCCGGCTGCCTGCGGGGGGTGGGGTCGGCGGCTCTCAGGGTTTGAGTTGGCGGCGGCGTGGCAAGTTCCAGTTTTCACTGTGCGCTGTGGGTGCAAAAATGTGACTGGTGCAGCGCTGCCCTCCTGTCGCAGGTCAGGATGCGCTGCAGCAGGCTGCACACCGGGGCCGCGGCGGAACGGCACCGCCGTGCCATGCGTGCATGTGGCATCCAGTTGCGGTTGCATGGCCCGCACTTGCCGGCAGCTCGACACCAGCCAGCTGCACATGGTCAGCATCGAGACAAGCGTCGCGACGCAGCAGCACAACAGGTCGAACGGGCTCACGTGCGGCGGCCATGGCGAGCATCGCGGCGGCCTCCACCGCGAGGCCCGGCAGGATGGCGGTCTTGCGGCCGAAGCGGTCGGCCAGCGCCGCCGCCGGCAGCGTGCACAGCAGCGTCGCCAGCGCCCTCGCGCCAAACATCAGCCCTGCGGCAGCTTGAGCGGGGCCTTGCACGCCGCTGATCAGGGCGCCGCGCTGCGGCCCAGCGCCTCTGAACCTCTCGTCGACACAGCGTGACACCCTCACGCAAGCAGCTCCCAAGCAGCAGGACCCGGCCTGCTTGTGCCGCGGCCCGCTTGTTGCCGCAGGACCATCACGCACAGCAGGCAGCAGTCTTGGTGTGCACGTGTGGAACGGGGCGCTGCAGACCTATGGAGCCGTGGTGCATGTGCCACTCCGCGCGCGCCAGCAGCGGCAGCAGCGTCGCCTTGCCGCCCTTCACCGTCGCCATGACCGCTATGTTCACCTGCGTGCGGAGTCGCCCTCTCACGCGTGCCCGGCACTACTATACACTCACCAGGAAGCACAGTGCATGCAAGGATGCACAGCAGCCCGCACGAGTGATCCGCCTTGCAGTGCATCCTTTATGACGCCCAACACAGAAAAGCAGTGGAACTAGTGGGCGGCTGGCAGGGCCAGCTCAGCGGGCGCCCGGTGACAGCCAGCAGTGATCGAGCCGGGGGACTTCAGCACTGAAGAGTGTGGGGACCCACGAGCGCGACCGCGCAAAAGTCCAGGCTGCCGAGGATGGCCAGCCAGCCGGCCGGCAGCCACCGCGGGTCCGGTCGCTGCTTTACTGGACGGCCCGCTGCGCTGCCATCGGCGCCGTCCCACCCTGGAGCAGGAGGGACCTTCACCGCATGCGCCGAGGCCCGCGCGCCGGCGAGCAATGCCATTTCCGCCGACGCGTCTGCCTGCTGCCTGCTGCCCTCTGCCGCCTGCCTGCCGCCGCCGCCGCCGCCGGGACCCGCCGCACCGCCGTCGGCAGCCTCCCCCCGCAGCAGGCGCGACCCGGAGTCCCGCCGCCCCTCGGGCGCGCGCGGCTGCGCCTGCCGCCGGCCGGCCCACCCGCGCCGCCGCTGCCGCCGCACGTGCTGCTGCGCCTCGGCTGCCGCCCGGCCGCGCGCCGTCTCCGGCACCGCGAACGCCGCGACGGCGGCCGCGAGCACCGCCGCCGCCGCCGACACGAAGAACGGCGCCCTGCGTCAAACCGACACGACGGCTCTGCCCCAGCCGGTCGGCGGACGGGCGGCGCAGGCGCTTGCACACGCCTGCCAGCTGCAGCCGTGTGTGCGGAAGCAGGCGGCGCGTGTCATGCACGCCGCCCCGCAGGAACGACAGCATGGCGGGTGTGCACCTGAGGCCGGCCGCGTCCGCGAGCGCGCCGCCCAGGGGCGGACCCAGCAGCGCCCCCAGCCGCGCCACCACCTGCACGCAGGCGCCTTGCTGGATCCGAACCGAGGTTGTTGATTGTTGATGTTTCGGTGTGAAACAGTAGGGTGGTTGACGGTGACAACCCCGCTCAAACATGGCAGCGACAGCCGGGCTTTCAGCACACGATCCAGGCTGCTCAGACTGTTGCTTCGTTGCTTTGCTGCGGCGGCGCCGGCTCAGGCCTCAGCAGCAGGGGGCACCTGGTGGCGCCCTGTGTGCGGGCGGCGGACGCCTCTAAACCCTGGACCGCCCCGGATTCAGTCAGGTTGATGGGCCGGGCGCGCCTGGTTGGCGCCCGGGGCGCGGGCGCGGGCGGCGGGCGCCCTAGAAACCCTAGACCACCCTGGAGCAAAGACCGCCCTGGAGCAGACAGCCCGAGCCGGGCGCGCCTGGTTGGCGCCCAGGGTGCGGGCGCGGGTGGCGGGCGCGCTGATGTCGGCGAGGCACAGCTCCAGGCCCGCCCACTCGCCCGCCGCGCCCGCGCCCCGCACCGCCCACGCCGCCACCAGCGCCGGGTAGCTGCGCGCCAGCCCGCCGCACACCTTGCCTGGAAACCACCACCAGCGGCAGCTGTGGGTGCGACGCTGTGCTTTGCCAGTCGATGTGAAGCGGCGGACGCAGCAAGCTTCTGCACATAGCGTGCACGGTGCGTTCGTGCCCAACAAAACCACCCCAACAAAATATCATCAGCGGGCGATGCAACGGCGCTGTGGCCCGAAACAGCCGGCTGGCCGACGACGCCGCGTCGTCACCGGCACCGCAAATGGCTGCCACGCCGCGACCCACCCAGCGCCATGAGCAGCGGCGCGCCGACGAGCAGCAGGCGCCGCCCGCACCGGTCCGCCAGCGCGCCCGCCGGCACGTCGCACGCCAGCCGCGCGCCCGCGAAGGCCGAGAACACGCCGCCGATGCGCAGGCCGCCCTTCGCGTGCTCCCGGCCGAAGCTCTGCATCGGCAGGCGGGCTGCGCGTCGCTACTGCCATTCTTGGCGGCTCAACACTAGGGACGTCGCACGCGACGCTGCAGGTCTGCTGTGGAGGAGGGCGACGCAAGGGGGCCTGAAGCTGGTGTGTTTGACTGTGTGACTGTTTGACTGTGTGACGAGCACATGCCCCGCACCCTGACAAAGGAGGGGAACACGGCGTAGAGGGAGGTGTGGCTGACGGCCATGAGCGCCGCGAACGCGGCGAGGGAGGCGGCGCGCTCGTCGGCCTCGCCGCAGCAGCCCCGCAGCAGCCGCCGCCACCGGGCGGCGCCCCCCGCGCCGCCGCCACGCACCGGCGTGCGGGGCGCGTCCAGCAGGGCGCTGCCGTCGGTCGTGTCCCACTCGTCAGCGCTGCTGGCGCCGCTGTCATCGACGCTGCCCTGTAGCAGGCCTGCGCAGTCCAGCTGTCCTGCTGCCGCTGTCGTGCCACCGAGCCGCGGGAGCTGCATGTGCCCCAGCTCCAGGGCGGCCCACGGCGCGCCGCCGCTCCCGCCGGGCGCTCCCGCACATACCGGCCATGGCGGTTCCGCCTCAATATCCCCCTGGCACTGCAGCTGCGGGCTGGTCCGCTCTGCTGGCTCCTGCGGGCTTGCGTGCGCGTGCCGCCCCGCGGGCGAGCCGCCGTGGTGCGACGCGTCAGCACGTGTGGCTGCGGGCTCTGGCGCCGTTGCCGACGCCCCATGCATGCTGAGCTCCGCGACCAGTCACCGCTCTGCGCCTGTCATTGCTTGTTGCTGCACGGAGCCCTGCAGGGTCCGTGTGACGCCGCATGCATGCTGGCGACGCTGATAGAGGCTGCCGCAGCGGGCGGCACCTGGCGCCTACCCACCAGGCACAGAGCAGCGGCGGACGCCGACGGCGGCCTGCGCACCGGGTGGCCTACCGATGACGCGATCCAGACTGTGCGGCGCCGCTACAGCGCCTGGCGTGGCAGCTCAGTTTGTACTGGACAAGGTTTGGGGGGATGACCTGCAACATGTAGCCTCGCCTAGCGTGAGCCGCCGTGTGGCAGGGGACGCTGAGCTCTACAAGAACACAGGCGTGGCTGTAAGACGAACCTACTCTAGCGGCGAACTGCAAAACAGCCGTTGCTGGGGCACCCCGCGGATCCCTTACGGGCCTCCAGCTGTTGACTAATGGCTGCCACCTGGCAGGCTGACAGCATGTGCGGTTGCTCGAGTAGGCAGTGGTCATCTGCAATGGCAATACCTTGTGACCATTGGCTTGCCGCAGCCTGTAAACGTGCATTGGCAGTGCTGCTGTTCAGATGCATCGCTAACCACCACGCTGCAAAGGACATTGTGAATTGCCGCAAACCACAACACAGCTGGTCAGACACACCGCATGCAGTTTACCTTGCTGAACATGCTTTCTTGTACACAAGGATGGGACACACCAACAAGCCTGATGCATGCCCGCTGCTATGTACGCTTCAAGCAGCTTGTACAGAATGAGTGGTGCAGCAAAACGTCCCATCATCGCCACACGCTGTGCAGCTCAGGCCCCGGTCAGCCCCGACGACCCTGAACTGGCCGCAGGTGCTGGCTCCTGATCTGCTGCGCCCGGCCCCACCGCTGACGGCACAGCTCCTGCCGCAGGGTGTCCCGCAGGCGCCTTTGCTGGCGTCACTACTGCACCCGCCCACATGCCGGCCTGCGCTGCCCGCGCCGCCACCGCCGCCGCCGCCAGCACAACGCCGCCGCCCGACATCGCCCGGGCAGCCGGCGACCCCCTGCTGCCTGCCCGCGCGAGCTGTGCGGCCGCGCCAGATGCCGAGGTCGCCAGCGGCAACCGTTGCACTACTATTGGGGAGGCCAAGTTGCTCCCACCCGCTGCACGTGCAGCTGCGTCGGACGCCGAGGCTGCCGGCGGCGGCGGCGGCGTCGAGGCTGCTGCTGGGGAAGTCACGTCGCTGGACAGCCCGACCATGCGCGCAGCTGCGTCAGACGCCGAGGTCGCCGCCGGGGAGCTGGCGCCACTGGGCCCCCCTGCAGCGCGCGCCCGGCGCCGCAGCTGCACCTGCCGGACCTGCTGCTCCTCGTACTCGTCCAGCTGCAGGCGCCCCGAGGCACGTTGATTTGTTGGAGTCAGGTTTTCAGGCTCGACCAGCGGCCGGACAGATAGCGTGAAACGCTCTTGAGATGACGCAGGATTCGGCACCTCCTTCTGCACCGCCGCCCCGTGCATCACCGTCGCAGCAAGCTCCGCCTGCAGCGCCGCCGCCCGCGCCTTCCCAGCCTGCGGCGCGGAGGATCATCAAGTGGCACCGGCACGCTGACCACAGTCACGAAGGTTGCAGCGCTGCCGCCATGACAGCCGTGAGCCCGTCGCACTACCCACTGACCTCATCTTAGACGGTCACAAAGCCGAAGGATCTGTCACACTGGATGTGACCAACCCACACAGCTTGGTGCCGGACGCACCTCTGCCGCGGGAGCGGCGGCGGCGGCCGCGGCCCCTCCCGCCGCCGCGGAACCCGCCGCGCCCTTCGCTGCCGCTTCCTGCTGCCGCCGTGCCGCTTCCAGCTCGGCGAGCGCCCCCTCGGCGCGGGCGCGTTCGGCCGCCGCCTCCGCGCACAGCTCCGTGATCCGCGCTGCGTTGTCGCGACACCTGCAGCGCAAAAACTGGGCTTGTACCATTTTCCATTCTGATTGAAAAGCAGGCATGTGAGCATGTAGCACGGCGAGCGCTGGTGGATCAAGTTGCATGTCAGCTGAGGCACTTGAGCCACGCCAGTCCAGAGGCATGCAGCAGCGAAGGCATCTGAGTCTTCAGCGAGGTGTCTCTGCAGGGCTTGAGCATTGGGTGCCGACATCCTAAACCCTGAAAATTGGAGTTATTGGAGGCTCACTGGCCGCCCTGGACGTCCATCGTCGCCCGGCACTGCGCCAGCATGCCCTCCAGCGCCCTCGCATACGCCGCCTTGCACTCCAGCTGCGTGGGGGATGTATGAACATGTAAGCATGGAGTCCACAGCCATTGAAATGGTACTTCAAGACACAACATCACAACTCGGAGCGAGGGAGGTCTGATGACGTTGCAGTGTATGGATCTGAGAGACTCGCAAGAGCTGCTGCAGACGGGTGGGACTGAAACAAGCACCGCGCACTGAATGCGGATAAACCCTGCAAACCCCCGCAAGTCACAGCGCCGGGCCTGATGGCCTTGCGAGGGGCCACCTGCTCCAGGGCATCCGCCTTGCCGTACTCGGCCGCCTCAACGCGTGCGGCGAGAGCGTCCAGCGACGCGGCAGCCGCTGCGGCGGGGGACCCGCCCTGCTGCTCCGTCTGCGCCGCCGCCGCCAGGCGCTGCAGCCCATTCGGCTGTCGCCGCGGCGAGTGCCGCTGCTGCTGGTGCTGGTGCTGGTGCTGCTGCTGACTATGGTTGAGCTGGTTCGCTTTAGCGTTTGCCTCAGCCGCAAGCTTGCGCGCCGCCGCTGCCGCGATGGCTTCGGCCTGCGCCTTCCGCTCGGCCGCCGCCACCGCCGCCTGCGCCTGGTCATGGCAGACCGGCAGTGTCAGCGTGCACGAACAGCAGCATGGTCACGATTCGCATGCCAAGACAAGCAGTTCACGACGGTCCAGCCCGGGGGCAGGCAGGCAGGCTGCAGGGTGCAGTCGGGCTGCGAAGGGCAGCGGTTATGCAATGATGTCACGGGCAGCAGTGGCAGGCACGCACCTCGCGTCGCGCGGCGGAGGCGGCAGCTTCTGCTGCTTCCAGCTTCCGCTGCGCGACGTCGTTTGCCGCCTCCGCCTCGAAGCGCGCCGCCACCGAGTGCAGCCGCTCCTGCCGCGCCGCCTCCTGCGCAGCACAGGCGCACCGATCATGATGATGACCACACCATGCACCGGCATCACAGCACAGGTGCACAGGTGCACTATGCACAGGCAGCACATACACATACATATGCAAACACACTGCATGTTGCATGAAGTGCCATGCTGTGTTCGCCTGTCCTTCTGTCTGCCAGCCTGCATGGCTTATGCCATTGCGCTGACACATGTGAGAACGTCAGACTGAATGTCCACAGCAGCACCAGCCGACTGGAGAGGCACTCTGCTTGGCCACCTCAAGCCAGCTTCCTGCTGCCAGGCATGGTCTCCAATCCCGGCCCAGCTGCAGGCCGCGCACATGCTGTGCTCCACAGGCCTGTGCCTGCCAGTGTACAACATATCTCCTGTCTGCGTCGCAAACCCCAGAACGACTCACCAGCTGCGACCGCAGGGCGGCCGCTTCGGCGGCGCTGCCCCGCGCCGCCGCGGCCTCGTGCTCCGCGGCCGCCAGCGCCGCGGTCTGCGACTCTATCGCGGCCGCCAGCCGGTCCCGGAGGCCCGCCGCCTCCGCCCGGTGCCGCGCCGCGGCGTCGCTGGACGCATTGCCATTTGCGGTGGCCTGCACCGCAGAGCATGTTCAATGTATACTTCATACCACGACAAGTACTGTTTTCACCTGAGAAGGAAGTATCTGTGTAGGCCTCATCATCCAATTGACAGAGTGCAACTGTCGCAAAGCCGAGCACAGAGCATCACCGTTCGATCTGCACGCCGCGGACGTGTCAGCTCTGGTTTGTTGTGTGATGCAAGGCAGGGTTTGCCTGCAGCCGGGCTGCTCGAGCGCAGACCGATGCCGCAGCTGCGGCGCCGTGACAATGAACCCAGGCTCAGGCCAGCAGCGCTCGCATCAGCAACAGCAGCACCCGGTGCTGTGCACGGCACCTGTACCTCGTCGCGTTGCCGCGCCAGCTCAGCTTCGCGCGTCTCGGCCGCCTCCTCCGCCGCAGCCACCGCCGCGGCCTGCCGCTGCTCAGCTGCGGCCTGCCACTCCTGCTGCGCCGCCGCGAGCGCTGCAGGAGCGCCAGCGGCCCGCCGCTCATCGGCTGCGGCCTGCCACTCCGCCCGCGCCCGGGCGACTGCCGCGGCGACCGCAAAGTCGCGGCGCTCGTCGGCCACGGCCTGCCACTGCCACCGGGCGGTTGCCACCGCCTCAGCCACCGCGGCAGTCTGCCGCTGTTCAGCTGCGGCCTGCCACTCCTGCTCCGCCGCCGCCACTGCGGCGGCAGCCGCATCAGCCTGCGCCGCCGCCGCCGCGGGCCTCCACTCTGCCTTAGCCCACGCCAGCGCCTCGGCCTTTGCCGCGGTGACCGCAGCGCTCTGCCGCTCACGTGCTGCGGCGTTGCACGCGGCCTTGGCAGTCGCCACTGCTGCGATGACTGCAGCGGCCTGGCGCTCTTCAGCCGATGCGTTGCACTTGCGCTCTGCCGCCGCCACTGCTGCTTCCTGCTGCCGCCTAGTAGCTTCCAGCTGCGCGGAGGCATCTGCAGCGGCAGCCGCGACAGCAGCGCTCTGCCTTTCGTCCGCGGCGGCGGCAGCTTCCTGTTCTGCTTCGGCCACTGCGGCGGCGGTTGCGGCGACCTGCCGCTGCTGCAGCTGGGCGAGCGCCTGCCGCTGCTGCAGGGCCTCCGCCTCGGCTGCCTCCTGCTTCTCTGTCGCTGCTGCCGCTGCACCCTGGGCCATGTCACGTTGCGCCTCCGCCTGAGCCTGTGCTGCCTGCAGCAGACACAGGCGCCTTGCTGAGCCTACCACATGCCAACAGCACATCAAAGCAGCAGCGCCAAAGCCTCATCACATTTGATGTCTAACACAAGCCGGCAGGCATTGCGCACGGTCGTTGCAAAGTCGCAAGGCTACCAAGCGCGCTCGCCACAGGACTGGGGCAGTGCAAAGCAGTCGATATACCACCTGCGCCGCGTCCCGCTGCCGCTCGGCCTCCGCTGCGATGTCGCTGCACTGCGCCGTGGCCGCTAAACCCTGCTCCCGCGCGGAAACCGCCTCCCGCTCCAGGGCATCCGCCCGCCGCCTCGCCGCCGCCTGCGCCGCCTCCGCACTGCGCTGCCTGTTTCAACGTGGACGTATGAACGTTGATGGTTATTTGGTGATCGTGCAGATCTTCCTGCTTTGTTAGAAAGTTCAAACGCCATGTCAACCGCATAGACCATGCTTCAATGGCCATGCGGCATCTGCAGCATACGCCATCAATCCACATGCGGAGATGCCTCCCTCTGTGGGTGTGCTGCCCTGCTGGAGTGAGCAGCAGGCCAAACGCACAGTGTCTTGCGCGCCGCCGCTGCTGCCATTGCTGCTGCCAGAAGGCAGCAGGCGAGACCTCAGGATGGGGCAGACCCATAGCACTCACCGCTGGTAGGCTCTGTCGGCTTCGGCGGACGCATTTTGAGCCCGCTGCACCGCATCGACCGAGGCGGCCTGAGCCTCCGCCGCCTTCTGCAGCTGCCGCCGGGCGTCCGCCTCGGCGGCTTCCTGCTTCCTGGCCGCCTCCGCGAGCTCGGCTTGGAGCCCGTCCGCTGCCCGGCGCTGCTCGGAAGCCTCGGCCTCTGCTGCTTCCAGCTTCCGTGCGGCCTCGGCGAGCGCCGCCCCCAACCTGGGCGCCACATGCCGCTGCTGCTCCTCCCGCGCCGCCAGCGCATCTACAGCCTCCTGAATACACACGGCTCACATGCTAAACACAGCAGCTCACATCTTCGGTTAGAGACCATCGGTTGGAACTGTGATACAATGTTCACACGGGCGTCAATCAATCATTCAGCGCATATGATCAAGTCGAGTCCAGCGTGTGAGCGACAGCAGATGGGTCCCATGTGAACCTGTAGCCTCGTGCAACTGCTCAATCAGCAGCAAGCTATTCGCTCTATCAACTGCTGACAAACCTTGCACAATGCTACAGTGTGTCTTACGGTGTGCAGATTCCACAGCAACACCATGTTATGCTGACCTCGATCAGAGTCCCACCTTTTGCGCAGCCTTGGCTTCGTCTCGCTCTGCATGCGCCACCGAGACCGTCGCCAGCTGCGCCTCCGCCTGCCGCCGAGCATTCGCAGCCGCTGCTTCCAGCTGCCTCCTGGTCTCCGCGGCAGCGCCCCGCGCCGCAGCCAGCGCCGCAGCCTCCTCCGCCGCCGCCGCCGCCGCCTGCTGCTGGGCTGCCGCCAGCGCCGCCTGCAGCTGCTGCTGCTCGGTGGCATGTGCTGCCGCTTCTGCTTCCAGCTGCCGCCTCGCGTCCGCAGCATGTGCCAGCGTCACTGCGAACGCAGCCGTCTGCAAATGCGCGTCTCTCAGCTTCTGGTTGGCTTCCATTGCAGCTGCCTTTACCACGGCCAGCGTGGCAGTGTGCTCCGCAGCAGCCGCGTCCAGCTGCTGCCTGGCTTCCGTGCTGGCCGCCTGTGCTGCAGCCAGCGCATCGGCGTGCTCCGCAGCTTCTGCTTCCCGCTGCCGCTGGGCTTCCGCGGCAGCGGCCTGCGCAGCTGCCAGAGCAGACGCGTGCTCTGCAGCAGCCGCTGCCAGCTGCTGCTCGGCTTCTGCCCTGGCTGCCTGTGCGGCTTGTGCCTCCCGCTGCTGTTGGGCGTCTGAAGCGGCTGCCAGTGCTGAGGCGTGCTGCTCAGCAGCCACTTCCTGCTGCCGCTTTGCTTCCGCAGCTTCAGCTTGCGCCGCTGCAATCGCCACCGCACGTTCAGCAGCAGCAGCCTCAAGCTGCCGCCTGGCCTCTGCAGCATCTGCCTGAGCGGCGGTCTGCTGCCCTGCAGCGTCGGCTGCCGCAGCGGCCACTGCCTCCCGCTGCCGGTTTGCCTGGCATGAAGGGCGACCCACATCTGACATGCATGATGTCAGCAGCCACGCAAGTGCAATCAGAGGGACAACCATGGACCCAGGCGTTGCTGCATGACATGGCTGTCTGTCCAGCTTCAGAAGTCCTGGCTGCCGATGCCCTTCTGCATGTTTCTCAGCCCCATACCCCAGAGATCCACGTCATCAGTTCAGCCTGGCTGTGCCGACAGCAAAACCCAGAAGGTGGCGACGCCGCACCTCACTGCAGGCGGCCCGCGCAGCGGCTGCCTCCGCGCGGGACTGCACCATGGCCGCCCGCGATGCCGCCGCCTCGGCCAATGCCGCCTCCAGCTCAATTGCCACCTCAGCAGCGCGCGCTGCAGCTTCAGCATCGTACTGCACAAGCACGAAGTCGAGGGGAATCAACGGTTGGCAGATTGCGGATGGTAGGTCGATTACCCCGAGTCACTCCGCTGCTGCAGCTGGGGGCACCCAGCCTCTGGGTGGAGACTTGCAGGCAGAGCTGCAGGTGACACGGCACATTGACAAGGTGTGGGTGGGCCACCTGCGCCGCTGCATTGGGGTCCCGCAGGCGGGCTTCGGCGTCCTGCAGCCGCCGCCGCAGCTGCTGCTGCGCATCCACAGCTTCCTGCTGCCGCTGTGCCGCTTCCTGCTGCCGCTGCTCCGCGTCCCGCCGCGCCGCCGCCAGCTCCGCCCGGAGCGCCCGCTCCGCTTCCTGCTGCCGTGCCGCCAGCTCAGCAAGCGCCGCGTCGTAAGTCGCGGCGGTGTCGCTGCCGCCTGCCATGGGCTGGCCGCTCTGAGCATGCGCCTGACTGCTGCGCGCTGTGCTGGCCTGCCGCCGCAGGGCCTCCAGAGCCGCGCGGGCCTCGTCCCGCTGGCGCACCGCTTCCTGCTTCCCGGCGAGCCGCTCCGCCGACTGCAGGCACCATATCACATCAGGCATGAGTGGATGTTCACTGCTGCAAGGTCGTGTACCTGTGACAGATGATTCGCAATAGCAACTTCTGGACGGTGTCAAGGCACTGGTATTGACTGATATCGACCACACAGACTGCACAGTGCAAGAGAACGGTTGGGACCCTACCTCTGCGGCGCGGCGCTGCATCTTGCGCTGCAGCAGGGCGGACCAGCCGCGCTCCCACGCCACCTTGCGCTCGTACCGGGCCTGCAACATTAGGTGCATGTAGTGAGTGGCACGGCGGCATCGACAGGACAGCCCTGCAACGCAGCTATCCAGTGTTTCATCACCAACGTTCGGACACTGAACGCCAGGACATGGCGACCTTGGCGTGCGGCAGTTGATCTTCCGTGAGCGGGGCCGATCGCGTTTGTGCAGCTGCGCACGGCAAAGAGGTGACATCTGCAGCGTACCTGCAGCTGCATGAAGTCGCGCCCCATCTCGTCGTGCCGCGTCGCCGCCCCCGCCAGGAAGTCGTCGGTGTCCTCGTCCTGGGGAGACACGCAGTATGGCCATGAGGACACGAGCGCTTCGTGGCAACGCCTGTGGGCCCCCTTCTGCGTGGAACCGGCCGCCTGCTCCCGGGTCTGTTATGCTGCTGCAGGACCACCCCGCTCACGAGCAACACAGGGTCCCCGCTTTCACTGGTCATCAAGTGGCACCAGGCGGCTGTGCCGCCAGACACTGCCTCCCAGTTTGAGGGTTCGGAGCCAGGGTTTTGGCGCCCACCAGCTCCTGGCGGATGGCGCCCACGCGGTCCGGATCCACCCGCACTGACAACATTCAGATTCAGATTTAGGGCTTAACGGCGCACCAGCTCCTGGCGGATGGCGCCCACGCGGTGCGGGTCCACCCGCAGCTCGGGCCCGGGCTCCGCCGCCCGCAGCACGCCCTGCGCCCGCTCGAAGGCCGCCTCCGCGGCTGCCTCCGCTTCCGGCACCGCCTGCAGGCCTGGCCGCATGCAAAGCATCCAGATGTCGGACCCCCCAGATCTCTGTTTCAGGGGGCTCCTACCAATCATGGTTGCCTCAGCAGGCTGGCTGAGCAGCAGCATGACACCCAGGCCTAGGTGTCACATAATGCGCACACCACATAGCAGCGCTGGTTGGGTCTAGGCAACCATGACTGCAAAGCATGGAATTACCATCTGAAGTATGACATGGTTTGAAGGATCGGTACCTGAGCTGCCCCCTGCCGGGGTGGTGCCACCCTGCCGCGGCCGCTGCTGTGGCGGGGCCGCCTGCACCGGTCGCAGCTGCTGCTGCTGTGCGCCCTGCTGCACGTCTTGCCGCTGCCCCTGCTGCGAATCGGCAGGGGGACCATGCTCCGAAGCAGGGGGCAGCAGCATGAGCTCCATCGCAGCCGGCTGCTGCTGCGGCTGCTGCGGTGCCGGGGGCTGCGGCTCATCTGCTGCAGGTGGCTGCCGCACATGCTGCAGCGATGGGGCCTGCTGCTGCTGCTGCGGGTGCTGCTGCTGCTGCTGCTCCTGCTCCTGCTGGACTGAGACGGGCACAGCGATGCCGTCCACAAGCGCTGCGTCTGTGCCATCCTCGGCTGCGTCGGCTGTGGAGACGTCCAACACAAGGCCGGCCCCTGGTGCGGCATGTGCCTCATGCGCATCTGCAGCTGCTCTGGCAGCATCCAGCGCAGGCGCAGGCGGGTCGGCCGAGGGCGCTGTCGGCGCCGACAGCGGCGGCTGCTGGCACGGCAGGGGCGCGACGACGTCGGCTGCTGCAGGTCCGGGCGCGAGGGCGGGGGTTACCGTCACAGGGCGACGCTCGCCGGCTGCGCCATGAAAAGTCACAGATGGAGTGCTGCATACACGTTTTGTTCAGCTGTGGTGTACTGCCGCTGAGCCGAGCAGCGCCACTTTTTCGTTTGCAGCTATCAAGCAGCGCGCCAGTCGTCATGTGTGCAGGCGATGAGACGCAGATGCTTGTTTCTTACCTGATGCTGGGTGTGCAGCCGCCTCAGGATCACTCTCGGCAGCAGCGGCGGCGGCTGCGGGGCCCCCATCAGCTGTGACAGGCGACTGGGCTGCACGCTTGGGCCGGGAGCCTGAGCCTCTGGCAGCTGTCTTGCGGGGCTGCGCCTGCAGGCCATGAATGCCATGTGCATGAGCTGCAAACAAATGAGAACGTGGGAACAGCTCAGGGCACTGAATCGGGAGTGCTGGAACCGGTGGTCAACCAAAGGGTCGGAACAGCCAGATGTGCTTAGATCTGCAATGATTGCGCCCCCAACAGACCCTTCTGGAGTCGGCAGCGGGAGGAGACCAGTGCAACAGCACAGCAGGGAGCCTGCTGTGCTGTGTATGCCGTCGTCCTTCGGCTGCTGCCCCGCAAGCTCACATGACTGCACAGACTGCGTGTGGATGCGCCAGCAGGTGCGCACCCCTTCAGGAGATGCTGCGTCTCGTTTCCGCTTCCTGCCGCCTCTGCCGCGGCCGCCGCCGGTGCCCCTGCCCCTGCCACGGCCACCGATCGCGCCGCGCTGCTGAGGCGCACCTTGGCCGCTGCTTCTGCCCCTGCCGCGGCCAAAGCCCCGACCCCGGCCCCTGCAGCCAGCGTCAAATGCGATGTACGACATTGCTATGCGTAGCTGTGTCAGACACGAGATCCAGACATTGGCCGGCTGTTTCAACAGGCGGCTGCTGCAGAGGAGTCGGAACCGAAGCAGACAGTGTGCACTTGTGTTACTGGGCACGCAGCATGCTGACGACATGTGATGACAGCGCCTTCCATTGCCGCTGATGATGCTGACGCAGACCTGCGTCAACCTCACCTGCCTGCCCCGGGAGCACGCCGCTGCTGTGGCGTCGCACCGGCGGAGACGCTGGATGCATCCTCAGAGGATGTGGCCTCATCAGCTGCCGCAGCACCCCCCGAATCCACCGCCGCCTCCGCCCCTGTGGCGGCAGCCGCATCGCTTGCTGCAGCCCCCGCCGACACTGTGTTAGCCGCCGCCGCGCCGGTTGCTGCACTGAGGATGGCGCCGTCGGAGCCCTCCGGCAGCAGCGGCGGCTGCGCCCGGGCTTTGCGCCCGGACCCCCCTGCAGCGCCGCGCCCGGGCGGCCCTGCAGCGGCGGCGCTGGGGCGCGCGGCGTCCGGCGCCTCGCGGCTGGCCTGCAGGTGCCGCAGCGCCAGCAGCCACTGCGGCTTCCTGCCCGGCCTGTGCAGTAACAGTGTAACCGTTGGAAGCGTGACCGGAGGATCCTGCTTTGACCTGCTCTGCTCGATGACCCATCGAACAGGAGCGGCACACCACACAGTGCTGCATGTACAACCGTACGTAGCAAAGTGATGGAAGGGCTTGACGCATTGGGCACAGTCAGAAGCACAGCATATGGTAGCCTGGCTTGCCTCTTCCTGTTGGCCTCGAGGATCGCCTGCGCCTCAGCCCATCCGAGGCCTGCCACCAGCCGCCCGTCCGGCTTTGGGAGCTGCAGCGGCTTCCCACCATCTGGGCTGCTGTGAGGCCAGCCCGCCTGCTCCCCGGCTGGCTGCTCCCCTGCCGCCCGGCTGCCAACACGTGGCGAGTCTGCTGTTGGCTGCCCGGCCAGCCGCTGCGGATGCGCACTGGCATCCCCTGCGCCGGCGCCGGCGGCAGCGGCGCCGGCTGCGCGCCTGCGCTGCTGCTGCGGCTCTGCGGGCGCCGCGGGGTGCGCCGGCGAAAAGGCAGACCGGTTGCTGGCGATGCCGTTCAGCGAGGCTTCCTTGCCGCTGCGGGGCCAGTGGTCGGGGGGCGGCCCGGCGTCTGAGAGGCGGTGCCGGCGCCGCCGCCCGGCTGCAGGGCCGCCCGCTGCCGCTCTGGGCTCGCTGGCGGGACCGCCGCCAGAGTCGGAACGTTCGTCCGCTGCCGCCACCGCTGCCTCTGCCTCTGCCGACGGCAGCTGCTGGCTGCTTCGCGGCTGCTGTGGATCCTGCTGCTGCCCTGCCTCTGGTGAGCCTGACATCGAGTCCGCGTCCTCGTGACGCTCCGAGGCACTGCCCGCGAGGGTGTGCTGTGCTGCATCGAGGCCGCCGCCGCTGACCACAGGGCTGCCAGACCGGGCTGCGTCGCCGCCCGCGCCCGGCGGCTCGCTGCTGCCCCGCCGCAGCCGCCGCAGCTGCCGCTGCCGAGGCTGCGGCGCGGTCGACGGCGCCAGCGCATCGTCGGGCGCCCCCTGCTGCGGCGCCGAGGCCGCCGCCGCCGCCGCCGCCGCATTGCCGGGACCCGCGCCCGCCCCCGCTGCTGCAGTCCCCGCGGCCACGCGCTCCAGGGCCAGGTGCAGCAGCTTTGCGCCCGGGCCCGTGCGCGGCTCCCGCTGCAGGCGCTGCCGCGCTTCCGCGGCGCTGAGCTGCGACACCTGCCGAAATGCAAGCACGTACGCCTCATGTCTGGGCGCAACCCATGCTTCTGCTTAGGCTGCTGCTATGAGTGCAACATCAGAACTCAGAGGAGAGACTCAACAGGCATCATGGGTGGCGTGATCACTTCATGAGCAGACTGCCCTGATACACATTTCACAAAGCCCTAGGCCCTGAGCAGAATACCACACCTGGCGGCCGTCCTGCAGGAACTGCAGGGAGGGGTGGTCCCGCGGCAGGCCGGCCGCCGCCACGAGGCGCAGCGCGGCCAGCCACGCGAACCGCGAGGCCTTTGACGCGCCGGGGGGCGTGCGGTGCCGCGCCGCCAGCAGCGCCAGCGCCTCGTGGCGGCTCAGGTCCGACAGGCACCGCCCGCCGGGCGCCTTCTGGTGACTCACGTCCTTCCGCGTCAGCGGCGGCTGCTGTGCGGGCCACGGCGGCAGCTGCAGGGCTCTGCCGCTTCCGGCTTCCAACCAGTCCGCTGCGGGCCGGGCGGCCGCTGGGGCCAGCGGCTGCTGCTGGGGATGGCTCGTCCCCTGCGCTGCAGGGCTGCCTGCTGACGGCGCGCCGCTGTGGCGCTGCCCACGCTGCTGCGGCCCGCTGGCTGCTGCTGCTGCGCCCGCTGCATCGGAGGCCGGTCGGGCATGCTGTGAGGGCCCCGCAGCCGAGTTTGGCTCCGCTGCTGCCAGCCCCGCCTCTGCCGCCTCGCCCGCAGACTCTGCTTCGCTGCCGTCCACGCCAGATTGCGAGGCCGCTCCCGAAGTTCCTGCACCACCCGCCTCCCGCCGCCGCGACTGCTGCGGTGTCTGCCGGCTGTCCTCGGGGTTCCAGCTGCTGCTGGGGTCCGACTCTGCATCCGATTCTGCATCCGTACCCGACAGGTCAGGAGGCGCCTGCCGCCTGCCCGCAACCAGCCGCTGCTGCCGCCTTTTGGGGGTGTCCGCCGCCGCTCGTGGCTCTGGGGACTGCTGCCAACGGCGCCTCTTCTGCTGTAGCTGCTGTAGCTGCTGCTGCTGCTGCTGCCGGTGCGGCTGTGTGAAGGGCATGGCTCTGCCGGCGCGCCGCTGCAGCGCCGCGACGAACTCGGGTGTGGAGTCTGGCGGCGGAGCAGCCAGCAGCGCCTGCAGGAGCAGTGCCATGACTGCCATTCACTGCTGGAACCAAAGTTTGAGCTGTGATGCCAGTCGGGGCAGGTAGGTGCGGTTTCCACATGGGGTCGGACGCTGCATTGCGGTTGTTGGGGCCACTTCATTGGCCATTCAAACTACCCAGCAGGTCAGCAGGGTGGAAGTGCATACAATACCAGAAGAGCACCTCGACACCAGCGATTGCTGTCACCAAGCTACATGTGATTGAGAAGAGTCTCAGCAGCTCGCACCAGGGCCTCCGGGGTGGAGAGCGTGGCCACGGCGCGGCCCTGGGGCGTGAAGTGGCGGGAGGGGTCGGACTGGGCGGGCCACCGGTGGCGGCAGCCGCGGCCCCCCTGCAGCACCGCCGCCAGCCTCTTGTCCTGTGCCGCGTCGTCGCCGCGCTGCAGGGGGCCCCCGGTGCTTGCCCGCCTGCGGCGGCCATCGCGCTGTGGTGAGCTCGGCCCGGCGGCTGACTCCGCCCCCTGCGCCGCGGGGCTGCCACCTCTGCTGCGAGCGGCGGCGGCGGCGGCGGCGGAGGAGTCGGCTTCCGCGAAGAGGTCGTCTGCGTCGCCGACTTCGCCGGTGCCGGGCAGCTGCACCGATGCCTCGGCCTGCAATACAGCAGTCGTGTCGCTTGGCGTCAGCAAGCATGCAGGACGCACAGTAACCAGTCATGTCCAACCACGTGCTTGGATGTGTATTCCGACCCAGCAGAGCACCCCTTGCCATGATGAGCGGGCGATCAAGCGCTGCGCATTGCACAAGTCGTTGCAGCTCCTTCCACGATAGGAACCCACCAGTCCGCCGCCGTGCATGGCAGGAGATAGCGACTCCAGGCGCGGAAGCGCTGACGACGGCCTGCGCCTCTGGCTGGGGCCGTCCTGCTGCTGGACGGGCGCCGGCTGCTGCCGCTGCACCGAGCCGCGGCTGCCGCCGGCGCCCAGCGACGGCTCGAAACCGTCGCCGTCTGCAGCAGCACAGGCGGCTCAGCGCACGACTGGCAGTCCACGGCAACGCCTTTGCTTCCCGGTGGTTGAGGGTTGTGGCGATCCTGCATGGCTTGCGTACTGGGTCAAGTACAACATCACAGTTCATTGCAAAACACTACAGGGTGCGCACATGCCAGCGCCCTCACCAGAGGACCCAGTGCCCATGTCGGTGTCGGTCTGCTGCTGCATCTGCTGCTGCACCGCAGCCGCCGCGTCCCTGATGCGAAGCCGCCCCCGCCCCCGGCCCCTGCCGGCCGCACTTCGACCCCTGCCGCCGCCACGGCTGCCCCTGCCGCTGCCGCGGCCGGGCCTCCCCAGCTTGATGGCCGGCTTCCTGACTGCAGATGCGGGGTGCAAAGGTTATGGGCCCGGGATTATTGATTGTGCCGTCAGAATTCGTCGTCGACTTTTGAAGGAGGAAACCGGAATGTTTCTGTGTCCCCAGCATGATGTGTTAGTTGAACGGCATTGCCAGCAATCCATGCTGGGCATCTGCTCAACACCTGCTCTTCACTATGCAGGTGCACCTGACACTGTCCTGCCGCCACGACCGCCGCCCCGACTGCCTCTGCCGCGGCCCCTGCCGCGTCCCTGACGGCCGGGGGCTGCTGCTGCTTCCGCACCGGGCGGCTCAGCCCGGTCAACGGCGGCTGCAAGCAGGCCTTCAAAAGCATCATGATCTGCATGTTGGACATCCCCACACTTCGGATGTCATCCAGATCGTATGTGTTTGACCACTGTTGCTACCGGGCGCACCAGCAGTTGGACGTGCATCTGCAGGCTGCCTGTCTGGTTCTGCCGGCATGTCGTCTGCCCCAGAACGTGGCTGTGACGCCTGTTCGCGGCGCGCTGGCTGCTGCTGTGCAAGGTCTTGCCGCAGGTCTGATGGAGCTGTGACAGCAGCAGTGAGCTGGTTTGCCTGCGCCACAGCTGCCTGAGTGGCGGCAGAACTGTGGATACCACGTGGCTGTGGCGGCTGCTGGTCCTGCATCGGGCTGTCCGCTGCCGTTTGTGCTGACACTGCGCCAGCCTGTCCAGCTGAAGGCTGCACATCCTCGTCCAAGACATACTGCGAAAGTGACAGTCAGGACATCAGGTCCATGCGTGGGGCACGGCACATCAGGTCGGCTCGGTCGGTGGCATCTGGCAAGGTGATATGCTGAGCGGGCACATGCGCGATTCCAGTGGCGGGATCACCAGGTCGGCAGGGAGCTGCAGTGCTGGGGACTGGGGCGTGGGCGGTGGCGGCGCCGGCTGCAGGCTGTGCGTCGATGGCGAGCCGCCAGTTTGATGCTGTTCACCTGCACCATTGACTGCAGGAGCGGCGGGGCCCGCTGCAGGGTGGGAGCCGGTGCCGTTTGCCACATGTCCAGGCTGAGGCGATAGTGTCTGGTGTGTGGCTTCCGGACCTTGGGGGTCTTTGAGCGGCATACTGCTACCGTTCTGCCGCGGAGGGGCGCCAATGCGTGTGACGGCCCCGCCGCTGGCGGGCTGCTGGGCTGCGTGCCTGCCGCCGCCGCCGCCGCTGTCGCTGCTGCTGTGGGTCAGCTGCCGCAGCGCCGCCACCGTCGCCGCCTCACTGACCGCCGTGCCTGCCTGCCCTGCAGCGTGCCCGTTCAGGCTGCTGGGCGCCCGCGGGCTGTGCATCCGGCTTCCCGCGGACCCGCCAGGCTGCTTCCGCTTGCCGGACGCGACCCGTGCGGGCGGCTGCGACTCCGCCCGCGGGTCACACTGCTGCCTGCCTGGGGAGGCCACCCTGCCGTCGGCGGCGCTGGCGCCGGCGGGCATGGCACCCGGCAGCGGCAGCGGCTAGGCTGTGGGCCCCAGCCGCTGTCGCAGCGTTCTCTGTAGGGGCGCCGGCTGTGGCATCAGCGATGCTGGCCCTGCCACAAGTCCGGATGCGTTGCACCTGTGCATCACATCAGAAGATGGCTCCCAGACACTTGAAATTGGGTCAGCGCAAACTGAGGTTGACCTGGTACGTCAATGGCAGCAGATAACACTAGATCGACTGCAGGACTTCGCCGCCAGTCAGCGTGTTCAGGATGGAAACAGTCATAACTAGAGTACCAATTGCTTCCAGATGGCTTCGATTTGCGGACATTGGACAGCAGTCGACAGGGTCATCCCATCCCAGATAGACCAAGATGATGGAATGCTCCCAACGAAACATGCAAGTCTACAAAAGCTTCATCAAATCATGTGAGAAGTACCTTTGTTGCCCGCAGCAAGCCGCTCCTGGATGGTCATCGGTCTCGAACATGCTTTGGATGTCACAGATCAGTGTGACACCTCGGCTGGAGCTGTCGCCGTGGCGTGCCTCCAAGTGCTCTTATATGCTCCTCATGGTACATGTACACCGTGCGCAAATGGACCCAATTGCAGAGCATGATTGCGCGCTCCCCTCCGACATCCCGCAGGCGAGCGAAGGGGGCAAATGAAACGGTGGGCGAGAGCGCTACCCAGAAGACCACAGTCCTCAGGCCATTCCTCAGCTTGCAGTGCGTTGCACCCCTGCACCTGATTGTTGTCGGTCCTTGCACAGAGGGGATATTGTGGCTGTGTCGCACGTAGATTTGAGGGACTCCCAAGGAGTTGATCAAACAGACCAAGCAGAGTGTGCTCGAGGCTCATCTGCATAGCTGACGCAATCCCCGTTCCTCAACCGCACTAAGGGCGTTGTCGACAGCACTCGATGTGAACCTCGCAGTTCTTGGGCGGTTTGCACGCTGCACATGCCAACAACACGCTCAGTTGCGGCTGTCAAGCTGTGAGCCAGCAGGCATAAAGACGTGCCTGAGCCGCGGATCGCTGCTGCCGCTACGTGCCAGCTGAAAGCAGAGGGTGGGGAGATCGCAGTTGCACTGCTGCCCCGAACCCCTCAGACGCCCACAACCATGTAGCGGCCTTCCCAGCTGAGGCTGCGCGGCAGCCGGCGCCTGCGTCTCCTGACGCCATGGCGGAGGTGGCGAACCAGCAGGCTGCCGCGCCGAACGGCGGTGCGGCCGCGGCCAACGGCATGGCGGCGCAGTCCTCCACGCCGTCCTCAGCGCTACAGGCCCGCCCGGGGGACGCATTGGACAGCCCCGACTTTGACGCCGTAAAGTTCCTCAACGAAATGTTCCCTACAGGTACAGGGCGCCTGCTTTGATGCGACAGCACTGTGCAGCATTAGGACAAGTAGCCGGTGCAGTATGTGCATGCGCATGCATGCAAGCAGGCCTCGGCATGCTGCAGCCATTCAGCAGAAAATGAAGGGTGCCCAGGTGCTCAGGTAGATCGATATCAGACTGCGCATGACCATTGCAGAGGCGTCGCTGGTGGGCCTGGACCCGCTGATCACCACGCTGCGCGCCAAGATCCGGCGGGTGGACGCCGAGATCCTGGACGCCGTGCGGCAGCAGAGCGCCAACGGCGGCTGCTCAAGGTGCCAATCTGCTGCTTTACGGCCTGTAGACACTCTCTTGTTGCAGCGTCAGCAGAACGCTCGTTAGCATCCCAATGGACTGCTGAAAAACATTGAGCAGGGTCCCAGAACCACTGATCGTTCTGGTACACTTTGAACACATACCCTGGAAGTTGCGCCATCTGTAATTTCACACTTTGCTTGCATGCGCAGGCAGGACCTGGTGCAGGCGAAGCAGGGCATCGGCGAGCTGTTCAGCCGGGTGGCAGACATCAAGCGGAAGGCGGAAGCCTCGGAAGCCATGGTCCAGGTGACCTGCCAAGATGGCGGCACCTATGCTACATTGCTGCTTCGAAACGTAGCTTATTTGTGCCTGCATGCGGGAAGGCTGCATCACGCAGAACACTGCTAGGTGGCAGAGCCTCAAACACTGAATCCTCAAGAGATGAATAGTCGACCCAAACCCTTCATTGACTTGCTTTTCAGGAAATTTGTCGGGACATCCGCAAGCTGGACCATGCGAAGTCAAACCTGACGGCCACCATCACAGCCTTCCGCCGCCTGTCGATGCTTGTCACCGCCGTGGGTGGGGCCTCAAGCTGATCACCTGCAGACTCAAGACTTCAGTCACATTCACCGCCTGCTACTTGGTCACCCGACAGCATCCATGCAGAAGGATGGTCGCTTCTTTTCTGCAGCTCTGCACTGTTCCCGTATTGTGCACATTGCATTGGCTATTGGATAGTAACAAATGGCGCATCACCGGTGTGCGTCCTGCATCCACAGACCAGCTGCAGCGGGCGGTGGAGCGCAACGAGTACGGCGAGGCGGCGCATTTAATAGAAGCGGTGCAGCAGCTGGCGGGGCACTTCCAGTCGTTCGTGGCCATCCCGAAGGTCGCGGAGCTGTCGGGGCGTGTGGCCACCCTGCAGCGGGCTGTCCAGGTGTGTCTTTGGATGTTTGATTGGACTCGGAGGCAGTCACCCTCAATGCTTTGAGAGAACATTGTCAGCGGGAGTACACTCAATTGGTCAGCAGGTAGCTTCAGGAGCAGCAGGACGGCAGGCCGCCCTTGAGCAGGTCGCCGTATCGCGGGCTCCCAGCAGTTGTGACACACGGCATGCTGGTCTTGTGGCCGTACGAAAGCGACGCCGTGTGCACCGCAGGCGAACGCGATGCGGGAGTTCGAGCTGCTGGGGCCCAACGAGGACAAGCCCAACCCGCTGCTGCTGGAGCGACTGCGCGCCTGCTGCCAGGTCGTCAACGCCCTCGGCTACAAGGTACTGACTCCTTTCGTTGACCAGCTGGGGTTGAAGCGTCTTTATAATGTTCAGGAGTGGGCTGCTGCTGTGCAATGAAGGCTGCATCACGCCGTCACGTACATCCTGAGAGTCGGCAGCACACGACAACAGCTGGTGGCTGGTCACAGCACCATCTGGTGTCTGTGATGACCTTTCAGGGTGGTACCATGCCAACGCACCATGCAGAGCCCTGCGTATTACCTGTTCGCTAACAAGGCCGAGCTTCAGCACAGTAGCTCACCTGCTGCAGACGTGCACCAGGCCATGCGCTCACAGCCACAGCCGCAGACTTATTTGGAAGGAAGCCAGCAACTCCCGTGCCCGCAGGCGCGGGACGAGCTGACGGATGCGATGTGCCGGAAGGAGATGGGGGTGTACACCGCGATATTCGGCACCACGGGTGACACGGCGGCCCTGGAGCGCACCGACCGCCGCTACCTGTGGCTCCGCAAGCGCCTGGCCGCCCGGCAGGAGGTGCCGCCCTGCCGCGTCAATGTTTGATGTCATGTGCCACATGTCCTGTTGGTGCAGCATCTGAAACGAGTCGGCACTTGAACGGATTGGTTCAGGGACCTGCTTCCGCTGTAGTGGTGCTCAATCCTGGCAGCTTGGGCACGGCACATATCGCTGCGCAAGCATGGGCAGCGAGCCGGTGCCCATGCCCAGAACCGCTGAGCAGGGCACGCGGGGTTGCGACCTGCCCAGCCCCCCGCCACAGGCTCTGACGCACTGGTCGGCGAACGGCTGCAGGTGTGGGGCATCTTCCCGCCGGAGTGGCACCTGCCGCAGCTGGTGTGCCTCGCCTTCTGCACCATCACCAAGGCCCACCTGGCGGAGATCCTGGACGCCAAGGTGCGCACTGTTTAAACCCCTTGAGACCCCGTTAAAGGGAATGCTGCGCCGCACCCCTGTTGGAAGTGCACTGGACAAGCTGCACTTGCACCTTCTGCTTGCAGCCCATGATACAAGCATGTGGGTCTGCAGAATGCGATGCATGGCATCTGTTAGCTGGCAGCGACCAGGCTTGTGTGCGGTGTGGCTGCTCTGTGTGACACGCTGGCGCCGAGTGCAGGCCGCCGAGCTGCCCAGTCAGGTGGAGGCGCTGCTGCGCGCCGTCAACACCACCAACGACTTCGAGAACGAGCTGGCCGCCCGCTTCGGGGACGCCTCCCCGGCCGAGGTGCGGCGGCCGGCGTCAAGTTTGTGCATGAGCCCGGACAGTACTTGACATGCACATGATGCGTGTCTTGTTCGCAGCAGCTTTGTTGTAGAAGGCAAAGCCCATGGCTGCCTGCTCGAACCTGCTTGCCGGCAGAACCTCGCACACATCAGAGCAGCTGGAGGTTGGCAGGTTGCCACAGCCGCCACCTGCTGTGTTATACTTGTAGCAGCAGAAGCATCCACCACCTACTCGCAGGACGAAGACGGTGATGGAGACGGCGGGCCGCCCGCGGATGATGTCATGTCGGCCTCGGGGGTGCGCAGCCGCTACGAGAAGCTGTTCCGGGAGCGGCAGGCCGCTGCGGCGGTAAGAAGGCCCAAAACCCCCCAGTGCACTCTTGATTTAAGTGAATTCGACAATTTGTGTTGTATGCGCATACAAGGCTGCGACCGGCTGCTTTCACCTCCGACATGTGTGACCAAGCCCATGCTTGAGTGAACCTGTCGTTGTGGCCCAACCCAGGCGCAGCAGGACGATGGCGACGGGGTCCCAGGGGCGGAGGCGCCGGGCGCGGGGGCGGTGCCCGCGCGCACCCCCTTCCAGGGCGCCATCTCCACCGTCTTCACCAAGCACCTGTCGTGAGCGCGACCACCCTTCCGTGCTGAGCCTCTGGCCGCTGGCGCAGGCCTCGGCAGACTGCGCGCCAGCAAGCAGTCGCACAAGAGCCACAGGCTGCATGGTGCTGAAGGCACGGCATGCGGGGGCGCAGCACTCCACATCCATCTGTCCATGGTGGTGACTCGCGACAAGTGAGTCGTGCGCGTGTACGTACCCACACATACCGCATGTTCAACTCCGGTCCACCTCGCAGGTACTATGTGGAGGCCCAGGAGCGGGAGCTGCTGGGGACCCTAGACGCGCTGGTGGGCGAGGAGTCCTGGCGGCCCGCGGACGAGGCGGCGGGCGCCGGGGTGCTGCGGTCAGCCTCCCAGCTGTTTGGGGAGATCAAAAGGTCGCTGCTGCGGTGCAGCAAGTACATAACCCGCGGCCCCGCGCTGCTGCAGCTGATGACCACCTTCCAGGTGAGCGCTTGGCATGTGCTGCAAAACGTCAGGACACGTGGTTGGCTTCGTCTGTATGGTAGTACCCAGGTGGTTGTATAGAGGGCGGCGTCTGTTCATCGTTTTAGGTTTTTCAGGGTATAAAAGGGTGTAGGGACCCGCAGCCTATCCGGTGTGCTGCTGCCTCTGCCAATGGCCAGGACACGAAGCGAAGGCTGCCACAGTGACCCTTGACGCACAGTTCTGTCGTTTGTCAGCTATGGCCTGCGACTTTGAGTTGCGCCGACACCTATCTTGCCGACACCTTGATCACCAGCTCTGCCAGAGACAGCAGTCTCCTGTTCACAGCCACCATTTGGCTCGTAACGAGGGCCACCACCAGGCAGCCCACCAAGGGTGTCCCCATGAGCAGCGCACTTGCACTCTTGCATTCGCTAGGAGCTGGGCTCAGCTGAGGGTGTCAGCGGCACCTGCTATCCTGCTGCAGAGAGTCGCGAGAGCGTACATTGCGCGGCTGATGGCACGGCTGCCGCGCACGGCGTCAGGAGCGGCAGCAGGCGCCACGCCCAGTCTGGCCACCCAGGAGTGGCACGTGCGGCTGGCCGACGGCGATGTGTGAGTCCTTGGTCCCCACCACCCGGCCATTGTTATAGACTTTCACAGGCATGCTGTGCAGGCTTTCACAGGCAAAATATGTGTATGCATGCTGCTTGTGGCCATATGCTTGGCCTGTGGCTGGCAGCAGGCTCTGCTATTGCGGCTCTGTGCTTCACCGGCTGCGCAGCCAGTCTGCTGCAGGGGCCATGCGGCCTTGCTCTACGTCGTAGATGATGGAGTCGTTTGCAGCTCCGTGGTAGCCCTCTCTAGATATGTCGGGCATCGTATGTCTGGTTCACAGCATGTGTCAGCATGAGTTGGAGGGATATTCGCCAATCTCCCACAGGGGCGCCTGCTGCGCGGTCGTCACGACCGCCGAGTACTGCACCGAGGTCATCGGCGCCCTGGCGCGCAACGTGGCCAAGCTGCTGGACCCGCCCCTGGGAGACGAGGTGTGCCGCGCCAAAGCCGCCAAGCGTCAGCTCCCGCAGCCTGTGCTGTCGCCTCGATGCTGAAGGCGCACACACCTCGGCCTACCACACTGCATGTCCATGCGTGCTCATGGCTGCGTGGCAGGCGCTGCTCTCGCCGCAAGGGTTCAGGGCACGGCTGCAGCAGGCAAGCGAAACCTGGTCGGAACCCTTAGGACCCTGCGTGCAGGTGGACGTCTCGGAGGAGGAGGAGGGCTTTGCGGGCGTGGCCACAGCGGCGCTGAACGCGCTGCTGCTCGGGCTGGAGACGCGGCTGGACGCGTGCCTGGGGTCGCTGATGCGGTGCAACTGGGCGGCCACCGAGTCGGTGAGCACAGGGCTTGCTCGCCGTGCCACGCTTGCCCCCCGCCGGGCTTCCAGGCATGCGCGGCAGACTGGTCTGCATTGTGGAGGCCAGCGGGCAGGGAACTTACACCGGCGGGCAGTCCCCAACAGTGTGTGTGTCCCTCCCTAAACCCTAAACCGTCCGCAGGTGGGCGACCAGTCGGACTTCGTGACCGCCATGGGGCGCACGCTGCAGGAGTTCGGGCCGCCGCTGGGCGCCGCGCTGCCGGAGCACCACTTCGCCTTCCTGTGCGACAAGGTGCACCCATCAGAGCCCCATCCTGTGCCACTGCTTCCTGCACAAACCAGGCGTTGGGCAGTCCCCGAGGTTCTGCACCCAGGATGTCATCACGATGACCACACAAGCGACAGCGCCACCCAGGCTTTGAGGGCCATGTCGTTGCAGCCCCGACGCATCACGCCAGCGACGGCCAGCTGTGCAACTGGTCGGTGCAGTCATACGCACGCATGACTTTTGTACATGCATATACATCACGCTCTGCGCGCATGTCTGCAGCTCGCGTCCAGCTTCCCGCGCCGCTTCGGCGAGGCGGTGTCGCGGTGCCGCAAGATCGGCGAGGCCGGCAGCCAGCAGCTGCTGCTGGACACCCACGCCGTGCGCAGCCTGCTGCTCGGCTTCCCTGCCTCGGGTGACCATGCTGCCTGTCCTGAGAGCTAGCATAAACATGGTCTGCCAACAACACGATTTAACACGATGACATGCCGGAGGAAAAGAAGCGTTGTTCCAGCCGTTGCTTCGGCCCAATCTCATGTCCAGGGGAAGTCGGGCTGCTCTCACCCACCGTGCGAGGCACGAGCGTCCCATGCGTGGTGTGCTACAGGGCGGCCGGGCGAGCAGGCGCCGGCGATGTTCAAGGCCGCGATCACCAGGGAGCTGGGCAGGGTCGAGGCGCTGCTCAAGGTGATGCCGGACATGTGTACCAGAAATTGATGTTCTGCCACATGGTCAGGGTGCGCCGGAACATCTGGGTGCAGCACAGCGGCTCCGAACGCAGCAATGTGTGAGCACCGGGATGGCTAAACGCCCGCAGCCTCTAAAACCTGAGCCGTGCGCAGGTGGTGGGCTCGCGGCCGGACACGCTGCTGCACAACTTCGCAACGCTGCTGCCTGGCGCCACCGCTTCCGACTTCCAGCGCATCGTCGAGCTCAAGGTGGCCTGCACTGCCGTGTGCAACTGGCAGTGTGATGCCAAAACAGACTCATCATGGTGCCACAACAAAGCCAGGCGTCACATCTGCACCAGTTGTCGCTGGACCTGCAGGAGCACTGACTACAGTGCATCAGCCGACCAGGAGCTTCTGTTCACAGAGAGCTGAGGCGGGTCCTCCTCATGAACTCCTCTTCCCCCTGTGGCGCAGGTGCTGAAGAAGGCGGAGGCGTCTGCGCTGCTGGAGGCGTACAACCGGCGCGTCGGGCGCGCCGGGCAGCCCACCGCCGCCGGCGGGACGCTGCTCGCAGGTCGGCAGCGCTCCGTCCCTCCAGAGTCGTCACTGTGTGCAGGACCTCAGAAACAACAGACGCTGGGAAGTGGGATGTGTAGCTTCAGGCGTGGAGTTGGAGTCTTCTTGCAACTGTGTACAGTTACGTGTGCTCACTGCCATTCCGCTAGGCAGCACGGCAGCCGGGGATGGCCGCAGCGGCGGCGGCGCCGCAGGGGGGCCGGGGCTGCTGCCCCGGCTCGCCACAGGGGGCCCGGCGGCGGGCGCGCCCTTCGCCGGCAGCCCCGCCTCGGCGGCGGCCGCGGCCAGGGTGCAGGCCTCCACACAGGTGCGGAGACGCAGCACGGGACCCGCAGCCGAAGGCTTATCTTTGACGTGACTGGACACCAACTCAGCAACGCCATGCTGCATGCCACAGCGGGTGCCACAGCGAGTGTTACCCAGCAGATCCGCCCACAGCAACTGGTTGCACGCCGCACCCACGCTGATTACCTGCGCCCTCTCACCGCAGGAGCTGGCGTCGCGCTTCCGCAGCAACGCCAACACGGCGGCGCAGCGGGCGCAGGCGGCGGCGGGCACCGCGACGGACCGCATGCGCGAGTCCTTCGCCTCCATGCGCATGCTGAGCTTCGGCATGGGGCGGGAGCGGCAGCAGGACGGCAGCCGGAAGCAGCAGGGCCGGCGGTGACCGCGGCGCAGGGCCAGCAGGCAGCAACAGGCCGGGCATCGGGACTGGATGGACCAGAGGTCTCGATACTGATCCTGGGCATCATGCCTTCAGGGGTTGAAAGGTGGGTTCACCTGGCAGCAGGCAGCAGCAGTGTGGTGGAGCGGCCCTGTAAAATGAGATTCCGGGGCAGGCTAGGGTTGCCGCTGGCCACCACGATGGAACAACAGGCTATGTTGTGGCTGAGTGCCTGGTGAAAGGCGCTGCAGGCCCACATTCAGTAGCGTATTCGGCACATCTACCTGCAACCTGTGCAGCCTGTGTTTGCTAGTCCCACCTTCATCAAGTACTGGTTCAAGCAGCAACCACAGTGACACTGCCGAAACCGAAAGGTCCAGCCATCAACCTATGTCTGTCCGAGTTACGAGCACCACAATGTCAAGCTGCGTGACCGTGTCGTCATGCCTCAAAAACTGCAAACCCCGTGACCACCGCCAACTGTGATGGCCAAAACAGCAAGATTATGCCGGTGCATGCTGCCAGTCATCATTACTATGTTGGCGGCAGACAGGCTACGGCCGCGCGCGACAGCACAATCTGCTGCTGGCTGATTGAAATATGTTGTCAGGACCCCATCAACCCCAGGAAAGTCGGCGTTCAAGGTTGCCCAGCCCTTGCCCTCGACAGCGGACCAACTGCACCCTTGCAGAGCCCGAGGCAGCCTGAGCCGGCTGCCCTGATCTCCAATAACGCACCACCTTGCAGGTGCCAAGCAGCAGTTTGCGCAGGTAGCATCCTGCCGCTCAATCGAGGCTCCCCGCAGGGATCCCCCAACCCTCTTCCCGTAGCTGCCAAGCGCCTTCAGAGCATAGATTTCAGGCCCCTGGACTCTGCTCGACCTCTAGGCGGTTGCGTCAATAAAGCACCGCGTGTCAGGCGCTGCGGCTGCCTAGATGTAGCTGTGGGCGGAGAAGGACGGGTGCCGCCGCTGCTGCCGGCTGGATGCCAGCGGCAGCCCGGACCGCATGCCGCCGCCGGCACGCCTGCAGTTGACAATGCACAGCTCTCAGCGATGCATTACTGATTATTGCAACACTGATTATTGTAACACTGATTATTGCAACACACCGGTCAATTCACAGGGATGTGCATGGTCGCCAGAGCCGAGCTGACTCGTCGAGTGTCGCCACAAGTGCCGTGGTGCATCGCCAGCATTGCATTTGGTTAGTTGCTACGGTTCAGTTCGCTCACCGTCGTTGTTGCTCCTCCACAGCGGCCGCCTTGCGCAGCGCAAGCGCCTCGCGCTTGGCCTCGCGAGCTGCTGTCGTCTGCCCACCCTGCAGCAGCAAACATCTTGGTTTATGCTCTGCAACATGGGAGGGGTTTGTGTCAGGCGGAGCTGAGCCATCAACCAGGCAGCAACATGGAATGCTCAGGAAGAGTACTACTATACGAAACCATGTGAGCAAGAGCAGGAAGGGTGCGCACCGCTTCGCGGGCCTTTGCGAGCGTCTCCCAGAAGTCTGCATTCTTGAAGCGCTTGCCATACAGCTTCTGCGACACGTTGTGTTACGTCGTCAGCAAGAGGTGCGTGTTGCATTGTTATAGCAGAGTGCTGGCAGCCACACGGGTGTTGTGGTCAGGGCGGCAGCCCATGCAGCACCTGCATGATGTCCATGGACTGCTCCGCAGCCGCCAGTGCGTCCGCTGTACGCTCCGACTTCAGGTACACCTGCAGGTGCCCTCCATTGTACGGATTGGATGCTCGGCAGACAGTCCAATGGGATCATGCTGACGACAAGTTTCGCTCCTGATGGTCGCATTGCCGTGCACCGCTTCGTTCACCGTGTGCCCTGTCCGATACCGCAGGCAGCATTACGGACGCGTGCCAAACAGCCCCCGGGAGACGCGCACCTGCGCCATGGTCATGAGCGCGGCGCCGGTGTGCTCGTCGGGGCCGTGGTGCCGCCGCGTCATCTCCAGCAGCCACTCGTGCACCGCCACCGCCTCAGCGCGCTCCTCGGGGGCATCGTGCTCCCTGAGCCAAGCGGCAGGAAGGTTTCAGCGGGGAGAGACGCCCTTTGGTTTGGAGAAGCAATGGTGTGTCAGCCACGATCGGACTCCAGCAAATCAGGTCGGTTTGCAGCGACGCATCAAGGATGTGGTAATGCACGCACCTGAGGAACTCGCCCAGCTCGTAGCGAATTTTGTACGCCATCTTGGTGTCGGGGCCCCACGCCTCGGCCGCCTCGGAATCTGCCCGTCTGAAAGCCGGGCCCGCCTGGGCACAGGCAACAATCGACAGTCAGCTGCATGGTTTCCATGCCTGCGAGATCCCACAGGCACATGTATTGCCTGCTGGTACCCATTCGTGACACCATGCTGCACAGCAAGCCGCTACATGCTGCCATGCGTGACGCTACAGCCCGCATTGGTGGCCCTCGTAACAAACGACACGGCTCCCACCTCGTCCATGCGCCTGGCCTCCAGCAGCAGCTGCCCCTGCAGCCGCAGCAGCGTCACCGTCGCGCGGCGCGCCTGCGCCAGGGGGGGCACCGCCTCGCCGCCCGCCGCCGCGCTGCTGCCCGCGGCAGGAGACGCCTGCTGGTAAGCATCAAACTGACGCACTTACGGCGCTGTTGCTGATTTGCTATTGGGGAGCGCGTGCTCACCTGCCATGCCTTGTTGGTGACCTGAAAGCTTGCATGCGGGTTGGTGGGAACCTGGTCACTTGGGGTGAAAGGAGCTTTCATGCTTCATCTGTTGTTGGCACCCGAGGGTAGCAGTGGCCCCTGAGGGTGCTTGCCTGAGGTGCGTCGGCCGCGGCTGCTGGGTCTGCAGGAGGGTCGTCGCTGCTCGGCGACTGCCGCTGCGCCTCAGCCAGCAGCGCCGCGGTCGCGGAGGCCACAAGCTGCTCCAGCTCGCCCTGCAGCAGAACGGCACCAGGGTTGAACAGGAACAGGAATGGTGCAGCGACGCAGATGCTCATGCGGGTAGAGTAGAGGCCACTGAGTGGGGTTGCCATGAGGAGCATCACTACCCCACGTCAGTGATATGCCACGGCGTGCCAGAGTACCCAGCTTGCGCGTCTTCGCACTCATGTCGCAGGGGACAAATGCCGGCCCGGCATCGACCACAGGGCGTGCGGGACTCACAAACTGCTTGTCGGCGGCGAGCGCGCGCGCCAGCACCCCCTGCGCGTGCGTCGTCCAGTTGGACATCGGCCCGCAGCGCGCCTGCATCATGTCGGCAAAGCGCCGCGCGACCGCCACAGCCTGCGCCGAGGCATGCCATCGTCATCACAACATCATTGTGCGTGAGAGTAGCAGGCCACTAGCAGATGTGACTGCTTCACACGGCGTCTTCAAAATACATCAGCCGGCCATCGGGAGGCGCATACACATGCTTAAGACTTGGGTTTTGCACCTGGCGGGGGCGGCCCAGCTCCATGAGCAGGATGGCGTAGTTGTTGTGCACCTTGGTCGTGGTGGGCAGCGGCAGCGGGCCGCCCCCCGCCTCCGCCTCCTCCGCGATCTGTGATGCAGCACACCAACCCGCACTTGCAGCTTGCGACTGTTGCATCTGCAACACCCGCACATGCTCTCTGTGCGGATACTCGCACAGAGATACGCCGGGATGGACTGCTCCAGAAGGGGTGCTTGGTGACGCTACAGGCAGTACCCAATGCTCCAGGGCACCTGGGCGGCGAGGCGCAGGTGGTCGGCCGCGTCCTCCCGGAAGCCCTGCGAGCGGTAGAAGTCGGACATCGCCGCCTCCGCCGACGCCAGCGGCTCGCCCGCCACCCCGGCGTCGCGCAGCACCCGCGCTGCCGTCTGCAGCAGCGTCTGCGCGCTGTCCCGGTTCCTGTACGCGCGATGTGTGCCGTTTCCCGGTTGAGCTGGCAAGGATGTGGCGGAAGTAGGGTGGAGCCAGCCTCTCTCAGCAGCGTAGCAGGTGCACGCACCCTGGCAGTGCACACGTGCACCCCAGCATGGCCCAATGGACGTGCAGCTGCACAACCGCCCACCCCTTGGTGAAGTATTGGTCCATGCCGGCCTCGCGCGCCTTCTGCGCCCGCTCAATCGCCTTGGCCTGGTCCTCCGGGGACGCGTTGACCACCTGCAAAGGACCAAACACACGCAACTGCCCATGCTGGTCGGCTCCAGCGGCACTGCTGTTGGGATCGAGGAGAGGCTGCAGGCGCCACGATGGCCACGCTGGCGAACTCGCCATGGGGCCGACGCGCAGGGTTGCTGCAGGGGGGGCGCACCATGCCCAGCGGGTCGAAGCTGGCGGTGCGCCCCGAGGCGACGGACGCCGAGCCGCCCGCGTCGGACGCTGCCGGCGTGGAGAAGTCCTCCTCGGCCGTGCTCATGCTGCCCGCCACCTGTTGTGAGCGTCCCACAGCGTCAGCACATTTGCAGCAAGCGCCATGCTTGTGACTGGGTGGATGGCAGCGGCAAGCGCTTGCGATGACTCGGAGTCAGGCTGCGGACGCTGCAGCACCGTTGCCGGTGCTCGGGCCCTGTGCAAGGCACCAAAGCCAGCAGGACGCTGGCTGCTGCGCAGGTGACGCTGCAACATCAACACACCTGGTGGCTGCCCGCCTGGTCGGGGGTGCCCGGCATCGAGGGGTCGTCCTCCTCGCTGTCGGTTGCGCGGCGCGGCGTGATGTCGTCCGCCTTGCCACCCTCGCCGGGGGCGCCCCTGCCGTCAGAGTCCGCACCGCCTGCAGCGCTCGCAGCGTCGGGCGCCGGCTCCTGCTCGCCGTCAGCTGCCTCCCCGCCTGCTGTCCTGGCGTCCGGCTGTGGCGCGGGCGCCTCCGCCGCTGCCTGCGCCGGCTGCACAGCGATGCTGCCATCCGCTGCCGCCTCTGTCTTTCGAGATTCTGAGGCGTCTGCTGCCTCTGACGCCTCTTCAGGCGGCGGCGCTGCGTCCGCCTCCGGTGCGGGCTCTGTTTCGGGCTCCTGCTGCTCAGGCGCAGCTGCTGCAGCCTGTTGGGGTTCTGACGCCTCCGGGGCGGCCGCCTGCTCGGCCGCCGCCGCCTGGGGCGGCTGTGATGGATGGGACACGGGTTCTGCCGCCGGCTCTGCCCTTCCCGCCGCGCCATCAACTGCGGCGTCAGGCTCCGCGACCGGCGGCTCCCCATTTTCCGCCACCTGCAAGCATTTACCCAGAGTTTGGGCTGCCAACATGCATGTGGCCTGGCTGTCAGCAGTGGCCTTGCAATGCATGCACCACTGGCATGATCACCGCTACGGTGGTGAGGCGCCGTCTCTGTCAAAAGTGTACCTGCTGCTCGGCTGAGGGCGATGGCTGCTGCTGCTGCGGCTCTGGCGCCGGCGGCTCTGGTGTCGGTGGCGGCTCGTCCTCTGACAGCCCACCGTTCATGTGCGGCTGCTCCGGCGCCTGGCGCTCAGCTGACGCATTGTCCGCCCGCTGATCTGGTTGCGGCTGGGGCTGTGGCTGCTGCTGCGGGTACCGGGGCGGCGGCGGCGACGACGGCTGCTGCCTGGCGCTGCGCGGCGGGTCCCAAGCCCTGGCCGCCGGCTGCTCCACCGATCGCCAGCTGGAGGACTGCGTTCAGCCACCGCAGTGATGCCTCAGCAGGAGCAAGGGTGAATCAGCGATGTGCTGAAGCTTCGGTGCAGTGACAAGGGGCAGCAACATGCTACCTGCGGGCCATCGCGCACGGCTGAGGGCACGCATGGTGCACGCACAGCTGGCAGACCTTACTTCAGGTGGCCTAACACCCTTCATGCAACACGTAGCAGGGAGCTACGCCGTGGTCAGGACCTCACCTGTGTGCCGGCGCCGGCACGGGGACCGTCGGCCGCAAAGCCTGAACCGAAACCTCGCAGCGGCGGCCCTGACCGCAGCGCGGTGGCGATGCCAGCGTCGCTGCCCATGTCACCTGCAGGAGCAGAGGCCACTCAGGTTGTCTGAGCGGAACTGCTGAACTTATGTGTTTGCTATCCAGGCTCCGCCGGGCGCTGCAAGCTGTACTAGGTGCAGACATTCGGCACAGGGTGTGCTGCTGCCCCACACCATGTGACGTGCCCAAGGTGAAACACAGGTGTGCAAGAGCACACCGCTGCTGCTGCTGCGCGCAGGCGGCCCGCGCCGCTGCCTGCTGCCGTTCCCGCCGCCGCCGCCATTCCGCGCGGGCGGCGGCTGCTGGGGGCGGGGCGCCCTGGATGGCGACTCTGGCATGTCGCCGCTGCCCGCCGAGCGCCGCCGGCTGCCGCTGGAGCGCCCAGCCACCTGCAGCTTACATACAGCAGTCTCAAACTGACAATCCGCCGGTAACTGCATGACCGATAGCAGATGCGTGCTGTTGGCACGCTGCCAGATGTGGGATTGGCTGCTTCATCCGCTGCGTTCACTACTGCTATATGTCGACAATTCACAAGTGCACCTGTGTCCAGCCCTCCTCCTCCTCCTCGGCTGCGTCTGCCTTGGGGCTGGCGCCGCCAGGGGCATCGGCGTCCGCCGCAGGGCTGCTGCCGGAGCTGTGGCGGCGCAGCGCCAGTGGAGACGTCGGCGGCGACTTATCAGGGACTGATGATGGCGCTGGTGCCGCCTGCGCAGCCGGGGCCTCATGCCGGGCCACAAGGTCTGCCCAGGACGTACGCTTCGCTGGCAGCTGCGGGTCCGGCTGCCCTGCGCTCGGCTGCTCCTGCTGCGACGGCTCCGGCGCTGCCGGCTGCTCCTGCGCCTGCTGCTCGCCTTCAACTTCCCCTTTGCTGCTGCCGCCGCTGCTGACCGCTGCAGCCGTGGGCTCCTGCTGTGCCTGAGCCGCTCCCTTTTGCGGGGCTGCGGCTTCCGGCTGCGCTGCCTGCTGCTGCTGCTGCTGCTGCTGCTGCTGCTGCTGTGGTGATGATTGCCGCGGCATCGCAACCGTCTGCGCCGCCACACCCTGCTGCTGTTGCTGCTGGCCCCTCCTGCCACGCCGTGGCTTAGCAGCAGTCCATCCCTCTGCATCATTGCTGCCGCCACTGCCGCCGCCGCCAGCATTGCCGCCGCTGCTGGCACGTGCCTTGGCAGGCTGGCCTCCCACTGGCGACAGCCGCCCGGGTGGCACATCTGGCTCCTCGGCTGCAGTCGCCTTCGGGTCTGCAGCAAGAAGGCAAAGACCTCTGCAAACGAGCAGCACCTCATGAGAAACATCATCACCTGAAGGCTGCAAGCGAAGGTCTCAGCCTCAGATGTCAGTACGTAGGTGATGTGCGTCACCAGGTCAGTGGAATGTTCGAAAGCAAGGCAGCATGAGACATGTATCATGTGACTGTACCAGGCTTTGGCGCCTCAGCAGCAGAGCGCTTGAGGCGGTCCGCCCACGACAGCGGCGGTGCCGAGGCGGGCCGCGGCTGGAATGTCGCCGCATCAGGGTTCAGCATGAACTCCTTGGCCGCCGGGTTGAGCTTCGAGGCGGCGGGCGCGGGCGCAGCCGCTGACGCTGCTGGGGGTGCTGGGCCTGCGGCTGCCGCCATGGCTGCGGGCACCGTGCCGAACTGCAGCGGCTGAGCCGGCGCTGGCGGCTGCTGCTGCTGCCGCGGCTGCTGGGCATAGTCCTCTGACATGGGAGCAGGATCTTCTGATGCCGACGGTGCGCCCCGCAGTGGCGCAGCAGCAGCCGCCGGTTCGCTGCCTGTCTCGCCGCCTGCTGCAGCCGGCTGCGCAGCCGCTGCTGGCTCGCTGCCTGCAGCCTGATAAGACTCTGTCGCAACCATGGTGGCATCGGCTTGTGGTGTCGTGGCCACTTCAGGCGTGGGTGCCTGCGCCTCTGCTGCGGATGGCTCTGGCCCCGGCTCCGCAGCAACTGCGCCCTCATGGGCTGTGTCTGCTGCAGCGGCTGGACCCGATGCTGCATTCCCCCCTGCCTCAGCTGCGGGCTCTGGCGACGCGTCCGCTGCAGCAGCTGGCTTGGCGCCTGCCTCCGCATCTTGTGCAGCATCTGGCGCCGCGTCGTCTGCAGCGGCTTGCTCCGCCTCCGCCCCAAGGGAGGCCGTTAAATTGGTATTACTCTCCGGCGCTGCATCAGCAGGGGCAGCGTCCTGCCCCGCATCGCTGCTGGCCGCTGCTGCTGACCTGTGCTGTGCAGGCTCTCCACCAGCAGCTTCGGTTTCAAAATCTGCTGGCTGCTCAGCTGCGGGCATAGAGTCTGACGCTGCCGCCTCTGTTGCAGGGTGGGCCGTATCGTCTGCCTCGCGCGGCTGATGCTTGGCGCCGGCCTGCTGCGGCGTGGGCCACTCCGCCGCAGATGTGCCAGCGTCTGCCTCCTGTGGCGTCTCAACAGTAGCAGTAGCTGCAGCACCGCCAGCATCTGACTGCGTGGCCAGCACGGCAGAAGACTGCTGCGCCTCTGACTGGTTGTCATGGTTGCGGGCAGCTGCAGGCGGCCCTGCAGCAGCGGGCAGCGACAGCGCACGCTCAAACTCGGCGGCAAAAGCCTCGGCATCTGTCAGCTTTGCCACTGCAACGCCGCCGTCCTGAGGCCCGCCACTACCATCCCAGGCCTGTGCAGCCGCCTCGGCCGGCGTTGGGTCAGCCGCCGCCACTGCTGTGCTGCGCTGGTGTGCAGCAGCAGCCTCGTCTGACTGCTGTGGCGACACTGCAGCAGCTGTCGCAGCTGCTGGCACGGGCGGTGGGTGGACTCCATTCATTGTTGGGCTGCCACCCTCCGCCGAGCCTGCGGCCTCATTCGCACTGCCCGGTGGCGTGCGCCGCACGCCAGCAGCTCGTTTCACGCGCATCCTCGCAGGCGTGCCGCCGCCGCCAGGCTTCTTGGGTGAGGCAGCAGTCGACCGCTGCCGGAGGGGAGACTGCCCCGGCGACTCATCGGCTCGTCGTGCCACCTGCGCATGGAACCGTGCCAATACTCAAATGGCCTGCATCGGTGGGCTGACATTGGGATGCTTCGTTCGTCACACAGTGTGTTGCATGTGCGTGCATGTACATGCCACTGGCCAGAGGCAGAGCAGCGTGGAAGCGGCACCAATGCATATGCGCTTTGTTTGCCCCCAAGCCCGAAGACACACCTTTGGCACCAGTCCGGAGGCGGTGCGTGGGCTGGCTGGCGGGCCGAAAGGGCCCAGGTCTCTCGAGCTGCAGCACAGGAGACTTGTATCAACACAGACTCGTTGGAGGCAGAGGTGTGTGTCAGGCGCCCGCCATGCGTGGGCGAACGGCAGCGACACCTGAGGACCTGTGCGTTGGTGCATGACACGACGAAGCTGTGAAACGTCGGCGACATCCTGCTGCGAGCCTGCATACAGGCAACCATCAGCACCTGGTGCGGGAAGCGGTGCGTTTGCCAGAGGCCGCCGCCTTGGCCTCCGCCACCTCCTGCTGCAGCTCGTGCCGCCGCCGACGGGTCAGCGGCTGCTGCGCTGGAGCTGTGGCAGCACGTGCATCGCCGTCTGCAGCGGGCAAGCAGCCAGAAAGTCAACCTCAGAACTCTCTGCAGCAGCCAGGTGCATGCTTCTGGTGGTGTGGCCAAACAAAGGTGCCAGCAGCCTTGATAACATCTGTATGTGCTACCGAACGATGCAGGGCAGTTTGCCGCATGCAGTCCGTGTGCTGGCCAAATCGGACTGTTTGCTGCCTCGGCATGCACAAAAAAAAATTGGTCGAGCCAGCTGCAGCTTCACTGAGGCCATGAGCGCATGCAAATATGCATGTTGGCTTCGCAAGGCTTGCCTTTTGTCGCGTCGCGATCGCCGGCGCCGCCCAGCCGCCGTCGGAGCACCTTGGTCAGCAGGAAACCGGCTGCCAGCACCGCAGCTGCGGCGCCAGCAGCCGCCACGCTGCCGCCGGACCCGCTCAGATCGCCCTGTCGGTCTGCAGAACGCCTCTGAGGCATCGGAGTCGCCGGAGCTGGTCTGCCTGTTCGCTTGCCAGCTGCATGGGGGCTGCTCATGCTCGCCTCCCTGTGCAGCGGCAGCGGCGTCGCTTCATCGTCCGCCGCACCCTCCTCGTCGCTGCTGTACGCGACGAGGCTCATGGCGGCAGCGCGGGGAGCGCGTGATCGCCGCTGGGCTGATTTGGCGGTGTTGCCATCGGGATCGATCTCCTTGCGGATTGGGCGCTGCAGGGCGGTGCGACGGGCCGGTAGGGCTTTGGGCTGCTCAGGAGCCCAGGACAGACTGCTACCCAAGCATATGGCACAGCTAACATTGAACATGTTGACGGGACGCGCTAGGTGGACTCAGGCCATATTCGGTTGCGATGTTGGGGTTCCATTCCATCGACTTGGAACTGCAGGCTCACAGTGCATGAGCAATCGGCTGACTAAATCAAGTCCGGCCGTAAGGTCCAACTGATGACTCGGAAGCTATGGAGTCGAACCCAGCCAGGCCGTGTCACAACGGTCCGACGCCCAGTAAGTATGGCGGACCCATCGCTACAGCAGCACCAGGCCGACCTGCTGCGGCGTCATCTCCCGCTGCACCCGCCAGTTGTACAGGTAGTAGTTGAGCTTCCCGTCGCCAATGCCGAACTTGAGCTCCTGCACACAGGTCATCAGCAGTGTGATTGGACTAAACAGCAGACTGGCACTCTGCAGTCTCGGTCCGCTTTCGATTGTGATCTGCGTGCATTGACAGCTGCTTGCAGGGGTCTGTCCTTCTACCCACTGCCTATGCCACGTCCACAAACTTCATTGCCCACGACATGGACACTCAATGTGCAAAGCCACTCACCTTGAAGACCTCCATGTTCTGCATCAGGTCCAGGGCATTGTACACATCGTGCCCTGACCGCTTCGCCAGTATCAATGCGTCGCCCAGCAGCTGCTGCAGTGGCGTGCGGCCTGGCACCTGCGCAACCAGGTCAGACAGCTTGGACAGACTTGAGGGAATGATGCTGCCAGGCACTGCATTGAATGTCCGGCTTCTTGAGCTGCTATCACAGCAATATGCAAAGGATTCTCGGGAGCAGCAGAGGATGGCGCAGGGCAATTGGTAATAGTGCAAGGCACCAGCACTCTCTCACTGTGTAGTAGTGGAATGCGGCACGGATCTCGGTGTGGCGGTCGTGCCCGATGACGCTGGACGGCAGCGTGTAGAAGCTCGCCAAATCCGTCAGCTGCCCATCTGCAAAGGGGAACAGCAGCAGCTGCAGGACGCTGACGGGGATGTCGCAGGATGCTTGCTCCTCGCGCTGACTGCATGCAGCCCCTGCGGCTATGCGGTATTGCACAAGTACAGCATCTGCTGGAAGTGTGAGTGCAACGACCCCGCACACGCAGTGCATACCTTCTGCCTCCACTACGTAGGAGCTGACGACGTTGTCTGATGGCAGCAGCGCATGCGCGATGTCCGCCTCTGACATCACGGGCGCAAGCGAGTACTGCGCCAGATACCCGTCCAGCAGCTGCTTCACCTGCAGTACACATTCGAGTCCTTGCAGAGACTGTCTGGACTTCGACTGCCATATGGCAACACGGCCGCTGGGTGCCTGCCCCTTAAGTGTACTGCCATGCACGTGCTCGATCATCCTCCTTAGGCTGCACCACTGCAATATTCCAAGGGACATGAAGCCCATGGCAGCATGCATCACTAGACCCGGCTGCATGAGAGAATCACGCAACATTGAAGATTGCTTGCAGCTACCTGCGGCACGTCTGCCTGCTGCATCGGGCGAATGCCGGGCGTTGCCGTCTCCTCTGGCAGCTTGTACAGCTTGATCGTCCGCGCCATGGTCATGCGTGCCTGTGCCATACAGAGAACCCTTTGCTCTGCACGCGCCTCAGCCAGGGTTTTGTGATACACACGTTCTTCGAGAGCCAAATGCCAATATCCTGTGGGTCGAACGCACCTGCAGCCGTGAGAAGCCGATGTCTATGAGCTTCTTTGGGTTCAGGCTGCGGTGCCAGTACTGACATGTCGCCACCGGCTTCGGCAGCACCACGCCGGCTGTGTATGCCGCCTGCCAGATGCCCCGCAGGTTCACACGCCGCGTGATCTCCTGCGGGGGTGGTACGCTTGTCACAGGCTAGCACAAGGCGGTTCCGCATGTCGCTCTCGCCGCATGCACTCTGAGCCTGATGCCGACAATACACAGCATCAACACTGACGAGCTATCAGCACACCAAGCATCCAGCATGTATGTCTGCACATGCACAACACGCCATGCACTGGAGTGCATCAGGCCATAGTTCCCCCAGGCGCCGCCCTGCCGCTTTTTAGAGTCCCACCTTGATGAGCACGGGCGCGAGGCGCTTGGCGCGCAGCTTCTTGTGCACGCACAGGAAGTTGATCTCCACCATGTCCAGGGCGGCGCTGTTGACGCGCACGCGCGCCGGGATCGCGCTGATGAAGCCCATCAGCCTGCGAGGCAGGCGGGCTGCTCAGCCAAAGAGGGCGCTGCCAGGCGCGCTGGCGCTGGTGGCGCCTTGCGCTGAGCTGCTGGCGGCAGTCGGTGGGCATGCAGAGTGGCCTGGCCCAGGCATGCGGGTTTTATTGCACAGGGTCACCTGCCGCTGGAGCCAACACGCACGCCCAGGTGCCAGTCCCGCACGAAGCCGGGCACCTGCAACGCCCACTGCAGGAACGCTCCCGAGTACTTGAACCTGCGCACAGCATGTCGCCAAGAGGATGTTGCATGCATGCACATCAGAACCATCGCATTCCGCAGAAGGTGTGCAGGGTGATGCCGGCGCTCGTGCAGTGAGCTTGTGCTGCATGCTGTCCCACCTGAACATCTCATCATCGTCCTCTACATAGTTCCGCGCCAGCAGGTCGTGGACTTGCGCCACTGTGTCCCGATCTGTCATGTCACAGACGCTCCATACGAACCTGCACCACACGTCAGCGCACAGGTCAAACTCGGCCTGGCCAAGTGCTACCCACCCACCTACGAACGTCAATGTGCGGGGCCCCAAGTGTGTGCTGCCAGCGAGTACTTACCCTGGCGGCAGGTTGTACGGTTCTTGCCGCACGTCTCCGACTGTTTTAGGTGCATCCACCGGTCCATCTTCTGCCTGCAGTGCCACATCGAGTACAGCAGTGACATACCTGTTCATCAGATTCTTCCTTTTGACTCGGGAGACGTCAGCAGTGGCTGTGTGTGATGTTTGCGGGTGGTGCACGGAAAGCAGGATAGCTCACCCAGGCGGTGGGGTCATCCCCAAACTGCGCCACAGGCTGCGTCCCCCAAAACGCATGCGACTGCTGCTCGGCGGCACCGTTCTGGCCCCGCCGCTGCGCTGAGGGCGGCAGCGCGGAGCTCAGCGCCTGCGCACTCAGCGCCTGCCCCAGCTGCAGCACCTGCAAGTCACTGGCGGAATGGTCCTGCTGTTGGCCATTGCCAGAGTTATTTCGCCTGGAGTGCGTGCAGCATAGTTGCCCACTGCTCGGTGCGTTGGAAGCCAGTCCCATGTGGTTCTAGCGTGCCAAGTGCTGGCATTGGATGCTAGAAGCCTCAGCACAAGAATCAGCGCGCCTGCGCTCTTTGCTGTGCTTCCCGCTGCTCCTGGATGCTGAGCGAACCGCCGCCATCTGCTGTGACAGCGGCACTGGCACCGGAGCCATTGCGATCCTGTTCTGCTGATGCCGGATCCAATGGCGACTGAGCCTGTAAGGAATCAGAGACAGCTCCCTTTGGGAGGAGGACGCCAGCGTTCAATGACATGCAACGCACATAATGCGACAGACTGGGCTGTGGCAGAGCAAAACGTCGCCCTTGGGGCATCAGGACCTCATCTGTACCTTCGTTTGCGCTGACGACCGCTCGTCGCGCAGCTCTGCGCCACTTGTGGCATCATGAGCGCTGCCGTCAGCCGTACTAGAGGTCTCCATGCTACAGTCCAGTGGCCACCCGACCCGTGGATGGCCTTGCAGCAGGCGGATACAGCTGTTGATGTGTATCACGGTTATACGGCTCAGCAATGAGTGCCACAACGCATGCTTGTGTAGGAAAGCCTGCAATCTTCGACACCCAGCTGCAGGAATCAGATCCGTCGGCGGACGCAACTTGCAGCGAGAAACACGCCGGTGTCCTGAGAGTGGGTGGCACACGTGCCAGTCATTGCCGCTGGTCACAAATGCAGTGAACATGGGCAAATGTGGCAGTGATAACAGCCGCCCTGCAGCGTGCACCAGGGTTTGCGATTGCTGACGCCCTTGAGGCTGCGCTTGCCTGACAGGCGTGGAACGGTTTGCAGGCGCAGCGTGTGATCCCCAGCTCAACCAAACATGGCGCACCTAGCCATGCTCAACGCGTCCATGGGCTCCCTCAGCCTGACGCGCAGCTGCAGGCGCCCGGGGTTTGGTGTCAGCAATGGCACCTTATCGCACACCTGCATGCGCAAGAAGGACACCTTCCACGTTGAGGTCACCGTCGAGGAGACTGAGCCAGCAGACAGCGCCATGCGGCGCTTCAGACGGGCTGTCATGGCCGCCAACCTCCTGAACGAGGCTCGTCGGAGGCGTAACTTCGAGGATACGCAGGACATCAAGAAGCGGAAGATCCGGGAGCGGGGCCAGCGGAAAAAGCGGCAGTTCCGGGTGACGACATTTGATGAGCAGTCTGGCCTGGAGCCAGCACCCTTCGCAGACCTGTTCGGCGAGTCCGACGACCTCTTTGACGGTGATCTGCCGGACTTGCAGCCAGCCAACGGCCGCCAGCGGGTTCGATCCTACACTGGCGGCCAGCAGCAAAACGGCGCACCAATGTAGTGCATTGCGCTTCCGGCACGCTGTTGCAGCTATGCAGTGCGTTGCAGCCACTTTGGCGGCAGCATGAGAGCACACACGATGCCGATGCTGTGGCAGTGTGGCAGCCGTTGCCAATTCAGATTGGCTCCTGGGCAGCGCAAGCATGGTTGTGGCTGCTGTTGTTGCACCGCAGGCAGTAGTAAACCCACAACTTGATGCAGCACGCCGCTGTTTAACATTGGTCCGGAAGTGTACATCCTGTAAGCATCTTGGGCTGTTGATGTTACACCAGCAAGAATTCACAGAATGCTGGCCACCTCCGCACGGGAGTTGTTTCAGAAGCATTCCAATAGCATGCTACGGCATCTCATGAACTATAGCACGATTGATGCACTTGTCTAGCTATCTGCTGAAAGCCGCAGCTCCGTGCATACACCAGTGTAACTGGCATGCCAGCTGATTCATTGGCCACGCAACAAGGGCTGCAGCTCGCCCTTCTCTGCCATCTCGGTCACAATGTCCGCACCACCGACAAGCTCGCCGTCCACATACAGCTGCAAGCAGCAGCACAGCACAGTCAACGACCGCGCAGTCAGATGCTGCGCATCAGCATGCAGACCATATGAGCCTTGCAGTGCTGACCTCAGCTGCATGTGCACCGGCAGGGGCTCCGGCCGAGGCGCACATGGACAAACTGTAGCATTGATGCCTACCTGCGGAATGGTCGGCCACTGCGAGAAGGTCTTGATGGTTTCCCGCAGCCCGGGGTTGTGCACCTCATCAAGCACGTTCACCACCTGCAGCGCATCATGGCCAGTACAGTCTGAATAGACAGCAAGTGCAACAGCCAGACTCAGGGGTGTGTGTGCAGGTACATTCCAGATGCACGTTCAGGGGCCACCATGCAACCGTGAGCTCGTGATGTTGGAAGCAAGTCCTGGCTTTCACCTCGTAGTCGATGCGGGCCTCGTTCAGCAGCGTCAGCACGCGGTGCGAAAAGCCGCACTGGGGCTCTGTCCGGGTGCCCTTCACGAAGGCGACCACCTGCGCGGCAAACAGCACGATGTGCACGGCCATGAGGCACATCACTGCTCCTTCGTAGCCAAAAGGACATGCAAGAACACGATGCTGATCGTATGTGAGGCACTGCACGGTCAGCAGGAGACGCACTACAGCGACTGAGAAGGTGGGTAGCAAGGTCTCAATGTGTGCAGCACCTCAATGGGCCCTCACCCTGTTCTGGTCCACGACCTGCTGCAGGATGTCCGCCAGCGGCACCGAAAGGTCCTCAATGCCCTTGCCGGGCGTGAGGCGGATCTCGGGCTTGGCCGCGCGCTGCCGGGCGCTCCACTCCTTGTTGCCCTTCGCATTGCCCGGCGGCACCGCCCCCGTCTTCTTCACTGCAGACATACGAGTGCAAACCGTGTTGTGCATGGCAGGCACACTTGCGGAGCGTGCATCCGACGAGTGAAGGGCCTGGGGCGAGCCCTGCGGCATACCACTGCTTCAGGCTCAGCACAACAGGCGGCTGTGCACCGGAGCAACACACATGAACCATCCGACGTGAGGATGCACGGCCGCGTGCAAAGATGTCTCCCCACCTTGCTCCTGCACCACCGCCATCCAGGCTGCCGTGAGCGCATCTTTTGATGCGTCCTGCACCGGCAGCACCGCCACGGCGTGCACGCGGTCGGGCAGGTCCTGCTGATGGTTGGCCACGCTGACTGCCACCTACGCGCCAGTGGATGCAGCCGCTGCAGTCGTGGGTGATGTGCTCGAAACTACGATGGGCCTGCGCTTGACTGTCATCGTTATGTTGGGCAGCCGAAGTGCTCATGAGAATGTGTGTCACGCGTTTCAGAGACACAGGCTGGTGCCTGCTGCTGTGGACAGTACCTTGCGGCTCATGCCTACGTACTGCAGGGTGCCCTCCGCATCGTAGACAGCATAGATGCCCGGCGCATTGGGGAGCTGTGCTGGCTGCCCATCGGACCCTGTGACAGGCTGGGGATCCGGCAACGAAGCCGACTGATCCGATGGGTCTGCCGTCGCGCTGGTGGTGTGGAGCTGCCGCTTCCTACACCGCCGCCCTTGTGTCAGCGCGCTAGTCATCAGCTGCTGCCGGCTGCCATGCCGTAAAACGCCGTCGCACAGGGCTAGCGGTGCAACTGAGGGCCTCTGCAAGCGGCGAGCTGCACAGAAGGTTGTAGAACATTGCAGCAAGCAGGCAGGTGCCCCACGCTGAAAGGTGCATGCGCCATGGCATGCCATGATGCTGTGTCTGGAGATAACCTCGCTATGTATGACCACGACAGCAAGCAATGCAGGTGCAATGCAAGAACGATTATTTGTGAGGGCAGAACTGGCACGCACACAGCTGACAAGGCCTGCTGCACCTGAGTCTTGAGGCAACATCTGCACGTGCACTCGTGCACTGTTCCCGCGGGCATCTCACTGAGGATCCCCGCGATCTTCGTCTCGTCTGGTCCACTTGCGCTGATAGCTGCGGGCCTGCGGTTGACTTCCCGGAGTCTGACTTTGCCGTCCGATCCTTGACGACAGCGCGTCTCAGCCGTGCTTGCAGCGGCCTCGACTTTGGAGGCGGTGAAATTCAACGACGCAATGGCCGCAACGATGCACGCCAGCGCGCTCAGGGCGCATACTGGCAGCCGACAGGGCCTGCAGGCGTCTCTTCTGCACCAGCCTGTGCTCCTCCGCCGGTCGCCGCCGCAGACCCGCAGGGTGGTCACCTGCGCCGCGCGCCCCGAGGTGACCTGCCGAGTACGAGTGGAAGATCCGTTATCCATGGGAGGCTGACGTTGAGCCTCGGCCCGCACGGACTTACGCAGAGGGCTATATACATATCGATTGTCACTAGCGACCGTTGGGGAGAGATGAAGTGCCCGTGGCTGAGTTGGCTGCCTCGGGGCGTTTCGAACTGGGCTCCAACGTCTCGTGCTGCTGGCGTTGCCCCATGTCCTCACCCTCGCTGCTGTGAAGCTTTGAAAGTGCGTTTGACTGGCCGAATCTGGCAGCACGCCACGCCAGCGAACAACCATCTGATGAGCTGCCCCAAGCACAGGCCCGTCCGTGCTCTCGCGGACCACAGCTCTGTCGTGGTTCCGTGCTACACGATGACAACACGTAGCGCTTGAACTTGTGCGGTCAGCGCAGGTGTGCCGGTCGGAGCAGCTGTCGCAGCTGGCCAAGGCCGTGGTGGCGGCGGCGGTGCTGCTGCCGGCCGCCCTGCCCGCCGATGGTCTTGCGGCTGTCGCGGAGGCCAGCCAGGCGCCCCCGCCACAGCGCTGGCTCACGATAGCCGTGTTGGTGGGCGCGGGCGGCCTGGCGGCGGCATACCAACTGAGCAACTCTGCCAAGACCGCCCAGATGCCAGAAGCAGAGACGAAGATGTCAGCTACAGCAGAGGCTGAGCTGCTGGCCGGTGCGACGGCAGAGCCCGTCATCCTCGCCAAGGCAATGACGCAGCAGGTCGCAGCCTCGATCACAGAGCCTGCTTCTCCCGAGCAACCTCCTGCGCTCGCTGCTGCCGGTGCGGCAGTGCCATCAGACGGCATGGCTGCAGCGTCTGCCAAGCCCCCGTCCGCAAGTACAGCGGCTTCGCTGTCGCCCTCCACTGCAGAGCCTGTGCAGGCTGAGGCGTCTGCAACGCCACTGTCACAGCCTCCCGCTGCGACTGAGCCCGTGCTGGCTGCATCCATCAACGCCCCGCCCGCAGCGATGGTCAACAAGGAGAACGGCAGCAGCCCTTCGATCAACGGCCGCAGCCTGGCCTCTGGCTCCGACCCACAGGGCCTGCAGCTGGCTGCATCGGCCATGCCCGTGGCAGCGACATCAGCAACTCAGCAGGCGTCCCCGTCAGATGCGCGTAAGGCAAAAGAGATCAAGGCTTCACCTGCAAAGCCGGTGCAGCGGAGACAGATGGCCGTGGGCCGTGTGGTGGCCCTCCTGATGGCGCCTCTGCACTGGCCGATGCGCCTGCTGACGGCCATCTGGGCGTGGATCGCGTCCCTGACTGGCCGCCGCCCTGCGGCAGCCTGAAGCTCTGGACTCGGCACTCCAGTGGGGTCCGTCAACGTCCTGATGTTCATCGGACTGCGACAGCCTCCGCTGGCAATGGCATTGCTTTATCACGGGCCATACGCTTGTATCTTGAACGTCGAGGTCTTTGCAGCAAGGGGAGTGGGTTTGCTGCTGTTGCAGCAGTGCAACAGGGGCTGCGGCCGCCAATCTGCAGGCTTCATGGATTGTGGGTACTCTTGGAGAGGGATGGCAACACTGCTCGCAATTGTAGACAGCACACATGTAGGTTAGTGGTTTTGTTGTACAGCCTGCTGTCCAATGCAGCTCCTTGGTCAACATCAGCACGTGTCAATTCACTCCTGCATGTGGTTGGGGTGGATCAGGAAGGGGAGGCATTTGTCAGGATGCAGTCCTTGTGAATCCGGTGACTCATGCCGCCGCAGCCATACCGAGCGTGTTGTGGGCATGTTTACATGCTGTTTGAGGTGACAAGTGTCACATCTTGCGAATTCATGGATACATTTGCAGAGGGTAAAGAGATTTGAGACATGCAGCTGGAGTGAGAAACCTCGATGGCTTCATTAGCATAAACTACGGTACCCAGTGTTAAGTCCATTAGCAGCTTTGTCGTGGGTTTATCTGGGTAGTTGACATGCAAGCTTGAGCCCCTGAGGTGAACAGTCAGGAGCGTGCGCACCATCCACAATCATGACAGCGAGCTCGATGGTCTCAGCCACCCCGACAGTCGCTGCCAAGACTGCTGCCACAATGCAGACGACAGTGCCAAGATCATGCACAGAGCACATAGCAGCATTTTCAGCTGGCCAGCACATACAACAAGGCACACAAGGTAGTGCGTGTGCCATGCGGCAGTTAGCAAGCCGATCCCATGGTCGTTGCTGTCGATCTATATATGCGCCACGCAGGCTGTCCCGAATGCAGCGCCCATGGCACCGTTTTGGTATCCCGCCCTGTGGCCACTCTCCTCGTCACAGTCACTCCACTTCACCTTCCTGGTCGTGAGGCGCTGGTCGCTGGTGTGGACGGAGTCAGATGTCCACCTGCATGTGACGGCAATCAGGTGACATGTGCAAATATACACGTGCTTCAGGCAGACTGGAGGTGCTGCACTGCCCCCTGCGCAAAGCTGGGGTCCTTCCCACAGTTCTAGCTGCAAGAACAGAACCGGGCTGACATGTTTTGATCCTCAGCTACATCAGCTAACTCGTGGCGTGCCATGCACGGCTGCTGCAGCCAGATGCTGGGCAGCGATGAGCATCTGAGTCTGCGCTGCCCGACACATCATGCAGCTGCTCTGTCATCAGTGTGCGTGCACCCGCACCGCATGCATGACGCAGCGTCAACCAGCCACTTAGCCTCTACTTGTCAGTGACGTCACAGCAGCTGTGGTACCCACCGACTGTGGCACACAGGCGTACCAACAAGACTGACAGTTCAACTACAGGGATCAATGCTGGAAGTGCAGAGTCCTACAACGCTCTAGTATTCAAGTTCACCTCCAGGGTGGGGTTGTGCTGCTTGAGGTCTGCGATCGCGGCCAGCAGCTCTTCACCTAGTTCCAGCCTCTCCCGAACACCGCCGTAAGCGTCGGCCACGTGCCGCTTCAGGTCCAGCAGCTTCAGTGTCGTTATGCCATACAGGACGGCAAGGCTTCCCGCATCAAATCCTGACCAGCTGAAAGTGCGCCTGCAATAGCAGCTGTAGGGGCTTCCAAGAACAGCAGCTGCTGGTATACAGCAAGACGAGACGATCGGTGGAGGCTGCATGCCATTGCATGCAGTGCGGGGTTATTGCGTCTCTTCACTGTTTGCAGGCCACCATTCTTGCCATCTCGTCATAATTTGTCTTTTCCAGAGTCAACCACAGGCCACTTCAAGACAAGATGTGAGAAGACCATGAGGTGGCCGGCGTTCAACAGCAGATCCTGTACATTCTGAGAAACATATTGCCAGCTCGCACCCGTCATGTGACTGCGGCCGCATGTCCAGCAGCCGAAGCGAACTTGCTGCAGCCAGTGCCGGCGGCACGGCTGTGAAACGATTGCGAGAGAGGTCCAACCTCGTGAGCTGCCCCAGCCATGCTGGACTGCTGCCCGCTCTGCCGAGATCTTGGAGACCATTGCACTGCAGTTTGAGCACCTGCATGCATGCATAGCGCTCAAGCTAGCTGCATTTACATCAGCAAAGCATCAGTGCTCCAGATCATTGTGCATCTCTTGAACAGGCGGTTTGCGGCTCGAGCTTCATGATGGCTCGCATCAAGTGCTCGTCTGCATCAGCCCGTAATTCACACCATGCAATGAAGGTTTGGATGTATGACCGCCTCGGTATGGTACAGGGGCAACATGCTACGCTTTCAGCATATGTGCTCCAGCCCTTAATGCCAGGCGGAAAAGTCCAGTAGTGGACACAACCAGCGAGTACCTGCAGCGACGTCATGGTTGAAAGAGCCTCTGGCAGGACGATGTTCTCGGTTACCTTCTGGCCTCCAAAGTCCAGATATGTCAGTGCCGGCAGCGCTCGCAGCCGCAGCTGCCCAGAGGAGCAATAGCGCCTGAACAGCATCCACAGAATGGCCAGCCATTACAGATGTAGTGGTTAGCAGCAGCGGCAAGTGCGGTACTGCCGGCTCAGCCCACCAAACTGTGCCTGCATGATTGTCCAGGATCTCCTAGAAGCAGAGGACGGAGCACGCTTACAAAGCTTCAGAAATGTTCAAGTGCAGCAGGAGGGGCGGCAGTGGCAGCTCCGAGCTTGGCCCCAGTCTCAGGGTCTGCCGCATGAATGAAAGGAAGGTCAGCCGCTGCAGAGGCACAAGTGCTGCGCCCACTGTGAGTGCCGCCTGCAATGAGTTACCGATCAGTATCGCACAAATAATGACCAGTAGCGGTGTACAGTGCACTGTGTGACGACTACATCAAAGTGCCGTGTACGCAAAACCCGTGACAATGCATTCACATCGAAAACCAAAGCACGCACGCTGCAGTCGTTGCTTGAAATGTTTTCACGTTTACGGAGGTGTTGTAGAGCTGTCAATTGCCTCAAAGCCTCAGGCAGCTCCGATATTCCTGGTGTGTTGCTGATGTCGAGCAAGGTCAACCTGCACACAGCAGGCATCATGGTGTGGTGCAACATGCATGCGTGACTGTGCTGTTTCAGATGCATGTGGTGCTTCTGCCAAACTTCTGCCAGATTGTTGGCAGCAACTCTGTCAAGCACAGAGTGAAAAATCAACCAGCTCAGCAGTCATTGGAAGTGACACTGTTCACCCCGTCAGCGTGAACAGCTCCACAGGCAGCGAGCGAAGCGCCTCGTGCCCTAGCAAGCGCAGCGACCGCAGCATCTGCAGCTGCGACACTGCGGCGGGGATCTCAGCAAGGCCTGTGAAGCTGTCCTCACTGACCCCAATGCTGCTGTAGTCATCATCAGCATCCAGGGCAGCCGCAATGGTGAGGCGCCGAAGGCGTGTCAGCTTGCACAGCATCTGCAGGATGATGTCATTCATGCAGTCATGTGAAGATGCAAATGGGTTGCAACCTGCCTTAGCAAGCACCTATCATCACACTCTGCACGCCATTGCAAATCAGACGATGACATCGCAACTTGATATGAATGGAGGTACGAAGACACTTGCAGCTACACCTCAAAGTGCGCTGCGCTGAGATTGTCATAGATGCTGTCAGGCTCCAGATGCAGGTACTGGATGGTCGTCAAGCTGTCAAGGCAGCCTCTGTTCAAGGAGCGCTCTTCAAAGCCATTGCTGATCATGTGCTGGTCCTGCATTGCACACGCAGGTCAGGTTGGCATGCATGGTTCACTGTGCAGGTGGCGCCGCTGCCCAACGCCGACCAGCCACATGTGTGGTGCAGCAATATCCGACTCGTGAATCATCAGCCTCAACCCCCCACCTGGGCAAGGCGCTGAAAAGTGCACTCCTTGAATGGGTTTCCGCCAGTGATACGCAGCCGCAATGCCAGCATCGGGCAGGCAGCCAGCAGCCGTGGGAGGCCAATTTGCAGCACGTAATGATGGTCGTCAGTGCTGGACGCCGTCTTGGAGCTATTGATGTAGCCGCGTGAATTCAATCTCAGCGTCAACCAGAGGCTCCTAACACCTGCGTCACAGACGCACATCACCACCTGTTATAGGACATGCATGTTGATGATAGCATTCAAAATGCTGAGGCCAATCATCCCACATACACAGACACCCAGGTGTCATGCTTAGATCGCTGTTGCTTCGGCCTACTGCACATATGGTCTTCATGCAATATGTATGAAGACCATACACACACGACTGCAGCTGCAGTGCTGCCCCTACTTGCGCTTGACAGACCTCACCGAAGATATGTGTGTGATGCGGCAGGGACGCAGCCTACCTGCACGCCTCTGCTCCACATAGGATGCTAGCCGCAACCAGCTGAACTTCTCACCCGCATGCAGCATGCGCCAAAGGAGTGCCTGTTGGAGGTTGCAAACGGCAACAGCTGTTTTGCCTCTTCGCGCTTTCACTGTACGTCAGCAGACGCGGACTGAAGCTGTATGCTGAAGATGACGACGTCCGAGCAAGACAAGCACTTCACATGCGCCGTCAGCACACACCGCACAACCAATGCAACATATGGTCAGGTCATACTGACATACCGGCGGGTTGCGAAACACCTCTGCAGAGGCCTGACAGGTAGTAGCCAGCGCCAGCATATCAGCCTGGAGCAGATGTTGTAGGATCAGGTACCAGAGGTCGGCTGGCAGCCGGCTGAACAGCTGCATACAGCCCTCGGCAGCACTGCCCTCGTGCATGCTTCTTTGGCTGCTGTGCAGGCTTTACATGCATCACAGGTGTCAGTTCCTAAGCAGCGAACATCGACAAGAATGACAATGGTGTAGCAACGAAAGCGCGCTAGGCTATAATGCACTCGGCAGCCGTGCTGTGCTGTGTACCACGTGTTGTCATGCTGCCGCCGATTCCCGCCACTAAGCTGCAGTATTCCTGCTGGCCGGGACCGCGCAAACCCTTATCGCTGCAGCAGGTCACTGGCTGGATCACTATGCTCTCGCACGTCCCAGACACCTGAGCTGCCAGCCGGCGTGACGAGGCCTGCGCTAACAGCATAGCGCACGATGCCGCCATCGGTATATCTGGCGGTCGTGGTCGTAGTGCTGTGTGAGAAAAAATCCCGTGCAGAACAGTCACATCACGAAGCCACGCACAAGGAAACAACGCAGTTCCAAAGCCTGTCGTCACCTTGACTGACTCCGACATTGTGGCAGTTGCTTGGATGGCAGTAAAGTTGCTGTTGGTCTCGCACCCCCAAATCTGCTTGGTTTGCAATGTGCAGGCAACTGCACTCCGTCCTGTCCCAGGTAACAAGTGTCACCTTCAAAACTCCTCGCCCTACATGTCATCCTGTTGACGTTCTTTCATTCTCGGATGTGTATATAGCACTCCGCTGCGGCTGATGAGCCCATGAACGCATGACCCAATTTCTGCAGAGTCGGTGACGCCTGTCTCCGGATACAGCACACGCACCACGGTGCGGCAAGCTTGATCAACACACACACGCATCATGCAATGCATTGCATGTGCTACTTCAGCATGTTGGAGACATCTTTCCTGTACAGCATGCCGATCAACTTGCAGGGCACACCGGGCACAAAATCATGGCGGAAGTACCTTCTCGCGCCAAATGGCAAGTACTTCAGTGCATTGTTTGATCTGCTCCCTGGCCGACGTGGTCGAGAAGCTGATGGGTCCACGTGTGCGGGATGTTGCGGCGGCATTGTCTGGTTTTCATGATCCTTGCATGCTCCAGGGCTAGCGTGTGACGCTGTCGTCAGTCCTTCACTGCATGCTGTGACTGATCATGCCGCATTGCAGCGCGTCGGCTTCTGACATACAGTCGCACTAGGTCATCCACACCCACTGGACACGCACGCAGGCACCACCATCTCGTGGTGGCACAATGTGCCGCTGGTGGCCGGAGGCGGCCACTACAACTACTACATCGAGATCCCCAAGCTGACCCGTCCCAAGTATGAGGTCACCACGGTGAGCGGCTGCCCGACCACACCACGAGCCACACATCACTGTTTGCGGACAAGTAGACTGCTGGGCGCAGGGTTGACTGCTGCTGAGTGCAACATAATACACGCTGAATGAAACTCATCACCATTTACATAGGACATGGAGGCACACAACCCCATGTTCCAGGACGTCTGGAAGCAGAACCACACGCTGCGCCTGTACCCGCAGCAGGTGCTGCTTGCAACACATGCAGCACATCGTGAGACATCGATCGTACAGCAAGCAAGGCAACGAGCTTGAGGTGTTGAGCATGTGGATTAGCATACTGCAGCTGAGGAAGCGTCCTCCCTGCAGGTGCGTGGCATCCGCAACGCATGGAACTATGGTGCGCTCTCTCCAGCTAGCTGCTCATTGCTGGCACTGTGACTTCGGCCCTGTAGTAATCGATCGACTGCAGTAACGAAGATAAGATGGTACACAATATGCATACCGACCTCAAGATGAGAGCTGCGCTCCCCGGCTTGTCATGCAGGTGCGCTGCCGCAGACATGGGAAGACCCAAACCACAAGGACCTCGCCGTTGGACCATACGGGGTGGGTTGCACAGCGCATTTATCGAACATCGCAGGGCGTGGGCCTGTTTTCCGCACATACATGTGTAGTTGCAGCCTGCTGCGCCAAGCGCAGACCCTCTTGGATATGCCAACCCTGCATTGTCTAAGCAGAGGCGCTCAAATGCCGCAGGGCGACAACAACCCAACGGACGTGATCGACATCTCCAGCCGCGCGCTGCCGCAGGGCGTCTACCGGGGCAAGATACTGGGCGCATACGCGCTGATCGATGATGGCGAGGCTGGACTGGAAGGCGAGCCGCATCTCTCGGTCATAACGAGATCTGTCTAATGTCAGGCTGTCAGCGCATGCTGTCACATGAGGGCATGTGTGCCGAAGTCCTGACCTCATGTGCGCCTGCAACTGGTGACGCAGCACTGCTGATAGATCACTAGATGCGATGGGGCCTGCCTCCTGCTGGGGTGGTCAATGCTGAAGGTGCTCTGCTGCAGGTGCTGACGGTCTCGGCAGGCGACCCCCTGGCCGCGCAGCTGAACGACATTGACGATGTTCAGCGGTGCGCATGTACTGCGTACATGTGCTGGTGTCACTGCACACCGCCTTGCACAGAAGATGTGCTGCCAGATGCCTGCGGTAGGCGACCCAGAGTCTGCTGCACATTGTCACATCAGCGGACCAGGCCTGCACATGCCGCCATGACCTCTCAGCATAGCAAGTCGTTGCTGGTGATCCTGCAGAAACACAATGAAACACAAAGCCTTTGCGGGTCTTTCTGCAGACCCTGCTGCTGATTGCCCTGCGCAGGGTGCTGCCCACACTGCTGCAGAACATCAGGACGTGGTACACCTACTACAAGGCGCCGCAGATCAACAAGTACGGCTATGGCGGGCAGCCGGTCAACAAAGTGGTGGGACTCCACAACCACAACGCAATTTTGCGCCACTCTCGTCTGCAGTGGCATGCGGGTGGTCTTGCATGCGCCCATCCCTGGGGAAGCTGCTGTCTATGCTGAACACCTGATGCATCCTGATTCTTTTTGCCGCAGAAAACCGTCTCGGTGGTGATGAAGATGAACCAGTACTGGAAGGCACTTGAGACTGGCGCCCGGAACAACACAGAAGAGAAGGTTCTGGCAAGGAAGTGACGTCATCAGAAGGAGATGAAAGTGACAGTGCCAAAGAGGGAAGGTTCTGGCCTTGAAGTCACTGCAAGCCAACGAGGGCATTCGTTCCCGCCACACTGGCGGCTGCGTTGCTTAGCAGTGAGAGCGCCAGGGCTACACCGGCCGAAGCCAAGCAGAAATGATGACCACGCAGCAACACGCGCACGCAACCATCCTTGCCTGTGAAACTGCGCGCAGGTCGCCATTGCAATCAAGACAGTGACATGGTGTGCGCCGGATGTGACATCTTTAAATGAACCTGCTGACGCTGTAACTGACAAAGGTGTAGCACAGCACATGACCAAAATGTGTGCTGCTTTCAGAACCAGCAAGCCGCAACCAAACCTGACCCTGTAACCTGACAAATGTGCTGCATGACCTGCGGCAAAGTGTGTGCTGACGAAGACCGTGGCTGCCACGATGCAAATGGCCTGTCCTGCCCCAATAGACGGTCTTCCTGTATGCTGGCGGCTCCTCTTTGAACGGTGATGTGCATCCCAATGTGCATCTGTGACTGTCCGAGCCATGCGGTCGCGTATTGAGACCTCGAAAGAATGGTTGCAGTGCTGTGGGTTGCATGTCATGCTGATGCGATCACGCGGTGGCCACCTTTGGCTGCCGTGTCTCCCGCGCCTGCAAGCAACACGGCAGTGCTTCTCCCTTGCTGTACACAGACTGACACATCTGCCCCTGTCTCCTCAGCAACACTGAGATGCACACACGTCTTGTTGCCGCACAGCCCGAACAGCTTGTCATGATGAGGTCTCTCACCGCCAAAGCAAAGACGCCCATGACTGCGACCAGCAGGGCGGCATTGGCGCACAGCGCCGTCTGCACGCTGGTGAAGTCCGCGAGTAGGCCCAGCAGCGCCGGCCCGAACATCAGCCCTGCAGCATGGCAGGGCTGTCACTGAAGACTGCAGCGTCTGCGCAAGAAAGCCTGACCGCCACGAGCCTTGCCTTGTCTGATGCATATTTTTCCTCTATGTCACTGCAGATCAGGTTTACCAAGTTTACCCAGCTGCATCCAGCTTGGCTCACCCAGGTCGCCGGCGCAGCGGTAGATGCCCAGGCCCAGCCCCGCAGCGCCCTTGGGCATGATGTCCGCCGCGAAGGCCGCCGGGGAGGCGCCGATGATGGCGGTGCCGATGGCGTACACCGCCGCCGCGCCCACAAACGCCTGCACACCGCCTGCGGGGACAGCGTGCGGGGCTTCAGGGTCGGCATAATGTGGGGTTATCATGCTGGCGGTGGAGGGTTGCATGCTGGGCTGTCGTGACCAATCACTTCCTCCTCCTGCAGCCTTCTCCAAGCAATCTCAAACGGCAGCAGCGGCATACCCCTAGATTTACTTTCAGATGCATAGCCATGCAGGACATAGCACCAGCCAGAAGGAGTCGGCCACTATTTGCAGGCCTCAGACTTTGTACGATACCTGCGGCTGCCATCAGCAGGAGCGCGGTGGCCATGGCCACGGCGCTGGGCACGATGGTCCACTTGCGGCCCAGGCGGTCGCTGACGCGGGAGGCGGGCAGGATGACCAGGAAGCTGACCACCGCCATGCCCGCGAACACGAAGCCTGCAGCGTTGTGCGGCGCCAAGGCAGGTTCACAGTCGAGCTGGGCAAATAGAAGATTTGGCCATGCATAAATCTGGCATAGGATGTCGTCGGGGGGCTTCCTGAGCAACCAGAGGCTCACATAGAACAGGCGCTGCTGCCTGCACCACCCAGTCTTGTGACGTTACCATGCCCGTGCCGGCGTGAGGCTGCCCACCTAATGTGGACGTCTTCATGGCGAGGTGCTCCTTGGCGAGCAGGGGCATGAGCACCGAGCGGCCGCCGTTGTTGGTGGTGAAGATGACCGCGTTGACGGCGGCAATCAGCTGGAAGTCGGGGCTGGTCAGCAGCTGCCGCCACGCCGGCACCGACCTGCAGGTGGTGCATTACAATGTATTGCACGGCCATGTGACGGGGAGCTCAAACTCCATATCAGCAGCCAAACTGCCCAGCTACGAAAACCTGCATGCAGCCAACAGCTTGACAGAGGCGCTGAAGAGTTGCTCCAAACCCAGTGCATCACGAAGAGAAGAGGAGATGAGAAAGCCCACTTCTCAGCTGGCGACGCCACGGCTGCCTGCTCACTGCTGCCTTCAGTCCCTCTGCTGGACTGCGTAGCGCTGCTGGCTGCTGCATGCTGCGTCTGCTGCTGGCGTTCCTGCTCGGTCTGCTGCTCTGCCTCCTGCTCTGCTTCCCGCCACAGCCGCGTCTCCGGCAGCCGTATGAGCCCGTACAGCGCCGCCAGCAGCGCTGCGCATCCTGTAGCGATGAACGGCGCCCTGCACAGAACATAGATTGTCTGGCTGAAGACGTCTGGATGATGCGGCGTACATGCGAGCTGTGCTGTTTGCTGTCTAGTGCACAGGGGCCTCTATGCAGAGCATGAAGTCCTGCTTGCACCTGAGGCCGGACATGTCTGCGAGCACACCGCCAAGCGCTGGCCCCATGAAGGATCCGCACAGGGACGCTGCCTGCAGGGGTCGATAGTCAGTTCTGACACATGCAAAGTTGCCACAGTGCACTAGTGCCAGACACATGCTCGGGGAGTCTGCTAAACAAGGTTCCACGCTGCTTCCGTCCCAAGGCTACGTACAGAGTCATGCGCGCGCAAGCAAGTGCAGCTGGTAGCCATCAACGGCAATACTACCCAAGACTCGGAACAGCAAGCCACCTGGTTGGTGCCGAGGCACTGCGCCCGGTTCTCTGTGGTCGAGATGTCTGCCAGGAACAGCTGCGCCCCGGTGTTCTGCAGCGCCGACCCGACGCCAGTGAGGCACCGCGCCGCCAGCAGCTGCGCGAAGTTGGCCGACAACCCGCACCCGATCATGCCTGCATCATGGGACAAGGGCACCTCGAGAGGGGGAGTCCAGCCAGAATATTCGGTGCACATGCTCGTGAGCAACATGGCAGAAATGTATGGAATGGTCAACTGGGCCCAGTGCTGCAGGCTGTGCCATCACTTCAGCGCGCAGGCTGTGAGGGTACGGGCTGCTCACATCTGAGCTGCATCAAGAGGCGTACCCAGCGCTGTGATGGCGGGTCCCCACACCAGCAGCGGCTTGCGGCCACGGCTGTCCGCGAGGATGCCCGATGGGATGTTCATGCACAGCCGCGCCAGCGCGTACGCTGACAGGGTGGTGCCCACAGCTGCTGCGCCCACGCCGAAGCTCTGCAGCGCAATGCACACGATCTGCGTCTTTCCAGAGTTGAACTCGTCATTGGGGACTCTTTGCAGGAATCCGCATGTGGCTGCTGGTCCTAGCTGCGAACTCGAGCTGCAGACTTGAACACGTCACTGGCGAATCCCCTGCCAGGTTATGAGTTGACAAGCCACTGCAGCACACCGGCGTTCGCATGAGCCAGCATGACAGACACGCGTAGGCGAGGACGGACCAGCCTGCTCAGCTGCAACCGCAGCAGCACGGTCGATCAGCATGGCGTCTCGCAGCACACTCGCCTTGGCGAACAGCGGCAGCACGGGGCGCAGCGCGGTGTGGCTGACGGACATCAGCATCGAGGACACGGCGACGACCAGCAGGCGCTCGTTGTCCCGCAGCCGCCGCTGCAGCTTCACGGCCGCCCGCCGCGCGGCGCCCCCCGTGCGCACCACCCACGAGCGGCCCTGTAGCGCAAGGCGTGCTCCAGCTTCGAGACAGTGTTTTTGCGTGTGATCAGCGGAGGTGTAGCAACCAGACAGCTTGGGTGCATGGCCCCGATTTGCACAGGCCAGGCCTCAAGTAGCACGCCACGTCGTCTCAGCACACGGAGCAGTTCATACATGCATGCAAGCAGGCCTGACTACGCCGTGGTGCCTCCATATGTCACCTTGTGGTTTGGTGCCGGGCTGACGGGGGCCGGCCGCCCCTGCACCTGCCGCTGCACCCCGGCCGCCTGCTGCGCCGAGGCGCGCGCCGCCGTGCGCCGCTGATGCAGGGCATCCTGCTGCTGCTGGACGTCGCTGCCGCCGACGCTTGCTGGGGTTGCGCCCCAGGGCATGCCCAGGGCCCCGGCCCAGGACGCCGCCGACGCCTCGGCTGCGGGCCGCGGGTCCGCCCACCAGCTGTCGAAGGACGCCGCCGCCTGCGAGGACACCTGCAGGCAGGACAGGCGAGGGTATCAGTCTGCTTGTCAGTTTGCAAGCAAGCTGCACTGGGGGATGGCTCGCAGGGTTCGGTATGGGGGCGGCATTTGAACAGGGCCCAGGCGCCAACCAGGCCAGGAATGCCCCACAAGACTGTCTGTTCGGGGGTGTCCAGATTATCTTGCACTGAAAGCATGCTGCAGGCATGCGCCCTGGGGAGCATGGCGTGGTGCAGACCAGGGCAACAGTGGTGGGAAGCCGGGCAGCAGCATCTTCGGGGTGCGACCCCGAGGAACCCAAACAGCACAGCGTGCACATGCAAAGAGTCACTGACGGCATGCTGACGACAATTCAAGTGGGGAAACATCGCCTGCCCCGTTTGGCGAGTGCCTCGAAGCGTCGATGACGAAGTGATCTGCTTACCTGCAGCGACAGGCGACTGCGTCCGCAGCGGTGCAGACTAAGCCTGCTGCTGCTGGCTGCAGCTGACACCCGACCAAGCCTGTGTGGGCTGGCCAACACCTCTGCTGGACGCTGCAGCGGATTCCGGTGGCCTGTGACTCGGTGGGTAGCCATGCGGCCTCTGGCTCCCCACTTCAGTCCGAATGGCAGGTGCTCGGCCTACGCCGCCGTTTGCGGCTTGCTCTGGGGCCTGCAGACACGTACGTAGCTCAGCGCGAGTCGGGCGATCTCGGCTCAAACGTGCGCGGCACGTGAGGAACCTGCTCAAACCCTGAAAATTCGGCATCTGAAAGAGCATCTCGGCTGCCTTTTGCCGGATGCCGTTCCGCTTCTGGACACAGCAGGGGCTGCTGCGCCACGCCCGCCCCGCACTATGAGCCCTGCTGCCCCGCGGCAACTGACACCCGCCCCAACAGCCCCGCAGCGCGCTTGCACTTCGAATCTGCACGGGTGTCCGGCAGCATCGAGCCGGTGCAATCGATTTTCCGGTGTCCTTGCGAGCCACAGAACGTTCTACCAGGCTGCACGTAGCCAACACCCCATGTGCATGCGGCAGCTGGCCCACGATGCGGGCCGGAAGCGGAAACAGAATCGTGGGGTAGCCTCGAACCCGGCAGCTGACCTGGGAGTCAGCCAGCAGGGCTGGGACCTGCTGCCTCTGCGCCGGCAGCTGCGAATCGCGGCCAGCATGCGCAGGTGCAACTGATTGCCCCCTTTGTTGTTGCTATTGTGTGTATTCGTGTTCCAGGGTTTGGTGACAATGTCCCGCCCAGCGCCCGGAATCTGTAGTCGTGCCTTGTTGTTAACGTTTCGAAGTCCAGGCCTGCAAACTCATAACCCTCACCAAGGCGCAGCATCAGTATGCCTGCGCTTCCGAGCACGGCAGCATAGCACACAGCATGCTGACGATTGTGGCATGTGGAAGCAGGCGTGGGCACTCTGGCAAGCAGCACGCCGCGCCGGCGCTGCTGGCAGAGCAGGCCGACCTGCAGCCCGACGCCTCGGCTTCGCTGGATGAGGAGGCGCTGGCGCTGCGGGGCCACACCGCAGCGCAGCCAGTATCCCGTGACGGCAGGTGTGTGCCTGACGCGAATTTGATGCTTCTGCGCTGGCTAACCGCGCTGTGCTGTACTGCCGAGTGTACCCTGCAAGAACTTAGACCATGGTATGGAGGTGAGATGCAGCACGACATGCAGGAATGGCGCCGCTCCCCCGCGTGTGGCCATCTTCATTGAGCCCTCGCCTTTCAGGTGTCGCCCAGCAAACATGCCGCCGCATGCTGCGCGGTTGTGTTGCGATGATGTGGACGCCGTGCTTGTCGAGCTGTGTAGAAGCCTCACACCTGATCATCCTTGTGCTGCAGCCATGTCAGCGGCATGAAGATCAGGTTCCTGACTCTGATTGAGGAGCTGCGCCGAGCCGGTGATGAGGTGAGGTGTCAAGTCAATTCGACACGATCCACAGTTGCCGTAAAGTACAAGTACATGGTTCCACCACCTCACCTGGTGTCAATAGTGTTGCTTCCTTCGCAGGTGCTGGTGGTGACGCCTGACCGCAAGGCGCCTGATGAATACCACGGAGCCAAGGTGAGCCGCCAGCGCCTTCCACCACATAAAGTGCCAGGAACCGCAGCCAGCAGGACAAGATCAATCTCAGCGGACGGAAGGACCCTTGCACAAGGCGCACCTGCTGTTCACCGGACAGGTGATGCGGGTGCTGGGCATGCCGCTGCCCTTCTACAAGTCGGCGACGCTGCTGCTGGGCTTCGGGCTGTCGCCCTATGTGCTGGCGCGCCTGTGGAAGATCCGGCCCGACGTCATCCACGTCGCATTCCCCGGTGCGGACACGCCCCACCCCATGGCGGGAGGATCATGCCTCGATGGGCGTGATATTCCAGGATGCCGCCTTGCACCATGGCCATGGCGTTGCCTCATCGCTTGCAGGTAGCCCTGCTGTCAGTGTCTGCGCTCACCTGATCAGGAACATGGTGCTATTGCTGTGCAGGGGTGCTGGTGTTTGGAGCCATCCTGTACGCGCGGCTGCTGTCCATCCCGCTGGTGGTGTCCTACCACACGCACATACCCCACTACATCCCCCAGTGAGGCCTTTGCCTTGGTCCCCCCGGGGTTGCTGTACACTGGGTGTGCAGCCTGCACGCAGCCTGCGAAATGTTGCAGTGGTGTTGCCCACTGGCCATTGCTAGCGAGAGCATATGAAAAGCTCTGCCAGGTGACCGCAGCCCTGCCTGCATCAGCGAAGTTGCTGAACGGCTGCAGGTACACGTGGGAGGGGCTGGTGGGGCCCATGTGGGCCGTCATCCGCTTCTGCACCGCCATGGCGGACCTCACCCTCGTGGTGTCCCGCACCTCCAAGGTGGGTGGATTTACATCCTCACTTTCCAGTTGCGAGCAATGTCGATCGATGTGTCCTGCTGTGGTGCAGCTGTGTCTTGCGCCAGTTGGTGATATCTGTGCAGCAGCAGCAGAGGACATGTGATGGCAACGACAGCACATTGTGCTGGTCGGACCATAACGGGGTCGCATCAGGGTTCACAGGCTTGTGCGCTGGTCACACAGGACATTCTGCGGACGAACGGAGTGAAGGAGAAGCAGCTGGACGTGTGGCAGCGTGCCGTGGACACCCAGCGCTTCAACCCCAAGTGCGCAGCACCCCAAACACCCTGCCACCTCAGCATTATACAGTCTGCCATCAGCAGATGAGGCCAGCCTTGGCACGGGGCTGCCTTCAGCTGGTGTGCCTGCGAGGAGGCCAGTCTCTGCATCAGCTGGAAGATCTGACGCTGGCAAGTGGGGTACTGTAGACCTCCTTTTGGTCCCGCAGGTTCCGCTCCGAGGAGTGGCGGCAGCGCATCACGGACGGTCACCCGGAGCGCGTGGTGCTCACCTATGTCGGCCGTCTGGGTGCAGGTGCACTTTGGCTCGTTGGAACTTGCCTCTTTGATTGGCGGACTGTATCTGGTGCTGTCACAGCTGACCGCATATGCATGATCTGGGTTTCTTTGCCCTGTAGCCTATTACACAAGATGCCGTCAATCTGCCTCCACAGGCTGTGGCTGCCTGTGAAAGCATCCGCGCAGTGATGCATGACTGCTGACTGCTCTTGGTCCCTGCGATACACAGAGAAGAACCTCAAGGCGCTGCGCCCCGTCCTGGAGGCGCTGGGCTCAGCAGCGCACCTGGCCTTTGTGGGCGACGGCCCCTACCGCCCGGAGCTGGAGGCCCACTTCGCCGGCACCCAGACCACCTTCACGGTGGGTCCCCTGACTGGTCCAGTGCAGTCCAGTTCAGCTTTCGTGCCCTTCATGCGCAGCTGCCAGCATTGGGTCTGGTTGACGCCAGAGATCCTGCCCCTTGATGCCACTTGCTGTTATTGATTTCAACTGCTCAACTTTTGTGGGATGGTAGGGATTCGATAAGCGCGCAGTCAGTGGTGTAACTCAGGTCTTTCCCGTTCCTGGGTGTGACAGAGACTGTACAGGAGCCAGACTGCTTTGCTGTGTGCACATTGGCAAACCCTGGTCTGGTGGTGCTGCAGGGCATGCTGAAGGGAGAGGACCTCAGTGCGGCGTATGCCTCGGCCGACATCTTCGTGATGCCCTCCGAGTCGGAGACGCTCGGCTTCGTTGCCATGGAGGTGTGCTCGCTGACAACCTGTGCAGCTGCGTGTGACACAGAATTACATCCTACTCGGCTTATTCCTGCGGATCACGACCCTTCAGGACGTAGTGTGCTGCAGCAGGCAGTGATGAGGACATCGACCATGTGTATACATAGCAGGGACACACGTCATCAACCTGCAACAGTTTCCGATGTCACTGTCGACCTGCTGCAGGGCATGTCCAGTGGACTGCCGGTAGTGGCGGTTGCGGCTGGCGGCCTGGTGGACATCCTGCGCAACACTGTGGGCGAAGCAGGTGTGCGCACGTGTGCTCCTACATGCCCAAAGCTGCAACTTGTGTTTTGGGTGCAGCCCCTGCCAAGATTTCGGTGGAAATATTGCCGATGTGACACAGTCTACTCACACAACATACATGCACCACACGTTGTGATCCAGCAGCAGAGCACGGTCAGCACCTTGCCCTACGTCGATCAACCTGGTGGCAGCACCCTTCCCAGCAACATCAACAGCATGATGTCCGCCTGCGTACAGGCTTCCTGTACCAGCCGGGCGACTATGAGGCGGCGACGGCATATGTGCGCAAGCTGGTGGAGGATGCCACCTTGCGGGCGCAGATGGGGCGTGAGGCGCGCCTTGAGGTGCTGATTTGGGCAATTTACAGTTCAGCACATCACACTGTCAACAGTGCTTTGCATCTGGCAGTCAAGCCCGCTGCCATGCAATGTGCCACAGCTCATGAAGTGTGCACGGAATGGTGCAGATGGTTTGACCTTGGGTCATGCTGCTGCCTACATGCAACCTACATGCTAGCTGTCGGCACATTAATGTACCGTAGTAGGTCTATTCGAGAGTCCAATATGTAGCTCACATTCGCCGACACTGTCCCTGCTGCCTTTACAGGCTGAGCGCTGGGGGTGGGGGCCGGCGGTCGCCCGTGTACGTCGGCAGTACGGCCGCGCCATCCGCATTCACCGCCGGCGCATGGCGCACTGGACGCCCCTCTCGTGGCTGGCAGCGGCGTTCAGGACCCTGCTCACGGCGCTTGCGTGGCTGGTGCAGCAGCCGCTGCGGGCGTTCTCGGGGTCCGTCACCTGGGGCGCAGCTGCCGCCTGAGCTCTGGGTGCCGCCTTGGCTGCGCAGCAGCGGCTGCAGACGGGCGGGCGTGGACGTCCAGCATAAACATGTGCCTGTGTCATCACCAGAGTGCAGCCTACACAAACAGCAGGAGCAACCGTCTACTAGGTATGTGTCAGGGCGGCACCTGCGCCTGGAGCGCCGTGCTCAAGTCTGGCAAACGTGCATATATCGTAGACAGAAGCACTAGGTTGCGGACCCGGTTCGCAAGGGAGGTGCAGTCAGGAAGCAGGCCAGAGCGAAGCAGGTTGCATCGGTCATCATCGAGTGAGTGACAGAGCGAGGGAAGGCAGTGTGGCCTCAAGGCAGTGTGTTGTACAGCATGTCAGCAGAACCTCTTTACCATGGCAACTTAAATTCTGCGGTGACATCCACTTCAGCGTGTGCATGGGCAAGTTTTCAAGCAGTAAAGCAGTGCAGGCACGTGCAAACACCACAAACGAGCGCGGATGCACAAGTGCTGATACATTCTGCTGGTGTCAAGAGTCTGGACTCTAGACGCCCGCTCGAAAACACGCTCGACAAGACCATAGTGGACTTCAATAAGGGCGGGCCTGACAAGCTGACATCGTTATGACGACTGCCGCCAAATATGCTCCCGGCGGCCAAGTACAGCTGTTGTGACTGAGGGCATAACTGCTCAGTGCGATTGAACTGTTTACCGGCATATGGCCTTTGCGGTCGAGGCGATCAAGATTGGTGTAACGTTATGGGTTCGAGTGGCGACTGTGGCGACACGTGTGACCACAGCACGGAGCACGCCATTGCCAGTAGCGACGACTCGTGCTCACAGTGCTGTGCTACACTTCGGTCTGCTGCATCGTCTGCAAATGAGGGCTTGCAAGTCGTACACGTAGATCTTGGCTGCCGTGAAGGGTCGTGAGCAGCCAGGGCAGCATGCATGAATCGCCCTGGGACCTCTTCAGCCGGCTGCCAGCCGACCTGTAGTACCTCGGCAACTTGGTGCAGCTGTGTCACATGCAGGCACATATGCAAGACAGGGGTTTGACAGATGCTCTTGCACATGACTGCTGTGAATAAGCGTTATGCATTGCTGTGTATCACTGCTGTCGAGCTGGACATTAAGCCAGTGGAATCTGGGGAGTGCCTTCCTGCCGTCGGTGCGGCAAACGGCGGTCTCGATGATGACTCATTGGAGATACCACCATTGCACCTTCGCAAACAGGGGAAGCGCTCCTGTCTCAAACACCCACTCCTGAGCCCTCAGCCCTCACTCACTGCGCCAGTAATGCTTGATGCAACCTAGCCACCCCTTCGCGTGTTTGAGGGTCAAATTGCATGAAGCATTTGCAAGATCCAAGCATGCAGGCCGCGGCGCCGGAGCCAATGCTGCTGTTCAGCCGGCTGCCACCCGACGTTTGGTATCAACTCCTGCAGCACCTGCGCCACAATGACATGCTGGCGCTTGCTGCCACTTGCCGTGCCTCCGCCCAGGCATTCCGCAACCCGCCGGTACGCCAACACCTGCTAGATCCTGGAAAGCTGCCTGACAACCGATCACACGTGGCATCAGAAATGTGCCAAGCAGTTATGGGAGTCGCAGCCACTGACTTTGTGTGACGTCGCGGCTGAGGACAACATGTGTGTGTGCATCTGCTGCCAGGCACTGATCTGGCGCAACCTGCGCGCTGCGGGCGACTTCAGCTGGCAGAAGCTGGCGACATACGTGGAGCAGCATCGCGCAGGTGGGGCTGCCACACTTCTTTCAGTACCATTACACACCAGGGGTTCGTACTACCTGGGCAGTGCAGCTCTCAGGCAGCCAGTGGCAGCGCTGACCTGCCAGACCTTGCTGACAGCATGTCAGCACCGCACTCAACTGCCAGGCTGGATGCTATGATGCATCACACCCCGGAAGCGTGCCCCTGGTAGCTCAGAGACAGCGAGCTGGATGTGAATGCATGACGCACCTGTATCATCCATCTGTTGTGACGCCGATTTTGCGCAGGCGTAAGATGCGTCAGCTTGGCACTGGATCTGAAGGCTGGCGATCCAAACGTGCAGTCTGCGCACACCAGCCACACGGCGGGCAGCCACTATCACATCCTGTACTTTGGCATCCCGCAGCTGCTGGCCGCCTGCCCGCAGCTGCGGCTGCGGCTGAGCATCACCGGCAGCAGCCCCGTTGTTAGCGGCTACACCAGCCAGGTGCTGGCATCAGCCATCCAGCTGCATGCGTCCACCTGAGCAGCATAGCCAAGTGCTGATGCACGTTGCCTGCTACCTTGGTGTCAGCCGCAGCCTGTCAGTGGCTGCTCAGGAGTTGCCTCGAGCCTAGGCAGGAGGGGCAGAGGGTGCCACATGCAGAGGGTGCTGCAACTGCTCTCTCGAACCGAAACATGAGCGCGCCAGCTCCCCATGCGATGCATGCCAGTAATGTGCGAGGTCCTTGCACTGCGTGTGCTAGAAACACTCGACAAGCCTTCAAGCTGCCTGCTGCAGGATTCTTTTGACTGGGCAAAACACCTTTCCTGGCACCATTCCATGTACCTCGACCTACCGACGTCGCTGCGTGGAGTCCAGAGCCTCAGAATCGTGAACATGGACTACAGCATGTATCCCTGGGACCGCGAGCTCGAGGTACGAACCCGGCACTCGGCCAGGCCTGCATCGGCACGTGCCCGTGGTGTAGTGCGACAGTGTTACCATTCGCACGAGTGCTGCACAGCACTGCGCCTGCCATGTCGAGCTGCAAGTTTACCGCTCTGCCAGGCAAGCGCAGACACGGTCAGGCCCGCCTGCAGGTGCTGTGCGGTCTGACCGACCTGCGGGAGTTGGAGCTGGCAGCCGTGACAGTCGACTACGAAGAGACAGGCATTGCTGCAATCCCCGCTGCCGTGTCGCAGCTGCGGCTGCTGCGCTCGCTGCGGCTCCGGGGTCATTGCTTCCTGAGGGCTTTGCCTCCGGAGCTGTTCAGGCTGAGCAGGTTAGGTTCTCAGCAGTATTGCGAAAGGAATTGGGGGCAGCGAGCTGTAGACGCTCGCAGTTTGGCGCTGGCATGCCACCATGTGGATACCCCCTGATTTGGCGGTCCAGTGTTCAGGCCGTGCTCCACGGTCTGCCTGATCGTGGCCACTCGGGTTGACCCTTGTAGCTCCTGCCTGGGTTCATTGCCCGTCCGTGGCAGCCAGAGCTGCTTCACACTGAGATGGCCACAGCACCGCCGGGGCTGCCTGCTTCAGCAGCTGCTGCTGAAACAGCCTCCTGCCTGCCAAGATGCGATTGTGATCCATCCGCCTTCCAGTGGTTTCCCAGCACCACTCGTGATTGCTGTGCAGGCTGACGAAACTTTACATCAGCGGCACAGCAGTGCGCGAGCTGCCAGAGGCCCTGGGGCAGCTGACAGCGCTGCGGGAACTTCACAGGCGCCGTGATGACCGATCAGGCGGCATGGTGCCCCTGGTGCGCAGCTTTGTGACTGCAGCATGTTGTTTTTTGGAACCAGCGTCTATTGTTCCCAGGAGCTGATGCGAGCGGTGGTGGCCAGGTTGATCTCTCACCCAACTCCTGCTGGAATGCAGGACGACCTCACGGTGCACAGCGCGGCGATGCTGCCGCTGCAGCGCCTGACATATCTCCAGTTGCAGGATCAGATGGTGGACCTGGGCACATCCAGGAACCACCACCTGCTGCTGCCACCTGCTCTACTGCATCTGGACCTGCGGGAAAGCATGTGAGCGTCCCCACGCTGCAGGTTGTCAGCATGCTGCAGGTGCCCTGGTTTGTGAGTGCACCACTGAAGCGCCTGCAGGTGCTGGCGTCGGCCCCTGCGCTGTGAGCCTGTTGCTACCCTCAGAGGCGGTGCACCAGCAGCGTGTATGAGTGTTGCTGCTGTTGCTGCCTTCAGCGCATACCTGGCTGTTGCTTAACTCAGATATTTGCAATTCGTCAACCACGGCAGTCCGGAGACTCATACATGCTACAGCTCCGCAACATGTCGCAGCTGGTGGCATGGCTGCAACTCCCATCAGCCAGCAGCGCTCGTGTGCAGCTGACAAATGGTCTGTGCCCTGTCCACAGTGATGACGACTTCTATGGCCTGCGCCTGCTGCCGAGTCAGCCGCTGCCGGCGCTGACGTACCTCGACTTTGGGCGGGCCATGGCACAGATGGGTGGCATTACACTGGACATAACGATACCAGAGGCACTGACGACCTTGACATCCCTGCGGGTGCGTCCAGGCTGAATCCGATGAGGCCTTATGTTGTGAAATCAACTCCCAGCCTGAACCTCGAAGGGATGAGGTGCTTTGCTCATGGCCCAGGCAAGTGTTGCACATTTATTGCGCTTTGGTGTCATTCGGGCGCCCAGCTGCTACAGGGTAGACGCAGGCTGCCCAGCCATGCCTTCGCGACCGCCCGTCAGTCAAGCGCGGCGCTCTGCTACAAGCACAATCATGGACGCCCCCTCAGCCGATCACACGCGCACCCCCAAACCCTGTGCAGGTGCTCCTGCTGGACGGCAACGACTTCCGGGACCTTGGCGAGGCGGTGAAGGCTCCAGGGTGGCTGGGGCGGCTCACGCGGCTGGACCTGTCCAACAACCGCCTCGCCGCCGTGCCGGCGGCGCTGGCGGCGGCGTCAGCGCTGCGGCGGCTGCGCATGCACGGGCAGGAGTTTGCCATGTGAGGCGCTGTGCCACGGCATGCAACACCTCAACAACACGCCTTGTGGTCTGCACGTGGACTCTGGTTGCACCCAAGGATGTCGACCACATGCAGCAACCAGCAGCTGTCACTAGGTGTTGCTCTGCCATATAGGTTTGGCGCTGTCCTGTGGCCATCATATCGTATCCCAGCTGCATCGCCTTGTTGTTGCCTCTCTGCTGCTGTCGCAAACCCCATTGTTGCGCTTCAGGGAGGCCGGGTTCGATGCGAGGAGCCTGGTGGCGCTGCACGGCATATCGACCCTCGAGCTGCTGGATCTGGAGCTGGACAAGGGCACGAGATGTGCGCCCGGCTCGCAGTCTGCTCCTGGGGCGGGGGCGGCAGGCCGGGCGCTGCTGGCTGCCGTGGCAAGGCTGCAGCAGCACAACCCCACCCTGCAGGTCCGACTCTTGGCTGCTCCGCTTCTGTCAGCATGGCCATGGTAGTTGATGATTCTTGCTGGGATTGCTGACATGTCACGACACATGTGGTATGGCCTGGCACAAGTCGCAGTCGGCAGGTGTGTTTGATTGACTTGAGGAAAAGTGCCAATGTCCATGCGGTTTCATGCAGGTGAAGGTTGGTAGCCACCCGGGCATGCCCCGCGTGCCTCATGCGGGATGGGACTCTGACGACGACGCGGATGGCGATGCATCAGAGGACACGGAGCACAGGGCAGGGCTGGACGAATTCGAGCGTTCACGGCACGAGGATCGCGACACTGACAACGAGGGGACGGGCAGCGAGGATGGGGACTGGTCCGATTGACACGCCGCTGCGTAGGACATGCAGCACGTAATCCTAGCCCTCAACATGGCCAGTCTGGACACGCACTGCAACACTGTGCCAGTGGGCCGCATGTTCATGGCCCTGCTGTTGTGCAAAGCTGCAAAGCGGGGGCACTAGCAAGGCTCAGGGTCAGCGGCCCGACTGCACGTAACACTGACGTGCTTGCTACTGAGAACATCGCACATGATACTGCACGGGGCTCAGCCCACATGCAGATCACAGTACATACCCTGAGGCTGGTCCCGCGCAGCATCCCTGAGCCATACTGGGGCCACGCAAGCCTGCATGTTATGGGGCTGTTGCCGGTGGCGAGTCATGACTAAATGGCTTGCTGGCCGATACCCGCCATAGTAGCAGCAGCAGCAGCAGCCACGGCGAGATGTGGGCTGCATGCTGGATGCAGCGGCGGTTGGGAGGGCCAACAGCCAGGTGGGTGCCTGCCCACTCGTAATCCGGTACGTGGATTCGCCTATCAAAAGTGTACGAGCCAGGTCACGGGCCAGCTGGGCGACGCTGCTTCATCCGAGCCCATCCGTGAAAAAGCGTGTGAGTGCCCTGATCCGCAATCGTCAGCCGCTGTCCTTTGCACACTCTAGAAGCACCCAGTCCAAGATATAACACAGCCTGCAGCTGTGCGATCGGCGGCGGAGCGGTGGACGGAGATAGGCAGGCGTGCACGGCATAACGGGCGTCCCGAAACGGCAAGTTCGGTGAGTACTTTTGACCTGTGCCGTGCACCTGCGCCGGGCACAGTACTACGCTGCGGCGCCGTTTTCAACACCATAGACCTGAGTCAGACGCTATTGTAACAGGCCGGCAGCCGAAGCTGGCATCTCTGGGCGCGGCGAACGATCAGACCTGTTGGGCTTCCGCAGGTGATGTCGTCATGCAGCGAGTCCAGTTCCCGCGCGCACGCCGCCTGATCATACGAAACTGCTCACACCTGCCTGCTGTGTGCCTTGGGTGCCTTCAGCTCGAGGCACAACGCGTGCACGCGCTGATCGGAATGCCTCGACACACGGTGGGCTTGCGCTGGGGTAGGCTGACTTTCGGGACGCCTCATCCTGTGAGTCGTGCCCCGAGTACAGGCATAGATACAGCGACACGGGTTTTAAACGTTGGGCGCTTGATTCTATGCAGGGCGCTGGCCGCAGAATGGTCCGGCCTGGCGGAGGAGCGGCGAGCACCGACGCCAATGTCATCCCGTTACTCTCGATTACGCCGCCTAGCATGCTGACTCAGGTACGGCGTTGCCACAGCCTCCATCTGCAGTGATTGCTGCTGGTTTAGCGCTGCCGCAACCAGTGCCGACGGCGGCGAGGCTGCCCGGGCGCAGGTCAATGTCCGGCCCAAATTGGTGACTCACACACGCGTCCCGGAGAACTGGGACCGACGTCACACTGTCTGATACCACCGCAGAACGGCTGCGTAACACCGGAGGAGCTGCGGCAGAGGCAGCACGCTTTCGACAGCAGCCACTGGGTCGCCCGCTTTGCCTGCGCGCCACCCCGCCTAGGGCCTCATCACCAGGTACACCCCGAGTGCAGGCAGACCCCGAGTGCTCACGCCCTGACCTCCCACAGCTAGCTTTTTACAGCCTATACTGCTTGCCGCACCGCCCGCCAGCAGGCGGCGTGCACGCTCGTGCGCCGTGCCTGCCTGAATAGTCGCAGTCGTCTTTGCAGGCTATATATTGTGCACGCATGCATGCATGCATGCAGTTCCCTCAGCATGCAGCTCCCCGGGCGCGTGCAGCCTGACATGCTTGCTCGCATTTGCTCCGCAGGCGCCCTGTGATCCGGCGGCCCTCGCAGGCGCAGATGCGCGCCCAGCGTCATGTGACGCCATGAGCCCTCCGGCGACGCATACAAGCAAGCCGGCGGCGCCGCAGCAGCGGCGGCCGTCGCTGGCGTCCTCGCCGCCCACGCACCCGGCCCTGCTGCGGGCGCAGTTCCTGTCAGCAAGCCCAGCGGCGGCGCTCGGGGCAGCCAGCACCGGGAGCGACAGCCTGGCTCCGCCTCCCGCACTGCCATGCTGTGCAGCGCTCGTGGGGCTGCCCGCTGCACAGCGGCCGCGCCAGCTTGAAGTCACACTGGCGGCGCCGGCGGTCCCGATGGGCCCTGTAGCAGCGCACGCAGCGGCTGCTGCGCCGAGCGCCCAGGCCGGCGGCACTGCACACCCTGCGTCCGCCACCGCTTGCAGCCCAGCAGCGGGCGCAGCTGCATCAGCGGCGGCAGCAGCGGCGGCGGGGGCGGCAGCAGCAGCACATTCAGTGCATGCCGCACATCTGATGCGGCTGCAGAGCTCGGGCGGAGCGGCCTTCTCGCTGCCACAGCAGCTCGTGGGCCTCATGCATGCGCCGTCGCTGCCGGAGCGGCGCTCGGCAGAGGAGTGGCCCTGTAGCGAGCCGGCGGCGCTGGTCCGGTCTTCCTGCAGCGGCCCGCAGCCGCTTCTGGCGGCAATGGCTGATTCGCAGTTTGGTCAGGTAAGCAGTCTTCATCCGAGCGATCACTTTTCTGTTGGTGGTGGAGCTGTCTTTGGAAGTTCATGTAGTGCTGGGACAGGCTGTAGTCTATCCTGCAGTCCATGGTACCAGGCACAACAGAGCTGTTGCGGCCAGCTGAGATGGTTGTCGGCAGTGCGAATAGCACGTATTGCCGTTGGATCTTGTAACACTGCATTGTAGGATCCAGGATGCAAGCCCACTAATAGGAAGGTCAAGGACCATTTACGTGACGTGGGTGTCTACAATTTGGCTTGTACGATGGGTAGTATTCCCCACGAGATGTGCTGTGTACTGCCCCACAACTGTCCCTAGGTTGCCGGTAGTTGGCAGACTTGCCATGCCATCTAACAAAGGCAGGTTGCCTACGTAGATGCATGCAAAGTAGACGTGCATAGGCGTATGCCAGCTGGCAGGATCTCTATCAAGTGCGCCAAGTCTGAGGCTTGGCCCTGAGCATTGTGTGCTCGAGTGAACATTCCGGATGGGTGGTCAATCACTGCAAGTTCAGGTGTGTGGTGCCTCCTGCTTCCAGGTGCGCAGCATCAGCTGCGAGGGCTGCATCCAGGCGGCGCCCAGCCAAGTCTGGCTGGCATCCCAGGGCGCAGCCTACTCCCAGCCCATGTCGCATCCGCCGCAAGCCACGATCACTGAGGCGCAGCCACAACCGCAGCAGCAGCAGCAGCAGCACGGCGCCAAGCGCAAGCTCAGCACAGGCTCAGCCGCAGCCGCTGGACCCCCTGCAGCTCCGAGGCAGCCCAGCGGCTCGGGCTCGCAGCTGGAAACAGCAGGTGCGCCCGTTACCGGCACCTGCTTTTACCAACTTGCCATGTTGCTAATGCTGACATGACATGCACGAGCATGCGCACACACTGGCCAGGAATGCTCATAGTGAGATCGACATGAGACCAAGGCTCTGTGCATGTCCTATAAGCTGTGCCGCCGCTGCTCACCTGCCGCTCATGCCTCGCCCGCAGGAGGCCCCGCCGCCCCCGGCAAGGGGCTGCGCGACGTGCGCATCAGGGACCCGACCGGCTGGCACCGCAGCGTGGCCGCCCAATGCGGCTCGAATGACGCCGGCATCCGTACCGCGGCGCAGGAGCTGGAGCGGACGCTGAACGAAGAGTGCGTCGCATTTCCTCCCTCGAGTCGACCGCATTTGCCGATGGCGATGCGTCTGCAATGGAGTGCTGTTGTGTGTGTTGCAACACTCCACTCATCATGAGCTGATCCTGCAGCGGAATTGTTGCAGGTTATATTGGTCATGCACACAGGGCTAGTGCACCCTTCGTTGCATCGACATGCTCAAGGGGGACCTGTGTGCACACGCCAGCCCCGGGCAGGCTGTTCCGCCGCCAAGCATGCTGCAATATGCGGCCCGCTCCCTCCCATGCGAGCAACCTCCTCGGCGCTCGCACAGGCTGGGGCACCGGCTGCGGGTGGTGTGCGGGCGGCTGCACCTGGGGGCGGTGGCCGCGGTGCTGGGGGCGGGGGCGGATGTGCACGCCCGCGACGCCCGCGGGCGCACCGCAGTGCACGCGCTGGCGGCGGCGCAGTGCTCCAGCGCGGCGCCCCCCACCGCGGCCGCCATCCTGCGGCTGCTGCTGCGGCGCGGGGCGCAGGTGGGGGGACCCTGCTGGCTGGGCCCTAAACCCTGAACCCCTTGAAGTATGATTTCAGATGCAAAGGCCCCCTTCATGCCTGGCGCATTGTCAGCTTGTCAAACTTGTCAGCTTGAGACCGTTGCTGCAGCGCCAGCCAGACTGACCAGCGCCAGAGGGCTGCCCACCCTGACGCTTGCATTGCCTGCGGCCTTGCTTGCGGCCTTGCCCTGCGCCTTCGCTCAGGCCAGAGGTGCCTTGGTGGGCGCTATTATTATCACCCGACAGCTGCTACCAGAATCATGTGGCCTTTGCTAGCTTCAGACGGTCGTAAGGATTTGATCAAAGCGTGATTACATGCTGCTCCTTCACGTGCAGCTGTGGGCGCACGACCACAGCGGCGCGACGCCGCTGCACGTCGCCGCCAGCCGCCCGATGATGGAGGTGCTGCTGGCCGAGGCGCAGCAGCAGATCGACGCCAGCGCAGGTGAGTTCATTCACATGCAGCTGCCAGAGTTTACCTTCCCGAACATGCGGAGTCTCCCGTCCTTGGCACAGCCAAACGGCCAGGCTTGCGTGTTCGCTGATGAGTGCCTATATGGAGGGACGGCTCGCCCGGAGCACAGACTGGTGGAGCGGTGGTCCACGGTTTTGCAGGCGCCCACAGCCAGAGGATGCAGACGCCTGCGGAGGCGCTGATGCGGGCCGCCAGCCAGGGGGCCGCCGGCGGTGGCGGCAGCGGCGGCAGCGGTGGCGGCGGCGCTTGGGACATGCACGCAGCCCAGAAGCTGGTCACCATGTCCGCGCCGGTGGTCGCCGACTGCAGCCTGTCGGGGCCCCGCGCCAGGCGCGCCCACCCTGCAGCGGCGCAGCGGGCGCCGGCCAGCACGTCCGTTCCGCCGGGGCGCCGGCCCGCAGCGGCCCCGGGGCCGCCGGCCGCCGGTGGCCCTGTGGCGGCACAGGGTGGCCTGGTGACGGTCTCGGCGCCGGACGTCTGCTCGGCGCCGCTGCTGCGCCTGCCGCAGCCGGCCGCCGCCGCTGCGGACGCCGCCAGCATGGTCAAGAGCTTCCGGAACCCCACCTGGTGATCTTCTTCTCCTCTCACTGTCTGCCGGCTGGTACATACACACACCGTACATACACACATAACTCTTGCAGCCAACCTGCATACAGCTGTGCGAACTTCAAGAGTTTGATCATGGGAAACAACAACGGGGTCAGACGCAGTCAGTGCATGCAGACCATCCTCTGCATCAGTGATGCAATGTTGCTCTGCAGGCCGCTGTCGATCCCAGTCTCCAGCAAGCCCACCAGCAATGCGCCGGTTGCCAGCAGCGCCAAGGCACCTGCCAAGTCGGTGTCACCGCCAGTCACACCTGCTGCTGCCGCTTTGGCAGCAGTGCGCCGCATCAGCCACGACTCGCTGCCCTGAGCGCCAGCATGCTACCGGCGCCGTACATGCATTTAGAGCGGCTGCGGCTGATGAATCTTGCAGGCAGCGCACCATGCACAGCTGAGCAGGCAATGCATGCCGCCGCAGCTGGCTCTGCGGCTGGCAGCGCTTTGATAGTAGACAGGATGTAGCTAGCCCCGCCGCCGGCTGCTGTGCTAAGTGCACGGAGGATGACCTCACAAGACAGAAGACCATCCAGCAAGACCACTGCTGGGTATGTGGGCACTGGCGTCAATTGAATCCAAGCACATGGCGCAGCCTTTCCCGCCTTCACATATCCTGGAACACAGAGGTGGTGCTACACCTCTGATAGGATACGACGAACGCCCTGCAAAGCACTAACGTTGGTATGTCCATCAAGCATGGTGTGTCTGTCCGAAACAGTTTCATTTGACCTTGCCCCCCGCGATGCAGCGTCCGCTGCGCCTGCAAGCGGCTTTCGAGTTTGTCGTTCTTGAGCTGCGAGGCTTTACTGGCGTGTTGTTGCCAGCTGCCAATGGTGTCATGTTAGGGTCATGGGTATGCTTTACGTGGTATGGCTGTGCTGGGGTGTACGTGCAGTCATCAGCAGCTGTCGCCGGGGGTCTGTGGGTGGTCGTGCCAGCAGACATTACTATGTGGGTTGTCAGCACCTGTGGCGGCGTTCGCCTGTCCGCGCACAGTGCCAAGGTGTTCTTGGTGTGCTTGATTTCAGCCTGGGCATTGGCTGCTGCCTGGGCGGTCGCGGGTAGCACCTGCGTGCGAGCTACCCTGCGACCAGCTCGCAGCTCTCTGTTGCGTGTTGGGTACAGCTGACTTTTCAGATTGACGAGTGGGTGACCGTGCCGTGTGCTCTGTGTGAGCATCTGGCCATCAGCGAGGTTGCGGCCACATACTTATTTGTGCAAGACCCTACATGCTTGTGCTGCTGTTGTAGCTCTGTTGGACGTTGTTGGTCGTTGGTATGCTATGCTATGCAACGTCCTATGTAATCTGACGTCAGTCACATGTCCACTGGCAACATCTGTGCCCGGACCGGACGTTGCTTGGCGGCAGCAACAGCACAGTCTGCGTGCCTCGAGTGGTCAGTGGCAGCATGTCTCGAACTGCGTCAGACCCACCCTGCAGCACGGCAAGCCAGCTTCTGCCCTGTGCATCTCAGAGTACGCACAGTCACCACTTCATCAAAAGGCTTCCGATCCTGAACGAGCGCAGTGAGGTTTGCGGTGTCCGTGCTGCAAGAGGTCGCAGCCATGGCTCAGTCGCAACAGGCCTCGCCTGTAAGGTCATTGCTGATGAACACACGCATCAACGTGCTGCTGCAGCAGCGTGGCGTGATCATCGTGCCGCAGGAGAGCACAGTGGAACAGGCGCTGCAGGTGAGCACAGTGCATCTGCTACAGGAGCACAGGATTGGTGGCCCGATTACACTCGTGCCTAGGCCATAGCCATCATGCCACAACCTGCAATGCCATATTCCCGCACAACGAACAGCTCCGCGCACGCAGCTCATCTCTGACATCAGGACAGCATGCATGATATATTGGCGGCCTTCGAGCTTCTCGTGTTGATGGCGCCAACTCGGCTTTCATGCATGCGCCTAGGTTCTTGCGGAGCACCGCATTCTGTCGGCGCCGGTGGTCGCCGAAGGGGAGGTGCTGGGCTTCGTGGACATCCGCGACATCCTGGCGGCCTTCCTCAGAGGTGCAGGGGCTTCGTGCGCTGCTGCCACGGTCGCTGCATCGTCATGCAGATGTCTGCAAACTGCGATTCGAAATGTCGGGACGCCACCTCACGCGCGGCCACCAAATTTGTCGTCCGCATGTGCAGATGTGGACACAGATGCGCTCAAGGCGGCGAAGATGCTGGCCAAGATGCGCATGCTGGAGGAAGGCGGCTCGGCCTTTGCACGCAAGACGCTGCAGGAACTTGGGGATCACGGCAGCGATGGTCAGTTCTCCATGTCCTGCACGCTGCGCAACAAATGGCACGTCTGTCAACGCAAGTCGAATTCGGCTGTCGGCTGACCTCCAGCAGCGTCGCATATGGTGCTTTGTGCATATGTGATTTATGAAGGAGGTTCATGCAAATGCAGGCGGCTTCCTGCATGCCGCTCGCCTGAAGACGCTCAGCCTGCTGGAGCTGGTGTACGACGGCTTCCTCGCGCCCCAGTCGTCCAGCAAGTGAGCCGCTCCATGGCAGCAGACATTCGTCACTGAGTCGGCAAACGGAAGCTCTTGCCACCGCGCACCTGCAGCTTGCTGTGGTAGAGCACCGCCTGGATTGTCCATCCCTGCCATGTGCTGGTCAAAGCATCTTGATCCCATCGCCGCCTGTCGCTTGCGCAGGAGCCTGCACCAATCTGGGCGGTCGGCCAAGATCGTGCACCGCCTGGCGGTCTTTGACAAGACCGGCGACGTGCAGCACATCATCTCGCAGTCGGATGTCATCAGGTGACCACGACTGTAGGGGGTGGCTAGAGCGCACATCACCACAGCCCAGCTCTGTGCAGTGTCAGGCTACAGGACAGTGCCCCATATCTGGCATGCCGCAGTGGCAAGCAGCTCAGCACGTTCACAGAGAGCGGCTGACTATTCAAGTACTGTGTGGAGGCGTGGCATGAACACACAACCAATACGTGCGTCCGCCTTGCAGGTATCTGGCAGGCCGCACAGGCGAGCTGGGGCCGCTGGCGGACCGGACAGTCGACAGCCTGGGCTGGGCCAGGCGCAAGGTGTGGGGTTGTAGTAGAGCGGCAGCACCACCCTGCGCTTAGCAGCACTGCGGCAGCACCAGAAATGAGCCCTTAACGCAGCTTTGGCAGTCGACGCGTGGCAGGAGATCTGCATGCTGTGGATCCGTGGTACCCCAGCGGCCTATGGCACCCCGATGCTCAAGACGTTGGTGCAATGCGCAGGTGCTCAGCACGGCGCCGGACGTGTCGGCCTTCGAGGCCATGGTCAGCATGTCGGCCAGCGGCATCTCGGCGCTGGCGGTGGTCTCCGACGCCGGCCGCCTCATCGGCAACTTCAGCACCAGCGAGCTGCGCACCATCATGGCGGACCACTTCGGCTCGCTGGTGGGCGCCCGAACACAGTCAGCCGCTGTGAACACAGCCGTGTTGCTGCTGCCGTCAGCAGCAGCATCAGCAGCAGCGGCCAGAGTTGCTGGTGTTTACTTGCCGAAGATCGCGGTGCACCTGAGGCAGTAGCGTCAATGCAATACGTTGCAAAGCATGCGGGTGATGCTGAGGCCGGTGCCTGGTGCCCAATGGTGGGTGCAGAGAGTGCGGTCTGCCTGTGCTGCAGGCGCTGCCCGTGGGCGAGTTCCTGGCCCTGGAGCACGGCACCGAGTATGCCGGCTATGTGGCGCACGCAGAGGCCGACTCACCCTCGCACATCGAGAGCAGCGCAGGTGCAGGCTGCTGTTTGCACCCTGGGCGCCTTGCGCCGGTCTCAGCGCTGGTGATGCACTGCTGAGCCGGTCCAACAGCACGGCCTTGCTGTTGCATGCAACAAGCACGATGACAGTCCGCCTGCACTCATTGGTTGCAACTCCGCACCCTGGCACTGCTCTCTCCTGGCATGCATCATATGCCACCCAGCACATTTCTATACATAGGCGCACAGTGGGCGCGGGACAGGCAGCAGCGCGGCCCGGCGCCTGGTCAGGAGGTGGGCCAGCAGATCATCTGCTGCACGCCCGAGACGCCCTTCAGAGGTGCAGCGCAATTTGCACGCATGGTGATTCGAGTGAAGAGTGCTGTGGCGAAAGGCCCTGCCGCTGCCCCGCCGCATAGCCTTGCGGACACACTGTTGACCACAGACCGGGCCGTTGTCGACGCTGTGGCAGCGCTTGACGCACACATGCCATTGTTTGTCGCAGAGGTACTCAGCCTGCTGGCGAACCACAAGCTGCACCGGCTGTATGTGGTGGACGAGGCGGTGGCGCCCATCGGCCTGATCACCCTCACAGACGTCCTGAAGCTGCTGTGCAGTGAGGCAAGCATCGCCAGTGCAGAAGACGCACCAGATGTTCTCTGGGGCCGGCAATGTCAGCAACAGCTGCTGGCGGCGTGACCATTTTATAGTGTCATTCCATGCTGCACCGGGGCAGCATTTATGGTATTAGCACGTAAGGTCCAAGGACGACACATCGGTGTTGTTCATGCAGGCGGGCATTGACGAGGGCAACGTGATTGATCTGTCCAAGTCACCCCGAGGCGGCAGCCCCAGGTCGGGCAGGCCCAGGGGCGGCAGCCCACTGGGCGGCAGCCCGAAGGGAGGCAGTCCAGAGGCGCCCTCATGATGCGGCAGTCCAGAGCTTACCACCTGACTGGCGTCCCAGTGATGCAGCAAGCCGAAAGGAGGGCGGCCTAAAGGCGCCAGCAAAGGCAGCACCCGCTGAAGGCAGTGGTCAGCGGTCGGGCACAAGCTGCATCTGTTAAGAACAAATGCCGGTTGCTGCAGCGGATGCAGATCTAGCAGCAGTCGTGTTTCTGTTCTGCTTCTTTACTTCAGAGGCAGGGCGGGTTGAGATGGCAAGCCCGAGGGTGGTCCCACTCAAAGAGCGGATAGCAACCCTGACGGCATGTGACAGGACACATTTGACAGCCACTGTCGGCGAGTAGGAGAGTAGAGCAGGGCTCAGGTCTGCCGTTGTGCAAGGTGAGATGTCTGACCGCAGACTTCAGGAGCGGTGTGTCATGTGCTTCGTGTTCTCGGGCAAACTTCGAAGTGTCTGCACTCGTGTACACAAGTGGGCAGTCAGTGCTGGTTATCATAACCTGTACCCCAGTAGATACCAATCACCACTTTACGAGCAGCCATTTTAGTGCATGGCAGCACCTGGGGTCAGGTGACAGTGCATCCCGGTTGCCCGCTTGATGTCCAGCCAGGATACACCGCTCACAACATCTGCACGGCGCTGATGAGCCTGTCCACCTCCTCCTCGGTGTTGTAGCAGTGCACGGAGGACCGGACGCAGGCCTGCAGCCCACGCCGCTCCATGTCTATCCGCGTGCTGCTGAGCGGCGACACCCACACATGAACGCTGTGCCGCTCCCGCAGCTGCTTCTTGACGGCCTCGGGCTCCACGCCCTCCTGTGCATGCCGCTATCTTGTATCTTATGGTTGGGTGGAAGGTGCAGGGGTTGAGAGTTGGGGCTAGGGGACATACTGTAGATCTGGTGCCCTGCTGCTGAGCAGGCACGACCGCACACGCACAGGTGGGTCTCCAGCTGCACCCCCTGTGATGGCTGTTTGGCGGGCTCACAACATTTATCGGTTGCGCTCTCACCTTTGTCCAGCTGACGATGCCGCACAGCAGGCGGCCCCTGTCCCGCACCGTCACGCCTGGCGCTTCTGCCAAACCCCGCCGCAGCCGGGCTGCCAGCTGCTGAATGCGCTCCCACACCGCCGGCTGCCCCAGGTCCAGCAGCTGCTGCACCGCAACCCCCAGGCCCACCTGTGCAGGCACAGTCGCACTTGAACAGGTGCGTTTGACAGCAGACTGCAGCAGCTGACATGTACCCATGCCATAAGACAGCCGCACCACTGCGCAGTCAGCTGCAGCTCCTTCTCTGATGCGTGCATCACAACATCATGTACACCCTCATCACGCTGCGCCCCACCTTGGCGGCGAAGGCGACCTCATACTGCTCGTACCGCCGCGCCGTCGGCTGCGGCTCGTACGACTCCCGGGCAGTCCACTCGCCGCCCCACATGTCCAGCATCGCCGGCTCGCTGCGGCTCATGATGTCCCTGCGCAGGTCATGATGATACGTTGACCACACCACTGCAAGTCGGAGGCTTTGCTGCGGAAACGACAGGCAGACCTGCAGCACACGCGACATGTAGGCCTGCTCTTCATGCCCAGGCAATGTCCGGAGGGTTTCGGCTCTAAGTGGCAATGACCTGGAGGCGTACAGGAAGCCGATGCCGCGCGGGCCGCGCAGATACTTTCGTGACGTCCCACTGAGCCAGTCGCACCCCAGCTGCCTCACGTCCAGCGGCAGCTGCGCAAGGGCGGCAGCAGTCATGGCGCTTCACCAGCACAGCGACCCAGAATTGGAGCACCATGCACATGCACTTACATCTCATGCATCGTGTGGCCGGCGCCACAAACACGTGGCTGCTGTGCAGTGTGTTGTGATTGTTTGGCAGGCGTCGGGCGGGCCCCGCACCTGGCCAACGCTTTGGCAGGCGTCCAGGAGGTACGGAATGCCGTGCCGCCGAGTCACCCGGCCCACCGCCGCAGCATCATATACCCGCCCTGCAACACCATAGCCGCCACAATGGCGTTTTGCTGCCCAAGACCATGTTTCGTGCTGCTCAAGCCCTAGTTTAGGCAGCAAAGGCGCAGGCAGCGGGTGCGCCCTGAGCAGCTGTTGCACTTGGACTTCAGTGACTTGGACTTCAGGCTCGAGTGCTGGACACCTGGGGCGCACCTGAGTTGGTGGCGATGTGGCTCACGGCCACCAGCTTGGGCTTTGGTCCTGATTCGATCATGTGCTCCAGCTCTGCCACATCGATGTCGCCGTTGTCTGTCTCTGGCACCACCTCAATTCGGGCGCCATACCGCTTGCACGCCTACAGGCCATGGGACAGTGGGTCCATGTTGGAAGGGTGGTTGTCTCGTCGCCGTATGTGCTGTGACTGCACGGCAAGCCTGTTCAGCACCACCCGTGGTGCCCTCCCGTGGCTTTCGAGGTCAGGAGGGAAATCATGGGTCAGCACGATTCACTCGAAAGGGTTGTATGATGGGCCACCTGCAGGAAGTTGATATAGTTGGTGGCGTACTCGTGCACCGAGGTCAGGATGCGGTCGCCCTCCTGAAACTGCAGCCCGAAGAACGCCTGCTGCCATGCTGTAGTGGCGCTCTGCAGATGTTACAATGAACTTGCTCAGTCTCTCAACACCCAGTTTTGATGCATGTCCACTGCGAATGCCTGGTGGCATTCCATGTCCAGTGGTGTTCAGACCTATACCAGCATTGTAGGTCAATATTCACTCCTTGCAAGTACCTGCACTATCGCAATCTCATCTGCCTCGCAGTTCAGCAGTGCAGCCAGCCCCTCATAAGGCCGTCTCAATGCATCAGCGTGCTCCACCGTTGCTTCGTACCTGCAGGTCAGGATGACCAGTGTCGCCGTTCAACAGAGCATGCCCACAGCATCAGCAGCAGGCACCAGCACAGTTGGCTACTTGGCACACCAGCTGCAAGGACGCTGACAGCCAGAAAAGTCCATGGTCAGAGGTTTTCACGTCAGCAGAGCAGTAGGCAAGCTTTGGAAGGTAGGAAATTTTCGGTTGTGCATGCGCTCACCCCCCGACGGCAGCTTCACTGTCCAGATATGCTTTCTGCAAATCCAGGACCTGTGCAGCATCCCTGCATCAGTACTCCTTCAGCAGTGCAAGCAGCATGTTTCTTCAGTTGTTTCTGGTTCACAACACAGAATTCATGCCTGACACACCTGCCGTGTGGGTAGCGCAGCGCCTGCTGCATTGAAGTGCGCTGCAGAGGTCGTTCCAGGGGTGTCCGCCCGCAGCCAGTCGACTGTGCACATAGTTCTGCATGCACAATGCTGCAGATTCTTACGAGATTGCTGCCAATCCATGGCCTCTGGACCCCTTGATCAGCTACATGCAGCGATCCATGAGGCATAACATTGCGCTCTGACATGCGCTTGCCTGGAGGATCGCACCGCGTGTGATGCCTGGTGTCGTCTAGCTGTGTGAAACGCAGGCTGATAGCTGTCGCTGCGGTGCAAGCACGGGAAGTGCACCTGCGCTGCGCTGTGCATGCTCTGTATTTGCACACAGCCTTTCAGGCGCGAATGCTGTGCTGCAAGCGCAGCATCTAGGCGCCAAGATCACTGCAGGTCATAATGACGGTCACTGGCGTGCATGAAGTGACACTGATCAGCTTCTGTGGGTGTCGAAGCCATCAGACATGACTAACGATCTGAGATGGTGCCAACACAGCTGCCTGTGCGGCGAGAACCGCTGTTATTGCAGATATCAGCTGATCGCAACCGCGCCTGTTAGCGCTTTGGAGTGGTCAGTCTGCTGCATCCAACGCTGGGCTGCACCCGGCCTCGCGCGATCTTTGTGAATGCCTGTGGCTGCACTTGATCGTTAGACACAGCTCTGGCGATCTCTGCAGCTCGACCTGGCTCGCACTGCGCTTCCTCGGAGACATCCACAAGCTTGCATCATGTCGCCGGTGCTGTTGCTGGCTGCACTGCTCTTGATTACTTGCATGCAAGCAGCGGCCGGTGCGACGCCGCAGGAGCTGCTTGCAGAGGCCAGGGACTTCTTTCCGTGGCTGCAGCACCACCGGAGGTACGGTTAATGTCGTCCGTGAGCTCATGGCATGGCTTATCAAATGCTTCGTCCAGTCATCAGCTCGCTATGTTTGGCAAGGGCTCCTCCGCACAGTCAATGCATCGCCGTGACTGTGCAGCACTGCGAGCCTTCATGTGAAGCAGCCTATATGATGCGTGTTGGAGTCATCGTCTGCGTTCATGCAGGACCCTGCACAAGATACCGGAGCTGGCATTCGAGGAGGACCGCACCTCGGCATACATCAGGTGACTTCGCCCATGAAGAACATGCACTACATTCCAATGTAGGTGCAGATACTAGACGAGGGCGAAACGTGGTAACGAGGGATTCTCTTCATCGTTGCCAGGGCGCAGCTGAAGGAGCTCGGCATCCCTTTCAAGGTGTACGATAAGCCGGCGGGGGCAAGGACTGGCGTGCTGGGGACGCTGGGCTCGGGCGAGCCGCGCTTCCTGCTGCGCGCTGACATCGATGCGCTGCCAATCACGGTGAGGAGGTTCAGGGCCGGACCATGCACTTGCACGGCATGTCTCGAACCCAGCCGGGGTTCACAATTGGGGTTGAGAAAGACTCGCAGCGTAGGAGTATGTGCTGCGCTTCCATTGATACTGCATTCATGATCTGCTTCCACAGCATCCACAGATGGTTCGAAGATATGGAGACAATGGACTTATAGCTTCGAGGCACTGTACGTCATGTAACCCAGGAGGGCTTGGACATGCCCCAATTGCGTCTGGTGTGTCTGGTCCGCAGGAGGCAAACGATGTGGAGTACGCCAGCACCTTCCCCGGCAGGATGCACGCCTGCGGCCACGACACGCACATGACCATGCTGCTGGGGGGTGCGCTCAGAGGGCACTGCCGTGCATGCTGCGTCCTGCATCGGCCTGAACCCTGCTGAGCAAAGTTGCGACGTCTGGGCGCCACACGGCTGCTGTGCTGCTGCTGCAGCGGCGAGGCTGCTCAAGGCGCGGGAAGCTGAGCTGGAGGGGACGGTGCTGCTCATGTTTCAGCCAGGTGCCTGCACTGCGTTGCCTCCCACGGCCTTCGGCAGCAGATCAGTGCAGCCGGGCACACTACACCATGCTGTGAAGGATGACAGGCAGGCAGATGAATGCACCATATGTTTTGGCACTTCATAGGCCGCGAGTGTCTGCACCAAAGTGCTGTCACAATGCAGGCGAGGAGAGCCGGGGCGGTGCAGTGGACATGATCGAGGCCGGCGCTCTGGATGGCGTGTCCGGCATCTCGGGCCTGCACGTGTGGCCGGACTCCCCCAGCGGCGTCATCACCACGAAGGTGAAATACCCCTCTCCAACCTCATGCATGGCTGCCCTCGGAAGAGAGCAAAGCAGCTGCTGTACGGTTTGCACACCAGAGTTGCTCCATCATTGCTGCCAGTACTGGGCGCAGGGGGTGCATGCTGGCCCAACCTTGTACGGTTGGCAGGGATGCATACATAATCTCGCAGGTCGGCACCATCATGGCGGCGTCCGACCGCTTCAACATCACGGTGGTGGGGCGGGGCGGCCACGCGGGGCTGCCGCACCGCTCCAAGGACCCCGTCTTCGCTGCCGCCTCCCTCGTGACCGCCCTGCAGGTGCGCAGTCATAGCCGTGTGACACGTGCGACAAGCTGTGTCTTGCCATCGCCAGGCGGATGGCATGGGTGCAGACAATATGCTGTGAACATCTGTGGGCAGGGTCACTGCACTGGCGTAGAGTTGGCAGCTGGGTGGGTTGCTACTGGTTACGGGATTTCTGCACAGCCAAGCAGTACACATGCATTCAGACGCAGTGGACTCTTGTCGGTTTGCAGGCGCTGGTGTCGAGAGAGACGGCGCCCACAGATGGCGCCGTGGTGGGCGTCTCGCGCTTCAACACAGGTGCACATGTCTTACATCATCGGACATTTTGCCCCAAACTGCTGTACTGCCGCTGCGAGGATATGCTCAGCCAGCATTGGGCGCTGCCAGATGGAGCATGCACCTAGCTGTTGGAGCTATCATGCTGCATCACCACATATGAATGCCACTGTTGTGTATGCCCCTGACTGATAGCCTGCAATGGCCTGCTTGCCTTCGCGTGTTCTGATGATGAGTTGGTGTGAGTTTCAGGGCCGGGAGCTTCCAACGTCATCCCCAACTCAGTCGAGATGCTGGGCACGATCCGGGCGCTCACACACACACGCTTCGTTGACCTGCAGCAGCGGGTGTGTTGCGGTCCTGGCCTCTTTCAGGACATGTCCGCTGCTGCTGTGAGGGATGCTGCAGCGCAGCTCCGTGCTTGCTGCAATTTGCGTGTTCTGCAAGCCTCGGTGAAGCAGCCACCCACGAGTCATGTGATTGAGCATTTTGATTGAGGACCATGCTGGATGTTGTCAAGGTCGAGTGCGTGTCCAGTCCATTGCGCCTGTCTTGAGCTTTCCTGTCTCATCGTGAAAATTTCCAGGTGACAGAAGTGGCAAAGGCGTTGGCGGGAGCGCACGGCTGCAGCGCTGAAGTGCACTGGTCGGACCGGCCGTACATACCAACAGTCAACCATGCCGGCATGACGCAGCTGGTAAGGTCCTCGCGATATTGGCTGTGCATTCATGCTACTGATGCGCATTGGATCACGACAGCTTTTCAAGGCTGCAGCCGGGCGTGCTGAGTCACAGGAACTTGCTTGACTTGGCTCTGCACGTTGGACAAGCTGCCGTCTTCTGCGTCGTACAGATACGGCAGATCTCCTTGAAAGGCAAAAGATGCTGCTTCACAGGTGCGCCGCGTTGCGGGGCAGCTCGGGACCTTTGAGCCGCTGCAGGAGCCGTCCATGGCCGCAGAAGATTTCGGCTTCCTGGCAGGTGTGGCTGCTGCCATTGCTCGTCACCACGGATCTCAAACCTGCTGCAGGTGTGCTGCTTGCTGCCTGCTGACATGGTTGTGCACTGTTGCTCTGCAGCTGAGGCGCCGGCTGTCTTCACCTTTCTGGGCATCCGCAACGAGAGTGCTGGCAGCGTGCACGGCCTGCACACACCAATCTTCACCATGGACGAGGCACAACTGCCGGTGCGCCCTTGGCACCTCTCACAACCACCCAACGGTGATAGCAGGTGTAGGATGGTATCACGCGCAGATTTTCATCAGATCATCAGGATGCACAACGCACTGCATCGCATGTGCAGGCGGCGGCCAGTGGTTGCTGTGCCGTTTCAAGCTGAACAGCTCGGATGCGCGCTGCGCCACTTGCAGACTGGTGCAGAGCTGCTGAGCATGCTGCTCTTCATGCGCTGTAGGTGGGGGCGGCGTTGCATGCTGCGACAGCGTTGCAGTTCCTCAACGACAGCAGCAGCAGCGGCGGCAGGGGCGGAGGGCAAGATGAACTGTGATGGGGATGGGAAGCGTCAGCCAGGGTGTTACAAAATTGCAAAAATACAACTGCATCGAGTACAAGGAAGGGTTTGTGCCGTACAAGATCGAGTCTCTATCAGCTGGCGATCAGAAATCCATGCATCCACACGACATCGACGTTGCAGCCTGCGGCGTTCCTCTGCAACAAACCTACAGCATCGTTTGCCCCGCGTCTCAACAGACTGACGCCCTGCGAGCACGTTTGCTTTCCTCGGCAGGTGCGGGGGTCCTGGGATACTAATCGTCAACTGCTGTTGGCACGAGTTACCGCGAACTTCAGATCAAATACGATGTTTACAGTGCGTCAAGTTGTGATCGCGCAAGCAACGCACCTCATAAGATGCCAGTGCGCTGAAGGCACTTCTTTGGCACGCAGCACGCTGGAGAGCTCTTGGAGTTGCCAGAATGCACTCTCTTCCGCCGCAGCACCACACCGTATTCACCGCGGGAAGACTGTCCAGGTGATAGGCCACCGCGCATGAGTAGCAGACCTGCGATGACTTGTGCATGGGCATGTGAAGGTGAAGTCCGCAAACCGCAGCGTGATGGCGCCCAGCCTGTGTTGACCTGCGCTTGCTTTGGTGCGCAGCGTGTTCCGCCCGGTGTGCCTAGGGCCACAGCCGTACAGCCGTGCAGCCCCCGCGGCAGCTCGCCACAGCGTCAGCACGGCCGCAGGCGCCCGGCACACAGGCGCACGCTCCTCAGCCAGATGCGCAGCAACAAACGCTGACGGCCACCAGGACGACGGCTCGCCGCAGCAGCGGCGCCAGAACACAGCACCATCTGCTCCAAAGCCCGCTGCTCCGAAGCCAACCCGCGCCAGCCACACCCGTGTCAAAGATGTGCCGTGGGATGCCGCCACAGAGGCAGCCGTGCTGCAGTTCTGGACAGAGCAGGGCGCCTTGCTGCTAGAGGCCGAGGTGCAGCCTGAGCAGCAGGCGGAGCAGCGGCGGCTGCGCAGCAAGATCGTCAAGTGGGCTGCAAGACATTCACGGCACCGCGACTTGGAGTTCCTGGGTGACTACATGGCAAGGGTACGTGATGCCGCTGCAGCCAGCAGTTGGGCAGATGATCCGTGGCGACTTGCTCTATTCCATTATCAAGTCATAGCACATAACAACTGTCCAGCCAACCTGCTGCGGAGGATACAAGCTGCTGAGCGTGAGCTGGCAAAGCAAGGCATTCGCTTGACGCAGAACAGCAGCCTCTTTCTTGCGGGGTATGGCATACTTGCTGGCCGAGTGGTGAAGCTGCTGCCGGTGCTGGACCAGCTGGGCATCAGTCTCGACGTTGCAGATGTCGTGACGAAGGCGCCTGGACTCCTGAATTTGGACAACCCCAAAGCGGTGCTTGAGCGTCGGTTTGCAGCTTTGCAGCAGCTGCACCCACAGCTGGACGTAGCTCGGGTGCTGAGTGGGCAGCCAAGCCTACTGGCCAATGCAGAGAAGACGCTGGCAGCCAACTGGGCATCGCTTCAGATGGCCAGCGGGCTTGGCAACGATGACGTGCGGGCAGTGGTGCAGTACAACCCCAGTACTTTGAGCATGTCCTCAGATGTCATGGTTTGGAGGATCCAGCAGCTCCGAGCATACGATCTGGCACGCAAACACATAGGTGCAGGACACACACCAGCTTCAGGGATAGCCCGGGTGTTGTCAGCCGCGTCTTTCAGGGTGTGGCGTTTGCGCTACCTTTGTGGGGCAGGAACCCCTCACCGATTTGCTGAGGGATGGGTCAAAATGGGAGAAGAGGACTTTGCTGCTCGGAACCCGGGGTACAGCAGGTGGCTTGCCTCGCACCCCATTCCTCCTGAAGCGTATCGCAGCTGAATATGTCAGTGTGTAGAAAGGACAGGGCAGCTTGGACCATGTGCTGGTTGTGCTCCCCTAAAATATATTTGCTGTCAATGAAGCATGCAGGTCATGACCAGGACGAAACATGTACAGATACAGCCTCATACGTATAGTAAGCCGGCTTGCATCGCATTTGCAGCTTGTGGTGTGCACCTTAATAGGGCCTTCCACTGACATGACAGCCTTGACACCCGTGTGCAATTGTGACCACGGCGCTGCATGCTGCAAGAGCGCCAGTACTCCACAACGGCAGCAGCGCAGCTATTGGCATGCTGCACCAGATGTGCACGTGTGCCGCAGATCCCCCGCAATGTAGCCGTGTGTGCCGCACAACGACCTCCACTGTGTACTGTCTGCCAGAAGATGGTGGGGTTCCAACATGGCCACCACCTCAATCTGCTCACCCTACGATCGCTGCTCCCCAAGCTGCATGCTGTAGATGCGTGGCCTCTGGCATGCTCTAAGCCCCGGCCGACTTCTGGATGTGCCGCATCAGCACCGGCTCCGCATCCTCCACATTTGTGTAGTCCTCCACCAGCAGCGCCTGGCCCGCCGGCTTGCCATGCTTGTACACCTGGGCCCAGAGCGCGGTACTACTCAGACGTTTGGGGTGGCTGCAGGACGCAGGCTGATGCACGATCTTGGGTGATGCGAGACTTCAAGGTTGAGGGCTTCCCCAGCATGAATCGCTGGCCTCATGCAGCGGCCTCGCTACTGCGTCGCCACACCTGGAGCCGGACCCCCGAGGTGACGCCGGCTGCCTCCGCCACATCCTGCACCTCAGCAGCAGCCTTGTCATCTATTGTCACTCACCGCATCGATGTGCGAGACGAGAGGGCACTTGCACTACTGCTGAAGCAAGCAGATCATCGGAGAGGCGTAAGAACGTGGTACAGGCCTGACGCACCTCTACTTTGGCGACGTCCACTGTCAGGTAGCGGGCCTGCACGGTTAGAGGAGCGGCCTTGGCACACCACAGCCAAAGCACGCACATATTCATTTGGCACCTGCCCACACGCATGCTGCCGTCTTTGGGCCTGCTGCATGCCGGTTACAGTTGCCCATTGTTGCTACACCAGCGTTCAGCTGAGCATGACCACCCTGAATTGAGACCCGGCGCATGATGCAAGGCATTGTCGGCTGAGCACACCTAGCGGTGCTGTACCTTCTCAGGATGATGCTGTGCAACATCGTGCAGCGTCTGATTGAGTATGTTGAAGTTGCGGACTTCTCCTGCCGACGAGTCCGTGAAGAACACAACCACCTGCGTATCACGGACGACACTGCCTGTCAATTTGTTCGCCTGCTGCAGGGTGGCAAATTAGCAGGTGATGCACTCCGCAGACGCACACACAATCACTCACTGGGTGCGGGCCATTCAGCATCGACTCCCACTCCTTCAGTTTGTTGATCGTCGTGATGGACATGATGCAGCAGAAACAGCGCGGGTGACTTCACAATGCAACCTGCACTGCAGGAGACGGTAGTCAGACGAGTGTCCTGCCGCATGCAGGCCTCCAGGTGGATGTGCAGCGCGCCAAGGTGGGACGTCGTATGTATCCTCAATCAGAAGATTCTGATATGTTGTCAGGGCAAACAGACGGTTCAAGAGGGGCTAATCTGTTGCATTCTGCAGGAGTGCACATCGTGCCCACGCACCTCGATGGCCAAGTCTGAGAAAGCAATGGGACAGCGTTTTATCAGCCGGGTTGCCGGCAAACATGTGATGTTGCTAGTACCTGATGCTCAGTAGAAGCTCGACTGCTGCTGCGGCAGAGAAAAGCCCTCAGCCGATGTTCTTTGATGCAGCTTCGCCAGCATTTCTCGGACTTGCACGTGCGTGCAGCAAGGGTGAGATCCGAGTGCAGCAGATCCAGATGTTTGCTCTGGCTGCTTTTGCAGACCCCATCGACGAGATACCACAGTATTGCACGCCTGTCAGACCCCGCACGCTCATGTCCGCTACCACCCACAACTAGCTGTCATGCACACGCGTAAGCTGCTGTTGACGTTGGGCCATCGGCAGCGTCATGCCCTCAAATATGATTGCACTGCTGCCTGCCGGCCCTGTTTGCACTTTGCAGTGCTGCTGAACGACAGTGGAATTGTGGCAGTTCCTGCGACTGGCTCATTTGCACAACACGTGCTTCGCCATGAGGCTCTGGATGGCGCCCGCTGAGCCATTCCTGGCTGTGTCCATCAGCTGGCCCTGCTTGTAGACCCGTATGCTGGACTCCGGAGCGTTGCCACTGCCCGACGCACCCTGTAGGTGCAGTGCAACTATCATCCCCTGGCACAGCAACGTTTGTGCACCGAGGCTGGCTGTGCTGTACCGGAGCGGCAGGCACTCAACCGCAGTTGTGCCAAGGTGCAAGAAAAGATCTCAGGGCACCACAGCAAACCTGCATGCATTGACCAGCAGGTGGCGGCTCACTTGCATGAGGCCGGTGTCGACAGCGACGAAGCATGCGTTGGCAGCAAAGCGTGCGGCAAAGTCGCCAAAGGTAGGTATCAGGTCTCGGCCGCCACCGCTGAAGTCTTGAAACAGCGCCACTACCTACAGCATTGTGACACGCCATCTTGACGGCTAAGCTGGGTACTGATCGCTCATTGAACGAACCCCAGCATTGTACCCAGCGCAGTTGCCGTCAGCATGACATGCATCATCTGCCACCAACGTTCCTGCTTACAAGCGTCGCACCGGGGTTGTTGATGTGTTGATCAATGTATCAAAATCAGCTTGTGTTGCTATCGTGTGTATCGGCATGTTGGGCGGCAGCTGGGATGAGGTGTTGCGGCCTTGCCCTACCGCGCTGCCGCAGCGTGGTTAAGCATGCAGGGGGTTTGTCAACGCAGCAGATGCGCAGAAGCAAGCATTCTGAGTGACATCAGAGTTCACCACTGGTTCCCCTGCTGGGACCCAGAAAGTGGGGCTGCGTTGACCCTCTTGTGAGATCCGTGAGGTCACAGAACACTTTGCGGCCAACACGAAACTTAGCCCTCTGAGAGATGAGATATCCTGCAAGCAACAGCACTCCCAGAGGAGAAGAAGACAAGCAGGCCGTGTGCATGTGCTGCGTTGTGCATCGAGGCTTAGACCTGTTCTCCGTACTCACATGGTGGGTACGGGTGTACTTGAATGTGCCTGCCCGTACTCATAGCATCCGCAGCGTTGCAGGTATGCAATGCAACACACTACAAGATTGTGTTGCAGACAGCTCCTATCGCTGCACTCTGAACGCGAAAATTCCAGCCATACATGTTGACATCTGAATCCTGAGCTCCTCGAAAGGGTGCGTCCACTGCCGCTGACCGCCAAAACCTGCCGCTCATCGCGCCACAGCCCCCGCATCGGGGTCGACGCGCCCCAAGTGCACACCACTGGGCGCATTGAATGGGTGATGCCGCTCCAGTACATGAGCGTCGACCCAGCGGTCCTGCTCAGGTTGACTGCTGTCCCGCAGGTCTTCGACCTGCAGGCGGACATCATGACGTATATTCTCCTGTTGCTGCTATGCTGGGTCAAGCTGTCCAAGAACGATGGAAGCAAGAGCACTTCAATCAGGTCGCTGACTGCATGAGCTACCTGCAGCACGAAGCGGAAGCGGCGGATGCGGTCCTCTGGCCGGTAGGGCTGCCACATGACATAGTTGGTGCCCCTGCAGGGCACCGATGCTGGTGTCAGAGCTGCACGAATGACTGTGTGTCCCCTTTCATGTGGCACACAGTCAGTGTTTGCACACTTGCTGCAGCAGTCCAGCCCTGAGGCAAGTGCACGTTGCTCCCAGGCCATCTTGTGCCGTGCCCTGTCCCCCAAGCGTGGCAGCCTGGCATGCCCCTCACCAGATGTTGTTGGCCAGCAGCGAGTGCATGCCGCGCGTCAGGTCCGGCCGGCGGTCTGGGTTGGGGAACGGCGTCGGGTGCCCCGGGCTGACCAGCGCCGCATCCAGCGGCCTGCAACCAAACCCTCATTCTCAGCGGTACCAGAGGTACAGTCTGGGTCCCTGCCAGCTCAGGTGTATGCGGTCACCATGGGTGTCTGATAAGGGTGTGTGCTCGCATCCCATTCAGGACCAGCATTGACAGTGCTGCATCGACACACAGCCCTTCCCGAGAGTACATACTCCTGCGCAAGCATGCTGCCAGGAGCCCCTGCTGCTGGGGTCGACAGAGAGGGAGCAGCAACCCATGAGCGGAGCCTGAGACGCCTGGGCTCACCTGATGCTGAGCCGCTCGCGCCCGCTGCGGCTGTCAACGTGGAAGCCGCGGTCGCCGACCGCGTGCAGCGAGCGGCTGCCGTTGAACAGCACGTCCGCGGGGTCGATGGGGGAGTCCAGCTTCCAGAGGCGCCACGAGTTGGGGTCTGCCTGCCTGTTGCTGGGCTCCCAGTCCACCCACAGCGCCTGCACAACAGCAGTCACGGCCTTCTGCTGATAGCAGATGGCATGCAGCAACTGTGTGCTTTCCAGCAGACAGCCCCTGGTGCCAGCGCAGCCTGCCGTGCATGAGCGCAGAGGTGACAGCACTTGATGGTTGCTGGACACCCAAAGTCTGTGCTATTCCGCCCTCACCAACAGCAGTCATCTCAGCTCCCGCCATTGCAGAACATGAGCAGCCTGACAAGGATGTCTCGGCCTAGCTGGGCAAACCCAACATGGTCGTTGCTACAGCTGAAGTGCAGGTAGTCAGGTTGACAGCCGAACCTCCGGCAGACGGGTGGCGGTCTTGTTGACCCAGGTCACGTCCAGGTACAGCGCCGGGCTGTCCGGCAGCGAGGCGTACTCCAGCCACACAGCCGCGGGTGCGCCAGCCTCGGCGACGGCCTGCTGTGGGAACTTCAGCTTCACAGCGACATGGAAGCCTGCGGTGCAGCAGGATGCCCCTGTCAATGTATACCATTCGAAACCCTGACTGTACTGCTTGCTGCCCTTGCTGATGTCAACTCCAGGCCGGTGGAAGCCTCATATAGGACCAAGCGCTGCCGTGCGGCAAGCGCGCCGCAACATGTCGCTCTTGCCGGCAGAGGGTCTAGAGACGAACCCTCATCGTGCGCTCGCAGGCGATCTAAGAGGTGTCCATATTTCGAGCAAAGACATAGGCATTGTTGCCAAAGCTCACCTTTGTCAGCGTGCTGGTGCACCCAGGCATCCTCCACAACCGCCACAGTGTCCTCTCGGTGTGGCGACGCAAAGCGCGAGCAGTTGGGCTTGCCGAAGTCCTGCGCCGGTCAGCAGTTCATCAGCCATGCGGCAGGGTTGCAGTCTGCAGTAGACTGCGCGATGTGCAAGCTGCAGATGGGGAGTGGGGCATAGCAAGTTGGTTTGACAGATGCTGGTTTGCACCTTGTAGAACCAATCAGGCAGGTCGGGCCGGTAGGCGTAATGCTTCCAGATGGCATCATAGTCGGCTTCAGTATATGTGCTGTATGACACCTGCAGTCGTCAATTTGCCACAGCTTGCTTGCCAACCACTATGACGAGTGATACTCTGCCTTACTCTTCGAGTCATATGCCAACCTTCAGCCCACATGGGATCAAGGCCCCTGACTCATGCATGCTCAGTGCTCGTGCATGATGCACCTGGCCCAGCAGGCTGTACCAGCGTGCCCAGTTGCCGCCTCGGCGGCTGCCCCACCGCTTCCGCAGGCCTGCCAGCGCACCTGCATGCATGAATAGATGCATACATGACGTCAATTGGCACCATGCACCAAGCCCTCGACTGTGCCAAACGCTAGCCATCTGCATCTGTGCATGCACTTTCCATGCTTCTCGAAGTTTTCATGTCCTCAGGTTCAGCAGGCGCCTTTCTATACCTGTGCGCGGGTTGAGTTCGATGTCCCAGTGGGTCGACCGCAGCCGCCGGCGCCACTCGCGCCGCCAGACACGACCGTCGGACATGTCGGGCGCCATCTGTGGCACAGCAGCACACTGCTGTATGCACCCTCAGAGCGAATAATGTTGCAGCACCAATGGATGGTTGAAGCCGTCTTTCGATGTCTGACTCTCCAGGTTGGTAGCAAGACTACTGCAAACCGTTAACAGCTGCTGGGTCGACAGCAGCGCTGCTGCCGCAGCCTGCCCGTGCGAAGAAGCGCCTGCATGGGAGACCAAGGGTCGAGTTGCACAGAAGCGATAATCACCAGCAACCAAGCATCAGCCGTAGGGCGACGATCAAGTCCTTGGCAATATCACACTCATGTGTCCCCAAACACCATGTGTTCGATTGTGGTTATGTGGCTGGAGCCTGGTAGTGCAGTACAGCACTGGATTGGGCCAGTGATGGCCATATCGATCCAGTCAGGAGTCCTTGCCATGCTCCAGCCGCCTGAGCGGCTGCCGCTTGATTGTCTAGCGGGTGAAATCAGCAGTGTGTGGGCGCTACGGGTGTCATCGTCATGTCGGCCCGTACCTAGCGCTTGCAGACCCCAGTCCAGGTACGCACGCTGCCGCTTCCAGCAGTGCACCGCGTCATTGTACATGCCGGCCCTCAGGGCCATATGAAAGTCCGCATTGCTCCAGTTGCGGTAGTCGGGCATCGCCTTCTTGACGTCTGCCCCCCAGGTGTGCTCTGGTACCTGCCGAAGACCAGGGCATGCCTGAGTGCAGTGGTATGAGTGTTGTGTGTTGGCCAGAGTGACGTAAAAGTTATGCGTGACACTTTTGGTATGAGGAATGTAATCCGCGCCTTGATTGTCAGCGCTCCCAGCGAGTTCAGAGAGAACTGTCAAGCACGCTCACCTTCAGCAAGAACCTGGACAGGTTGCGGTATGCGGGGTCCTGGCTGTGGTCGTAGCTGAGCTTCCGGCGCATGCGCTGCAGCGCTCGGTAATCAGCCAGCTTGCCCGCATCGGACGCTACGCCATTGATCCACGTGTCGCCAATCTGCAGCAGTTTCAACGGAGCACAATCTGCAGCTGGCCAGCACATCAACAGGCAGTTGGACGCTTGGGCGAGTTTGCACATCAACATGGCCTGCAGGTAAGCTGGTAGCGCTGATTTTCCATGCGCATCTGGGAACAGTGGACGCACCTCTTGTGTGACAACAGGCAGCTTCAGGCCCTTACGGACCGCCTCCGCCAGCGGCAGCACAAAGGCGTCTAAGGTGGACGCCCGCACATGCGCACCAGGGAACTGCCGCCGCACGCGCTGCATGGTCCTCCGGACCTGTGCCATTTGCACATGTGAAAGTGTGTGAACCGGACATCTTGCTGCGGACTGTAGGGACCAACCTCTCACACGGCTCTCCTGGTAGCTGATGTCAGTGAGCACCATATGAGGGGCACGTGCAGAAGCAATGCAAGGCAGCGGGCACCTCGTGTGGCGAGTGGGGGCCGCCGTTGTCACCCCGCCAGGCGCAGCACAGGATGTGGTCAAAGCCCTTGACCTGCACCGCACTGCGACGTCTGTGTAGGGAACTCCCGAAAGCAACGCGCTTGAGACTACGCCTTCACATGCTGGATTGCTTTGTGTACATGCAGGTGTACGCCAGTTGTCACAAACTGCACCTTCATGCACTCGTCCGCGTTGTCCACAGGTTCGCCAGAATATCCGCCCGCATGCCACATGGCGATGAGCTGCGCGCCGCTGGCGACATCGCGCCACAGGAACGGCGTGCTGCGCGGCACGTCCGGCGGTGCTGAGCCACTGTTCACCCCCACCGAGATGCCCTGCAGCGGTGCTAGAGACCGAAAACGATCAGAGCAACGGCATGCGTATCACACGCCAGCTTAGCCAGATGAGGGCGGCCAGCAGTTGCCCAATGCTGGCATCTGAGATCTGCCCATGAGAAGGCACGCGAGAGACCTTGACCTATTCTGCAGACAGCATGCAAATACGCTGTGGACGGAATCTATGTCAGCATACCTCGAGCCCTATCTGCCAGCCGGGGTGCGCCAGCACGGGCACCGCTGCCCGCGTCAGCCCCGGCACATCCCGCTGCAGTGCACATCACATTGCCTTGGTCAAGCCACCCCACCATGAGCCATGATTGGCTTTCGAAAATTTGACTGGCATGAAGCCATGGGCATGGCAATGTGCAAGTACAGGCACGTATCGTCATGCCATATTGCATTCTGAAGGCGCTATATGCAACAGTAGCACGCAGTGTGTGCACATCAACAGGCCACTTCTTCGCAGATTGCGCTCTCTGTGAACAGCTGGCTGTGCGTTTTACACAAGATGCAGGGCTAGTGGTGCAGCCTACGCTGCAGATGATCCATTCCGCTCCGTCTCAGCCGCTGCACCTGGGACATTGTGCGCTTGGGCTGGAAGCCGTAGGTGCGGTCCAGCTCGTGCACCATATCGATGGCATACTCCACCATGTCCGAGTCCATCAGCTCGATCTGCATGTGGCATACGTCCACTTCTGTGCACAGATGAGCCACGGCGTCTTGTGCACAGCCAGGGTCCACAGTATCAAGCATCGTATTCCCAATGCATATGAGCATGTGCATGGGTTAGGATATGCCTGACGGCCGCTTCACTGCCCATCTGCTGCTGCGGTCATGTGCGGTGTCCTGCCGGCAGACCGCATTCCAGCAACTGTTGCGTGCACAGCAGCACAGCCCACGGAGCGACAGGGTGGTTGAAGTGTGTCGAGGAGAAGGCCCGGTTTGCGAGCCGGCACATGCTGCACCTGCGCGTTGTGCGGGAAGGCGTGCCAGGTGATAATGCCCTTTCGTATGGCGGCCTCTACTGCAGCGCGTTCCTTTGCGCTTGGGCAGTGCAGCCCCATGCCGGGCGGGCAGTCCATGTACAGGGAGATGAGGTACGCCTGCAGCAGGTCGGCTTCATCACAGCCGCTGCTATTGCCGGCAAGTACGACACACAGGAGCAAGCACCAGACGCATCCTGAGGCTGTCTGCATGCCTGTGCATCGCTTGCTCATATGTCTGTCATCATTAGCTGCGCTAGCATGGAACACAGCATGCAGCTCCTCACATGTGTCATCCAGATATAGCTATCATTGCTGCCGCTCTTGCGCAACTGCTTTGCTGTGTCGATCTGCGTAATAAGCACACACCATCTCACTTGCTCTCCTGATGCATCACGCTGAATGTTTGCTTGCTGTCGCGGGCTGCATCCAGATCCCTCACCGCTCGTGGGAAGTACTCGTCGAAGTATTTGTTGATGACCGCATCATCGGTGCCCAGCTGCGGGTCGATGCCGTCGAAGCCGATGTCCAGGTGATTGGAGAACACTATGTGCACCATCTTGCCACTGTGGTCATGTGGACCAGCCTCATCGGCGTGTTGAGCGCCTTTCGCATCCACCGCCCTGACGAGGCAGAGCACGGTCAGCGCTGCCACGCTTGCGAGGCGTTCCACGGTCAGTCTCATCTCGGGCGAAGACGCACGTCCTCACAGGTACGACTGGCGGTGATGCCACAGCATTGTGGTGCTATATGGTGCGCCCGTGGAATATTGCTGAGACACTGTACCGTGCTAAAGGTGATCATAGACAGCTTCAAACACTGTCCTGTGTCTTAGATCAATAGCAAGAGTGCACGTGATGCTGCTACGATCCGATCGTGCCTTCATGGCGATGGCTAACATTTCATTCTGCTTCGGGGATGTCAGGATGTTTCGGAAACAGAGCCCAGCATCACAACAGCATCAATCAAGGCGCATTGCAAGCGATTGGTGCACAGATGAGCCTCGCTGATGGGCTGTAACATGCACGCGAGAGGAAGTGATAAACATGACGCCAGGCGAGGTTTTCAGCTTCCACTGCAGCTCCCTTGCCACCGGTTGCAGCAATCACACACTGCCTTTGACGTGTTCTCAACGGTACCAAGTTGCTGGTCATCGACACCAACAGCCTTGGCAGGGAGCCCGCAGCCATGCAGCGGTGTTTGCGGAGCCATGCACCGGGCACAACAGCCGCCCTGGTGCAAGTGCAGCCCAGGCAGCAGGTGCTGTGCATGCGGGCGCAGCGGTGCGGCAGGCGGGGATGCAGAACGGTCACGGCTGCTCAGGCCAACTCCCGCGTTGTGCGGGGGCCCTGCTTCGTCACACGTGATAACATTGACACAGATCAGATCATTCCAGCAGAGTACCTGACGCTCGTACCGTCAAAGCCGGACGAGTACGAGAAACTGGGCAGCTACGCTATGATCGGGCTTCCAAAGGAGCTGTATCCGACCAGGTTCATTGACGACGGGCAGATGAAGACGGGCTACCCGATCATGATCGGGGGAAACAACTTTGGCTGCGGCTCCTCGCGGGAGCATGCGCCGGTTGCCATGGGTGCTGCAGGCACGAAGGTCGTGGTGGCACAGTCGTATGCGCGCATCTTCTTCCGGAATTGCGTCGCCACAGGGGAGCTGTACCCATGCGAGACGGACATCCGCCTCTGCGAGGAGCTGTCCACAGGGCAGGAGGTAGAGGTGGACATGGACAACGACGTCCTCACTGTCCTGGAGACCGGCAAGCAGTACAACCTCAAGCCCCTGGGCGAGGCGGGTCCAGTCATCGATGCAGGCGGCATCTTTGACTATGCGCGGCAGACAGGCATGATCAAGAAGGCAGCCTGAGGCTTGGTGGCAGGCGGTCAGCTTGTTACTTTGTCCTCAGCGTGACGCTGCTCTTGGCATACATCAGGAATGCTTTGAGTGGATCAGTTTCTGTGCCCATGTCAATCGAAGGGCCGCTGCTGAGGTCGCTGCAGTGGCAGAGACATTCATGGTACCATGGTGTTGCCAGAAAGTCACAGGACACGGCAGTGCCGTCCCCCAGAGATGGTCGTCTATGGTGATCTGAACGATATCTCAATACACGCTGGCAATGCTGTTCATCCTGCACATGGTGGTCAAGGTCCCAGACGATGTGCAGTGGGCTGCGCACTACTGCATCTGCATCATCGGCACAGGCTGACTACTTCTCGCTGGCCAGGAAGCGGCTTCATCCAGCTTCTGCCAGGCCCTCGTCCATAGCCTTTTGTGACCTTGTAAGCATCTTCTTTGCAGTGTCAAAGGTCGACAGCCGCACTCCTGCAGTTCAGTACATGCAGCCTGGTGGTCGGCTTGTCAACGCACTCATCACCTGTGTGAGTGTGCACCTCTGTGCTGCACATTCCGTGATACGTTGTGACCAGCTTCGTGCGCACCTTTGTTGGGCAGGTTCTTGGCGGCATTGGGCAGGAAGCCGCGGTAGAACCCGGCGATGCCCTCTGACGCCAGCACATTTCGTATGACCTGCTGCGCGGGCACCCGCGTGGCGCTCTGCAGCTGGATCTGCCTCCTGTACAGAGCGCATGCTACAGATCATGACAGCGCGTGCACATGGGGCATCTGCGTGTGCGTCATCTGCGCAGCAGCTGTCAAATGTGCAATTTGGTCACTATGTCAAGCAGCAGACCGCAGCACGCACAGTATTTTGGATGTCCTGGTCACCTGAGGGTGTCCAGCGGGTAGCAGCAGGTGGTGGCGATGAGCGCGGCGCTGAAGCCGCGTGCAAAGGAGCTCATGTGCTGCGGCAGGAGGTCGAAGGCCGCCAGCTCGATCGCCATGTACGGCGCAATGCCTGCGCGAACGACAGACCGTCGAGCGCAGCTCAACACGAGTAGCGTTGGCTGAGGATGGCGCGGCAGTAGGCGCGACTTCGTTCAGCATTACACACTTTGCGGGCGAGCCTTGCCACCCATGACCAATGAAGGCAGTGCACAGCAGTGCCACACCTGGCCGCACATCACATCAAATGAAGGCACACTTTAAGTGCAGTTGATGCAAGCAACTGCATGGGTGCTGCTCAGAGCACCAGCAGGCCCGTCACGCACCCAGCATGGCGACGCCGATGCCGCGGTAGAAGGCCAGGCCGGAGCCCTCCGCCATCAGGATGCGGGCGGCGCCGCGCATGCCCACCACGCTGGGGTCCACCGCCAGCCGCAGCCGCAGCGTGTCCAGCGGGTACGTCAGCTGCGGATGGAGTTGCACGACTGAGAACGGCCGAGCACAGTCCGGGCCACAAGGGCGTAAAGGGGGCTGCGTGCGCAGCCTGCATCCTACATGCGGCTGCCCTGACGGTGGTTCCTCTGCTGCCTGGGGCGCTCGTGCCGGCTCAACGAGGACTCAACCGCACAGTGCAAGAAGGACATTGCAAGGCAGGTAGGGGGCGCCAGAGTCAGGCAGCACCCACCAGGGTGGACGTCATGCCTGCGGCGGCGCCGGCGGCCAGGCGGCGGGGCACCGACAGCCCCTCGCCATTGGGGCCGCCGCCCAGCAGCCGCTTGTACGCCTCGTAGCTGCACAGCTGGCACGCTGAGTAGGGCAGGACCCGCAGCACCTGCATATTCCCACACCATTTCCTCAGTGGAAGTCTCAGCCTAGGGTGACGTCACCCCTTTGGCGTCATCAGGCCATGGACCAGACACTCCGTACGGTTGACATCATGGTGTCGCGGGATTGCCAGTCCGCCCTCCTGAGTGAACAAGCGCCCAAGCTGCTGGGGTTGCCCAGCAAGTGGCCACCCCCCGCAGCACCTGGGGGATGTTGCCGCGCCAGTAGCCCGTCAAGCCCTCCTGGCGGCCGATCGCCAGGAAGGACTCCACCAGGCCGCCACCCTTCGCCGCTGCCTTCACGCTGCCGGTCGCCAGCCCGCCAGATGTCTGCAGTGCAGGGTCGTCAACCGGTCAGCGGGGATCCCCACATCTGAAGCCACCGCGTCCTGTGCTTGACTGCCGCTTCGATCATAGCAGCGAGCCCCTGCCAGTTCCACATGTTGGAGGTCATGTTGATTGATGCACCCTGTTCTTGGCGATAACAAACAGACTTGTGATGCTTTGCACATGCTCCGTAAAATGTGTGCGGACGCTGTTGCATGGATCAGCAGCCTAGGATGTGAAGAGGCATGCACAAAGTGCCCAGTGGCCCGGGGTGGGCAGCCAGGAGTGTCGGTGACCTGCAGGAGGATCTTCACGCGGTCCAGCGGGGCCGTCAGGGTTTTGCCAATGGCACCGGCCACCGCGCCTGCCAGGAACAGCACGCCATCCCGCGGCAGCAGCGCCAACGCGGCGTCTGGTCGCCTCATGGCAACCTTGACGCGTGGCCCAGGCTGCGCAGGCCAGATGACCAGTCATGACTGGCTGACGATGATGCACGTGCGGCGGCGCTGCGCTGCAGAGGTATGCATATACCGATGTGCTGGCAGCACTGACAGCAGTGGTACGTCATGACCCTGGCTGATCGATGTGGCTGGTGTCACCGATGATGCAGCAAGGCGACGCATGCAGACTCTGCACCTGGAGCCCAGTAATGCTGATAAAGCGTGCTGACATGGACGCCAACCGCTGGTCGTGCACTGGCTGCCAGCCGCGCTGATGCTGCCAATGGCTGTTTGCGGCTGACAGCCGCTGACCGTGCCTCCTGCTGCGACTGCTGCAGGGTGCGGCGTCGCACATGGCGGCATCTGCACGCGAAAGCTGTGTGCGTCCGGGCAAACCCAAGCCCTGGTTCACCGCGTCTGGCGCAGCGCTGGTGGCAAGATTCTGGCTGTGTTGTCGACCCAGGTGTTCAAAGGTAAGGGTACGCCTCCCCATTGGCACAGGTTCTGCTGTCACAGCTCCGCATGCAACCAATAGGGCGCCTGCTGGCTGTGCTGCTGCTGGTCCCGCAATCCCACGGCGCCTCACAGCACCCACTGTGAGTGAAGCATGTTGCTGCAGGCTGTTGCACGAGTGAAGGTCAAAGCGCAGCCACGGCGGCTGGAGGTCATGCCGCATGCTGACCCCGACGTCTTGCTGGGACACGGGGCCCAGGTGCCAACTTGGTGTACCCAGAGCCACTGATTCGCTATCTGACACTCAACGTTTGCTCTATGTGCTGACTGCTGCCACAACGAAGCATCTGCAGTCGCTACCCCCTGTGACATGCATGAATGTGAGACCAGCTTGCAACGTGCGATGTCAACGGTGCTTAGCAGGCCCTGGTGCTGCAATATACTGTGAGTGGCAGGGGCTCGAAGCTGCGAGCGCAACTGCTACCGGAACCTCACAGTGCGCCAGTTCCGGAAATTGCGCATCCTAAGGATTGTAAAGATTGTTTGCGATCACGAGGCATGTACATGCAAGAACACTACATAACACCGACGCCAATCACTGCATGCTGATTGCGACTGTGCGCCGGCAGAGCTTCCGGCCGACAGCGTTGCATGCATGCTCAGGCCCCCTCCCCGCCAAGATCCTCCACACTGGCGCATTCGAACGCCAGCGCAACCACCTCGGTCGTTTGCGCACTGTTTGGCAAATCGACAACCCTAACGTATACCACACTGATATCTTGTTGATCACGGCCCGCCGCACGAGGCTTGCGCGGCGTTGCAAACCTAGTCTTCGGGCCACCCACCGGGCCGCTCTGATGGTAGCAGCTTGAGATCAGCCGCTGCATTTGCGACACAGCCCTGCGAGCGCTGGCAGCTCCACCAATCCGTTGGGAGCTGAGTCCGCCACGATGTCGATGCCGACGGTAAGAGTTGACGCAGCCAACGGCATGTGTCGTGCAGGGCCAGCCATCTAGCGGCACTGCGTTATGACGCTGCCACTATGCGGAGCCTCATGCTGGCTGACTGCAGTGACTCTCTGGCTGCTGACAGCATGCAGAACGGCTGTCGGTGACAGAGGGGAAAGAAGATGTGCTGTGATGCCGTGATGCCAGCATGACCGACCACTATTGTGTCACTGCACGAGCGCAGCTGATGGACGGCACGTACTTCGTTGGGCGCAATGAGCTGCTGCAGTGGATCAACTCCACGCTCGGCATGAACCTGCAGAAGATTGAGCAGGTGCCTGACCTGCACTGGATGGACTGGAGCCATGCACAGCTGATGCCAGAGGTCACTGCTTCTGCTTGAACGCGTCGGCCAACAGCATCGGCGCGTGTGCTGCACGCAAAAGGCGATGCGCAGTTGCTTTTGCTCCCTGTCGGCTGACCGTGGACCGTGTCGTGTGCACATCTGCAGACGTCCAATGGTGCTGTGGCGTGTCAGCTGCTCGATGTGCTGCGGCCGGGGCAGGTGCAGCTGTCCAAGGTACAATGCCAATGAAAGCCCCTTTCAGCCCACAACAGCTGCCAACGGTATCAAGTGCAGCACGTCATGCTGTCGGCTAGCGCGCCTGCTCTCTGTACCGGCCCTCGGTCGTGACTGACTCCTCCGTTAGAGCAGCAGCAAGCCAGGGCTCCCACCTTCAGGTCGACTTCAATGCGAAGAGCGAGTACGAGATGATCGGCAACTACAAGGTGCTGCAGGCGACGTTCAGCAAGCTGGGCGTGGACAAGGTGTGACCGCTGGCTTGCAAGTTGCTCTGCATGTGCCATGGTGCCTCCATGCCCGATCATGTGCCGCTGCTGCGTCGCTCCTGTGGGTGCCTGCGGGTATCTCATCAGCGTTCACCAGCAGGGATGCGGGTGCGTCGTGCTCAGTGTCATGCTGACTCAGTCGTGTGCGTGGTCTGCAGCACATCGAGGTGGCGAAGCTCATGAAGGGCAAGCCGCTGGTGGGCACTCCTGCGCCCTGCTCTGTCTATCTCGATGGCACAAGAATGGGCGTGCTCGTGGCTGGTGTGAGTCGCCAACACCAAGTACTTCTGCATGCTGTGCCAGGTGTGTCTGGATGCGAGCGCGCTGCTGTCGTCGCTGCAGGACAACATGGAGTTCATGCAGTGGATGAAGGCGTACTTCGACGGGCAGACGGGCGGCCAGGCGCCCGAGGGGTACGACGCGCGCTCCCGACGCGCCAGCAGCCGCACCGGCGACATCAGGACCGCCGCCAGCGGCAACCGCACACGCCCGCGCCAGGTAGACTGGCGACCCAGGTGTCGTCCACATGCCGCCGTGCACAGGCGTGCAACAGTGTGGACCCGGCGAGGAGGCCCCGCAGCGCCTCGCCCGCATGTCCGGCAGCTGTGGTGGACGGACGAACGGTGACCGCAGGGCCCGTCTCATGCTGCAGGCATCCTTCAACACGAACGCCAACGGCGCGAGGGCGGGCGGCGGAGGCGGGCGGGCGCCGGACGGGGCGCGGCCGGCCACCGGCCGCTCCACCCTGCCGCCAGCCGCCTCACCAGCACGGCAGGTCGGCGGCTGCTGCTGCTCAGGATCGTCGTGCAGACATAACACTGCTGCAGCCCAGCTAGGGCGTCAAGGCCTCGGACAGACACATGTGGAGGCTGCTGCATGGCGTCATCATCGTCGTCGCGACATCCTGCTGCTGTGCCTGGCCAGAGTCCCAGCTGCTGCAGCACACGCATTTGGAGGCTGCTGGCTCACAGAGGAGGTGGCACGCGTTGAACCTAGCTGCATCGACTGGGTTGCAGGCTGCGCCTTCGGCGCCGCATGTGCCGCCCGAGGCAGCGGGCGCCGTGTCGCAGGTTGAGCCGCCGCAGCAGCCCCAGCAACAACCAGCCGGCGCGGACCCAGCAGAGATGCAGGCGCTCACGGATCAGGTGCGCGACGGCCTGCAAAGCAGCAGCCGCTGCTGGCTGACCATACAGTGAACATGGCCACGCTTGTGGGAGGCTGCTCATGGATTTGCACTCGGTGTCTTACAGCTTGCCAGATAGTGCTGGTTCTTCACCACTATTTTTCAGAAGGGAGTTGTACGCTGTATCTTCTGACAGACTGACCTCGCTGCGAGCAGGTTGCTTCGCTGGAGGTGACTGCAGACACGGCAGCCAAGGAGCGCGACTTCTACTTTGGCAAGGTGCCGCCTGCTGCATGTGACCTCTCGACCCTGTCCTCGTTCAGTGTACGAACCATGCCTGTTTCCTGAGGCTGGAGCCTATCCGCAGCACTGAAACAATGCGCATCCTACTGTAACTGCAGCTCCGTGATATAGAGATCCTGTGCCAGACGCCCGGCCTGCAGTCCAACAAGGTAGCGTGGTGCCCTGCTCCTGCCATGAGCGGATGTGGTGGACACCGTGAATGCCAATTGCATATGTGCTTGCATAGGTACCAGACACCTGTCTGTGTTCGTGCGTCTGTCTTGACTGGCATTTTTTTGCATGTCCGCCACAGGTGGTGCAGACTGTTGAGCGGGTGCTGTATGCATCCAATGACGAGGAGTCGAAGCGGGTCATTGCTGAGGCGCAGGTGTGTCCAGCACACTTGCATATCGTCTGCATCTGCTACCCATGGACAGGGTCACAGGCCCCGCCTGCCTGGAGCTTTCTGTCGTGTGCGAACTGCCAAAGGGCACTGAGTGTGGGGCTCCTTGTCTGCAGGCGCACCTGCACGCTGGCCGGCAGATCGACGGCTCGGCAGCAGACAGCAGTGTGTCGAGCCCACCCCGAGCAGCAGTGGCAAACGGCCAGCCTGGGGCGCCATACTGACTGGCACATATCCCGTAATGCTGACCCCAAGGCAGGAGGGTGTGGGTTTTTCGGGGGGTGTTGCGTCAGCGCTTTTGTTATGATGCTGACGATGGAAGGATGGTCCATAGGTCTGAACAATGTATGCAACCTGCTGTAGACGTCAGGCATGAAGTGCTGTGGCAGCATCGTGATCTGGGGCCAGGTAGTGATACGTTCTGGCGGTGTAGGGATAGCAATGTACGCATCAAACCAGTTTTACATTGCAGCATACACAACATGATAGACGTTGACTTCTACGCGCCATATGCTGCACAAGTGTCAACTTGCTCGAGTGTTGTGCGTCAGCTGCCGCGCCGAGTGTTCACAATGCCATGCTGATCATTGTCTGCCTTGCGCCGTCCCACTGCACGCTCTCCGCCTGCAATCTTCAGCTTGTGCGCGATCCAGTGGCGGCCTGCAAGGATCAATAAAGAAACCGTCAGACACCACACTCTCTGCTCGAGGTAGTCCTGCCACTGCCTTTCAAGTGCTCTTGTGGTTGCTGCCTGGGAGGCAAGGCTGTACCTTGGGCTGCTGGAGAGAGGCATGCGGCAGTGGGGAGCCTGAGCAATATTGCATCTGCACATCTGCACATCTGCAAAGAGAACACCCTGCGGTGCGACCTGTGGCACACGCAACTCAACCCGCCGCCCGGCTGCAGTGTCTTGGTACGGGACCACCTACTGGCCATGTTTCCCCTCTGCAACAAGAGCACTGCAACAACCCCTGCACCGCCGCATGCTTCCCAGTCGCCGCTGCTCAGAGGTCTGGTTCCCTGCAAGACACCCGGGTCCACGAGCCCGCCCCTGTAATCCGACCCTGTGATCTGCGAGGGGGGAGGGGGGTGGCTGCTGTGCGCCGGAGACCTGTGCACCTGTGGACAACACGCCGCCGGCCCCCCTGCAGCAACACCGCGCCGCTACTGCTGGCCGTACACGCCGCCGTAGCCGCCCATTTGCTGCGGCGGCGGGGCACCGTAGCCGCCGTGCGTCGGCGGGGCCGGGTTGTAGCCACCCTGGGGCGGCGGCGCCCCTGGGTATCCCCCCGGCGGCGCCTGCGGCCCTGCGGAGATGGTGTTGCCGCCGCCGTACGCTGCTGCAGCCGGTGCACCGTAGCCTCCGCCTGCAGGTGGCCCGGGCTCTGGCCGCTTCTCCTGTGGGTGGCATTGCGCAGCTGTCAGCCTCTCTTGCAGTGATCACTCACCGAGCTCTGCAAACGCTTCACCTTTTCGTCACATGCCATTCGAGGGGTCATTGCTGAACACAGAGCAGATGAGCAGCGAGCAGCGAGCTCATCAGACTCCCCGCCTCTCAGGAGATTGGCAGCTGATGCACTGCGCCCTGCAGGGTGTAGGCTGCGCACCTTGTTCCAGGAGGCGATCTTGGCGCGGCGCTCTGCGGAGGACTCGCGCTGCCCGCGCCCGCCCGACCGATCGTTCTGGCGCCCGCGGTCGTGGAAGTCGGGCCGCCCGCCGCCGCCGCCGCCGCTGCGGCCCGCATCCCTGCCCCGGTCCCTGTCGAACACAGTGAGGTGTCAGTTGCAGTTGCAGCAGACACGGCCAGCAAGACGGCGCAGGGTGCTGTGCTGCCGAGTGCGGGTGTCGACACGCCCTTGCCATGTTAAAAAAGGCGATAGCAGGCACCATGACGAGGGGTGGCAACACTCAAGAAGATCCTGCGCACCTGTCGTCCCGCCCGTCGCCCTCGCGGCGCTTGTAGCGGCCGAACAGCTGCTTGCGCAGGTCACGCGAGATGGGGCGCAGGTGCATGAAGTTGCAGTAACCGCCGCGCGTGCACGTGTTCTCCTCGTACTGCCGGCACGTAGCCTCCCGGAAGTCCGTGACGGGCGAGAACTCGATGTTGATGGGGCGCCCCGCGTAGAAGCGGCCCTGCAGGCCCTGGAGCGCGAGCGCAGCAGCGCCCTCATCGATGAACTTGATGTATACGGAGCCGACCATGTGGTCCGCCACGTTGTCGCACACATTCAGGTTCTCAATCTCGCCGTACTGCGCCATCTCCTCGAACACGTCCTCGTAGAAGTCCTCGAAATGCTCCTGGCTGGCACGGGGATCCATCTGGGGCGGCAGGCCATCGGCGCCGGGCGCCATGGACATCATGGGGTTCTGGTACATGTTCTGCAGCAGCAGCGTCTGGCTGATGGTGGGCTTGTTGTGGATGCGCGAGCAGCGGTCGCCATGCCGGCACGCCCCAATCTTGAAGTAAAAGGGGCAGTTGACACGATCCTTCTCTGTTCCGAAGATGGACGCCAAATGTTCGGCCATGGTGGCCGCCTGTCACCCCCGCCAACACTGTGGACTACACTGACAGCAGCTCAATGCTTGAGGCCCTCCTTGATAGTTGCGTACCGCCTGTCCCCTGATAGGACCTAACAGTGGCTGCCGAGTCCAGATGTGAACTTCTCGTCTATCGACCCAGATGGTTTTGCACAGATAGGGCACAGCCCACACACAGGTGGAGTTCTCAAGTTTCTACGCACGCCAATCAACACGGGGAACAGCATTCTGCCCGCCCAGCAGAGGCCGGGGAGGCTTAGCTCGTGCAGCTGCCGTGGGAGGTTTACGGCAGTATGCCCTGGATGCTCCTCCAAAGCTCTAGACACTAGCAACAGCGTCCGCCCGTCCGGACCGGCGCACAGTGCCAGCTTATAACGCATATCCCCTGCAGGACACTGTTGATCGGCGGCGCAACAGCTGCGTGTGGTCGTGCTGTGCGCATTTCACTGTGCTGGCAGGAGTTGCACACCCAGCAGGGATTTAGGGCGATTCACCCCCGGGGTGCAGCGTGCAGAGCGCCGGGATGGCGCAGCGTTCGGCAGCCATGTCGGGCCTACTCGACGCTGGCTATAATGTGAGCATTGGCTGGATGATATGATGAGGACTACAGAAGCACTGCAGCCAATGATGGGCTATTGTAGGCTGCGAGCTAAGTGACCCCTGAGTACGTTGCCGTTGCTGCAGGCGTTGATGAAAAGGAATAGCATATACCTCGTCTTCATCTTTGGCGGGGCCATCCTGGGGGAGCGGGTAAGTCAACACCCCGCGCCAGACGTGCGGCCGTGGGCAGATCGCTTGCTCCTGTGCCATTGCCGTCAGACCGGCCTGTAGGTGGCTGCTCAGTCATCGTATCATGCCTCGTTGTGCTGACACAGGCAGTGAACGGCGCCTTCAACAGGGCGTGGGAGGAGAACAACAAGGGGGTGCGCACCTTATCAGTCCCCATGCGAGCCATCAGCCGCTTGCTGGCACAATCGGTGGTAGTTTCCCACCACACACTTGTTCTGACTGGATGTTTTGTTGCTGCAGAAGCTGTTCAAACACATAAAGACAGGCGGCGGCGAGGAGGATGGTGGCGATGATGACGAATGACCAGCGGTGACGTCTTGGAGGGTTGCCCAGCAGTGGCATGCTGTCAGCTGGCCCACAGTCAGGCAGCTAGGCGTGTAGAACAAGCTTGCAGCTGCAGTGTCGATGCACGCACAGCTCCTCGAGCAGCTTTGTGGATGTAGTGCTAGAAGTTAAGCCAACTAATTGAACTGAGCCATGTACGTCACCGCCCACCAGGGCTGAAGGTACCGCATGCATCCACGCATCCAATTAATTCTGTCAAACCTAGATGCTTGCGATTGAGAGTGGCGGCGCGAACTTTTGAACCGCCATAGTATTACGTATGACCAACAATACTTGCATCTAGAAAGCCTCCCGCTTGACTTTTGCAAGCGGGGGCCCATCTGCAGCGGCCAGGGCCTCATCCAGAGGCCGCTTGCTGCCCACGACGGCTTGCACGGCTTCATCTGCAGAGGCACCTGCCATGCCACTGCTGAGCCGCACTGGTGCCTGTGGGCTGCCATTCGCTCCTGTTGCAGCCTTAACATCCGGCACTTCCGCACCAGTCCCTGCCTCCAGCACGTTGCCAACTGACTCGCCAGCGGACAGCTGATCCACCATTTCGGGCTCTGCTTTGACATTTGCAGCTGCTGAAGGACCGTTCTCGACTGCCGGGGCGCCTGGTGCTGCCGCTGTTGTGGCGAGATCAGCTGCAGAGGCTGCGCCTGCTGTTACGCCTGCCAGATTGCCTGTGCCATCTGGTGCGGCTGCCTCGTCCTGCACTGCTGCTTCCAGTGCTGCACCAGCACCGCTGTCGTCATCTGCCGCCGGGATTGGGGCTGCGGCCACCGGCTGCGGGTCTGCAGCGCTCAGCGCTGACACCAGCACGATGGCCCCCTCTGGCACGCCATACCTGCAGCACCACAATGTATTCACTACCGAGGCAACTACTCTGCACTCTGCACTCTGCACAAGAAGCATCTGACGCTCCAGAACGCCTTTCGGATCCCTTCGTTTGCAGAGGTATGCATGCGGTGAAGCCGCCTCACCTCGCCGCCTCTGCAACATCCAGACGCCTGGCGTCCTTGTACCGCCACTGCTGCAGCTCATCGTCCCAAAAGGTCTCAAACTTCTCGCCTGCAAATCCACACTTAGTGGGCTGCTCGAAGCACGTTGTTTTTGAGCCACCAAGTGCATGACGGTGATGCAACACTTTGTGTTTCGTTCGAGGTGTGTCCCCTGAACGATGGTGCTTCTCGGCATGTGGCCTCATGCTGAAGCTGAGTCAGCGCTGACCTGAAAGCGCACACTGCGTCTGCGCGTCATCCGCAGCGACGCTCTGCATGACGGGCGCCTCCTCTGCCATCTCTGCCTGTGCAATGCAGACCGCTGACACAACTCAGCCGTGTTCACTCACAGTGGATGCACACTCGTGTCCCGTCATCGGTTACACCGACTGCGGTAGCTGTTTGGCTCTGGACAGCCCTGGTCTCATAGCGAGTGCACAGCGCTGTGATCAAAGCGGTGAGCAGTCTGTACCTGCTGGCCAAAGGCAGCGCCGGGGTCCGCCTCCGGTGCAGCGCCCGCCAGCCAGGCCGAGGGGGAGGGGAACCAGGTGCGTGACGCCACTGCAGTCCCGCGGGCGCGCGCTCGCCGCTTCGCTGCAAAGGCGCGGTCCAGCTGCGCCGGCAGCAGCGCCTCTGATGACTTCAGCAGTGCGTCCACTGCTGCCGGGTTCCGCTCCTGCAGTAATTGTCAAAACGGTGGCACTAACGTGATGTCCATCAATGTGCCTTGAGCGTTCACGTTGTGTATCTCGCTGAGATGTGGCTGGCACATGCACATGTGCAGCACGGTTTACTCCCCATGTTTGCCCCAGTGTGCTGCGTCTGACAACGTGCAGAGACATGACTGCTTTGCAACGGCACTCAAGTTGCTGATCGTATCTTGCAACCAACACATACAACCATCGGAACATCACACAACGGATGTGCAGGGATGATGGCGGCATTCTACTTCATCGAATAATCTCGGATCACCGCCAGATATTCCGTCAATTGATTCATGACGGATGGTGCATGCAAACCTCAAGTCCTGATACCGAGGATGTGGTGCAAGCATGCTCGGTGCCCAGGCTCGACTCGTGTGCAAATTCAGCGATAGTGCTGGGCAATCTTGCTGAGTCGGTACACTGGGTCCGGATTGACTGGTATGGCAACAATGGCGTCGTGTATTTGATGCTTACACAGCACACAGGGCTGCAACCACCCCCACGAAACCACATTAGACCACCTTCCCATGAACAGTGGGTCGGAGCTGCCTCACGACACGGCACTCTTGAGCTTCCAGCTTTGCGCACCTCCTCTTGTTTCACGGTTTGATACCCACATGCAAGGCAAGCACACACCATGCCATCACATCACACAGAACATGCGACGGGCCTGGGCAGGAACGCACCTTCAGCGCTGCTGGCGACCAGAGTTCGTCCGCCGATGGCGCGTGGCTGCTGGTGGGCGCTGCTGGCTGCGCTGGGGCAGTCCCAACTGGGAGGGAGCCGGTGCCCTGCGCAAGAGACTTGAGAAGGGCCTCTAGCTGCGACATCTGGTCGGGGCGCAGCGCGTTGCCACCAGCCGCCCCGGGCATCGTCGGCTCGTACTCCCTGCCACGCCCAGGCACAGGCGTCGGCAATGCCTGCTGGTGTGGGTCCCGATGCTGCCACGGCTGGGTCCGCGGCTGCCCGCGGTGCTGCTGCGGCTGAGGCCTCGGCGCACGTGCAGCAGCCAGGCGAGCGGCCGCCGCCTCACGCAGCGCCGCGATCTGGTCGGCGCCCAGCTTCCCGCGACCTGCGGCGGCTGCCGCTGCCGGTGGGGGCGGCCCTGGCTGCGGCAGCGTCGGTGGCACAGGCAGCGGCTGCGCAGCGTGGGGCTGCTCGTGGCCCACAGGCCGCAGGCTGGCCGGCTCACGCTGCATCGGCGGCGGCCGCTGCGCCGCTGCGGCGGGCCCCAGCAGGGCGGCCTGCAGCGCTGCGAGGGCTGAAGACGCCGCAGCCGGCTGCACGGCGAGCTGCGCTGCCATCTGTGCTGCAGGCTGCGGTGCTGCAGCTGCAGCAGGGCCGGCGGCAGCAACGGCGGGTGGGGCACCAGACGCCAGGCTGGGCGCCAGACCGGCACGCTGGCGGATGCTCTCCAGCGGCTGCGGCGGGAAGACGCGATCCCAGGTGAGGAGCACCCGCTGCAGGGTGGCGCGGTCTGCCAAGCACGTCTCCCAGGCAACCAGGAACACCTGCCCATGCGAAGTCAGCACTTGACTCTGTATACGACAGCACCCAAAAAGCATGCCATCGCAAGTGTGCACAACTTGCAGAGTGTTTGCTGTTTGCGCAGGATATTTCACAAGCTACACTGACATGTAACAATTGGATCGACAAACGCTGCGTTGACACAACATAGCGGCGCCTACAGAGTGCATCACACTCGAGTACCTCGGGCAGGTTGCGTGAGAAGATCTGAATGAAGGGCTCTCTAGCGTTCTTCGCGATGCTGTCCAGCAGGAACAACGCCGGCAGCTTTGCACTTGCAGGCGCCTGCGTGCATGACATGAGGATATCAGCTCACAGAATATTGCTCCGCTACGACGGCATCAGCAGCATGCAGCAGGCCACTGAGCATGTTCAAGTCACTGCATGGTGCAGCGGCGTATGTGACGACGTTCAAAGTGCCATGCATGCTGGATCTTTCTGACACATCCAATTCGATGCACCCGGTCTCACCATATGGATGCGCTTCTCAATGGCGGCGGCAATGGACGGGGCGGCCGCCGGGTTCGCAGCCGCCTCCTCCGCAGCGAGCATTGTGAGGCTGTTGATCTTCGCTTTCACCGGCGACGTCAGCTCTCCGAGCTGCTCCACATACTCTTGAAGGAACTCCAGCAGCGCCGCCATGGCGGGCCACCCTGGCCGACACCGACTCTGCAGGTGATTCCGATGTCAATGGCTGAGCCGCACTCTGCTTGCAAGCTCAGACGCTCTGTTGTCACAGAGCGGTTGCCCGCCCCCAGGGTCTTTTGATGATGGGGCTGGAGGCAGCCCTGCGACCGCGCGGGGTCCTAGGTCACGGCAGCAGAGGCTGAAGCCACAGTGAAAGGCATCCACGGCTGACAAGCTCTTTGCAGATCGTATTGAATGCTTGTGAGCTTCTCGCCTCTACCAGTGCCAGCGGATGAGCGGAAGCAGCTTGCCAAAACCCTGCAAGGGCATAAACCCTGCCCTGCTGCACTTGGGCCGGCGTGCGGACTGCCCAGCCCTCTTCAACACGGCGTGGGTGCGCAGCCGGCGGGCAGGCAGGCGCCAAGATGCCGTCCAAGGTCGTGGTGAGTGCCAGCCGCTTGGGTTCTCGATGTAGGCCGGTCAGCGGCGAGCAAAGCCGCCGATGCAGACAATGCTGGCAACAGCAACAGCAATATGGGCACAAGACGGGCCTGCGCAGCTGCAACAGGCTGCAACTCGATTGCGGAACGATTCTTGCTGCCAGCAGCCTGGCAGGCACCGGATGGCGGAACTGGGAATGCAGCTGGCTGCCTTGCAGTGGCAGTGCAGCACAAGCAAATCCTGCTAGAGTGGCATGCTGCAGCTCGGAACAGCAGCATGCGCACCTAGCAGGCTTGAGCTGCAGAGCAGCCTTGCCGTCCCAGCAGCATGCATGCGACAGCTGCGGATGCGCACACGCAAAGAGCATTCGGGCCATGCGCCGCTCTTGCCCGGCTTGGGCTGAGTGCAGGCCGCAAGACAGCTTGAGGATGCTAGCATGCTCTCAGAAAGGGAGCCGCACCCCTTCAGCTCAAGTAGGCACCGGGTTTGGGCGCGCCTCTCATCGGACAAGACGGTCAGCTTCTCATGCAATATGTTGCAGGGCGCGTTTAAGCGCCACCAGTACCAGGTGGTGGGCCGCCACTCGCCGACAGAGGCTGAGCCGGAGCCTCCGCTGTTCCGCATGAAGCTGTGGGCCACGAACGAGGTCTCCGCCAAGTCCAAGTTCTGGTGCGTCCAAGTTCTCTGCACTATGTTGCCTGCAATTGTTGGGTCGTTGCTACAATGAGTGTGTGCATTCACGATGCTGCCCAGTGCATGCTCCACCTTGATGCGAACACTGGTGTGGCCTTGCTGAGGAGTGGCATCGGGAATCAGGTGATGGGGTGTGCTGCCATTCGGCGTTGTCAGCGAACAGCATTTGCTGGTTCGCAGGTACTTCCTGCGGAAGCTGCGTAAGGTCAAGAAGGCGAACGGTCAGATCATCGCCATCAACGAGGTGAGCACCTGTAGCTGGTTGGAGGCTTGCGCTGTTCCTGGGTGCATTCTGCTGCCGCCAAGCATGCGCTTGTGTGCACATCGCAGCACTCGTGCCTCACTGTCGATGCCATGTGTGTCACCGTCTTGACCTGCCCTGTGCTGTTTGACCCACAGATCTTCGAGCGCAAGCCGACGACGGTGAAGAACTTCGGCATCTGGGTGCGGTACATGTCGCGGACGGGCTTCCACAACATGTACAAGGAGTACCGCGACACGACGCTCAACGGCGCCGTCGAGCAGGTGGGCCAAGTGCAAAGCTGCTGTGAGGCATTGGCGTCCCAGGCCAAAGCGCATAAAATCAACAACGTGCAATGTGCAGGTGCTTGCACAGAGGCTGAAGATTTTAGCTGCATGCGATATGCAGATGTACCAGGAGATGGCGTCGCGGCACCGCGTGCGCGCCAGCAGCGTCAGCATTATCAAGACCGCCACGGTGCCGGCGGCGCTGTGCAAGCGGGACAACGTGAAGCAGTTCCACGACTCCAAGATCTCCTTCCCCGTCACCCACAAGCTGGCGCGGTGCGCCATCTCACCCTTGCTGAGCCTGAAGAGAGTCGTACCTATTCCCCGTATTTTCACGCCATCACCTGCACACTGCTATGCGCAATGCCATGCACAGCTGACAGGACCGCTTGCCTCTGTCGTCCAGAAGCTCCATGTTGGTGGCCCACTGTTGGCATCCTTTCATGCAGGGCGTCCGACCGGAGGTTCAAGTCGGTGTTCAAGGCAGTGCGCCCCAACGTGGCTGTCTACTGAGCATGGCGGCGGCCGCTGTGGAACGGGCTGGGCTTGGGCTGTGTGTAGTGGGTATGGGCTCAGCTGCTGCCGCGTCTGCTATGGCGCATGAACCATGCCATCTGGTGCCAGCTGTCAGCTCAGTCAGGGTTTGGACAGCGGCCAGCAGGGGTGCAGCTAGTGCAGCAGCACTCTGCTTTGGTAGCATGCTTCTGGCCTGTGTTGCAGCTTGCGGAGTCTGCTGTCTATCTGGGCATACGGCCTCACTGCAATCAAGCCTGATCTGAACACAAAGCACCAACTGGCCCCACGCAGCTGCAGCCCGACACTTCGGGTCGCTCATCCCTAATATACGAGCCCCTCGCCAAGGCAATTCACACATTTGTTCTGCGTGCTGCCTACACATGTAGGGCACAGGCATGGCCTCGGCACCTCGGGCTTCTCCTTGAACGGTGACCAGTCCACCACCTTGTCGCCTGCGCACAGTGAACAGGTGGGGCCATCAGCCACAGCAAATGGTGAAATACACCTGCACATCAGGTTACTATTGGCAGTCGTTGCTGTACATCAGAATGCTCCCCTGTCCGCACCTCGACAGACGCTGCACAGCACCAAACCGCGTCCATCGCACTGTGTGCAGTCCACCGCATGCTTCATCTAAGCGGGAACCATTGAAAATGTGTCGAACAGATCGTGCTAGTGATGCCATGTACTGATCAGGGTCATGCACCGGCGTAGTCTTGATGACAAAGCACATGTCCGAGGAGGACATCATGCAGCTCGCACCCGCTGCCGCTTGCTGATGGTGCGCCCCACGACGATGCAGGTGTTGCTCAGCACCAGCGTGCCGACGCCCAGCGCAAGGAGCGCACCGCCAGCGGAACCGACGCCCTGCGCAATGGCCCTATGCATGCCGCTGCCACCAGCGTCACTGCAGATTTGCAGTCAATTGGCCATGGCCAAGTGATGTCTGCCGCCCGCTGGATCGGTGTAGCCCTACTGTATTAACAAAAGCTGCGGGATATCGAGGTTGATGCGTCCAGACAACAGGCCTTCTACCGTGCAGTGGGTGTGCACAGCGCACTGCCTCAAATGCTGATGCTATTGCTCTGGTGCCAGGCAAGTTTGCAACCCGTTAGTCTGTCATGTTCATAGTCTTGACAATCGTGCAGGAGACGGAAGTGTGCATCGAACGATCAACGACTGCAGGCTTCATTAAACAAAATTTGGGTTTGCTGCGCCCCACCCTTGGGCAGAGCATGCATGACTGTTGGATAGCGCCAACATTCAAATGCCAGAGACACAGCTCGCGTTGCTGAGTCACCTCATAAGCCCGATCCTCATATGGTGGTGCTCCCCTCAACTGCTGACAATGCTGCAGTCGGTGCAGTGGCGCCACAGCATGCAACAGCAGTTGGTGCTTTGCTCGGGTGCCGGAGGCACTGGGAACCTTGACAGTCGCTGCCTGGAGGATGCACGGTGCTGTGGGCAGCCACAGAGGCACGCCCGGCCCCATATTAGGGTTTATACTCGGCCAGATCCTTCATGCGGACTGGAGGCCGCTGAGCGCCTGCCGCCAGTCGTCCGGCGGGCTGCCCGGGCCATCGCTGGCCACCTGCACGGGCTCAACTGTCTAGTCACACACCCGCCGCTGATGTGCTGACGACGCTGTCAAGTTGTGCTGTACGTACCTGATGGCAGCAGCGAATGATGCTCTGGATGATGGTGACAGCAGCTCCTCTTTGGTGTGAGGCACACACCACCTTGCGTGATACGCACCGTGAATGCAAGGCCGTCTGAAGGCGGGCAGTCGAGCGCCCCTGCAAGAACTCGCGCCAGGTCCTCCCGGCTGCAAGTGAGGTGGTGCCTGGTTTCTGGATGAGTACACTGTGCGACCCTTCCATAGTGCCATCAACCCCGCACCGAGCTCAAGTATGGTTACTGGAAGGCGAAGGTCTGTGCAATGCTTGCACAGGCCAGTTTCAGAAGAACAGCCCATGCCTGAGGCTGCCGCTGCCGCTGCTGCCGCTGCCGCTGCTGCCGGAGGTGCCAAAGCGCAGCTGTGAGTCACCGCCGGGCGTGTCCACCAGCTTGCCTGCGCATTCAGGATGGTACGTGATGAACACACACATCATGCAACGCAGCAGCTCTCGTAGTGTCTCTGCAGCATGCGCATGTCAAGGACAGGACGGCAGCAGCCGGCAGGTTTCAGGCAACGCGCCTGTCCGCACGATGGTGTGGGGGATGCCGGAGCCTGCCACCTCGGCTTCCCGCTTGGCGTCTGACAGCACTGCATCTGGGCCCAGGAATGCAAAGGCGCCCTGCTGCCCGCCTGCGTGAGAGACTGCCAGCTCATTGGTGGTGCCATGTAGTGTTGACCCGGAAGCAGCGGTGGTCGATTCACATGCTCTGGATTTCATGCGACACCATCCTCAGCATGTGCACGGAGACAGGTTTGACACCAATGCATGCCTCTGGGCGAGCTTCACCTGCAAGAGACGGCAGCACGATGTGCTCCACCCCCGCTGCTGCGGCCAGCTGTAGCAGGTGCGGTCCCAGCTTACCTGCCACAACAACTGCCCGCGCCCCCTTCATCGCTTCTGCCACCGCTGCCTGCAAGATCATGCTTCACTTGTATCACGCGACCACCGTGATTCAGTAAACCAGCAGACAGGGGCATTTTGGAGACCTCACTAGCTGGCCCGCCCCGCCCGCTCACCTGATTGCCCACGTCTCCGCTGATGGGCGTCACATAGGCGCCGTAGCCCGTGACGGCCTGCTGCGCGTCGCGGACCAGCACCCGGATCTTGGCCCTGCGCAGCACCACAGCTGCACCTCAGGGTACAAGTGCCACCTCATGCTCAGGAGTTCCCCCGCTGGCATGTGCTTCCGTCCTGATGCTGCCACGTGCATCGTGCGACCATGCCGCACCCGGCCAAGATGAGCTGCAGCACGACGGCGTCGCCTGTCGGCGAGTCTGCGTCGGTGACCAGAATGGAGTCACGTGGCGCATCCGGATCCACCTGCGGGCTTGGCTCGCTGCCACGCTGCATGCCGCCGCCGTCCGTGGGACGCTCCCCCTGACCATACCACTTCCGCAGCTTTGGCCCACCTGTGCATGCATGCAGCGTTGGATGATCACGGCCTCTACCCGGCATCGCGATGAACGATGCCATCAGCAGGTTGACAAAGCCTGACGCAGGCCGAGCATACAACGTGCAAAGCGAACAGGAACCGGTGCACAAACGGGTGCTGCACTTCAGAACACCTTCAATGTAGTCCAGCAGCCTGTCTCCCAGCCCGGCGACGACTGTCGAGCGCCGGCGGTGAGGGGTGCGGAGGATCTGGGCGGCATGCAATGCAGCTATACACTGCGGCTGGACAAAGCTAAATACACCCGATCTCATTGCAGGCCTTTGAAGCATGGCAAGAGGAGAGCGACAATGCACAAGCTGCTGACCTGATCAGATTCAGGCTTCACCGTGTGTGCAGCATCTGCATGTTCGGATACCACAGATCAGGTTCAAAAACCGACGCGCTGCAACCGCACTTCGAAACCACAACTGTAAGCCAGTGTCCCAGGGAGGTTTGCTCTGTTGATGTGAGCGATGTCAGGTCCGTCCATGTATGGCGCTAGCCGGATTGAACAGTAGGTCGCCAAGTGTGGAGACAATCAGCCTGACGTCAGCATTATGGCGAGGACCCCCCAAGTGGCAAACAGCGCTGTTGCTGTATGACAGCGTGTAGTAGCCCTTTCCATATATGCCAATTATCAGCACGTCTCTTCGTGGCGCGTTACGCGGTGAGCCGCCCGGCGCAGCGGCGTCAGTACAGTAGCACAGGCGCGTCTTGGGTACGACACCTGACACAGAGCGCAGGGAGGCAGGCAGGCGGGCAGCACACCCTTTGCTGCGGCAAGTGGCATCACAGCCCGCAGTGGCCACAATCTGTCCGCTGTTTGAGCGCTGTGTCTGTGGCATCGACCACCAGCAGCGGTATAGCCCTCAGCCCCGGGGCGGTGCGGCTTACCGCATACAGTCCCCGGTGCCACAGCCTCGGCAGCCATGTCGTCGTTCTTCGCGTCGGCTCTGGGCCAGTGGGGCATCAACAGACAGATGAACAGCTTCAAGAAGGAGGTGGACGGCATGTTTGGCGGCAGCGAGAAGGAGCAGGTGTACCTGGACGACACTCCCGATGTGCAGTACAGCAAGGAGGAGCACCAGAGCTTTACGGCCAAGCGCGCGGAGGCGGCCAAGCAGCGCGCCCACGAGAACTGCAAGTCGGACGCTGTGAGGCAGGCGATGGAGCGGCGCGCTGCCAAGCAGGCTGCAGCCGCTGCCAAGAGCCGCAAGTGACGCTGCGGCCGCAGGAGATCAAGGGCTTGCGAGCGTGATGAAGTAGCCGGCCGACAGGAGTGACACGGTTTCACGAGTGGTGTTTTGCGCCGGACAGCATGCCAAAGGCGTTACTCGGAGGCGCTTACACTGTAATCACTCAGTCATCCTGCTCAATATCGCAGAACGTCGACTGATGCTCGTGACCATAAAGCTATCCCACAGGGCAGCCCCCATTATACCCATGCGCTGCCCTCTGCTACCACCACTGAAACTGGATCGCACCTGCTGGAACCAGCCGCCAGCCGCACGGGACGCACTGACAAGGGGCGGTCGACAACACCCGACCAGCATTCCCAAACCTGCCAGCCGCCCTGGCTTTGTAAACTGACCGCTGCTCACTGCGGCTGTCATGACTTCTTGTTGCTGCCGCCGCTGATGCTGCGCTTAGGGCGGGCCCCGCTTCGCTGTGCTGCTGCCCGCCGTGCAATCGCTTCCTGCATACCAGATTGCGCGGTCACACGGCACACACTCTCAAGTGCGGAAGGCATCGGGTCATGCATCAGGGCTGTGAGGCTGGAGAACAATCTACTGACTTGCACGGCCGGGGACTTGGTGTTCCGCCGCGCCGACTGCGAGCGCGCCATGCTCTTCTGCCGCCACTTGCTGTCCTGCAGGCAGGCGCAAGGGGCATTGCTGAATGTCTTTGCCACCTGCAAGCTGCCTTGCAGCGCTATCTTCGTAGGGTCCTTTTTCAAATCGCTGGTCATTAACAAGTGTTGGTACATCCTACTGACAGTACATGTATTGTGCACAAGCGGGCTCACCCCTTGTTGAACATCATTCCGCGGGTCGAACTCTGGAGGCAGGTCCGGTTCGGGCTTGACGCTGTGGTCATGCATCCAGTCAGGTCATAAGGAATGCTGTCGGTGGATGTGGAGGACGTCATGGGCAGCCGACAAGTGCGATGGCGACAGAACGAAACAGGCCATCAACATCCAGGGCATGTGACTTGTCACCTCTTCACCATCTCCTTTCCGAAGCAATAGCAGCTGCACCCAGCAGAATGGAGCGCTTGCATACCTACACATGAGTTGATGTGAAGCATACTGCTGGCACGACAGTCCCAGCACGCACCTGAAGCATGCCGCCAGGCAGCATGCCATGCTGCCTCAAAACCGCAGATCCTCGACGGTACAAAGTCCGGGCAACCGATGAGCGGGTCTGGAGTGTGGTGATGCAGCGAGTGCGTGTGGCTAAGACCGTCACCACGTCCGTAAGAAACACTTGGGTGCACACCCCTGTTGCCTGCAGTCAGCACGAGGACCGTCTCGGACGCCATGGACAGCAGCCTTGGTTTGTCGCTTCCAGACGAGCATCCTTTGGCCTCTAGATCGGACAGGCCATCTGAATACCCGTGCTCAATGCTGGCAGCCGTTGGCGGTGCTCGCTTGACGTGCGTTTGCAGTCAGCTGCGCAAGCAGCCTGCAACGTTGCTTTCACAGCATGGACCGTCAAGCTGCAGCGGAACACACTGGAGAACAAGTCATGCACAGCTTCGATGCTACAGTGAAAGCTCGAAGACCTGCGCTTCCTCGACGTGATGCCTCGCTATCGTTGCGTAATGCTCCAACTGGAGCAGCAGCTATTCGGATGCATGGTCCGCTGATCACATCTGCTTTCCCTCCCTTCCGATGGAGCATGCAATATCAACATATATGGTGATCTGATTGAAAACAGTTACACGGTGAACGCATGAACAGTGCTGCACCACCAGCCAAATGCAAGCGCAACAGCCGTCACGCACAGCACCAAAGCTCCAGGCACCATCAGACTTGCAGTGCTGCAACCCCTCACGCTGCCAAAACGGCTACAAACGAGGGTCCTGAGCCATGCTGTGCCGTGCGCTCGAGCATGTGCATCACCAGTGGTCACACGAAGTGCGTCAGTGTCGCCACAAAACCGGCCACTCGCCGCCGTTGCTCCGTTGCATATTGGTGCAGTCTCCGAAACCAAATGCCTGTTGCCCGCCCATGACGACCATGAAACATCATATTAATCTTGCTTCTAACTCAAACGAGATTATAAAGCCGTCATTGGTGTTGGACCCCCTCGCTCTGTCACTCTTCCTGCATGCTTCTGCCCCGCACTCGCTCTTGGGTCATAGCTGCCGCTGAGGCGGCTGCCACCCCGTTGCTCTGTGAACGCCTTGCTGCGCCGAGCAAAATTGCGCGCCAGCGGGTGTTCGTCTGCGTCCGCAGCTTCCCTGCTATGCCGCAGGTAGCCGCCAGGCGCAGGGTCCCCCGCCTGTGGGCGCCTCGCTTCACTCCTGAGGATGATATGAAGGCTGGACTGCACTTGTGCCGCGTGTCGCTGTGCGGCTCCCCGCCGCCGCGCAGTCTCACAGCGTCGTGGGGCTGCAGTCATATACGTGCTGTCTCTGCGTCTCGCTGCCGCTCCTCTGCTCACAGTGTTGCTCGGTTGCTGCGCCGTGTCAGCCGCCGGCAACTGCGTCCAATGCATGTGCCACCCATCCGCTGCTAGCCTCTGCCGGCAGCAAGATCAGGGCACATCGCGGGCATGGTACATCTCTCACTAGTCTCCTGTTGAGTACTCGTACCCCTCACACGACTCTCACACTGCTGCCGCCCTGATTGCCATGTATGCTGCCTGCCACTGCGCTGCTGCATGCACAGCTCCAGCGGGCTACAGCTTAGGGCTGCGCCACCATACACCGCCAAGCATGTGGCCCCGCAGCTGTCAGGGCGCGACTGCGGCGGTGCTGGACGCCAGCTGCGGGCGCAGGTGGTCGACGAGCGCGGCGTATGGTGCCGAGTGGGAGATGGCGTCAATCGCCGGGTCCAGCGCAGGCTGCACGGTGCGCCACACAGCGGTGTCCTGCACCCGGCTCAGCTGCTCAGCGCCCAGATCCACCGCCCTGCAGATGTACAATTGAACGCGTCAGCTTCGGGCTCTCATCAGCCTCGACAGCAACCCCAATACGATGCCTAGCATCAAGCATGCACTTCAGCGCACTGCAGGCTGTCAGGGATGTCTCTCCGCAGCACGCAGGGCGCACTTGTTGTACGAGGGGGCAGTGACGAGGGCATCGTGGGCCTCGAGGTACTTGTGCCACGCGTAGTCGATGGACGGCTGGACGGTCTGCAGCGCGTGCGACACCACAGGCATCTGCGCCAGCCCCGCCCAGGCATCGCCCACCTGCAAGGAGGCAGGCGACATCATATGCAAGTGGCCAGCGTGGACAGCCCAGCGGAAAGAGTGCAGTGGCACAGATGGGGGTGGGGACGCCAGGAGCGGGGCAGGCAGCAGCATGTGCAGAGGCGACGCGAAGGACGGGCAGCATGGGGCTGGCGGGGCACATGCAGGCAGGGCGGGGCCATGCCTTGAGCATGAGGGCCTTGACCTCGCCCTCCAGGTAGGGCGGCAGCGCCTTGACGCTGCCCACGGTGGCGACCACCCTGTCCGCCGCCAGCGACGCCGCGCCCCCCATGCCCTTCTCCTGACCAATCACACACCACCGCAACGTCATGCACAGGTCACAGGCTCATGCTGGCAACCTGCTTGCTAGCATGCATGCCTTTGCTTCCAGCGCTTGCCAGCAGGCGTGCTTGCAGCCGGCTCGTTGAAGGCACCAGAACATGTCAGGCAGGCACACCAGGCTGACATCAGGGGCACCTTCAGGAGGCCCAGGGCGCTCTCGATGCGGTGGAGGTATGCGTCCTTGGCAGCGGCAGCCGCAGCAAGGCCCTTCTCGCTGTGCTCCACCGCATGCTGCAGCGCGGTGGCATTGCTGGAGTAAAGCCCGCTGGCGGCATTGATCATGCCATCCACCCTGGCGTCCAGCCCCTTCAGCACCTGCATTGCACGATGGAACACACATTCAACATGCTGGGATTCGCTGCTGGGAATGATGCGATGCACTGGATGCCATGTGACAGAAGGCTCAGATGTCATATCCCTACTGACTGACCTTGAAGTCCTGACAACCAAGTGGTCCTGCTGGCATGAGCACATAGCATATCACGTCAGCAGCAGATGACACTGGGTTCACCTTGCCACTTTGGTCCTGCACAGCGTGGAAGACGGGCCGGCTGAGGCTGGTGACAGTGGACTCGAGCGAGCCCGCAACGCCCGCCAGCGGCGACGGCACCAGCAGCGAGCGTCCCGTGCTGTACACAGACGCCGCAAGGCCCAGCCCCTGCAGAGGGGCATGGCGACGTCGATTGTGTTTGGGGAAGCGATGCACTGCCCGATGCCCACTCTCTTCCGAGTCAATCAGGCTATTGACATTTGGCCTGGCCCATGCACGCATGCATGCCGTCCAGGCCGCCGAGGTCACGAGATCAGGTGAGCCTGGGCAGAGCCACGAAGTATTCACACGCATAACATTCAGGGAGCAGAGTGCGTACCCAGTTGAGGTAGTAGTCTGCATACACCAGCACGAAGCCCAGGCGCTTCAGCTCATGCTCGGATGTCGCCGCCAGCTGCCAGGACCCAGCGGGACTGCAGAGGCATGCCCAACACCACATCAGGGTATGCAGAACCAGATGGCGACCGGACCAAGCGTGCAGCCTGTTCTGCTGTAGAGTTGATATGCACAGGGGCAGCAGGATGCACCTGCTGCCGGCCTCTGCCAGGCGGGATCCGCCGGGCCCGAGCCGCGGGGAGGCGCCGGGGGACGAGCTGCCGCCGGAGCTGCTGCTGCTGCGGCGGCCGCCGCCGCCGTTGCTGGGACCGCCGGCTGCGGAGCCCAGCGGCGTGCGGATGATGCGCGCGATGATGCGCTCGATGCCGCTGGCGGCGCGGCCCGCCAGGGAGCTGCTGCCCACGCTGCCGCGCGCCGTGGGCTTCGTCACGCCGTTCGGCCCCTTGACGCTGGCGAACAGACGCCGCAGGTCGCTTGCCGAGTACGGCCTGCGTGGAACAACAGTACACCAAGTTCGTGTCAGGCCGCCTGGGTGGTCATATGCTGCTGAGGCATACATAGGTCGGCCTGCCCTCTGCAGTCAGGTTGCCCATGTGCTGATGTAGTACTCACGTGCGCTGCAGGGGCTGGTTGCGCGGCTGCACCGCCTTTGACGGGTACGGATAGGCGCTGGACCCATGGATCGCCACTGTGTGGTTGCGCTTGCTGGTGCGCCTTGTTTTGCCCATTGTGTTGCAACTCCTGCGGGACAACAGCAGACATCATACAGCTGATCTCGCCAACACCTGATTCCAAATGAGCTTTTGTGCGCGCTGCTGCGTTGCATCGCACGATTACAGCTAGATGAGCAGCGCGGCTGACGCAGTGGGCAGGACGCGCCAGGGCAGAAGTCAGCCTGAAGCATCAGCCTGTTACAAGCGCTTGGAACGTGCGCCAAAGGCGAACGGTGGATCATTGTGGTTGCACCTTTGCACGGCGCAGTCTGTGTGGTGGCCCTGCCAGAATGTCCCGGACACTTGGACTGTGTACACAACCAATCTGGCAGTCTAACGTCAGCAATCGTGACAACTGCAGCGTGGCCTGCAGCGGGCGACTGTGCACGAAAGAAGCAGGCACACCGTAGCCTGTGCGGAGGTGAATGACACAGGAAAGCCCCACGCAACCCTGGGCTCGGTCCTAACCCATATCCAAACACGAAGGTTAACCTGCGCACTACAGATCGCGGGGCGGACGTCGAGCGGGCCAAGGCCGAACCCCGAAACCGCAGCAAACGGCAACTGCTGCGAGCGGCGGCCATCGTGCGCTGTACGCTGCCGCATAGCAGCCCGCACTCGCCATGTTGTAGACACCCGTTCGCAGCCTGCTGTGCTGCCAGCCTGACAACCACGCGGTCACCAGGCATGGCTACGCCCCTACTCGACCGCCGAGCAAGCTGCCGTCTGCAGCCGGATGCCTGGACCACCAGCTGGTGCTGCTCCCAACCCTCCCGGCTGGGCTGCGGACTACCTTGTCGGGCTGCCAGAGCCACTGCACACGCGTCCCGACCCGGAAAGTCTGCTTAGAATGGTCAACTACACCTCCTCACCTCACGCAATCGCTCAGCAGCAAGCGCCGCGGCCGCTTCGGGCAGACACAATCGTTGATTGTGTTCTGCACTGAAAGCTGCGAACGACAGAACTCTCCAACATGCCAGGTGTCCCTCGCACACTGTGCTGCATATCACTCAAGGCTCCCGCAGCCAAGTAGCCGGAGGAAAGCGGGCAATTCGCGCGCTGCACGCACAACCGTAGGCCAGTGGCACTTTTGGAGGGCTTTGCTCTGACAGCATCAGTCATCAGCAGTTGACACAGGGCAGTCGCCAGAACTTCGGTCCCGCCAGCCGGCACCTCCACAGTGTGTGCGAGGCCTCTGCCTCTTCCTCTTCACGGTTGCGGGGCCGCCGCAGTTTCACAGGTGATCTCGGCCGTCTGTCCGCTGGCTGCAGCAGCCGCTTCAGCTGCCTCCGAGCCCTGTGCTGCCAGTTGCCAGTGCACCCATCTCCTCTGGGCAGCGATTGGGCGTGGGGCGTGCTGCATTGCTGCTGTTGGCCGTATATATGCCGAGCAGTCTTCGTGCTGCGTTCTCACTCGGCCAGCAGCAGCAGCTGGCGTCGGCAGACTGGCTGTTGCCAGCGCAACTCTCAACGCTGCTGCGGCTCCCTGCCTGCAGGTGTGCAGTAGCGGCCCGCCAGGATGCCGGCCGGCCACGGGCTGCGGTCGCGCACGCGTGACACCTTCTCCCGGGGCTTCCGGCAGAAGGGGTACATCAACCTCACCACCTACCTGCGCTCGTTCCGGCTCGGCGACTATGTGGACATCAAGGTCAACGGTGCCGTGCACAAGGTGGGCCGCCGGTCATGCATCTTATATAACGCAGGACGTGTGCCGGAGTGGCGCGTGGTGCCTTGCCATGCAGCAGCAGCAGGAGTGGCGGTAGCGGCAACGGCTGCAAGTGTGCAGTGGCGGCAGCAGCAATTAGTACAGCCACATCTGCAGCCTCTGGCAGTTTCCAGCATTGCCGCGAGCTGCGCAGCATAGCTGCCGAATTTAAGTGCACCAGCACAGGGGCCCCTTCGGCGATGGTGTGGCAGATCTGTGCGCCGTGTTGCCAATGCAAAGTTGCTGCTGCTCAGCGGTCATGTACCCCGAGTGTCTCGACTGCAGGGCATGCCGCACAAGTACTACCACGGCAAGACTGGCGTGGTGTGGAACGTGACCAAGCGGGCAGTGGGCGTGGAGATCAACAAGCAGGTGGGTGCAAGTGGCAGCCGCCAGTGGCTCTGGCCAAGGACCCTGATGTTAGCATATCCTGCAGACGGCGACATGTCGGCACTGGCGACCAAGGTGCCTGCATCTGCACCAGCAGGGGCCTGCTGCACTTCATTGGGGGCCTGCTGCATCATGGCTGCCTGTTCACTGCTGCGCAGGTGAACGGGCGGATCATCCCGAAGCGGATTCATGTGCGCATTGAGCACGTGCACCCCTCCCGCTGCAAGGAGGAGTTCCTCCGCCGCGTGAAGGCGAACGACGAGTTCAAGCACGAGGCCAAGCTCAAGGGTGGTGCGTGCCAGCCTCTCATTTGTTCTCTGGGATGCCACGGCATACATGACGAGAGATGTCCAACCCATCTCGTTCCCAGTCCTCCTGCACTGCTCCTGTTGATATGAATTTTTTGGTGATCGATCTGGTATTGACAATTATTGATACCTGTGCAGAGCCCGCGGGTCCCCAGAAGCGGCCGGTCGCTGGCCCCCGCAAGGGCTTCATGCTGCAGAACACCAAGCTGGAGACCATCACCCCAATCCCCTACGATATCCTCAAGGTGCGATCCAGTGCCTTACGCAGAAATGAGTGCTGGTGACAGGCTGCAGATGCATACGTGCATGCACTTTGTGTGCTGCATGTGTCAGGCACTGCTCCAAGGTTGCTCGTAACGAAGGGACCTACTGTGCTGTTTGATGTGCCACAGGAGGGACTCAAGAACTAGAGGGTTCTTTGGAGCATCTGGCGCACGGCGCTTGCGCTGTGGATTGTATATGCCTGCCTGTGGCTGTTGTGTGTAACCACGAGGCCCGGCCAACCTCACAAGCACCATTGTGTCACCAGAACAACCATCTGGCACATGCACACATGTTGACATCCACTACAGTGCAATCCCGGCGCCTGGGCCAAGCATCGGACACCACACTGCTGTACGTTGGCAACCCCGCACAGTTGCCCTGATCTAGTGGATACGCGCTTAGTTACACTGTGCCTGTTCCTCACGTCAGCATCGATAAACCCTCATTCACCAAAGCACATGCTCAACCACCAAGCCAACCCCCCGATGAAGTGTCAAATTGTGGCGAGGTGACGGAGCACTCGCGGCCGAGCAGCCTCCTGTGAACGCTGACATGGTGCAGCCGTCAGTCCGTTCGGCTGTCGACCGCCCCTCAATCTTGCATCGCCGGCTTGTTTGCTGAGGGCTTCTCGCCAGCACCCTTCTTGTTTGAGGTCCTGCGCAGCGACACGCCGTTGCCGTCAGCATGAAGCAGATGCGCAACTCTTGCGTTGTTGACGTTGCTAGGTATACCAATGTTACGCACAGCGATAAAGACGACTCATGCAAGCTGCGCTCACTTTGCGGTGGGTCCACCAGCTGCACTGCCGCCGGCCGCAAGGAAGGAGCGGAACAGCATCGAGTTCACATCGTAACTGCAGCAGCAAAGGTATTGAAGTGAGATCGTACTTATGCTTGTACAAACCACAGGTTGTAAGACTGACGTTGAAAGCCGTCATGCGCTGCCCACGATCCATGGGGTACTCACATCATGTTGAAACGTCCACCGGCTGAAGTACTACGCGACTGCAGACGTGACGCCTGGGCGGTTTACTGCAAGTATAAGTACAGGCTGGTGTGTTTTCAGCTGGTTAGGTTCGCAGGAACAATGAATGAACTGCAAGTAGCTCACCAAACGGCTCAGCGATGGGAGGTTATAATAAGGTCCCACCTAGTACTTTGCAGCAGCATGACCACACACGGCTCTGACTGTCTGGAAAGGCCAGTGAACATTGCTCTCCCAGCGCACATTCAGCTGCATTGGATGGGCAGTGTGGCTGTGCAACATTGTGACTGCTCTGTTGCCAGCTAGTTGTGCTGATAGTCAGAGTTTGGCAACGGCAGGCAGTCACACACCATTGAGATCTGCGATCGTCTTGTATTGACTTGAGCCCGACAGTGAGACTGCGGCAGGCAGCCGGTGCTGGTCAAACAGCCAGGCAGTGGCCACCATGGCCACTCAAAGGACGGAGAGCACGTTTGGGGGTGTTGTGCAGCTAGTCAACAAACTACAAAGAGCTGCAGGCAACATTGGCGACAATGCAGCGTCAGAGGGAGGGGGCGGCATGCCATCGCTGTGGAATCTGCTGCCATCTATCGTCGTCATCGGTGGTCAGGTGCGCACAACGCGAGTGGACTGCATGCTGATGTTGCGCTGGAGGTAGCAGCACATTATGACAATGCTGTGCATGTCAATTGCGTCCTTGGTATGCCTTCAGTGCGCTGAAGAAAGCATAGGCCTCCCATCTAGTGCTCTCCTTGCCCGTGGGTATCCGGAAGCAGCAAAGTAGTTGTGTTGATGCTGACGCTTGTCGCATGCCGTTCGGTTGTGCAGAGTTCTGGCAAGTCGTCGGTGCTGGAGGCTGTGGTCGGCACCGACTTCCTGCCCCGCGGCACGGGTATCGTGACGAAGCGGCCGCTGGTGCTGCAGCTGGTGCACGTGGACGACCCCAATGCAGTGCCGTATGGCGAATTCCTGCATGCTGGGCCGCGCAAATTTGTGGAGTTTGGTGAGCACTGTTGCGACCTACAAACTCATCAGGCCGCAGCTGCATTGTGAAGGCGCCTGTTGGGTGTGCATCCGCTGCCATTGAAAGGTGCACGCCAGCAGTGTCTCAGATGTACAGTTGCTCGGTGGTTGCAGAGGCCATCCGGCGGGAGATTGAGGAGGAGACGATACGGCATCTTTCCAAAGTGCGGAAGCCCGTGTCGCCAGACCCCATTCAGCTGGCCATCTACTCGCCCAAGGTCCCCAACCTGACCATGGTCGACATGCCAGGTGTGCTGCAAGTGCACGCCTGTGCTGGCAGCCAGCCTGAAATTCCCTTGTGGTGTACGCCGTCTGCTGCTGTCACAAGTGAAGCATTGCTGTGACGTGCATGTGATGTTGCAGGCCTTACGAAGGTGCCGATCGATGGGCAGCCGAAATCAATTGTACAGGACCTCGAAAACATGGCGCGCACCTATATCAAGGTGTGTGTGCAGGCCACTAACGCACATGCGTGCATCTTCAAGCCGTGCCTCGTGTGGCGCCCTGCCTTGTACGTCGACAAGATGCGGCAACACATGCTGTTGTGTCGTTTCGGCCTTGATGCGGAGAGTGTCGGCCGTGCAGGGCGAGAACGCCATCATTCTTGCAGTCACGCCCGCCAACGCCGATCTGGCGACATCAGACGCGCTGCATCTGGCGCGTGAGGTGGATCCCGCTGGCGAGCGCACCATCGGTGAGCGTGCAATGTCACAATCAGATCTTCCCTCGTCACTACTGTCTGGCAGTGTGTGTGACCTAAGCATGTTAACCTCCAGCTGACTGGCTGCTGACAGGCTGTTTCCTGCGCACAGGCGTGCTGACAAAGCTGGATATCATGGACAAGGGCACCGATGCGCGGGCGGTGCTGGACGGGCAGTCGGTGCGGCTGAAGCACGGCTGGGTCGCCGTCGTCAACCGCGGGCAGAAGGACATCAACGACAACCTGTCCATGGAGGTGCGCTGCCTTGGCATGTAGATGCTGACTTGAACCGAGACATGTGCACTGCTGCATGCCCTGCAGGCTGTTGCCTGAAGGAGACAAACTGCTGTCGAGGTCACGCTGTCACCTGCCCTGGAGACAGGCTATAGCCTCCCAAAGATCTTCAGCGTGACACCGCTTCTCATGGGTGTCCATCTGTGCTGTACAGGCGGCGCGCAACAACGAGATGAGCTTTTTCAGGACCAACCCAGCGTACGCGGGCTGCACCAACATCGGCACAGACTTCCTGTCAACGAAGCTCAGCAGCCAGCTCGTGCGCGCCATCCAGCAGCAGCTGCCCGTCATCACCACCTCCATTGACAATGGGTGAGCCACACTACCACCCTATACTGGAGGCATTGCGGATTTGCACTGCTTTGTAACTGAGGACCGCAGCAATGTTTCATCCCGGCCCTCAGGCTGCAAGTAGCCCGCCGCACCTTGCAGTGCCCTCTGCCCTTCAGCCATCATCTGGTGCTTTTGACACGACATGCTGCTGACTCGTGCAACTCTCAGCATCGCCATTGCTTCCAGCCCAGCTGAGCTCCTCCTCATGCGCTGCGCAGCATCATCGCCGTGAGGAAGGAGGTGGATGCGATGGGTGGGCAGGTCATCGCGACGCGCGGCGGCATGATCCACCTGGTGCTGCAGCAGTGCCGCAACTTTGAGGACGCCTTCAACAAGGCGATCGATGGCGGCAAGGGCGGTGCGTCTCTGCCTGGAACACCCGCACACCTGAACCTATGCTCGCCACGTGTCGGGTGCTGATTGGGTGACGTGCCAGAGTCCACAGGCGACCAGGGTTGCCTCCTCTGCTGCACTAGGGCCTGCCACCAGGGGTGGTCGATGTTCGGACTCCTGACCTGGACCCTGAAATCCTAAAAGCTGTATGTCCTACTCTGCAGGCGGCGAGCGCATCCTGACAGTGTTTGAGACGCGGCTCACCCAGTCCATCAAGGCGCTCGACTTCACGAAGATGCTTGAGAGCAGCAATGTGAGTCCCATCATCACACTCGTGATCTTGTCAACACCGGGTAACTGGCTGCTCACTGCTTGTCGTCAAGCACAGCACATCTGCATCCTGTCGGAGCTGGTCGGATGTGTCCCTCTGCATGCTGCAGGTGGACCGCGTGATCAGCGAGGCAGATGGCTACCAGCCCCACTTGGTGGCCCCCGAGATGGGTTACCGCCGGCTGCTGCAGGAGTGCCTGATCCTGTTCAAGGTACATCAAGTGGCGCTCAAGCGTGTTGTGAACCTGCTGCTGGCCGCACAACCATTCGACATCAGCCCTGCGATGGCTGTCACACTGATGCACTCTGCTTGATATCGAGTGTGCAAACCCTCAGCAGAGCAGACCCAGGTTGCTCTCTGCTGCTTTTGGGCTGGGTAGCAGCGCTGGCAAACTGTAGTCTGCACTGAGTCGGCCCACCATGAGCGTTGCCATGCATCATGGCTGAGGGCTTGCATTGATCCTTCATATGCTGATGGACAGGGCCCAGGCGATCAGGCAGTGGAGGAGGTGCACGCAATTCTGCGCCAGATTGTGGGCATGGTGCTCAACAGCCAGGACTGCGCGCTGCTGCAGCGCTACATCGTGCTGAAGCGCGAGATCGCCACTGTGGCCGCAGCCTCCCTGGAGAAGGCAAGCACTTCATCACATTTTGATCCTGGTTCAGATGTGCCTGTGAAGCTGGAAGCCCCTCGCATGCTGCCTAGTCCTCTATGTGAGGCATACACCCTCCTGCTAGCTGCGGTGGAATGTTGGGTGACAAGCAGCTCAGCCGTTTGCACAGTCCAGCTGCTGGTCTCCAGCAGTGGAAGCTCAGGGCGGTGGGTGGACCACCGGCGTTTCACATGCTGTACAAGAACTTATCGTCCTCACACAGTAGCTCGTTGCGGCCTGCGTCGGGTCGGCATACTGGCACTCGAGGTGTTTTGCCAATCACGCAGTTCAAGGAGGAGGCGCGGTCGATGGTCAGCCAGATGGTGGAGATGGAGCGGTCGTACCTCACCGCCGAGGTGTTCCGCGAGATCCTGTCCTCCAGCCACGCCACCGACGAGCTGTCCGAGGATGCCGGCGTCAGGGTGAGCTCCCTCGACGGTGTGGCATGCGCCCTTTGGTCCTGGCTCAATGTGGTCAGCCACGCCACGGGCTGCGACATCGCCCTGGAGTCGCGGTGGCGGCTGCCACTCACGTAATATATGAGGCTGTGCAGCCACACCAGCTGATAGATGCTTTTGCAGTCTAGCGACCCGCGTCATCCATGCTGAGGAGTCTTGCTTGTGTTCCTGGGTTCTCTGGGGCGCCTTGCCATGATGCAGACATGCACTTGAGGCACAGGACCAGGTGGTGCTGATGACACTGCAGCAAGTGCACATCACACGGATGCACGCCTGATGATATGCCCACATGCTGCAGAAGGCCCCTGTGCTGCCGCCAGGCGTGGACGACCTGACTGCAACTGATGCACGAGAGGAATGCCGTCACGCAGTGCTCAATCCACCTTATGGCATCTGCCCATTGGATGCCCATGCGCAGGCAGCCCACCAGCAGCGCTAGGAAGCCCAGGAGCCGGCGCCTACAGTGACCGCCAGTCCTCTTGCCCTTTAATTAAAGCCGGGTGATCATTCGATAGAACACAGTTGGTCGCACACCTGATGTGACCATCTGGTGCCGCCCCTGCAGACGGGCCTGACGCTGACGCTGGACGGGCGGTCGATGGCGGACATGATCGCGGACGGCCCTGAGGAGGACCGCCACCTGCGCACCATTGCCGCGCACACGTCCGCCTACATCACCCACGTCCGCCGCCAGCTCAAGCACACGCTGCCCAAGGCCATCGTGCACTGCCTGGTGCGCTCACCCTTGCATCAGACCTCACTCCTATGACGGGGTGCAGGGCTCCCGAAGCACCATCTTCCTGTTGTACCGAGTGCTGGAAGCAGTGGCATACGAGTCTCGAGGATGTTTAGACGTGGAACTCGTTGATAGGCTCACCATGACCCGACCACGGCGCGAAGACTGCCAATGCTCCCGCCGGCAGGTGATGAACGCCAAGAAGAAGCTGCTGGACACGCTGCACGAGGATGTGGCGGCCAAGGAGGACGGCGGCCTCAAGCGCCTCCTGGGCGAGGACGAGTCCGTCGCCAAGCGCAGGTCGGCTTCCATCCTGCCAGTTTTACAGACCCGCCTGCCCGGCCTGTCATGGTCTCACGGGGCGGGTTGCACCTGGTGGATGCAAGCACCTGTGGGCTGGCCCACCGCCCTGATACGCTGCTTGCAACCTGGACATCCCTTGTCACCTGCCAGACCATGACCTCTCTACCTGCCTCATTGACACTCCGTTCTCCGTGGTGCAGGGAGGAGCTGGTGGCGCGGCTGCAGATGCTGACCAAGGCGAAGGAGGAGCTCATGGATGCCAACTATTGATTGTGCGGCTGGCAGACCTGCGTTGCCGGACGCTGCGCTGGCTGCTGCACCCCTGTGCCTGGACCGTAGTGGGGCCATCCTGCTCTCAACCGTGCTGCACCGCCCACTATCTGCTGCTGGCCGCCAGAGGACATGCAGCGCTATCAATAGCTTGTTTGGTTCTGCAGGACACATTGGTGATTGTGTTTGCACGCTGGTTCGTGAGCTGTATGTGGTGGGAAACCCGGAACAGCACCAGGAGACTGCCTCTCTCTCAGCAAGCGCTACCGGATGTCAGCTGCTTCCTTGCTCAATCCTAAACATGCAGCAGCACCCCTGCCGAGGGACACTGCGCCCAATGACGCCTGCTTGCAGTACATTCTGACTTGACCCCGCCATGGGTTCACTTCGTGGATCTTATCCACCTGGGAATAATCCGCGGTTCGGTGAAGGGATCAGTTTTGGCAGACAGCACCAGCAGAGCCATCTCAGCCTGCGTTTGCAACTCGAGGTGTGTAGCAGCCAGATCACAGGCAGCAGGACCCATCTTCCGACAGCTGCATTCACAGTGATCTGCGGTTCTGCGCTGCTACCGATGCCCGTATCCTGGCTCGGACTTGACGTGAACCTAACCCTGATGCGGCCTCGACACTGAATAGTGCACATCAGGCAACAATCTACCCACTTCGATATGAACAACGTCGCAGCATGCCAGCCTGGCCCTATGGGCTACCTGCTCATGGCGTCGCCATCGGCAAGTGGCGGCGCACGGCAAGACCCCCCAGCCGGCAGTAGTGGCGCAGGCACAGCGGCATTCGTGTCCGCAGCCTCACGAATCCCCAACAGTGCCGATGGCACAGGTGACAAGGCAGCTCCGTCCCGTATACGCACGCAGATGACATTCTGTCGCGTCAGCTTGTGACACTGATGGTATGCGTGCGACTAGGCTGTGCAAGCAATTGCTTGCCACTTGGACCCACGCACAAGCATCGGCAGTCACACCGTTGTCGTGTGCTGCAGCATACACCAAGCTGCTGGCCTGACTGATCATGCATGGTATCAGCTGCCAATGCCCGTCTTGTGGGATGCTCCGCTCAGGGGCTGGCGGCAACCCCTGCGGCGGCGGAGCAGGGGCCAGTGCAGCGGCTGAGCAGCGCCCGCCGCCACCACAGCCTGCAGATGCTTGCGGCAACAGCTGGCGGACTGTGAAGTACATGCGGTTGACGAGACCCCTCGCACCACATGCAGTCCTCCCCAAGCGGCTGCTGCAGGAGCTCTTCTCCGATGGCCCGCTGCCACCCCGCATCCACATCTATCTTCTGGGGAGAGGCCAGCATCGGCCCCACCATGTGACAGTGCAGCCCGGCAAGGGCATAGATTTACCCAAGAGCTGCCGCAGGCAGATGGGCGAGCACCTGCAGCACAGGTCGGGTGAGCCCATGGAAAACAACAGCATCATGATGTTGCGGCGGGTCTTCCTCCGCGATGGCCGCATCTCAGCCAGGGCGCTGGGCGTCCAGCTCCTGCGAAGGCAGGACATCACGCCGGCGATCCAGCGTGAGGCAGACATGCATGCAGACTTCAAGTGGGCGCATCAGCGCAACGCCGCCAGCCGTCGAACCCGCCGCCAGGCGCCAGCAGCAGCAGGTGCATCCCATCAGCAGCATGCGCCCCAGCAGCAGCAAGCACCTCCCGGTACACATGTGTCTACCTGTCCAGTTCAGTGCACAGTGTATGGCTTGCATATTGTCCTCTCGCTGCACATGTGGGCTGATAGTCAGCAAAACATCAACCGCTGGATTTTTTTGTACCTCCTGTGACATTCAGTCCTGGTATGCTGGCAGGTGCACATGATGTTCCCCAGGTGAGGCAGCCACATTGGCTGCCGTATGCAGCGAATGCCTCATCTAGAGAGAGAGAGAGAGAGAGTCACAGCGTGCCTGCACCTGTGCAGCAGGTTGACACCTTTGAGCAACACCTCAATAATGTGCGTATGCTGTGCTCCTTGACCCTCGCACCCGTTTCCGATGTGCAGTCAGAGGCTGCTGACCTGCTGGCGGCGGCTACAAACTTTGTCGGTGCTGCACAGCAATGCGCAGCATTGGGGCGCCTGACACCCGGCTCGCAACCCTATGTACTATCATCGTGCTGCCGCGTATTCGACAATTCTGCAAAGGTACTCACCACAGCAGCGTCGCACCCGTCTTGCATACTATGCAATTGTGCATGGGCGGGGGTGTGGTGTTCTGCAAGCACCTGCTGAGTCGCGTGCTCCTGCCCGCAGATGCTGAATGCGGCCACATCAACGCCTTGAGTCCTTGCTTTTACGACCACACGTACATAGTTTTTCAGTGTTCAATAGTATACGCTTACTGCTGGGAGCTGGGTGTGGGCGGCGCCCTTTAGTTTGTGCATGAGACTGTGGCACTGTGCAGTACGATCTTCATTTATTTGCTCCGATGTGGATGAAAAGGTGCATGTTGACTAGCAGAGTAGTAATTTTTCAAAGGCGGGTCAGATGTGCATGGTGAGGTTGTCTCCTCTGTGTCCATGGCCAAGAGTCAGAGGGAAGGTCAGGTCAGGCATAAGTGGACGTCAACAAAATATACGGCGGCACGAAACCCTAGAAGTCTCAACAGCAGTGACGAGAGCTGCATGCTCTCAACGATCCAGCTGCATCCCCAGAGCATCAGATCCTGTTTGCATGTCACTTTGCTGAGTGCAGGATTCGGCTCAGCTCAGTCGCAACGTGACCGCGTCAGCTGGGAGCTGCCACATTGCATTCTCAGCATGTCGAACACCTTTGCAGGCGTGGTGGGTCTCATCAACAGGCTGCAGCGGGCCTGCGGGTCATTGGGCGAGCATGCAGGCAGCGACAATATCGCCAGTGCAGTGCCCAACCTCTGGAACCTGCTGCCTTCGGTGGTGGTGATTGGCGGGCAGGTGCGCAAGTGACGTGCATAGTTCTGTTCGTGCAAATGCCACCGACATGTATACATACCCCGATGTCTGGTATGTGCACTGGTGGGCACTCTCTTCTGGCTGCTGTGACACAGCCTCGTCCTGTCCGCTCACGTGGACCTTGCAAAGCACACTGCAACATGGCACTGCACCATGTGCCATTGCTGACGCTTTTCTATTATTGGGATGGAGCGGCATACACCTGCAGCGTGGTCCGTGCTTTGAGTCCTATATGTCATGTACCTGGGTTGCAGTCATCAGGCAAGTCTTCGGTGCTGGAGGCGGTGGTGGGCACCGACTTCCTGCCTCGTGGATCAGGTGCTGTTGACATCTAGGTAACAGCCCTGCCCAACATCAGACACGAGCTGTCTGCTCCCCTACATCACGGACCCAAAGAGGTTCTAAACATGCAACTTCGGCTGCCTATGTGCATCTGACATCTGACAGCAGCTGGTAACGAGCTCTGGCAGCACCTGCAAAAGCCGTAAAATGATCGTGAACGATGGGTTGCTGTAGCCCCTGATGAGCTGCAACGCGGTGCAGGCATCGTGACACGCCGGCCGCTGGTGCTGCAGCTGGTGCGGCTGGACGACCCGGCGGCGCGCGCGTATGGGGAGTTTCTGCATGTGGGGCCCCGCCACTTCTTCAGCTTTGGTGCGATGGTGCTTGATCATGCGTCGCGACGCATCCTGAGCCTTCGTGGCAGGCACAGTGCACAGGCTGTGAATCTTTTCGGAGTCAAAGGCCGCAAGTCATACACAGACCGTGCAAGGCGCCTATCGCCAAACAGCAGCCCTGCCTGCAGTTGAGGTCAGAATGTACCTCCCTGCGTACAGCATAGTGCCGCCTGTCAATCATACTGCAGACCCTTCTGTACCCTATTCATGTTGTGCTGCAGGTGAAATAAGGCAGGAGATTGAGGATGAGACGCGCCGGCATCTGGCTCGCGCCCGCAAGATGGTGTCGCCGGACCCCATACAGCTGGCCATCTACTCCCCGCACGTGCCCAACCTCACCATGGTCGACATGCCAGGTACACTGCTGCAGCCTGGAGCTCACTGCAGTCCCTGACGACCACGCAGAATTCCCTGTGAGAGCTGTCATCAGCACACGTAGCGAGGCTTGCAAATGTGGTGGCTGTGCAGCGGGTGTTCAGGATTGTGTCGACCCTTGTTTCCTCTGCTGACGGCAAGCCTGTCGGTAGCATCATTCACAACATTATACGATGCTATCTTTCGGCTGTGCTGCAGGGCTGACCAAGGTGCCAATCGATGGGCAGCCGCGCTCCATTGTGCAGGAGCTGGAGGCCATGGCCCGCACCTACATCCAGGTTGTTGATTGAAACACATATGGTCCAGTTTGCGATATGAAGACTGGCAAAACGAGGATGCTTCCATGTCTTCGGCCTGTTGTGCTGCTTGCAGGCTAGCATTAGGGTGAGGACCCGCTGACACGTGGCTGTTGTGTGTCAAACAGGGCGAGAACCACACCTGTGCAGGTGTTGAAGACAGCGCAGGCAGAGCTGATGGACGCAGCATACTAGGCCACCAAGTACACTCAGGCAGACAACAGAAGGGCATAGTGATGCGAGCTGAGTGGTGATGAGTGGCGGTCTTCGGGAGCAAAAGTTTGTTTCGATGCTCTTCACTGAGCAGCCTGCCACTTCGAGAGCACCTTTGTTGGCTGGGCTGCCCGTGACGACATGCAGGACATGATCACGACAGGCCTGCATGCAGTGTTGCTTTCGTTAAAGCTGCTGCTGCCTGATCAGTCAGCATACATGTGCATGACGCACGGAGCTGGCGCTTTAGAAAATAAGTTCACAGCTGATTGTCCCTGGCAGCACTGAGCACACTGTGTGCTTGTAAGCTTGCCATGCTGCGCCAAAACCACGAGCAGAAAGACCAGACTTCAGTGGGCACACTGCTTCCTCAGCATTGCATAGCGTGTGCAATGTCGTCAGGCTGGCAGCTCGCCAAACTGGTCCGCCTCGCTCGCAAAGAATTCGTTGTCGCGCACCACCATGTGATCCCGTGCATACTGGCTCAGCCGTACGTCCGGGTCCCCTTCCTCATCTATATCATACTCGGGGATGTACGCTGGCGGCGGCACCTGCTTCATCTGGACCCCTGCACGACACGGTCCGCAGTTGAGCGAGGCATCCTCAGGGAGGCAGTCTCCGAATGTGCGTTGTCAAAGTGTTGGCATCCCACCAAGGAGGATGTCATACCCTCTCAAGTGCTGCTCACCTGGCGCAAAAGACAGCTGGCGCAGGTTCTCCAGCACCGTCTTGCGGATGTGCTCGATGTCCGCCTTCTGGTTCAGGTTGTCCATCGACTTTTGCAGCCGCACCTGCGCGTTGTGACCCATAGTAACTGCTCTTTAGCCTGACGCTTTGCAGTGCATTGCACTGAGACGTGCTTTGCTGATATCAAGCACTGTGTGGGCTCCTGTCACGGTGCCAGACGGTGCATATCATGCACAATATGCTCTGTGCACGCTGGGTGCGTGTGCTTGTGGTGCTGTTGGCGCCGTCAGGTTCCAGTGTCAGGAGCAAGGGAGGGGTCGCTTTCCAGACGCTCACATTCAGCCGGTGGTCGGGCGCAAAGTAGTCGTAGTACTCGTGGGTGATGTGGGAGTGCGGGATCTCGTCCGGCAGCCCCTCGTCCTCGTCCACCAGGACGGCCGTCTCGTACGTCCAGCACCGCGCCACGTTGTTCTTCGTGTACCCTCCACCTGGCGTGCGCACCAAACCGCCACTTGGAACATGCACCACAGGGGCAGCGGCCCCAGGGAAAGTGGAGGCTCAGCGACAAGAAGTGGAAGTGGGCAAGCCAAGCTGGCAGGGCGCTCACCCCCAGTCACGAGCAGCGGCACGTTGAAGGCCTTCATGAAGCGGACCGCCTCAGCGTGGCCGGCGATCGACAGGTTGAAGCACCCCAGCCGGTCGTTGGCCAGCGAGTCGGCGCCTGCGGATAGGGCGATACAGGTTGTTGACACAGCTTGTTGCATCATGTGCAGGGACTCTAACGGATGCAACAATGGCTTGTGGGCATGTATGACTCAGGGTCGACTCGAGGGCAGAAGTATACAGCAAGCGGTGCCGCAACTGCGCACCGCACTGCAGCACCACAGCGCCGGGCGCAAAGGTGTCCATGATGCCCTGCATGATGGGCTTGAACAGGCGGTGGAACGTGGCGTCGTCCGTCCCGTCCCGCAGCGGCACGTTCACGCTGTAGTACTTGCCGTGCTTCTGCAGGAGTAGCAAAGCATAATGTTTGTTGATGTGAGCTGTAGCTGCATCGGTTGGTAAACGATGATGAGAGCGCCATGTCTGAGCTCAGCCACCGAGGGCTTCAGTCCAGACGAGGCAGCAGCAGACGAGGCAGCAGCGACCCTCAGGTCGGGTCCAGACTGGATCCCTGCAGCGCACCTCGCCGACGTCCTTCAGGTCGCCGGTGCCCGGGAAGAAGAAGTCCCCGAACTTGTGGAAGCTGACCGTCAGCACTCTGCGGAACACGGTTCGCCAATCCTCAAGCTGTGGGTTCAGACAGTGCACAGTCCTCGTAACACCTCGGGGCAGTCATGCAGGGAATGGTCTTGAGCCCATTTGAGGGCCTCTCCCAGACCACAGCCAGCAAGGTTCATGCCGCTGTAGTGTAAGCACATTCCACCTGTCGGTGAGGTAGAAGGCCTCCTCCACGCCGTCGCCGTGGTGCACGTCGATGTCGATGTACAGCACCCGCGCGTGCACCTTCAGCAGCTCCAGGATGCCCAGCACCAGGTCGTTCACGTAGCAGAATCCGCTGGCCTGCAGGCACACCGCGGTCAGTCTGACGGGTGTTAAACGCTGGCTGCAGGCAACTGCCTTTCAGGTGGCTGCTACGGCCGTGCGCAACAGGAGTGCAACTGCAGAGGATGCATCATGGCATGAAAATCTGTTGCGTGTCTCGAGCGTGAGCTGCCCCCGGTGCCATGGGGCAGAAGCACTCGCCCGAGAGCAGCATGTCAAGGGCCCAGCAGCCGTTGATTGCAGCAGCTGCGCACCCACCTCGAACTTTTTGGCGTGGTGCAGGCCGCCGGCCCAGTTGATGGCGATGTCCGCCAGCCCGTCGTTCAGCTTCACGGCGGCGTCCACCGACCCGCCTGCACAAACCGTCGCTTTCAGCTTGGAGCTGACAAGAACATCAACCTGACATGCATCATATAGCACTCTCATACAGACAGGCTATAGACTACGTGTGCCCACAACAGTGTCACCGGCGGTGATGCGGCAGAAGTCGAAGAGGTGCGGGAACACGGGGCAGTCCTCGCCCAGGTTGAAGCGCACCAGCTGCGCGTGGTGCGCCTGCACCATGAAGTGCCATGGAAGAAGCCTCAAGTGTAACCATGGAGTCTCCTGACACCTCGTTCAGCTTGTGGGAGTGCCTGAGATGGCTGAAGACAGGCATCGACCATCGATCGTCCATCACAGTGGGCAAGAGGTTCGAAAGGAAGAGGGAAAGGGAAACTGAAGGGGCACCTCCTGCTCCTCGGGGGAGATGCGCTGCAGGAACTCCAGGTACTCGGGGCTGTGGAACTGCGCCAGCTCCACCAGGTAGCTGCGCCGCGGCCGCTGCAGGGTGGGGCGGGTCGCGGCGGGTCAAACAGGACGGGTCAGACGAGACGGTTTCCAGGCGCTCTGCAGCCCCGCAGCGCTGTTCGGATGCAGTGGCTGTCATGAGGTGGAATGTGCACCGCATGCTGACCATGTGCCGCGCTGATAGCCCACGCTGGCGCTGTACGATACCGCATTGCAACACACACATTCTCATAGCACATGACAGCGGATGGATGTCAAGAGGACGGCGATTGGAGAGCTCACGTAGACCTCCATCTTCTCGTGCAGCCCGTAGCCCAGCACCAGCGAGTGCGTCATGCTGAGGCGGTGCGGCTTCATCGGGTGGTTGGGGCCGTAGTACATCGATCCCACCTCGCCTGCAGGGGTGAATGACAGTCCTGCAGCCTCAGGTTGGACGGCAAAGCGAATGCATGGCTGTGGTAAGCAGACTGCCGATGGCGATCCAGAAGGCTGTTGCGCAGAGCTGTGACTGTCCCATGGCATCAGTGACTCAGCGAGATCCACAGCGAGCTGCGCGGCACAAGCTTGTCATAGCGCTCACTGTCGTAGAAGTAGGCGACCCTGTCCTTCCGGGTCATGGCTGCCCAGCGTCAGCGCCGCCCCACTACCAGTTTGCACTTTGCTGCGGGCGCAGCTGCCGCCAGCTGCTTCTATGGTTCTACCGGGCGCCTGTACCAGGCTGCTGCCAGCGCCGCCGCAGCAGCGTGCCCGTGGCCCCTGCTGCCTCGCACGGTCGCCACATACTAGTGCGCCGGCAGCCGCTGCCGGTGTCGCGTGGCTCGTGTTTCAAGACTCAACCAGAACAAATCAGCTGGAATCAAGTCGTGTCAAGTGCGCTGGTGCTACGCCCTTCCGCCGGGGTGGAGTCCTGGCGCACAGTGCACCGCACGGTGCTAATTTGATTCACCTGACGCTGGGGTGGCAGCAGCTGCACAGTGCTGAAGGGTATGGAATGAGGCGCGATGAGAGATGGCCTGAGCAACCTGGATGATTGTTCCAACACGCCCAGACGGGCTGTTTGCTGGCAACCCGGGCAAACGCAAGGAGTGTGCAACCAGGGATGCGAGTATAAAGGTCCTCACTTGTGTATGATGTTGGCCATACACATGTCGAGCACACTCGATTTGCAACAACATGTGCACTCGCATTTCCTGTCGTGCACATGTCGAGGGCTGCCCGTACATGTTGGATGCAGGAAGTCACTGCGACTTCCTCCAAAGTACTGAGGCTGCAGGGCTTTCACCCTGTAATGTCCAAGCTGCACTCAACACTGAGAAAATGCTTGCCAGGGGCACGTGCTGCGTTCAGTGAGCACACCGCAGTACCTCAGAGACGACCTTAAGACTCGTGCCCATGTCTACAAGGCAGTGTGCGACGCTTAGGCGCTCGCCTCTGCGCACAAGATGAGGCCAGTGTGACGGGCCATCAGGGCCTGAGGCCGGGCCCAGGCATGGCAGACAGGCCCCCTGGCCCCTGGGGAGGTCAGGTACGACTGCTTTCACTTACCGCTGTGGATCGCTGTGTCTTATGAGCCTCTTGGCTTGGCAGAGGTGCTCTTGCCAAAGTGGATGTCTCGCTACTAAACCCGCCAACCGGGTAGTCCGCTCACCGTCTTCAGATCTGCCCACAGGCCAGAGGTGGCGACCCTCATCCTCGCTTCCACCGTGACGGCCGCGGCTTCGACAAGGTGGGCCCTTTTTCCTTGTTTCTGCCGGTCAGGGTGCTGTTCACGTGACCCACTCATCACTGCTCATCGCTTCAAACGCGACGCCAGGATGCCCTGTCCACCATGCACAGGATATCAGCGCTGGGCCTGGGGCACGAGGCTGGGGCGGCAACGCCGATGAGCCAACGGTCGAGCGGCCCTATCAGCCCCACTTTAGGCCCCGGTCGCCTCCCGACGCCGGGCCGCCGCCGGGCTTCGGCATGCCGCCGGGCTTCGGAGGACAGTATAATGGCGGTTTTGACACCGATGGCAAGGCGTCCGGCTTCCACGGCAGGCCGGCACCAGGTCGACACGCAGGTGTGGATCGAAGCGGATGTCTCGCCTGCATATCGCCAATTCTGCACCTGGTCGGGTCCGAGCCAACTCAATGTGCTCTTCATGATGTAAGGACTGATCTTGATGGTCCGTCGGCGATGATGTGCTGGGTCCTCCAACGTGGCGTTGTTCGTTTCCCAGCAGCGGCCCCCGACGTACCTGTTCAGGTGGCAAGCATCTTGTACTGCAGCATCACAGCACAGCGTTTGTGTTGCTGGCACAGGGTTTGGCCCCGAGCGCACCCGCAGCTTCCCAGGCCCGGACGAGCGCGAGGGCTTTGGCGGCGCTGGCCCCGCTGCAGGGTGGCCCCGGGGCGCCCGCCATGACGAGCGGCTGCCGCCGCCGCCCCTCCGGCGGCGCAGCGGCGGCAGGACCCACGCGGATGACGGCGCAGCTCCTGCCGGCTTCGAGCTGCCGGGTCCGCCGCCGACGGCAGGCCCAGAGGGCGGTGGCGGAAGCGGGAAGCGGTCATCCCGCCGCAGTATCCGCGAGCGCAGCCGGGGGCTGGGCAGGTCGTCAGCGTCGGAGCGCGATGCGCCCAGGCCGGAGCCTGGCGCTCCTCGCGATGCGCCGTCGCTGCTGCCGCCGCCGCCGCCCCGCCACAGCTCCCCAGGTGAGTGCTCTGCACAACAGCAGCACGCACCAGCATGTGCTTCCAGTGTCGTGAGCACGAAAAGTGGCAACATACCGGCATTGAGTGCTTTAAATCTCGGACGATGAGACAGACTGCCTACTGGCTAGTTTTGCAGCCATCGTGATGTTTTCGTGCAGTTGCTGCCACCGGTGGGATGCCGCCCTCGACCGAGCACACGCCTGCCAAGGGCCGCGCATCGCTGGAGCCTGGGCAGCTGCCGCTGTCACCAGCCGCCGGCATGCCTGGGTCCCCTGCAGCGCCTGCAGCAGCCGTCAAGGCCGAGCCGCAGCAGGAAGCTGCTGCACTGGTTGGTGCGCTGCCGCCGGGGTTCGCAAGCGGCCGCGGCATCAGCCCCGACCGGCAGTCGTCAGACGCTGACTTGGCAGCGGACGTGCAGGGGGCAGACGGCAGCAGTGCACCCAAGCGGCGGCGCCTGGGCTGGGGCCAGGGTCTGGCGCGGCGCCGCGGCAGCCCTGACACCGTGCAGTGCAAGCCCAAGCCCGACGCGGCCGAAGCAGGCATCGCAGGTGCTGTAGACGCGGCGGCAGGTGTTGAGCCGGCAGCACCGCAGCCACGCCCAGAAAGCAGCCATGCAGATGGCATGGCAGCCCCGCAGCCAATGCAGAACGGGCACGCAGAGCCAGCTCAGATGCTGGCAGCGGGTGCGGATCCTGAGCAGCCGCCGACGCCCAGGCCGCCGCTGCCCTCGAAGCTGGAGCTCATGTGCACAATGGAGAAGGTGCGGGCCGCACGAGCGGCGGCTCCGCCACTGCATGTGTCATGTGCAGGCTGGCCCCTGATGCCCCACATCGCAAACGTTCCGTGGCTGGCATTGCTGTGGCCTGAGATGTCCGTGTGTGGTGGCAGACGCCTTTGGGCTGTGACATGGCCAGCCTGCCGACTTGATTTCGCTTGCTGCAGGTGGATGCGGATCTGTCGCACATCGAGGCCGAGCTGGCGGCGCTGGCGCTGCAGAAGCGCAAGGCGGAAGCCGCAGCGTCCACCGCCGCTGCGGTTGCTGCACAGCACGCAGGTCAGCCGGCGTCATCTGTGGGCTGCTGCCTGTTCTGTCTATATGCAGCACAGTACTCGTGCGCATGTCCAGCCTGCAGCTTTCGGTGTGCACGCTGCAGCTTGTCGGCCGCCGCCGCTGCCGCCGCGGCCGCTTCCTGCTTCCCCGCCGGCGCTCGCGCGCTCTGAGGAGGTGGAGCTGTCGACGGAGGGCCTGGTGGCGGGACTCTCAGCGCTGGCGGCGCAGGACGGCGGGTTCCCCGGCGACATGCACACCCCGGCCGACCCGGCGCCCATCGCGTCGTCGCCCCCTGCAGAGGCCACGCCCCTGCGCAAGCGGCTGCTGCAGCGCCACAGGGTGTCCTCCGGCAGCAACGCCTCGCCGGCGGCGGCGGGGGCGGCGGCGGATGAGGTGATGGCTGAAGCTGCCGCGCCAGCGGCGGCGGATGCGGTGGGCGCGGCCGGTGGCGGCGGCCCTGCAGCGGTGGGGCCCGATGATGACGAGCTGGCGTTCGCTGCTGAGCTGCTGGCGCTGCCGGAGATGACCGAGGTGGGGCTGCCTGGCTGCTTGCACGACTGGTGCACAGTGCAGCAGCTCCAGCGAGTCGACGCAAGTGCTACACACTTGCATGACCAGCAGGGTCACCTGTTGCTCACTACCGACTGTGCCACTGCTGCTCCTGGCCTGTTATGGCACAGCCGCGGCTTTGTGATGTCGCACTGTCCCGCTGTTCTGCGCAGGTGCGGCAGGGGCAGCTGGAGGGGACGGCGGCGGTGCTGCGGGGGCGGGTGGGCGACCGCAAGGCCTGGGTGTCCGCGGTGCTGGCCGCCAACTGGGGCGCGGCCGCCCGGGCGCGGGCCGCGCTGCACCCCGCGCTGCCGGACGCCCTGCGCCGCCGCGCCGACCCCGACGCCGCCCTGTACGCGGAGCCCCAGGTGAACCCCTACAGCCCAGCCGCGTGAGCATCGCCGTGCCCTGGTGCCTGGTGGGATGAGGTCCACCACTTGTAGGATGCACTGCCGCGCCGGTGTAGGCTGTCCAACCGAGGGACCGTGCAAACCCCCATCGGCACAGGCACGAAAGATGGTCGCAACTTCTCCTCAACCATCCAGCATGCCACATCCTCAGCCACTCGTTCCGCCGCTTGGCCGCACACCTCAGCCCGTGTCTCCCGCGCCGCACACCTTTGAAGTTGCAAGCCGTGCGCAGGACCTGGAGCGGTTCCACGCCAACATCGCGGCGCACGCCGCCAAGGGGCCGGCGCTGGCGGCGGCGCTGGCCGCGCGCCGGGCAGAGGCGGCCCGCACCAACTGGGAGCTGGGCCTGGAGTACAAGTGGCGCTTCGAGCGGCTGCGGCAGCGGGTGGACGGTGCGTCGTGCTGTGTGGAGCCAGGGTCCAGGGATTCAGGGTTGAGAGTGCCTCCTCGCCTGGAGTCACGTCCGGCGCTTTTGAGCGGCTGCGGCAGCGGTTTGACAGTGAGCGCGGACTCTGCAGCTTGCAAGTCTGCAGAGGGAGCTTCCTGATGTAGTCGAGCGCTTGCTCAGCATCAGCACTGCAGCCTCATGACACCATGTTTGCCAGCAGCCCTGCAAACAGACGTGTGATAGCAAGCATCCTAGCCACAGCAGGCGTCCTGGGCGGTGAAGTTATGCTGTGCACGACGAACAACTTGCAAGCTGACACTGGGTGTAGCGAACAATGCGCAGCGGCCAAGCGGGCGGCGATCGCGGCGCGGGGCGGCCTGTTCCGCACCAGCAGCAGCCGCTCCGGGCTGGGCTTCGGCGGCGCGGGCTGGGCGCGCTCGCACCACGAGGAGGCGCAGATGCTGCAGCGGCTGCAGGCGCTGGAGCGCATGCGCACCATGTGCCAGGTGCGACGCGGCCCTGCAGCGGCTCCGAGGGTGCTCTGCTGTTGACGATGCTCAAGCAGTTGGTGGCAGATCTGCTCTCGCTGCGCCTGACCTGAATTGCAGCATGCAGCAGTGCGCCAGCTGCCCTGGCTCCTGCGCACCCCGCCACTCTGAGTGCATGTCGGGTCGGACCGCTTTGTGTCGCCATGTTGCCACCGAGCCTGCGGACTCGATGTTCCCGCCGCCTGCCGGGCTGCAGTGCCCGGCGATGCAGACGGACGGCCGGGAGCGGGCGGCGCGGCGCTTCGTGTCCCGCAACGCGCTGGTGCCCGACCCGGTGGCGGCTCTGGAGCGGGAGCGGGGCACCGCCGCCTGGACGCCCGCCGAGCGCCGCATCTTCCTCGACAAGTTCCTGCAGTTCCCCAAGGTGCGTGCGCCGTCGCACTGTGTGCATCGCATGTCCAGCAGCCTCGATGTGTTGCCCATGGGCTGAGGTTGCAGCCAGCACTCCAGTGAACGGTGCCGGCAGATGTTAAGATTGCTGCTCCACCATGCGCCGATACCATGTTTCGAACATGCACCTCCACTGCATTGCATGTGTGCTGGAAGCTTGTCATCAGTAGACATGACTCTGGCAGAGTGAAGCGTCAGGTGACGCAACCCAGTTCATCCCAGTTCAGTTCCCATGCAAAGCAGAGGCGCGCTGCGCCACAGTACAGAGGCCCACACCAGCAGCCGGCTGGTCAAGTCGCCACTTCCCCAGCAGCGCTTCACTGCGAGCGCAGGACTTTGTGCGCATCGCGGCGCACCTGGACCGGCGGACGCCCGGCGACTGCGTGCAGTTCTACTACCGCACCCAGAAGCTGGACGAGTTCGCGGCCGTGCGGCGCAAGCTGCAGCTGCGCAAGCGCCGCATGCAGGTACTGGATGCCCGCAAGTCAAGGAGTGACTGACGGGTTTCCGCGTTCTCATCCACACGGTCAGGACGGCGCACCTCTTGCTCGCCTCCAGCCTAGGCCACAGGCTCCAGCCTGGACCGCGTCTGGAAGATACTTGACTGCATGGTGTGTCCTGCCCCGCAGACGGAGTCGCGGGCGCGGCTGCCGGCGTACCTGGGCGCCAACTGGGGGGCGGCCCCCGCCGCGCGCCTGGCGCTGCCCGCGCAGGCCGCCGCCGCCCCCGCCGCTGCAGGTGCCGCGCCGCCTCCTGTGCGCCAGCACCCGCCTGTGTGAAGCTGCCTGCAACCTGCTGTTTGGGTGGCATCAGTGGGGATGTCACACTGGCAGCAGCGCCCGCAGTCGCTTGGGCACAGCGCTGGGGCTGTCACCCTGCTTCCGTGGCCCCGAGGCAGCTGCTGCACCCGCTGCTCCCCAGCCACTTTCCAGACGGCAGCGCCCGGCACCCTGTAGGACGTCAGATGCTCGATACCCCACCTGAGTACCAACTTTTAGCCTGCTGCGCAGGACGCGCGGACGCTGCGCCCCGGGCCGCGCACAGGGCGGCCGGCAACCGGGGCGCCGCGCTGCCGCCGGGCGCCATGGGGCTGCCCGGCGGCCCCGGAGCGCCCGGGAAGGGCGCCCGCTCCTTCCAGCAGCCCGGCCGCCGGCTGCAGCCGGCGCTCCCGGGCGGCGCGGCGGCGGCGCCGTACGGCGACGCGGCCGGCTACCAGCCGGCCGTGCCGGTGAGCAGCGTGTGCTGAGGATTCTGCGATGAAAGCCTGTGTTCTGGCTGGCCGCTCAGCTGGCGGCGGCATCCAAACGCTGACAGCTGTGGAGGGCCACTTCAGGGCCTCCTGGGCATGGCGGCATTCTCGCTGGGAGATGTGTTGCAGGCGTCGTCCGCAGCGCCCGTCTGGTGTACGCTGACGCCCCCCGTGTCTGCTGCAGGGTGGCCTGGGCGAGGCGGGCCCCCTGCGGCGGGGCGGCCCCCCGGACGACGGCGGCCTGCCGCCTGCCGAGCCGGTCTCGGGCGCCTGGACAGAGGTGCGCGCCAAACAGTAAACCCTAGTCTGCACTGCAGACACCCCAGCGCCCTTTGAGCGTGTGCTGCCACCTGTGAAGCGGTGCGACAGCTGCCATGGCACTGTGGAGCACCCACCCTGCCATCGCTTGGGTGGCCTTGCACTGCTCCCGCAGCATGGGTATGCGGCATGCCATGGTCGACACATATACTGTTTGAGACTGCACTCCCCTAAGAAGCACATTCACATTTGCAAAGTTCACCTGCCAGGCGGATGAGGAGGCGTTCCTGGAGGGTGTGCGCCAGCACGGGCGCGATGCGAAGCTCATCGCGCGCGACATGGGCAACCGCACCATCGGCGCCGTCAAGAAGTTCTACCAGAAGAACCGCAAGTGCGCTGCGGCTGATCCTGGCCCCCGTGCCTCATGGTGGCCCGTTCTCCATGCAGACGGACGTGTGCATGCATGTTCGTACAGTCAGTGTGTCCTATGCGAGTGTCCCCTTGAACCTCGACGTCCTCTTGGTCATCGTGCGTTCGCCCCCCTTGCAGGCGGCTGGGTCTGGACGAGCTGGTCGAGGAGCGCGCGCTGGCACGCCGCGCCGCCTCCATGGCCGCCTCCGGCAGGTGCGTCGCTGAGCAGCGTGTGCTGTGAACTTGGGGTCACGTGTGGCACATTCTGCACGTGCTGAGTCAGGCGCCAGCGCCAGCATGAGGTCTGCGGAGGTTGGAACCGGGCCTGAAATGCAATTTTATATGTGTGCAAATTCCTTCAACCTGGCAAACCCTGTCCTGCAGCCGGCAGCCGGCGGCGGTGCAGCCGTCGACGCGGGTGGCGGCGCAGCACGCTGCGGCGGCCCTGGAGCGGCAGCACGCCGCGGCGGCCCTGGAGCGAGCCGCCACGCCGCCCGCGGCCGACCAGGGCGCGCCCCGCTTCCAGGACCCGCACCAGCAGCAGCAGCAGCAGCAGCAGCAGCAGCAGCAGCAGCAGGATGCTCAGCAGGCGCAGCTGCTCAACGAGCACCGGTGCGGCTCCGTCCTTGCACACTCTCGCACGAGCATGGAGCACCCCGCACGTGCGACGCAGCAGGGGCGTGCTGACTGCTGCGCTTGCGACTGTGCAGGACTGCAGCCGAGCAGCAGCAGCTGCTGGCGGCGTTCGCGGCTGGCGGCAACAATGCAGAAATCCTGGCCGCGCTGGCCGCTGGCGGGTAGGGCCACGTTCCTGCTGACTGTAGTGGATTTTCTTTGCTGAACGATGGTGGCATTTTAAACTACACTGGTTGTGTGTGTGTTACTATCCCATCGCATGGTGCTTTGCAGCATGGACGTTTCGGCGCTGCTGGCGGCTGCAAACGGCCCCGCCAGCATGCAGCACCAGCACTATGCCAGCAGCCAGGCCGAAGCCTTCCAGGTGACCACCGCATGCCAGCTGGCAGCCCTGCATTTTTACTTCTGGGGTTCAGCCACCGTGCAACACACACACCCGTGTCCGGCTGTGCATGTGTCAGGTTGCACATGCTGGGTTGCAGTTTCCGACTGCAATGGGTTGTTGCCACCCTGCAGGCGCAGCAGTTGCTCGCGCAGCTGTCGGCGGGACAGCACCATGCGGGGGCGGACGCATTCGCGGGCCTCGCGGGCATGCTCAGTCCGGAGCAGGCCGCGGCGCTTGCGGCCGTCCAGCAGCAGCAGCAGCAGCAGGCGGTTCAAGCTGCCATGTTGCAGGTAGACTGCTGGTCTGCAGCCGATGCACCAGCATTTCCCGCTGCGGCCTGCTCTCCTTTCCAGCGGCAGCGTCGCAACATGCGCACACTGGGTGCGTGCATACATGAGGAACACCAGATGAAGCGGTGCTGCTGTGTGTTCTTGCAGGCCCACATGGCGGGGATGCTCTCCCCGCAGCAGCAGCAGCTGCTGATGATGGGGCTGTATGACGGCGGCGGCGGCGGCGGCATGCTGCCTGCTGGCGTGTCACACACGGCGGGGCTGCCAGCATTCCCCGGGTCCGCCGGCTTCCCCGCATCAGCGCCCATGGTCAACGGCGGCTTTGGCGGCTTTGCACCAGGTGTGCGTCTGCTCCTTCTGACAGCAGCCTGCATGGCAAGCTCCAGCACAGAGCCGCCTGCAGCACGACAGCTTGTCCCGGCGTGCTGTGCATGTTACCACACATGTCTGCGGTCGATGGAAGGGCGTGTGGGTCCTGACTGTCCAGGGCTGCACCCGGGGTACCAGCAGCTGGGCTTTGGGCAGCGGCAGCAGGAAGCGGAGCACCAGGCGCTGCTGGCGGCGCTCGCGTCCCCTGGCGGGGCCGCCGCCCTCTCCCAGCTGGTGAGATTGTCAGTCAATTACGAAGTGCAGGCGACTCTGCATGGTTGGGCGCTGGCTGCAATGAATACTGTACCACTATTGGGGTTGAAGGACGCTATTCATCTGCTTCATGCGCCTGCCACAGCGTCCGGCAAGCACAACGCGCGAAGCTGGCGCCCGCAAGCAGCTGGAAAGCCTACTCTATACTGACTGACATCAGAGCTGCTTCCCGCAGTCGCCGGCGCAGCAGCAGGCGCTGGGCGAGGAGCTGGCGCGGGCAGGGGGCAGAAGCGGCAGCGGCAGCGGGGAGGGGCTGCAGGGCCTGCTGCACGCCGGCAGCGGCGGGCTGCCGGGCGACGCCCCGCAGCAGCAGCGGGCCCCCGCCTTCTGGTCCGTTGCCGAGAAGGGCGCCTTCCTGGACGTCTTCAAGGTGGGCCAGGTCGAGGGGCTCTGGGCGCCTGTGCAGCAGTTCAGCTTCAGGCTGTGTGCAGTCGGGCAACGCCTCGAAGCACGTCTGCGAGCATGCTGGGCAGCCGCTGCAGCAGCGCTGCTCCCTGAGGGTACCGACTGCAGGCTTGGCGGTCGGTTGATCTAGCGCCAGTCGGGTGGAGGCGCCAATAGGTTGCGAGCCGGCTTGGGGGTGCGACGCCCCGAGCGACGTCGTCTGGTGTGTCTTCTGCAGGCATACGGGAGGGACTGGGACCGGCTGGCGGCGGCAATACCGGGCAAGACCCGCACGCAGATCAAGAACTACTTCCAGGTGCGGCGTTGAGCATGTCCCATCATGTTGCACATGCATGCAGTGCGTGGTGCAGGGTGCATCTGTCTGCCCGCTGGCACGAGGTTTTGTCGCCAGTGGTCGTGCTTCGGGCGGTACGCAGCAGCCCCGGCTGTTCAGGAATGCGGCTTGCAAGCCTGAGTTGAATCTGTGGCGAGCGAACATCATGGCAAACCTTGCCAGTGCCATGACACGAAGTGCGCGGTGCATTGCATCCTGCAGAACTACAAGAACAAGCTGGGCCTGGAGGGGCTGCAGGGCGAAGACGATGCCGCGCACCTGCTGGACGACGACGGCCGCGCAGCCAAGCGGCTGCGCCTCGGCAGCGGCGGCCAGCTGGAAGGTGCGCCTGCTCTGAAATACACAATGATACATTTGAGAAGTATGTGTGAGACGTGAGGATTCCAGGGCGTGTTCATTTCCTTGTATGCCCTGCTACTGTCGTGAAGTCACTGCGTGCATCGCTCGTGTCTGTGGGCAGCTGCTTGCATGATCCCACAAGCCCACCAGCGTCGGGGGCAGCCCCGTTCACAGCTGCGACACGCCGCTGGTTGCCAACCTGCGGTCATTTGCAACGAGGCACGGGTTCATGGGCCCTGCGTGCGCTGAGCTAGTGCACACGCGCCGCCGTGCAGATGATCTCAGAGCCACGTCGGCGGGCGGCGGGCTGCGCCGAGGGAGCGGCAGCGCCGACGGGGCGCCGCAGCTGCGCTGGGGGCGGCGCGGCAGCGGCGAGGCGGCGGCAGGAAGGCCCGGAAGCGGCAGACCCCTCGGCAGCCCGCGCGGCGCCCGGCCCGGCACCACCAAGCGCGCCTCCGACACCGACGTGCTCATGGCCCTGCGTGAGTCCCCCAAGTGCTTCCTACCCTGCTCTGACGACCATGCTTCTGCTGTTGGCTCCACTGCTGCACTGCCAGTTTTAGTCGAGTGTTGACACCCGGCTTGTCAAAAGCGGTGTTATGACTGCATGTCGGGACGACACGGTGCCAGGTTCAACCTGTGCAACCCTGAAAACACAAGCAGTTGTGGTTGGTTTGGTGCGCAGGCCACGCGGAGGGGCGGCAGGCCGGCCCCGAGGCGCTGGCCGCGATGCTGGCGGAGCAGCAGCAGCTGGCCGCGCTGCGCCAGGCCCAGCTGCAGCAGCAGCAGCAGCGGGACATGGGAGCGGCGGTGTGGCACGCCTCGGCGCCGCAGCAGCGCCACGGCTTCCAGGTGACTCGCCGGTCCTCAACACTGCCAACGCGGATATCCGACACGCACTACACAACTGCCCAGTCTGAGCCATGCGTGTTGATGTCTGGCGCTGATCGTGACTGCACCATGGTGTCACACATGAAATATTCAGGATTCAGTCTGCAGCGTGTGTGAGACGAAGCAGATTCTGAGGTCTGTTGCATGCCCCGCCCGTGCAGCTGGACCAGCCGCTGGCAGGGTTCGGCTTCGGTCAGCTCGGCCGGGGGGTGGATGATGACGGCGCTGCCGCGGCGCCGCCACAGCTGCACCACCAGCTCCAGGCGCAGCTGCAGCAGCTGCACCAGCAGCACCAGCAGCTGCAGCACCAGCCGGCGTACCAGCACCCGCACCCGCAGCAGCCGCCCATGGGGCTCCATGAGCTGCTGGCCGGAATGTGCAGGTAGGGCCCGGACAATGCTCATCTTACTCGCAGCCGGCCTTGAGTCGGATCTGGGATGCAGAGTTGGCCTGTGCAAGAGCGGCGGCTTTGACGCCACTCAGGGAAAGTTGGTCGCCATGGCTGCACAGCATCAGCACGAGGAACGAGTGACAAACGAGCAGTTCAGATCAGACATCCTTACCACACCTGCAGGCCTGGCTTCAATGGCGGCGGCGGTGAGGAGCGGTCCAAGACTGCGCCCCCCGAAGAGGCCGCGGGCTTCAGGGGGGGCGGCGCCGATGCTGCGGAGGCGCCCGTGGGTCCCCAGCAGCCTGCCCGCCCGGCACATCCCACCTTCCAGGTGCCTCTCCTATGCTGCATGTGTAATTTTTACTGATCGGGCGCATGAGGGCAAGCTGGGATGACACCAGGCCCCTGAGTCGACACCACCAAGGACGACTGGGTGCAAACCCTCTTTGACCAAACCTCAGCACAGCTGTGATGCCTAAGGTTGAGGTCCGCACTGGCAGTGCGGAGCCCACTTGTACGAGGCCCGTGTTTTTGACGGGACAACCCCTGACGACCCGTATTTTCAAACCCCGGCAGGAGCTGCTGGAGGCGCACAGCGTGCAGCGGGCGCGGTCGGACCCCACCGCCGGGACCGCCGCGCCGGCGCCGCCGCGCAGGTCCCCGCTGCAGCCGCGGCACCAGCAGCAGGGCAGCCCTGCAGCGTCGCCGGCTGGACCCGCATCGCCGGCCGGCAGCCCTGGGGCGGCAGCCGCGCCCGAGGGCCTGGACGCCGCTGCAGACGCCGCCATAGCTGCGGTGTGTTTCTCCAAACCCAGAACCGTCCCTTGCACGCCCGGACTCACACGCCTCAAACCTCTCCGCGAAGCCTGTATGCCCGTTTTCGTTGTGGCGTCCAAAGCCAGGGCCGCATAACCATATCCTTACTTCGTCCTTACATGCTCAATGCGGCACTTCCCCTTGCCATCACTCGAACCCTTGCCTGTGGTGCAGAACGCGCGTGCCGAGGAGGGGCCGGGCCGGCCGCTGCTGTCTGTGGGCGGCTTTCTCCGTCCAGCGCCGCCGCCGGCAGCGCCTGCTGCCGCCGATGGCGGCCCCGCAGCGCCGGCGGCGGCGACAGATGCGCCGCACGCAGCTGCCGCTGACACCGGACCAGCATCTGCGCCGCCTGCTGGCGCACAGCCGCAACCGCAGGCGCCACAGCAGCCGGATGCTGAGGCAGACGCGCCTGCAGATGGGCAGCAGGCGATGGAGGTCGATGAGCCTGGGCGGGCCGCTGGCAGCATGCCGGCGGCAGCACCTGCACCTGCTTCTGCCTCGGACGCAGGGGCGCAGCTGCCCTCAGGGCCGGCTGCGGGAACACCAGCGCCGGCGGCGGCTGCTGCAGCACACCCAAAGGCAGCCGTGCAGCAGGCGCTGCCGCCAGCAGCAGTAGAGCAGGCCGCAGGTGCTGAGCAGCCCGTGACTGCGATGCAGCCAGCGGCAGCTGCAATGACGGGCGCAGCGGCAGCAGCAGCAGCAGCAGCAGCACCGCCGCTGGGCGTCGGCGGGTTTCTGGCGGCGGTTGTAGCGCCGCCCTCGCCAGCGCCCACCCTGGAGCCAGCTGCCGCGCCGCCTGCAGCCACGCCAGCAACGCAGCCGCTAGGGCACCAGCTGGCGGCGGCAGCGGCTGCCTCGACAGACGGTGCAGCTGCACCGCTGGCTCCAACCTCAACGGCACCCAGCAGCGCTCATCCGCCACAGGCGCCCGCCGCACCCGCAGAAGCCGCTGAGCCGGGCAACGGCACGCAGCCGCCCGCAGCGTCGCCCCCTGCACACCCTGCCGCCGCAGGAGCGCCTGAAGCGCCGCCGCCAGCAGCGGTCTTGCTCGGGCAGCAGCCGCCTGTTGACCCTGCAGACGCAGCCGCTGATTTAGGAGTTCCGCAGGTACAATCTGCGACGGCAGAGCCGCCGCCTCATGGAACCGTCGCAGCGGGCGGCGGTGGGGGGGTGGCACCGCTGCAGGGTGGCGACGCCTCCGACGCCGCAGGCGGTCCCGCAGGGGCGGCTGCAGCTGCGAGCATGGCACCAGCTGCCGGACCCAGTCCGTGACCGCGCCGTGACTGGATACAGATCACTACATGCGACCCGGTGTCATAGTGGAGTCCTGGAGAATGGCAGTGCTGCGAGAATGCGTATGGCTGCTGTCTCTGCGGTTTAGTGCTGCGAGAGTGGGACATCTGTGCGATGCTCATTTGGAACCGTGCCGGTCACTCTGCTGCCTTCTGGCCGCTAGCTGCATGTGTTGCAGGAGTGACAGGCAGGACAGCCCAGCGTTGCCACAGCAAACGAGTTCACTTTCTGTGGCCCTGACACCTGTGCAGTTCAGATGGGCGGTGCAGTTTCAAGCTCACACCACACAAAATACAGTACGCAATCGACTGCCAGCCAAATTATCACACAAACACTTGCTTGTGCATGATGTGCATGTAGTCGTGTGTCATCACCTCAACAGTCTCTTTTGACAAGCCGAATGATTCACGAATCTCAGTGCGCTGAGTATGATAACTCCCAACGGTCATCAGACACTGCCAGAAATTGGTTGGTATCCAGCTTTCAACTAAAGCACAACGATTATATATACTTACCTAGCACACCTACACAAGCACCACATTCTTGGTGCCGCCACTGCAGCAACCTACTGCCTTTCTACACAAAGCGACGCAGGGTAAGCACGTGCAGGTGGTTTTGCCATCTTCTGCAGCCTGCCGTCCCCCGTATGAGGGCGTGTACTCTGCAGTGTGTGCAGACAGCGGCACTGTCAGGACGCCAGCATTTGTATAGCAGTTGTTCAGTGCCTCGACATGCTGGCATCAGCACGCACAGCCAGCATACAGCGTTGCAGCCGGTCATGCATCATGCTCGGAGGAGGCGAGGCTGTGTCGCATCCTAGTGCCCTCAAAACCATGAATTGTGCCCGTCCCCACACACCTGCTGGGTACCCTCTGTCACACGAGGAGCTTTGCCGCAGCGCATGGGCGTGCTCCATGCCTGCTTGCACGTCCTGTTCGCTCGCCCCATTGACGCGGGCGCTGTCCAAATCGGCGCGTGCAGCATCGGCATCTCCGCGGTCAAGATGGACCTGCATCATGGGCTACATCGTCGTTAGCAGCCGGCTGCAGGAACATCACCCAGATGAGTTATACAAGAGGGGAAGGCTCAGATTACCAGATTGACCACACTTGATAGCAGATGCAGGATTGCAGTAAAGTTGGGCTGCAGATTACCTTGGCGCGCAACAGGTAGGCGCTGCGCAGGAAGCGCGGGTCGACGTACTGCCGGTCGAGAATGGACAGTACAGCCGTGCAGAGTCCGATGCAGTCCTCGTGCCGCTGCTGACCCAGCCTGCAGCGTGCGAGCCTCAGCCGGCAGGGCAGCAGCAGGTCCCACCAGCGGAGGTTCTCCTCCATGTCGCCTGCAGACGCCAGCCAGGTCGCTGTGCAGGAGTCGCACACTTGTGACTGACAAGTTGTTCAGCAATCGGCCTTGTCGCTGTAGACGCAGGCATGCAGGCATGCGCATGAGAGCAGGGAAGCTGCAGAAGCTCGCGCGGTGGCGCACCCGCCTCCAGCAGCTGCAGGGCGGCTGTGTATTTGCCGGCTGCGGAGCTGACGTTGCCCGCCTCCACGAAGTTGTCGCCCTCCACCATCAGGTGCTCGCACCGCTCCAGGCTGGTGAACTGGTACTGCTGGTCGGCCGGCGCCTCGACGACCCACTCCGCCTTGTAGCCCTGCACCCGCGCCATGTAGCCCTCCCGGCGCACGCCGTGGCTGTGCACGGTCAGCAGCCTGCGGTGATGTGCACACAGCCCAATCGCGGCGTCGCTCACGCCGGCAGCATGTCAGCCCTCCCGGCGTGACTTGGATGCAGCCCAACTTGAGCAACGGGTGATATGACCAGATCAAGCTATGCTCCGCAGCAAGGTGCGCACTGGACGGATGTGCCGGGCAGGGGGACGCCGTTGATGAGCGGGGCGCGGGAGAAGTCCCTGCTGCTCTCCTTCAGCCACTTGGTGAGGCAGTCGAAGCAGTAGGTCATGGAGCAAAAGCCCTGGTGCGGGATCAGCACCGGGTCCTGCGTGAGGGAGTGCCAAGCAGGGCGGGTCACCATCAAGTCCTTTTGTCCGCACAGATTAAAGGTGTATGCAAGTCTCGGTGGACCGCCTGATCTGGGCACAGGTCGTTCCCTATGATGGAACGACCTGGAGACGTGCTGGCCAGCTTGAGCCTGGTTGAGTGCACGGTGTGCATTGTGAGGAGCGCCTTGACAGGCGAGCTCACCGTTGGGATCTCCAGGCAGAACGGGCACGGCGGGCACTGCTGCTGCAGCTCTGCTTGTGCCGACGCCTGAGCAGCAGCGGAGGCATGCTGCGATGGCCTTGCTGATGTCTGTGCCGTCTTCTCTGCAGTCTCCGCGAGGAGGCATGTGATCTGCATGCCAAGGGCACCGTCGCAGTCAGGGCTTACATGCACTGCAACCACAAACTTGACAGTGGTAGGTGCATGCAGGGATTGCCATCGATGGCTGCCAGGTTGCGGGAGGCCAGCTGTAGGCTGGCTGGCCGCTCTGTTGACTCCTTGCAATGCAGCAAGTTGCCTGCCAAAGTGTGTCAGATGTGCGCACCTGCTGGAGGTGCTTCCTCTCCATCGCCTCTGTCTCTCTCGAGTCCGCGCCTCCGCTGTGCGCGGCTCCAGATGTGCTGATTCTGGCCAGCAAGCCTGGACTTGCTCTGTGCAGGATTTCGTCCAACTGCGACCGCACATTGTGTAAGGTTCAGAACTCAGAAGCAAGTATGCACCAAGCAGACGACATCCCAGAGTTTGCTTGAGGGACCATCAATTTTCAGGGATCATGTTTGACGCCCCAGGTACACATGTTGGAATGCTTGGTGCACACTGTGATATGGCTGGGCAGCATCCGGTATGTTATTGCCCAGCCGCACCGATCACCTTGGTGCCTATGACGGCCAGCCCGGCAACGACTTGCTCCTTGTTCTCTGCGTCCAGGCCCTGCTGCCGCTGCATCTGCAGCGCCACCTCGCCCACCTTCCACATGTGGTACGACTGCGCCGCCAGCTGGTCGATCACGCCCACCGTCAGGTCCAGCTGCTGGAAGCCGACCTGGAGTGTCATCAGTAGAGCAGTGGTATACATGTTGGCCAGTACATATCAGCACGGTATGTACTCTCGACTGCATCCTGCTGCCGCTGCCTGCGCGCCGGGTACTCACGCACGCACCTCCAAGTTGGCCATGTCCATCAGGCGGCTGATGGCGGCGTACATACGGGACTGTAGCCCCTGCAGCTTCTCCTGTGTGCCCCGCGCGTTCACAAAGCGGTACACGCGCTTCCAGTTGGGCCGCGCCCCGGACATGACGAACTTGTCCACCTCCAGCTTCAGGTCTTTCAGCGCGCCATGCAAGATCTCTGCAGCCACGAGTACGCAGAAGTATGTTGCAAACATGCTGGAAACCAAGGTCATGTTAAGGCAGCAAACACGGCTGCATGAAATGGCCCGTTCGTCATTTATTGTGCGTGAAGGGGTGCATGCAGGCAGGTGATTGCACCTACGATCATGCATGCATGCCGAATCACCAACCAATGGCGCTCTTAAGTAACACAGCCCTTACAAGCCACAGAAACCACTGAACGGGCCGCTGCGCAGGACTGACGGCCCACCGCATCGCGCATGCAAGAGACACATCCCGTGCTACAACGAGGACTTCCGCGGCACAGCGGCCCCTGCAGCTGTCTCAGTGACTGAGATACATCATGAACCAGCACTGACCTAGTTGTTCGCAGGCTGCGTGCGCGTGCAGCTGCAGCTCCCGTCCCATGAGCCGTTCCAGGAAGGCCTTCACGCGGAGCGCCTCCGAGCCCAGGCTGCCGATCAGCTGGCTGTTGTCCTGATCCGTCCGAATGGTGTCGTAGATGCAAGTCACGACGCTGATGCAGCCGTTGATTAGGCTCCAAGGATCGGTCGCCATGGTGGTATGTTTGCCCGGCGGGTGCGTGAAGCGGGGCCCTGACACAAACACAGGGCACTGATCAGCCGCATGACGCACACAGGCGACTATGAGTGCTCATCAAGACTGGTATGTCTGGCCAGGCGCGGGCAGCTTGTGGAGAAACAGGCTTCACCTCCGTTCACGTCAGGAGCTACCACTGCGGGAGCAATCTCAGACACAACAGCGGGCTGCCTGTGGATACAAGTTCGTCAAGACACAAATCTGGCGCTTGAGATCATAATCACGTTGCGCAGCGGCTGCGGCAGCTCGGATCGTCCACAGGAGCCGACTGTGATCGATCACATGAAGCAGGGAGCAAGATCCCCGCCCTGGACCACAAATGGCTGTGCAGTACGGCATCTGCACAGCAGCCTGCGGCAGGTGAGGGCTGCCACACTGTGTACGACTGCCTCGCTAAGGACATCTTGTGGACCAACGTCCATAGAGGCTTCACCTAGCGGCTCGGGCACCAGGAACAGGTGGCTCCAATCGCGCCTTCTGACTGCTATACACCTCGAGGCTCGAGCAGCGGGCAGCGGGCAGCGGAAGGCGGGCGGGTGCTAAATCGATGGAGTGTACAGGAGCCGCAGCCGCCTACAGAGCTGGCAGGTGCAGCCGCCGAGTAACCCAGTCCGCAGCAGGTGCATACTTCGCCGGCATCAGCGTTTTGCTGACGAGAGCCCCTTGAAGCAGGTAGCAGTGGGGCGGCGGCTGCGAAGGTGCTGTTGGGTGGGCCATGATTTCAGCACGGACCGAGAGACATCCGCAGCTCCCGTGGCTGGAGGCAAATCCTTTCTTGTACTCCTCAACGCACGAATGCATTACATGTCTGCACTGAGTAGACCACGGCCGTTGGACCTTCAGTCACATGGTAGCTGCAGCAGTAGCTTGCATAGCCAGGTGATGGCGGCAAGGCAGCATCACCATCGCCAGAAAACGCAAAGGTACCATGGCGTGAGGTACCATGGAGCTTCATGGGCTATTGTTCACTTGCAGCTACTATGTATGATTGCATGCGGAAGGGCATGTGCTGGGTTTCGAAAGGCTGGAAACCAATGGTCGAGAATCTGATCCGGCAAATTTGCACGGAGGGCGGTTACGTGAGCATGCATTGTGCAAGTAAAGGGACACGCCGGCACAGTGGTCGTCCTGGTGGCATTCCGACAACGACTTGAGGCGTGCTCAAAGACGCTTTCACACCTTGTGCCTTCCAGATCAGTGTCGACAGGCGCATCTCGAGGGCCATTTGCTGTTTGCATTGGTGTTGGCTTATCGAAAGCTTTGACAGCTGTGGGCTGTATTTGCTCAACGGACGGAGTGAAGAATCTGCGTCACTAAGAGAGGTAACAGTGGTAGGCAAGGCGCTGTGCATGCCTGCTTAAAGATCAGGGTCTGTCTGATGGCACCACTGCATCCCAAGCCTTGTCACTGGGATATATGTACATTCAGTGCGTGTACCGACGTGCAAGTAGATTCAAAGTCTTACAAGTACATCATTCACGGTGGCTGTCCTTGTGCGTCTGCAGACCACTGACAGGCACTGGGGTATGCCGCTGCGTGCGTGAGGCGATCGGGCACTGCGCGCTGTGATGGCTGGGACAGCCGGGGCGGGCATCGCAAGGCAGCAGCCTGCAGCAGTAGAAGTGAACGCCAGACTGAATGTCAGCAGCGTCAGCAGGCGGCGGCTGCCATTGCCGCGGCTTTGTCACCGCATTAGTCACCCAACACGTTGCACAGCCCGATCAGCAATTCATGCGCAACTCCACAGACCTGCCGGACTATCTGGAAATCACAGAACAGCCATAACTTCCCGTCGCTGCTCTCAGCAACGATTGGTTGTGGCGTCAGCGGGTTCACAGCCTGCAGCATCAGAACCCCCAGATGATGCGGCGCGGCGGGCGAAGCTCGGGCAGCAGGCCGTCACAGCAGCGATGCGCATCCTGCTGGTCGCGCTCGCCACGGCGCTGGTACTGCGGACGGGCGTGCTGCAGTTCTTCGTCACCGCGCTGTCTGGCGCGGCCAAGAGCTCCGGCGGCAGCGCGGGCGCCACCAGCGCGGGCGCCGCCGCAGCCGCCGCTTCCGCCTTCCTGGTCCCTGGGCTGCGCCAGCGCCTGCTGTCGCCCGCCTCCCAGTGGCTGACAGGCAGCAGCCGGGGACAATGTGACATAAAAGCCGCGATTGCAGAGGCAACGACGGACATGGCGGACAGCGACCACCAGCCAGACAAGTCGGAGGACACGCGGGAGGAGGCGACCAGCGCGGGGGTGCAGGCGCCCGCGTCCGTGTGGCTGCCCTACAAGACGGCCTCCGAGAAGAAGCGTGACCGGGAGCTGTCGGCGGCGGCCAACCGGCGGCGGCACCCGTGGCTGATGGCCTGGTGGCGCATCACGCGGGTGCTGCGCTGGACCTGGCGCTCACCCAGCTACCTCATCGCCCAGCTGGGCTTCAGGATCCAGCAGGTCGCGCTGGGCGGGCTGCTGCAGAAGCTGGTGGCGGTGTTCATCGCCGGCATCCCGCTGGTGATCGTGGGCGGCCTCATGTACGCCTTCATCGCGCAGGAGGATGTGATGGCTGGGTTCCTGGCAATCTACGGCGGCCTCTATCACATACCAGGGGTGGTGGTGCTGGGCGAGGGCTCCCTCGCGCGCCAGCTGTTCATGAACTTCGTGTGGCTGGTGGGCACCTACCTGTTCGCCGCGGTGCTGGGCGTCATCACCGGCGACATCATGGAGCGCATCCAGGCGCTCATGAGCGGGAACCACCCGGTGGTGGCGTCCAACCACACCGTCATCTTGAACTGGAACCGCGAGACCATACCGCTGCTGCAGCAGATCGCCATCTGCCAGCTGGAGCGGGGGTCGTCCGCCTTCCAGGGGTGCGGTTGGCAGGCCCTTCCATGCGTACAAAGCAAAAGATCAACAGATTGATCAGCGCATGCAGCACGACATGTCAGGAGGCACAAGCCGGCTGTGCACGGAAACACAGACACCATGCAGTAGCACAACAAGTGTGTGCCATACCCTTTGACCTGGCACCTGCCGCTGCATGATTCCCACAGTCTGCTGCGCAGCTGTATATCGGTGAAGCCGCAGGCATGTCGCATGATGTAGCGATTCCCCATTGACATGGCTGCTTCCGTCCACCACCCCATTGCAACGCTCTGCCGCTGGACGCTGGTATGTCCTGTTGCATAGCAGCCAGGGTCATGCCCGTGAGACCAGACGCTGGCAACGCGCCGCTGCAGGGAGGTGGTGGTGATGGCGGAGAACGACAAGGGGCAGATGGACGCGGAGGTGCGGGCGGCGCTGTCCGGCTTCAAGAGCCTGACGTGGCACACGCGCACGGGCGCGCCGCACTGCGTGTCCGACCTGGAGGGCATCGCCGCGGGGCAGGCGCAGACCGTCATCTTGCTGCACCCCGAGACCATTGAGGTGCCGCGGCGACTCCCACCCTGCCGAGCCGCCGCTCATTCGTAGTGCCTGTCAGCTCGTCTGCCCGCGTGTTCAGGGCGGGCAGCGCAACCCAGCTGCAGCTGGGACCTTACAGCGCCTGGGCGAACCCTCGGTCGCGTGGCGCTTGTGCGCACACAGCAAGGTGCAAAGGCGATGTTGGTGTGGCGCGCAGGGCGCCGGCAAGAAGCAGGTGGCGACGGTGATGGGCATCCAGACGGCACGGTCGTCCACGGTGGCGCGGCCCTTCATGCGGCTCAAGCCCCAGAACATCGCGGTGCAGGTGCCGCTCAACCCCGCCGACGCTGAGGTGCGGCCCCTGCCGCTGCACAGAACGCATGCATGGCGGTGCAAGCTGACATCAGCCATGCACAGTCAGTTGGGGCACAGGGTGCATATTTGTACCGCATGAACCTCACATCTCGCATGCGTGGGGACAGCCCAGTGAGCGCTGCCGGTGCCGATCGCGCTGGTCCGGGCAGATCCTGTAGGCTCGCTGACACCACCAGCGATGCGCCGGGGTCGGCTTCGCACAGGTGCTGGAGACGGCGCGGGCCGCGTTCGAGGCGTCCAGCCAGAAGGTCAGCCTGACCAACCTGTCGGGGCGGCGCGACATGTCGCTGCTGCTCGCGCTGTCCGCCTGCCAGGTGCGCGGCCGGCTGTGAGAGACTGAGACGCAAACGTGCGGTGCTGTTCAGGCTGGCCCTCCGCCTTGCTGCGCGCATGAAAAGCACGTCGTTGGGTGCCGTCCCCGCAGCCGGGGGTGGCGTCGGTGTACTGCGCCATCGTGCAGCAGACGCGCGACGGCTGCGAGTTCTACATCAAGGACTTCCCCGAGCTGGCGGGCTGCGCCTACAGCGAGGCGCGCCGCCGGCTGCCCGACGCCGTGCTGTACGGGTGAGCAGGTCGTCAGGGACTCCGCCTATCTTACCAGCTTGCAAGATGCCTTGAAGATGTTGTTGACATAGGCATCCAGTCGGGGCCTCTCGGTGGTGGCTTCGAACATGCCGCGCTTATCGGCTGGCAATGCCAGCGCGCTTTGCAGTCAGGCACATCGGTGCAGTGTGGGACATGATGCCTCATGATGCCTGAGCCTGAGACTAGTGGTTCGTACTGCTCATGCCTCAATCCTGCGTCCGGCGCCTGCTGCCCAGGTACATGAGCAAGAAGGACAAGCTGCTGCACGCCAACCCGCCGGAGACGGATGTGCTGGCGGAGGGCGACCGCATCGTGGCCCTCGCCCGCACCAGTGCGCGCCCCACCCTGTGCCGACTGACGGTTCATGCTTGCGCCCTCACGCCTGCCTCTACATCCTGGCACAACCCTGATGCATGGCAATGGTCCGGAGGGGTGCGGCCTGGCTATGTGTTGTCGCTGGCTTTGTTCTGGATGTCACGTGGCAGAGGCCGGCCAAGGCTGTCGGCTTTGCAAGATCTGGTAGCAAGGAGAGGTTGTGTAGCACGTACTGCAGTCTTAAATGGTATACTGCAGATGTAGTGAAGGCTCAACTCTTTGCTGCTGCCTGTGCAGGCTTCTTCAAGCCGGCATCCTCGCCCCGGGAGGCTGGCGTGACGCACATCGACACCTCGCGCAACCCGCCACGCCCGCCGCCGGCCAACAGCAACGACATCACCCAGCTGGACGCGCAACACATTGTGGTGAGTGTCTGTATCATCTGCAGCGCGAACGTTTTGGCCCATGTGGCAATGCGGCTTCTTGCATATGAACGCTTGTCCCATTTCAGCATTACCATTGCGGTGCATGGGCGTTCTCATGTACAGCGTGTGCCCTCGGCAGGTGTGCTGGCACGAGGGGTCGATCGCGGACCTGGCCAACAGCCTGCGGCGCTTCACCTCGCGCGGCTCCACCGTCACCGTCATCTCCAAGGAGGAGCCCGAGGTGCGTGTGGAGGCAATGCCCTTCGCTCAATGGGCCCTTGCTTCGCGGGCAACACAGCAACCCCGTTGTGTGACGGTTGTGCGTCTGCACTGCGAGCGCCTTCTCAGGAGAGGCTTGACGAGGCTCAAGCCTCAGCTTATACTCTTCTCACACAGAACGCTCAGCACTGTCCGGGTGGCAGAGTGCATGCTTGCCTGCTGGCTCTGCTCAATCGATCTTCTAAACTCAGTAAAGCTTTACCCTAGTGAATGGTTCATATGAGCAGTATGTGGTGCAGCTGCCGACGGAGCTGCGCTCTTACACAACAAATTGGTCTCGAACGCCATTTTGCTGTGTTAGCACGTACGCCTCCACAGCACCTGCACCATGTGCTGCACGTTTGCCCCTGTATGGAGGATGGAGCAGATGAAATGGCACCAGCATGTACTGTTGCGTGGCGTAGTGTCACGCCTGTGGAGTGTGGGTTCGTTGCAGCGAATCCGGCTCCAACAAGGCTGACATGGACTCACGCACTGCAGGGCTTCCCGGAGGGCGCGGCGGGTCCCATCCTGCGGTGCAAGATGACATGGACCGAGGGCGACCCCACCGACGCGGCCGCGCTCACAAAGGCCAATGTGGCGCATGCGGACGCCGTCATCATCGGCGCCGCCGACTCCAAGCCCCCGAAAGAGGTGCAAACATCTGGAGGTTCGTCTGCAGAGCCGCTGTGTGACGATGGTGCGGCAGAGACGGCGCTCAGCAATGCCTGGTATGCAGCAGGTGGTGCAGGGGCTGCGTCAAGCTTCTCGTGCAGAGCCACCAGTTGGCCGCCTCAACGCCAGCAACATCCCTGCAAAGCATGTCTGCTCTTTTTCAATCAAGACGTGCGTGTTAGACCTCCAATTTTGCACACTGCAGGCAGACGCTACGGTGCTATCGACGCTGGTGGTGCTGCAGCACGTGGTGTCCAACGGCGGCCGCGAGTCGCACCGCCCCACCGTGCATGTGGTCGGCATGGTGCGGCGGCCGTCCACCGTGGAGGTTGCCAACTACCTCGTGGGTGAGTCGTTGTGCCAGTATGACCTTTGTACATGTGCATACAGCGGGATGTATATGCGGCATCCTGTTGCACCGCAAAGGCTACTATCCTTGGACCTGGCACCCGTGTATCCAAGCGATGCTGCCTTATAAGGCTGCCATGATGCCAACAGACACGCGTCACTGTGCTTAGTTGCTTTCTGGAGCTGAGCCCAGCATTGGGTCGCGAGGCCAGCGGGTCCACGAGTCGAGAAACCACTGACAGGCGCCAGGTCGCCGTGCAGGCAAGCTGGGGCGGCACTCCATCTCCGCGGAGCTGCTGCAGCCGGCGGAGCTGGTGTCCGGCGTCATCTGCCAGGTGGCGGTGGAGCCCGAGCTGGCGGCCCTGCTCGCCAACTTCCTGTACTCCAACGAGGGTGAGGAAGCCAAGCTCGTGGCAGCGTTGCAGACCTGCTCTTGCGGAGCCATGCTGTTGTGAGACAAGGCAGTAGGCACCCTATCTTCTGCTTTATCTTTTGCTCTTTTTGAAACGGCGGCCTGCATCCTGGGGGCCTGCCGCTGATGGTCTGTACCAGTCAACATGGGGTGCTGTTGAGCAGCCCCGTTGGTGCTGTCGGATGGTGTACCGATTGTCAGGGTGCAGAAGTCGACATGGCTGTGCTGCAGGGCAAGGCATCTCGCTGCAGCGACCGTCGGTGTACGGCATCTGGGGCGGCGCACCCGTCCCCTTCCTCGATGTGCGCAGCACTGCATTGGCGCGTTCGTGTGTTCGTGTGTGCCGGAATCGCTCAGATGCATGGCTGTGCAGAGAATCCGCACATCACGAGCCCGGCATTTACAAGGTGTGGTTCATAGATCTGACGGTACTTACCTGTGCAGACATTGCAAGTGGGTGTCATGTGCATGTAGGTGATGGAGCATGCGCGGGCGCGGGGGGAGACGGCAATCGGGTGGCTGTCGGGGGAGGGGCCGCTGCACCTGGCGCCGCACGCCCTGGAGCGAGTTACCTACAAGGACGGCGACCGCATCATCGTGGTGCGCCCCCCTGCAGCAAAATCCTTCAATACCCTGCCAACCAACAGCACACCGTAGCTGCAACTTGCGTCCTGTGGCGGCACCTGAAACGCCACCCATGTGCAACTGTAGATTTGCCTCCAGGTCTGCACATCGCAAGGTGTTGCTGCTGAAAGTGGACGGCACTGCTGCCTGTTGCAGGTCGGGCAGGGCGCGGCCACGGTGGCCAATGCAGGGGCTGCGACAGCGACCGAGCACTTTATGGGGAGCAGGGACGACAGCTGAGCAGGGGTTCAGGAGTTTGGGAATTGTTACCACCTTCGGACTGCAGGGAGTTGTGTGCAATGTGTGCCACTCAGTGAGGGTTGCAATGGCGGGAGTGCAGGGTGCGAGTGATGAGCCGGCACCTGCTGGAATGTACGGAGTGGTGGAGCAGTGACCCTTGCACACATACAGATGTGGCAACTTCGTGCAGTATGCAGAGATGAATACTGTGCTAGTCCGGTACACGGCAGCAATGCGACTGCTGCTCTGACACATGTTTACATCTTTGCAAACTTTACTGAAAGGTGACTGACTGGACATAAACAAGCCTACGGGGTTTAAGTTTCGAAGCCCATCACAGGCGCGGTAACATTGCTAACAATGCTCGGCGGCATCATGACAGTCTGAACAAGCAAGGACACACAGCATGCACTTGCAAGCACACGCTCACCATACTTCAGCGGTTCTGTTTTGCATAGGTTCCATCGGCAGCCAATTTCATGCGCATCACACGCATCTCGCTTTTGAAATCATCACTGATCCTCAAGGGTTCAGAGGGTTTACGTGCGCGGGTACTTCTTCAGCACTTCGGTGATGCGCGGCAGCGCCTTGGCGAGCTTGGACGGGTCCATGCCGAAGGTCATCCTGAAGTGGTGCTCGATGCCGAAGTAGGTGCCCGGCGCCACCAGCACCGACGCCTCCGTCCGCAGCACGTTGCCCAGCTCCTCGCTGGGGACGTCAGCATGGTACCTGCGTGCATGAAGCACACGGATCATGCACTTGTGTGCAGCAACCTACCATCACCCTGCAACCTGCAGATGCTGGTCCCTCTAGAGGCTACGGGAGCACTGCAACAGCAGCACGCGGGCCTGTGCAGCAGCCCGTTGCGGTGAGGACCTGGTCAGTAACTCCATCACCTCACAAATGCGAGCGCCGTCGCCTCGACTGGGTGCAGGGACAGCAGGCCTTCCGATCCGTCCACCCACTTGCGCACCATCTCGTACCCGTGCCGCGCCTGCACGCAGACGACCTCTCATCACGCATTGTGCATGCGGCGTGTGCTGTGGAAGGGTCCTTTGCATAACGTGGACAGCCATCACAGCTGCATCTGCGACGCCTGTGGAGGATGTCAGAACATAGCGGCGAGCGTGGGGAGCGCGTCTATCATGCGCCGCACACACACCTTGCCCTTGCAGCTGGCCAGCAGCGCCTCCTGCTGCCGCAGCGCCACCTCCGCCAGCTTCATGGTCAGCGTGCTGGTGGCGATGACGTAGTACTCGTGCCGCCGCCAGGCCGCCTGCAGTGCCAGGCGCCATGCGTCACAGGAGCCTTCATGCTACAAGGTACTTCGGATACACCAGACACAGCTGAAGCACGATGGCGTAGCAACCGAAAAGTGACCGCTGCCCTTCGGATGCTAAGAGCCGCTTCATGCAGATGTACTTGTGATGACATCAAGGCCAGGGTCCTGTGTCAGAGGGGCGCGGACCTGCAGCAGCTCTGGCGGCGCGACCAGCCAGCCGCAGCGCAGCCCCGACAGCCCGAACGACTTGCTGAGGCCACCGGTGCACACCACCTTGTCATAGCCGCCACCTCTGGGCTTCGTCCAGAGGGAGGGCGGCACCTGACACGTGAACACCGCCTCGTGACCAGTGTGCAGCTGATTGCGCTATGGCGTAAATGCCGGATGGGTCTGCCAGTCATCCTGGTGACGAAAGGTTGCAGCACGCTGCAAAAAGACGTTGTTCCTTTCGCACGGGCAGCTGGGCGGTGTTGGGGACTATTCCGCTACATCAGTAACAGGCTGGTGTTGCACCGAACAGCAGTGACAAGATGCCCAGCCGCACCTCGTCTCTGTGCTCGGCCCCCCGGTACACCTCGTCCACCAGCAGCCAGGCGTCGCACCGCTGTGCGATCGCCACAATGCGCTCCATCTCCTGCCGCAAAAGCATGCCAGATGGACCGTCAGCTGGGCTCACTGCCATCCTGCGCAACATGGCACAACACACAGAGCGCAGGACAAGGTGCTGCACACCCATCACGCTTCAGTACGCGCTCACTGCCATGACACGAATGGCATCAGGTGACATCAGTACCTCTGTTGTGAGCACGGTGCCGACGGGGTTGTTGGGGTTGGTGATGGCGATGAGCTTGGTGCCCGACGTGGCGATGCGCTCCAGGGCATCCAGGTCCGGGCGCCACCCGGCCTCCGGCTTCAGCCCAAAGCTGTCCATCTTTGCGCCGGCATTGAGCGCGCACCCCCACACCTATGTTTGCTTGACAGCCGACGATGAGCATGGTATGCCGCAAGTGCTCACTGCCCAGTGCAGCTGGATCCTACCGTCCTTGATGGCAAAGCAAACGGGGGCGTGATGAGCAGCGCTGGCTGCACTTGCTGGTCACCTGCCGGTAGGCGGGCTCCATGACGACCACATGGTCGCCCGGCTGCACCAGCGCTGCGATGATGAGCTGGTTGGCCTGCAGGCATGAGCGAAACGAGTCCCGATGCCAGGACATTTGAATGAACATGCAGAGGGTCCATTGCTGCTGCACAGGGCTGGTACCCCAGCGATGCATGTCAGGATGCCAACAGGCTGATGTGTTCAACTCAGGGTGCGCGCCTCGGAGCAGCCGACGGTGACGAGCACGTCGTCGGGCGCCGCGCCGTGCCAGCCCGCCACAAGCGCCCGCAGCTCCGGGGTGCCCTCCACCGGCGGGTACCCCAGCGACGTCTTCAGCAGCGCCTGCGCGGCCACGCGACGCGACATGCTTCATCGTACGCAGACGCATGCACTGGGCAGGGGGTCCTCTGCTTGGCACATGTCTACAGCTTGAATTTTACCTTGCAGCGCCTGGCCCACATCCACGCAGGGAGGGCGGACTATTGTTTACCGGAGTCTAGCTTCCCATCACACTATCTGCAAGTACTCTGCAGACAGCCGTGTCACTCGCCTGCAGCGCCTCAGGGCCGCTGACCAGCTCCTCGAGCGTGACCGCCTGCACCCCCGAGTCCGCCAGGTTGCACTCCACGTGGTGCTCCCACCGCGACTGCCACTCCTCCAGCAGGAAGGGCTGGAAGGCGCTCCGCTGCAGGGCCGTACCGGCGCCGGGGTCCCCTGCGGTCGGCTGGCTGTCCTTTGCCACACTGCGATCAGCGAGTGTCCTACTCAGCCGTTGACAAGGGGTGAAGGCTTCGGATTTGGATGCTTTGATCCTGAAACGAGCCATGCGATCCGACGTTTGCACCATCTGCACATGCCTGCCAGCGTGTGCCGCAGCAGCATGCTCGAGTCCTTCGTTGGATCGCAACAACATTGCCCAGCATCTGCATGCACACTCTGCTATACGGAGGCATGCTGTTCTAGCGCGCATGCATTAGAAAGCCCACCTGCCGTTCATGCCATCATGTTGGTTTCGGAGCTTGTTGCTGACATCATCTTGCTGCACTGGGATGCCTCCGTTCTGTTCGATGGTCGCCATGGTCGCGATAATGAGGTGATCTGAAAGCTCAGCTACTGTTGCTACTTGTGAATGAGGCTTGTCCATGGCAGCTCCCGTCGCAACGGACCTGCAGATCATATCACGTACATTTGCAGATATCAGTCATCATTCAGATCTCAGATCTGACTTCAGCTTGCTTGAAGTCATCGTGCTCATTTCGAGCGTGTGGTCACAGCAACAGGTCAGCGCCTCTGATCACACCAGGTTCTGTTGTGGTTTGGCGCGCTGCTGCAACTGAGACGTACAACGTGTGCAGCGGCGGCCTATCAGAATGCTGAGCATTGCATTAGACCGTGGCGCCATGGACGGATCCTCCAAATTCGCTTACCTCCCGTCCGAGCTGCTGCAGCGCATCTTTGCGATGCTGCCGCACCACGAGCACCTCGTGCACGCCCTGATGACCTGCAAAGCCTGGTGCGCTTCTGCTGACAAGGCGCATGTGCATGTGCGACATGCAATTCCCTTTCGATCATCACTAGACCCCGATCCACCATCACAGCTCAGACATGACGTATGCACAAGCAGCTCTCAACCAGCAACGAGCAGCGGTTCCACCAGTCTTTCACGATCGGCGCAGGCACGAAGTGGCGCTGGACCCAATGCTATGGGCAGCATACGGCGCACGGACAGGGGGTCTCGAAGCTGTACAGCTGTTCTACGGTAGTCGTATGCTGGACAGCCTGAACACGGAGCAGTGGCGGCAGCTGTACGCTTCTTCATTCGAACCTCCATGCAAGCCTCTGCGTACAACTGAGCGCCTCAGCATGAAACTGCCGTCATGTAATGCAAGCCTATGCGCAACACACCACGCGCCAGCGTTGCTGCACACGCGCGCAGGGTGATCGATAAGGCGTGCGGCAGGCACTGCTACCAGTGCATGCAGCATGGGCCCCCGACGTGCACGGCTGGTGACCGCTTTCGGCCCACCCTGTGCCACACGTGCTCCGACAACTTCCAGCTCGGCCGCGCCTCCCACCGGCTGCTGAGCAAAACAGAGGCAATGTTCAGGTGCGCATATGCTGATCGGACCAGTCCATGTGCTGGACATGGCGCCACATCAGTGAAGTAGCTAATCAACCTGCAGCTGTCCCTGCAACAGTGCGCATTGCATGTTGATGCAGCACTGCGACTGCAGTCGCCTTTCAGGCAACCACCATTGAGGCCTGACTACCCTTCAGGTACAAGCTGCGAGACAAGGACCTGGAACCACTGCCGCACGCTGCCGAGCCCAACCCAGTCAACCCCAGCTTCGCGCTGATGCACCTGTTCCGCCGGCCCGACGTGGTGCGGGCCGCCATCCAGCGCTGGGGCAGCATTGCCGCCATGCAGAAGCAGGCGCGCACTCCGCCATCAATGCTGCGGCTGCTGACGGGGATCGCATCAGATGTGGAAGCGCACTGGCGAGAGTGGCTGTGCCGCACACACGCTGTCAGCAGCATAATGCCATGGGCATGGCCGTGAGCGCAGCTGTGGCCTGACAGTGATTTGCGCTGCCGTGCGCAGATGCGGCCATACAGGGCAGCGGGACTGGACGACCCGCCGTGCTCCATGGTGGTGGCAAAAAGGCTCAGCAGACGATGACGGCGCCTGGCTGCCGAAACTCCGTGTGGGTTGCCTGGAAGGCGCTCGTGGCACGAAGATGTTGACTGCGATAAGAGATGCGATCGAGGATGAGCGGTCAGACCCAGTACCGCGATCGATGACCCAGTAGCGCGATGTCCAAGCAACTGTGGTTAGGGTAGGTCGTGAGCGGACCAGCCCGTGCATGTTGTGTTGTGCGGTTAGCTGCAAGCGTCATGGTGCAGGGGCAAGGCGGCATACCATGCTCCCATCAGCACTTGCTTGCAAAGTTACCAGATTGTACAACGTGTTTAAGGGTATTCAATCCCGTTACGCCATCACATTCACACAGCACGCTTGGTTAGACCATTCGGCTTGACGTGGCATGGCGCCGATGGCCATTTGATGCCCACCAGCCGGCGGTGCTGTATGTCCGGCAGGTACAGCAATGCGTCTGGTGCTACCCCCGCCTTCCACCTTGCCTGCATCCGCAAAGGTGGCTGGGGTTCATCCTTGGTTCTGCTTCCGGAGTGTGCATGGTTGCTCATCTCTTCAGGCTGGTGCCAAGTGTTAGGACCTTACACCCCTAGACGTGCTTGAAGAGAACTCTGCGTCAGAACATGTCCTGCACCAAGCACACCTGCAGAGCCGCAACCGGGAACAGCAGCCGCTGCCACCAGGCCTCCGCAGTGGCACCCGTCTGAGCTGGCGGCTGCGGCGACAGCTTTAGGTCGAAGCGCAGCAGCACAGTGGCAGCAAACAGCGCGATCTCCATCTCGGCGAATGCGCGCCCTGGGCACCTACACCGTCAGGAGCACAGAGCTCTGGTGCATACCATGCGCACTGCTAAGATCAGTGAAGATGCGCTCCCAATTTGTTTATAGCCGCGATGCAGCAGTTGCCTCCCACGTTCCATAGTGGTCACAGCTGGGGCTGTGAGTCAACACGACCCATAGGAGCCCAGCTGCGTATCCAGCAGCATCCCTACGATCTTGGTGTACAGGCAGGTAGGCAACACTGCGCCACTTGCCTGAAGCGGCCGCCGCCAAAGCCCATGCCGGTCTGCGACACCCCCGGGATGACTCCCAGCTCGTCCGCTGCATCGTTTGGGCTGTCAGCAGGGCCGCCTGAGCAGGCGGTGCTGTTTGCCAATGTGCTGCTGTCAGCGGTGCTGCCACCCTGCTGCGGCGTGCCGACGCTCGACATGGCCGCTGCAGATCCACGCTGCTTCCCAGACGCAAATGCAGCCAGCCGCGCTCGCAGGCCAGAGGGCTGCGCTGCCTGGGGGGCCGCCTGGACGTCTTTGCCGGGGCCCGTCGTTGAGGCGGCTGCATACCGCTGCGGCCTGCAGGCGATGAGTGCCAGTCGCCAGCCGTGAGTTGCTGATGGCAGCATTGTGTGCGCACGTCATTGACCCCGAACAACAAGTCGTCAAGCTCAACCATTCGACAGGAATCAAGGAGAGGCAAGGCACCTAAAGGCGCCAGGGGCTTCTGGGAAAATGCGGGGGTCCCGGTGGCAGAGGAATGGGCAGATGGCCAGAATGGAGCCGCGCCGCACTTTTGTGACACGCCCCGCCCCCGTCGGCAGCACCAGGTCCTTTGCGGCCACCCTGCAGTGTGCCAGCAAGCACGCCATGCTGACCTGGCTGTCTGACGCGCTCCAGCCGACAGGCAGACGTCGGAGCAGAACATGTGCAGCGTCGCAGGCTGGCGCGCGCCTGATGTTGATGCTGGGGCTGAACAGCCGGATGGCCTCGTCCACCGCGAGGCGCACGCTGCTGCGTGCATCCAGCGCCATCTGTACATATTGAACGAGCAGGTATCATCAACGCAAAGCAGAGTTGCTTTGTGAAGCAGGCACTCTGCCAGAGCATGTGCTGCTGCAGCACACACGATGCACCGCCACACCACAGGATGGGTAGAGGGTGTTTTGGACGCTGGGCTATACCTGCACCGCCTGCTGCTCTGATGATGCTGCCTTCCCGCACTGCGCAGCCTCCCGCCGGATGTCGGCCACCAGCGGGGCGCTGGACGGCAGCGCCAGCAGCGCCAGCGTCCAGAAGGTGGCCGGCACAGAATTGGCCTGTGTGCGAGGCACAAGCGGCCCATTGCAGATGGACCGCCAGCAGCCCCCCGGCTCGAGCAGCAGCGAACTGCAATCTGCCACACCAGCGCCGCAGTCATGGAGGTGTACCCTCAAGGTGGAGTGACTGCTCATCTCATGGCACTGTTGATCGAGGCACCCTTAGGTCATGGCTGCTCAGGCGCACACACCATGGACGCCCACAGCACCGCCAGCAGGATGTGGGGCGCCTCCGCGGCGCTGATGTCGCACTCCGCCAGCAGCTCCCCCACGACAGTGCCCTCGAAGTGCCCCGCCGCCACCGACCGCCTGCACACGAAGCACATCGAATTAGACCCTGACGTACGCCACGCTGGGCCTGCTCTGCAGATCACATGTGGTTGCACATGCAACAGAGCATCCGTGTCGCGCTGCCAGCCCCGCCTGAAGGCTGCCAGCAGGAAGCTGCGGGCGCGGCAGAACTGCCGCTGGAACGCGTGCGGCACCGGGCTCGCTGCCAGCTCGAAGGTCTCTTCAAAGGTGTAGAAGGCATTGTGCAACGCATCGCTGCCGTGCGCTGCCACGAATGCGTGCCCATACAGCAGCCGCGCCACGGCGGGGAACACCGTCACCTTGACGGCCTCCAGCAGATCCACCTACAGTGGGCACGATGCACCGCCAGGATCAGGAGCCTTGCTTGATATCCTGCCGCTCCCAGCTGGCATCTGCACGCATGCAGCATGTGCTGCGCTGCAGCTGGCGGTTGTGCGGATGCTGACTGGCGTGAATGGGATGCCGCCTGCTGCCAATGAGTGCTCCGGATGTCTGTGCTTCGCCGCACCTGCTGGGCGTGCTGCCAGCAGCCGCCCTGCAGCGCGGGCCGCAGCTCGGCAGCCAGCGCCGCGGCGCGGGCGGGCACCGCAGAGCCCGTCAGCAGGTTGCGCAGGCCGCGCCACAGGCGCTGGTGCCGCGGGAAGAAGCCCTCGTTGGACAGCTGCATGCATGTTGCTGCACCGTCAGCTCTCGCATCTGCACCATGCCCGCCGTCCTCCGCACGACTGTGCGCACCCGCAGCCGTGGTGTCTGGTCAGGTATGCACACGACGCTTTGAATATTCCGTGACAATGAGACGTGCATCGCAGCAGGGTGTCACCTGAAAGACGCGCTGCGTGAAGTGCTCGACGGCAGCGCGGAAGTCAACTTCTTCCACAGGTGCCGTGAAGAACTGCCGCACGGCCGCCGGATCGAAGAGGAACACCAGCCGCGGCGGCAGGGCGCCGATGCTGAAGGCGTCTCCGTGGCGCGCATGGCTCTGCGCTAGGAATGCGGCGCCGCCGATGCCGAGTTGCAGCACCTGGAACAGCACCCTCGCCAACGCACAAGCTGCGACGGTTACCAGGATACACGCTGCAGTTGCTGCATAGCTGATCACCATCACAAGGACGGGATCAGGCCGGTGTGGTGGTCACACAATCTGACACAGGGGTCATGTAGCTTGGCCAGCTTGCCAGTCAATTGCAGGTCAGCTCGCGAATCTTTCTGCGGATCAAGGATAGCAGCAATTGATAAGGCAGGTTGAAGCTTGCAGATACTGTTGACGTATTGAGAGCTCGGCAGGTCGGGACCCTGGCAGGTTGAAAGCAGTCTTTGCGTGAGCACATGCAGCATGCACGTGCGAGCAGATTTCGAGTTGCAAGCCAGGGGAGAGGTGCTCCACTCGCGTTACACCGTGACAGCCAGCTTCCAGTCACTGTACTCAAAACCTGAAACATAGCTATGTGCCCGCCAAGGCGGAACTTCCCCCTGCCGCCCCGCCAAACCATTTGCAATGCGGGTGCACGCACCGCTACAACCTGACAATCCAATTCACGGGCGCAGGATGTGACACATCCGAGTACCTCGAGTTCGACTGAGGAAAACAGAGGACAACAGAAAAAGTAATGATGACTGGCTGACTTGAGCTGAACTTTCAAGTGAAGCGAGCTTGCTGCCGCTCAGGACATGATGAAGTTTGACGCTACGGTGCCATAGTCGGCTGGGAACTGGAAGCCGATGGTGCTCATGGCCTGGTAGGCCAGGCAGAACTTGCTCTTGAACAGACTGTCATCGCCCTGCAAGGAGAGGACAGCCAGATTGGGACGCATCCAACTGGTCTGCAGGGCGGCACAGTACATGCAGAAGCTCATGCATCAGCCGAGGGAGTTGCGTCTTAGCACGTAGGCAGAAGGCTTGCTCAGGCAAAGAGCATGGCAGCTTGCCTTGTTGAAGTTGTTGCCGTAGGTGAGGTAGTACTGCGCAAATCGGGAGTCGCCCTTCACATTGGGCGTCACGTTGGCGCAGATCTCCTTGTCCAGATTCAGGCCTGCAACACCGCCGGGGGTGCCGACATTGTTGTCCGTGGGCGGAGCGATGCCAGGGAGGTCGTTGGCCGCGCTCTGCACAAGCAAGATCACAAGGGCCTCGGATGCTGGAGTCGGTCTGAGTACCGCGCTGCGCAAGGGGCAGAGGAGCAACGAGCCAGGCAGATTGATGTGTACATGGAGGGTGAAGCATGGGCAGCACACCTGCAGGAGCTTCCGGCCGATGACACTTGGACTGCCCTTGCCTCCGCCGCCGCCGCCGCCGCTGCTGGATTTGAAGGTGTTGCAGAAGCCGTGCATGTCGCTGGCAAACCAGCCGAACTGTCCCTTCAGGCCGTTGACGGCGATGACTTCGGCGTAGTAGCCGCCGTCGAACTTCTCAGGAGTGCCGGACAGAGCATTCTGCAACGGGCAGGAGACACAACTCAGCGCCCTGTTACATGGGCGGCGTAGGCATTATGTCTGGACATCAGCAGGGTCTTGGTTTGCAGCTTCTCCGCCACTGGCAGCAGCACACCACGCATGTCCGAAATCAATTGTCAAACTCACCACGCCACGGCTGGTGGGGTTGACGCCATGGACGCGGGACTTGCCAATGGTGTGTGCGCCCGACAGGGTGGCGACGGTCTCGTCGTGGGTCAAGTTGAAGTAGTACTCGGCATCACCCATCTCGTACTGGTCTGCAGTCAACACACCAAGATGGCATCCCGGCAGTCTCCTAGGGATGGATGCTCAGACTTGATGCGCAGATGTGGGCGACGCAGGCAGCTTGAAACCATTGAGCAGCTGTAGCAGAGCCCTCTGCAGGGCTTGAAGGCTCATGGGGCAGGGTGCTCACCGAACCAGTTGTGCATCTGGTCGGCATTCATGGACTCGGGCGGCAGGTAGTTGGTGTTGTCATAGTCGGCATCGTCCAGGCGGCCCGGGTACCTGCGACAGCAGCCAATGCAAGGGTCAAACACGCAGTAACATGCTTCTGCCTGCCAAGTGTGTGATTGTGCGATGCACAGACAGAGCCACATGCATGCAGTGTCTCATCAGCAGTCACGTTGCTCAAACTGGGGGCTTTGTAGTAAGCTGATCAACGTTGCATTGGGACTGGAAGCGCACCAGCCGCAGCCGCCCGCGGGGGCGCCCCCACCAGCTATCACAGCAACGTAGCCCGCCAAGCTTATCAAGTCAGCCTACATTGAAGACAGGCTCGACCGTCAACTTTGGTATGCGCAGCGGGAATTAGCTTACTATGGCCGCACCGGAGAGAAACCTGCTCAGGCATGGAATACACAGGTACAGGGGGCAGGGAGTGGGCAAACCCAACAGATAGCAACACCTTTGACATGGCGGGGCAGCTTTTCTTGATCGTGGAGTACAGACCGCCGCTGCCGCCCGAGGCGGTGGTGCCCTGTGAGGCCGCACATAGAAGCGTCGTCCTCGGCTGAACGCAAGCGTTGCGCACTCCGGAGTGGAGCAAGCTCACCGCATCGCAGTCCTTTCAGACTGTACATGGCAGCTGAGCACGAATGGTGGAGGTAGTGGAGGACTCACGAAGAGAAGGTTGTAGCATGTTGCCATGCCGTTCTGCTGGGGGAAGGACGCAAAGTTGTCGGCTGTGCCGGCCTCGAACTCCTGTCGGATCAGCAGGCCAAGTGGTCAGCGCGGCTCATGTGCAGCTCGTGATGAGCATGACTCGAAAGGATGCAGATAAGCAGGGGCAGCTACCTGCTTGAAGGAGCCATTGCAGCCGCCGCAGTTTGTGCGCCGGGTGAAGGCAGAATTTGGCTCTGCGGACGCACGGTAGGTGCCTGCAGCGGATTTGCAAACGAAATGAACCGTGGTTGGTGCGTAGGTAGACAGATGAACGGCACCGAAGTGAAGTGCAGGTGCACCTCGTCACGTGAGCGAATCCAGCAGCAGTTGCATTCGATCCGTGCAAACCTTGGCAAAGCCAGCTCACCGCAATCATGAAATGCAGCGCGAAGGCATGGACCAATGATGCTAGGAGTAAGGCTGGCTTTCAGGGCTCGGGTCGCCGTGTTGAAGCAGCTCTGTGCCTGTGGGTGCACAAACTTCCGTCAAGATGTGTCGTGAACAGTTGCAGGTAAGCAGGGACCACTTGCTTGAGAGAATATGTCCTCGTGAACGAGAGCAATGCCTGTTGCGGGGGGAGACGACACGATGTATCGCAGACACGTGCGGCGTGCGGACATGGCGGAGTGAACGACACGACCAGGCAGCATGAGAGACGGTGCTCTCACGTTCGACACGTTGACGTACGCCCCAGGGAACGCAATCTGCGGCCGTCCGCCGCAGTCGGAGCCGGGCGTGCCGAAAGGCGCCGCGGCCGACGCCGCGCCAAACAGCGTTGCCAACAGCAGCACGTGCATTGCGGTCATGACGTCCTGTGCAGCAACAAGCGCAGCGGATCAAGCTCCTCAATGATGCAGAGCGGGTTAGACTGTATCGTCGCAGACGCGCATTGTTGGTGCGATCACCTGCGATAGGCTATGCGCTGGTGCAGGGTAGCACAAAAGTTGTATACTATACGCTGCAGCAAGGCAACACACGGAGGCGTGTTGGCGAACAGGGCTGCGAGTAGGAACTGACGCTGGTATCCGACTCGGAGATGTGCTGCAAACGCATGACGCGCGCCGTGGCGCGCTGTAGGCCGACTCTACTATGGCGATGTCTCCTGGTACAGGGGTCGACTCTAGTAGCGGTGGATACCAACCCTGGTCAGGACCTGGTGACGTCAGCTCTCCACTTGGAACAGAGTCGTGCCTGGCTCAGTGACCACGGTGCCCCATCATCTACCTCCGACCCTTCACCGGCTGCTGGAAGAATCAAGAGCAGAGCGGCAGGAAGGCCAGATTTTGAACTGAATGCGCTCCATCCAGGGTCGTGCGTGCGTGCGCCATGGTGGCAGCGGTGCTAGCGGCGGTCTGCCAGGCGAGGGGTGCTCGCTGCCACACTGCTGTGCTGTTGTAAGCTTGTGATCAGCATCGAGCTGGGCTCAACATCTCCGTGTCAACATCGGGCGTTGCCACTGTCCGCACCTACTGGGGAGCATCAGGCCGGGGCACGCGTCAGTGGTGGTGAGACCAACCCGTCCTTGCAAACAATATCGCCACCATGCAGGCGACCGAGGCCCTAAACCTGCCGCAAGCGACCAGAAAACCAATGCAACGTGTGACGCCTACAAATTGCCAGACAGTTCAACAAATACGATGGCGTGATCCCTGGACTACGTGTCTATGCTCTATGTGCTGACGGCCATCTTGTTCACCCCTGAAAACCACCTGCGACTGGCGCGCTGCTGTCTCTGACATTGCTGCTCTGGCGGCCCGCCTGCTTACGAGCTGCGTCCCGACTGTGCTGCGCTCTACTTCACGCCAATGTTCTGCCACGTGGCACCATTCGCTGTGATGAGGCTGCCGCCCTGCAGCAGATGAATGCAACAAACAGTCCACATCAAAAGCCAACCTGGGCGCTCTGAAGCCGCATGCATTGCACAGCCGGCATGCACACGAGGGGGCGTGTGACAGTCCGCCCATGGTTCATGCTTGCGTGGGGCTGATGTCGGGCGCCTGACCTTTTTGGCGAACTTCTTGCGGCGCTCCTCCTCCTTCTTGGCCTTCTTGTCGGCCAGCCGCGCCTCCCGCTCCGCCTTTTGCTGCGGGACCAACAGACACTGGTGAATTTCACTGCTACCGTGAGGATGCGTGTCCTCCAATGCACAGTATCAGCAGGACTCGGGACCAATCCGCCCATGATTGCAATCGACGCGACTTACCTTTGCCTTCTCTTTCAGCGCCTCCGCCAGCTTCTCCTGCATCTCCTCGGACACCTGCTAGCACACAGGCAGACGTCAGCCACGCCATCTGAAACTGCAGGCTGGGCACATCTGACACGATGATGGCTTGACGGCCTGAGATGGGACCCGAAGACCGGGGGTGAAGCAAGTCGTCAGATGCCAAGCCGGAAGCGGGAAGCAGAGGCGCTGCAGACGGACCTGCTCCCCGGCGCCCTCGATGCGCACGCCCTTCAGCAGCGCGGTCGCGGTGCCGTCCTTCACCACCCACGTCTCCGCGCACAGCTCACTGGTGAACTCTGCGGCGACACGGCACAAGCGCGGGTCAGGCACAGGTGCGGTGACCTAGCAGGCCGTTGTGCGCAGAGGAGCTCCTGTGGTGGGGCGGGGCAGGGCATGGGTGCCAGAATGGCAGACATGCTGAGGACCAGGCACCAGCCATAGCACAGGTGGTTCAGCACAAGTGGCTGTGCCCTCAGGCGGAGCAACCGGGTCAGCACGCGCACCGTTGTTATGGGAGATCATGACGACGCCGCCCTCGAACACCTTGATGGAGTCGGCCAGAGCGCCCAGGGAGTCGCGGTCCAGGTAGTTAGTTGGCTCATCCTGTGCGCAGGCAACCATGCAGGTCAGCGGTCTGCTTGGCCCAATGGGGTTGCCGGTAGAACAGGTCTCGGATCTCGCAGACGAATGTCGTATCCTCAAGAGGATCTGGTAACAAGAAGCAGGAGCGCACCAGCACGAGCAGGTGGGGGCAGTTCCACATGGCGGCCGCCAGCACCACCTTCACCTTCTGGCCGCCTGCACAGGGTGACAGGAACTGTGCCATCACAGATGCTCGACACAATGATCCCAATCACCGCTGTCACATGCAGCTTCCAGTAAAGCACCAAGCATGTGTGGGATGCCGCCATGTAGACTGCAAGTCCACAGTACCAGATGTAAACACACAATCGGGACACACCGGACAGGCCGCGCATGCGGGAGTGGGTGGAGAACTCGGCGTCCAGGCCGAAGTCGGCCAGGTGCTGCTGGATGTGCTCGGAGTCGAGGGGCTTGGAGCCCAGGCCCAGCAGCCCCTGCCGCGCCGCCTCCTTCATGTCCAGCTCGTTGATGAGCTTGGAGAAGCCGTACTCCGCCAGCCTGGGGCGCAGGGGTCGAATGCAGACTCAGATTCAGGATGCACGGGGTCGAAGAGCTGGGCCAGGAGGTCAGGAGACTACTCTGTACCGGACCTGCTGTGCATGTGGGTTGGGTGCGATTGCATACGAGGTGCCAGGGTCGGTGCACAGTGAGCACACTGCTGACTTGAGCCATATAGAAAGCGCAGCATGCTGTGCACGCCTGGGCTGCAGGTGGCCCATGCTGATACTGCTGAATAACAAAAGAGAAGAGCAGGAGAAGCAGGAAGCAAACAAGACGCACTGCTCGCGGGTGATCCAGGTGTTCTTGGAGTCGCGCAGCCCATACCACTTGACCTCGTACTCGTACGTCTTCTTGGACTTGCGCCGCGAGTTGAGCAGCTCCAGGCGCCGCGACTGCCCGTCGTGGGTGAAGTACCGCTCCAGGTGCTGCTTCTCCTCCTCCGACAGCTGGAAGGAGATGCAAGCGCAGCGTGTCACTTCGTGGCGGCACCGTAGCATACACAGCGGGTGCAGGTTTGAAAAAAGAGCCCATGGCCTCTGCCCACCCAGCCTACACCCCATGTTTTCTAATGCATTCATGCGCAAAGGCAAGCACTGGATGCTGAACATCATTTCAGGTAACGGCGCCAAACAACAGCGTGCCTCCTCGCCGCACATTCCAGCACTGGCTCTGTGGCAGGATCAGCCCGGGTGCCCACCTTACGGTCGACCTTGTCGAGGCCCTCCCGGTCCTCGCCGATCTCGTACCGCCACCTGATGTACTCCAGCGCCGACCAGTCCAGGTGCTGCATGGCAAGCAGCGGGTAGGTTTAGCGTCCTGTCACTCGCTTTCTTGGCGTCAAGCACAGCATGCAGCGGTAGCAGTTTGCATGGCCGATGTGACCAGGCTCGAGGCAGCCCACCAGGTGACAATCAAGCGCATGCAAGCATTTCAGGCAACAGCCCCCAAGGCGTACCTTCTCCAGGTGGTGGAAGGCGTGCTGCGCGACGTACGCGAGCCGCGTGTTGGGGTGCTTCCACACCGCGCCCTCCTGCGGCTGCATCTCCCCCGTCAGCAGCTTGATCAGCGTGGACTTGCCCGCGCCGTTGGCCTGCAGACAGCCAGGAGCAGAGGGCTTAGCTTGCAAGTGTGCGGTCACCGCAGCCTGTGGGCAGTAGCTTGAGCACGGCTGCTTGGCAGCGAGACAGCACCAGGTGCGGTGTGCGTTTGACTCAAAGTTAGCAGGTTGCGAAGTGCCATGGCTGCAGATAGGTCACATCACTCACCCCGAGGACGGCGACACGGGAGTTCAGGTTGCACCGCACGTTGACGTCTTTCAGCACCTGCCGATCAGTGCCCGGGTACGTGAAGCCCACGCCCGTCATGCGCAGCACAGCCGCCTGTCACACAAACAGAGAGATACGTATGAGCATGAGCCAGTGCATTCCGTAATCTTGGTGTTTCAAGGCTGCCAAGGGTCAAAGCTCTGAGAAAGGATGGCGCATGTGCGTGTAAGAACAGCATGGGGTCTGCAGCTGCCTCTCTAGCTACCTGCAATCTCGACAACAGCCTGATGGGAGCTGCAAAAGGGCTGTGATAGTGACGACTGCACGCAAACACACCTCGCGGCCCTTGATGCCATCCAGAAAGCCGGGCTTGGGCAGGATGAACTTGAGGCTGGCGGAGCCCAGCTCGTAGTATGCCTTCGCCTCCGGCCGGATCTTGACAAACTCCGACAGGTTGCCCTGCACCAGGACATGAACACACCGTACACCAAATGCACAGCATGGGCCGCCGCCACATGCTGCCAAACTAAACCGACAAGCTGAACCGACATCTTATCCCACCAAGTAGCAGAGGCTGCTAGCCAGCACGGCCAATCTGCCTAGGCTACAAGGGCTGACGCAGTATCTACAGATCTGCAACAAGGTGCCTTTGCACCTTGTAGTGCTTGAGCTTCTTGTCCTTCTCATAGTGCACGATGTCGGTGCACACCGCATCCAGGAAGCCCGAGTCGTGGGACACCACCACCGAGGTGACCTCTGCCAGGCTCACCAGGTAGTCCTGCAGGCACATTCAAGGGTTTGTACAGCGCCATGTCTCCTCATCAGCACGCAGACACGGGGTCTGATGCATGTCGTGCCACAGCAAGCGGGTGCAGAGTCCTGTCGCAGATGACAGCCCGGGAGCTGTCGCACCTGCAGCCACTTCACGTTGGTGACATCCAGGTGATTGGTGGGCTCATCCAGCAGCATGATGTCCGCCTTCATCAGCATCGCACGCGCTGCAGCAACACGAGACGCGTTATCAGATGCCGTTTCAGGTCACTGCCCATATGCATGACTTGTTTGGAGCAGGGATGCAGCTTCCTGCCATCCTGGTTTTGAGCTCTGAGCATGTATGTGCGATGCATGCGGGGCTCACCCAGCGCCAGCTTCATCTTCCAGCCGCCGGACAGCGAGGCGATGGTGGCATTCCGCATCGTGCCGGCAAAGCCCACCGACTCCAGGACCCGCTCCACCTCCGACCGCTGGATGCCCATGCCTGATTGCAACGCAGTGAGGGTTTCAGGAAGCCGAGGTTTTCAGGAGGGGAGCAAGCTCCTCGCGCGCCGCTTGCACAGCGCACGTCCATGCATGCTGCCACGCAACAAGCATGGCCTGCAGCACAGTGGGACGCCATGAGCCCCAGCGGCGAGCTGGCATGGTCGGGAGCAGCAGCAGCAGCGCGCGGAGCACCTGCGAGCATGGGGTCGTGGACGACGAAGTCCACGACGCCGGAGGACGCCTCGGAGGCGTCGATGTCGTGCTCCACGTACACGGTGCGCAGGACCTCCTTGGGCGGGAAGCCGTCCAGCTTGCCGCTCGCGATGCTGCGCATGAGCGTCGACTGCACGCACGACACATCATCATGAGCACCTGAGCAGCGTGTTGGGGCCGCTGTCGGCTCCGGCTGGTCAGCAGGGCACCATGCAGATATAAACTGCTGACGCTGCCATCTCACATGAAAGGGTGACATCATGGGAGCACGCTTTGGTCGTGCCGTTGGTCAAACTTTACCTTGCCAGCACCATTGTGGCCGCACAGGCCGTACCGCCGCCCGCGCTTGAGGTGCAGACGCGCCTTGTTCAGCAGGATCTTGCCGCCTGCAGACATATGCCAACACGGTTAATGACCCTGCAGATGGACAGCCACCAGCGCCGCACCAGACTTGCATTGACAGACCCTAGACTCCACATCTGATAGCGCTGGCGCCAGCGCACCGTAGGCGAGGCTGAATTCGCAGTTGCACAGGTCCTGCCCCTCCTCGTCGTCCGACGACGAGTCGGACCGCTCAGTGCTGTCCAGCTTGGCCAGCAGCGCGGCGGCCGCCGACTTGGCCGCCGGCCGCGGCAGCACGCCCTCCAAGTAAGGCCTCGAGCACTGCACAGGGACAGATGAGTAGGCATCAGGCGCGCACGCAGGGCACTAGACTGCCCGCAAAACTGCCTGCCTGCTGTGGCCATTGGTGATGGTGTGGAGACACCACCAAAATCCGCTCCGCTCTTGACTGATTTCATGAATCAAGGCCCAACAGTGCACATGCTCGCTTCAGCACCTGGTCCCAGGCGTCTGCCTCGAAGCTGCCTGCCGCTGCCATGGGCGCGATCAGCGCCGCTATGTGCTCCAGAACTGGCTCGGCTGCCGCTGGCGCTGCCGTGCCGCTACTGTGCTCTATCACCTTTAGATGGCAATGCAGTTGCTGTCAGAGCGGCTTTCTTGGCATAGCAGATCATCCTCAGAGTCACTGCGAGGTGCAGACTTCACAGCTTTCACGGCCAGCAGCATCCACTTGCACGGCAATGGCCGGGGACGGCGCATGTTGCACAGAGCCTCGGAAGCCGCACCTCGTGCAGCACGCGCAGCACGGCCTGCTCGTTGACGGCGCGCCGCGGCGACAGCGGCTGCTTCGCCTGCGCCTGGGCGTGCAGCTTGTCCAGCGCCTCGTGCGCGGTGGCCACCACCGAGCGCACCTGTACGCCATGGGGTTCTGTGTTGGGACTTGACATCGCCGGGGCAGCCACATGATGAAGATGTAAGACGATACTGTCGTCCTGGAGGCAGGCTCAGGGCTTCACCTCGGGGTCGGACACGCTCTGCGAGGCGGTGTCCAGCACGGGCAGCAGCCGCGGCAGGAACACCTCTGCGTCCTCGGCGTTGTACACCACCTGTCCATGAGACCGCATACCTCAAGGGGGTGCAAGCACAGCATGGCTGGCTGACATGGCGCTGTCCTGGCAGCCTTCCAGGCTGACCTCTTTCTCCGACAATCCATGAGCAAAACTATGGGCACGGTCATGGTGAACTGGCGTCATTCGCAGCACCTTGACCATGTTGTCGATGATGACGGCGGTCTTCCGCACCACGGCCGCCTTTTCCCGCAGTCCCTTGACCAGCAGCGGCACCAGAATGGACAGACAGGGCGACTCCACGGCCTGCAGGGTGTGACACAAGGGTCCGAAACTGGCAATCGTCCACCTGTGACCACGCTGCTTCTCATCGGGAGCACACAGTATCCAATGCGGTGTAACAGTGAAGATGCAGGCACTGAGCTCAGATTTAACAAGCACTACGACTGTGACGCTAGGGACAACCGCACCTGCACGAAGGTGATGGCGCCCAGCTTGTGGATGCCCTCCGCCACCTCCGCCGGGTTGCCCATGCAGCTGATGAGCGTGGGCACGAAGGGCTCCACGTCGCGGTTGCCCACCACCGAACAGCACGCCGTCATCGCATCCACCGCCGCGTTCTGCAGTCACCGCGAGCAGTAAGGCGTGGCGTCACCTCCATCCTGACATTGCTGATGACGGCGTGAGCCATCCAGACCGCCTGACAGCCCCGGCCCTGCGGAATTTCAAGCCAGTGGGATGCTAGCAGTCCTCGTGCACAGCAGCCCAGGGGTCCCACCTTGACTTGCAGCTTGGCGTCGCACAGGCAGCCGGACAGCGCTGGCACGATGGCGGGCAGCTCTGCGGCCAACTGTGCGGGCGCGGCCTTGGCCAGCAGCGCCAGCATCCGCAGCGCGCCTGCCTTGATCTGCACCCCAGGCACCACCAGCTGAAGTACGGCGCTGCAGCGACGACAGGTCATAGCAGCACACGATGCAGCCCAGAACCAGTAGAATGGTCATGCTGTCAGCCTGCACCAACCGTCATCACAACGCCTCACCTGCCAATTCCTGCGGCCGTCAAAGCAGGAGAACAGGTGCGGCAGGACGAGCTGCGTTGTGTATGGGCACAGCATCTCGATGAACGCCTGGCCTGCCTGCTCCGCAGCCTTCCGCACCGCCGGCGCCTGCATATGCGGTGTGCGAACATTCAAAAGAGGTGCAAGAGAAGGGTACTCTGTTGTACCATCCAGTAGCGCAGGTATGCTGACACCTAAAGAGCAATGGCGCCGCAGTGATGATAGCATTCAAGGGTGTGCGACACGACCACTCAGCACAGCGTGCTTGGGGGCACCTTGTCTGCGTAGTGGGACAGCAGCGTGTCCAGCAGCGGCAGCAGGAAGGGCTCCGCGGGGGACCCCACATCGTTGCACACCGCCGTGAAGGCGAGCATTGCGCCCTCGCGAACCAGCGGCGCCGAGGTGTCCGCCCAGGCCGTCGTGATGCGGTCCAGCAGCCCAGAGCTCTGCACAGCGAGGCAACAGGGCAGCATCACGCAAAGGTGCCTTCAAACCAGGGTGCTGTCATCTCGTGAGAACACTAGAACCAATTGTCCCACACACTGAGCGTATACACGTCAAGACCGTCGGCTCACCTTCAGCGCTACAACGCCTGCAGCATTGACGGCGCGAGCGCAGTCGGCCGCGGCCTTCCGTGCCTCAGCGTCCGTCTGCGCCGTCACTGTCAGCTTGTGCCACGCCTCCGCCACCACCGGCGTCATGGTGCCCACTGCCGCAGCGGACGGCGGCACGGCCAGAGTCATGGCACCCCTCGCCGCGGTTGGCCAGCCCCAGTCGAGGCGGAACGCGGCTGAGGGGCAACTGGTCAGGCGACCTCTGCTGGTGAGGCACGCCTTTGATACCTGACGCACAGGAGGTTGAGCTTGTGAGTGATTTGCTGAAGGGTGCCGCCTCAGCAGCACCCAGCCATACGCCTGTTCGCAGGCGAGTAGTCACCTCATAGTGATGACAGCATTAGGCAGGTGCTGCCCGGGAGCTATCAGTGCAGTTGCAGGGTATGCCAGTCGACACAAACAGCACATGAAAGCTGAAGCTCACACCCTAGGCATGCTTGCGCAACGTTGCGAGCAGCGCAGGCAGTCCGCGCTGAAACTCGCGCTGACTTCTCAACTCACCTTACACGACGACTCTGCTGCCGCGGCCTTGCTTAAGCCCTCTGTAACTTCAACCAGAAGCTGATACTGCTCGCGCTCAGTCCACAGCTGCCGTCAAACTCCAAGTGAATATGCGAGCCGCCTGAACAACAATACTGTGCCCAGAATGGCGGGCTTTCTAGGCCGCACCGGACCAAACACCACTCAGCAGTATATATGGAACACACTGAAACATACACCCCGCGGCTGCGGAACGGTTTCTGGACCTCGAGCGGTCTGCCACGCCTTGCGAGCCAGTGAGTTCCTCCGGCTCCAGGGGGGTTGCCGCATAGGAAGGAGGCAGCTGCCTTTCCGCCCAGGATTGCCTGTCACTGTTTCTCCCCACTGGCACTTCGCCACATTTCAACAGGCCGCGCGCAAAAACGCACAAGTCCCTCTTATTCTTGACCTGCAGCGTGCCAGCACGATGGCTGCTGCACATGCAAGTGCGAGGCCTGGCCACACCGCAGGCAAGCCAGAGCCGGCTCGGGCTTCACCTCTGCGCTGGGGCCAGCTCCCGAACTCTCCTGCTCGGCACCTGGCAAGTGTGCCGGGTCCGCCGCAGGTGCGGGCGTGCAGGCAGCTCAGCAGCGTGGCATGCAGAGCAGACGGCAGCAACGGAGGCCTGGCGCCGACCATGCCGCACCCCTTCAGCCTGCCCGTGGGCGACACCTACCAGAGCGACGATGCCGATCTGTCGGGTGAGGACTTCGATGGTAGATCAACGTGAACAGCTGCATTCTAGATGTACCATAGATTCCAGGTGTGTCTACCCAAGATCAGACGCTCTCCTTGGATGCCGACAGCATTAGGGCTTCAGATCATCCATCGTGTGAAGTGCTGCACTGCAGCACTTGATCCGCAATACGATGTTGTTGCACGCCTTACCACGCTCGCGTTTTGCTACATGCTCCAATGGTGCTTATGCAACGGCCGAGCAGTATGCTGGGCACCAGCCCTGTAGTTGGCTGGGCGTATATGGCGTGTGCACAAAGTTTGCTCCCTGATGCCGGTCGCTTGCTATGCAGACGAGGATGTGCTGACCCTCAAGAGCCTCAGGGAAAAGCTGGAACGGAGTGACAGCCCGTTCCTGCCAACCAACAACTCTGGTGGCGGCTTTGGTAAGTGTGCACAGCCTTTCCTGTGTGCACCTCAGCCACCTTGCCGTACTGCCTACGTGCTTTCATAGCCAACGAAGACAATGCAGCATGATGGGTCAGACCCACAGCGTTACCATAGTCCATGTCAATCCGTTTGTCACCAGACGCAGCATGGCGTGCCATCTTTTCACGCAGTGGGCGACAGGGACCTATGCCTGCTGAACACCATGGTGTTTGAGAGCCCCGACTCCAGCGGCAGCAGCTGCCAGGGCGGCATCTACAATGCCGAGGAGGGTGCCTGCATCCCGCTGCCGCCATATGCCATACGCTCCGGGCCGCGGCGAAACATCTACTTCCGTCCTGATCAGGCAAGTGCCTTGCGAGATGAGGTGCCAAGCTAAGTCAGCTCAGGACAGCAGCTGCAGTTCAGACAGCCCGACTTCACGTCACACAAAGCCGATCAATATTGGGCGGTGATGCCCAGGTGGAGCAAAGTCAAAGCATTGTTGCGCAGGTGACGGCAGCCATCGTCACTTGTGGCGGCCTCTGTCCGGGGCTCAATGACGTTGTGCAGAACATCGTGTACACGCTGGCAGACTACGGCGTGCCCCTCGACCAGGTGCTGCACATCACCATCTGCGCCTGTCAATGACAGAATCGTGGCCACCAGGAGCTTCCTGTTGTGTATTGGCGGAGGAGGCATCATACATGTCAGAACATTGCGCCCGCACTGTATTTGCCTCAGAGATACTGTGCATTCCACATTGCAGATCTTTGGCATCAAGTACGGGTTGCGGGGGTTTTACGACCGCGCCACAAAGCCGGTGCACCTGACGCCAGATCTGGTCGATGGCATTCAGCTGCGCGGCGGCACAATCCTGGTGTGGCACTTAACCCCTCTGAATAGTGCCTCCTCGATGCACCTTTCGAGATGCTCGCGAGACATAGATGACGCTTGCGTGGTGGACCACGCCACACAGCTGATTCAAGCATCTCGATGCAGTCGTCAAATCCCCACGACTGTGATGGCAGGGCACATCCCGGGGCGGGGCAGATGTCAGGGAGATCGTCAAGCGCATCAAGCTGTGGGGCGTCAACCAGCTGTACGTGGTCGGCGGCAACGGCGGCAACGCCGCCGCCAACGCCATCCAGAAGGAGTGCGAGGCGCAGTCCGTGCTTTGCTCCGTGGTCGGCATCCCCAAGTCCATCGACAACGACATCCTGCTGGTGATGCGTTGCCTGGCAGCTCCGCTGGTCTCCTCTTGATATCACCGTGATCTCATGGTGACAAATCCGTGATCTCATTGTGGTATCATCTGAATGCAGTGCAAGGCAAGAGCAGATCATGCTGTCTTTGGTGTTTGTAGACCACTTCATGAGGTACTATTGGGTTGTGCTCCTGCCGCGCAGATTGACAAGTGCTTCGGCTTCGAGACAAGCGTGGAGCGCAGCCAGGGGGCGCTGATGGCCGCCAAGGTGGAGGCGCGGTCCACGCGGCGGGGCATCGGCCTGGTTAAGCTCATGGGCCGCTCCTCCGGCTTCATTGCGATGCAGGCGTCCATGGCGTCAGGTGAGCTGCGTCATTGTCGCAGCACGTAGACATTGCGGATGCCGGCTCCTTGCATACATGGAATGAGAACAGTATCATAGGCCATCATGTTTGGCGGCTGCCATGCCACATGCCACATGCGCATTGGCTGCAGCCTGCTCGGAATTCGGTGGGTGATGTTGAGCGTGATCTCCTGTCTCTTGCAGGCGTGGTGGACATCTGCCTGATCCCAGAGGTCCCGTTCGAGCTGCCAAAGCTGCTGGAGCACGTCAACAAGATCCTGACGGCCAAGGGGCACTGCGTCGTCTGCGTCGCCGAGGGCGCTGGCCAAAACCTCGCCCAGGTGGAGCAAGTTTCCGTGCATGCTGAGCCACATGACCGGCCAGCTGTGGCAGCTGTAGGCGTCACATTGCGCTGCAGTGCGCTTCACATGTGGGCGTCCAGCCTGTTGCAGTCTATGTGCTGGCACAGACTGGCAACTTATCCGGGCAGTCATGTGTTCACAGTACTCTGCAATGAGACACCCTTGTTGTGACCATGCACTGACAGACAAACGCATGTCATCTGCAGGACATGGCCAAGGAGGATGGGTCCCATGTGCAGACGGATGCGAGCGGCAACCCCATCCTCAAGGACATCGGCCTGTACCTGCGGGGCGTGTTCCGGAAGCAGCTGGATGTGAGTCCGGCTTCCTGCCTCCTCTCCTCCACGTGCATCTCCCCTGGCTGGCAGAAGCTGCACCCTGCTGCCTGACGCCACGGCCCACCTGGTGCATGATGCGTGCGCAGTGCTACATGAAGTACATCGACCCCTCCTACATGATCCGTGCCTCGCCCACAATCACCACCGACCGCATCTACTGCAAGGTGACCCTCCCTGGGGCGCTGACACCTGCTGACTGTGTCTGTGCCCTGCGCCCCGCGCCCCCTGCAGTGTGACCTCAAATACATCGACCCCTCCTACATGATCCGGGCTTCACCGACCATCACCACGGACCGCATCTACTGCAAGGTCGCCCGCTGAACTACGGGCCTCCCCTTGCAGCTTGCTATACTAAGAACATGCTCTGAAACACACACAGCCCACACTTCTGGCAGCCTTCTTATGTGAGTGTAGCCTGTCTTGCGCAGCTGCCTGACATTGCTTGAGTTTCGCCTGTAATGGAGCTGATGGCCCAGCCACTTACCTGCTGCAGGTGCTGGGGCAGGGGGCTGTGCATGGTGCCTTCGCGGGGTACACCGGCTTTACAGTCGGCCTGGTCAACACACACTACGTGTACCTGCCCATCCCAGGTGCACCCTGAACCCTGAAAGCTCTTGTCCTTATGCTGTACACATAACAAGTGCGTGCAGTGCTCCACAAGTTGTTCTGACAGCACACTGCACCGTGCCATTCGTCTTCAATGGCTTTGTTTGCTGCATGCAGTCGTCATTCAAGCGCCCCGGACGGTGGACCCCAAGGGCCGCTCGTACAACAGGCTGATCACTGCAATCAACCAGCCGTCACTGGCGGCGGCGGCGGAGGCGGTAGCGGTAGCATGATGAAGACGCCTTGCATGTTGCATCCGCTCTGCCATGCTCCCGGCCAGAATGCTGGTGCACTAGGGCATCTCAGGGGCTTGCAAAGAGGACAAGCAGCAGTGCGATTGCACTGGCAGCTGTATCGATTGAAGTGTTCACAGCTCTGCCAATTCGTTGTGTGGGTCAGGTCTGCAACAGAAATTGCTTGATCTCGTGGTTTCGCATCAGCGCATGCCTGCTGTGGTTGTGGAAGCACACTCTGTACTGCTTGATTATGCCCCGGCCAGGCATGTAAGGTTGCAAATACGAATGCAAGTGACAATGCTATATTGCAATGTGTACATGACTGCCTCGAACAAAACTGCGCCATAACAGCAGGTGCACCATACTTGCGTAGGACGGTAGCCGCTAGGTCCCCTGCAGTTGGCCTATCTGCCACCTTCGCTTGTGTAAGTGCAGCTGTTATGCTGTGGCTTACTGGTCGCTGCGACATACTCTGTTGAGCGGATCGAGTAACGACAGGCAGCAGAGAGGGTTCTCTGCACAAACATGTGGCGATGTAGTACACATCTGGTGCCATCATTGCCTGCCTCTCAACAAAGGCTCGAAACCAGTTAGCAGCATATTACATCGTCGACTGCATATGTGGCACTATCTAACCCTTTGAACCCGCAGACGATGAACCGGTGGAAATTTGCCTTACGACAAGCTGACGGCATGCTGTTGCTGAGGAGCACGATCTCATTGTAGTGGGTAGAGGCACCAGGACGGCGTTCATGACAGATGGAGGCTGCCCAGCTGGGATGCTGACGGGAGGGGCGGCAGCCATCATGCATTGGAAGGTCCGCCACCTGCGGGATTGCACATCTCACTCAGTGATACGCCCAACATGATCCCCATGTGGCATATGAAGGACCTCAAGCAGCCTCTGCAGTAGCTGCCTCAGACGTGCTTTCCACAGTTTGGCAGTAAACGCTAAGCATTGCAGTCCCCGCCGAGGCACCTAGCAGTGACGCCGGCGCCATTGCGGCCATGGCCTTTGCCGCAGAGTCAACCACTTGCCATGCATGTAGCATGAGGTCTACAGGCGCCGACTGCCAGGCCTCATGTGCTGGCAGGCACTTGCAACGTGTGACACTATGGAAGCCAGCTTGCCTTGGAACTGCTGCATGTCAGGAGTGCCAACGGGTCAGAATAGCAAGCAATGGCGCCTTGATGCTCACAGTCTGGTGATGCTAGCGCATCACAGCAAGCTGTGCTGACACGCCTGGCAGCAGAGCTGCCTCACCTGCTCGGCATAGTCTTGAGGCCCAGCTGCACATACAGCATGGATCAACATGGCTGCATCTACAGGAACGCTGGTTCGACAACATGCTGCTTTTATCAGGATACATAACATGATACAAACCCAAAAGACATCCCAACATGCTTAGCCAGAGGCCTGAAAAATGTGGCAGGGCTCAGCCTTGTGCTGCTTACCTGAAGGAGGTAGCAGAGCCAGCATGTGGGGCTGGGCAGGCTGTTGCTGGGCTGCAGAATGTGGCTGGGGTGCATCTGCAGCTGCCTCCAGCGGCGCAGCAGCTGCTGTGGCATCTGGCTTATCGGATCGCTCGCACTTGGCCGGCGCGGCCGGCGGCACAGGAGCAGCTGCAGCGATGGTGGCAAGGTGCTTGCGCTTCCGCGGCCTGGAAGTTGCAATGGCAGCTGCAGTGCCGCCACGGCAGGAGTTGGCAGCAGCGGCGGCATCAGCCGTGACCGATGGCTGCAGCTGCTTCCTGCGCTGCTTTGTCAGACAGCAGCGGCGGGCGCTGCCTGGTCCAGCGTTTGCTCGGGTGCCTGCAGTCTGTTGCCGGACTGCCGCTGCCTCATGAAGGAAAGGCGGGCGAACGCTCAGGGCGGTGGCGCTAAGGATGCCGTCCTTCAACACGCGCTCAAGGGCGATGGTGCCAATGGCGCCCGGCTGCCCGCCGAACGCATTCCGTAGTAGCTGCTGCATCTCAACGCGGGCGGGCTTGGGCAGCTCCAGGGCGCCGGTGTGGTGCTGCTGAAGAGGTTGCCGAGCTGTCGCTTCGACAGGATGGCGCGAGCCTTGGGGTCGTTGGGCTTCAGGCTCAAGTAGGCAGCAGCAGGGACCTGCCAGCTGTTGCCGCCAGAATCTGAGGCCAGCGCTGGCGGCTGGCGTGCGGCTGGACGGCCGCCGCTGCTGCCAGAGTCGTCGCCCACACTGCCAGCAGTCTTTGAACTGCTGGCGCTCGCATTTGTCTGCCTTTGCACGGCTTCATCTATCGCCTGCGAGTCAACCTGCTGCTCGTGGGCGGCAGACTCCGCCCTTGTTGACAGGAGCGCATCTGCTTCGGCCTCGAGCTGCCAGTCCTCGCGCATGTTGGGCGGTGCGAGCTGCACTATGATGTGGCCCTGCTTGCTGCCCATGGTCAGACTGACCCTGGTGTCGAGCGGCAGCTCACTGCAGGGCTGCGGCAGCTGCGCTGCCAGTGCTGCACTGATCTCCTTGAATGCCGATCGCTTGATCAGTATCGCCCAGCTCACGTCCCGTAGGGACACGTTGACGCCATCACCTATGGCCTGTGCTCCACGTCAGCGCACAAGCGTCAGTAGGATGAGTCCATCCGATGAGCAAGCCGGCCTGATGGCCCCCGTCAGATCTATATGCACGTGAAGCAGGTATGGCAACTGAATGACCTCTGCGTCATGGCTGGTGAACAGCTAAGGTGGGCAGATGGCCGCCACGCATTCAGGGCACGCCGCAGCATCAGTGCCTTGAGAAAGATAGCCTGCACCATCAGGCGCCCGCTCTGCACCACCCAGCCGGGCCAGCTTCGTCTGTTGTCGTTGTTGGCCCCTATGTGTTTACCCAATCCGGCAGCTCAGCAGGCCACGCATGCACAGTGCCACTGCCAGCATCTGCTACAAACTGACCGTAAAGAGCAGATGTGCTGATGTCTGTGCAACCATTGCCGGCAGCATCCGCCGGTCTGACGCCCGGTGGCTCTACGTTGGATGTGGCTTCAGATGGCTCAAGACAGCTGCTTGCAGGGGCGTCAGCAAGCTGACCACCCGGATGCAGCCCTGCAGATTCGTGCTGAGAAACGGGCATTTTGTGGCGCGCCTCGAGCATCGCAGCGCCGCTCGGACATGCCTCAGCCGCAAGTGCCCCGCCATCTTGGGCCGCATTCGGTGACAGATCCTCCATCTCCATTGGTGATGCAGCGACTCCGTTTCAGAGGCGTGGTGCACCGGGCTTGGTCTAGACATGACCCATGTTGCTCGGCGGTTGGTCGAGCAACATTCAGGGCTTCAGTCATAACATAATGTGTTTCTGACGCATGTGCGCGGGCGTCCCTTGCGAAGTCTGTATGCTAGTTTTAGTCTTCCATGCACTTGTGCGCTGCCCGTGGGCGTTGAAGCTGATTTGTAGCTGCTCGACGTGCATCATCTGCCGAGCGCCCATTTTGCCCTCAATGGATTTTGGCTAAGCTGTATTATAGATCGTCAGACCATGGCGCACGTGGCCCGTACAGTTACCATGAGAAACCTGACAAGCTGCCACCGTCCGTGTGCTGGCAAAGTGAGCTGCGGGGGCTCCTCTCTTTGCCATACAACCAACCACATGCAAGAAATGTGACGTCTATCACCTTTGTAGTACTCCCCTTCGTGACATGTGAAGTGGGATGCAGAGCGCATTCGCGGCGGTGGTGCAGCTGACATGAGTTGTAGGGCGACGGCAACCTCATGACTACATGGCTGTGAAGAGGAAGCTCTACGGTCTGCTTGTCCCGCCTGACGTCACAGGCTGGCATCAAGCATACACACCAGGAAAGGCACCGTTGCATACTGCAGAATGGCACGACATCTTGAACAGCCTGCTGAGCTTGTGGCTTGCCCAGCAGATTGCGTAGTGTCAGGCATCCAGCATTCTGGTTCACCCAGCCTGCGGTAAAACCTGGGGTATTGGCAGGTTCAGCACATAGAATACTACTACACAGGCTGTCTGCCGCCGTCGGGAGTGCTGTAGGTGATCATCCGGCCCATAGTCTGGAGGAGCGTGGTGGCCAGTTTGGCACGGCGTGCATTGGTGCGGTCGCCTCCGACGCCGCCCACCACGTGCTGTAGGACTGCAAGCCCGGCATCCATCGCGTCCAACCAGCCCTCCTGTGGGGCAGCACGTACGACGCTCGTGCCAAGCCCCTGTGGGAACAGTCATGGCAGCTGGACAACAAACAGCTTGCACCCTTGAGTACTACTCATCAGGGTCTGATTGTCGGCGCATGCTTTGGGCAAAAGTTTCCAGGCGCACTTGTGCCTGGAGCTCTGCATCTCCTACTGCAGAATCTACACAGGAACACAGCCCATTTTAAAGTTTTGCCGCATAAATATCTATGGCATCACTCGCTGCCGCCAGATAAGCCCAGACATTGTGGGCGCATGCAAACAATGCTCACCACCCTCGGGAGGCGCTGCATTGATAGCCTCGATTGAAGCACGACCAGGCTGCTGTGCGGCAGGCTGCTGCGGCGCAAGGGCAACGCCCGCGGCTGCTGCATTGCCGTCATAGCGGAGGCTGGTGGCTGAGGCAACACGCGCAGCACTGTGGCCATTTGACTGACCGCGATCGGCCTGCGCTGCCAGTGTCCAACCTCATGCGTGTGTTCAGCCTCCTGAAGGATGTTGTGCCAGCAGTGTTGATCCTGCCACCATGTCAGGTACAGTCTGCAAGTACCACTTGGGCTAGCAGGCCACCTACACACCTGACCAGGTGCATCCAGGACGGCACCTGCAGATGTCCCATGTTCCGGTTGAGCCAACCATTGCACCAAGTTGCGGCTTCATTATGCAATTCTACTTCTTTTGCCGAACAGCTTGCCTAACATGTGTACAGAGAATGAAGCGGAGTGGACAACACACTTTCACCTGCAGGGGCCTGTGAGCCCGGGGCGGCAGGCTCTGCTGCATGCCGGCTGGGCAAAGGCTGCTGCAGGTTGTCGACTGCAGCAGCGGCATGAGGGGCAGCAGCTGGGCGGCTGCGCTCTGCCGCCATGGCCACCGCTGCTGCGGCAGCTGCGCCAGTGGCGGCAGGGAAGCTGGTGTAAGGCGGCATAGCAGGCGGAGTCATGGCTGCCGCATTGAGCTCGTCAACTTCAAGCCAATGCAGATCTAGGAACTCAATGACAGCAGCAGCGGGAAGGCCTCCGTGAACTGCCTCAACGGCAGCTGCTGCGGCCTCTGCACGCCGGGCAGCAGGGCTGTCTTGGTGGGGCCTTGTGACAAGCGCAGGCATAGCTGCCTCGACGGCACCGGCAGTGCGGCAGCAGCGTAGCGACTCTGCGGCAGCAGGCCAGGCCAGGCCTGTGCCCTCCATCGGCACGGCCCCTGTTGTGGCCGCTGCGCCGTTTGTAGCAGCGCAGCCGTGCTGCAGCGGCGTGGCAGGCGCGTCAGGGGCAGCGCTGCCCGGATGACGATGTGGTGGTGCCGCCGCCATGGCAGCGGCTGCCTTGGCGGTGGGCTGGCGGCTGCGCTTTGCCGGTGCGCCAGCTGTTACAGCTGCTGCGGTGTTGCCGCCCGAAAGCACGGATGCAGCTGCGGCTGGCGCATGCAACCGCGCCTTCTTTTGGCGCTCGGCCGAGTGGATGATACCGGTGCTGCTGGGAAGCTTCTGCCGCTGCTGGGAAGGGTGCACCCTAGGGCCAGCAGCATGCTGGTCGGCTTCGGCCGCAATTGCCGGTGTGGTGCTGCCGCTTTCCAGAAACGCTACGCCCAATGCGTTGCCGCTGAGCATGCCGTTGTGCTCCATGCGCCGCAGCACGACGATATTGTTGCAGCTGGGGCGCTCGCCGGCTGTCTGCAGCAGGTGCGCCCGCATGTGATTGCGCACGGCTTGTGGGATGTCCAGGGCGTCAGCCGGCCGCTCCCGCCTGAAATTGTACAGCAAGGGGAAGTCGCGTCCCAGCAAGTGCAGGTCGATACGGGCTGGGATGAGGTTGCTGCCACCGTACGCGACGCCCAGGGGCCGCTTTGGGATATTCGCACGCATGTCGGCGTTCTTAACTCTGACATATGTGGCAGGGCCGCTCGCAGGCTGCCAGCCGGCGCGGCCGACGATTGCACATTGCGCCGGCTGCGGTTGGCTGGCGGTCGGCACACTGGCGTCGCCGCAGCCGCCAGGCGCTCTGCTGGCACTGCCTTGGCTGCCGACAGCACCACCGACTTGAAGCTGCATCTCTGAGATGCGTGCGGATCTGCACCCAGGTTGCTGCTGGTCAGCGGAGGCTGCCGATGCTGCTGTCTTCCCGCTGCTGCCGCGGTGTGGCCCTGCCGGGACTGCCCCTGCGGCGCGTACAATAGCAACCTGAGCAGATGCAACATGGGTAGCTGGCTGCTGATGTTAGGCAGGAAGGGCGGGCTGCACATTGCAGGTGACTGCTTAGCATGCATCGTAGTCTAATGTCATTCGCACATCGGAGAGCGTCGTTGTGTACCTGTGCCACCGAGGATGGGAGGCTGCGCAGACTTGGCGCCCTGCGACCCGCGGTCAGGGGCTGCGTCGGGTGTCAGCGGCATGCCGCTCTCAGGAACGTTGGCAGGCTGCCCATCTGCATGCAGCGCTGGGAGGGTCCGCTGAGCACTCTCCGCAGTGTGTCGTGGCGCAAGCAATGCTTCGCCACCATGACATGCCGCGGCCACAGTCGTGCCGTCAGCTTGGGCGGCTTTTGTTGGGGGATCTGCTGATGATACCGGCGCAGGTTTCCCCGCAAGCCGCGGATCGCGCAGACTAGGGACATGGTACTCCATGCTGCTCAACGATTGCTGCACGTGCTCAGCTTTGGTCAGGTTCACGCTGCGAGCATTGTCAAGGTCAAGCCTGCGCACAAGCACCTGCTGCGTCCTCTAAGAACTGCCCATCACCACGCGGCCCAGCAGACGGGTGTGTTTGTGTTCACTTGCACGATCATAGCGATGAGACATGCTTCAGCGCATAGCTGATGTGCTTTCGCAGGTTTCCCTAGATGATCGGCTGTTCAGCCGACATGACGACATGCACACTCTGGCTTCCACCTTCCGATGCTCAGCTGGATCGTGGGCTGCTGCATCTGATTGACCAGCTTTTGCTGCAATGCCACACGGGTGCCACATTGCGTGATGCCATGCCAGCTGCCACGAACTCTTGTGACGCAGTTTCGCGTCATTGAGCAGCCATAGGCATAGCGATGTATACTGTCAGCTGCGGGAGGGGCCAGCACATGGATGGCCCTAGGGATAGCACACGGGGTTCCATGCAGTTATGTATCGCACTCGTGGGATGTGCATTGCCTCATGCAGGGACCGCCTGGGCAGCCAGGTTGTTTACTGTATACCTGAGCACAGCACCTTGTTGTCGGGATGGCGCAGCGGTTGTAAGAGCTCCTGCCAAAGTGACAGATGTCAGCCCACCGCAGCGGGACGACTTCTGCGCCGTTCACCACCCGCCCGCCAGTTGTCAGCCGCCGGACGGCAGTCGGCATGTGGCCAGCCAACGTGAAACAGTTTATCATTCGGCTGCAGAACCCAGATGGGCTGACCTGCCGTATGCACAGTCATGCCTTCACCGCAGGCTGTCGCCACAACCTGTCAGCTGGTTCGAGCATGCAACAAGACACGTTTGGCAGGCTGGGCGGAAGCAGAACAACACCATCGCAGCAGGTTCATGTGTAGTTTCCGTAGCGGCCACGACATCATACGATGCATCTATCCTCCATGATTGGACAGCAGCTGGGCTAGGCATGCGGAGCACCTGGTCACCACGGCGGCACGGCCGCAGCGCTCAGGTGCTGCGCGGTGTTCCTGAACGGGTGGCCCGACTGGCGGAGCAGGGCCTCCGTGCCCGGCACCACCCGCCCGCCGGCCGTCAGCAGCTGCGCGCTCGCAGGTAGGTATACCGTAGGTATACCAGTGGTAGCCCACGGACGCGATCGGATCAGCCCCGAATATGAACGCGAAGCAGCTTCACCGAGCTGCATCAGACTCAAACCCTGTGTGTGCGGCCCTCCAGGCAGGCTGCTGGCCAGCAGCACCACTGCCACTGAGGCGCCCAGCAGGCGCTGACCGCCGGCTGCGCCTGCACCCTGGCACGCTTGGCAGATGCACGGCGAGAGCTGCTGCTGGGCGCACGCTGATGCCTGCCACTGGCTGTGGTGTCTGTGGCAGCGTGTTGCGGGGTGCTGCTGCGCTGCGGTGGCGTCCGAGCAGCGCCATGCTGAGGGCTGTGGCACCGTGCTGATTGCGCGCTTGAATTTTTATCAAGGGGGTGCTGCCCAGCTGCCCGCTTTGACTGTGCCGCATCTGGTGGCAGACGCTTCGTGGCAGCTTGATGGCGAAGTCCTATGGCACCTTCTTCATCGAGTTTTGGCCGCTTTCTGGATACAACACGACTTTTGGGGAGGTGTGCCGTCAAACAGCTCTGCCAGCCTCGACCTTGGCATGTGCAGGCGTGCCTCTGGGTTGGCCCAGTCCAGAGCCAGGTACACTGTTGCATCAACTGCCCCGGCAGCCTGCTAATAGGCGCTGGCAGGGGCCGCTGGGTCCCCTGGTTGCTGCGGGCTGTTGCCTGGCGCATGAGCTGCTGCAGGAAGCGGGGTGCTGCTCGGCAGGTGGATGATGATGCTGTTGTCGCGCTTTCCAGAGCGCAGGCTGAGAGGATCGTGTTCACAAGCAGCTCATGTTTGCCCACCTGCGCTGCAAGTGCTGCATCGATTGGAGCGAGTGCTCACTTGGGAATGCCCAAGGACCAGCTGCTGAGGTCCCGGCTGATGGAACGTGGGGTTCCGTTGCCCTCAGCCTCTGGGCTAAGACGATGCAGGATACACTGCAATCGCTGCCGCGAGAGCTGTGTATGTTTTCCAGACGCATGTGCACGTCAAGGAGCGATGCGCCCCTCCGCCTGTGAGCTTGTGTTCACCATGAGATTGGGAGGCAACTCCCTTTCCCTTGCGAGCATGCTCTGGTAGAAGACGCCCAGCATGCTCAGCGCTGACCAGCAGGCGCCCGAAGGTGTGCACCTTGCCAGGGTAGCACTGCTGTGCCGAGACGCAAGATATTGTTGTGTGCCCTGGGACTGCGCGCCTGCGCAGTAGAAGTGGGCAGCGATTGTGCCAATTGCTCTACTGTAGAACAGGCCACTCACTTGCAGCTGCACACATAGGCTGACGTCGTTTTCCTGATGAGCCACCATGGTTGGCAGGCCCCGCAGTGGTGGCTCCTGACGGCTCCTCTGTGTCCCTGGAACATATCACGTCCGGCAGCGGCAACTAGCTGGCTGCATTTGCAGGCTGACCAGCAGCTGCGTGCAGCGCTGGGTATGTATGCTGTGCAAACAGCGTCATGTGCTGGGAGTCAGGCAGTGCAATGCCGACGGGGCATGTGCTGGCCACAGGATTGCCATGATGGCCGCCTGGTGGAGATGCTCTCCCACAGGCGCACGAGATATGTGCTCCGCCATTGTGGTCACTGATGAGTGGCAGCTGCACGGCGATGCATGCTGTGAAGGAGGTCAGCATGGATGCTCCTGAGGATCTAGACCATTCTCGGACTCTAGAGAGCCCGCAGTTTATTCCGAGGGTGGTTTGCCAACTGTGACGTGATGCCCCCTGGACGGCTGTTCCCGAGTTCCCTTTCCCGCCTCCCATTATGCTGAGAAGTCCAGAAGCGGTGGGAAATAAGGTGAATACAGTAGTATTGATAAAACAGCGGTATTCGCCTTTATCGACTGGACAATATGGCAGCATAAGAGGGAAGGTGGAAGTGAGCTGCGTGCGGTCGAACGACCACACAAGAGGCACAGAAAGTCTCCGGCCTGGTCCGGTAGAGCTTCAGAAAACGACTTGAGATCTCTCCGCAGCCAGTATCGCCACCCTGAGTAGATCGTGTCGCAGTTTAGTCGAGTGCATGCGTCTGCCCAGCTTCACGGGAGAAACAGTCCGACTGCAAACCGGTGTGCTCACGGCCAGCACAGGGACACGCCAGGTGCTCCATCAAGCATAGCTGGTGATTGCATGCGATGCTGGACGTTATTTGGGTGCTGCCAATGCTTGTGCACAGCAGGCTGACTGTGATGTGAGTGTTGGCAGCCGAACAGCTTCCCAGAGCTGCAGGAATTCCTCAGCACGATGGCTCAACACTGGTTGCCTTACGATCCACGTCGGCACACTGGGAGAGTGTCAGCACCAATGGTACTCCCTGCTGGGAGAGTCCAATCTGGCAGCGCACCTGCGGCTGCGGCTTGGCCCAGGGGTCATGCATTTCATGCACTGCAGCAACCAGTGCCTGTTGCTCCGCATTATCAGCAGGCACTGCAGCGACCAGCGTCAGTTGCCCCGCATCATCAGCAGGCATTGGCTGCACGCAGCCAGCATGGAGGCGGCCAGCCTGCTGCGGGCATTCCTGGTACCACGCCTGCCAGGCCCAGCAACCCTGGTGACACTTGCACCCTGCTTCCTCTGTGCCATTGGCAATCTGCGGTGGTCGACTGCATGGATGAAGGACATTGCACCTTGAACGAGTGGGCAGTTCTGTAGATGATACCACTGAGTTCATACGAACTACAGGGGTTGACGCCATAACTTGGCCTCCGCCAGTTCCGACTCCGCAGCCACCGCGCTTTGCTCCACCTCCACCTGCGCCTTCACCGGTTCCGCCTTCGCAGCCGCCATGCATCCGTCCACCTGCGCCTGGGCTTTCGCCACGCCACCGTCCCCAGCCACCGCGCATACCTCCGCCTGCGCCTCCGCCGTTCCCGCGCCCCCAGCCACAGCGCATACCTCCGCCACTCCCGCCTCCCCAGCCAGTGCGCGTCACTCCGCCCGCACCTCCACCCTTGCGGCCACCTCAGCAGGTGCCACCACCACTACCTGCAGCAGCAGCACTGCGAGACGCGGGCCAGGCGACACCAGCAGCTGCGCGCGCCGCCTCCAGCGCATGGCGGGCGCAGAACCAGACCGTGGGCGCTCCAGCTGGGCACCCATCAGTCGAGGGTGGTGGTGTCAGTAGCCAGGAGCTGGCCACCGACAGTGCCCTGGATGCATTTGGCATGTCAAGTCGACCATCTCCCAACGAGCCGCTGCCCGCACAGGCTGCAGGGAGACTACGCTTCAGCTGGCCCACAAGCAGCCCTGCTGCGCCCACCCCGCAGCAACCAGCAATGTCCGCAGCAATCCAGCCCGCCGCGAAGCAGCCACCTTCACCGCCTGCTATGCAAGGCCTGCAGGCCCCAACGGGTAAGGCTCACAATTGTTTGGCTCCCGTGTTGCAACTGTATAGCCTTTCGGTTGTCACGTTACTCGGTGCTCAACCCCACTCGTCTGAGTGCCTGCCCAAAATGCGTGTGTGATGGATCTGCAGGTGCAGCTCGAGCCGCCTCCGGGCAGGTGAATAAGTCATGGCGCCAACCACATGGCAGCTGCATGCAGCTGTTGCTTTGTGCAATTCCCCAGCCGGAACCCTTAAAAGATGCAAGCCCTGCTTGCAGGTCGTGCCTGTGGCTGGTGCCCCTCCTGCAACACATGCCCCTATCCTCCGCAGCGGCGGCGGTGCAGCTGTCCTGACGGCGGTGACACCGCCGCCGCACGATGAGCCTGCTGCCGGCACTCAAGGAGCTGCAACCGAATGCTCGCTGCAACCTACAACCAGGCAGCAAGCACTGCAGCCTCCTATGCCGTGTTCAGAGGCCTCTGCAGGTAAGGGTCTCTTGCGCTTGCATGCAGTTTGCCTGTGCAGGTGCTTGTCATCCATGCGTCCTGCGCCCGAGCCAGACACACCTTGTCAGCTTCCTGTGAAACCCAGCAGAGCAGACAAGGCAATGCTCTGTCCCCATGCAGGTGTGGCCCAGAACGCTGCAGGGCAGGTGAGCCAGCTCTGCTGCCAGGCCTGCCCTTGAGGGCTGTGTTTGCTGACCTTTGTGCAATGTATGTGCTATCCGCATTGCCTGTCGTAGCAACGCAGCATGCACTTGCAGGCGGATGCTCCAACCGGTGCGCCTGCCTGCGGGTCCACCAATGGCGGTGCAGACAACACTGCAGCTGCAACATCCCACAGTGGCGGCAGCGACGCAGCTGCCATGGTAGATGCTGTGCTGCCGCAGCACGATCATGCCACTGCCGTGCCTCAGGAGCATGCAGCAGACCAACCTTCCTCACAGTCTGCGCCTCTGCAGCAAGCAGCACAGCCTGCCGTTTCAGACCCACCCCTGGATGTACCAGGTGAGGCCTGCACTGCACCTTGTTGTGTACATTGCCGCATTATGCTGTCTTGTGCTATGCAAGCTGTGTTTGGCCCCGAAGCGTGGTGCATGTCCCCATGAACACAGCGGGATCGTGTGACAACCGCAGGAGTGCAGCAGGATGTTGCAGGCGTGGTGGAGCAGCTGTGCTGCCGGACGGTACATGCCCCACCGCAGGACGCCTCGGACAGCAGCTTGTCTTCCGCCACAACAAGTTCAACGGGCCATGAGCCGCTCGAGTCACAGCAAGCGGGGCCATGTGCTGAGCACAGGAGTGCACCAGACCATCCGCAGCTGATCGGAGTCAATCAGCCTGCCGCTTCCCCTGCGAGCCTCCTGCCACAGCCAGCTGCAGCGGATCTCAGCAACACAGCCACATCTCAGGCCTGCAGTGCTGCAGGGCCTGCTGGTCGCTCAGGTAGAGACAAATCCTCTACCATGTGCAGTGTATGTACTGCTTGCTAGCAGCGACAGCATTGTCTGGCGATATGCAAAGCTCTTGTTCTGTTCAGGTGCAGGTGGGGGTGGGGGTGCCCCGGACAAGTTAGACGGACAACCTAGCAGCTCACAGCCTGCCAGCGCGGGCACCAACAGCTTGTGCGGGGGCAGTCAGGCCACTGCGCCTCAGCAGCCAGCGCGCCGCGCTCAGTGTGTCAACAGCAGCCAGCGGCGTGCTGCGCCACACCTTACCACTGTCGCTGTGTCTCTCGGCTCCGGCAACCCCAGCACCAGCGTGTGGGTGCCAGGGCAGCACATTGTCAAGCTGTTCGGCGCGCATCCGCCCAAAGCCATCAGCTTGTTCCTGCCGGGTGCCAATGAGGCGTGCAGAGTGGCAGTGCAGCCTGATAACCGCATCAAGTTGTCAGCAGGGGCCCACAGCCAGATGCAGCGCCACCTGCAGCAGACAACTGGTCAGCAGCCCAGTGGCGCCCTCGAGCTCAGACGCCTCACCCGGCACGGCAGGCTCACAACCGATGCCGTCGGCATCCGCCTGCTGCCGAGCCGCAAGCGCACAGCTGCAGCGGTGCCAGCAACCGACGTGCAGGCCACGCCAGACTGCCAGGGTGAGCTCGGTAGCACAGCCGGCTGCCCTTCTGGCAAGCGCCGCAGGCTGCCAACACAGGTCACAGTGCATGCAGTCACACCACAGGGGGTCCAGAGCAACAGTAGGGAGGGGTGTGCAGCCAATGCCACCGCCCCTCGCGGCGTCCGCAATGCAGATGCGGCCGGCGCAGCTTTGGCGCCGTCGCAGCAGGACCAGACTGCTGCCACTGACCTGTCCGAATCACAGGACAGTCTGCTGCAGCCTGCTGCCATGCCACATTCAGGCCAGCCCGGCGAACCAGCATCAGAAACTCCCAATGATCCGGCGCGACAGTGCACAGGACAGGTGGGTCAGGTGTGCCGCCGGTTTTGTGAGGTCCAAGCTGCACGTTGATGTGCCAACATGGACGCAAGATCACTGACACTTTCAATGACACAACGTCACACAGCCCGGAACTTGCGACGCAGGCTCGCCGGCAGCGCACCAGCGGCGGCAGTGCGCCAGGTGCAGCTGCCGCCCCTGCACGTTCTGGAGGCAGCCATGCGGAGCCCACGGCAACTGCAGTGCCGCAGCAGCATGGCCGCCCTGGGGCCACCACGGGAGCGGCTCTGACAGGCCCAGTCCCCAGCAGCAGGAGGCGCGTCGCGCCAGCGCATGCTGCCTGTGTTGTGCAGTCGCTGACAGGCGGCGCCGGCAGCCTGGGCCCGAGCAGCAACCCAACTGGCGGCTTGGGTGGCGCCGGCGCGCCAGCTGCAAACCAGCCGCTGCCGCCGCAGATGGCGGACGGCAGCAGCACCAGCTGGCGGCCAGCCAGCGGTCACGCTCCCACATACCTCAGGCGCAGGGCTGGCGACGACATGCGTGTGCCGAAGCGGGTCCTCGGCACCCAGTACGGCGACAACGGCTGTGCTATTCCAAGCAACATTGATCTGCACCTGCTGCCCAGTGGGCGCAGGCTTGGCACTGTCTCCCGGCGGAGCTCGGACGGCATTGACAACATTGGGAAGGGCATGCGGAACCAAATCGAGCAGCAGCTGCGGGAGGCGACTGGCGAGCAGCCCGGCAGGGCCAACATCATCCTGCTGCAGCGCATGGAGTGCGGCGGTGTGCCCAGCGAGAAAGCCCTGGGCATAAGGCTCCTGGGGAGCCACGAGCACACGCCCGCCATCACCACCGCGGCTGACAACCACGCTGATGCCAGGTACATGCAGAAGCGTGAGATAAGCATAGCGGCGGCACTCGGCAAGGCGGCCGGCAAGCGCCGCAGACGCAGCAAACAAGCGCTGGCAGCGCATGCTGCGCCGGCTGACGCCCCGGCGTCGCCCACGCTGGATGGCGGTCCAGCATCTTCCGCCCCAGCAGGTGCCACCGCAGCAGCTGCCGCCGCAACTGCTACCTTGGCGGCGCCTGCTGGTGCAACTGCTGCTTCGGGGTGGCTCACGCTCGACGGCGGTCCGGTAGGCGCCGCCACTGCCACAGCCCTCAGCAATGGCCTCACGGCAGCAGCCCCAGCAGCTGCCATGCCTGCTGCCAGCCTTCAGCCCGCAGATGCTCAAGGAGACTTGCCTCCTCCAATAGGGCAGCATACCGAACTGCCACTGCAGGGCCTTGCGGGTGAGTTGTTGCGCATTGCACTGCACAGCTGTGCTTCGATCTTGGTGCACATGAGCTGCATGTTGCATAGTGAACCTAGAGAGCCTGCGCTGGCACTGACTGCTGTCTTCATTCTCCAGCTGCGACTGGCAATGCCACTGGGCCGGCGCGCGATGCACCGGCGCCACCCGCCAAGCGGCGCAAACTGCAGCGCGTTGACGCGGCTGAGACGGCGGCGGCCGCGGCCTGTCCCGCCGTGCAGGAGGCTGGCAGGGCACGAGGGCGCTCAGGGGCCGACGGCGCACAGCAGACCACACCTGCCCCCAACCACCCCGAAGGAGACGATGGCGCTCAGGCGGATGCCGCAGAGGCCAGGCGGCAGCTGGAAGCGGCCGCTGCAGAGCATGCACCTGCACTGGCAGCAGCGCAGGCGGCTGCCACAGAAGCCAAGCAGCAGCTGGCAGCACAAGCGGCGGAGCATGCCGCTGAGCGGCAGGAGCTGCTGACAGGGTTGGCAGTCGCTCAGGAGAGCGCGGCGGCGCAAGCAGTGCAGCAGGCCGCTGCACTTGCGGCAGCACAGGCGGCTGCTGCGGAGGCCAAGCGGCAGCTGGAAGCAGACGCCGTAGAATACTTTGCCTTAAGGCGGCAGCTGGAGGCGGCGGTGGCTGAAGCCCAGCAGCAAGCAGCGGCGGCGGCTGCGGAGCATCAGGCGGCCCTGTCGGAAGCCTATTCACAATGGAACGAGGCCAATGCTGCCCAGCAGGTGTCAATTGTTGCGCATGATGATGAGTGTTGTGTATCGCATGGCATCGTAGTCAGGGAAATCCCTTGCGGACTACGCCACAATCGATTCGAAAGATGTGCGTGCATGCTGTGACACAGGAGACCATTGTCGCTCTGGCAGCACTGATGACGCAGCAGCAGCAGGTGGCTGCCGAGCATGCGGCCGTCTCTGCAGAGGAGGCACGCATGCGGAAGGCGGCCGAGGCGGAGGCTGAACAGCGCCGGCAGGCGGCTGTCGAGCTCAGGCTGGCGCTTGCAGAGGCGACTGCGAAGCAGGAAGTAGCCGAGGCTGAGGCCCAGAGGCAATGGCGAGCGGCTGCGGATGCGGTGGCCACCAGGGCCGATGCATGGCGGCGGGCCCAGCAAGCGACAGCAGCGGCTGACATGGCGTATCAGAGGTGAACTCCGTGAAGGTTGAGGATTCAGTCTGTAAACCTTGCAGATGTTGCAGGCTGCTGCAATGGTGCCTGGCACAGTGCCCAGCTACAAGTGCAGGCCAGAGGCAGAACACAAGCAGACACTAGACGTCCAGCTTGGCAGATTCTGCCTTCGTGAGCCTGCATTACAAGTGCAGACAACCCAACTCGCATGCAGGCAGCGCAGCGCAGAGGCTGCACGGGCTGCGGCCGTGAGGCGGGCGGATGCCCTGGAGCAGGTGGTGACAAAGGCCAGGCAGGTGCTGCTGGCGGGCAAGCCCGACACAAGTCCGTGGGCCACGGCATGCGAGGCGGTAGCTGCGCAGTGCTGCGCCGTTTCAGCCGAAGCGGAGCGGCAGCACATGGCGGCGCAGGCGGGCTCTTGTTTCACATGTCTCGTCCTGTAGTCCCATGGACATTTGACAGAGCATAAGGGATGAGTAATCCCTTCATAGTTCCCTGCACAGTTTGTTCGACAATCACAGTTTCATGGTTGGTGCAGGGGGTCTCCTCGCTGCTGCAGTCAGCGGATGCTCCAGCAGGGACGCAGATCACGGCAGCAAAGGAAGAGGCAGCAGCCGCTCAGCAGGCAGCCCGCAACTCGCACCAGCACCATCGAGAGCTCGTAGGGACTGCCGGTGTGGACGCGGCGCAGCAGGACTTGGCAGCGGATGCTGAGGATGTGCACGCTGGTGGCAGCGCTGCTGAGCTGGCATAGCAGCAGCACGAGGTGAGGCATGTATTCCCAATCGTCCCAAGCCACAGGAACCGTTGAGCTGACCCGTGTGAACATCGGCAGAGGGCACACTCGCAGTACGTCAGGCCGAGGCCCTTGCGGCAGCAGCCAGCGCCGAAGCAGCCCAGCTGCAGAGGCCATCTGCCCTGTTGCCGCTTCGGCTAATGTGGGGCAGGTCTGCAGACATTCATATGATGTTCCACTTTGTTCTTGTTCAGGCAAGAGTAGGCATTCAGGCAGCTCCTGCAAGTTTTCAACTGGGCGGCGGCTCATAGTGGCTGCGGTCATGCTACGCATGTGCATGGGCAAGTTCAGGGCGGCGTGAGCACACATGCCCATCAGGCCTGCGGGCAGATGGTTCATGAAAGTTGCATGGGTGCCCATCTGTTGCGCGTACATGATTGCTTTCTAGAAGTTATGGGTGGTATGGCAGTGGCATAGATTTCCATTAGGACAGCGAGTAATGCTTACAACACTGGCAATCGCTTGATGTGCACTGCTCTGGCAGGATCGTGGGGTAGCTGTATCATCGCCTCCTTTGCCAGAGCTGTAACACCTATGCTGCTGTGAGTGCAACGACCAGGGGATGTGATTGTCAAATACCATATGAGCGCACATGTGCACATCCCGCTCCGGATGGAAACCACTGTATTGACAAGCCAGCTCCTAGCTAAGTGTGCATTATGCACGATAACAAGGTCAACATGCAGAAACCTGTCAAATGTTTCACCAATCACACACAATCGGCATCGACGCAGTAAAAGCAGCCACCAAACTTATGCACAGACCGTCTCCTGGCAACTGCGCAACATACAGGTTGTCACATGTGGTGCCACCTACCATACCGCACATCAGGCATCCGCAGAGTAGTCAATTCATGCATCAGACTACGTTCATTCATGCATTTCTGGGCCGCTGATGGATCATGGCAACACAGCGGTGGTGACTGCATCCGTGTGCTGCTGCTGGTAGTGCTGCTGCTGATCAGCTGCCTGCTGGATGCCTGTTGCGTCTGTTTTTGCTGTCATATGCTGCGTGTCATCAAGCTGAGCCTGCAGCTTCTGCAGCAGCAGCGACATGCCTGCGTCACCAAGCAGGGCGTGAGTCTCACATACCCGCATGCCGCATGAATGCATAATGAGAACCATCCATCCGATAGATGAAGGCTGTCAAATGCTCATCGGATCACACCCGCAAGCTCGAGGACTGCAAGTTGTGATGCTGCGGCACCGGGAGCACCCACCTGTGCTGCATCCCGCTGCCGCTCTGCTGCGGCCGCGATGCCGCACTGTTCACTATCGACCTCGCACGCCGCGGCCCGCCGACCCGCATCCGCCCTAGCTGCCAAACCCTCCTGCCGAGCGGCGGCCCCCTCCCGCTCCAGGGCATCCGCCCTGGAGCCACGTCTCGTGCGGCCTCGGCGCTGCGCTGCCTGCATCTGGCTCGGGCTGTCAGTGACTGCAGGGAAGGCATGGGCATGACGACAGTCAAAGATGGCTGGGCTGTACAGAGCTGAAGCAGCGCCGTGACGTGCAGTCGTAGCTGAGTACAGTATTAGACAGCATCGCTGCAGCAGCCCTTATGGAACATAACGATAGGTACCCCAAACCTTCATGGGCTCACCCCTCATGTGCCTCAACAGCTTCCGTGGCCGCCAGCTTGGCCCGCTGCCCGGCTCGGGCTTGAGCAGCCTGCGCATCTGCAGCCGTGGGATGGAGCGCCTTCCATTGCTCGCAAGCCTCGGCCTCGGCTGGGTCTGTCTGACGTGCAGCGGCCTCGAGCACCGCCAGCGCCTTGTCAGCTTTCTGTTGCAGCACGGGGTAGCAAGCTTTTTGTGCAGTCGAGCTTTTCGGCCACGGATGAACGATGGTCATGTGCACTAAGTTGTAGCACACTGTTGGCAACCGTGTTGTTGCTCAGCCACAATCACATGTTGTGGGTGCGTTAATCCTCCGATGTATTGTCCTGAAACTTCAATGCTGGGTCACCACTTTACACTTGACCGTATCACCTATCGAGCAGCATCAGCTCTGTGCCGCTCCGACTGGGCCTCCGACGGCGTGGCCTGATGCCGCTCAGCTGCTGCCCTTGCAGCATCTGCCTGCTGCTGTGCATTCGCGAGCGCACCAGCCTGCTCGGTAGCCGCTGGCTCCAGCTGCCGCCGCTCCACAACGTTCTGTTCAGCAGCCTCTTCCAGCTGCCGCCCTCGGGCCTCAGTAGCGGCTGCCCACGCAATGGTCCGTCCATTGGCTTCTGCATCCAGCTGATGCCTGGCTTTCGCAGCGTCTGCTGAAGTCCCAACAAGCGCAGCGGCATGCTTGGCAGCGGCTGCTTGCTGCTTTGGTGCGGCTTCCGCTGCCTCTGCCGCCTCCGCCCTGGCAGTGGCTGCCAGCCCTGCGGCATCAGCTGCCACTGCAGCCATTGCCTCCCTTCACCGATTTGCCTGGCTCACACGACAGCTCAGCGAGGATCAATTCATCGTTTTGAGATCTGGCAGAGGACCCGATCAAATGTTAGAGGATGGCTAAGGTACTGCTACTGTGATGATAAATGCTCCTGGCAGCGGCAGCCTGCAGGCACGGTCAGAGCAGACCGCACTGCATGTACAGCCGTCTCATAGGCTTTACGTGGGGACTTTATATGAGGGTGTTGTGATGCGGGTGGCATGGGCGTGCCTCACTGCAGGCGGGCTGAGCAGCCGCGGCCTCCGCACGTGACTGAGCCGTTGCCGCAGGCGCTGCCGAAGTCTCAGCCTCAACGGCCTCCAGCTCAGCGGTCATGACCGCAGCACGCCCTGCGGCCTCCGCATGAAGCTGCAAAGGACATGGTGTAGAGTTGCTCGGCTTCCTGACTGACGAGCCGCCAGCTCAGCAAGCACAGCATCATGTGCTTTGGCCATCGGCTGTCTCACTCTGCACATGCCCAGGATGAACATCGTTGGTGTCAAGCTTTACACCTGCCAGGGTCACACACATCACCTGAGCCGTTGCACACGGACATGGATGGTGCTATGCATTCAGGTGCAGCTTGCAGCTGTCCGTAGAGAGGGCAGAGACCTGTGCGCCAGCATGCAACATGAAGAGGGGTTGAGTCCAGCAAGTGCCTGCATGACCCTGTGGCGCAGGCACAGCTGCAGCAGGCTGTGCCGCTCGCTCGGGATCAGGCTGCAGCGGGCACACATCGGGGGCTGCAGCCTGTTGGGGTTGCGCAACTAGGGGGTGGGCTGCGCCTGCGTACCAGGTGCAGCGGCTCCTGCTCCAGTGGCGGTGTTGGGGCTGGGCTGCTGCGGCACAGCCGCCGCAGCGCCAGCTTCATCGTCACCACCTTGGCGGCTGCTGTGAGCCACTGGGGTTTGCTGCGTCCTGTCGCCACCAGCAGGACAGGATACTCATGTAGGGTTCCAGCCGCGGTTGCTCCCTGCAGACGTGTGCAAGCTGCTACACTGCGACCTCGCTCGAAGTGTGTGTGATTTCAAATTGACGCCAACAGCTGCAATGCGCAGGACTGGCTGCTCATCTGCCTCACCTGTCCATAAGCACCGGTGACAGTAGCTGCAGCCAGCAAATAGCCGACCATTAGTGCCAGAACAGGCACACGGTCATTGCAAGAAAAACATGCAGCCCATGTGCGCAACTTCGGAGTGGAAGCGCAGCTTAGTGATTGCTGTGCTGTGCAACTAGCCATGGCTCACCTGCAGGCCCTGCAGTGCCGCGTCAGTACGCTGCGGTGTTGGTCGTGAGCCTCCTGAGCAGCTGGAAGTAATGTAGAAGTTCACTGCACCAGTGTGTACACACTGGAGGATGTGCCGCTACAGCAGCAGCTCGTTGCCCTTGCCGATGTTTTGCGTGGCCATGAGCAGCAGGTGTGGCGGGACGCCCGGGTGCCGTGATTCTGGCACGCATACCCGCTGCAGGTTGGGGTGTGTCCCGTCTGTGTTCAGCATCCTGCGCCGCAGGAACGCACAGCTCAGCAAGCTGCCATACATCGTGCAGGTTGGTTGCAGGTCGTCAATGCAGGGGTCCAACGGCCAGATCACAAGTTTACCAAGTTCGCGCAATGAGAACACCTGACGATGTTGCCCTTCCTTCGCAGGTCGATCAGTGTTGGTTGCGCCGCCTGCTGCACCACGTCAGCTGCGACATCCGGCAGGGCATGCAACATCGTGCGCGGCGCTGCAGTCGGTGCCAACACAGCCGTGGAGTCAATGCTTCCTGCGTCGGTCAGCAGCTCACCTGCACAACAGCATTCAAGGGGCATCTGCATCTTCGCTCCACGAGAAGAAAAGTTTTCTCAACTGCCGAAGCGCTCTGTTTGTCAGCATGCTCACCGATGACCTCCATGATGAAACTGCCGACGGGGATGGGCTCCAGCGCATACACGCCAATGCGTGAGCTGCTCTTCTGGCCAGTGCCACCCAGTGTGCCACCCCACACCCTGCGTGCAACCCAGAATCACATGCATAAAGGCATGCGTGTTTGTGCTCCAGTGTGTATGGCTGTGACCATCACAGACACACCACAGTGTTGTTCTGTTGCAACATTGCACCTGTATTGGCAGCCCAGCTCCAGCACGGCGCGGGCCGTACCGCGCGGCGGTGGTTGCAGCGGATCCGTCTCCTCGCCGCTACTGCGCATCAGCACCTGCGCATGCACCGAGTGTAGGGAGTCTGAGATATTGTGCCCACACCAGCAGCAGCAGGGGCACGTGCGCATCCATCCTGTCAACCGATGCACTGGTGGTTTTCTGCAGCGCATCGGCATGCAGGGGCGGTAACAGCATTGCTGACCCTGTAGCGCCAGGTCAGCAGGCCGTCCTGGATCTTGACGCGCGCCTCGGCGTCGTGCGCCTCCTCCAGGGCCTCCTCCGACACCTCCACTGCAGGGTGGTTGCAAAAGCCAGTTAGCAAGGGCTTGCGGGATGCATGCCGAGGCCGACAGAATCCCCTGACGGGACCCTTTGTAATGGCAGACTGGCGTGCCAGCATGCAGGTAAGGGTTTCGACCCCACGCTTTGCAACAAGCTGCTGACCTCGGCTGGCGGCGGCGGCTGACAACGCAGCAGCAGCGTCCAGGCTGTCGACCATCTTGATGTGACCTGCATTGCAATGAGTCAGTCATGTGAGCAAGCTGAATATGAGGCAGTGCATGGGAACTGTTGTTATTGCCCGCGATGGTCAGCTAACCAGCACAACTGCCAGCACTCACCATAGGTTTGCCTAAGAGGAGCCTCATTGGGTGCCTTATGCTCAACAGCCACAGCTGCAGACGCTGCTACCAGCTCGGCAGTCCTTGTCTTATGCCGCGGCGGCGGCGGCGATGCAGGTGCCCCTGCTTCCTGCTGGGGCTGCAGCTTTACTGGTGTCTCGAGGGCAGCTGGCGACCGCAGGGCTCCAGAGGAGCGTTCGGCGACATGTTCGACTTCTGTTGCAGGCTGTGCCTCTGCGATGCCTGATAGGCTTGGGGTTGGCTGTGCTGGAGGTTGCAATTTGGTCGGCTCGGCGGCCTTCTGGCCTGCAGCATGCGGCTTTTTGTGCACACCCGGTGCGCTTGCTCTGGGCTGTGTTGGAGCAGGCAAGGCTGCTGCCTTGCGAGTGGTCGCCTCGGCCTTGTCAGGCACCGGCTCTGCTGTGTGCTGTGTGGCCGCCGTGCCCGAGGGTCTTGGGGCCGGCTGAGCTGGGGTTTTGGGGTTGTGCAGCACAGCTGCCTCCCTGCCTGCAGCATCTGGCTGTCGGCGTATGTCCGTTGCGCCTGCTGCGGGCTGTGTTGCAGCAGACAAGACGGGTGTCTTGGAGGCTGTCTTCTCGGCCTTGTCCGCCGCTGTAGTCTGCCCTGTCTCTGTTGTACCGTCACTGGCAGCTGCTTCGGGTGTTGCATGCCTTGTTCCTGCTGCTGAAGCTCCTGTACGATCTGCTGTTGCTGAGGGGGAAGTGATGGAAGGAGGGGCTGCGATAGCTGCGGCTGCTGTGGGCTGCTCAGGAGACACGGGCCGCTGCTGCTTGGCTGCGCCCACTGGTGTTTGCTGCAGTGACGGCATCCCAGCTGTCACAGCAGGCTGCCCTGTGCTTTCAGCTGCATAAGAGGCATCCGCCAGCTGTGGCTGATCCGCGACAGCCGCAGGGTTGAACACATCCGGTGGACGGCGCTGGCGCTTTGCCGAAGGTGCCTGCACAATAGCACAAGACCATGTCTTCTGAATGTGTTGGCAGCTGAGTTTGTGCAGTGCTATGGAGCAGCACTGCACCACATTGTGACACGAAGCAGCAACGTTTGAGCCATGCAGCAGACTTGTGCTGTTGCAGCGTTAGAACCATACCGGCAGGACACCATTGAAGCGTACTTCCTCGCTTGCGTCGTCCGGTTTGGCAGCGGCGGCTGTGGTGGCATGCAGCTCTCTGTACCAGTCTGACATTGTAGGGCGCTGAGTTGCAAGTGGGCGGCAGGTGCGGGGCTTGAGACCCTTTGCCTGCCTGGCGGCGTTGTCATGTAGATGCTGATAGAAGCTTGCCCTGGAAGGGCGCCGATACACTACTTCCTCTGCCTCTGAAGTTGCCGGGTCACTGGTCTCGGATGCAGAGCTTGCGGAAGCAGCTGCAGCGTCTGCAGCAGCTGGCAGTTCTGCTGTGGCTGCTGGCAGGGCTGCCGTGGCTGCTGCTGGCGTGTTGTTGTCATCCCGGCCGCCCTCCGCTGCTGGTTGCAACATCGGCTGCAATGCTGCCAGGAAGTCACGCCCGCGGCCGTAGGTCCGCTTCCTGTAGCCGACCGTCTCCCAGGGGTCGATGACCGGGCCGTCCAGCCGGCCGAACTCCGCCGGCGGGACCAGCCGCATGCCCAGCTGTACGCCGCTGCCGCCGTCGCCCCGAGCGCTGCGCCTGACGATGCCGCCGCTGCCGCCATGACTGCCCAGCTGTTTGCTGCTGCCGCCGCCGCCGGCGAGCCGCCGCAGGCACAGCACGCTGTTGAGGTCGGCACTGAGGCCGCTGTCGGCCTCGAGGGCGGACACCAGCTCCGGCGTCAAGCGGAAGCTGGCAACAGGTCCCTTGCCGCCCTGCTCGTAGCTGACGTCCAGCGCTACGGGGTGGGACGTGCCGGCCTGGGCCACGATCTGCTCTGGCAGCTCGGCCAGCAGCTGCTTCACCACCTGCTCCGGCACCAGGAACACCTCGGGGTTGCTCATCCGCAGGTAGAAGCCCGGCGGCTGGCTGCTGCCCGCTGCACTATCCGCCTGCTGCGGCTGCTGCGGCTGCGGTGAGTGCTGCCTTTCAGGGTGCACGGCAGCTGATGCAGGTGAGGGGCCGACCCTCTGACCACCCTGTGCAGCGGGTGCCACCTGGGGATGTGATAGCGGAAGAGACAGCGGCGGCGCTGCCTTTTGCTTTGCAGCGTAGCTCACACCTGCAGCCCCTGCAGTGGCCTGCGGCTTGGCGGCCGGCTCTGCAGCCTGGCTGCCGCGGACACCAGCGCCGTGTGCACCCTGGTGACCTGCAACCAAGGAACTGATCAAATGGCAAAAAGCACACTGGGAGCTGCATTATGCCAGGGTGACTGACAAGCAACTGGAGAGTGAGCAGATTACCTCATGTGATGTGATGTGACAGGCATGCAGGCAGCATGTCGGCTCGTTTATGCAGTTGCGCACCTTTCGGCTGCTGCTGAGGACCAGCACAGGTCTGAGTCCCCGCCGCGGCTGCAGACACTGGCGCTGCAGCGGGCAGAACATTGCTAGCCTTTGGCACTGACACGCCTGGAGCAGGTTTCGGCGCGTCTGCTGCCTGCCTCTTGGCGGCGGGCAGGGCGTCAGCGCTGCCGCTGCGCGGTCGCTTCCCGCCGCCGCTGCTGCTGCCGCCCCTGGTGGGGGTGTAGAACTCGTAGCCGACACAGGACGTCCAGTGCGTACTGGCTGTGAGCGCTGCCGCCGCCTGCACCTGAGTCGTTAACTCTTCTCCGGTCACAAGCCGCATCCGCAGCTCGTCAGGGCCGCAGCCTGCCGGCCGCGAGATGTGCAGCACGCTGCCCTGCTGCAGGGGGGCCCGGGCCTGTGCAGCCAGCGCCACCGCCACCGCCGTCCAGCCCTTACGGCCGAGCAGCCGCCCGCTGGTGGCTGACTCGGGGGCGGCAGACAGCGGTGAAGTGAAATCAGGAATTCCAATCTGCAGAAGCGGCGGCCAGGTGCTGGACTGGAACAGCGTCCGCAGCAGCCGCTTGGACAGCATCAGCGCCTCAGGGTTGTTGACCCGCAGGTAGAAGCCCCCAGGCGGGCTGCCGCTGCTTGGGGTGCCATTGACCGCCTCTGATGGCTGCTGCTTTGGCGAGGGGTGCTGCAGCTGCTGCGGCTTTCCTGGCTGTGAAGCAGGGTTGCCAGCCTTGCTAGCATGCGGCTGAGTTGGGCTGCTTACAGTGTGGGTTTGGCCCCCCTTGGGCAACTGCTCAGCTGTTGCTGGCTGCTGTGGCTGCACCGGCACCTGCCCCGCCACCTGCTGTGGTGTGGGCTGTGTTGCCAGCGGGGGTTGCTCCAGCTGTGGCTTGGGATTGGCTGCATGCTGACCTGGACGCTGCATAGGCTGCGGTGCCTTTTGCTGCTGTGGCGGCAGGAGGTCCTACAAGGCACCAGCCACATCAACCTCACTGCTGGCAGTGATTTCTACTGTAGTGCATCGCGCCAACCACGGTGCGTTCCACTCAATTGCAGCACTTTGCAGTCAGCTTATAAATGAGGAGTCCCATGTGAGCATCTCAATTGGGTGTCATTGCAGCAGCTTGCCTTAGACACAGGCGGTGCATGTGCCTTCGATGCTGTCGAGGCTGCTGGCTCGGTCGCCAGCTGTGGTGGTACTGGTTCGTGATCTGCCGCGGTGGTGCTGCTACCAGACTGTTTTGCGGCAGGCGCGGCAACCGCCGATGGCTGGTGACGGCTCTTAGCAGCGAGGCTGGCTGACGACGGCTGCAGCACCTTCAGGTGCACCTCACCCTCCAGCTGCCCTGCAACCAGAGGGCCTTCACGTCAGCAACACAGATTGCTTGCTGAGTTAAGTGCTGGCAAGCAACCTGTTGGGATTGCATGTGAGCGCTGCTGCATCTGTGCTGCACTGCAACCAACCCCATCACTGCAGCACCTGCATGCACCTGCAATTGACACGACCAGGCACGGGGTGCAGGAGGTCACGTTGCATCTATCACAGTCTGAGCGTTACCCGCGGACAGGGCCAGTTTCGTGCCGCGCGGCAGCTTGTCGGGGCCCCCCTGCAGCGCCGCCCGCGCCAGCCGGCCGGACAGCAGGTCCCACGTCTCCGGCCGCGCGCGCATCGTCCAATTGTCGTCGTTGCGCACGTCGAAGCGCAGCCTGTGCCGCTGCTCCGCCGCCTGCATCCACGGGGACTGCCAGTCAGGGGTGCACACATCCGCGAGCATGCGCCATGCAATGCCTCATGCATGCAGTGCGGGTGTAAGCCTCCAGACGCAAGTGGCTAGGTGCAAACATGCGGCGTCAGCTGCGCCACAAAACGATGAATGTGGCGTGGTGCACATGGTGCAATGCACTCATATGAATCCTTCATCATCCGCACCGGCAGCTGGTCCGCGATGATTGTCAAAAACTCCGGCGGCTTCTGGCCCAGCGCCCAGCGCAGCTCCATCAGCCCCTTTGCGGACTTGACGGGGATGTGCAGCCGGGCGGCGTCCACCTCGCCCAGGTACCACCGCGCCGTGGGCCGCGGGGCGCCCCGCCCCGGCGGGCCGGCCGCCTGATCATCAGAGGTGTCCGCAGCGTGCGGCCCGCCGCTGCCGTGCAGCAGCGCCTCGTCGGCCAGCGACGCCAGCAGCGGCGCGGCTGACAAGGTGCTCATGCTGCCTGAGCCGAGACAGGCGAGCCGTCGGTGGCATGATCTGTCGACAGGCTGATCATGCAGCTACAGCGCAGGCGGCATGCCATGGTCTGAGGGTTGGCGTTGAAATGGCAGCAGCGGGGACGTTGGATCGGACACGAATCACACTCACCTCAAACGATCTTGCTTCGCTGCTGGGTTCGTGACGGTTCGGGTGTCGTCTAGGCGATGGGATCGAATGGACATGCATCCCCGATCACCCCTGTGTGCATGACCATACCCTCAGGCGATCTGGCGAGTGGACAAAGTCGAACGATCCCTCGTATCGAAAATGGCGTCGCAAGCTTGCATCCACCCACTTTCTGCTCGCAGAGAATGTCTGGGGTTCCTGGGTCCCATCTGGGTGGTCTAGAGTCGTAAAGGGTCATTGTCGAGGGCGAGGGAGTCACACCAATCGGCATCAACCCGCCCTGTCTGCCTGAGTGCTCTGATGCTGAAATGCCTGGTCGGTGTTGAAACACACGGTTCAGGGCTTTCCTGGCGCTTCAATGCTCATGTTGCTATCGCTGCCTCCCCTAAGACTGGCGGCGGCACCGCCGCTCGGCACCCAGGTGCGCCATGTCCACTGAGCCAGCGCCAGCGCCAGCAGCGCAGCGCCCGCAAGCGCCACGCCCTGCACAGCAACAGGAGCTGGAGCCAACAGGGACGCCCGGTCACAGTCTAATCAACTGCAACTGCACCATGATCCAGCAAGCGCAGAGATGTGGAGGTTGCAACTGCGTGAGGGCACACAAACATGTGCGATTGAGGCAGCAGCGTGCGTGTGCACATAGCTTCAGTGAATCGGCACAGAAACATACCTCCAGATAGGGCCGCAGTGTCGCCCAGGCGCCCATGGCGTGCTCGGCCCGCAGCCCCAGCCGTGCATCCAGCTGCCCCGCAATCAGCGCGCGCCACCCAGACATGCCCCCAAACCGCTCATAAGCCTGCAAGGCACCGCATGTCATGGTCGAACTCCTAATCAGTAGTGTACCATCCTCTGGACCATGGTGTGTTGCTGTGGCAGAGGATTACCAGCAGTTGGGTTTATGGCGTCAAAATTGGCAGTGCATGGCCTCGGCAGGCGCACCCGGTACGTCGCCAGCCAGAAGCCGTCGATGGCGGTGACCATGGCGCAGAGGGCGACGATGGACGCCAGCACCGCCGCCGTGGTGCTGACCGCCTCGTCCCAGGAGGGCGACACCAGCTTGCCCGCCAGCCCGACCTGTGGCACGAGACCAGTCAGCACTCCTGGCCAGCAGCTTGAACGCAGAACCATGATATGCTTGTCTGCCCAGCCAATTCGTAGCGGACTGTCAACAGTCCTCGAACTTGTACGGACACTCCCGTTCTCGACCACCCACAGAATTTACTGTGGCAGGCCTGCCTGCCGATTCAGTTGCATGGAAAACGCAATGACGGAAGCGCACGCCTGCTGCCGGCAGCGGTCTCACCGTGCCACCGAGCCAGAGGATGCTGCGGCGCAGCCGGGGCCGCGCCAGAACCGCCTGCTCGGCCGCCGCCTCCGCCATGTTCAGAGGGAACGGCAGCCACTTCCGCCACTCCATGTACCACCTGACGTCCCTGCAAAGCAGCGTGGCGTGCTCATGCTAAGAATGCTAAGAACCCGACCATGTTCGACAATCATAGGCATGCGTTGCAGCAAGTGTTCAAGGAGCATTGTGAAGACATGGAGTTGCATAAGTGCTACAGTCATGGAGGTTGATGAGGGGAACGCTTACTGCTCAACAACGAGGGGCCTGATGGGTTTGGCCGCCGGAGACGGTGGCAGAGGAGGGGGCGCCGGGATCCGAGGCGGCCACTTTTCCCGCGGCAGAGGCGGCTCAGTGGGCAGCTGCGGGCCAAAGAGCATGTCCACGCCCTGTTGGGGTTGCCTGCTTGCAGGCAGGCTGGGCTTGGCAGGCTGGCCCGGCTGCGTCTGCTGCTGTCCAGGCGGGTGCGCGCCATTCGGCTTTGGAGGGGCAGCAGCGGGCGCCCCATTCGCTGTCGGGGAGCCGGCTGGCGGCGGCCCACCGCGTGTCCTGGGCGTGTCGTGCTGCTGCAGAAAGGCTAAAGCTGCTTTCACGCCGTTGGCGGCTGCTGGGCTGGACCTCGATGGTGGTGGCGGCTGGCCACTGCTGCCATAGCTCTGCCGGGGCGTATGAGTGCCCAGCTGGCTCCGCTGCATGTTGGCAAAGCCCTTCTGTATGGCAGCCGTCATCGCCTGCTGCTGTTCCACATCACTGAGCCTGCCGCCGTGCTGCGCAGCCTCAGTCGGCAGAGGCATCTCCTGTAGCGCCTGCCGTGTGCCCTGCGGCTTCTGCTCGGCGGCCGACGGCTGTGGCGGCGATGGCAGGTTACTGTGTCGGGACTGTCGCAGCGAATCTTGCTTGGCAAGGTCTCCATCGCGGTCAGCGGCCGCGCATCGCACGTTTACCAGTGCATTGCGAGCTGCAGCCTGAGGTTGTCCCTGCAGTTGTTATGCACGCGACCAGCTCAGCCTCGGGTGCGACCAGGTGCTGGGTTGAGACGAATGCTGCTTCGACGGGTAGGCAGACGTTGCACGGCCCACGCACACCTGTGGTCTGCGAGCTCGTGCGAGAGCGGACGCGCTGCAGTGTGTCGCTGCCGCGTCGCAGCGCAGACTGCAGGCGGAACACCGCCCAGGGAGGGCACCGCCATGCTGACAGCTCAGCTGCAGCTGCCAACCCGTGCACCAGCCGCTGCACGACGCCGTTTGGCTTGCTGTTGCCCTCTGGGCATGCTGAGAGCTGCTCCTGAGGGCTTGCTGCCGGCCTGCTGAATGATGTCGCTCGAGGTGCACCGCCAGCGTCACCGCCCCCACGCCCGCTGCTTGCACGGCGGCCGTCAAGCCGGCGCCAGCGCAAGCTGACAGCATGGAAAGCGGCTGCAGACAGTGTCAACCTTGCATCGCTTGTCGCAGCCCTACGTGCACGCGCTACTGGATCCCTCTGAAAATCAGCTAGCTGCCAGTCTGCTGGAGCTTCAGGCCTCCTGCACAATCTGAATGACAAAGCGGCGTCCACAAGGGACGAAAAGGATCAGTTCTTCGCTAAGCATCCACAGGAATCGCGGGAAATGAGCCCCTACGGTTCCTGACGGTCATCATGCATGCATGGCGCCAAGCCGATTATGTTGCAGCAGCTTACGATATGCTGCTAACACGACGGGCAACTGCAACCTTGAATGCCTGCACTCGACTATTCACGGGCCAGTGGATAGCGCTGCAGAAATAGCGCGCGGAAGGGCTTTTGCTGCGCGGTGTCTTCCCACGAGATGCTGGAAGTAGTTGTCTGTGTTTGCTGCACTTTGCCTGCTCTCAAAGGCGTCAGGTGGCCCACTTCTCTACGGTATACACCACCAAGTATGCGGCGTCATGGTCTAGAATCAGATGCTAGACGGTCCGCAGGGTCAAATCTAGCGTGGCGCGGTGCGGCCAGCACTCCCAGCCACCCCCACCGGCTGCCGCTGCGGGGTGGCCGCGTCCTCAAGGTTGTCCAGCACCGCCGGGTCGTCCTGCAGCGCCTCAGGGCTCGCGACCTGGGCCGGAGCACTGCGCATGCGCCGGGATGGTATGACGGGCGCACGCATCGGACGCGGCGGCAGCTTCAGGCTGTCGCTGCTCCCACTGGTGCTGCTGCCATTCGGCCGGCCGCTGCCGCCGCTGCCGTTCACCGCTGGCGCCACGCCCTCTGTGCCTGCTGAGGCCGTCGCCCGCTGGAGAGGCGCCGCCTCTACAGGGCCTGCGTCACGCCGCCAGAGCACACCGCCGTCTGCCGGCTGCTCAGCCGCATCTGCGGGCTCCTGCCGCTGCCAGAGCACCCCGCCCTCTGAGGGTGCGCCTGGAGCGGACACCGCAGCTGCCGCGCCGTTGGCAGCTGCAGGCGCATACAATGGCGGCGGCGGCGGCGGCGGCGGCGGGTCCATGTGCAGGCCCAGGGTGTAGAACTCCGGGTCGTCCCAGGGCGACGGCATCAGGGGGAACAGGCTGCGCGCCCCGGGGAACCCCGCCTCGGCGAGTCCGCCGCCGTCCAGCAGAGGCGGGCCACCAGCCTCTGCTGACTGCTGTTCTTGCCCCTGCCCGCGCTGCCACAACACCCCACCCCCGCTGCTGCCGCTGTCCGCTGACGGCGGGGCCGGCGCCATGGCGGGTGCTGGGGCCGCGCCGGCGTCGGGGCCTGTTGTGCGGCGGGCGCCCAGGCCTTGGAACCGCCACCTGCAGGACAGCCAGTGATCGGGACTCACTACACGCTTGTCGCACCGTGTTGACTTTGTGGACGACAGATGACATTGCACCTGCCACCGATTGCCTGTAGCTACTGTCAGGTGTCGAGCGCCACAGCATTAACACCTGATGGCCGCCGGCACAGCCAACTGCAGGCCCGCAACCGCAGCCACGGCAGCGCTGACGCCTGGCAGCCGCCCCTCTCTCGCCAGAGCCGCCAGCCAGCCGCCAAAGCTCGCTGCATAGGATGGAGCCATGTCAGCGCTCAGCGGTTACGCTGTGAGGGCATGCCAGCCCGTGCCGCAAACAGATGCAAAGGGCAAGCAAAATGCTCAGCTGTCAGGAGGCGGTTGACCTTGGCGGCAGTAGAGCGACATACCTGCACTCTCAGCGCTGGGCTTGGCAGTGCCGCCCGCTGTGCCGCCCGGCTGCAGTCCGGACGGCTGCGGCGCGCCCGGGGCCGCCGTGCCGCCCTGCCGCGGCATGGCGATGCCCGCGGCGCGCAGCAGCTCGCCCGTGCGGTCCTCCGGCGACTGCTCCTCGGCGGGGCGAGGGGTTGCGGGTCCAGGGGTCGCAGGCGCTGGGGCGCTGCTGCTGCCTGCTGCAGCGTCCGGCGCGGCTGCTGCTGCTGATGCCTTGGGCTGCGTCTCGGTGCTCGGGCTGCCTGGTTTGCTGTTTGCGATGGTGGGTACAGCAGCGCCGCCTGCAGCGCCATCTGTGCGCTGCTCATGAGTGGCACGAGCTGCGGGCTGGCTTTCTGGAGGGGTGGATGAGGCGCCAGGGGCCTGTGGGCTGCGACCAGGCAAGGCGCGCTGCAGCCCGTCGAGCAGCCGCTGCCCCAGGGACGGCGCTGCAGCAGCGGCCGAGGGTGCTGTGGCTCTGGCTGCCTGGTCCGCTGCAGGAAGCAGAGCTTGCTCGCCAGCAGCCCGCTCTGTACCCTGCACCGCCGCCTGACTGCCTGCACCGCCCTGCTTTGAGTCTGCGTCCAGTGCCGAGCTGTCTGGTTTGCTGCTCTTGCCCCACGGCGGCCACTGCGTCTGCTGCTGGGCGGACGGCTGCAGTGCGGGTGGCAGCGGCGAGAGGACCTTCGGGCTGCCGCCGGTCTTATCGCGCAGCAGCTGCTCGAAGACGCCCAGCAGCTGGTCGTCAGGCAGCGTCTCCACCCTGCGCACGCATCGTCATGCTGCTTCGAGCTCAAGGCCCTGTAAGGGGTCCGCAGTGAGGGCCCAGGCATGGCGTGTGATGTGTGCCAGAGTCAGAGGGCTGGAAGGTAGCGAAGCACCTGGAACGCATCTCCTGGACCAGCAGCCCCTCCAGCCACGCCCGGTCAACGGCAAGCTGGTGACCAGCGGCACTGCCGCCGCCGTCACTGCCGCTGCTTCTGCACATGAGACACCAAATGAGACTTCTACGGAAGCACGCCATGCTACGTGGGGAGGGCGACGCTGGAGTCAGCAAGACGGCACCGAGGATGGACCGTGCAGGGTACAGCGGCATGCCTGGTCAGCTGGGCCGCATGCGCGCAGGGCTGGCAGACAAACGCGGTGGTAAGCCCTGCTGCCAGCATCGCGCCGGCTGCTCTGCTCCGATGCGACGGGCACGGCTCATCAGCTGCACGCCCATTCTGTGCTGCGCATTGGATGATAGCTTGGGCACGACCAACCCTGCCAGATGCGCTTGCTGTGCGCCCCTTGGATGTTGCACCCCCACAATCCCTATGTAGCTGACGAGGTTTTGCAGCGGCCGTCTGCCGACAGCTGCCGGGATCTGAGCCCGCATGCCTGCCGGACGCTGCGCATGTGGCAGAGAAGCAGGAGCAGCGCAAGCTGGCCATCTAGCTTGGTCAGGCTGATCTAATTCAGCTCGTGGGTCAACTATGACTCCGGAGTACAACAATACGCTCTGTGTGATTTCAGAAGCTGGATGTTGCAAGCTGTCCGAGGTGTCAACCCACTGACAATCAAACCACTTGATCGCCGTTCCTAGCCCACTGGGTGCTGCATGTAGGCCCTAGACGAGCACTACAGACGTTGTAAGAGGGCGGGCGCAGATACGGTATGCGCGACAGGTTTGCCAGCAGCAGGTAGGGAAAGGCGACACCGACAGCTGGCTGTGATCGGCGGCCTATCAACAGCCTTCTGTTCAAGGGCAGCAAGGTGCAGCTCTGCTGCTGTGGACATGCACTTGGCAAATGCGCAAACGCAAAAATTACAGCCCTTTGCTCCCAGCCAATAAAATGTGGCGATACGGTTGCTGTGTATGTATGTGGCATGGCTGCCAGGGGTGGCTATCTGGGCGTGTGTGCAACTGTGCATGGCAGCACCAGAAGATAGGCCGTTGATAGCCACACGATAGAGGCCTGCTAGGCCTGTTCACATCCAGATAGTCCACGATAGTCCACATTGATAGAATGCTGACAGTACCGAGTGGTTTTCTGTCACACGAATGCAGCGAGGCCATGCTGGGATGCTCGCCCGCCGCTGCCCAGTGGCACATGCAGGAAGTGCTGTGGTGGTGAGCAGAGTGGCCTGCCAGTATTGCCGCCACTTGTACTCTGTACGCTTCCGTGATGCCCGTGAAGTTTGACCTGCGTGGCTATATACGGTGTCGTGCCGCTGCTACGGAGCAGTTTACTGCGGGACCGTGACTCAGGCCACGTGGGAATATTGATCAGTCCCCTGGTCCGTCATGGCCGCCGGTCTGACCGACTGACGAACAGCCAGCGGTGCACGATCGCCCAATTGCAGTTACCGCACATGCTGACAGCGCGAACTTCACTCAACCAACTTCCCCACCACCTCCAACTCTTCGACCAGCCCGCCTCGCACTCCTAAGGCCGCAAGTGTCGCGCGCAAACGGCTGATTGCTGCACCGCACCGCCACCGGCCAGCAGGTGAGCTTTCGGGCAACGTTAGCGCTGGTGGCGCCCTGCGCCTGGTCCAGCGAGCTCCGGGTTCAGACTGCTTGTGTCAACAGGCTACGTGTGTGCGCGATCGCGCGTTGCGCTGCTGCTGCCGGGTACAGAGGTCCAGAGGCCCGTCTACAACTGTGTCCAAGCGTACCTGCCCAATCAGCAGCGCACAACCGTCACATGCGGGCGCAAACTGCGCTGGACAGCCGTCGCACATGCAAGCCGGCTGCGGTGGAGTGTGTGCTCGCGGGGGCTGTGTCAGAAGGTGGGCCCGGGTCCACTCGGACATGTTTTGCCCGCCGCCACGACGCACCGGGCTGCTGCAGTGCACAAAAGCAGAGCGACGCCCCGCGATCCTGTCATGCATCAGCATACTGCGTCTTAGAGCCTCGTTTGCACCGAGCTGACAGGTGTTTGGACGAAATTTCGGCCGTTGCACCTCGTCTGTGCGCCCAAAAGCGCTGCTGACTTTTTCGGTCGCACAACGCCGTGGACGCGCTGACATGGCGGTCTGGCCTTCCATCATGTATCATCTTGGGTCTTGTGCCTCAGACAAGCCGTTGCTATGAGCGCAGGTGCCAGATACAGAGCAACAGCGGCGTGCTGCACGTGTGGCCTGACCTAACCGCCCAGTCCAACACCATGTGGGGGACTCTCGCCGTCGTGTGCTTCGCGCTGCTGCTGCACACCGCCACAGCAGACTACACCGGCGACGGTGGGTTCTGAAGCCGTTTTGCAAGCGTTGCGTGCGTCGGGCTGTGCCTATCTGGTGCCTGCCGACGTATCTTCCCCGTGAGCTGGCCCTATCTGTGTTTTGGTGGCCCAGAACGCAACGGCTGACAACCCGCCGGTACCTTGCCCCGCGCAGGCACCTACTACGGCGACAACGGCTGGGAGGGTGAGCCGCTTCTACCCCCTGTGAATACTTGCACCACTATTGGGCCCGGGCGACCGGCCTTTATGTACCTGGTCCCACTGCGTGCCGCATGTCGCACTGATGCAGCTCCAGAACAACTTTGCTGACGCACCGTGCCCGCGCTGACAAGGCGTCTGACCCGTGCGTCTTGATGTGTCTGCAGGCTACTGCAAGGGCAACGTGCTGGCCCAGGGCGGCAAGTGGCCGCCCAGCAACTGGAGCGGCCTGAAGGTCGCCATGAACCAGGCGCAGCTGCTGAACGGCAACAAGTGGGGCTACACCGGCATGGTGAGTCTGCATTCTGAGGCCTTCTCAGCTGCAACAGTCGCCACGGCACGCTGTTACTGTGCCCCTACTGCACCTTTGCCGAGGGAAGAACATGACATCAGGTTGACCCGTCTTGCAGTGCGGCAAGCTCGTCACGATCCGCGGCACCGGCGCCGGCTCAGGCGGCAGCCCCATCTCAGGAAACTGGGAGGTGAGCAGCGGCCGCAGCCATTCCACCCAGCCACAGTTGGTGCCCGGCCGCCGCGTGCTGCAGCAAGATGATGCTGAGCATCTGCACTTACGTGTGACCTGTTGCGTCCTGCAGACTGCAATGATCACGAACATGTGCCCGGAGTGCCACTACGGCTCCATTGACTACGGACGCAACGGCGATGGCAGGTGGGCTGAGCACAAACCCTGCACTTGCAGGCGTCTTCGAAACCCACTTGCTGAACAGAGCAAAGCACAGGCTGCCTCCTCACAGACGTCATGCACGATGAGGTCTCGGACCTTGTGGTCTGTCGCTGAGACCTGCAGCAGCACAGCACCAGCACCCACTGGTGCACGCACCCATGGCGACGGGACTCAATGCGCCTAACGCCTTCCCGGCATCCCCCGCAGGTGGAGCATCCAGTGGAAGTGGGGCAGCTCCGGCGGCGGCGCGGTGCACGTGGAGTCCTCCAGCTCCGCGCGCGCGATCGTGCCCAAGAAGAAGCCCGCGCCCAAGCCCGCGCCCAAGAAGAAGTGCAACGCCGCCTGCAAGAAGGCCAACATCCGGGCCGCGCTGCTCAAGTGGCGCCGCCGCGTCGCCGTCTCCCGCCGGTGCGTCCGTGTTCGCTGGCACACCCCAAAACCCTGAGACTCCGCACCGTATCTCCCGCGCTGTTCGGTCTGTGCCGTGCTTGCTGCGCGGTGGAACCGTCACCCCATGATCGGCTGTGGAAGTATGCTCCACAGATGTTTGCGGGACTGCTCTTCGTTGCCGCTGTTGACGAGGGCCGTCGCTGCTTCGCAGGTACAACAAGCGCGTCGCGGCCGCCAGGAAGTACAACGCCCGGCTGCGGGCTGCCCGCCTGGCGCAGCGCGGCCGCAAGCTGCTCGCCGGCTCAGCATGAGCTGACAGCTGCAGGGCCGCTGAAGTGGCGGTTGTCGGTACACACATGCCATGCAGACGCGTGCCATGTGTGTACAGACACACGACAGTCGGCAGATGCCAGCCGCTGGTGTCAGAGCAGAGTGCACTGGTTTACTTGACCGGCTTACAGCATGCTGCCAGAACGCTGCAGCGGGCCGTACACTATGGGCGCACCCAGACGGCGGCGCCAGCCCTCAGCCAGGGCATTTTGAGGCTTCGTTTCCCACATTATTGCGGCCGCCGCTCATTTGGCGGTGCTGCCATGCCCGGGTTCGATGCTCCCGCACGTTCACCCGTGCGGGAGGGTACCGCGCATCAACATATACCCTTGGCAACGTCAGCATGAAGGCCTCGAGCCGCTGGCGGTGCGCACCGCAAATAGCTTGCTCGCTGGGAGCTCTCGCCCGGACTTGGCGATCAGCACTTGTATAGATGTCGTTAGCTGTGGTTTTGCGGGCAGGATGCCCGCCGCTCATGAAGTATCAGTTGACAGAAGTCGGGACCATTGCGATGAGATGTAGCTATTCCATGTTGTCAGGTTGCACGTTGGTCTGTGTCGACGTCCGTGATCGTAATGCTTTGTGTCAGGTATCTGTCAGCTTGGTATAGCAACACTTCCATGTTCTGTGGAGGGTCTGCTATCCCTTGGTGAGACTTGGATTGCAGTGTGCGTGTAAGCAGGGTGCCAGTCCCCAGTCCTGAAAACAGAGCATTGCTCATGCGAAGCCCAATCACACACCCACAAAACAGCCAATGCACCCTGGTGGGAGGTGCTCTAAAGAATTCCTTAGGCCTCACTTTGCAACAAAGAAGGGTTCAGTGTTCCTGAGTACTGCCCTGACGGTGGCCAAGCGCACACACGATTGCAGCAACCCAACATATGGAACCAGAAGTGGCAATTGGGAGCGAGGACTGCAGCCCTGGTCTGCCTGCTCACACCCCTGATGCCCCGGCCAACGCCTGATCAGTTGGCCTGCCTGCCTTTCAGCAATTAGCTATACTCCACCCCCTGCAGCGACGGTAACGTCAGTGCCACTTGCCGTGCCCGCCGCCGCCCGGCTGCTGCGCGCCCTGCCCCTGCCCCGGCGGCTGGCTGGGCCCCGGGGGCGCCGCGTCGCCCCCGCCGAGGCTCGCGGCGCTGGCCGACCGAAGGTGCCCCCCTGCAGCGCTGGCGCCGCTGCCCGCGCGCTGCGTGGCGGGCCCCCCCTGCGCCTGCATAGCGCAGTGCCATGTCATCTTCAGCAAACAGTGCACCTCCAATAGAGGTACGACACCCAGGTGTTGCTGCAAACCCAGCATGTGCGGCTGCACAGCGTCTTGACAACAGCATGAAAGCCGAGCACGCGGTGAAAGCGACAGGCATGGTGTGAATGCAGGGGGAAGTGAATCGGCAATGAGAAGGGACGAGGATCACCATTTCTGCCTTTTCGCGCTCCGCCTTCTCCCTCAAATCGCGCTCCCGCTGCTGCCGCTCCACCACGATCTGCACATACCGCCCCTGCAAGCCAGATCCGAAGGTTGCGCACAAGCTGCTCTGGAAGCCAGCCGGGATTGACGAGGTGCCACACCTCTGCAGGGCTCTGTATGCTGCGGCAGGGTAGCGTGCTGTCAGGAGCTCAGGACAGCGGGCCCATCTGGGCCGCTGCTGTGACCATGGAATGAGGCTCGACGGGGGCGGCGCACCAGCAGGCGGCCGCGCTTCAGGCTCTTGGCGAACTTGACGTTGAAGAGCAGCGCGGCCTGGATGCGCGACACGAAGCCCAGGAAGGACAGCAGGAACAGGCCCGCGAACAGCAGGTACCCCAGCATGTAGTCCAGCGACCTGCGCGCGCGTATGGCAGCTGGTCGGCAGGCTGGGTTGGTGGGAGTGTGCCTGCTCAGTCTAGGTGCCTGAGTTGACTGCAAGAGGCGAAGCCTCAACTACATGGTGGCGAGCAGCGAGCCTGGTTAGAGGCAAGCTGCAGGTACATTTGGTGTCAGTCAGGGATCTATGGGCATGCCGCAGGAGCAAGTGATGGCGCATCCCACCTGTAGCTGAGGTCCACGTAGTAGCGCATGCGCGTCCACCAGGGGCACGTGTACAGCAGGATCTGCCCCACCAGCACCATGATCTGCAGCTCGAGCAGACACCGGGTTGTGAGTTGTACAATGTGCGTGAGAGCAGCGGTGTGTTCATTCTGCATGCGGCGCAGCTGCTGTGCTCTGCCGGCGGCAGGTTGTGTTCACGCCTGCAAGTAGCGCTTCGTGAGGACCATATCAGCCGCTCGCGTCCCACCTGGAAATTGGCGGTCAGCACGATGATGAGGTTCCGGAACCCCGCGCCCTTGCGGGTGCCCAGCTTCGGGACGATCACCACAATGAAGACGATGACCGCCGCCACGCCCAGCAGCGTCAGCAGCTGCAGGACGACACGGACCAAATCGTCAATCCCCGCGGTGGCCGCCACAGGTCGCAACCGGGAGGTTGCAGCAGGCGACTGCCACCCCGAGCCAGCGGGTTGTGAAGTGGAATGTTTGTGCTTCACTATGGACTCAAACCGCACCCCACACTGGAGCAGGGTGGCAGTGCGGCACGGAGGTCAGGACAGGGGGGTGGCGGCAGGTGGCGCACCATGCGGGCGATGCGCCAGGAGCGCTGCGCGAACTGGCGGCGCATCAGCTTGCGGGCCACCAGGACCACGATGATGTACGCGTACAGCGCGCCCGTCATGATGCCGAACAGCAGGTACCTGCCACACCACAAGGCATGTCATCTGTGTAGGCAACTCTTCTCAGGACGAGACTTGGGAGCCATCTGCTTATGTGGACACGACTTCGTGCTATGTTGTTGCCAGGAGACTACAAGAAGCAAGTGCACATTGCAGCTAGCAGCGTTCACATCTCTGACGCTGCAGACTGTGAGGTGATAGACCAGTGCACTCGTACTAACCTGTTGATCTTGGTGTTCTGCAGCACGGTGATGGAGCTGAGCACCAGGATGGCGGTCGGCAGCGTCTGCGCGATGCCGAAGCAGGCGGCCAGGACGGGGTGCTGCGCGGGGTGGGGCACGTCGGGGTGCGACCCCTCGTTGCGCGCCTTGGCCAGGCGCGACTGCAGGTGTGAGGGTGATGTGACATCACGCTCTACCATTTGCACAGCGACCCCAATGTGCGACAGCTGTACTCCTTGGTTTGCAATGCTGGCATGGCACTTCAAGGCTTGGATAACTGCATGTCACGCTGGCGTGAAGTGTCCAGCTGCGGGATGCCGCCGTCGTTTGCAGTCCGCAGGGATCACTGCAGAGCGCGCACCTTGTTCCAGGAAAACCAGGTGGACTTGGTGTCGGGGTCCTGTACGTCCGCCATCCACAGCCGCCACTTGTCAAAGTCCTCCTGCAGGCCACCACTTCAGACCGTCAAGAGGGGACGCCCCAAGACGTTGTCATCATTACAGTGCACTGTACAGTTGTAGCCCTGCGTCTGGGCACTTTGCGTCTGGGCACTTGTGTTGCACGCCCACACAACGGGCGCACCTTGGTCCTGCTCATGGAGAAGGTCTGCGGGTTGAACCAGAAGGGCGCCCACAGCAGGCACAGCGACACCTGTAGCGCGGGATACAGAGCATTGCAGGGCAGGTGCAGGTGCAGGCTTACTCCATGACCATGCCGGGCAACCGTGAGTTGTGAAATGGCGTTTCTGTGATAGAATGCTGCTTTCAGGGCGGTGCATGCAGTGTTCAGGGTTAATGGAAATACTCACCAGCCAGGCGCCCCATGTGCTGGAGATGTAGTGGGTGGTGGAGACCACCGCCAGCAGCACCAGCAGCTGGATGAGCTGCGCCGCGTAGTACAGGTGGCTGCAAGTAGTAGGTATATGCAACCATCAGCGCCCCGGTGGGTGACACAGGGTGGGCGCAATGAACATGTGCGACCATATAAGCCAGGTCCGTCTCCAAAAAGGTGTTGCAACTGCTGAAGAGCGCAGGGCCCTTGCTGCACAGCGACAAGGACGTCTACAGCCACAGCTAAGTTGTGAGGCTTGGTATGCGTGCACAACTCGCGGCGGCTGCAAAGTCTTGCACACCGCGCAGCAAGGAATACTGGAACAATTGCAAGCAACCGGAAGTGCAGCAGCAGCTGCTTGTGCGAGAGAAAGCTTGATTTCTGACAGCTGTGTGCTGCATGGCGGAAGATGTGCATCAGGGTTGCAGGGATTGTGCAGCTCGCCCCAAAGACTGCAATAACTGCAGGTGGAAGGATTTAAAGGATGTGATCAAACAGGGGCAGGCACAAACGGTGGAGGGCCACACCTGCGGGAGTACGAGGAGTACACCTTCACGAAGGGGATGTGGCTCAGCGCGTAGCCGCGACCGGTGGGGATGTACCTGCAAGCCCAGCAAGCTCTTGAGGTCATGACGACATGAACGTTCCACAGCGCTGCGATGATGGGTATGTGACCTGAAGCCATGTGCTCTGACGATGAGCAGGGTGTCAGATGCTACAGGTTATCTGTGCTGACGGGTTCTGCATAATGCCTATGTTGTATACGCGGTTGTGCTGATGTGTCGACAGGCATACGCAATAACAGAATGTAAACCCTACAGCACTCACGCAGCGCCGCCCGACACCACATCCTCCTTGAAGTAGTGGCCGCTGGTGCGGCTGCGGAAGATGCCAAACACGATGGATCCTGCATGACGAGCACCACCAGTGTCATTTCTTATCAGTGTTTCCCAAAGTGGACTTCTGGCGTACACTGGAAAGGCACACTGAGGTTTCGGGTCTGCACTGTTTTCGTTGCTACTTTATAGGTGGCTACCAGTCGGGAAGGCGGGATCTTAGGCAACCAGCTTGTCTACTGCTCTGACACACCTTGCAGGAACTGGTACAGCAGCGTGCCCAGCGCAAACACGAAGCCGCGCTCCAGCAGCAGCTCCACTGCGTATGTGGCAATCGTCAGCGCACCGATCTGCACCACCGACCCTGCTGCTACACCCGCTGACTGGCCTGCAAGGATGGCACACCAATGATTGTAAAAGTACCGCGTATGTCGTGATCTTTGGTACTGTTACTGCTGCTTGTAGATCACTGATGCAGTCGTGGGACCCTGCTCGTCAATGCGGCCTGATAGATGTTGTCAAGGCTGCCAAATAACAAGGCTTGCATGCTGTACAGTGCGCGGGCGCACCCGTCAGCGTGGAGCAGATCTTCAGCGGGTCGTCGCCGGTGGGGCAGGCGAAGGTCTGCGCGCCGGCCAGCGCCAGCAGCAGGTACACCCAGATGGACGACGACACCGTCAGGAACACCAGGTACGTGTTCACGAAGAAGCCCGGGCCGGTGTGGTACCTGCAGTCGGCATTCGCACACGTTGCATCGCTCGGCAGAGGTGCAATATGGAGGATGCCTTCCTATAGTCAGGAGGTGGGAAGAGCTATGTGCTATGGATGCACGACACTTCTGCAGGCTTGCCACAGGGGATGGTCAGCCAGCTCGTGAGCAGCCGATGTCACTGTGCAGCATCCGCACCAGGCCAGCAGGCGGAAGAAGTCGAACTGGGTGCCCAGCCGGTACACGTCCCGCGACAGGACCTGCTCCCCGTTGCCACCCGCCACCTGCACACCAGCACACCCTCTCAGGCCTGGCTGAGTGTATAACCGTTCCCCACTGCAGCTGCTAGACATCTGCCCCTGTGGGCTCCAAGCGGGGAAGCTGCCTAGAGCTTTGATCACCAAGGGTCTTCGGACTTGTGGTTGCAGGGACGCAACATGCCAACTTGGTGTGAATATCCGAATGAGCTGCAGCCCCAGCGGATACCTTGGACTCGAAGGAGTTGATGGAGTCGAAGCCCATGTCGCGGCCCTTGCCCACGGAGATGTACTCCAGGAACTTGGTCTGCGCGCCCCGCAGCGTGTGGTTGTACCCCGCAAACACGTCCTCGCTGATGTGGAACGCCCTGCACGACGCACCGACCCCGGCTCAGCAACGAATGGTGACAGGCTGACACGTCAGTCGGCTGGGCGCAGGAGCTCAATAGAGTGCAGCAGCTCGTACGGCTGTTGTGGTGTGTCTGCGGCCGCAGGAGGAGGGCCCCACCTGGTGGACTTGGACACCCCGCCGCGGGTCATGACCCACAGCCGGTTCCACAGGTCTGGGTGGCCGTAGTGGAAGCGCACGCCGCCCGGCCACGCCATCACACGCTGCACGCACAGTGTTGACACACCGTTGCTGACGGTAAGCTCGCTATCGTGGCTGACACACGGCTCGTTGGTGGAACGGCTGGCCATCCATCGTGCCATGATCGTGCATCAGGCTCTGGCAATGTACCTACGGACATGCCATGGTCATCAATACATACATCGGTCTCCTCCAAGTGAGCTGGTGAGTCCACTCACCTGCACGATGGTGCCGAAGGTGAACTCGGTGGCTGCGGCGAAGCTGGCGAGCGCGCCGCTGTTCTCGCTGAAGATCCACTCGCGGCAGCCGACGCACGCCACTGGCTGCGGACCCCGCTTTCGCTTCCGGTACCGCACCTGTGCACGTGAACAGGAGCCAGTCTAACCAGCAGTGTGCTCGAGAGGCGAACCCTGGCTTGCAAGTCTGCTTGGTTGAGGGTCTGGCATATGCAGGTATGGAGGGTTGGCCGAGTAATGAGCCGGGCTGTTCCGGTGGCGAGGTAAAGAGACACCCAACAGCAGCATGTTCTGGTGCATGGCAAGTACTGCGACGTGCCAGAAAGCTGTACATACCAGCGGCGTGTCGTCGGGCGCTGCCCCCATGGGGTCGATGGTGATGCGTGCATCTGCGGCGGGGTCGGGGGCCGCCAGCCGGCTGTTGACGGGGGCGGAGAACTCCGACACCAGGTTCCGCATCTTCAGGGCCTCCGCCAGATAGTTGTCCTGCGACGTCAGCGGACACATCCGTCAGGGTGCTGGGGTGCACGAAGGCTGAGAGTCCCATGTTCCAACATGCCTGAATCAGATGGGCGCTTGGCGACGGGGAGCGTATTAGGACTTCAGTGGCAGCGTGCAGATGGGGGCATGCGGGCATGCGCGCCTGGTTCATGTCGATGGCCTGCAGCGTCTCGTTGAAGCAGAAGATGATGGCGTGGTTCTGGTTCTCGGGCTTGCCCTCCCCCAGCACCACCCCCCGCCCGCTCTCCGGGTTGGCCGGCAGCCGCACCCTGCAGCATGGCAGGTGTATGAGGCGCGCACTGGCTTGACCGGGACCATGCCTACTCAGACCAAAGCTAGCCACAAGGAGATGCCAAGTGATAATGTTGAGGTTGGCAGGGGGTTGCATCAGATATTGTAGTGCAGGACAAAGAGCTGAGTAATACAGAGTGTTGCAAATGGAGGCAGAGCTGCACCTGTAGATCTCCTCGCAGGCGGCATCTGTACCCTTGGGCTCAGCGCCTGAGCCACGTACCAGCACGCTCCACTGCCCAGCCTTGCCATCCCCACCAGCTCCTGCAGTACTCCGGGTTGCACAGTCAGGGCAATAGACAGGAGCAGGCAGTAGATGCTGTGGCAGCCCTGACATGCTTGCACGCAGGGTATTCGTATAGTGACAGCACTGATGAGCTCCAATGCAATAAGGTGCAAGCTGCAGCCTTTGCCAGAGCCCAGCAACGCCGCCTCACCTGAGTTGGTGTCCATGTACGCCACCCGCAGCCCGGGGTACTGCCACATCAGCGTCTCCACGCCCCGCGCCAGCCACCGGCCCTTGGCCGTGGTGGATCCTCTGTTCTTGCCGTACACCTGCACAGCAGCAGTCGCCATGTTAACGGTCATGTGCTGCTGAGCGCTGCTTGGCTAGTGAACGGTTTGGACGCCTTGGCAGAGGCACCAATTGTGCAGTGTCAAGATACACAGAGATCTGCAATGCACAGCCTGGCATGTACTTGATATTCACCCAGTCAGACGTTCACCTGGCTGGCGACGACATAGGTGTACTTTGACTCAATGAGGTCGGCGAGCCACAGCTGGTAGTCCCCCTCCGGCATGTCTGCCGGCCGTGGGTTCTCCACCTCTGCCAGCAGCTTCAGCCCGTCCGCATACGACATCATGCCTGTGGCAGCAGTTCAGCACTGTGAGACTGCAGTCACACGCATCTGCGGTGCCTTCACGGCGCTGAGTCTGTGTCGGGGACCAGCATGACATCTGTGTGCAGCATGCTGCTCTGCTTCGCAAGGGTGCCTCAGACGCCACTCGCCGACCCACCTCGCACGGTGCGGGCCAGCAGCTGGCCGCGGTACGCCGCCCACAGCTGCAGCTCCATCTGCAGGTGCGCCAGCGCGCCGCCCTCGCAGAAGTCCTCCTCCGACACCTGCGGGCCACGAAGACGTTTACTATGCCGTTCATCTGCAAGAGGTTCACCCAGGAGCACGGGAATACATCAACATGTTTGCAAAGCTGGTAAGAGGCTTGTTTCTGATGATACGTATCTTCTGGGAGACTTGGCCAGCATGGTGACAGCGCCTTTGAGGTCCGCAGAATATGACCACTTGAATAGAGGATAAAACGGGTTTTCAGCTTACGTTTGAGCATGTGGAGGTGAAGGTGTGCGCACCGCATTGGGCTCGATGCCGGCCAGCTTGCTGCCCATGCGCTCCAGGAAGTGGTCCCAGTCGCGGGGGTACAGCGACCGGATGTACGTCATCGGCGACACGCCGTCCTCCGTCTCCGAGATGAGGTCCGTCAGCCCCTTCCCACAAGAGGCTGCCCCATGTCAGCATGTGGGTGGTCGGACCGCAGAATTGTGCCACGCAGTAGCTACCTAACAGCAGCAGGTCAGGGTTCCGGGCTTTCCGACTCTGACCTTGGCAGCACCCTTCTGCAGACCCAGTGCACGGGCGGTGTCCTTTGCGTTGAGAGCGTATATGACATCCTCCTCATCTGCAGGCCAGTAGATAGCCTTTGATGACAGCGGGCGGTCACAGTGAGGTGGGGAGCACTGATCACGGTTGTCAACAGCACTGCTGCGCCCTGCGCTGATATCATACCAGCAAGCATGGGATCCGGCCAGACCATGGCATGGCAACACCAGCAGTGCATCGTCTGCAGTTGAGTGAGCGCTCACAATGGGGCGTGAGCGTGCCGAAGGACAGCATCGCATGCACCGGCGGCGGCCGCTGCAGCTGTGGGTTCTTCAGGGACGACAGAAAGAAGGCCAGGATGCGCTGCGCCTCATCGCCCCTGGGAGCGGTGCCACCTGGCGGTACCTCCAGCATCAGCAGCAGCTGCTTCACCGCCTGCACACATGCAAACCCGATCAGCATAGCAATATTCAGCGTCTGTGACAGAGCGAGTTTGACAGCCCCTCTCACAGATGTGCCTGCAAAGTCATAACAGTATATAACAGCAGGAGGTGCTGCGAGTGCCAATGCAGCGGTGATTGCTCCTACGCAGCAGCACCTTGCGCATGACGTCCTTGGCGGCGGAGGGCGGCCCCTCGTCGAACAGCACCGACAGCGGGCCGCCGTAGCCGTCGCCCTCGCCCGCCGTGAAGGCCGCCCACGCCGCCGGCGCCAGCATGCTGGCCTACAGAGATGTCGCCCAATCTGGTTTTTCGTTCTGAACTACAGAGCGTGGCAATGGTCTACTGACGGTATGGCCTAGATCCGCACGCAGGGTACGACAGCACATGCACCGCGCAAGCAGTGCCTTCTTGGAAGCTGAAAACATGGTGCAAACGAAAGGGTTTTGGCTTGCCTTGAGGTCGGTGATGGCGAGCTCGGCGTCCAGGGCGCGCGCGTGCTTCTGGCGGGACCAGGACCCGCCGCCCTTGGCGTCCAGCCCCTTCGGGTGCCGCCGCTTCACCGCCTGTGGACATGTGGATCAGCACATGGGCCAAGGTCTGCACGTCCCCTCTAGGCAGTCAAGCAGCGCTGCCTCCATCTGGATGGCGCACGATATGATTCCGGCTGCAGGACTGCCACGCAAGCTAGCTGCATCAGCCAGGTGGCAGGAAGATGGCAGGTAGAGCCAGCTGGTCACTGACGCTCACGTCGATCTCCGCGGTGAGGTGGTCCACCAGGGCGGTGAGGTCCTTGCGCAGCGCCTCCGCCGAGGCCGTGCGGGAGCGCCGCGCCCCCGAGTCCGGCACCGGCCGCGACAGCTCCTCCAGCCTGCAAGGTAGCGAAACACCGTCACGCCCACAGCTGGGGGCTCGACGGCTGATGTGCTTCTGCTGCAAACATCTAGACTGGATCCTTGCGTGGACATGTTGTTGCCAGATGGCCAGATGGAAGTATGCTTAGGTGCTGGTGCACCGGTGCAGGATGGTTATGATGTCCTTGAGGCCTGCCAGGCGGGCGTTGCGGTGCGGCGCCGTCTCCGGCTCGTGCACCGGCATGAAGGCCAGGAAGACCTTGGCCTGCGTCAGCACGGGCACCAGTTCCACTCTAACTCTGCAGCACGACATGTGTTTCACAGGCGCATGCTTGCATTGCACACAGGGGATGCAAGAAAATGCGACGAATGGAAGTCGTCAGTGTGAGCGCAATGTGACAACCACAGAAACACCTGCCTGTGAGGACTGTCGCATCACAAGGTCAATGCCAGCCTGAGCGCACCTGGGCGTCTGTGAGGACGCGCAGCTGCAGCAGGGACCACAGCAGCAGCGCGCGCAGCTCGGTGAGCGCCACGGTCTGCGAGTCGGACAGGCCGGGCGTCTCCGCCGCCGCGTTGACCTGCCCCGCGTAGAAGAACACCGGCAGCAGGAAGGGGCGCATGCCATCCACCACCTGCAGAAGCACCAGTTCATGCTTGAACTGAGAATTGAGGAAGCTTCGTGCTCTTGCCGCCGCCATGTCAGTTCTGCTTCTCATCTGATGCACTGCATCCTCAGTATGCACACGGACACAGCCACCTGTCTGTATGTGTTCATTGACAAAAATGTGGGAGTCGGGCAGCACCTGGATGCTGTCGTCGATGGGCAGGTGCACGAAGCTGAGGTTGCGCTGCTCGCCATCGGAGATCAGGTCCACCGTGCGCAGCTCGTCCACAATGGCGTTCCACACGTCGCTGAACACCAGCCACTGGGCCACCCTGCAGAAGAAGAAGACATGGATGCACGTGCAGCAACTCCGATAGGATGACAAGTGGCTGCTATAGCGCGATGTTCAGCAGTCACAGGCGACCGGCAGATGAGTAGTGAATCAGCTCATTGCAGCAGGAATTGGATGCGCACGAGTCGTCGTGCAGGGAGGCGAGGACGTTGCGCTTGCGCCGGTGGTACAGGTGGCCCGCGACCGAGGAGCTCTGCCGCCGGCGCGCCTGCGCCTGCGGCTGGCTCAGCAGCGGCAGCGCGCCCGACTTGCGCAGCGCCGCCGGGTCTGCAGCACATGGGAGCAGCCTGTCGCGCACCATTGCGCTTCGAATGCAGTGCCAGCACTGTTCATGTGGTGGCAAGACGCGGCAGCTGCGGGGATCCACCACGTCAATGGCCTTCAAGTGTTCACTGCCACTAGAGATTCCTGCCAATCCACCGCCAGCTACCTGGAGAGTATTAGAAACCGCAGCAGCACAGATTTTGAATCTCACCTGGCAAGGGTGGCGCTTGCCGGCTGCCCGCGGCGGCCATGCGCACGGCGGCGGCCGAGCGCCGGGGCGGCGGCTCCCGCGATGAGGAGGTGCCGCCCACCACGCCGCCCCGCGCCGCCTCGTTAATTGCCCTGGTAACAGTGCAGCTTGCTGTGGGTCCGATGCATGTCATGTGACCGTGTGCACATCTTTCGCTCTCCAGATGCAACTCGTCCTCCTGCTGAAGGATCGTGCCGCATTGCTGAAGAGCGTGGCATGCAGCCACTGTCTGACGACCGCCTGATGATCAGAAACACGGCCAAGCATGTTCAGGGTGTGTAACAAGAGCGAGGCGTCCGCAACATTCGACAGCAGAGCCTCAACTCTGCTGTCAAACAGGCTTCTGCCTCGCACTTGTCACATGCACTGTCTCGAAACAAACGCCTCCGGCTGACACGACGGTCGAGGCGCACCGCGTGATGTTGCGCTCGCCCTCGCCGGAGATGCAGCAGCGCCACCACTGGTGCGGCCCCTTGTGGAAGTTTTGCCGCAGCTCCTGGAAGTTGGCCACCACCCCCAGGTTCAGCCACACCAGCCCCTTCAGCGCGCCGAAGATGGCCGACACCACCTGCGGGCAAGGGGAACGACTTGGTTACGGAATGCTGACGTTGGTGCAACAGCAGTTAGGTAGGTATGGACAGGCTAAGCTGCAGACTGCATCTGTACGCTCATCCTGACAAGTGTTGGATGCGCTAGTCCGGCCAACCGCCGCCAGGTGTTGCAGACAGTAGGCTGCGGGTCTGTCTGTAGACGCACCGAGTAGAAGATGCCGGTGTCCACCAGGCTGAGCAGGAAGGCGGGCAGGCCGCGGGCGATGGCCAGGATGAAGTCCGCCGAGGGCCCAGTGGGACCTACAGCAGAACCAAGGCCAGCATTCAGCTGCGCCATGCAGATCGCTGGCAGTCTAAGCAGCCCACATCACCAAACCTACCTAGTGACCAAGGACCTAGGGGAGGAGACAGGGATACCACTGCTGTACTTCATCTTATAGTGCTGGTCGTGCTTCGTGACGAGCAGGCCTTGCGCTGCAAACCGATTTGCCAGCAGCATGGGGACAGTTTGCAACTGTGGGTGCTGCACACCGGAGCGCAGGAAGCCGCGGTTCCACAGCGCGCGCATCGGCAGCTTCAGCGGCTTGATGATGGCGAAGTAGTCAAAGGCGACCTTGCCGCCCAGCACCACCACCCAGAACACGACATTCGCCACCCACTGCGCCTTGGACACCTGTGCATTGATACGATGCACTCAGAGCCATGTATAAGGCGATGTCCAGGTAGATCCTGTCTATTTGAGGAAATGCCCTTCATAATAGAGCGCCAAGAGGATACATGTGCAGCACGGTGCTGACAACCCTTGGACATCAGGGAGGGGCACACAGTCCAGAATTCTTGGGCGATTGTTGAGTGCATGTTTTGCAGGAGCAATGGCCGTGCCAGTACCTTCATGCGCAGGGGGGCGAGGTATTCCCTGGCACTGGGGTGCGCGCTGGCGGCGCCCAGGCGGCGGAACACCCAGGCGATCGCCCGGAACAGCCACCCTGGGGCGAGGCGCCGGTGCGCAAAGCGCTCGCTGCTGTCCGCCAACTGGTGCCACGAGCTGACCGCGTACCTGCGCAGGCACTGATACTATCGTATGAGTGCAGTCACAGACCACCAACAACACAACACTTCTGCAGAGAGTGGCCACCTCGCAACCAGAAGGGCCAAAATTCTTCCCCTGGTCACATGGCATGTTTGTCATACCAAGGCATTCGTGTGTCTGGCAGGGCTGCGCACCCGAAGCGGCTGGAGATGACGCCGTGGAGCAGGATCACGCCGCCGTACGCGCCGGCGCAGATGATCCACACCAGGCGGGTGCGGCCGATGAGCCACCACACGAAGCAGAACCACAGGCCGCCGTTGATGGCGGCCCAGGTGGCCAGGCCCCAGATGTGGGTGTGCCACGCCGGGTTGCCCCACAGCCGCTGCCCCTTGCCTGCGCACATGTTCGTCGAGCAGCACTTCAAAGTGCTGCCGAAAGTCCTCCAAAGTTTGGCATTTCATAGAGTCGTGGTCATCCTACAATTTGACGGTGGTCAAGGGCCTCTCGCTGGTCACTGATGTGTTGATCACATGGTCAGCGCATACGACCAGCACAGCCTTGCTTCATCAGCGCTGATGAGAGCCGAATCTGATCTGCTCGCCCATGTGCGATATGACACACCAGATTGGAGAAAGAGGGTGAACCCTGCAGTGCTCAAAGTTGGGTCCGCACCAAACGAGCGCTGCGTCCAGAAGCCGGCAAACTGGTCCAGCAGCGACAGCCCCGCGTGCGTCAGCAGCGTGATGGACGCCACAAACCTGCGTGACGCACGCAGGATGTGCAGATCAGGCGCGGTAGCATGGCATGAGCAATGCACAGCAGAGCGTCCCAACTGCTGTAGCCTGCTAGCCCGCAGCACTGTTGCTGCGGCTGACACACTATGTCGACCAGTTGACAAAAGTGCCCAGCGGACGCACTCGGTAGCCAGTCACGGCGGTACTGTAGATGCCAGATGCACCCAGGGCTTGCTTGACGCACCAGTTCCAGTCGCTCCAGGCGAGGCTCGCCAGCAGCTGGAACAGCAGGATGTGGAAGGCGATGACCCGGAAGAATGACCTGCAGGGAGGGTGTGACGTCAGGTCCTCAGCCTCTGAACTTACCCCTCAACAGCCACGCATGCAGATCGAACCTGAGACATGTCCTCTGCTAGTGCTGTGATAACCAAAATGGCGCAATGGGCATTGAGAGAGCTGCAGCAAGCTGCATGCCATCCAAACACTCAGCTACCAGAGGCTTCAGCAGACAGCTTAAGCCTTTGGAACAGCAGTCAGACGGAGTGAGGGCATGCATGCTATGTTGACGTCGCACGGCCAGATCCCCGATTTCCATGTTGACATCGGTTTCAGTCTTACCTGTAGATCATGAGGAAGGAGCGGCACTCGATGAACGTCTTGCCCAGCACATGCTTGGACCACCAGTCACGAGCAATCACGACGTCCCAGTCGCGGGGATCCCTCGAAAGTGCAACATTGCCATTGCTGCCCCGATGAAACAGCCGCCCCAGGCCTGCGCACACACAATTTGGGCAAGTGATGAAGCCAAGATGTCAGGTTGTAAACATGCACACTTTGCAACCATATCAGGAGGACTGCTTCTGGTTTACAACAGTTAATAACAACATAAAATTCCCAGTGCACACCGTGGTGCTCCTGAGGTAGTTGGGCAGGGCCGCCTGGCAGTCCGATTGCCAGCAGCGCAGCAATGGGTTCCGTCTGAAATGTGACAGCGTCTCCAGTTGGGTCAACACTGACACCCAGTTTGTCCAGCGCCTGCAACAGATCGCAGGCCACCCTTCAGGCGCATGGCCTCGGTGACCCAACATGCTCGGGGACGTGCGACCCTTGCCATGCACATGTCAGTGCCTGTGTGCAGGATTCGCGTTGACTTGATGTTGTGGTACAAGTGTACTCGTGGGCAGACTGGCCGCACCAAGTGGACCACGTCACGGCGGCAGAAGCACTCGTTGACGTCGTCGTAGCCCAGGCGGCCCGCAATCTCAATGCCGCGACCGCCGTCCTTGTCCACCGACTTGGCCAGGCACCGGAACAGCGGCGACACGACCTGCAGCCCAGGGTATGTAAAGCCACATGGTGTACCTGTACAAAGCTATGCATACAGTGACCGCGACGCGCTGCAAGAAGACCCAGTAGTGACAAGCTACATGTGTGTTGTCAGCCCGGAATCGGCCCTCTGAGATCGGGCGTTGCCCCCCGCAGAGCTTGCCTGGTCAAGGAAGCAGCCGGCGTCGCCGAAGACCGCCATCTCGGTGAGCAGCTCCACGTCGGGACTGCCCGCCGGGAAGAAGTCCGCGGCCACCAGCTGCTGCCGCACGCTGTCCAGCTGCGCTATCAGCTCCTGCCGCTACAGCAGCCAGCAATACGCCATTCAGGGATGCACAGCCCATTGTGCATGCTCTTAGGGAAGCTGAGTTGAGTGTGACATAGGCCATGCCCCAGATAGCCACAGGGAAAACTAGAGACTGCAGCATGCCCGCGAGCTTAAAGCTGCCTCACCTCGTAGGCTGCGCCGCTTTGCGGGATCCCGCAGTCGTCCCGGATCGCGCGGATGGCTGCCTGTGGACATGCCAAGAGCTTCGTCTGATGAGGAGGTGCTCAGCGGGTGCACCAGCCATCTGCAGTACTGTGGCTGATGCTGGTGGTTTTCAGTTGATGATTTGTGCTTGGAAGGCTGACCTTAAAGTCGTTGCGCATGGTGATGCGGCGCTGCCCGATGCCCGCCATGTCCGGGTTGTCCAGTGCGGCCGCCGCCGACAGCGGGCTGTCTCGCGCCGGGCAGCATACCTGCGGGGGGCAGCTCAGTTGTTGCAGACAGGAGATGCCATGCGACAAAGGCATGTGAGCTTGATTGAGCGGATACACTTCTCGCATCGAGTGTGCAGATTCACCAATCTGGACAACATCAGCTTGCATACCTGCGCCATCCGGTGGGGGCTGTTGCGCAGCACCCAGAACAGGAACCACAGCGCCTCGGGCAGGTGGCGCAAGTTGGCCGCCTCGCTGTACAGCAGGAAGTACAGCGCCAGCTCCTCCAGCTGCCACTCCCACATCTGCGCCGTCAGAAACAGCAATGGGAATATTGACGTGTGTATGTTGCTGGGCCAACAGCTCCTGCACCTGCGCTTGTGTCATGGGTGGCAAGTGTCCCAGCGGTGGGTGTGCCTCAAGCATGTGCCTGCCCAGCTCGTTGCCTGAATAGCAAGAGATGAGCAGACACAACTGCTCCGCACACCCTCCAGCTGTCCACGTAATGCGGACATCAGACTCCAGCATGCCGTGCTGATTCTAATGACAAATATGAGCATCTACACACTAACAAGCACTCAGCATGTGCTTGCCCAGCTGAGTGTACAGTCTGCAACGACCGCAATGTGTCACCGGTGCGCGGGTGTTGGAGGTGAGGGAGCTGTACTGCACGCCCGGCACACGAGCTGGCAGCCGCACATGCTCGCACCAGTCCAGGTATGCCTCCATGACATTGCCGTGCAGCGCCTTGACGCACGTCGCAAACTTCTCGGTCTCCTTGCCTGCGACCGGATGCAGATGATCAGCAGTGCTGCTGCCAGCCGTTATGGCTCACTGCCGTTCCATGACAGGGCGTGCTGCCTTCGACAATGTCATGGGGCCGGCAGATGAGGAGCAGGAGCACATCCACGTGCTAATCCAGCACATTGCTGATTCCTTTAGGCCACATGGAACATATGATTGTGACATGCAGATTGATTGTGCAAGGTGAACGTCAACACTGGTCGTGGTGGCCATCTGGCAGCGGCTGCACCTGGCGTGGGGTCGCGACGGAACATGTTGCGCACGAGCAGGTGGTGCAGGTGGTCCGACACCACGAAGATGGTCGCCGGCGACCACGCCTCGTCATCCTTGCCCTGTTCCAGGCATGCGCAGGATCATCGGCCGTTGACGGAATGATTCTGTTGGCACAGTACGTCACATTCTGCTAGCCTCGATGCCGGTGCCACACCGCAGTGGATCGGTGTCATGCACCAGCAGAGATGCCCAGTGGACGCAAATCAAACACTCACCTCCGTGGACGGCACCACGTTGAAGGCCTGGAAGCCCAGGTGGCGGCCCAGGCGGTGCACCACCGTGTGGATGGCCGCCTCGAAGCCGGTGCTATTGGACGCGGCGCCGAACAGCGTGCGCGCTGGCGCAGCTGGCCCGGGCGACCCCGCTGCACCAGTGCAGAAGATGATGCATCATCAGGCCGCAACATGGCCACTGCAGCACAAGCCATCCGCTGCGCAAAGACCAGTGATCCCCACAGCAGGCCTGTGCACAGGTTGCCTGAGCAGCCACAATACCTGACATGTAGGTGGGGCCACCGTTTGCAGGCGGCGGTGGCGTTGTGGTTGGTATGCCCGCGTAGTCGAGGCCGCCTGAAGGCGCAGGCCGTGCAAAGGCCATCTGCTGATAGTCCTCCTGCGCAGCATGCATGTCTCGTGTTGGCATCCTTGAGCTATTCCAGCGACCGTGACATCATTCCTAGTCTGCATCTGCGCTGCTGCATTGATGCATTAAATCATTGAAGAGGCTGCTCACCTCGATTGACGCCCGGCGGGTGGTCTTCGGCCGGCCATCAGGGCCCAGCTGCTGGGTAGGCTGCGGCGGCGGCGGCGTGGCCGCCTCAACCGAGAAGGGGCTGTAGTTGCGGGCGGCATCGGCTGCCTGCGGCTGAGCAGGGGATGCTGCAGCGTCGTTGGCAGGCGCATGGTGGCTGCCGTCATCGCCGTACCCTGGCTGGAAGCTGGGCTGCGCGTTGTAGGGGCTGTCGTAGGGACCGCCGCTGTAGGCATCGCTGCCGTAGGGGTCGACGTAGCCGCTGGGATTGTACGCTGCAGCTGCTGGGTCATACAGCGGGTCCCCGGCAAGGTATGGCGGCACTGTCACGTTCGATGCCAGCGGGCTGAAGTCCGGATCGCGGGGGTCGATGGCCTCGTCGGACTGACGCAGCCCCTGCATCAGGGACGCGCTGCCAATGTCATGGCCGCCGCCGTTGTCGCCGCCGCCAGCTGCACCGCCGCCACCGGGCTGCCAGGGCGGCGTCTGCCCGTACCCTGCCATGCCACCGGCACCGCCACGCGTGTCGCTAGCACGTCAGGCTGTGGTGCTGCATGTTTTGCCACTGGAAGCTGCCCTGCTGGCCCAGCAATTGGTCAGCACCTGCACGCGCAGGTGTCAGTCCTGAACTCCAGGGACTCAATGCAGCACAGTTGTTATCCCGTCATCTGAAGCATTGATAATCACAGCGCCATAAGCTGGTTGCGAAGCTGCGTGCGGAGAGGTACCAGGATTCAAGATGGGTATTGGTGTTTGTATAGATCTGAATCCACAGAATTGGCAAAATGCAAGGTTTATGTGCAACACCTTCTACCCCCCTTCAGTGAGCATGATATACAAGCTGAGCCGTCCCATGCAAGAGCAAAGCAGCGCAAAGGCAGGCACCTTTGAACAGGCAGTGTGGACTGACCACTTCGCAGGGCAGTCGCTTCCCCTCCTGCGCGACCTTCCGTCAAATGTGCATCTCTCAGAGAAAGCTGTTTGCGGAAGGTAGGCGTAGAACGCAGAGCCAGGTGCGTAGTGCCGGATCGTGCAAGCACCAGGCTGTCGGAGGGAATGGTAGCGAAAGGCACCAGGGCCACTTTCAAAAGCTGCCACAGGCAACGACGCTGTGATCCAGACTCACACGGTATCAAACAGATTCAGTGCTACACGCTGATTGTGAGCTGGGCGCAGGTGCGACGCCCGCGGCACTGTCATGCATGACGCTAGCAGGGCAGCACAGGGCGGCTGGTGGCATTTCGATGAGGCGCTTCGGCGAAGCAGACGACCGCGGCCTGCACAGCTGTGCACGCATGCTGTGGTTGCAGGACATATCAGATATGAAGCTGGCCCCAGTTTTCGTTGCAGCCGCAACGGCCTGGCCAGCATGGCTGCACTTTCACCAGCATGCATGGGCGCCGCACGGGCGGCAGTGAAGGCTCTCGATCACAATTGCTGTCATGTTTTCCGGTCAAGCAGGTGCCACGCAAGCAGTCTCAGTTGCACTTCACCTCACTGTGAAGCCAGCAATGGCAGACACCCTGCTGTGGCAATCATCAGCAGTAGCATCGTCAATGACGGTGAACAGCGTCAGCGGCTGCTGCACCAAAGATCCTTCTCTCATAGATCGCCAGTGGCAGCAGCAGCTGCAGCTGCAGCCGAGGTGGACGCGCTCCAGCAGCAGACCGCGGCAGCAGCTGGTCACACTGATCGTCAGGCCGCCGCCAATTCGTTGCTAGGACTGCTTGCGCCTGACGCCGGAACAGACCCGCCAGTTGCAGCAGAGCAGCTGCCCAGCGGCGCCGGCGTCGGACTGGTGGCCACCCGGGACGTGCCGCCGGGCGCGCCACTTCTGACAGTCCCCTTCTCGCTGGTGTTGGAGACCACCGGCGGCGAGGTGTGCAGATGCCATGTGCGATAGAGTTGACGACGCACCATCCCAGCCTGCAAGTGAACACGTGACCACCAACTGGTTCGGTTCTGCGTTGGTCCCAGTGCTCATCTTGTGTTTGTTGCCTGCAGGCCCACGAAGCCGGCGCGCCAGCTGAACGTGAACCCTGGAGCGCAGTCATGGCCTGCATGCTGCTGGACGCCATGCCGTCAGCAGCTCCAAGTTTCGCAGCAGCAGCAGCAGCAGCAGCGCAGGACACAGCCGCCGGCACGCAGCAGGGTTGGCAGCACGCAGCCTGGCGGCACTGGGCCGCGGCGCTGCCGGAGCGCGTGCCGCTCGCATTTGCGCACGCCTCCGAGGCTCAGCTGCGGGGCGTCAGCGACGAGGGGCTGGCGGATGAGGCGCTGGCCGTCCGTCAGCTGATGCTTGACAGCCACGAGGTGAGGCGTCTGCATGGCTGTGCACAATGTACTTACACAGTCCTTGTACATGGGGCCACTGGCAGCAGTACATTTATGTGACGGCTGAACAGTCACGCCGATCGCAGGCATCAGCCGGCGCCCACAACCTGGAGGCCTGGCGCTGGGCGTGGTCCTGCGTGCACAGCCGCAGCTTCAAGGACGGCGCCAGCGGCCACCTCATCGTGCCCGGCATCGACATGGCAAACCACACGTTTGCACCCAGCGCCACCGTCAGGTCGGCCCATGTACGGGCATAGCCTGCTGCATGTCTGTCATCGACACCCCACAGCAGCGCAGATGGCAGCGCCATATATGCGCTGCAAATCACCGTATAATATGGGTCAAGATCGTGGACCGCATGGAACTGCAGGCTGGTGCGCGATCCGGACCGCTGCCAGGGCTACGCAGCAATGGCGGATGTGTGCGATCCCGAGGTGCTGCAGCACGGCGAGGCGCGGGTGGAGCTGCTTGCCGGCGACGCTGGCATCCGGTGAGTGTTGTGCTGTGCTGACTATCACGTGCGGGCCAATGCTTGCGTGCCACACATCACAGAACCATCCAAGTCACCCTTCAAGCAGGGTGCAGTGTGGCATCCAGGGCACTGTGGTTTGACTCGTTCATCTGCACAAAAGGATGTGCCATTGCTTCACGTCTTGGTAGGTGCCGATAACTGCGCTCTGACTCTGAACGCTCCCGCCTACTTTGTGCTGTGCAGAGCGGGCGAGGAGGTCACCATCTCCTATGGTCCCTGGTGAGTAGGCTTGCACAAATGTGCTGCAAATAGCCTCAAGAGCCGAGCTAGCTGGACCGCTTGACAAATGCAACTTTGCAATGCAATTTTATGGCCGCTTCATGTCCTGAGGGATGTGCTGGCGCAGGCCTGACGATGTGTATGCGCTGTTCTACGGCTTCCTGCCTGGCCAGCCAGCGCAGCCATGCGGCGCCAGATCGCCAGACCAGGCAGCAGCAGATACAGTGGCGCAGCAGCAGCCCATCGGCAATCCCCACCAGAAGGTCATGCTCTTTGCAGATGTGCGGCAGCTTGCAGCCTTTGCAGTTCTGCAGTTTGGTCCGCCGGACGCAGATGATGCACAGCTGGAGGCGTGGGGTGCTGCTGTCGGAGAGGAAGTCGATGCTGCAGTCGGCAGCAACTTTCAAAGGTGCCCCATGCAACGTGCAAACAAGTCAACCGACAATGTAGAGGGTGTGAATGGCAGACCAGCCGCCCTGTATGGGCTTGTTCCGGCAATTGCTGGTCACTCGGGCACAGCGTCCACATCACAGCACTGGGGCCAGCAAGCTCTTCAGCAGTTTCCTGCGCCCCGCACAGGCTGTTCATGGCGCCTGTGGGCTTCGACGAGCGGCTGGCAATGGCGGCGCAGCAGCTGCTGCGGACGCACGTGGTGCCGCTGGCCTGGCCGCTGGATGCGAGGGACGATGCACCAGGACAGCAGGCGTTGCAGCCAAGTGGGTCACATCTGCGAGCTGGCCTGCACCCCTGGCAGCAAGTGTCTCGGTCAGCCCGCAGCCCTGCCAGCTCGCTCCTCAGCTGCTCAGAATGCAGTCAACCACAGTGCCAAGGGTGATGTGGCATGTGCAGGTGATATCCTGGCGGCACGCATTACCCAGATGCAGACGATGGCGGACGAGGGGCCACGTGAGGATGTCAGGGCACAGGCGGTTCCAGACTACATGGAGGCGGTGCTACAGTGTGCGGCAGAACGAAGACACCTGCTGGGTGCGGCCCTGCAGGCACTATGGGGAATGTGAGGTTGCCTCAGACGTGTTATCCCGTAAATAGGCGGACTCGTCATGTGCAAACATTGTGTTGGCAGCTTCAAGGCGAGCATGCGCAGGAGCACTGGCATGCATGATCACTACATCACAGCGTTGCGGTCAGCGGCAGGGTTGGAGTTGGCAGCAGGGGTGGGGCTTGCCATTGTGGTGCATGGTTGGACAGCCCTTGATTTCAAGCCTCAAACAATGTAAACTGTCAGGAAGCCAGGTGCAAAGTGTTGCATGTCAACGGAGTGTTGCGCGGTCTCACGTCAGGCATCACGGTCAGGTGCAATGACATTTCGGTGCCGAAACGATAGAAAGCTGTACATGTGGTCAATGACAACAGCCATGAACCATGTCCTTTCGTGAGAAGTGACGCAGCAGGACTAGATCCCATGGCACTGCTGGTGTCCCATACCAGGGCCTCCTTCCCTCGTCTTGCTGCACACACGCCAGCTGCGCTGTGTCCCGCTTGCTGTGTAGACCGTGCACCGGCGTTGCGACATGCGGCTCATGCTTGCGCAAGCACTATCTCGTTCGAGGCATCGTCTGACAACCCGCCAGCATGGCAGGGACCAGACATCAGGGTCCCCTGCTCCAGCAGTGGTGCAGTCTCTGTGCCAGCACCATCACTGGCAGTTACCATGGCACTGCCTTCATTTGGTAGCTGCAGCCCCAGATTGGCGACGGCAGCCGCTGCCACATGTGAGCTGGCGGAGGCTGCTGCTGCCAGTCGTACAGCAGGCGTCGGGTCAGCCATGGCGGCGTTTGCCGGCGGCAGCACGACTGGTGGCAGCGGCACAGCTGCGGCTCGTGCCGCAGCTTGCATCTGGACGACAGCAGACGGCAAGGTGTAAGCTAGGGTCATCTGATGTTGTCGATCATAAGGGTTGTTTTGATGCACGATTGTCGCAGGTGTTGAGTGCACCATGATGGAAGTCTCTGCACCTGTGCGAGCAGCACGACTGTGTCATATGTCTCCCAGCCCTCTAGGCCCACCTCACAACGCTGCCCTGCAGTGCAGACTTCGCTCGTTGGGCTTGCGTCAAGCAGCATGGGTGATGATCACGTATATATGTGCATGGCCTGAGGCATCAAGTGCCATCATGACGTAAGCAACTGTGCACACCAGGCGGCGGGCCTGCTGCACTGGCCCCAGATACCGGTGGCTCGCACGATTGAAAGGACACGTACAGCTCCTCGTCGGGGTGTATGTTGTACTGCCTCCGCACTGCATCCTGCACAGACACCGAACACGCAGATATGGGCTCCTCTGTGGTCACGAGTGCCGAACCCGACCTGCTGTGTGAGACACGCACTACTTCCCTCTATCTGGCAACGGCACGAGAGCATGAGCGTGCAGGATGGCAGATACCTTGGATGAAGTACATACAAGGATGTTGTGTTACAATTCAGTGTTCCGAAACGGACCTGGAAGTCCTGCATTCCGCGGGGACCCGGCGCCATGGCGACATGGGCTGCGGAACGGTTGCCAAATTCGACCTGCACATGCGCGGCGCGCCATGCACACGCATGAGTTCTCGTGGAGACACGATGCATGCAAGCCAATCATCTGCTGTTCACTTACGTTGTAGGGTTTCTAAGTCTGCAGCACCTTGACAGTCGGCTGAGCGCGGGGCAGGCGCCCGAAAGTCGCCTCCCAGGACCCCTGGCCGCAGAAGCGGCATGCCGTGCTGGCGCTGTGCAGTGCAAATTGACCCATTACTAACAGAGCCTTCACTCAGTCCACAACGAATTGCAAGACTTTTGCTTGAGTTCATTGCCTCGATGTGCTAAAGACAGCACTGCAGACTGTCAAGTGCATCCAGATGCCACATGCATGTGACTCTGCACGCACCCACCTGCGCTGCAGCTGTGACACCTGCCACCGCAGCTGGCAGGTCGCATGCGCTGTGCGCATGCTGCAACTGCAGAACGTCTGCAACGACTTCCCATTGCGACCCGGCCCGTCCAGGCAGATCCAGCACTCATCGCCGCAGGCCTCGCCATCGCTGAGCTGTCCTGATCGGGGCATACTGACGATGGTGCAACACGCTCGCTGATAATCAACCTTCACAAGACTCAGTTGAGATCTGTCAAGTACTAGCGATGTTCTGTTCCTGCTACCCCGTCTGCATGTGTGGCTGGTTGCCACTGCCTCGCTCAGACGCGCTTGCGGAGCAGTCAGCGTTGCCGACGACAGATGCGAAAGAGTTTGCAGACGTATGTGTGTTGTTTCAGAGCAGACAGTGATGGCGACGGCCCTGCCGAGGCGGTCGTGGTTCCCCATGCAGGTGCGATCTCACAACGCGAGGTTGACAGCGGAGCGTCCAAGAGATCTCTATCACTGCTGACACAGGCTGATAGACCGAGCACCCTGGATTGCTATGTCGCCTCTAATCGCTGTTCATTTGGCCCTCCCTGACTGTTGCCGTGGCTCCTCACGAGCCTGAATCCTGTGCAGCGCCCCCGCGTCCGGTCACTGAACTGCCGGTGGCAGCGCCGCTGAAGGGGTCGACCCGCTGCTGCAGTGACATCCCCTGCACCCCACCAATGCATAAGCGTGTTGCAGGGGCATGGCAGGATATGCAACCCTGCATGCGGCAGCGTCACCAGGCCGAGGTCGACTGCACCGATGATACAGAGGTGAAAGCAACTGAGATGGGGATTTGCCACAGTGCTTACCTTCATGTAGCCGTTGGGCGTGCGCCGCACGTCGGGGGCCCAGTTGCGCACAAAGTCGCGGATGCGGTCGTCCGGCATCGCCTCGCTGCTGCGGTACCTTCGTGCAGACAAGGGTGCAGTTGACACGCTGCACCAACGACCATCAGCGGCAGACGCTCCAACATACCATCAGGCATCTCACGGCACTCACGGTCCGTCAAGTGCTCCAGTACCTGGCAACCGACCGCCGGAAGGCGTTGAAGATCTCGCTCTCATGGAGGCCGCCGCCGCCGCGCTGCAGCCGCTCGCTCGCGAATGACGCTGCAGAGGCACACCGACGCCATTGCTACAGGGCTCTCCTCACACACATGTAGGTGAGCACCGTGCTACTTTAGAAGGCGCCCTTCCTACATATTGCAGGATGGTACATTTCGAACCCACACTCGGGCAAGACCGCACCAAAGTCCCGCCACTCTGCGTCAAGCTGCGCGGCCTCCTCGGTTGTGTAGCGCTTGGGGCGCCCCACCTCGTAAACCGCGCCCGCGATGCAGGCGCCCAGCCCTGTGCTGACTGACCATGTGGCGTCACCTGCAGCAAGGACACTAGCACATAATCAGGACGCTTTGGACGGACTTCAAACCGTGATGCAAGCACACTTGTATCAGCAGCAGCAGCTGTGCAGGTTCACTGTGTCAGTATGCAGATGCACACCCAGGCCAGCGTCCAGGACCCAGGCGATGGCGGCGCCGCCAGCTGCACACGCTGCGATGACTAATGCCCGCAGGGCAAGCGGTGCGCTGTACTGAGCGTCCTCCACCCTGCAGCATGGTGCGAGCGGCTCTGCACCGGTGGAAACCCATAGCCCTCATCTGATCGCCACTATGACGGCAGCCTGAACAAGGGCACATGCGCGGAAGTTGGTATGCTCAGTCGAGACGCACGGCTGGCCGGTCGCCCCGCCGAGCGCGCGCAGCAGCCAGTCGGAGGGCCGCTCGGTGTCGACCTCGCCCAGGAACAGCAGCAGCAGCTGCAGCGGGGTGCAGTAGTACAGGCTGACCGCCCACAGGGCGCCGCCCAGGGCATCGCCCGGCGTCGGGCCGCCGCTGCTGCTGCCCAGGTCCAGGCCGTCGCCGTACAGGGCATCCTGCAGGTGTACACCTGCCTCTTGGTACGACAATTTGACCAACATGAACTCACAGCTGATCACCCTCCTTCATGGTCTGCAAGCGACATGATGCACTGCTGGCAAGGCTTTCAATACATGGTGCATAGGAACCATTCTTGACGACTGTGATTTGATGCAAAGGTACTGCCAACGAGCACTGCACCTGGATGCTGTCGCCGCCATAGGTGAGGAATGTCGCCGCGACGGTGGCCACTGCAATCAGTGCGGCGTATAGTTTCCAGCGCTCTGGCAGCAGCGGTGTCGCGCCCGAGTCCCTGTCGTTGTTGCCACCGCCACTGCCACCGGCTGCGACCCTGACTCTGGATCGGCGGCACGGCTGTCTGCTGGATGATGAGCTGTTGGCAGGCTGTCCTGCTTGGAATGCATGGCTGCCTAGTGAGCTGCAAGGGCCTCCTGCTGGTCGGTGCAGGGGTCTGCTGTCTGCCGATGAGCTCTGCCGTAGCCGTGTGCGGACATCCCGTATACACGCACCTGGCGTGGCATGTGCCTTCGCAAGGGGCCCAGCGCTTCTGCCACAGATACAGGCTGTAAATACGGATGGTACCTGGCTGATATGGAGCATGTTTGTCTACTTGTTGTTCATAAACTCTGTCGACTAGAGCATCACCGCGCAGCTGGCGCTGCGGTCTGCAGCCTCAGAGTGCGGTGCTTGCCAGGTGGCACGGGCCTACTGTGCGGAGTCACACAGACGTGCAGATGTCCTGACTAGGTTTGCCACGGACACAATGCTCTTGGAGCTGCTGCACCTGCGATCTTGTTGCCACGATCTGCTGCAGGGCTGGGCCAAGGCACCGGCACCCGACGAGCCTGTGCATTACAAGATTACATTCTGCAATAACTGTTGTGCTGCCTGGTTATGATGCAGCTTGGTGTGCACTGCTGAAGACGTGTTGCTGAACTCCTACAATTGCGACACCAGCAGTGGCGCCGATGGTCGTCTACCCCGCTGCGGCATCGCCAAATCAAAACACTGACCGTGCTTCTCGCTGACGTGCTGACGAGTCCGTGAAGCCTGGGTAACAGCAGCAGCGATGGGGCTTGACGGCGGCACCTACGTGACGCGGACGGACGTCCTGCGGCGGCAGTCCTGGGCGTTCTCGCAGGCGGACAACACGCACAGCAGGCGCGGCGGCGCGGCCAGCGACTCCACCGTGTACCGCCCTCGGCAGCTGGACCAGCAGACGGAGAGGTTTGCGGACCTGAGGGGCCGTCCAGTGCCCTTTCTTGTGGCCACCTCCTGACTTTGCGCAAGTGAATTGGCAATGGCGGCATATATGGGAGCAGCGGGATGGCATCGTGCGCAGGCACACAAAGTGGTCAACATGCACACTCAGCGGGCAGCCCTTGCAGGCCCCAATCGCCGCCGACTGGCTTGGCCGCCTGTACAACTTCGAGGTGCACATCCGCTGATGACACGCCCGGAGACCTGCGTTCTGCATTCTTGAGGTTGGCCAGTGCTCGTTCATGCAGGAGCAGACCAGCTCTGCAAGTAAGTTCGTTACTTGGTCTACAGCTTCATGACACCTTTTCTGGTTGACAGGCGGTGCTGGCATTCCTGCTGGGACACGCAGGCGTGTTTGCAGATGAGGCAGCGGAGACGATGTTCACGAACCAGCTGCGCATGGGGGGGCTGCAGTTTGACAACCTGCGCACCAAGCGGTGAGGCCCCCAGCAGCGAGTCGACCCCAGTCCTGCGGCGGCAGCTCCAGCACAGAGTGCACAGCGTGCAAGGCTGCCAATGCTGGTTTGCCGGCAGGATAGCCCATTGGTGATGAGTGCATTGCTGGCTTGGCGCAGGGACATCTTCACTGTCCAGCTGACCCGGCGCTCAGACCAGGAGGCAGCCACGCAGAGCAGCGTCGACGGCGGCGCCATCAGCAGCAGCAGCAGCGTCTTCGAGTGCTCCGTCACGCAGCTGCCCTGCGAAAAGGCGCCCTTTGCGGCGCTGCCGGAGTGCGGACATGTGCTCAGCGACCGTGCCATCCGGCAGGTGTGTGGCAGCCAATCTGTCATGAGCTTGGCCCGCCCCAGATGCCATCTGTGCACTGTCCTGTGTCGGCGTGCTCCGACGCATGCATGCTTGATAGCAGTTGCACAGCACGAGCAGCTGTTGCAACAAAGGCTAACACCCTTGCAAACTCTGAATCGGCCTTCAGGCTACAGAGGGCATATGCCCAGTGTGCCGCAAAGCTTTCGATGCAGAAGCGAAGGTCCCAATCAACGGGACCCCTGAGCAGGTGAGCTATTAAGGGGAGGAAGGGCGAGTGTTGTGCTGCGCTGCCCAGCATTGCCATGCGCAGCTGCACGGATGCTGACAGGTGCAGAACTTGGTGCAGGTTGAGCGGCTGCGGCAACTACTGCCCAGCAGGCAGCCATTGAAACTCAAAGGCAGGAAAAGGAAAGCGGCGGAAGTTCAGCAGCTACCTGAGCGCACTCCGTCCAACATGGCGGCAACAGCCAAGCTGCTCAGCACACTGTTGCCACCATCAGAAGCACCGACACATAACAGGCCTAACTTGCCGTGACGACTATAGGGTATGTATGTGTGCGATAATATGGGGCAATGTACCATAAAATAGTGCTTTGTGGTTTGGGCATTGCACCATGGTACACAATGAGATGCGTGTGATGTTTACAACAAGTGTGAACAACAATTCAACGTGCTGTTTGTCCTCTCATTGCAGAAACATCCTCTCGCATTCCTCCTCTGCTGCACAGATCAAGTATCATGAAGGTACAAACTCCTAGGCTACACAAGCCGCGACGGTTGCCCCCCGCTGCCCACCGCTCCCCAGCTTACTGGCCCAGCTGGCTGGTGGAGAGGACCAGGTTGATGCCGACACCCAGCAGGATCGTCACCAGACCAGCCCATGCGAGGAGGCCCTTGGTGCCGGGCTTGTATGAGTTGCCCGACTCCGTCCATGTGTCTGGGGTGTAGATTGGCGAGTAGCCGTCCACGTTGGCGCCGTACTTCTTTGCGAACCGGTACACGCCGAAGCCCTTGCCGGAGCGGCCCTGGGAGTCCTTCCAGCCCTTCTTGCTCATGGACTCGCTGACACCCATCAGGTTCTGCTTCACAATCTTGTTCTTGATGCTGTTCAGGCCCTGCTTGCTGATGTCAATGGGCTTGGCCTTGTTGGCCGCCACCGTCCTGTCGATGGTCTGCCGGCGGCTGCTGGCCTTCAGGCTGAGGCCGGTGCCGGCAAAGCTGCTGGTGAGGGCTGCCATGGCTGCTGCTGACGCGCTGCTGCTGCGTTTGCTGGTGTGCGGAAGGCTGGGCGCGGGTGGCGTGGCTTGTGTGACGAAGCCCATCTGATTCTGCCTCATCCGCTGCGTGGCGGGAATCTACGTCCTGCTTCACCAAGTCCCTGAACTGACGACCGAAGTGGAGACGACATGACGACGCCGACTGACGACGGCAGTTCTCCCCCTGGCTCCCTCGCCTGCACTCGCCTGCACCCAGGCTACCAACGCATACACCTGCACTCCTGCGTGATGTCCATATCCTTCAGCACCTACAGTACGTTGTGCTCTTTGCGACGCAGTGTTCAGGGGACATAGGAGCTCGGGTATTGAGGTGCAATTTTCAAAACTGCTGCAGCTGGCGCCAGCTGCGATGCGCACGCCGGCGGCACGCCTGCTGCTGAGGTGGGACCGCCACCCGACAGCGAACAACATGGGAGACTGCCAGCATGTGTGATGGGCGTTCACCACTGGCGTCTTTTGACGTTGCAGGGCTGCAGCGGCATGGGAACAGCCTGCTGCGGGGGCCGCCACCCTCGCCAAAGAGGCGGTGTGCTCCGGCAACCTGCTGTTTGCATCTGGGCGCCTCAGCCGGTGCGTCCTGGATCGGTTGCTTGATTGCCATCATAGTCTTCGTAAGCACGTGAGCACCGGGCGTATAGCCATGGTGGGTGGTGACGCCATCTACACTGACCCGCCCGTGCAGGTGGCAGGGCTCCAGCATCCAGCGTGCACTTGTCGGCCCAGACAACACAGGACCGTCAGCAGTTGGAGCCTCCAGCTACAGCATGCTCAGCACATTGCGACAGTCAGTGACAGCACAGCGGATGGTCAGCACCACAGCACGCCCGGCAGCAGCCGCAGCTGTCCTCACGGATCGTATGCAGCACGCAGTGCAGGTGCCCGATGATTGGCAGCCTCAGAACGTCCGGTCAGCATCAGCATCAGCAGCGACAGAACCAGCAGCAGCGGTAGCATCAGCACCGGCAGTAGCATCAACATCGCCACAGAGAGCCCGCGTGCAGCCTGGGCGCCGGCGTGCCAACTGGCGGCTGGACCACAGCATCGGGTGGACACCCGAACTGGCAGCGGATGCGCAGCAGTTCTGGCGTGATCAGGGTGTCACGCGGGCGATACAGCTGAGGCGACTGGCCAGGTGTTCATCACGCTGCATTGTCTCTGCAGCCGCCGTCGGCGTCGCTCAAGGGCAGCTTGGCGCAAGCTGTGTAGATGCGGCGTCCCTGCTTGCATGGCCATGGTTCGTCAGGTGTTGGTCTGATCGGCACAGTCACAGCAGCGCTATGGAGTCTGCAGGGCTGCACCTGATGCTGCCGCCCCCACCACCCAGCAGCTGCTGGCACCCGTGCCGCAGGTGGACGGAGCGGTCGCCCCTGTTCCGCAACCTGCCGCAGCTCGCGCAGCGCATGGCGGCCTGGCGGGAGGCGGCGCACCGGCTGGGCCGCCCCGAGGAGGACGCGCTGCGGCTGGTGCTTTCGGAGCGCAGGATCATCGAGAAGGTGGGGCTCAGGCGAGCGCCTCTCAACTCTCAGCTCAGTCACTCCGCACAGGCTGTATGGCCTGCAGCGGCAGCGTACCCGGAGGAACACGCTCACAGCAGTATGGTTGCATACAGTCAGCGGAACACAAAAGCATTGTTCAACAGTCGTTGCTGGGGTGCGCTGCAGGGTGCCGACCCGAACCGCATCATCGGCAACATGCTGGCCATTGAGCGGGCCTTTGCAGCGCATGGCCTGAGCACGCGCGGCCTCCTGCGGTCGCGTGTGCTGCAGAACAAGTGCGCCTTGCACCCCGCACCGTCAGCAGCGTGGGCTGGCAACCCTCAGCATGTGCACACAGAACGAGCCCATTTTGCATGACGCCAGCCCCACGTGTGCATACAGGACGGACACAATCGTGGAGCGCATTCCCATGTTCCTCGAGTCGATCAAGTCGTGGCCAGTCAAGGTACGGCGCAGCAGACCCCTCATGTCAGTCAGTGTCCCAGCTGGCGTGTGTGGTTCTGCGCCTGCAGCGCTGCAGTTGTGCGTCGCACAGGTTTTCGCACCGTGCAGCTGTCAGCAAGCATGATGTGGCGGCTAATGTGGATTGAGCACCCGGGTGTCCTGAACCCTGCGACGTTGCGCCCCCTTCGATGGCTTCATCCGGCGCCCATGCAGGTCGACTACGCTGCCATGCTGGAGCGCAATCCGGGTCTGCTCGCGTCGCACTCCACCAACTATGCGGTGTACGCCGAGCGCGTTGAGGCGCTTGCGCGGTGGGCGCCACCCACCCTGGACCTACCCCAGGTGCCGAGGCTGTACCGACAGAGTAACCAAACCGGTATGTCCGCACGTGAGCATAGTTCATCCTACGTTGCTCACCCATCGAATGTCAGCATGCGGCCCAGTGGCGCGTCGATGTGATGGCGCTTGCTGACAAACGTGCCGTCTGCGGGACCCCGCAGTGCCTGGTGCGGGCGCCAACGCTGCTGAACCTGCTGCCGGCGCTCGTGCAGCAGCGGTATGCTGCACTCAAGGTCAGTCACCCACGAAGTAGCACCTCTGTACCCCCAGCAGTTGTCTCACCATCTCATGGCCATACAGCATGGCGAATCCTGTGTAAGGAGATTCTGCTCATGTTGCCTGGGTCAGAATGCACAGCGCATGTTGGGGCGCAGCCTTTTCAGCGTATGCGCTGTGCATGGTGATCTGCTCAGCAATATTTTCGTGTGTGTGTGCAAGAGCACCATGCTGTCTCTCACTTGAACTAGCTGTGCGCCCCATGTTACGCAGCCTGTGCGTGTTTAACCATGCACTCGTGTGCCTCATCGCGCGCTGCTGTCGTCCCGTCAAACCTCCTGGCTGCGACTGGTGTGCTGCGTCCCCGGCGCAGGACCTGCTGCAGCTGGACGAGGAGCGCATGGTGCAGTTCATCGCCTTCTCCCCCGGCCTGCTGTCTCGGCGGCCGGCCACCAACGCATGGAAGGCAAGTGAATCGCTGTCACGGGCTTAGGCGGGTTAATGGTTGAAACCCACTACCTGCTTCTGCCTGGTAGACTTCTCGGGTCCACTGCCCTCAAGTGCAGCCCCCCCTGGCTGACCCAAGTCTTGCTGTGTGTGTGTGTGTGCGTCGTCTTCCTCATGGTGCGCTGCGGTAGATGGCGCATCTCCGACTCACTGCTCGTCCCAGCTGCTGGCGCAGATCGCGTACCACAGGGCGTACGTCGAGCACAGGGCGGCGGCGGGCTGCGGCGACGAGCTGGAGGCGCTGTACACGCCGGAGCAGTTCCCGTCTCGGCTGTGCAACCTCCTGCTGCAGGTGCTCCTTTGCCATCCCTCCTTTGCTCTCGTGCACATTGCGGTGACTGAAAAGCTTTGTGCTGCCTCCAAAACTACACAGGTGCATGCTGCTTGAGGCTTCCTGTACAGGCGCTGGCTTTCTGTTGAAGGTGCCACACACGTGTTCAGCACCCTGCTGTCGTGTCGCCTGTGCAGAGTGCGGACCGCGTGCAGCGGCTGCGCTATCTGGTGCAGCAGCATGCTGGCGAGGCCGACGTGCTGGCTCGCACGGGGTACAGCTGGGTACGCCTCTCGCTGGTCGCCTGGCGCAAGCGCTTCCCAGACTATTCAGAGTGGCTGAACCTGCAGCCGCTCGACCCGGCTGGCACCGGCCCTGAGGATGCAGCGGAGGCCTCAGAGTCGTCGGACAGTGAAGACGACGCTGACAGGACACACTGAGCAAACAAAGTTTGCGATTTTGCCGGGACGCAGCTTCAATTTGTGTGGATGCTGCATAATTTTGACCGGGATGCATGTAGCACAGGGTAGCCGTCTTAACAGCAGAAGAGTGGGTGGGCAGAACGAAGGGATGTTGGTGGTTTCAGGGATAGCGTAGCGGCAGACACGATAGGGCCAGTACCACTGATTGCCAAACGAGGTCGACCAAGCAACATCCGCAGGAGGCGACTGCAATCCCATTACAACCATTGCTGGACTTCGCTGGATCATACATGGTGTTGTTTGCAATGTTCTTTACGAACTCCAGTTTCGGGCTGTGTACAGCATAGACAGGACTGGCCCCGGTCACATGCTGGAGCAAGGGCGGATGAGCTGCATGTAGTTCGCCTGCTGCCGCGATGCATGTGCCGATGCAACCCATGCCTGGCAACACTACGTCAGCCTTGGAGCACCCGGCTGGCGTAGTCCCGTCCCACCAGGAGGTCGTCTGGCTGGCCCTGCCGCTGCTTCTCAGGCTGCATTTGCCCTGTGCATGTCAAGAGAAGCGCTCGTATCAACACTAGGAGTGGCATGCACTCGACGACCGGCAAAGTGGCACTGCAGCACATGTAAAATCGATAGCACATCTGACCTTCGGCATTGGGTGATTTCGCCTGAGCGGCAGCTTCCGCTGCTTCCTGCGCCGCCTGGCTGCTGCTGCTGCCGGACAGGTCTGCAAACAGGTCCAGCGCGCCTGCACCAACAGCATGCCAGCCATCAGCACGTGCTGCAACTCTCAGGCGTACAGCACTGCTGTACTTACAGCTGCCCAGCATCCCGAGCAACGAGCGGTCTGCAGATTGATCTCAGCATATTGCAAGAGGCGGGTATCGGCCATACCGCGAGCAATGACGGCGCCCTTGTACGTCAGGAAACCCAGCAGCATGGGCATCAGCTGCAGGTGCACGCCCACGTTGTCTGCCGCAAGCGTGTTCCACCTGCACATGACACGACATGCATGATTAGCCAACAAGAGGGGTGCTGCAGCAGACGCGGTTTTTGAACACTGTTTTATAGTGTGCCCTCAATGTCCTCGACTAGTGCTCCAAACGCTGGGCCCAAGTATCAGAATTTCGGAAGCCCATGAACATGGTATAAGAGGCTGTGTGCTGATGCACATGGCACCTGTTGTATGTCATCGCCATGATGAGGGGGATCAGCAGCCGCGGCGGCTGGAAGCCCGTGCTGAGCTCTGCCGCGCTGCCCACCTGCAGCAGGGGATGTACACATACATTTGCATGTACACATTGCTCCAACTCAATACACAAGCATCGAGTGCCGACATGCTGCGCACCTCTGCGGCCGTGATCACTCTCACACCGTGGCTGCCTGTGTGGGTGCTGCGTGGGTGTATGATCATCCTATGAGCACTTCACAAGGAAGATGGCGCGTGGCAGCGTCACAGCCAGGCGCACCTCGGGCACCAGGTCGCTGTCGACGCCGCCCAACCCGTCGATGGACTTGTTCAGGAGGTGCAGGTACGCCACGCTGGCGACCGCCCCCACCGCGAAGCTGGCGCCCACGTCCTGCCGGTGAGCAGAACCAACACATTCGCTTTTTGCACCACAAAATCCGAGGCGCCGGGCCAAAAGCACGACGTAGGCAGGGTGCTGGCCAGGCTCGCACAGCCTCCTGGCGCTCAAGCACAAGTAGCACACAACCACGCTGCCCGCGTCGCTGCTGCAATTGACACCCAGCACAGCGATGCTGTGACACAGCCTCCCAGGAGGCAGTATGTTCCGCCGACCTTGGAGTACAGGGCGAAGGTGAGGGCGGTGAGGGCGGTGCCCAGCGCGGCGGTGGACGCCAGCAGCTGCTGCTTGTACCGCGCGTAGGCGGCGCGCTCCGCCAGCACCGCCGCCACCAGGGCGGCCTGCTCCTCCGCCGACGCGGGCTTGGGCGTCGCCTACGCGTGCAGCATTCAGGGTTGTGACGAGGTGCTCGGCTGGTCGGGGGACACTGTCACCCAGCCCTCCGGCAAACAGCGCTACACACGGTCACACGCTATACGAAGTGTTGCTGTGGTGTGAGACTCATCAAGGTTATGTGCCATGTCTTTGGCGTTTTACATGAGAGCACGGTGGTTTTGCATGGTCATGCATGAAGGCGCACCCGCCGGGTGAACGACTTGTTGGTGCGCTCCCAGCGGGTGGCCTCGGCCCGGCGCGGCGGCATGCGCGGGTAGGCGCCCTGCGCCGGCCGCCTCGCGGCCGCCGCCGCCGCCGCCTCCTGCTGCTCCTTCCGCCCCTGCCATGGCGCCTGCTGCGCGCCCGCCGCCGGGTCGGCTGCCTGCGCCTCGGCGCCGCGCCGCGGCTGCAGCTGCTGGCTGAGGTCCACATCCAGGCTGCACACAACAGTTTTGTCACTTGTGTCACATTGCAGTGTCGTGTCAGCCGCAGCGCATACAGCAAGGCATACGCGCACGGACCAAGAACCAGCCGGGACGCAACTGCCCTGGAGCGGACCTGTTGAGGTCGAGGACGCGGCTGAAGCTGAGGTGGCCGGCGGCCTGCTGCGGGTCCTGCCCCTCCGCCTCCAGCCGCTGCCGCTCCACGTCCTCCTCCAGCGCCAGCTGCACGTGACCGGAACGCTCATGAGGTGCACAGGACGATGCACGATGCTAGACACCACTGCCGTTCGGAGAAATGGCCTGGCTGCGGGTTTCATGGTTGCAGCAACTGTGCCAGCTTGCCGGTTGCACTCGAGGTTCAGCGGAGGTTCGAGCGCCAGGGACAGTAGCACAGTCTGCACCTGGTCCTGCCAGTTGGTGTTCCACAGGAACTCGGGGCTGTAGCGCCCGCCGCGCTTGTAGATGCTGCCCCGGTCCACGCCGCCTAATGGCGAGTAGACTTCCGCTGCAACCATGGTACGCTGGTTGACCTCCCGATATCAGTACGGGCCTCAAGTGGCATTGCCGCTGTTCACTTGCAATGGTTTGGAGCGCATGCTGAGCATGCGCCGCATAAACATCGGCCTGGCCATGTCATCTTGCCTCCGTGACAGACAGTATCATACGATGAGTGGGCCAGCCATCAGCCTGCATGCTTGCAGATACTTTGCATGCAGCAAAGATATTTGCAAGGTACCCTTTGTATCCGCCTGGGCGAAGAAGCCCCTGTCGGGCATCTTGCCGCGCTTCGGCGGCTGCTGCGGCTTCTCATCGTCACTGCCTGCCGCTGCACACCAGCACGACCGTCTACTGTGCGCGTCTCTGCTGCTTGCACACGGCACGAACGCCCGCGAGCTGTGCATGCGTGGCTGCAGCAGGGCGTCCATCGCGACAGGCCGCGCAAACACACTTGCGTGATGGTCCGCCGCACAAATCGATATGCAAGTGCACGAGCAAGGAACTCTGAGAGTGCACATCTGCTCCTACCGGTCTCGAGCACAACAGCAGGGTGACTTTACCGTCACTAGCAGTATGTTTACGCAGCTGCACGAAACGGAGACCGCCAGCTGGACTTGGATTGATTGACCGGCAACGATGCACACACCGTTTTGCAGTGTTGCAGCACGCTGACGGGATCGTCCACATCGCATGACCTGGGCGAGCTCACGTCCTGTGAATTGAGACGACCGCATCATTCGCTTGCTGACCTCGCATCCTCATTTTGCATTGCCTTGTCAGCCAACGTATCCTACGCAACACAGTTCCTTCTGACGCAGCAGAGCGTAGGAAGACAGCACAGTCACATCCTGACTGCCGTAACGCTGTTCGGTTTGACGTCTGCTTGCTGACCAACCCCTCGCAGCACGATGGATGTGGACGAGTCAGAGCTCCATGAGCTGTACCTGTGGGTGCGTGCACCATGCACATGACTGGCTGGTCAACTTTGGCGCTGAATCTGCTGTTGCAACGTGTTGCCTGGGTCTACAACTTCAAAGTCACAGGCTGACCGCTGACGTATGACTGGCGGGATCACGCTCATGGTCCAGTTCCGGTACATTCCGTCACTGTCCTTACATATAACCGGTACGATGGTTGTTTGGATGCCCAGGTGGATGAGATCCCGCTGTCGAGGCCCAAGCGCAACATCGCCCGCGACTTCAGCGATGGAGGTGGGGGCCGTGCGAGTCGAACACCCCACCTGCGCATCGTACCCACAGCAAGTGGGAACGGAGTCCAACCATCATTCACTAAATAACACTCGGCTGCTTTGGCCGCCCGCAGTCCTGGTGGCGGAGATCGTCAAGAACTTCCAGCCGCGCCTCGTAGAGCTGCACAACTACAGGTAGGACTTCAGTTGCGAGAGCATGCAACATCGCAATTCATCGTCAACCAGTCGCATGCATCTGCTGGTATGGTCAGGTCTGCCGTGGCCTAGAATGCTTGCGCATGCTGCCCATGCAGCCCCGCCAATGGCCTGGCGCAGAAGCTGTACAACTGGTCGACGCTCAACCAGAAGGTGTTGCTGCTGTGCGCTGCCGATCCATTCTGCCCTGGACACTGCCACAGACCTTTGGCTGCACAGAAAGCACAGCTCACAGGACCACTGTGTGGCACATACTGCCCATGAGCCGTGACCTGGTCCCCAAACCCGAGCCCTGGCCGCCACCGACCGCCCAGGTCTTCCGGCGGCTGGGCTTCGTGCTGCGGCACCCGGAGTGCGAGGCGGTCGCGGCGTGCGCCCCCGGCGCCGTCGAGCGCGTGCTGAAGCTGCTGCGCAAGCGGCTGGCGGAGTACGAGGCGCAGCACCCCGCCGGCAGGTGCGCCACTGGATGCTGCAGCATGGCCTTTGCTTACTGAGGCCAGCCGCCTCATGCTGGCGATGCTGCGTGCGCAGCCGGCCAGATGATCTTTCCACAGGCCGTTGGCACTCTGTCGGTATCACCCTGCGCTCCTGAGCCCTGCGGCATGCCCAGGACCCTGCACATGAAACTGGTCTGCTCGGTGCACCGGCTGGGCGCAGTCTAGCACAGTCATGCATGTTCGCATATATGATGCCACTCTGAGGCAAAGGTTTCTGGCGTATGCAGCTCGGAGCCCAGCAGCCCACGAGCAGCCGGCACGCAGACCGCACCTGAGGGGCTGCCGGAGGGCACAGAGGCGGGGGGCGCGGCGGCAGCTGAGATGCCCTGGGGCGAGCAGGCCGCGCTGCTGCGCCTCGAGCAGCAGGCGTGCGCCATTGAGGAGCTGCGCGCCACGAACGAGGTGAGATTGGTTGTCCAGAGCTTGGCAGCCACAGCATGGGCAGCTGTTGGTGTGCACAAACTCCCCTGTCTGTGTGCTGCTGCTCGTGAGAGCTCATGTTACGCCATACCGAACTGAGGTAGTGGCATGTGTCGGCAAAGTGCTCCAGGCGGAGCGTTTGGGGCGGCCCTTGAACGCCCCAGGTCCATGCGGGAGGCAGTCACTGTCGTATACTGCTGCTCGACTCCAAATTGTACTGATGCTGCGCAGGGGCTGGAGGAGCGGGTGGCGCAGCTGACGGCGGCGCTGCGGCAGCGCGACGACCGCATCACCGCGCTGGACAGCCGACTGCAGGCGCGCCCGGGAGATTTGTCAACTTGTGCTGGGAACAGTTAGCGCTGTGCCAGCTGAATTGCACAGCCCAGCATGCCTGTGCGTGTACAGTTCGAGTGTTTGCTGTGTTGCTCATGTGTTCCCCACTCTGCAGGACCTGCTGGCGAGGGGCATGAAGAACTGCAACATCATCCGCCCGGCGCGGCCCCTGGCGGAGCGCACCCCCAACTCCCTGCCGCGGCAGCCCGGCGCCAAGCGGGGCCCGGAGGCCCTGGAGCCAGCGCCGCGGCTGGGCTACTGAGAGTGTGACAGCCAATGGGGGCTCTGGTAGCACATCACGGACATGTACAGTTTGTAGGGACGCCAGGTCTGTGCCCACAGTTGCTGACGGCTTGGTACACTCGCAACAGATTTGGTACTCAATGTGGTGAACATGGTGTGCTGCTGTGCTTTGCAAGATACAACGAGTGATGCACAGTAGTAACTGTATGACTGCAACGGAACCAAACCCAAATCCGCAGCAAAACCACCACAGAGATGTCAGCAGATGACAATGCAACGGACACAGCAGTCCATCGATGTCTGCGTCACGATGCTTCAGTGTTGAAGCAGTGCCATGTAATCTGCCACCGTACTCTGGGCTCTTCTGTGTCACCAGCGCTGCCTGCGGTCAGCTGAGGGCACTGGCTCTCCCCACCGTGTGCCTAGTGGCGCGCCAGCGGCGGGCGCGTGATCGCCTCCAGGGACGCGCCCGGGCAGAAGTCCGGGTGCTTGTGGATCTGCTCCAGCACCACCAGCTCGTGGTACACCTGCAGAAGTGCACGTTGCGTTTGGTCACCCCGACCTCTTGACCTGATTGGCAAGTTGCAGCAGAGTGCGGCGGGCCAACCCCATGGGGCGTCTGCCTCAGGAGCATTGCACGCTTGAATGTCGCGGTTGTAGGCGTGATCAAAGAATCTATCCTCTGTCACAGCGAGCGGCTGCTCTGGGCTGTGAATCGGGAACGTTGTTCGGCACGGTTGACAGCAGCACCTGCGACAGGGCGGCGGGGTCCAGGAACAGGGAGCCGCAGTGCGCCGCCACCATCCGCATGTCCTTCTCGATGGGCGGAAACCGCCCGCACTTCACCCGCTGCAGGAAGTCCCGCACCTGCCGAGGAGGCCACTTCGCTCAGCACCATACTGCAGGTCAACGTCCGTACGCCCCTGTGCCTCCTGCGCCAGCGGCCCTGCGTCTCCCAACCAGGCCGCGCACGGGTATCCAGACTCGGCAGTGCTGAAGAGCGTCTGGGCCGCCGCCCCGCGCCGCGCACCAGCAGCTCGCAGTAGTGGACGCGCTGCACGTGGGGGTTCTCCACGCTCGCGCCGCCGCCCCACTCCTCCAGCCACGGCGGCCGCGCCACCTCCCGGCCGATACCAGCCTGCTGCCACACTACTTACACGCACCCTCAGATCCATCCCCAGGAGTGAGGTGCACTATGCCCGTGCCGAAAACACTGGACACGGCAGAACATAACCACAGCTGCTGGTTCGCAATGCGCTGGGACAGCCTGTGGTGCACAGCCAGCGTGCTGATAGTGGCAGGGCCTACCCGCAGGCTGAAGCGGACGGTGCCGCCGTCGCGCTTGGCCAGCAGCGTCAGCCTGCTTCCTGCTTCCACCACCGCCGCGCGGTCCAGGTGCTGCAGCGCCTGGCCCCAGTAGTGGCGGTGCGGCTTCCGCTGCCGCCCCTCCGTATCCGCGCCCGCATCCGATGCTGCCGTGTCATCTGCCGCGTTGCAGGGTGCCTGCTCATCCCCTGACAGTGCTGCTGCTGCGCGCCCTGCTGCGGAGTCCGCTGCTGCCGGCGCTGGTGCCGTGGCAGCTGTGGAGTCTAGGAAGACACCAGATGGCGGGTCAGCATGATCGGGTTTCGCGGCTGTGTTGATGCTGGCAGCGGCTCTCGCGCTGAAGGCGTCTGGCCCATGCAGCTCGCCAGCGGTCCGCATGGCATCTGTAGATCCTGCCGCCGGTGCGACGCGTGCTTTCGCTGCCTCATGTGCCGCAACCGCCTCAGCTGCATCCTGCCTGGCCACCTGCTTCTTGCTGGCATCTGTAGCGCTGGCATCTGGTCTAGCATTGGGCGCCATGCCTATTAGTGCTGAAGTCGGGTTCTGGCTGCTTCCTGCTGCCACCACCTCGCTGTCCAAGACCCCGCCAAGGCCCACCCCCGCCGGAGCTGCGCAGGTTAGGTGTCAGCCCAATAAGCCCACAGCTCAGCAGAACTAGAGGTTTTGTTCCGTGGCTGGCATGCGCATCACAGCATTGAAGTGGGCTTTGGTGCAGCATCTGCACAGTGCAGCGTTGGGTCGGCCAACAAGCACACCTGATGTCAGGGACTCCTGTGCGTCAAGATGCAGATCGAACCAGAACGCCACAGCGTTAATGGTGCCGCTCTGGATCACCTGCAGACACATGCGCATCGACTGCATCGAGCCAGCGACCAGCATGGTGACAAGGTCAAGGTGCACAGACACGTTGCACTCCAGGGTGCCATGCTGACAGTGGGCTTTCAGACTGGCCAAAGACAATCCCTCTTACTGCGCAGTTTGCTGCCGGACGTGCGCACAGCATGGACGCACTCACGTCAAGCTTGACGATGTTCTCGCGGCCGCGGGCGGGGCGCTGCCCCTCGAAGATGTAGTCAAACACCCTCCTGGGCCGCGTCAGCACCCGGTGCGGCACATCCTCCAGGTGCACCGCCTCGTACGACTTGGCATACCTGCAGGCGCAGATATACATTGAAGCATACAGACTGAACACGAATGACTACAAACTGAACAGCATAACAGAACTGCAGAAAAACTGATCCGCAGCATGCCCCCTAGTGTGCCCCCAAACCTGCACCAACAGCAATGGAGGGCACAGGCAATATAACAATGTTATGCTCTTCTGTCTAGAACTCCACAGCCGCACGCCCGCCGATGGGCACCTGTACTTGTCCATGCAGGACAGGTCGAAGCCGGCCGCCGATGTGGGCGGCAGCTCGATGCCCATCGCATACAGGGTGGCGGAGGCCGGCACCACGGCCGCGCCCGGCTGCACCACGTGCTTCTTGGCCAGCTCCAGGAGGTACAGCCAGTTGTCGCCCAGCAGCCCTGCAGCCAGTGTGATACAGCACGGTGTGCGAAGTTGCCGTGGTCTGTTACAGTTTGAGGGTAAATGTTAGTCAAGTGCGGTGTCATCAGAAAAGGTGCTGCAGTGCAACAAACCCTGCTGCTGGCATGGTGCACGGCTGCTGCACAGGCCAGCGCTCAGCACTTCAACACCTCGGGCATGTACAGCAGCTCAGCAATCCATGCACAGGCTGACCCTCACACCTGCCACAGCGGTAGGGGCGCACCTGCGTCAAAGAAGTCGGCCACCACGAGGTTGACGCCCAGCCGCCGGACGTGCTTCCCCCGCTCCAGCAGCCCCGCGTCCCGCTGCACCACCGACACCCTCTCCGCCGCCCCGTTGACGGCCACCACCTGCAAAACGAACGGGACCGGGTAGCAGAATTCTTGAACAGAGGTGGCTGGGGAACCACATGCCCGTGTCAGTGCCGGCGGATGGCCACCACCTGTATTCGTCAGTCAGGGCAGACACTCGACTCCGGATCTTTAAAGAACGTACGGGACTCGCTTGTGATACACACTGCACGCAGAGGAGGCACGGCAGGCTGAGCCGCACCCGTCTGGCGACGGCCGCCAGGCTGTCGTGCAGCTCGCAGGCCAAGACGGACGACGCGCCGGCGCTCGCTGCCATGACGGCCAGCAGCCCGCTGCCGGTGCCGATGTCCAGGCAGTGCGCCTCGCCATCTTCTTCCTGCTTCCGCCTGACCGCCCGTGCGATCGCCCGCTGGTATGCCTGATGTGGCACAGCGGCAGTGTTGATCCGTCCTGATATCCAGATGCTAATTATGTGCTGGCGCAGGCAATTGCAATTGGGGTTTTTTCAGGGTGGGCAGAGTACCATAATCACAATGCTTGTGCATTGTGCAGCTTTGTATTGCTGCAGATTCAGGTAAGTTTGACACAGAGGGTGAGCAGGAGTCTACCTCGTTGCGGGCAATGTCTGCCAGCATGGCAAACTGGCGCGGCGGGAAGGACGCATCCGGCTTGGCCAGGTTCAGGTACTCCGCCTCCTGCACCATTCGACGAGGCAGCACCAGTCACTGCTGGGTGTGCATTTGACTGTCAAGGCCGGTTGCTGAAGGCGGCCGATTGCCAGCGCTTGGCATCCGTGCTGACACTGGCAAGGCGATATAAGCACGGTCCCGCGGCGTGCCGCACACCTCGATGTCGAAGCGCACGGCCACGGTGTTGTGCGCGGCCCGCAGCGGCAGCACCATGCCCGCCCCCACCGCCAGCTCGCCAGCCAGGTACTGCACCGCCGGCCGCAGCGTCTGCAGCCCTGAACAGAGTGAACAGGCATCCGCTGCCACTTGAGCTTGCATGCGCGCACAGCTTGGTCTCGTGCGTGCATGCCACGCTGCCATGCCTTGGGTGATTTGGTGGCACACGGGCCTGGCTATGCGGCGGTGGCACCTGCCGACACCGCCTCTGGCCCTGTGCTGAGGCGGATGCCGCTGCCCAGGTCCAGCTCGAACCAGAACACAATTGCGTTGAGGCGGCCGTCTGCGGTGAACGTCACGTCGAGGGTTTTGGTTTCTGCATCCTGCGGCGGAGACGCCATGGCGAAGTGCCATGCCTCCTGCGGCTGCGACAGCGGCTGGAAGAGGCCGTCTGCCAGCGGTACCCCTGCATACACGTTTGGCAAAAGTCTCGTCACACTTGTAAGAGCCCAATTATGCATCACGGCGCTGCCGCCGTTGGTAGCTGATGAAAAAGGTTTTGAGCTCCCCGCCGCCGCCGACCTGAGAGGTGGGTGTGGTGCCAGCGGTGGCGGTCGATAGGGCCCAGATCCACCCCCGCTGCTGGTGCAGTGCGCACCTCTGCAGCCTGTGCATGCCCAAAAGTTCACAAGGTCAATCTGACACCCAGCGAGTCCCCATGCACATGTACTGCATGCCATGTACTGCACACTGCCAACCTGCGTTCGACAGGGCAAAGCAGCAAGTATATCCACAGTGGAGGGGTTTCTTTGGAGCCCGCTGCCGTCGCACACACCTGTATGTAGACCGTGGCGGCGGCAGGCAGAACCCTCGCGTCCGCCGTCAGCAGGTTCAGCAGGCTGTGGCGCACCGCCGGTATCAGTCCGCTTGCCAGCAGGCCTGCAGCGAGTTGACGTGTCAGTGTGTGACGCACTCGCTCGTAATCGACATCACCATGCCAATTTTGCCCAGCTGCGTTTCAAACACGCAGATGGCGGTGCAAAAGCTGTTGCAGCACAAGCGTCTCCTAGCTCACACCTTCATCCATGATTTCGGCCAGCAGCAGGTTGCAGACCACGGGCACATCTTCGCGCAGCGCCAGGTCCGTCGGCCGCTTGTACACCACCGTGACCTGCAAATGTTGCTGGCATGTATCACGATGCCGCCCCGACCCATGTGACACAGTGCATAGCCATCGGTAGCTGAATATGCTGTGGTGTGGTAGCCACAGAGATGACTCTGGGTATAAGGTACAGCCAACCTGCTCTGAGTCGAAGCCAGCGTCGCGGCATGCCTCATGCGCTGCCAGTGACAGGTACAGCCACCGCTGGGCCAGGGTCGCATGGCGTGCCCCCGCCCGCAGCGCCATCATGCCGTGCAGCCCTGCGGCAGGACACGACAGTCAGCGCAATGCTGTGGGCAGATGGCTCTGGAGAGTTGACCACTTCACGCCGGCAGCACCACCAACACCATGGCATTGCGTACGGTAGCAAGTACATGCTATCTGATTGACTTCCCGCGGTGCAGCGAGGTGCTTAGAAAAAGCACATTTGTGCTACAACGGGAATCCTGTGCTTGCGACGTCAGCACCGTGGTTGACCGACCTGCGTTGGTCCCAATGTCGAGCACTCGGCAGTCTGTGTCGGTCGCTTCAATGGCCGCCACTGCAGCCTCGATGGCCGTCTGCCAGGGGCCCTGCAGCACTTCACAGTGATTCAGCTCCATCGTGCCTGTCACAATGCTGGAGGAGATGGCAGACGAGCTGGACATCACATCGTGAAGATTGTGTGCTGGAACCTCCAGCCTTGTTGTATTGGCAAAGCATGTTCAGTCATTGTGCACAGTGCGACTTATGCTGGCGGCAGACCTGGCGAGCCTTGTCCCGAGCTGCCGCTGCAGCGCGCTGCGGCATCCTGATGTCAGTCTGAATGGTCACATAGTTGTATGTATCCCGGACATGGTGGTCCTTCTCAGCCTGCAGCAGACGCATGTATATCACGATGACATCGAGCACAGCAGTCCGGTCTGTGCATGGACCCCAACAATGTGGCACTGCCTGTGGAATTCACCACACAACCCGTCTTTGGAGTGTGGGCCCCCACGCAGCTGGCGCTTCCAGTGAGGTGCGCACCTGGAAGGGCGTCAGCAGCTGCAGCGGCAGCATGTCCTCGGTGCGGATGCGGTGCAGCGGCGTCGCATGGGGGTGCGCCGTCACCCGCTGCGTGGGCGCCGGCGGCGGCAGCGCCCGGGTCTCCCGCCCCCTGCCTGTGCATTTCAGGGTTTGAGGTTCTGAGGGCTGCTGCATCAGAGCATATTTTTCCAGAAGGGGTGAGGGTCATGCATGGCTGCAACACAGTTCTGGCACAGAAGGCAGGGGTCGTGAGGTGCACGCCGCACGCAGCAGTCAGGTGATTTGCGTGTGACGGCTGCACGGGTCATTGTGGTTTACGCACCGTGACGCAGATTGGGCGTCACCAAGCCACGACCATCTAGTGACAGATCACCTGACAGCAGGTCGGCCAGCACGCCCTGCTGCGCCGCCGCCAGCCCGGTGCGCAGATCAAAGTGGAAGGGGTCCACCTGCAGCCAGAGCCGGGAGCTTCAAACCGCACTGTCGTGCTCGGCACATTGGTGACATGTCGAAGTGTGTAGCACGTATGGCAACACCAGTGACAGGGCAACACGAACAGTTCATACTGGCCCGTGATCTTGTCACGACCTGCAGGCCGGCCTCAAAGGCAGTCGCAGCCTCCCGGTGGCGGCCCAGCCCCTGCAGCGCCTGCCCCTTTCGCGCGAATGCCTTCACGTACTGCGGCAGCGCTGCTGCATTCCTGCGCCAGCAGGCATACATTGTCAACGCCATGTCATCATAATAGCTGATTGCAACAGGTGCTGGGTACCCGGGCAACCTACACTTCTGATGTGGCAATGGCTCCCTAGACCTATGGAACTACTGCGGCAATCCCCGCGATACATCACTCACTGCTTGAATGAGGCCTCCGCCAGCTGGCGACACCGCTCTGCGTCTTGCAGGGCCTCGTCAAACAGCTGCAGCTTGAGGAACGCGGCCGCTCGGTTGGCGTGGCACACGTACAGCTGCGGGTGCGAGATGTTCAGCGCACGGCAGCGGGCGAACAGCTTGGCATAGGCCGCAACAGCGCCCGCGAGATCGTCCGCCTGCAGTGACAACCCCCAGGCCAATTGCTGATCCTAGAGGCCGGCGCTGATGCTGTGCAATAGAAAAACCTGCGCCGGCAACTGTGTCCTGACAGTCCAGCAGGCAGACATATATTGCTGCTCAGACATAGCCAGCAGCGCACCTTGTAAAGGGCTGCTGCTTCAGCGTTCAGCTCCAGCAGCGGACGGCGCTTGAAGTTGGGGTCTTCCCGGTATGCTGCATCCGTCCGCTCTGCTATCATTGCGCGCACCTGCACATGCTTGAGGTGTCATCAAGCTTGCAGATCATGTGACCAGGATCTGGCGAGGTCGTGCATACAGATGATGAATATGCAGAGCCTTGGTCACCTTGTGGGCTTGTTCCTGTGCTGCAGCTGTTGCGATCGTGTCCTGGCTGTCAGTGACTGCATCAGCCATGTCTGCACTGCCAGCATGCGTTGAGCTGGCCTCACCGGCCGCATTGCTGGCTGTGTGGTCATCACGCTTGCTGGCTGTGTGGTCATCACGCTTGCTGGCTGCAACCTCAGGCACCAGCGGCGGCGTCTGGGGCATTGGCACTGCCTCACCAGCTGTGCTGGCGCTGGTCCTGGTGGTCAGGCAGGCTGCAGCAGCGGGCGTTCTGCTGGCTGCTTGTGCAGGATCAGCCTGTGCTGTGGTGCCCTCATTGTCAGCGGGAACCGCTAAACTGCAGCCTGCCATGCGCTCTGCCTCGTCTGCTGGTGCGAGCGCAGTACAGGGGACCATGCTGGGCGGCACACCACCCGCTGACCTCTGCCCACACAACCTAACATTGGGATCGCTCTCCCATCCTGAATTTCTCGTCGCACAGGCGTCTGGGCCATTACGCCCGGCTCTGCGCTGCTTGCGAGGCGTGTCTGCTGTGAAAGCCGTGGTCTGCGGCGACGACATATGTTTAGAAGTAGCCGCAGATGCAGCTGCGCTGCAGTCTGGTGCCGCTGCTGCTGTAGCGGCGCCTAGCCCCCATGTGGCATGAGCGGCTGGGGCCATGGCTGCAGCGGTCACGCCTGCGGCTGCACAGTCGGCTGCAGCTGCATTGCCTGCGGCCAGCGCTTGTTCTGCACCCGACTGGCTTGTCAAACTTGCACCTGAGGGTTCTGCTGCACGTGGCTGGTTGGACGCACCCAAGACAGTGCGAGGCACAGCAGGCTCTCCCGCTGCCAGGTGGTCCTGCTGTTTAGCGTGCGTGACAAGCCCTCCCAAGGCGTCCATAGGCAGTGCCACGCCGCTTGTGCCTGATTCGGTGTGTCCATCTGGGTGTTCAGCACCTGCGGGATGAGCTGCATCTGCCGCTGCAGGAACAATGGCTGGCTTGTTAACTGCCTGGTCATCACGCTCTGTTGCCGCAGCATCTGGAGGTTGCGAGTTGGCGGGCGGGTCGGGAGGCAGCTCCTCAATCACAGTAGCTGAAACTGGTGCAGGCGCTGACCGACATGCTGAGATCGGCTGTGCAGCTGGCTTGGCTGCATGTCGGGCGGACAGTGAGGGCGCTGGCTGGTCTGACTGCTGCTGCTGGTGCTCAACAGTGGCTGAGACCTCGGGGACTGCCTCGACTGGGTCCGGCTGGAGTGCTGGGATCAGCTTTGCAGCAGTGCCAGATGGTTCAGCTTCAGCTGTGTGGCTCTGTTTACAATGAGGCTGCCGCGTCTGCTGCTGGGCGCCTGCTGCAGGTTTGTACTGCTGCCGCCCAGAGGGAAATCGGAACGGCTTGGCCTTCTGTTGCTGCACCTTGGGGTTGTTCTGTGCCGTGCCTGCAGCGCGCTTTGCTTCGGCTGCACCAGGGTCGGCAGCAGCTGGAGTCTCACGGCTGATAAGCACGTAGTTGCCATTCACCAGCTGCAGGCGGGCCGGCTGCTCTGCACTTGCACTTGTGTTGTTGGTTGCCTGCAATGTCTGCTGCTGCCCGTGCTGCGTGCTATCATGCATACCGGGTGCTCCTGCCAGCTGCGCTTGCACTGTTGGCCGCGGCTGCACTAGCACAGGCCGCTCACGCTTCCGTGGCAAGCGCTTCTTTGGCTTGACCTGTGACGCAATCAGGGAGTGCAACAGTCAAGGAATGTTGCACAACGTGGTCCCCAGCAACATGACATGGACTGCACTCTAATCAGCCATTCGCTTTCCAGCCTTGCGTGTGGACGGCACCTGGGGAGCTGTGCTGCCAACTGGCTGTTCATGGTTGACGCAGGGGCCGGAGGTGGCCGAGCAGTACGATGCCAGGTAACTCGTCGGCGAGTCGACTGCTGCCTCCTGGGATGCCGCAAGTGCCCCTGCACGCGCAGGCGTCTCAGCATGGCGGCAGCCCTCAGTATAGGCGGGCATCTGCGTTAGGCATGGATGATAAGTTTGGCAAACCGGTGATGCATCCTTTCGTGATCCTTTCTGAGACTTTATAGTGTGAAGCAGCACACCTGGCAAACCGCCGCCAAAGCCCATATTGCTGAGCCCGCCGTTGGCCAGCAGCGCTTGCAGCATGGCCACCTCCGACGACATTGAATTGTTTATGCTGTGAGACTGGAGGCTTGATCCTGAAGCAGCCATCAGGTTGTGATTGCTCAGGGATGGCGTCCCAGCATGGGAGCGTGCAACATGCCAAGAGGAACGATGGGCACCCTGCAACTCTTGTTTCGGGAACCCACAGAGTTCTTGATCAAACATATGACTAAGAACGATGTGCAGGGTTGCGTGCATGCACACAAGTACCCACCGAGCTTCTTGTGATCTGGAGGGTGCAAGAGCGAAACGTCATCCCGTCGGTGTCCAGTGACAACATGCAGCCCTTGCTTGTGGCACCCTCGTGCATGTCAAAGCTGACATGGCCAGTGATTGAAACCACAGCGTCGACGGCGCAGCCTGCACCAGCCTTCGGGCTGCAATGTCAAGATCTCGTCTCTTGGACTTCCCCACACAGGTGGTGGCCGTATTGCTCTACCCGGTCCGCAGGAAGCTGCAACGGCATGTGCCATATATACACACATCAATACTCATTGCTGAACAGGCTGGCTAATGCTGGGCATCGTAAAGTGTGTCCACAGTGAAGTTGCCAACTGTCCCAAAATTGATGCTGCCGCCCAGGACCAACTGGGCACATCCATTGCACTATATGCAGCAGAATCCTTCACAGTTGTTGATCAACCCAAAAGGGCAACTGCAGTGCGTCACGATTGCACGATTGCGTTGCAACGTCGTCACAACCCAGCAGCTCCTTTTCTTGACCATCTGATCCCCATTCTGCAGCCGCATGCTGCAGTGGTTGTTGGCCGCCAAGGCGCAGCTTGAGCCCAGTATCAGTGAGCGCCCAGAGTCCCATCCCCTGCCGTCGACGAGGCGGCCGTCGAGCGTGTGGCCCAGTTCTCGTCCCGCGACATGTCGGTGGGCGTCGACACAAAGCTGTCGTGGCGGGCAGAGTCGTCAGGGCTCGCCACATGAGGCGCGATCTCGTCGTTCTGCAGCACAGAGCATCGCCTCGCAGCGATCAGAGCACATTCTGCATCTCGCTTGCGTCGAATCGAGACAGATGGATGCCCTGGTACACCGGCAGCATATCTTTGCAGGCGGAAACCACTCATCAGGCCATGTCGATGACCCCAGAGGTATTTGAGGCACCTGCGTGGACCAGACATCGGTGGCAGCGTCGTCGCCGCCGCTGCTCCGGCTGAAGGCTGCCTCTGACCGGCCCTCCAGGTTGGTGCCGACGTCCGCTGCAATGCTGCTCTCCACAGGGAAGTCCGACTGCAGCCGTGATGGGGGGCCAGCCATTCAGATCACCTTAGAGAGCTCAGCAAACTGCACAGCAAGCAGTCACAGTACAAACTGCTGCGCTTTCCATGTCAGGAGAGAGCTGTGGCAGCTCGTGAGACGCACCTGGCTGCCCAGGTCACGGTCATCGAATGAGCCGTTGGCCTGGTGTGAAGTGTACCCGTTGCTCAGGCCATTATGATGCCCTGCAGCGGCGATGACTCCGGTTGCGCACTACAGAGGTCGACTGCAGATGCTTGTTTATGCAGCAAAGCTGTGTATGCGTATGAACCATGTGCATCATCAGGGTGGCACTCGCCATCACATTGGCTGTGACGATCGCCATCCGCCACGCTGTGTGGCTTGCTGGACATACACCCCATGGCGGCCGCTGCCAGGAGCAGTAGCCCGCTGCCGTGGATCCGCTCCAGTCAGCTGGCAGCCGATCCGGCTGCAAGCTATCTGATGGTCATCTCTCGGGCACCAGGCTGCCCTCCGGCAAGCAATCGGCGCTCCTTCTTAGCGCTGGCAGCCGATCACTGCTTGCAGTGTCCAAACACAGTCTCCTTTGGGGCCTGCCTACAAGACATGAACTTCCGTGACGCGTCAGCACTCACGTCAGTGTTAGCGACATTAGCGGCAATGTTTGCAGGGGGTGGGCAGCTGCGGTGGCTACATCCACATGGTTGCACGCAATACACTGGCTGATTCCCGTCGCGAAGGTGATCTGGCTGATGATAGCGATTCACCACCATACTGTAAGCCGGGACGAACGTTTGTGGCCAATGGCAACACGCGCAATACAGTTCAGGTGGAAGCTGATCAGGATGGCCAACATTCCCAATATGCCGCTGCGCCAGTATGAGATCAGGAAGCCATGCTTTTCGAAGAAGGAGTTACTGTGACAATGCTCTCTATGCTAATAGCATGCCACTCGGCCCACCTGAAGCCCAGCCTGACCACCACCGCTGCTCGAAGCTTGGGCAAACTTATCGATCCAAAAGACACCTGTGCCCGCCGTCACGATGACAGCGCGTGTGAGCTCGAAGCGAATGCGTTGTGCATTAGCAATCGATTGCGACATCGACAGTGATCCCCCTTGGCAGGCTGTCGAGCTTGAAAAGTGCAGGATCTGCTGAAGGGCGGCAATAGCAGATCCATTGGCAAGTGCATCAGTCCGCAACAGTCCGAGCAGTCAGAAGTTGCACTGTTCGATAGCTGTGGTCGGTTGTCAGGCGCCACAGCATGTCATAGTCGCACGGCGGCAGTGGTTTTTCTTGATGGTGATGCATGCTCAGGCACTGAGCAATGCGCCAGCACACATCTTGTGACGTCTTGCGCTGATGCTCTTGCATTTACAGTCCTTCGCCTCGATAAGTTTTCCGACTAGCCGGTTGCAGACGTGAGCAGTAGATCCGAAGCGTGACAGCACCCGCTCGCATTCCCGCAGCAAATCAACCGCAGGCAGCACGATGCCACTGGAGCTGCACAGCAGAAGTGCTGCCATCGGTTGTTCAGCGGCTGCGTGGCTGCAGCCAATCGCTGCCTCGGCGCAGCTGGCGGCGGCCTGCACAGCGGCTCGGCATGGAGCGGCACAGCTGGCGGTGGTGCCGAGGCGACCCTGGCCGGCCCACATTGGCAGCAGGCAGCGGCACGAACAGCACTATCAAGCAGGCTGCAGGGCACGTGCCTCAAAGTCTCAAAGAGGCATGGATCGGTGCAGCAGGAGGGCACAGCGAAGCCCGCAGCTGGTCAGCGAGGCGGCAGATGCAGATGCGGGCCCGGTCGGAGGTGGTGCACGGCAGCAGACGCAAAGATGCAGCAGCGCTAGTGCTCACGAGGCCAGCAGCACAGCAAGCAGCAACCGCCAGTGCACTGAGCCAGACGGTGCACGGTGGCCAGGTATGCAGCTGCCTTCACTAATGGCGACTGTGAACCCAGCGTGAGTTCGCACTGACTCAACCGTGGGACTCAGCACCCAGCTGCGACACGCCTCTCCCACAGGCTGGGCACAGCGAATCGCACGATGCGCTGCGGCAGCGGTGGTGGCCGCCGCTCTGTCCGGCCCCGCGCTGTCGCCAGCAGCAGCCCTCGCCTTTGGGTGAGCGGCCTTGACTTATGTTTGTGCACTGTGCATATCATTGCAGGTGTCTTGCTGAACCACTTGAAGACGACACGTCCATTGCGAATCACAGTCGACTTGTGCGGCCATGCTTCGCACACAATCTGTGCGCTCGCGGAACCACTGGAACTTCCAGTGCATGCTCCAGCAAGCAGGCAGGCCATCGGGTGCTGGCAATACTCGGCGTGCTTGTGGCCGCTACATCCGAGTGTTGCTTTGAGGCGCCAAGGGGTGGTCGACACTGCTGCAGGGAGGGCGCCAACGACGGTCCCCTGGAGCAGCTGCAGCGCACGCTGCGCCAGGCGGACCGCGACCTGTCCCGCGGCCTGCGCACCACGCAGCAGTCGCTGGCGGACAGCCTGCAGACGCTGTCTGCCGCGCCCCAGACGCCGGTGGGTCGCCAGACGGGTTGCCAGCCCTGCTCTAGTGGTTTTTGCAGCAGCATATGCACACTGGCCTATACCACTGCGAGGCGTATCTCCACCAGCATCACTGCGCGGCGTCTCTCTGCAAAGCCCCATGTGTACCTGATGAATTCTGAGTCCGGGCGTGTGTGCACCAATGTGGCAGCTGACAATGCTATGGAGCATTGGCTGGAGTAGGTACCATGCGTCATGTATCATGCAGTCAGAGGCGGCGGCGGCGCGGCAGGACGGGGAGCAGCTGGTGTGGGAGGTGTGGGACGTGGTGGACCGCGACTTTCTGGACGCCCGGCGCTCCGGCTTCGACCGCGCGCAGTGGGCCGCCGCGCGGGACGCCGCCCTCGCGGGTGCCCCTGCCACTGCTCATGTACCGTGCTGCGGCTGTAAAGCGACCAACAGATGCACGTGTGATGGGTTGATGTGCAGCATCAGCAAAGCTGCAGGTCGGACATGTGCAGGCCTGTCAGCAGTCGAGTTTCACACACTTGCAGCGCTGGCCAAATGGTCCAATGGCACTGCAGCATGCATGGCGAAGACCACTACAGTGTGGGCGTGCTTGCAGGGCCCCTTGACAGCCCAGCAGCCGCGCACAAAGCCGTGCGCAGCATGATCGCCCGCGCTCTGCGGGACCCCTACTCAAAGTTCATATCGCCAAAGGTGACACAGGCAGCCAGCATGGCAATCTCTGTGCCCTCCTGCAACAGTGGACGATGCAGAAGGGTGCATGTCATTGACCGATGCACACGCTGCACTGCAGGACTTCGATGACATGAAGGCGTATGATGTGACTGGGGTGGGCCTGAACCTTGGCACAGCAGACGAGTTTGAACGGAAGGTGAGCCGCCCCACCCTGTGACCGTGCAGCGTCATCAGCACGCCTTCGACAGAGGCACCATGCAGCTCAGCCCATGCGCTTGGCTCCCCACAGGTGGGCACGCCCTTCCCACCGGGCCGGCAGCAGGCATCCGATGGCATCTGGGTCATCGGCATCATCAAGGTATGCTGCTGTGGGTTCTGAACAGAGAAGCCGACAGTAGCTATTGGGCCTCCTCCTGTTGCTTCCTTGCCTAAATGTCACGCTTGCACAAGTGAAGTGGAAGCAAGTTGACCGCATTCAGTACAGTGAGCAGCATCTCATATCGATGCATACTGATCACATCCACCACGTGCCTGGCTGCAGGGCTCAGCAGCCGACAGCGCCGGCATACACCAGGGCGATGAGCTGGTTGCCGTCGACGGCGCCCCACTCAGCTCCGCCACGCCGTACCAGGTGCCGCATGCTGCTGACGTGGCCTGGTCTATCAGGTGCAGAAACGTCACCAGTGCATCACAGTCAACACACGTCACGCTCTGGGCGCTGCTGGTAGGTGTCGTCATTGCTGGCGGGCAGCCCCGGAGCAGACGGCACCCCGCCGAAGCCAGCCTTGACGCTGGCTGTGAGAGATGCCAGCGGCAGTGTGCACGACCACAGCGTAGCGCGAGCTGTCAGGTAACTGTGAGACTGCTCAATGTCGGCAGCATTGTCCTCAACCTGGCAGGCATGCTGTTGTTTCACAGACTTGGCAGCCATAGGACAGCCAAAGCGGAGGGGCAGGTCGCTGTGCAGCTGCATGGCTGGATGTTGGGTCGATGCTCCAGTCTGTGGTGGCGCAGCTGATGTCCAGTCGTGATCTGCCGCACACCCTGATGCCTGCAGGGTCAATAAGCCGACGGTGCGGGGGTCAGTGGAGAGGCGCGGCGGCCGCAATGTGGGCTGCCTGCGGATCGCCACCTTCACAGGGCGTACTCAGGTGCATATGCGAGCTACTGACTCGTTAGAGAGAGACAGTACTGCTTGCTGGCCCATTGGGCTCTGCATCTGCCTGGAGGCTGTGTGAGCGGGCAATGCCAACAGCATAGCTGGTGCAACTTCCAGCAGGCTAGGGCATGGCAGAGGCGAGTGCCCATGTGACGTCGAGGGACAGATGCCTGGTCTGCCAACGCAAGACACAGCACTGCCGGGCCTGGCAAGATGGATCCACCAGGAGTGCATCCCCGAGCTGCCCTTGGTCGTGGATTATCGATCAACTGCCCCCGCTGCTGTCCAGTCGGAGGTGGCGGCGGCGCTGCGGGGCTTTGAGCGGCAAGGGGCGGAGGAGGTGGAGCTGGACCTGCGGGGCAACCTGGGCGGCCTGGTCAGCCAGGGCGTGGAGACCGCGCGGCTGTTCCTGGAAGGCGAGTCGTCACCACTCACAGCACTGCATGTTTTGCCAACCTGGACCCACCTTATACAGAGTGCTGGCTCCGCCCTAGCAGCAGCACCAGGCGGAAAGAGCTTGCTTGTGCGCAGTGCCCAGTTACCCAAGGATCTCCCATTCTGCAAGAGACACCAGACGAGATGCTGCGCGAGGTATTAGTACCCCACGGCAGTGCTTCGTGTGGTGATGTATGCTGTTTATGTGCAGAGGGCGCCACGATCGTGGTGAAGGAGGAAGGCCGAGATGCAGCGCAGACTGTCGTGTCTGCTACAGGGCCTGCGCTGTGGCATGCGCCGCTCACGGTGCTAGTTGACGGCGACACCGCATCCGCAGCAGAAATCCTGGCAGGTGAGATGCCATGCCAGCACTTCCTGATGTCATGGGGCACATCATGCCTTGGTCTGGAACTCAGCGGCAGCTGTCATCTGACTGCCACTACCAGCATCCACAATCTGGGTGCCAGGAGATGTAGAAGGTTGAATGGTGTTCACTGGTACGTTACACCATGCAGGGGCGCTGAAAGACAACTGCCGGGGGCTGCTGGTCGGCAGCCGCACCTATGGCAAGGGCCTCATTCAGTCGATCTACGAGCTGCACGATGCCAGCGGCCTGGCCCTCACGGTGCGCAGCACGCTACCCTTTCATCATGTCAGCTGCCCCAGTGTCCATATCGGCATTGCCTGAGATGGGATGGATTTACACACGCCTGCACAACTTGTGAAGGGCAATTCTGTTTCTGGCTCTGAACGACTCTGTGATGCTATCAAGAGCTTAAGTGACGACCAGGCCTCCTGGCTTGCAGGTGGGTCGGTACAGGACGCCTGGTGGCGCAGACATCGATCGCACGGGCATCCTGCCCGACTTCAGGGCGCCGCCCTCGCCCGAGGTGGCGGCCGCACGGCTGCGGGCCTGTGTGCCGCCGCCGCCCAAGGCCTAGTCGGCCAGGGGACAAGCAGATGGCGTAACGTTTCTGCAGGGCCGTGTTGAATGCAGACTTTTGCAAGTATTCGGCATGTGTGCCGGTTGTCTGGCAGTAGTGTTGAACAGTGTTGAACTCAGTGAAGATCGGCGTTGTATTGACCCGGCTTAGGGTTGCCACACCGGGTGCCAGCTACATAGCCTGTCAACGTATACAGCTAGCATCCTATACAGCATTGCAAACAACCTGCCGTGGCCCGTGCAATGCAGTTTGTTTCACAGCAGCACATGACCGAAAGCGATTGCATTGGCAATGTGCTGGCTGGGCTTCCAATCGGTACAATAGGAACGCTGGGATGCCCGCCAGAAAATAAACCGTGGAATCCCATTTCAAGGTGTTTGCTCGCCAACCCCTCACAGCACGCACATCACATTAGCACTTGCGGCGCATTGCTACCCCCTAGCTACAACGGACACTATGGCACCCAAGAAGGGTAGGAAGATGCTGCCGAAGACTGAAGGCGCTGGCGATGTTGAGGGCGACCCCCCGAAGAAGCAGGCCAAGAAGAAGACCAAGGAGAAGAAAGGAGAATCGTGAGCTCCCGCTCCACACTCCGTGCTCTGCTGCTCCAGCAACATGTAGTTGTGTGACAGGCCATGGATCATCCAGAGGTTTCGCAACCAAGCAGGCTGCATGCCTGTGCTCATGTCACAGAAGTGCGGCAAGCAGGCATTGCTGCTGCAGCACATGTCACGGGTTCGCTCAGGAGCACCACCAGCATGCATCACGTTCGTGACACCGTGACGGGACTTCATTACTGTGTTGCAGATGGAAGATCTACATCCACAGGGTTGGTCAATGACGCTGACGCCTTGCGCACATGTCTCAGTCCTCCGCTCTCACTGTCATGGTCGCTTCACGAGCGAGCTGGCAGTGCTGACTGCGCCCATAGATATGGCCATGCATACATGCTCATCGCAGGTGCTGAAGCAGGTGCACCCAGACACGGGCATCAGCTCCAAGGTAAGTGCAATTGGTTGCTGAGGTTCAAACATACACTACCTGTGTACATAGGCCTCTGCCCAGTGTGCAAATGTGCCAGCTGCGTCTCTAAGGTCGTGTGTGCGTCTGCAGGCAATGAGTATCCTGAACTCCTTCATCCAGGTCTGTATACTAAAATGCGCAGTCTTTGCAGTAGCGCGCAACCCGTCAAATTTGCATTTCCATGAGTTGTAGTAGTTCAAAACTCAAGCATCCGTTGTCGATCGGCCGTATGGGTGATCTGAAGTTGCTGACAGCTGCATGGTACATCTGGTGCAGGACCAGGTGCAGGCAACAAACAAATGCAGTACAGTGATCCCATCCCAGCAGCGCCGCGTGCCCATCCAAAACCGCTGGACAATTTGACGGCATTCAGGTGGCATGGAGCTGTACTGCCGGCCATTGCATGAGGGACTCTCCACACCACATTTCTGTTGCTCTGCAGTTTGAAAGAATAGCAACAGAGGCCGCCAAGCTGGCTCGCTATTCCAAGAAGCCCACCATCTCTTCGCGCGAGATCCAAACAGCGGTATGAAGCGGACGTGCTGCTCGACCTTCTGTTGCATGTGCTGCTGCTGCTCCCTCTGGCAAAGTGCCAGCAGCTCATTGTTGGACCTGACGACGCTGACTGCCATCTGACGCCCTGCACTGTGCTGACTGATCAGGTGCGCCTCATTCTGCCGGGCGAGCTGGCCAAGCACGCTGTCAGTGAGGTAGGCGCTGTAAAATGTTACACACGAGTAGCAGTGGGAGCATCTGTCTCATTTAGGGTTGAGCTTGACAGGTTTGACAGAACCACCTCAGTTGCCTGCTGCGTTGCAACTGCAGACGATTGCTGCAAAAGGATGTGAGTTGCGTGTTGATGGCGAAAATGACATCTTGCCATGCCCAGGGCACGAAGGCTGTGACGAAGTACACATCGGCTTGATGGCTCTGGATGGCTTGGCGTGCTCAAACAACACGGCTGAAGCAGCGTGTGCGAGTCACTGCATATGCCCTATGGTCACGACGTAAGACCGCGCAACCCCAAGGAGACACGATGTCAGCATGCATACCAACAAAATCTGAGGAGAAGGCTGCTGCAACTACTGCATACGTCATGCTTGTGCGCCTGTACGCCCATTCCTTCGGCAAACAAATCAGCTCTGTACAAAAAGGTGGCATGCCTTCATTTGCTTGGAAGTGTGTGGCAGCTCTCCAGCTTGCAAGACAAAATGCGAATGCAAGCCCCCGCAACCTGATGAACCCTTGGGAAACGTGCCATTGCGACACTGACCACCATCTCTGACTTCTCACAGTATGGGCAGCATCTGCATGGACAAGTTTGCGTCTGTTTCGCAGTGCTACAAACCCCGCAGACAAGTGGTCACCCTGAGGCTCCAGTGATGGCAACAAAACTACCATAGCTGTTGTACAAGTGACGTTCGTCCGCAGCGCCCTGCCCATGCATTGCCGTTGACAAGCGAATCCCAGTCAGCAGCGCCAATAGTTTGCCAGTTGGTGCGACCAAGTGCTTTCACATGTGCCCCACTCTGCCAGGGACGTGAACCTCACGGCGACTCGGCAAAGTCCGAGTCGTCGCCCTCATCCTCCGACTCCGAAAGCACATACGACATGGTGGCCACCGCCCGCCGTGCGCGGCCTGCAGCTGCTGTCGGCACTGGCGCCGCCACCTCCTCTGCCTCCGAGTCCTCATCGTCCGACTGCACGAAGAGCCCACTGGTGTCACTTACATGAGCCAGGTCGGGTGAATCACAGCGGCCACCGAACGAAGGCGTGGAAGGAGGACAACAGCAGCATCACCAGCAGCAAATTCTGACATGATGGTTGTGCCTTTCAGCACTGCTGTAAAGAGAAACGTCACCTCGCTGACGACCTTCCGGCTGCGGGCGGCCAGCTTCTTGGCTGCAGCTGCCGGCTTCTTGGCCGCGGCCGCCGCTGTGGCCTCGCCAGAGCCCTTGTGGAAGGGCGACGGCCGCATCCGCTGCACCTTGCCCTGTAGCATGGCGAGCAAAGCGGAGTCAACACTGCACAGTGTGTTCGAGCACGACCAAGAGCTGCCATGGACGTCCAGAGCCAGCGGGCCTGCTCGCTTTGCAAAGCCCAGGTGATGTGATGTTTTGTGAGTGCAACCGTCCATCAGGGCATGCTCACCTTGGGTGCGGGCATCGGCGACTCGGCCACAGTCTCCGAGATGTCCATGCTGGACACCGCCAACACTGCCTTCTCTGCAACACCAGCACCAGAACTGCGTTCATGCCCTGCAGTGACCGCCTCTACAGCGATGCTGTGGTGCTGCTGGATGGCTCACAACGATCGAGATCACGCTGGGAGCTGCTGGACACCTGCAGGCTTGCGCTTGCCAGGCACGGCTTTGGGCTTGGCCGCCGCCGCCGCCTGCGCAGGCGCTGCCTTTGCGACGGGCTTTGGCGCCGCCGCTGCTGCTGCTGTCCTGCCTATCGCTGCCTTCACTGCTGCTTTGGTAGCCTGCACACGATGGAGCGCCAGCTGACTCAGCTGAAACTGCATCCGTAGCATGCTGCAGGTCTGATGCGCAGGTTCATCGTCCGGGCATACTCTGACCTAGCAGCGCACGCTGTGCCTGTCATGCGCCTCCGTCGGCTGAGCTGCGCACCTTGGGCCTGGTGGGCGGGGAGTTGACCTCGTCAAAGTCGCTGTCCTCCGGCTCGCTAAAGTCCTCCTCGCTGTCGCTGCAGGGTGAGCAAACACTCAGCTCTGCACCCTCATCAGGGTCTGCTGCACAAGGGGTGAAAGCGTGCTGGCTGGTCAGCACAGCGGAGGTCCCCGGTGCTGTGTGGGCAACCGCCGCCGTGAACCTGTCATGCCCGGATGCGCCAGGATGGCAAGCAGTCCACACAGTCTGCTCCAAAAGGTTACTTGTGAATGGGATGGCGGCGGCACACCTGAGGCTGATGCACTCGTCGTCATCCTCGTCTTCGTCCGACGAGATGACGACCGGCTTCTTCTTGGCGGCGGGACGCTGCGGCCGGGGCTTTGGCGCCGCAGGGGGGGCCGGCGGCGCCCCCGCGCTGTCCATGGCCAGGTTGCCGATGCCGCCTGCACACACGTGGACGGCATGCTCGACCGGCACAACTAGGGCCCTTCAGGACAACAGCTGGAGATGCTGCTGCAGCTCGAGTGCGGCCTTGGTGCCCTCCCTGTGCGGCAGGTTGCATGCCTGGCTGCCGCGCTGGACACAGGCACAGCAGCAAGACGAGGAAGCAGACGGAAGCTGGAGAACTCCGCCAGCGGAGCACCTGTGACGCGCTGCAGCAGGGAGGGCTCAGACGCCCCGCAGCTGGGCGCCGCTGTGTCGACAGTCTCGCAGTCCCCGCCCAGGTCCATGGCAGCAGCGTCGCTTGCCTCGCCAGCTGCCGCCGCCGCCGCCTTCTTGCTGACGCGCTTGGGCCTGCAACCGCAGCCGGCAGCGCACTCTGAGCAGGGGACCAGCCTTTGTGCAGTCTATTGCAGAAGCCTGCACCTGGTCCGCGTCAGTGCAGCGCGCATCGGCATGAAGCGCTGGCGTGCTCCCCAATGCAGCAGGGCATGTCAGGGCTGCGTGAGGGGTCGGGGGCCAGGGCGCACTTTGGTGCGGCGCCCAGCTCCGCGATCACCGGCGCGATCAGCACCGGGTCGAAGTCGGGGTTGGTCGCCAGCGGGTCCGGCTGCAGTTGTCCAAGAACAGCATCGTCGGGAGTTCTTATCACGTGAGATGCACTGATGATGTCAAGTGAGGACCAGCAGCATTCGTCGACTGATGTGCTGCAGGCCGCTCCCAGCACTGCAGGGCACCTGACAGCATCAACAGCAACGTGAGCTCCCAATCACCTCGGCCTTCTTCGGTGCACCCTTCTTCTTCGGCGCCTTCCTGGTCGCCCCAAAGTCCTCGTCGCTGTCGTCATCGCTGCCGTACGTCTTCCGCGCCTTGCCACCCTGCAGCGTGCAGGGACACTAGTTTACGCTGGCCGCCACTCGTCCTCAATACGTTACGCCGACCTCCACTCGTGCACTGCGGGGGTGCGGGGGTCGCCCTGCAACCTCTGCAGTATGTCCCTGAAATGTGCGAATGTCCCTCCCACCTTGCGGCCGCCGGCGGCGGTCTTCTGCTTGGCGAGCAGCGAGGCGCGCTTGTCCATCTTGGCGTCCTCCACGTCGAGCGTCTCCAGCAGCGCGTCCAGGTCCGAGCGCCACAGTTCCCGCTCGTCTGTGCCCCGTATGACCGCCACCGCCGCCGCCTTGTCCCCCGCCTGGCCCTCCAGCTTGGCTGCCTGCCAGCATGTTTGTGGTTGGGTCAGGGAACGGGGCAGCATGTATGCTTAGGTAGTTGATTGTGGTGGTCACCACTGCCGTCGGTGCTTGTCTGAGTCCCCAGGCCCCCTTGCCATGCTGCAATGCAAGTCATCGCTTGATTGCTCTCTACCGCCGCAGGTATTGCAGCAGGTGACGTAAGTGCAGACAGCACGAGGTCCGCGATCACAGACTCTGGAGCCCAGCATTCCTGGATCAGTCAAGAGGGTTACATGCCAAGAGGTGCGGCACCTTCTCCTCTGTGAGCGTCTTGAGGGCCATGTCCAGCAGGTAGTCGAAGTTGGCGCCCTGCGCCGCAGCGTCCTCCGCATCCTCGTCGTCCGCCGCATCGTCCGCCGCCGCCGCACCCGCCTTCTGCTCCAGACAACGCCGTATGAGCATCTGGCCAGGGCAGTGTGCGCACAGCGGTTGTGCACAAGCCAACATGTGCAGCGACAGACATAAACACAGGAGACATTGTGGGTAAGCATGCATGCTGACCTTCTTGGCGGCCTTGGCGGACAGCAGGCGGTCGTAGCCGTCGGCGTCCAGCTGCGCCTCGATGGCGGCCGCCTTTCGCGTCATGTCAACCTGCCGGGCGCGCACCGCCCGGATGAAGCGCACCTGGTTGCTCAGCCGCCGCATCTCCTCCTCCGCCGTCTGCAGTTGCATGCAGGCATGTCGGTGACTGGGTGAGCACTGATGTTGGGACATCAGGCTCGGCTCGAGGTGACCGAAGTCTGGCCAGCAGCCGTGCCGTCTGCCTCAACACATGCGCTTGGTTGCAAGCTGCATCCGTGATCGCAAATAAGGTTCTGTTGCGATGTCCCCACAGACGCTGTCATCGAGTGCAAGGGACAGCCAGTTCCTTGCCTTGAGCAGCGCGGCCTTGCGCTTGGCGTAGAAGGTCAGCCGCAGGTCAAAGAACTCCTGCACGATCTGCTCCGGCGTCTCATACCGCCGGATCTTGCCCTCGTCGTCAAACAGCATCATGTTGCCTGCGCAGCAGCAGAGACGCGTGCTGAGGACCCTGTTGACAGACCAGGCGCCTGCGCTTCAACCGTCAGCCTGCAGTGCCACGCACCAATGGACATCTTGGTGGTGAGCTTCAGCCGGTTGTGGGGACCCGCCGCCACCACCTCCTGCAGGCGCACAGCACGAGCGACTTTGACATGGCAGCACTCGACACGGGCAACTGGCATGCATGACCTGCGTGATGTAGAGCACAGGGCGTGTTTGAATGTGGTGTGGCAGGCCGCCCACCTGCGCCTTGTCGGTGCTCGCAAACTGCAGCGTCATCTTGATCTCCGCCTCATTGCTGTTGTCCCTGAAGTCCACCAGCAGCGGCGCCTGCACAGGAACGGGCCGTATCTCTGTTTCGATATGACTATGATGTTGCAGTTCACGAGCATCCGACAGCATCGTGAAGGGCACAGGGATGCCAGGCTTCACTAGTTGGGTGACGCCCACTGAACAGATCCCCTTTGCAGGCAGCAGACCTCGTTGTTGTCGGGCTTGATGAGCCCCTCCAGGAACTCCTTGTAGTCCTGCGTCCACCGCCGCACCGGCAGCTCCGTCACCTGCATCGTCCTCTCGTCCAGCTGCGCCAGGCAGCATGCACACCCTTCAGGCGCGGCCCGCTCGATCATGCCTGCCGGTGTGAAGCCTGTTCAACTCAACCAGGAGCATGGCGCTGCTCCGGTCCGAAGGCACCTGGTAGACGGTGCCGTTGATGGCGTAGGACTTGCCGGCCGTCTTGGAGTCGATCTCGTGGATCGTGCCCCGGAACCCCTGGGTGCAATGCAGAAGAGCATGCATGAGTGGGTGTTGGCAAGTCTCTCGGCAGCTGCGCTGACATGGTGCCTCGCCGCAATGTGCAGATAACCGTTATCTGTGCACACCTTGTACCAGGGCTGCATCGGTGTCATCGGCTGCCCATCCAGCAGCGCCTTGAGGTTGGCAACAATGTCGCGCGGGTTGTAGTTGGGGATGGTTGTGGACCATCCCGTGCCAATGCCCTCTGCGCCATTGATCAGCACCAGCGGCAGGACGGGCATGTACCTGCGGCCAGGGTCGGTGCTGCGTCAGCAGGTGCGGCTGCTATGCCGACACTGTGAATGCAGACTGACTATCAGGCTTGAATGCGCAGTCTCTGCCGTGCAGGCACAGCATGACCCGCGACCCATGCTGCATGTGTCATGTCAGCGAGGGGGTGCACACCACTCGGGCTCGATGTCCAGGCCCTCCTCGTTGAGGTACGTCAGCAGGCAGTCGTCGGCCTTGTTGAAGACGTGGCGCGCGAGCGGCGCCAGGCGCGTGAAGATGTATCGGGGGCTGCTGGCGTCCTTGCCGCCCGCCACCCGCGAGCCGAACTGGCCTGTGACAGCACCACGAGTTGCTCAGCGCACCGCCCAACTGGTCGCCGGGGATCTTTACCCCTGGTCCGCCCTGACGTCTGCAGGCGCAGCTCAAGATAGCTGCTGCTTTGCTGTCAGGAGGTCTGCAAGCGGGTTGGTCCCCTGCTGCTGACAGTGCGCATGGATCATACCTGAGGGCACCAGCAGGTTGATGTTGTTGCTGCCCACAAAGTCCTGGGCCAGGCCCACGATGGTCCCTGCCAGGCTGGCCTCGCCGTGGTGGTACGCCGCATGCTCAGACACATAGCCCGCCAGCTGCGCCACCTGCAGATTTTTGTGTAAGACTTGGTTAGGTAACGACCCCCGCTGGAAGCCTGGCCTGCATGCTGCTCCTGACATTCGCGTGGGATGTTGCCCCCCGGTGTTGCTGCCTCGAGTGGTTGCCTGTGCACAAATCATCAGGACAGGAGCTGGGCCTGCTCTGTCCATGTGTTGCTGCAGCGCACCTTGATGTCGTCCTTCAGGTTGCGCTTGAAGCAGCTGAACATGATCTTGCGCTGGCCGGGCTTGAGGCCGTCCACCATGCTGGGGATGGAGCGCTCCAGGTCCGCCCGAGAGAACAGGATCAGCTCCTGCACATGCAGTGACGCTCTGTTTGCAGTCAGCCACTGAAGTATTTTCATCTGTCATGTCACCTCTCAGCCCCGGAACCATTGTGCAAAACTGGTGTCATGCTGATGAGCGAAAAGCTATATAGGCTGATGCCAATGCGCCTGGGCAGCGGTAGCATTGCTGCTCAATACTGCTGCACGTGCGGCTGTGGCAGGCTGCTGCTCCAGGTCCTGCGGCTGCGCACCTTGTGCACGAAGTCGGAGTAGGTGATCTTGGCGGCGTCCGAGTCCAGGAAGGTGCCCGGCACGAAGTTGGACAGCCAGGTCTTGCGGTCCTCCACCGCCTTCTTGCTGAACGCCATCTGGATGGCGTCGCCGTCCGTCTCCCCTGCAAGTATACAGGCTCTGCTGTGATGCAATGTGACAGCGACTCATACCATCCAGGACTCAAGGGCTGTACTCAGTGCGGTGGGGTGTCTGATTGGTAGCATGCTGGCGCGCACCCTGCCACTCGAACTCCTTGCGGTGCTTGTCTATCTTCGAGAAGTACTCCCGTGCCTCATCCGTGTTGGACGTACCCAGCCCTTTGTAGTACTTGACCTGCACAGCAGTTGGAGTGCAAGCAGAATTTGTAGCTGGTTCACATAAACATATCCAAAAGGACTGTGAATGGACGTAGTCTGCTGGTGATGCCTGCTGCGCTTTTGACATGAGTACGACTGCACCTTCCAGCTCTCTGAGCCGGGCTTCTGCTTCCAGGCCTCGTACTGCGGCATGGTGTAGAACACCTCGGTGTTGTTCCCCTTGCGCGCCTGCACCCCATGACAGACATAGTGGTGCATGAGCGGAACTGCGGAATGTGGCAGCCTACGGTGTCAACATCACGAACAGAGTATGCTTTCAGGTGTGTGTGATGCCGGTTGATGGGTGTGACGCCCACCTTGACAATGGGGGTGATGAACTCGATGAGGAAGCCCGGGACCTTCAGCAGGCTGGGGTAGAAGTGGTGCATGAAGTTCATGAGCAGCCCTTTGATGTGCGAGCCATCGTGGTCCTGGTCCGTCATGATCATGATGTGGCCATACCGCAGCGATGTCGTGTCCTTATAGTCCTGTGGCAAAGTTGCTTCAGGTGGCTACAACCCTGTTGGACTGGCTGCAGTGCAGGCGTCTGGCGGGCATCATGCCATGCCCTGTAGCATGTCAGGCCTGGTCATGACAATGCACAAGCTCACCTTGCCGTGCTGCAGGCCCATGATCTGCTTGATGTTCTGGATCTCGGTGTTGTTGGTAATCTGCAGCGCGCTGGCATCTCGCACATTCAGCAGCTTGCCCCTGCAGGCATGAGGGTAGGCCACCGTGTTCAGCATTGCTTGGCCATATGCTTGTCCACACGAGCAGATTACAGCAAGTAGACGTGTGAAACAAACGGTTAGCTGGCCAATGACCGACCTGAGGGGGAAGACGCCGAAGCGGTCGCGGCCGACGACCGAGAGCCCCGCCACGGCCAGGGTCTTGGCGGAGTCGCCCTCTGTCAGGATGAGCGTGCAGTCCCTGGAGTGTTTTGTGCCCGCGTCATTGGCATCGTCCAGCTTGGCAATCCCTGCATCAGGTCATCATTGGGGGTATTGACAATTTTTTATGGAGGAGCGCCAGGTTTGGTAAGCACCCAGGCTGTGCAGCTGCCTGGCGCCCTCAGCGTCACAACAGCTGGCCGTGACCGGTTTTGCGTCCAACCAGCTGACGCACCAACAAGGCGGCTGCGTTTGGCACCGTCGCCTTTCTTGAGGCCCTTCTCCTCCTTGGACTTCGCAAAGGACAGCACCAGGTCCATCACGCCGCTGGCCGCAACCTGCGGTACTGGCAGGCGCATTATGCAAGGACAAGCATACAGCAAAGAGCCGCGTCCAGATGCAGAAGCCGTAGAGCTAATTTGATGCAAGACAACATGCAGCAGACTGCGCACCTGCTTCAGCAGCTTGTCGGACAGCTCGCACTTGGAGCCAAAGCTGGCGACCTTCAGCGTCAGCGTGTCCTTCGTCTGCAGTCCACGACCACAGCATCATCAGCACCCTGTGAATGGCGACGACTACTTGCATGGACATCAGCTTCCAAGCATCAGCACACTGCATCTGCCGGCAGAGGTACCTGCGAGTCGAAGGTGGGGTTGTTGATGCGAGCGTTGACGAATACACGCAGGTGGTTCTTGACCATGTACGGCTTGATGTTCGCCTTCTTGTTCTTCTTCAAGATAGCCTCCACCACATACCTATAGGAGACACAGGAGAGGGTAAATTACATGGCGATGATAATGTGCTGCAAAACGTGATGCCATACCAACGATGCTTCCATTCACTTCACTTCTGCAGGTGCGCACTTGCTGATCTGGTCAGTGACATAGTCGACATGCTTGCCACCATTGCTGGTGCAGATGGCATTGCAAAAGCTGACCTGGAGGCACACAAACCGAAGGTCAGCAGACGAGACCGCAACATGCAAGCCAATATGCTGTGCACAGGCCTGCTTTCCAGGACGCTGAACAATTCATGCCAGTGTGCCGCGTCTCACCTGCTGGAATGGGCCATCTGTCGGCGCAATGCACACCTCCCACCTGTCGTTCGGCTTTTCGTACAGACCCGCCTGCAGACATGGTTGACATGTGCACATGTGCCGCCAAGATCGCTCTCGGACATACAGCATCAGGTACTGCAGGCTGCCCCGGGCTTCTGTTCCCATCACAGGCTACCTTGGGGTCAGGGCCTAGGTACAGGCCGCAGTATGCCTTGAAGTCCTTCACCGGCACCTTGCTCCCGTTCCAGTGCACCTGCGCCCAGGAGAACATCACCTGACATGGCCAACACAGGTGCCCCAGGAGCATCAGCGCTGCGCCTCGTGCCGCCTGTGCTGGCGTGCAGTGATGTGCACACAGACCAGTGCAGCCCCACCTCGACCTTGCCGAGCACGCCCGCCATGTCGTACACACGCTTCCGCATGAGCGCCACCGTGTCGTCCTCCAGCTCATCCATGCCGAAGCGGAAGAGCTCAGGCGTGAAGCTGATCTGCAGCCGTGAGCACAGGGCTCTGCACCGGCCAGCCCTGTATGATTGACACACGCGGCCATGGAACGACAGCGGCCATGGAACGACAGCAAGTGGTGCTGACCTGGGTCCAGTTATGCTTGTCTTTGTTCTGGTCGGCCGCGCTCAGTCCCAGCTCCTTGATCTGCGGCGCATCAGCCTTGCCCATGTTCTCCCTGAAAACCTGCGGCATGAAGGAGAACATTTTGACAGATGCCCACAGCAACGTCCAGCCCAGGCTTTGATTGGGTTGTCATGAGGCAGAACGGCAGAAAGGCATGTCATGTCACTCGAATGCACATATGCATGTACCTGCTTGAAGCTGCGGTTGTTCTGGCGGCCATCACAAGTCTCCACCACAAACCTGCTCGAGTAGATGTTGGCCAGTTTGGCTCCGTAGCCATTGCGCCCACCAGTCGTCTGCAGCAAGCAGAGAGCGTGAAGTTTTCGATGCTGACGAATTTGCCGTCGTATATCTGTCAGTCTGCGCTGTTGGTTGAAGTGCTCGGTCGGGTGCTGTTGGTTTCACACATTGTAGCCGGTCTGCACCTTCTGCTCATTGTCGTCGTAGTTAGAGCCAGTCAGCAGCTCGCCGAAGATCATCTGCGGCACCCATGGCTCAATGCCCTTGTCTGCTGCTGAGTAGGCTGTGCCATCTGCGTCGCCGACCCTCCGCACAGGGATGCCGGGTCCGTTGTTCCAGACGCTGATGGTGCCGGCTGCCTGCAGTGGCTTGATAGGCACCGTCAGCTCGAGGTGCGCGTGGAGATCTGTTTGAAGTGGCAGAGATGGGCGACTGCCAAGTGCTTGCATACGGCTGCAGCTACGCGCACAGCAAAGATCACCTTGTCGACCACGACCTTCATCACGCTCATCGGTGTCGCTGAGCCCGGAGGGTTCCTCGCGCTGTGATCGGCGGCATTGACCAACACCTCGTCGAAGATCTTGTACAGGCCCGGCGCAAAGTCGATGGTGCGCTGCACCATCGCCTCGCCGTCATGCACCCACATCGCCTGCTGCTGCTTCTCCAGCACGCCCACATACATGTCGGGCCGCTTGAGCACATGCTCGATCTGCGACATCTTCTGGTACACATCCTTGACCCTGTGCTCGCCATCTGTCGCAGGCACGTTGCCTGCGCTGCTGTTGGGCACCAGCGGAGCACGCGCGGGCGCCTTGGGCTTTGCCTTTGCTTTGGTCGCCTGCTGCATGTTGGCACACAAAAAGGTCTCATGCAATCGGGAAACCTGCTAATGATCGCGGCTGCGCTTCTTTGCACCTCTGACAACCAGGAACATGCTGCAGCAAGTGTCACCTTGGCTGCCTGGGCCGCAGGCGCCGTGGCAACGTCCTCCATGCTGCTGCTGCCAACCCGACTCCTAACTCTAGTGCAATCAGAGGAACTCCGCTGGCCCTACTGACCGCGTAGATCCCACTGCATCGAAGCGATGACAGCAGGCGGACGCGTCGTATTACGCAAGGCAAACGGCAATGAGGCAGTGCCTTGCTCGCATGCACTGCATTTCATGCACAGCTGCAGACAGCTGCAAATGCTTCGCATGCTTCGTCGACTGAAAGCCCTAGTCCGTAGCCCACCCTGCAGCACAGAAAGGTTCGACAGTGTGGGCACAGCACGCCGGGGGACGCTTGGCGCATACCTACACCTCACAACGCCATCCATACCAGTAGAGCTGTGTCTGGTGCCGGCAGTCCTGACGCAATCGGGGTGTTGTGTTGGTGCATTCTGTGCACTGATTGGTCCAAGGCACAAGGTGCAGCAGCCAGAGGGCAGCCCGGTGATTGGGTGCTGACAGTCAGTTACTCTATCAAGGCATGCGGCGCTCATTCCAGTTGCTTCGAGCCCTGCAAAATCACCATCTGCTTGCGACGGTTCATGTGTCGGAGCCGCTGAGCACATGCAGGCATGCGTGTGCAACGCTGCCAGGGCTCAGCGGTCTCGCAGAACGATTCGAAGGTCACCCTGTGCTGGCAGCGGGCGGCAGCGCGCAGCTGTCCACGGCGCAGCCATGGTTGGCATGGTCGCCCGCAGCAGCGACGCTGCTGAGGGAACCATCCTCGCAGCAGAGGGCGTTCGCCAGCAGGCCCAGCAAACCACCGCGCAACAAGCGAGCACTCGCTGCGGTTGAACGGCAGCGTGCGCAGCAGTCGCGGCGCACGCCACCAGCGACATACGACGTCAACCCAGCGACTGTTAGTGACGCCCAGACTGGCTCTGAGGTTGTCCCCTCTGAGGCTGCACCGTCTGCTGTCGAGGTGCGAGGTGGCGATGCTTGACGGCAAGGTTTTGGTGATAAGCAACAACATCTGCATCGTGTTGCCGCCCTGCAGGCTCATGTATCACCTGGTGTCTGGCACTGCAGATCGCCAACGTTGTCGACCATCCAGCACTCGTTGTCACACGCAATATCGAATGGTGAGCAGGGCCGCTGCTGCGTGCCTGGTCTGACGGCGCTGAGATGCAGTGCAACGACTGAACCAGATACTTACTGGTGCTGTTAGTCTGCAGGGGCACGGTCATTCTTGGCTTCGAGCAATGCAACAAGTACACGGTCATGAACGAGAAAGGCAAGCCCTGTTCAGCATTCTGCTCTTGATGGGGAGAAGAAGGTCGTGCCCACGACAGCTGGCACGACCGCTGCTGAACAACATTTGCCAGCAAGCAAGTACCCAGTTCCTGACGACTTTCTGTGTGCTACAGGTGAAACTGTGGCGCTCCTAGCGGAGGATATGGGCGGCATGGGCACAGCTGTCGGGCGGCAGCTGCTGCGCAGGCGGCGGCCCTTCACGGCCACCATTTTGACCCCTGACGGCTCGCAGGTCATCTGCCGCGTGCGCCGGCCCTTCTACTTCATCAATGTGAGTTCGCCCCTTTGCGCGCTGCTGCATGACGCTGCGCTGTTGTGAACCCAGCATGCATGACAACATGCAGGTGATGCGGTTTTGAATCCAGGTCTTCGTTTATGTCCAAGTCACCCTGCACACGCTGTCTTGCGCCCTGCAAGCTACCTACGGTCACCCTCCACTGTGCAGAGCTCCATCATGATTGAGGATGGCACTGGTGCGGTCGTGGGGGAGGTCCACCAGAGGTGGCATCTGTGGAGGAGGAAGTACGATCTGTACCTGGGCAAGCGGCAGTTTGCAGCCATTGATGGCGGCCTCTTTGCCTGGGATTTTGTGCTGCGGGACGAGAGTGGCGGTGCGTGTCTCGCCCTTGTGGCCAAGAGTACAGCATGAGCTGACGCTGCAGTCCAATGTATGGATTGATAACCTGCAGCTGCAGCATGCTCCGATCGTGCTGCCGTGCTGCTTGACACCAGCCTGAGGTGTTGTCTGCTTTGCAGGCACCCTGGCGCTCATCGACCGCAACTTCCAGGGTTTTGGCAAGGAGCTGTTTACAGATGCAGGTGCTTACATATAAATCAGACCGCAGGCGGTGTTGACCTCATCCTTCCATTCTTGTCATCCCTCACAGGATGCTTCACGTTTCTGAAAAATGAGTGTTGACAACCTGCTGCCATGCAGGCAAGTACGTCATTCACTTTGGTGAGACGCCGGCGGCAGCTGCTGAGCACACTGCCAACACCATTGCAGCAGCGCACCCTGACAAGCCAAAACCACAGATCACGGGCCTGGCCAAGGCACGCAACGAGCTGGCCGTCATTCCGACTTCCACTGGTGACCAGCTGGTGAGCAGACCGTCAACTGCCTCTGATGACGGCAGGCACTCCTTACTACTGATATGCGTCCTGGTGTGAGGGCTGATCAGTTGCCTTGCGTCCTTCACTCTCACTGCTGCTGCGCTGCAGGATGTAGTTCGAGGCCTTGGGATCAGCGAGCGTACCGCCGTGCTTGCAGCAGCTGTGTCCATCGACTTCGACTAGTGCGTACTGCTCTTCCCTCCACAGACCAACACATGGATTTTGCCTGCTTCACAACAATCGTTGCCTTCTGACACCCGTGTTCGAGCAGAGGCTGAAACGATCTTGCTTGCTGCTCGCAGCTTCAGCCAGCACTCGCAGGGCTCGGGAATGATGCCATTTCTCATGCCGATGCCAATACCACCGGTATGTTCGTCTTCGGCAATACGTCACTACCGTGTCGCCATCCTGCAATTGAGCTGTACTGATGTTGGTGATAAGAGGCCTGACTGTTTGACGTGATGTGGCCCCGTCTCTGGTGCAGTACCCAGCAGAGGGTGGCGCGGAGCCGGATGGTTCAGAGGCTGGAGGCGAGGGAGGCGACGCCGTGGAGGGCCGCAGCTCATCAGAGGCCGGCGGCGGCGGCGCTGCAGCAGAGGGCGCAGCTGGCGCAGGTGCACTCTCTCTCGCGTCATGGAGGCGTGCTGTCAATGCTCCACTGTGCACAAGGTGCGGCCTGGAGAGAAAAGAGCGTCAGCAGGTTGCTAGGCATCTATCGTGTCTGGGACACCACCTCGATCGTGTGCTGCTGCACTGCACTGCAGGTGCAGGCGGTGCAGTGGGTGGCGCTGCCGGGGCAGAGGCTGGAGCCGCCACCGGCGGCGGCGAGGCAGCGGCAGACGGGGGCCTTGGCTCCGGTGGCTGGTGGGGCAGTGACGGCGGCGGCAGCGGCGGCTCTGCTGACAGCGGCGTCGGGGAGACCGACCTTGGCGGCGACGACTTTGATCTGGGAGACTCTGGTGACCTGGGTGGAGACCTGGCAGAGGACGGCGGCGGTCTGTGGGACACGCTGTCATCCGTGTGGGAGGGCATCTCGGACAACAGCTGACTGACGTTTTTCGGGCTGTGTTTGCTGGGATTGAAGTTGAGGTGTGGTTGCGGATATACTGCGATCCTGGGTGTACAGTATCAGAATGTGTGATTGATGCACAGCTCACAGGCCAATCATACACACGATGCTCACAGCTGTGCAATCCCCAAAACAGCAACACGAGCAATGTCAGTCTTTCCCACGTCTCATGAGTCCGCCTTCTTCTTTGACGCTCGCTTCTTCTTAGGCTTGTCGGGAGCATCGTCAGAACCCTCCTTTGCATCGGGAGCATCATCAGCGCCCTCCTTGGTGCCCGCTGTCTCACCATCCGGCTGCAATTACACACAGCATGTTAGATTTTTTGGCGACCTGCTGTAAATGACATCTGGCGGCAGGTTCCGCGTCCAGCAATTTGTATGGGCTGTACGGCACAGTCAAGGTTCACGTCAGCAGTTCACCTCCATGTGCATCTCTTCTGTGGCGGCCTGCTTCTTAACAGGCGACTCTGAGCGCATGCCACCAATGGGGTACCCATGCCGCTTGACGCTGCAGCACAAATCATTAGCAGTTTGCCAGCTTGTACACAGGTCCATGTGTTGGTGCACAGCTCCGCAGCGCGACAGGCAAGCTGCTCGCCAGCATGGATGTGCAGTAGAGGCGCCCATGGCGCAGAATTCTTCATAGCAGCGTTGGTTGCGGGAGCTCCGTCACACGGCTGCACCTGAAGTTGTCGCCGTAGCCGGCGTAGCGCTTGAGGCGGTCGGGCCGCCGCCGCTGGGGCTCCCGCACCACTGGCGTGAAACCCTGCTTCTCTGCAAATGCGACCGCCTCCTCCTTGGAGTGGAAGTTCAGCGCGGAGCGCGCAACGTGCTCCATCGGGTCGCCCGTCGACGTCCACCCGATCAGTGGGTTCTGCCACCTGCATGCATGGGTGACATACATGAGTTATGCACGCTTCCAGCATCTTGACACTTGCACCAGGATGTGGCATGTTCTACTCGCTTCCAATGCCGATGGATGGTGGTGCAGTACCTGGCAGATGCTGTACTCCGTGGTATGATGCATGCACAAGCATCATCCTTGTGCCCGACAGGGCTTCAATGAGGTGACGCACTTTTCCTGAACCTCGAACTCGATCTTCCAGGCGGGGCCCTTGGCCTTCAGGGTGGCCGTCTTCGACTGGCCCTGCTGGCTCGCTGTGCGTGCTGGTGCATAGATGTACGCCTGCAACAAGGCACTGCGTGTGGTCTGCGCACTCATGTCCAACAAGCATCAATGGCGCTGAATGCAGGACGTCACACACACGCCAAAGGCCCACGCCAATACTCATGAACAAAACCAGCATGCTGATGTAGCCCTTGATGTGACAAGGAAAGATGGTGGCACACTCACCATGCGGCCGGCGATCTCCATGGGCATGCCGCTGACCTGCCCGAACTCGCCGCGCTCACTGGGGTATGCATCGCCCTGCACCGCCGAGCCGTCCGGGAATAGCTTGCTGGCGTTGCCCACGCACCTGGCCTGCGCCGCTGGCGCTGCCAGCTGGCCCCAGAGCAGCGATGCGCCCCGCTGGGCACCCCTCGACAGCATACCTGACCTTGATGCACTCGGGTCACACAGGTGTTCGCGGGCAGCCCCAACCCCCTCCCCAGGAGCTCACGCCTACCGTCGTCAGTCGCAGCTACGATTGTGGAGAGTACCGTGCGAAGAGTTCTAAGGTGCAGCCAATCGCGTCCGGTGGAGAGCACCTGTGGTCCTGTGCTTCCAGCAGGCTGTCGCTGCTTCCCAGAGGCCTGCAGCCCTGCACTCGGCAACAGTCTCCTCTGGCAACCATCATTGCCATGCACCCTGCATTGTCAAGCTGCGTTACATGGCGCTTCGAATGGAAAGTAAGCTTGGGGGTGTGTCTCGCCAAACAAATTCGCTGACATCCCAGCAGAGTTTCATGCGGCGTACACCAAGCACGATATGTTGATGCAGTGCATGCTGCATGGATGACATTTGGTATGCATGAGGTACCTGACAATGATCAGTTATTGACCAAATAGCAATCATGTCAGCAGCGTTGCGCACTGCGCTTGGCAATGAGAGCGCCATGGCTCAGCTCACACAGAACGGCAGCGGAGTCCTGAACAACAGCAATGCCTCAGCTGCCGAGCTTGCTACCTACTATCTACATGCATCAGAGCAGAGGAATACCACTGGTGCCGGCGAAGATCCCGAGAACGTTGCACAAGCAATACTCATATTCTATGCGGTCCTGGTGAGCATGGCCAGCATGACAGCCTCCACTTGAACCGAACGAGAGCGTCTGTCTGGTGCAAGAGCCGCTGTGAAGCTCCCTGTTCAGAACCTCAAGGCACTGACAAAGCAGAACCGTTGATGGCATGCAGGTCATCATGATCATTGCTCAGAGCGCCCTGCTGTGGTGGAAGAAACGGCATAAACGATCGTATGAAGGGGTGAGTGGGGCATGAGAGCATGACTGTTGGCAGTGCAGAACAGCAAGGGCAAATGTACAGAGTTTCTTGCTGCACACAGAGGATTCGTTTGCTGACCTGTGTACTTGCTGCAGGTGACATTGATGGGCTTGTGGCTGTTTCCCAGCATCATCTCGTTCCAGCTGGGCTTCTGGAAGTTCTGCCTGGTCTGGGCGGTCTACACCGGGGTGGTTGGCTACCTCCTATCATTGTGCGTCAACCGGCGCCACATTGATCGGAACACTCCAAAGCTGGTGCGAGGTACTGTTGGCCGCGTCATGTAGCTGTTCCCTATTAGCAGCAGCAGATCCAGCCCTCAGTCGAGTGGAAGATGGGTAGTCCGACATATGTGCCTTCTCCACCGCAGGTGTACACATTCTTTCTGAGCAGCCACAAGTGCTGCGTGTTTTTGGGGGTGGCGGGGTACATTCTGGTGGTGGCGGAGGTCTTTGGGGCCGCGCCACTGCTGCGGTTGGTGCACCTGCCGCAGGCGACGTCCATTCTTGCACTGTGGTATGGGTGAGCTATGTGAAGCCTGTTGCCGACTGTCAATGAGCATGCTGTGAGGTCCACCGGCTGAGGTGCTGCACGCGATGGCGGCGTGTGGAGCTGCGTCTTGGCCCAGAAGACACCACCACGTTTTATGGCTGCAGATTATACTTTGGGGTTCTAGGCAGAGACTTTGCGGAGCTAGCTTCGGACCGAATGGTGAGGCTGAGTGTTTGGTATGCACAATGCTACCTGCTTTTTACCAGGTGTCTGGTTTGGCGGTTCTGAGCGCTTGCAGTGCACACGCACAGGCCGCGGTCATGGGCACCGCGCGGCAGCTGGGGGTGTCCATCAGCAACTGCGGGATCTGCGGCGGGGAGGTGCGGCCCCGTTCCAGCCGCTGCCAGCTGAGATGCTTCATCGCAGACGGGGATGCCACTTCGGATCTGAGTTTGTGACAGACTAGAGGAGACTCTGCTGCGCAGACATGTAAGAAACAAGTGTTCCCATATGTGCAGCTCGCGGATGCCCGCAGCCACATCAGCGGCGCCAGCGGGCCGGGTGCCAGCGTGCAGCTGCAGTGCAAGCATCTCTTTCATCCGCTGTGTATACGTGGCTGGACCATGGTCGGTGAGCCACCAATCCGTGGGGCTTGGGTCTGGTGCCTATCATACTGTTGACCACCAGCTTCTGCAGACGGGCGATCCTGCCAGCCGACCCATGCCTGGCATGTTTGTTGCAATTGGGCACCAGACAGCGGCTGCACTCTTGTCGACTGGCGCTGATGCTGCTGTTGCAGGTAAGAAGTCAGTGTGTCCAGTGTGTCTAGAGAAGGTGGACCTGCGGCACCTCTGGGCTGACCGGCCCTGGGAGACACGCAACATCTCCTGGTATGCATCGTCCTGCTCTCTGCCAAGATGCGCAGTGTCAGGCCCTTTGCCTGAAGAGCCTTCTGTTGCGCACCTGGTGAGGTCCTGGAGACAGCCCGTGCAAAGCTGTTTCTTTGGTCCTGCTGCAGGATACAGATGCTGGACGCCTTGCGGTACATGTGCTGCTGGTGCCCGCTGTTGCTGGTCGGTGAGCAAATGCATATGGCGCTCATACCTCTGAGGCGGACCGTGGTCTGCTTCCACATGTCTGCATCTACATGCCTTAGCATGTGAGCGACTGCAATAGAGACCTGTTCTCACCGACTGAGGTTTCAACGTTGTTGGTTTGCACAGGAGTGCACTTCGTTCTGAAGGAGCTGGGCATACAGCCGCACCCGCACCACGCGCAGGCCTTCAATGCAACACTAGCGAATGCATCCCTAGCTAGCATGGGGTCCCTCAACGATACCCTGACGATGCAGAATGGCAGCCATGCTGTGGGTCACCGAACGTTGCTGGCATGACGTGGTGATGTTGATGTTGAAGCATGGTTGGTGTTGATTCATGGAACGACTTACAACGGTGATACTTTCATCATCGACCACAGCCAAACAGGCTGAAAGAATCATGCATGGCAGCGCCACGCGCACAAACCACGGTTCATTGGCACAAGACCAATGTGCATCTTGGGCCGCAAATAGCTCAGGGATAATGTGTCTGTCGTAAGGGTTTGCAGTGGGAGCATCCTACGCGTGGGTGCTTACTGCACCATGGAACCCTGGACATCGATGACGAAGCGATAGTGCACGTCCGACTTGAGCATGCGCTGGTATGCCTCATTCACGTAGCTGGCCGGGACCTCCTCGATCTGCGAGCAACGCACCATTGGTTAGAATATACGTTGTGTGGTAACATGCCTGTAGACGACCCACAGAGACGCCACTGGCAACAGTGCACAGGTGTACACCACCGAAGACAAGAAGCCGGCGCAGCAGCTCACGTCGGAGGTGATGTTGTGCTCCCCGCAGAAGTCGAGCATCTCCTGCGTCTCCTTGATGCCGCCGATGAGGCTGCCGGCGACGCTCTTGCGGCCGAAGATGAGGGAGGACGTCGGCAGCTCCAGCGGGTGCGGCGGCACGCCCACCGTCACCAGCTTGCCGTCCAGCTTCAGCAGGCTCTGCAGCAGCGAACGCAAAAACGTTGATCATCCAAGCCTTTACAGGGGTTTGCCAGCACTGTCAGGATGCTGCAGACGGAACCCATGCCGCAACACTCCATCATCAGTTGCACACTCCGGTCACACACTGCATGCTCGGCAGCACCAAAACAAGGCACTGCTGCACGGTGCAACCAACCACAGCGGGGCAATGTATGCAAAGTACGTGCGTCCCAGCCGGGACGGCGCACCAGGTAGGCGGGCAGCGGGTGGTCAGCGGACACGGTGTCGATGATGCCGTCGAGGCTGTTGGCGATCGCCGCCATGGCGTCCTTGTCCTTGGACACCACAAAGTGGTCCGCGCCCAGCCGCTTGGTCGACTCCTCCCTGCAGCACGCAACGCTGCCACTCAACAGCCTGGTGGCGGCTTGGTCACGGGCGGCAGTGCAGTCAGCGTGATGGGTCTGATACCCCAGTTTGGCGAAGCACTCGAGACAGGCAGCTGCCGGCAGGCGCACACAGCACCCAGTGCCACACCCAGCGCCACGAAGTAGGTCCACCAACTGCTGGTGGGGACTCACCGCTTGGACTCCGAGGTGGACAGCACTGTGACCTCCAGGCCCATGGCCTTGCCAACCTTCACAGCCCTGCAGCACGTGTAACGGTGCATCCGGTCACATGCAGTCACTTGGATCTTGGTGACCAGGGTTGCATGGCCAGAATTGCCCGCTGCTCACACACGACCGCTGCCTGAGGGTCTGCTGACCAGTCATCAGGTTCGCACCAGCAAAACAGAGGTGTGGTTGATGTTCGTTGTGGCCGGACGCCAAAGAGGGTGGAAACCCTCAGCTTCACAGCAGCAACAGGTGAGCAGGGGCGCACATGTGCCCAAGGCCGCCCAGCCCCACGACGCCAAGCTTCATGCCCTTTTTGTCCAGGCCGTAATGCCGCAGCGGCGAGTAAACCTAACACCCAACGCACAACAAGTTCATCACACATGAGCAGGGGAACGTTCCCACACACCACAGCCTGAACCGTCATTTGTGACCATCCAAGCTTGTGGTCTGATGGTGTGAGCAGATCGAGGTGGTTGGCACTGCAGCGTCGGCAGCAACCCACCGTGATGCCGGCACACATCAGCGGCGCGGCGCCAGCCAGGGAGATGTTGTCGGGCACGCTCAGCACAAAATCCTGGTCGACGACCATGTGGCTCGAATATCCGCCCTGCGACAGGTGGGCAACACATCTTTGGAGGATTCAAGAGTAGCGCACTAAGAAGAGTGGTGAGAAGGGTAACCTCATCTGACAAAAGGTCTGTTTGAGATGCCCCAGCAGCTGCAGGTGCAAAGGGTTTGCTGCGGGCGCAGGCGGGCGGTGTGCATACCTTGGTGTGGGCGCCGTCCTCGCCCTGCTCGGCGCCGTTGTAGGTGAAGGTGCAGGGGCCGTCGCAGAACTGCTCCGCGTCCGCCTTGCACTGGTCGCACTCCCGGCAGCTGTCCACCATGCAGCCCACACCCACGCGGTCGCCCACCTGAAAATGCGCAGCACGGAGGCGTTTGTGACGGGCTTTGCCGCACGGCTTTTCTGCGGGTCTAGCAGGGTTGTTGTGAAGACTGTTGAACCACTGCAGGGGTGCGAGCAGCAAGCTTATGAGTAGGCATCGCTGCAGGCGCCTGGCGATTGGCTGCCAACCAATGCGCGATGTATGCAAAGGGTTGGTGAAGTGAGGCTCCGCAGGGAGCAAACGCCCAGGAAGTCTGTTTCATGCAAGGGAGACAACTGGAACGCCACCGCACCTTGAACTTGGAGACGCTGTCGCCGACCTCAGTCACGATGCCGGTGATCTCGTGGCCGGGCAGGCACGGGAACTTGGTGTTGCCCCACTCGTCGAGCACCTGGTGCAGGTCCGAGTGGCACATCCCGCAGTGCGCCACCTGCGGACCGAGACCACGGTCGATCACCCCTGTCGGCCAGGCCACCAACATGAAACGACGCAGCGCATTGTGCGCCGTGCGCAGGTGGCTCACACTGTCTGCACCGGGACAGGCAGTGGGCGGGGCATAGCAGCAAGCGCTGACCTGAATGTGGACGTCCTTGGCGCCAGGCAGGCGGCGGGTGAAGACATGCGGCTGCAGCTGGCCCTTCTTGTCGGGCGCCGCCATGCCAATGGCGCGGGTGCCATCGGGGTGCTCCTTCACCTGGCGCCACCAGAAATGTTTGCAGGTCAGCGGGCCTCGGGTGCAGCAAGGTATGACATGGCATGAGTCCTATTGGTGTGCTCCTGACCCAGCAACACCGCAGCAGCTGCAGGTCAGCAGTGCTGGCAGGCTAGCGGCTGTTACAGTGCAATGGTACGTGACTACCAGCAGCATGTGCAGCTTGGTGGGTGGTGTGGGTGGCACAGCCCTGATCAGGGGTGCAGTTAGGGTTCCCAAACATGCAGTGGGTGAGTTGGTGCGCTGCAGCACCTGCTCCACGCCCTCGAACTCCTTGCTCGGGGCCGTCTTGAAGGCGGCGATGACCTTGTCCCAGGCGACCTCGCCTGCACAGGAGTGCACACGATATCAGTAGGGACAGTCTGCTCACTTCACAGTCCACCACACACGGTCCATCATGCATGTGCTAGGTTGGCTCCTGAATACAGGAGGGGGGGCCCCAAAACAGCGCTGCTCGTCCTCAAGTCCCATGCACAGCATCATAGCGATGATGCATAAGCCCATGCTCCATCAGGTGCGGCAGCAAGTACAGAGCCAAAATCAAGTTGGAAGCGATCGGGATTGCGGGACCTTGCATACTGATCGTGGAGCAGTCGAAAATGGCGCGTGCAGCGAATGCACACGCGTAACAGGTGTGCCACTCACCCGATGCCTGTGTCACCTCCGCAGCCGCCTGCGCACTGCCATACCGCTTGGCCAGCTGCTCAAACTCCTGCACGGCAGCATGCAGAGCACATCTGCATGTAGCCTGTTATCAGGGTGTGTTGCTGTGCAAGTTACCGGGTTGCACAGCCACATTGGTGGTTGTGCGGACGCTGGCAGGACATGACTAAACCACATACAGCTTGTCAAAGACGTGCCCCTGACCAGCTGAAACGATCGACATTGCACCCAGGCATGAGAATATGGAGGAGGATGCGATGCGGTCACAGATTCGGGAGCGTTCAGGTATGCTGCACCAGCTGTGTGACGTCACGAAGCTGTGGCGAAATCATAGGCGTGAAGCTGGGTGACGGCGGAGGTATACACCAAAAACAAACGGTGATTCACCTCTGCGTTGAAGCCAGAGTTGCCGTGCAGAGCCTGGCAGTAGAGGGAGAAGGCTCGGGGGTCCTTGGCAATCTGCTCCTTTGTGGGAGTAGCAATCTGCACCATTGCGGCGAATGTTTGTGCAATCAAAGGCTACTTGAACCGCTACAGTGGCTGCGCTCGTTGTTATACTCTGATCGGACGTTTTCAAACAGACTGTAAGTTGCGCTTGTGGCGGTAGCGCGTCTCAAGCCGCAGAACAAGGCCTGTCGCGTAATAAGGGAGATGCAAGGGGCATCAATATTTCCAAGGGGTTTAGGAACTTCTCAGAGAAGGTCTCCACCGCCTGACACACAAGGCGCTGGAAGGCACACATATATTCGCTGCTCACAACCTCTGCAACTGCAGCCGCCCATGGCTGTCACAAGGTTTTGTCTTGTCTTGCTGCGAATCAACTGTCGCGACGCAAAGATCGTGCATCTCCGCAGCAATGACTCTGTGCTGGACTGCTGCCGCCTAGGAGATGCGCATGCCCTTCAGGGCATTGAGGGCTGATGCGGAGCGCGCGCCGCCGGGCGCCACGATGCGCTGCAGCTGCGCCCGGTGCTCGCCGCTCACGAACCGGTCGGGCACCGTGACCTGCAGGCATGCATGGGGGTCGATGAGATGGGATATCAAGCAGGCGCCAGACAGTGTGCCGCCCCCCAACCTGGCCTGAGCATCCCGAACCCTGGTCTGCTGGACCCGCAAAGCCGCAGGGCTCTATGCATCCAGCACCGAACCCTCTGCGCTGAGCAAGCCTGCACACGACAGGGGCTGCAGAGTGCGCATGCACACGTGCAGGAAGACAGGCAGCAGGGTGGGCAGCAGCACCGAACCCTCTGCGCTGGGCAAGCCTGCGCAAGAAAGGGGCTGCAGAGTGCGCATGCATGCATGCACGAAGACAGGCAGCAGGGTGGGCGGCAGCACCTGCAGGAGCGCCAGGTACTCGGAGGGCGTGAAGCGCCCGGGGCGGTCGGCCGCCACCTTCACCAGGCTGTCCGCCGAGTAGGTGAGCAGGGTGTAGTAGGTGCGCGCCCGCTCGAAGGCGCGCACCGCCTCGGGGCGGAAGGCGCCGCCCGCCGCCCCCGCCGCCGCCAGCCCCGGCTGCAGCACCGTCAGCTGCCGCACCATCTTCGCGACGCCGCCCGCGTTGATTTCCTGCACACGTTCGAGGATTGCATGTTCGTCGTTGCTGCAATGTGGTCTGAACCTCATTCGGGGCAGCACACCGCAGACGAACAGCACAGGTTGTTGCTGCGTAGGAAGCATGTTACATGGGGACAACCTCAGGCCGTGAACACGTGGCACGGCAGCGCAGCCGACCCACCCTGAGCTCGGGCAGCAGCCACATGGCGAGGCGCGCGGCCTGCGCCGCCAGGGTGCCGAACACGTAGGCGCGCTTGCCGGACGGCAGGTACGGGCTCAGCTCCTCCTCGGCCCGCGTTGCCGCCCTGTGCAGGAGCCAGGAACCCTGATCATGCCGCTTATCCCGCACTCTCAGACTACCTTGTGCAGCCCCACACAACAGCTGATTCTGCCATATGGTGCTGGCCAACTTGAATGATCACCTGGAGAAAGCGCCGATGCAGTCGTCCACCTCCCCTGCCGTGCCCTCCTCGCAGACGTACGACGACTTTGCCAGGTCCTGCACAGTTTAGCCACGATATCACTGGGCGTGGCAGCCAATCAACCGTCCTAAGCACATTCATATCTGCGTGCAGATCGAGCAGTGTGCTTGCATGCGATTGCAGGCAGCTGCCGTCCATGGCAAACTGTGAGCAACAGCAGAGACCTGGAGGTAGAAGACCAGGAGCAGGGTGAGCTCCAGGCGCAGGGCGCGGGCGGCGGTGCCGGCGGCGGCCCTGAAGCGGTCCAGCAGGTGCGCCAGCCCCTCCGTCAGCCCGGTGCCCTCGCCGCCGCGGCCCCGCCCCAGGTAATCCCCCTGCTCCAGGATATGTCAAGACCCTCTGACTGCGACACATATGCAAGTGCAAGTGCCGTGGACAGGGCCGGGGTGGTTGTTCTTGCATGGGGTGCGCACAGCACCATATGCATGAGGGCATTGCTTCGGGCCAGCTGCTGTTGCAAACAGTGTGATGCAAGGGCAGGGGCAAATGACGAGTGGACAGCTAGTGGACAGAGGTGTTGCACGGCCAAGGCTGTTCACCCACCTGGAGCTGCTGGCTGTTGTCCTGGTGGCGGCGGTCGCCAAAGCGCACGATGGCGTCCGCCACGAAGTCCAGGCTGTCGGCCAGCGCCCCCAGGGCGGCTAACCGCGCGCCTGAGTCGGGGCCCACCGCCAGCAGCGCCTCGGGCGTCACATTGCGCTCCTGCAGCAGCCGCGCCAGCACCTCCGCCTCCGCCTGCTCCCCACCGCCGGCAAAGCCTGCAGAAACACATGAGCGAACTCAGGAGCGGTCGAAAACAAAGATTTATGGGGGCCACCTGAGGGCAGGGCAGACTGGAGACTCTCGATCACAACTGGTGGCACTTGCCAGGCTGCCTGCCATTCAGTTGACATGCCAAAGGCGCAGCATTGCTACTGTGCAATGGGCTCCTCGCCTTCCACGGCATCCTTTCGCAAGGAGTTCCCACTCAACAAAGTCCCACCTGCGGTGACGACCTCCGTGACGAAGGCGTCGATGCTGTCGCCGGGGCGGCCGGCGAAGAACGCCACGGGGTCGCCCGCCAGGCTGGCCGCCGGCTCCGCGGCCATCAGGCGTGCCAGCGTGCTGTTGGCGACCAGACCCTGGACAGCGGACCCCGACAGCGTCGCCGCCATGTGCGCTTGGAAGGCGTCCAGCACACGTGCCAGCACCGACTCCGCCACACCTGCGCCGCTACGGCTTGAAGTCCGCATCTGTATGTCTGAACCTGTGAGGGGTGCTGCATCAGCCACCGCCGACATCAGCAGGGGCCCTGAGGGCTACTGCTCCAGAGCGTTGCCCTGTTGCACTGGACATGCCACCCGGTCCTACTGTGCAGCAGGCGTGGCGTGCTTCACAGCGCACGCCCATGCCGGGCCGGACTCACCAACGAGGTGCGTGGCGAAGGGCGCCAGGTGCGCGGCCCACAGCAGCAGGCTGGACAGCATGCGGTCGGCGGCCAGCGCCGCCGGCAGCAGCGGCCGGTCCGCCGCGTCCGAGTCGGCCGCCTGCCCTGCAGCGGCCCGCAGCCGCGCCCGAGGCTGGAAGGCCTCTGGATCCTCCAGCATCTTTGTGCAGCGGCCCCTAGAGCACAATGGCAACCCCTATGGTGCGCTGTTCCTCTGGATTGTCAGCAGCTGATGATGCGCCAGCTGCCAGCTGCCAGCTGCGTGGCGTATGCAGCTGTGCTTGAAGCGCAATCCTGCATTAGCAAGCACGAGCAGCTGGCATGGCAAGTGCCAAAGACCCACCTGAAGTCGACGTACACCTCGGGCAGGAACTCCTCCTGCACGAAGGTGTCCACGAAGCTGCGCAGCTGGCGCTGCCCGCTGGCCGGCGGGCCCCCCGGGCCCCCCGCCCTCAACCGCTCTCCGTCCTCCTCCCCCTGCCCCTCCCACATGTCGTCCAGCAGCTGCAGGCACAGAGCAGCAGGCGTCAGAACGATGACCACGCTGCATCAGCAGCGGCTGCTGGCAGAAGTCAATATATTGCTGTGCAAACGCAATATATTGTGGGTAGTTGTTGAGGCAGGACTACTGCTGAGGTTGCCAGGCCCAGGTCTCGCCTAGTATCCTCAGTGCAGCTCCCCGGTCAGTTGCACGGCTGAGACACGCACAGATGAGGTGGGACCAGCCAAGCACCTGGCCCACTGAGTCAGTAAAGGACACGATAGGGCGGTAGATGATGGGCGTGAGGTGCGCGCTGCCCGCTTGCCCACCCAACGCCTTCAGCAGCATCGCGCTTAGGTCCTGCGACTGCAGCATCATGCAGAGGACATCGTCCATGGCTAAATGTGCTGAGATGAGGCTTCAGGATCACAGCCTTGGTATGAGTGTGCTGAGGTTGGCATGCAGGAGCACGTTGCAGACATGCTGCACATGACAGTCGGACGACAGTCAGCGTATCAGGCCAGGTGCTCACATCGGAAAACCGGACGGACTGGTCGCGCCGCAGGGCGCTGACGCCACCCGCCACCTCAGCATCGAAGGAGAAGGTCAGCTTGCCGCCGTCCCGCGGCGCCATCACCCCATTGCGCCCCACCTGCCACCCGATGCCTGCAAGAGACCAGCAACAAAGACGGAAGTGAGAGCACACGACCAGCTGCAGAGCCGTCATGTCACGGAAGCTGCACTTGGTGCGCGCCAAAGCGCTCGGCGGTTCGAGTGTCTTGGGCAAGCTGACACGCCCACAGGCGATGTGCGCACCTGTGGCTGAGTGGGAGGCGGAGGCGGAGGCGCCCAGCAGCTCGGTGACGAGCCGCTGCAGCTCCTTCTGCATGCACTCCCAGGCGGCCTGCACCTCCAGGTGGGCCTGCGCAGGCGCGGCGTCGTGTGTCCTTTTCAGCATCCGACTGCCGAGGTGCAACCGCCCGTACAGATCCCAATTGAAGTGACATGAGTGTCATCGTGGTTGAGGTATGGTCGACACATGCAGGGCGTGCCACGGTTGTCCCACTAAGCAGGTTGTCAGCGATGCAGTCATGAACAATGCAGTTCTCCATACCTGCTGCTGAGTCATGGGCGCCTCGGCGACGCGGATGCCCTGCTCCCGCCGCTGCTCGAGCAGGAGCTCAAGCCCCGCGGACGCTGCTGCGGGCTTGGCGACCGCCAGCAGCCGCATGACGGCCAGCATGTTGCGCAGCACCTGCGTCGGAGCAGGGCACCAGCTTGTGACACACTCCCAGACCAAGGTGCTGAGCGGGGCGGGAGATGCCTTGCGTGCAGGCGGAAGCAACTGCCCAGGCAGTCAAGCATCCTGCGCAGGCTACCCTCTCAACTGCTCACAGATGTATGCAAATCAATGCGTTCAGCACCACTGTCACTCATGGATCCTTACCTGCTGGCACTCCTCGAACACATGCTGCAGGGCTGCCTGCGCTGCGAGCGTGACCTCCTCAGCGCCTGATGCGCCTTGGGTGTCCTCGATCTGCGCATTGCATGACAAGTGTGATCATTTGTAACAGACGTTTGATGTAAACCCGGCATGTACGGACGTTGCTGAAATGCCGTCAACGAGCCGAAGAAGCATCGACTCGGGTCATCTCACACCTGAGGGGCGGGCTCCACAGCCTCGACCGCCTGCATGATGACGCTGTGCATCTGCGTGGCGGCATGCCGCCTGATGGAGAGCGCCGCCTCTGACACGCCGCCAACCTGCAGGGCACCGTGATCAATGAACAGTGACACAAACTTCGGGACCTCGCACGCATGTCAGCAGCGCCGGGATGTAATGTGAGGAAGAACAATGCATCTGTTGAGCTGATGGTATAGCTGTGGCCAGTGAGCACCCACCGCAATCAGAGCGTCGACCAGAGCGGGCAGCGGGATGCCCGCAGCACTCCGTTGCGCGCCCTTCCCCCCGTCAGCGGCGGTCAGCGCCCTGTCGGCGGCTGCACCCCTGCCGCTGGCTGCTGCTGCCAGCGCACCTCCAGGCCGCCCAAATTGCACCTGTGAGTCACGATGCCACTGACGCTGACCTCCGAAGCAGCATAGCACCATGGCACGCCAGCCATGTGTGGGGTTGTTAAGCGCCAAAGGCAATGGGATTGCTGATGCATGATACGGACGTGGTCGTCCCGTGGTCCGGCCGCTATATTGACAGGTGAGCATGGACGTGCCTGCGAGGGGCGGCGGCCGATGACGAGGGAGGAGCGCCGCTGCTCGCCGCTGGCGGTGCGGCCGGGGCCCTGCCGCATGGAGGTGCGCGAGGCGCTGGGCGGGTGGCTGCCGGGGCCGCCCAGCCGCGAGGACGGCCGGCCGCCCAGCACGGCGCTGCCCCGCACGCCCGGCCGCTGCAGCCCGCTGCCCCTGTGCGGACAGCAGTCATCAGGGTTGGTCAGAACGTCTAGTGCAGGTGGTGTGCTGGGACAGGCTGCAAGTTTGGGGTGTGTGCCACCTTCCAAATGCGAGACTGAACGGTCCTGCAGCTGCTGCGATGGAGCATCGGATGGCTATGAGTGGGTTTATGCCCATTGTCACAAGCATGTTTGTTTACCCTCTGCTGTGCCCATCAATGCATGCTCAGCATCGCAAGACCCACCTCATGGAGTTGGCTGACGCTGTCCGCCGCATGTCCATGACCATGCTGTGCCGCGCCCGGTCCTTGGCGCTGCTGCTGCGGCCTGCAAGCAGTGTTCACATCAATCACCACACACACATTGCACATTGCAGACCTTCACGTAACACAGTCACCTGGTTGAGTCTTGCCACCACACAGCACCTAATGCAAGCTTGTCGGCAGTGCTGAGTCTCACCGACGAGCATGCCGGACTTGCGGGAGTCGAGCATCTGCGAGCGGCGGGATGCGATGAGCATCGAGCGCCGCGAGTCCAGCACCGTGGACTGCCGGCTGCGGGCGGGCGGCGCCTCCTGCGCTCCCGGCAGCTGTGGCACCTGCGTGTCACAGGAACACTGGTCCAGCAGCTGCTCGACCCGGCAGACGCCAGACCAGCGTGCATGGCACGCTGTCACGGCATCATGTCCTCGGACATGTGGTTTGCTGGCCAGTCCAACAGCAGCCCGGCCCCGTATTGGCCACTCGCCGCGCTAGTCACGATGCTTAGACGAGCACGAAGCATGCAGGGGGCGTGCCTCGTCCATGACGAGGGTGGCGGACAGCTCTGGCGTCTCGTCCTCGTCGGAGGAGCTGTCGGACGCCTCCCCGATGGCGGTGTGGTACACGCGGCGCTCCAGCTCGGCCACCACCGCCTGCAGCAGCACGTTGCGCCGCACGCCCATGTCCTTCTTCAGGTCCCGCAGCGCCCCGATCTGGGCATGTGCACACACGCATCACTGCCTGAGATGTCAGCACTTAAAGGCCTCTGCTCGCGTCATGCAGCAGCGCAGTGTGCCAAACGGCCATGTGCCTCTTGAGCGCCTCCATCGTGTCCCTTGGACCGGAGTCTATTGACCAGGAGCGAAGCGAATTGTGTCTGACATCTTGCGTGGCCTGATGTGTCAGACATTCTGCTGGCATGCAAAGGCACAACAACCAGGATCGCAGCCATCGACTGGGAAGAGTTCGTTCCACCTTGGACATCTCCTGGCGGGCCAGCCGGTTGCACCCCTCGAGCAGCAGCACCGCAGCCGCGGACCAGTCCTCTGCCTCCTCCTGCACGCCGACGAGTGGCGGTCACCATGCGGTCTCCCCTGCCTCCTCGGGAGCGGTGCGGTGACCTCGTACGAGTTGAGGGTTGGTGGTTGCGAGCCCTGAGCATGCATGCTACACCCAACTCGAGCCGGCACTGCGCATCTGCGCACCAGCTTCTGGATCCGGGGCGGGATGTCCACCAGCGTCTGCACATCCGCCAGCAGCGTGCACGTCTCGTCCAGCATCACACTGCGCCGCCACTGCATGTCCAGAACAGCAGCTCAGCTGCCCTCCTTCCCTGCTCTGTCAGGTCCAGATGTTACAGGCTCCTGCATGTGTGCATCTGGCTGCTGCGGCCGCCGCTGCACTGGTCGCACCTGCTGCTGCAGGGAGCGTGAAGTCGTGCCCAGCCGCCGCTTTGCATCCTCCAGATTCCGCTTTGTTGTCTCCACCTGGCGATCATGTAAGTGTCATATATTCTGACACCGCCACAGGCCTCAAAGCATTGATGCTGCACCCCACTGTTGCCTCAGCAGCAGCAGCATTGCACACGAGTCTGCACCGGACGACGCGATGTCACCTGTGCTTTCGTCTCAGCAAACAGCTGCAGGATCTGTGAGTAGTTGTGAATCGCTTTGTTGAAGCCATTGTGGTATGTCGCTACCACATCGTCCACCAAGCCATCTACAGTGACGAACTGCTGCCGCAGCTGCAGACAGAACAGACATGACCTTAAACCGGCCTCAGCATGAGCAGTGAGGTAGACTGGATGCATTACATGTTGCCAGGTGGTGGTAATCAGGGCCGCTGAGCCCGGTCTCCCAGGTCGCCCTCACCTCATCAAGTGCTGCCTCAGAGTCGACTGCGCCCAGCACCGTGAGCACGTGCTTGAGTGAATCAAATCGTCCGTCCTTGTATACAGCAGGAATCTGGTACAGCTCATCGTCGACCACATCCCAGTCAACACGGCGCTCTTCATCCGGCATCCCGCCTGTGCTGTTGCGGAGCTACAGCAGCACTCGGCTGCAGGAGGTGGGGCTGTCAGCACGCGCAGTCATTTTCCTTCCTGGAAGATCTCTCATCTTGCTCGCCAGGACGCCCACTGCGGTCGATGCCGCCCAAGCTGCTGTCACATGCTGCTGCCAGCAAGGCAAACTGAGCCTCAGTTGGTAGCTGCTGCCAGACCCTTGGTACCAGGCTCTCACAAGACACCAAGTAACATGCCCAATGACGACATCGTTCCTGATGCTGCCTGTCTTCGTAAGCGGTCAGTACAATCCAGTGGTAGTGATCATGACTTTCGATCGCTCAACACAAGTACACACACGTGTTGAGTACAGCTGACCACTGTCTGCAGATCATCGAACAACAAGGAATTGCGGGTGCGTTCCCACGGCATGCTTGCTTTCAGTTTGCAGATGATGACCATTGCACAGGTTTTGAGCTCGAAAACAACAGCTGGCGTGATCACTCTTGTCACGCGCTGATCTGCCCAGCATCGGTTCACCTGCAGACCAACTGGCATCCGCACTTCAGTCCACATACCGCGGCCGTGGGCGCGCAGCAGAGCAGTCACGGGCATCTGCAGTGGCTGCAGATCAAATTTGACCTGCGGCAGTGCATTGATGTTCCCTGCGCATGATGCCGGGTTGCTCGGACAGCACCAGCGATAGCGACTTCGATATCGTGTCATCCACAGTGCAGAGGCGCAGTCACAGGAAGATACTCCTGTCAGACAGCGAGTCCGACACGCCTCAAGCTGCGCACATGCAGCGGAGCGCAGGTGCCATTGGTCAGCATGTGCCCAGCACGCAGCCAGGGCCCACTGGGCATGCAAAGCGCCCTACTTCTGCAGAAAGGCAGATCTCGCCCACATCAGGACACCAGCGCGCCCTCTCGTTTGCCGCAGCAGCCAGGCTGCCGAGCCCGCACAGGGCACACCCTGCAGCTGCACAAGAACTGGCGGCCTGCTCGACAGGGCTGCGGCTTGACGCATCTGCAGCACTGCCAACACAGCCACAGAGCGGCACTAACAAGCCTTTCGTGCCCTGGCCAGACGCAACCAGCCCCAGAGTCAGCACCGCAGTCACCAGCGCTGATGGCAGCGACGTGGCAAAGGCACTACCCAGCGTGACGGCCTCCTGCCGCAGCATCAGCGACGGCACCAGCAGCGGCTGCCTCACCTTCAGCAGATCAGTGAGGAGAGGCGGCCAGCGGCTGGAGCTTAGTGACAGTGAGTCTGAACATGCCACCAGCAGCATGGCGATGGAAGCAAGCTCAGCAGCACGCTCAGCAGCTACAGCCATGCCTGCACAGGCAGTACGCCGTCTAAGCTTCGCAGGCCCAGAGTCGCCCACAATCCCGCCCAACAGCAAGCAGCCGGCGCAAGCATCGCAGCACAAGGCATCAGTACGCTGGGCGGACGCTCAGCCTCCACTGCCAGCTGCAAGCTTATGGACAGCGCTGCAGGGCCTACAGCTGGACGACCAGCCTGCACCGCCAGATGGCATCGTGGACCTTTGCACGAGCCCCCAGGCAGAGCAGCAGAGCAGCCCAGGTTCCCCTGAGATCGCATGGGCGGCCACATACACGCCGCGGCGGCGACTGGCCGTGCTGTCAGACGATGCGGAGTCAGATAGCGATCCTGCAGTTGTCGTGCACCCTGCAGCAGGGTATGCGTCGCCACCCAGCGGTGTGGCCAGTCCCAGTGCCTCTTCGGAGTCATTGACTGCCTGCGAGTTCCTGCCGACGCCCTGGCGATGCACGCCGCCATGGCAGTTCCCCGCCACCCGGCCCCAGCCGCGTGCGACACCAGCAACAGCGCCGGCTCGGCGGCAGCCGGCTCAGTTGACGGCGTCGCCTGCGACCCCAGCTGCTGCCATGCCTTCTGCTGTTCGAAGTCCTGCAGAACCAGGCCAGGTACTGATCGCTTGCCTTGCTCAGATGCGAACTGAATTGCTGTCCTGCTTGCACAATCAGGTGCATCCTGACTGCATCTTCAGCCACAGCTAATGAAGGCCTTGTCATCGTCACCTCAAGCCTACGTAGTACAGGCTGCCACCCCGCCGTGGATGTCAGGCTACAAGCGACCGGCAGAGCCGCCGCAGCCTGCCACCCGCCGCAACCTGGCAGCCGTTGAGGCGGCGGCAAAGCCAGCAGCACCGCGGCCACGCAGGGCGAGCGTGCTGCCACCGCCTGATATCATCACCCTCAGCAGCGACGAGGAGGCGGAGCACTCCGTGTTTGACACTCCTGACAGGTGAGATCTACTCTGAAGGTAGGGACACAGCAGTGTAATTCTAGAACTCAACAATGCTGCTGACTGCATGATCGGCCTGATCCAGTGATGTTGTGGCCTGCAAGGCTTCGTGCAAGTTTGTGCTCGACGTTGTGCGCAGGGACCTGCTTGTGCCGACAGACTGGGGCCAGGAGAACGAAGGGCCCGCAGCCATCGGTACACCTGCACGGCCTCTGCAACCACGCAACTTCTCCACTGCAAAGACTGCGCCGCGACCTGCAGGTCCCAAGCGATGGCCCATGTGCACTGACCGATGCATATGCACCATCACGTTCTTGGACTGGTTGAAGTGCATCACCTGACGTGGCACTTCCCTCTCGCAGGCCGCGGCAGCGCCATCACAGGCCAGAAGCCCACAGGGCAGGGGGCCAAGGTGCCGTTTGCCCGGCAGCGTGAGGCGCTGGCTGAGTCCCTGTACCGCCAGTGAGTTTTACAAGAGGTTGCGACGAGTTGTGGTGCAGAGCCACCGACCAATGTCAATGAAGTATCGCAGCCCCGTGGCACTGTGCATATGTTGGAGTGCACTGCTCCCTTGCAGGTACAATGCCAAGGTATTTGGCGGCCAGCTGCCGGCCGATCTGCAGATCACGTGGAGCAAGACGCTGTGCACAACAGCGGGCCTGACACACTATTCCCGCACCGCACCAGCCCAGGGAGGCGGCAGCTGGAAGTGCGCGGAAGCTTGCCTTTCTGCGCATGAATTGGATTGGCAGTTGCCCAATGATGTCACATGTGCTGTGCTGTCATTCGTCACCGATGCGCTGACACCCAGCACCTCAGCACAGTAGCGCAAATGTCTGACAGGAGCGATTCCACGATGTCTGACAGTTGAAGAATCCAGGGGCTGTGCATGGTGTTGCAGATACGTTGCGCGGGTAGAGCTCTCAGCCAAGGTGGTGGACCGTCTGGAGCGCCTTGAAGCAACCCTGGCGCACGAGCTGTGCCATGCCGCCTGCTGGGTGCTCAACCACAGCGCCAAACCACCGCATGGGCAGGTGCCTCGTGCAGCGGTACTGTCTGCTCGTTGCCAGTGAGCTGTGCCAGTGTGTCATGGGCTGTTGTTGCTTGCTGTCAAATCCAGCAGTAGCAACACTGTGCTGTGGTCCTCAGGCCTTCTACGGCTGGGCAGCAAAGTTTGGGCCGCACTTTCCGCATGTGCAAATCACCACGCGGCACAGTTACGAGATCCAGTATGCCTTCCGTTGGCAGTGCACCAATGCAGCGTGCGTCTTGTGTCCTCTTCATATTCATGTTTTGAGTCCCTGCGTCCTACATTGCTTGTTGCTGATTTACTGAATGTCGTTTCTGGCCCACGTCCACCTCGTGACGCCCGCCGCTGACGTGATGGCTTTCTGAGTAAAGCATTTGATGAAAACTGGCAGGTGTGGCAAGGTGTATGGGCGGCACTCCAACTCGCTGGACGTCAGCAAGAAGGTGTGTGGACGGTGCCGCGCGCGCCTGCAGCCGCTCGGCCGCTTCAGGGCGGACGGCACACCTGCCAGGGCGCGAGTCGCTTCTGCTTTCAGCCTCTTCGTCAAGGTGGTCATGCCAAGAAGCTGTCAAGACGGTCGGCAGCTGCCACACGATATATGCATGATGCACGTCCAATGCATGCGCCCCGCTGGCATGTGCATCTCCGGCATCAGGACGCCATGTGTTGCAGCTGCACCTCGGCAAAGCAGTGCTTCCACTGTGTGCAGGAAAACTTTGCCGCAGCAAAGGCAGCAGCCGGCGCACACACCCCACACCGAGACGTGATGAAGGCAGTGGCAGTGCTGTGGAAGCAGCAGAAGCAGCTCGGGCAGGCGCCAGAGGTTGCAACAACCACAGCCATAGCATAGGCACAGCATATGGGATGCGGCCACCTGCCTGCGGCAACTTGCTGAGGTGCACATCCAGTGCCAATGTGCCCGCAGGATCTGGCTGTCACAGGGTCTTCAGCAGCACTGCTTGCGTTTGTGCCTCGGGGGTACCAGTGAGCAGGCACCGTGAAGCTTTCTGTCTACCCCTCTGCAAGGAGCACTGGGCGACCTGTACCCAACCTGATGCCTGCACATCGGACCCACCCTACCAGCAGTCGCTGTGCATCACTCTCAAATGGTGCCGCAACAACACGCCGTCGCTGAAGCAAGCCGTTGCTGTGCCGGGGAAACAGCACACGATGATCGAGTGCTCAGTGCGCAAATTGACATGCCCGACATACCAAACGTGTCAGCCGTGCGCCGTTTGCTCAACACGAAGCCCAGCGCTGCAGTATGTCAACCAAGTTGTGTAATGTGACACAGCACGATGTACAGCCGCCGCAAGCATCATGTGCAGATGCCAATTGAGCAGCACCAGGGGCTGACCACAGGGTTTTGGGGCACAAGTCACACAGCGCAGTTGAGCGGGCCTTGGGCTTACATCACTCTTTACATTGTGGCACGCCGGTCCTGTTCGGCTCTGAATTTGGCAGAGTTCGCTTTGCGAGAGGGCGCATTGGCACAGGCCCAGGCTCTGCCGCCCGCGCTTTGGCGCACAGCACTGAGGTCAAACCAAAGGCTGTTCAGGGGCGTACATCAGCAGATCACGGGCGCCCGCGCGCCGTTGGACTTGAGCAGCAGGCTCAGGCTGGCGGCAAGCAGCCTGCCAGCCGGCCTCGCGGCCGCCTGATATGAGCCTTGCAAGCTCGCTGAGTTCCGTGGGCTCTGTGGAGGGCTGTGGCGTCTGCGAGGAGCTAGCGACGCTGCCCGCCTCCAAGCGTCGCAAGCTGGAGGACTCACAGCACGAGCCGCTCAGCCCCGCGGCTCCGGATGCCTATGGGAGGGACGAGGAGGGTCAGGACAGTGTTACAGCCCAGGTGCAGCGACTGCTCGCGGTCATCAGCTCAGCATGCAGCGGTTTGAAACGGCCGGGGGAGGGCGCAGAGCGAGTTGCGCTGCGGCGAGCAGCGCACAGCCTGGCAGACCTCTCTAAAACAGAGGAGAATGTGGACATCATTGTTGCGGAGGGCGGCATCCAGGTCGTCGTGCCGCTGCTGTCCGTGTTTCAGCCGGACGAACCCCCCAACCTGCGGGAGTTTGTCGTGAACAGCAATGGCGGGGAGGAGATCGAGAAGGAGGCGTGCTTCGTGTTGGGTCTGCTGGCCATCAAGCCGGAGCACCAGCACGCCATCGCAGACAGGGGCGCCCTTCAGGGCCTGGTGGGCCTCCTGAAGCAGCATGTGCCGAGCCGCTGCCCGCCGGGGCCGGGCGCCAGCGTGGCACGGCGCGCTGCGGACGCCATCACCAACCTCGCGCACGAAAATGTGACGATCAAGTGCAAAGTGCGGGCCGAGGGGGGCGTGCCGCCGCTCGTGGCCCTGCTCGAGTCATTTGACGCCAAGGTGCAGCGGGCGGCGGCGGGCGCGCTGCGCACGCTGGCCTTCAAGAACGAGGAGAACAAGAACCTCATCGTGGAGTGCCAGGCGCTGCCGACGCTGATCCAGATGCTGCGCTCGGATGATGTGGGCATCCACTACGAGGCGGTCGGCGTGATCGGCAACCTGGTGCACTCCAGCCAGCACATCAAGAAGACTGTGCTCCTGGAGGGCGCACTGCAGCCCGTCATTGGGCTGCTGAGCAGCAAGTGCACAGAGAGCCAGCGGGAGGCGGCGCTGCTGCTTGGCCAGTTTGCCACCACCACAGATGACTACAAGGCGAGAATTGTGCAGCGCGGGGCGGTGCCGCCCCTGATTGCGATGCTCGGGCAGGGCGATACACAGCTTCGGGAAATGGCAGCCTTCGCTTTGGGTCGCCTTGCGCAGAACGCTGACAACCAGGCCGGCATCGTGCAGGCCGGGGGACTGCGGCCGCTGATGGACCTGCTCGAGAGCCGGAATGGGAATCTGCAGCACAATGCAGCCTTTGCACTGTATGGCCTGGCAGACAATGAGGACAACATAGCCGACATTGTGCGCGATGGCGGCGTGCAGCGGCTGCAGCGGGCGGACCTGATTGTGCAAGCGTCCAAGGACTGCGTGCAGAAGACCATCAAGCGATTGGAGGAGAAGATCACAGGCAAGGTGCTGCACCAGATACTGTACGCGATGTACTCATCAGACCGCGCGGTGCAGCAGCGCGTGGCCACAGCCCTGGCGCGCCTCGCCGCCACCGCCGACCTCAAGACGGCCTTTGTAGACCGGCGCGGGCTGCAGGTCCTGGTGGACATGCTGACGGATGCCAAGTCCGAGGAGCTGCAGCAGGAGGCTGCAGGCGCGCTGTTCGAGTTGGCCAAGAAGGCCAATGCCACAGGGGATCTGCCGGAGCTCGAGCAGCCGGGGCGCAATGTGTTCCTGGGGGAGCAATACGTCAACAACCCCACGCTGTCCGACGTCACCTTCCTCGTGCAGGACCGCAAGTTTTATGCGCACCGCATCGCACTGCTTGCATCCAGCGAGTGCTTCCGCGCCATGTTCGACGGGCACTACAAGGAGAAGCAGGCCTCCGTCATCCCCATCCCCAACATCCGCTTCTGCGTGTTCGAGCGCATGATGCGCTGCATCTATACAGGCAAGGTGGAGGTACCCGGCGACATTGCAGAGGAGCTGCTGCAGGCGGCCGACCAGTACATGCTGGAGGGCCTCAAGCGCCTGTGCGAGGTTGCCATTGCCCGCACGCTGTCAGCCGACTCCCTCCCAGCCGCCCAGGAGCTGGCGGAGAACTATGACGCGCCTCAGCTGGGCAAGGCCTGCGCCCTGTATGCCCTGGAGCACTTTGAGGGCGTCGCGGCTGCGGCGGCCACTGCACAGGCGGGCGGCTTCGACTCGCTGCTGCGGCGTATGGTGTCGGTCCTAGAGTCCAGCCTGACGGACACGCTTGTCGCCAATGCCATGGCACCGGCAGCGCCGCCAGCACCCGGGCCCACGATGTGATGTGGGCTCGGCACAGGAGCTCAGCAGCAGCGGGAGGACGTGCAGGATGATGGACTTAGCGGAGCAGTTACAGGATGACCTGAAGTATGCGCTTGTGATTTCCAGGACATCAGATCAGACGAACTCTGCATGACAATGGGTTTCATGATGGAAGCACATTTCATAAAGGGCAGCCTCCACAGCATGACGAGGCAGACTCCACAACATGTAAGCAGTCTCAGATACAAACAATCCCAAACACATTTGACAGGCGTGCTACATTATCAGGAATGCTACGCTGTATGGCACATGGCATACTATGTGGCCTCTTGTGGATGGAGTAATGGAGTCGTGAGATTGTGAATGCAGTGAAGCTCGTGTGAGATTGAAGCTGCGCAGGAACACCATGCCACAGCAGTTAGAGTTCACATGTAAAGCATCGCCAATGAACAGGAGGCGAGAGCTCCCTTCCCTTCTTGTTCATCATCAACTGTCCCGCTTGTGAGCGTCAGGTCACACCACACCTTGGGGAGGTAACAGGGCTTGGCATGACCTAGTTCCCACGGCTGTATGGGTGGCTTTGTCAGCTTTCGTGGAAGGTCAAGGTCGTGCAGGCAACCAAGCATCGTTGTGTGCATCATCCGTGCGGAGAACAGCAAGCGAAAGAGAACATCGTAAATATGTTACAGCGATCATCAGCCAGTTGGAAGACGGCAGCATCGATATCCAACACTGCATGTGCACAGCTGCCAGCAGCGTAGCGCCTCAGATCGGCCGAACATATGTGACTATGCAGGTCGGTCTGCACGTGGTGCCGCATGCTCCACCCGCAAAATGAGGTTGTCGTACCCAAAGCCGTTGAGCTTCTCGATCGCCTTGTTGGCGTCATCCCTGCAGGACCAGACGACAGCAAATCATGGCAAGGTGCCAACAGATGTGCACAGCTGGTTCTATTCGCCACCAGCTGACTGCAACGATATGATATGCAAGCAGGAGTACCTGTACACGAAGTTGACGAAAGCAAAGCCCCGCGACTCGCCCGTCTCACGATCATATGCAATGTATATCCGCGAAATGGGGCCAAAGGCGCTGAACAGTTCCTGCAAGCACACAGCATCAGGATGTCAGCACATGCTTGCTCTCGTCCTGCCTATCCAAGTGTCGCAGGTGCATAAAGAACAGCCGTTTGATCTATCCCTCAGCCATATTTACAGCAGTAGGGCTGACACAGGATGTCCTGGGCTGCGCACCCGCAGGTCGTCCTCCCTTGTATCTTCTGACAAATTGGTAACCCGCACGCTGTTCTCCTCCCGCTTGTGCATGGAGTCGCCCATCGTCGCGCCACCGCCCGCTGCCCGTGCCCTGCACACACGCAGAGCAGCCGCTGTGACGCAGGCCGCATCGGACGGTCCAGGGAAAGATGCCAGATGACATGGCGAGCGTTGGACGATGCAGACAAGTGATGCAGATCCTCGCACGCTCTCGGCAGCAGGACTGGGTGCACATGCATGAACGCTGGGCTGCGGGTGCTGCCGGGCAGGGGGCGGAAAAAGCCGCACCGCACGGAGGGCGGCACGTAGCCGCCCTTGGCGCCGGCCTGGGGCAGGGCGCTGCCGCCGGCGCCGTCCTCCTCGGGCGGCTTCTCGCCCAGGGGGCCCAGCCCCCGCGCCGCCGCCAGCTGCCGCTCCATGCGCCGCCGGTACAGCATGTCCTTCAGGCTGCAGGCGCACGAGGAGGGGGGCGGTCAGCGGGTGCCGGACCACGCGGCAGTTCGTTGACACGCATGTGCCGATGCTCCTAGCTGCTGTGGATGCAGCATGTCAATGAGGGGAGCGCAAAGCTTGGGCAACAGTATGTGCACATGGTTGTGTGATGGCAGCACAGCCAGCTCACAGCAGCCAGCGAGCCAATGCAACCAAGAGTGCTTCCGCACACAAGCTGTACACGTTGACTTATCGAGCTGCTGGATGGGGCTAATGCACACCTGGTGCCGACTGCTGACTTGTCGCCCATGGCGAGGGCGGTGGCGACATCCACCGCTGTCTTCTTCTCCTCCTGCGTGCTCTTCTGCAGCCGCACGCGCTCGAAGGGGATGTCCTCCACAGCGCGCACCGTCACCGAGTCGTTGTCCGACTCCTTGAGCGCGTTGCCGAAGCGCTCCCACTTCCGCCGCTCCAGCTGTGACTGTTGCATGGACATGAGGGAGTGTTGAGAGGCGGCAGTGTGCCGGCAGGGTGTCAGGACAGAGGTGTGTGCAATGTGCAGTGGCTGTCTGTGCAGCACAGTCATCTTGTAGAGGCTGCACATGCACGTACTGGCAGGTGCAGATGCATGCTGCATATGCAGGCACTGCGACTGTGCACCGCAAGCATGCTGCGCCGGGTGCAGCCGCATCAGGCAACATGCGCAGGGCGCCCACCTTGTACACGCGCTTCTCGATGTTGGAGGTCTTGATGCGCGTGGTGACCTTTACGATCTCGCCCTTCTCATTCTTTTTGTATTCGACCACTGTCTTGACGCCCTTCGCGTCAGGCCCTGTCACTGAGCCCACTGGGATCTCGCGTTCCTCGTCGTCATCGAGTGTGTCGGCCCACCTAATCTTGGACGCCATGCTGGGCGAGCTGTGTTTACCAAGTGTTTAGCAGGCCTGCTTTCAGATGTTCAGACCCTTGCAGTCTGGGGGATTTCGGATGACTTGCTAATCCAATGCAAGACTGCAGCGCCGCTCCTATCCTGTTGCAAGACAACCCCAAGCAGCGAAAAGGGTATGTGCAAGTGCTAGAGACAAGGTGCAGACGCACAACGACTCCACTGCCCGCTCGCTGTTGGCCAAGTCCAGGCATAGGCTCGGCGGCCGGGTTTAGAGAAACACCCACTGCAGGGTGGGGCAACCTGAACCGACCTTCCTGCTTCCCTCAGATGGGCTCGTGGGCAGCTGGTCAGCACCCACATGCTGGCTATGTGCGACCCACCAAGTGCGGCATTTGATGTTTGACGTTCGCGATGTTGCCATCTAGCCCAGCACATTAGAAAAAAGCAGATGTCCACACATGTCGCAGCTGATTTTGCGCACTCATGCTCAAAATCATGTTACTGATTTGCTGATGCGCGGTTGCAACACACCTCTCTGCGCGCTCTCAGGCTGAAGCCAAGTTGCAATCCTGCTTATTGTTATCCAGCGCCTTCGACGAGATTGCTCAGTGCTCCAGCAAGCAGGAGAGCCACGGTTGACATGAGCAGTACAGCGCGGCCATAGCCCGCCATGACAGCTCAGGCGGGTCAGCAGGGAGCGGGCGTCAGCGGTGCACAAGATGAGGATCTCACCGGCTTTGGCGTGACCGCCATAGATGCAGAGGATGTGGAGCAGGATGTGTTGGCGCGGGTAACCACGCACAGCACTGCACCATACAGTACCCGAGCTCATGCTTTGTAATGCCTCACAGCTGTGCCAAGCTACGGCTGCAAGATGGTCAATGGATCCAAGCCAGCTTGACGCACAGACATGCATCTTCGTAGCGTGTTGCGTGTCTCGCCGCAGGCAGCGCATGCGGCGGCGCAGCCACAGACCAGCGAGTCCGAGGAGGCTGAGGAAGGTAAGACAGCGATGAGACCAGAGAATGTTATAGCACAACAATACACCGACTGATAGCGCAGACGCTGTTGCTGCTGCTGCATGGACGGGGTAAGCTTCCTGAGCGTGCACAGCATGCATAGCGTGCAGCGCCTCAAAAACCATGTGCTTGCATCAATACGCAGGCGAGCAGCAGGCGGCAGGCCCACGGGCGGAGCTGCAGGCGGTGAAACACGAGATGGCGGCCGTTGAGGACATTTTGCAGCGGCTCAATGAGGCTACCGGCGCAGCGCCGGCCCAGGGTGACGAGGATGCCTGGAGTGAGGACGAGGACTCTGCGCCGCCTCAGGCGCCAGCAGCGCAGCCAGCAGCTGCGGCTGGCGAGGCAGCGGGACCCAACGGCGAGGCGTCTGAGGGCTCAGCGGGCGCAGGGGATGGCGGCGGAGGCGGGAGTGCTGGCGAGCTGCAGCGTGTGGTCATGTCGAAGCGGCTGGCAGGCCTGCAGAGCCGGCAGCGCGAGCTGGAGGTGGGCTCTGTTCTAATTATCTGCTCGCCAGTTGCAGTGTGCAGAGCTTCCTGCCTGGCCTCCACTGCATCAGTCGGGGCCATCGCATCTGCTCGTCCTGTGCAGGCAGCAGTCCAGCGGGAAGAGGAAGCTGCTGCAGCAGGCGGTGCTGCAGCTGCAGGCAAGGACAGCGAGCCAACATCTGCAGCTGCAGCTTTGCCAGCAGCCTCAAGGGCGGCCCAGCTGGTCGAGGACGATGTGTTTGCATCGGCAGCAGCCAGGCGGCCTGCGCAGAGCCGCAGTACAGCAGCACGCGGCGGGAGCGGCGGCCTGGTCGAAACAGAGCGCGACCGCCTGATCCGTACGGTGAGCATCCGTGGCTTGGAAGGCTTGGCGACGCGCTCTGAAGTTGCACCTGTGCATCCCTATCGTCCTGCTACAGCAGATAGTGAGCTGACGTTGGTCCAAACCCGCTTTCCCGCTGCAGGGCGTCATCACGCCATTTGATCGGCTGGACGGCTTTGAGCGCACCATTGAGCGCGCTGCACGGCCCAGCAGCACCCGGCCCGGCCCCGCAGGTAGGGTTCATGCCAGCTGGCAGGATTCGACTGACCAGCTGGGCATGAGCACATGGAGGGCAATGCCGGCATCGGCTTTGATGCCCGGCGTCCCAGCTGGGTTGCTTTGGCGACGCAGGGCGCCCAGTGGACCCGGACTTTGCGGTCGTTGCGCAGCGCACCCGGGAGGAGCACGACGCCCGCCCCCGCTCCAAGCTTGTGGACCCGGCAGACCTGCCGCAACGGTTGGTTATGCTTTCACGTTTCGGGGTTTGCCTGACAGGCAGGGCCCCTGCCGCTAACAGCTCTGCAGGACAGGCGTCCCCTGCAGTGTTCTGGGATCTGGCTGCCAGCTGTGTGATGGCCACTGCGAGCTGGCAAATGGCGGTGTCTTGCAGGGAGCGGGGCGCACGGCGCATGGACGAGGCATTCTGGCGGGCGTCGGCGTCGGGGCACACGCGCAACGTGAAGAAGAAGCGGCGGGCGAACACGCTGCCGCGCGGTGCGGCCCGCAAGCGCCTGCGCAAGGCTGGCGCTGCTGCCAGGTGCCGTCATACCACTGTCTGACTCCATCACGAAGGCGCATTTCGATTAGGCTCCGCAGTCCACAGCAGCTGGTCAGCATGTGAGAGCTGTCATCCAGTGGTAGGTTCACTGTGTGTTCTGCTCATGCAGGCAGGATGATGTCGGCGGCAGCGGCAGCGACTCAGAGGCCGCCTCAGATGAGGAGGCCGAAGATATGGAGGTGGCGGATGAAGAGGACTATGCTGACCTGACAGGTGCCGGGCCTTCCTGAACACTTTTGCATCCTAGCTCTGCACTGCAAGCGTTGCCCTGCTGCTGTGCATGGCAGCTGTCTGTTGGAAGCAGACCGAACTCCATGCATAGTGATATCCTTGCAGGTGAGTATGATGATGCGGAACCAGTGGCCTACGAGAACCGGATGCAGGCGTATCGAGACTCGCACTCGACGCTGGCAATCTCCGATGAGTCAGAGGATGTGGTCTTCGAGGGCGGCTTCCGAGTGCCTGCCGCCATCTACAACCGGCTGTTCGACTACCAGAAGACAGGTACGGACGCTGAAGCACCATTGACAGAGCATTGGTGTCGTTCCCAACTGCAAGTGTCCTCCGATAGCAGTCGGTTAGACGATGCATTCCAGGAGCTGTGCAGCATTTGCATAAACAAGATCTCTCATGTCATCCCATAAGATTGTCACCTTGGTAAGCGCGGCTGCTAGCTGCTGTGCAGCGGAGGAACCACGTGGGTTTCAGGGTGTATCAACGTATTGCGGCGTGCAGGGGTGAAGTGGCTGTGGGAGCTGCACACGCAGCGCGCGGGCGGCATCATCGGCGACGAGATGGGGCTGGGCAAGACCATCCAGCTGGCGGCGTTCCTGGCAGGCCTCCACCGTGGCGGCCACTTCCGCCCCTCCCTCGTCGTGTGCCCCGCCACCGTGCTGCGCCAGGTGCGGCTGCTGCTGTGCTTTTCCACATCTGTGCGGTCGGCCGCCAGCTGTTCCTTGCAGTCCAGCTTCACGGGTACTGCCAGGTGCAAGCTGTGTGCAATGACGCACTCAGCCAACTGCGGCAATCAGTAGGCCGTGTCAAGCTTCACTTTGCGAGGCCTGGCAAACTTGAGCTTCACTCAGAGGTTCCGACTGCAACATCGCAGTGGCTACGGGAGCTGCGGGCGTGGTACCCGCCCTTCCGCGTCGTCATCCTGCACGACTCGGCGCGCTCCCAGCTCAGCGCCCGGCCCCCTCGCAAGTGCGCGCCCCTTCCGCCCGCTGCAATCCTGCTGCGGCACGTGTGCTCGTTGGGACGTGTTCCATTGACAGAGGGGTCTTGATGTGGCGCTGGGGTCTAGATGGTAATGACTCGGATAATGAAGTGTGTTGTGTGGGCTGCAGGGAGCTCATACAGGAGGTGGTCAACAGCGAGACAGGCATCCTGATCACGACGTACGAGCACCTGCGCCGGCAGCATGCAGACCTGTTGGATGTCAGGTAGAGTCACCCGCAGCTAACAGGCTCTCCTCGTAGGCTCAGAGCTATGCTGAGCAGATCGTTGCCGGGGATCTCTTACACCAGCATGATGTGTATGGCTTGCAATCACAGGTGGGGATATGCAGTCCTGGACGAGGGACACAGGATTCGCAACCCTGATGCCGACGTCACACTCATGGCCAAGCAGCTGCAGACAGTGCACAGGTGCGCATGTATTGCTCATTCCGCTATATGCATGGACGCAATTTGACACACCAAGTTCATCAACATTCAATTCCCATCACCACCACGAGGAATCAGGGGTTGACGAGGGCCTGCTTCTGCAGGATCATCATGACGGGCACCCCTGTGCAAAACAGGCTGCCAGAGCTTTGGTCGCTGTTCGACTTTGTCTTCCCGGGGAAGCTGGGCACCCTGCCCGTGTTCCAGACCCAGTTTGCGGTTCCGATCCAGATTGGCGGCTATGCAAACGCCTCCTCCATCCAGGTACTGCTGAGGAACACCACCATCAGTTCGCCTAGGGTGACGGCAGCACAGGCAGTGCACAGGAGATTGCGGTGATGGTGGTGGGGTGGTGACCTGCACGTTCGAGACGTAAACGTATCTAGCCGACTGGTCGCAGGTGTCTACAGCATACAAGTGCGCCGTAGTGCTGCGAGACCTGATCTCGCCCTACCTGCTGCGGCGCCGCAAGGTCGACATCGAGGCCGAGCTGCCCGAGAAGACGGAACAGGTGCCTGGGTGGCATGAGGCCATACGCCTGCTGCAGTGACCGTGTGTGACATAGTGCCATCACGCACACCAGATCAGCGATCTATGCAGGCCTGTGGGTGCTTCATTGGGACCATAGATGCTGAGATTCCTGCACTACATCCGTAAGAAATAGGGATAACGTGCTGCAGGTCCTGTTCTGCCGGCTGTCCACCGAGCAGCGGGAGCTGTACCGGGCGTACCTGGCATCCAAGGACGTGGAGGCCATCCTGGCGGGAGACCGCAACGCGCTGGCCGGCATCGATGTGCTGCGCAAGATCTGCAACCACCCCGACCTGCTGCAGGTGTGACATGCTTGCAGATGCGGCCCCATCTCGCGGCATGCCCTAGCACGGTGGACACAGGATGCAAGGACACGGTTTATGGTTATAGATGCCATCACATTGCTGCCACGAGACCATGCCTCGTGCATCCACTGCAGCGGACCACATGGGAGAATGCGGAGAGCTACGGCGCCGCCGAGCGGTCAGGGAAGCTGCAGGTCGTCACGAAGGTGCATGGGCAACATACGGCTGCCAACTCAATGCACCTCAATCCGCATGCATGCCGCCCCATGCTACTAAATAGCATGCTGCACTGGTCAGTCATGTTCCCCGGTCCTACTGACTGCTGTATCCCGGCGCATAGGTGCTGCGGGCTTGGCACTCGCAGGGCCATCGGGCCCTCGTCTTCACTCAGACCCAGCAGATGCTGGACATCGTGGAGAAGGCTGTCGCTGCTGAAGGTGGGTGGAGAACGCAGCATGTTTCCGGTAGGAAGCTGTGCCGTGAATTTAAGGGTGTCTGAACCTGACCCTTCTGAGCATCAACAGCTGGCACCGGCATCGCAGGAACATGGGAGCTGGCACACCCCCCAGGTGTAGACACATGTGAACGTACACGCTAGTATGTCATGTACAGGGTACAAGTACCACCGCATGGACGGGTCCACGGCCGTGGCCAGCCGGATGCGGCTGATGGACGACTTCAACGAGTCGCCCCGCACCTTTGCCTTCCTGCTGACCACCAAAGTGGGCGGCATCGGCGTCAACCTCACCGGCGCCAACAGGTGCCAATATCTGATTTGCCCCTGCATCATCCGCAGCGCCAACAATAGGGGCTGCTTGCCGCGCAGTCCTGTATGCCTCCTACTGCAGCACTGATGGATAGCTCACTAAACAGGACCGCTGCTTGTGTCGCCCCATCCTGCGTGGTGCCTTCTTCTGAACAGGCCCACACGCTGCCGAGTACGACTGCCACCAGCCACAAGAACACCGTAGACACCTGGCACGAACGACAATCACCTGACTGCAGGGTGCTGATCGTGGACCCGGACTGGAACCCGGCGACGGACATGCAGGCGCGGGAGCGGGCCTGGCGCATCGGGCAGCGCCGCCCCGTGACGGTGTACCGCCTCATCACCAGCGGCACCATCGAGGAGAAGGTGTACCACCGCCAGATCTACAAGCAGTTCCTCACCAACAAGGTGTGCGGCGCTGCGCATGTCTCGGCCTGCTGCACTTCTTCTGAGGTCCTACGCTTGATGGCTTGTATTCTGCGTTGCCATCTTTTCGTGGCCAGTCAGCTGCAATCTGCACCAGTGCGAAAGCATTGAGGCAGCTTGCTCAACTGCTGCTGAGCCCGATTGCTTTCGGATGGCCCTGCAGGTGCTGCAGGACCCGCGGCAGCGGCGCTTCTTCAAGGCCAAGGACATGTCGGACCTGTTCACCCTGGGCTCCGAGTATGCGGCCATGACCGAGACGTCCGCCATCTTTGCAGGTGCATGATACGATGATGTGTAGGCATGCAAAATCCTGTAGCAGGGCATGGTCCTGCTTGCAGGAGGCAGTCTACAAGGGTCGTGTGTGCAGCGGCCGCCGTGCTGTGCAGGGCTGAATGGCGATGTGGTGCCCGACGCACATGGCGGCACGCCAGCCGCAGCACAGCCCGAGGCGAGTGCAGTCAGGCCGCAGGCGAATGGAGCGGCAGGGGACGGCGCCACAGACGCGTGGGGAAGCCCTGTGGCGGCAGAGCCGGCAGTGGCCCGCGACGGCGACGGCGCCGCCGACGCGGATGAGCAGGCGGCAGGCGGCGCCCCAGGCGGCGGCCCCGGCGGCCACAGCAACCGCCAGGGCCGCAGGGCTCGGGCGGCCGCGTTCAGGGCCTCCAAGGCGCCGCCGCCGGTGCCGCCGGACGGCGACGCGCAGCTCCGGGGGCCGGAGCCGGCAGCAGCGGAAGCAGGTGCTGCCAGCAACACGGCTGTACGCATTAACATCCTTGAGCCCCACAGTATCAGTCGCTATTAAGGATATTGGGACTTCAGTTGTCGTTCTGTAGCGTGTGTGACAGTCCTCGCTATGTGCAGGCGCTGCCGGGGGCGAGGGGCATGATGATGCACGCATCCTGCGGGAGCTGTTCGACGGCACCGGCATCATGGGCGCCCTGGACCACAACAAGATCGAGGTGCGCAGTCGCGACTCTTCCTGTTGGCGATCATCAAGCTCTGAGCATGCTGCGGAGCGATGCCAGCTCGATGTTCCCGGCATGTGATTCACCTGGTTGTTGCACTGGGAGATGGGGGCCTGACGCCTCACCAACTGTTGTCAGAACGCCAGCTTCGAGTGTGCAAGAAGTCAGGCATAAGTAGCATTCCGGCCTTCATCTGCATGGAGACTGGCTGTGAGCTTGCATGCATGCAGATGCGGCGTGGCTTGCACCTCAGTTGCATATGCAGCAGAGGTTGCTTGGTTGCATGCAGGGCGCAAATGAGCCGGGCACCCGGGCAGCGGAGGTGGAGGCATCCCGCATCGCCAAGCGCGCCGCTGAGGCGCTGCGCCAGTCACGGGCAGCGGTGCAGGTGCACTGATGTCAGTTGTGGTGTCACCGCCAACGGCGTTAGCGCACTTCAGCCAGCCTGCGGCTGCTCTGGTCGAAGGCGAATCATAAACACATTGCAGTATGCGGTAGAGACACCGTAGCGATGCTCGTCGCTTGGTGCCGATCCCTGATCTGTGTCAACGCAGCGGTCAGCGATCAACGAGCCGACTTGGACGGGCCACAGCGGCGCGGCCGGTGCGCCAGCCGCAGCGGCGTCACCGCGGCCGCGCTTCGGCGCAGCAGCCAACCCAGCGATCCGCCGGCACCTCGTGTCCCCCGGCAGCACCGGCAGCCTGCAGTCAGCAGCAGCCAGCGGCGCCGGCGGCAGCTCGGACGCAGGCGGCAGGGACTCTCCCGGCGGCGGCAGCAGTGGGCAGCGGCGCTTTGGCGGCACCGGCATCGCCGGGTTCTCAGGTGCACACTGCGGCGCCTGAGACCGTGAGTCTCGGAAAGCATCACCTGCATTGGCTACACGCTGCTCGACTGCCTTTGGGCAGGTACGGCCACCATGGCATGCTGTGCAGGTAGGTGCTCTGCCTACTTGGGCCAGTGTCGAGGGTTGCTACTGATGTGGTGTGATGTGTCACAAACAGGTGGGACGGCGCTGCGTTCAGCAGACCTGCTGGCGCAGCTGCGGTCACGCAATGCCTCTGCAGCCGCCGCGGGGCTGTCTGAGGCGCAGGGCGACACAGACGACGCCGAGCAGGTGGGACAGCATGGATGGTGTTCTTTAGTTGCCAGCGCAGCGTGCTGCCATACTCGTTGGGCCTATGGCATTGCCGTGGAACCGAGGAGCGTTGTGAGATCGCCAAATGAACCGGCGCACAGTGCCCGAGTGTGTGAGGTGTGCTGGTCATGCATTTCACAGGTGCGGGAGGCTCAGGACCTGACGCAGGGGATCTGCGACTTCCTGGAGGCGAGGGGTGGCTCGGCGCCCACGCCCGACCTGATATCCCACTTTGGCGCCACCGTGTCGGCGGCCCGCATGGCGCTCTTCCGGCAGCTGCTGAAGCAGGTGCCGCACCAGACCCTCCGCGAAGCTTGCTCCATCTACTAGTGTGCCATCGATGCAGGCATGCTTGACAGGCAGTGATGGTACTCTTCAACAAGCGCAGGTGTCGAGCCTGAAGCGCGTCAATGGTGCCAAGGCGTGGGTCTTGAGTGACGCGTACAGAACGCAGCAGTAGAAGCCTGCTTTGCATTGATGCTACGCGCTTGCAACGCACGACCAGTGGTTGGTAGCTATAGCAACGCAAGCTGGCATTCCAGGTCACAGTGCAGGTGGAGCGCCGGGCCATATTCTTTTAAAGTGGCAACTGTGAAGTGACTGGTTCTGGTGGCACACAATGTTCAGAAACCCATTCCGTTGTGCAGTAGTGGTTTACTTATTACAGCTAGAGGTGAATGTTTACCGACTATTGATAGTTGTTTGGCATGTTGGATCTTGGATGAAGCTCAAGATGATCCTCGGATTCCCCAACGCACGTGCATGACGTCAGGTCCGGGACGATTGGCATCCTTGCGGACGCAGCTTCAGTGACGCACAGACATCATCTAGAGGTAGAGAAGATGTTGGTGAAAGCTCGTTCGTGGGCCGTTGCTTCACGTGTGCATCAGGCGTTCGCTTGACATCTGGTGCATGCGTTACATCCCGTACACTTTTGCAGAGTAGTCAACCTTTTGTCGCCTTTAAGATGCTCGAAGTTCAGTTAGTGCACCTGTGCTCATGAATGATGCTGCTCAACAGGGTTTGGTCACAGAGATTGTTGTTGCAAGTTATACATGAAGCAGCATCTGGAATGCGCTTCAGCTGAGCAACCGTATGAGCTATGCCATAGAAGTTAACTTGGAGAAGCGTGTAGAACGTGTAGAATAGAAGACTCAAGTGGTACCTTTGGAGCGAATGCTGTGAGCTCAAGCCCATCCTTCTTCAGGCATCAAACGACGCTGCAGCACACACCGCCAGATGTAAGCATCAAATACCAGCTTTGAGTAGCCGCAGCGGTTGGTTGCGTGCCCCAAAGCACTAGTCCGCGCAGCACCGCACTACAGTTTGCGACACTTGGTTTGGCAGGCAGCTCAGACATATCGCTGACTGTTTTACACAGCCCACACTGAGGGTGCACGCTCCAGGCCTGCAGCAGCGTGGGATCATCTTCTGCCCATCTGCAGCACTGACATGTCGATCAGCAGTCAGCCAGTCCAAAGCACAGACAGCACGCGCAGAAAAAGGTTGGACGCCACTAGGCAGCCGGCGATTGTAGCGGCAGAGTGAGGCTGTACAGCAACGGCCTTCCCGCTTGGGTGGACGCGGGACCTAGCTGATTGCCTATCAGCAGCGGCATGGTGACAGGCCGACAGCACAGCATACATGGTGCCAAGGTGTTGCACCTATTCACGGTCCTGCTGCTGTTGCTTTCATTCGCATCGACTCAGGCTGAGGGCACAAGCGCCAGCTTGCCAAAACTGTGGCATCTGGCCAACGATGTCACATACTTTGCAAAGACCGCAAACTTCACCCAGGTACGTAATGGCGATACAACAACCCAGCCAGCAGCTAAAGTTGTGTGATGCAGACTGCTTACAGCAGATGTACGAGTGCATGCATGTGCCAGCGCAGGCATCTACACAGTATGTAGCCTTGACGCTCAGCTTCGTGGGGATTCGCAGCATGAAAGATGCTACAGCAGATTTCGGCTACCGGCTGGTCAACACTGCAAACGCCACAGAGCTGAACTACCCCTTCTTTCTGGCTTCGTAAGTCCGTGGTGACCACCCTGTGGTGGCGGCGTGCCAACATCATGCAGTCACGCTCCAGGGCCCCCGCGCTGTGATGTGGCATCGAATTGATTGCAGCATCACCTAACAGCGACGGTCCTGGCACCGCAGACTGGAGCTTGCAGTTGCAGAGGCCGCGTGGCTGGATGCTTGGGTGGGAGTGGACTCGCCGGGTATCGAGATCTACTCCTGGGCCCAGGCGACAGATGGCAGGTGAGTGGTGCAACACTTAGCGGCCGTCTGTACAGCATGTGGCTCCAGAGCTGTGCTGCAGCTTGCGTGTGCTGTGGGCCAGGGCTGCGAGTTTGCGCCGGCGGACCCTGTGCTACCATGCCTTGATGGTTTGAGTCTCCTACTTGCAACAGCGGGGCGCAGGCGAGCCTGGGGGTATCCTGGATGGTGCTCCCGGCAGGCGCCCCACCATACCGCGGCAGCGTCAAGACCCTGCTGGCGCCAGAGTTCTTCAACACACTGAACAATGGCACCTTCGTTGGGAGCTACCTGCCGGCGCAGCGGCCAGCGATCGACTTCCCCGGCTATGGCGCAGCTGTGGCTGCTGCCGCCGCGCCAATCAAGCTGTGCATACAGAACTGCAACAGCTGTATGGGCCCGACCTGCCAGCCGCCACCACCTCCGCCCTCGCCGCCATCCCCGCCCAGCCCACCACCCTCGCCTCCACCACCACTCCCGCCCAGCCCACCACCTCCCCTGCCGCCGCCGCCCAGCCCGCCGCCACCATCGCCACCGCCGCCCAGCCCGCCGCCTCCTTCGCCACCACCGCCCAGCCCGCCGCCGCCATTGCCACCACCGCCCAGGTCCCCGCCGCCCAGTCCGCCACCGTCACCACCACCTCCCTCACCGCCCACCCCCAATCCGCCACCCTCATCACCGCCACCACTCAGCCCGCCGTCCCCCTCAGGCCCACCACCAAGCCCACCACCATCGCCGCCCCCATCCAGCCCGCCGCCACCACTCAGCCCGCCGCCCCCCTCAGGCCCACCACCAAGCCCACCACCTCCCTCGCCCCCGCCACCCAGCCCACCACCCCCCTCGCCCCCGCCACCCAGCCCACCACCCCCCTCGCCCCCGCCACCAGGCCCACCACCTCCCTCGCCGCCCCCACCCCGCCCGCCGCCCCCCTCGCCGCCCCCACCCAGTCCGCCGCCCCCCTCGCCCCCGCCACCAAGCCCGCCACCGCCATACCCGCCCCCCAGCCCATCGCCGCCGTCACCGCTGCCGCCCAGTCCGCCGCCTCCCTCGCCTCCGCCGCCGACCCCACCACCCCCTTTGCCGCCGCCTCCTCGACCGCCGCCTGCGCTGCCGCCCCCCTCCCCTCCGCTCTCTCCTCCGCCACCCTCACAAGCCGCAGCAGCTGCATCTGTGCTCGTCAGCCCCTCACCGCCTCAGCCGCCGCCGCCTCCTGGAGTCACACCGCTTGGGACACCCTTCCCAAAGCCTTGGCGCTTGATAGACTACATCACCCGCTTCGTGAAGACCGCAAACTTCACGCAGGTGCAACTTGCGCATCCCTTTGGCTTGCATGCTGGTCTGTAGCTCGGTGGCGGTGAGCATCGACATTGCTTGTCGACTTGAGATTACATTTCATTGGTGTCCAGGTCACATCTCAGCATGTAGAATTTGACATCAAGTTTGCAACGCTGCTGGTTATCAACGACACTGGCGCTGATGGCGGTCACCAGCTGTTCAACACCGCCAACAACACACAGCTCAACTACCCCTTGTTTTTGACATGGTATGTTCGTTGATGCCTTCTGCTGACCGGCACTGTTCCTAGATCTCGTTGCAAGTCTGAGTCCTTTAATCAGCATAGGCCAACTGGAGCATGCTCCGGCATAGCACAACACAGTATAAATGTGTCTGGACTGACATGTGCTACCATTGCAGGTTGGAGGTGGCCATCGCAAATGCTGCAATGCTCAGCAGCTGGGCAGGCATCGACACAGCGGGCATTGAGCTGATGTCCTGGGTACAGGCGACAGATGGCAGGTGCTGCGCTGCAACATGCCGTTGCTTGGTTTCACGCATGCATTACAGGACGGCTTTTATTGTATGCTTGGTGGTGACACATGCATGGGTCATCACATGTAAGCAGGGTCTGCACACTTGAAGCAAGATGCGAAGTGCCTGTTTGGTTTGGTTGCTCTGCAGTGGGGCGGTGGCCACATTTGGTGTCACTTGGCCGATCATCACTGCCGGGCGGGCGCCGTACACGGCCTCTGTGCGGACTGTGCTGGCGCCCGCACTTGCTGCGGTGCTGACCAATGGCACCTTCGTGACCGACACCCTCCCATCAGTGAAGCCCGCAGTCGATTTCGCAGCTTTTGGGCCATCTGTTGGCAATGTTCAGGGACCATTGCGCATATGCGTGATGAACTGTCCAGGCTGCCTGGGCTCGGCGTACTGCGCCTCCCTGCCACCGCCGCCGCCCCCAAACAGCCCGCCGCCACCGCCACCCAGCCCACCTCCGCCCTCGCCGCCACCGCCCAGCCCACCGCCGCCCTCGCCTCCACCACCAGCCCCACCGCCGCCCAGCCCGCCGCCTCCCTTACCGCCGCCCCTCTCTCCGCGGCCGCCCTCCCAACCGCCACCAATTCCACCGCCTCTTTCGCCAAACTTGCTGAGCCCTCCGCCATTCGGTCCGCCGCCTCCCTTGCCACCGCCGCCAGGCGTGCCCCCTGCCTCACCACCGCCACCCAGCCCGCCAGTCCCCTCACCGCCTTCGCCTAGTCCGCCACCTCCCCTGCCGCCTCCACCCACCTCGCCGCCGGCCGCTCCATCACCGTCATCTCCTCCACCACCCGACCAAGCTGCATCAGCTGCGTCGGCGCTCGACTTCACGTCAACATCTCCACCGCCGCCGCCGGGGGTGGCATCCCCCGGGACGCCTTTCCCGAAGCCCTGGCGCCTGTCGGATTATATCACCCTCTTCGTCAAGACTGCCAATACTACACAGGTGCTTGCATGCACCCTGCTGATTGCCCGTGCTTATGCATGTGGCGCAGGCGCACAATGCACCAGCAGCACCAACTGGCCCCATTGTCTTCGCATATGCTTGCAGGTCACATCACAGCATGTGGAGTTCGACATCACGCTTGCAACACTACTGGTCATAAATGTCACTGGCGCTGATGGTGGCTACCAGCTCTTCAACACTGCCAATGCCACGCAGCTCAACTACCCACTGTTCCTAACCTGGTGCGAAAGATTTCAGGCCAATGGTCACTGTGCACACTGCGCCTCCCGTATCAGGCTGGGCGTGTCACCCAGTCCACGGCACATACGCAGGCGCTCTGCGATACATGACATGTACCTGTGCAAGATTAGGTCCTGTTACGCAGGCTGGAGGTCGCCATTGCAGATGCTGCAGCGCTCGGTAACTGGGCGGGCGTCGACACCGCTGGCATCGAGCTGATGTCCTGGGCACAGGCAGCAGACGGCAGGTCAACTCCTGCGGTGTTACTCCGCTTGCATGCTTGCATCGCATTTGGTACGTAGCAGTTATTGGTGGGTAGCACGCATCCCACTGAGTGGTGCTCTCCTCAGGGACCCTCCGGTGCTTTGCAGGCCGGCAGAACTAACCTAGTGTCATTCTCTGGATCATGTGCAGTGGGGCAGTGGCCAAGTTTGGCGTGACCTGGCCTGTTGTGACCGCTGGGCAGCAGCCCTACAGCGCATCCGTGCGGACTGTGCTTGCACCAGCCTTCGCTGCGTCGCTCGCCAATGGCAGCTTCACGACCGCCAGCCTCCCGTCAGTGAAGACTGCTGTCGACTTTGCAAGTTTTGGGCCGTCTGTGGGCAGCATCCAGGGCCCGCTGCGCATCTGCGTGCTCAACTGCCCGGGCTGCCTGGGCTTGACCTACTGCGCAAGCCTGCCGCCGCCGCCGCCGCCCAACAGCCCGCCGCCGCCGCCCAGTCCCCCACCTCCCTCGCCGCCGCCGCTGCCGCCTCCCCCAAACCTACCGCCACCGCTGCCGCCGACTGGTTCTGGGAACGACACCTCTACGGCAGCAGCTGCTCCAACACAGCCATCGCCTCCGCCGCACCCGCCCATCATACCGTGGCGCCTCAACGTCACCTACGCTGCTGCCACCGGCAATGCCACAGCTGTGTTTGTCACGCATGTGGAGTTCAGCCTGGTGCGCATGTTTCCTTCATAACCCGTTCGGCTCTTTTGCAAACCATGAAGACCACTCACTGTTCAAGTGTACGATCCCAGCAGCAGATCTGACTGTCACAAGCCCTGCTGGCAGCGAACGTTAGATGCTGTTTGCACCAGGTGTTTCCATGGCTGCGCACAACGACTGTCAGCCATGGCAAGCCCAACATCACCGAGGCTAGTGGCACAGCAGTCGCCTACATTGACATCCTGGCAACGTGCGTGCTCTGCTCCACAGCAAGTTGGTGTATGTTAGTGCGCACGACCTTTGGGGCCAGGTGCTGGCCTGACACAAACCAGGTTTTGCGAATCACGAGCAACATCGTCAGGCAGCACATCTGGAGTCGAGGCTGCACACTATTGCAGATGTGCAGCATACGTCCGGCACTTGCTAAATCAACATGGTGCTCCTGGGTGCAAATCGCCTCAAGTGCACCATGGAGACATGCCACGTTGCTGTCGTCGTCTCACATTCCTGCCTCGGAATGTCGCAGGCTGGAGCTGGCGCTGGCGGATGTGGCGTGGCTGGACATGTGGTTCGGCGTCAACACGCCCGGCATCGAGGACCTCGCCTGGTTCCCGGACGCAAGCGGTGCGTGCAGCCTGTGGCGGTGCCTGAAGGGCACTTCGAAATTGATGCTGCCTGCAGCGCATCTCCAATCTAGCATTGTCTGCACACAGACCCGTGCAATACATATGCGCTGGCATGCAGTTGTCAGACAGCGATGCCAATGACCTCGCTGATGATGGACAAAGGGTCTGCACAGACTCACAATGCGATGTGACCCTGCTAGTCAATATGAGGTGATATATGAAACGAGAACTGCTGATCAGATCCTTCCATCACAGGAGCGGCACGTGTGAACTTTGGCGTGTACTACCTGCCGCCCACCGCTGGGCAGCTACTATACCGGCAGCCGCCGCCAGTCCTCGCACAGTACCTGCGCCAAAGCCTGTTGAACGGGACCTTCGTCAATACCAACCTCGTGCAACAGGTGCGCAGAGGCCATGTTGGGCCGCATATACATGTCATATGCGCAAGCCGGCGCTGCTGGTCAATCAGCACAGATTGGAGCTGTATCAACACGACTTGATATGATGGCTCTTGCGGCAGCCACATACGTACTATGACGTTGCAGGCATACTTATACGACTTCTCCCAGCACGGCGGCGTGCTGCTGGCTTCCGTTGATGACGCCAGCACCATCTGCGTCAGCAACTGCCCATCTCCACCCAGCGGACAGCCACTGCCGCCTCCCAGGCAATGCTGCTGTACCGCCATTGTGCTCACATAATAAGCATTGCTCCAAGCGGTGGACCTGCTGCCACATCGTGTTGCTGTGGATGCGTGTTGATGGTGTCAGCTGATAGAAGTACCTAGTATTTCCCCTGTACTGCACTGCACACTACTGCATGTTGTGCAGCAACATTCATGCCTTGCCCTGTATAGTATTATCAGGCATTGAGAGAGTCGCCTACCATGAAGTGACGTTGCTACATTTGTGTCCGTGCAGCCCACCGCCGCCGCCACCGCCACACCCCCGGCTGGTGCCATGGCACCTGAACGTAACATATGCATCCGACACTGGGAATGCTACAGCACTTTCAGCTCCGCAGCTCGCCTTCACACTCAGGTGCATAAACAGGCTTGCAACCTCGACCATTGGTTGTGTTGTACAACAGCATACGTACTCTCGTATGTTGGCAGGCTGGATGACTTGATGGGAGACTTTGCAGGGGTTCAGCTAGCCGGCCTCCTGCAGTGTTGTTGCGTACAGCTAGGCACAACCACATGTGATTGCGAGTCCTGCTCAGCATCAGCGAGCAGCCTTGAGCATACTGTGCTGCATGCCTGCTGATGCAGGTTTCCTGGCTTTGCGGTGACCAGCACAAGCAGCGCAGCGACCCTGACGCTCGTGTCGAACGGCACGGCTGTGAGCTACATCGACTTCATTGCAGCGTGCGCCGATGTACCCACGCGCAGCTGCTCACGATACCCATGGCTGTATACCCATGGCAACAGCCACCTTACATTGCCATACACAACGCCAGTCCCACGGTCGTAGTGATCCAGAATTGCATCGGTCATGACACCAGCGTCAGCTTTGCGAGGCTTGAATTCTTCGGCTATTCGCCACAGGCTCGAGCTGGCTGTCGCAGACGCCGGCTGGATCGACGTCTGGTTCGGCTTCAACACGCCCCGGATCGATCCCGTGGCTGTGTCACAGACGGTCGGCGGCGCTCAGCTGCTGATGACCGTCACCTACCTGCCGCTGACATGTGGGTTATGGCCACATCATGGGCGTAGTCCCTGCCCTGACTGTGCATCAGATGTGAACCGCCTGCTGCTGAATGAATCTCGAAAGGTGAGCGTGATTGGCACAGTCGACCCATCGTGCACACCTCCTTGCCCTGGTCATAGTGGCTTTGACAGGAAGGCAGGACCCGATGCATTCGGCTTCAGATGCACATCGCAGTCCAGACATGCATCTGCAGTGTACAGCCTCAGTACAGCTGCAGCATATCGCCGCCACCCGCTCATTGCATTGTCTTGCTGCATCACAGCACAGGAGGCTGCTGTGGTGCCCTGGCGGGCAGACCCAGCCGTGCTGGCTGGCTACGTGCGGCTGAACCTGCTAAACGGCAGCTTCGTCGGCCACTACCTGCCGCAGCAGGCGTACCTCGTTGACTTTGCAGGCATGCCGGCCTCTTCTACGTCACCAGTGCAGAGTCATGTTGGCACTCCTCAAACTGTGCACGAACCGATCGATCTTCGGTGATGCGACTGGAGTGCTTTGCTCTTCGGCACGTCTGGTTTTATGACAGGACATCCATTGAGCCGACCACCCTGCATGTGTGCTGCAGCCAATGGTGGGGTGTCAGTGGCAGATGCGGGCACGGTGCGCAGTGTCTGCTATGCGAACTGCCCGCCTGCAGCAACACCGCCTGTGCCTCCGCCGCTGCCCCCGCCGCCCGCTGCTGAGTGCGCCAGCATCGGTTGTCAGTCTGGCAGTAGCCCTCCTGTGGGTGAGACTTTGGACGTGGCAAGAATTGCTTGTGCCTGCCAGTTTTCTGCAGGCTCTGCAGATACAGCATTGAAAGTCAACTGCCCACGGCTGTTGCAAAGAGCCAGCTATGATGGACGAAAGACCGTTGCAACTGCCGAGTGTGGAACTGCACAGATGCTGGAGCGGCCAAGCCGCCACCAGCCTCCAGTCCACCGAAGGCAGCACCGCCGGCAGCGCAGCCCGCTGGGCCGCCAGCTGTTGTCAGCCCCACAGCCTCGCCCCCGACCACACAGGCAACTCTCAAGCGCATGGCAATTGTGGACCTGTCATCTGCTCTGCATGATCAACATCTGTGTGTAGAGGCGTGTGTGTAGGGTGGTCAGTCACACGCTGTATGTGCCCTGAGCGTCTGCGAGCTCCAGCAGGTGCCAAGCACCGCGGCGCCGACAGCAACGCCACCCGCCGCGGTACCTAATGCCCCGGCGGCGCTGCCCACGTCCACAGCTGGCCCCTCAGCAGCACCACCCAGTCCGTCTCCGCCGCCCGCCTCAGCGCCCACAGGCGCTGGACCTACAGCAGCACCCACCGGCAGCGGCAGCTCGTCTCCTATCCAGAGCGCTGCCCCAACTACTGCCCCAGGCGGCACACAACCACCGGCCCTGACACAGGCGCCCGCTTCATCGACACTGCAGCCCGGCGGACCAACAGCAGCGCCCACAGCCACCGGCACCACCGCCACGCCGACGAAGGCAACACCGCCGCCGCCGCCGCCGCTGCCGCCGGGGGACTCAGTGTCGGGGACCGCGCCAACAGCTGCTGGTGGCAGTCCAACAGCTGCGCCGGCTGCAACAGGGGACGCGGCGGCCTGGACGCTGCAGCCGACATATGCGCGCGACACTGGCAACAGCACTGGGGTCACGGTATTCTTACATCATCTGACATCTTACTCTCTAATGTCTCTTGCTTGGATTTTCCAGTGATTGTGGCATCGACCACACAGTACGAGAAGCTTCTCCACGACACCACGAAGGTGCCACAGCTGCGCTTCAGCATGGCATTTGACAGTGCGACGCTTGTCAGCGGGACGGCAGGCGCCACCCGCCGCCTGCTGTCAGCCTTCACCGCTGTGCAGGACAGCAATGGAGACGCCCCGCAGGACTTGCCCACCTTCAACCTCTGGTGCGTCTGCTGAACACTAGTGTTTTTGAGTTTTTGAGGCAAGGTCATATGCTGTAATGTGATACATTCAGAAGGTGAAGCTGTGTGATCCACCTGGCAGCAGCATACGACACCTGCCAGCACTTGTTGCTGTCCTCTGCCATGCAGGTTGTACCGGATCTTGGCGGCGGCCGCGGGGCTCGACGACTGGACCGGACCTGGGTCCCCCGGCATCCAGCAGCTGGCACTCCTGCCGACGTCTGCCCGCAGCGCACAGGCCGACATCGCCGTCGTCTGGGTGCCATCGTCAGATGGCTACGTTGCTCCGCCCAGCGAGCTGCTGGTGAGAATACAGCTGGACATTGCTGCAGTCATGTGGCCTTCATGCATGATGCCTTGCCTTGTCCGATGCATTGGCCATCTGAGCACTCAGGAGGTTGGGCAGCAAGTGCTCGGGCTGACGCTGTGAATATCACATTGGAGTGTAAGACGCACCAGATGCAGCCCCTGAATCTGTCTGCAGGCGCAGCTGCGGGAGCGGCTGATGGACGGCAGCTTCGTCAGCGACTGGCTGCCGGTCGCAAAGCCCTATGTCGACTTTGCGGCCTACGGGACACGCATGGCCTCGGTTGATGCGGCCAGCGAGGCGTGCTTCGCCAACTGTGCGCTGCCGCCACCATCGCCGCCCCCTGCCGTCAGCCCACCCCCCTTCCCGCCAGCGCCGCCTCGGCCGCCCCGTGCGAAATTGCTGTTGTCGGCTTGTCCTTCAACTGCCATACGCTCGACCATGCCAGCGTCCTCATGTCCGCCAACAGTCATATATGCGGTGCTCATATGAGCTCCCCACTTGACCGAGTGCGATGTGAGCATGTAAAGTCCTTGGACAGGGCCGCCAACTTCGCCGCCGCCGCCGCCGACCGCGCCCATCCCTCCAGCGCCAGTCCCCACAGATGGCAGCTCATTGGGTGCGCAACATAGATCATCTAGTGCCCTCGCTGTGGGGCTTTGAGGTTGACTCAGTCTCACTCTGACGCTCACTTGACGAGCTGACACCTAGTACCGCTGCTCCTGCACACTGCAGGCGCTTCCGCCCCAGGGCCGCCAGACCCCAATGTGCCATTTGACGAGAACGGCAACCCGCTGTTGGGCGCGCCCAACGACCTGCCGACCGCGCCGCCTGACGGCAGCTCGCTACAGCCCCCTGGCAGTGCGTCAAGTGCTGCAGGCGCAGGCGCAGGCCCGCCGCCACCGCCCCGGCATTTCAACCGGACTCCGGCGCCAACGCCGGAGCCAGTGCAGGTTGCCACAGCACCCTGAGGACTGGTTGCTGCACCTGCAGCCGTTTGCAACTGCTGTGACCCTGCACTTGCTCCTGCGGTTCATCCTACTGTGTGGTGACCAAGACCCAACCCAGCGTCTTTCAATCGTGCCCAGCAGCCAACGCCTGTACTTTGTGTTTTGCAGCTGGTGTTCGTGGCAAGCCTGACGAACTACAGTGTGGACGGCTTCAACCAGAGCGTCAGGGACGCCTACCTCCAGAGCATCAAGGTGTGTGCCGAGGTGTTTCTGACGACAACCTGAGGACCATCTGTAGGACGCTCCCCTCGGTTGCCGGTCATCTACGTGATATTCTCTAGGCCGATGACTGCAGGACGCCAATGCCCCCACAAACGTTGACATCGTCATCCTGGACGTGGCAGCGGCTCCCGGCGGCGGCGTTGCAGTGTCCACACGTGTGACTTTCCCCGAAGGCAGCGACAGCAGCGCACCAGCAGTGCGTGCCGTCACCTCGACGTGTAGCAGTAGTTGCAGCACCTGTTGACGGACCGTGCCACGTTGGCAGGCAGCATGCTTGCATGAGTGTTGAAACTTCTGGAAGACGGCCTCAGCATCGTCTTCTGCTGTGTGCAGGCGTTCCAGCAGCAGCTGCAGGCCGACCCTGGAGCGGTGTTCCCGCCCGCTGCCTTCAGCACCGCCACCATTTCTGGCGTCATGCTGTCCAGCTCAACATCGAGTGCGTGGAAGACACTACGCCATTCAGCACGCTCGATGACTTATGTTCTGAATGTGTCATGAACATGTGTGTCCCTCTCAAGTGGGCAGGCAGACGTCAGGGATCCTGCATGGTGCTGCAGGCACTGCTTCCCCTCCTCCTCAGCCGCCGCCTGCCACAGCTGTGCACAAGCGCGCTACAGTCAGTCCGGGAGGTATCGTAGGCATCGTGTTAGGGCTACTAGCACTGGTGGCGATCGCTGTCGCGGTGGGGTTGTGGTTGCGGCAAAAGCGGAAGCGGCAGGGGGCTGTGCATCAGCCCACCGACGTTGAGGACCGCTGGGCACCGCAGTGATATCAGAAGCACCGAGATCTACTTTCACGCGCATGAATCGCGCAACCGAACTGAGATATGAGCGCATCGAAGTCTGGAAGTCGTCAGACTGGGCCAGCATCTCAGATGCAACCGAAGGAATCGGCCCGACCGTCATCCGTCATGATGACTCGTCAGACTGGCTGCAGCGGCCTGCCGCCAGAACGCGATTCGCACATCTGCGCACTGTGTCACCACATATGAGTTAGAAGTAGCAGCGGGCTGCCAGTGAGCGTCGAGCTCAGCTTCACATCTCCCGTACATACAGCCACACGAGCTGGGTGCAGCGCCCCAACGCTGTCGCGGAGTCAAGTGTACATCAGCTGGCAGATCAGTGTGGATCGTGACCCTCAGACGGTTTGAGTGCGGATCTGCAAGCGCTAGCAGGGTTGTTGCTGCCTTGGGGTGCCCTGCCAGCTGGGTCAGTAGTCCAGCATCACAACGCAGCTTGTGCGAGTCCACCCTTGGCTGCGAGCTCGTGTGTTGGAATCAACTCCAATGGGGTGTGCCGGTTCGAAGCCGATGACGGCTTCATCCTACGACACGAAGCCGCAGCAGGCAGATGGGAATGGCCATCAGCCTGAACCGGCTGCTGCCAAGCCTGATGTGGAGCCCCCGCCGCCAGTTGCGCAGCCAAAGCAGCCCGAGCCTGACCCCCCAGCTCCGCCGACTCCGCCCCAAGCGCCCCCGATGCTGGCAGACACCAATGGACTGGACGCCCCTCACGAGCCCAAGCTGCGCACAGACATCGCAAGGATGACCACCGACAAGCAGGAGCCGGCTCATGAGGTGGAGGAAGACAGCGTGGTGATGGGCGACCTGCCGATGCTGCCCAAGAAGCAGCGCTCCTCCATCCGGCGCGCCACGCCGCAGGTGCAATCGATGTCAGGATCCATGAAGCGCACTTCCCGGGACAAGGTCACGCCCAGCAGCCGCTCCAGCTCCTTCGCCAGTGAGGCGATCAGCGAGTAGCCTCGGGATTGGCGCAGCCTAGCAGTGCATTGCGGTGAATCCGGCACCATTGCTTGGGATGGACCAGGGCCCGATCAGGAAGAGCAGCTGCATGGCCAACTGAGGCACCGGGGAAAAGGGCCAGCATATATAGGGATGTCCAAAGTTTTGAGGCTACTGATCATGAAGGGCTTTGGCGGCGTGCCAACCAAAACAACTTGATAATGTGGCGACCCTGCGACATCACCATGAGGCGACATGGCAATGCGCAGCTAGACAGACGTATGGTACAATTGGCGCCAACCATGCAGCTGTATAGACAGGAGCAGAAGCCAGCGGCCGGCTTTGGCAGAGCAACACACACGAGTGTACTCCTGTTCGACCACACGGCACGGGCAAAGGGCTTTGACGCCACAGCACGGTTGGCCTTCCTTTGCAACACGGCTGGGCTTCCGGTCTGGTTGCTTGCTGGCAACAAGATGCGGTTTTGCCGGGGTTGCAAGTTTGGCACTCTTCTTGCAGTTCGATGTCGACAACTCGACGACCTTGCACGCAACAGTGGCACAGTCTGTTAGGAATCACCCCAGACAACTACCGTAAGGTTTCTTTCGTCCACCTCGATACCATGAAGCACTGCTTGGCTGAAATGTGAGATCTATCAGACCCGGAGATCTACAGCCACCATCTTTGCGGCAATTGGGTGAAGGTGCTCCCGTGTTGCGTTGAAAGTATCCTGCACAACACCCACGACACCCTGATTGATATCATGACGAGTGTCTGATGAAGTCCGACAGTAGACAGCTGGCCTTCCTGCTGCAGATGCCGTGGCACCACCATGCAGAATTCAATGCCCATGGACATTCTGGACCGCGGCAGCCCGGCAAAGGGTGTGACTGCAGCACAACATGTCCTACTGACGCTTCGTGCTCTTTCTGACAGGGCTCACTCGCGCGAGCATGGCGCCCTGGGCGCCGCTGCCGTCCAGCGCTTTGTACAGCGGCCGCAGGTACTTCATGCGCCCCTGCTCTTTGAGGAACGCGACGGTCTGGTCGTGCACCGCCGTGTCGCCTGCAGCAGAGTGCATCACAGCCCATCAACATCACAGCAGCCTGCGGTCTGCACACATGCGCAGGGCTTCCTGTGCACCAGGCACGACTCCAGCTGCGACTGCCATGGGCAGCTACCCGATGCTGTGCATCGTGGTCTTTTCCAGAACTGCAACCTTTTCTGTGTCAACGGCAACAGCGCCATGATACCACATGGCTGACCTGCTTGCAGGCAGAGGCGGTACCAGCTGCCGCGAATCTCCGCGTTCTTGGAGGCGTCGAAGCCGTACACCGCCGCCATTGCGCGTGTTGTCTTCGGGTGCATCGGCTGCATCGCCCGGAACTCCAGCAGCTTGTCCTGCAAGCATGATGTATGTGTTTTGTGCGTGCAAAGCAAACTCGCTTCCGGTGCAAAACTGTGAATGTGCGCAGTTTACCAGTGCGTCCAGCACACCCGACACAATGCACAGCGTGCAGCATCACAGCATCCGAAGCAAAAGTCCCCTGCCCAAGTGGCTCACCAGGAAGAAGCAGACTTGCTCGGCGCCCCAGCCCTCGATGTCAGCAGCGGAGGCGTCGGGCGGGCCATTGCTGCCGATGGCCATGACATCGCATGTGTGCCACCTGCGACGGTGCAGGACGACCTCTTGCAATCTCACACTCCCCGCGAGCTGATGATGTCCTGTGTGTTTGTGCACAAGCACGATCTGGCGAAGGTGTCAGAGTCGTTGCAAGGAAGTACCGACAGGCGGACCTGCGGGCCAGGTCCTCTGCTGCCTGGCCCAAGCTGGAGTCGTACTCGTTCTTCACCGGCGGCATGCCTGCAGCGGAGGTGTGCAGCGCCATGTGCATGGGTTAGGTGAAGAGCCTGACACCGGTGTCAAGGCGGACCTGGGCGCTGGCTGCCCTGTAGAGGTCAGTGCTCTGAGTGGCTTGCGCACCAGGTTTGTAGTACCAAGTGTCCCAGTCGATGTCTTTTGTGGCTGGCACGTCCTGCAGAAAGTATCGCCCCATTGCTCTGCCTTGCCCGTACCACATATCCATAACATATGATGCAACATATGGACAGAGCTGTGTGCATCTGAGCAACACAAGCAGATGGTGAGTGTAGGTAGCAGGCTGGAGCACCTTGAAGTAGTCCATATAGTATTGCTTGAAGGTGTCGCTGTCGACATTCCCATGCGCAAATGTCCTCAGGTAATCCCGCATGAATGCCTCAAAAGGCTCGTCGCCCCCTGCCACGGTCTGCAGATAGTAAAGGAAGTAGAAGCCCTTCCTGCATGCACACCCTGAAGCAACCATCAGGTTGCGCACATTGAGAACTGCCGTGTGCAGAGCACATGCATTGCCCACGGACCATCTGGTGCTGTAAGACTAGTCATGTTTATCAACCCAGCCGCCCTGCGCACTCGTATGGAATGCGTGAGAAGGCGTCATCGGGGTCTCCTCCATTGGACAGGTCTGGGACCAGCCGTGTGTAGGGGTGATCAGCGCCTATAGTCTTCACCTGCATGCCAAGGCCACTTCTCCGCAAACATTGTTTGGACCATAGTGGAAGGTGCCAAACCCTGCCATGAGCATCTGACCCAATGTCCGACGAAGTCTGTTTATTTATGTCTAGTGTGCCAGGCAACGTGTGGCACATGCAACGGAAGGGCCGCTCACTGCATCCGCTAACGCTGTTGCGCCCTGCGAGGCGCCAAAGTAGAAGGCGGCCTTGCCCTCAATGCGGCCAATGGTCTTGCGTTCGAGAAACATGGTCCACCCTTGCGAGACGCAGCGCACACCGGTCACGCCCGTGTCATACTCGGGTTTGCGAGGACACAGCAGTGCCACGGGTCGAAGTGCCACACACGAGCAAGGTGCGTGAGGTCGGCAGAGTGTAGGGTTTGACAGTGTGCAACTCTTACCTTCGTTGAGCCAGAAGTCCTCCCACGAGGCACACGACACCAGATTACCGGTCCATGAGTGTGCAATCTGCACCAGACAAGCCACCATGTCAACAAGGCTGGCTGCTACTCAGACGGTCCTGCTGTCCTCTGTCCGTGAGTCAAGCACAGCCCTATACATGGAGCAGCAGCCCCAACAGCTTTCATTTTATGCGAACACTCACACATGATAACCTCGAAAATCATACCTCATGGCAGATGACTCGGTCTAGGCTGCGATCTCCCGCCAACAGTGTTGGTGTTACGAAAGTTATAACGGGGTTCTCCATGCCTGCAGGCAAAATGCAGCACAAGCTGGGAAGTAGGATATGAACATCAAGAGCAAGATCAATCACCCTCAAGCCAGGCAATGGTGCCAGCAAAGCAGCAAAGCTGCTGAAGCACCTCCGTACGGGAAGCTGGGTGGCAGCACCAGCAGGTTGTACTCTCCCCACACATAGTCTCCCGCCAGCTCGATAGCTGCAGCCAGCAGTAGTGCGACTGACATGCTATTGGCAGTGGGATACTTTGGCATGGGTAGCTGGCAAGCTGTAGGTGTTCTGCACGCAGTCTTGCAGACACGGATGTGTCTCTCCAAGCCAGCGACCGCTGCGCCAACCTGTCTGCAGGTAGCGGTGTGTGTTCTGGAACTCATACGCCGCGGCGTCCACCACGCTGGGCTCGCTCCAGACGCGGGACAGCGGCCCGATGCGCCGCTCATCCAGATCACCCACCGCGATTGCCAGCAGGTACGAGGGGATGGGCACCTGCACATCAGCGCAAACCACCATGAGCCCAACCAGTCGCTGTGGAATACTCTGTACCACTGCAACCAACCGCCGCGGGCAAACATGCCACTGCAGTCGAGTGCGTATGGGGAGCAGCACCCATTGACAGCTGTGGCGGTGGTCAGTGGCCGCACCTTCTGTTCGAACCTGAACTCCCTCACACCGCCGGATTGCTGCGGCTCGCCGACGGGCACCGCCGACATGAGCGCTGTCAGCTGTGCAGGCACCCGGACCCGGGCCGTGTACGTCGACTTGACTGCTGGCGTGTCCTGGCATGTCAAGCAGGCTCGGGTGACGGTACAATTCACCGTCTGCCTCCCATCCTGCAGGTGTCCTTCGTGCACTACAGGGCATGGTGCAAGGTGACAGGCATGACACTGCATCATACCTGGCATGGCACGAAGGACCGTGCATGGATTGCCTGGCACTGGCTGCACGCAGACAGCAAAGTGCTTTGTCAACTTCGGTCCCTCGTGCTGCTCGCAGTCTGCCTGCACGTGCGTGCATGCAGTGGGTGTTTGCACCTGAAGAGGTAGGGATGCTTCCCGCCCGCAGTCTGCGCTGGGTCTAGGAACTGCAGCGCTGTTGCGCCTGGCGATGTCTCCCACCTGCAGGGAGACATCACCTCATCTTGCCTGCTGTGCTCAGCATTCGACAAGATCACCATGCCTTGTGGTGACATGGCTCACTCTCGGCAGCTGCTCACTTGATGTTGATGCGCAGTGTTGCATCCTTGGCAAGCGGATGTGGCAACTCGATCGTCAATGCTGCGCCAAGTGCCTACGGTATGAAATGTCAATCATTCTGGTGTAAAATGGTACTGGCTGCCATGCGCAGATCAACCGGGGTGTACCCAACATTTTGTCGCTGAACCTACATCGCTATGCTCGCCCATGTGATGCTGCAGATGGGATCCATCCTCGGAGGTGATCTCATCGATCTTCAGGTCACGCGTGTCCAGCACCACGCTGCTGACGTTGTCGTCCAGGGCTTTCAGGGTGATCTGCGGGCAGGTCGAATCCAAGTAGTGCATTCACAGCACAGCATCGTGACATTCAGGCGGATCATTCCAACAGATTGAGCAGCCTCTGTCACCGTTGCTGCTCCGCTGATGGTCTTCAACTCGAAAGACACGTCCAGATCGAAGTCGTTATGCACGACCCTGATGGAGCGCGCATTGGCGTAGGACGAGTGCTCAAGCCTGCTGCCTTCCGCGGGAATCGTCATTTCAGCAGCACAGGAGATGCCAGTGTTGCGTTTGAGGTTGCTGACACTGCCTGCAGGTGCCACATCAGGTCTCCATGCAGGATGGCGCAGCGGTGTGCAATGTGGCACGGTGGCAGCCAGACAGCGGTTGCTCAGCTGAGCCCGACACAGTCTTTGAACGCACAGTGCTGAGGACCGTAGGGCATACCGCGTGGCTAACATCGGGCTATAAACCTCGGAAATGCTTGCCAACGGGACCATCGTGAGACCAGCTGAGCACCCCCTGCCCTGGAGTGAACATGACTGTGGGAGACCAAGGCAGACCAAGCCAAGCCACCTGCGCACCTTACAAGTCACAACCAATGATACAATTGTGTGCAAGTCCTCCTGACAAACGCTGAACACATGTATGTACAAGTCCAGAAGCATCGCTGCTGCTGTCAGCCGCTGCAGATCTTTCCAGATCAATCGGTTCCCAAGATTGCATCGCTGCAACCACACATCCTGCATCTTGCCAGCGCCGTGACGGGCACTCGTATATATGCTACAGCCTTGTACACACTACAGTGCCCTACGACACCTCCTCGAAGTCAGCTGGCGGCTTGCCGCAGGCGTGCAGCCCCAGGTAGGGCTCCCTGCAACAGCATGCAGATGCCGCTGTGAAGCTGCCCTGGGTGTGTGCATGGTGAGGTGATGAGCATGGCCGCCGTAACCTTTCAGTCGCATCTACAGACTGCTGCCAACATTGGAAAGCATCGTGGCGCACCGGCACAGCCAGCAGAACTCGTGACCACAGCCACCCAGGTTTTTGGGGCATTGCATGTACCTGCACCCAGCAAGCGCACCAACATCCAGTTAACAGCATGCAGTGGCATTTGCATGAACTCTGCAGAGCCCAGTCAGCTGGTGGTGGTCAGCAGGTGTACTATGTGAAGCCCGGTGCAGCTGGCGACGCACTTGCAGCCGCCGCCCTTCTCGATCAGCCTATAGCACTGCGGGCAGGCCTGCACCGCCTTCTTCTTCTTCGCCGCCCACTCCATCAGCTTCGCGTCCTGCACTTGCCCCCACACATGCAGCGTGAGTGACATCGTGTGACTGCGTCGTTCGTATGCAAGGTCTCTGGCTTACACTCTAGCAAGCACGTATCACAGTGGAAGAGCCTCGATGGCAAGCTGCGCTGCTGCGTGCACGGCGTCATTTACAATCGACGTGCGCATATCACTGAGGCATATGGATTCCGGTTGCACGAAGCCACCTGACGAACCTGGGTGTCGGGGCTGCACAGGGTCCCTTTGTGCTCAGCGCCGCCGCAGCGCGGGCAGTAGCGCGCCTTGCAGCTGGCGCCTGGGCACGGCAGCTGCTTCACACCGATCTGCATGCACATGAAGTGACCCTTGGCTAATATGCTCAATGTCTTGCAAGTGTGCAAGGCGCAGCACCTCAAGCGCACACTTGCAGGCGTTGGCGTACAAGCCGACGATTCAAGGGCGTGCTGATGCAGTGCACAGCAGGGAGCTACGCACCGCGACCCAGCGGCGGCGCAGCCCACAGCCCGTCATGCGACGCGCCCGCACAGTGGTGGCAACTGCGTTGCGGATGTCAGTCACGGGAATGCTCCCTTTGTGCCCGCACGCCGTGCACCTGTTCGGCATGAGCAGCACCACTGGTGCCGACCACTGGTGCGGAGCGTGAACTGGACCTGCACCCATGCTGTGCACGCCTGGCAGCAACGCTCACCCAAAGGGCACCGCACGAGCGGCTGCGACACGGGCCTCGCGCCGTGCGTCTGCCAGGCTGATCTGCAGCAGCTCTGTCGGACGCAGCGCTGCCGCCAGGTGGCTGTGCGCATATGTGCCAGGGCACCTACAGCATGTCAAAGCGAGAGGTTCGGCCTAGTCGTAGCACTGCGGAAGCACTCCTTGCGGTGTGCGCATTGCTCATATTGGCTTACATGTTCCTCACGGCAGTGCATGCTGGTGCAGACACCAGGCTCATGCCGCTTCTTCAAGTGCCAGTGCCACCTGTGCTCTGTTGCTGAGAAGGCGTCGTCAGGTCCGAGGCTGTCGGCAGCGAATGCGAGGCACTTCAGCGAATCAAGGCCCGCCTGTCGTTGCATGCACATAATGTTGATGAGTCCTGAGGGTCGAGCAATGTTAAAGGAAGAGAATAAGTCACGAACCTGCAGGAGCAAGCGCGCCCACCTGCAGCCCATGGGTGTAGCAGATGTACTGGCGCAGGCAGAGTGTGCAGACGGCATGCCCGCGGCTGCAGGCGGCCAGGCTGTGCTGCGGGGTGGCATCCCCGCACAGCTCGCAGATGCCACCGTCCTCATTGCTGCCTGCTGCGCTGATCGCCAGGCCGCTGCCCATGCTGCCGCCGGTTGCGCTGCGCACTCCCTGGCTCGGCGTGTCTGTGGTGCTTGCAATCCGCTTGGGAGCTGTGCCAGGCAAGACGAAGATGGCATCAGCTGCGGCTGCGGCTGCCAAACGATTCAGGTACTGCGCAACTGACGGCAGCTGGTTTGGAGGCAGCCCATCGCTTGCGACATATGCTGCCGCCAGCCTTTCCCTGTGGCAGGTGTGCTCATCAATCAATATTCCGAGCTGCGACTGACTACATGTGTGCGATGCATGCAGACACTGTGGTGACAGGTACACGCATAAGGTTGAGCTTTGGTCATGCCTCACGTCATCAATGGGACGTACCTGAACAAATCTGAGCTGGCCAGATCTTGCACTGCGGTGCACACCGAGTACAGCCTCTTGTGGATATCGCCAGACCCGTCTGTGCCAGTTGCCTGCCTCTGCTGCAGCAAAGCGCGCAGTGCAGGGGGTGGCTGACTGGGAAACGTGCCCAACAGGAGCGCAAAGCCTTCCCTGCAGGAGCGCGAAGACATTTGCAGCTTGCTATGCGTGATGCTGAAGTTGTTTCTATGTGGTGGAGCATTTGGCAGGATCGCCATGCGATCCTCTCATGTCAGCATGCACCAAAAACAGCGGCGCACCTGGTAAAGCAACTCAGCTGTGCCACGCCCTCCAAGTCCACGTCCGGCTCTCCAATGCATGCAGGAACCCCGTCGATGACTGCAGCAGTACATCAGCGGCTGGATCAGACACACCGTTGTGCTGAGTGCCTGGCATCCCCATGTCAGCACAACCTGCACTATGCTGCTGCAGCGCATGCAGCGCGCCCCGCAAGGCTTGCGCTTTCTTGTTTGATATCCTCACCTTGCTGCCTCAGCGCTGCCTGATCCACCTTCGGCAGGCTGTCCGGTCCGTCCCTGCATGCTCACAGGGCAGGTGCCAGTCAGTGACAACAGGCGTGTCCGGGCCACAGCGCATCGCGAGGCGGTCTTAAACCTTCAACAACATGCCACAAATCAAACCAGCCCGCGCATGGCCGCTTTGAGGCCCACAATCTTGCACCCAAGCCAACCCCAACTGCAGGACGACTGCTTTCCGGAAGCTGCCTGCGCCTGCTGCAGGGCCGGGGCATGCGCAACGGCGCGCAATGATGCAGCAGGTCATGAGCAGCGCACCTACGACGGTCAGGCAGCCTGAAGAGGCTCCGCATCGCGGGAGTCTGCCCCGGACAACCAAAAGCCAAGTTGGTTCCGTTTCAAAGTCACCCTGCGCGCGCGCGATCCGCTGCGATCATCACAACGAATACATCGCCTGGACTGCACACAGCGCCTTGTGCATCGCAGGCAATGGCATTCCGGTGTTGTTCTGGGACAAGCTTTTCTGGGTGGCTTGCGTAATCTTCAGGGGAGGTGAATTCTCTCACCTCGCATGACCCTGAGTGCGGTTCTGGTATGCATAACAGCACTGTCCTGCGTGATCTGCACCGTCCGTTGGTGACATGCCCGTCCGCATGCATTTCGTCTGACTGTGACTCCAAAAGTCGTTTGAGTTCAGCGAAGCATCGCTTGGAGTGGGGGTTTTGTAGGCACTGGATGACCCTTCACCCTAAGGCAGGAGCGCACATGCAGCGCATGTAGGAGAAGCAGCATGATTGCGTGATCACACGTAGGTCCAGGCATGGATCCGACCACTCAGAAGTCCAAGGAGCAAAAATCTGCCGAGGCTCAGGAGAACGGGCACACCGGGGCAGATCGGCGCCGCCATGTCAAGCCTCAGACAGCGGTGCAGGATGCGGCACACAGTCCGAGCCGACGGGCCTGGGTGGCAGCCGCAGTTGAAGACCGAAAGCCCCACGTATCGACTCCACCACAAGGGGCCCAACGTCACCGTCAGCAGGTAGATGCTGTCACACGATCATCGGGGTCAGCAGCGCCACTGCACCGCATGTGCCGGGCCTTTGAAAAGATGTTGTATCGATTTGCTCGTTGCCAAGCAGTCAGCTCTCATCCAAACCAAACAACATGTTCATGAGCGCGGTGCTAATTAGGCCGCTGTGCCGTGGTGTCATTAATGGTTGGATCAGCTTAGTCCCAATCCCTGCAGAGGGCACTTATGGAGGTGTCAGACATAGTGATCGACCTTTGCGAGAGCAGCAGCGATGAGGGTGCCCGTCCGGATGAGGCGCACAGCACGCCACAGCAGCAGCTCGGCAGCGTGTCCGCAAAGGAGCAGAGTGGGACTGTGCTACCCCAACCGGGGGCCACCGCAGCACAGCCCAAGCAGCGCGGCACTGCTCCAGCGCAGACCACCCTGGACGGACTGCAGCTGCTACACCCCCGCAGCCGCTCCCGCGCTCCACAACACCATTCGCAGGAGCGGAGGCAGCACGCAGCCACGCTGCCACCGGGTGTAGGTGGCGCCGCGCCGTCGCCAGCCGCAGCGACGGCGGCGTCACGGCCCGCAAGCCACCATGCGGCATCAGCGGCGGCTGTGGCGCCTGAAGCACGCCGTGGCAGCGTCACCGCACACGTGCCGCAGGCAGCTGCGGGCGTCGCGGCCCCAGGCATGCAGGCTCGGGGGACAGCGATCAGCGCGCTTTGGCCAAGCACGCCGCAGAACACGCCCAAGCACAGTATGTACATCTGCACATCATCTGTGTTGTCCTGTGATGAGGATGTTACATTGCACTGCACGAGGGTTCCCATAAGGCGTGCCAAATAATCACCGTGACGGATGCAGCAGTTGGCTGACCTTCCAACTGCTGCATGTGCTGATGCAGGATCACAGTAGCGTGTCCATGGGCGCAGCACAGCGCAGCAGGTGCACCCCTCCAGTGTCTAGACAGTTTCACGCCGGACAGCATAAGCCAATGCAACTGCATGAGGTGCCTCTTTGCAGAAAGCCATCGTGTTTTTATGACTCCTGCCATATAGATCGACCTGAACCTGAACCAGCACTTCCTGCACAGGTGCAGCCGCGCATACAGCAGCACCTGCACAACCAGCAGCAGCACGCTCAGGAAGGGCCACAGCAGCAATCATCGCACCCGCCTGTCAGGCTGCCCCGTGTCATGAAGCGCTCTCCAAAGGTGGTTCTGTAGCTGTCAATGCCTTCATGCGGATGTCCACACTTCATGACCTTGAATTTTGCATGCTGCTGGATTGGACCCCCATGTATACATACCCCTGCTGGTCTCCGCAGATCTGGTTGATTGAGCTCTTTTCGGGCAGCCAGGAGTTCACCACATTTGCCGCGTGCCAGCTTGGCATCCCCGCGGACCAGTGCATCACACAATGACTCCAGTGCGTCTGCAGTGGACACATGCCCTGCCTAGATTTCCCCTGGATGCCACTATGGTCAACATACCGAACTGCACTGGCCTCATATGAAGGGATGATTGTCTGCACTACTTTTGCAGGCACAATGCCGAAGGTGCATGCTGACCTGTCAACATACGACGACCAGGCTGTTCGCAACTTCATGGTGTGCCCGCAACCATGTACTGTTGCAAGCTGTCTATGCAGCAGAGTGCACCACTCACAGAGTGCATGCCATGTCAGCCATTCGCAGCTTGAAGTCCCGAGCCCTCATTCTGCAGGAGAAGTATGGCATTGCAGAGTATGATCCCGTGATCTTGTGGGCGAGCCCACCCTGCACTGCATACTCGCCAATGGGCAGGCTGCGGCGCAAACGTGCGTGCGTCAAATTTGCAAGATGAAAGTGTGGACTGAATGCACTCACGCTGGCTGCATCCACTTGGTCATGCTTTTGGAAAGGACCGCCAACTGCCCCTGCCACTGCTTTTGCCAAGGCCCAGCAGATGTGCACTTTGCACGCAGGCCCGCCCAACTTGCTCTTGGCTGATCAGTGTGTCGCTGCAGTATTTGCCTTCATCAGGTAAGCTTATGTGCTCACGACGCACATATGCTCAGCAGGTTGCAGTTGACTTCGACAGCACCGTGTGGAAAGTAGCATTTGCTACAACTGATGGTCTTGGCTGGATGGCGCAGGGTGCTGAACGTGACCAGGTGGTTCATTGAGGTGAGTGATGCGTGGGGGAGTCGCGCAATGCTGCATCTCTTGTACGTTTCTTCAGGGGGTCAGTGTATGCTAGATGTTACAGTCCATCGACAACAAAGTTTGAAAGGGTTTGGCAGCGGCCTGCAGAACCCTGCAAAGGGCACCCTGGCGGAACGACCGGTGCTGCTTGATGGCCTCAAGGAAGTGGCACCTGGACATGTGCGCTATGAGGTGGCGTACTGCCACTACGGTGGCACAATGGTGAGTCGTGTCTGCTCAAGGAGGCCACAGATACGCCCAAAATGGGTATCGCGCCCCAATGTTGGACAGCCTGCTGTACTGCCGATTGTAGCTGTGTACTACCAGATAGGGCTCTTCCAGTAAATCGGGATTGTCATGTGATCACGATGCATTGCAGCGGAAGCTGACATACCTATGGACCAATGCGCCAATTCCGAACTTCGAGGCGAAAACCTGCAACTTCGATTGCCCGGCTACATTATTCAGCCACCGTAGGTGACTACTCAGATGCACAGTTCACCAGTGCTATGCATCAAGCTCCGTCTCCATGCCAAGGGCCGCCAGCAGCTGCCGACCCACGAGTCGACTTCCTTCTGTATTATGCACATGCTGCGTATGACTGCAGGCATGTGGAGGACATCATCGGGAAGCCTGCGGCATGGTCTGCAACGGTGTGCATTTACGGCTTGCTGACAGCGTGACAGCAGGACCTGCATGTTCAACCAACCTCTGTTGACCTTCTTGATTCAGCAACGCAATCCCACTTGCATCTTGGCACAGGCTCACAGGGATGCAATCTTGCGCAGGTCCCCTGGCAGCTCATCCTGGCCCTGACGGCGGGTGTGGGGCCAGAGCTGCGGGCAGCTGCGGTCTCTGCATCTGCACCAACAGCTGGCCATGCCAGGTGAGCATGTGTCCTGCCAACCTCAGGAACACAGTGATTGTGGTGCCGCCTAGCATACAGCGATGCCCTGCTGCCCTGGCTGCACGTCCAGCAGTGGAATGTGGCACTGATCTAAGCCCGTGTTGCTGTGCTCTGCATCAGGGCTTCCAGGGCATCCAGTGGGCACACAACCAGACTCACGACTCCACAGGCGGGCGTGCAGTCGAACCGCAGCGGCGGCAGCAGCGCAACGAAGCAGCTGCTGACAGACTTGGCAGAGCGCCAGGCGCTGATGCAGGTGACGAGGCCTTGCGGGGAGCAGCAAGACCTGAGCCATCATGTTGCGGCATCTCCACATCTATGCTGCTGCATCACGTGGGTATGCCTGGGTAAGCTTTGCTGTATCTGTTTCAATGGCTACTCATATGACATGCAATTGTACTGCAGGAGTGGACACTGCTGAACACACAGCTAGCCAAGGGCGAGAAGCTGCAGCGAGCACGGCGGCAGCGGCTGGCAGGTGTATTGGAACCCGGCAGCATTGTAGCAGTGCGCCACTCCGATGGCGACTTCGCAGACTACCAGTACTACATGGCCATCGTGCGCAAGGTGTGCAATGCCTGGTTGCAGCAAAAGCATGTCAGACCCGTCAGCTGCCTAACATCCGGTAGCGTGAACGTTGAGCCCAGCAGAAATAGAAGAGTTACCAGCCAGTTGTCTACCAACAGCATCAGCACATGTGGCAGCTGCTGACATCCGGTATGTCCTGTAGGGCATCGCTAAGCTGGACGCCAGCAGGAGAGACGGAAACGATGTGGAGCACCCCGCAGGCAAAGCCATGCTTGAAGCGCAGTACTTCAGCCTGATGGACAGCGACGGTGCACAACCCCTCCTTAGCTCCTGTGATGAGTTGTGATAAACCGTGTGTGGCGTTCTTGACTGTATACCGCAGCAAGCGTGTCCCTACCGTCCAGTCGGAGTCCAAGTCTGACCTGCAGGCAAGGTGGACACTTCGCACCAGCACTGGGTGCTGGACCAGACGTCGACGCTGGTGCCGCCGCATGCCATCATCCGCACTGGCCTGCAGCTCAAGGAGTGCGGCATGGGCGTCACCCGCCACTATCGGCAGTCTGTGGCGCAGCACCAGCGTACCCTGGCGCTGCTGGATTCCATCGGCCCGGGCAGCGACGGCGACAGCGACAGTGACCACAGCGACAGTGACCACAGCGACAAGGAAACAGAAGGCAGCACTGATGACAGTGATTTCGACACAGAGGATGAATTCGAAGGTGTGCGTAGAGGATCACGACTGCATCAATGCGGAGTTTGTGTGGTCTGGTGCAGGTCACACTCCCTGTCACTCAAGCTGACAATCAGGAGTGCTTTGTGTGTGTCAAGACTGCTGTGTGTGTTCACAGCTGGGGCTGCAGAGGTCATGCCAGAGCAATTCGGTCGGCACACAGGCACTGCTGCGGGCGTCTTGCAGTCAGGAGGCATGGGCGCTGCAGAGGATGCAGCCACAGCAGCAACGTCACTGGCCCAGCAGTGGCGGCAACAGCGCATGGCAAGAAGGCCGCAATGCGGAGGACGGTGATCCCTACTATTGCAGCAAGCATTCCATGGCCCATGTGTCATTATGGCTGAGCACATTTCCTGCGGGAGTGAGCTGGTCCAGCCTCCATAGTGTTCCGATGCAAGTGCCTGACACTGCCTGAGGCAGCATCCGTGGCTCCTGCACATAAGCTGAGTCGATCTGTTGTTCAACATGCTCGAGCACAAGCTGTGCGTGAACATACAGCATCGAGATTTTGGGTTCAACGTTGGGTTTGCGCTTTCATTTGGGCTCGGGGCCGCATACGCTTGCAAAGTCTATGGCAATCGCTCGCTGTGTACTGTTCGGGGTCTGCCATCGTCACTCCCTTTTTCTGGGTGCTTTCAGCTTTGCTCAAGGTTTGTCTCAATGACATGCTGTTCGTGTGCTTTTGCCGCTGGTTTCACGGAATGAGTGCTTGTGTGTTTTGATCGGTGTCATCAGGGGAGTTGCGGCCGTCATTGAGTCCTGGTGCTGCATAACAAACAAAAGTTCCGCTTATTTGCTGTCAATGACTACCGGAGTGCTTAGCCTGGACACAAGTTGCTATTGCCCAATCGCTTCCTCACCACTTCCACTGATATTGAGCTATCTAGCGCAGAGCAAACCCCGATGACACAGCCCGACTGCTGTCCTTCCCTGCCATGGCTGCTTAGTCGTCCTCCTCGCATCACCCGCCATGCAGGGTGGAGATGAATGTCACGTCATCCTGGTCGCTGAGCTCCGACTCCAGCTGCCCACTGCATTGTGAGCATGTTGCAGCCACGTCAGCCACATCAGCCACATCATCCAGCAGGGAGTCTGTGGACTGTATGGCAGCTGACAGCAGTAGCAGGTGCAGGTCAGCACCGTCGCAAATCCTCAAACGGGGGTTCCAATCATAACAGTACACCATGGCGCACCTGAGCTCCCAGTCCACATCGTTGATCAGAACCAGGACGCCGGGCCGCCTGCAGCGAGACACGCCACCTCTTGCCCAGCACAACGCTGGCGGATGGTCGCCAAGAAATTGTGTTGGTGTCAGTGCATACCAGAAAAGAAGGGAGGCACACATGCGTACCACAGGCAATGTGACACGGTGGTGAGACCAAGGGCAACTCACACGGAGTCGTCCTTCATGAACAGCTCGGGGCGCTCCGTGAGCAGGTTGTCCCGCAGCCACGGCAGCAGGTCGCGGATCGTCAGCTGCACAATCAGTCGTACGCACAGGTAGGAATCACGGTTCACTGCAAGCAAGTTCGCCACACATCCAACTGCACCTGCGTCGGAAAGCCTGAGCAGCGTGGACCGCTGGTGCAAACTAACAGCAATACTGACCTTTCCTTGAGCAGAGTCTGGCACCTCTGCGTCCAACTCCTTCTGTCCTTCGAACAGCAGCTCCAGCCCGCCGCTGCACGTTGAAAAGACACCGGCTTGTGATGACGCCAACCCCGACAGCATTCAGCAGAAGACGCCAACTGTGGCAATGAGACGGCGGCCAGCGCTGCAAGAAATCCCACCTGAACCGCAGGTGCAAGTGGACCATCTGTCGCTCCACCCTGTGTCACATTGGGATCATGTCCAGTGTGGTGGGTTGCATTCAGCAAGCGCAGGCCTGCAAACGCTGCGGCAGCCAAGGGGCGGCTCTACAGCTCACAATACGATGCAGCGTTCCGCACAAGGCTACACTTCTCGCTATGCTCTGTCGCAGCGATCGTCCTAGCAGTGCAAACATCGCTGGAGCAGCTGCACATGCTTTGGTTCAGACGAGACCTGGGTTCCGGCACGACTGAGAGTCGCCGGGGAATTCAGCGGCCATCAGCACGAGCCCGAGATCGGCTGATTGCATGCGCAGATCGTGCGTTTGCAGCTGCCACGCCTCAACACGCGTCTGTGCCTACTGCATAGTCGGTCGAGCAAGGCATCTGCTACGTATCGGCGGCTGTCATTGCGGCGTTTGGGCTTACTGCGGTGCAAGGGCAATGCAGGGACTGTGCGGGCCCTGAAGTGTGCACAGCCGCTGTGCAGCGCTGTGAGGCATGCAGGTCAGCAGACTACCGACGCGGCTACCTGCACAGTGCAGAGTCAGCCAGTGCCCGTCACCTCGCAGCCCCAGCAAGCGGGCATCGCCTCAGAAACAACGTCGACAGCCGAGCCCCAGCAAGGCCAGCGCGGCCTCCCAAGGGGCTGTGGAGAGCACGGCTGAGGAGGCGTCAGCAGCAGAGCACACAGCGGCATCGTCATCGCCGTCGTCTCCGCCACAGCCAGAGTATGACGTCGTGAAGCGGCTGCGGCTTCACATCGGCAGCGCCAACATACCGCACCCTGACAAGGTATCTTATGGCGGCGAGGATGCTTGGTTCACGAGCGAGGTGGGCGGCGGCGCCATTGGCGTGGCAGACGGTGTGGGCGGCTGGGCGGACAGCGAGATCAACCCTGCAGAGTACGCCAAGACGTTCATGCTGGTGGCCAAGAACTACCTGGAGGGAAAGGACGTGCGCATGAACGATGTGAACGGGTCGGTGCGGCTGGTCCCGGCAGCCGGGCCGCTGGACACATTTGACGGCGAGGGGGAGCGCTCGCCCCAGGGGGCGCTGGATGCGGGGCATGTGGCGACGCGGCTACCGGGATCGACCACCGCGTGCGTCGTGCGCCTCAACCGGGATGCACGCACCGTCCAGGCAGCCAACTTGGGCGACAGCGGCTTCGTCATCGTGCGGAATGGGCTGGTCACCTTCCGCTCGCCGGTCCTGCAGCACTTCTTCGACTGCCCGCTGCAGTTTGGCGCGGTGCCGGAGCACACCAACGCCTCCGACTACGCCGAGGACGCTGATCTCTTCGAGCTGGCGGTGCAGCCCGGCGACCTGATCATCGCGGCGTCAGATGGACTATGGGACAATGCACGGGATGACGAGGTGCTGGGCTGCATCACCAGCGGGCCCCAGCCGGACGCGCAGCAGGTGGCGGATGCAGTCGCCAATGTGGCACGCCGAAACGCAGCTGATGACACATACGAATCGCCATACACAGTGGAGGCCCTGCGACAGGGCATCGACCTGTCATGGTGGGAGAAGCTGAAAGCGGCCCGATTTGCGCCGCGGAGTGGCGGCTTCAAGCTTGGCAAGCTGCAGGGCGGCAAGATGGACGACATCACCGTCGTGGTGGCGCATGTGGCAGAGGAGGAGGTGAAGGTGCCTCGGCCTGTCCCGGAGGAGCCGGAGGACCCCCTGGAGCACACAGGCGCAGGTCCAGTGCCCAGCAATGGCAGCGGCAGCAGCGGCGGCAGCGAGAACAGCGTGCGGCGACACCACGGCGTGAAAAGCGGAGTCGAGTGCAGGGAGCTGCAGTCAGTGATCGCTCAGCATGTACACATGGCCGGTGCGCAGGGAAGCTTGCAGAAGGTGCCATGGCAGCCATCGCAAGTCCACCAGGGCGGCAGCATCTGTGGCAGCATGCTGCTGCTGTGGGCGGTGACAGCAGGTGCAGCAGAGCAGCACGGCTGACGCTGAAGGAGCCTGAGCCCGTGGCTGATTGCTACCTCAGGTTCGCTCATTGGGCACCGCCAGCCGTCGGTGGGCAGTAGGCATGTTGATGGTGAACATCAATGGTGATGGAGATGAACTGGCGCAGCGCAGCATTGGATTGCAGTCCAACATTGCTGCACAGAGGAGTCGAGCTGCGTCCCAAATTTCAATGACAGGACTACAAGCTGGCATGTAATTTGACGGTCTGAATGTTGCCCTGATTTCTGCCAGTCTTCTCAGTGGTGCGGCCTCTATGATATGACATCTATTTCAACAGCCGATGATGACTCTCAGTCGCAACGCCGTCAGCATCTCATGAGTTACCGGTAGTGTACAAGATGCAGTCTCATGTGGCATCGGTCGAATCAGCCATGAAGCACGCAGTGTTCGGTACAGCAGCAGACCCTGCAGCGCCCACACTGCTCCAGGGTCTGCTCCTGCTGTCATGTATGGATGCAACTGAACATCTGATGATGCATCGGTCAGATTGTTGTACCCGCATATGTAGCAAGTGTCGTTGCTGAGAAAGTGCTGATTAGCTGCACGCATGCTGAACTCGACCAAGAGTGGTTGCGCAGGAGCGTCATGTTGAATGTTGTTTCACATGTGGCACCGTGCAGCAGGAACGGCGTGACAGATCAACGAACCGAGCTCTGGTTTGACTCTTGCTGATTGAGTGTCGCAACCTTGACGACATGCTGCATGAAAAGGACAGAGGCAGCAGGGATGCGCGTCTTGACCGCGATGCTCGCAAGACCGCATCCAAATACGATTTCGTCAAGGCAAGGCAGACGAGGCCTTCAACACAACGCTCTCTCTACGGCATCCTGGGGTAGTACTTCATTTTGTCGACGTCTGCACCATCCTGTTGATAGCATTATGATGAGCTGCGGCGCAGGTCAAAGTGTGGTTGGGCGAGGAAAAGGCGCACTACTACGTGCTGTCGCGCTTCCTGATTAGCCGGAGCCTCACAGTCACGAAGATCCCGCACTTGAAGGCCGTCAAGATCGCGCTGGAGCTCAAGAAGTTTTGCGTCGACAACGACATGCTTGACATCTCCCAGGCATGTTTCATGACCGCGGTCGACTCGCATGTCAAGCAGGGTGCACGGAGCTGCGACGGGAACCGCTTCACCTCCCTGAGCAGCTGCTTTCTCAGCAGCGCCATCGGTCATGCGTCCAGAGTGCCATGACCTGGGCCCTGCATGGTTGCATGCAGGCGCAGATGGAGGAGGTGCTGTTCCAGATCATGCAGAGCCGCGGGTTCAGCGACACGTACGTGCGGCGCTACCGCATGGTCACCCGCTTCCACCTGCAGCGCCGCCCGCTGGTCATCTTCATCTCCGGCACCGCCTGCACAGGTTTTGATTCTTGGACTGTTTCTTAGGTGTCTTTCAATATGACTTGCCAGTGCAATCAGAGCTACCCCAACACTGTTGTATGCGTCAAGCATGTCGACACGCCTTGGTGGAGCTGTGAGCCGATTGCAGCGGGTTTTGACCTCGAGAGGGCCTCGCCTCACTGCAGGCAAGTCCACGCTGGCGCAGCAGCTGGCGGCGCGGCTGAACCTGCCCAATGTCCTGCAGACGGACATCATCTACCAGGTGCCAGGCACAGTGACGATTTTTTGCTTATGTACAATTGTTGTCTGTAGTCAGCCTGATCAGCAGGGCAATGCTTGTAGTAGGTTCCAGGTATGAAGTGGCCACGTAGTGAAGCAATGACATGCTGTGTGTGCTGCTGCAACAGCTGCTGCAGGCATCGCTGGCAGCGCCGCTCGACAGCGCGCCGCTGTGGCGGCGGGGCGACCTGTCCACGGAAGGCGAGCTGCTCGCTGCATACCACCACGAGTGCGGCGTCGTCCGGCGCGGCATAGATGCAGACCTGGGCAAGGTGAGGGCTTGATACGATGGCGTCATTTCTGTGCACGAGCAGGTCGAGGGGACTTTGTGCATAGCACCGTGGTGCTGAAGTTTCCAGAATGTGATCTGCAGTGCATCCGGGACGGCAAGTCCTTCATCATCGAGGGCCTGCACCTGGACCCCGGCAGGTGTGCCCAGCACACAGTACAGCAGGTCCACCGAAGATTATGCAATGCAAGTGGTACTTGCGCTCATGTCTTGCATCTATGATGATACCAGTGAGTCTGCGGGTTGATCGTTGTCGACTTTCATGCACTTGTGTGTCATTCCCTTCATCCTGCTACACACCATGCGTAGGTACATCTACGAGTTTGGACGGCATGGCATGAGCCAGCTGCAGCCGATGGCACTCACGCCGCAGCCCTCAGCTGCGGAGGGTTTGCCGCCTCAGGTTGAGGAGGAGGCGGCTGCTGCAGCGGCAGCTGAGCAGGATGCACAGGCAAAGCATCAGCTGGCAGGTGCACAGGGAAGGGCAGCAGCGCCTGAACCCAGCGCATTTGCTGCAGCGGAGCAGCAGCAACAGCCGCTGGCATCGCCGCCGCAGCCACCAAAGCCGCACGCCAGCCCCCCGCGTCGCAGCGGCTTCCGTCAGCATAGTGGCGAGGCACCACCCGGCTCCACCCGGCAGCGCATTCAGGACCGCCTCCGCAGGCAAGCCCCTGCTGCTGGCGTCATGCACTGAGCCGCACAGAACGTGCATGCATGCAGCGAAGCGGGTTGCATTACCTTGCCGGAGGGCGTGCTGTATATTCTGTATGTACAGCACCAACAATGGAGCCATGCTTGAATGTGTGCAGGCTGCCAGGCCGCTCATCGTCTGTGCACGATGATTTGACCGACCTGCCAGCAGCTGCCCCCGCACATGCGATGCAGAAGCCGCCGCCACGGCGGGCAGCGTCGGCAGTCACAGGCTCCACACCGCGCATGCTGTTCGCACTGCGTCAGGACGCCAGCGCAGCTGCAACAGGTGCACCATGCATGCCATGCGTACACAGATGCCCTGCACGCCAAGGTTGATGTCGCAGATTTCGCACAACGGGAAGGCTTGCATGGATGCCTGCAGCATCATGGCTGAAGCCATGACATGTGTGCTCGGCACCCTGATGCTGATATCTGTGCTTCGTCTGCAGCGGGCAGCAGTGAAACGGAGGACGGTGCAGGGGGCCTGAGGCCGCGCCTGGCACCTTGGCCTGCCGCCAAGGCGCTGCTGGAATCGCTGCGGCCCTATGACCATCACCACGTGAGCATGGCAAGCACAGTCTCCTGTTGGCAAGTGTTCATGAGGTTGTCCTCCAGCTCATTGCATCGTGACTTGAGGCCGTGAGAGTCTGCGCGACCACGCATGCTGCGGGAGCTGAGAAGCACAGCCTGGCACACGGTTGCAGGCACTGGATGCCGCACTCACGAAGCTGCACCTGCGGCAGAAAGGAGGCGGTGCCGGCAGGAGCAATGGCAACAGCGACAGCAGCCTCAGCACCGCTCTGCAGCTGTCGGGGCAGCAGCACGCTGGCAATGACGCACGGCAGCGCCTCAGCGGTTTGGACCCAGCGCATAGCAGCAGTCAGCACAGTGCAGCAGCTAGAGACGGCAGCTTCGACAGCGCACCAGCATCAGATACTGTGACAGCAGCAGATGTGGATGGTCGTCGAAGACGTGACAGCCAGTCAGTCCGCTTCCTGGAGACTGGCACTACTCTCAGCCACTCTTCAGATGCAGCGGTATGGAGCAGCTGCATGGTTGCTGCTCCTGCGCATGACACTGCTTTGCACAGGCATCCGTGTGCACGAAGGTCACATACGCTCCTGTGGTACAACCCTTCACTTGGGTGTTGCATGCATGCAGGGGCCAGCAGGGCGTGATGCGGCAGAGGAGGCAGCCCCACCAGAGCCGGATAGTCAGCTGGGCCCTGTGTTTGTGCCCATCGTGCTCGCCATGGACGAGGATACCCACGGGCCTCTGCTTGACGAGTGGTTGGCACGGCAGCCGGTGAGGAGTTGGTCCTACGGTAAAGAGGACCTAGCATGTCTTTGGCACTGTGTGCGTGCCTGCCTGCCTGGCATATCTGCAGATGTGCACCGCTCGCAGCTCGAGTATGTTTGCGCTGTGTGACCAGGCGTCGCCTGGGTGCTGCAGCGATGCAGAGGCTCTGGCGCGCGTGCACTTGCTGCAAAACCACTTCTGTGCATACCAGGTGGGTCCCGGATGCCATGTTGGGGTTGCAGAACCCTCGCAGTCATTTGCCTGCCAGGCATCGGGCCACTGCGGGAGCATTGCAAAGCTGAGGATGGGATGCTGTCGTGTCATCTATGTTCTTCAGCAGCATCACCGCCTGCTGCATGTGACTGACACAGACGCCCAAGCGTGACAGGCCCAAGCGGTGCCGGTGGTGCGCATCAGCGTAGACAACTTTGCACGCACGCTGGACGGGCTGCACGACTACCTGCTGCAGTGCATGGAGCTGGCCATGGCGGACGAGCAGCAGCCGGTGGGGTGAAGTTCGGAGACTGCAGGATAGATGCTGATGTTATGAGCTACATGTGGCTTGTGACCTTTTGTACAACGACTGGACTCGACCGTGCAGTTGCAATGTACAGTACTAGTCTGCCATAAGGGCCTGTACATGTGTTTTCAGCTTGATTCTGACCCTGCGGTGCTTGAAGACGATGCGTACCGCACGTGCATGCCAGCAACGATGGGTGGGTGTGTCACATTCGTATCAGCTTTTGCCTTGGGCCGCTGACGCCTCTTGCGACGTCGTCGACATGCCGGCTGATGAGGTTCAGTGCCGACTTGCGCGTCCGCTGTGGTTTCGATCACCCACGAAGGGTCGTCATCATAGCCGTCTTGACCCTTGGTGAGATGTACCGGAGCATCTGCCATTGCTGGCGTGTGCGGTTGCATGCTTGGCGCCCAGGCCGGTTTGCCAAACTGGCCTGGCCAACCAACCTGCTCACGGTTGTGGGGCTGCTGACCAGCATATTGCCACCCTTCTGCAACCTCGCCATTTCCTTCCTGACCTGGCAGCATGCCTGGCAGCCTCGCATCACCCGCGAAGCCTGCAGGAATGAGGTTCACGCATCACTAGCTATGATGCTAGGGTCATCATGCATGCATGCACAACTTCAGATCCGGCACTTAAAAACAATCAGCACCTTGCAGCACGCTCTCCTCTGTGAAGTTCTCAATAATACGGTAGCCTCCCAGCGTACTTCTGTTTTTGGCCTTGGTGGCAGCCGTGCTAGCAGCCATGCCAGGTACTGTTAGCGCCGGTCCTGACTGGACAGCGTCGTCAGCGGTCTGAGCAATACCGGACTCCTGCCACCAGAAGCTTGCGGTGGCATCACCGGCTCTCCTGCGATGAGGCAGCCTTGCTAGAACGTTGTCGACAGGCGGATGCACAAGACAGTTGCTCTATATGGGCTCCGTCGCAACATTCCCCGCACCGCAGTTCTCTTGGGGTCGGTGGCCCGTGCAGAAACCTATCCACCCTCTGAGATATGATGCTGTGGCTCACATCAGCCATCGGGGCCAACTTTGGAGTGGGGCAGTGTGCTTCAGGAGCGATCATCAAGTTTGTGACGGTGGCAAGGCGCGCGTGATGACGACATCAGGGTTTAATCCTCACTCTCTATCTGAACGGCGATCTAGATTGCCTTTCGAAAGCTGCCAAGTGACGCGTTCCTTCAAACCTGCCAAGTTGAATGTCGGCAGTGCCCGCCTCCCCGCCATCCTGCAATGCTCGCTTGCATTATCCCCTAGCTTCTGCATGTCAGAGTGCCGGCTGAGGATACCGTGACAGCACTGCCGAACTTCATATGCGGGTGGTCAGCGTCGTCCAGACAGCCATCAGGCCTGGTGGCATTGCCCATCTTTCTGGCAGCCACCCCGCGGCAGCTGGCGCAGCCCCGCGCCTGCTGTGCAAGCAGGTGCCTTAAGCTTACTCCTTGGCCGATGACTTATGCTGTCTTAGGTCATGTGGAGCAGGCGCACCCACATCGCCTTTCATGATCTGGAGGTGCCATGGGGTGGCACGTCACAGCACATTCAAGCCTTGGCGGCAGCAAACGCTGTACTATCGGACTGACTTCGAGACGCAGTGATCGTTGCTGCTTGTACGCAAGCGATCCTGTGCAACCTCACTTCTGGGCACACCAGCTGCTGAGCTGTCCCTGGTCTTATTCCTGTGTCAACACCCTTGTTGCTCAAAAAAGCAGTGTGTACGCGCCACAATGCCACATCCGCACGCCCTGTTATCTTGCGTGCCTTGCCCGCTGGCAGACGACTGCAATTCCGTCGTCCGTCTAAGCCATCGCTGTGCATGCAAGCCAATGCAAGCGCATCAAGGCCAGCACCTCGGCCGCAACGTGTGCAGGACAACATGGCGGGGCTGCTGAGGTCATGGAAGCGGCTTGGCGGGTTCACAGCACGGGCGGTGGACACCGTAGGCGTGACGCCGGCACACTGCCGCTCACACCGCACGGTGGCCTACGCCTCAATAGAGGAGGCCGTGGAGGAGGCCTCACCTGTAACGGTGCGTGAGACCCTTTCAGAAGCGTGACTCGAGGACGTGTTTGACCAGTGATGGGCGGCAGCAACCTCCAGAGTTCACCTCTTACAGCTGCGCACCAAGCGCCTCTGCAGAGGTGCAGATGTGAATGCTGGCCTGCTGCATCTGCAGGAGGCTGTTAAAACGGGCAAGGTGAAGCGGCCAACAACAGCGTACTCGCGCTTCGTAGCAGACAACTTTGCGTCCGTGCAGAAGGCCAACCCAGAGCTGAAGGGGGTTGGGCCAATCGGCAAGCTGCTGGGTAAGCAGTGGTCCGAGCTGCCAGAGTCGCAGAAGGTGGGGCTTCGTGAAGCTGGTCACAATCGTACCCGGCTGCGTTCTGTGTAACTGAGCATGCTGCAGTCTCAAAGGTTTGCTGGGAGGCAAAGCAACAGCACCAGCGGCAGTTTCGACACGTGGCATGCTGGAGCCACACTGAGGCGGTGCAAGTGCACCGGCATCGCATGCAGGACGAGTACAAGCGGGCAGCGGCGGAGGCCAAGGCGGAGTTTGACAAGCTGTACCCGGACGGCCCGCCCAAGGCAGTGCGCAAGACGAAGGCGGACACACCCAAGAAGGACAAGATCAAGCGCCCGCCCACCCCCTACAACGTGCGGACTGCTGGGCGAGCAAATGTGCATGTCGTGGTGCACCTTCAGCAAGTCCCAGAGGCCTGCGTGTTGCGGGTTTTGAACTACATGCACATGCCCCGATACTTGCAAGATGGCAATGGCTGAAGTTTTGCGTCCTTGCGCACTGCAGCTCTTTGTGAAGGAGCGGCTGCCGATCATCAAGGAAAGGCAGGGGGTGCGCTTTTGAAGCCCAGTATTGCTTGCATGCCTTGCTGCTGCTGCTGCTGCTGCTGCTGCTGATTTATGGTAGAGATACCACTCGCATCTGCCCCCTGCAAGCAACCTAGTGCCAGATGCGGGTGCCGCTGATCTGCAACCCTTGGCCAGTGCAGCTGGCTGGAGCGGAGGCGATGTCTGCGGCCGGCAAGGAGTGGAGCCAGCTCAGCGCTGTTGAGAAGTCGAGATTCAAGGCGTAGCCCAGCAGCTGGTCTCCACCAACACAGCGCTCTGGCAGCAGTCCAGTCGGCGCAGGCGCATGCAGTGCCCATGCAAGCGTTGGCGGCATTTTGGACCGACACCTGGTGCAGAAAGTGCACTGACAGACCTCGGGGCTGCTTCGCTGATGGTTTCAGTAGATGCAGACATGAGCGCCAGCTGACAGGCAGTCGTGCTGGCAGACAGCTGCACTGCAGGAAGCTAACACTGTCTGCTGCGCAGCAGACCACAACAGACAGTGCTCACACTTCCTGACCTGAAACCAAGATGCATCAACATTGGGGCCTGCTGCACTGGCGCAGTGCTGTCACTACAAATGACGACAAGATGCATGGATATGATTAGCGATCAAGCAACACAACTCAATCACACTGATGAGCTGCGTGTGTCGATCGGCAAAGCAGCCTCAGCAGTGCGCCGGTTCGCGAGGGTGAGAGCGATCGACTTCCATACGACTTCCTGCGCGAGAGCAGGAGTGTTATCATGTCGATCGCGCCCGATGCTTATCAGAAGTAATTCGCTCTTCTTTTGACAATAAACATCAACGCAATAGTCTTCTTGTGCGCTTGACGCAGATCCGAGGGGCACGATGGCATCGTTTGCAGCGATGAGGTTGGGCGCTCGCGCCATGACCCAATGCAGGCCATTCGCAGCATCTGCGCAGCGCAGTCGACATGCACCATATCGATCGACCAGATGCATGGTGACTGACGCAGTCGTTTCGTCCCGATCATGCGAGTTTTTGCTGACAGAGTGTGGCTTGCATGCTGGAGGTGGCACATGCTCGTGTTGGGACACTGGGTCAGCTCAATAGAGGACCTCCCCGTAGACACGCACAAATGGTACCGTAGCAAATTCACCTGAAGGCAGCGGATCGGCGTCACTGCGCTGGATCCCATTAGCTCTGACTTGACTCCTGCAATGCGCCGCAGGCATCCATGGCACCCTCAGATCAGCCGAAGGTTAACACCACAGCCTCAGAGTACTACGTGCTGCAGTACAGCGTGCGCTCTCTAGCACAAAGCCATGCCGCAGCTTGGCAAACTTGCTGCCTTGGTGCTGCTGTGTCAGTACAGCGGGCGATTTCATCTGTTCTCAGCACTGATTGCTAGGCCAAGCAGCTTTGTTCTGCTGCAGTACATTCCAGACGTCATGGAGAAGCGGGGGCCCCACAGGGAAGGCCACCTTGCGGCGATCAAGGAATGGGTGAGTTTGCCATACCATCATCTCCGGCTTTGGATGGCGCAACTGCTGCAAAACCACCACGCATCATACAGCACCGCCTCAAGTCACGCTCACACAGTGTCCGACTGCACACATGCGCTGACAAGCCAGATCGCATGTTTGCAGAACCAGAAGGGGAAACTCATACTGGCTGGCGCTCTCATCGAGCCGGTGGACGGCGGGTTGCTCGTGTTCAAGGGCGCCAGTGTGGAGGAGATCGAGTCGTTTGTGGCAGCCGATCCGTACGTGCAGAACGGCATCGTTGCCGAGAGCTCAGTCCGGCCTCTGGCCACCGTCTGTGCGCCCTGAAGTCTCTGCCGCCTTGTGCATCTCGAGTGAAATCAGGCACGGTACGTTAGACCACACCGTGGTGGGCCTGTTCATCACCATTGCAGTCTTGGTGCATAAGCTGAGCAGCTCCTCATGGATCTGGCTGGTTGTGAGCCGCGCACCTTGCTGTTGTCTCAAGTTGATTGCAAAGGCAGGGCTTCTTAGAGTCTTCACATTTAGGTGTCTACACATTTGGGGAATACGAGGAACACATACCCGAGAGCAGCGCTCTCCCCAGGCGCTCAACAACCAATGTACTGCACTGTGTAACCCGACGACAATGCCCCAACCATACGAACTACTGTCCACTCTGTTTTCGCATGGTGCCTGCTCATTGCTGCTGAGCGTCTGAGTACAGGGCCTTGATGGCCTGCAAAGGCATCTGCCAGTGGTCAGCTGACCAGGGATGATCGCACAAATGGAAGGTCGGTCGTGCACACCATGAATGACACCAACACAGTGATTGACAGCAAGTTGACTAACAAGTGATGGCGCCGCCCGGGGGCCAACACAGCGAACAGCCCCCTGTAGCCCGCAGTACTGTTGGCGCCTGCAACTTCTACACAACTTCCTGCAGTACTCGCCAACTGGAGCGTGTGTGCGGTCACAGCAACATCACCGCTTGAGATGATTCAATCCACAACGTTCAACACTCATTCAAACTTCCGTTCTCGTTCTTGGTTGAGTCGAGACACCTGCAGCCGCTTCAACACGCGGGAACGATGGCAGCGTCTGCAACGGCATCGGCGGCGCCTTCAGACCAGCCGAAGACCAACACAACGCCCGCGGAGTACTACATGCTGCAGTACAGCTACATTCCGGATGTAGAGGAGAAGCGGATGCCCTACAGAGAAGGCCACATCGCGAATGTCAAGGACTGGAAGCAGAAGGGGAAGCTCTATATGGCAGGCGCAATCGTTGAGCCGCTTGATGGCGGTCTGATGATATTCAAGGGCGCCAGCGTGGAGGAGATCAAGGCCTTCATAGCGGCTGACCCGTACGCGCAAAACGGCATTGTGACACAGAGCTCAGTGCGGCCCCTGGCTTGGGTGACGCCGGCCTGAAGCCCTGCTGCAGCATGTTGGAGCTACGGGCTGTCTATACTCAAAGTTTGGCACAGGCTCTGTCAGGAGTGTCACCAACTGCCCCACACTGCCTGCCAGGGACAGCCAGTTACAGTGCAGCGGCATCGCAAAGCTGCCGCTGTCACTGCCGCTGTCTTGCCCATGACAGGAACAAGATTTGCCGGCCGAGTGGCTGGCGATGAGACCTGCCAAGTTCAGCAACTGAGGACCTGTGTGAGGCTCAACATTGATTGTTTGTGAACACCTGCATGACCTGATCGAGAGACTAGCTCGGTCGACTGGTGCGCACTGTCAACGTTCATCGTACTGACCTTCTAGCCCCTGATGTTCCGGACTTGCAATATGTAACGGCTGAGCATTGGTGCAAACAAATTCTGTCCCCAAAGCAATGTCCCCAACCTCTACGAAGGCTGAGACTCCCTCGGTGTGTGGCTGACGCAACTTCATGTCCAGACTTCGTGTGCACCCTGGAAGACCTTGCAACCTTGCCACACAGCCGCCTCACTGCCGAGCTGCTGGCTGTGCCTCCGAGTACAGCGACTTGATGGCCTGCAGCAACACATCATCTGATCAGCAGACGGCGTTGCGTTGGTCGAAAACCAGGATGTCAGCAACAGTGCAGCGGTTGCATGTGGCAGCAGGCTGGCAGCGGCCCACCTCGTAAGACGCAACCACGATGGCGCAGGCGGGCGCCGCCCGCACCGCCCGGGGGCCGACGCCAGCGAACAGGCCCCGGACCCCGCTGTCCGCGTGGATGGCGCGCAGGGTGGCCCGGATCCCGCCGCCGCCGCCCGCGCTGCCCCCGGCGGCCAGCTGCGCCCGCGTCTTCACCACGTCCAGCGGCGTGGTGACCGCCGCGGCGACCGCGCCCGCCGTGCTGCCGGCCACCAGGTTGGCCACGATGACCTCCCGGCGGCTGGCGGGCTGCCCCGACGCTGTGTGCACGCTGCTGCCGCTGCTGACGGCGTGCTGGCTGATGTCCTGCTGCGAGGGCAGCATCGCCGTCCGGATGGGCTCCAGCAGCTGCCAGTACAGCGCCGAGAATGGCACGTCCCGCGCCAGCGTCGCGCCAACACCTGACAAAACAAGCAGAACCTCACGCTGACGCCCACCCCTGATCTGCCTGCGCTTCAAGTGCCTGTCGCGGGCGGATACCGAGCCGACGAATGCCACGCCGCAGACGTTGAGACCAGGTTCGCCGCGCCTGTCCAGAGCACCGCCACGCGCCCCCGCACGCCGGCCTGCGCGGTGGCGGGCAGGTGGGACCACATGCCGCCTGCCGCCCGGGGCGCCGCGCCCCCGGCCCCGGCAGCTGCGACCGCCGCCGTTGCGGGCTCCGGCAGGTGCAGCGCCGCCTGCGTCGCACATCACCACGATGATAACGTAGCGTCGCAGACTCACCAAAATGTGGTGGCCATGCAAGCGTGGTGGCTGAGCTGCCACAGGCTCACAGGCTGGGAACCACCCGAAGTCACTGTATGATAACCCTAGGTTTGCATGCAAAATGCACAGTGGCGGCAGGCCTCCAGGGGCGCCGCACCTGCATGCGGGTACGGACCAGCTCCAGGGGGGAGGTGATGAGCACGGCAGCGGTGCGCGCCACGGCCCCCGCCACCAGCGGCGCCTGCGCGCCCGCGGGGCCCCGCGCCAGCTCCGCCGCCAGCGCGTCGTACAGCGGGAAGTAGATGCCCACCTGCGTCGCAACAGGCACTCAAAATCAGGCGCTGAAGCTGGAGTTCGAAAATGCGTCAATACAAGCATGTTCGCCCGCTTGCGCTTCTTCCATGGCTACTGCGTTTACAGGCAGGCAGTTGGTGCACGAGTGCCACGAAGCAAGCTGGAATGTTGCGCCAACTGACCATGGGCACCGCCATGAGGAGCGCGGCGCTGGTGCCGCGCCACAGCGCCATGGGCCCCTCGCTGCGTGCGATGGTGCGCATGAGCGCGACCGTCGACGGCTGCGCCGACGGCGCCGGCTTGGCCGCAGCGGCCGCGCCGCCCCTGCCGCCGCTGACGGCGCACTCCTCCGGCACGGGGCATGCCTGGCACGGCGGCGCCTGGCAGCTGATGAAGCCCCACTTGCTGCAAAACACCAGAGTGTGGTGTTAGCAGTCTGTCTTGAAGATGCAGCGCACGCACCTCCACATTGCAGCCTCGGCAGTGTGCACACTTGAGACATTGAACAGGGTCATATGCCATCAGCAAAGCGGCAGGCGATGACTCACTCAAGCAGGCGGCCAGGGCGCACGGCCGAGCTGCTGCCACCGGCACCATTGCCTGCTGCTTGCGCCTGCAGCCGCGTCTGCATCCGAGGAAGGCCATCATCACTCGTCATGTGGCACGACTGAACAGTGGGCTGAAGCGCACAGTTCAAGGATGCCATGTGTCTTATGCAGGGATCTTGCATGTTCTGCCTACCTTGACCACGTCCAAGGGGTTGACGACGAGGGCAGACACTAGCGAGGCTCCGGCGGCAGCGGTGAAGCGCTGCCCCAGCGTCAGCTGCGGCTGGCCCGCCGCCACCCACGGCTGCGGCTGCTGCTCTGCATCGCCAGACGGGCGCGCTGGGTCCGCATGCTCACGGCCATGCAAAGCCTGAGCATCGGCCGCCGACTGCCTTCCGTGCTGCTGGTGGGGAGCCGCCTGCTGCTGCAGCGGTGGCGCGGCCAGATGCCGCCAGTGGCCCTCCATATGGTGGCGTGCCGCCATGAGGTTGCAGCGCCAGCGGCCAGGAGCGGCCCCCGCTGCCCCTGCCCGAGCCCACCTTCAGCCCCTGACACGCTACGATTCAATCTGAGGCAGAGATGACTAGCGTACGAACAGTAGCCTCAGTGGGAATGGTTCTCAGCTGCGGCTGCTGGCGCTACTGCACACCCCTTGCCTGACCAGGGCAGCTGTTGTCAAGCTACTTAGAAGCAGCTGTGCGGCGCATGAAGCTGATTAAATCTTTGCATTCGACCGTGTGCCTCAACCACAAGCTCGGAGTATGACCAGCCAAATTGTTTGCTGGGTCTGAATCACCCTCCAAATGCACCGTGGTTGTGCCGCCAGACAACAGCGCTGCACAAGGCTGCCGCTGCGAGGGGTCGCTGCTAGGGTCACGATATGACTCGTCGATACCCCCGTCGCACCCGCAGCGATTGCGGGCAAGTACATACGCGCCCGAAGCCAGACTGAACTGGCGTCACGGCCCAGCCACGCATGCAGTCGTCAACATGGGTCGCCAGATTTCTTGGAGGAGGCTGGAAGTCGCGCAGCCTGCAGGCTGTCGTCCCTTCGCATCCCATGCTATGTTCACGCCCGCGACAGCTTGACATGGTCCTACGAATGCGCTGTTGAGAGTGGGCTGGGCGGCTTCAGCAGGCGGTGGCTGATCGGGCGCTCAGGGCTGACGCCAGACAACGACGATGCCGTTCGATCTGATTGTACGTCACCCATCCTCTTTAGCACGTCCGTGACTGCCTTGTGAATCACTCTGGTGCACAAACGAAGCTGGAGTGTTCATGGGAGGTTCCGTTCACTGCAGCCTGCAGTGGGTCATGCGTGCAGTGCACCGCAACCCACGATTGACGGCAGCCTCTATCACGGCACTTTCGTCTATATCATTCCCGTAACCAAGCCGTACTGACAAAATCTACCGTGCACCGCAGACGGGGACGTTCGTCCCGGAGAAGTCAAACATATGGCGCGACTGCGTGGACGGGATGTATGACTGGGTCAAGGAGCACATCGAGGAGGTGCACGATGATATGGAACCGCAGAAGCCGCTACAAACTGATACAAAATGGACACATGCACATGCTGTGAGAACCAGTGGATTGATCTGGTGTTTTCCGTGCAGGGTGCGCCGCTGAACGAGTCAGACCACTGTGGCGACCCGCCGCTGCTTCTGGCTGCCGGCAATGGTGGGGACTGCTGCACCCCTTCGCATTAGCATTGTACTCTCATATCACGTGCGCGGTGCGTATGCTGTGGATACATGCCATGCAAGCTTACGGGCAGCCGTGATTGCAGGTCACCTCACCTGCGTGCAGCTGCTGCTCAGCGAGGGGGCAGACATTGAACAGCGCAATGTGGTGCGCCTCGTTGCCTGCATCATGCGGCTTTCAAGCACATGCAACTTCTATGAGCTCCGACTTTGCCTGTGCCATCGTTCACATCATGCAAAACAGCACCGACTCGGGGGCTGGGTGGCGAGAAGCTGCAGCAGAGTCGTGTACCTTGTCAACGTTGTTGCTTGCAGATGATGGAGACGCCGCTCAGCCGCGCTGCGCACAACGGCCACATCGCGACTGTGCGCTACCTGCTGGACCAGGGCGCCGACGTCAACTGCTTGGATCTGGTGCGGTTCTCTGCAGCCTTCGGATCAGAGCGGTTGTTGCCCACTCAAGCCCGCTGTACAAATGCATCGCCTGCCCATCCTGGCGGCTGGCAGTGAGAAATACGCTGCCGCCTGGCAGGGGGACAACACACCGCTGCACTGGGCCAGCATGCGCGGGCATGTCGAGATTGTGCGGCTGCTATGCGAGCGCAGTGCGGACCGCTCCATCCGAAACAAGCAGGACAAGGTGTGAGCCGTTTCATTAGCCATTTTCAGCTCTGTGGTGTTGGCGGAAAAATTGGATGTGTGGTGCTGGTGCACCACAACCTTGCAACCCTATTCGTCAGCATCCATGTGTCTGTTCGTGTCATGATGAGTGACTACCTCAGTGGCACGGTCACAGGTGCCAGTGGATCTGGCTCAGCCCTGCTGGTCGCACTCCTACCGCTACACCAGGGAGGTGCTGGCCAACTGAGCGGCACAGTGTGCAGCCAGGGACCTTCACTGATTGCATGTCCCTCGCGTGACAAGGGTGATGACGCCCACAAAACTTGCATGCGGTTGGCCAAAGTCTTTAGAGTACAGTATTCTCACGAGCAATGTCAAACCATGACAAGCACAGGATAACAGTGCACTTTGTCATTTGTGCCCAGCAGTGTCAGTGGCTGTGTCGTCCTCAAAGGGTAGCAGGCTGCCGAACAGGAAGTGCTGCATGATGGGGAACTTGCCCAGCACCTCTGCCTGGTACATCTTGATCATGCCCGCATTGATCTGGAACGCAGCCACCGTGAACTTCATCAGCACCTTTGCCCGTGCAACTGCGGGATTCGACTTCAACTCCCATTGATTGTCAACCCTGCGCACGACTTGCCGTGTGCAGCTGCGGCCTGTTGCTCACCTTGGCCCAGCCAGCGACGCCGCTGATGTCATTGAGCATGGGCGACGTCTCTGCCAGCGGCCCCTTCTTGACCTGCATGTGCCAACGAGTGTGATGCGCGTGTTCACATGAGGAAGTGAAGTTGCTGGCTCCTCACATGGCAGACGCTGAACACCCTCACAGAAGCCGAAGCAGTATGGCCGAAGCGCACGCACGTCCTTCACGAACTGCACGCAGCCCAGGTACAGGTAGTCGGGCGCGTTGGCGGCCAGCACGTCGGGGGCGTGGATGCCCATGGGCTTGATGACGGGGTGGCCCGCCAGCTGGGCGCTGCCCCACAGGAAGGGCAGGAACTGGTAGTCGTCCAGGCCCCACACGCCGTGCGAGCCCGCCGGCTCCAGCCTGCACGTCCACATGAGGTTCTGTCCAATCCCTTGAGCGCACCCTTAGCGCTTTTGGTTGTCAAGAGAATGCGGCACAAGCATCTCCATTTGTTCGTGTAAGGATCGCCCGGATGTCCTTTGTCTAATTTCCTGTGGCCGGCTGCTGCCGCTGGTGGGGAGGCGGGGGTGGTCGTGAAAGGTCTGAAGCTCACGCCGCTCACCAGTATGTCTTCTGCACTTTGCGCATGAGGTCCAGGTAGCGCGCGAAGACGCGCGTCACGAGCGCCTGCGCGTCCGCCTCCCCGAACACCCCCGCCACCGCCAGGCAGTACAGCAGCGCGGCGAACGTGGTCTCGTGGCCCGTGCCGTAGTCGATGCGCGTCGCATTGCCTGCAATATTGCGATGAGCTTTGACCCATCCGCAACCAGACGAGCCCAATAACGCAAGGTGCCAGCCGAGTGGCACCGCCGTGCAGCATCTCTCTCTCTCTCTCTGGCACCGCAGACTTAAATACACTGCACGATCGTCGGCACGGCTCACCTAACGAGTCGGACAGGTACAGGCCGAGCTCTGTGGCGGCGCCCTGCAGCTGCTGCGGCAGCACCCGGGCCACCATGGGCTGCGACTGCGCCGCCACCTTGGCATGCCTGTGCACCATTGAGCAAATGGCCCAACAATGTTCTGCTGTGTGACTGCTGGAGGAAACAGTAGCAACTGCTGTACTGCTGGCGAAGCGGCAGAAACTGATTTGACTGGGCAGCACCCGGCAAGTCACAGCATACCAGGTGCGGAAGGCTGGGTTGCCGTAGCGCAGCGACTGCGTGACGGGCGGGATCTGGTCCACCCACTGGGACAGCGTGTCCAGCACCTGCAGTCAGCAGCGGCTCAAGGTCGATACATCCACTTTTCTGGGAAACATTCGCTGGCTGTGTTGCGAATCATCTGCAACTGTTGTTTAACTCAAGTCCGAGAACAGCCCACCGCTCCATGAGGCAGTGTGGAGATCCGTCAGCCATGCATATGTGGTAGAAAAGGCGCACCTGCAGCAGGGCGTCCACGGCGGGTGACACCAGGCAGTCGTCTGTAAGACGCTTCCCACGCACCGCCTCATTCAACGCCATTAGAAAGCCGACGAAGCTGCGTGCGTGGCGCCCCTTCAACCACCTGGATGAGGTTGGCAGCTGAATGTTAGGGTGCAAGGGGCTGAATTCCAGAAGCACCGCGGGCCGTGCTCGTAGACTGATGCTGCGTGCCTCTTCTCATGCCGCTTCCTATAGAGCACAACGCTCCGTGACTGAAGGGTGGCCGGCAACAAGCCGCACGTGCTGAGGTCGTTGTTGCTGTGGATGCGCTTGCGCGGGCGCTTGAACTGCCGCTCGCTGAGTGCCGCGCCCCCGCTGCTGCTGGGCATCGCCGCCGGCGCCTCGATGTCCACCTCCACGCCGTCATCGCGCCCTGGCACAAACCTGGCAAGCGTCACCGCCGCGTGCAAAACGGTGCAGATGTAACGTGCTCCGTCGCAGAGCTCACACCTCATGCAGCATTGGGTGCACCTGGGACAGCAAATGCTGGAGCCTCGGTGCTGCGAGAGTGCGGCAGCCGTCTGCACCACTTGACAGTCGTACAAACACAGCAGTGTCTGCAGGCAGTGGCATCACCTGATGATGGTGATGGGCAGGGGCGGTGCAGGGCGCCGCCGATCGGCGCCGTGGCGCCCCTGTCCCGCAGCTCCCGTGACGACATGCCGCCCGGGCTCTGCACACTCTGCTGTGCACCGGGCCCTGGCCCCGCTGCAGAGGGCACAGGTGGGAGATGTAGGTTCGTAAAGGACGTCGCCACAGTCAAGGTGGCAGCAAACGTCCAATGAGTGGCTGCCAGACATGAACCCTAGCCAGGTGCCAGTTTAGCATGCGCGGGCAGCTCGCCGATGCGTGCGTGCTCAGGAGCAGCACCTGGCAGGCCTGTGCTGCTGGGGCCGCCGTCTGCCCACGGCGCTCGCGTCGGCGCCATCGGCAGCGGCTTCGCGGCCCTCGCTGTGCTGCCGGCGCCGGGATCCGCACCAGCGCCGCTGGCCTGCAGGAATCATGCCAATACACACGTCATGGTTTGGGCAGCTGAGCGCCAGGCAAGTGTCCGCCTGAACGTGCGACGAACCTGCATTGCGGGGCTGCTGCTATCCGCCCACGGCGCCCTCTCGAGCGGCTCGTCCGATGTGCCGGCTGTCTTGCCGGGCTGCCCAGCACCGCCGCCACTTGCGGTCGCTGACGCCTCGGCTGCAGGACCTGAGGTCCGTGATCGGGGCGGCAGAGGTGCGCTGGTGTCTGATCTCGTGGTGGGGGGTGTTGGACCTGACTGCTGCTCGTCATCGTTCGGGTCCTCCGCTGCCTCAGAGATTGATGGCATAGTCTCCGGCGCGTCAGTCATGGCGTCACCCCAACTGCTGCAGCTACCTTTGTCACCAACTCAGTCTCATGTGCGACCGGTTGCAAACTGTTCTGAAGCGCCAACGATGCAAAGGGTTGCCGATCAGCGAGCTGATGGCAGTATATGTCCTGGCGCGGTGTCGGTTTCCTGCTTCACGGTGCAGGCGGAGTCGAGTGATATAGCGCCTGCTGAGCTACATGAGACACTGTCGCCCAGATCAAGAGGGTTACTGTGTAAGGCGACAAGTGTGTAAACTGCAGTGCACTCCACCCAGTGCCGGTGATGCACTGCTGAAGCTGCGTGAAAGGAGCAAATGTAGATTCGGCGTCCGATGCTTTGAAGGGGACGAGCTGATTGGCTGTTGCTTGTGTGTCCAGCAACACGCCTCGAGGCCTTGTGCCTCAGCAAAGCTGCTTGCAATGCCAGCGATTGTGAAACATCATGTGTTATGATATGTGATAGCTGAGGTATAGGACCAACCAAAAGTTTGGACACCGACATTTATATCATACCTGCTCACCAGCTCTATTGCAAGCTTGGCACGGATTGGTTGTTGATTGCGCATTGCAAACATGCAGGGCTGGGTGCAAAGGCAGACCTTGCTATCATGTCCTGCTGTGCATGGCGTACGTAGAATCAGCGCAGGCACGGCCTATGTGCCAGTGCGGTGCCACCTCGTCATGCAGCGCAGCACGCCGACTGGAGCAGCTCGTTCGTCCGCGATGTCAGTGCAGGAGACATCTCAGCGACGCTCTTGTCACAGGTGCTACATCGCGTCCATCAGCAGCCGGCACAGCAGCATGCGAACTAGACATCGGCGCCATGTGCCGCACGCCGCAGCCGAGGATGCCCAGCAGCAGGGTCGCGCGGGTGACAGCGCTGCTGCGAGCAGCAGCAGCAACAGCAGCAGCAGCGGCAGGCGGCGGCACGTGCTTGTGCTTGGCGGCACTGGGCGGGTTGGCTCCTCCGCTGCGTCATCCCTCATAGATGTGAGGCCCGTGCAGCCTCGTTTCCAAATGATGAGGGCCAATACGTGTCGCAGTTAACGGCAGGAAGAGGACAGATGATCCACCCCCTTCTGAACCAGCATCTCCTGAGTTTGGAACATGCTGGCTTTGAGGCGAAGCAGCGATGCGCAGTGGACTCGTCCTCTCCGTGTGCTGATAATGCGCCGTGTGCCTGCAGCTTGGGGCGGACGTCGACATCTCGCTCTCTGGGCGGCGGCCGGCAGGGTACGACAAGGTGCTGGAGGCGCGCCCAGAGCTGAAGGCGACCCGCTTTCGGCAGTGCGACATTGATGACGCAGCCTCGCTCGCTGCAGCCCTGGAGGTATATATCCCTGACTGCTCGGTCGCTCGTCCAGTGCATACCACGTGCTGCACACCAATGTCTCCGCGCACTCGAGCAGCGAAGCGCATACTCTGCTGGTGCATGGTGCAGGGTGTGGACCTGTTGGTGCACGCTGCCGGGCCCTTCCAGCGGCGAACAGAGTGCAATGTGCTGGAGGCGTGCATCGCGGCCGGCGTGCCGTACATGGACGTCTGTGACGATGCCGACTACACGCAGCGTGCCAAGCGGCTGCATCAGAAGTGCGCGCCAAGCGGAGCTGTCCGACACTGTTGTCTGTTGACGGCATGGTTGGACGCAGGCAATCTCCTGGCCCACAGCCGCAACACACATTGCAGACAGTCAAGCAAAATGCATCCCCACTGCAGGGCCAGGGATGCAGGCGTGCCAGCGATCACGTCCACGGGCATCTACCCCGGCACCAGCAACCTCATGGCAGCCCACATGATCTCCACAGCCCGAAAGGTGAGTTGGCGCCTGGGCAGACGGGCTGTGGCGTCCAGTCAGGCGCAGCCAAACCCTGCTGACCGCATTGCGTGCCCGGGACGAGGCTTGCGGCCATCGCGCCACAGCGCCGGCCACATGGGCCCCACTCTGAGACGTGCGCGGTTGCAGGAGTACAACCACGACGGCACGCTGCGGGACCAGCCGGGGGAGGGGGCGGTGCAGCCCGCGCGGCTGCGGTACAGCTACTACACAGCGGGCTCCGGCGGCGTGGGGCCCACCATCCTGGAGACGTCCATGCTGCTGGCGGGCGAGGAGGTGGTCGCCTACCGCGACGGCCAAAAGGCAAGCGCTGTGTTGGAGTTGTATCGTAGAGGCGCAGCAGAACTCTGCTGGGCAGCATCCATCTGAAGGTCTTGATATCTACTGGCTGTCCAGGACAACGAGGATGACTGCAGTGGCGTGCGATATTTGCCATGTTGCCCTTTGATCAAGGATTTTCAAAACCCTCTGCCATTGCTTGCCAGCCGTCAGGATCTGCAATTACAGTTAGGCTGCAGGCTGCGTTCTGCCTCAGCATTCGTGGGGTTGCTTGTTGCAGGTGTTGATGCCACCCATCAGCGGGCGGCGTGTGGTCGACTTTGGCGTCGGCCTGGGCCGCCGCACGTGCTACCTGTACAACCTGCCTGAAGTGTACTCCGCCAACGAGTACATGAAGGTAGGCGTGCAAAGCTGCTTGCCATGTGCCCAACACGAGTAGGAATCTGGCAATTGGCGGAACTAGCGGAGCATGTTGCGATGCCGACTGCGATTGGCTCAATTGCAAATTATTTGGTGGAGCAGTGAGTCTCTGTCATAGCAGCATCTTGGTCTGCGCAGGTGCCAGCCGTCAGTGCCAGGTTCGGAACAGAGCCTGAGATCTGGAACATCGCGATGTGGCTGACTGCACGCCTGTCGCCGCCAGGTACCAGGACACTCGCATGACTGCATGACAAATCCGATGTGTCGCTGGCCGAGTACCCATTGCAGCAGTAGTGGGCATGCTGTCATGGTGTGGGGACTCGACGACAGCAGCTGATGTGACGATGACGACAGCGTCTGATGTCCAGGCTTCCTGCAAGACCGCAGCAAGTCCAAGTGGCTGGCGTCTCTGGCGTACCCCTGGGTCCAGCTTGTGGACAGGTTTGTTGGCGAAAAGGTGAGCGGGCTAGTGCCCCTGATGCCAGCATGCATCATCATATGCTCTTGTGTTCGGTCATGAGTCGCCAGGGCTGCATGTGCCTCGAGTGCTGCAGATACGAACATATGGTGTGCATTCTGTTGACGGTTTGAAGATTGATGTATGCAGGTAGCTATGCTGGTGGAAGTCGAGCTTGAGAATGGCAACGTGGCTGCGGCGCTGTTCATGCACAAGAAGTGCTCCGATGCAGCTGGCCACAGCGTGGCCGCCTTTGCCATGTAAGGCCCCTGCACCCATATGTATTGACATCACTGCAAATTCAAGCACAGCCAAAGTACTGTAGTGTGGTTGCAGCTGTCCGCATCAGCATGTTCGGAGTCGCACAGCATGGCGTGCAGTGCTGTCCGTTGTGTTGTCTCCTAGCTCGTGGTTCACAGCCGTGGCCGCGGTGCAGGTCAATGCTGGATGGGGAGACGCAGCCGGGTGTCTGGTTCCCGGAGGAGCGGGGGGCGCTGCAGAGGAGGACGCAGTTCTTCGACAGAGCCAAGAAGGGCTGCCAGCGCTTCATCCTGAACAAGCCCACTTGGCAGCTCGAGTCTGACCCCAAACAGCTGGGCTTTGGCATATACTACTAGTGTCGCCCAAGTCCCAACGAGATCGACATTTCCATTTGTACCAGTGAGTGCCGTTGACGCAGAGGACTGCAGGATCGAGTACCGAGTCGCACGTTGTGTGAAGTATTCGTTCCGACATTCAATTGATTAGATTGAAACATGAGAATGCAATATGTCCTGAGAACCGCCACAGGACACTCCATATCAGCCAATGCAACAGCTGAACGCTAAGCAAACAATACAGTGAGGAACCCTTCTGCTTCCATCAGTTCACGGGCTTGGACTCGGCCGGCAGCTCCTCGCCTTCTGGGATAAAGCGCAGGGCAGCCGCATTCATGCAATACCGCTTGCCTGCATGCCAGGCAGCAGGCGTGAGGCTGCGACTTGAAAAGTTTCCCGCTGATCAACAAGGAACCACCATGACGGCATGACAACACCAGCAGGATGCGCACCAGTGGGGCGAGGCCCATCGTTGAACACATGTCTGCAAAGGTTGTGAACACAGGCCAGTCAAGAGCACTAGGAGATAAGTTCCGTGAAGAAAATTGGGCCACTTGACAGTGCGGAGCCTGAAACTAAATGGTGGCATGGCTGCTCACCCCAGGTGGCCTCCACTCCGGGCGTCGATCACCTCTGTTCGTGGCATGAATGCAATGGAGCTGTCTGACACCTGCAGCAGCATGTGCATGGTCCGTCACCAGTAAAGAGTGCCATCCTGACCAGAGATGCTGGCGCTTTCCATACAATGCCGGCAAGGCACTGTAAGACAGCAGCACGTGAACTCGAACAGTACCAAGACTGATATGTGGTAGATGACAACGTGCCATGGTGGTCGACCCGTACAGAGCTAAAATTCACCTCAATCACATGCTCCGGGTCGATAGGGGCATAGAAGGACGGCCAGCCAGTGCCTGACTCGAACTTGGTATCCGAGCTGAACAGGGGCAGCCTGTACGCCCAACACAGATGCTCAGCGACTCCATCACAGCAGATGCACAAGACATCATCAGACAGTCCTACCGGCAATATCAACTCGAGGGATGGACAGTGTCACGCACCCTCCAATGGAGCCGACCCACAGGCCCTTGCCCTTGTGATCATGCGAGTATCCATTGACAGTCTTTCCAGTGAATGCCCGCTCGGTCCCTGATGCCAATGCGACATCCCTACATGCACACACACGCTTCAGGCAGAGGACGCGTTGCTCTCACTGCTTGCACCTCGGCACCTAAAAAACCAGGCATAGTAAGGTTGCCAATCTGGTGATTATCCCTGGCTGTCTCTGGCTGTATCAGAGGGAGGAGTTTGTCTGCAGCCGGGTGGGGCTATATGCACCTCTCATGTGGCGTCAGACTAGCTGCCAGCTCCTTCTGCTTCGCCGCCGTTAATGGTGTAACGTCATAGCCAGCCTTGGAGACGCGCCGCTCGCCACCCTCCTCTACAGCAGCACGCGCAACAGAGTGGTGATGGCTAGGGTTGAGCAACCATGTGCACACCAGCACCAAGGCTGGACAGCTTCATGCAGGGCCGACATGACAGCCACGATACCTGGTGACGGCTGCCAGCCCTTCTGGCTGCCCTTCGATGCCTGAGTGCCCATGCTGGATGAGTCGCGTGCCTGGGATGCCTGCAGATACAAACAGAACAGGAGTCACATGTTGATTATGGCTGCATTGCACGCCTGGATGCTTTCATCATGCCAAAGTCAGCTGGACACCTTGAGAGTCAGGCCAGGCACATCCCCGGTGAATAGCGCCACAGCAACGAGCCCCGCCCCAATGCCAGCAATCATGCGACCGTATGGTGGCATAGCTGCTGATGCTTTGTGGACCTCACGAGCACTGCTCGCTGCAGAGCGTGCGGCCTGCGTGCACCACGCGGACGCGTGTCTGCCTGGCACGGCTGGGGCAGGGATGGAGAGAATGGCGCAAGCCAAGTTGACGGACCACACCGCACCTGCTCAGCACCGTTCTTGTCCTTGCCGCCGAAGTTGGGCAGCCAAGACGGCTTCTCCAAGCCCAGCTCCTTCAGGAACTTGAATGCCTGCGTGCAGTGGCATGATGCTCAACGACTTGCTGAGCAGCATGGCACGATTGCTGTGTGCGTGCAAGACCTCGGACCATGAAACGGCCACAGTAGCAGTATACATTCATGGAATGTGATATCATCGGCTTCCAGTGATTGAAGTATCACCTGAACGTTGAGGCGACGAGACGAGTGTACAGGGCGACTTTGGAACGCCCTGGGTGCCAACGACACCTTCTGAGCGACGAGTGCTTGCTTTGCGGTGTGCAGCGAAGTGACGCACTGCATGCTGCTCAAGGTCTGGGAGTGGCGGACTGTACTGTGTAATGCAGGCTTCCGATGATGCAGTGCGCGATGACACCACAGAAAGATCTGCAGACACGAGGGCGGTGAACCTTCCATGCACGTGGGGTGACAGTCGTGGTGCTCCTGGTCCTTGTAAGCCTGTCAGCCATTGCTATACAGCTTACATTATCAGGTGAGCGACACCACTACAATTCGCTCATTGTGCAGGCCGCTCATGAATTATGCATGAGCTCGCTCACTCGTCGAAGGTCCCAAACCAAGAGAACCGTTTTGCACTAAGGCAGGCTTGTCGTCATCCACCGCAGCACAGGCGTGCCAATACCACCCCACAGGGCTGGCCTGTTGCTTGGGCAGCTGTGGTGCAGTCCTGAGGCAGCTGCCTACTACACCGCCGCCATGCTGCATCCCGCCTGCTGTCACACCGCGTTTGCGCCTGCCGTCGTCTGCGGTGGCTGGCCGCCCATAAGGAAGGACAGCACGCTGTTGTTGGCTGCTGCTGACTGCACAGCCGGACGTGGAGGCCAGTCAGCACGAGCCTCATAACCGATGCGCTGACGCTTCAGTACCAAGCCCCATGACGGGAGGCCGCTCAGACTTTGGCCGACAGGAATGCGAACACGGACCGGTTGTCGATCTGTGCAGGGCAGACACGAGGGCCACCTTCAAACGGGCCACGGCATGGTGGTAGGCCGTGCCCGTTGCATGTGTGCCGCGCAGTTTCAGTCACACTGATGGGGCACGACACACCCTAGACCCTTCGCTATCTGCAGGAGTCGTCGGACAGGCTTGGTCAGGCCCTCACCTCACTGTCATCGAGGAACAGATCATCGGGCACACGGAAAGCGCCGTGGGCTGCAATGGCCACCAGGCTGATGCCGATGGCCGTGAACAGAATCGTCCCAACGCTGCGGCAGCAGCAGCATTGCATATGAGTGTCTACTGGTGACTGTGTTCCACACTGACACTAATTCCAGACATGGGCCCCCACACGTCCGGCAGCGGCAAGCTCACCTGGTGAGGAAGAACACGACCACGACTGACACGACCGCCATGGCGACCAGCTGTTCCCGCGGGCTGCAGAACACCGATCACAAGAATTTTCAACACCTTGAGCGCTTGTGCGCTGTTAAGTGCAACCTCCAAAGGCTGCAGATGGACAGCGCCACGCTCACAGCATGATGCACGAGACAACGCTCGGACCAGCACCTGAAAGCGCGGCCGCCAATGGTGATGGAAGCCTGGCGCACGATGAAAAGGTAGAACCACAGCGCGCCCAACAGCCCCAGCACCACGAGGCTGCTGGGATTCATCACCATGCACACCACCGTGGTGAGCAGGATGAAGACGAAGTAGTTGATGCGGAAGTAGGCCGAGTTCTTCTTGAACCGCGACAATGCCTGCGCCAACAGCAAGGGTCGGCTCTTGGTAACAGCACATGAAGCAGGGCAAGCGGTGCCTGGCTGTGCGACTGCAGCAGCTCCACATCTGTTGCATTGCACCACCTTCTGGCCAATACTGACAGGCAGCACGCCATGCTGCCCATGTGGACCATGGCGGTATGGCGCTGCTGTTGCTGCCTGAGGGTGCACATACATTGCGTACAAGTGCACCTCTGCCAGGTTTGCGGGTCGTGAGAACGCGTTGCGATCCACCATCTCCGTCCATGGTTTTCTCTGCAGACAGCACCGGAGCATCAGCTGGCATCCTCATGCTGTACCGCCACACTGCAACGAGGTCCGGCTCCCTCGGATCAGCCGTTATATTGGCATACGGCAGGCTAAATTGCAGCAACAGGTGACTCTGACAGCATGAGGAGCGTGACGGACCAGTCGCAGACTTGGCATCGGCCAGGGATGGCAGCATGTCAGCTTGACCTCTCAAATTTGCACAAGCACCAGCTGGCTAAGAAGCAACTGCTGCAGCCAGTGGTGGTGCAAATGAACATCAAAGTGGCTCACCTCTGCCAGGATGCCCGAAGCGACCTGCTTGACCCGGGCGAACAATCCCTCTGCTGCGACCTGCACATGTTGTGACTGCTGCGGGCCATTGCCCGAGCTGGCCATTGGATGAGACGTCTCTGCTCAGCAGATAATGGCAATCGTAGCTGGGAAGACCCTTCTCAACCTGCCACGCACTGTCCAGGCCAGCCAGGAACTGATCGAGACCCAGCGACAGCTCAAAGCTGGTCCCTCGCAACCACCGGTGGTAACAAGCGCACGTCGCCAGGTATCTACCCTGTAAACAAGTGACAACCTGTGCGTTGGGTTGTGCAAGTATGCTTTGAGCTGCACTGCTCCTGGAAATCGCGTTGTGAATGGCAGGGTTTGCTACAGGGCGGGCTGCAGTCGATGTCGGAGCTCCTACGTTATGGTGCACACCTCCCGAGCGTATCACGCTTTGCAACCGGCCTTACAGCTGTCATCGGCTGCATCCAGCTGCTCGCCTGGGCGCGGTCCGCGCTCAGGCGAGCTGTCGGAAACATGGGCACCATCGAGACAGTCCGTGGGGATGCAGATGCAAGGCGAGCACCACGCATGATACAGGGCTCAGTATACAAACGAGGTAGATACGCTTGACCTGTGGGTCCTGGCGTGCAGCTGCATGCAGACGCGATGACAGATCACAGTGTGAAGCAGACCGATTACACAGTGGCATGGGCGTCGCCGCAGGTCACAAAGAGAAGGCCTGGCGTCTGAGATACTTCATTCTGCAGCCTGGCGATGTGCCTTGTTTGATACACTACCGAAAGCCGCAGGCCGGCGAGCCGCCTGCCAGCAGCCTCCCACTGAAAGGCGCCACAGTCACGGTGCGCTTGCTTGGTGCACCGAGCGTGCCTCCCTCCAAAGCTGCATGTACGCGGAGTGTAGGGCGACTGACTTTCGTCAGTGTGAAACAGGTGAAGGGCAAGGTCGGGAGCCTGGCACGTTTTGACGTCGTGGCTGCTGATGGCTTAACGTAGGTTGCTGAGCTCACATCTGCACATGCTGTGAAGGCATGGGTGTCACTGGACAACAAGCATGCGGAACGATGAACAGTGTTCGATGCAACGAACCAACGATGTCGTCGCAGGTATGCGCTGGCTCTTGAGAGCCTTCATGAGCGCGCGGCATGGGTGGATGCGCTGCGTGCCGCGATCGCAGCGGGCGAACAGCCGCGCGCCTCGCTTGATCGCCGTCCCGCCGCGCGCCAGCTGCATACGATGCAAGATGAATCCCTGCAAGGCGCAGCAAGCCAGCAGCAGGGGAGTGGCAGAGCCACGGAGGATGCGAGCAACACTCCAGCACTGGTGAGCTGTCAGTCGCCGCATGCTCATATATTTCCCGTGCTGAAATTTGCTCCGGCAACTGCACAGATGAAGCTCTGATCGGTGAGGGTCAGCAGCCTGTCTTGCCAGGTGGGCCGGAGGTTTTCCACAGACAGTGCTGGGGGGTATTCAGACCCTGGCACTCCAGCGAGCAGCCGGAATCTGCACAGCAGCAGTGCTGGCAGCCATCTACGTGCGCCGAAGGACACACCAAGCAGTGCAGGTGGATCTGGCGTTGGCAGCAGCAGCAGCAGCAAGCCGCACCGGCACCTGATTGATCGTATCAGGTCAGCCGCATGAGTCTACAGCATGCTGCTGGCACCAGCGCCATGAAAAGCAGGGACCAGTGCAGTGTCCATTGCATGGACAGTGTCAGGGTATCAATGACGAGGCTTTGACTTTGATACACAACGCAGGGATGCTCTGACGCCAGGCAGCAGCTCGTCAGAGGTGCTGCGTTCTTCAGATGCGGCTGCAGCAGCCACAGCCGCCACAGCGCAGGCATACACAGAGTCGCTTGCCGCACTCACAGGCTGCCGACCGCCAGCGAAGACACTGCTGGTCAGCATGGACGGGCCATGCATGCTCAGCATGGTGCATGCCCCTGCCTTGGTACACCTGCTCTGCAGCAAAGCAGGATCTTATGCACTGCACGAGGATTTTTGGGACGATCCACGGCTGCCAGCAGATGTACTAGATGAGCAGTTCGAGAGGGCGCAGAAATTTGTGGCACGGCATGTGCACGAATTTGAACCCATCCGCCATGATGTGCTGCAGGTGAGCATCCTGCCAGTTTCTTGCTTGTATCCCAGGGCCTCCTTTGTTATCCGCCAAAGTGCCTGGGTTCCGTGCTCGCGCTGGCAGCATGGCAGGTATTTCAATCGACTGCATTGCAGGGCTGGGCAGCCAAGGTGGTGCAAGGTGACTTGGGCGGCCGCCCTGCTGTGGCACTGGCTGCACGGGCCATGTACATTGCTGAGGTCAACCAGACGAAGCCGCCCTGGGCTGCCTGGCATGCGGGCGACACCCAGTTCGTCAGGTACAGCACCATATGTTGACCGGCATGATATCAGCCGCAGGGCTGCACAGACTCCGCGGAAGTGTTGTCATGGAGTAGCAGCCCATGGTTATCGTCAATATATGCCGCACAACTCGAACCCGGGCACGGGTCTCAGCGTGGAGGTCTCCTATGCTGCAGCCCAGAGGCCATGATGCAGGAGGTGTGGCAGTGCCCCTCAGCCCAGGCGCTTGCGGATCTGAAGGAGTGCCTCGACTTCGGCACCTCGAGCTGGATCGCGCTGTTTGCACGCCTTGGTGGTGCCGAGCTGCTGCTGCAGGTGCACCCTACTACAGCATGGCTGCCACTCTGGCCGTTTTCTGCAGTGCAGCAGGGTGTGCATGCTTGCCGGTGCAGCATGCTCCCTGCCCGAAGTGCCATGGACTCACAAGACTTGTACAGAGGAAGCTCCCATGCAACAGGCACTCCGGGTGCACCTAGCCGCCGTGGAGGCGGGGGCGGATGGTGCGCGCGAGTCCCTCGGCGCTGCGCTGTCAGCCCTGGCCGCCTTCCTGACAGGCGAGCAAAGCAACTCGGCGCACAGCGGCAGTCCCACCTTGTCATCCAGGCCGCAGACATTGTGGCCGCAGGAATTGTGCTGCGGCCATCCGTACTGTGGCCATGATCCACATGAGCACTGCGGCGCTGCGCGGATGCTGCTGTCACCGGTGAGAAGCGCGAAAGTCCGCCACATGCAGGCGCAGCGGGTATGGAGGTGGCGTCCCGCACGCCGCCGCTGGTGGCCGGCCTGGCGCGCTCGGCCGCCGTCGGCGGCCCCAGCATCGCGCGCACCTCGCTGGAGATGCTGTCCAAGCTGTGCCTGTACAGCTCGCAGGGCTACTGCCTCGCTTTGCAGGTGCCATTCTGGTCAAACATTGGTCCATCTGTATGCTGGCAGAGGTGCCGTGCCTGCACGCAGCCTCCTGTCGATAGACTGCTGGTCACATGTGCCACGCCGCTGTGCTGCTGCAGACGCTGCTCGGGGAAGGCGTTGAGCCAGAGGTGCTGGGCGCTGGCTCGCCGTCTGCCACCCTCGAACCTGACGAGGATTGGCTCGAGTCGCCGCGCACGCCATTGGCTTCGCCATGCAAACCCATGTCCGCAGACCCGCCGGGACATGGCTTGGGCTCTTCCACAGCAGCGGCAGTGGCACCCGGTTCCACACACAGTACGCCTTCAATGCCATTGTCGCCGCCGCCGCCGCCGCCGCCGCCGCCGATGCCAAAGCTGCCCGGCGTACGGCCAAGTGGGACACCAACAGCCTTGCCGCCGCCGCCGCCGCCGCCTCCGCCAAAGCTACCAGGCACTCGGCCACCCGCTGCAGCTGCGCCGCCTCCGCCGCCGCCGCCGCCCCCAAGGCTGCCTGGGACACGGCCAGCTGGAGTGCAGCAGGTGCGGCCTGCGACGCAGCAGCAGGTGCTCGTGGGAACCGCCACGGCTGGTGGCCCAACCCAGACAGACGAGGCTAAGTCAGGGAAACCAGCAGACAGTCCTGCTGTCGTGGCAGCCTGCAAAGCTGCGGGCAGCGGCGAGCAAGCGGCTGACAGCACAGCAGGCACAGCCTCAGCGGCACGCTCAGCCAATGTGGATGTTGGCAGCCCAGTGAGAGTGCCTGACAGCCCAGCTGCGTCCGCAGCGGCCAGCATGGACATCAGCATTCCAGCTCCACAGCTGCAAGCATCTGCAGGCGCAAACAGCAGTGACACCAGCCATGTCTCAGGCGGCGGTGATCCGGCACCAGATTACTGCCACATGATAGTGGCAATGCTACAGGTCGGCGTGCATGACCGAGCGTCTTTGAACACCTGCTCGCCTGTGCTTAGTTATTTAGTCTGACCATCGTCGGTGCAAGTTGTTAAGAGTGCCAATGGCAACATGTGGCCCGATGGTTCTCCTCTGTCTCCGCAGCCTGATGGTGGTGCCTTCGACTCGAGCATGTGTGAGCATGTTATCAGCTTCGTCGGCTGTACCCTGACCTCGCCAGAGGCAGCCACCTACCCTGTGCTGTGCAGGCACTTCATTATGACACTGCTGGACTGCGGTGAGCTTTGCTGCCGTACATTCACCTTCACAAGGTTCCCTGGAGCACTAATTTGCAAGCTGCGTGCCGTGTGTACACAGCCGATGCAATGGCCCCTTCATGTGTACATGTCGCAGGGCTGTTCAACGCCATCTCACAGCTCAGCTTGCAGTCGCCAGAGTACCTGGCCGACCAGCTCGACAAGCTGAAGGATAGCATTCGGGCCGCGCTGGCACCGCAAGAGGGCCCAGCAGCAGGGCCCGACAGCCACCCTGGGGCGCAGCACAGCAGCACAGCCTCTGCAGGCGCACCGTGCCGCAGCCCACTCAAGGGCAGGGCAGGTGTGCAGGTGACACTGCCTCCGCCAATGCCGCCGCCGCCGCCGCTGCCGCCGCGAGCAGCAGGCATGCTGCCACCGCCTCCACCGCCGCCTCCGCCGCAGCCGAGGAGTGCTGGAGGTGCTGCTCCAATGCCGCCGCCGCCGCCGCCGGCGCGATCTCACGGCGCGCAGCCTGCCCTGTGCTCCTTATGTCAGCTCTGGGCCATTACTAGGTTGCAACACCTTGTTTGGTTTGAGTCATCTGTTATCAATCTGCAAGCCCTCATGCGCAGGTGGTGCCACGCACGCAGCGCGGCCGCAGCCTGCCACAGCAGCGGCTGCGCCGGCTCCCGTCGACCCGGGTCCACAGCCCAGCAAAAAACTCAAGGTACCACCTCCTGCACCGAGCATCACGGTCACAGGCAGTGGAAAGCGCGCACTACTTGGCAGACATGATACATACTCCCTGCCGTGCCGTCGGGTGCAGACGTTCTTCTGGGACAAGCTGCCGGAGGGCCGTGTGGCTGGCACCTTCTGGGCAGCACACCCGCCGGACTACAGCCTTCTGGCTGCCAGTGCCCCCGAAGCCGAGGAACTGTTTCAGGTACTCGCCTCTTGAGGCACACTTCCTTGGACAGCTGTTCCGATTGGCATCGGGGTGGCTTGATGACTTGCACTCATCACAGGCAGGCAGGGTTCATCAGCCAGCTTGTCAGATGTACGTTGTATGATGGCGACTTGCATGACATGCAGGTACGGCAACGGGCAGCCAAGCTGGCCAAGTCGGTGGCCCAGCGGCGGCTGGCGGTGCTGGATCTGAAGCGTGCCACCGCCATCGGCGTCGTGATGCAGCGCATGCGGTATGAGACACTGCAAGCCATACCCACCTGTATGCCAGTTGGCCGACTGGTCAGTCGTACTGCGGTGTGTGCGTTACCCCCTGGACACCCACAGCATGTGCCGTATGGCCTACATCCTAGCTTTGGACCCGGTATACACATTCTGAGAAGTGCAGCACATATCAGCATGCATCAAAGGCGTTCATCCAGGTCGGGTGCCATGCAACACCCTGCTGTGACGAAGGCGGCCTTGGCGGGAGATGGCGGCAGCGGCCATCACGCTGGACGAGGGCGCGCTGCCGGACGCAGCAGCAGTGCGGGCGCTGCTGCAGGCGCGGAGGCTTCATGTTGGTGGCCAGTCCTATGTTTCACACTGCACATCCGCCGGGAGCGGAGCCACAGCGCTGATTCCCTTTAGTAAGTGCAGAAGTGACATGGTTGTAGCTGATGCTGATGATGGTGCTCGGGCTGCAGTGCGCGCCCTCTGAGGATGAAGCGCGGCTGCTGGCGGCCTTCCGCCGCAATGACGCCATGCTGGCGGGCCTGGCGGACGCCGAGCTCTTCTGCCTGGACCTCATGACGGTGGGTTCTGCTGCTGATGACCGCAAGTCAGCTGCAGCAACCAGTGGGTGCCGATCGCAGGGTGTGCACGTGTATCTGGAGAAGCACGCCAGTTGCTGCTCTTCCTTTGTGCAGCAGTTGGCATGTTCTGCATTAGGCCGCTGTTGCCCTAAGAACGAGACATTTGTCACGCACGACCATTTCATGTTTCAGAGAACTCTCTCGACCCGTTTGCCGGCAGGTGCCTCGGCTGCAGCAGCGGCTGCAAACCTACCTGGTGCGCTTCGAGGCTCCTCCCGCTGTGGCCGACGCCTGCCGCGTCCTGGACGCTCATGCAGCCGCCATCAGGTACCGAAGTGGTTGTGCTCCATCAGAGGCAGGCACGACTCATAGCTGCCATGTGCCTGCTTCTCCACATGTGCAATGTGCACAACAGAGCACCATGCGAGCTGCAGCCTGAGGACTCTGCACATAACATCAGACTGACTAGCGCATCCGCTGGCCAGGGACACGCGGGCGTCGCAGCCGCTGGCGGCCGCGCTGCAGGGCGCCCTGGCGCTGGGCAACTTCCTCAACTGGGGCGGCCGGCTGGGCGCGGCGCCCGGCTTCCGCCTCAAGAACCTGCCCAAGCTGCAGGTGGGCACCCCAATGGCAAGCCCGTCTGGCAGTGTCCTGCCCACAGACGCACCGCACTTCCCGTGACGCAATCAACCTTCATTTTCCAGGTGTTTGACAGCTGCTCGAAGGCCAGGTCGGGGTCCTGGCATGTGCTTGGTACTTGCATCGAGAAGACCCTGCAACAACCCTGACGTGCGCTGCTGCAGGACACGCGGTCGCTGGACGGGCGCACCAGCGCGCTGGGCTTTCTGGCGCAGCTGCTGGTCAGGGCGCGCCCGCCGGTGCCCCCGCTGGCGGAGATGCTGCCGTCGCTGCTGGCGCCCGGCCTCAAGACCTCCCTCGCGGTGGGCGTTGCAGTCAGCACATGGCGAACGCCAAGATGCCCCCTTGCATCGCAGCAGGACGTGGCGACAGGGAGCCACTTGCACGTGTTCTGCGTGGCGCATGCGAATGTAGGTGTGTGCAGTGGCGCACATAGTGGCCCGGGCTCCTGCCCTGCATCCTGGACTGCTGCTCCTGATTGCTGCTGTTTGGTCCTGCAAACAGGAGGTCGCAGAGACGCTGGCGGACACGAAGGCGGCGCTGGCGATGGTGCAGCGGGAGCTGGTGGCTTCGCCGCCGCGCGTCGTGTGCCGGCTATCAGTGTCAGAGTCCGCCCGAGGGGGGTCGCACGTCACGGTGCAGCTGCTGCCGGACCGCTACAGCGAGGTCATGACGGCCGTGCTGCAGGTGTTGCTCACACTTGTAGCATCCTAGAAGCTACTTCACCCTGCCTCTGTGCATCTGCATATCGCCAGCTCATTTGCACACTTCACGGGAGCAAGATGTCTGCACACGATTGCCCCCTCAACACCCCGGAGCAGACTTAAGGCCTGATACGATGATGACTTGCATAGAACGGCCGAAGCAAGTCAATGCCGTGAACAGGAGGTGGAAGGTGCACTGGCGGCGCCGCAGCAGCAGCTTGCCGACTGCCGGGCCGACTTTGCTGCGCTGCTGGCCTGGTTTGGAGAGAGCGCGGCGGCCGCGCAGCGCGACACCGAGTTCTGGCAGGACACCCTGGTGAATTTCATCCGCGCGCTGAGCTCGGCGCAGCACGCAGCCATCCGCCAGCAGCAGGTGGCCGCTCGCATCGCACATCTCAGCACCTGATGTGTTGTGGTGGTGCCCCACAGCACTGTATCCACCATATACTCCATGCAGCAGCGCCTGGAGCTACGGGTCCAGCATATGGGAGGGTGGCATGCAATCCGACCCTATGCTCCACGAGTCACTTGCAGGAACGGCAGGAGAGGGATGCAAGGAAGGCGACGGGCCCAGCCTGGGCCGGCCGCCGCGGCAGCGGTCACAGCGCCGGCTCCCGGGGCAGCGTCAGCTCGCACCGGCTGTCGCTGCAGGCGGACGGCGATGACGGCAGCGGCGACGAGCTGGCGGCTGCACGGGGGAGGCTGCGACCGCGGGAGCAGCAGCAGCAGCTGGAGGGTGGCGCAGCTATGGACACAGACAGCGGGTCGGAGGGGCCAGAACAGCTGGCGGCCGTGCGGCAGCGGCTGCGCTTCCGCTCAGCCTCCTCGCCTGGCGACGTGCTGGCAGGCGCGGTGCCCAACGGCGATCATGACTCCAGCGACCAGGGAACCGCGCCAGAGTTCGCTGCGGCGAGGCAGCGGCTGCGGCGGCAGGCGGGCCCCGACGGCGGCGCCCCCGCCGAGTGGCAGTCGCCCAGCAAGCGGAGGGTGGCGCCGGCGGCGCGTGGTGGCAGTCCCCTGGGCAGTGAGACCCCGTCCCCCGGCAAGTCTCCCGGCAGGCCGCACGCCCGCCGGAGGGGCGCACGGGCCTGGCTGAACGGGTTCAGTCTGAGGGGACCAGCCAGGAGCGAGGTGGAGAAGGATGACGAGGCCGCGTCACGGCAGGCTGAGCGCGGGGATGTCACGGCAGCGGACTGAGTGCACCTGGTGGTATCGCACTTTAGTGACAATTCAGCACTGGCAGCGCCTTCAGGCAGCCCTCCAGCGCGGTGCCAGCTACTAGGAACGTTCCGGGCAAAACATTCGAGAAGTAAAGGGCCAATCCATTCCTGTCCAGGGATCTCGGTTGCCCAAAACGTGCGCCTCCGAGGCCTTCAGATGGATGCCACGTGGCACCACTCACGGCCCTGGAAAGCTGCTTCTGGCTCACATTCCGGCAACTTTTCCGACTTGGCACACAAAGTTGAAGATCCACTTTTCTATCGACGCCGATGGTAGGCAGCCGGCGCTGCGATCGATAGCCAGCCTTAGACAGTGAATGCAACGCGGCAAGGCACAGTGACCAGGCGCAGCCCTGCACTAACAGGACGGGAAGCGGCGTCGCGTCAGGGCTGTGACGGGCGCGCCCGCGCCGATGCATCCCCCCAGCTGAGCGCCGCAGCTGCTCGCCGGCTGTGGGTGCAGGGCGGGTCGACCATGGAGGCGGAGCTGGAGGCGGACTTGGCGGAGGTGCACCGGCTCATATCGCTCACCGCCAGCCCCCTCGTCCGGGACCGCCTGCACAGCCTGCTGGACGAGCTGCTGCAGGTATGCGTGTGCGGCTTGCATCAGCCTTGTTTGCTGTGCTCGGCTGTGCGTCCAAGTCAGCCAGCGCGAAGCTCGCGCCGGTACCTTCGAGCATGAGTTGCGGGCAGCTGTTCCGGCCTCCGCCAAGTGCTCCACCGCGGCCGCGGCAAGGCTCCAAGCTGCAGCCAGTCGCACTGACATGCACAAGCTTGACTGCGCTGCACTGCGTGCCAAGGGTCTCGTCTTCTCTGTGCGCCCGTGCTGACACAGCACGCGATTGCGTTGTGAGGCGAAGCGTCCGACCCCGAACCGGTGGCGGGTTTTGCAGGAACGTTCCTAGGGTCGTGCACCGTGTCTTGACAGCATGCGGCTGGCGTAGCACGGCGCCAGCCGTTGCCCTTTGGGCGTAGTCGAACTACAGTCGGGCACCTCTGTCACAAGGACGGCAAGCACCCACACATTGCTGCAGCGTGTTGCCCATGGCATGTCTAACAGCTGCAATACCCCGTGCAGCTGAAGGGCAAGCTGCTGGGAGCAGCCGGCGACGGCCATGTGCTGCCGCAGCAGCCACCGCCTGGGGCGCCGCTGCCGATGCAGCAGTCAGGGCTGCAGGCCTCGGGCAGCGCCGCAGCGCTCGCAGTTAACGACCTAGCGGACGGTTTCGGCCGCAACGTGTCGCTGGGCAGCACCAACAGCGGAAGCCAGGCTGTGCAGGGCGGCGCCGGCAAGCCGCTTGAGGCCAACCCCATGCACCGAGCCCGCAGCGCCGCGGACACAGGTACACCTTTCTGCCCCTATTCGCTTGTCCTGTTGCAGCACATGGATACTGGGCTGTCAGGTGCTCCTCGCATTGTGCATCTACCTGCAGTGCGGACACATGCACTGCTCGCTGAGTGGCATTCGATAGCAGACTTCCTCTCAAGCGCCTTAAGCATCTTTCAACACTGATGCTGGACTGCACCGCCCTCCGCAGGCGACACGCAGTCCACGAACTCAGCGGGGGCCATCGAGCCCATCATGTCATCGTCCATGGTGCTGGCCAACTCACAGCAGCAGCACATGGGCCTGGGCACCTTTGACCCCATTTGGCAGCCAGGTGCGGCTGCCTGTTGGGTTTTGAAGCCGTCCTTGCGCTGGTGCCATGTGCTCTGTGGTCACAAGCAACGTGCCTTTCGGCAGCCATATGCAGCACCTCACGCGTCCCGTCGTAGAGAAAGTCACGCACACTGGAGTTGCCCATTTTCGTCGCACTTGGCATGACCGCAGGCAAGGTCGGGCCCAGCAGGACGGAGCCGCCCCAGGCAATTGACGGCCTGCTGACCGCCCAGCAGCTGTGGCAGCAGGCGGAGGCCGCCGGCATCAACTACGACAGCCTGGTCAACGGGCAGTCGGGCCTGGGCAGCGCGTTGAACAAGGCGCAGCACCTGCAGAGCGTCGGCAGCGCGGGCAGCATGAGCTCGCCGATGCACCTGCGCATGGGCAGCCTGGGCTCGGCGGCCCGGCAGACGCTGCCGCCGGCCCACACGCAGCACTCGTCGCTGGGGGTCTTGGGCGGCAGCGCGCCATGTGAGTGCCGGCGTCTCGCTTTGGCAGGCGCAAAAGCCAGCATGTTGCGAGAGCAATGGCGTATGTTGCAGTGTTGAATGTGCCAAGCGTGTCACCTCTGCTCAGCGGTCCTCCTGAACTGTGTGCAGGGATGCAGCCGCAGCACAGCCAGCAGCACCAGCAGCAGCAGGGCTTCCCCACAGTGACGGCGCCCTTTGGCCGCGGCCTGCTGCCTGGCGGCCACCAGCAGACGCAGTCACCCTACGGCCCGCCAAAGCAGATGCTGCACAACCTGCCCGGCAGCTTTGGCAGCAACAGCGGACAGGGTGAGCCGACTGGCCTGCCTTGGGCTGCTGTGCACATTCATGCTGTGTTATACCTGACGATCGGTGCAAGGTGTTGTTGCATGTCCCAGACAGGTGCAATGCCCATCAATGTTGATCACTGTGAGTCATGTTGACCACATGCTTGCTCCAGGGTATGCTGCACGCATGGACCACTCGCGCGCGATGCGTGGGGCGGGGGGCGGCTTCGGCAGCGGGGGACTGCACGGGGGCAACGCGGCCGGCGCCGGGGGCAGCGCCGGGCTGTACGGCGGCAACTTCCAGCTGCCATTCAACAGCGCCTTCCCCGGCGCCGTGCACCCGGTGAGGGCCTTCCACTCAGTGCAGCCGCCGTACAACGTGTGTGATGTGCTGAGCAGCTTGTATGTCTGGTCGCACCCTCACAACCGCCGAGCAGGGTGAATGTGCCACGTTGAGCCGGCTGCGCTTCCTGCAATGCAGTCCCTGCAGTACGGGGTGGACCTGCGGGGCGGCGAGCTGGACTCGATGGGCATGCCGCTCTTCCGGCCGCTGACCACGTACAGCTGGGAGCAGTCCGACGGGTTGGTGAAGATCTACGTGCCCCTGCGCGGCGTGCAGACGGAGCTGCTCAGGTGTGTGTCTCTTTGCTCTTCCGATGTACATGCAAGACGCTGGCATTTGTGCAGCGTGTTCAGACTGCATGCACTGGCGTGCCTGTTTGGCGGCACCTCAGGCTGACTCGGACCAATTAGGCTTATGAAAACCACTGTTGTACATGCCACTGCAGGGCGACCTTCACGCTCAAGTCGCTGGAGGTCCGGGTGGTGGCGCTGCAGGGCAAAAACTATGTCTACGCCGTCAAGAGCCTGTTCATGCCCATTAATGTGGATGGATGCCATGTCGCCGCGTCCAAAACCAAGAAGAACGTGCTGATAACACTGCAGGTGCGACAGCACGACTGCCCGTGTGCCCTTTGCCCTGGGGCATGCCTGTGCATCCCTTGCTGCAGGCTCTGCTGGACGGTACTGCATGTAGCGCCATGAGGCTTGTTGCGCACCAGCTTCACACTTACCCTCCGCTATGCGCCCACCTGCAGAAGCTGCGCAGCGAGACGCCAGAGGAGAAGCACTGGCACGACCTCACTGCGCCCTGAGGCGCTCGGCACGCGGCGCAGCGCCGCTGGCCTGCGCGCGAGCCGCCGGCCTCGTCTCTTCGGGCTTTGGCAGAAGCCCAGTATGGAAGCAGGGACACACACGGGGGGCGAAGTGCGCGCCCCTCCAGCCCTGCGGGAGAAACTGGTCCTGGGGCGCAGCAGCAGCCGCCGGTGGCGGCCACACTGCTGCTGCTGGGCTGTGGGCCCCGTCCTCAATACCGCGCCCTGGCTCACAACACCATGGCGACACCAGATAGAGCCCTCTACCAGACGGGGGAGGCTCGCCGCGGGCGTGTCGCTTGTGCAGGACACTGTCCGCGGCCAGCCGCACATGCGCGTGTTGGCCACCAGGGGGCAATCTCGCGGGGTGCGGGATTGAGGACGGGGCACAGGACGCTGTTTCGACGAGAGTGCACGGGACTGGCCATAGGCAACATATGCTCGGGGACGTCGGCGGCACAGCGCAGCGTCATCGAGCGCAAGTACAGAGCCCTGCCCGGGCAGATTCGGGATACGGATGGACACCGCTGCTTGGGCCGCAAGAATACACCCGGGGGAGAAGCACGTCGGCATTGAGACGGCTGGGCCCCTCGCTGCATGAATGATGTCTGCTTGTATGCTATTGGTAGGATGCTCGCGCGCCGCCTCGGTCCATGTTTGAGACAGCAAACTTGCAGGGAATATGCCGAGGGCTGGGCAACTGGTTTTGGTTGCATGGCAGAGCGCACGATGGGTTTGAAGCGATTCACTGGAGGTTGCGGGTGGTGGCTATGTTTGCAGCCGTGCCCAGCGACACTGGCTCCAGACAATGGCGTTGTTGATTGTTTCTGACAATCTGCGATGACCTGCTGCGGCTTGTGTGTTTTGTTAGGCCTGTCAGAGACTTTGTTTCGGGCTGTGCGTGGCTCAGCCGACTGCTTCTCTCAAGGCGCACCACCGCCAAGCAGCCGGCTGTGCCACGCCGCCTGCCACCTGAGTTCGATTGCCAAATGATGCATGGGTGCGTGCTTGTCGGCTAAACACGAGCTGTAATGCTGCTTTGCCTTGCAGTGAGGGCACTCATGTCACAGGCACTGATGGTGGTTTGCCCCTGCCCAGTGCCCAACCCCCTGTGGAAGGGGGTTGGGTATGTTCGGCACGTCCATTCAATGTTGATAGGCGGTTGTTGTGCCGAGACCTGGAGTGTTGCAGCGCACAAAACGCATTCCTGCGCTCTCGACGTACATCGATATAGTACATGTGAATCGAGGCAGCCAAGCAACGACTTGCGCGTACTGTGGTCCTTGCACAGTCGCACTTACACCAAACAGCTCCAGCTTGCTCTCAAGTCTGCTGATGCAATACAACCGAGGCGCTGGTCCGCGTGGTGAAAGCTGTTATTGCATTGCGTTTTCATAGTGGCGCTGCTGGCATGTGCACTGGGAGTTGACGACATGACAGCCCACATCAATAGGCACACTTGGCGCAAACGGTCAGATCCAGATAGTCCTTGAAAGACACGCACCAAACATCCAGGCGGTGCAAAGCGTGACAGTCGTGTGCGCAGCATGGCGTCACAGCTTGACAGCATTGCGGCATTGCCAGATCAGAAGACGAAGATCGACCGGTACCGCGATGTCCTCAATGCAATGGTTGCGACCGGCTCCGTAGCCGACCTGCAGGCGTTCATCGAACATGGTGGGTGCATAATGTGATTGCCTTGCATGCATGTCACCATGCTCGTACGTGCGAGATCAACTTACAAACTTCCTGTGCCGCTACGCATGCAGTGCTATCGGACACAGTGCCGCTGGTGGTCAGCAGGCAGCTGCTCACAGCGTTTGCGCAGAGCATAGCGCAGCTGTCGCCAGAGCCGCAGAAGGAGGTCGCCGAAAAGTGCGCTGCTACAAGTCATCCGTGCTCTGTGCACTGCACCTTCTGGCACACACCTCACCATTGCACATGACCTGCCTGATAAGCGATCACGCGGGAGTGGTGGTACAAGTGACCGCTTACATACATGCAGCATGCTGGCGCGTGTGGCGCCGCGGCTGGTGTCCTTCGAGGAGCAGGTGGCGGCGGTGCGCGAGACGCTGGCGGCGCTGCACGAGCGGCAGGAGGACTGGACGGCGGCGGCGCAGACGCTCGCCGGCATCGACCTGGACTCAGGCGCGCTGCCTGTGCCCGGCGCCGCGCCACCTGCCGCCTGTGTCAGCATCAGCGTCGTGAGCGCAATGACGCTCTTTGGGCTGGTGCGCGCGGATGCGGGGCACGCGTGCTGTGCGACCCTGCTGGCACTGCTCGGTAGAAACTGGCTTGGCAACAGGCTCCAGTTCCTTGACTTTGAAAGCAGGCTGGAAGATCCAGTGCATATTGCTGCGCTCGTAGGTGTGCGGCTGGTGGAGCCCGAGTACAAGCTGGCCAAGTATGTGAAGATTTCCATGCTGTACCTGGAGGACGACGACGCCGTGAACGCTGAGACATACATCAAGAAGGCGTCCACGCTCATCGCCTCCTGCAAGGTCGGCCAGATGCTGATGTTGTGATGGGGCGTTTGCATACCAGACTGGTCAACAGCTGCACTTGCTACCAGATGCAACCCCTGTTATTCACTAGCTCTCAGCCCCTGAGATGTCTGGTTGTCTGGATACAGGATGACGGCCTGGAGCTGCAGTACCGGTCATGCTACGTGCGCATCCTGGACTCCAAGCGCAAGTTTGTAGAGGCTGCGCAGCGCTACTACGAGCTCTCGCAGATGCAAAACAAGCAGGTGCGAGTCGTCAGCAAGCAATGAACTCTACCCCGCCCAGGCGTCTCGCACCTGTTGTAATGCATGGTTGTGCTTGCAGGTGCATGAGCAGTGCAATGCTGTTTCCGGCCATTGTCTGCATGGGGCACACTGATGCTGATGATGATGTTATGTTGCACTTCTGCAGATATCGGAGGACGAGCTGCAGGAGGCGCTGCAGGCGGCGGTGGTGTGCACCATCCTGGCCAAGGCGGGCCCGCAGCGCTCCCGCATCCTGGCCAACCTGTACAAGGACGAGCGCACGCACGGCCTGGACCTGTTTCCCTTCATGGAGAAGGTGTACCTGGAGCGCATCCTGCGCCCCGATGAGGTGCGCTGTGCCCCGAACCCCCAGGCGTACTCGCACTGCCAGTGACGGGAAGCATGCGGTCTTCAACTGACCATCACGGGCGTCTGCTCGCCGCAGCTCCCTGTGCTGCATTGACATGCGGCATGCATGACACCATGCTGCGGGGGCGCAGGTCGCGGCGTTTGGCAAGCAGCTGAAGCCGCACCAGATGGCGAGCCTGCCGGACGGCACCACGGTGCTGGAGGCAGCGGTGGTGGAGCACAACCTGGCGGCCGCGGCGCGCCTGTACAACAACATCTACCTGTCGGAGCTGGGCACGCTGCTGGGCGTGGACGGCGCCAAGGCCGAGGAGATCGCGTCTAAGATGATCACAGAGTCCCGCCTCAAGGTGCGGGTCGCCTCAGGAGCTCTCGGCACATCGTCGACCACTGTCGCTGAAGAAAGCACTCTGGCTGTCAAGCAGCATTGGCACTAAACTATGAATAACCTCCGGTGCCGGCTCTCCTCAAGCTGTGGTGCAATGCATGCAGGGCACCATCGACCAGGTTGACGGGCTGATCGCCTTTGACCGGGAGAGCGAGCGGCTGCTGCACTGGGACGCGCAGATCCAGAGCGTGTGCCAGTCCCTAAACGACATCCTGGATGGCGCCGCTGCCCGCGGGCTGCAGGTGGCCGGCTGATATGAAGGCTGCCATGGGGATGTGTGAGCGGCTGTCAGCACACTGGCTTGCGACGAGCGTCACCTCAGCGGAATGGCCTTTGCGATTTTGACTGACGTATCTGATGGTTTGAGGTGCTTCAGATGCAGACACGTATGGTGTCATGTACAAAGGGCGGAAAGACCCGCTAGTAGGGCTAGATGAGATACCTACATCTGATCTCGGGTCTGAGCTGGCCGTCAGAGGCTGTGAGCCGCAAGACCCACAGTCGTCGATGTGACGACGACCGGAGACCCTGCTGCCAGCGGCTGCCACGCACCGTGCACTTTTTTAGCCGTCTCACATACTGCCGGCAGGTGCAGTACGCGGCGCGATGTTCACTCTGGATCGATAACAGCCACGTCTTGCAAGGCAAACAAAGCTCAGAACAACATAAGGTCTTTGCACGGGCACCATGCGTTTGGTTTGGGGCCCTCAGCAAGCAGACGCAGCCAGTCACGGCTGCCTGGTGGGTAGCTGAGCACATGGGAGCCCCCAGAACAGCAGCAAACATGCCAATGCAGCAGACAGCAACGGAGGTGGCGCAGCCAGCCGCCTCCAGGCGTAACAGCCGACGGCCCAGCCAGCCGGATGCCGCAGCATTACGGGACAGCGGCATGGGGTCAGCGCTGGTGCCGCCCTCGCTTGGCGTCAGTGCGGAGGCGGCTGCCTTCCTTACCGCCTCCGGCGCCAAGCTGCTGCAGATGGCGCCTGTCACCCTGGTCTTCCCACCAGGTGCTCACGGAAACGCCCGTTACGGCGCAGTTCGCGGCGATCTGCTACAAGGCGATCACACTGCGCCAGTGTTGCTGCCTCAAATGTTCAGCTCAGCGTGTGCACGCACGCAAGAGCGCAGCTTCGGCGACTGCTATGGAACCACACGCTCTTGCCTTGCACCACCCAGCATGCTAGCACTGGTGCCGCCCTTGCGGCAGCTGCTTGCTGCTCAGCCACCGGCGTTTAGCTGCGGCTGATGGACCGAGCTTGACGGACCCGCCGGGCTGCTGCCCCTCTTCCTGTTGCTTTTTCATCTGCCGGCGCTGCGCTTTTCCTGTGCATCTCACTTTCCAACCTGGCATGGGCCATCTGCTGTGTTGCAGAGGTGGAAGGGCAGTATCTGGCGGACGTGGCCAAGCGGCGGTGGCCGGTGCTGGTTTTCGTCTTCAGCTTCGACGTGGGCTGCTACCTGCTGCGGCTCGGCGCCAAGCTGCTGTCAAGACACCAGGGCCTCACGCCTGTGGGCCTGATCCACAACCTGTCGCCGCAGCTGGCCAACATGGCCTTCTGCTACCTGTTCCTGACTTACGTCAACCGCCGGTCGCGGCGGCTGGGCAACAAAGCCGCCCGACAGGTACATGGCTGGGCTCGGTGGTGGCGGAACTCTTGCCAATTGCCTGTGTACCCCCTCCTGACAGCCACTGCTCAGCGACCTCCACAGCTTGCTGCATGCATGTAGCCCAGAGCTGTGTATGTGTGTTCGTGACCTCCACAGCTTGCTGCATGCATGCAGCCTAGAGCTGTGTATGTGTGCGTGACCGTGCAGACAAAGTAGTGGTGTGCGGTGGTCGGACTCGTGGTTCAAATAGGTCGTGTCCTTGTGAATCCAGGAGGAGTACATGTTGGCGGGGGTGATGGCTCTGGCAATATCCAGCCTCCTGATTCAGCTGCGGTCCGACAACGCGCAAGACTATGTGCTTGGCGCCTTCTTCCTCATCTGCACCACCTCCTTCCTGAAAATCCGCTGGTTTGTGGGCGCCTCCATCCAGGTGCTAATTTTGTACGGGCAATCCACCGCTGCTCGCGCCTGTTGTGTATATCAGTTTCATTAACCAGACGTGCAAGTGTGCGTCTTGAACACCTGCCTTGTGGTTTGCAGCTGCTGCCTGTGGCGCTGTGCTTCTACTTCCACGGGCTCCAGCGGACGGACAGCATCCTGCCGTCGGATGCTGCGGTGCACATTTGCATAGCCTGGGCTGTGGGCGCGCTGATGTCCTTCCTGTCCGACACCTACCGCCGGTGAGCTCAGCTCCAGGCACCACCTGCCTTGTCGCCTTCCCACAGGTCGTGAGCACATTTCTCACTCCACAGCATGCTGGTGGCAGAGCGCAATCATATGCGGTTGTGTTTGCTGCAGGCAAATGTTTGCCAACCACCGGCTGGCGTTCGCGGCGGCGGAGATGGAGGTGCACGAGGCCAAGGCGCGGCTGCTGGCGCAGAACCAGCTGGCGGCCGCCCAGGCGCAGGCGGCCCAGCGCAAGCTGGTGAGCAGCAGTCCGCTCCACAGCTGCACACGTAAGGCTGCTGACGCCCTGCTGGGCTCCTGCTGGGCTTGACATGCGGCTGGCTGAGATGGCATGCTGTCCGTCTGGCAGGTGGTCGCGCGGGAGAAGGCGTCCAACGAGGCCAAGTCGGAGTTCATGAGCCTCATGTGCCACGAGGTCCGCACGCCCCTCAACGGCTGCCTGGCGTCCGCTGAGATGCTGCTGGAGACCGTCCTGCAGGTGCTGCTCAACACTCAAGCTCGCCACGGTCACTCGAGTGTTTCACCATGTGACAAAGCGCCGTTTTCATCAACTGGCCATCATTGTGGGCTTCCAGCCCGCTTTGCTTCGTGCTCTGAGCTTCAAGTCCTCCGCCTGCGCCACTGCAGGACGAGCAGCGAGAGCTGGCCAAGACCATCAGGGTGTCTGGCAGCATCCTGTTGTCCACGGTGTCCAACTTTCTGGACTTCTTCAAGATGGAGGCCGGGAAGGCGCTGGACATTGTGCGCACGGAAGTCGACATCCAGGTGCGTGCTTTCTGGGAGAATGCCGTCACAGGCGGCCTTGCTGCTTGCAGCACAGCGCAGGGTGCACACCTGCAAGCTGATCAATGGTGTGCGGCAGCTGCGAGCTGGTCTGTCACCCTCGGGCAACAGGGGTGATCGTTGTGTTTTTGGGAAAATATGAAATCATATGTCCCTGAATTGCAGGAGCTGGTGTCCGATGTGCACTGCATCATCGATGCGATGATTGGCAAGGAGTCGGGTGTTGGGCTGCTGTGCCCCTGCACCGAGGGGGTGCCTGATGTCGTGCTGGTGAGTATGTCTGCGCTTGTCTGCTGTCACGCGGATGCCGACTATGTGGATGCTTGCGCCCTCAGCATCGCAGCATATGTTTCGTGAGTTTTGGGTGCAAAGTGCACTGCCCGAGAATGTACACACTTGTAAGGCTACGGCTGATCTTGAAATTGTCTTTTCTCCTGTGCAGGGCGACCCCGACCGCTTGCGCGGCATCCTGCTAAATTTGTACACTAACGCGGCGAAGTTTACACGCCGTGGCGCCATTGCGCTTCGTGTGTCGGTTGCTGGGCCCAACTACAGGTGAAAGTCCTGCATGAGCAGCTTTGCTGTCTGCAGGATTCTGCAGGGTTAGCAGCCACCTAGGACGCTTCGCCCATTGTGGTATGCTTTCTGATTCATCTCAGCATTGCCTCTTTCCGTGCAGGCCAACACCCAGTGAGGCGCTGTATGGCGCCGGCAGCGCAGAGGACCTGGCACGGTCGTACGGCGGCGGCGACCTGCTGACGTCGGCCAACCTGGTGACGTCAGCGGCCCAGGCTGCCGCGGCCCACCGCAGCGAGGCTGGCCCAGCAGGCGGCGGCGCTGGCGGCGGCGCGGACATCCAGCACAGGTCGTCGGCAGACAATGCCGCCTCAGGCCATGGATCAAGAGCTGCGGCGGCCTCGATCCCCATACCGCAGACCTTCCTGCATGCCCCCGCACGCAGTAGCGGCGGCGCGCGGTCGTCAGCCTCCGTCTCCAGTTCTGTCACGTCACCGGCCAGCCTTGCAAGGGTAAGGCACTTGTCGCCTGGTCCAGCCAGCCATTGTGCAACCGTCTTGCACTCAATTGCCACATCACCCTTTACCCTTCTGCTGTAGTAGATGTGAGTAGATGTAGCTTGCATCGTGAACAGCTGTGCTGCACTTCAGGAGGCAAAGGCAGCACTTCTTCAGCCAACCTTTGCTGCCAGCCCCCCGCGAGGCGGCACCAGCATGAGCGGCAGCAGCATGAATGGCAGTCTGCAGGTGATTATGGATGGGTGCTGCATATGACTGTGCACAATTTGCCGACAGCTGTCACTGGCATGGCGCCCGCTCTCCAATCAAATGCAGAACACAGTCTCCTTGCTTTCTTGGCAGGAATGGCTGCCATCAGCCTCGTCAGCGTCTCTGCCTTCGCCGCAGCAGCCCCCTTCGCTGTCGTCCATCGGGCCCAGCAGCAGCAGCAACAGCGGCAGCACTGCAGCAAGCGGCAGCGCCGGCATGGCAGCCCTGCAGCCGGCATCCAAGGGAAGGAACGCACAGCGCTCTTCTCTGAAGCCTGCTGGCTCGCGACACAGCAGAAGCTTCTCGACCACCGAGGCCGCACTCGAGGTGCGTTGCTTGTGCTGCATCGCCACAGCTGCAGATGGCGCTGTGTGCACGATGTGGACATGCCACGACAGTGCATTCATCTGTGTCATCACCACCCTCCAGCTCTCCTCCCCTTCTCTTGACTCCTATGGCCAACGATCGGACTGCAGGCTGGCGAGGGCAGCCGCATGGCAGCGCAGAAGGTCAGCAGCGATGTGCAGACGACGTACGACGAGGCGGAGCGCGATGCCGGCGGCCACAACCGCCCCGCGTCGGACGAGCACCTGGACGCCAAGGTGCTCGCGGGGCGGCTGCGGGGCGTGGGCGCCGGGTCCCCGGGCCCCGTGCTGCGCATGGGCGAGGCCAGCGCCGCAGGTGGGGTGCCGCTGCGCTCGCCTGCTGTCTGTGCACCTGTTGTAATCCAGCAAGTGGCCAGCACATGCGCATCTGTGTCAAGAGAGAGCAGCACGGAAGACACACATGCAACAGCACGCTGTCCAGGTCGGCGCCTCGTCACTCTGCAGCCCTGCTGTCGCTGACGTATTCATGTACAGTCGTGCATACTTCGTCCCGTCCACTTGGCCCCGCAGAGGAGGCGCTGGCGACGCACAGCGCCACCCCGCAGCAGGCGGAGCAGCGGCAGGAGGCGGTGCAGCGCGCCAGCACCAGCAGCACCGGCTTTGCCGGGGTGACCGAGATGCTGCGCGACTCGTGGCAGGTGCGACTTCCTGAACAGAGCTTTCGTCAGCAAGCAGTTGCCACCTGGGGCGCCGTCAGCATCGTGGCAAAGCCTCACAGTCTGGAAAGTCATGCAAGCCGAGACAGTGGCCGATGCCAACAGCAGGCACAGCATCATGTCGCGAAAGCGGCAGCAGATGACTCACCTGAACCTTGCATATCAGCCCTACTGCAAACGTGTGTGCAGGCTGCGACGGACGGCGCGGAGTTCATGACGTCGGCGCTCGCCCGCCGCTGCGCCTCGATCAGCCAGCTGCGGCATGCGGGGCTGTCCTGGAACCCGCTGCCCGCGATGCACGAGCTGCCCGGCGGCGGCTCCGAGGCGCGCTCGTCCGGCGACCGCCGCAGCGGCAGCTTCTCGGACGCCTCCTCTAATCGCTCCAGCCAGGAGGTGCTGTTTGCTGCCGGTCTCATTCTGACCCGGTTCCTGGTCTCCTTGAGTACTCATTGGCAAGACTGTCCTGTTCATGTTGCACAAGCGGAGTGCTCGCAGCTGATGCCCCAGCGACACCTTGCTGCCCCGCTGTGCGTCCTGCTGCAGTCCTTGGTGCTGAGCGTGTCCCCGATGCGCTGATCGCTGCAGGGCACGCGGCCGTCGACGGAGTACTCCACCATCGCCAGCGACCGGGTGTCGTATGAGCTGCCGGACATGGGGGGCGGGCGGCGGTCGCTGGACACCATCCTGGGGCCCCGCCGTTCCATGGACGCCCGCATCTCCACCGACTCCTTCGGCTCCGACACCGCCGCCATGGTGCGTGTCTCAACTGTCTGTCAGGTCCTCTCTGCTGCCGCAGATGAGGTCCGGTGCATCCACACCGAGGCATCCACCCGCGAAAGACAAAAAGAACAGCGACTTCTGCTGAGAGTTGCTTCACACAACGTGCTGGTGTTCAACAGAATGTGCAGGTAGTTGCTCAATGTGCATGTTGTGGCCGCAGGAGGCTGCCCGGAGGTCGTTCGACAGCGAGGCCCGCCGCAGCCTGCAGGCCGCCGCGCGCTCCTCCCGCATGCCGGGCATGCGCCGCAGCCGGGACCCGGCCGGCGGCGCCTCAGGTCCGCTGTCGCCCTCCTGCTGTGAAGTGTGGGTGTGGATGCACTTGCTGCTGTGGACAGCGGATGTGTTCGCAGTTGAGCAACTGGCTGTTCTGTGTATTGCACCTTCCTACGTTGGAACGAGCACACCATTGCTGCAAGCCACGAAATGAATCGGGTGGTTGCTGTGTTGACATGCTTTGTGGGTCGCATGTAGGTGGGCGTCAGTCCTTTGACAGTCCCGCAGAGGCGCGCCGCAGCTTTGAGACCAGCGCGGCCGCCCGGCGGAGCGATGACGCCGCCCGCGCGCGGCTTGATGCCGCACGCCAGGCCATCCTGGGCACCAGTGAGCTCGGAGGAACTTGCACTTACTTTGCATGTCCGCCATGAGCAGCCCATCCTGCCGAGGTCGAGAAGGGCTCTGGTTTGCTCTCTTGTGACTGGGAACGGCATCTGTGCAGTGGAGTTGTCCACTGCCTCGTGTGACACATGCATCGAAAGGGACACATCATGGAAGCAGTGTCCCAGCCTCACAGCTGCATGGGCTCATGGGCTTGACTGGCACGCCTGTCGCAGGCCGGCAGCCGCGACTGAGCTGGGAGCAGGGCCAGGTGAGCCCGGACCTGCGGGCCGCCTCCAGCCCGGAGGTGCGCGTCGGCGGCGCAGGGGCCCCCGCGCCGCCGCGCGCCCCGCAGCAGCGGGTGTCGTTCGACGAGCGCACCACTGCGGGCGGCAGCGGCCGCGGCAGCGGCAGCGCCCTGGACTCCACCAACACGCTGTCCGACGGCAGCGCCAGCAGCGCCTGGCCCCCCGGCGGCTCCGACCGCCGCTCCTCCGGCTCAGGTGGGCAAGCACTGTGCACACAGTCTGACATCCTGACACCCCAATAACCACGTCCGAGTGCGCGGCTCCAGCTGCCCAGCTGCGCTCGGCTGTTATTGCTGATTTCGGCCAGCTGCTCGCTTCTGGAGGTGTCTGCTGGGCTGTCCTGTACCCATTGGCCTTGCAGGGCCCATTCCTGGTGCGTTGACATCACAGCACCGTCTTTCGAACTTGGTTTCCTGGGGTTGACAACCGTCTGAAGTGCTGCAACGCCGCTGCAGGGGGCCGGCTGAAGGGGCGGCGCCCCAGCGGGGACGCCCAGGGCGGCAAGGGCGCCTCCGGCACCCAGTCCCCGGCGCACAGCCTCTCCGAGTCCGCCTCCAGCAACGGCATGGACGCCCTCGGGTGCGTGTTGCACTGGTCACCCTGAGCGGCGCCCCAAAGCACCGTCCCGATTGCGATTGTTGTGGGCCCTCACAGCCGATGTTTGTCTCCATGCGTGTGGCCCCAGACATGCAGGGAGGTGACTCCACCATGGCACAGTGCTCGACATGATGCCTGCTTGACACGTGGGTGTGCGTTGCTGGTGCAGTGGGGAGGGCCTGCCGCCGGGGTGGGCGAGCGTGGTCAGCCGGCCGCCGGCGCCGCGCCACCCCGACCAGGCGCCGCCCAAGCACTGGCTCGTCTTCGAGGTCATGGACACAGGTGCGCTGGACACAGCCAGACAAAGCTGCCCGTCTGTATTGGTGCAAATCTATCGGAATTCAAGTCACAGATTGTAACACCTCAGCATGCTTTCCTGACATGTGCTCCAACACCACCTTGCACTGTCTGCTCGTCTGGCCAGTTGACCCTGCTGATGTCCACTGCGCTCAGCTTGTGCTGGTTCCTGCCTGCTGCAGGCATCGGCATTGCGGAGCGGGGGCTGCGGTCGCTGTTCAAGGAGTATGTGCAGGGCAGCGAGGAGGAGATGCGGCGGCCGCGCTCCAGGGGGGGCACCGGCCTCGGCCTCTCCATCTGCTGCAAGCAGGCAAGCACCGAGCTCAATAGTGCTCCACCATCCTGCATGCTGACAGTACTGTTTGTGTATTTATTGAGGCCATATGTCTTGCATGCAAGCAGTTGATTGCCAGGTCGTGCAGCTGGAAACAAGCAACCGTTTGAACTCAGCCTAGATTTGACGGACTGGCATCTATGTCTGCACTTGCTGGTTTTCAAGTGAGTGTACCCTTTACGTACCTCTTGCACAGGTGGCGGTGCTGGGCGGTCAGATCGGCGCCATGTCGAAGCAGGGCCTGGGCTCCACCTTCTGGTTCACGGTGCCGCTGCTGCTGCCGGAGCCGCCGCGAGCCCGGTGAGACATGGTTCGGTCGCTTTGTTTCGACGAGTTGTCTGCAGTGTATCTACCAGACGTTGACAAACGGACTGCTACTGCACAACATGTTGCATCTTGTCACAGTGCACGGGCCAAACTGTGGCCTGTTACAAGTGTGCGGGTGTCAACTCTCGAGGGTGCTCCACTTGGCACTGTGACCTGGTGTCATGGTGAGGACCCAGGCGGCCTTTTCTGAGGAGCTGCCCCCGTTCTCAAACCCTTGGGTCTTGCCTGGTGGCAGGTCGTTGTCGGCGTCCAGCGGCCCGCTGCGCCGCACGGCCTCCTGGTCCAGCCGGGACGCCTTCACGGACGGGCACTACGGGGCCGGCGACTCAGGTGCCCTCCGTCACACCCCGGCTGCCATGCGACTGCGCAGCGCTGTTGTTGTAGCCCTGCGCACAAGCAGCAAGTTGCAGAGTGTGTCTATGGGCGCCCCAGTCTTGGTCCTGCCACTCTCTGCTCGGCGATCAAAGGCATGCGTCTGCAAGTCCTAATGCCCCCCAATCCTGAAGCAGGGCCGCGGCGCAAGCGCTCGGGCTCAGGCAACATGATGCCGGCGGTGGCGGCGGCGGTGGAGGCGATGGCGGCGGAGGGTCCCCGCTCCGAGGGCGGCCGGACCCCACCCCGGGGCGCCCCCGCCCCCAACCAGCTGCGCCGCAAGTCCGCCCCCAACGCCGCGCGCCTGTCAGGTGCGGGATCTTGGTGTCCCCGATAGTAGTTTATCAACCTAGGAGTCGAAGTTCTCGAGGAGCAGAAACGTGTCCTGAGCTGCTGCCTGTCCACCACTTGCCGTGAAGAGGATGTGGATCAGCAGATGTTTCACAGTCACATCCCTCAACTCTTGCTGAGTATACAACTTGGCACCCACACTCGCTGTGTCCCTGGCGTACGAGATGTTGCGGGACTCTGCATGCAGGCGAGTCGTGGGAGATGCTGTCCCACCCCGCCAGCATGCCCAACCCGGAGACGGACAGCTCCGCCGCCGCGCAGATGCAGGCAGCTGTGGCAGACGCCAAGTGGCGGGTATGTGCTGAGCTGCTGTCGGTGAAGCTGCACAGCAATGAATAGTCTCCTGCTGGTGCTGGGGATTGTATGCAGCAGTCTCCGTGCAACCTTGTGCCATTACGCGATGCGCCGGCTGTTCGTCACCTTGCAGGCAATGCAGCCGAAGGACGTGTTCAAGCAGAGCTCGCTGTTCGAGCCGTCCCGGCGCGATGGGGCGCAGCCCCGCGGCCAGACCGCAGCCGGGCAGCCTGGCGAGGGCGCTGCCCCTGGGGGCGTGGGTGCCGCGTCAGCAGGGGGCGCCAGCGGTTCAGGCGGCGACCTGCACCTGCGCGGCGGCGACGCAGGCCCCGCGGCTGCCCTGCCGAACGGCCCCTTCTCGGCGTTCCGACAGCAGGCGATGCACGGCCGCCAGCCCGAGGTGAGCTTTGCAAGACTTGAGCCGCCGTCCTTATCTGGTATCTCCTTCCCGACTGCTGGTTACCTGCGCCAGCTGCTGCGCCTTTGCCACTGCGCCATCTTGTGAGTGTGTGCGTGTGCTGTCGGCTTTGCCTGCTGCGACATGATGCCATCATGCTGACGGCCATTCCTCGGCTTGTCTGCAAGACTGCGTACAAGTAATCTCACAGTGTCATTTGCTTGTGTGCTGCAGGGCCTGCCGAGCGCGGTGCCTGAGGGTGCGGAGGTGAATGGCAGCACGGCATTGGAGCCGCCCAGCAACAGCAGCGGGCCCCAAGGCGGCACTGGCGGAGGCAACTGGAGCTGGCAGTCGTTCGGCAGGTGGGCACGTGCATCAGCTGCTGCAGCACAGCACCAGCAAGCACCATGGCTTGTTGCTTGATGTGCATGTAGCGCGTGGGCTCAGCTTGGTCTGTTGCAGCCAAGCAGTTAGTGTCAGCCAATCTTGGGGCAAAGCTGAATACAATGGCTTTGCAAGAGTACCCTAGTTGGGTGTGGGGCATATTGTGTGGTTTCACTGCTGAAGCTGACGGTACATCCTGGCTTTGTGCAGCGAGAAGGGGTACACGTTCAATCGCAGCACGGCAGCCGCCAAGGCCCGCGGGATGCGGCCCAGCATGGAGGACCGCCGCCGCCGCCTCGACTTCTCCGCGCTCCAGGTCTGTGTTTGTGCTTCCCAGTCAGCTACAAACACTATGTCATGCCCATGCCATGAGGAAGACGTGCTACCAGCAAGCCTCAGACATGGACAGCAGGTGCAAGAAGCCAGGATCCGTGATGCACAGCTGTGCCGGCGTCATGAAGGGAATTCCAGAGGTCCACACTTCTAAGCACGGGACCTGAGCATGACAGCGGTCCTGCTGCTGCAGGGCAAGCGCGTGCTGCTGGCGGAGGACAACCTGATCAACCAGACGGTCGCCAAGAAGATGCTGACGCAGCTGGGCATGGTGGCGGTGGTGGCGGCCAACGGGGCGGAGGCGGTGGACGCCGTCACCGCCCCCGGCTCCCACTTCGACGTGGTGCTCATGGACATGGCCATGCCCGTCATGGGCGGCGTCTCCGCCACCAAGAACATCCGGGGGCGCGGGCTGGAGGTGCCCATCGTGGCGATGACGGCCAACGCGAGCGACAAGGACCGCGACGAGTGCCTGGACGCCGGCATGGACGGCTTCCTGTCCAAGCCCGTGCTCAAGGACCGCCTGGCCGAGGTGGGGCCCGCCGCCGACTGCACACCTCGCGGCTATGGACACAAGCCTGACCATGCTGCCACCCTTGCCCGCAAGAGCTCGAGAGGAGGCTACCGATGATCCTGCCATCATTGTTGTTCTCATACTACTGTGTTCCACTCAGCAGTCGAGGTCATGCTGCTCATCATCAAGCTGTTGACCCACTTACCAAACCACTTCTTCCGTGATGCAGGCACTGCTCCTGGTGCTGAGCGGCCGGGGCGCGTTTCGGGATGCGACTGTCACGCTTAACACCATCGGCCACTTCTAGGCTGAAGCAATAGCATGCGCTGGCCGCTCATCGGGGTGTGTTGCGTCTTGGCAGCGGCTGCGCTGGGAGGCAAGGCACCCTGCAGTGCTTCGAGGATCGCAGGCAGTGGGGTCAAGTACTTTGCGGGGATGCACAGGCGCCCTGCTGACTTCACTGGAGGGCTGCACCGCAGTGCCGCCTGGCTGCTATAGTTTAGAGATTGTGCTTGAGGCGCCCACCTTGGCTGCTCGCGTATGCAGATGAGCTGCAGTTTGCAGACAGCTCGTTCAGCTCGCCTCAAGCTATAGGTGCCGGCCTTCTAGGACATGGCCCGAACGCTGAAGAGTCATGTCTGCTCTGTGTGACTGGGAACTGTATGAAGCCGGCTAGTTTGATCGCATGTGGGGATCGGATGATGAGGGTTTGTTGTTGAAGTGGATACTGCAAGTGTTGCCCTGTGTGTATCTGTGTCATCTCAGTCAGCACTGCTTGAACTGTTTGCATCTGCATGTCCCGTCCTGTCTTCTTGATATGAGCTTGCATGTAAACCGCCTGAAACCAGCCACGTCGAGCTGTTGCTGTCCTGATCTGATCTGGCAAGGAGACACTCAAAACATCTAGTCCAGCACTTCACCACTGACAACGGTGCCGACGACATGCAGCAGGTGCGCTGCGCCGTGCAGCTGTCGCATGCCGAATTGTGCTGTCTGCGCCACAAAGCTTGCTGCGTTGCGGCTGGTATTGGCCAGGCCACGCTTGACCAAGCCATACTGCAGGGCAGCGTTATGACCAGTGACCATGCATGCATGTTGATAGGAGAGACTCGCGCTACATGACAAGAGCCCAGATGTAAGAGGTCAGATGATTTGACCTGCGTACCATTGAGCCATGTAGCCTGCCGCTCAGGACCTCTGCCTCTACCCCAAATTCTGGCTCGGCCACCCTGCGGGCATGCAGCAGGCGTGAAGTGTGCCATACTCACGAGCGACAACACAACAACACGACTGCAGCGCAGCAACAGCAAGGATGACAACTGGCAAACAAATGCACCCACCAGCAGTCGCCAGACTCTATCTGCAGCACATTCTTGCCACGCTCCAGCCGGAAGAAGCCTGCAAAAGGAGCATATGTTAGTGACTGCGTCAATGGTCGCCGTGTCATCGATGAAAGGAATATGAGGGCAGTGCATAGGCACCTAGCTCGCCCCAGAAGGTGCCCCAGGAGTTACGGATGCGCCAGAAGGGGGTGCCAGTGCCCGGCTCCTCACCCCATCCCACGACCTCCACATTGTGGTCCACCTGCGCCATTGGCACACTGTGCAATGACTGGTGTGCTGGAGGTTGGCTTGTCCTCATGTGCTTGCATGTATATATGCGCACTGACGAGCTTGAAATCGGGAAGGCGGCCCATGCAGCAGGCACACCTCGGATGGAGGGTAGTCGCTGCCTGTCACAATGCCGCCCCGGTAGCCAAACACAAAGGTGGGCGGAGTCGCCATGGAGCAGGTGATTGGCCTGCAGCACGGGGCACCTCACCTTCGGCCATGTGGAGGCACTTCTGAGCCAGGCGCTCATGCAGCAGGCTGCAGATACATGTCAGACTTGAGGCCTGCTGCCATGTGTGAATCCACCCTATGAGGCCATCAAGACTGGCACCCGCGCTGCCGGATCTCGTTCATCATGACCAGAGGGTCCGAGGCGTTTGGCAGCTTGCCATAGCTCTTCAGGCCGTACAGCACCGGCTTTCGCACCGCCCAGCATGTGTCATTGCCGTGCAGCGGCTGCAGGCACATAGAGAGCACATAACACTGTGTGGCATCTGTTACATCAGACCAGCAAGCGTGTTGCAGTGTGCACTGCATGAAGGCCATCGCCGATGTGAAGTGAATGTCGGGTCAGTCATCGACGCTGAAGGCCCGACAATGGGCTGCAGCCTGCTCACCATGCAGTTCATGCATTTGGCGATGTCTGGGCACTCCGTCAACCCTGCAGGAAAATGCTGAGACTCACTTAGATGCAGCGGAGGAGCAGCAGCAAAACAAGCACAGTGCTATCACAACAGGATGCACTGATGTAGTTGCGGCACACACACCTCTGAACTTCTGATGGTCGGTGGCATCGTAAGGCAAGCACGACTCGTCTGGCAACCCAAACTTGGCCATATAGTGGACTGCACAGCAGCAACAACCATCGAGTACGACCACGACCGGCCATGCAGTGCGAGCCTGACGACTCAATCAGCGGCGTCATCAGCCGTGATAGGGACTTACATACGTCTGTGGGGTCTCCGCCGTCACAGCCGTTGCCAAACCCATGGAAGGCGCCGCAGTTCAGCAGCGTCTGCCGGGCCAACATCACATCCGGCCCCTCACCTGCAGTTGTCATAGGTGGGCTGCCAACGACTGTCAAGGAGGAATGCTCTCTTGATTACACTGCGCAGCGTACGTCATCTGGAGGCCTGTGATCAGGCTATGTGTTTCCTACCATTCTTCCTGATCTTGATCCGGTCCATGATGGCGTGCATGGTGCCATGCGCCCAGCATGATCCGCAGTACCGTGGATGGTGCTGCACGTTGCAGAACCTCATGTGAAGAGTATTCGACATCGATAAAAGCGCAGCAGACCCTTTGACGCAGCATGCACAGCTAGGTGCACCTCATTCCAGCTCGCGCTGCACATGCGCAAGTGGCACCAGTCGAAGTCCTGCGCTGATGGCATTCACAGAGCGTTTCTTATGTGCTTGTTCGATGTTTGAGAACCGTCGACCTGTGAAGCAGCCACCTCAAAATAGTGCGATGGCTGCACCCGCTCAAGCTGCTCGTGCGGAAGCAGATCCACAGCCCGAAAGTTGTGGGCTAGGGTTGCTGGGTCTCGAACCGGTCGCATTCTACCGTTTCTATACCCACCGGCTTCAGCTCTGCCGCGCATCAGCAGCATGCATGCTGCAAGTTGCAGAACCACGTACAGCATTGTGGCGAATGTGTGTGACGTCGCGTCGATCGGTGGCTCGAACTCGCGCTTTTTTGTTTCCGAGTGTCATGTATCCTGTGTAAATGTAGTGACCGATGTAAATTTGGCTTCAGCGTTACTTGCATCGCTGCAATATAGACACCTTCCGTCGGCGAACGCTACCCCGACGTTGCTGCTGAGCCACCCGGCTTGGCAGAGTCCAAGACATCATGCGCTGGACTGCAACATTCGGCAATGGTCAAGATCATACCTGTGACGCCGATATTCTGGCATAGCATGCAAGTGGGGTACGACAGGCCGTGAAGGATCCGGCAGTAGCGCTGCCGGGCGTCTCAGCGCGCAAGGTGACCAGCTGAGGCGCTTTGCGCTGGCTGATGTTGCTGGCTAGACTGGCGGCCCAGCGCATGCTCGCATCGGCTTTGACGCTCGAACCTCCTCTGGCAGCACGACAGCCCTCGCCGGTAGCCTGCGGCCCGACCCATCAGCACAGGGCAGGGCGCCGCTGCGCACATGCATGTGCGGCAGGTGCAGCCATGCCACAGACAGCCAGGCAGCCCGGGGTGCGATCCAGTCTGCTTGCAGCCATACATCTATGCATCTGAATGATCGTACGAACGCGTGGTCAGTTGGACATGCCGCCATGGCATAGCTGCTTGGTGCCGGAGCACACGGTTACACACCTGGTCGAGTCTGTGCAGCTTTGTGGCACGCAGACATCGAGACGGGTGCAGGCGACGGACGCGCCGGTCATTGGCAAGACGAAGGCCCTGATTGCCGGCGTGCAGGGCGTGCAGTCCCTTGCACAAGGTGCGCTCTCATGACTGACGGTACATACCTGTTGCCAAGTGCACCCTGGTCTTCCTACGGCATGCTCACAGCAGGTCGCACGTGCATGCAGGCATCGTGTATTGGCCGCCGCCGGCAGAGGCACTGAAGGCTGTCGCAGCAGCGGCGTCGGATCCAGAGCTCAGCCAGTACGGGCCGGATGCGGGGATGCCAGAGCTGCGGGAGGCGCTCGTAGCCAAGCTGGCAGCCGAGAACGGCATCCATCAGGTGCTCGATCGCTCCAGCTGACCGACATCACGGCTTTCTAGTGTGACACCCTGCTTTGGACAACAGGCGGTGCTGATCATGCCAATTGTTACGCAGAAGTGTCACTGTCTGCTCACAAGCGCATGCTTTGCGAAGCGATGTCAAGCACAACATGCAGGTTGACGTGATGGTGACGGCGGGAGCCAACCAGGCGTTCACGAACCTGGTGTGCGCGCTGCTGGATGCGGAGGACGCGGCGGTCCTGTTCAGCCCCTACTACTTCAACCACCTCATGGCGCTGCAGGCGCGCTGCACACCGTCCTCAGCGCAACCCCCTTCTCCTGCAGTGTACTACTGATGCAGCCTGATTTCCAATGATGCGTGCTGCCAGTGAGTGGCAACTTTCCTTGTTGCATCCGCACCAAGGGACCAAGGATTGCATGTGCATTTCATAAATTCCAACGAAAAGGATACCATAGCTGCCGGCTGCAGATGACGGGCGGGTCGGATGCGGTGGTGTTTGGGCGGTGCGACCCCACCACGTGGCACCCCGACCTGGACTGGCTGGAGGGCGCGCTCTCGAGGCCGAGCCCGCCGCGCATGGTGGTGCTCATCAACCCCTGCAACCCCACCGGTCAGTGCTGGCGGTGCCTCGACCAAACACTCAGCTGTAACACTATTGCACAACTGTGTCGTACTGTGACGGTTTCTAATGGCATCGACGTCTGAGCTGCATCCCGGCATGGCTCACGCCATGCATTGAACTGGACATGGCTGGCAACCTCTTTGCTTCGGTTTCCATACCATGACATACCGCGCTCTGGCTGCTCCAGGGGTGCTGCTGAGCAGGGAGGAGTTGGAGCGCGCCAGCAGTCTCTGTGCCGCGGCGGGGGCCTGGCTGGTCGTCGACAACACCTACGAGCACTTCACGTATGACGGCCAGCAGCACGAGTGCGTGCACGGGCCCCACGTCATCAACGTCTTCAGCTTCTCGAAGGTCAGTGAGACATGGCACCCATGTGCGAAAGCTGCAACAGGACACTCTTCACGGCGCTGGTCCCTGACACCGGACCCCACTGCACTTTGCGGAGCAGCTGCTGTGTTTGCTTGGCATGTGAGAGGCACCGACCGTTGTCGCAGGCGTACGGCATGATGGGCTGGCGCTGCGGCTACATCGCGTTCCCCACCCCGGAGGCCGGCGCCCCGGCAGACCTGGGCGCGCAGCTGACCAAAGTGCAGGACACCATCCCCATCTGCGCATCACAGGTGCTGCCCCGTCAACCTTGCGCACTTTTGCTCTGGGTACTTGATGGTCGCTGACGTCAACAGTGCAGTTGCTTGGGCGATGCGGTATGCCAGTGCTGTACGCATACACTGAGCATTCCTGCTGTTCCACCTGCCATCAGGCGGGGCAGCTGGTGGCGCTGCGGGCGCTGCAGGAGGGGCGCGGCTGGGTCACTGACAGAGTGCAGCAGCTGCATGGCAACAGGTGTTGGGGCAGTCTGCAATCCAGTCGGCTCTAGATCAGCAGACCCGTGCAGTACATGGTAGTTGTGCGTATGGTCTCTCACAACCGTTTCGAAAAGGCACCGACCCGGTCCTCAGGAACACATGTGGTGGTCGCAGGGAGGCAGTGCTAGACGCCCTCAGTCCACTAGGCAGCATCAACAATGGCATTGCGGATGGCAAGGGCGCCATCTACCTGTGGGCCAAGCTGCCTGAAGGTGCAGCCATGGCTTCTTTCCTGGACGCACTTTCTGCACCTGAAAGCATGCCTCCGCGGCAAACATGTGGCTGGCCAGCCAAGCTGTGCTGCAAGTGATGCAGCAATGACGATGTAAACCACTGTCGCATTGACTCAACGCATGCTGTGGTCGTGTCCGCAGGCTGTGAGGACGACGAAGCTGTGGTGGCATGGCTGGTCCGGCGGCACAAGGTGACCGGCTGAAATGTTCCTGCCGCTGACCATGTGCTTGTTTTGCAGGCCAGCTGCCGTTTGCCTGCTTGTGGGTCCTGTATGCTTGTAGGCTTGTATGCAGATCCCATGCCTTGCCAAACCCGTCAAGAGGCAGCCTGCTCACCAAACCTCCTGCCAGCAGGTGTGCATCATCCCGGGGTCCAGCTGCGGGGCGCCCGGCCACGTGCGGGCGGCCTTTGGCAACCTGCCGCCAGACGCCACGAGGCAGGCGGCCGCAGCGCTGAAGGCCGGGCTGCAGGAGCTGGTGCAACGGGGCTCGGCCGTGCTGACGGAAGCCTGAAGAGCTTGTGCCGAACTTTGTCGGTGGTGGCATTGCCCCTTGATCAGGAACTCAGTGCTTGAGCGGGGAGGCGCAAGGGTCATGGAGGTACTGATATTGGCTTGGGAGCACCTCATTAGAAGTTTCGCTGCGGCAGCGACCAAAAAATTACAAGCTGCTTGCTGCTGTTGTGCAGCAACGTCAAGGAATGCCTCATGGGTCTCGCAAAGCACAATAGCTGCAAACGTGACAGGCTGCAGCGACCGTTTGGCCCGAGCCATGTCGTTTGCATCCTGCCTACCAGGGTGTGCTCTGACACTGTCCAAAACCTGCTGCTGCCCTGCTACGTACCCTGGCTGTCGTCCAAGGAGCCGAGTGCAGTTGCCCGACAGTCTCCACACGCTACCGCACACCAATGCACACAGCAGTCCACTCACAGTTTGGGCACCCTGCCTACCGAAGCCTATGGCGGGTGCATGGCCATAAGCTAGTACTACCTACAGGTGCCAATAAATGTATGCTATGTTCTGCATTCGACAGCCTCCACGGCTTTGGTTTGCTCAGCCCATAATCCCCACTGGGGACCGCGGTGCCTGATTGAACAGCCACCACCTCACGTCGGCCTCAAACTCGCCCGGCAGATTCATCTGGTGGCTGCCGCGGTACACCCGCAGGTGGGTCTTGAAGCGGGGATGCGTCTGCTTCATCGTCTTGATGACACCCAGCATCCTCGCTGCATTCGCGATGGTGGCACACACGTCAACAATGCCACAACAGACAGTGCGCAACCTCGAAATACTTCATGGCGTGACACATGGGCAGCACGAACTAGTGGTGGGATGTCAGGCAGAGGACCAGTCAAGTGGGAGGAGGGCGCTCACGAATGGTAAACAAGGGATCCTTGTCTCCAGTGCTGAAACGGATGGGCACCACATGTGTGCCAATCTGCAAGACATACCACGAAGATTATAGGTGGCCGCACCAAAGGCAGATTATCCGGTGGTTGCTGGTGCAAATCTGAGCATGCTTGCTGCACAACTATGACGCACCTGGTCTGGGGTGACGGCCGAGTGCATGATGAGGGCATGCGTTGCCTCGCTGAAGCGAGAGGCGATCGCCCCAGCTGAGTAGCCGCCCCTGCTGAAACCTGTGTGCATGCAGTTGCTGCTCTTACTCACAGCCCATATAAAAGTCCACATGCAGATTCCAGATGCTTCTCTTCAACATGAACCATGCAGTCGGTGCTCTGCGCCATACTGATTCTGTAGCACTCACGCAACGCACCTGCATACACGACGTGCTTCGTGTCTACTTTGACGCCTGGCAGCGACTTCACGTAGCGGTAGCACGCCTGTACGTGCTCCCAGTCCGCGCTGAACGGCTTGTTGGCCTTGACCATGCTCCAGACCAGGGAGTTCTTCGAGTCCGGTGCAACAATGATGAACCTACAGACCAGCGGCGATGTGTGTGGCAGTCAGCTACCGCAAGCGAACATTGGCCACAGGTGCTGCTACATTGTCACGTGCATTACTTCGAAAAGGCACCCACCAGCAGCAGTGCCTGACTCACCTGTACTTTACAGCCAGCTTTTGAAAGGCGTTGACCATGCTGACGCCCCAGTCACCGGCGCCATGCAGTACCACCATGACAGGTGTGGGCCTGTTGGCGTAGCCCGGCGGCAGAAAGTAGCGGCCGTTTCGCCACTGGTTGCCCAAGTAGCCGATTGGGATGAGGCCCTTGGTCGCGCCGCCGGCAACGCGCGTCTGCGCTTGGGACTTGATGCGGATGCAGCAGTCCCTCTTGGGGTCGCCAGCTGCAGACCCCGACACACTCACGTCAGTGCTGTTGGTTGCAGCGTCATACTGTCAGCTTGAGCTCATGCAGGCCGCCGCAGGGGCTGTCTGGTGCAGCTGCATTGCATGGGGAATTGTTGCAGGTGCTGTTGCTGCTTCTCCAACCATGGCGATGTACGCAGGTATAGCAGGTGGAGGCAGGGCAAGGGATGGCGTGTATCAACTCAGTACAGGCCGACGGCCGATCACCTGCAGTTGGTTGGGGGCCCCCAGCAAGGAGCATCAGTGCGACCAGCGCGATCGCCGCTGCCCACCGTACGCCACTTCGCGCCATGACGGCAGCAGAGGCGCAGTCGCCGCACCTACAAATGTGCCAGGAATCCTCAGTCAGGCAGACGGTGATGCGTTGCACACGGTTTGGTTCAAAACAACGCCGATGTTGTCCCCCATCAGAACCACCAATTCGCGCGTGCACCAATGATGCAACCGCGGAGGCAATAACAGGCCATGACTATAGACGTACCGAGAGTCAAGCTTACGTGCGACACCCGGGATCGCCGAAAGTGCTACGGATCGCTTGCAAAGCGGCCCGACTGTTGTGCCTGCTTGAGTCTGGGGGGTGCACCGGCAGGTTGTATGGTCTTCGAACAGGAAGGCAGGCTCAATCGAGAGAAGTAAAGCCAATGACCGCATGCGCAAGGCTGTTCTGACGGGCAGGCCGCCACGCGAGGAGTTGTCGCGGTCGGCAGACCCAGTACATTGAGTCATCACATGGTGATGCAACGATTGCAGCCGCTACGATGGGTTTACAGCAGGGGCCAGTCGATCGACTACCAGGCTACAAGAAGTAATCCGACCATACGCACTTCTTGATACTGCCCGCCGCCGGAGGCGTGCCCGTCTGCTGCGTACGATGTGTTCAGCGGTTAAGGTTGCCAGCTGTGCGTGGGAGCCTGGCGCGCTGTATGACTACACGATCGCTGCGTCAGGCGGCGTTGCACTGATGATGTTGTGTCAGTAGTATAGCAACTACTGCGGAAGATGGGCAGTCCGCGGTTCGTAGGGAGGTAGAGAGTCGATGGGCTTTGCGCTAACAGCCGGCTCGATCGAAACAGACTGACTTTCCCCAAATCGAGCTTTCCAGATCAGGCGCTGGAGGAATGTCACAGTTGTCAGCTGGCCGATAAGTTCAGCCGAACGCCGAACTCTGACAACGATACCATTTCGATGTCATCTGCGACTACACGCTTGCCTTGGCGGTGCGACGGCGGCGGAAGCAGGAGGCAGGATGTCAAGTCACGTGCGCATCGGTCCATCAGACCGAGCATTGCACCTTTGCACCATTGCCACATTGCTGCGCAGCGCTCGTTGATATTGATTCCTGCTGAGCGACGAGAGGTATATCTATCTGTCATTTGTCACAGAGGCGTCCACCCCTCCGTTGAATTTGTGGCTTGCTAACACCATCGCACCTGCGCAGAGGCAATTTGGGCAAGTCGGTCAGCAGGCTGCGGGGAACGATGCAATTTGATGCTCCTTGAGGGGGTCTCAAGCTTCCAACATCTAATAATTGACGGCATACAAAGCTCGCTCGGCCATCAAGGGCCGGTGTTGCAGCTGTGAAGCTCAGCGTGCAAGGTGCCTGCCAGCTTTTGGTACAAAAGTATCAACAGCATCTGCCGTCAAGCACCTAGCGCGTTTTCATACCAGCTGCAAGCAGATCGCCAGCGGGTGACGGGCGGTCATGCAGCTGCAGCATGGCGCTGCTGCATGAAACAGAAGCTCTCCCAGCCGCTCAGCTGCCAGAGCACCCTTGGATCAGTGAGCATCAGCGCAGCCCTACGGCCTGCGCAACACGGCAGCAGCAGGCGGCGGCAACAGCAGGGACAGCTCTGACATCAGCAGCGCAGGTGCCGCCATGGCAGCAGCTGATGCAGACGACAGTGCGACGCGGCCCCCTTGGGGTGGCATTGGCCGAGTGGGCACCCTGGCCCTCATCGGGGCAGTCTCGAAGCTGTACCTGCACGTGCTCAACAGCACCTCCATCACCGGTGCGGAGGCGTTCCACAAGGCAGTGCTGGAGCGGGACCCGCAGCAGGGACTCGTCACAGTGTCCAACCACACGAGGTGGATCGGCAGCTTGAGCGCAGCTCGTGCCTTGCATCGGCGCACGATGCTTGTCATCTGCTCACTGCCTTGCGGTGTACCATAAAAAGCTGGCGTGGGCAGCCCATGAATGCTCGCTTGAACATGAGGGAAGCTTCTGTCCTGCTTCATCATGCAGCACAACAGATGACCCGGCGGTCATTGCTGCGATGCTCCCGTGGTCGGCCTTTGCGGCACACAGGCACCTGCGCTCGGTGCGGTGGTCGCTGTGCGCTCGCGAGATCTGTTTCAAGAACACGCTGCTGAGGTTGGTGGGCACCCCAAGAACTTGACATGCCGACGAGACTTCGGCCTGAAGTGCAGACTGCTCCTCTGGCCTGCGGCCTTACTCGGACAAGCTGAGGGCTCAAGGCCATTGTCTCGCCCCTCGCAGGCACTTCTTCTTGAATGGGCAGACGCTGCCAATTGACCGGGGCCAGGGCACTGGACAGCCCATCATGAAGACGGCCGCGGTGGGGCTCACTGCTGCCTCGACACCAGCAGTTTTGCGCACCTGAGAGGCCTGCTTCAGTGGTTGGAGCACGGTGACATGATCACACAACCTCTGCGGTGCAGGGGCTGGTGGCGGGCGGCGCCTGGGTGCACGTGTTTCCAGAAGGCCACGTCGGCTACAGCGGCAGGCTGGAGCCCTGCCGCTGGGGCGTCGGCCGCCTCGTCTGCGACGCCACCGTGGCTGCCGGCAGGTGCTACCTCCATGGAAGCATGACAGCTCTGTTTGCTAAGGTGGTGGTTATGCATGCACAGAACTGCCGAACTCCTGTTGCTGCAGTGAATCAGGTCAGTGTAAAGGCGATGCAATGGTGAGGCAGCAAGACGAAGTTATGGTACCATTTGGGCCCCATGTGCCATGTTGCACCAGACAGCCATCGTTGACAGAGATGAGTTCGGCGCTGAATTCTGGATCTCATGACAGCCCTAAGGCCTGGTTGTGATTCAGGGACCCGATGGTGGTGCCATTCTACCACTCGGGGATGGGCGTCATCCAGCCGCGGGGGTCGACACTGCCGCGCGCGGGCCAGCAGCTGCACGTGACCATCGGGCAGCCCCTGCCGCTGGGCGACCTCACCTGCCGCTGCGGCCAGCCGGGGGAGGACCAGCAGCAGGTGCGTGCTGCACTTCCTCTAGCAGGGTGGCCCAGATCGCAGTCCTTCTAAAACGATGTTGGGCACTGCAACTCGCGGCCCGCTGCAGCAGACCAGAAGCCCACTGGCATGGAGTGGATGCCCCCCCTCTTGTGGTGATCCTCTTAGCCAGTGGTTGACAGTTTTTCCTTAATCCCTCGAAATCAGATGAGTGACACTGAAGCCTCTTGACTCAGTATGTATGCCGTGATGCGCTGTGCTGCAGGTGTGGATGGACATCACAGCGCGCGTGCGGGCGGCCCTGGCAGACCTGGAGGCGCAGTCGCCCCCAAATGTGCCGCAGCTGCGGCCGGGTGAGAAGAGCGCAGGCCTTGCATGCTGCAGTGTTGCACACCATTATTGAAATGCGTACTGTGTGCATGCCGTGCTTTCTTGCATCGCAGCTTACCGTAGTTGAGGTGTGGAGTTGAGCGCGGCGCGGCGCGGTGCAGGTGAATCGGCTTGGAAGGAGCCGACGGTGCGTGACCGGAGGGGTCTGAAGGACGCAGACCCAGTGCTGCCGGCCAGCGGGGTGGTCGATTGACACAGAGCGCTCACCCAATGTAGGATTGCATTTCCATTTGCTTGCACTGCTGTCAGCTGATTGGTGGTGGGTAATTAGGCTGTGAATTGGGCGTGAAACCATTCCATTGACTGTCGCTTGGAATTCTAGTGGTTGGGCCGTGGGGCACGGACTTCTGGACTGCAAGACCCCTTCCTCTGCCGAATGCATCCGCTGTCACACCACACAGCTCTTTCCACGTCACTCTGGAACAATCACTGACCTCTGCAAGTTGGACCCCGAGGAATCTGAAACACAGCAAGGTTAGCCGAGACTATAGGGCGCCTCTGACCCCTAGAACTCCCGGTAGCCCTGCGAGTGGCTGCCGTGGTCCACGCTGCTGTACTGGCGCCCCTGATCGCCGCCCGAGAAGAAGTCGTCCTCCAGCGGGGTGGTGGCTACCAGCCACAGGAAGCGCAGCAGCGGCCACAGCACCCAGCGCAGCCCGAGGTACAGCCCCAGCACGAAGGCGAGCGTCCGCCGCTCCGCCAGCGGCCGCAGGTTGACCCGCCACCCGCGGCGGCGTGCGTACAGCAGCGCACCCTGCAGAGCAAAAGCGTTTCTGGTGATGGACTGCAGCAGCGGCGAGCTCGGGCCACGACAGGCGTCCACAGGTTGACGAGTCAACAGCTGACAACTGTGCATGCCAAATGCCAGCAGACAGGCAGGGGCACGCTTTGTCGATGAAGCGAAGTCAGCAACATCATCCAGAACGGCGTGTGGTGCCGGCCCACCTGCAGCATGCCCTTTGCAGCCGGCTCGTCGTCGTCGACCGGCTGCCCGAGCCGCAGCCGCGTGTTGGCGGCCTCCGAGGCCCGGACGGCCAGGCGCGCCAGGGGCGCGACCTCGTACGAGGCGATTGGCCGCCGCAGCGGGTCGCCCCGGAACTTGAGCTGGCTCCAGTGCCCCCGCCGCACCCCCTGTACCCAAACAGCCGCATCAGGAGTGCAGCATGCCGTACACACTCGTCCCAGCCCTGCACTTTCAGGCCACCTGCTCAGTCGGCAGTGTCTGCCTGCTATACCACTTCGTGACTCCTCAGCACCAAACGTAAAACCGCAGGTTACCGCTGACTGTTGCAAGGTCGGAACATAGCATGTGTGCGGCCAGTGCTGCAACAGTCTGGTGCACCTGCGGCTGGGATCCCTGCGCGGCGGCGACCACCTGCGGCTGCTGCGGCTGCTCTGCTGCAACGACGCGATCCAGCGGCAAAACAGCTGCCGCTGCGCCCTGCAGTGCCTGCAGAGCCATAAGCAAGTACACTTGGTAGATAACATTCCCACTGTGGACCCTTCACGGCATCTACCTGCAACCAGGCACCAGCCACATTGTGTTGCACATGAGGATGAGGCAACAGTGCACCTGCGCTAGGGTCCTCAGACCCGCGGCATAGGTAGCACTCATCCCATCATCAGTGTACCAACACAATATGTACCGACTGTATCAAGAGTCCCCTCCAGGAGTGCTGCAGAGGGCAGGGTGCATGCTGCAGGGCAGCGGACTGCAGGTGCGCGGGCAACATGTTCACCTCGAGCAGCTCCCGGGGCGCGGCGCCCTCGGAGGTGCGTAGCACGGCGGCGACCCAGGGCGCGGCGCCCCGCGCGTCCGTCGCAAACATGCTGAGCTCCGGCGGCACGTCCTGCAATACATGGCATGCAGCATACAGTCAGCGCGACGTTGGCCTGGCTGTGGCCAGCTTCCCTTCACTACCGCAAGCTCCAGACGGTTTACAGTGGATTACGCAGGCGCATGCGCAGCCGGGCTGGCGGGTGTGGCCTGAAGGCGAGATGCAGGAGCAATCTGCTGGGAGGACATGCTCACGTCCGGCAGCTGCGCGCCGGCGGATGCGGCCGCCTCCCAGTCCGCGACCTGCTCCCCCGCCCAGGGCAGCAGCTCCGCAAAGGGGCCGTCCGGCCGCCGCCTCGGCGTCACCGCCTGCAGCGCAGCCCGAGCGTCTAGGTGCATCAAACACCAGTTGTGGGGACACCCTGACGTGGCAGTGAAGGGGGCCACGAGCCTGGCGAGATATGGCCTGGTAGCAGGAGGGCATGGCGTCAAAAGTGCCCACCGATGGGGTCATGCTGCCGCCAAAGCCTCCAAAGCGGGTCGCCGCCTCCTCAATCGCCTCGAGCATGTTGGTCAGCTCTGGGGCTGAATGAAACACCCCCAGCACCTGCGATGTGGACCTCCCAATGTGTTTGATAACATATATGCGAGCTGGGCAGGGCAAGTGCGCCGCACTCAGCACTCAGGTGTATGTGGCATGATCCTGACGGTCTGTGCCTAACGAGATCCAGACTCATGGCTGACCAGCGGCTGCCCACAATGGATCCGAGGGGCGGACCTTGAGCAGGGTGGCGGCGGGCTCCTGGCCGCGGGCGCGCACGCGAGCGGCAGCCGCCTCGGCAGCCAGCGGCACAAGCACGCCGTACACCGGCAGGTGCGCCAGCACGTGCGGCTGCCAGACGCGCGCATCGTAGCTGCCGCCTGTGGCGCCGCCTGCGCATCAGCAGCCATGTGCGTGTTGCGAGCGTGCCTCATGCTGATATGCAGGTAGGCAGGTTCAGCCATGATGGTGAATGCTGGATTGTCCCTGAGACAACATGCAGTGCATCATTGCACCATGAGCAGCATCAGCCACACGAAACCACGACTTTGCATTGTCACGAAGTGCAACGCGCTTCAAAGACGCATGCACACCTGGCAGGCCGCCGCTGCGCGGGTCAACGCTGCCGCGGCGCAGGCCCCCTGCCTGCTGCAGCACCACGCTGCCCGCGCGCGACAGGTGGTGCGCCACGCCGCCGCCGCCGCCGCCGCCGCCCTGCTCCTTCTGCTGCTCCCCCCGTGACCACCCTGCACAGGCACAGCGTGACATGGAAGTGAGACAGGATGGGGTGCACCCGCGGCCCCTCGCATTGCAAGGCCATGTTCTTCCCAACTAGACTGAGCTTGGCTGTGGTGGGCGGCAGATGCTGCGCACCTGGCGGGTCAGGGGGCAGCCAGGGCGCCAGCAGCGCCAGCCACAGCGAGAAGACGGCCTCCACAGACCGCTGCTCCGGCCAGAAGCTGAGAGCGCGCTTCAGCAGCCGGAACATGCGCCGGCCCAGGGCCTACTCCGCAGGAGGGCAGATGGTGTCAGCAGATCGCCGTGTGGCTGTGGACAAGTGTAGCCTGCTGAGTGCCGGGTCGCGCTGGATCCAGCTCTATAGTCTGGCCCGCCAGCATGTAGCAATGAATAGATGCGTGCACGCAGCAACTGAGAGCTCCAGGGCTGCAGCAGCGATGGGTGAGGCCGTGTGCGGCACCTGTGCTGCGGGGCTGCCGGCAGCCCCCAGGCGGGCCGGCGGCCGCCACCCCTGGCGGCCGGCCGCCGAAGCGGGGGGCGCCGCCGCGACCGGCGGCAGCGGCAGCCACTGCGCCCCGCCCTGCGCGGGGAGCGGCTGCTGCTGGGGCGCGTGGCCGCCTGCGGCCGCTGACGCCACGGCGTCGTCGTGCGCCGTCACGTAGCGCACCAGCACAGTCAGCGCCTCCAGCACCTCGTTGCTGGGCGCCTCATATGTCAGCGACCTGCGGTTTCCCTTTCACGAACTCAGCTGCAGAGTCGGCCTTGAACCAAAGCCTTTGTACTGTGGCATGGTTGGGGATCAAGGAGGTGCTCAGGAGTATGTGATTCGTCTTTGCCGGCTATACGGCCAGCATCTGATGCAATTATTATTTTGCCATCACTGCACCTTTCATGCATGGCAAGGTACACATGTACAGTCCGCCATTGACGCCACGCATCGGAGATTTGATGGGGGGAGCAGCGGCCAGAGGTCAGCAGACAAGTGACTGCCAGCAGCCAGGCTCACCGCAGTGACTGCGCAGAGCCGAGTGCTGAGGGGCCCAGGGGCCCGGGCGCAGTGGGGTTGGAGCCGGTGGCGGACGGCACCGGCAGCGGCTCCTCGCCATCCGTCAGCCACCACTCCACCAGCACGCTGTAGAACACCTCCCCAGGAGACGCCGGCCCACCGCCGCCGCCTGCATCCCCGCCAGATGCTGTAGTCCGTTACCATGGTGCAGCGCCAAGCAGCTCAAGGCTGTGGCCTTAAAATCAGCATGCAAGTATGGTGCGGGTGCGACAAGTTGACGGCAGGCTAGTCAAGTCGATAATACTGCCCTCCTGTGTCGTGCGACGCTGTATCGCACTGCTGCCACACAGCAAGCAAGGGAGCAATGGCCTCAGCTGCGCACCGCTGGGACGAGGAGGATTCAGGGCGCCAGGCGCTGGACGTGGCAGGAAGTGCTGCAGGTACGCCCGCAGCAGCCTGAAGAAGGGGTTGCCGCCGCCCGCGCCGCCAGGGCCCCGGGTGAGCCCCAGCGATCCTGCTGCCTGCATATGGCATGGCTTCCTCATGTCCACCGTTCAGATGATGCTCTGGTGTGAAATTGGTGATCCGAGAAGGGGCAGGGCGGCACTGGTCAGCGGCGATGCTTGGGAGGAGCCGCAACAGTCTCGCTGTCAGGGAAATGCACACCTTCAGCATGGAACCGGTGAACTGGCCGGGGTTGAGCGAGCCAATGTAGCCACCTGGCCGCTGCGGCGCCATGCCAACGCCGCTGTCGGCGACGCTGCCGCGGAGCACATAAAACGCAAACCACGCCTGCCATTGTGCAATGTCTATCTCAGCATGACGGCTGCCAGATTGGCCTGCCAACATAAGCGGCAGCTGACCGCAACGAGTCTCGTGAATGGAACTCAGCAACACGACCTGGCACTCGGCATACAGGGGGCTGCAGGGGCGCACCAGGTAGTAGCGGAGGACGTTCAAATGCACGTGAGGCCGGCCGCTGGCGTCGACGCCCACCGCGCCGTCGCTGTACTGCGGCCAGGTGCCCAACACCGCCCGCCCTGTGGCCGAGGACAGCAGCACCTGCACACGTGAGACAGAATGCTGCATTCTGAGCACCTCACTCTCAGGCTGTGCATTACACCCTTGGAGTGTCCGGCTGTCAACTGTAGAGTGTCTTCCAGAGCAGGTCCTTGGCAGAAACTCAGGCAGGGAAACGTATGCAATCTGGCTGCGTCACACCTGCGTGTGCGTCGGCAGGCGCTCTGTGGGAAAGTGGTACCGCACCAGGGCATCGGCATCGACCGCGTGCATTGCCGCAAACAGCTTGCCTGCAGAGGCAAGCAGCACACAGGATGTCCTACATTCACTTCTCTGGTATCTCTTGAAACAATGTGCTGGACCAGACAACAAAATGGCTTGCATAAGCCACGCCATGCAAAGCGGCAAGGCTTCTGCACACCAGTGGGCGACAGCAGGTCCAGGAGCGCGCTGATGTCAGCCTCCTTGCCCTCCCGTGCCAGGGTGGTCAGCCATGAGGCGCCGTCATAGCCAAACACACGGCGCAGCAGCAGCGGAAACGTCTGCTCGAAGAACGGCCGGTAGTTGTCCCTGGATGTTAGCGGCTTTCATTGACGACTTGCTCACAACACGGCGATCTTGCTCTTCTGTGCAAAGCGTGCGATGGGTGCAGAACATCATATGCAGGTGTACGCATACACATGCATGTATATGTATGGCAGCACCTGCTCATCTCGAGGCAGTTTGTGACGGCAGCGCACGCGCGTGCCACGGGCCATCGTGGATTGTCCAGGACCCGGGCCAGGCCGCTGACTGTGTTGAACTCTGAGCCCGCCATGTCTGGCTGGGCACCAGAGGCTTGGTGGCGGCCGTGGGGCTGCGCTGCCGATCAAGGGTGATCACGGGCAGATCGGCACCCCTGGCGTGCGCAGCTGGCGACTGCGTTCTGTCTGTAGGTCAATGAGCATCACCAATCAGCTGTGCACGCCTTGCATGCAAGTGTTGCGGCGGAGTCCACGCCATGCAGACACCGGTGTGGGATCTGACCGCAGGGATCTGTACACACTCTGTGTGAATGCCAGCAGATCTGCGCATCGATCATCTAGTAGCCATCCCAAGCAGCCTGATAGTTCCTGTCAGACTGCTTGGGGCGTGCGGCAATGATCATCAATGGGGCGACGACTTACTTCGTCTGGAACTAGGGTTCCAACTTGCCACTGCAGAGTGAGAAGTACCTTCTGACAATGGAGCAGCAGACAGAAGTGACATCGATTCTGCAACATGCCGGTCGTCGGGATGGCGATGGCAGGGACTTTACTGTAATTTACTGTACATGACTGGAGGAGTGGTACTAAACTTAGGCAAGTGTGCTGAAGCGTGGAACACAGAAACTCTGCAGTCTACCCAATTTTCACACGCTCTGCAGTCAACGAACTCACCATGGCTGAAGCAACCGTGCCGCCTGTCGCGACGGAGGAGCCAACGGAGGCAGCGCCCGTCGCAGATGGCGTGGCCGCCGATCCTGCGCCGTCTGCCGCTGAGGAGGCCGCAGGCACGAAGCGCACGTTCGATGAGGCGGCGGACGGCCCCGGCGGGGAGGAGGACGAGCACCAGAACAAGCGCATAGCGCCGACCACGGAGGCTGGCGCCACCACGTCCGCTGAGGTGAAGGTCCTTTGTGCACTTATCTAAGGGACACCCCCGTCCAGGCGTGTAGTCTCAGCTGCACGAAGGCAGTGCTGTCGAGACGAGCAGGTGTCCTCATTCCTGCATGGCTGTGCCATCGGCTTGGCCTTGGACGGCTGCAACCTTCCTGTCAAGTGCCATCAGGTCGCCTGATTTGGTTGTCTGAGTGTTTCGACCGGCGGCATGGAGGTCCTGCTGCGCCCTCGGAGCCTGTCGGAGCCTCCTAGCTCCCCGGCTGCCCGTGACCCGCCGAAGCATGTGCCGCAGGGCGGCGAGCCGGCGGTCGACGGGCAGCCTGTCAGCGCTGGCCTGGAGACTGCGCCCGAGGCACCGGAGACTGCGCCCGCCGCGCCGGCTGGCGATGCCACGGCCGCAGCGGAGCAGCAGGCGGTGCCAGAGGCGTCGGCCGTGCCGGATGGCAGCGACGTGGGCTCAGCGCCGGTGGGGCAGCAGCCTGATGCGCTGGGTCAGGAGATGCCGCTGCACACCGAGCAGCAGCCCGCCGCCGAGCAGCCTGTTGATCCGGCAGCTTTGGCCGCCGCTCAGGCGCAGGCTGCCGTCACGGCCGCGGCGTTGACGCAGAGCGCTGGTGCCTTAGAGCAGACGCTGCAGATCCCCGGCACCATGGTCGGCAAACTCATCGGCAAGCAGGGCGAGACCATCAAGGGCCTGCAGTACTCCACCAACACCCGCATTCAGATCGACCACACGACGCCCGGCGACCTGAAGACCGTCACGGTCAGCGGCCCGTCGCCGGACCTGGTGCAGCAGGCGGTGACGCAGATCAACGGCCTGATCTCCGAGGCCAGCGGCCCGTCGGCCGGCGACATGAGCGAGAATGTGGAGTGCCCGCCCGGCATCGTTGGCCGCATCATCGGCCGCGGCGGCGAGACCATCCGCGGCCTGCAGCAGGCCAGCGGCGCGCACATCGTCGTCAACCAGGTGTGCTTTGCACCGTGTAGGAGATTTGACTAACTGCTTGCAGCACTGCTGAGAGCCGTAGCGCAATGACAACACGTTTGCACCTCCCTCCTCTGTTTGGTGCCCCTGCTGTTGTGAGTTCAAGGCCTTTCTGTCTGCTGTTGCATTCATGTGTTTCACGGCCACAGCTGCAAATGCCACCCGCTTCGCTTGCCGCTCAGTCTGGCTGGCTTCGTGTGCTGCAGGACTTCCCGGAAGGGGTGCCGCGGCAGATCAGCATCACGGGGCGGCCGGACGCGGTGCAGCGCGCCGTCAGCATGGTCAGCGAGCTCATCCAGGGCGAGCCCGGCAGCGCGCAGGCCATCATCCAGAAGGTGCCCCCCGCTGCGTCATCACACCAAACTGGAATATGCCCTAGATCTTCATGCCATGATGGAGCCCCCTTCTCGTGGACTGTTCCTCGTCTTCTCAAGTGCTGGGTGTTTGGGCATAGTGTGTAGAGTGCAGCAGTTGTGTCTCAGTGTGTGAGTGAGCCGCTGTACGGCTGCAATGTCACCTCAATGCACACGATACATGCATGATCGAGGGGCTGAGACGGTGTCGGCACTGACGCCTGCGCAGCGCACCCTGCAGTTTGGCGCGGGCGTGTCGCGCGTGCTGGAGTGCCCCAAAGGCATGGTCGGCCGCGTGATCGGCAAGGGCGGGGAGACGATCAAGGCGCTGCAGAAGCAGTACTCCTGCAACATCCAGATCGAGCAGAACAGCGACCCAATGACCATCACCATCGCCGGGCAGCCGCACACCGTGGACCCGTGCGCCGCCGCGGTGCAGGAGATCATCGCGGGCGGCAACCCCTTTGGTGCAAACGCCCCGCCCAACTTCGCCGGCGGTGCGTATCTTGGTGCTGTCGTGCCTTGGTCTCGCACTTGACGCCGAGCAAGCGTGGTCCCTTCTGGGGCCGCCTTTGTTGTCAGCCAGCATGTCGGCAAGTTCGCACAAGTCGAATGTCATGTTGACATCCTCTTTAACGGGTCGTGGCATGCTGGCAGTGCTTTTGAGTGTCCGAAGCCTGACCAGCGTCGGCAGTGCATTGTGTCCATCTAGTGAGCCAGCCCCTGCTTGAAGTAGACTTGGGTGTGTTGTGCTGCGTCGGCGTTGATGGCATCACCCTGACATTCTCATTGAGCCATCGCTGGCAGGCGACGCAGGTGCGTATGGTCAGGCGGGCGCGTATGGCGCCCCCGCCTACGGTGCTGCATATGGTGCCGGCTACGCGCAACCGTATGGCCAGGTGAGCTGGGGCGCCTTGCCGAACTGCCATCTGCATCATTGTCTCAGCGAGCTTGTCGCCCTGATCCGGCCTGCGCACTCAGGGCGGCTCTGCCTGGTGCCCTCTGCTCTGAGGTTGTTGAAGCCTACCAGGCTGTGGGCCTGACCTGCTGGGTCACGCTGCCTGCAGCCGGCGTACGGTGCGCCGTATGGTGCTGCGCCCGCGTACGGCGGCTATGCAACCCCGGCGGCCGGCTACGGGGGCTACGGCGGCTACCCCGGCGGCGCTGACCCGTACGCCGCGCAGCAGCAGGGCTACGGCCAGCAGGGCTATGGGCAGCAGCCCGCGGCGGGTGCTCCCGCTGCAGGCGGTGGCTCCAGCGTCTGGCAGGTGAGAGTTTTCTAAGTGCCGCCGATGTGCTTCTCATCGTCCCTGTTCCAGGCATACACATGGCACACCTGTGCCTGCTGCTGCATTTGCGAGTGTCAGCGCATGTCAGGCCACTTCCCCGTCGCACTGGAAGCCTCCAATGAAAACACTGTTCTCACGGCCAAACGCTTTGCTGCATGCAGGAGCTGCCTGACCCTGAGGGCCGGCCATACTATTACAACACCCAGACTGGCGTCAGCCAGTGGGAGAAGCCCGCTGAGATGGGTTGAGCTGCGCTCGGCAGCTGCGGCAGTTGCCGGGCACCAGCCCTGCCAGCATTCTCACACCGGAGCAGTGGCGGCCCAGCGGTATGGCGCTGTGGGCGCTGTGATGCAAGCATGCTGCCTGGCTGCTGCTGGTGCCTGCTGCGTGGTGGAGACCTGCTGCTGCTGTGGGGAGCTGCGTCGCCTGCAACTGCGCCTGCTGCGCCTGATGATCAGTGGCCGTGCGGCCAGAGGTCACAACACCTGCGAGACAGTGCTGCACTGCTGGGGGGCAACAGTGAGGTGATCCCACTATGGACGCCAGGTGATGGTGGGGGAGGTACCCCACCTGGAAAGGGCAGGGGGTACAGCGGCGCAGCAGACCACCGCGGGGGCAGCCATCACTTTCCACCACAGGGTCGGACGTAAGTGCTGCTTGGCACGAGTGCTGCCCTTTCGAGCGTGCTGTGCCTGGCATGAGCCTGCGCATGATGCTGGATGTAGTCCCCGACGTGCCGATGTTTGCCTGTTGTTTGCGATGCTTTGGCTGTTGTGCATTGTCTTGGCAAGCAAGTCGTCTCTCTTCACATCGGCAGCATCAGGGGTGCAGGCTGCGCCACAGGTGGGGCTTGCCCAGTGCAACGCTTTGTTGCTGTGGCTTGCTCGTTTGGCAGTGTGTGGTCAGCTCTGTGTCGTGCTTGGCTGCCTTCAGTGCTGCGCTTGCCTCGTGGTTGCATGGTGTCTCTGGTGTTCCTGATCCTGCTGATGATGTAGTGTGTCTGACCAGTTGCCTTGCTTTCGCTTCACTACTGTGCTCAAAGTGTAATGCGTGAGATGATTGACAGGTGGTCCTCCGTTCGTTGGCATCAACATGCCTCACCCCCATTTCTCACTTGGTTGTTCACACTGACTACAAGTTGTGACATGTAATGCGCCCTGATCCACACTCTGACCACTCAGTAGGCCGGCAGTGGACCCATGTCGATGTGCAACCAACGGTTGCTGTCTGGCACAGCTTGTGGATGCTGCACCTGCCCGCTGCCGCGCCACTGCCTCTTGCTCCCACTAACATCAGTGCCGCTGCTCATCTGCAGCATGGGTTGGCGGGGTGAACCCAGGCACACCGTCAGAGCACGGTGGCAGGGGCAGCTTGCACCGCCGCGGCAATTGGCCAGGCAGCGGCATGCTCTTCGCTGCAGATGTCTGCATGAGCACAGTATCATGTCAATTCTGCCGACAGTCTGTGCCAGATGTCATGTGCGGGGCCACGGTACTCATACAGGGCCAGTGTACCGACGACAGCTTAGTCATTGGTGAAAAGGGGCTGAGGGACGACTGGCTGCAGCAGGCCTCTACATGGTACATCAGTGCAAGGGGCGCACTTGATCTGGGAGCGCAGCGCCCTGATTTCGATGGAGCGGTCGTGCAGCTCTCCATGCAACTCTTCCAGCGCCTCGCCTTTCGCCCGCCGGTGCGCATCTGCATGTGTGCATCCAGCACCAATCTCACCGCGGCCTGGTTTCCACAGAAGGAGCGACTGCTTGCTTTGAGTACGAAGACAGGCGAGACTGTTGCAGCGGCTTTGGAGGCAGGCGCCTGTACCTGCTTTCACATGGTCACGGTCTGCTGCAAGCTCCGCTCTGGCAGCTTGCGCAGCTGCCCTGCCATCAGCTGCGGCAGCTTCCCGCGCTTCCTGCAGCCGCATTTGCCAACACCGCTCGGCGTCTGCTCGCTCCTGCACGGCAGGTCAACACCCTCGGTGTCGAAAGGGGGGCAGTGGCGCGCACTGCCTTGCCTGCCATCTTGGGCTGCTGCCACGGAGACGCTGTAATGGACAGGAACTGAAACCGCTCGCTACTGCAGGCACCGCTGCATATGCAGATGGCAAGCTGCCGCAGGGGTGCTGCGGACCGATGACTGTTCATCTGTAGGCGCACCTGCTGCCAGGCGTCCCGTGCCCGCTCCAGCCGCTGCGCCCAGGCCGAGTCCTGGTCCAGGCGCTGCTGGCGCACAGCTGCCGCCTCGCGGGACGCTATATCTGCTGCATCCCGGGCGGCGGCCATCTCAGCGGCGGCATCCAGGACGCGTGCTGCGTCGGCGTCCTGCTGCAGGGTGTCCATTCGCCGCTGCCATGTCCTATCGAGTGCAGCACAATGTCCAATTCTGGTCTAACGCCCCAGAGGCATCTGTTGCAGTGCTTTGTAGACCAGCCAGGACGTACATGCCGAGGAGCTACACCTGGCAACCATGTATCCCATGCCAATCTAGATGGCAGGAGCCGCTGTACTGCGCACCTGTTGCGGATAATCTTCTCCTCGGCTGCCTGCTCTGCTGCCTGCCGGGCCTTCTGCTCGGCGGCAGCCGCGTCATGCTGTGCCTGCTGCCGCAGGTCATCACGCTGCTGCTGCAGGTTGGCCTGGAACTCCGCCCGCAGCGCAGCTTCCAGCTTCCGCCGCTCAGCACCTTCTACCTCCTGCACAACATTCCTACCACTGACCACCACAGGATCAGGCGTGTGCACAGCGGCGCCACTCGTGGCAGTGGCCGGTGCCTGGAAACCACTGCAGTTGATGGTTGGGTGGGACGAGGGGGCAGGTGACCGAGTAAATGTCGTGGTTAGGTCATCATCAGCTCATAGACATGATGCTCGAGGCAGCCTGCAGGTCTGTGACCAGCAATGCACAAGCATGCTGCTCAACAAATGGTGCGACATGCAGGAACAAAGCGCCAGGGCTGCAGACCTTGAAGTTGCTGCCGGCAAGCTGCAGCTCCTGTTCGGCGGCGCGCTTGGCGGCGGCCACCAGCACCCGAGCTGCATCGCGTGCGGCGGCGATGCCGACCCTGGCGTCGTGCTGAGCGCGGTCGGTGCGCCGATCGGTCGCTGCCTCGACCGCCTGCCGCTCAGCGGCACACGCCGCCAACCCATCCTCTAGCCTGCATACCACGCGCACAGTTCTTGTGAGCCCATGCCCCATATGGTGTTTCAAAGCCAGGTGGACAGGCGGGATGGCTGCAGCATCATGAGCTGTGAGGGCCTCCGAGACGGATACTGACGACCCAGAGTCCGGGACGCGCATAGCCTTCACAGCGGCAGCAGCACCTGCGGGCGCAGTCGGCCTTGGCGCGGGTGACACGCGCAGCAGCCGCCTGCTCTGCGTGCTTTGCCGCCGCCTGCATTGGCCAGCCATCAGGCACGCTGGCAATGGCGTTGATGTAATCTCCCATCACAGGAGCTGAGCTGCACATGCACTTTAATGAGATCCTTTGGAACCTGCCAGTCAAGAGATGATCACCTGCGCTGTGTCCCGTTCACGGGCGGCCGTCTCTGCATTGACCCGCGCCAGGGCCGTGGCGCGCTGCTGCTGCTCGAGGGCGTCTGCACAGCCCCGCAGCTGCGCCCGCAGGTCGTGCATTGCCCGCACAGTGGCGTCCAGCTCCTGCAGGCACTCTCATGACATGAGGCAGCGGCAGGTGCACACAATTGTATGGGTCCCCAATTCGAACGACTTTACCTGCAACAGCATTCGACAAGCCTAGGACGGCGGAAACCTGGTATTATGATGGCGTGACAGTACTACACATCAAGTGCTACACGCAGTCTCGCCTGCTGCATGGCACGCGCACTGTGCTCCGCATGCTGCCGGGCATCGCACTCCCTGTCGGCCGAAACACGTGCAGCCAGCGCCGCCTCGTTGGAGCGCCCGCGGTCCTGGGCTGCCGCCTCCTCTGCTGCCTGAGCTACTTGCGCCTGCAGCAGAGCAGCAGCGCCAGCCGCTCGTCGAGCCACAAGCTTATAGTTGCATAGGTATTCTCCTTGACAACTGGGTCTGTTGCAGTGCGTTGAACACATGCAGCAACGTGGGGCATAATGTCAATCTGCACAACTATTGTGCCCTTGCGGTTGTCAATGCCCAAGTTCAAGTTGCCGTTGTCATGTACCCTGGACTCGGCGTCGCGCAGGCACTGTTGTAGCCTCGACATCTCAGCTGATGAGTGCTGCAGTTCTGCTTTGAGCCGCGCAACTTCTGCCGCGGCTGCCTCCTGCTGCTTTGCCAGTGAGCCTGCTGTTGCATTGCCACTCTCCAGCTGTGCTGCCTGCAGCAAAGAGCCCGCAATCTCAGCGTCTCTCAAACCAGGACAGAGCAGCTCAAGAAGAACGATTTCAAGTGGGTCTGAGTGGACATGCCTTTCCATCTCGCGCCTGCTCAGAGCTGTGGGCTTGCTCCGCAGCCAGTCGCCGCTGTGTGTCCTCCAGCCGGGCCTCCAGCCCGGCGATGGAGGCAGCATCGCGCTCAGCTGCGGCCGCCGCCGCGTCCAGCTGGGCCTGGAAACCTCCTGTGCTGGAGTTTGCAGCAGCATGGGCTGTTGCCAGCTGTGCTTGAAGGCCGCCCGCCTCCTGCCGAGCTGCGCCGAGGTCGGCCTGTGTTGGCATGGAACGCAGATAAAGGTTACTGTAACAGCTTGAGCAAGGTCCGTGTGTACTGCTCTGACTCATGTGCAAGTGCACAGCCCACCTGGACAACCTGCAGGGCGCTCTCATTTGACTGCAGCTCCGTGCGGTGCGAGGCACGAGCTGCCGCCAGCTGCTCCATGCTCCGCTGTGCCGCTGCGTCGGCTGCGCTCCTTCCCGCTGCCAGCTCGGCCAGTTGCGTTCTGAGGGCGGCCAGCTCTCTCTGCACGAGGTGAGGAGCGCTGTCGAAGCAAATGGTTCTTGCTCCATCAGACCATCTGGGTTGGCCAGCAGGCCTGCATGTTGATTGAGGTCGTTCCAATCACTGGTGCGCGCCATCCACGATACGAACAGGCAGGCCTGCGCGCACAGATCCGGTGATAGAGTCTGACTAAGGAACGTTTACCTCTGCTGCCGCCAACGCTGCACGTAGCCCTGCTGCATTCGCGCCTGCCATGGCAAACTGCGTGTCTGTGGCTGTCGCCAGTTCTGTGGCTCGCTGAAGCGCGGCCGCCCGATCTGCCTGAGCCCCTGCCAGTGCAGCCGCTGATGCGGCAGTCTCTGCCCGAGCTGCAGCAAGCGCCGCCTGCAGCTGCTGCAGTGCTGCAGCGTGCTGCTGTGAAGCCTGCATACGCACATGCACCACCCCAGTCATGCTGGCAGCTTGGCAAGGTTAGCAGGCACCATACGTGCAGTGGTGTCACCCGGTTCAACGTCTGACATGTCACTTACTGTATGTGTAGTTACAGTGCCAAGATGTAAAGCAGTATATACTCTTGCAATGGCAGACCTGCTTGGCTTCATTCTGAAGGCGGCCCTCGGCCACCCTACTGGCTGCGAGGTCCTTCTGCAGCTGGTCAATGGCACGCTGCATTACAAAACCCGCTTGTTAATCATTTCGGGGTAGCAGGATCATGCAGTTAGCATTGCGCAATTTGCCAGCATGCAGTCCTCGGTCTGGTGGCCCCGCAAATGGCTGGTGTAGTAGCGAGACCGTTACCTTTGACTGCGCCAGGAGGTGCGCCTTCTGGTCAGCATCTCCAAGGGTTGCACCCTGAAATCATACGCGAAACCGTCATCGTGAGCTACATCTGCACGTCTGCACTGCTCGGTCAGCAATCATCTATTTGGGCACAGATGACGAGCTCAGAGTACGCAGAGTTGCTGCGCGGCAGCGAGACCTCATGCTTATGATGACCATATGGGCTGAACAGATTCTGCAGCCTCTATCAAGCTGCGACGCACCGATCGCGGGGTGGACGCGCCACTCATGTTGTGTTGTCATGCAGTGTTGACCCAGCCCCTGACCGTTGAAACAGAGCCCTGGGAGCTCGATTAGCATGCCGTCGGAGTAGCTGGATTCACGTGGGCGAACCATGTCAGGGTGCAGCCTTTCTGTGCACGTTTCCGTGCAGATCTCCGTCCAAGAAAATTTGCAACCTCCCTGCCACAGCACAATGTTGCTACAGACAATACAGAGCCCCCTTGCAGTCTCAGGGCGTTCCACGTAACTGCTGAGAGTGCTGCACATTGATCGACGCCGCTTTCCTGGCTGCACAGTTTACTTTGCTGCTGCACGGTTTGCCCCAAGCAACCCCATCAGAGCGGTGACGTTTCGGTATGATGACTGTGATCGCGTGCAGTGGCATCTGAAGTTTGAAACGACTGACAGAAAGCGTCGATCGCCGATATGCAACGCAAACGTCGGCACGATCGCCGCTGGTACCAAAGTAGCGGCGGACCGCAACACCGCATGTGACCAGCCAGGTCTCCAGCACAGCAGCTGGCCGTGGAGACACGATGCCCACAGCCAAGCGCTCGGTCATGGCGCGCCGACTGCACATGATCTGGTGTGTGGGCGGCATCCTGGGCAGTCTGCTGCTGTATGGCGTCCTGCAGGTGGGCACCAGGCAGAGCAATTGGCAGTGCTTTTGTAAGTCGTCCCGGTAACGCTTGTGGCACGTTGGGATCGCGAGCCATCACCTCTACACCTAGGGACCCCACGGCAGATCCGGCAAGCTGTACACATTATGTGGTGCTCTGACTGCAACCAATGCAGGAGCGCATCATGGCTGAGCCGTTTGGCGGCGTGCAGTTCTCACACTCGCTGCTGCTGGTCCTGTGCAACCGGCTCACGACGTGCTTGATTTCGCTCATCACAATTGCGGTAGGTTGAGGCTGTGGGTTGACAGCAGAGCATGTGATGAGCACATTGCTCGAGCGCATCAGGGCAAAATGCACGGTGCAATACCCTCGTGTCCTTGCGATGCAGGTGAAGGGGCAGGACCCTCGGCCACAGGCGCCGCTGTATGCTTATGCAGCGGTCAGCCTGTCGAACGTTGTCGCCACCACGTGCCAGTACGAGGCGCTGCGGTACCTGACCTTCCCAATGCAGACGCTGGCAAAGTGTGCCAAAATGCTCCCGGTCATGCTGTGGGGTGCCGCCATCAACAGCAAGACATACAGCCTGCAGGTACTGACCACGCATGTCAATGACATGCCAGAGTTACATCTGGTGGAAATGTGCTGCTAGCAAAGGTCAAATGCCACTAGATGACCCCATCTTTGCATCCAGTGCTGAAGCATGCCAAGAGGACCTGCATGCAGTCCGGTTGTTTGGGTTGCAGGACTACGGGGCGGCACTGCTGATCACCATCGGCTGTGCGTGCTTCATGGTGACGGGCAGCGTCAGCGCCAAAGCAGCGCAGCACACTATGGCGGTCGGCGGTCTGCCGTCGCATGTGTTTGGGGCGGTGCTGATGGTCACCTACCTGACATTCGATGGCTTCACATCCACGTGGCAGGTTGGCTTCGGAGACGTGGAAGCACACAGCAGCCTGTCAGCTGCATGCTCTGCAATTCGTGGCGCAGTGGCTTTCATACTGACCACTGTCGCGCCGCATTGACAGCTCGCGTGTACCTCCTTGCGCAGGACAAGCTGTTCAGGGGCACCCGCATGAGCATCTACAATCAGAGCTTCTACATGACGATGGTGTCTGCAGTGCTCAGCTTCTCAGGTGCCCCTCTGCAATCTCCCAGTGGCACTAAGTCAGCTCACAAACAGTTGCCAAGAGCCATGATGATCTACACCGCACCAGACGAAACCTGGATGTGCTGCAGGGCTGCTGACCAGCGGCCAGCTGGTGCCGGCGGTGCGCTTTGTGCGGCAGCACCCCAGGGCGCTGGCCTCCATCTTTGCGCTGTCCATGGCGGCCACGACAGGTCAGGGGCGGGTGCATGCTGCCTGACCAGCTGCTGGGTTGGTGCCTTGTCCAGGGTGCACCCGTGTGCCTGCAACGTCGAGGTGGACATTGCTGCTCCGTGCCGCAGGCCAGCTGTTCATCACGCACACCATCCGCAGCTACGGCGCGCTGCTGTTTGCGACGGTCATGACGACCCGGCAGTTCCTGTCGGTGCTGCTGTCGTGCCTGCTGTTCCGCCACCCCCTGGCCCCCGGCCAATGGTGAGCCACCTGGGTGCACAGGCGGGCTCTTTTATTTTAGGGGCAGTCGCAAGCAGATGGCAAGCTGTGGCATTATGGTGTGGGCTACACATTGGAGCAGTCCTGCTTCATTGGTGACCGACGGGTCCGAGTCTGGTGCTGCAGGGTCAGCACTGTGGTCGTGTTTGCAACGGTGTACATGCGCAGCTTCAACAAGAAGCGGGGTGCCCTCACGCGCACGAAGTCGAGGGGTCTGACGCAGCAGTTCAGCAGGTGTGATGCGATCTGCATCCCTCAATCGATGTCATGTTGCTGATGTGTAGCTGCACAGCAACGGCTGTCTGTGATTGCTGCTGCCGTGCATCACAGCGCACCCCGCTAGAAGTGCTGGATGCTGTTCTGGCACGTGTGTGCAGGTCGCTGAGCTCGGGTCTGGGCCTCAAATCAGCACAAACAGCAGCCGCAGCACTGCCAGAGATGGGACACATTGGCGAAGAAAAAGATGGCAGCGCAATGAATGGCGGGGTGGAAAGCGATGCAGTGCCAGTCAATGGTGTTCATGTGCCAGCAACAGCTGCCGATCACGTCCAAGACAAGGCAGACTGACGCCCAGAGACTACTGACATACGGTAACACAGCGAGCATTTTGGATATTGCAGTGTTTTCATGCCGGTGCAGCGAGGCACAGGTCAAATCCAGGATCCCTAGAGGCAAGATAGGAAGCCACATCGAATAAGCAGCACCAATATGGGACCCCATGGTGTACACAGCTGCTTCACGTCGTCCACAGCATACAAGACTTGTCGGGTCACACGCCAATGGCAGCGAGTCTAGCACCAAGCTGCAGAGTCTCATTGTGCTGCCCGTGTCAATCCTCCTTTGCGCTACCCTTGCCGCTGCTGCCCTTAGCGCCGGATTGGGCCTTGCCCGACAGCACCCAGACCACCCCGCCCGCCATCACGATCGCCCCGGACAGCGCCTGCAGCAGGCCACAAGCCACGACCCTCGTCATCGAGCTCAATGGTGCCTTCGGCAGCGGCAGCACGGTCCGGTGCTACTGGCACAGTATCCCAGCCATGCAGCAAAGCACAGCCCCACCATCTACCCCACAGAAAGCTGCCCCGGCAGCCCACACCGTGATAGTTTGCCCTGGAGTCTAGACTCTGGTCCTGTGAGTGGTTCTTGCCTTGCGGGGCGTGAGGCACTGCCAGGGCGCCGCCGGCCCGCAGAACAGCAGGCTGGCGCCCACCGCCACGGTCGCGGAGCACATCGCGCTCACCAGGCCCACCGCCATCGCGCCCTCCGACCGGTGCACCCAGCCCTGCAGCAGGCAGAGTGCAACCCCCGGCTTGGCCACTGATGAAGACGACCCCTTTCACTGGGTCGTGACAGCGCAGTGCCTGGTGCAGTGGTTGGATGATTGCAGCACGATGTTGCAGCAGCCGGCTGCATGCAGAGCCACCTGCACGAAGGTGTGGGTGACGATGACGATGCCGAAGGCCGCCAGCGCCGCGAGGGCAAAGGCAGGCGAGGTGCCGCCGCGCTGCAGGTGGCTGCCCACCAGCTCCTGGTATTGCGGCAGCGCGTAGGCCACCTGGTACGCTGTGCTGACTGCCAAGCCTGCAGGGACACAGGCATCAATGAGCGGCGGGTCCTCGTCATGATCACAATCTGCAGGCATCCACTGCCATCCCTCTAAGCGATGACTGCTTGTCTCCAGCAAGGCGTACCGATTTTGCTGCCGAGGTCCATCACTTGACTGTGCGACGGCGGCGGGCTTTCCACCCGCATCATGTAGTCATACACCACGCCTGCCAGCGCAGCAGGTGCTCATCAGCCTCTGGTCCGCAAAACCTCAGCCCAGTGCCCACAGGCCAGCAGAAGACGCTCGCTGCTGTGGTGTATCAAGCGCCTATGCACAGGCTCAGCCAGCAGCGGTACCACGACTATGCGTGTGATTCATTAAAGTTTGTCCTCGAGGCGCCTCAGCAGATAGCCCACCGAGGCATGCGTAGCCCAGCGCAGCGCCGAGGATAGCGATATAGCCAAGGTTCTGGCCCGCTGGTGCTCCGGCGCCTCCTGCCTTGCCGCCGCCGCCGCTGCCGCGCGTGAGGATGCCCAGCAGCACCAGGCCCACCTGCAACATCCCACAACCGCAGGTATCGTGGTCAGACGGTGCTCTGTTGTGCACACACTGGGCGCTGACCAGTAGTTGGCCGCTGGGACACGACGACGGCGAGGGCTTGCATGGCTACATCAACCTTTTTGGGATGGGGCAATACATATGGATAAATTTGCACATGATCACGACATCTGTCCGTTTCGGAGCACACCGCTGCCTGCTGGCCGCGGCTGAGTTTTCGACGTAGGACGAGACGTGTGAGCAGCGCTGTAAAGGTTTGGCACGACGCAGCAAACACCACTGAGGCTGTTGCGGCGCCGCAGTATATGAAGCCTGCAGGCACAGCATGCAACACACTTTGGCGACCCACACCTAGACTGTGCCAGGGTGTCAACAGCTGCAGGCGTATCCGGGGAACAAGCATGAATGGTACTTACCCACGCAATGCAGCAGATATGATACCAGGTCCAGCAAGCCAATGACAGTCATCAAGCGAAGGGCACGCTTGCTGAGCTTCCTGGGAGCTTCAGCACTGGCGATATCGTCCGTCTTCTTGCCATTGTTCTGCATGTTCTCTCTGACTCGCCATTGCTGCAGAGTCGTGGCGGCGAGCATGAACACATACTTTGCATAGGCCAGGGCCTGAACCCTTCCGTCTGCAATGTCCTGCAATGCACGGAGGCGTCCTCAGCATAGCCAGGTCAACATGGTGTCATATTTACACGCGATAGAGGAAAGAAAGAGAGATTGATCCTTTGCAAGCAGTCTTTGAGACGATTTGGCATGTTGGAAGAGTCATGGGTCACCAAATCAGTGACATATTGCGCCAGCAGTTGCAGCGCTGTGCCGGTGCACAAATTGAGTGCCATCATTGGCAACACGTAGCGCTGCTGCTGCCCATGTGGGCTGCTGGATTGTGCCATCGCTGCGATGCAAGTCGATCAATGCTACGATAAGAATTGTCACAAGCTGTGATGCAGATCAATTTATACTTGCTGATGACCTCATTGTCTACAGCAGCCCACAGAAGCGCGAAAGGTAATGCTGCAGATTGAGAGTCGTGATGCGAGAAGCTGTGATGAGAGTGCTTGCAAGTTGCAAGGTTGCAGCTGTGTTCTGAGCTTCTGATCGCAGGTGGCCTGTCCAATGATGCTGATGCTGCATTGATGCCCACCCACCCGACCATGCTGTCAGAACACGACACGTTCAAACGCAGCAAAGCACAGTGCACTGATCGAATTGCACCAACGGCCATGTCATGGTAGCTTTCTGCCTGTGTGTACGCACAGCTCGGTGTTGCACAGGATCTGGCTTGCATGCACAGATCAAACCATCAGAAACGCTGAAAAGGTCCCTGTTGGCAGCGAAGTGCGCGCTCAGCCGAGATCCCACCCCACGGCATCTGTTGGACTCGAGACGCACAGCAACAAGCACGCGAAAGGACCTGGATGTGCGGTGCATGTCCACAAGCCAGGATGTGGCGCGGGTAGGCGCCGATGGCGATCTGGGCTACAGGCAGAACGTGGGAGTTTGCGTCGTCAACAGGGACGGCCTAGTGTTCGCAGCAAGGTGACTGCAGCTCAAGCACACGCAGCTTGCTGCAGCTGTGCCGTCATGTGTCATGTAGCAAGGCAACATGCACGTTACTCCTGCACATGCAGGCGCATCGACGATCACACGCAGACATGGCAAATGCCTCAAGTGCGTGCTCATGAGCACGTGCATCTCTGATGCACATTACAAGCAACCCCTTCCTGCCGCAACTTGGTATGACACGCAACCTGCAGCTGTCGGGTGATACACTTTCGTTACAGCAGAATGTTGATAGCGAACCCACATGCAGGGCGGCATCGACGCTGGTGAGGACCCACGTGCCGCTGCCATCAGGGAACTCACTGAGGAGACCGGCATCCGCAGCGCCCGCATCCTTGCGGAGCACTCTGCATGGCTGCAGTACGACTTTCCACCAGGTACACCCTGCATTCCTCACGACAGCTCACGCTTCACAGCAGAGCGGGCTGCTGCATTCGTGGGCACGCATGAGTGAAACCTGGGAGGCGGCGCCGTTGGCCAATGTACTGATTGTGCTCGCCATTGCAGAGGTGCTCGCCATGTGGAAGGAGCAGAGGCGGCGAAACCACCGTGGGCAGCGTCAGAAGTGGTGACCCCACGCCGCATATACCTGCTGCTGTGCAAAGTGATCCAAATCCTCGGCTGGCTGCTGTGCATATCCAGTAATTGGGACCTCTGCACACTGCAAGCACTTCTGATGGACTGCCGTTGCGCCTTGTAGGTACCTAATGTTGTTCGAAGGAGAGGATAGTGAGATCAATCTTGATCAGCCGGATCCGGAGTTCAGCGAGTACAAATGGGTGGACGTCCATGAGATGCCGCTGCATGTGCGCTTCCTGCATGAGCCTGTCTGTGCAAAACCTTCTCATCATCTGGCCAACGTGCCAACTGTTTCTGCAATTTTGCTGCAGAGACACAGATATGGTGCAATTGCGATGCTCTATTGCAACATGTGCAGGTCGTGCCATTCAAGCGAGATGTGTATCAGGCAGTCGTCGACGAGTTTGCGCCCCTGATAGGAGCTCGGCACACGAATGGCTCAAACGGCGCCTGAGGCAGATAGATAGCACATCGTTGCAGTGCTAGGCAGACATGCCGGAGCAGCGGTGGTACTGAAGTGTTGAACATCAGGGTCGTACCAAGGCATCGACCAGTCTGCTTCATCCAGCATCAGCAAGCCATTAGCTTCAGGCACCAATCTGTCCACAATGGTATTTGGCCAACTGTATACGTGACCAGCATCAGGGGTGATGCAACCTCTCATATGGGCCTGTCGATGGAGATTTGAAACTTTATTCTCAGGCCTATCACGAGGCAGAACTGTTGCTAAAGACACCGCTCATCTGTTGGGACCACAGCGAGAGCCCCGCTCCTTTGGTCACACCAAGCGGACCCACTCCAGGAGCCCGTTGGTGGTCGGCTTCGAGCGCCCGCGCGTCAGCCGTGGCGGCGGGCCAGTGCTGAGACGGGCTTGCGGCTGGAGATGGCGGCGGCTGGTGTTCGCATGGCGCCCGCGGCCAGGGGTGCGCCCCGCGCGGGCGTTCGCGCCGGAGTGGCGGCGACGCCGCCAAGCAGGGCGCCCTGGCGGGGCCCCAGGCTGCTACCGCCGACAGTCAGCGGCGTCTTGGGCCTGCTCGGCAGCAAGGGCTGTCGTGACCATCTGAGAGTTGAGCCTTTGCCGAGCAACATGGCATCCGCTTCTGCAGCTCGGATGTGCAAGTGGTGGCTGCCGGCGTGTGAGACGCCTACACATTGGTCGGCAGTGTCTATGGTGACAGGACCATCGGTCACCTGTGCACAGCGGTTGTGGAGGGCAGGGCGGCGGCAGTCCGGGCAGCAGCCTCCCGCTCGCACCAGGCGGCCAGCTCCCGCGCCAGGTGCGCCAGGTCCGGCGGCAGCACCTTGCCGCGGCCGCCCAGCTTGCCGGCAATGTACTGGATCTGCAGCAGTCGGGCAACCCAAGCTCAGACAGCACCGCCTCCTGACTAGCCATTGTGCACGGGGATAGGTCTTGCATCTTCTGGGACGCCTTCGGGGTTTCTGAGTCACTCACATGCATTTGGTCCTTCAATGTCAGGCGCAGGCTTTCACTGCACATCTGTGTGCTCCAGTGTAAGGCAGCATCACCTTATCAGGCATTCTGACATGCAGCACTCACGTAGCGGAACATGGTGTCGTTGACGGCCTGCACCGAGTCCAGCTCGGCCTCCGCGGCGCGGCAGTTGTTGGCCGCCTGCGCACGCTGCGCGTCTGCATGGCGGGCGGCGGCGGCGGCGGAAGCAGCAGCGGCAGTGGACCTGGCTGCTTCAGCGACAGCCGCCTCCCGCGCCTCCTCTGCAGCCGCGGCCTGCAGGGACAAGCACATGCAGCAGGCTGGGCATCAGTCTGTGACTGTGTGCACCTTGCCTTGCGTGTACCAGCACAAAGAGTAAAGTAGGGCAGATCAGGTCTCAGTTTGACACCACCACAGCTGTGTCGGTGGGCAAGTGCAGCATGTCAAACTCACCCGGGCCTGTGCAGCTTCGGCGCTGGCGATGGCGCCTTCCGCAGTGGCTGCTGCCTCGGCCAGCTGTGCCTCCAGCTGCTGCTCCCGTGCTGCAATGACACAGTCCCTACCATCAAGCAATGCGTTGTGAGAAGGCAAGCGTTCTGCTTAAAAAGCAATTTCAGAACTGCAGTGCATGTACGCCCGTCGACACGTGCTGCAAGAAGGCACTGCCATCAGCACACCTGCTGCAGCACCTGCGTCGACTACAGAGCGAGCCAGCGCTGCAGCCAGCTTCTCTGCGGCTGCCTCCCGCTGCTCCGCCGCCTGGCATGCCGCCTCAGTTGTGGTGGATTGCAGCGCTGCGTCAGCTGCTGACTTGACCGCCGCCAGCTCCTCAGCTGCCGATCGCCGCACCTCGGAGAGCTCTGCTGCTGCGATCCGCCTGGCGGCATGTTGTTACAAGCAAGGATCAGCTTGCATGTATCAGCTCAGGCGGTGGACAGTCTGGCAATGTGGTGAACGCCCAACTTTTGCAGCATGCGGGCATGTACTCCCCAGCAAAGGGCGGATGTATGTGCCCACCTTGCAGCATCTGCGTCGACATCAGCGGCTGTCCTGGCGGCCTGCAGCTGCTCCTCCAGCTCGGTCACGCGCCCAGCGAGCACCGACTGTGCGCCCGCAGCCGCCGTCGTGTGTGCCGCTGCGGCTGCCTCGGCCTCCTCGTGCTTCCGCGCCTACATGTGCCACACTCTCAACTGTCCAATCCTCTGAAGCAAAGCTGAGAGCTGATCCCTGCTGTCAGCATGCGGCTCATCAACATGGTGGTGAGACTTCCCAACACCTGCGCGGCCAGCTGGGACTCCAGCTCCTTGATGCGTTGCTCCGCATCGAGCGCCGCCTGGGCCGCCCACTTGGCGTGCCGCTTCAGCTGCCCAAACTCCTCCGCCATGCCTGCCGGCACCACGTCTGCTGCCGCCTGTTGATGTGTAGGTAGCACGTTGGCTTCGTGTTGCGGCGGCATTCCCAGCCGCCGACAACAGCGCATATGGCTGGGGTTCAGCCCGGCACCGCAGGGGTCCCACCTTTTGGCCAGCCTCGGCAGTTGCTGCCGCCGTCCGCGCATCGTTGGCCTCAGCACGTGCCTCCACTGCGGCCTCCTGCGCAGCCGCGAGCGCCTGCTGCTGCTTCTCCAGCCGGTCCTGGCCATGTGACGAGAGTGCGTCGGCTCGGCGGCAAGGCACCTAGGCAATGCGACTGGAACATTGGTGACAGGACTGCTGGCCACTGTTCACCGCCGTGGGGCACCTTCAGGGCATCAAGCTCGTGGCAGCGGGCGGTCAGCTGCTTGGTCGTGGCCTGCACCGTCCCCTCCAGCTGCATGTAGACCCGACAGCAGCACTCAGTACTTGACTTACTACGCAATCAGCCAATCAACAATCTGTGCAGACACCTTCCTGATGCAAACCAAGTGCACCACAGCTGGGCACGAAGTGGCAGCGTTATCTTGAAGCGGCAAATTCCATGTGCTTCTTGGGCACTCACCCCTGCAATGGTGGCCTTCCAGCTGCCCTGCTGGCGGGCAAGGTCATCCCGGGAGGCGGTCAGCCGTGCCACCTGCGCCCTGGCCTCGTCTCGCTCCCCTCTCAGCCGTGGAATCTCGTCCCTGCAGCCGGTGCAAGCTAACCCTCACTGCGTCTCCTTAGCAGCGCTCATCAGAAGACGCTGAGAGCTGCCCGCTGCATATGCTCTGCCTTTGGGCGTGCCAAGAGCTGGCCCTGAGAAGCACTGACTGCAACACTCCTTTTATTGAGCAGCAATGAACCTCACTTGAAGTGGGACAGGTGGGCTTCCAGCGACTTGTTGCCTCGGCTGCGTGCTGTACTGGGAGACTGCCCGGATGATGCTGGCGAGCAGGATGCACTGCCACCACTGGCCAAAATGTCATCCCGCCCTTGCTCGCTGCTGTTCAGGAGGAACTTTGGTGCCTGCGGCGGCTTGCTTGGCATACCTGTGGCCTCATTTGTCCTGATATCAAGGAAGGTGCGGTCATTGCTGTTCCTGCCGGTAAACCATTTGCACTTTGTGCATGCAAGTGACAATAGACCGCAGTGTGCCAACTCTCCATTCAACAGGTAGCAGAATGTGGTCGCAGTACCTGTCCTCCAGCACTTGCCGCACGCTTCCTGCCAGCAGAGATTCCGTTGGTGGCTCCATACCAAAGCTGCAACTTTGCCCTCCTGCGCTTCTGTCACTGCCCCCAGATGGTGCAGCTGGCTGCTGCATTAGTTCAGAAGGCTTTGAAGCTGAAGGCGGTCCAGCATGGAGTGTGAATGCTGTCTCTCGCTTGCAGTGGCAGGTCAGGTTGTCAGCTCATCCGGAGGGCTAGATTGCAGCGCAGTCTTCTTTGCTTGCGTCAGCGAGCAGGTTGGCAGCATGTGCGAGCTTGCGCAGTTGTTGCCGTCAAGAAGCTTGGGAGTTAAGGCAGACGCTTGCGCCACAAGCCACAACAGTTTGACATTTCAAATCGCATGATGCCAGGTGGCAATCAGGCAGCCTGCCACCCTGGCATGCACCGTTGTACTGTAGTTCTGTAGATCATGCCTGGTTGCTGGGATGTTGGCAACATACAGCACATCATCAGGCATCAATCTGAAGCAGACTCACGCTTCCATTGCAACAATTGCAAGCGATTTAGGCATATATATATACTCAAGGAAGTGGCAGAGGCATCAACCTGTGTTTCCGATCTCTACATACAACTTGTGTTCTGTTACTATATACGTTTGCATCCCTCACATCTGCTGTAACCGTACATCACAAGCGTATATGGTACACTTGGTTCCAAAGCACGCTGACTTTCCAGCGGCCAACCTACTACAGGGGAAGCGCTGTGGCAGCAGCCCACTTGGATGGTCGCCGAACTCTGCGTCTCCTACCGCAGGCGTGCCTTCCGCCGCAGCCCTGCCAGCTGCGATCTCACCCGCTCGTTTGCTGCGTAACTCAGCTCGCTCTCTGAACCCGACGCCTCGTCACTCTCCGTGTCTGATGCCTCACGCTCAGGTCCCTCAACCTCGTCTGCTGTTGCCATGTGGTGCCTCACCAGACCGACACTCTTGGCGGTGCTGGAAGCGGCCCTGCTACCTGGTACCTCGTCCTCGGTGCTGCTGCTGTCTCCGCCTTCGTGCATCAGCCGGGCCAGCAGCTCCAAGTGCTCCATCGTCGGAGGCTCCTCCTCGTCGACATCCCACCTGGCGTACACGTGCAGACTTGTGAACCACACTTGCGATGAAGCACACAACTGGGATTAACTCCACAACACCCAATGCATTGATTTCAGTGCAACTGCGTGCATAAGCACGCAACGCAACACAACGCTAGACTCATACCAATCGCTTTCGTAGCCGCTGAAAAGCAGCCACTCCTGCTGTTCGCGTGTGCCGGCGGCCGCTGCTCCGTCTGCAGTAGCCACATCACGCTGCGCGTCCTGCCACAGGCCATCTAGCCATGCTGCCGTCTGCACATTCAGCTCTGGGAGCGCTGCCTGTGACTCGTGCTGCAATGGGTGATGTGACTGCTGCTCGGCTGGAGATGGAACATGCGACGGTTGGCTTGCTGGCTGCAGTGGCGTCTGGGGCTGTGGCGCCAGATGGGTCGCTGTCCGCCGCTCCGGCTGAGGTTGCTGTTCGTGCTGCCGGCTGTGTACTGGCTCACCCAACTCAGTGGCGCGCACCGTCTGCTCCCTGGTTTGCTCGGAAGAATTGATCGTTTCTGCTGACTGCTGCGCAGCATGCCTGAGATCTGGCCGCTGGCTGCTGGGCTGTTGTGCTGGTCCATCGACATGCTTCCGCTCATCTGCCAACAGGTCCCTCGCTGACGTGCTGTCGTGCTGGTCGGCAGCTGCAGCATGAGGTGGGCTGTCGCACACGACGGCAGGCGACACTGCCGCTGCGGAAGCAGCCCGTTTGGCAGCCCGGTATGCTGCCTTGCGCCGCAGTGCATCCAGCTGAGTTTGCACCTGCATGCATGCAAGACGTTAGGTGCGGCAGAAACAAAAATCCTGCACCATTTTGTGTGTCAGACAGGTGGTTGGCTGTCGTGTGCTTGCTCTTTGGGTAAGTGGATCAGGTAGTGGGGCGCAGCCTCGAGAGAATGCAACCTGCTGTCGGTGGGCGGGCTCAACACGATCTGTGCTGGCATAGGGGTTGGTGGCCCCCGGCTTGTGGTGCTGCGCTGCCCAAGCCCTTGACATCCTGAAGCGCCAGTGCCTGCGGGACCGGATGCCATGCAACTCCTGGCATAGGATCAGGTGTACAACACAGCCCTGGCAGCAGGCACAAGCAGGTGAGGGCGGCTGCACCGAACAGACGCACCAGTCATGGAAGTCCCAAGAGTTCTGGCCCTGCGGCTCAGCGCCCTTGGGCTGCCCGCGCCGTTTGATGAGCGTTTCATATGCCTCCTGGATCTATACCACCATAACGCACAGCAGCTCACCGTCAAACCTCCTTGCTGGTAGGATGCATATGTATGAATGAGTCTGAGAGCCAGCTGCCCCAGCGCATTTGACTCATATAGCCAGGGGCAACACAAGCCGCTTCACGAGCAGCATTGTCGAACCTGTATGAAGCGCTCCTCGGATCCGCCATCACGTGCGATGTCAGGGTGCGTCCTCAACACCAGCTTCCGGTAAGCGCGCTTAATCACATCCTTGGGCGCTCCTTGCGGCACACCCAACAGTGAGTGCGCGTCGCCCGCGCTGGCAATCACCTGCATCACGCACACGACCCCGAAAACTCGGGGAGGCCAGAGCCGCTGCATCTGCGCTGACACATGCTGCCTTGCCCAGTCTGAGCTTGCACTGAGGTGGAGAAGCAGCGGAACATCTTCAAAAAGGCTTCGAACGTATGTCTGAGCACGGACCTGCAACCTTGGCTTGTGATGCCGCAAGTGACGCCATGGCCGTCTTGTTGCCCTGAGCTGCAATCTGCTCCCTGACAAGTAGCCGCAGTCGTCACGATGAAAAGGCAGCGGCGTCAAGTTCATGGAGACGTGCATACTGTACGCTGGCTACACCCCTGCGCAGCCTGCTGCTTGTCAGTAACCCACAGCCTTGCACATCTGGTAGTCTTGGTCAATCGAGCCGCTGCAAAGACGTACACGAATCGGTGTCAAGGCATAGCTTGGTGCACAGCGTACGGTCGTCTGTAAGCTGATGTCACAACAGAAGTGGGGGTATGCAGCAGATTGCGCGATGCGGTGTTGAGATCGCCCAGAAAGCACAGCCACGTCAGCAAAGGCATTCGCAGCATGAGGAGCGGGCAGCTGCGCAGCTCCATGAGTTCCATTGCTTGATGCCTCACACCCTCTTGTACACCTGGTTGAACCTGTTCTCACTTGACTGCTGCTGCACGCACCCTGCAACTGCTGGATCTCGCGCACCGCACCACCTCCGAACATGATGGCACAAGCAGGTGCAGGCGTGCTACACGCCGCCAATACCTCGCGATCCTGCACTGGAGCCTCACTGACGTCACATTCCAGCAGGTTCGATGCGTAGCATTATTCAACAGTGGCTTCATGGCTTGCATGGCATGGACCAGCAACACCAAACAAGCAGACGCACAGCTGACAAGCTCTGCCGCTGGTGGCTCACAGGACAGTGAATCTGCAGCCTTGCCCAGCTCGGCGTCCCTTCCTGCACGCGAGGCCCGACCAGCGCAGTTTGGGCAAAGCAGCAAGGCTGCGCTCACCCCGCACATGTGCAGCAGATTCTCAGAAAACTGAGGCCGATGCACATGTACAACTAGCGACCGCATTGCTCCCAAAGTGAGGTTGTTGCATGTGACACGGCTCCCCACACCTTCTCAAGTCCCTACTGATCACGTGGAGTTCAGACCCAACAGTGGGTTGGACTGCAAATCACACACGAGACATCTAGTGCATGTAACAATGCAGAGATGTGGACGTTGACACGTTCAGCGACAAGCTCTATCAGTGGGCGGCCACAGTCACCAGCAGCGGTCGAAACATGCCGCTGGCGCTGCCAATGCGGGTCAACCGGAGCGCACAGGGCAGGGGCTTCGAGGCGAGCAAACCTCATCATCATGGCGATCGAGTGTGTTGAGCATGTATAACCCTGATTATAGAGACAGGACAGCCGAGCCATCTTTCACAGCGCCGCACCGGCCTGCAGATGTCATTTCTGCGCATGCGGGACACGACGCCAGTCAGTGTGGCAGACATCACCGCAACCGTCGAAGAGGTCGCTGGCAAGGTGGGCATGCATAATGTATCAGCATGGGCTCCCCGACTGCACAGCTGCCTGCAGCTTGTACCGCTGCACCGCTTGCAGCCTACAGACGGGTTTCTCTTCTTCTGCCAGGGGCAGGTGCTGTTCGTCAGGCTGTATGACGCAGAGGGCTCAGACCTGGCAGTGGGGCAGCACAAGGACGCTGCCTCCAGGGTGCAGGCGTTAGCGCGGGTGCGATGCCACTTGTACTCTCCGCCCTGCCTAGGTCCCAAGTGTTCACTCTGTTCCTCATTCTTCCAGGCCACTGCACAGGTGATGCCACCTGTGCCGCATGCAGGCTTTGGTGGACATCCCAACCGTGATGAACAGCATGCCACCCGCAATCAAGCTGGCAGTGGTGCAATCGCGCAACTGACGGGGTGTCATTGCTGCTTGCTTGACGATACCGTGAGTCAATTGATGCAGCAGTCAGTTGGCTTGCAAATGCTGACATAATTGTGCCAGCTGAACAGGGTTTGGCATTGCTTGCATTTCTCCGTTTACAACAAGGCACCATTGGAGCAGTACTGTTGAGCTGCACATGCGATGACCTGACCCTAAACCCTGGTGGAGGAACTGCCGCTGTCAAAGAATTGCTCCACTGGCCGACACTGCCGCCAAAACCCTGATACAAGCTCCAATGGCATTCACGTTCTGTTTTGTGCGCACCGTTTCTGACCACACCTCTCCTGGATAGATAAGCAAGTAAACACGCTCCTGCTGAGTGCACCTCACATGGCCCAACAACCCGCTGAATGGCCACAATCACATTGCTGTCAACCTAGACACTGTTCCTTACCTAAAATACCATGGCTCGCCACCCTCGCTTGCTGCATCGGATGCAAGGCATCGCAGCCAACATCACCGCACATAAGGTGCCGCATACAAAACTTCCCCCGCATGTACTCAATGGCTGACAGCGGTTGGGGGACTCTCAGTGCGCCCCTGAACTTACTCGGACGATACCGAATGATCGCTTGGGACCATGACGCGCACTCTCGCTGGGAACGACCACAGAGTAGGGCCTGGGTTTGACGCCCAGATCCACCATCTTGCTGCAGCTGCCCACTGTCATGCCCTTGAAGTCTGTTGTCTCCTTTGCCTCCTTGCTGCTGCTGCCGCCACCACCAGGAGGTGGCCACTGGCCACCCCGCAGGCGGGCCTGCTGCCGCTCCGTGCGCATCACACCAAAAACTGGGGCCCGCCCAGGGCTGAGGTCCCCGCTCTCGTGGTACCTCCGTAAATGCAAATGCTGTCTGGCGGGGTGCGGCACACGCCCCAAAAGCACCGCCTGATGAACCGCTCTCCTTGATGCTGCTGCCTTGCTCGTTGCTTGGAAAACTGTCGCCGGTGCATTCCTGAATGCATGCGCTCTCGCAAAAGCTGTGCACGGTGGCTGGGTGCGCGGCCGCCGCCGCCGGCTGCTGCTGACAGGGCCCGTTGGTGCTGCACCGCAGCCCCGCGTGCGCTTCTTGGTGTCGCTGGTGTCGAGTGGCTCGCCCCTTGGTGGTCCCGCCTGCTGCTGCACAGGCTGCCGCATGGGCGGATAGTCCCAGCACGCCCAGCCCGCACAGCTCAGTAGGCGCCCGGCAGCATGTCTGGGCCGGGACCATATGGCCGGTACCGCCCCATCGCCACGTTGCCGCTATGCGGATGCCGCAGCGGACCCGCATCCCCACGTGCCGCCTGAGCATACCAAAATAGGCCTCAGCTCTGTCCTCAACGCTATGGCTGCTAAGAGCTGCTGATGTCCAGCTGATGCTGCAGGACCGTGTGCACATCAGGCAACTGCAAAGGGATGCCACCAATGCCAAGAGCCTGTAGCAGGACAGGCCGGCGCAAGCCACATCAACGGGAGTGCTGACAGCGCACAGCTTGTGCTCAGCATGCGGTGGTGGTCAAGTGGAGGCGCGCCGCACCAGGTCAATGATGTTCATGGCGGCGGCGAGGGCGGGGTAGTTGGGGTCGCCCACCACCGGCGCCAGCGGCCCGGTGTCCTCCCGCCTCGGCACCGCGCTGTCGATCGCCACCGCCGCACCCTGCACCCAGCCACACGCCGCCACACTTGCTGCCGGGGTGGGCACACAGAGGCTCGTCACCGCTGCAGTCCGAAGCCACTGCGCAGCTGCCGCTCGCATTCTTGTGGTGCTGTGTGCTGCAGTGGGTTGTCAGGACAGCGGACCCTGCTTAGCGCTGCAATGCTATAGAGAAGCAATGACACGAGAGAAGGAGCAGGCAAACCCTTGGCATGTGCACGGCTGCTCACCCGGATCTGGTGCAGGCCGTGCGCAGCGACACGGTGGACCGCAGCCTCGGTCTCGAATGTGACGAAGCCGAAGCCGCGATGCTCGTGCCGGTTGTGCTTGTCGCGCGGCATGTACACGTCCATCACATAGCCAAACCTGTTTGCAGATGAAAGCATTTGTTGCAGAACAAAAAATCCACAAGTGGACTCGTGGCGTGCTTCGCACACTGGTGTCAACAACCAGGGAGTGAAGGTTTATCTGACCCAGGAGCCAAGCTGCGAGCACAGCAGAACAGGCCACAGCCGGACCAGGGGGCAGGGCACCAGGTGGCGCACCTCGTGAAGTACTCGCGGACGTCAGCCTCGGTGGTGGCGCGGTTGAGCTTGCCAACGAAGATGCGGGGCCCGGCGTTGGCATCCAGGCCGCTGGTCACGCTGCCGCCACCGCCGCCGCCGCCGCCGCCGTGGCTCACGCTGCCACCATTGCCTGAGGTCGTCGGCGACATGGCACGCCCGCTGCCGAGCTCCACAGAGCCCCGCCGCCCGTGCCGCTGGCCGTCCATGTCCACTGTGTCCGGATTGCATGAGGAGTGTGAATCTGCTGGGCTAAGTTCAAAATGCAACAGGCAAGCTACTCTCGCTGCTGCAACAGGTGGCTACAGGATCTGCGGGTGGGCGCGACACACTGTAGATGCGGATATGGCTGCAGACTGCAGGTGCACACAGGGCCTTGACTGTTCACATAGCACGGTTATTGAGGCAGGTAAGAGTCGCGGCTTCTGCTCAGATGCACTTGAGGCTTACACATGCCCTGGACGTTTTACACCCCTATTCCTATAGGCACCATCCTGCTGCATTTCCCATACCCGCGAGGCCGCTGTGGGTGGGCGAGCCGGTGCCGCCGGTGTCCATGCTGCTGCGGCCGAGGCGCGGGGGCGGCGGCTGCGGGTAGACGCCCTGCTGCATCGGCTGCAGGCCAGCAGCATAGCCCATGCCATCACCACCGAGCATGCCTGGCAGACCCTGCAGCGCCTGCAGCACAACAGAAGCCCTCGCATCGGTCCTCAAGTGCAATGCAGAGGCGAATTTCCGATGTTGGAAGGCAGGTCAAACATGGTAGCTTCAGCAGGTGAAGCGTGCTCTGCTGTGGTTACAAAATAGTGAAAGGTGGAGGCTTAACGCTATTGTACCTGTAGGTTGTTGGCACTCCCCATGGCACCGAGCCCATTGGCGCCCAGCAGTGTGTCCACATCAAAGTTGCCCGCCGCCAGCATAGCCGCAAGCTGCAGTGCCAAAATGTGTGTATGTCAGTGCTTCCTCGTTCAAGCACTGCAAGCAACACAGCCTGCTGCACGTCCCTCGACCATATCGCTCTTGTGAATCCAGCCAGCAGATGCAGGTATGAGCCCAAGGTACAACAACACACCACAGAATAGCACAGGCTAGCATGAGTCGCGTACTTGGCCAGTCGGGTCAGCAGGCAGCGCGCCAGGGCGCTGCAGGGCAGCTGCGCCGGCTGCTGCGGACAGCGCCGCAGGGTTGATACCCAGGCTTGCGGCCATGGCATACGGGTTTGCCGCGGCACCGTACGCCATGCCGCCCTGCGCCATGGAGCCGCCGAGAGCGTTGCCTGCGTCACACGGAACTTCTGTCGATTCATGTTATCAGGGAGCACTGCTGCATGCCGCTCTGCACCTGGCAAGGGCAGCTGCAGGTGAGCACAGGTGCACCGCACAATTGCAGACAGCAGGCGCATGGCACCGCTGGACCGGACACTGAGAAGCAGCAGCCTCGAGCAGCAAGTGGGGTGCACCGGAGCGGCTGCCGGCGCCGGAGCCCATGCCGGCGCCTGCGGGCGGGGAGCGGTCCTTTGGCGTGGCGCGGTCGATTGCCAGCTCCTGCCCGGCCAGGATGTGCGAGGTCGCCATGACCTGCGTGCATGAATCACATCAGCCACTGGCCTGATGCCCAGCATAGAGCAACACATCTCCAGCTGCATGAAGCGGCACAAAACCTGTGTGCGCCAACGATAAAATGGCCTACAAAGGCAACAGTAAGCAACCAGGCCCCGCCAAGCGGAGAAGCGCAGAACAGCACCTTCTCAACAGAGTCGGGGGATGCAAAGGTGACGAAGCCAATGCCGCGGTGGCCCAGCTTCGACGCATCCTTGGGCATATAGGCGTCCTGCAGGGATGCAGCCACCGTGCTTGAGGATCGGTCCAGCATGTACTGCTGCAGGATGGCCCTCGTAACAATCAACTCCGCATGGTGCGAGACGCACCTGCACAGTGCCGTACTGCTCGAAATGTGCGCGGAATGCCTCGTCGGTCACGGTCGGCAGGATGCGGGCGACAAAGATGCGGGTGGTGCGGTTGGGGTTGGCGCCGCCCCGGGGCAGTGCCAGCTTCGCCTCACACCTCCGCCCTGCAGCACATCGCATGCGGTGAGGCAAGGGTGACTGTCTGCAGGGACACAGGCGCCTACCAACAGCACTGCACCGGCGCACTGCCGGGTGCGACAGCAGACGCGCGCGCACAGTGCAACAGAATTGTCCAGGCGCACCATCGACATGGTGCTCGGCCGCGACGACACGCGCCGCGTCGTCTGCGCTGGCAAAGGTGACGAAGCCAAAGCCGCGCGACTTGCCCGTGTAGCGGTCCTTCATGATCATCGCCTCCTGGAGCCCGCCAAACTGCGAGAAGTATGCCTGCAGCAGAGCACCGCCACTCAGTTGGGCGCTGACGTTGCCGCAGTACCTGGTTGCAGGACGTCGCAACACCACAGCCGATGGTAGCAGATGATGCGAGCAGCATGCCATCGTCGCACCTGCAGCGTTTCCTCAGTGGTGTCCCAGGGCAGGCCCAGGATGACGAGCTTGCAGTGCTCAGCGCCGGGGGAGCTGCCGTTGGCCGCCTCATGCCGCGCATCTCCATTCATGTGCGCATGCTGCATGCTTGGCTGGCCGTCCGCAGGCGGCGACGTCAGGCGGCCTGCATTGGGCACAGGGCTGCCAATGGCGGAGCGTGCGGCCGGGCTGCCTACGAGCGCTGGGTCGCTGCTGCGGGGCGGCGAGCCCAGGTAGCCCACGTCCGGCTCGACGCTGCTGGTCAGCAGCTGGCGCTGCGGCTGGCCGTCGAACGAGCCGCGGTGCTGCTCGAAGGAGGCGCTCAGCCGCGGCGGCTGCTGGGGCAGCGGCTGCGGGAGGGACTGCTGGAACGGCGCCTCGGTGAAGGCCGCGCTGAGCTGCGGCGCATCCAGCGCAGCGCTCAGCGTGGCTCCCAGCTGGAGCCTCTGCACATCAGACAGCGACGCCATTGCGTTGGCCCCCTGGTCCTCCGGCAGGGCTGCAGCGAGGGCGGGTCCCTCGCCCAGGCTGCCCCGCAGGCTGCCGCCGCCATTGCTGCTGCCGCTGCGCGCGTGGCTGTGCTGGAGCGTCTGTTCCGCAAAGCCCGCGCTGGCCTGCGGCTGGTCAAAGGACGCCCTGTGCCGCAGGCTGCTCAACTGGTCCGCGGAGTAAAAGTGGTCTGCCGGAGTCCCCAGCGTAGTAGGCGCCGCTGCATAAGCGGCCATGTTGCCGCACACGCCAGCAGGTGTGCGCCTGAGCTGCTGCCACTGACTGGCTATCGGCTCAATTTCTCGTCAGCGAAACCCGTGTCCCGTCAAGAGCTTCGCCCTGCAGAGGCACAGAGCGAGTTGGTGTATATGCACAGGTGGACAGCCGACAAGTCCAACCTTCCGGATGACACCAGACGCTGGCCGCGCGAAGCTCCGCACCCAACGAGTATATGCAAAGCAGGTCCTCTGATGCCCCTGGGCGATGAGCTACGCTGTCGTCTGCAGGCTGTGCAGCCGTGGTTCAAGCTAGCTGCCTCAAGTAGAAGGCGGCGGTTTCGATGTTCTAGAGGGCACAACACCGTTCGACGGCAGCTATGAGACACCCAAACGAGCCCGTGTCAAAACCTGAGACAACAGCGGTCCTGCAACAGCCGGACACGTGCGCTCGGAAGGCTTTCAATCAGCAGCCTGGGACGGACACATGGCGGCTGCTCACGCAACATACGCCACAGCACACGCTATGTTATGTGTCAGGCTTCGCATATGTTCATGACCTGCAGCAGGAGACGTCCGTCCCCCGAACTGCAAAACCGAAAACCAACCCGGGTACTGCAGTGCTGGCAGCAGACCCTCATGCCACCTTACAGTCTGCAATGCCCACACTCTAGGCACAGCTCTGCACTGGTCTCTTCACTTCAAGCAGCAGCACGAATGTGGACCCTGGTGACGTTGTGCTACTGTTCGGGGAGCGCTACGGGTAGTCATTTTGGAGCATCGGCTAAGGCTCACCCAACGCGAGCGCGGTGGCGGTCCTCCTCACTGTCGCTGTCCACGCCCAGCTGAACCACCTGCGGCCCATCCGCCGCTCAAAACTGAGCTCTCGCTGTGCCCGGACGTCAGCGAATCTAGCCGGGGTCAAGCTCATTATACCCCTTGCCCGGGACGACAGGGTGAAGACCAGTCGCCACAGTCTCCATGCAGAAGCACTCCGGAAGCTCTGAAACACATGCAGTGCATGTTGCGATCGGCATGTAGAGTCACACCCTTCAACATCAGTTGACAATTTGACAAGGAGATAAACTGCCTCTCCTCATCATCTGTCTCGTGGGACACAACACGGAAGCACGCGCCACAATGCTATGAACTTGCTGCATGCATACACGCGCATCAAGATCAACAGATGATCCACCAGTCGATCGTGCAAACCTCAATCCGCAGCTGCGTGAAACAGCTGTCAAACGGCTGCACGTTCATTCGCGCGCAACCCACCACAGCCTTGAAGGTGCTGTTAGCCCTTGCTGCGTGCACACCACGCAGTCCAACAAACCCCGCTGCACGCGTGTACCAAGACAGGTTCACGTACACTCCTCAACCCTCTGGTGTGCTGTGTGTGCAGCCGAGGTGTGAAGGATCTGCGCCAATATCCCGCCGCACCATCTTGGGCACTGCTGCATCTGCTGCAGCCTACCGCACGCCAGGCGAAGCGGTACCGTGTACCACACAGCGAGCCTTGTGCAGCATTGCTAAGGGTTTACACTTGATTGATGTTCAATCTGATCAAATTGAAGCATGATCGGCATCATGGGGTGCTAACCTGGAAGGCGTGCGACATTGCAGGCAGAGGCGTCCATACCAGCCCCGCGTGCCGCAGAAAGCATGCCAGCGGAGCAGGAGCTGCTGCAGGGTGCCCGTGCGATTGTGCCGCCCCTGTCACGTGAGTTCCCGCTCGGCTTGGAGCAAGCTGACACTGCAAATGCTGAGCACCACCCTGGTATGTTGTCGCCATATTTCGTCCATCCCATGCACTGCGTCAACCCAGGCATAACGTATGCTGCATCTCCCTTTCAGTGTGCAGCCGACAGGTACAAGGGCCAGGCGGGGAAGATAGGTACCATTGGCGGCTGCCGGGAGTACACCGGCGCACCCTACTTTGCATCCATCTCTGCTCTGAAGGTGGGAACCAGCACACCGCCCATGTGTCGACCCGGGCACAACAGACGAACGCATTTGATGGAGTACGCCGTCAAATCGCTTATATGGCAGATCCAAGCTGGCACTGGCGATGCGGCGCAGGTGGGCGGCGACCTGTCGCATGTGTTCTGCACGGAGGGCGCCGCCACGGTTATTAAATCGTACAGCCCGGAGCTCATCGTGCACCCCTACCTGCCCGACTCCAACGGCGAGGATGACCAGCAGGTGTCTGGTCACCGTGACGGGATTGCGCTGCGATGTGCCGCTGCATCCTCATATCCATGTTGCCATTTGACTCGCAGCTCACAGGCCCAGCACGGCCCAGCCGTTCGGGTGGTCACGGCGCTGAAGCTGCTGGCCAGCAGTGTACGCAACAGCATAATCCTTTACATGCAACGCTCGTCACTCACAGCAGTCCCTTTGGCAATGCGCAGCGGCAGGAGAGGGAGGTCAGCAAGGCAGTGGGCGCCATTGAGCACTGGCTGCCGCGCTTCGACGTCATGGTCATCGGCCCAGGGTTGGGCCGCGACGCCTGGGTGCATGCCACCGTCACACAGGTGTGCGAGCTGCTGACCAGCATGCACACACTGCGATTTGGTGCGTTCACGGCTGGTGCTGTTGGTGCGTAGGCGCTCGCAGCTGAAGGGGAAGTTCGTCAGTGCCCAAAACTCCTGCACCAAGGCAATCAGTGTTGAGCACAGTGTCAAGCTGCGCAGCTGGCACTGCCTTGCAGGTGCTGCGCACGCTGCGGAAGGACAGTAAGCCTGTCGTAATCGATGCCGATGGTCTACACATCCTGAAGCACAACCTGGACCTGCTCAAGGTCTGTTGAGCTGAACATGCTGGTTCCAAGATGCTGCAGGCTGATTGCCACCCATGTGACATTGGTGCTGCCAGATATTGCACATTCGCTTGCGCGGTCCGCTTGCGCAGTCATCCGCTTGTACGGTCATGATGTCGAGGCTGTCGAACATCCAGGGCTGGTCCGCAGCCACGCTGACGCCCAACCACAATGAGTTCATGCGCCTGGCCGAGGCAGTGGGCGTGACAGTCGACGAGAAGGACCCTACAGCATCGCTGTCGGAGGTGCTCACCCGGCAAATGCAGCCAAAGTAGTCTGCCTGGTTCAGACTGCTGCCCTTTGGTTGCTCACATGCTCATCTCAACTGTCTGAGTGATGGCGGTGTAGGTGGTGCGCAAACTGGATGGTCCAACAGTGGTGCAGAAGGGGTCGGCGGATACCATCTCAGACGGGAAGCAGACGGTCTCATGCACACGCGAGGGATCGCCGCGACGAGCCGGCGGCCAGGTAGGTAGTTGACTTGCAGGCTTGGTGCTGACTTTGGACTCAGCAACGTCAGCTGCCAGCGGACCGCTGTGCAGACTGTGACATGCAATCTGCTTGCAGCGCCCCGCGCTGTTGACGGCTGGACCTCTGTTGCTTCATGATGCAGGGTGCTTGACATCCCCCTCAGTGGTGCGCAGGGTGACGTGCTGTCAGGGACGCTTGCGGCGTTCAAGTCCTGGGCTGTCAACAACCCGGAGCCTGCGGAGGACGCGGCCCAGAAGCTGGGGCTGCGCCCAGACCTGCTGGCCTGCTGGGGCGCCTGCGCCACCGTTCGACAGGTGCATAGTTACGAGACCTCTGCCATGTTGCATGCAGCTCACTGCCTAAACAGGCGCTTGATGATAGCACTCTGCGGATTAATGACACCCGACAGGCCGGGTCCGTATGACGGCGTGTGTGCTTGCTGCAGGCTGCAAAGGTGGCCTTCGCGGAGAAGCGGCGAGGGGAGCTGGCAGAGGATGTCATCTTCCACCTGGCCGATGCCATCACTGAGCTGTACGAATCCTGACACAGGCAACGGCTAGGCTCTTTTCTTCCAATCGTAGTGGGTTGATGAGAGTGAACAGTCGCTGCCCCATGTGCATGTGCCGGACTGCCATTGAAGCTCGGCTGTTGCACAGGAACATGCCCACGGCCTGTACATGGATCGAGGTGCTGATGTCGCAGCTGAAGTACCGTAGTTGTGCGTTCTCAGGACCCGTTGGACATCGTGTTACATGTAAGCATTGGATGCCTGTGACTCTGGACCATACCATAGACCTGAATAACGCCGCTCCATGTGGCCAAACTTCACCCCACCACCCCAAACCCCTGTTATGTTGGACAACATACCATGATGTTCATGTCTGCACCAACCTGACAAACAATCCGCAGCTACCTCTAGGCTTGCCCACACTGTGTCCTACAGCCAAGCCTGCCTGCATGTTGGCAGCTGCAAGTTCAAACCATATGCGTTCCCAGACCGGATCATGTGGAGCACCATGTGACGTTCTGGATTAGACAGGACGGTCGCTGCCGTGACTCCATGTTCACCCTCAAAAGACGCGTTTGGATGACAAACAAAACGTTCAGCCAGCCGGCCAGGTGTTGGGTTTGTCCCACACCTGGAGCTCGAACGCTAGGCCGTCTGTACACATGGCTGGCATGACGCACCCAAAAGCCATGCAGCAGCACATCTCAAAACCCAGTGGCCACCATGCAAAACTCGTTGCCAAAGGCCCTTGGCTGTGCAGGGTCGTCGATGTGGAGGCTCTCGAATATAGGGATCCCGTTTCAAAAGCCCGTCCCTCCGGCCCTGGTCCGCTCCTGCTCAGCAGCGCTGAATCCGGCAGCCTCAGCTGCGCGTGTTCGGCTTGCTGAAGCACGGCAGCAGGGAGCTGAGGGAGAAGCCGGCGGGCTTGGCTGGGGGGCTGCGCCGGGTGGCCGTGCTGCTGCGGCGCGGCACCGAGGTCTGCACCGACAGGCCCCCCGCCACGGTCGCGGCCGGCTTGGCGGCTGCTGCGCCAGAGGTGCTGCCGGCCTTGCCACGCTTCGACTCGGGGTCTGCCATGTCCGCCATGTCTATGTCCTCGAGCCACAGCAGCACCCGCTCTGCAGCGCAGCAACGCAACGCTGAGGCTTGCAGGCACCCCAAAACGCATGCTCAGAACGCTGCAGCCTGCCATGACAGTTCCCCCAATGTAACACCCGAACCCTGCCCGCCATCAACACCCTCCTTGATTGGGCATAACGCGAAGATGCGACAAGGTAATGGTCATCCTGCAAAGATGCGACAAGCAGCAGGGTGCCTCACCTCTGGGGTCGCTGCGCCGGCGCGGCTCCAGGGCTGCCAGGTTGTCTGCCGTCAGCGCCGCGATGCGCAGCCGGCTGCTCTGGCTGCGGGAACTGCGGCCCAGCTCCTCCGCTGTGCCTGAGCCTGCAGGAAAGTTGTGCCTCAGTCGACATATCGTACACTTGGATGACCGGCAACTTTGTCCTGCAGCAAGACAGAACGCGGTACGACATCTGCTGGTTTGTGTTCTGCGTCCTGATGAATCTACTAGTGCATATCTCAAGGACTGGCAGAGGTGTACCTGGTGCCAGGGTGTCGTACGTTGTCCAGGCCCCAGTGTCTGCTCCCGCCGTTGCGGCGCCTGAGGCGACTGGCAGCATATGCTGCGGCAGCGGCGGCACATTTGCCGCTGTCGCCGGCATTGCATCCGCATTGGCATCGTCCCATAGCATGACCTGCATGAGTGCATGCAGTCACTGAGGAGGATTTCGGCCTCAGCTGGGCGCATGACCACATAGATAGGAAGTGGTCTTGTAGGTGGCCCTTCTCGGACCGCTGTGCACGGTCTATCATGATAGCCACCCACCAGCTGGAGGCTGCAGCCAACAAGGCAAACAAATCGGCCAGTATCAAAGGACGCTACGTCACGCGCACTGACCTTGGTGTGTGAGGAGCGGCCGCCGCCGCTGGGGGGCCGCCGCAGGTCGCGCCCCGCCGCCGCGGCCCTCGCCTCCCCCGTCGAGCCCCGCTCCACGTCGCCGCTGCCGCCGCCGCTGCGCAGCCCCACCGCACGCTCCATCTGCGCCAGCGCCTGCACAGGGAGTCGCACCCTGATGTTCATGTAGATTGTCGCAGGGTCAGCTGTAGCATGCTGTCCGGCCTGCCATTGTGCTGAAGGACGGGTTTTGATGGCACGGAAACCGCTTCTGAAGAAGGTGGTGTCTTGCCTTCATGTCCAGGCCCAGCGTGGTGCCAACGTGCGGGTCGGAGTGCTGGAAGTGGGCGGGGTGGCCGCCGCCGCCGCCGCTGATGGCGCGCAGCAGCGGCGCGGGGCCCAGCTGCGGGCCGCTGTGGGTGTCGCGGGCGGGCGCGCGGGGCTGCGGCCCGCTGTGGCGCCCCGCCTCCCGCGGCGGCGGCAGCGGGCCGCTGTGGCTGCCCTCGCGGCCGCCACGCAGCTGCCGGGCGTCGCGCTCCTCTCCCATGCCGCCGCTGCCCGTGCGCTGCGGGTGGGGCCGGCCCGGGTGCAGCGCTCCTGCGCCGCCGCTGCCGCCGCCGCGGGACCCGCCGCCGGCGCCCCGCAGCTGCTTGGGCGCGTCCGCGATGGCCTCGAGCCGGGCGCGGTCCAGGCTGTCCATGATGACCGCTCCAGCTGAGGTGCTGTCGGCGGCTACGGTGGCTGAGGCCACCGCCCGGTGCTTGCCGGTCGCCGGCCGGGGGCGGTGGCCGCCCTGCCGCGCTGCCTTGCCTGCCCGCACGCCCACCACCGGCTGCAGAATGCCGTTCTCAGCGGCCTGCCACGCAGCGTCGGACTCCGTGAGCATGGCTGGGCGGCCGCCGCTGCGCCAGGCTGCCGGCGGGCGTGAGCGCCAGCAGGCGGCACAGCGGAGCCACTCCCGCCGCCCTCACCGCTGTCGAACGCCTGTTACTGCTCTCCACACGCTGCGGAGCCGCTGCAACCTTAGGTCCAGGCGCTGCCAGGGCAACCTGCAGGTCATACAGCTGGCGCAGTGGGCACCAGGCTTGCTGCACTCGCTGCAGGCACGGCTCTGCTTTGTGCAGCACTGCAGCTGCACGAGCGGCTACAGTTGCATGTGTTTTGCAATGGTGAGCTGCAGTCAGCGCCCATGTGTCGCTGCGGGCACCGGGGGTGAGTCGACACCGGAGGGTTCACTTGCAGACGTCGAGACCCTCTAAATGATGTGCGAAGCACTGCTCGACACAGAACCATGTGACACAATCCGCGCCTCTGGTGACATGAGTGCTCACGAGGGGGGGCTCGGGCACCCCGCCCGACCCCGTCCCTGCTGACACATCCGGGCGACGTGTTCCGGAGAAGCGCAGCCGCACGAACGTTGCCGCAAAAGCAACACCGCCGCGTGCAACATACAATCGCCTGGTTGTCGAAGGTGCTGACTAGGACACCAACCCAAAGTGTCCCCGGGGGCGGCAAACGGGGCGAGACGGGTAGGATCGAGCCTGTGAACAGCTCACCTGCTGACACCGCGGCGCGCAGACTGCCACCGATCTCGTATGTGATGCAGTGCCAGTGGCACTGCTGCTCAAAACTCAGCCGTGTAGACGCGGATGTGTACCCACCGCTGGCCCCCTGCAACGACCAGGTACTAAATGGTGCACTGCAGCGGGCTGCCAGCCGAGGCTGCGCGGCCTTGCGTCCTGTTGCAGCCGAACTGACGCTGTCCGACGTCCCGACCGCCTCACTTTGCCCCCGGTCCTCGATCTGAGGCCAACTGAGACCCGGTCCGCAGTGCCGCTGCCCTCCAGTCAGACAGGCAGCCTCGAGCCGTTGATGTGGGACCGCTGTGGCAACAGCCGAAAGGGAGCCAGTCCAGCGGTTGGTCCAACTAATCTGCCGCCACATTTACCTCCGGTGCACGTTCACATCGACAATCCGCTCCTGCATCTCTCCAGCTCGACAAGTGCGACCACACGTTCATCTGGTGGCTGGCTGGTGAAGTGCTTGATCACCCCACAAACTCACCACCAGCAGCAGCAGCAGCAGCAGCAGCAGCAGCAGCCCTGCTGCAGGTTCCGCATCTATCACACTACCTCACTCGAGGTGAAGTTGGCATTGCATTGCCTTCGGCACCTGCCATCATGGCGCCTTGAACACGCGGACCAGCTCCACTTCGAAAAGCATGGGCTGAACAGGCAGCACATGCTGGCTGTCAGACAGCGAGATGAAGCGCAGGCCGGAAGGCATGGGATCTCCGCCTGTGCGCACAGTGGCACCTCACCGTGTTGTCCTCCACATAGCGCCAGAATCTGCGGGCTGCAGCGGCGTTCGAGGGTGCAGGCAGCAGCTCCCTTCTGGTCCACCTGCAGTGCCATGAGAGGAATAATTTCGCACTTAAATGCAGCAGGGACCCGCCTGTGCATAGCCCCCATAAAGCACAGGGTGGCGTCATGGAAGGTTGGCTGATGGCACTGGGCCTTTTGCGATACATACCCCAGCTTAGGAGGCACAACAATGCGACGTTTGCCGCCCTCTCGCATGCCGCGCATTGCATTGCGGATCGCAATGGGCACGCTGTCATCCAGCGTTATGCGGACTGTCTCGCCTATGTCCTTCTTGCTTTCCTGCGGGGTCAAGACTGGGGTCAAGACTGCTGCTGGCTGACCAGCATGGCTTCGACGCCACCCTACTGCAGGCGGGGACTCCCGATGTAGAGGATGCCACGACTGTATGGAGGCATGTGGGTCAACGTGCACCATGCCGAAGCCGACGCTGTCCAGGTACAGCCCGCCCTGTGTGAACACCTCGTACGCGACGTCGCAGGTGTCCTCCCGCTGCGCCTCCTTCCCGAAACCCACCTCCATTTCTCGGTACCTGCAAGCATGCAGCACCAGCAGTGCATGTCAGGGGTGTTCTCGACCATACAAGAGGGACACAGCTGCGGAGTTGAACAGTCGACGTGTGCCTGCACCATGCAGAAGTGAAAATGTATGCCACACTCACTGGATGCCTGAGGCTGTTTCCCGGACAGGGCCACGGGTCTGCTCAAGCTCCTCTCGCCGACGCTCACCTTCCTGGATCAAGCGCAGCACATGAGGCCATACACCAGCCCTCGTTGTCCCTCATGCATCATGTGCAGCTTCAAGCCCACCTGCTGTGAGCGTCTGACATTGCGCTTGCTGATGGGTGGCGGGACCACAATTTTGGCTGACGCATGGCCGCTGCCAAGCGCCCACGCTGTTGTCAGAGCTGTCAGCGAGATGAGTATCGCTTGCCGTCTACTTGTCGTAGCAGTGAGGCCGCATGCTCCAATGGTGGCCTGCCGGCTGCTTCTGCATGACGTCCGCGGCACTGTATGGACATGCCTGCATGCTTTGTCCAATGGCATCGCCTTATGTCTCAGATCGTTTGTTGGTTACATATTTATGGGCTGATGCCGACAGCAGGTTCCCATCGATCCTCAGATGGACGACATCGGTTTGTTGCTACCTCGCCTGGGGTGTCAGCGCCAGCGTCATGCAGTTGCATTGCTTCCGTGATGAACGTCAACAGGCATCGGTTGCAGTTGTTGCAATGCACGAAGAGGACTTGTGATGGTACTTGTGAGCGGTGAGATGGCCTGGGGCTTGCGGTAGACCCACCTCTGCTGCATGCAGCTTCAGATCAGCGCTCAGGTCAAATTGCTTGAACCATTGATGTGCAGTTTTCGAGCAACGGCATATGGAGCTTCTTGTGCACAACTCAGCGTCTCAAAGCATTGATCTAGAATTGCATCAGCTGCTGCGGGCATCTGCATTGCGGCGAGCGTTGCAGGCTAGGTCCGAATGCTTGCTCTGCATCATAACCGAGGTGCATTGACGGCAAAGGCCGCTGGCCTCTCACGACAACGTTTTCACACTCGGCAAAGATGTAACGTTGTCCAGGTGGGCTACGATATGGCGTGAGCAGGTATTTTTTCAAACAAAATTGTATGGGGCGCAGCAGCACCGAGCTATGTTATTTTACTACAGGCCTCGCATCTCAACCCTGACTGGGACCTCAACGCAGCAAAGCCAGAGAAGGTAACACGCAGTGCATGGTACAATGGGTAGGCCACTATGTATTGCCATCGCTGGTGCTGACCGTGTCCATGGACTGCGCTCCATGTGTCCACCCTCGCATGCCACCATGGGCAGGTTATCACATTTGTAACATCAGAGGGACTGGTCAACCTCAGCGACTCGCGGGGACTGTTCGAAGGGCTCCCGGTGAGGTGCTCACGCTGCATCAGCCACCCGCACATCCACCGCCCATTATCAGTGCTAACCAGGCACCTGCTGCTTGCAGGCCTACCAGCGGCAGCCGCGGCTCCCGACAATCCACCAGCAGCTTCCCACGGTGGAAGAGCAGGGCATTTGCATTGGGCAGACGTTTCTGGTCGCCGCCAGCAATGGCAGAGACCTAACTCGGCGGGTGCATGTGCTGGGCTTCTGCCGCAGCGTGCATCTCGTGTCAGAGGTGCTTTTGGCAACCTCTTGCTGTCTTTCACCTTGCACACGTGGTGCATCACTCAGCCGCCCAGGTCACAGCGGCCCGAAGCATGGCTGCGGCGGGTCCTTTCGATTGACTCACCAACTTGAAGCGCCTGGTAACATTTGAGACTACTGCATCCTTGCTTTGCACAGGCGGTTGAGGACACCGTTCTCAGTGCTGGCGGGGAGGTGTGGCAGCGCGACACGCAGCTGGCTGGGCTGGGGGAGCGCCTGGTCATGACGGTGGCGCTGCCATACCTGTGGGGGCTCCCGCCCGCATTTGACAGCCTCAGGTACCTGCTGATGCCGGGTGCCGCCCAAAGCCCCATCTGCCTGGCTTTTGGGTGCAGAAAGAGCTCCACTCAATCATGGGTGCACTGTCTGGCACTCTTGTTTGCAGGGATGCCATCCTCCAGGGCGGCGGGATTGTACACAAAGTCAGCAAGCAGTGGCAACTGTTATAGGGCGTGCCATGGTCGTGAGTGTGCAATGCGATGTGCAGTTTGTATTTGTGGTGAGTTTTGCACATCTGCGGGCACTGTGGGAGCAATGAAACGGAGACTAATACTGTATTCAGCGCTTGCGTCATGTCATGCGATCCATGTTGTTGGATTTTGGGTTGTTGGCTGACGGACTATTATGTCTTGTATGTTCATGTCTTGGAGGGAAGCATTTGAGAGGTGGCCAAAGTGTAATGCTGTTACAGGGCTGCAGATCTTGCGAACTCGGTCGTTGCTTCACGACACTCGATGCAGTCCGACAGCATGATTGATAGTCATGCTTGATCCTGGCGTTGAGCACCTGATGAAGCAGAGACATGCGGTAAGTGGCCAGGCCCCAGACTGTTCTTGAGCTGATAGAACACACGCTGACAAGCTGCCTGCACATTTACATGCCCGCGTGTTGTATACACAAGCAAGGAAAGCTGCCTTTCTTGCAATCGAACCTCAAAGTCACTCCACGGCAACCAGCTTGCATGGCTTGCCATGCTGTGGCTGCACATCTTGCAGCTGCTCCCGTGTGATGAACTTCAGCTCGGGCGCAGCAAACTTGCCACCGTACTGCCCAGCCTGTGCAGCATGGTGAGGAACAGTCTGCTTGCAGCACATGTGACCTATGAATTAAGCAATGATGGAGGCGTCAGAGTCGTGTCAGAGCAGTAAACGCCCAGCCAACCCACCCAGAATTGGAGGTCCTTGCCGCGCAGCACTACCTGGGCAAATTCACACCAGACCACATGATCCTTATTGCTCTACATGCTTATCATCGACACACAATCTTGTGCATCTGCTGTGCACCACGTGGCATACATGGTCCTATGAAGCATGCCAGCTCACCATAGCACGCCTGACCCCCGCTGGATAGCCTGTGCAGTGATGACAACAGGATCTATGACCGGCGGCAGTCTGTTGGTACCTTTCACATGATAGCCAGCAAGCTCGGAGCAGTAAATGTTGTCGCACCGTGAAAGCAGGCCGAAATGGAGTGCCATGCGCCATTGTCGGGGTGCAGCGCCCCAGAGTCCCAGGACGCCAGCGCATCGCGGTTCCAGGGGAACGCCTGCCGCCCCACATACAAGGGCAGCGGCTGCGAGCCATCATCGAGCACCACCAGTACCTGCATAAAGCACAACATGATGCACTTGAATGAACAGACCCTGCTGAGCATCTCGCAGCAGTGTTTCTTACACGCCTGACAGCTGAAGAACAAAGTCTGTCGCACTGATTCGGCTACATGCTCAAGAGGCTGCAGACTCACCTCGCATACAGCGCGGCAATCCAGGCGGGCCCCATAGCAGATGCTGAACTGCAGTGGCGGCGAGGCATCCAGCAGCGCCGATGCCTCCGGTTCTGAAAAGCCACGATCAGACGCCAGCGCTGCCACCAGGTCTACAGGCTGCATCAGCTCACACCAGAGGAACGAGGACGCAACCGCTCCTGCAAGAGCGATGTCAAGCCTTCTACCTTGCGCGACTTGCAAGGCATACATCATCGACATCAGACGGAGCAAGGTGACACGCAATGTCTACTTGCCGAACACCTGCTGCTGACAACCCTTGCTTACCTGGACAGGTCAAGCTGTCTTGGTTCTCGTAGTGCTCCCCCATTGCAGGAAGCGGCAGCGGCAGCAGCTCATTCGCGCCATTGATCATACCCCCAGCGCCACGATCCTCCCATGCCCAGCCTTGGCCACGATGCATGGTCGTCTGCACACGTCAACAGCACACGCTGTGGACACCATACAGATGGGGGCCGCAGGCGCCCCTTCGCGAGGGGCCTCCAGCTGGGCATGTCGCAGGGGCTTGACATGACCACGGTGGGGTCACCACAATCCAGTTTGACAACGCACCCGCCAGGGGTCGGTGGCTGCCATGGAGCCGTACCGCGCCGAGGACTGCGCCGAGCGCTGCAGCATGGCATTGCGCAGCAGGTTGGCGGGCAGGAGCAGCGGATAGAAGCGCCGCAGCGGCAGCTCCGCGACGCGCTCGTCGGCCGCCCTCAGCGCTGTGGCGTCGGCAGCGGGCACCCGAGGCTGCCACTGCTCATCACTCCGTGCGATGGCGGACCTAGGCAGCATTGGATGCACGGGCGTCAGGCAGTCGATTGAGGTGGGTGATCACATACAACGTGCAGTCGAATGCAATAAATACCATTTGGGGCTGTCATCCGCTGCAGGCATGCGCACCAACGTTTGCACACAAGCGCAGCGCGGCTCAGCACGTCCGAGGGAGACAGGAAATCGAAAACGCGCAGCAGCTCGTGTGGCCCCAGAATGCCATTGATCAAGCTGAGATCCTCGGCTGACTGCATGATGGCCGTGTTCTCCTTTGTCCCATTAGCAAACATCTGTTGAAAGTGCTGGACCCCGCGTGCTATCGACTCGCGAAGTGACCACTCTGCGACGTCTGGCATCTCACAGAGCTCTTCTGACAATAGTAAAGAGACTATGACACTTCGTAGAGCGCGCGCCACGGTGCGAGTGCAAATGTGCAGGACACCTGGGGTGATAGCCAGCTTCCAACAGATGCCAGCATGGCAATGGCAACGGATCCAATTGAGTTGATGCAGCCATACATGCCTGTTGCGCGATGCTGCGGCATCTGTTGCAGTAGGCAGATGACAGCGCAAGGGGAAGCACCGATCAGCGCTCGATCGTCGTCCATCCTGTCTCACAACCTGTGCTTACAACCCAGCAGGCAACGCAGTATAACGCACAGGCTGGTAAGACCCAGCAGGTGCAGCACAACTTGTGCCACAGCACCAGATCTTTCCTGCTCACACAGGCAGTCAGCAGTCAAGTTGCCGTTGACGTACTCGTTGGGATCATCGTCTTGCCGCGCACCGTGCCGCGGCACCTTGGTAGCGTGTGCAGCGTCAACCCCTGCAGATCTCACCGGACGGCGTCGGCTGCAAGGCAGGCGAAACACAACTACAACTCCAGCGGCAGCTCATACCCTGACCCGGGGCCGTCCGATGATGGGCGCTGCCGCCGGCAGCCACGAAAGTGCCGAGCATCATCCGCCGATCGAGGAGCTTGCACAGGACGCCGTGGTCTGGGCAACGCAGCACGGCCTGGTGCGCCGCTCGTCACGATGGCAGCCAGATGCTGTCAGCAGTGTATGCTTCTGTGCGTTCAACAAAGGCATTGGTGACGGACCCTCCATTGCTCCATCATACAGCTGGTGGGCGCGGGGCCGCCTGCGCCGGAGGCCGCCGTGGTCCACGCCCCGCTGGCGGTGCTGCCGGCGCCCTTCCCAGCGGCCGGCTTCCGGAAGGCCTGCGACGCGGCGCCCGCCTTCAACTCGCTCATTGCAGCGGTGGCCGCCGACAACCAGTACCTGCAGCGCACCCTGGCGCCTGCCGCCGAGTACGACGACTTCACGGTGGGCACCCTCGTTGGCACACCGTATTTCGGAGGCGCTGCTCTTGAAACAGTGAAGCCTCCCGCGCCTGGGGATCAGCATGAGCTGCGGGATCATGCCAGGGACAACAGCTGGGCAGGCGCCCTTGGTCTGCAGCATCATCTGCTGCAATCGTGGCGGTGGGTCTGAAGCAAGTTCCCGGACTGGCCTGCAGGCGAAGCTGCTGGAGGTGCACCGCAACACGGAGGATCTGCGGCGGGCGGGGCGCATCGAGCGCGTGTTGCTGGCCGTCAACCGGTCGGACTACATGCTGGACGAGCCATCCAACACGCTGCTACAGGTGCCCAGTTGCCTGGATTGGTCGGCGCCTTATCTGTCCACGGCACCTCTCTGCTGGCCATTGCAGCTCCAGATATGCTCCCAGCAATTTTGCCAGTCTGGAAGGCACTCAAGGTGTCTGCAACTGCTAAGTGGTTTGGGGTGCCGACCCTCGGGCAACAGCGGTGAGGGTGCGTGGCGCAGGTGGAGCTCAACACGATCGCCTCTTCGTTTGGGCCCCTGTCAGCGATTGTCAGCCGCCTGCACGAGTACACAGTCAGCCGCTGCGGCCGCAGCGACATGGTGAGGCGGTACAAAACGATGAGCCATTGTACATCTGATGAGCAGTCATTACGCCAAGTGCAGTTGGTACGCCAAGCGCTCGTGCACGCTGCCAATACCTCTCAGTTCAGACATCGGCACTTGCACACGCAGGGTGCAGGCGCGCTGCCACAGAATTCAGCGACAGAGGGCATAGCCGATGCCATCGCCCTAGGGGCGCGCGAGGGCGGCGGCGACGGCTCAGCTGTCCTCATGATTGTGCAGCCCGGCGAGCGGAACAGCTATGATCAGCAGGTGAGCCTCGTACCCTAATGCTGCCATGCAGACGTGCAATTGCCACAGATGCTGAAGCACTCTCAACCGTACAAGTCATGCAGACAGTGCCAACTGTCTAAGGGGTCATCAGTAGCTGTGGCAATCTGTGACCGGCTGCTATTCCGGTTGCTGGGCTGTCGCTAGTGCCCTGTAGCCCTCGCATACAGCCTAAAGTGGTGCTCACCCCTCAATACACAACCCTGCCCTCTTGTGGCATGTCTGGTTGCCAGGAGTGCAACATCACCTCACGCCCGTTGTATAAAGACCCAGAACTGAGGTCAGTGGCGGAAAAGTCGTCATGACTGGAGAGACAACTTATAGCAATGGGCTGTGCTGGTACCGCTGCAGTGGATCCAGACGGCGCTGTGGGAGCGGCACCGGGTGCGCACGCTGCGGCGCACCCTGGAGCAGGTCGCCGACGACTCTGTTGCCAGCCTGGCAGATGATGGCAGCCTCACGGTCGATGGTACACTTGTCTGTTGGCCTGTAGAACGTCCCCCCTGCCCAAGCTCGATGACATTACTCAAACAGGCTGTCTGCCTGCTGCTCTGTTGCAATTTGCCCTGTTGAGGGGCTTCTGTCTGACCGGCATCACACGATTGCTGCGTTTTGCACATACATGCCATGCATGGCCCTGGTCGCAGCACGCGACACTGCTCAGGGCCGCTGCTGCAGGGGCGCGGATAGGTGCGGTGTACCTGCGGGCGGGGTACTCGCCCGACGACTACCCGACAGACGCGCACTGGGGCGCGCGCGAAAAGCTGGAGCGCAGCTCCGCCGCCAAGTGCCCCAGCGTCGCCTTTCAGCTGGCGGGCGCAAAGAAGGTGCTGCGCGCGGCACAAAACCGTCGGCCTGCACCTCCTGCCGCATACCTGGGGCCAGCCTGTGCTCGCCGTTGAGACGGTTCCAGAGGCACCAGGATACCAGCCCAGCACGGGGGCCACATCCTAGTCCTGGCGGTTTCTGCGTTTCCATGCTGCCCTTTGCGTAGCACTCTGCACTGCAGACTGAAAGCTGTTGCTTGGACATGGAACAAGCCACAAGCTGCTGAGGGGCGCTGTCCGCATTGAAGCAGATTCAGCAGGACCTGGCGCGGCCAGGCGTCCTCGAGCGCTTTGTGCCCGACGCCGCAGGCGCTGAGCTGCTGCGCTCCTGCTTTGCGGGTGCGCCTGAGCCGCTCTCGCAGCCAGTGATGCCCGTGTGAGGACGGCTTTCAGTGGGATTTGACCACATCTGCTTGGGAAGGGCACAATGAACAGCCAGGCACATTCATGTGCTGACATTCCAGCATTCTGGGGTTGCAGGGCTGTGGGGTTTGGACGACCTGGAGGATGCAGAGACAGCGGCAGTGCTGCGGGAGGCGACAGAGGCGCCGGACGCCTTTGTCCTCAAGCCGCAGCGCGAGGGCGGGGGCAACAACCTGTACGGGGAGGCAGCGAGGGAGAAGATCGCTGCCCGCGCCGGCCTCGCGGCATACATCCTCATGCAGCGCATCCGTCCACCCATCCACAGGTGCAGTGTCCTTACTGGTGCACATTGCTGCTACCTGCTGCTGCTGCAGCTGCTGCTATTGCTTCTGATGCAAACAGGCAAAGTGATGGGCACCATAGCGCTGAATCGAAATGCCCTGAACAACTGCAGAACCCAGCTATCCTGTTGTGGGTGGGTTGTAGCCTGTGCTTGGCGCTCCACAGGACAGCAATGGTGCGGGAAGGCAATGTGTCAGAGGTGGACGCGCTGTCGGAGCTGGGCGTGTTTGGCAGCTACGTCGCCGTCGACGGGCGTGTGCTGCTCAACGCGCAGCCTGGGCACCTGCTGCGCACCAAGGCGGCCACGTCTGATGAGGGTGGAGTAGCTGCCGGCTTTGCCGTCCTGGACTCGCCACTGCTAGTGGACTAGACATTGCCAGCGAACGGAGGCAACGCCAGCAGTTGCGCACATGAGCAGTAGTGCAACACAGGGCTTGCCTGATTGCACCACCTTGACAACGAGCTGCTGTCATCTGTGCCGAACATTTCAGTGAAGTGTCTGCCTTTCCACCATTACAGCATCTACAGCCAAGTGTGGCTGAGAGCTGGCCTAGTAACACGACTCCGGTCACATACCGTGCAATGATTGGTGCAAGTCAGGCTTGCTGCTTTCAGCAGACCGTTGGTCAGACAAGAGGCATCATCCTGCAAGTGCATCGTCAGGTTCCCAACTGGCGGGGCATGCTGGTCCCAAGCAGACCGTTGTCGCACTTGGTGTTCGAATCAGCAGACTCAGCTGCGTTCCCTCACAAATGCTTGGCATTCGCCAAAAGCTCCAAAAGAATGGCCCATCTCATCGTGGGCCACACCATGTTTCTCATTGAATAGCGACGAAAACGGATGGTGTGCTCGCATCATGGTGCTCCTGCCCTGGCTGGTGCAGAGCGAAGCATGGTGCTAGCAAAATCGGCGGCGGCAGCCTGCGGCAATGTGCGAATCCCTCTCCTATGTTGGCTAGCAACTGGCCGGGCCTCTGGTGGCTGCACAACACCACCCAGCAGTCGGCAGCCCATCACTCGGGCGCGGCGGCATCCTTCAGAAAGTAGTTTAGGATGTCGTCCATGCTGCTGGGGTCTTCGCCCGGGACAGGCGCCCCGCTGCTAGCACCGCCAGCAGGCACACCTGCCACCGGCAGTGGTTGTGACTGGGGCTGTGGGTGCGGCTGAAAGGGCTGCTGTAGTGGCGGCAACGGTGGTGGGTATCCGGGCAGATGTCCCATCGGCGCCCCCATTGGCCCAAAAGGCAGCCCAGGGTACTGCCCCACAGCCGACGCCATCTGCTGCTGATGCTGCTCGAACGACAGCTGCAGGCTTTGCGGCGTGTGCTGTGGACCATGTCCCGATGCCTGCAGCGGCTGGTGCTGCAACCCGCTGTGTTGCTGGGGTGTCTGCTGTTGCGGCTGCTGCCGAGGGTCGCGGTCCAGTGGCGGCGAGGCGTGCTGCGGCTGGGGCTGCTGTTGCTGTGGCTGCTGCAACGACTGTGCCTGCTGCAGCTGCGCGCCGCCCTGCGCAGGCGATGCATTTTGCAGGCTTCCGCTGGTGACTGGGGCACTTTGCGCCAGCAGACCAGCCTGCCCATCGCTGAGAAACCCAGGCTGCAGGCACGCAACCTTGCCAACGTCAGGAATGGTAGCACTCGGTGATGTGGTCGGGTCATGCGTCGTCCACAAGTACAGGCGTCGTCCACAAGTACAGCTGACCAGGATGCTTGTGGTATGCCTAGGGGCACACGGCAGCGCACCTGCCCTGCGAGGTTGGCCCAGGTCATGTCCCCGGTGAAGGCACCCGGCGGCGGCATGCCATACTCGAGCCCCGGCAGCAGACCTGCAAGAGGTGCGAAAACTGAAGGTCGGCTGCCGGGGTAGGTGCGGGTTCATCTGCTCACGGTCTCTGCAACACTTGAGCAGCAAGTGCAGACAGCGTGGCGTTCAAACCCACTTGGCATGCCGGTCATACTGCCCATGGTCATGCCGCCAGGCATTGGGAAGCCAGCTGGCCCAGCGCCGCTGCCAAGGCCCTGCATGCCAGGCGCAGCCAGGCCCCCCGTCTGCACGTCAGCAACACGGACCCCATCAACATAGGGCTGACTGAACATCTATTGGCGTTGCCACGCTGCAGATGGCAGCTGGCTGTGAGTTTCATTGCAGCATGACGAAGACATGCCAGCTGGGACCGACAAAGCAACGAATCAAGAGTGCATGCATGCACACCATCATGGGCGTTGAGCTGCCGGGCAAGGCGCCGGGTAGGGCACCCCCCACGCCGAGACTCATGGCCTGCATCTGCAGCGTCTGCAGCTGCATGCGCATGATGTGGTCCGGCACAGCCCCCGGGCCGCCTGGCTGCAACATTGGGGCCTGCATTCAGAGTGTACGCCTCAACACACCCTGCTCAGGATGGGTCGCCTCCATGCAGCTTGGCTGTCCAAGTCCAGGGACATTGGGCACGCAGCAAAGCATGAGGATGCAGCACGGGTGGCACCTGATGCATGCCCATCGGTGGCGAGGTGAAGCCGGCCATGGGCGCTGCGGGCACGGCTGCTGCTGCTGTGGCTCCGGACGCGTCGGTGCCGGGCGCTGGGGGCGACTGCATGTCGGTCAACATCGCGTCCGGCAGTGCGCCGGGCGCTTCATTCGCTGCAGCAGCGGCGTCGTGGCCCACACCGGGCATGCCCGGCAGCCGCACGCCCTTGCCGCCGCCTCCACGGCCGCTGGGGCCAGCCGGCGCCACGCCCGACACCCGCTTCAGGTACAGCCGGTACTTCTGCGGGTCAGGCACAACGGCGCTGATGAAACCAATGCTCACCCCTGTTTGCGCCTCTGCAGCTGTGGTGAACAGGGTGCGCAGCAGCGCTGTGCAGGCTGATGGTGGCCACCTGCAGGTGGCTGGCCACATTCTCCCGTGTGAGACCCTCCACATTCATCAGGTCCAAAATGCGCTTTGGCACTGCCTCTGCACGAGTCGACACCAGCAAGGCCATTGGATCCGAGGAACACCATCCATCTTTGCTGCTGTACACAGGCGCATGCCGGCAACTGCAGCAGCTGGCTGTGCTATGGAGCCGGGACTCACTGTCGACGCCCAGCGTGTTGACCGCATTGACAAACTGTTGGTGCATCTCCACGGACCACACGACTCGCGCCTTCTTGGCACTGGTGCCCTCGCCATCACTGTGCTCGCCGCTCTTTCGCTGTGCAGGGTGAGGAATGGGATGTCAGTCCTTGCACCTTGCTGCGCTCACATGCTTGCACTCAAGCATCAGCTCAGCAGCCATGCTTTGTCCCAGGATGTCTTGCTGGCGCCCAGCGCACACCCGCTCGTCACTCTTCCGCTTTTTGTCATGGCGCTTGGCTGCCTCGTCTTCGTGGTCCTCCTCTGAGTCCTTGCTGATTGCCTGTGCATTGCAATGTTGGCAATTCAGGCTGACGCTATCCATGCCCTCTGCCCTTTCTACTTGAGTTGATTGCTTGATTGTGAACCCAACTCTGCGGCTGTATCAGCGCAAATGTGCAGCAGTTCAGCTCATGTGCACTCACCGACTCTCGGCGCCGCCGCACAACATGCTGCCATGCATTGCGCAGCTCCTCAATGCGAACGGGTTTGATCAAAAAATCCACAGCGCCATGCGTCACGCCCCGCAGCACCACATTCGTCTCCCCATTGGACGACATCACTGCAGTGAGCTCATCCTCAGCGGTCAAGCTTTTGTTGCATCCTCTTTGGCTTGGCACAAGTACATCAGCAGGTCGTCAGATGCTCACTGATGACTGGGAGGTCGAGCTCCAGGCCGATGTGTTCCAGCAGTTTGAAGCCGTCCATATCTGCAACAACAAGGCGCATAGACGGTCAGATTGCTGCTTCATGCATGCCACCGTCCACGCAACAACTTGCACCATTCTTGTGTGGTACATTTACCTGGCATGTACACGTCCGACAGCACAAGGTCGTAGTGGTTTGGATGCTGCCTCAGCTCCTCCAGTGCGGACATGCCGTTGATGCTGGTGGTCACTGCAAATGGCAGATACAACATGTTTTGTCAGCCGTCACAGACATCCGCACATGTCGACCAAAGCTGAGAACGCGTCGCGAGCGGCAGTGGTGTACTGCCGCAACTGTCTCTTTTCGACCAACACGCTGACCCTGTATGGACGAGGTGCATGCTGCGACCTAGCATCAGAGCTGCTGCATGGCACTTGGAGCACTGCGCCTGACTAACATTTGCAGGCTTGTCAAGATCAGATGTTCATCAGGTGTGGCAACTCGTTGCAAACGCTGCAGCAAGCAGCTCAGGGCTTGCTTCAAGCACATCCAGCCGCGTTGTTGCTTGCTGACCGAACACAACATCAGTCAGGTGACAGGTCAGCGAGTCGATCACCGGGAAGCAACGCGCTGCCAGAATGCGGGACGTGGCTCTGGTCGGCCAACGATTCTATCATGTGTACAGCACGTCTGGTGAGTTGACAGACTGACCTTCGTAGTTGCACTTCTTCAGCATGGCGGAGACCACCATGAGGCATGTCGGATCATCGTCCACCACGAGCACACGCAGCCCCGAAGGGAAGCCTGGCAGCTGAGACGATCCCCCGGAGCCGCCCAGATCTGCTTTCGGCTCGGGCTTCACTGCGCTGTCTGCCCCTGCCATGCTGCCACTCAGGTGGGAGGGGGCTCGGCTGAACTACACCCCCGCGCGGGGTGTCGGCGCCGGCCCTTTCAGATGCGCATGTCACAAGCTTCGGCAGCCGCAGCTAGGCTGCGCTGCCCAGTTTGCGCAGCGTTGGCGGCTGAGCCTGCCACAAGACGCTGTGCACCTAAAGTCCCGGACTTGGCGTCACCCAAGGCCGCAAGCCTGACACCTTAATACTGACCACCCCTGTCTGCGCAAGACGCTGACTACAACATGCTTGCGGGAGCAAATCCTCCCGCAGCAGTGCCTGACCTCCGAGCTCGGCGTGCCTGAACCTCAAGCAGCGAACCAAGGCAGCCGACCAAGGAGACCGCAATGGTGCCACACCAACCAAACTATCAACACACTGCTTCTGTAATACGACCTGCGGCGAACTGGAGCTGTGATGTCATGTCTGCGGCACCCCTGCTACCGATCACTCAGCGGAAAGGAGATCATCAAGATGCCGACTATTTGTGGCCCTGCGATGGGGGGCGCCTTTCCGCGTGGATTCGCCTTTTCTGGCAAGCATTTCGTCTATTCGTGGCTTCCTGCACTATGCTCGCCTGTGCCTTCAGCGACACTTCCACTCTAGGTAGCGCAAACTCGATCCGGACTGCGGTGCCTGAAGCGATCTGCGAAGCATAGCTTCTGATTGGGACGGAGGCTGCAGGCAGATGTCACAGTACCTGAGCGGCACAGCACGCACATCCGAGCAGGAGGTGGCTCTGCGACGATACACAAACAACATCAGCTTGCTGAACGAGCTGTTTCCAGTGTTTCACGCAGCACAGGCAGGAGCTGCAGTGGGTGTCACCGCTCAAGATCACGCGCGTCCCAAGGTGTCAACTGGCGCACAACTCGCTTCAGCGAATCTTGGAGGTGGTCAACGCATGTCTGAGGAGGGTCAGCACATGGCACAGCGTATCGCGGAGCAGTTGCCGGTGTCAGCTGCACAGTGACCTGCTGATGACAAACCTGCGGTCATGCACTGCGGGTGAGGTGCGTGCCATATCATCGGCATTTCACATAGACTGCCAGCAAGGCTGTGAGCATTAGTGAATGCCTTGTAAGCAGAGTCCATGTTCCAGGCTGTGTTTCATGTCCCAGCCTGAATTCAATCCGCAGGGCAATGGCTGGCACTGACGTCATTGCTGCGACGGTGACTCTGGACGCTGCGCTCGGCGATGACCTGCTGCTGCGAGTGCTCGACTGTCTGGGACCCGCAGATCTTCTGCTGAATGCGGCACCTGTGTGCGGGAGATGGTGAGAGCTTGTGACGGCCACTCTTCCTTGAACGAGGTCAAGGGGTCATCTGTTCAGTATTGACTCCTTACGGCCTACTCGCGCTTTCATAGAAGCCATTTCGCGCTGCTGGACACGCAGGTCGGCCCTGGCACGCAGCAACGAGCTGTGGCTGCTGCGCCTGCCGCAACAAGCTCGTCATCTGGCAAACCGTCACTCTGCAGGTTTTCACGTTTGCTTCTGCTCGTTGGGTTGCACGATCTTCCTCACTCTGCTTGCTATCAGGCTGCAACATCAAGGCGAACGTAGTCGCTGAGTAGTTCACCTGCTGCAGGAAGGGGCGCTGCCCGCATGTACCTTGATTTGTACCGCACCAACCTACTGCAGAACCCCTTGTTTCTGACGAGCCTGCAGCATACAAGCGGCATTGGTGTCCATGTGAGGTTGCAAGTGTCTACCTTCATAGTGTACCGGCCTGCTCCAACAAAATCAGACGTCATCACTACATTGTTCAACCGTCAAAGCCAACCACTTATACATGCCGGCTGGTGCGGCAGGCTGTTACCACCCCTTGGCAACAGTCTGGTTTCGACCGCAAGTCATGGGTAAGACAGCGCCCCGCCTGTGCACACAGATGCTTCAGGTCGCATAGCAATAGCGTGGCAGATGGGGCCCGCATCACGAAATTACTCACGTCATCAGCGTGCTCCACAGGTCTGGGAGCCAGGTGATACCAACAGTAATCCACATGATGTCAATGTCCCGCCGCCGCTGCGGCCTGTCGCTTCGCTCGACAGCATGCTCCTGTCAATCAGCGGTGAGTCAAACACACTGCTCTGCACTATTCTGTCCGTCACGTGTTGGCACAGCCTGCCTCCTGCAACTGACCTCCGACAGCAGTGCAGCTGAACATCGTAGAGCATCACAGCTGCTGGCATTGCAGGCTCACAGCGGCCCCACGCCATTGCGCCTACTCGAGTGTGGTGCGAGATCAGCCAGTCGGTGGACCTGGTGAGGGAGCTACGTGCACGCGGGTTCAGTCTGCCCGATGCCCTTGCGCTCCTGGACGGCGGGCCTTGCCTGCGCTTCGAGGTGTCATTCGGCCAGACAGGGTGGTCCACCGGCAACAGGCTCTTCTATGAATGCGAGGTGACAGACACAACATTGCATGTGTCACCAGCACAGGATAGCAGCTTTTATGTGACATGTCTTCCCAATCAGCCCTCACTGGTGTGCAATGCATCGCAGGTGGCTGTGCTGCTGGATGACGGCTCTCAGCGTGTGCCGCTGGCAGATGCCGCTGCAACGCTGGCTGCAACTGCTCTATCTTATGCAGTTTGCAAGCCAGACATGCAGCACCATCCACGCTGGGGACGCGTTGTGGTGGAGAGCCCTACACCATGTCAAGCGGGCGCCCGGCGGGCTGTCGTCATCATCAGGGGACGCAGCTACCCCAGCCTCTTCGGTGGAATGTTTGCCGCGCCGCAGCTGACATTCCTGCCACCGGACGGTCGTCTATTTGGGGTACGGGCAGAGTGATGCGGTGCTCCCCATCACCAGTTTAGAGTGTACACTGACATGTACGCCACACCGTAGGCATGTCCATGCTGCTTGTGCTCAACTAGCTCTGAGTTGGGCGGCATGCAAAGACAGTTCCAGCCCCTCACCACCCAACAACCACTCGACCGACCATGTTCCCCTGACATCAAGCACTGACAAACCCCACAAGCTTTCATCGGCACATCGGCACATGTCCATTGATCTGCTCAGCTCCTGCAGGACGCAGGACGTAGATGTCAGCATGGTCATGAGGCTGACTGCATCGGTTGATCTTCGCCCCACTTGTCCGATAACGTCTTCGAAGTTCCTGGTCGGTGCGGGCACGCTTGACGCTTATGCTCTGCCACAGAGCCTAGGGATCGCCTCCGAAACAAGGTATGTTGGCCTCCTGCAGATGGGGCACGTCTGAGAAACTGATATCGTACTTGACAGTATGCCGCACCCGGTTGCGGTGCCAAAGGCCTTCCATTGCGATCGACAGCACGGTTTGCTCACCTCATCTTGAGCCACACCGGCGCGCCCAGCTGATGCAGCCCCCTGCGCGCACGGCCGCACCGGCAAGCAGCAGGCGCTGACTAGGGCACAGGGCGTCTTTGCGTTGCATCGAGTGGTGATACCAGTAGGGTCAATCCTTGATGGTGACGCGGTCTATCGCCATTGCCTTAAATCCCCAATTTGGCTCATCCAGCCTGCACTTTCACGCGGCGGCACACAGCCTGACCTCAGCAATGGGATCTGCAGATGTCGAAGAAGAACAATCAGAACACTCGGCGCAAGCAGCACGCCTTCGACCTGCAGCGCGAGGCGGCAGTCAAGAAGAAGACGGCAGACAAGGCGGCGGCGAAGCAGAAGGCGCTGGCGGCCAAGCCCAAGCAGCTCAAGAAGGGCAAGAAGGCAAAGGGCATCCGCATCCGCAAGAACGTGGTCGTTGCGGTATGGTTGAAACCAAGGGGCATCCTCATGCGCTGCCTGGTGCATGTGTGGTGCTGCAGCGCTTGCTGCCGTAAGCGCATAACAGCGCTGCCAGATGTCCCGTTTCATGGTCTTGCTGATGCGCTGAAGGGCATCAAGGTGAAGGACGCCGCCAGCAAGCGGGCGGCAAGGGAGGCCGTGAAGGAGCGCCGCCAGGTGGCTGGCATGGAGGTCGACGATGAGTAGAGGGGCGCCGGCGTCACCCGCTGCAGTGCAGCACCGGCTGCAGCCCAGCAGCAAGCGGCTGCAGAGCGGCGGCAGGCAGCGAGCCGCAGCAGCCGCTGTGGTGCTGCATCTGCAGCTCACACGTGAGGGACACCTGCGGTGCAGCAGTGGACAGCGGCCAGCCCAAGAGAAGGGGCGTCGCAATGGGCGGCCGCCATGGCAGCCGGCTGGCGGCCCTGCTGCAGACTGCCAGCTGCATGCTTGCTGGCGGCAGGGTGGGCACTGACAGCTTTGCAGCTGCGGGCAGCGTGCACCACCTGGCAGCTGGCTCGTGCGAGGTCCACTCCACTGCATATGTTGCTGCCCATGCCAGCAGCACCCCAGCATCCTGCGGCAATACTCAGCACAGGGTCCTACCCGCAAGTCGTCAGCAGGTCAACAGCATTCGCGGCAGCAGCGTGTACCAGCATGCCAGCTGGTGGTGCCGCCAGCGAGGCGTGCAGCAGGCGCCCATCTCTTACAGCGCCAGCACGGCACTTCCAGCGCCGCAGCCTGTTGCAGGGTTGCGGCGCGCTTGGGCGAGTGAGCCCCGGGAGAGGACACCCTGGCAGCCGGACACGCAGCAAGACTGGGCGGCAGCTGGCCTTGCAGACCGCATGGACGCGCTCGTGCGCAGCGGGCACCCGCAGGCCGCCATGGACCTGTTCGAAATCAACTTCCCGGTATCTAACACTTCCTGATGCGCGAGGCAGAGACCCTGCTGCTGACACTGCATTGGATTGCGGTGGTGCATTGTGGTATGACTGCGGAAGGTGGAGGCTTGCAGGGGGTGCAACTGCGTGCGTGAGATTGGATGTGCTTCTTCGCAGGCCTCACGCATGGCGCGCGGCAAGCTGTTTGACGCGGCGCTGTTTGCGGCGGCGGAGCTGGCGGACGGGGACACTGCGCTGCGGCTGCTGCACCGCATGTGGGGCGAGCGGCTGCCCGCCGGGTACCTGGCGCACGGCCACGTCATCCGGGCGCTGTGCAACGCCGGCCGCCTCAAGGTGGCTCCCTGGCCAGGCTGCCACTCTGTGCACTCCGCAGCACTCTCAGTGCATTAAGCTACATGCAGTCCGGGCTCTGCTTTGCAGGAAGCGCTGTTGGCCAGCTGCCTTGTCCTTAGTGCAAGCATGTTACTGCAGTAGCAGCATCTGGAGTGCACATCTCGTCAGACACAGCAGCCAGCCCAAGACACGAGTCGATGACATGCAGGACGCCCTGCAACGGCTGGACGAGCGTGTCACGGCGGGGCGGGCGACGCCTGCAATGTGCCGCACCGTGGCGGTGGCGGCGATGCGTGCCGGCGATCTGCTCACAGCGGTACCGCCCACAATACCTGCAGACTGCAGGCCACAGCTCTGCCTCAAGAACACTCAGGTTTCCCGCCCTCAGGCGCCCCAGATGGAGGAGAACTGACGGGTAGGGCCCTCCCTGCCATGCAGGACGCTGCAATTGCTGCCGATGATGCTGTGTGCAAGCGCACCGGGCAGCCCAGGCAGCTGGACACCTGGGCCCAGGTCATCCGGCTGCAGGTCAGGCCTCGGTCCAGCCAGAGCAGTTGTGATCTGCTTGCTTGCTGCTCTTGGCATGAGGGCAAACCGTTGGCAGGTCATGTCCTGGTCTGGCCAGTCTAGGGATGGCCAGCAGGATCATCATCTGTCCCATGGGCACACAGACGCCGACGGCACACTGCACGAACTGGGCAGGGCATGAAGGGGGGCGCTGCGGCTGCGGAGGTCGCCTTCACGGCGGCGCAGCTGGCGGCGGGCCCCGCGCCGCCGCTGCACACGGCATACATCTCAGCATTAGCGCGCTGCGGGGAGTTGTCGCAGGTATGTCAACGAACCCACAGGTTGTGTATGCTATCCAAAAGACACATGATCAATTGACACATCTTGCGCTAGCTTCTTTGACGTGCTGTGCAGTGTAACCATGTACAAATGACACAGCATGCATATCTGGCAGGCTCTGGGGCAGTTGGAGGACTTTGTAGAAGTGCTGCCACGCCCCGCTGCGCATGCGACTGGCCCACTGCCGGGTGTACTTGCGGACGCTGCCGCAACCGAACCGGAAGCTGGCACGGCCAATATGGTGTCGAGCGGCCCAACAGCACCAGACGCAGCGCCAGTTGTGGCCACAGCCGTCGGCAGCCTTCAGCAAGGTGTCGAAGGCGGCACTCCAATGCCGTACGCCCTCGCAGCAGGCAGGCTGCCTGAGGGTCCCACAAGCAACCAGCATGGTGCGCAGCCAGCGCAGCCTGTACGGGCGCGCAGCCTGCTGGCGCTGGCTGTCTCCGAGCTGGTGACCGCAGCAGAGGCAGCAGCTGACGCCGCGACAGCGCATGCCGCCATAGATGTGTTGTTGCAGGTATGCATTGCCTGGGCTTGCCATGTGCTGATCCATTGCTTCATTCGCACATGCACTGTCGATCACGGCAACATGACGACCATCAGCTTTCAAGCGCCTGGGCAGGCTTCGACTGGGCTGAGTGGCCTAGTTGCACCGAAGTGAGCAAACCTGGCTGTGCAGGCGGGTCATCTGGTGGAGCCAAACGTGTGGAACGCAGCGCTTCGGGCAGCTGTGAATGCGCGCGTCGACCCTGCTGTTCTTGATGACTTCTTCGAGGACATGCTGCTGGCAGGCGAGCCTTGCGTGGCATTAGTAGCTAGCCTGGCCATCGTCGCTTCACTGCCTTGACGGTGCATGGCCACCCTGCACCCTTGGCAGAGAGGTTTACAGAGAGCATGGTTGAGCACATTCCGATCCACAGCGTAAACCGTCAGGTTGCATTGCGATTGTCACAAGGTGATATTGCGGATTGTCACTCGCCGCAGGCATCCCAGGGGACGGCTACACCTACGCTGCGCTGACACGGGGCTATGCGCAGGCCGGTGACATGCAGCGGGCCCTGGGCATCCTGGACCACATGGTGGAAGCAGGTGCAGTCCCGCTTCATCTACTTGCACGATACATGACGCGCTCAAAGGGATAGCACCTAGAAGTGCGCCCCCATGCGCATGAGCCCAGGGGCTGGTAGCTGTGCCCAGCAGCATCTCGATTGGCATGCTGGCCATCCCAATTCCTGATCCCAATTTGTGAGCCCACCAGGCACCAGCACTCTTGCAGTACACGTGTGTTGGCCACTCCATATCAGGATCGATTGACCACTGGAATTGAGCAAGCATGGTGGCGCATGTCGGCAGGCATTGGGGACGAGCAGCCGCACGTGTACACTGCACTACTGGGGGCTGCGGCGGCCACTGGTGATGCGGCCCTCGCGCAGCAGCTGTACACCAGCATGGTGGAGCGTGGCGTGCCACCAAACCAGGTACATCACTGGTCGCTTGTCGTCGTAATCTGCTCTTCCAAGGTCGGCTCATCTGATACACAGCACGCTTTTTGCACGCTGGCATCATTCTGCAGGCTGGTGGTGCCCTGTAATGCGTGAGGTGTGCATGTTCCGCTGCAGGCCACCTTTTGTGCGCTGTTCCAGTGCGCTGCCGCTGCGGGGGCAGCATGGCACAGGCGCCGGTTTGGTGAAGCCAGTGACGAGGGCTTTGCGCTGCAACTTGACCCCGAAGTTGATGTGGAGCATGCGGCAGCCGGCCAAGTCAGCCTGGAAGCAGGTGGCAGCAATGTGGAGGGTGCCATGGGCAGCGAGATTGGTGGCAGCAGCGGCGGCGGCGTTGGCCAGGCTGCTGACAGATTGGCAGCTGACAGTCACACGGACGACTCTTTCGCAGCTTCCCGTAACGAGCAGCAGCAGCAGCAGCAGCAGCCTGCTGCCCCGGGCTTTGCGATGGAGGCAGACGAGCAGGATGCCTTTGTGCAACAGCAGCTGTGGCTGCAGGAGCGCCAGGTGTGGAGCCAAGCGTGAAACGGCAGTGACACATCATGCCCCCGAGTGCCTTTTTGAACATGCAGCTGCACACCCCCTGTTGGAGGGTTTGGGGATGAGGCTGCTCTGCGCCTGCAGGAGCCCCTGGCACTACTTCAGGGCTGGGTTCACGACTTTGACGCCCTGCAGCTGAAGCACTCGCCCGCCACGCTCACCTCGCTGATAAAGGTGCAACCCGTTCAACGCCTTGGTCGTGATATGTCTGTGCATGATTCCACCCGTCATGCAGGGTCTGCTGGCCGGGGATAGCATCAGAAGCCGAGTGTCAGCCTCGGCAGTTGCAGCACGTGAGGTCCACCTGCTTGCAGGCGTACGGCGCCCTGAACGAGGCCGGGGAGGCAGTGGCGCTGCTGCAGAGGGCCGGCGGCTGGGTGGCGGGCGCAGGTGGCCCGCCTGTGGCGCAGGCGCCTGCCTACGGCGCGGCCCTGGTGGCGGCTGTCCGCACATTCGACACGCCTGCCATCGCCAGCATCGAGGTGGTTATTGCACTCGCACTGAGAACGGAGAACATCGAAAGTGAGGACATGAACATGTGTCGCACACCATGAATGGCTGGTATCAGCTGCTGCGGGTTTGCTTGCAACATGCGGCTGCTGCCGCCTCAGGTGCTCCCACCATCAGTGTACCCCTGCTCATGTCAGTTTTATACCTATCCTGATCCTATGCTCTGTGCTGCGCTTTGCAGAGGCTGATAGCGGAGCGCAGTGTGCCACTGGGCGCTCATCTGTATGCATCCCTGATATCCGCATGCGCCAGCGGCAAGGATGGCACGCCCAGCAAAGCGCTGCAGCGCGCACAGAACCTGCATGCACAGATGCTTGGTGCGTTGCTGCAGCACTACATGTTGCACATACTGCGTGCACATATGCATTCATGCTCGTCGTCACAGGGGTCTTGAATGCATGGTGAGTGCCGCGCACGACTTTTGAGACGCATACCCATGGCCCTGTTTGCATCATGCTGCAGGAGCCGGCGTGCAAACGAACGTGCATGTTGAGAACCAGCTTATGCGGGTGCACTGCCATGCGGGTGACCTTGCAGGCGCTGTGGCAATCCTGCAGGTGCGACAGGAGGCACTGTGCACTAGATATTGTCCGAGATTTAGTGAACCAACCACTAAATTGCACATCCACTGTCAGCAAGCTGTTGCATTTTGTCGTAGTGCACCATAACCCGAACTAGGCTCACCCGATGCCGCAGGACCTGCCGGCAAAGGGCATCGAGCCCAACAGATACTCGTGGGCACTGCTCATGTCTGCAGCACGCTACATGCGCAATGGCGATTTTGCTCAGCAGGCATGCGTTTGCTTAGCCTGCCGATCGATGTCGGCTCACCCAATGTATTGCAGCCTTGCGATCGCTGATGTCCATGTTGACATGCATGCCCATGTCTGCTACCGCAGGTACTGGCGATGCTGCCAGATGGTGAAAGGACCCGGTGGTCGCACGATGCTGCATGGATGCGTGCTGCCCAGCATCAGGGCCCGCCACAGCCGCTGTATGCCTCATCCGATGATGATTGGGGGTTTTGATGGTGGGGCACAGTAACGAGCATGCAGTGAGCGAGTGACCTTTGTTACATGACGACTCTCGGAAGTTGACCTCTTGCACGGCAAGCTGTAACAAGCTGTAAGGCAGTCTGGTGTCTGGTTGGTGAATGCCCTGGCAGACCTTGCCGACGAGTGTCTCCTGCATGTGTCGGCCTAAAACCTTACAGAACATTAGCTTGTCAGCAACATGAAGAGCACATGCAACAGATGTTCCAGATGCACTGAACCGAGCAAGGCAGGTTCCTGCGGCAGTACCGCTGCTGGCAGACTGAAAATGCTACAGAACCGAGTTCTGCGGGTGAGCAAGCAGGCAAGGACCACCTGGCTCAAAGAATGCAACAGCACTGCCCCATCACTAAGCCATTGTGCATGCATGCTAAAAAGAATTGCAGGACATGCAACGCTGCAGGGTTTACCACAAGACGCAGCCATGACCCTAACACCTCTGTATGTCTCTGGCAGACCTGAAGCTGCTGCCTCTGCAGCAGCTGCCTACAGGAACATGTTGGTCATTTGTCCTGTGCAGATGCTGTCAACCCCCAGCGCCACTAGCACAATGCTCCAAGGGCACGCCGCCAGCATGCGGCATCAGCGGTTTGTGATGTTGGTTTGCACGCCCAGCATCTTCTTCATCAACTGCGCATGCAGCAAAAGGAAGATCAGTACAGTAGCATCAACTCCACAATCAGGAACGCATGGCATTCGCTGTCCCTGCAAGGGGTGACAGTCAAGAAGAAGTGGCAGATAGCTTAGTTGTCGAAATGGAAATGTGGTCCTACCTCATATGAGCAGAAGGCGATGGCAACTCCGGGCACCACTTTATTCGGGGATGATGCCAGCATACAAGCCCGGCAGGCCCCGCTGCGCATAGATCTGGCGGAAGACCTCAGGATAGCTGCACCGCTTGTCGCACTTCCCGTGCTGCCCTTGCAACTGCGGCATGCACAAACCCATCTGTCAGCTGACTGGACGCACTCAGCTCAGCAGTTGCAGCTGCATGCCTGAATGGAAACAGTGACAGCATACGGGTCTGCAGGTCAGAGCATCAAGTGGTGCCACAGCAGGCCATGATCGGCAGATGTCATACCTGCATGCGGCGGCGGGCCAGGTCCAGCGGGAAGGTCGCCGTGGAGGACACCAGCCCCGCGAAGCTGCCGCACAGCAGGCTCATGACCACGGTGGGCGACTGCAGGTCGGAGTGCGACAGCCACACCGACCGCGACGTCTCATACGCGCAGTAGTTGATGGCCAGGCTGGGACCCACCTGCAGTGCAGGGTTTGGCAAGTCGACACGAGTGCTCGAAAGCAGCGCTGCGGCATGTACTTCCAACCTCACCCCATCACAGCAATTGCAACGCCACTGCAGCCACGTGCAGAATCGGCTGGCCAGAAGGCCTGCAAGGATGCATCCCAGAGCTAGGAAAGCTGGGAGCCAGTCGTACCTGTATCAGGGTGGCCCCCAACCCACGATACAACCCCCCAAAGCCCTCATCCCGGACGATCGTCGCCAGGCTGCGTGTGATGCCGCTGTAGTAACTGCTGGTCGTCTGGGCAGCAAGCCGGGTGCGCAGCAGGTCTAGCGGGTATGCCTGCTGGCAGCAAACCATCCTGTTGACGATCCTCATGTGGCATGCGATGGTCAGGTGAGACATGCCACACCATGACAGGCATAGGATGGCTGGTCTGCGAAATAGTACAGATGACACATCTGGCCACACGTGATTCCAGCTGACGCTCACCACTGTGCAGGCACACATCCCGGCAGCGCCGCCTGCAAGCAGCCGCCGCGCAACATCCATGCTGTGCGAGTGACCTCGCTGTTGCGGAGGCAGCGTCGCATTCCACAGTTCCTGCATCAGACATCACAGACTTCCACACAGCGCACATTGTCTCTGCATCAGAGGGTTCCTGCCAGCAGTGAACTGGCGGAGTGCACCATTGACTCTGAGGCCAAGGGACTGCACCGTGAGCCGCTCATACGCCCAGAAGTTGATGGCTGAGTATGGCAGTCGATGCACGATCGTGGCGCCGTTGCCCTTCCACAAGGCCGCAATGCCCTCGTTGCGCACGATGGCGGTAAAGGCCTGCCGCAGGCTGGGCGGCTGCACCGCACCAGGCTGCGACCCCACGCCGCTGGCCGCAAACCCTTGCACCTGCTCAGGCAGAACCGTCGGCTCGACATTGTGTCATCGGCGGTGAAAGTTGTGCGGCCGTTTGGGATGCATGCAAAGAGACATGGCGACACTGTTGGAGGCCGCAGCCGCTGGCATCCCACCAGCAGGTGGTACTGTGCAAACGACGCTGTCAATGCTTGCAAGGCTTCGCCACAGGAGGACTGGAGGATGCCTGAGTCACCACACCTGGTACAGGATGGTCAACCGCGCAAGCGGAGCGGTGGCCGACTTGGACACCGCCCCCGCGACGCCGCCGGCCGCCAGCAGCTTGCCAGTTTCCTCGGCCTGCTGCCACCCCTCCGCCGCACCGCTGCGTCTGGGCTGCGATGCTGCCTGCTGTCCAAGAGCACCGGCGGCGGCGACGCCGCCGGCAGTTGCGCCCAGAGCCCCGAGCGTTCCCGCCCGCGTGCTGTCCAGCGGCTGCGCCATGCCGCCATCGATGGCGCCGCTGTGCAGGCCCCGGCTGCTGGGCTGAGCAGATTCTGATTGCACACCCTTGATGCCCGCTGCGCTGCTGACGGCCTTGCGGCGGCCGTGGGCCGCCATGCTTGACGTGTACACCCGGGTGCACCTGGGCAAGGTATCACGACTCAAGATGGAATAAAGAGACACCAGTACCCTGCGACGGCGGTGTCGATCGTTTGGTTGACAATTTGCGACGTGTTGCTGATAGTGCCACTATTGCAGTCGAGCACGCTGCTGCTGAGTTTGAAGTTCAAGCACTGCTTGTGTGCATCCAACAGAAACGCCACGGACTTGCCCGTGTAATGCAATGCAAGCCCAACGCTGCGCGACCCGTAAGGCGTGTTCCGAGCAGCAAGTGTAGCTTTGTCAGGACGGCCCTTCGGCCCTACACCAAGTGCAGGCGCACTGGCGAGAGCTCGAGCTGCGTCCAGAGCCGGACATCTGCAAAGGGGTGGCCTTGGACACTTGATGGGGCCAAAACCAACCAAATTCTGCCTATCGAAGCGTGACGTTCGTGCTGGCAATAGTTGCAGCTGCGGGGGTGCGGGCAGACCAGGCAAAATCGGGTGTTTCGACCCATGACATGCAATACAGCAGCGCTCTTGATTCCTGAGTAGCGGACCTTGCTGTAGCACGTTGAAGCCCGAGATCATAAAGTTGCAGCCTGCGATGTGTGTGAATAAATGAGTGAAACCCATAACATTAGCACCCGTTGCAGGACGCACTGACCATGTAGATCAACCTCACACAGAGCAGCTTCAGCCACACCATGGCGCAGTCCACTGCGCCCCCAGATGTGCAGAAGCTCATTGCATGGGTCCAAGCACATCCAGCGTGGGCCGCTGGCGCTATGGCAGCACTCTACCCAGCGGCGCTGCTGCTCAGGCCGCTGCTGATCACGGCGCTGCCGTATGTTATCCTTGTACTCGTGCTTGCGACGGTGAGCGTCCGTTCATGGCCACAGCAGCTGTGGCATGTGCATGCGCTGCAGTGGTGACTGCTTGCAAGGAAGGTGCTGCATAGCCAAGATGGTGTGCATTGCACGCACAGGCGGGCATCTTGTTGCAGCCTCGGCTCGGAGGCGCACAGCAGCAGCAGCAGCACCAGCGGCAGTCAGGTGGGTGGCTGTGCGGTGTGCATGACAAATGAGGAGCACCAGCATTGCAGCAGTACACTTTTGAGCATTGTTGGGCAGCACAGGCTCTGACAATGCACTGCTGCATGCATTTGCTATTTTGTGGTCCGTGCAGGCTTGGCAGCAGACACAGCAGAGGATAGCCTCCTGCCTGCTGCAGCTGGCAGGCAGGGGCACGCCGCTCCTCCTGCAGCAAGGAGGGTGCCGCCGGCAGCCGCCGGCCCAGCACAGCCAGCAGACTCGGCAGCGAGGCCCCAGGCGGCTGAGGAGGCCGACAGGACAGCGGCCGCGGCGAAGGAGGCTGTGCTGAGCGAGCCAGCAGGCGCCCTGGCCCCGCAGCCCGGCCTCCCTGCAGACACCGCAGAGCTGGAGCAGGAGCAGCCATCGGCGGCAGCGGCTGGTGCGGCGACGAGGGGCACAGACGCCGCGCTGGCCACAGAGCCGCATGAAAACGGCGAGGCCGCCCCTCAGTCAGCTGATTCTGTGGCAGCAGGAAACACAGCAACAGCAGCGGCGGCGGCAGGCGCTGGCGCAGCGGCAGCCGCAGCAGCCTTTGCAGCAGGAAAGACAGCAGAGGCCACGCCTACAGCGAACGGCAGCATTCATGAGCCGGCACCGGTACCAGAGCCGCTACCTGCGGATGTGCCGGTTGCAGACAGTCCACCAGTAAGCTGCTGATATCTGTGCCTACCAGGCCCTGTGCAGTGGGATCGTGCACTGGATCACAATTCTGTATCTTTGCCAACAGTGCATTTCGAGTCGTCATGACAATGATGCGCACAGATTGTGGTGGAGGTGCCCGGCTACAAGGCATGGGTGGACCCGCTGCAGCGATCTCCTGTGTTTGGACAGCTGGAGGCATTGTTTCAGTCCCGTATTGCCTACATTGATGGCGCGATGGGCACCTCCATCCAGAAGTACAAGTGAGTGTGGCGGTGCAGCTGCAGCAGCCTGTTCTGCTGTGTTGTTGGCACGGATGCACACAGAGGAGCAGGGCAGCTATTGACACCGTGATTTCGTGCCTGACAGGCTTGAGGAGGAGGATTACAGGGGTGAGCGGTATGCCAACCACCACAAAGAGCTCAAGGGTAACAACGACCTGCTGGTCATCACCAAGCCGCAGGTAGGCTCCGGTGAACCTGTGCGCTTTGGCCGGACTTTGGAGAGGAGTAGGTTGTGGAGATGGCAGATCATGTGCTGGCCAAGATCAAGCTGTTCCACAGACCATCCAGGGAGTCAGCTTCTGATTGCTGCAGGTGATCGAGGAGATTCACATGGCTTTCCTGGAGGCGGGTGCTGACATCCTTGAGACCAACACATTCAATGGCACCACCATCAGCCAGGGCGATTATGAGCTGGACATTCCAGAAGAGGTGAAACTCCATCTCTACCACTTTCTTTTCCATGCTGTTTGTCTGCAACAGATCAGCATGTGCTGAAGTGTCTGCCGAATATCTGCATAGGTGTACCTGATCAACAAGACGGCAGCCCAGCTGGCGAAGAAGTGCACCAAGGCATACATGGAAGCACACCCAGGGTCGGTCAAATTCGTGTCTGGCGCCATCGGCCCCACCAGCAAGACGCTGTCGGTGTCGCCCAGCGTCGAAAACCCGGCCTTCCGCGGCTGCACCTACGACGAGATCGAGGAGGCATACTATGCTCAGGTTCGTCAGCTCAGGGGCTCGGTTGCTCACATGCACCGAAAGTTGACGAGTTAGACATGTGTCCTGAGTGACTTCACATACAAGGGGATGCAGTCGAGAATTTATTGCTCTGCGGTGCCAACAGGCAGTGGCGCTGTACGACGGCGGCGTGGACCTGTTCCTGGTGGAGACCATCTTTGACACGCTCAATGCCAAGGCGGCCATCTTCGCCCTGGAGCGCTTCTTCGAGGACAAGGGCCTGCGCATCCCCGTCTTCATCAGCGGCACCATCGTGGACAAGTCAGGGCGGACTCTCAGCGGCCAGACCAACGAGGCCTTCTGGCTGTCCATCCAGCAGGTGGGCTGGGCAACTGATGGGAGTGGCATGTTTACTGCATGCGACTTTTGAGTTTTGTGCCATGCTACCACATGTGTGACATGCTACAGGAGGGCTGACCATCTTCACCCACTCGTTCCACAGGCCAAGCCATTTGCTGTGGGGCTGAATTGCGCACTTGGCGCTGCGGACATGAAACCATACATTGCCAACTTGTCGAAGTGTGCAGACTGCTATGTGTTTGCGTACCCCAATGCGGGGCTGCCCAATGCCATGGGCGGCTACGACCAGAAGGGCGACGAGATGGCCGCAGGTGCTGTTTGATGCACCGTGTCGTCCCAAAGCATGGTGCATCACTGAGATGCCTGCCTTTCAGAGCATGGCGCACTTGGTGTATGTGTGGCAATGCTTGCCACCCCTGTGCCGGGCTGGCAAGTGTCAGACAGGGAATTGTGCATGTGTCCTGCAGAGGTGAAGCCGTTTGTGGATGAGGGCCTGGTGAATGCGCTGGGCGGCTGCTGCGGCTCCCGCCCCGAGCATATTGCCGCCATCGTCAAGATGGCCAGCTCGTGAGGCTCCGCTACCTGCATGCATGCATGCATGCTTGCTGCAAAGTTGTCAAGCAACCCCACAGATCATAAACAGCAGCATGTCACTTGCGTTCGTTGACAAAGCCAACAACTCGCACAGTGCAGTGCCTTGTTGTCGCAGGCACCCAGCACGGCCAAAGCATGGGACGGACCCACTGATGCGGCTCAGCGGCCTCGAGCCAATGGATTACGTGCCGAACACCGAGAACATGCGGTCCACCTTCCTCTACATTGGCGAGCGCTGCAATGTCGCGGGGTCCAGCATCTGCAAAAAGGTCGGACGCAGTGGCAGCATCCGGTCGAGCATTTCAGGCTGTGTTGCTGCGCCCGGTCTTGCCCATGTGGCATGCGCTCTATGGACGATAGGCTGGTTGCTTCCTGCAGGCCATTGTGGACGGCAACTATGACAAGGCGCACTCCATCGCACTCAAGCAGGTCCGTTCACCGGACTTGGCAACTTGGTTGAAGTTGCGAGACGGTGTCAAAAGTATCACTTGATGGTGTGATACAACCAGAGCTGAGTGAGACCGCCAGCGCTCAAGGTCATATCTGACACGCTTGCAGGTGGAGCAGGGCGCCCACATCCTGGACATCAACATGGACGATGGGCTCATCGACGGCATCCCAGCCATGACCAAGTTCATCAACCTGCTGGTGTCCGACCCGGAGGTGTCGCGCGTGCCCTTCATGATCGACAGCAGCAAGTTCGCCATCGTGGAGGCAGGGCTCAAGTGCTGCCAGGGCAAGGCGATCGTCAACTCCATCTCACTGAAGGAGGGCGAAGACGCCTTTCTGTGAGTCTGTTTAGCCGCTGCAACACCTGATGACCGCTGGCCGCGGCAAGGAAATGCACTGCTTGTGTAACTTAGCTGCATCATGTCTGACCTGTTTGTTTGCACCTGCAGTCACCACGCACGTATTGTGAAGCGGCATGGCGCAGCCGTCGTGGTGATGGCCTTCGATGAGCAAGGCCAGGCTGCCACACGTGATGACAAGGTATGCCCTGTCGCATCACTGCTATGACGTGGCCAGGATGGGCTCGATCTGCATCCCAGGCTACCGGCTGCCCTAGGAACTTATGGCCTGCCGTTCCCTGCCGGATGTGGCCCTGACCGCTGTGCCGTGGTCCTCCACCTCCTTGGCTCATGACCTTGCAGGTCCGCATCTGCTGCCGGGCGTTCAAGCTGCTGGTGGAGGTGGTTGGGTTCAACCCACAGGACGTCATCTTCGACCCAAACATCCTGACCATTGGCACCGGCATGTCCGAGCACAACAACTATGCAGTGGACTTCTTCGAGGCCACCACAGAGATCAAGCGCTTGTGCCCAGGTATGAAGCTGCCAACAGGTCGCATATCGTGCTGAAATTGTCACTGGCATGTTAGCTGGTGCACTGTGCCAAACATGCCAGTCAAACTGCTGGACATCACGTACTTCCTTCTGAACGTTCGGATCTGACCAATGCATTGTGTGCCCAGGCTGCAAGATCAGCGGTGGTGTCTCCAACATTGCGTTCTCCTTCCGAGGCAATGAGCCCGTGCGGCGCGCCTTCCACTCGGCATTCCTGCACCATGCCTGCAAGGTGCGCTCGCAGCATTGCACGTACACGTTCAATGCCTGTTGTGCCTGCTGTAGCTGCCGCAGGCTTGAGTGCATGCCTGTACCTTCATGCCTCAGCAAGGGCCAGCAACGGTGCGCTCACTGCCATCAGGCGGGAATGGACATGGGCATCGTCAACGCGGCGCACTGCGTGGCAGATGTGTACGAGCAGATCGATAAGGAGCTGCTGCAGCACGTGGAGGATGTGCTGCTCAACCGCAGCGACGACGCCACGGAGAAGATGCTCGACTACGCCGCAACCCTGGTGCGCACTTGCAGATTGCAAAAGCCCCGCAGGCGTTTTGCTTGCAGCACCTGCGTCGGCAGGCTGCTGCAGCTGCACCTGAGCATTGCATCTGCTGATGCGCTGTCATTCATCAGCTGTGCACGATGTACTGTCAGGGCTGCATCAGGTGGCGCTGATGCCCAGCATCTGCTTTCAATGCCACTTCAGGACCCGAAGAGCCGGCCCACACAGCTGAAGAAGCTGAAGGAGGAGGTCAAGTACACCCCGCGCCTCAACCCGGTGCCGGATGATGTGGACACGCTGGCGGCTGGTGACAACTTGCCGCCTCTCCCTACATATAAGGTGCGCCTGTGCTGTGCCCTCTCGATGCTGACTGCTTGATTCAGGATATGTGGCAGTTTGAGGCGGTCAGTGCCGAAAATGGGCTGATGAACAGGACTGTATCAGGGCTGTGCCAATCTGATTTCATGTTTCGTCCTGTTTCTGAGCACAGAAGTGGGATGACCCGCTGCCCAAGTCCGAGGCCTTCGCACAGCTCGAGGAGCTTTTCGAGTCCCGCATTGCCTACATTGATGGCGCAATGGGCACATCCATCCAGAAGTATAAGTGCGTGCGCATGGATCGAGAACGAATACTCGTGATTTTTGAAGTGCTCAAGAGATTCAGGCGCAGAACGCCTTGCCTCATGACTGCAAGTTCTTGGGTGCTGCTCGTAGAAGTGGTGCAGAACTGGTCCTTCTTGATATAGGTTGGAAGAGGAGGACTACAGGGGAGAGCGGTATGCCAACCATCACAAGGAGCTGAAGGGCAACAACGATCTGCTGGTCATCACCAAGCCGGAGGTGCCCCAGCCTGGCCCACTGTTGCTCAGATGCCATGCAGTGTGCGGGCATCTCTGGTGTGCAGCATCTGCTCATGCGACTGTATGCTTGACAATCCTGCCATGTGTGTGCACAGGTGATCGAGGAGATCCACACAGCATTCCTGGATGCGGGCGCTGACATCCTGGAGACCAACACCTTCAATGGCACAACCATCAGCCAGGGCGATTATGACCTTGATAACGACGAAGAGGTGAGAGCATGCACAGGCAGTTGGCCAGCGCATGGGTGGTGCAGTCAACAGTCTGTTGCTGGGCCCTGGCCCACCCTCAAGCACTGTTGCATGAGGAGCGTGCCTGGTATGCAGGTGTACCTGATCAACAAAACAGCAGCTGAGCTGGCCAAGCGATGCACCAAGGCATACATGGAGGCGCACCCGGGCACAGTCAAATTTGTCTCCGGGGCCATTGGCCCAACCAGCAAGACGCTGTCGGTGTCGCCCAGCGTCGAGAACCCAGCTTTCCGTGGCTGCACCTACGACGAAATTGAGAAGGCATACTACGATCAGGCAGGAGCGCTGTACGATGGCGGTGTAGACCTGTTCCTGGTGGAGACCATCTTCGACACGCTCAATGCCAAGGCGGCCATCTATGCCCTAGAGCGCTTCTTCGAGGACAAGGGCCTGCGCATTCCCGTCTTCATCAGCGGCACCATCGTGGACAAGTCAGGGCGGACTCTCAGCGGCCAGACCAACGAGGCCTTCTGGCTGTCCATCCAGCAGGTGGGCTTGGCAGCTGGCGGGGTTGACATTTGCTTCACAGGCTTTTGGAACATATGTAGCGTGACACCAGAGGGCTGAAGCCTGCACCCACTCAATGTGCAGGCCAAGCCATTTGCTGTGGGGCTGAACTGTGCACTGGGCGCAGCGGACATGAAGCCATACATTGCCAACTTGTCAAAGTGCGCAGACTGCTATGTCTTTGCGTACCCCAATGCGGGGCTGCCCAATGCCATGGGCGGCTACGACCAGAAGGGCGACGAGATGGCCGCAGGTCAGTTGGTAGAGATCAGATTGCCGTGCTGCAAGGTGTTCGTCATGGCATCTGTAGTGTAGTGGTATGGTGTGATGATGCACTGTCTCGTTTGGTGATCCAGAGGTTAAGCCATTTGTGGATGAGGGTTTGGTGAATGCGCTGGGCGGCTGCTGCGGCTCTCGGCCCGAGCACATCGCCGCCATCGTTAAGATGGCCAGCTCGTGCGCTTCTCATCATTGTGCCTGACGTACTACCGGGCTGCTTACTGTGCCACATGCAGGAGAACACTGCAGCCACTCTGATGTTGTGTTGCTGCTGCACTGAACATGTTGGAGTGGCATGGGCTCTTCAGGGCTATCACATTTCATGTGAGAATAGTTTCTTATGCCCGCAGGTACCCGCCTCGCAAGAAGCATGGCATTGAGCCACACATGCGGCTCAGTGGCCTTGAGCCGATGATATATGTGCCGGACCCCAAGGCGCCGCGGTCCACCTTCCTGAATGTCGGCGAGCGCTGCAACGTGGCCGGCAGCATGCTGTACAAGAAGGCCATTGTGGATGGTGACTACGACAAAGCACACGCCATCGCGCTCAAGCAGGTAAGAGTGGGAAGTTTGCCCTTATGTTCAACAAGTATCCGGACCGTCATAGTGCTCAGCATGCCGTCCCACCTGCAAGGATCAGTTTGGGGAGTGAAAAGGCATGGAAAGCGACTCCATCGAGCAAGGTGCTGAGTCAGACGGTTGAAAGCGCAGGTGGAGCAGGGCGCACACATCCTGGACATCAACATGGACGATGGGCTCATCGACGGCATCCCAGCCATGACCAAGTTCATCAACCTGCTGGTGTCCGACCCGGAGGTGTCGCGCGTGCCCTTCATGATCGACAGCAGCAAGTTCGCCATCGTGGAGGCAGGGCTCAAGTGCTGCCAGGGCAAGGCGATCGTCAATTCCATCTCGATGAAGGAGGGCGAGGATGCTTTCAGGTGGGCCACGCACGAAAGCTGATTGCAGGTTGCCATTCATGGAGTTGCTGCAGTGCAGACATATGCGCGTAATACAGTCCCTGTGCGGCATCTGAGTGGCTCTTTGCTGATGCTCAGGCATCACGCCAAGATCGTGAAGCGACATGGCGCTGCTGTGGTGGTGATGGCCTTCGATGAGCAAGGCCAGGCGGCTGACTACGATGCAAAGGTTTGCTGACATACCTGCAGCAAGTACAGAAACAACACAAACCATCAGTTCCGTATGGCCTGTGTATAGTGCGGGTTGCCTGCACTGCTGATGCACAGCCAAGCGTGACATGTGACTCGTCTGCCGTCCGATGCTTCAGGTACGCATCTGTCAGCGGGCGTACCGCATTCTGGTCGAGGACATCGGCTTTGACCCAGAGGACATCATCTTCGACCCCAACATCCTGACCATCGGCACCGGGCTGGCTGAGCACAACAACTATGCCGTGGACTTCATCCGGTAAGCATGCTTTTCTTCGATGGCAGACGGTGGCGGTTGTGATCAGACTGCATGCCAGTCTGTGAGACTGTCTTCAAGCATGCTGCACAGCATAGCAGGTGGTTTTGACTGTCACATCGTGGTACCCAATCTGACGTGCTGGCTGCAGGGCGACACGGGAGCTGAAGCGCGTCTGCCCAGGATGCAAAATCAGCGGAGGCGTGTCCAACATTGCCTTTGGCTTCCGAGGGAACGATGCTGTGCGCCGCGGGTTCCACTCCGCCTTCCTGCACCATGCCTGCAAGGTGCCGCCCTTCCTACCACTTGCGTGCAGGCTCCCTTTGCATCTTGATGTCGATGTATTCTCAAGTGTCTGCCAGACATCTGCATGCCAGTTGCTTTGCGCATTGCAGTTGACGTGGTGTACAGAGTTGGGGACCGATGCTGCTCTTCTGTCGCAGGCGGGCATGGACATGGGCATCGTCAACGCGCAGCACTGCATCGCGGATGCGTACGAGAAGCTGGACAAGGAGCTGCTGGGCTTCATCGAGGACGTGCTGCTCAACCGCTGCGAGAACGCGACGGAGCGCATGATGGAGTATGCAGCGACCATCGACCCCAAGTCCAAGCCCACCGCCGTCCGCAAGCTGGGTGCGCTGCGTGCTGCTGCGCACCACAAGTGCATTGCTGCTTATGCACTCTTGTCATCATGACATACTTGTAACATAGTTGCAGTAGCCTCTCGTTGTCATGCCTTCAAGGTTGTCAGGGATGTGACCATTGACCCCATGAGCTTGTTGGTGCAGGCGATGAGGCAGGAGCAGAGAAGGGTGGGCCCAAGGCAGCGTCGTGGCGGGATGAGCCTGTAGAGAAGCGCTTGGCGCACGCCCTGGTCAAGGGTATCGACGAGTTTGCCGTCAGGGTGCGCAGTGGCTGTTCTTGCAGCAACGTGGGTTGGCATGACGCTGTCAGCAATCGTGCATAGGTCTTTTCGTCCTCACAATGTCTTGCGGTTTTATGGAAAACTGGCTTGCATATATGCAGGATACGGAGGAGGCACGGACATGCGGGCGGTATGAGGAGCCCCTGCGTGTGATTGAGGGCCCGCTGATGGATGGCATGAACATCGTGGGCGACCTGTTTGGCGCCGGCAAGATGTTCCTTCCCCAGGTGTGCGCCGGGAAATCAGCATTATCATCAAGATGTGGTATGATGTGCGAATAATGTACAGCATGCGAAGCTGCAGCCCAACCTGCTGCTGAGCATTGTTTTGTTCGTTCAGCAGCATCAGGGTCCTTCCAGTCTGAGAGGCCCTGCGATGCATCTGCAGGTCATCAAGAGTGCACGTGTCATGAAGAAGGCGGTGGGCCACCTGCTGCCTTACATTGAGGAGGCGAAGAACAATGCAGGCGGTGGAGGTGGCGATGACAATGCAGGTACTGTCAAGTTCTGCTGTTGTGTGCGTGCGCAGCAACTCTGTGAAGCAGTTGTGTGTCTAGTGTTGCAAACGACTGACCGTTGGCCTGCAGGCGTCATCATCATGGCGACTGTGAAGGGTGATGTGCACGACATCGGGAAGAACATTGTTGGCGTCGTCCTGGGCTGCAACAACTTCAAGGTACTCCCCTGTCACCTGCGCTCCCACGCCCCGCAACAGCCTTGTGCTGCCTTTTCTGGTCAGTGCACCTGCCACATCATTTTGCCCCGAGCATTGGTTCTTCATCACGCCCATGATGTGGTCGTTATGCAGGTCATTGATTTGGGAGTCATGACGCCTTGGGAAAAGATCCTGGACGCCGCTGTGGAGCACAAGGCGGACATCATCGGCCTGTCGGGCCTCATCACGCCCTCACTGGACGAGATGGTACGATCACGTTGTGCCTGCATGTCGACCGTCACTTGGCTCGAACCTGCTGTGTCCGGTCCTCCGCACCTTGAATTAGGAGCCATGGTGGCGGTTATCATGCCGGCAGGTGACAGTTGCCAAGCGCATGGAGGAGCGGGGTCTGAAGCTGCCGCTGCTGATTGGCGGCGCCACCACCTCCAAGATGCACACCGCTGTCAAGATCGTCACCCAGTACTCAGGTGCCGTCAGCATGCTAAAAGCAAACATCGGAACGATCTAGATGCCAGGCAACAGGGTAGACACCGACATGCGTCACTGGCTGCAATGGCAAGTCGGGTATCGCAGCGTGTCAACACGACATGTGCTGTGCATGGTCTGCCCGCTTCTGATGGGTATCTGGACAATTGTCATGGGTTCGCATTGTCGTCACTGCGCAGGCCCTGTGGTGCACGTGCTGGATGCGAGCCGTGGCGTGCCGGTGGCGCAGACGCTGCTGGACAAGACGCGCACCGTCGGCTTCGTGGAGGTGCTGCACCCGCACATGGCACATGCTGCAGGGCGGGCCGAGCCTGTGAAGACCACCTGCGCTGGGCACAGCAGCCTTTGGAGTCAGGCCACTGACGACCTCTTGCTCCCTTCACCCTGAACAGGATGTGAAGGAGGAGTATGCGGAGATGCGGGAGGAGTTCCTCGCTGGCCTGGAGGACCGCCGGTACCTGCCCATCGCTGAGGCCCGCGCCAAACGCCTGCAGGTGGTCACACCCTCGTGCTATATGACAGGCCCCCACCCAAATGAGATTCCAACAGATTGTGAGAGGGTCAAGTCGGCTGCTGCTGAGCTGCGCAAGCTCAGATATTACACAGGAGCTTCTTGTGTGCTGGCAAAGGTGCTTTCAGCACCTCAGTATGTGTGCTGATAAGAAAGTTGCATGGGATGGACAGCGGCGTGGCTGCTGATGCTGACAGATGGTCATCCGACTTCACCATTGCTTGTGGGAGGTAATCATGCCCTTCCTTGCTACACAGGTGGACTGGGCTGCGCCTGAGAACCAGCCGCACAAGCCGCAGCTCATTGGCACAAAGGTGTACGACAACTTCCCCCTCGAGGATGTGCTGGAGTACATCGACTGGAACCCTTTCTTCCAGGTGAGATGGCGATGAGAAGCGGACCCCACCATGCATGTGACTCTGTGTGCAAGATATTGCGCTTGCTGCACATCCTGAAGCAATGCTGCACGATGCACACGGCTGACGCCTGATGCAAACATCCACCAGCAGCCATTGAATCAGCCCCAGCACGTCAACTGCCCGTATCACCGCAGACGTGGCAGCTGCGGGGGCGGTACCCCAACCGCGGCTACCCCAAGATCTTCAAGGACGAGACGGTCGGCGAGGAGGCCAGGAAGCTGTACGACGAGGCCCAGATCATGCTGAAGGTGCCCCAGCATTGCCGGTGCATGTCAGCTTGCTGTCACTGCTGCTGACCATGTCGTTTGTGACAATAATGCGAAGCATCATGGGCAGACTGCTGCGGTGGTTGGTGACATGGCACATGACTCCGGCATGCAGGAGATCGTGGCCTCCAAGTTGCTGCAGCTGAAGGCGGTTGTGGGCATCTGGCCTGCGTCCGCTGTGGGCGATGACATCCAGGTGAATTTGGTGCTGTTCTCTGCCATGCGCCCGTTCCTGTGATGCCCTGCAGGACCGCTGGGACTATAGTAAGGCAGGTCGTCTTTTCGTCAATGTCGATGGCACCGATGCATCACCTGCGTCAGTTGACATCCTGCCCAAGCACCTGCAGCTGGTTCTCAACCGCCGGCTTGCATCCGCTGCAGCTGTTCGAGGACGAGAGCCGTGGCGAGGTGCTGGCCACCTTCCACGGGCTACGGCAGCAGGCAGAGAAGGACAACAAGGAGCCGTACGCCTGCCTGTCCGACTTCATCGCGCCCAAGGTGCGCCCGGGGGCCTTGCCTGCCATCCTGCCTGGCATCATGCGTTTGGTACCACCTCGGAACTGGCAGCTTCTTGAGCTCCAGCGCAGCATCAGCTGCATGCCTGATAAGAGCTGTGTGGGCTTGCATACCTGGACTTGTTGAAACAGTTGTAGGCTTTGTTCGAGTCCCCACGCATGATGACTATGTGCGCCCAGGAGACTGGCGTGAGCGACTACCTGGGGCTTTTTGCCAATGCCGCCTTCGGCCTGGAGCCCATTGTGCAGAAATACAAGGCAGCCGGCGACGACTACTCCTACATCATGGCCGAAGCACTGGCGGACAGGTGCCCCTTCAACCACTGGTCCAGCTGCGCCATCCGGCACCAACTGTTGGACGGTCTGGCACATGCCCGTTCGCTGTGTGTATGCTGACTTTTTCACTACAAACTCACGCTTCCACCCCTGCTGCGTATCGACGTGGGCGTGCACGTCACCCGACATTGTCGTGCACGACGCAGGCTGGCAGAGGCGTTTGCAGAGAAGCTGCATGAGCTGGTGCGCAAGGAGCTGTGGGGCTACGCACCGCAGGAGGCGCTGTCGGGAGAGGACCTGCTGAAGGTCAAGTACCAGGTGCGCAACCTGGTGCTGGTGGCAGCACTGCCGCAGCTTGATGGCTGCAAATCTGACCAGCAGCACGGCTCGTCAGTTGTTCGTCAGTGGTTCGTCGGAAGCTGTCATCGAGGCGCTGCGTGACAAGCTGACAGAACTAATGACGGCCAGCTTGGCAGCCCTTGAACTGGTGTCCCCATGACCTGGTTGGGCATGGCCTAGGGATGCAGACGGACAGAGTGGCCGCAGCGCCTGCTGTGTACTAGTGAGCGAGACCAGCTCACAGTGCTGTCATTGATGCAGGGCATCCGGCCGGCGCCCGGCTACCCGTCGCAGCCGGACCACCAGGAGAAGGCCACCATGTGGCAGCTGCTCAAGGCGGACGAGGCCATCGGCATGGAGGTAGCTGTACTCCCTGTGCTGTCCAACTGGTAGCCTGCTGCACATTCGCGCGTCTGTCACCCATCTGTATATACCAGCAAAGCACCGGTATGCCCCTGGTCCACTGCCCGTCCACCTTGCTGGCACCGTTTCGCTGAGCACCCTGTGTTGCGTGCAGCTCACGGAGTCGTTTGCCATGACGCCAGCAGCCGCTGTCAGCGGCCTGTACTTTGCAGGCGCCGCCAGCCACTACTTTGCCGTCGGCCGCATCACGGCAGACCAGGTGACATGCAAGGGCTTTCTAGAGCCGAGCTGAGCTACATAAAGCCTCCTCATGTAGGTGTTGGATGTCTGCACAGCCTGGCTGTCTGTACTGTGTCAGGCCCTCCTGAGTACCATGGTACCTGCTAGGAACAGACACATATCTGGGCTGCAGGTGGAGGACTACTCAAAGCGTCTTGGGCAGGACCTCGAAACCACGACCAAGTGGCTCAGCCCGATGCTCAACTACGAGCCTTGACACAGGTCTGGCAGATTGGCAGATTGGCCGCAGCGGCAGAAGTGCAGCAACGCAACTGCACATTGCAAGGCATGGCGTGATGTAGCACTCGGGGAAGGGCACCCGCAAGCTGCTGTTGCTGAGTGGCGTGCTTGCAGGTGAGCAGCAGACGCCTTGCAGCTGCATGTCGTGCGGAAGTTCAGTGTTCATGCATTTCATGTCGGTTTGACATGTGTCTTCCTCGAGGTTGGTAGCAAGAAGAAACCATGCACACTGATTAGTCAGACTTGAGAACCCTTGAAATCATATTGTAAACCATCTGCATCACAACCTGGACCTGTGTCTGTGCGGCTCGCCTGCTGAAGCAGGCAGCGCTGTTATGTGATCCTCGTGCAGCTTTAATGTATGATCACAACTGCAAGCCGACTCTGACTCTCGGCTCCGGTCAGGCAGCTTCACGCCACAATCGCGGATTGCCTCTGCCAGTGCCTCCACGTCCTCTGTTGAGTGCGCCGCTGACAGACTGATGCGCAGCCTGCACGAGGAAAGACGTCTGTATCCATCCACATCCAGGATACAGCATTGCCTGTATGATGTGCAAGTAACATTAGCAAAACAAACAGCAGCCGACGCTGCACTGCGCAAGCTACATGTTCCAAGTGTCCGTGATCATAGTCAAGTGTGCGGTGCCAATGATGTGTACCTTGAGGATCCAGACGGCACTGTTGGAGGGCGAATGGCGGGCACATAGAACCCTGCTTGCAGCAGCCGCGATGCAGCCGCCAGCGCAGCAGCCTCGCTGCCCACTGCATGCCCATGACCTCCACCATCAAGGGACCAACCCCAGCGCAATGATGCAGAATTACATGATAGTACTTCGAAGTACAGCAACTAAGCCCGCACCTATCAGTGGCACAATAGGGGAGTGGGCTGCCACGCCCAGCCGCTGGCCCAGCAGCTTCCAGAGGCGTTCCAGGTGCTCCTGCCGCCATGGCTCCTGCAGCAAGCCAGCACCGGCTTGCTCGATTGCTCATGAGCTTCTGATGTTCATGACCTCCAAGCTAGCCTTGTGCTGGGCCATCCCTGCCAACTGGAGCCGGGCCAGCACTGTATCTCTGAATGCAGCCTAGCCGCAAGCTGCAGGGGCAAGCCAAGCATGTCTGGGTGAGTGATTGGGACGATGGAAACGGCACCTGCTGCGCGACGCGGAGCGCCGCGTGTGCGGCCGCCACCACCGGCAGTGGCAGCGCTGTGGAGAACATGTATGTGCGCGCTGCCGACAGCAGCAGCCCCTGCACGCAGTAGTACATATAGTTTGACATATCTGTAATGCTGTTGCAAACCTGCCACATCGTTTCGAAAGCTGCCAACATTATAACATGAGGTCACATGTCGCATTGGTTGCCAGATGTGCACCTTGACTTGGGCATCACACGCGACAAAGCCGCCGTGCGCCCCAAAGCCCTTGCTGAGCGTGCCGACGATGATGTCCACCTGGTCCGTGAGCCCTGCTGCGCCTGCCGCGCCGCTGCCACTGCAGCGACATCAGTCATCTGACCACACAACGACCCAGGGAGGGCATGCGTCTCACTCTAGAGCAGCAGACGTCGCAGCGCAATGCCCAAAAGGGTGCACAGCAATGAGGCGGCAGGGCGAAGTGGCTGTCTTACCTGGGGCCTACGACCAGGGAGGCGTGCGCGTCATCAATGACGAGCAGGAAGCCGTGGCGGCGCCGCAGGTCTGCCAGGCCCCGCAGATCGGCCCAGTCGCCGTCCATGCTGAACAGGCTGTCTGTGACGACCAGCTTGCGCTCCCCTGCAGCCAGTTGTCACAAATGCACACCATTACCTCCTGATGACGGGTTAAAGAATAGATGTCGATGATGCTCTTGCATTGGCATGGTGCCCAGACATAGGTTCAGGTGGCCAGATCAGGAGCCAGCGATGACTCGCCTTGCGGCACATTGAGCAGCAGCTGCTCCAGGTGCTGCATGTCACTGTGGCGGTACACGTGCAGGCGGGCGCCCTGCCGCACCGCCAGCCGCACGCCGTCAATGATGGACGCGTGGTTCAGCGCGTCTGAGAAGATGTGGCAGCCGCCGCCCCCCGCCAGGGCCGAGATTGTGCCCGCGTTGGCCGCGAAGCCCGTCGGAAAGAGCAGAGCAGCCTCCTTGCCTGCAGACGGCATGCCGGCAACAGAACATCACATAGGCCATGCACCCAGCATGATGCGCTGTCAGACAGCTTGCAGGTGTGGGGGGCGTCATGGCCAAGCAGCATCTCAGGTGCGGCACGGCAGCAGAGTGTAGGTGCACGCTGCCAGCAGGCGCACCTTTCAGACGTGCCAGTGCCGCCTCCAGCGCAGCGTGCTGCTGGGTGTAGCCACCCACGAGGGCTGAGGAGCGCGGCCCTGCATTGCGAGGCACCACTTTCAGGTGCACGTCTCCTGATTGCCTGCTCAGACATACAGTGGCGGCACCATTGGTCACCAAGCACAGGCAGTGTGCCACCTGAGCCGTGCGCCATGGCGGCATCTGCGCCCGCCTGCCGCACGCGCACGTGCATCGAAAGGCCCAGATAGTCGTTGGTCGCAAACATCCGCAGGCTGTGCAGCTGCTGGTCTGCCGGCAGCGACACCCCAGGCGCTGAGCCATGGTCCGACAACCAGGCTTGCAACACCGCACCATCGACCGTGACCTGTATAGCAGTAATTCTCAGAGGGACATCACATACAATGCGAGTGTTTGGCCATCGATCGGCACGTCGCCGCATGACACTCAACGCCAAATTGCCCACTGCACCATACGGTAGCGGGCCTAATCGATGTGGGGCCAAGCACGAATGCAGCTGTGACCCGCGGTTGAGCGAGGCTCGCCTGCATGGGGTCAAGCGAGGGTTGCAGCGGGTGCAGCCGGCGCAGCAGCGCAGCAGCCTGCAGCCGCTGCAATGAGCCGTCCACGTATTCGTTCCATGCAGCAGGCATGGCGCTGCGACGGCCCGACATGGTCGTGCCTTGCTGATAGGCAAGGATATAATACGGAACAGAAGCCTGGCGCAACCTCCTGATTCGATCACTCTTCCGCAGTGGCGCTCATGTCTGTCTCCTCACACAATGGAACCATCAACACTGCGGCCAGCGGTCGCTGACAAGCAGCACACGGTTGAACATCTCCACAGTGTGGTCAACGTGAGCTGAGACTGCGGGCTGGTAAATCGCAAATCTGGTCAGGCGCAGGAGGTGCAGCCCATTAGTCATGAGCCTCCTGTCTCATCATCTTCACTGCATCTGACAATCGTGCCGCACGATCAAGGCGTCGATGTCAGTGAGGTAAGAACCGTCAGCTTTTGTTTGCATTTGCCGACTGTCACAGCTGCATCTGCACCGCGATCAAGCAGATGGCTTAGTGCTCATGCGCACCGGCATGCCAAGGATCACCACGTGCAGCCAGGATGTTAGGCTCAGCTGCAGCTCGCGCAGCCTTAAAAGCTTGTGCCAGGAGGTCATGCCGCACGGATGTTGATGGGGAGTTGGTGCGGCTGATCAGCACTGGATGCGGCGTGCAGCAAAGGGGTGTGCTGCACGATGCGCATGGTCCGCATGATCCACACGACCCGCTGAACACGACGATCAGCCTAGCCAGCCCAGTCTTCGGCGTGTGGGGCGCCAATACCGGAGTGGGCAAGACATTGATCAGCGCTGGACTGGCCAGCGCCTTCCTACAGCAGCAGGTGGTTGTGACATGCGCCATCCGCCTCGCTTGCAGGCATGTGTGCACCTTGCGACCCTTCGTTGATAACCAGTACATGCAGTGGCGACTTGAATCTCCGTGCAGGCCAACGTGCTGTTCCTGAAGCCAGTGCAGACCGGCTTTCCAGACGACTGCGACTCGCGCCTGGTTGTGAGTGCACATGCAGCGTTCTTGCCGGCAGCTGCCCTGATCAACACACTATCAAGCACGATGACACCTGCACAGTCGCACTGAATGCTCAGTGGTGAGGGGATGGTGTGTGCCGGCGGTAGGCGGCGGTGCTTGGCATCGCGCCGACATATGGCCCGCATGCGGCACGGTTGGCGCCCATCGATGCCCGCGGACGCACCCTACCGGGTGGCTACACTCCCGACAGTGACACGGAAGCAGATGAAGCACGGTGAGCGAGAAAGGTGACTGCCTCCTGTGCATCGGCTGCAATGTGCAGTGCACCAATCAGATGCTGGGCAACACAACACATTCATCTCTGCTGTCCACAGGAGCAGCCTCAGCAGCCCCTCAGCGCACGCGCACACGACGTTTGCATGGCGAGACCCCGTCAGCCCGCACATTGCGGTCGCCACTGAAGGCGAGCTGCTGTCAGCAGCTGCTGTCATGCACCTGCAACACACTAGGCGGGGTGCTGTCATGTGCTTTGAAGAACAAACTCGACTGCCGGACACCGCCTGCCGTGATTCCCTGTGTCGAGGTGGTTTTCGGAATAATACAGGTCGCAGCGTCAGCGACAGCGCGGTGCAGGCGGCGGTGGCTTGGAAGCTGGCGCAGTTCCACAGCAAGCTGCTGCAGGTGACGGAGACCGCAAGTGTAGCATGCGAATGTCTCGAGCATGTAGTTGTGTGTGTAGTCATTTACGCGTTTAGTATGGGTTCATCCGCTGTGTCCCCCGTCTGCTCAGCTATCTGCACGTGACTGCAGGGTGCAGCAGCGGCGGCACTTGTCGAGACAGCCGGCGGCGTGGCGAGTCCCGGGCCGTCAGGCAGCCTGCAGGTGCACTTGGGAGCACTGAACTACATGTGATGTGACCCTTGTCTGCAGATGTCCGCGTTTGCAGTGATGCCGTCGCTTGCGACAGGGTGTGACAGGGTGCTGGCCATGTGCAGTGTGACATACTGCGGCCGGGGCGGCTGCCGGCTGTGCTTGTGGGGGACGGGCGCCTGGGGGGCATCTCCGCGACCCTCGCAGCGTTCGAGGTGACGGCCCCTGATGACTGGCTGTGGTCTGGTGCGGGTCGCCATGTCACTGCGCAGGCACACTGGGGGCCTGTGAGGCTGCAGCTGTTGAAATCTCTGTGTGCAGGTGCTGCGTGCGCGGGGGTATGATGTGGCGGCGGTGGCGCTGATGGACAGCAGCGGCGGCAATGCCGCCGCCCTACGGCAGCACCTGGGGTGCGGATTAGACCCCTTTCAATTTCTGCTTCCATTTTGTTTTTTTGGTGCCTGGCAGGCTGTGTGGTGCAAGGTGTCCTATGCCATACAACATGCATCGGCATCGCTGTCATGCAGGCCTGGCACTGCAGTCTGGCAGCTGCCGATGTGCCGGCCGCCGCAGCCGGCAGCACAGCGAGCCGCCAGCGGCAGCGGCCCTGCCAGCAGTCCAGACCCCGAGCTGCGCGCCTGGCTGCGGGAGTCCGAAGCGCAGCTCACCAGCATGGCCGTGCAGCTGCGCGGCTGGCACGAGGCTCGCGTGGCACAGCTCCAGACGGCGGCGGCCGCTGCACGGGCCACCCTGTGGTGGCCGTTCACACAGCACACCTCGGTGCGATGCTCTGCCTATGGGTCTCCGATGTCAGACGCTGCCGCTAGATCGGACTCTGCAGAGCGTGGAATGGTCACATATGCGTCACAGGGTGCTGTACGCCAACAACGGCATAACATCTGGCATGTATGCTGTCTGTCAGCTGCACACCTGCCGGGTTTTGCAGGTGGCTGAGGACAAGGACGTAATGGTCATTGACTCGCGCAGTGGCGAGGACTTTGCAGCCTTTTCGCCAGGCAGCGCAGATGGCAGCGGCCCGGCCATCGCCCCCCGCTTTGACGCCTGCGCCAGCTGGTGGACCCAGGTGAGCAGCATACATGTGCCCCTCTACCTGTGTATGACCATGAAACTGACAAGCGCCCACATGATTGCCAATTCCTCGCCTGCAGTGCAGCAGGCCAACGAGTCTGATGCTTGACAACGGCATTTACTACACAAACCATGCTGCTGTGCTTGCTCCCACCTTCCAGCGGTGTGGCGGCACAGGGCAACGCCGCGGAGGCGCACCCGGCACTGGTGGCCGCCATCGCGCACGCGGCGGGGCGCTACGGGCACGTCATGTTCCCCGAGAACGCGCACCAGCCGGCGCTGGACGTCGCGACCCGGCTGCTGGGCAGCGTGGGGCGCGGCTGGGCGGCCCGCGCCTTCTTCTCGGATGATGGGTGGGGCTGCTTGCTGGCCCGCCCTGGTGTGGATGGTGTGAATGCCTCGGATGCAGTCCTGTGACCACACGGCCAATCTGACCACCGGAGGGCAGGAGTTGTCTGCAGATATGTGGACTGTTGGTGGTTATTGTGTAAGCCACACTGCTGCACTTCATCTCTGAGGCGACATCGTAGCTGAAGGCTGAACTTAGCGCCAGCAATCAAGCAGTCTTCCAGAAAAGGCCGTGCATGAACAGTGCTTCTTTGGACAGGTCGACGGCGGTTGAGGTGGCCCTCAAGATGGCGTTCCGCAAGTTTGCGGTCGACCACCGCCTGGATGACGAGCAGACAGCACAGCTCCGGGTGCTGGGCCTCGACAACGCATACCACGGCGACACGCTGGGCGCCATGAACGCAGTGCCAGGCTCCAGCTTCAACGGACCTCGGCAGATGCCCTGGTGAGCTGCATGTGCTAGTCCACGTGGCGATGCCTTGCCGCACCAGCAAGGTGCCAATAGCGAGGATCTGTGCCGCTTTTCTAAAGCTGCAGCCAATGGCAGCTGATGCCCTACCTGGTGACGCCATGGGCCGCACACCATCTGTGGTGCATCCACTGGCGGCAGCTGCTCATGCAGCCATGTCTGACCGCAGGTACGAGGCCAAGGGCCTGTTCCTGGAGCCGCCGTCCGTCGGCATGTCGAAGGGCGCGTGGAACATCAAGCTGCCCGCCGCCCTGGACGGCATGGTCGGTCCGCTGGACGTGCAGTTTCCAACACGGGACGCCGTGTTTGCAGCCTCCAGGTGCTCGCATCAAAAAAAGCATGGCAGCGTAGTCAGGCCAGTGGTTCTGGCAAGCAGTGCATGGGGCTCAAAATCTCACATCACGACGCTGTCACCGCGCCGCTGTGGCACGGCAGCCGCGGCCCAGACGTCGCACCACCGCGCACCTGCTGGCATACAGCAGATGATTGCCAGCCCAGGACGCGCCAGTCAGCGAGTCCTGCCGCCCACCGCAGGGACGGCAGCGAGCTGGCGGAGGCGTATGCGCGGTGGGTCGGGCGGCAGCTGGACTCCGGCGCTGGGCGGCATGTGGGCGCCGCGATCATGGAGCCCGTGCTGCAGGGGTCCGGCGGCATGGTGCTGGTGGACCCGGCCTTCCAGCGGGCGGTTGTGCGTGAGGCGCGCGCCCGCGGCATCCCCGTCATCTACGATGAGGCAAGGCCCCAGCCAGCTGTCGCTCAGGACCGGCTCAGCGTTGCAGCGTGTTGACCACAAACTTTCATCTTCGGTTCAACCTGTTCCAATTGAATAAAATCATGCTGACGCAGTGTGCTGTACTCGAGCTTGGCAAGAGTTGTGGGTGCAGGTGTTTTCTGGGCTGTGGCGGCTGGGCGCAGTATCAGCAACGCAGCTGCTGGGTGCCACTCCCGACATCGGCTGCTATGGCAAGCTGCTCACAGGTCAGCACATGTATACCAGCCTCCTGCAACACACAGGCGGTGAATGCGCACCTGCTGCCAGAAAAGCAAAAGGCTCAGGCAACAACCATGGTGTGCGGCCTGCAAGTGCAGGGGGCCTGCTGCCGCTGGCGGTGACGCTGGCGTCGGGGGATGTGTTCGCGGCCTTCGAGGGCCCGGCGAAGACGGACGCTCTGCTGCACGGGCACTCGTACACGGCGCACCCCATCGGCTGCGCGGCGGCCGTGGCGGCGCTGGACCTGTACGCCGACCCGCTGCGCAACCCGCGGCAGTGCCGCCCGCCCGGCTGGCGCCAGGTGCGGCACTGTCCGCGCACGCTGTGGCGTACCAGTGTGTGGTCAACCAGGCATGCTGCATCGCTCGTTGCCCACTGTTTCTGCCTCCGGTTCTTGGTGCCATCTGGCTGATACAGCCACGCTGTCATACCGCAATGCTGAGCGTGGTGAACGACTTGTGGTGGCAGTGTGCAATACACTGTCCACAGCATGATCGCATACCATCGGCTGGATTCACACCTGCTAACGCATGGCAAGACGAGCCAGTTTGCAGCGAGTCTCACCACCTTGCCTGCAGGACAGCAGCAGCAGCAGCAGCGCAGCAGCGGGTGAACAGGCAAGCTGCTGCGACCCCGCTGCGCCGTGCGCGGAGCCGTGCGGGCGCTTGACAGAGTTCTGGGACCCGCAGCTGCTGCTGGAGTTGTCGCACCACCCCGCCGTCGAACGCTGCCATGCGCTGGGTGAGCTTGCCCTGCACGTGCATGTGTCGAGGGGCACCGCACAAAATTTTATTGCATGAGGGTTGCGGACGACCTCGCCTTTCCAAGGAGCCGCAGTGTGATGGACGGTCAACTGGGGCCTTCCAGCCGTATCAAGTGCAGTTCGCTGTGCGGCAGGCACGGTGCTGGCAGCGGAGATCCGGGCGGCGGATGCCTCCCTGGGGTACCAGTCTGGAGCCGCTCGCGAGGTGGTGAAGCGCATGGCGCCACACGGTGAGCTCTGCCTAAGCTTTGATCTGTCGCAGCCTGTAACGTTGCGCTTCTACCATGGCTACATTCTCGTCAGCATACAGCTGCCGTTTCGCCATCGACAGGCCACGCACTGGTTGTGTTTTGCTGAAGCAGTGTTCCACATGTCTTAGGCGTCTATGCGCGGCCGCTGGGGAATGTTGTGTACCTCATGGCAACGCCCACTACTGCAAGGTCGCGATGTGACCGGCTGCTCAGAACACTGATGACCTCGTTGTGACGTCTGTGCTTGCGACTCAGCTCAATTTTGTCAGACTTCGGACGTTCAGGTTGAGTAAACCGTGTGCAGACACAGCAGAATCTGAGCCCCTGATCAGCTATTGAGGAACAAACATATCTATCTACACTAATAACTGCTGTTCTGAGCCCCCGCCAACTTTCTCACTCTCACTCTTGCGCTCGCACACAGTGCATTAAGGGTGTCAAGCGAATAAGTACTTCAGCCTGCATCACAATGCTTCGGACTTCAAAGCCCGTCCTCTGTAGTCCCGAATGTCGGAATGTACATACAGCGGATGCTGGGTCCCACACCTGCGTGAGACGAGGTTCAGCATTGGGGTAGCTGCTTCTTTGCCACCCGGATCCAAAAACAGCACTGCCCTGGGGATGCGCACACGAAACCTGAGAACCAAGGTGCGCACCATCGATCCCAATGCGTGAAGTACAGCGAGAAGTGCCGCGTCGGGAAGCGGTGGTGCCTGCAATAGCAACAGGCGTCCTTGGCGACACACATATGAAGTGAGCGCAAAGCCAAGTGCTCATCCAGGACGTATGGCCCCCTCTGTGTAGCATCCACGTGATGACCTAATGCCTGCTGGCGCACATGTCATGGTGCTTCACTGTATTGAGGCCTGGCGCCGGAGCGCCCGCTGAAAAAATGGCCCACATCAGAGCTTCTACACTGGGGACCAGCGGCGCCATCTCGTAACCCGCGTGCCCACCTGCAGTGCACAGAGCACGACGGCACACAGTCAGATATTACATAATCGCTTTTGACTGTTTTCCTGGATGAACACACTAAACATCGTATTGCATGCCACGGGTGCGCAATGGGCTGCAAATGGCAAGCACACCCAGGTGTATGAGCGTGGTGAACAGGTGGTAGGCACGGTGCAACGCCGCGTGTATGGGGAACAGGAAGATGACGATGATCTCGTTGGCGAAAACCAGCGCTGCCTCTGCTGCGTGAAAACTGTACCCCGCAAATGCTGTCGGCACAGTGGACCTGATATGAAGCAGATGCACGGCGCTGCTTAGGCTTAGCAAAGTGCTGCATGCAGGGCCACATACTGCAGGCATGCTACATGTGATGCTGCACCACAGGTGAGTGAAGTATCCACTGTCTTTAGTGCAGCATTTGCTCTACTCTCACGCTGCACACTGCTTTGGCGTATGCCAGCTCGACAAGATCAAGTGGGCCTCGGTGCAAACCTGTGGTGCAGGTGGTGCACATGACGGTACAGCGGCTTCCAATGAAGCAGCCGGTGCGTCCAGTAGAACCAGGCGTCGTGGAGGTAGTCCAACGCTACCACCGTCAACAGCATGTATGCGCCCTGCAAGGCCACATGAGGGCATTGGCCATGCTTGACGCCAAGCAATAGTGTGGACAAATATGAGGCCATAGCACATTGCAGCCAGTGATGTGCATGGTGCAGCTCACCTGCTGCCATGTCTGCGGCCAACCGCTGTATAGCTTGCCGATGCCAGCAGCGTGCAGCCGTTCAACAATCGTCAACACTGCTGCCTTCACCACAATGGCGCCTGCATCATGGCAGTGAAACAGGCATACTCACGCACTTGCCATCTTTCCTGCCGGCACCTGAGCCTGCTATTCGGAGTACGCAAAGGAGCGTTTGAACTGCGCAGCATCAGTGTTGTATGCAAAGGGATGGCAATCAGCTCTGGAGCACATGAGGGCACAGCCGGCCATCGCATGGCATGTTGACAGCCCTGTGTGACTTGCCTGGGCTTCTGAGGAGCTCTTCTGTGACCTGCCCTGGCCGCCGGGTGCCGACCTGGATGCTGTGCACCGGATACAGCTGCGGCACGATGTAGTGCAGCAAGAAAGCGCCGATGTAGTACACCAGCGACACCTGCATGACCAAACGACGTTTCATCTTAGCAGCTGATTGTAGAGATTGCGTGGACTACCAGGACGCTGCGTACCGTCACTGCAGCTACACGCTGTACAGTGATCTCGCCTGCAGCAGCGCTGTGACGAACCCGCCGCCATACAATGGCAGCGGTGACATTCGAGGTGCATCACTGACGCTGCCGAGATGCAGGACATTGGTCACGGCTCGCAGCGCCGCTTCTGCAGCTTCTGCTGGTGTTTGCATATCTGCAGCTACTCCTCGCTGTCGCACTATACTCTCTCACTACATGGCATGGGCGGCTGCAGGCGGAGGCGCTTGACACTGCTCAAGCCCAGCACTGCTGCGGGCGGTCCAGGTCTGACTCAGTGCGTGAGCATGCCCTGACCATATCTAGCAGGTGATGTCTGCTGTGCCCGCGCGCATGAGGTCTATCCCGGACGCTAGCAATCTACACACATGCTTAGTCAAGATGGCCTGATGATGCACAGCCGTGGGGTGATGTACGCGTTGGTTGGTGATATCAAGGTGCTTACAAGGTTATGTTTCCGCTTGCGCGATCACGTTGTGGTTGGCGAACGCGTCTGCGGGCAAGGAGGCGAGCGGTCCTTGCTGCCGACATCTCAATCTGGATCATTTGTCAGTTTTGTCCTCGGCCGTCGGACGCGGATCTCTGTGTATTTCAGGGCCACTGGGCTACGTGGACTGGACAGGCGCAGCGCTCCCTTGACTCGGTCCACAGGGCTGTGGCTGATAGTCTGCAGGCGATCTGGTCAGACATTCAGTCAACAATGGCGCTGGCAGCGTCGCTGGGGCATCTAGTGCGACGCGGCGCCACCCAGCTCAGCCTCAGCGTACCTGCGCTCGCCGTCGGCGCCCAGCGTGCCGGAGTGTCCACCAGCAGCGCAGCAAGGCAGGCGGCTCTGCCGGCGCCCGTTGAGGAGCCAGCGCCACAACAGCCATCAGCTGCACCCCACAAACCCGACTGGAAGCAGGGCCTGGGTGCAGTGCGGACCAATTGGACGTGAGTCGGGTGGATCGTGTAGGATTTGGAGATGTTACATGGTCTCTGTTCCCACACCTACGCATGAGCGGGAGATCATTTGTGACCCTGACTCCTGCACATAATGAGACGACGATCGGGATCATTATGGCGCGCGCAGGCGTCAAGAGATCGCGGCCATCCATGATGCGCCATTGCTAGACCTCGTATTTCATGCAGCCGCAGTGCACCGCCAGCACAACGACCCCAGCATGGTGCGATCCATCGCACACAGGAAGCAGTTATGCTCACCGAATTGCTTTAATTGTCAAGAATGTCACCGAGCTGTTTTGGCAACGCGCTGCAACAGGTGCAACGCTGCACGCTGCTCAGCATCAAGACGGGCGGCTGCCCGGAGACGTGCACGTACTGCTCGCAGTCGTCCTCCTGGAGCAAGAGCACCGGCATGAAGGCCGAAAAGCTCATGGACTTGGAGGTGTACCAGGTGACATCAAAACTGTCGAGGGCAGCCAAGTGATCCTGGTCAGATCAAAGCAGGCTGCCCAGGCGCCTGCCGCAGGGCCGGTGCTGATGGTGTACCCATGTTGGCCGTCGCTGACAAGCCAGCACGGTCGCGCAGGCAGCGCTGCGGGCCAAGGCGTCGGGCAGCACGCGCTTCTGCATGGGCGCCGCTTGGCGGGGCCCCACGCAGGTCGGCGCCCGCCAGTGGCAGCGCGTGCTGGACATGGTCACCCGCATCCGCGGCCTCGACATGGAGGTGCCCGCCACGCACACGTCACCGTTGTTGCAGATGATTGCTGCTGCTGCAACAGATGACCGTGTGGTGCAAGTGCACGATGCAGTTGGGAGGTTCACCGTACAAACTATGCGCCGGCAATTGTGCACATGGACCGCGGCCAATAGGCTGTGCATCACTCCGGCGCTGCGCGCGCTGCAGGTGTGCACCACGCTGGGCATGCTGACGCCGGAGCAGGCGCTGGAGCTGCGGGCGGCGGGGCTGTCGGCATACAACCACAACCTGGACACCAGCCCCGAGTTCTACAGCAAAATCACCTCCAGCCGCAAATACGAGGTGAGCCCAAAGTGCCAAGTGGGCATCCTACCTTCCTCAAGGCATATGCTCGCCCTTGCGGAAGTCGCCAGTAGGGATGCGCTGCAAAGCGACCTCCACATGGCTGGTGACACTGGGGTGAGGTCGATTGTCACCTGTTCATGCAGGACCGGCTGGCGACGCTGAAGGCGGTGCGCGAGGCGGGCGTGAGCGTGTGCGCGGGCGGCATCATCGGGTTGGGTGAGGGCGAGAAGGATCGCGTGGGGCTCATCCACCAGGTGCTTTCTCAAGAAAAGTTTGTGAGCAGGTCAGCAGGGGGCAGAGCCCTCAAGACAGCCACTGCGGGGGCGCCGCATACATGCAGCTGGTGTACCTGCAATGTTCGAGCCTGTTCAAAAACATAGAAAAGGCAGTGCTGCAACTTCGGCATTCGTGTGGTGCAGCTGGCAACGCTGCCGGAGCACCCGGAGAGCGTGCCCATCAATGCGCTGGTTGCCGTCGCCGGCACACCTCTCGAGGTTCGTCCCATGCTGGTTCGTGTGGGACTGACCACAACGTGATACACAGCTCACAGTTGACTCGCACTTGACATGGCACCTGCAGTAAGTCACGGGATTCTGGTGTGATCAACCAGGGCCAGCAGCCGGTCAGCGGGCTGGAGCTGGCGCGCGTGATCGCGACGGCGCGCATCACCATGCCGCGCTCCGTCGTGCGGCTGTCGGCGGGCCGCCTCAACTTCTCGTTCGCCGACCAGGTGCCCGCTGTGGAACATCCAACATCGCCTCTCCACCGGCACGCCATCCTGCGGCTGTCGTGCTGATTTGCGGGGGCCGGCACACTACAGGGATCGAGACAGCAGCCCGCTGACGGCCTGTTTCCACACTCGACAGGCGCTGTGCTTCCTGGCGGGCGCCAACAGCATCTTCGACGGCGACAAGCTGCTGACGACGCCCAACAACGAGCGGTCTGAGGACCTGGCCATGTTCGAGGCGCTTGGCCTGACGAGTAGACCAGCGTTCCACCCTGCCGGCTACCCTGCCGGTGCGCCAATGTTGGGGGCGCTCCATGCAAATGCAACGACGTGACGGAGAGCAGCAGGCAGTCGTCCATGTGCAAGGCTGGAGTGCCCAAGATTCATCTTGACGCGGCGGCTCCCGTGTGTGCAGGTGCGCCATCAACAGATGGCTCCGAGTTCGGGCGCCTGCCTGCAGCGGCCACATCGCAGGCAGCAGTGGCGACTGCCTAACTTATCAATTTGAGCAACCAGACCTTTGCAAACTGCTATGTAGTGACTTTAGTTGATATTGATCGGACAAAAAGACTCTCCCTTTGATCAAGCTGTGTACACTCGTTAGCTCTTGTTACATTAAACAAACAGCCTGGCTAATGCACAGCGGGACATCCAGCAGCAACTACCAAACCACGAACAAGTCAGCACCATCCTTCAGACTCTTCAGCATCCTTTACACCTACCGCATCGGGACACATGTAGCTCCGCTGTGCACTGAAGTCAGTGGTGAAGTAGGCATGCCGCAGCGCAGCAGCAGCTGTCGGCCGCGAAGCAGGGTTCCAATGCAGCAGCCGCCGCAGCAGCCGCACTCCCAGCACGGGCAGGCCCCGTTTGGCCGGACTTCGTTGTGCCAGCATCTGCACCCAGGGCACACCACTTGTTCCTCTGCAGCATACTTCGCATGCGTTCAGGCTGCAGATTGAACGTGGCAGGATTACGTCCGCACTTCATGTAATCACGCAGAGCAGTGCATACACGGCAACATGTATCATGGACGACAACAGGAAACGAAGCGACTCACCTGCAGCACAGCCTCATCCGTGCAACTCCACGAGACTGGCAGGGTGTCGCTGCCATGTTTGTTGCCCAGGTGCTCCTTCGCTGCTTGTGAGGCCAGCCCCGCAGCCGCGGCCGCTGCTGCCACACGCTCAGCCTTGGGGTCTGACGAGGTGCTGCCAGCGGCTGGGTTGCTGCTGCTGACATCTGGGCTCCGAGTGCCATCTCCGCTGCTGCCTGCATGGCTGCTGCCGCTGTGCAGGGGCTGCGGTGGGTAAATGCAGAGCTCCATGAGGCCCCGCAGCAACAGTGCTGCGGCTGCATCGGCTGCTGGCAGATCTGCAAGTCTGAGCCGGTGTCCCAGTAGCGCCTGGGTTCGACCGTCAACCTGGAGATGGCATTGTGAACGGTGATCATTTGCAGCTTCAAAGCACAGCAAACACCAGTCCAAGATATTGACATGCATTTTGGAAGCAGGCACTAAACAATTTTGCAGCCATGTACTTCAACTCTCGCCTGGAACACGTTTGGCGTGCCGAGCAGCAACTCGAGCCACAGGACACCAACGCTCCAGATGTCATACGGCCACAAGCGCTTGGGCTGCAGGAGGGCCACAATGACCTGGCTTGTTTTTGTCTACAGCAAATGTGATGCTGCGCTTTGTAGGGTTCACGACACTGATGTCTCGACCTTGTAGTCTGCCCAGTACACGCCGACACACTCACATGACGGCCTCCATGCCAGTAGGTGCCAATGCGGGCTTCTGGCGGTGCGTACAGCTCAGTCTGCTGGTCAGCTGATGGGCCGTCTGAGCCGTACAGATGCTCAAGGGCATATGCATCTATGGCAGAGCCGAAGTCAATGAGCCTCAGATGTGGCGCCTGCTGCTGGTCCCCTGCAAGACACCATAGTCGTTTTATGATTCAGCATTCCATCGCTACCGTGTCTGCACCATCCTGCATGGCGGCCTGTGACCCTTACCTGCATGCGTCATGTGCTCAGACAGCAGCAAGTTCTCGGGCTTGATGTCGCGGTGGGACACATTGCTGCCGTGTACAGCTGCCAGCGCGGCCAGAGTCTGCCGAAGCAAGTCTCTCATCAGCAGGTCGCCCTGCAACATACAGTACATAGACAACGTCCATCCCAGCTGCTGGGTGTGTGGTGTATTCTCGACACAGTGTCGCTGCGTGCGTATGCTGAGCAGAAGCATCGCAACACCAACCTTTGCGTCCTTCCGCAGCGCCCACCACCAGGTGCTTTGCTGCACCATCTCTGCATGCTGCTCCTGGTTTGATCCGCTGTGGCCTGTGCTGCCAGGGAGCGAAGCACGGCCATACATCATCGAATGCAGCGAGCGGCCCTCGTCACTGAACACCTGCGACAGGCAACCAACCTTTCAACCTGTGACATAGCCGACATCTGTGAATTGGTTCGATATCGCAACACACCAGGCTGCGTGCCAAAGGCGCACCAGCCAGAGGTCATGCTCCGGAGTCTCGAACGATTCCACGAAGCGGGCGACGTGCGCGAGGCCGGCTGACGAAGCGTTCGGCTTGCAGCCGCTGCTGCCGTGGCGCTGGATGCACCTGGCCTGGCGCGCCTGCTGGTCGCGAAACATGGTGCCAAAGTATGCCTCCCTGAGCCCCGACAGCCGCACCTGCAACAGCCACACCCATGTTGAAGCCCAGCACATCTCCGCTGAGTGAGCCCATCATGGCAATCAAGCTCTAGCTGAGTAGAGCGGCTGCACACGTCACTGTGCATACCGACACCCCAAAGGGGTCACCTCCATGCCGTGCTCGACCATGAGGCGCTTGAGCACGAAATGCTGCCCACCGCTGCCCTCGGTCGCCCCGTGGTGCACACGCCGCAACCCCCGCCACACTGCAGTTGCCGCTGCAATTCTTTGCTCAGATGCGATGCAAATGTACTGCTCACGCACGCCGTCAGGCTGGTCTCTGATTTTCAAGATGTCCAATTATAGGGCTGACCTTCGCCAAAGTGGCCGCGTGCAAAGCTATCCTGCAGGCTGTAGTCATGCAGGTCCTGTCCCTCCGGGTTGCTGCTGGTGCTGTAGCTGCTGCTGTGCTCACGATGCTGAGCCTGGGCTGTAGCTGCCAGCGAGCTCGCCTCATCAGCTGACGTCTCGGGCTCCTGGTCGATACGCATTGGCAGCCCAGCCAGCACCTGAACAAGCGCCGACGCTGCCGGGGCAAGCTGCGGTAGTGTCGTTGCAGGTTGCAGGTCAGCCGCACAGAAGCCCTCGATGCTGCTGCTGGGCCCAGCGTCCAGCCAGCGCCGTGTAAGGGCGTGATCGGCGCCCCAGTCGCCGTGCTGCCACTCTGCTGCTGTGCTTTTGCCGCTTATGCTGCGCAGGCTGCCCGGCTTGCCGCTGTGTGCTCGCCGCTGCGGCAGCGCCATTAGCTGCTCCACCAGTTCGTATCCGTGGGCCGCACCGTCTGGGACCACCAATTTGCCGGCATACGGTGCTGTGCTCCTGCGGTCGGCCGTCCCTGTCGCTGTGGCTGGAGCATGTGAGACTGCCATGTTGCTGCTGCCGGTCTCGTCGTCCCTGTGTCAGGAGCCAGTTGAAGCCAATGTCTCCCAAATCTTGCTGGACAGGAGACATACAGCATGCAGCCACCTGATGCATGCAGGCCCCATAAATGGCATTGACATCAGAAAACAGCTTGCGGCAGCCCGCACCTCTGGAGCGGGACGACGAGGACCGCGATGTTGTCGAGAGCGGTGCGGTCATACGCGGCCTGCTGCAGGGCCTCCGCTACCTGCTGCGCCTTCCGTGGCGCCCGAAGCTGTGCCGCCCCACAGCAGTCCTCACATGCAACGAGGCCCGACTTGGGGCGGCAGGGTGTGCTGCATGCCAGCTGCTGCTCTGCAGTCACAGGCAGCGCCGCCGGTTCTGACGGCACAACTGGAACGCCGACTGGGCCGAGTGGGATCGCAGTCGGCTGCTGCTGTGGCTCAAGTGGCAGCGGCCTGCCGCTTGCTGTGGCTGTGGCTGTGGCGCAGATCTCATCGGGGCTGAGCTTCTCGAGCAACCCGTCAGATGCAAGGATCAGGTACCTATCGCCTGCAGGTCACATGAGGAGCCCTGCTGGCACTCTTCCTTCTTTCAGATGGCTTGTGGTGCATCCTGGTGAGGACAGGTCAGGACCTGCCTTACGCCACAAAAAGTATGCATGGTATGGCGTGCCTGAGGAGATGTTGCGCCAGGGGCTGAACTCTGGCTCTGGTATCAGACCGACAGTGCGGTAGGGTAGGTCACCAATGGCACGGGACAGCATCAACTCGCCCAGCAGACGGGGCCGCCCGTCTGCATCCAGACGAAGCAGCAATGCCATGACAGAGGGTATGCACGACATGAACATCGTGACGGTGCCCGCTACTACAGCAGTCCAAACAGCAAGCACAGAACGGGCCAGACCTGCAGTTGTCTTCACCCAGCCGCCCGCCTGCTCAACCCGCTGCTTCTCGTCCTGCCGACCAGGACTGTGCAGCGCGGACAGCACCTCCGCCCGTACAGCATGCTCTGCCTCTGACGTGCCACCCATTCCCCTCCCGTCTGCAGCAGGTGCTGCGGCTGCTTCCAAGTGCAGTGCCGTTCCTCCATGTGATGTGGGCGCTACATCAGCTGCAACAAAGGTGTCGCGGCAGCCGCACAGGATGGCATATGAGTCCCCGATGCTGCCGACCAGGACGCGCTGTCCGCATAGCACTGCAAACACGGCAGTGGTGCCTCCCTCAAGGCCCTCCGCCCTTGCACGCTCCAGAAACGCTGCATCGGTGCTGACGACAGCAGTCCGGAGGGCAGCTACGACGGCATCCTCTGCCCAGCTTCCTGACCTGCAGGGACACAGGAAGGGCGAATGCTGACACTGTGGGTGGCTTCAGCGGCGACCAAAGACCAAACACATGAGGCACTGGTCCGACGTCCTCCTCAGCACCTGGCGAGGCCCGCCAGCTGCTGTTCTACTGCGCCCGGAAGGTGCTGCGCAACGTGGTCGACAGCAGCCTCTCCCTCATGACCGTCCAAAACGCCGTAGAAGCTGCGTGACATGGGGAACGATGCACTGTATCAAGGTGACGCTTAGCGTACATGGGGTGCGTCTCGGCATTGCAAATGGCATTGCCGATGTCCGTTTGCAGAGACTACCAAATACTGACCTGCAGTTGTCTGTCACAGGTACGCTTGGCATGCACACCACCCGATCTTCCATCTGCAAGCCAGCAATTGCGCAAGCTCCATAGCGCTGTCGTGCGACATTGCAAACAAGAATGGGCCACAGGTCAATGCGCAGGGTGAGCTGATCACCCTTGCCCTCCTTCCTCGGCGCATGGAGACCCCCACATGGCTGCAGTCTGTTGCAAGCTGGCGCGCGGAAGGCTGCTGCGGCACCCTCCGCAATGTGCACAAGGCGACAACAGCGACGAACAGAGCCGTCAAGCAGCACAGCACTTCGTATACCCGCATGCGAGCAGCATCCTATATCGAACCTCTTGTGAGCGGTATATGTGTGATGCAAATGGCGATGTGCAATGCCATGCGATGCAATGCTTTGCCCGTACTGAACAGCGTTGTACGGGCAGACGGGTGATGACCTGTTGAGGGAGTGTTGTTGCTGTGTCTGTGTGCTCTAGGCCGATCTAGCGGTCCCTCACGTATGTAGGCCTTGTGGAGGACTCATGTTTCGCGAGGAACTATTCGACGTCTGTGTGCTTTGGTTGCAGTGATACCGGCACACCTCCACAGACCATGCCGCTCCGCCGCTGCTCAGACTACGCGACGGGGCAGGAGGGTGCACGCCAGAGGGGCAAAAGCACTGGGCACAAGTACTGTAAATGATCTGTCCTCTTACAAACTGAAGGGGGTGTGGCAACAACAATATGTCGGACGCACGCCAACGCAGTGCTCGTCACGATAACGAACCAGCAGCTGAGAGGCGCACTGGGCACAGCAAAATGGTGCGCCACTGCATGCCTCCCAAGCATGTGCCGTACCAATAGATCAAACCAAACAGTACGAAGAACATGTCCCTGGTGGCAGACACCGTGAAGAGATGCGCTCCTGCCCACACGTTCCGAGCCACAATGTGACTGCAACGGCGTGGCCAGGACGTGCAAGCAAGGCTCGGTCAAGCAGGCATGCATGCCATGCCCACTCGATCATAACCAGACCCTCTAAGGCGTCCCCTTGTCACATATTTCCCTGCTGTTGAGCACGGCACTGGTTGCAGCTGCTGCAGGCGCAGGCAGCTTGCCAACCCCAGGCGCCGCCAAAAAACGATGGCAGTTCTGGTGGTACAGGGCCCCATCCACCTCCCTTGTTATGTCGAATGAACCAAACCACAATGTCTGATCCGCCGAGCTCGGGCGCCGTCGCCATGTCGCTGCAGTGAAGCGAGTGACATGGCGACAGCTCGAGCAGGAAAGATTTTGCTTGCATGCTGGCTGCAAGTCTCCAGAACGCTGGTCAGCAGGCTGCTGCCAGGCTGATTGTGTGCTGTGATGCCCTGCCGCATATGCTGCAGCTGTAACCTGCTGCATGACTACCCGCTGCGCAGCTACTGTAGTGCTAGGTCTGCTTGAGCGTTGCTGCAGCGGCATGTGTTCAGGCGTCTGCTTCCACCTGCTCCAGGGCACACGAATGCAGCCGCTTCCTTGGTGGCACTGCAGAGGAGATGACAGAGTGACTGTCAGTTCCTGAGGTTGAAAGTCGAGGCGATACAGGCGAACAGTAGCCCATGCCAAAGCAAAGAACCACCAGGCAGCAACGCCCACAGGATAAAGCAAATCTCCAAGGGCGGTCATGGACAAACAGATGCGACCACGCATCCATGGTCGGACAGGAGACACGACGCTCACCATCAAAGCGTGGGCCAGAGATGGTGCGTTTGAGCAGGCCGCTGTCGCTGCGGTAGGGCTGGAAGCCCGAGATCGTGGATGCGTTGCTGCTGCGGCCGCTTCCGCCGCTCGCAGCCACGTCACGGTCCTTCGGTCCCAGGGGCACCACGCCTGTGCCACTGCCCCCGCTGCCGCTCCTCACACTTGCCTCGACTGCAGCCGCCAGCTTGAAGGGGGGGTGGATGGGGGACGGGCGGTTGGCGCGCGGCCGTGACGGCATCCGGTCGAGCAGCGCCCGGTCGCCGGGGCTGCCGTTGCAGGGGCTGGCGGTGGGACTCCCGCTGCCGCCCCGCATGCCCCCACCATGGCCAGATATTGCCTGCAGGTTGATATGCTCAACAATTCAGGATAGGCAGCAGTTGAGACGAGAGTGCAGTGATGACTGCTCACCCCGTGTATGCAGCAGCTCCTGCAGCCGGAATGAACACAGGCTCGGCAGTAGGTGCAGCGGTCACCTGTTTGGCTGGGCCGGGCTCCTGGAAGGAGGGCGGCGGCGTCTTCTGGGATGCGGGCTCGAAAGCGGAGTGCTGCTGCTGGCCCGGCTGCGGGCGCGGCCCATCGATGTGGTTGTTCTCGTACTGCTCAGCCGCCTGCCGCTGCGACGCCAGCCGCTCCAGCTGCAGCGACGCCTGCCTCTGGGCCTGGAGCTGCTCCAGCAACACCTGCGCATAGGGTGTGCGTCACGGGTTCGCCAACTGTGCTACATGCAGCCCCTTGAGTTGCCCTGCAAGCTTGCATTGCAGCACCCTATGCATGCCTCAAAGCTCACATCAACACCAAAAGGGCACTCGGTGCTCGTGTTCACCTGCTGCTGCAGTGCGCGGCTGCTGTTGAACAGCGGACCCATGGGCAAAATGCCGCTGCTGCTCTGCAACTGCGCGGCTGCCGCCGGCCAGGATGGGTTGCCCACGCCTGCACTGGCCAGGGCAGCGAGCGCTGCAGAGTTCAGGCCGTTGGGACTGAGCGCCTGGCTGGCGGCTGCTGCTTGCAGGATGAGCGGGTTCGCCATGCCCTGCTGAGCCGCCAGTGCCTGCGAGAAGCGTGGAGGATGTCACACAAACATCTCCAACATGACCAGAGGTCCAGATCACAGCGGGACATGATGCTGCCAACACATCAACCATAATCGGTACATGAAAATAGTTTGCTGGGCCAAACCTGCATGCTGGGGTTCCACCCGCTCAGGTTGGCGCTCGCAGCGGCAACGGCGGCAGAGCTGGGCGGCATCATGCCCGCAGCATTGGTGAGGCCCTGATGGTCAAACACGACACCATGTCAGACACTCTAGCCAGAGCCACCAATCGCCACATGGCAGCACGACAGGCTATCATCCTTGCCGGCAGTCATGATCCTCAGGCCCCACTGCCTCAGTGAACATGAGCAGCGGCCATGCTGTGGGTCGCGCACCTGCAGCGCCGCCAGCTGAGCGGTGGAGGTGCGGGCGTGGGGGTGGGCCTGCGCGTGCGCGTGGGCGTGGGCCTTGCCAGCGCACTGCTCAGGGTCGGGCGCGCGCTGCCCGGGCATCAGCTTGCGGGGCGCCTTGCTGGTGCCGTCGCCTGGGGGCGCACAGAGGGATCATCAGTGAGTAAGCTGTAGGTGCCAGTGGTGGCCTCTTAGGGTTCGGGAGGCCTGATGGGCAGGTGAGCAGCAAGATGCGTTCGACGAGATGTGCGGGCTCGAGGACACAGCACAGGGGGCGTGGCACTTCGCAGCACTCACCGCTGGGCGCCGGTGGGGATGGCTTGCGAGCATCGTCACCCCCATCTGAGGAACCGTTGCCATTGCCACTGCCGTTGCTGGCGTTCAGGCCATCGCTTGATCCATTGCCTGTGTACGTATGAATTGATGTCAGCAGACACTCGACGATGCTGTTAGCTGTGCGACGCACTGTTGCACATGATGCGACAGGTTGGGGAAGGGGGAGTGAACAGAGCGCAACCATGAGCGCACCAGTGGGGTTGGAGCCGTAGCCCTCAGCCTTGTCGGAGTCCCCATCACCAAAGCCGTTCTTGACCAGCAGGCTGTCCAGCGACCCGTCTGAGCCGGCGTCGCCAGCGGGCGGGGAGCCGGAGGGCTGGCCGCTGCGGTCTGCAGCCGCCGCAGCATCCTTGCCGCGTGAGCCGCTGCCGCTGGTCTGCTGCCGCGCCGGCAGCGTAAAGTTGTCAAACGACGCCTGGCCGGAGGTGCCGCCGTGTGTGCCGCTGCCGCCGTGGCCGGTGGCCTCGCTCGCCCCGCGGCGGGCGCGCAGCTTGCCGGCCCGCTCAGCGCGGCGGTTGGAGATGTCCGGGGAGGCCGGCTTGAAGGGGGGCTTGAACAGGTGCGAGTGGTTCATGGGGGCCACCGGCGGCATGCCCAGCTGCTGCTGCTGCGGCGGCTGCTGCTGCACATCCGGCTGGCCGGCGCTGACGGCCGCGGCCTGCAGCAGCGCGGCGATGGGCAGGTGCGCCCACTGCGGCGGCACCGAGGCCGCCCGCGTGTCGGTGCGACCGGCCATGCTCAGGGTTGCTGGGTTGAGGCCGCCGGGGCCGAAGGTGGCGGCCCTCGCCAGCTGCATCGTGCGGTCTGCAGCGGCGGCTGACGCAGCCGCAGCGGCCGCCGCGGCGCCGCTCCCGGCCAGCAGGTCAGTACCGCTGCCGGTGCGCAGGGTGACGGCCCCCGGCAGGCGGCCGGCGCCGAGGCTGGGCCCGGAGCGCGTCTCGCGGGACCGCGTCTCGCGGCTGCAGGCCGAGTCCCCGTCGTTCTCGCTGCCGGGCTGGCTGGGCGCTCGCAGGGGGCCGGGCGCCTGGCCCGAGGGGTCGCTGGTGGCGGTCCACTCCAGGGTGGCGCCGGGCGCCAGGCCGGGGCCCGCCCACGCCCGTGCGGCGTGCGCGGCGTGCGGGGACCTCGCGTGCGGGCGCCTGACGCTGCCGTGGTTGGCGTGCATCTGGTGCGCCTGCTGCTGGTGCTGCTGCTGCTGCAGGAGCGCCTGCTGCTGCGCCGCCGCCAGGCCGACGAGCTGCGGGCTGGCCTGCATCTGCGTCGCAAACAGCCCGAGCGCCGAGGGCGGCATGCCGAAGAAGGGGAAGCCCTGCGGCGGGCTGGCCTGCAGCTGCGCCTGCGTCGCCTCGTCTGCAGTGGCGACGACGGCCGCCGCCGCTGCCGCGGCCGCCGCCGAGGCCGCCGCTGCGACGGCCGCCACGCCAGCGTCCAGGCTCGCGCGCTGCAGCCCCTGGTGCGCCCACTCCGGCGCGGCGGGCTGCGGGTACGGCGCCATGGGCCCCATGCTGCTGGCGGCCCGCAGCAGTGCCTGCGCGCCCAAGCCGTTGGTCCCGGAGCTGGGGCTTGCTGAGATGCGGCCGGCGGGCAGTGCCACGGAGCCTGGGAGGTGCTGGCTGCCGTGTAGCGGGCCGTGGCGCTGCAGCCCACTGTTGCCGCCAGAGCCGGTGCCCGTCTGAGTTGCAGCTGGGCCAGCGCCCGTGTCGCTGGCCTCTGGCTCAGACTTCTTGGGGTATGGCCGTGCCGGCTTGCGCTTTGGGCGCGGCGGCGGGATCGTCAGGTCCGCTGGCAGCTCTGTGTGCAGCAAAAACGAGACGCGTTGACAGTTTGCCTTGTAGAGAGCGGAGGTGCCCAGCTGATAATCAGGACAGGGATCATCAAGTTGTCGCGCTCAATAGCCAGGAGATCCGCTGCACCTGTGGACTTGTGGCCGCTGGCCTGCTCGCGCTCGAGCTTGGCAAAGAACTTCTGCGCATGGCTGCGGATCTGCACGGCCGTCTTGGTGCCGATGTGCTCTGCAAGCAGAAGACCATCGCTGTGGTTAAAAGTCCGGCAGAGGCAGCCAGATGCACGAGACAGTGCACAGGCTGACGAATCTGCACACTGAAGCTGATTAGTTACCTTCGATGCGGCGCCACGCCCTGCCATGCTCCCGCAGTGCCTCCAGGAACAACGCGTGCTCAGCATCCGTCCAGCGTTCACGCTGCTTGGTAATTGTATAGGGCTTGCGCACCTGCACAGCAAGCTCACAGCTCAAGATAACAAGAAGTCTGCACTGCGCGGTGGGCAGCAGGCTCGCGAAGCTGTCGAACCACCAACCAAGAGTCCGTATGCTGCGCGGTGATATTCACAGCCACAGAAATCTGGGCGTCAAAGCACAGGCGAGCGGCGCAGGCGCGAGCCCGCATCGGGCAGCCAGAACGACGTTCATGTCAACTAGGCACATCTGCAAGGACAGCCGGCTAGCGGCGCTAGGGCGCCTGACAGACACCATCTCAAAAAGCGCCCGGAAGTGGGTGACGGTGCAAGCGCTTTTTCCGGGGGCTCGGGCCCCTTTTGGCGCGGCGGCAAGTGCACGCTGCGACCCGACCATCATGTCGTGCACGAGGCCTGAGAATGAACAGCCTGCAACCCCAGTGGAGCATCACCGCGGTGCTGAGCGCCAAAGCTTGAAAACGCCAAGCCCAAGACGGGGCAGTACGGACGGCAACACCGCCAGCTTGAGCCGCGTTCCAGGCGGTGCTTGGCAGCGCCAGAGGTGCAAGAGGCGCCCTGGCTGGGGCTCAGAGGCACCACGGCCCGCAGCTGCTCTCGTGCTACACCAACGGCAGGGTTATGCCGGCCCAGCCCCGTCCCAAAAGCATGAGGGGCCACCGCCCTCGCACCTTGTCGCTGCCACCATCCGACGGCGTGGCACTGGGCGCGCCCTCCAGCCGCGCCTGCGCCGAGCAGGCGTGCAGCAGGTTCTCCGGCTGCCCGGAGGCGGCACGCTGCGGTTGCTGGGGCGCAGAGACGCTGTGCAGCAGGGGCCTGGCCTCCGGCCGGCCATGCTGCCGAGGTTGCTCCATGTTCAAGAGGCTGTCATCGGCGCATGTGACAGGACGTTGGCCGCACTGTTGCTGCGGGAAATAATATCCACTAACGGATGAAGCCGAGACACTTTGTGGTGGCCTGTGGGTATGCCTAGGGTTTACCGTAGGCTTGCACCGATTTCTGGCCAGGATACTTGCAGCTGACGTCAGTCGCTCAGCCTGGTGCGAGGGAGGGTTTGCCCCGATCATCGTGGTCGATCGAGGTTCCGATCGAGCAAACTGCCTTTCGAGCGGAAAGCGCAACAGTGACCTGCTGATACAAACGCTGCACCGCCGCTTGCGCATTGCAGACTAACCGACAGCAGTCTGAAGCTTGCCTGACATCGAAGCACACCATCAGCGACAGAACGGCCTGAATCGGCTGCGACCTTCTGTCCCACCCCAACGTCCTTCTTGCGAGTCGAACCATAGCCTAGGTTGGCAGTTACTCACTCGGTCTGTCGCAGTGTCAGCACACAGCCTAGCTGTGCTTGCCTGCCGTGCTGCGAAGCGAGGTGCACGACAGCGGCTTTTGAGTTTTGTATCGTTGGCACTCGGAGGTGACGAGCCAAACGGAGTGTGGAACCTGGTCTGATCATGTAGGGAGTGCCGAAAAGTCACGAGAAGTTCTGAATGAGGCCTCGCTGCGCTGCCCACATGGAGCAGCGCGGCTCAGCGGGCATGTGGCGCAGGCTGTAGGCAGCCGCTGCGCTTGACAGTTGGCCATAGCAACCTAGTACATTGGCCAGCCACACGACAAGACGATCACGCTGCCAACGGCTGGATAGCTGGAGGCCGCTGTGACAGTCGACGTCCACAGCGGCTGCGCTGGTGGCTCTGCTGTACCAGTGGCGCCCTCGCCATGATAACAGCCGACACCCTACAGACCATCGACTATGCAGTCCTTGCCGTCTCGGGTGAGTGTTGCTGTCCGATGAGTTCGCGGGCAAACTCCTAATGCAGAGGTAAGCAAAGCATGTCAGGATGATGACGTTCTTTTGCGCGTCTGCAGGCTTCTGTGCACTCCTCTGCCTCAGCGTGGGCGCATATGCCGCACCATGGACAGCAGCGATGCGTGAAGCACGCGCCTTGCGGCAGTTCAACGGCTTGTGGCTTGCGCGTGTGGTCATGCAGGCAGTGGCGGCAGTTTGGCTGGTGTGTTGCCAACTTGATAGACCTTTCACTGGACGTCCATGCCCAGCTCAAGTGCCATTGCACGCACTTGTTGGCTGCAGCAGGACCCAAAGCATCTGCAGCTTGGAACAACCATCGCTGAACCACACGTGGTGCTGTTGCCGCAGCTGTGGGAGCTACTTCGAATGCTGGCGCTGTGGGGGGTGCCGGAGCGGCCTGGCCGAGCCAGCAACCGCACCTCCGACCAACTGTGCCGCATCTATCTAGCATTCAGCCTGGGCCTGCTGCAGCCGCTGTTCTGCCTGCTGGCGCTGCTGCTGTGCCAGTCCAGCCTCAGGCACGCCTGGCATGCACCGCGACCCATGCCTGCTGCTGTCGGGGGCATCCCCAGTTCGAATGTGCAGGCTTGGCCCGGTAGCCCTGAACTTTGACATTTCATCATGTGCAGCCCCGGCAAGAGGTGGCGGCGGCTAGGCAGGGAACGCACAGCTGGTGGTGTGTTGAAACTCGCAATAGCGGGCACGCTGCCAGTGCTGGTTGTTCAGGTTGTGCTTGCCTGGTTCTCGAAGATCTTTCAGTCCCATGGTGAGTTTTACTGACCGACTGTATGGGAACGTCAGCGTTGTATGGCATATTGGCTAGGAACTGCTGCTGCATGGCTGCATAGCTGCTGTGACTGTTCTTAGAACATGTGCCGTGGCGTGACTACATGCTTATGTTGCAGAGTGGGAGCAACGTAATGGCAGCCTGCCGAGGTATTTCTTTGGCGTGTACTACGAAGGCAATGCAGCACAGTGTGCCAATGGCACTGCAGGGTACGTTACTGTGGCATCATCTGCACCTTTGTTGGTGTTGTTGAGCAGCCCTGCTGTCACCTGGAGCATGCCACAAGGATCCGATTTGACGAGCCAGACTGCAGCGGAGCCTGACCCCCTACAGGTGCATTGTCTGCATCTACCCAGCAGCCATGATCATCGTGACTGGCATCTTCAGCTTGGCCTTTCTGCTTGGTCTACTTATCGTGTCGTCCAAGCTGGCCGCGACCACCATCAACAGGTAATAGGCTGCAGCACATCTGAGGTGCTGCAAACTGTCTGCGACGCCCAGGCTGTCACTGACCTTCCGGCAATTGCAGATAAGGATCATGTAACGTGTGGGTCTAACATGCATATCATAGGCGGTTGCTGAGGCGGATGCGGACGCTGGAGCTGGGCATGGATGTTTTGGTGGTTGCGGGTTTAGCAACACTGGGCGCCAGCGTGTCGACCAATCCTTTCAACCTAGTATGGCAGCTGCTCATCATCTTCTATCGCGCGGCCGCTTGCCTCATGGCACTGTTGGCGGCCTGGCTGCTTGTGGCGGTGCCCGTCTTCGTGGCAAAGTCCGCTGACAAGGTGCGAACTATGGTGATGCACTAGTGCAACTGGCATCTTGCTTGGGTCATCATCGTGCATGGCATTGTTGCAACAGCACCACTTATCAACATTAGTTGTTTGGGCATTGAGCGGATGGTATATCCTGTGCCACCATGCAGAATGTGGTGGTGGAGTGGCACGATACCAGCGACCTCGAGGAAGCGCTGACAGCGAGCGGCAGCCACATGATGGCGGCCGCCCCGCAGGAGATGGCGCTGATCGAGAAGCGCGGGCCTGGCACCCTCAGCGACGATGTGGACGCCTCATCAGCGGCAGATGGCTCAGACGCTGGTGGCAGTGACGGCATGTATGGTGGCGGTGGCAGCAGTCACAGGAGCGGCAGTCTCCACTTTGCGGGTGCTGGTAGCAGGCGAAGCCTGTTGCAACCTGCCTCAGTCAGCTCATCTCATGGGGGCTTCTGAGAGACTCGCACGGTGCAAAGTGTTTGGACGGTGTACAGTACTATGGTGGCATCGCACCTATGCATGATTTTGGTATCTGAACATGCTTATGACGGACGGTTGTCTGCTTCTTCACACTTTCACTAGGCAGAAGTGACTGACTGTTTGTCGCAGTTCGAGACTGCGCAGTTTGCAATTTGCCACCTTAGTCATGGTAATTGTAGCCAGGTTGTGTCCTAAAGTCACGCCTGAGACAAGCTGCTGATCTGACGGCGAGTGTACATGCAATGCTGAGCTTGGAGGTGACACCAGTGCTTTGCGCATCCACCTTGATGCAGCATCGTACGTTACATCAGCAGCACCGTTGTTCATGTGAATCAAGTGTTTGCCTGCAAGTGAGTTGAGGCTGAGCAAACGGAGGTTGTCCAGCAAAGAGCTGAGCATACCGGTCACCTGCTGGCGTGTGACTACCATAGCTCCGCAACATCCTCACTTGTATCGGCTCATGCGATGAGCACCTTGCCGTAAAAGGGGGTTGCAGCCAACGGCTCTGCAAGCCACCATGGCACCTCCAAAGCAGGACAATCAGGTGATGAGAAGCAAAGGTGCAATCCGTTCACATAGCACATCTGCAGATGCTGATGAGAGCGCAGGGCATGGCAACATTCACACGCGTTCCCCAGTGCTTATGTTGGTTGGCATTCACCCGGTGCCCGCCGCCCCATTGCTCATTGGGCAGCCCGGCGGCAGGCCCTGTTGTAGGATGCAGTGCACCACATTTTCACACATTTGCAGACTGAATCAGATCATATTTTCGCAAAGCGTGCATGATAGCACTCACACTCGAGCGCGATTGCAGGTGTTGGCATCCAAGGATGCCGCACTGTTCCGGCAGCTGGTGAAGTTCTACGAGACGAAGCAGTACAAGAAAGGCATCAAGAGCGCAGACCAGGTGCAGCAGACGGAGCTGCTGTGCATGTCATCATGCAGTATAGTGGCAACCATGCTACATTTGGCCAGCACCTCAGCAGATCATAGTCACCTCTGTGTGCATCTGCTGCTATGACAGATCCTCAAGCGATTCCCAGAGCATGGCGAGACGCTGGCCATGAAGGGGCTCATCATCAACTGCATGTCCGAGGAGCGCAAAGACGAGGCCTTTGAGCTTGTCCGCAAGGGACTCAAGTTCAATTTGAAGAGCCATGTCTGCTGGCATGTCTACGGGTGGGTCTGCTGAGCGAGTGAGGTGGCACTGCATGCGACCTGCAGCCTCTCAGTGGCACAAACACACAGCTACATGCTGCAAGCTCAAGACAGGTGTAGGCAATGCCTGTGGTGTATCTGCCAGAAGCACAGATGCATTGCCTGTGCAGGCTGCTGTACCGATCACATACAGAGTATGATGAGGCAATCAAGTGCTACAAGAACGCACTCCGGATGGATCCTGAGAGCCAGCAAGTCATGCGCGACTTGGCAACACTGCAGGCAAGCTGGCTGTTTGACAGCCCGGCGCACCTGTGTCCTGAACTGCTGCCTGCTATGTACAAAATTTGAGCTGACAGCGCCACCACCCTAGCTGCACAAACTTGCATTCACTTGTGCCTGCAGATCCAGCTGCGTGACATTCCAGGCTTTGTGGAGACGCGCCACCAGCTGCTGCTTCAGAAACCCACCAACCGCAACAACTGGATCACGTTCGCGGTGGCGCACCATCTCGACAAGAACTACGAGCTTGCATTGCAGGTGAGAGTCAGAACCAGGCTGGCGCTGTCACTGTACATCAGAAGCTGCTTAATGCCCAAAGCCACTTGTGCCCTGAGCAAGTTCATAATATAAAGCAACATGCTCTACCTCCTGCACACTTCACACCCCCAGACACACAAGTCGGTGCTGAACCAAGTATCTTGGCTCCCACAGGTGCTGGATGCGTATGAAAAGACGCAGGAGAAGGAGGAGGAGCCCGCGTCAGAGGCGTATGAGCGCAGCGAGCTGCTGCTGTACAAGGCGACTGTACTGGCCGAGGGCAAGAAAGCCGCCGATGCACTTGCGCTGCTGGACGCGCACCAGGTGTGGTGGCAATTGCATTCCATGGCCGAGAGCCGCTTGCTCATTGAGACACCACATGTGGGCTGGCTGGATGGCAGACCGCCAAAGCCCTTTGCACCATCATCACGCTGTGTAAGTATCAGAACCACGATGCAGGGAGGTGCTATCATCGTGCTGTACTGCGAGTATCTTGAACCTTGTGCTCGATGTGCTTGCACAGAAGAAGATCCTGGACAAGCTTGCAGCGCTCGAGATCAGGGCAGAGATGCTGTCAGCCCTTGACCGGAATGCCGAGGCGGCCAAAGTGTACAGGTGCACCTGCACAGCACCTGTGATGTCGTGGTTGACTTGCTGCAGCATCACTCAAGACACACTTGCCCACATGCCTGCCCTCCAGATGGATGCTGTGTATTTTTGCAGGGAGCTGCTGGCTGTGAACCCCGACAACTATAGGCACCATGCTGCGCTGCGGCGGGCAGAGGGCATGCCGGACGACCCCACTGCGGACCTCTCTGTTGAGCAGCAGGGCCGCATGCGGGAACTGTACAAGCAGCTGCAGGCAGACCACCCCCGCAGCTCTGCCTGCTTCCGCATCCCGCTTGACTTTGAGGTGCGAGGTGCTGTGCAGACAAACAGCAGCACTCTGAAAACACGGGCAAGCTACATCTGACTGCATGTGCCTTGTCTGGGAAGGCTTTGCTAGCACTCGCCTGGTGCTGGGTCGTCCACTGTTGGCGGTTTGTGTTTGCAGTGTGGTGGTCCCGAGACATGTGCTGTCTGCCTGCAGACGGGTGAAGGCTTCACGGCCGCTGCGGACGCTTACGTGCGCCGCTTCCTGCAGAAGGGCATCCCCAGCCTGTTCACGGACCTCAAGTCCCTGTACAGCAACCCAGCAAAGGCAGAGGTATGCTCACTGTCACCACCAGCTGTGCTGTCACAGGTGCATTGTCACAGCCTGCGGTCATGAAGCGTCAAAAACCAGCAGAATGCCCACGGTGCATGTGTCTGTGACAGTGCGAATGCCTGACGTTTTGCTTTTGCAAATATGCAGGCGCTTGGGGTACTCCTCCAGCGGCTGCTGGACGCGGTCACAGCAGACAATGCCTTCCCGCCGCGGCCGGGCCAGTCAGAGCCGGAGCCCGCCTCGCCACAGGCGCTGCTGTGGACGCTGGCCTGGGCTGCCCAGCACCACGACCGCATGGGAGACACAGGTACAGTGCCTGTACATGAGGCATATGGTTGAGTGCCATGTGACACGCTGACAAGCATGCACAGGAGTTCAATTGGCAGCACTCAGCAAGCTCACTGGCGCGCTTGCTATCCGTGCAGGCAAGGCGCTGGACATGCTGCAGCAGTGTGCGCAGCACACACCCACGATGATCGAGCTGTACACGCTGAAGGCGAAGATCCTGAAGCACGCTGGCGATGTGGAGGGCGCGGCCGCTGCAGCCGACAAAGCCCGCAGCATGGACCTCGCCGACAGGTAGAGGCCAAAGGAGCTTGAAGGTCTACCTTGCTGTGGGCATGTCACATTACCATGTGGTATGGTGTGCAGCTGCTGAAAGTTCACCATCCAGATGATGGTTGACGGCCATGTGCATGCGCACCCAGGTTTCTCAACAGCACGGCAGCAAAGTGGAAGTTCCGGGCGGGGGATGTGGAAGGGGCAGAGGCCACCGCTGCAATGTTCACCAAGGATGGCGACCAGGTCAACAACCTGTACGACATGCAGTGCACATGGTACGAGATCGAGTGCGGGCGCGCCTGGCTGCGGCAAAACCAGTATGGCAAGGTCAGTCTGGTCGTTGCAAGCCGATGTCTAGCAGCATGTGTGCGATGAGAAGTCCCCTGTGTTGCCACCACGAAAGGTTGCAAAGGTGTCCGATGATGTGAACTATGCTAATCAATCGCTTTACGGCGAGATGAGACCTACTTTTCCGCTTATTGCCTGAGGACCCCTGCAGTGCTCGTGTGTTTTGTACAGAGTGGTCAGCTCCGATGCGCTATGCCAGGGCAAACTGTGGATCTGTGTGCTTATGCAGGCGCTGAAGAAGTTCATGGCTGTCAGCAAGCACTACTTCGACATCGAAGAGGATCAGTTTGACTTCCATGGCTACTGCATACGCAAGATGACCCTTCGTGCCTACATTGAGATGCTGCGCATGGTGCGCATGCTCCCTTGTCAATGATCAAGCCCATGAACAGCGGTATAAGAACCATATGTAGCTGGCACACATGCACACATGCCAGCGTAGTCTGTGCCGTTTTGCAGGAGGACTCCCTCCACTCGGCACTGCCCTATGTGAGGGCGGCCTATGGGGCCGTCCAAACATATGTGCTGCTGCACGACAAGCCCGTCAGCTCAGAACAGGTGGGCAGGAGGATCCTGTCGAGCAGCCCATCATCTGCACAATGGTGTCCAACTCTGTGCAGCCACGGTGCACGCTCCAGACCCAGGGCTGCATGTGGACATGCGCAGGAGGAAAGTGAGAGGGTGGCAGCGATGTCGCCGGACGAGCGGCGGAAGCACAAGCAGCAGCAGCGGAAGGAGGCAGCGAAGGCCAAGAAGCGGGAGGAGGAGGCTGCTGAGAAGGAGGCTGCAGCCGCAGCAGAGACGGCAGCTGCCAAGGACAAGGCTGGCAAGAAGCCGGTAGCGTCAAAGAGGTTAGTTGGGATGTGGGGTTCTGCAGCACATGTATATTTCCCTGCAGTCACCCCTGCGCAGTTGCTGGGCATCCATCTGCAACCATGCCTTCGGCGAGTGATCTGTTACTTGACCCTGATCATACTGCGTCTGATGGTGCGTTTGTGCTTCTGATCAGGAAAACAGACCCGGATCCAGACGGTGCGCAGCTGGCAGGCACCAGCGACCCACTGGGCGAAGCCACAAAGCTGCTGGAGAAGCTCAAACAGCATGCAGACAGCCGGTATGCTGCCAGCCTTGCAAGCTCTCATAGCAGCACACTTTGCAGTGCATGAGCTCCCGTGGTACCGGGCGTCGAGTGAGACCGGCCATCTTTGGCAGTCGCACACACGTTGCTTGGCGCCGATTTGCAGGATGGAGACACAGCTGTGGGCGTTCGAGGTGTACATGCGCAAGGGCAAGCTGCTGCTGGCGCTGTCCGCCATGAAGCGCGCCCTCGCCATCAGCGGGCCGTCGGACCCCACAGCCCACCGCCTGGTGGTTCGCTTCGCCCTGCAGGCGCAGGACTCCAGCCAGCCGGTGCGTCGCACCACAGAAACCGATCGTTTGTCTACGTCCATGCAAGAACGTGTGCATGGTTGGGTACGGTGGCAGCCGATTGAACTTGCAGCTCCTGTACAGTATGTGCAGCAGACTGTCATCACATTGGCTTCTCTATTGGTTGTTGAAGTCATGGTCATGCGCATGCAGGCTGCGCCCGAGGTGGTGCAGCAGGTCATCAGCTCACAGCTGCAGCGCATCCTGGGTGACCAGGCACTGCCGGCATACCAGGCGCAATACCTGGAGCAGCACAGCCGCACATCCCTGCTGCACCTGGCAGCCGCAGCTGAAGCAAGCGCCCTGCTGGACCCCAGCCAGCGGGAACAGTCGGCGCAGCTCATCCTTTCAGGTGCTTTTCAGACCAGGCATTTAGGGGCACTGTGCCAGTCTAATGTTGAATGTCTGTACCATCTGACGGGGTCTGTTGCTGTGTAGGGACCGAGTCGGGGCAGCTGAAGCTGCAGCACGAAGACTGCGTGACGGTGCATCAGCTGCTGCAGACCCAGCTGGCAGCGCAGGCAGCGGCAGACACCTGGAAGCAGCGGTGCAGCGAGGTGTTCGCCTGGTCATCATACTTTGGCGGCGCTAAGCGGCTGCCGCTCGAACAGCCGATCACAGCGGCAGCGCCGGCGTCATCAGACGCAAATGGGTTGACGAATGGTGTTGACGGTATCAAGCTTTCCTGATTTCAGTGTGCTGGCGTTCGGCAGGAGCTCAGAGGCTGTTGGGGTTGCTTTTGCAGCTATTCATGTGCAGCTAGCAGGGACCTGCCACATTTATGCTCGTGCTATCTGCTTGACGTGACAAGCACAGACATGTGTCTGGTGGGAAACGAGCTCCTTACAACAACGAGACGTGCAAATCACCTAACAAATACCCCATGCAACTGCATGCACTGCACTGCAAGCAGAAAATAATTGGTGGGCAGCACGTGTCTGAGAGTCCCCAACTGGCATCGGTCTGAAGGGCACTCAGCTGGCACATACCAGACCGTGCATTGCCAGTTCCTCTGCACTCGCACGGTGCACGCTCACCCACAAGGATCAGCAACGTTGCTGCACCTGCCGTCGTCGTACTAGCCACCAATCCTGCAGGCTGCTGTCCCACATAGCGGCCCAAGCACAGCGACACTTGCCAACTGCTGGCGCCCTGTGGATATACGGTTGCTGCATTTGCCGTCGTCACTGTGCCAACGCTTCGCAAGCCTGCTGGAGATTCAGACTGGCAGCAGCAGCGGCTGATTGAGCAAGCCAATGGCAGCAGCCATGGCTGAGGCGCAGCTTGCAAAAAGGTGTTGCCCCAGTCTGGATTGCTGGTTGTTGCATGCTTCTGCATCACCGCCGTTAGCCTGCCTACAGTGCTGGTATGCACAGCTGCCTCCGTGCACAACGTGCTGCTGATATGCGGCTGGCAATACAGCCTGCTGCACACAGCATAGCATGGTGCATGTCGATCAGCACTGCCTACATACCGATGGAGCCTGCATGCCCGGCTTTGCATGTGCAGCCAAGCGGTGGAGGAGGCTGCAGTGGAGGAGGTGGAGGAGTTTGAGGCTATCGAGAAGCTGGAGACGCTGGGCGTTAATCGTGGTAGGAATAACATGCATGCACTGCAGGCGCTGCATGCCTTCAAGCAGCCTGTTGTGTCTGTATATTCCTGTGCATGCACCTCCATTGCTGCACGAACTCACTTTTGACTCATTTGATCGCAAACAGCAACCTGGCGCTACAAGGCGTCGCAAGTGACAAAGATCAGCAACATGTGCAGGCGACATCAAGAAGGCGAAAGATGCTGGCTACCACACCTGCCAGGGCCTTATGATGCACACAAAGAAGGTCCATACTCTGCGCAACAGCATGTGTTGCATGATGATGGATATCTGCAGGTTTGGAGAGGCGCTTGGTCCTGCATGTAGGATTTGACACAGATCCGCGGCCTGTCAGAGGCTAAAGTGGAGAAGATCTTGGAGGCTGCCAAGAAGATGTGCACCGCTGGCGGCTGGCAGTCGGCTTTCGAGGTGGAGCGGCAGGTATGACACCTTCTCATGCAAGCTTGCACGCACATTGTGGAGTTTGGATGGTGACGAAGTATATGGATCAGGGTTTTCATGGGCATCTACATACCGTGCATCTGGCTGCAGCGTCAAAGAGATGTCGTCAAGATATCGACTGGCGCGGAGGCAGTGAACGAGCTGCTGGGCGGTGGCGTTGAAACACGCGCCATCACAGAGATCTTCGGCGAGTATAGGTACAAGCAACACCTCTGTCACAGTGTCTCATGCTCCTGGCGTTTGCTCAACTCGCCCCCCACTCCCTGAGAACCTCCAAGCATTACAATCAAACCTATGTATTTTGGTGTGCAGGACCGGCAAGACTCAGATCTGTCTGACGCTGTGCGTCACCACACAGGTGGGAACCCACTGACACCTTGTGACTGCTGTGACATAGCATGCATGCACTGCTAAGGGCGCAAAACCAGTGTAAACTAGGTTGTGCAGTGCCCCATGTCTGGCAAGCCTGCCATCCTGCGCTTGTTGCATGCACTGCATGCAGATGCCAACAGAGATGGGCGGCGGTGCTGGCAAGGTGGCCTTCATTGACACAGAGGGCACCTTCCGCCCTGAGCGCATCCGACCCATTGCTCAGCGCTTCAACCTGGACGTTGATGCTGTGCTCGAGAACGTGAGTACACTGCAGTGGAAACACTATATGTGCTTTCGTGACCCTGGTCAAGTAGATCAGTCTGTATGCTATATGTACCTGCAGATCGTGCATGCAAGGGCATACACACACGAGCAACAGATGGGTGAGCAGGCGATAATGCTGCTTAGATTATAGCAGTTGCAGCGTGCATCTTCCAAGATATGGATGTCCGCAGCCGATGACATCCCTCACAGACGACATGACTAATCACAGAGCTCCTGACGCCATTGGTGGCCAAGATGGTTGAAGAGCCATTCAAGCTGCTCATCATGGACTCCATCACTGCAAACCTGCGGGTTGACTTCTCTGGCCGTGGCGAGCTTGCTGAGAGGTGCGGAGCTATTCCTGCTAATCTCATATTGCACTTGGAAGTGCAGATCTCTCGAGGATGACACGGGTTTGATTCGTGTACTGCTGCAGGCAGCAGAAGCTCGGGCAGCTGATGAACAGGCTGAAGAAGGCATGCCACAGCTGCGGAAGCTTGCACTAGTAGTTACTCAAAGTGCATCCCAAGGCTGCAATACCACTATTTCACTTCACAATCCTTCGTGTGCGCAGATAGCTGAGGAGTTCAATGTGGCAGTTGTCATCACCAACCAGGTCATGTCAGACCCCAGCGGCGGCGCCATGTTTGTGGCTGACCCCAAGAAGCCGGTGCGTCCTGCAGCCATACTACCTGCCTCCATTGGTGGAGTGACCTGCGGACCATACACAGTGCATATGTCAGGCTCCAGGGATTTGATGTCATGCAGTAACTAGCACCACCTGGACGTGCGGAAAATTCGATACCTGCGCTGCAGGTGGGTGGTCATGTTATTGCACACGCCTCGACAGTACGCCTCTCTCTGCGCAAGGGCAAGGCAGAGCAGCGCATCATGAAGGTGCTCATGAAGGAAATCCTTGCAATAATGATGGTTGATTTTGCAGACACCGTGCAAATCAACACTGCATTCCGCAATCACACGATTTCCGCTTATTGCAGGTAGCGGATGCACCCAACTTGGCCGAGGGCGATGCCTCTTATGCCATCAGTGATGAAGGTCAGTGGTCACGTTCTGGGATCAAAAGCATAGCATCTCTGCTTCACATGTGCGGCGCATGTGCAAACCGCTGGCTTTGACATCAAAAGGACTCCAAGTGATTGTACTGAGTGGTCACAGGCATTATCGACTACAAAGACTAGAGACCCGAGGTGACAGCAGGGAAGGCGTGCAGGCAGAGCACAAGGGGGCTTTGCTCAGATTACGAGGTCCTCACATACTGGAACAGTCAGCGCTATGGATACCAGTAGCTGCTCTCGTGGGGATGGATAGCTGAAACATTATTTGGCATCAGCACAAGCAACGAAACATGCGAAAACACTATCAAACCACAGTCACACTAAGGAACAACAAGGTCAGGAGCTGTTCATCTAAGAGGTTATGATGTGGCCAACAGGCAGCCCTTGCTCGAAACAACATGTTCCTGCAGCAGCGGCACCGTCTTCCACATGCTTAGTAGTGGCGCTTGCCAGTAGCTGTCTGCCTGGTGCAAGCCGCCTGCTGCCTGCTCCACACACAGCGCCGCCGTGAAGCCAGCCTTTGGCTGCAGCAGGCAGAAGCGCCAATGCCCCTGCTGCTCTGCCTCGGCTGCTGATGTGAAGCCAATGCTGCTGACATGGTCCCTCTGCAACGGGTCAGTACTGACGGCCGTGCTGCTGCAGGTGCTGATGTCTGTTGCTGACTGAACTTGTGCTGAAGGATTGCTTGCTGCTGCGGACCAAAGACGAGCCTCGGTGCCCGCCCCATTGCTGTCACTGCTGCCGGCCCTCGCACGTTCGCTGCCCAGCGTCATGGTGAACGACTGTATGTGCACGCTACAGCAACTGAGCGGCCTCACCCTTGAGACGTTCAGGACTCTGAAAAGTGTAGCAGTCGTGATGCACCTGATTTGCTGGAGGCATGTACCTGCAGACCAGGGCGAGCGAGCACGCCGCGGCCCAGGGCCTTCACATACGCCTCCTTCAGTGTCCACAACCGCAGGAAGTGGCGCCGCTGCTCCTCCTCATCTGCAATGCCTGCAGAATGGGAAAGCATGTATGCAAACCTGGCTCTAACTGTGTAGCTTTTGCAGCTACTGCCAAGGCGAATGTGCGCCATCAACGCTCCAGCCAGGGTGCACCTTCCAGCGTGGTGACTTCTGCGGGCGAGAAGTGGCGCCGTGCAAGCGCGAGGGGCTGCTGCCGGGTCGCTCGTCCGCCGCCCTCGATGTCCAGACCCACTCTTGCGCCCCTGCTGACCGCGCAGCCTGCAGTAGCCGTTCACGTGTCACATGTGTTCAAAGCGGCGTGGTGTGGAAACAGTTTGTGAAGCGAAACTCCCATCGTGTACCCAACATCGTGCAGGGTACCCCTTAAGCCCCTTGCTAATTTCCCAAGCCCTGCTCATGGGCCGTGATCTGCGGGGGTGTCTGGCGTGCTTCATGAGCACTCGGCACTGCCACACCACGCACCCAGCAGGCCGCCCGTGTGGCTGAGGTTGAAGTGCAGGTGGCTGCCCCGCAGCGCCTCCCGCGGCCCCGCCACCGCCGGCTTGCCGCGCTCCCCCCGGCTGAACTGCAGGTCCTGCGGCCTGTGCACATCAGCACCATGGTCCATCCATCTATTGAAGGTTGGAAGTAGCTGATTGGCCCAGATGCATGCGCGCCAGCCTGACGGTGCTGTCGACCATGGCCAACACATCGAACGGCAATCCAGGACAGCAGCACAGGATGCGCAGAGGCCCATGGGTTGCAACACTCAGCACTCTTTACTGCACTACCAGCTTGGGCGCAGCATGACGCTTGACGTCGTACGTGAAGTGTACGTGTCGAGGACATACCTGATGCCGTCGCCGCAGTAGTGCGCCAGCGTGGTGCGCACCAGCGCCCTCGCCAGCAGGCGGTCGCGCCGCAGGTGGGCCTCTGACGGCGCGGCGCTGTACTCCCGCTCATCGCACGAGAGCAGCTCATGGTATGATCCGAATGCCAGCTCGTCTGGCACCTGCAGAGTGGTGGAACTGCAGAACTTTGGCAATGCAGCCACGGGATGCAATTACCGGCAGCAAGGTGGTGATGGTCCTCAGATCGTTCGTGCTCAGTCATCACCAGCACATCATCCGATGCAAATGTAGGACATATTTGCTCACCTCTGCGGGGTCCAGCCAGTAGACATGCACCGCTCCTGGCGGCAGGTGCCGGACCGCATCTGCCCTGGTCTGACCAGCTGCTGCGGGTTGCAAGCATCTCGCGGGTAGACAGGCTGAGCTTGCGGATTGTGCGAGCTTGCAGTGCGGCCTGCTAGCGATGGATGCGCAGCTGTCGCCGTCGCTGCTGTGGATGCGCCATGCGCTGCTGTGGACTGCAGTGCGAAAGCCAGGGTGCAGCCGATGGGAGCCTGACGACAATGCAGAAAGATTCCTCTCGCAGGCACTAGAGCCTTGAATGCGGCTGTCAGAGACTATCATACTCTTGTGGATACGCCGCGCACTGGCAAGGTCGAATGTCCGATGGAGTGACATCAGCATGCGGCCACATCGCATGTCCACATGAGCGAGTGGTTGCAAGCAAACATGCAGAACCCAGTGCGAATGCTGCTTTGGCCACTGCGGTCGTCTCCTCGATTGACGTATTTCGGTGCAGGGTGTTGGAAGTGCTGGACAGGGTATCAGGGTTCTGCCGCAGCTGGCAAGCCAAACTGCATTACGCACAGCACCGACGGTGTTCAGCTGCTGTGCTGTAGCTATCGTGATGACATGGACCACAAAGTTGATCTTTTTTGCATGCTGCAGGCTGCACTGAATAGACACTATGAATGGGAAACAACCGCGCTTTCACTGCCCATTTGTAGCCGTCAATGAACACACAATCCTCAAAATTGCCACACGAAATCGCCTGGCGTGTGTTTCTGCTCTTGTGCATCTGACTACCGCTCGACAGCCAGAGCGCGGCCCATACATGCGATGGCACCCCGCAACCGAGACATGATAACACTGCCCCAACATCTCGAACTGCCAGTGTCTCAAGTGGTATCAAGCTGACATGCCACCGTGACATTCTACCCTAGTCTATTCCTACTGAGCATCTACTCCTCATCGCTATCCTCGTCGTCCTCCTCGTCCGACGCCTCGGCCAGCCAGTCGACGAAGGGCTTGGCGGCGATGCGCACAGCCGTCGCTGCCTCGGGCGGCACGCCCAGCACCTTGGCCGCGCCCTCCTTCTCAAACCAGTACTGGATGCAGCCCTGCGGGCGGCAGGTGTATGACGTTGATGAGCAGCACTCAAAACCTCGAGTGCAAAGCGCTGGACTATGTGCTGCTTCAGCAAGCTGCCCCATCGATGCATTCGCAGCTTGAGGCGTGCGTGTGGCTGTGACCTTGCCTCATGGTGATTTCTGCCACTGCGGAGCACAAACTTGTCAGTGGAGCACGCCTCACCTCGTCGACCACATCCTCGTCGTACAGGGCCTTGAGGGCGACGGCGGTCTGGCGCGTCTTGTCCGGCAGCGCCACCCCCACCAGGTACTCCAGCGCCAGCAGCTGGCCGATCTGCAGCCAGGGTGCAAGGTTACCATTTCAGTGATTGAAGTGGTAGCCAGCTCTGAGGTGCGTCTAGTGGCGTGTGTATGTGTGCAGCGTGGCCACATCAAACAAGCAGTCGATGTGCTCTGCGACATTTCTGCACATGCCACTTGCTGTCAATTGCCATGACATGAAATGGGTGTCCCCACCCCATGCCACAGCTGCAAATGAGCAGTAGGATCACTGCGCTGACAGGCACCCGCAGCGCGAACGACAGGTAGCATACAGTGAAGCACAGGGTGCCGTGATGGTGCGCACCTGCTTGGTGGTGTCCTCCCCGGCCTCCGCCTGCAGCACCTCGGCGCGCGCCTCGATCTGCGGACCCAGCTTGTGCGTGCCCAGGTTGCCGAACAGCGCCTGCACGCAACGAAGATGCTCGCCTTCCATCTCTAACACGACCGCAGCCGGCAGGTGCAGGACAGGGGCACAGCAGGATACGAGATCTTTTCTCATCGCCCTGTCTTGTAACACAGGTACGTCAGCATGTACGACGTTGCACGGCTGCTCGGCATCCCGCATCCTGAAAAGACGCACCAAGTACACCAGGCGGGCGCGCTTGGCGGGGTGGTCCTCGAAGCCCAGCTGCTTCAGCTTGGAAGTGACCTTCTTGGGGTTGTAGCCGTCGGGCGAGGCCGCCAGCTCCCGAACCGCCAGCACCGCCGGGTCCGCATTGAAGTCGTCCAGCGCCACCTTCTCCTGCGCCTCCGCCGCCAGCCTGGCGTCCTCGTCCGCCTGCCGCGCACATGACAGAGTGCTTCGTACGATGGCAGGGTGCCGGCCTCGAGTGCAGGCAAGCCACAACCGGCAGCTGGCGCCAGCTGCACGAACATTCACGGCATGCGCTGTGCAGGCTGCAGTATGCCGCAAGCAGGGCACAGCCAGTGACGGGACACCACTCGAGGACCACCAGTGCAGCCTCTGCAGCCTACACCCAGCGCATTGACACCGGTATGTGCGCAGCAGCATGCTTACAGCTGTGGCAGACCTTGCTGCTGAGAGAGCACGGACATGCACACCCCAAGTGCTGCACGCTGATCAAACAGGTATATGGACCTCACCCTGCGCTTGGCCTCCTCCTCGGCCTTGGCCTTGGCGGCCGCCTCCGCCTCGGCCTTGGCCTCCGCCTCGGCGGCGAGGCGCGCCTCCTCCTTCTTGCGCGCCTTCTCCGCCTTCCGCACCTCCTCCCGCTCTGCCTGCAGCACAGAGGCGCCGCAGAAGGTGTCAGAAAGGAGAGCAGGGCCCCTGAAGCGCTGCAGGGTAGCCCTGGACGACAGAGGTCCCAATGGAAAGGGTGAGGAGAAGTGTTAGAGCCGCCGTCTGTGTGCTGGGGATCATACTCGTACGGCCACAAAGCACCGCACAAATTATCTACCATCACAGTTCCACTGTTGCACCGGAGATAGTCCCGCTGAGGCACTGAACAAGCCCTGCAGTGTGGTATCGATGCAATGGTTGCCTGCTGAGGGATTTAACAAGGTACACCTGGCTGCGAATGCGTACCTCGATGTTGCCCTGGGTGACCATCTCGGATGTGGCGCCCGACAGCTGCTCTGCTGCGCGCGCTGCAATGGCGGCCGCCGAGGTGTCCGTCGCCCACTCCACCTCACCATCATCCTCCTGGAGTTGGGGGCATGAGGCGTCAGACATGATCAGCATCCGTGTCAGCATCCAGCATGTGAGAATACTCCTGCTGGTGAAACACTGCCTCAGAGCACGGGGTGTCAGGGCGGTGTCCTGCGACTGTCCAACAGCCCGCATGCTGTGGCACGGCAGCCCACCTCATCGTCCTCGTCGTCATCCTCGCCCCCCTCAGTGGCGGACGGGTCGGGCGAGTCCTCCTTGTCCCCCTTGGCACCCTTCTTCTTTTTCTTCTTCTCCTCCTTGTCCCTGCAGGGTACCAGGAGGCAAGGCTTGCTCAAACTGGGGCACCCTAAAAAGGTGTTGTCCTACGAGCACAGCATGCAACGCCAGGAGACCGCACGCCAAGGAACCCCACGCAGATGCAGTTGCAGCGAGGACGCACTTCTTCTTGCGGGCCTTGGCCTCCTTGTCCAAGTTGTCACCGGCAGCCTCCTGCATGCGCTCCTCCTCCTGCTTCTTCAGCCTGCAGAATGTGCAATGGTAATGACCTCGATCAGAAGCACAGGGTATCGTGGTAATCATGGGAACATATGAGGATGATACCAAGATGCAGAACGCAGCTGGCAGCTGACGTACGCACCGCTTCTCGGCCTTGCTGATCTTGTCCTCGGGCGGGTTCTTGATGATGTAAGTGTTGAGGCGATGACGCATGTCCACGTCCGATGTTGCACCGCAGGCCTGCGACGTAACAGCCCAGGTAGCTCACGAGTCATGGCATGCACTCAGACTGCATATATCCGCAGGCCGAGGGGCCAGCAGTCCTCTGACCATAGCAGCATCATCAGGGTATATGCGTACCTTGCACTTGAGGTAGATCATCTCCTTCTTGATGCGGATGCGCGTTTCCGGGTTGCCACACTGGTGGCACTGCACATACTTCTTGGTGAACGACTCCAGCAGCTCGTTCAGCTTGCTGACCTCGTGCGCCCCTGAAACCAAACACACATCTTGGTACATAAGCAAGGAGTTTGGGAGGACAAGTGGTCGGTTACTGAGCTGATTCAATATTGTCAATCAGACTCTGCATGGGTTGGCTGCAGGGTCAGACGCCGCACCGTTGACGATGCAGGTGCCTGAGGTCTTGTCGTACTTCGTCTGCGCCCCCAGCTCGCAGCCAAAGAACTTGAGGACATCTGCGAACAGCATGTCAGCGTCTTTGGCACCCAGAGGACATGCATGCGCCTGTTCCGATAGATGGCTGCACAGGTGACACTGATGGCACATACGCGAGGCATGCTGTGTGATCTAGCTGCAGGAGGACCCACAATCAGGCGGGCGCTCCAGGGCCTTGGAAATGTCCACCAGGTTCACGGTATTTGTCTTGATGCCGTTGCCTCGGCCCTCGATCTGCACAGCAGAGTGTTTGGCCCAAGTCAAGGCACACGGAATGGCACACTGGGCTGCCACACACCATCGCCGTGCCCATGTGGGTGACTAGCCTGCAAGGAGCGAATGTTTCTGGAAGAGAGAAGACGACGGCTCACTCTTGCAACCAGCTTGGGCCGCTTGTACCGGTAGAAGGTATCTCCAGCGTTTGACTCGCCAATGTTCTGCGCACAAAGCACACAGCTTGCGAACTGTACTGCCAGGCGTCCAGTTGTCCTAACAGCTAGCAAGTGACGATCATACAGGAACGCATGAGATGGAATGTCATGGAACGTGGACAGTGCAGAGGGAAGCGGCCAAATTGCAACAAAGGCAGAAGCAGCATGCTGCAATCTTGCCGCATAAGCAGGGAACACACCTCCATGTTGGCAAGCTGCTGTTGTTCCTGCAAGCATAAAGTGTGGGAAAAATGCAATCAACAGACGTCCCAGAAGACATGGTGGCTGCATCCCGATAGATAGCAACAGTGGACGCCGTGACACCGAAGGCATGGCGGTTGCCATCCGCAGTGTACGAACTATGGCGCGTGTGCCAGCTGCACGTGTCGCACCTCCGAGATACACCGGAAGGAGGCTGCCTGGGCTGTGGCTGCTGCTGCTGATGGCTGGGCTGGCGCTCACTGCCAGGGAGCGCTGCCGAGCATGTCCCGACGGCGTCAGGAGGCTGCGCCAGTGCTGTGCGACTACTGCTGTCCGGCTGCTGCCGCTCAAGCATGCCAGGTCGAGTGTCCCGGCGGTGCAGGATTTGTGCGCTGGGCACTGGATGGATACGCCGCGGAGCAGCGTGCTGTTCTCAGTCGAGCTTCTGCGCGCTGCGAGTGCCACTATGCTGAGATAGGCTGCGACGGACACAATGGCTGTGGCATCGAGGCACACTTGCAGCGAATGCCGACACACATGGCCTCATGGGGGGTGCAAATTACCATGATAGGCGCTGTTCGTAGGGCTTTGGAGTTCACCAAATTCGCAAGTTTGGCAGTGGTGCAGTAGCTCACAACAGATGTGCACAAAGAGCATAGCAGGAGCCACCCGGGCACGACATTGTCTATTGATCTGTTAGAGTGGTAAGCTGACGGAAAGAGGCTCTGACACCGTTGGCAGGGTTGACTGTTGTCCGCAGCACCTTGCACAAATCTGGCTCTGACAATGCTGCCTGCATTGAACGCCAGATTAACACCGTCAAAACCTCCGTAGCGCCATGCAAACAGCATATATCTCGATGCTGCCGACAGTCAACCACAGCCAGGCCAAGTATGGCCCCAGCTCTCGCGGTGCATCGGTGGTGCCACTGCTGCGGCGCATCCTCAAGCCGAAGCAGATGGACCTCGAGTGAGTGCAGGAGTTACAGCACGCATCTGCTGTGCCCTTGATGCACAGCAACTGGCAGACATGTTGCTGACACAGCGTGTTCCTCGAACAGGTACACCTTCTGGATGATGCTGCAGCTGTGCGTTGCGCCAAAGACAGCGTACGCCAAATTGTTGTCAAATCAAGCGGATTGTGCTGCTCCGTACGATGCTGCTTGCTGGGAGTCTCGATCGTAACGTGATCTGACTGTTCCACCTGACAGGTACCGGCACACAGCATACCAGAAGCAGACCAAAAATCAGTGGGCACGGGATGACCCCGCCTTCGTGGTCATTACCTCGGTGCTGGTGGCAGTGGCAGCAACAGCCTACTGCGTCACGTGAGCAGTGTCACCCCTCCTTCACACATCACTGCCATCGATGCAATGATCAGGAGGTCATTGCTGCCGTTGCAGATGGCGCATTGCACTTGCACCAAGGCTCACCAATTGCACCATGGCTCACTAGTCAGGGTGTCGAAGCTGAAGAAGGGCATGCTCGCAGGTTTGGGCACGGCTTTTGGCACAGCGTGTGGGCCATCCTCTCAGCAGTGGTGTTGGACTTCCTATTGGTGGGTTTTGCCATCGCCACAGCTGGCTGGTGAGCTACCTGCTATATGCTGCCAGAGGCTACTGCAAATGACCAGCTCTGTGCTCGGCGCGTACGTCATCACATGGGCCAAATTGCTGCACTGTCCTGAGGGTGTTCCTTGCGCATTGTGACTGCAGGGTGGTGACAAACAGGTTTCTCAGGCGAAGGCAGCAGCATCAGCATGCAGTTGAGCAGAACGTGGAGTGGTGAGATCTCCATGCACTCCTTCTTTCTCTCGGGGTCGCTGGTCATGGGCAAAGCTTGGTGTCAAACTGGCAGGCTTTGTATTGTTGACCCGTACTTGTCCAACCCTGCAGGATGTACGCTTTTGACGTCCACTGCAACTCGTACTTCCCACTTTTCCTTTTACTGTACGGTAAGCGTGGACCTGGCAACCCCCTTGGCATGCTACTATGGCATTGACATCCTGTTCAGCACTGCAGGCTGGTGTGACGAAGATTACTGCCACATGCAGTGGCTCAGTTCATTCTGTCGCCGCTGCTGCTGTGGCGTGGCTTCTTCTCAGCGCTGCTGTCCAATGCGCTGTATGCGGCAGCTCTAGGGTATTACCATTACCTCAACTTCCTGGGTTACAGCGCGATGCCGTTTTTGGACCACACAGAGGTGACACCCTGCCCCGTTTGCCGTCATCAGTCGATGCTTTAGCACCCTGGCTGCGCTTGTTCAGCCGTAGAGCACGTGCACATGTGGATAAGCATGGTGGACAATCTGCAGTGGTCTCTCACCGCAGGTGTTCCTGTGGCCGATTGCGCTCATCGTGTTGGTGGCCATGGGTGCTGTCTTGGTCCAATTCAACCCAACGATCTTTGTGCTGGGGCTGTACTTCTAGCATTGGTTTCCTCTGGTTTTTGAAGGCAACGACGGCTGTCGAAAATAACATTGTGGCTCTGCTTTTTGTAAGCAACTGTCCCGCCAAATCCCATCTGGCCTGACGGTGTCTAAGGAGTAACCCCCGGTAGACAGCAGACACCAGGTGCAGATGCATATGCAACCTTGTGTGAGCCCATACGTGGCAGATTGCCTGCAGAGCACATGGAAAAGCCATGAGCCTATATTGTATGTTGATGACCACGGCAAATGCCTCCTGAGAAGGCATGAGACCTGAAGCCAACCAGCGCACCTTCATGCGGCTGTCGCCCAGTCTACAGAGGTTGAAGCTGGTGGAGGGTGCACAACCCATGCTATAGTCATAGCTCGCTGTGTGCCCGCTATAATCCTAATAGATGCCCCGGTCGTACTGCCGCCTCCGCTCTGCGTCGCGCAGCACTGTGTAGCTCTCCAGGATGAGCCGGAACTGCTTGGAGGCCTCGGCCTTCTTCGCAGGGTCGTCCACATGGTCTGGATGCCACTTCTGTGCTTGCCCACGGAACGCGGCCTGCATGTGCATGTCGGACTTCATGTTCTGAGCCTGGACTTCGCGGCGGTCTGAAGTGCAAGGGCACCGCCAAATGCTGCCTAAGAACTGACACACGTCATCCTCTGTGAGTCGTTGCTGAAGCGTTCCCACTTGCCTGGATCTCATCTTTGGAGCAGCCGGGGGCGACACCCAGGCGCTTGTAGTGTCCCAGCGGATCACGAGGGTCTCCGGTGCTCTGCGGGTGGGGGCGGGATGCCTGCTGCTGCTGCTGCCGCTGGTAGTCACGCTGCCGTTGCTGCTGCTGCTGCCGCCCCCGGTCCTCCGTCTGCTGCCCAAACACCCGCCTAAAGAAGTCCTGCACGAGTGAATTTTGCCGGTCTGCTTGCCAGCTTTAGCAGGTCATGATGACCTACCAAGACGGAGCAGTGAGGGGTTTCAGCGACTCAATGCCCTTCTTGCATGCGCCTGGTCTGAGCAGATATCTGCCGTAATATCGGCCATGTCCACACCTCGAAGCCAGATGGTTCTGGTTGCGCACGGTCGTAGTAGCCGCCTGAGTAGACCCGCTCACGGTGCCTCTGCTGCGCGGAGTCCGGGTCGAAGGCTGCCACAAAGGCTTCGTCCCAGGGCCCCTCTGCCGCCGCCGCCTGTTGTCGCTGCCGAGCCTGCATACCCGCCGACCATGCACGATGAAGCACACCCACAGCCATATTCCATCTGAGCATGTTACTGTGGTGCACTTCAAGCTAGACCTCACGAAGACCTCAGGCTCGCCGGGCAGGTTAGCATGCCGCACAGCTCTGCCGTGTGCTCGTGATGACGTCAGACCTGGTAAGCGCGGGACAGCTGCAGCGACAGCGCGGGCCAAAAGCGTGCGCCGGCCGCCGCTGTCAGTATGGCCGGCGCCACCCACCACCACAGCAGCGACGTCAGCGGCGCCCACTTCCAGGCCTCCGCCACCACCAGCCCCACCGTAACAGCAGCGCCTGCGGGTGTAAGGTTGATGCAAATAGTGTGGTAGGTGCTCACCTGGCACCCAGGCGCTGGCAGCATCAGCAGCAGGACTGCGTTGGCATGCCACTCCAAGGTGCCTGCCCGTCTGTCTGTTGCACCAAGCTACTGCAGGCTTCACTTTCCTCTTGGAGTGTGAGACTTGGCCACTCATCTGAGTCAGAATGCTTTGCAGCGGGGCCACGCAGGCAGGCTACACCGTCACCTGCAAGAGCGCCGATGCGCGCCTCATTCAGGACGTGGGTGCCGGCCGCGCACCCTGGCACGCAGCCCGACACGAAGGTGTGGACCTTGTCACCTGCGACGCAGCACAGCCTGTTTGGCAGGTACTTCGGAAGCGCACTCCTGAGGCATCGACAACAGTGATACATGCGTGTTGAGGGCTGGCGCCCGCAGACGCTTGCATGATGGTCGCTGAGCTGTCAGGGTCGCACCCAGGTGCCGGCTGCGGAAGATGTATGCAGGGATGTAGACAGGTGACGTGCGGGACTCCAGCACCGTGTGCTCTAGGTGCAGGCTGCGCACATCGTCGCACTCCACATTGTCCTTGATCCACTGCGCCGCTGAGCGCCATGCCCGCTGCTGGTACCAGCCAATAGAGATGCCTGCACCAGGTAGAAGCTGTCTACTGGCACCTCTTTCTCACGAAAAGCTGATGCAAATTCCCTTCATTAGAAGCACACTGGGCTCAAAGGGAACTTGATGTGCCTGTGCTTGACCTGCGCCGGCGCCGGGCCGCATCTCAAAGGGGCCCACCCGCCGCACCGAGCCGTCTCCGGACGCCTGCTGCACCATGTCCGGCGTGAAGGGCTTGGCCATCAGCACGGCGCCGCCCGGCGCCAGGGCCTTGATGCTGGATCGTGGGTACCTGGGGGAGGCGCCACGCTGGAAGGCTGCTCGACAGGTGATCTCACTGGAATGCGCTGGTAGTCGACTCATGACCACTCCGCACATCAGTAATATCCTTGCTGACTGCAGTCAGGGAAGCAAAGCCCCAGCACTGCAATAAGGGACTCACTTGTAGCTGGCATACACGGCGCTGCCCTCCTCCTCTGCTGTGTACTGCTTCTCAAAAATCTGCACAGCTGACAGGCCCATGAGCAGCATGTCACTTACAGCAGTGACTGCATCACGACTTCAACGTGGGTAGGATGCCCACCACATCAAAGGCGACTTGCTGGTAGTGCATGCGTAGCTGCTGCTCGAAGCGGCGTGTCTGTGGGTTGAACACCTGCACGGTTGACAGCACACGCGTCATCCCGCAGAGTGCCTCGACAGCCTGAGCCAGTCTGCACATATACACAATGTGCGGACCTGTGTCCAGCCCTCCCTTCCGATCTCCGCACTGCACGATCAGCACAGTTGTTTGACTACCTGTTTTGTACTGTGCAACTCGCTCGCAAGATACGGGAAATCATGATATTACTGCTGATGGGCTCAGCTGACCTGTGCAGGTGGGAGCGCAGCAACGCGGATGACACCCAGAAAGGCAAGAATGCCTCCTTCATCTTCTGCAATCCTGCATCGCACGACGAGGTGCCCTTGCAGAGCGCAATTGTGCCTGCTCAATGCGAGCGTCCTGCGCTGTCAGGCAGGTGGGACGACTGCAAACACACCACACCTCCTGAGGGCTGCTTGTGCAGCCAGGACTTGGCGTGATGCTCCTCGAACGTCTGCTGCGCCTCAAAGGGCGTGACGGTGAAGGGCACCGCCCGCAGCTTCGACTGGGGCGGCCCGCCCGAGGGCGAGGCAAGATGCCGCTGCGGTATTGCCGGTGCAGCGATGCGCGCCGCCGCCGCACAGCTGCTAGCCACCGCGTCAAGGTCGTACACCAATACCTGCCTGGCGGCAAGGCCATTGCACAGGTCTGGTGCCGCTGCAAGAGCGCCCCGGCCCCGCTGCAGTATGCTGCGCAGCAGCATGGCTGCCGGCACACTGTCAGGTGTCCTCGAGCCTCATCGTGTCAACTTGATGTGTGAACTCAAGAGACCACAAGAGGACGTCTGGTCTGCACTGCTGACTGGCAAACCACAGCAGAGCTGCGGCGATTGCCTTGCTGACCGCTGCATGCCGCACATATGACCAGTAAGAAATGAAAATCCTGGTTGCAGCTGGATCAAGGCTGCATACTGTGGCTGCTTATCCGATAGAGTGCTGTACTTGTCATCGCGCCCCGCTGTGGAGTATTGCGACACTCCAAATGGTGCGTTCACTCAGTTGTATGCGTGCAAATGCTAGAAGATGCTTCAGCAAAGGATGCGACGCATAATGCGGTTTGGCCTTTTGGGCTTGCTTTTAGGTTGGTGACGACTGAAGGAGTGAAGGTGCACCATGCATGCATGCCAACTGGTGAGCTCAAGCTGGTACATCAGGGGGCAGGAACATTCATGCCATGTGGCTCTATAGCAGATCTCATACCATTGCATGTTCTCCTCTTGCAGATGACTGATGCACCCTCACGCTCATCGTCCTTGGCACTGATGAGCACCCCCATGATGATGCTGCAGTTTGGCAACGTCTGAGGGTGCCTCGGTAGAAACAAACCGGCTGTCAGCCCAGCCTGCTGGCATCTGTATTGCAACTCACTCGCCATGTAAGTATGCAGTGATCATTCCGGTCACACTGCGTCACTGAGCAGACATGCAGCACCAGCAGCATCGCCAAGATGCTGCGCTGCGCGGTTGGTGAAACCAGGGTGTTCACCATGACATATCATGCTTGCAGGTCAAAGGTATCCTTCAAAGTGACGTTGACGTCCGATCCTAAGCTGCCGTACCGAGTGTGAGCGAAACGCGGGCTCTGCTGGGCACCCGCACCTGCGCTTGATCTATGTCCTACACATGCCTGATCTCACTTTCAGGAGGGTGCGAAGGCCGCCTTTCCGATGGGTCATATTGGTAGATGACGCTGATCGATGTGACTGCAGGTTCAGTGTGCCGGAGGCTGCGCCATTCACAGCAGTGCTGAAGTTTGCAGCGGAGGAGGTGAGATGCTGAGTGCAAAAGCATCAATTGGCTTTCGTTGTGCTGCACCCCACGATCCCCAGATGTGTCAGCACTGTGCTGCCTGTTGCAGTTCAAGGTGCCGGCAGCGACCAGCGCCATCATCACCAATGGTGAATGCTGTTCCATCTGTCATTACAATACAGCATACCGGACCGAGTGTGCTGCATCGCAACAAAAATTGCAGCATTTCTGCCTTGCAGATGGCGTTGGCATCAACCCTGCGCAGACAGCAGGCAATGTTTTCCTGAAACACGGATCAGAGCTGCGGCTCATTCCCCGAGATCGGGTGGGCGCTGCTGTAGAAACACAAAATACTTGCTGAGTTATGGCGTGTTTTTCTGAGTGTGGACAGCACTGCATTGGATAGAGAAACGTATCAAGCTCTGGAAAGTAGTGGATTCTGCAAACGACAACGCATCTGGTGCGTTTCTCGGGCCGTTGTTGAATGACGATCTATTAAATGGCTGACAGCAGTCTGTACCCTGACAACAGAGCAGCAACTGCTGTTGCCCCGCCTGCTTCAAAGCAATACACCACGAAACCTTCAAACCATCAACAATACATCACAACGCTTTGATTTGCTGAAGCAGTCACCAGCTGATGCTTATGCTTCGTCCTGCGCATCTGTGGGCAGCGGCGCAAAACTGACATGCGGCCGCTCACGCGGCAGCATCTGCTCCAGGGCAACCATCAAGCGCTGCACACCTACACCGGTGCTTCCATTGGTGTCTGCTGCCAGAGCGCGTCCTCGCAACACCAGCAACTTCTGCGCGGCCAGGCGGCAGATACTGTCACCCTTCTCCCCCCTGCGGGGCACTGCCAGCTCGCTGCCCAGCGTGACCTCCTGCAATTGTGATGGTCAGGGAGTCTCCTGTAGAATATCATGGAGCAAGCGGCGCACACGTTTGTAGACACAGCAAGTGCAGTGAGCAGGTACATGAACTGCATAAGCAGTCGACACCTGTGGCTTGAAGCCACACAGCTTAGCTAGCTCAAGGCCCCCCAGCGCGGTGGCGGCATCAGAGGTGGCTGGCCATGATGCCACCGCAAGCCGGGCGGCAAGGTCCATGAGGGCATCTTGCACCTGCAGACGTGGACAGGCGAGCTTTCACACACGACATGCAAACCATTGTCCACTTGCACAGGAGACCATGCCCATTACTGCATAGAAGCGTGAGGGACGAAGCAACCGTCGCACGCGCACCACAGGGTCCAGATGTCGACAACGACGTTATGATGTCTCCAAACCGACCTTGGATGCGATGGCAGCTTGCAGCAGGGCCTTGACAGCTGGCGCCTGCATCGCAATGGCCCCCGCAGGAGAGCCGTCCGCAGCCTTGGCCGTATGTGAATCTGCTGCAGGGGGTGGAGCTCCAGCAGTGCTGCAGTCCTCGTCCTCCTGGTGTGGACTGCTGCGGCGGCCGCCACGGCGCCGTTTCTTGGCGCCCTGCTGTCCAGCGGCGTCCGGTGCGTGCGACGCATCGCTGGCTGTGGTCCTGCCTGCGCCGTCTTCAGCACCGTCACACCCAGCATCTGGAGGCGCCAGCAGCTGGGCGATGGGACGCAGCCAGCTCGGGCTGCGGCCCAGGGATGAGCCGATGGTGGCAGCACCGGCTGCTGCCGCCGGCCTCAAGGCCTGCAGCACCCCCGGCAGGAAGGGCCGTGCAGCTGCGGCCGCTTCTGGCAGGGCTGGGTGGCACATGACCTGCAGATGCACAGCAGTCATTCGAGAAAAGCACCACAATTACAACAGCATGTAGTTGCCAGCGTTGAATTGGACATGACACAAGTGGCCATACGCCGGCGCAGCAGCACCTGCATAAGCTGCATGACGAAGGCTTCGTAGGCATGAGACAGGCGATGCTCGCTGCCATCAGGCGGGCAGCTGTGGCCCGTCTCTCTGCCGTCCTCGGACAACTCGGTCACGCCCAGCGCAGCGGCAGCATCAACATCGGCAGCAGGTGTCGTATCAGCTGCCACAGCTGCCAGGCCCCTCGCCAGCCGCGCTGCATGGCCTACCAACAACGCTGCTGCGACGCTCGCACCCCCTGCGCAAGCATCGGACCTGCCTCGTCAGGCCTACAGGCAGTATGGCAGCTGATTGAGGCCCCGAACCTGCAGGGATGCCAATCCGCAGGGTGCCGAAGTGCATTTATCGGTGGCGCCGCCGTCACCTGAAGGCTGCGCATCGGCGACATGCTGTGCCAGCTGCAGGGTGGCGGCGCCAAAACCGCAGGCTGCGCTTGCCAGCTCCTCCGCACCCCGCCAAGCAGCCAGCGGCGCTGCGTCGCCAAGCACTGCCACCAGACCCGACACTGCTGCATGCGCCGACCTGTGCGACATCACACGGGCAGTCATGAAATGTTGCACATCAGCCGGCGCAGCATATGCTGCCTGATGGCCCCAGTTCACAGCATCGTGACCTGTAGACTCAGCAGGGGAAATGAGTACCTGCCTGCTGTCACAGGCTGTGAGCATACAGCAGCAGGTGCATGTGCACCTGATGGGGCAGGATTCCGGACCCCTTGCGGCAGCAGCAGCTATCTTGCCCTTCTTCTTGGCAGGCGCCAGGGGCAGAGGTGTGGCAGCGAGTGCACTCGCAACGTCCTCAGCAGGCTGCTGTTGTAGGGCTGCTACAAGGCGGGCACCACAGGAGACAGCCTCGGCCAGCGCAGAGCGTGCCGCCTGCAGCAGCTGGTATGGCTGCACGCTCTCCCCAATCTCGACACCTGAAGTGCTCCACAGGTCATGGTCATCACCCAGCAGTTTAACGGCAACACAATATTGTGCCGCTGGCCTGCAGAGGGTGCAACGCATGGACACTCTTTACAGCATGGCAAACATCACAAATGCGTATGAGAGCTCACCATCGGGCTCTCCAACTGCCGAACATGCTGCAGTCGCAGCCACATCTGCGTGCAACGCGGAGCGTGCACACACGAGCAATGCTGGCGTTGTTGCTGCAGCAAGTTCTGTGGTCTCATGCTGTCCAGCCTGCAGCGTAATGGGATCGTCGATCGATCTATCATTTCGAACACTGATTGTGTAGAAGCACCCTAGATCTGCAAGTATGCATCGTCATCAACTTGCCTGCAGGGCCTCGATGTAGGCAGCTGCCTCACTGGCGGCAGCTCCTTCCAGCAGCGGCAGCAACTGCAGCAGCACTCCTGAGGCCAGCAATGCGCCTCGCATCTCCGCGTCGCCCAGCATCAGCCCACCAAACCTGCATATAGAAGATTTGAGCTGACAGCCTGCTCATGGAACGGCAGGCCCTACACACATGTAGACAGCGAGGGGGTCAACTGGTGACATCCACGAGGTCCCACCGCACCAGACTGCACGGTCGTGCGGCAAGCTGCAGTTGTCTGTGGCCCCGTGGGCATGTCCGCCAGCTGCCTCTCGCGCATCGCGGCCACCAGTCAGGCCGCCCACAAGCGCCCGCAGCAGCCGCGCCCGCTCGTCAGCTTCAGCGCACACGCACGCCAGCATCGCACGCACCTGCAGCCACGGTAGAGGCTGGTCAAGAGCGAACCATTCCAGGCAAGGATGCAGCTCTGCATGTGTAATGTCTGCTGTGTGACAGCGGCTGGGAGTCTGGCCCAACTGCACGGCAGTGCAACTGTGTCAGCGGAGGCTCGAGGCATGCATATCTTGATGCTGTGGCACACACCTCCTCGGTATCGGTGTGCAGAAGGGGCCGGGAGCCGAGCAACTGCTTCATGCACCTGCATGCGTGCATGCACATCAGTTGCGGATGCACAGGACCCAGCGGCGCCACATGCACACAGTGTCATTGTCAGGACTGCATTATAGTGTGCATGGAGTTTTGCTCACTCTTGGCGGATGCCGGCGGCAGCAGGCAGGAAGTGCAGCGAGGCCGCCATGGACAGCACCGAGCGCAGGCCCTTGCTGCTGCCGCACAAGCCCAGCAGCTTGACCAGCACGCCCTTTGGGAAGGTCCCCAACAGCTCCTGCAGTTCGTGCAAGCCAGTTCTTTGCTCAAACCGTGCCAACAGTCTGACATGCACATATGAGCGTCCCATCACCAGCCTTCAGCCACCTGGCAAAACTTCCAAGTGCAGGAAGGAGGGCTGGGATTTCCCACCTCAGGCTCAAGGCTGCCGCTGGCAACCTCGGAAGCGAGTCCGCAGCAGAGCTCGGCCACCCCCGCCGCCATGGCCGCCCACGCCTCCTGTGACTCCTTGTCCTAAATTGTGCAGTGCAGGTTTTGAGGGTTGCAGTAGTGAAGGCATCATGTAGAGGGGCAGGGCACGCGCCTGAACACATAGTCAAGTGGGCGCTATGCCACAACAGTACTCGGTAGGCCTCGTCAGCCAGCGTGTGCACCTGTGATGCTCGTGCAGTGGGATCGGCAGCCCCAGCTGCGTCCTCGCTGGCTGCTGCCCGGCGCTTGCGGCAAGCCTGAGGGCGGCCGGGCCTCCCTCCAGACTTGCCATCGTTGGATGCACTGGGCGATGATGTCATCAGGTGCTCCAGCAGTGCGCCGATCATCTGCACAATCTGGTCCACAGGCACCCCAGAGCCTGTGGCCAGCGCGAACGTGACTTCATAAACCGGGTACGCACATGTGTGCGTGTTGCAGACATTCGAGCAGGTCGTAGACAGCGTTCCCAGGTCATGCTGCCAGAGCACGCAACGTGCATGCATTGCCTGTGGGCTGCCACGCACCTCGGGCAGCGGCAGCCTTGCCGGAGGCCCCGCTGGCCGGCGCCAGCCGGCCCACCAGGAAGGCGCAGAACGCCTCCCCAGCGGGCGGGTTGGTGCGCAGGAGCTGCGCCACACGCGCCGGCCCCTCCTCGGGACCTACACCCATGACAGCATTGCTGACATCGAGCTTGAATTGCCTACACTGCAGCACATCGTCCAATTTGTTGCATGATGTCGATGCAGTCAGAATGGCACACGGCTGTGCAATCAGCGGGGTGTGCACCCGAGAAGTAGAAGGGCAGCACGAGGCGCTGCACGCGCTGCGCCACAGACGGCACATCGCCCGCGAGCACATCCAGCAGCGTCGGCACGGGCACCACCTCGTAGAACTGCAGCACCTTCACGCTCCTAAGGTCGCATGTGCCAGCCATGAAGGGTCACTCATAAAAGCTGCATGCGTGCGCACTGTTCCTCGGCCACGACGCTGGCTGATGAGCCGGGCAAGCAGACGGCAGGGCTGGCAGCTGACTGACCGACGGGCACCGATACACTGTTTTCTCACCGCAAGACCAGCAGCAGGTCGGCCATGGCGGTGCGAACTGAGGCAGCGGCGTCGCACATCAGCGGCCGCAGCTGCGGCAGCAGCGCCGCCAGCAGCGGCTGTGCCAGTGGGTTGGGCACCAGACCCGCCAGGCCCTCCACCACCGCAGCACGCACAGCAGGATGTGAGGCGTCAAACGCCAGCTCCGCTGCAGTGAAATACCAGCAAGTCAGAAGGTCTGCTGCTGGATGGCCATGCTCGATGCCTCTGGCAAGCGCACACACAGCCGTTTACTGCAGTGCACCCTGCAGCATTTGATTGAATCAGCGAACAGGAGGGCGCAGCTGCCCACTTGCAAGGCGCTGCACGAATGCTGCAGTTGTGGCTGCCGGGATGAGCTCCCAGTATGTGTCCAGCACCGCGCACACGCCAGCGATGGCTGCAACCCGAACCGCCGGTACGTCATCGCCCAGCGCGCTGCTCAGCGCCGTGAACTGTCTGGTCAGCAGCTCGTCTGTCGCCTCCTGCATTGCTCACCACTGCAGGTCAACATCACCAGCTCTGCAGGTGAGTGCGTCAGCATCGCTGCACCAATGCCTGCGGAGGCACGGGGTACAGGGGCAAAATAACATGGCGGCAGGCGGTCAGGCTGCGCAGCCCCAGCATTGCCTGAGAGGTGTCGGGGTCGTGCAGCGGGAAGGCGTCCACCAGCAGCTGCAGCGCGTTGCGCCGCACTGCAGGGTTGGCCGCCACCAGCGCCCTGCGCAGGAGGAGTGCCACAGCTCCTCGCTCTGGTGCCATACATGCACGGCCCGCGCATGCTGAAACGGTGTGCACACGTGCAGCTCAGGAACCAACCGCCGTTGCAGACAGTAGCTTGCACCTTGCAGCTCTTCACAGCATGCAAGGGTCACCGAAAGATGATGGGCTCGTACAACCGCAGCAGCAGGGCATCCATGCCGGGCGCCTGCTTCTGCGTGTGCAGGCCGCCCAGCACGCGGCGGATGGCGGCGCCCATTGCCGGCGTGGAAGCCAGCACGGCAGACTGCATCAGGCCCTGCAATGGCACGCCTTGCCTTTCGAACCCACTTTCATGCACAGGGTGACAAGTGGCAAGTGTGTACAACAGCGTGCATGGGCAGCCTGTGCGTTCAGTCGGGGGACGCACCTGCAGCAGGGTGTGCTCCACCTCGAAGCGGCAGCCGCCAAAGGTGTTGCGCCATGCCTGGAAGGCGATCTCGCCATATGCGTCAAGGATGGACTTTCGCCCGGCAGGGATCTGGTTGCGGATGATGGCTGTCAGCTCTCGCACCTGCAAACCGATCCATCGTGAATGAGAAACTCTGGACAGCAACAGGCAGAAACGCGATGGGTTTCTGCAAATGCCAGGTACGTATGTCAAGTCAGCATCCTGATGCGGCTGGCTGCAGTGTGGCTCACGGTCCGCAGCAGGCGGCGCACCATCTGCGGGTGCAGCGTGAACAGGAAGGCGACAAAGCGGCGGCCGTCCGGCACCCGCAGGAAGGCGGGGCTGAAGGCGGCGCGCAGCAGGTAGCGCCGCGTGTCGGCGACCGAGGGGTCGTCCCAGTCCAGCAGCTCCAGGGCGTCGCGCATCACGTTGCAGCGCTTGACGTCCGCGCGCGCCTCTGCAGCACCGAAAGCATTGCGCTGGAGCCAAGCTTGTCCCAGGACTGTCTGCAAGCAATGCCTGCTTGACACGCGGCTGGGAATGGCAGGGAGTCAACAGCGCTGTCCTCGCAACAGCACTGCTGATTGCCCTCGTTCCAGTGCACAACACAGCGGCACCCGTGGTGTGGGCGCGGATGACCAGGTGCGGCAGCAGTTGCGCGACAATGCACTCGCGCCCCTCCAGCTTGGCCAGCCACACAGCGCAGCACAGCTGCGACACCGCATCCTGCAGCGCCGGGCTTTCCGGCGCCAGCTGCAGGCAGCCAGGCACAAGCTCAATCCTTGTCGCCCACATGCAACATGAGACTGTCGACATACAGCTGTTAAAGTACAACTACACCCCGGCTGTTGGGACGTGAGAGCACCTGCACCCTTATCCGCTCATGTCTCCATGCTGCAAAGCTACCCTGCAGTACTGAGCTCATGCGAGGCCTTACCAGCAGTGCGTTGTCATGCAGCATGGCTGCTGCCTGCAACAGGCCTATCGGCGGCACGTCGGTGCCTGACGCGTTCAGCAGCAGCCGTGTCAGCTGCGCAGCCCCGCGCAGCGCCAGCTCCGCATTGGCCTGCGGCCAAAGTTTGCAAGACAGACTAGGCACAGCTGTGATGCCGTCGGTGAGACTGCTAGAAGGCTGATGTCATGGTCGGACACATTGACATGGCTGCCGACTTGGCACCAGGTAACGCTCACCCGTGCGCTGCATGTCGCAGTCGGTGTCTCATGCTCCATGGGCGATGCTTGTTGTGCATCTGGTGTCCTGCCCTCTGGCTGCGGTGGAGAGCTGTCAGGTGCTTGCTCCGCTTCCACGCCGTGGTAATCCGACACCGCCAGCGCAATCTGCAGATGTGACAGCAGCCTTTTGCGTCACGGGCTCACGTTGAGGCCCTCCTGCGACCGAGCATAGATAGGCGCGCTGTTGTTACCTGCTGGTTGAGTGCGGCAAACAATGGATCCCAGGCCGAGCGCGGCAGCTCATCCACGATCTCGTTGAAGACGTGGTCCTTTTGCTGCAAGTGGTGGTACCACACGTCGGCCTTGATGCATGCTGCATGGTGCGCAGCAGCATGAGCAGATGGCATGCTTCCAAGCAACCTCACATGCTGTTGCGTCAACGTTGCAAAGCCGTCGCAGCTTGAAGCCTGTAGGGCTGTCAGCAGAGCGCTGTGCTCCTCCGTATGGCCAAGCATGATGGCGATCCCGTGTGTGCCAGCGATGTCAGCTTGACGCCTGTGTCAGACCCGCTGGTGATTCAAGTCAGTACGTTGTAGCACAACCCCAGCTGGTGTATGCCTGTAAAGCCTCATTGGAAGAGAGGGGCCCACAGGAGAGCGCATTTGTGCATTCGCGGCGTGCCGCGTGCGCCGGGCGGTGCGCCGGGTGATGAAAGCTGTTGCCAATTCGGGGTTTGGCCGTTCGAAAGAAGTTCCTTTCCTCCGATCAGCCAGCTTCCAATCAAAGGTACATCGCCTTTGGAGCGCTACGTCACCAGCCTGGGCACCCTGCGCTCTGAGGCTGTACGCAGCACTTGCATGGTCGTGCAACCTCTGGCCGCGCAGGAGTGCTGCGTCTGTGCAAGAGAAGGTCGTGTAAAGTGCACCAACGGTGCTGACGGATCGACGTGTGCGTGACAAGGAGTCCACCCCGGAACGCTCGCTGTCCTAAGTAGAAGCAACGGCCTGTCGGCGAAGTGGCCCTCGCGATCGCTGCCAAAGGTGGAGCCATCATGCCACTATATGGCGTGACCAGCCAGAGGCACTGCATAGCCAGCGCGCAGGCGCAGCTCGGCATCTGCAGGCTGCCCTTGTCTCATCCGAGATGCGCGCCCGTTCTGCAGCTGCGGCCCATGCAGCTGCGGAAGCTGCAGCACTGCCACAGATCAGGTCGCCTCATCGCAGTCGCTGGCAGGCAACCCCAGCCGGAAACAGACCAGCGGGCCCCACAACAGGTCAGCAGCAGCGGCAGGCGCCTTTTGAGGTTCGGCGGCGGCCGGAGCAAGGCGAGTACATCCACCCAGGACCAGGGCCGTGCAGAGAACAACATCGCGCCGCTGCCGCGCGGACGCAGGTGGCAGAACCGATGCAACGAGCAGCCCAGCAACACCCAGCCAGATGTGCCATCAGCCCAGCAGTCGAGCAAACGGAAAGCTACTCTGGGCCCACTCACGGACTTTGCCTCGGCGGTGGATCCCAAACCAAAGGCACCTGACCTTAAGGTGAAGGGCACAGATACCAAGGCAAAGGCAGGACAGCAGTTTCAGCAGCCTGGCGGCAGTGCAGCTGACAGGCGCCAGCTTGCAGCAGCGGTGAAGACCTCTGTGCAGAAGCTAACCGCACAGCAGCCGGCCCAGCGAGCCTCTGGCCAGCAGGTTCAGGTGCTGCCTAAAGCATCCAACGAGGTGCTGCAGGAGCCCTCAGCAGCGCGCTTCATGCGCCTGTACTCGCAGCCGGCAGCGCTCGTCTTTGCATCATCGCACATACTGGCTACTGCATGCGCTGTCACAGGTGTGGCTGCCTCACCACCATACATGCCACCCATCGTCGGGGCAGGGATTGGCGCTCTGTTTGCAGCGCTGAACCGCTATGGCGTGGTGCGATTTTGGCGGGCGCCCACAGCGCCGCTGCGTGTCGTGATCACCGGCAGCACCAAGGGCATCGGCAAGGCCCTGGCCCGCGAGTTCCTGCGGGCGGGTGACTCAGTCGTGGTCACAGCACGGTCTGCCCATGGTGTGCGCACGACAGTCCGTGAGCTGCAGTCCGAGATGAAGCCCGGCATCTCGGTGAAAGGCTTTGATGTGGATGTCAGCAGCCCAGCCAGCATCGCACGGCTGGCCAGCCTTGCCAAGGACCACCTGGGCGGCATTGATGTATGGATCAACAATGCCGGCTACAGTGGCTCCTTTCAGTCGCTGGTGGACGCCAAGCCGGAGCAGATCGTGGAGGTGGTGACGACCAACCTGCTGGGCAGCCTGCTGGCGACGCGCGCCGCCATCCAGGTCATGGGCGAGCAGGCGACGGCGGGGCACATCTTCAACGTGGATGGCGCGGGCGCCGACGGGGCGCCCACCCCGCAGTATGCGGCCTACGGCGCCACCAAAGCTGGCATTGCCCACATGATGGGCAGCCTGAAGCAGGAGCTGCGGGCGGCAGACAGCAGCGTCAATGTGCACACCATCTCCCCCGGCATGGTGCTGACAGGGCTCCTGCTCAGTGGCGCAACCACCCAGAACAAGCAGGTCTTCAACATCCTGTGCGAGCAGCCCGAGACAGTTGCTGCTTACCTGGTCCCGCGCATGCGCACTGTGGTCGCTCGCAACGGCAATGCACAGTACATCAAGTACCTGACGCCTGTGCGTGCGCTGTGGTTCTTCCTGAATGCGCCCTTCCGTGCGCGCCGCTTCTTCGACTCGGATGGCGAGCGGCTGTATGCCGACGAGTTTGACCGCATGTTCGGGCGCCATGCACGCCGCACACAGCGGCTGGCAGCGGCAGCCGCCCGGCGCACCTCGACCCTGGGCCTGGTCTACTCGCTGTCCATGTCCGCCTCCTTCCTGCTCATCGTCATGTTCGGCACCGCCTGGCACCCGCTGTCCGGCCACTGAGCAGCCTCCCCTGATGGGACGCTGCTGAGCATGACGGATTGCGGCGGGGCGGCCCTACAGTGGCAGCTACACCTCGGCAGCAGATGCTGCAAATGATGCCACCGCACCAGCTGCGAGGCTGACAGCTGCTGCTTCAGCAGGCAGCAGCCGCAGGTTGTTAGGTTGGCGGACAGGCAGATACAATGTAGATGCTACCTTGATAACATTGTACAGTGTCAGGAGTGCAGCTGCACATGCAGGGTGGCTGACAGTGAGCATAGGAATGATGGTCGGCAGGTTGTAATGGTCAGCTTTCTTGCAGACGACTTGATGATAGATTCGTTGAAGACGTAGCTTGTTTATTGTTGCTGTACCTGCGTGTGTATGTGTGGCGCACAGTGTTGAGGACATCTGCCATGTGCTAGCCGTGACGAGGGCACCTGGAATTAGTGCCAGGCTCAGCATTGCTTTCGGCTGTCTGCAGCTTGGTTGAGTTGATGCTTTGTGCAGTTTGTAAGCTTACTATTGGCGTCATTGCTCATGGTGCAAATCTGGGTACCGTGTACAGCATAGCAAATCCCAGATGTGCATTGTCATATGTGTTCGAGGCAGCAGCTGCTGTGAAGCATTCACATATCGAGTCGGACCTCCCGCCGCACGACCGAGAGCATGCGCTCAAACGTTGGGTCCCAGACCGCTGTCTCCAGCAGCGGCTGCTCAGCTGCACACGAGCAAAGCAGATGTCCAACTGAGAGGTTCCGAGGTTGCCAGCCCTGCATGACATGACAGCAGCAGATGCATGCACATGTGCATGCACAGCAGACCTGCTCTGGCGAATCCAGGTATAGTCATGGTGGAGCGGTGTGCAGCGTTGGCTGCAGCAGCCTCGTCCACTGGTGACGACTGTCGCCGTGGCGGAAAGCTGGCAAAGGCAACACCTGGTCTCAGTGCGGTAGTGCGACAGGGATCGCTTACGCTGCCTGGAGTATCGGGCAAAGTGGCTGCTGCTGCAGCCATCCTGTATGCAGATGTTGACTGTTGGTAGCTGATCGCGGATGCTACTGTAGAACCTGAGGAGTCGGAGAGTGGGCGGCCCATCGTGCCCCTGCAGAGCATGCACCAGAGTTCTGAGTGGCTGAGCATGACCTGGCGTTGCAAAAAATGGATCACAAGCAGCACGCACATGTCTGAGAAGCTGGGCTTGAGCGGCGCAGTGGGCTCAGCAGAGGGCGTGTGTTGCTGCGGGCTGCCTTCTAGTGACGGTGGACTGCGAGAGGCACATGTTGGTCATCAGACTATGCCAGCATCTGAAGACAATCAAGTGGTCGGAAGTGCACAGTCATGAGATCACCTCACCTGCCAGCGGTATGTGCTGACATGGCTGGCCTGAGCAGGCGGCTGGGCGTGATCAGGCTGCCAGAAGACGGCAAGTGCAGCAGCACGGAGTGCTGGCTAGCCGGCTGTGGGGTCACAAGTTCACCGCCTGCGCTCAAGCCTTGGCTGTTTGCTGCACTCACTGCAGCATGCTGCTCAACTGGCGCCGCCGATGGTTCTGCAGTGCTGCTGCGAGTGCACACGGCGGGCTGTGCATCTTCCGCCACAGCCTCCAGCCGCTGCTTGAATGCAGAAGTGGCGCGCGGAGGTGTCAATTGCTGCAGGCCTGAGGGGCCCATGCTCATCTTGCTGCCATGCAGGTCTGCTGCGGCAGGCTGCAGTAGCGCAGGCTTGCTGCCCCGAGCGTTTCCATCAGGCTCGCCTGCAGGGCACAGTGCACCGTCCTGCAGTGACGGCCCCATTCTGTCATTCAAATATCGGTGTCAGCTCCTCTGACGCCATGGCTTCATGGTGGAATTCCCTGCCTGCGCCATCGTCATCAGAGCTGCTGCTCAGACTGACTCTGCCTGGGCGGCTTGCTGATACCAGCCGTGGGGTTTGCACCCTGGGCACTGAGCCTGTACTTGGCTGCAGGTTGATGCTCTCGCTGCTTTGACTTGGGCCTGTCACGGACCCTGCACACAGGCACACATGACCATTGAGCCCTGATAGGGTTGTTCCTTGTATGCTGGGGTGTACTGTGGAAGATGTCTTGGCAATAGGATCAGCACTCGCACCTGCTGTGTCAAAATGGGCGCTGTCATCACGCCCTGGCGGACTGGGCTCCTCTGGGCGCATGGACCTCCTGCTCATGCTTGACGGGCAGCCTGCGTGCCCAGCAGCAAATACCTGCGAAATGCATAGTGAAGTTGGCCCACTGTTGCAGAGCTGTCGTCTGCTGCTCGCAGCAGCATCTCACCTGGAGACAGGCTGCCGTGCAGCAGCGACGGCCTGATCCCAGACAGGGGTGGCATTGTTCGCCTCCGCTCAGCAGCCGCTACTGTTTGCGGAGTCCGCACCAGCTGCCATAGGGGGAGATCCGCAGTGTCTGCATGCTGTACGCCTGCGGCCAAACGTGTCGCTGCTGGGGCGTCTTCAGGTGAAGCAGCGTCAGCGAACCTGCTCAGCAGCCTGCATTGCAAGTCCGTGCATGTGGGTCAGAGGACAATATGCCCCATCTTTGTCTGATGTGCATACGAGTGCACCCCTGTTGCATGGACACAGCTGCTAATGCAAGATACCAACAGAAGGCCTGCTGCTGCTTGCTGACAGACACCACCCACCTCATGCTCATCAGCGGTGAGTTCGAGCCTGTGATGCTTCTGAATGTGCTCTCAGCTACTGGGCTGCTATCGGCTGTTGCAGGGATGTATGCCTCTCCAGGTTTTGCATCTGACGCCTCGGCGCAGCTGCCAGAACCAGCTGCTGATGCCTGCACATGCATGTGTAGAACAAAGTCGGTGGCAGCATACCACGGGCTGTTGGGCAGGGCGCAGGCATGAGGGGCTACGACTCACCCTGTTGTCATGTCCGCCGCTGCTGTTGTGTACATCACGAATGAAGGCCTTCGAAGCCATGTTCTCGGCCTGTGCCACGGTGGATGTCGAGAACACTTTAGCTGCAAGTCAATCTTGCACAGTCGCATACACGTACAAACCAGCTGATATGCAAACACCTGTGCATGCTGCAAGTCCGTCCTTAGAGACTTGATGACAGCGGCACGCTCCTCAGCAAGTAGCCTCCAATGGTCGTCCTGTGCCAGCGCATGCAAGCATGCATCAACGCTGTCTAATGGTCGTACCGCATTCCGAACTATGTATTTCACGATGCTTACCATATTGCTAGCCATGAAGTCCATGCCAGCTTGCAGTGGACCCATGTCATTTAGCGCCTCCTGCAGGGCTGCACCGTGCAGCCTCAGCTGTGTCCCAACAGCAGCCGCCCTAACCTGCACACATGCATGAAAACGCGATGAAGGCTGCGCTCATTCAGATCTCCTCTAGCCACGTGCAAACGGTTCATCTTTACCTGCAGCCTGTGCAGCGGCCCTGCCACCTTGACAACCTCATGGCACACCGCACCTGCGTGATCGCACAGTGCTGCAGGTATCATCTAACGTGCTGCGTGAAGCTCTGTGCATGCATCAGTCGTCGAGTGGTCTGGTACCAGTTCAGATACGTACTTGCTTCTTGCAGCAGCTCGGCTGCAACAGCCTGTCGGCTGGCCATGCTTTCTTCCGATGGTTTGCAAATCGCGTGTCGACAGTCTGATCACGGCTCCAAACCCACTGTAGTAGTTTCAGTATGCATCATCATGCCAATATCGAACATAAAATTTGCCTGCATTTGGGTCGTGTGAGACGACCGGCTGCACACAATCAAGGTCTGCATGGTGACAAATGGACGAAGTTTGCCAGCATCAAGCCTTCGTCGTGGGTTGAATGTGGACTAGCAATACGTAAGACCGCAGCAACGCTTTGCTTCGGTTGCAGCAACCATGCGGACGTCTGTCATGGGATGGATCGATGCTGTGCATGCTGAGTTCGAAGCCAGATCGGCAGCGCTGCATGAGCTGTAGTGCACCTACGCGCGCTACTGCATTCATCGCTTGTGTCCTCATGCTGGTGTCAAGACGGTTACAGTTGTAAAGGCCATGGCGGCGACGGGGCCCCGTGTGCCCTTGAATGAATTTGTCAACCTGGCAGACAGTGACCCTGACATCAGGCCCAGGTCAGCAACACCTACAGTCCCTGCACCACTACCTTCCTTCTTGTCGAAGCCCAAACAGCCGTCTGCATGGGCACCGCCGTCCACTGGTGCTCGCAGACCGCAGGCAGCGGGCATGCAACCTAGCACCACCGACATCGATCTGACACAGGTATCATATATTTCTGGCGTTTCAGTGCCCCCAGCCGCGCCTGAAGAGCTGCATCACAGAGCTGCGTCAGCCTTTGCTCATCGCTGCAGGCTGTATGCATGCTGAGTCACTTATGTGTGATATGCATCCTCTGCCGCAGGAGGACGATGAAGTGCCAACCACGTCAGCTGCAGAGCAGCGGGGCAGCTCTTTCGATTGGGAGAAGTCGCACGTCAGCGAGACGATCATGCCTGCAGCAGGGTCGAGTGCGGCTCACAGCGGCACCGCAGCGGCTGCCGCTGCCGCAGTTGGGGAAGTGTCCAGCCCTGTGCTTTCAGATGAGCAGGTGAATGGAACTGCCGCAAACATGCACCTTGTGCGCTGCCTCTATTCACGGCACTACATACAATACCGGCTGCGTCCAATGTGCAGCAACAAGTGGAGCGCCTGGTGGCCAGCGGGCAGAGTGTCTTTTTCACCGGCAATGCGGGAACTGGCAAGAGTTTTCTGCTCAACAGGTATTCGCCCCCTGTTTCGCATTGCATAGCACGGTGCAAGTGCGCCGTTGACACCTCACAGTTTCAGCAGGCAATGCAATTGCATTGGCACTGCGTATGCTGCACTCGGGCATGGAAGGCACCTGCTGCGCCTTCCAGTCAAATAACACATGCCCATGAGCTTGCTGAACAGGATCATAGCCAATCTGCGGAAGGAGTATGGGGCAGACTTCACCAACTGTGTAGCAGTGACTGCTGCCACTGGCATTGCTGCTACCCACATCTCTGGTGAGCTGGCCTGCTGATCCTGCCTTGACTGTGACAGTACCGTAGGAAGGCAAGGCTGCACTCAGAAGCCGACACTGCTATTTATCAGAAGTGTTCTCGTGTTGAGCAGGCACAACGCTCCACTCCCTGACTGGCATCGGCGTGCCACAAGTGTGGAAGGACTTCGGAAGAGTCTTGAACAAGAAGAACAAGGACCGGTGGAGGCACTTCAAGGCACGCCTCTGCAGCTATGCAGTTGCTGCTGCAGGTCTTATTTCATTGACAGAGCTGTGTCGGGCGGTTGCAGTACAATGCTTCAACACAGGAGTATGTCCACGATCAAACCTGAAACCTCTGCGAACCGCAGGTTCTCATCATCGACGAGGTCTCCATGATCAGTGCTGAGCTCTTCGAGGCGCTTGAAGAGGTGGCACGCAAGGTAGTGCTCTGCTCCGAACATCAGCTGACGGCTTCGCTCTGCTGTGGCACTCTTCACAGGATGCAACACGGATGCTCCCGGGTACTTTCGTAATGTGACAGCTCGCCGTGTGGTCCAAAACAGGTGAAGGAGCGCACCGAGCCCTTTGGCGGCATCCAGCTGGTGCTGTCTGGTGACTACTTCCAGCTGCCGCCCATCGTCAAGAAGTGGACGCCCGCCATGGGCAATGACGCCTTTCTGAACCGCGGGTACACTTTCCAGTGCCCCGCTTGGCGCCGTTGCGCCCTGCAGGAAGTGCTGCTCAGAAAGGTGAGCCTCTGTACATGTCCATGGCCATCAGGTTGGGATGAAAGTGTGCTGTGGGCTGACTGTAGACCTGCAAGGCCCGATGCCACTGGGTCTGTTGAGACAGGTGTGGCGGCAGGCAGACCAGCGCTTTGTGTCGATATTGAACCAGGTGATGACAAAGTGTCCAGCAACATGATCTGCAGCCCTCGCCTGTCATCTCTGATTGTCAATTCCCACCTGCGGCAGGGATATCAAACTGCGCTGTCTGCTGGCAGGTGCGGCATGGGCAGGGGGACGAAGCAGTCGAGGTGCTTTCCCGGGAGTGCGGCCGGCCATTGCCCGACGTCGCTGGCGTGCGTCCCACCCAGCTGTTTGCCAGGTAGTGCTTGATGATTTGTGGACGTTGTTCAGCAGTTGGTCATATGCAACTCTGCTTCTGGTCAGCAATGGGTATCCCAAGCTCCACATGTGAAACTGGTGAGCATAGTAGGGTGTTTTCCCAGGAACGCTGATGTGGATCGGGTCAACAGCCAGGAGATGGCGGTGAGCATGATGCTCCCACCAGGCATCTGAGGATTGCAGCTGCATCCTGGTCGCACTTCCTTCGCCAACATAACGGCACTGGCCACGAGAGATGCGGTACGCGGGCACCTTAGTAGTGCTGCCCATCGTGCAGGCCCTGCCAGATGCGGAGGTGCGGATGGGCGGCGGCGACGATGTGGATCCGGATCCCAACGTGGGCCGCGAGCACTCGGCGATGCTGGACCTGGCACCCCAGGAGCGGGCCCGCCTGTCAGAGGCCCTGTGGCGGAACGACTTCTTCCGCGACTGCCTAGCCCAGACGCAGCTGGTGCTCAAGGTGCCAGTGCTGATGACTGTTACCCGGCGAGATTTCAGCGAGGGTATGCAGAAGTGGACCTTTGCCCCACATTGTCATTGTAACACCACTTTGCGGAATGCCATATCATGATCGTGAAGAAACACCAGAGCTGTTGCACGGCGCAGGTTGGCGCGCAGGTCATGCTGCTGAAGAATCTGGACCTGGAGGCAGGTGCAGGCCGCATGCTCGTCAATGGCTCACGCGGTGTCGTCATTGGGTTCCTACCCCGCGTCGAGGTACGAGACTGTGGTGGGAGGTTCGTAAGCATCCAGCAACCTTCAGTATGCAATCTGCTGCATCCGCCAGCTGAGCTGAGTGCTCGAGCAAGCAAGTCTGGCTGCTGTTGCACCAGGTCGAGAAGGAGCTACAGGACCAGATGCTGGAGTCCCGTGGCGGCATCGGCGCCGGCAACCCAGGCAGCGGCGGCGCAGCCCCCGATGCCAAGCCCTCGGCGGATGCTGCTGTCCTGAACTTCGGCAGCCAGCCCGCAGCAGCCCGGCCTGCGTTCTGGGCCGGCGCTGGCGGCAGCGGTGTTGGCGCTCGTGGCAGCGGCGGCAGCCTTGGCGCGGCCGCCGTGAAGGAGGCCAAGCGCACAGAGGACCTGGAGAAGCAGCTCGACTGCATGCGACGGTGCGTCTGTAATGCTTCAGTCGCATGAACGTATCTGTTAGAGTATCAGATGCCAGTGGCATGGTATACTAGCTTTCGACCTGTTCCAAGTGTGCGTGTAGCCAGATGCACCAGGTCCAGCCACAAGGGCTTGGCTGTCGGCCACAAGCGTCACTACAGGCTGATGGTATTGTGCAGGTGGAATGGCAAGGACATACCTGTCGTCCGCTTTGTCAACGGCCGCGTGCTGGAGTGTCTGCCAGCTTTGTTCAGGGCCGATGTGGCCGGCCAGGTAGGCCTGTGCCACCATGACCATCTGCTCACTGTCGGACGCAAGCTGCAGACGCAAGTCAAAAGCGCAGCAAACACTTCACCCGGGCACTCAGCTGATTATACAGACAAACGAAGCTGTGAACTGCAGGGCACTTGCACTCGTGTCCAGATCCCGCTGAAGGCAGCGTGGGCCCTGACGATCCACAAGTAGGAGGCTGCCCTTTAACAACCCACCCCACCCCTCTCATCATGGTTCTCAGCATCGTCGATTAAACTTGAACCCTGCGCTCTCTGTTCCTTGGTGAGTGACCTCGGGCGCTTGTCTCCGCAGGTGCCAGGGCCTGACGCTGGACCGGGCGAAGGTCAGCCTGCGCAACATGTTTGCGGAGGGGCAGGCGTACGTGGCGCTCAGCCGCGTGCGGGGCATGGAGGGCCTCGAGATCCTGGGCGCCACCCCGGGCTGCGTCAAGGTGCAGCCCGAGAAGTGTTGATGGCTTCCATTGCACTTGCGACCCCATGGCTGCGTCGCCAGATCACTGCAGAGATGGTCACTGCAATACTATTGGCAGTGACAGATCAGGATATGTTAGGCAATCGTACTGCACCTACGATTCGGTAAAGTTCCATCTGTCGTTATGATGTGAAAGGCCATCGCTGATGCTTGATGATTTGCATGTTGCTGTTGCAGACCAGCCAAACGGTGCGCAACTTCTACCGCGCACTGGAGGCAGGCGAGCTGTACGAGGACGGCGCCTGGGCGGTGTTCAGCAAGCCGCACTCAGCTGCCCTGCCCGCGGCTGGAGCCGGGCCCAACAGTGGCGGCGGCGGCATCAGCAGCGGCAATGCCAGCAGCGGTGGTGCCGCTGGTCGCTCTGGCGAGGCCTGCTTCAAGTATGTATTGAAGACCTGGTTTTTTGCTTCTTTTCTGCTGCAAACCCAACTGCTTTTTGGCCCCGACTGTTTGGGAGGCCCTCAGGGTTAAGGCAAGGTAGCTTACAAGGGTACGTGTCTTGATATAGGTGCGGTCAGTCAGGCCACTGGAGCAGAGACTGGTAAGTCCGTCTGCACTCGATACATCACCAGTCACAGCCATGTGACAGTCAAGCAGTATGTATGCTGAAAGGGTCCAGACACGATTTTGCAGGGTTACTATGCTTGCCCTCTACCTGTGCAGTCCGAACACCAGCGGGCAGCGCAACGTCGGGCAGTACCAGGGTGGTGACACATCGTGGGCCCCTGCAGCTGGCGCAGGCGGCGGCGCAAGAGGCAACTGCTTCAAGTGCGTCCCCATGCTGGTGTTTAGCCATTTCGTTTAGAGCGTTGAGCTCGGACGTCAGGGCATGCCACGCTTCACAATACGATCAATAAGGTGCTCAAATGCAACGAGTGGCCATAGTTTCGCGATGTGATTCGTGCGGTCGCACATGTGCCAGGTGTGGGCAGCCAGGGCACTGGAGCCGGGACTGCCCGGGCAGTGGCGGCAGCAGGAGCCAAGGCGGCGCAGGCGGTGGCAGCCAGTTTGGCGGCGGCGGCGGCTCGCAGTATGGCAGCGGTGGTGGTTCCCAGCAGTACAGCCAGGTCCGCCTGCTGATCATGCCGGGACATGCGCACATGCACAAGCCAGTAGTCAGTGGTGGTGAAGCTGCATGATGTGCACAGCATCTCTCGTTGCTGCCTGCAGCAGCAACAGGCTGCAGATGAGCTGATGCCACGCCTCCTGCTGTGCAGTCCACTGGAGGGGGGCGAGCAGCCTTCTTCGTGGCACGCGGTGATGCCGGCAGCGGCGCTGCGGCTGCCCAGCCGTCCATCGCCACCGGCAGCTACGGAAGTGGCGCAGCAACAGCGGGCGGCAAGCGGTCAGCAGACGGCCCGCCGCAATCCTCCCAGCAGCTGTGGCAGAAGCCCCGCCCGCCGGTGCGAACCTTGCTGCCCAAAGGGCGCCTGTGATGCTGTTGTAGCATTTGCACATCTGAAGCTCGCACGTCAGCGCACCAGGCCGTTTGAGGATCCACTGTCGGTGGTGCAGGGCCTCCACCGATACTTTGAGGCGGGTGGTCGGGGGGCACCCAGCGCTTTTGGCGGCAGGCAGGGCGGCGGCGGCGGCAGGGGCCGGGGCGGCGCTGCCGGCGACAGCGTCTGCTTCAAGTGCCAGCAGCAGGGGCACTGGGCAGCCTCGTGCCCAAACGGCTGAGTGCTCTTGCATTGCACCGGCAGCAGGTTTTGGCAGCTCGGGTAGAGCTTGTATAGTTTGGACTCTGAAGCGCTCATTGCTGTCATTGGTGGTAGTGCACATAGCCTCAGCAAGGCCGAGCAAGCATTCGATTAGATGTTCTTGCGTGCTCAGCGCTGCTCTTGGACGGTGCACTGTGAAAGTGCAAGCGTTGAAGCCTTCTGCTTGGACGGTGTGTTGAGGTGCAAGCTGAAAGATTGCAAGCTAGCAACACGAGAGCTTGACAAGCAACGCCAAAATTGTACTGCGCGCCTACAGCGCAACACTTCACAACTATCACAAGCGATTCGGTTTCTTAGACAAGCATCAAGCTGATTAGATGCGGGCATTGTTGCCTCACATTTCCTGCAATCGTGCCGGCGGCAGCCTTCACGATGACTAATTCGGACGAGAAACATCAACTGTTCTTGGGACGTTGCGCCCACGACCCTTGCGAGTGCTCAACGTTCCTGGCACGTGTGAGACTGGTTTGAACGAAACCGTCCGGTTGGCTGAACGGGGTTGCTGTGGTGCCACCACAATGCTGTCGGGCTGCAGCTGGCTTGCAGGACTAGAGCAGGCGCCACATAGGCTCACACTGTGCGAACTCTGACACACCATCGTCCTCCGCAGGTTGGGGGCGGGAGCGGCGGCGGCGGGCCGGCGGGGCACGGTCGCTGGACAGGTGGCGCTTGGGCACGAACTCATACGCCGGCTCCCTCAGCGAGTGCCCGTAGCTGCCGTAGCCTGGCTCAGACAGCGAGTGCCGCATGATGCTTGGGTAGTCTGGGAAGGAGACACGCGGGCCGCCCTCTGGCACGGACACGGTCCTGGGGAAGCGGGCGTCCCGGCCGTTGGGGTCCCACTTGTGCTCCTCCTTCTCATACACCGCCGGGTCCACCAGCGTCTCCTCCTGCCGCACGTAGGTGTGCACCGCCGCGGCGCTCGACGGTGCCCGCGCCTTGGCAAGGCTGGCCGCCCGCGCTGCAAACCTGGTCACCAGGGCAGATGCCATTGCGAGTCACCGTCCTTCGGTGGTTGGCGGCAATCTGAATGACGACAGCTGACGCAACGGTCAAGAACGTTGATCAGACCTTTCTTCGTTCGCAACGTCGAGAGCAGCGCAGGTAGCCTCTTTTCCCCTCCTTTTCCGAAGCTGTGAACTCAAGAGGCTGACAGGATTGCTGACAGGGACGGGACGCTACAAGTGGCAGCAGGAACGGCTGCAGAACAACATCATATTACCCACTGCTTCCTGCGACTGGGTGCATGCTGCGCCATGCTCCCCACCACAGCCCAATCTTTCTGACTTCAGAGGTACTTCAGAACCTCGCGTCAATCTCGAACAAAGCTCTCTGTCAACCCCCGGATGAAATTGTATTGTCATGATCCAAGCCACGGTACTTGCAAGTCATGGCGTCGCAACGGAGGCAGCCTTTGCGGGCCGCTTGGCAGGCTTCTTGGGCGTGCTCTTGCGCTCGGCTTCCGTCAGGCGCCACATGTACCAGGCGCCGATGCTCCGGTACGGCCGCCAGCTGGCCGTGAGCTCCTCCATCTTCGCTGCATCCGGCAGGTCCTGCAGAGACGGTGTGCTCATTGGCCAAAGCAACGCGCTGCATGCCCGACATCTAAAACATGCAAACTTGAGCACTGGGGTGTCAGGGTCAGGGCAGAGCTGCATCCAGCATCACAAAGGCGCACCCGAAGGCCGAAGCAGATCTGGATACCCTTCCGCACGCCCAGGTCCCCGACCGGCAGCACATCCGGGCGCGCGGCGTTGAAGATCAGGTACATATGCGCCGTCCACACGCCGATGCCCTTCACCGCCGTCAGCCTTGCAATCACCTCCTCCTCTGTCATCCCTGTTGAACATGGATGCGCCTCCAGCCAGATGACTTTGGTGCTACACCAACAACTGACATACCCAACGATGCAAATGGCGCTCAAGACTTGTGTGTGAATGCCAGCGCTGGTGGTGTTTCACAAAGATCAGACCTTGAAGCAGGGCGTCTGTCAGGCGACCGTCTGCATAGTGAGCTGCTAGGTCCGTGATGTAAGCCGCTTTCTGGCCCGACAACCCCGCTGCCCGCAGATCCGTGAGCGGCACCGCCAGCACCTCCGCTGGGGACACCTCCACCCCAGGCTCGTCTGCACACTGCACGGTCATCAAGCATGTATCACTAGCGTGCAGCTCACTGTTCCATTGCCATTCAACTACACAATGAGGTGACATGGATAGTCACCTTGCAAGCCAGCTTGAAGCGGCCATATATCACGCGTGCGACGCCGGTCGCCAGCTGCTGTGACAGGATGCTCTGCGTGAGGGCGGAAAAAGTGCTGCCGCTGAACTTCAGCAGCCGGTCTGGCGGACCGTACTCCGCGATGAGCTCTGCCAGACCTGCATAGCACCCACCATATAGGCTGAGCATGTACAGCATGGTCACACAGCCACATCATGCACTGGACGGCAACAGGTACACGAGCAACACGCTGGTTCAAGCTCACGGGTGTTGACGGATGCCAGGTGCGCCACCCCGTCTGCGATCCCCTCTGGACACAGCGCTGGCAGCACGGGCGCGGGGGGCGCATGCGTGTCGAGGACCGCCTCTGCGACACCGGCGGCAGCGGCAGCCTTGGAGGAGGCCTTTGACGCCTTAGCGACGCTGGTTCGCCGCTTGCGTGGCGCTGCTGTGCCTGTGGCGGCCTCTGCCTTGCCAGGGTCTGCAGCTTCTGTGGGCGCGCCCGCTGCCGCCCTGCGTCTCCGTGGAGTGGCCACCCGCTCAGCCGCAGCAGGCTTGCCGTTCTCGCTGGCTGTCGTGACCACCGTCGTCTCCTGGATGACGGCTGTCGTCACGAGTCTCTTGCCATGCGCAGCATGCACGTCCAGGCGCTTCCTGGCCCTGAAGGTGTCCGTCAGGACCCGTGCATGTTTGACCAGCTGCATTGGCTCCACAGCTTGCTCAGCGGCGGCGCGGCGCTTGCGCAGCTGCATCCTGGCAATTGTGCACCTGCGCTTTGCCCGCAGCACAGCATGCACTTCTTAGTGCACGTGCCAACCCCTGTCAGACACACCTGCAGGTGCAGTCGCCAGGCGGAAGCCTAGCACTCGCTTGCGGCTGCCTACTGCAATTGAAGTGGATTGCAAGTATAAGAGAGCGGCGCAGGCTATCCGAGACCTTCTTGTGTCATCCCTGTGGATCCAGGCCTCATCATCATGGCGCGGGCAGCACTGGACCTGGCGTCCAAGATGTACCTGGTGACAGGTGTGCAGGGCCACTGAGCATCCCATCACAACTCACTGATCCTACAACGACCTTCTGCTTTGGTCTGACATGTTTGCTGGTTGGGCTTTGATGATAGTGTGATGATGCTGCACCGACTTCATGCATTAGTTTGACTCATCTGCTGGTTGGCTTGCAGGAAGTACAGGTGTGGCACTCAGACAACAGTAGTCTGTGCATGTCGTGATGGGCATGCGGCAACATGGCCGCCACGTCCAAGGCGCAACAGTGCGGCGTGCATGCACTTGCTTTCTCTACCCAATGCAAGGCTCATGGTGTGGTTTGCCCTTCCAGATGGGATCGGGCTGCACACTTGTAAGAATCTGGCGCGTGCCGGAGCCACGGTGCTGGTGCATGGCAGGTGAGGCTAGTCCTGCATCATGTTGTCATGCTTGCGTGTAAGTTCTGGTGATCTCGCGAGGTCACATGCACCTACCGCCTCGGTTGCACCGCAGGAGCCCAGAGAAGTCGCAGAAGGCGGCGGAGGCCGTCAAGTCGGCCAGCGGCAGCGACCGCGTGCATGCGCTGTCAGCGGACCTGTCGTCCCTCGACGCCGTCCGCGCCCTTGCAGAGGACGTCAAAGCGGCAGCCCCCGATGGCCTGGACGTTCTCATCAACAATGCGGGTTAGTGCCCGCCTGTTACTGCACCTGACTCAACAGCATGGCGGCCGATTGCGGTGCGACTGGTTGCGTTTTGCACGCCTGCTGACTGAACAGCGTCCGTTGCATACCACAGGAGTGTTTGCAGAGCGCCAGCAGAAGTCAGCAGATGGCTACGAGATGACCTGGGCCGTCAACGTGCTGGCTCCCTTCCTCCTGACATCCCTGCTGCTGGACTCGGTGCGTGTGGAAGTGCTGCCGTGCAGACCGTCGTCACATTACAAGTGTGCAGGTTCTTCCGGGTGCAAGCCTTCATTGGTGACGCTGCTGCAGGTGAAGGAGCGCATCATCAATGTGAGCTCGATCAGCGCGGGCAGCGACATCGACTGGAACAACCTGAACCAAGAGAAGGGCTTCAACAGCCACAAGTGAGTATCGCATGTGTTCGACTCCTTAGCAGTAGGTGTGCTGTTCAGTCTCAGTGTATGTTGGTACCGGCCAAGCTTATGATCGGACGCGATTGCAGTGCCTACTCGCTGAGTAAGCTTGCGATGATGATGTTCAACGCGGAGCTTGGCGGGCGGTTGTTGAGGGCTGGCTCGAAAGTAACAGCCAACTCTCTAGACCCAGGTGCAAAATGATTTCACCGTTGATTTTGTTATATCCGACGAGATGACCAGGGCGTCTGATCTCTGGTCGGAACGCTTACACCTTGTTTTGACGCAGGCACTGTGAACACGAAGATGCTGGAAGCAGGCTGGGGCATGTGTGGCATCGACATCAAGGTACCAGCTGCTTGACTCACATCTGCTGTTGGCTCATCCTGAGAACGTTGCAGATGTTGTTGGCTCCTCCTGAGAACGTTGCAGAGCTAAGGAGATTTTTATATGCTTGCAGCAAGCAAACGACGAGTTCTTCCTTGCGACCGACCCCTCAGTAGCGGATGTGTGCGGCGCGTACTTTACAAACTCCCGGAAGAGCAGCATGCGGCGGCCAGCACAGAATGCCGAGCAGCGGCAGCGGCTCTGGGACATACTTATGGAGCAGACTGGAGCGCAATGGCAGATCTGAAGTGATGCGCTTGCCTGCTGGCAGCTGTGTTGCATGTCTGCCCCGAACAGCCAAACCAACATGATGTTGTAGGGCTTTCAAAAACAGACACAAACCAGCCTGGCAACGTCATATGCTGAAGGTTTTCCGCAAGAAATATGCTGTCGTCGGTGACATCATGGCTGTCAGCGTTCATCCGGCTTTACAGTTTACTGCGCCAATCTGGCCTGTGCTGCAATCTGCCACCCGGCAGCATCTCCCACGCAGTGTCTACCTGTGCAGCCACATGCACAGTTTAACTCCACGTAGCAGCCACAGTGCACAGCAATGCAATCGCAAAAGGTGAAGCTGCAGCAGAAGCACGCTCATCAGCCAAGGAGCCCACCTGCTGCGACAGCTCTTGCAGGTCGTGGGACACTACGACGATGGTGCACTCCTGCTTCAGTTTCCCTACAGTTGACGCACTGTGCTGTCAGAACGTCAGCTGCATGTCCATGGACGAGAAGAGTGAAGCTGGTGATCGCACGAGCTGTTCACTGTGGTCTACCCAGTGGCATCCAGCCAAACTGCTCACCCAGCAGGTCCGCAATGTCGCCGCGCGCCCGCCAGTCGAGCCCGGCCAGCGGCTCATCCAGCAGCAAGACCGCCGGGCCCCTCGCCTACGTGACACACACCTGATGTGAGCGCCACATGGCCTTACACGATACACCGCCCGCACGGCAGCCGCCGAAGCACCTTGTGTGGTGCGTCCTGTGGCAAAGGTGCCTGAAGTGGTGCAGCAGCGCGGTGCCAGCAGCGGTTGCTACCGACGCACCAGCTGCACAGCAAGGGCCAGGCGGCGCTTGTAGCCATCTGACAGCGACGATGGTGCCGCCTCCATGCTGATGTGGGTCAGCCCCACCGCCTGCAGCACCTGCACATGGGAGCGCATGCCGTCAGTGAGACGCCGTGTACATTGTTGGTGGCTCTACTCCCCAGTTGTTCAGTGAGTACCATGAGACCAATGCAACAGGACTGTCTCAGGTTTGCAAGCTCCGGAATTCACGAACATCTCCCACCCCACCCTGTTCAGGCGCAGCGCCATGTGCTGCCGGGTGAGCATGTCCTCCGGGCGCTGTGGCCAGCCAAAGGTCAGCTCCTCGCCAATGGTACTGCCCTGTAGTGCACAGTGCAGGGTGGGAATACGATGTATACCTTGCTGCACGTGCACGACATGGACGTCGGAGACACTGAGGCCTCCACCATGAGAATAACGATCGAATGGTGGCGACCCTCACCAGGAAGTGGCGCTCTGGGAACTGGAACACAAGCCCTGTCTGCGCCGTCCGTGCTGCGGCCGCGCTCGCGCTGCGGCGACCAGACCCGCTGCCAGTGCTGTTACCTGCTGCATGAGGGTCCCCAGCAGCGGTTGTCTGGCCGGTGCCATTGCTGCCGTTGCCGCCGGTGGACGTGGCAACCACCTCCAGAGCGGCAGGCCCAATGCCGACTGCGCCACTGTCCTGCTGGGCCAGGCCTCCGATGATCTTCAGCAAGGTCGTCTTGCCCTGCAGGGGGAACGCTGCAGTGTATTTTGGATGAGCACATGTCACCCAGACATTGGGTTACACAGCGTTGAGTTGGAGTGCAGCTCAGAGTCTGGGGGCCATGCGTGCCAAGCAGCCGCCGATCAAAATGTCCTCACTGAGCCACTGCTGCCGTAGATCAGTCCCATACTGTTGGCAGGCAGCTGCATGCTGATGTCCTTGAGCAACGGGGCGGGCGTGCCTGCACAAGCACGGCGTGTGAGTACTGTAGCTGCCTGCCAAACTCAGGTGTGGTGCGCACAGGACAGGTGGAAGTGTTCGCCTGCACCTGGCGGATGGTATGACACCCCGCCGACGCCCAGGGCTGCGCCGCTGGGTGCCGCCTGGCTGGTCTGGCCCTGCTGCATCATCTGCCCCAGCATGTTGAAGAAGCTGCTCATGGCGCCAGCGTCCGTGTTGCCGGCTGCCGCTCCGCACGCCGTCGAGCTGCACGTTGCTGAGCGGTATGTGCTGCAGGCGGCCAAACCGCTGCGGGTGGCCTTCCTGGCTGCTGTGCATGCGGCTCTGCGGAGAGTAGCTGGTTGATGGCTGTGCTGGTTATGTACAGCTCGCCTGCCGCCGCTGCTGATGGAGCTGACGGTCTGCATGCCATCAGAAGGGCCAGGCGGCCTGCTGACCCTGCGCAGAGGGCTGCCCATGCTGCTGCGGGGCAAAGCTTGCATCCTGCCGGGCGGCGCTGCAATGCACATCAGCCGAACAGGGCCACCAGGTCCTCGTCTGTTTCCTCAGACTGGTGCGGCGCCGCTGCAGCCGGCAGGCCAAGGGCCTGAAGACAGTGGCACAGTAGGGGCATGTCAAGATCATTGCAAGACGCTCACATGTAGCATGTCAGCAGCACGCGACTTACCTGCATGCATTCGCAGCTCATGCCCACCTTGCGCATCAGCTCCTGAACTTGGGCCTCGTGCTGTGCAATGGCCTTCTGGTACTTCAGGCTGCGCTTTGCCTGCGTTGTGGGGTCGGCCGCCGCCCCCGCCTTGGCAGCTGCAGCCTTGGCCTTGGCTTTCCTGACCTTGCGGCTCTTCTTCGCAACCTTTCCAGTCTGCACCCACCAGCTGATCCAGACGTCTGATCGCTCCTTGTGCATTTGTGATTCGTGCTGGTGAACGGCGTCACGCAGGGGTGCAGCACCACATGCATGTGTCTGCAGTGCGCACCTGAGCCGTGGACCCCTCGTTGTCAGCGACAGCGGCGTTGAGTGACGCTAGGCTTCTAAGCTGCTGCCTCACGACACGGCTTGACATCTAACGATGCTCAAGACACGACTTCGACAGCTCAATGCCGCCGCAACTGCATGTGCTGTAGGGCACGCCTGTAACCCCTGCCTATTCCTGCGTTGACCTGCCTCGATATGTTTCCGATAAGGAGCGAAGGGATGCAGCCTTTGCAGCCTGCGTACAGGTCTGCAGTGGCGCAAAGTGCAAATGGCTTGTAGTCTGCATGCCTGCCAGCCTAGCGCCACCTAATTGTCATTGATCAACACATTGGTACAGTTTGCCCAAGCTTTCACGCAAAAAAAAGATTTCATTGTGGCAAACACGACCGATAAGAAAGTGGATATAGCAAAGCTGATCAGCAGCGCAGCATTGCCCGTGCTGCAGGATCACCCCTTCTGCCGCTGTTGCGTCATCTCATCCTTGCGCTGCTCATTCACCATCAGTTTGCATAGGCTGCACCATGTCCAACGGCAGTGCGCTTGACGTGTCGTCGTCAGACAAGAAGCTGTGGCTTGTCAAACTCCCGCCCATGGTGGCGCAGCGCCTTCATGCGATGGCTGCGGAGGGTGGCGCCAGTGCTGATCCGGCTGGCCAGCCAGTTGGGCGCGTGCGCGTAACTCACAACACCACGCAGGTCCCTAACCCTGAAATTCTGGGATCTAAGTTGCCAGCAATATGCCGAGATATGTTGCGTCGCGGTGAATCTTGCAGGGCCGGCGCCGAGTGTCCAATGTGCTCATGATTGCGTATTGCAGAGCTCTTCGGATTTCAGGCTTGAGCTGGACCCAGCGACGTTTCCCAGCATACCGAAGGAGTTCAATATGCGCCCGCACGCTGACGGTGTGCAGGATGCATACTGCTTCAACAGGCAGAGCAACGGCAGCATTGGTGCGTCAGTGGTGGTCTAGCGGCAGGCATTGATGCAAATACTGCGTTCGATGCGTTGCCTGTCACAGCTGATGGAGTGTTGATATGTGAGAACATAAATTGCAAACCTTCCGCAGGCGTCGAAGGGCGAGTGGACCAGCGCTTTGACGTTGAGATGCTGCGGGCAGCGCAGGGCAGGGTATGCTGACCAACTGCTCATCTAGCTGTGGTGGCTGCGAACCTTGTCTAGACCTTGAGATTGCATTTCAGCGTGCCCTTTCACTCTGAGGCGATATTTTCAATTGTCTGCAGTTGGACCCGCAGTACCGCTCCCTGGCGCGGGACCGGTCGCAGGCGGCCGGCAGGAAGACCCGCGTCATGCAGATCATTGACGACCCGCGCAACCTGCTGCTGCGCCCCATGCCCGTCGGCTACATGAAGCGCAAGGTGGGTTGTGCCCCAGCCCCGATCCCTACTGCTGCTTCGGCTGGTCAGCATTGAGACGAGGCACCGCAACGGGTCCCGCTGCTCAGCACATTCACCTGACGCTGCTGTGTGTTGTAAGGCAAGGTGCTGAACTGATGCGTCATGGCACAAGATTGTCTGCAGGCCATCCTAGTGATACTGTCAAGGCACAGCATGCTTGGCCTGTGTGCCTGCGGACGAGCTCAGTGTTGGCCAACACAAAGATGGCGGCTATTGCTATTGCAATTGATGCCTGCATCAACAGGCGGAGAAGGTGACCGACAACAAGCGGCTGCGCATGGAGCGGGACGCACTGGAGAACCTGCTGTTCGGCCTGTTCGAGAAGCAGTCCACCTGGTCCTTCGTGCAGCTGCAGCGGGAGACCGACCAGCCTGCGCCCTGGCTCAAGGTGCGGCTGCTGCCTTGCAGCGGTGTCTACACCTTTGTTGCAGTGCAGGTTGTGATTCCAGACCTGTGCATGCCAGCACTCGTATGTGGAAGGCATTGCCTGAATGCTGCGGTGTCTACGCTGGCATGGCACATCCGGCTGCATTAGAAATGCATCACGCTGACATGTCTCAGCCCAAGCCTGCAGGAGGTGCTGGATGGCGTTGCACTCTTGAACAAGACCGGGCCCAACCGGGACAAATGGCAGGTGTGCACTGACCCGTCCGCCTCGTCAGCGGTGTTGGGTGATGCATGCATGACGCACAAGTGTATCGCCACACGCTGACGGCGGTCTGCAGCAGCTCATGGTGTCTTTAGTGTGTCCTGAAGCTTGCCTGCTGATGGCATACAAACAGGTGAAGCCAGAATATCGGGGACAGCACCGACAAGACTGACGGTCGGTGGGGCTTCATAGTGTGCGGCTTAGGATGAAACCCCTGCAGGGGTTGGTAGCCACATTTGAACGACGCAGCTTCCTTCTGGCTCTGCACTTGTCAGCCAACGATGTGTAATAAGCTGCGGTGTCGTCATTAAATGGCCGCTAGTCTACATTTTTGGACGGCTGCCTTTGTTGTCAGCCAGTGTCGAGAAGCCACTGCACCGTCTGCACCGCATATGCGAGTGCCCCGAGCAGCGTCGCATGCTATCTGTTTTCAAGGATGGGGCTCGCGATGCCAGAATGTGAGGCACAGAGCTGCCTGTCGCCGGTGCGGGTGTGCGGATTCGTGTGCTCACCTCGCCACGGCGACACCAGCTCCAGCAACAGCCACTACTCCCCCAGCTACTCAGACAGCCACAGCCCAAGCAGGCGGGCTGTGCCAGCCAGTCCGCTATCGGCGGCGTTGCGGGAGGCTCAGAAGGCGGCAGTCGTCACCCGGCCAAGTGGCCTGCGCAGTTTGAATATCGGCAAGAGCCGCGCTTTCGGGGGCGGCCTGCGCAAGAGCTGCTCCTCGGGCCAGCTGCAGTCCCTGGCGGAGGAGCGCGAGCTCGAGTCCCTGGGCCTGCGCTCTGGGTCATGCGTCTTCCGCCGCGACAGCACCAGCCCCAGCCCCAGCCACTCAAACCCCATCAGCATTCCGACGCCCAGGTGAATGCTTCATTGCATGGGTTGATGCTGCTTGATGGTGTGTGTACGCTGTCGGGCTGCCCGAATACGCTGCTTCGAATACAACGGCTGCGTCCCCTTGTCCGTGAGGCGACTTGTAACACCAAGGCATCGAAACTGCGCATCTAAGGCCTGGCCAGTGGTCTACATTTCTTATGAGCATGCTCTGGATGCCAATGTCGGTCGGTTTGCTCTGCAGGGCCATGTCGTCCGGCCGGGCCGCCTCCAGCCACAGCATGGATCTGGATGAGGATCCGCATGCAGTTTATCAGCACGCGGGCCTCGCCGGCCAGTCACAGATGCACCCATTCCAGCCAGAGCCACAGGTGAGCTTTGCCCGCCGCTCAGCCCCAGCGTGCCTGCTGCACCTCGTGCACGCATGCATGCTGTCTTGGGGACTCTCATGGCGACTGGACTCACTCCTCAGGTTAACATTGACCTGTGGCCGTTGAAAGCCTACAACTGCACATCCCTCAAGGCCAGCTGACTGACAAAAGCACCATGCTGCGTTTGCAGGGGTACAGCCAGCCAGGTGCCGAGCAGCAGCACCTGCCAGTGCCGCTCAGCGAGAGCCCAGCCCCAAGCAGCTCGGATGCGCTCGAGCCACCGCAGCGTGTGCCATCTCCGATCGGCGTGCTGCCCGACGAGCCCGGCGCCGTCTTCATGCTGGAGCCGTCGTCGCTGCCCCGCCTCGGCCGCAGCCGCGTGTGCAAGGACAGCTGCCCTCGCTCCCAGAGCGCCGCCGTCCTCTCGACGTGCGGCTGATGCGGCTCAGCCCATCCTCTTGGGCGAAGCCGTGCTCGACTTGCCACATGGCAAGCGGCCGCTGGTCGGCCCGCCTGGCGCTTGCAGCGCCGGCTTTTGGCTCTACGGGCAGCATACTTGGGGTGGGACCACTCTGTGAGCAGGTTGGCCGTTATAACCAATGATTCTGGGCATAACGTATGTGTATATAGGATCTGTGCGTCGGCGCGCCGCGCAACGAACCCTTGCTTCGAGGTGGCAAACGAATTTTGAAGTGTTCAGCGTTCTGACTGTCACTGCCCAATGGCGTGGCCGAGTCAGCTCAGCGGAACCCGTGACATGTGCTATTGGGCACCTGTCACCTTCAGCAGACCTTTGGGCTGCGCTCGACAACTGCTTGTGTCGAGGCGCTGCTGTGTACATGTCAATGCGATTCGTCATGCAGTTTTTCGGGTGTGTAGGATGTCATAACATGGGCGGCTGTGGCCCATGCATGATTACTCGGACTGCAAATGCGTGAGGGCTGTGCAGTTCTTTGGCATGATTGACTGCTGACGACCGAGGTGTCCCATGCAATGCAAATGTAACCGATAGGGCGCTCGATGCAACAGCAGCTGATTGCCAGCAACCATGGTGCAGAACCCGCAAGCATCACAGTGCACTTGCTTCCAAGTTTTGTCTACTCACTGAATGCCTGTCACTCGCATGAAACGCAAATGCCCAACTCTGCTGAAGTCTGCAGGCCAGACTGAGAACTACTGCTATGACACAAAGTAAGACGGGGTGCCCTGCCTGTGCCTTCTGCACGTGTGCGAGCTTTTAAGTCAGTTGCCTAACAAAATCCGGCTTCCTGCCAGGGTCGGCTGCCACCACTTGCTGTGTGTGTCTGCTGATTGCCCAGCCTCAGCTCACGGTGCTGAGCAGATGTGCGCCCCTCCAGACGCGCCACACACAACAGAAAGCGCAGCTCCTGGCACGCCTGCACAGCTGCTACCGCTGCTGCTGTCTGCTGCACCCCTACCCGACGCCGCTGCACGCTCACATCACCGGCTGCTGCGTGCGCATGTCTGTGACGCTGGGCCGCTGCACCAACTGGGGGTACTGACTTCCCGAAACTGCTGCTGCCATAGACGGGGCCCCAGAGGCCTCCGCCAGCCGCGCAAGCGTGAACAGGACATCTTCCTGTTTTGCCCAACACTCGACTCCGTGAGTTTGCATGTCAATCACTCGTCCACAGCGGCATATCAGTTCATGCAGCCTGAAAGTACAAGCGGCATCCAGTTCTGCAGGTGGCAGAGGGGCGCTTCAGACATTAGACATAGTGTGGTTGACTGTGCACCGTGTCATTCACGTAGAAGGGCGCCTTGGACGGCTTCTGCCCGACTGTGCATGCAAACACCTGCAGCACAGCATGATCCTGCGCTCGCAAGTCATGTACTCCGCTCACAAGGATGATGCACGTGATGAGATGCCACGATGTGCGCACGCTTGCGGGTGAAGTGTGGGGCACGTTCTGCTTTGCATGCAGCGCGCACCTCGGCCGGCAAGTGTGGCGAGAAGGTCACGTGCTCCATCGCAGTGAACATGTCCTCGTCGCTGCGGTCGTCGCCGATGCACAGCACAAAGTCGGGCGCTGACCCGGTGCGGGCGGCCGCCGTCAGGATCGCCTCCACCATGCCGCCCTTGCTGACGCCCTGCCCAGTCACAGGCCACAGCGTCGATGCTTGGTGGTCGATATACAGACCACTGCCCAGTGCAGCGGTCAGCCTGGTACGCTCTTTGTGCTGGTGACATCCAGTGGCAGCAGAGGCTGCATGCAGCAGAGCGTGTCTGGTGCAGGGTGCATGCATCATGGATGCACCAGGGGCAGCGCCCCGCACCTGCGGCTTGACCTCCACGATGGACTGCCCCGAGATGACCTCCACGGGCTCGTTGGCCAGCACGCCCTCCAGGTGGTCCAGCAGCTCCTTGGCCTGCCAGGCGCCCAGGTCCGGGTCGGCCTCCCTGTAGTGCCACACCTGCGCGGGAGCAGCAGCCACATCTGGAATCACGAGGTCGACAGTCAGAAGAATCTGGGCAGGACGCTCAAGCTTCTGCGTGAGGGCCGCAGAGTGACAGCAAGTGCAGGAGACGCTATGCATGCATGCTGTGATCGCACATGATGACGAGGTCAGCATCCGATACTCCTGTCCGTGGGGCGTGCGACGCAGCGGGACACTGAGCGCGGCCGCACCAGCGCGGAGTCCTTGGCCTCGATGTTGGAGCCGTCGGTGGACTCGGTGTACAGCTCCAGGATGGGGCGCGTCATCTCCTTCCACGCCGCCTGCTCGTCCGCCTCCCCGAAGCGCGCCTCCCACTCGCCCGCGCCCGCCGCCCGGAAGAAGAAGCCGTGCTCCGCCGCCAGCCCCAGCCGGTCCTGCGGTGCGTGGGGTGAAGGCTGATGGGGCAGCAACACGGCCAAGAGGCGGACCATTGTCACGCCTCGGCCTGGGGTGCTGCCAGCTGGGGCCATCTGCATTTGCGGGGTCGTGTCCCTTGGCTGCAGCAGCCGCTTTCCAGCGCAATAAGCTTATGCATGGCGATGGAGCACAAGACTGCAACTGAATTCTCACCACGGAGGAGAACCAGTCGCCCAGGTCCTTCTTGCCCCGCCCCGAGATGATGTACACCTCGTTCTTGGGGTCCGCCGTCAGCCCGCACAGGATGTCCAGCACCTGGGCATGCCACGGCCCAAAGTCATACAAGCCAGGGTCAGATGAGGAACAGTCACTTCTGATACTGGTGTGCTGATGAGCTCGAAGCACTGTTGCGCACGATGTGCCAGCGAAGCACTGGAAACCCACCTCCTTGCCGGGCTTCGTCGAGATGCTGGATTGCGGCAGCAGCGTGCCATCGTAGTCCAGCAGGAAGAGCCGCTTTGCAGACCTGCACAGCAGCAGGATGGTGCCCATATCTGGCAAAGTGTCAAGTTGGCATGTGTGGGCATGTTGCGACTCAGACGCATGACTTCCACTGCCCAGCTGCATCGAGTGCAGCTCAGCACAGGCAGCGTGCCTGGTGTAGGCGTTGAGCAGGTGCGGCAGCTCCAGCTTGCGGAAGTGCTCGGTGAGGGCCACCATCTTGAACGTGTTCAGGCCCAGCCCCAGCCCATAGCACTTCATCTTGCTGTGCTCCCGCGTAAACTTCTCCAGGTCTGCCGTGAACGACTGCAAATGAGAACATGCACACATCAGTTTATTGCATTGAAGCGCTGCTGATGGTCAGCACTTAATGCTCAACAACGCAGCAGTGCAGCCATGGCAACACGCCCTCTGCGACGGAGTGAGCGGGGCAGAGCTGACGGTGTTTCATCTGCATGGGGTCATACCAAACACAGAACACCGAACGTAACACACAACGAGGGCAAGCACCTGCGCCCAGTAGCCAACGGTGTGGCCGCTGATGTAGCGCCAGTGCTTCTCGTGGCGCAGGTGGCGGTCGCCTGCGGGCATCTGGATGGCGGTGTAGATGCCGTCCGCCACGCTGTCGATGGACCAGGGGTTCACGCGGATGGCGCCGCTGACGCTGGGCGAGCAGCCGACAAACTCGGAGACCACCACCATCGATGTGGTCGCCTCCTTCTTGTCGTCCGCCTCCTGGAAGCACGATCCATGCAGGGTTGGGTTCCAGGCATGGCATCAGGCGACAGGAGGATTACAGATCAGGATGCGGCATGTTGGGAGGCCACAGTGTGCATTTGGCAAGCCATGGTGGTTGCAGTTAAGGGAGAGGTCCACGAGACCAGATTCATGACGCAGCTCAAGTAGGACCTCACATCTGCACCCTGGCGGCAGACGATGTACTCGTAGGGCACCAGGTTCATGCCATCGCGCGTGGCGGTCACCACAGCCACGTCTGCGATGCTGTACAGGGCGATGCGCTCGTACAGCGGCACCGGGCGCTCCAGCCACACAATGGGCTTGTATGTCGGAGTGCCATACCTGCACGCCCCGGCCTCGGGTGTTCAGTCGGGGTGGCAACGAGGACTCCCAGATGGCAGCTGTGAGTTGACGCTGCATGGGTAGACAGGCTAGGCACTGTCAGAATGACTCCCTCACCGCCGGTTGATGTCGTCCACGAGCTTCACACAGTAGTTGTGAAGGTCCGTGATGTCCGCTCCGGACGACCTGCGCAGCATGGCATCGTCCGCTGGGGCGCTGTGCTCTGCTGCACTGCCGCCAGGCAGCCGGCAGCTCGTGCTGTGGGAACAGCAGCTGTGCGGGCTACATGGTGCACCATGTGTGTCACAGAGTGAGGAGTTTGTGTGAGCAGTGCGTATGCATCCGCGGGAGCACCTGGGGGCATTGGTGACCTGCACGAGCACCAGCTTGCCGCGCCAGTCGGCGTGCTGCTCCAGCAGCCGCTCCACCGCCTGCAGCTTCAGCTCGATGCCCTTGAACAGGTCCATGTCGTCCACGCCGATCAGCACCGTCTGGTCCCTGAACTGCGCCTGCATTGCAGGGGGGGACGCCGCCGCCTCAGCGCCGGGAGGTGTGGCTCTCACAAGCAGCTCAAACCGAGCAAGACCTCCTATCTCGTTTGTTTCATGAAGGATGAGCATCTTTGCATGGTGCATGTGCGGCCATACCTTCAGCTCGCCCCGCCGCCAGATGGTGTCCTTCCACTGCAGGCCGGCGAGCAGCCGCTCGCAGTTCACGCCCGTCGGCATGATCTTGATCCCCACATTGCGCCCGTAGTACCTGCGTAGCACATGGCCGACTAAGCGTGCTGCCAAGGCTACACACCACACCAAGCAGGAGTCTGTGCGGGCACGTCAGCGCTCTCTCACTCTAGCATGATGGCGCCCCGCTGCGTGACATGCTCCACCCCCAGCATGCGGGAACAGCACGATAGGAAATGCCGCGCGTAGTCAAACGTGTGGAACCCTGCGATGCAACACATCCATCAGACAAACCGCACCAGCGTCCCCCTCTGGCGCTGCTAGCTTTCAGGTTCATGTGACCGCTGAAAGCTGATGCAGCAATGCAGCTGGGAAATTCGCTGGAGCGCACCTACAAGGTCTGCATTCAGCAGAGATCGGAGCACTTCATCCCGCTTTGGGAAAGTGCGGAAGATCTCAGAGGATGGGAACGGCGAATGCAGAAACAGGCCGCAGCGTACACGATTGAACCGCTTTCGGAGCAACGACGGCAAAACCTGCAAGTATGCGTGTGACTGGTCAGCAGACCCTCAGCTCATACAGTCATAGTTAGCGCTTGCAATGGACATACATCTGGTTAACATCGGTAGACGCATGGCGGAATATAGTGCGATGGTGGCAGCCATGTCACCATGAGATGATAGTCATGGATCCAAACAAAGTCATCGTCCATGCTGACAATCTCGACAAGCTTGTCCGAGAAGGCCTGCAGGGAGGAACAGGTGGCGTGTCTGCAAGCGGGATCGTCTGTGGCGTGCAGTGCCATGTTGGACAGCTGCTGTGTTGAGGGCTGCAGGCGGGTCGGGCAGGGCACCTTGTTGGCCTTCACGTAAGCCTGCCAGAGGACTGGATCAAATCTGCCGGAGCTGGAGGGAGACAGCGGGATGAGGTAGTGGAACAACGGCCACAGCTGCTGTTTGCAGAAGCCTGCACACAACATCACGGTGTTGACTCGCGGGTGCATGTTGCTACGCAAGGTGAACATGCAGCATGGTAGCGGGATGCAGACTGCGGCACGGTTGATACACAGCACCACCTTTGTAGTACTCCTCCTTCAGCTCTTTGCCCAAGAACACTGGGTGGCACTGGTATGCGCTGAGCAGCTCCAGCGCCACTGTCTGCGGACGCACCCAGGGGTTGCGCTCAGTCTCAGGTCGCAGTCGTGTGCCTCGAACTCCAAGCACACACCTGTCAATCCACATCCAGAGTACTCGCACCTCCTGCTCCATGGGGTCCACCTCCACTGTGAGTGTGCCGACGTGCACAATCTCGACGTCGTCCCCCAGCCCCTCCTGCACATTCGTGCAACACCGTATGAGGAGCTGTGAGCATGCTGCATTGTCGCGACAACATTCACAAGGGGAGCGCTGATGTGACGACGGAGACGCATCCAGCACAAGCGGTGGATGCAGCATGTGGAGGTCGCCACGCACGTGCGCCTGCGCAATGAGGGCGTCATCGTCCCACTCAAAGTCCCAGCTGCGATCGTCTTTCGACCTGGTTGCCCTGATGGGCAGGTGGTTCGCCACCAGGATGATCCTGCAGGGCAACGTTGCAGGCCTCGGCACGCTGCATGCGGGGACATGGGGGCAGTCGAGAGGGCTACCAGAGCATGCTGCAGCCTCGATGCCCACCGTTTCCTAGGCTTCACGTCCCCACTGTCTATTGAGTTCCTGGACCCGCGGCCTCGGGGCGCGCTGAACGAGAGTGGGCCCCCTGCATCGAGGTCGATGCCGCCGCTGCCATCATAGTTGCCACTGGCCAGCGCCGTCAGATCGCGATAGCTGCCGCCCATCGACGCCCCCATGGACTTCATCATTGTGAGTCCAGGGGGGCGCCCGGCCCAAGTTGCCGCCAGCACCTGGTTGCTCGCTGCAGCAAGATATGCAGAGGCAGGACTGGGCAGCGCAATCAGCCGCGTGGCGCCCGGCGGTCTGGACACGACAGGCTGACCGCCAACGCTAGCTGCAAACGATGTACGGATGTGCACCGCGTTGCAGGCGGCCAAAACAGGGCCGAGGTGCGTCAATGCAGAGTCAGCATTGAGTGAGGCAGATCACAATGTCAACTTCCTGCTGTCAGCTAATCATGCTGGGCTCGTGGCTAATTTCTGCAGTAGGTCAAAGGTGCCGTTGAGGGCCACGAATGCACCCCTGATCCCTGGCACACAATGCTCCCGGTGCAACCGTCGGTGGATCGCGGCGTGCATCGCCACCGGCTAGTCGGCGATTCTGGACAGGAAAGCATGTGCTAGACCTCCACCGTCCGCTCCTGTCTGCTCAGTCTCGTGGTGGCCAGCTGGTGGCGGCAGATCGTCAAGCGGTTGAGGCGTAAAGTGCGCGTCGTCCCTGCATGTCGTGCGCTTCTGTCTGTGCACTGATGACAAATGCATTGTACACTACATCAATGCGCATTGATGATGTTTACCGCCACGCGGTCCGTGCTCATGCTAATCCATGTTTGTCTTATCCAAACAGGGCCGTCATGCTGCCGTCTAGTTTGGTGGCTACGGTGCAGCAGCATGTCCCGGTCACCCACCTTGCATCACGACCACATGTTCCGACGCCGCTCCGACCGCACCACCGCAGGTCCGCTTCGTCCTTTGCGCCGCCTGAGGCATGCATGTTGCGTGCCGCCGGCATGGTCTTGTCTGACTGGCCGTGGGCAGGTGTGATTGGCAGCACGAACTGCTCGTGTGCAGGCCACATGTGTTCTGCCCGGCGACACGTGGCCCCCGCGGCGGCGGCGGCCGCGGCCGAGGGCGTGGCAAGGGCGGCGCCTCGAGGCGCCAGGACCTCGCGGAGGGGGACGCGTCAGCCGCCCGTGCGGACACGGCGAACGCTGTCCAAAACGCGGTGAACGCCGTGAAGGATTTCGGTCACCAGCTCACGCACCGCATGAACGGTGGCGTGAACCGTGCCAATGGCGCGGTGAGCAAGCCTTGCCACTTGTTATCTGTGCAGATCCGTGCTGCGTAGCCCAAATGGAACATGCATAGCTGCTCAATGTATGGTACGTACGTGATTGGACCGATGGCACTGCTGCTGAGTGAGCGGATCCTCGCATGCGCCGTGCTGCAGGATGTGGCGGGCCGTGCAGGGGTGAGCGCCAGTGCAGCTGATGAGCGGCTGCGGCGCGAGCGTGCAAATCAGGAAGCAGAGGATGCTGCTCGCGCATTCAAGGCAGCGTCTGACGCGCGCTACAAGGCGGACCCTGCTGCACCAAAGAAGCAGCAGGTGCAGTGCTGCAACCTGCCTGCATGTTGTTGCAATGGCTGGAGTGTTTTCATTGCCGTGGCCGTGCAGCACCATCCTGATTATGTTATCTCGTCATCGCCTTGCAGCTTGATAGCACATGGGGTTTGTCAGATGTGAAACACCAGCGCGCTGTTGGCTCTGCAGGGCAACGCTGCGGCTCGTGCGAATCAGGAAGCAGAGGATGCTATCCGTGCCTTCAAGGCAGCGTCCGAGGCGCGCTATAAGGCAGAGTCTGCTGCACCAAAGACGGCCCCCAAGCAGCAGGTGCAGTGCTTTCTGCAACCTGCCTGCATGTTGTCGCAGTGGCTGGAATGCTTTTGTTGCCGTGCAGCACCATCTTGATTATGCCATCTCCTTAAAGCCTTCGGCTGACTAGCACATGGGGAATGTCAGTTAGAAAACACCAGCGCGCTGTTGGCTCTGCAGGAGGGTGGCCAGGTGCAGAAGGTGCCCGCCCACTTGAGTGCAGCTGATGAGCGGCTGCGGCGCGAGCGTGCGAACCGGGAAGCAGAGGAGGCTGCTCGTGCATTTAAGGCAGCGTCCGACGCGCGCTACAAGGCAGACCCTGCTGCACCCAAGAAGCAGCAGGTGCAGTGCTCCTGCAACTTGCCTGCATGTCATTGCAGTGGCTGGAGTGCTTATGATGCCATGTCCATGCAGCACCAATTTGATGATGCCATCTCTTCATCGCCTTACGACTTAATAGCACAGGGGGGTTGTCAGATGTGAAATACCAGCGCGCTGTTGGCTCTGCAGGGGAACACTGCGGCTCGTGCGAATCAGGAAGCAGAGGATGCTATCCGTGCCTTCAAGGCAGCGTCCGAGGCGCGCTACAAGGCAGAGTCTGCTGCACCAAAGACGCCCCCCAAGCAGCAGGTGCAGTGCTTCTGCAACCTGCCTGCATGTTGTTGGTGTGCTCTCATTGCCGTGCCCGTGCAGCACCATCTTGATTATGCCACCTGTTGATCGCCTTACGGCTTGATAGCACATGGGGTTTGTCAGATGTGAAACATCAGCGCGCTGTTGGCTCTGCAGGAGGGTGGCCAGGTGCAAAAGGTGCCCGCCCACTTGAGTGCAGCTGATGAGCGGCTGCGGCGCGAGCGTGCGAACCGGGAAGCAGAGGAGGCTGCTCGTGCATTCAAGCAAGGGTCTGATGCGCGCTACAAGGCAGACTCTGCTGCACCCAAGAAGCAGCAGGTGCAGTGCTTCTGCAACCTGCCTGCATGTTGTAGCAGGGGCTGGATTGCTTTCTTTACCATGTCCGTGCAGCACCATCCCGCATTTGCCAGTGATTCATCGCCCTACGGCTTGATAGCACATGGGGTGTGTCATATGTGAACCACCAGCGCGCTGCTGGCTCTGCAGGGCAACGCTGCGGCTCGTGCAAATCAGGAAGCAGAGGATGCTATCCGTGCCTTCAAGGCAGCGTCTGAGGCTCGCTACAAGGCAGAGTCTGCTGCACCAAAGACGCCTCCCAAGCAGCAGGTGCAGTGCTTTCTGCAAGCTGCCTGCATGTTGTTGCAGTGGCTGGAATGCTTTTGTTGCCGTGCAGCACCATCTTGATTGTGCCATCTCCTCGTCGCCTTATGGCTGAGTAGCACATGGGGAATGTCAGATAGAAAACACCAGCGCGCTGTTGGCTCTGCAGGAGGGTGGCCAGGTGCAAAAGGTGCCCGCCCACTTGAGTGCAGCTGATGAGCGGCTGCGGCGCGAGCGTGCGAACCGGGAAGCAGAGGAGGCTGCTCGTGCATTCAAGCAAGGGTCTGATGCGCGCTACAAGGCAGACTCTGCTGCACCCAAGAAGCAGCAGGTGCAGTGCTTCTGCAAGCTGCCTGCATGTTGTTGCAGTGGCTGGAGTGCTTTCGTTGCCGTGTCCACGCAGATCCTGATTATGTTATCTCGTCATCGCCTTACAGCTTGATAGCACCATGGGATTTGTCACATGTGAAACACCCAGCGCACTGCTGGCTCTGCAGGGCAACACTGCGGCTCGTGCAAATCAGGAAGCAGAGGATGCTATCCGTGCCTTCAAGGCAGCGTCTGAGGCTCGCTACAAGGCAGAGTCTGCTGCACCAAAGACGGCCCCCAAGCAGCAGGTGCAGTGCTTTCTGCAATCTGCCTGCATGTTGTTGCAGTGGCTGGAGTGCTTCGTTGCCACTTCCGTACAGCACCATCCTGGTCATGCCATTTCTTCATTGCCATACGGCTTGATAGCCCATGAGGATTGTCAAGTGTGCAACACCAGCGCGCTGTTGGCTCTGCAGGCGGGTGGCCAGGTGCAAAAGGTGCCCGCCCACTTGAGTGCAGCTGATGAGCGGCTGCGGCGCGAGCGTGCGAACCGTGAAGCAGAGGAGGCTGCTCGTGCATTCAAGCAAGGGTCCGATGCGCGCTACAAGGCAGACTCTGCTGCACCCAAGAAGCAGCAGGTGCAGAGCTTCTGCAAGCTGCCTGCATGTTGTTGCAGTGGCTGGAGTGCTTTCGTTGCCGTGTCCACGCAGATCCTGATTATGTTATCTCGTCATCGCCTTACAGCTTGGTGGCACATGGGGTTTGTCAGATACGAAACACCAGCGTGCTGTTGGCTCTGCAGGGCAACGCTGCGGCTCGTGCGAATCAGGAAGCAGAGGATGCTATCCGTGCCTTCAAGGCAGCGTCTGAGGCGCGCTACAAGGCAGAGTCTGCTGCACCAAAGACGGCCCCCAAGCAGCAGGTGCAGTGCTTTCTGCAACCTGCCTGCATGTTGTCGCAGTGGCTGGAATGCTTTTGTTGCCGTGCAGCACCGTCCTGATTGTGCCATCTCCTCATCGCCTTACGGCTGAGTAGCACATGGGGTTTGTCACATGTGCAACACCAGCGCGCTGTTGGCTCTGCAGGCGGGTGGCCAGGTGCAGAAGGTGCCCGCCCACTTGAGTGCAGCTGATGAGCGGCTGCGGCGCGAGCGTGCGAACCGGGAAGCAGAGGAGGCTGCTCGTGCATTCAAGCAAGGGTCCGATGCGCGCTACAAGGCAGACTCTGCTGCACCCAAGAAGCAGCAGGTGCAGTGCTTCTGCAAGCCGCCTGCATGTTGTTGCAGTGGCTGGAGTGCTTTCGTTGCCGTGTCCGTGCACCACCATCCTGTTGATGCCATCTCTTCATCGCCTTACGGCTTCATAGCACATGGGGTTGTCGAATACGAAACACCAGCGCGCTGCTGGCTCTGCAGGGCAACGCTGCGGCTCGTGCGAATCAGGAAGCAGAGGATGCTATCCGTGCCTTCAAGGCAGCGTCCGAGGCGCGCTACAAGGCAGAGTCTGCTGCACCAAAGACGGCCCCCAAGCAGCAGGTGCAGTGCTTTCTGCAAGCTGCCTGTATGTTGTTGCAGTGGCTGGAATGCTTTTGTTGCCGTGCAGCACCATCTTGATTGTGCCATCTCCTCGTCGCCTTACGGCTGAGTAGCACATGGGGATTGTCAAATGTGCAACACCAGCGCGCTGTTGGCTCTGCAGGCGGGTGGCCAGGTGCAAAAGGTGCCCGCCCACTTGAGTGCAGCTGATGAGCGGCTGCGGCGCGAGCGTGCGAACCGGGAAGCAGAGGAGGCTGCTCGTGCATTCAAGCAAGGGTCCGATGCGCGCTACAAGGCAGACTCTGCTGCACCCAAGAAGCAGCAGGTGCAGTGCTTCTGCAAGCTGCCTGCATGTTGTTGCAGTGGCTGAAGTGCTTTCGTTGCCGTGTCCACGCAGATCCTGATTATGTTATCTCGTCATCGCCTTACAGCTTGATAGCACCATGAGGTTTGTCACATGTGAAACACCAGCGCACTGCTGGCTCTGCAGGGCAACGCTGCGGCTCGTGCAAATCAGGAAGCAGAGGATGCTATTCGCGCATTCAAGGCAGCGTCTGAGGCTCGCTACAAGGCAGAGTCTGCTGCACCAAAGACGCCCCCCAAGCAGCAGGTGCAGTGCTTCTGCAAGCTGCCTGCATGTTGTTGCAGTGGCTGGAGTGCTTTCGTTGCCACTTCCGTGCAGCACCATCCTGGTCATGCCATTTCTTCATTGTCATACTGCTTGATTGCCCATGGGAGTTGTCAAATGTACAACACCAGCGCGCTGTTGGCTCTGCAGGCGGGTGGCCAGGTGCAAAAGGTGCCCGCCCACTTGAGTGCAGCTGATGAGCGGCTGCGGCGCGAGCGTGCGAACCGTGAAGCAGAGGAGGCTGCTCGTGCATTCAAGCAAGGGTCCGATGCGCGCTACAAGGCAGACTCTGCTGCACCCAAGAAGCAGCAGGTGCAGAGCTTCTGCAAGCTGCCTGCATCTTGCTACAGTGGCGGAAGTGCTTTCGTTGCCGTGTCCACGCAGATCCTGATTATGTTATCTCGTCATCGCCTTACAGCTTGATAGCACATGGGGTTTGTCAGATACGAAACACCAGCGTGCTGTTGGCTCTGTAGGGCAACGCTGCGGCCCGTGCAAATCAGGAAGCAGAGGATGCTATCCGTGCCTTCAAGGCAGCGTCTGAGGCTCGCTACAGGGCAGAGTCTGCTGCACCAAAGACGCCCCCCAAGCAGCAGGTGCAGTGCTTTCTGCAACCTGCCTGTATGTTGTTGCAGTGACTGGAATGCTTTTGTTGCCGTGCAGCACCATCTTGATTGTGCCATCTCCTCATCGCCTTACTGCTGAGTAGCACATGGGCATTGTCAGGACAGAAAACACCAGCGCGCTGTTGGCTCTGCAGGCGGGTGGCCAGGTGCAGAAGGTGCCCGCCCACTTGAGTGCAGCTGATGAGCGGCTGCGGCGCGAGCGTGCGAACCGGGAAGCAGAGGAGGCTGCTCGTGCATTCAAGCAAGGGTCCGATGCGCGCTACAAGGCAGACTCTGCTGCACCCAAGAAGCAGCAGGTGCAGTGCTTCTGCAAGCTGCCTGCATCTTGTTGCAGTGGCTGGAGTGGCTTTCGTTGCCATGGCCGTGCAGCACCAATTTGATGATGCCATCTCTTCATCGCCTTTCGGCTTCATTGCACATGGGTGTTGTCGAATACGAAACACCAGCGCGCTGCTGGCTCTGCAGGGGAACGCTGCGGCTCGTGCGAATCAGGAAGCAGAGGATGCTATTCGTGCCTTCAAGGCAGCGTCCGAGGCGCGCTACAAGGCAGAGTCTGCTGCACCAAAGACGCCCCCCAAGCAGCAGGTGCAGTGCTTCTGCAACCTTTGCAGTGGCTGGAATGCTTTTGTTGCCGTGCAGCACCATCTTGATTATGCCATCTCCTCATCGCCTTATGGCTGAGTAGCACATGGGAATGTCAGATAGAAAACACCAGCGCGCTGTTGGCTCTGCAGGAGGGTGGCCAGGTGCAAAAGGTGCCCGCCCACTTGAGTGCATCTGATGAGCGGCTGCGGCGCGAGCGTGCGAACCGGGAAGCAGAGGAGGCTGCTCGTGCATTCAAGCAAGGGTCTGATGCGCGCTACAAGGCAGACTCTGCTGCACCCAAGAAGCAGCAGGTGCAGTGCTTCTGCAAGCTGCCTGCATGTTGTTGCAGTGGCTGGAGTGGCTTTCGTTGCCATGGCCGTGCAGCACCAATTTGATGATGCCATCTCTTCATCGCCTTACGGCTTCATAGCACATGGGTTGTCGAATACGAAACACCAGCGCGCTGCTGGCTCTGCAGGGCAACGCTGCGGCTCGTGCGAATCAGGAAGCAGAGGATGCTATCCGTGCCTTCAAGGCAGCGTCTGAGGCTCGCTACAAGGCAGAGTCTGCTGCACCAAAGACGGCCCCCAAGCAGCAGGTGCAGTGCTTTCTGCAACCTGCCTGTATGTTGTTGCAGTGACTGGAATGCTGTTGTTGCCGTGTAGCACCGTCCTGATTGTGCCATCTCCTTAAAGCCTTCGGCTGACTAGCACATGGGGATTGTCAGGACAGAAAACACCAGCGCGCTGTTGGCTCTGCAGGCGGGTGGCCAGGTGCAGAAGGTGCCCGCCCACTTGAGTGCAGCTGATGAGCGGCTGCGGCGCGAGCGTGCGAACCGGGAAGCAGAGGAGGCTGCTCGTGCATTCAAGCAAGGGTCCGATGCGCGCTACAAGGCAGACTCTGTTGCACCCAAGAAGCAGCAGGTGCAGTGCTTCTGCAACCTGCCTGCGTGTTGTTGCAGTGGCTGGAGTGCTTTCGTTGCCGTGGCCGCGCAGCACCATCCTGATGACGCCATCTCTTCATCGCCTTACGGCTTGGTAGCACATGGGGGTTTGTCAGATGTGCAACACTGGCATGCTGCTGGCTCTGCAGGGGAATGCAGCGGCTCGTGCGAATCAGGAAGCAGAGGATGCTATTCGCGCCTTCAAGGCAGCGTCTGAGGCTCGCTATAAAGCAGAGTCTGCGGCACCAAAGACGCCCCCCAAGCAGCAGGTGCAGTGCTTCTGCAACCCCCCTGCATGATAGTTTGGCCTAACGAAGTTAGCCAAACTCCTTGGTATAGTATAGAGTAAACCCTACTGCTCAACCTTCCGGAACGGCTCACCTGTCCGCACGGCCGTGCGGCTCAATAGCTCGCGGCTCAGGCCTCACAGATCATGCTACAGAACCGTACAGTGCGGTCGTGAGCGGCGATGCTTCCTCTTTACTGCGTCAGCCCGTGTTGTAGGTTCGGAAGTGGTAATCGCGGTGAGGGCGTGGGGCCGAAATTATTGGGCAATCCAATGACGGGGTCGTGATGCGAGGTTCAAAGGCCGGCGGTCGCGGATGGGACTTCGCGAAGATGCTTGCACACAGCCGCAGTGTGTCTAATGTGATTTTGGCGGAGCGAGAATGCAAAGTGATAAGGATACGGCAAGTACTGTGTTGCATGGTAGAATTACTTTCAGCCCGTGGCAAACATCTTCTGACACTTGCGAACTTGCTGGTCGGGCGCCGGCTTTGACTCGGTGGATCTGTGGATTCAGCTCAAACCCTGCACAGATGCTTGATGACATGCAAAAAGCCTCTGACATAGGTTCGATGGCATGTCTGTGCGAAGTGGCAAAGTTGCACTAAGTACAGCAAGCTGGTAGGCTTACGTAAAGGCACACGAAGACTACGGCGATCAATTAGGGTTTGTGCGCGCATGACCAGCATCTGCCCTTTCAGTGCCTGCCTATCGGGGGTTCGGGGCCGCGTGTCGCCGAGCGAACGCCCATTGTTGTTGCAGTGGCTGGAATGCTTTTGTTGCCGTCTTTCGTGCAGCACCATCCTGATCATGCCATCTCCTCATCGCCTTACGGCTTGATCATGCCATCTCCTTATAGCCTTCGGCTGAGTAGCACATGGGGTTTGTCAAATGTGCAACACCAGCGCGCTGTTGGATCTGCAGGAGGGTGGCCAGGTGCAAAAGGCGCCCGCCACCTTGAGTGCAGCTGATGAGCGGCTGCGGCGACAGCGTGCGAATCAGGAAGCAGAGGATGCTATTCGCGCATTTAAGGCAGCGTCCGAGGCACGCTACAAGGCAGACCCTGCTGCAGCAAAGACGGGCCCCCAGCAGCAGGGGAGCGCTGCGGCAGCTGATGAGCGGCAACGGCGCGAGCGTGCGAACCGGGAAGCAGAGGATGCTACTCGCGCATTCAAGGAGGCGCTGCGCAAGGCAGAGTCTCTGGCTTCTGATGTGCAGCAGGGAGCACAGTCGCTGGCATCTGATTTGCAGCGTGGCGCCAGCCAAGCAGCGAGCGACCTGCAGAGTGGCCTGAACACAGCCACAGCAGAGGCACAGCGTGCTGCTGACAACGTCTCACGAGGTGAGCCTCCGCACGCCTCCTGCTGGGCTGTGCTCCGGGGGGGTCCACTTTAGAATGTGCAGCAGGCCCTGGAGGATCTGCCGGGTGGCCCGATGAGAGTTCAGGCTTTGCACTGCCTGTGTCGATGCCCCTCGCTTGTGTGTCAGCGTGCTGCTTGCAGGGTGCTTGACACCTCCTCCAAGAAACCAGGTGCCAAGTGTGCAGCGACGCCCTTGTCGAGTGGCTGAGCTGCGGTGTGCTCGCACCAGGCTCGCCCTACCGGCGCGGGCGGGCGCTAATCTCCAACACGGCGCCGCTGACGGCGATGGACGCCGGCGGCAGCGGCAAGGGCGCCGTGCCGCAGCTGAAGACGCGGCTGCTGGCGCATGTGGCGGGCCTGGACCGCGGCTTTGCCGCCACCCGCCGCCAGGTGTGTTGAAGAAGCGCATGGTGCTAACACGCCGCCCATGCGATGTGCTGCAGCAGGTCCGCCTCCGCCGGTCGTGCTGCTGGCCCGCAGCAGTGGCGGCCGACACCCAGCGCTGTGCTGCTGCGCTGCAGGCGAACCTGGTGGAGGCCGCCGTCGAGGAGCTGGTGGCCGCGGCCGGCCAGGTGGACCTGAAGTCCTCGTCGGCGTCCGAGCCCAGCCAGCGCACGCAGCTGGGCGGCACCTGGCGCCTGGTGTACTCCTCGGGCTTTGCCGCCTCGCGCTCCACCGGCGGCAGCCGCCCGGGCTTCCCCATCAAGCTGATGCCCGCCGACCTTGGCCAGGCGCGCCGCCTGCCCTGACCAAATGCGCACCGGTCCCTGCTGCTGCGCACTCATGTTTGGGGCCCCACCACCCGTGCAGCCCCGAGCTCCAACTGTCACATTCATGCGTGTGTCGAGGCCGCCCCCTCGTGCTGCGTGTGCACGGGATCGCCAGCAGCCAGGGTGCCCCACATCGGAGCCATCTTGGCCGCAGTCCTGCCTGCTGCAGCGGCGGAGTCCGGTGGCCTGCTGACGCTCCGGTGCACGTGCCGCAGGTGTACCAGGGCATCGACGAGCAGCTGGAGGAGCTGGACAACGTGGTGGAGCTGCGGTCGATGGCGCTGCCGCGGCTGCCGTTCGCGCCCAAGAACCAGGACGCGGAGGCGCTGCTCACGCTCAAGCACAGCCTGGGCATCACGGAGCCCCGCACCCTGGAGATCACCTACACCGGCACCGACGTCAGCCTGCAGGGTGGGTCGGGCCTCATCTCGCATCTCGCATCTGCGCCCGTGCGCCCAGGGGCCCGCGGCGCGTGCCTGCAGCCTGCCTGCGGCCGCTGGTGGTGCACCTGTTCCCATGGGGTGCAGCAGGGACTGGGCTGAGGGCGTGCGGTGTGGCTGTGGCTTGCAGGCGGCATCGCGGGGCTGCTGAACAACGTGCCCGAGTTCACGCTGCCGGAGCTGCCGGAGGGCCTGCGCCCGAGCAACGGGATGCGCTCCGCCACCTTCGACGTCATCTTCCTGGACCAGGTGTGCGCCGCAGGGCAGCTGCCCGGTGATGGCCTGACGGTCGAGCGGCTCCTGCCTCGCCCTGAGCGGGGTCCCCGCCTGTACCTAACCAACGGCACGGCACATGCGTGTCACACATGCTGCAGTCATACAGCCGTTACTGCCCACATGGGATGCACATTGGCAGGAGGGTACGGACGCTGAACCAGGCGTGTCTGTGCTGCAGGATCTGAGGGTGACACGCGGCGACCGCAACAAGATCCGCGTCTTCTTGCGTACTTGAACTGTCTGGTTGTGGGATGAGGGCAAAGCAGCCGGCTCCACTTGTGGGGTGGCAGGCCATTGCCGTTAGTTTGCTCTGTCGATGGTGGTAGAATCACATGAGTGATGTTCGTTTCGTGCGGTTGTGCCAGCAGTATGTCCTGTTGTGTCAGATACTTGGAATTGATGTCAGGCGGGATGTCCTAGCGGCCAAGAAAGTACAGGGAGAGTCAAAATCATCAATCGCCAAGGCCGCCGCATCTATCCACACCGAACAAAGAGACAATGGCAATCTGTTTTCGACCGTTGGTGGCTGCACAAAAGTAACCCCGGCCCGGGGGCCTGCACAGCCGACAGTCTTGCCATCGGCAACCCACACAAAAGCATCCGACCCATGCATGCAGTAGACCTGCATAAATGGTCCCTTGGGAAAAGGGAAACCACGCGCAAACAATTCTGATCCACATGCGCCACAAACCCAATTGTGTGTTCCTAGAAACAGTTTGTCTGTTGCAACTGCCGCCCAGCCGAGCGTCTACAACTTCTTGACGGGGAGCCTACCTACGGCGCAACATCATCCTGCAGCAGACCCCTGTGTGCAGACTGTTGGATCGGCGCCAGGGCTGCCCTGGTACCGCTGCATCCACAAGCAGCGGGTGCACGCCGGTCCAGATGCTGGGGTCCCCCTCCGGACGACATGCAAAAAAAGGAAATGGCGTGCCCCGCAGCGCCGCTGGCCAGCGGCCCCGCCGCGCACAAAATCAGCGGCGCTGCTGCGGGCACCCAGCCGAAGACCCAGTGAAGACCTTCCCCCGCCCCGCTGCGCCGCCTGCTGCCACTGTTTCGCCATCTTCACGGGTGCAGCAGGGCCGGCGGCGCCGTGTAGGCGAGTGGAGCATGCTGGCGCAGCCCGCCCGAGCATCCCTGGCTGACGGTCCAGCTCCTGCATGCCCGGGCAGAGGAGCCCTCCCAGCTGCCACTAATTGGGCCGTCAGGCAAAGCGGTCGATGCGGACCGTGACCGCCCTGCCGCCAATGTCCGCGTTGTTCATCGTCTGCACCGCTGCCTGCGCGTCCTCAGGCGCCGGGAAGGACACCGTGCCGAACCCCCTGCAATGCATGACACATCTCGGAGCTCAGTCAGTCAGTCAGTCAGTCAGCAGCCGGGCAGCTGTTCGCACACAGGGGCAACTCAAGTAAGGTGGCAGGTCTTGCTGAGGGACGGGGCATGAGGCCCACCATCTGCAGGTGCTGTATGACTGCTTGCATGTGACGGTGCACTGCGGGCACAGAGTGCACCCGGCAGAGCGCAAGAGTCACACCTGGAGCGGCCGCTGGAGTCGATGATGACGTCAGCGCGCTCAATGTTGGCGACGCCCGCCTCGACGAAAGCGTCCTTCAGCTGCTGCCAGCTGCACGTCCATGGCAGGTTGTGCACCACCACCTGCGCCCCAGTGCTGACGGGGTGAGAGTCCGCCTGCCGCCTGGCAACAGCGCCACATGCAGAAAGCACGCGAGACAGAGTGCTACAGTGTGAGTCCCATGTTGTCTGCACTTCCTGTTGGCCAGCGGATCTCATGTATGCAATCAGCAGTGCAGTGTGGAAAGACAGACGCGAGCAGCGGACCTGCAGGCCGCTGGAGATGCCGGGCGTGCCGGGCGGCGGCCGCCGGTCCGCGACGCCGCCCCCCGGGTACCTGCCGCTGCGGGGCGCGCCCAGCGGCTGGTGCGGCTGCCCCGGCGGCGGCTGCTGGGGCGGCGGCTGCTGCTGGCCCGGGTACCCGCCCGGCGCCCCCGGGTACCCCAGCGGCCCCGGCGGCAGGGTCCCGCCGGGCATGCCGGCCATGCTGCCCATGCCGCCCGGGCCCCCCATCAGCGGCGGCCGCATGCCTGCGCATCGCCACATCTGCCGGTGGCGCTGAGCGTGGCGTGATGCGCAGCACAACAGCACCACCAATCCAGCAGCGCCACTGCAGCAGACCCCTGGTGACAACATGGCGCACAGTGTTTACGGCATGCTATGGTGTCTCATCTGCTGCCGGTCTCTTGCCTGTCGGCATGCGCTGGACTGGCCTCTGCGGCGTGCCGAACATGCCGGGCATGCCCCCCGGCGGCCCGTAGCCGCCGCCGCCGCCGCCCCCGGGGTAGCCCCCGCCCGGGGGCCCGCTGCCGTACATGCCGTGCGGCGGCCAGCCCATGAGCTGCCCGTACCCCTGCATCAGCTGCTGCTGGTGCTGCTGCGCGGGCGTGAGGCTGCCCAGGGGGGCGTGCGGCGGCGGCGGGCCCCCGCCCCGCCGCTGCTGCAGCTGCGGCCGCTTCGGCGCGCCCTGCAAGATGACCGACCGAATGTGTTCATGCGGTCGGCGGCGGCAGAGGGTTGTATGCATCTGACTCATCGAGGTAGGATGCTGCTGTTGGACAGCGAACCACCCATTGGGATACGTTCATGCGTCTCACTGGTGCCAGACGACCTGCAAACGTTCCACAGCAACACTGGCTACACTTTTGACCTATCAATCTGCACTTTGGGGACCTAGCAGTGGGGAGGGGCCTGACTGGGGGGGCAGCACCCACCAATGGGGGCGCGCCGCCGGGCCCTGTGACGTTGATGGCCTTGTTGCGGCCGTCCTCGCCTGGCTCCACGTCGAACTCCACCTCCTCGCCCTCCCGCAGGCTGCGGAAGCCCTCCGCGCGTATCGAGGTCTGCAAGGACAGGGTCGCAGGGAGATCATCTCAGATCCGGCGCAGGTGCGCTCAAGATGGTGCTGCCCCGCTGGCCCCGCGCCCCTGCACGCTGCTGTCGCGCCCTGAACGCCCTTGTAGCACCACAGATCTTATGTGCTAAGACTAGCGGCCTCACTACACGGTCTCCGGCATAGACAGGGCAGCATCCCCCCAGCTGGCGGCGGCTGTGCATGCATGGCTGCCCAGCCTACCGTATCGAGCAAATCTGCTGTGCACGGCTGCAAAGGCTGCAAACTGCTTCTGGACATGTGCTGATGGGGGCACAGGCAGGCGGGGCCGAGCCGGCAGCCCGCAAGCCGCCTGGGTCTTTGTCAGCTGACGATACGGAAAAGCGATCAAAAGCGCCCGAGCTGGCGGCGCGATCAGCCTGCGGCACTGCTGGACCCGGCCTGACTGCTGCAGACATAACAGTGACGCGACAGAGCACCGCACACGGCGGTGACAGCCGGCTTCCACGCCACCCGGAACGAGCAGGTGCCACGGTCTGAGTGTTCGCAGACCGCGGCCGGTGCATGCAACGCGGCACTGTCTGAAGTGCCATGAAGTGTGTTGCGCCACAGCAACAGGGCCGAAGCACGCGCCGCAGAACGTCACCGTGGATGCAGACTGTCCGGCAGCCGGGCAGGAGCTGCTCGTGGCTGTGCCACCGCTTGGCAGCGCCTTAGCCGCGCCGACACGGCGGAATAGCAACCTTGCCCACCTGGTGCACGAACAGGTCGTGCTGCGCGGCCCCTTCCGGCTCGGCGGGCGCGTCGTCCGGCTGGATAAATCCGAAGCCTGCAGAAGGAAAGGAGAGAACGGCCCAGTTGCACGTCGGATCCCATGCCTCGTCGGGCCGGCAAACACGCTTGCACAAGGCGCAGCGTCTGCAAAGAGGCAGTGCGGCTGCTGGAGGCATCGATCAGCGGCTGATCGCAGCGCCGCACCAAAGTCCGAGTCTGTCAAGCCCACCTTTAGAAGCATTGAACCACCGTACTGATCCCGTCCGTCGCTGCTCCGCCTCTGCAGACACGGCCAGCGTGTCAGCAGCCTGGCCTGAGAGCACCGCCGCAGCAGGCGCTGGTGTGCTTGCATCAGCAGCGCACACACCGCCAGCCTCTGGTCGCTGCTCGAGGCTCAGCCCCGCCACTGCATCAGCGGCGGCGTCCGCCTCCCCACTCGACTGCGCGTGCTCCATGGCCGCGCGCACCCCCCGTGCAACGCAGTTCTCCGTGCTGCGGAGGCTGTGGCCGCGGCGTGCGCGCAATCAAGATCATTGCGAGATTGCCAATCATCTCCTCTTGCCGACACCATAAACCCTACACCCAACGCACCAGGAATTCTGGATCCAGCCGTGCAATTGCAGCTCTGCAGGTGCAAGGAACATACTTGCGACTGAGAAGGGTGCAGAATTGTGCAAAGCAGGCCAGCAAGCCTGCAGGTTTCATGCCATCCTGACTGTTTCACAGCTGGATGTCTTTACAGCGCAGCAAATTCCTGTTCATGTGCAGGTTCTTTGAGCCTCAAAACACGCAGCGAATCTATCTCTATTCGTCAACTCCACCTGGCATGGTTCACAATCTGGAATGAACGCCAGGACCCTTGCGGCGGATCATGACCCGCCAACATCTGGTGGGTGAATGCCTGCTGCAGCGGCTGTCGATATGGCCAAGCTGAGCAGAGCCTGCCCCTGCAGCGGCGTATGTGCCCATGTGCTCAGAGGCCCTGCTGCAGCGGCTGCTGAGGTGGCCGCCCTGATCAGAGCATGACCCTGCAATGGCGCCATGCCGGTAGCTGGAGCTCTGTTTGCCTTCTCCACACTGCGGGGCGACACTGCTGCTGCTGCTGGATCTGCTGATGATGTCATGGCTCCATTGGCACCACCGCCGGTGCCCTGGCTGCCTGGTCGTGGCTGCAGAGGTCACAAGGGCACACATGATTTGCAGCGATCGACAAGAAGGCGGTGTTGCGACAGAGGACCTTGCAGGATATAGCTGCCGGCACAGATGGCAGCGACAGGCCAAGCAATGGATCAACGTCATCGGGACAGGGTCGCTAACGGCAGGCGCTGAGGCAAATGCACACTGGCATTTGAGCTGCTCACACTTACTGTCATTGGTACGCCTGACGCAACGTAGGTATCGACCCCAACACCCTACTTCTAAATGCCCCGCACCTACGCCAGTTTGGCCAAGGTATCCGACTCATGCGCGCGACACTCCGTCTCCAGCTCCTCCCTCTTGCGTGCCTCCTTTTTGCTGAAGAAACACACCTGCCCACCATGCAAGAACAGACTTTCTTGCTGGTATTGCCAGAGCAAGCTCAGATATATGCCTAGTCAATTGTCTGCTGGTGTTCCGACCAGAGCAAGGTGAGCGAGCAGCAAGTGCTGACACTGACACCAAGACGAGCCCCTTGACCAGCCCAGCTGACGGGCATTGGCGTGCACTCCCTCCGAGCCAACATATGGTTTGCGGCAAGCACCTTGCAGTAGGGATGCAGCCAGTCGCTCCTCGTCTTGTCTTTGTGGAACTCAGCGCTGGGCTTGATCTTGTGGCAGTTCCTGTGCATACAAGCGTGCGGACATCAAGACCGTAAGTGGCGATCTGGCTGCGGAATGCTGCTTGACCATGTCCTGGTGGCACGCTGCTACAGGAAGAACCGTGTCGAGCGTGCATTGTATGGCTAGCAGAGAGCCGTGAGAGGTATCATGGCCAGAGTGGCGGGCGCACCGGCAAGTCTTCTCGGTGATGGTGTGCTCAGGTTTTGGTTGCCCTGCAGCCAGGCACTGCTTGCACGCCGAACGCAGTCCAGTGGAGGTGCGCCTGTGTTTGTGGAACTCGGAGCTGGGCTTGACGTCTTTGCACTTCGAGCACACCTGCGTCGAATGCAGCAGCGCAGTGACTCTTTGGTGGCTGTCAGAGTGTCAGTGATTGTCGCGCAGTCACGCACCGCCAACACTTTGACATGCACGCCGCCACACGTCGATGCAAGACACCAGTGTTTCATGGTGGCTGCACACAACGGGATGCTGCTGATGCTGGGCGGCTGTGCTGCTGGAGGTTGGCACCTTGGACTCGACGAGCGGCATCTCGGTGATGGTGTGCTCAGGCTTTGGTTGCCCTGCAGCCAGGCACTGCTTGCACGCCGAACGCAGTCCAGTGGAGGTGTGCCTGTGTTTGTGGAACTCGGAGCTGGGCTTGACGTCTTTGCACTTCGAGCACACCTGCGTCGAATGCAGCAGCGCAGTGACTCTTTGGTGGCTGTCAGAGTGTCAGTGATTGTCGCGCAGTCACCGCCAACACTTTGACATGCACGCCGCCACACGTCGATGCAAGACACCAGTGTTTCATGGTGGCTGCACACAACGGGATGCTGCTGATGCTGGGCGGCTGTGCTGCTGGAGGTTGGCACCTTGGTCTCGACGGGCGGCTTCTCGGTGATGGTGTGCTCAGGCTTTGGTTGCCCTGCAGCCCGGCAGCGGCACTGCTTGCACGCCGAACACAGTCCAGTGGAGTTGTGCCTGTGTTTGTGGAACTCGGAGCTGGGCTTGACGTCTTTGCACTTCGAGCACACCTGCGTCGAATGCAGCAGCGCAGTGACTCTTTGGTGGCTGTCAGAGTGTCAGTGATTGTCGCGCAGTCACGCACCGCCAACACTTTGACATGCACGCCGCCACACGTCGATGCAAGACACCAGTGTTTCATGGTGGCTGCACACAACGGGATGCTGCTGATGCTGGGCGGCTGTGCTGCTGGAGGTTGGCACCTTGGTCTCGACGGGCGGCTTCTCGGTGATGGTGTGCTCAGGCTTTGGTTGCCCTGCAGCCAGGCACTGCTTGCACGCCGAACGCAGTCCAGTGGAGGTGTGCCTGTGTTTGTGGAACTCGGAGCTGGGCTTGACGTCTTTGCACTTCGAGCACACCTGCGTCGAATGCAGCAGCGCAGTGACTCTTTGGTGGCTGTCAGAGTGTCAGTGATTGTCGCGCAGTCACCGCCAACACTTTGACATGCACGCCGCCACACGTCGATGCAAGACACCAGTGTTTCATGGTGGCTGCACACAACGGGATGCTGCTGATGCTGGGCGGCTGTGCTGCTGGAGGTTGGCACCTTGGTCTCGACGGGCGGCTTGCTGCTGAGGCGCCTCAGCGTGGCCTTGATATCGCACGCCCTGCAGTGCTGGTGTAGCCCATCCAGCAGGTTTTTGTTCCGCCTGAACTCGTGTGCCGGCTTCATCTCCATGCACGACCTGCGAAGCGAGCGCCAGCTGTGGGAATGCTGCGATCCAAGCTGCACAGCATTGTGTCTGGGTGTGCATACATGGTGACTAACCGCCCATCTGCTATGCCACAGGCGGCTCTGTTGGAAACTGCAGGTATACACCAGCATATACCCTGGCAGTGCAGCCTGGGTCACTTTCTCGCAGTTGACGCTACCAAGTGGACACTACGGGTATGGACCCAATGCATGCGCTTGCTGTGTACGTTCTCTGGGCACAGAGCTGTTGCCGCCCATGAGAGGAGCCCACGCTTGGAGCAAATGTGTACTGCACTACACTGTCTGTCCTAGACCCTAGATCACAATCGCACCGGCATTGGTTGTCCTGAACAGTTGGCTTCGGCACGCTCGCCTTCTTCGCGCGCAGCTGTGTTCTGTACTGTGCTGCGCACGATTTGCATCTCGAGTCGTGCCCGTCTGCACTCTTCTTGTTGACGTAAAATTCCTCATGCTTCTTCTGCTTGCTGCACGACCTGGTGCAGGAGGGTGTGGTGCGCATTTGACGAAACGTATGTTGACAGCCCCACGATTGGTAGGTCAGTTAGGAATGCGATGCGAAGGGCTGGACTCGCATCTTGGCAGGCTATTGAGCTGACCAGGATGCTAGCTGAGGCAGATTCTCACCCACACTTCTTCTTGGTCTTAAAGTCGTCCCACGCCGGCTCGGTGGCGGGCGTCTCTAGCATCTCGGGCTCGCATGCAGAGTTGTCAGGACGGACGAGCGGTTGATCCGCCGGCATGCTCTGCAAGTGAGCAAGCACGCCCGGTGTTTTTGAATGGCTGCAAAAGCCCGGCATCACACCGTGGCAGGGTCAGCTGGCACCGGCGGTCAGTTGTGGCAGCCTGCCGGGCAAGCTTGTGGCTCGCACAGTGCTCTGCATCAGGACAATAGAGGGGTCGTATCAAGCACTCACGCTCACAGCAGCACGTGTAGCGTCCACAGACTGCTGCGGCGTGCGGACGGCGACGGCCGCCGCCACCATGGCCTGCTGCGTCTGCTGTGCGACCGGCTGCGTCTGTAACATGTCTGGTATCATCTGCGGCTGCGCGTCTGTTGCAGGCTGCCCCTGCAATCAAGTTGGCTCATGCAATGATCCTGAGGTGGTGGACAGGATGAGTGGACATGAGGACTACGCTGGTGCCAGCAGTGCCCAATGCAAGGCGTGCAAGGCAGTGCTGGTGCGCTGCATGCACCAAAACCCTGCTGACCTGCGGCGCCTGCAGCGGCTGCGGTGCCGCTGCAGATGGCTGCCGACGCAGCGGCGGCCTCCGCCCGGCGGGCTGGCTGTTGCTGCACTCCAGCAGCTGCAGCGGGGGAGGCGTGGCGCCGAGGCCCGGGGCATTGGCGCCCTGCGGAGGAGGGCAGGGCGAGCGGACATGAGGAGTGTACTGGTCCCAGCAGTGCCTGGTATAAGGCATGCAAGGCACTTCTGGTGCGCTGCATGCACACCAAAACCCTGCCGACCTGCGGCGCCTGCAGCAGCTGCGGTGCCGCCGCAAACGGCCGCTGATGCTGCCGGCGGAGCTGCAGAGGACCAAATGAGTGGACATGAGGAACTGCGCTGCTGCCAGCATGGCCCAAACAAGTCTGCAAAGCACAGCTGAGTGCGCCGCATGCACGGAAACACACCCGCTTGCGACGGGGTGTCCAGCAGTCATCTGTGGCTTTTGGTGATTCTGTTGACTCGTGGTCCATTGCTGACTCATCGTCATGTTTCTCGAGACGTGATGGTTCTTTCCGTTTCCGTGTTGACGTCCGCATGGCTCCTACAGATGAGGAAGGTAAATCTCAGTGACAGGTTGCTGGTGGCCGCCAACCTGCAACCAGCTGATGACGTCTTCATGGCAAGGCAGCACTTTCAACCATCAATACACAGGTGCAAGGAAGCAGGGGCTTGGGTGACAGACCCTGAAGACCCTGAACTCTGTTCAGCAGACCAGCTCAGCACGCACAGCTCATCTTCAGCCCTCCATGACTTGTCTGACAGCATGCTCGCCTGATCTCGGCTGTCAGGGTCCGGGAAGTGGCCTTCAAAAGCTGCAGGCTACTTCAGCATTGCCATGGCATGGGTGTCCCTGCGCTCACCTGCATGCGTACCCAGATCGTTGGTGAGGAGTGCAGGCATCGCATGCACTGCATGTGATCCATGACAGGAGCCAAAGGACAGCATGCAAAGTATCACTACATCAGAAGGGCGACAGACGCGCAGCTGTCAATGTTACACCTGCTGATATGGCCTGCATGCCCGATTGTCACAGTTTGCCAGGCTGCACCGACGCTTCCAGCAGCCAGGTTACGCGTATGGTTGCACTCCACACACGCAGGGCGCTGCCGACGACTGCAGACCAGAGCACATGGTTCAGGGTCATGGTCCTTGACAAAAGCCAGAAGCGACATCAAACCGACAACTTGCGAGTCATCATTTGACAAGGTGTGTTCACGTACTGCACTCAAGCATGCAGTTGTCTGCTTCATGCGGTATACAGACCTGGAGACGTGTAGAGTGATGATCTTGCATGCAACAAGCTGTGATGCGCGTGCAGCGTCAGCATCGGATTGCAGGTGGTGCATGCACATGGAGGCGCGATAGATACATGATCGTCATCCACTAGAGTCGAACGATTAACCTAAGCGTAGGCCCCACATCAACTGATTAGAAAGGTTGCACCATATGGTCAGCAGTCGAGATCTTTTATCACACATGCAGCACCTATGGATCGCAATCGAGTGTGCACATCATTCACACCTGTGCTGCTTGCATGTCGTCTGAATGCATGTGCATTGCATGCAGGTGAAGCTATGCTCGCATCCGCTGTCATGATCGTACCTTGAGTTCTTGGCCTGGCTGAAATGATGTTGCACTGATGATAAGCCGCGAAGCATCAACGGCTGTGCTACTGCGGAACTTCGATGCGAGCGATGCAGAGGGACTGCTGCTGGCGGATTGTGACTCTGTCAGCAACGCTAGTCGTAGTGCACCAGCAGTTCGTGTTGGCAACCTGGATCAGAGCTCACGGACTACGATATCGGGCACAGACCACGTATCCGATATTAGCGAGGGTACCTGAATCAAGGTCACATCGATTGACAGGCGCGACGCGAAGTACAACATCAGAGGCAAGGTGCAAAGGCCTGTTCACGCAATGACATGTTGTCAGACAGTCCTGCAGTTTCAGCTTCCGCAGCTTCCCGTCATGAATTTGAAGAACCCCACAGCTAGCAGGCATGTTCGACTAACTTGCCGCCAGGGTTACGATAAACGGCACTTTGGGCTGCCGTCTGCACGCGTGCATACGCGTATATGTGCAGACGCGTGCAGGGAGCTTAGATGACGTCAGCTCGTGGCTGGGACCAACCAGCATGCATGCTAGAAACTCAGCCAGGTGGCTCTTGGCGGCAATCCTGATGTTTACATGCTTCACAGACATCGTTCTTGCGTTGATCCCTGCAGTCTGTTGCTCCAGACTCTCACATCAGCGTGGCAGGGCCCTCTGGCACGAAACCTTGCTGGCAGCCAATGTGATCATGTCTGACAACATCGATGTTGGGCAATTCTTCACAAACACTGACCTAGGGCATCAGTGTAACGTCTGCAATTGTCACTTTGGGAGCCTGACCAGCCCGTATCGAGCTCGCGCACAGATTCTAGGAATCGCAGGGTGCGACATTGGCAAGTGCATCAGCGATGGTGCAGAGTTCATGGCAGCAAGGGAGCTGCGCCGGCAGGCTCAGGACAGCGTCGAAGCCAGTGGCAAGAAGAAGCGGCAGAGGGAGGCAGGGCGAGCAAGCGGGCTGTCAAACAGTCAGACCAGCATGGTTGGCAGCAGCGCAGCTGAGGCCAGCGGGGCCGCTACCGGCACAATAGCAAGGGCATTCGCAAAGTCGAAGAAGGCCGATGCAGATGCTGCTGTCGCAGCCCCTTCTTCTACGCCAATGGCATTCCAACGTTGCGCGCAGCCCATATATCGACAGCATGGTGGCAAGCATTGCAGCTCACGGCGCAGGCTACAAGGGCCCAAGTGAGTACCAGCCTGGCTGGTCACGCGTCCACAGTGTCTGTCGACGAGTGGTCATTCACCATGCTTGCAGCCTTCGTGGGCAAGGCCTTTGTCTAACCAGCGGCATCATACGTGCAGGTTATGACGCCCTAAGGACCAAAGATCTGGACTTGGCCAAGGTGGCCGTGCAGCGGAAGCTCGTTGCAGCTGGACGCGGACGCAGACCTGGCCCGGACTGGCTGTACCATCGTCTCCGATGGGCGGGAGGATGTCAACCATCGATCCCTCATCAACATCCTCAAGGTCTGCCGATTCGATCATGTCTTGATGATGTTCCCAACCCTTGAAGTGGTTGTAGTCATGCTGCTTGGCAATGCTGGGATGAATGTCATCTGCGTGTACCTGCTGTAGGTGACGGCAAAAGGCGCCCAGTTCTTGCGTGCGATCAAGAGCAGCGCTGAGTCTAAAACTGGCGCCTACATCGCCAAGGTCAGCACCACTGAATGCACCCTGTGGTCCAGTGCACTGATTTGTGCAATATAGGTACTGCGTCATGTCCTGTGGTGCTGATGCAGCTCGGCATGACGCCGATGAGCCCATGTGTGCAATGGCTGCAGATCCTGCTTGAGGCAATCGAAGAAGTGGGGCCGGACAACGTCATGCTGGTGTGCACGGACAGCGCCGCTGACTGCAAGGCGGCTGGCAGGATGATCACGCAGAAGTACGAAGTGCTGCTGATGTCATCTGCCACTGCAGGCAGCATTGTTGAGTCCACTGGCGTTTGTACGTTGCCAACGTGCACCAAGCAAATGCATATATCACGCGCAGGTACCCTCACATCACATGGCAGCCGTGTGTAGCACATGTTGCTGACTTGTTTCTGGAGGACGTCGGAAAGTTGCCTTGGGCAAAGGACACAGTGGAGCGACTGCACGCAGCCATCAAGTCATCAGGCGCCACCACTACAGCCTGAATGCCTTCTGAGAGTACTCCAAGCTGGAGCTGATCTCACCAGGTGAATCACCCTGCTTGAGCATTGCACCAGTTGCACGCTACTTGCTGTTGCGTGCAACCAGCTACATATCCAAGCACATATGATATCATCGTGTCTGCAGGCGAGACACGGTTCAGCACCGACTTCTTGGCGCTGCAGCGCCTTTTGGAGGTGAAGGCAGCATTGGAGACGATGCTGGTGGTGGACGGCGCCTGGGATGAGTGGGCACAGCGCCAAAGCTACGAGTCCGAGGCACAGGCAGTAAAGGCTACCTTCCAGGACCCAGCCTTTTGGGCTGATACAAAGGTGAGGCTGCATACAGTTGCACACCAATCGACATCCTGAAGTAATGCTCCGCCAGGCCAACAGAGGTCCTGCATGCTGCACGGTTCAGGGTGGAGACCTGCTGCACTGTTAGCCAAGGTTGTGCACGTTTGTGCAGGTCCTGGTGTAGCTGGTGGCAGGCGCAATGAATCTGTTGCGCATGGCAGACAGCGACCTACCCTGCATGGGCAAGCTGTACCATGGCGCCTTCAAAGTGCTGGTGAGTATACACTCGTATGCGCAGCAGCCTAACTGGTTCATGTGCAAGCTGGTGCAGAACCTGCTATGGCTGCTGTGTTGTGCAATGCTGCCATGATGCTGCTGCGCTGCGCTGCACTGCTGTGTTTGACATGAGCAGCACATATGGTGCATACAGGAGACTATCAAAGGGCTGCAGCAGCCTGCGGCAAGAATCCAGGCAGTCGCCAGCATGTGGGGCCGGCGGTGGGAGATGATGCACTCGCCGTTCATGGCTGCCGCATACGCCCTGGACCCAGAGTATCAGGACCATGTCACTGACAAGAACCCGGAGGTAAGTAGCAACCGCATCCACTGCAGTAGACTCGAGTCAGCCACTTGCAACGACAACAGCCAGCGCTTTTGCTATGCCTGCTCTGATTGATGTTGCGCCATTGCAGCCTACTCTCCCATGCTCATCAGCTTGTTCGTCTTGATCAGGTGAGGAGGGGCTGCTTACTATGGCAGAGTCTGTCTCCAGAGAAGGCACAGGTCGCGATCGTGCAGCTGAAGAAGTACCGGTCCAAGAAGGGCTTGTTCGGTTTCAAGCTGGTGCCCGATGCTGCAAAAGACACGGCAGCATTTGAGTGGTGGCGGGATCTTGGTGTCAGCGCACCAGCGCTGAAGGAGCTGGCAGTGAAGCTGCTCAGCCAGCCAGGTTCAGCGTGTGCCAGCGAGCGAAATTGGAGCAATTATGCTTTCATCCACAGCCGCGTGCGCAAACCGTCTCACGCCGCGCCGTGCTGAGGATCTGGTCTATATTTATGTGTTCAGCAACCTGAGGCTTTGCTTTGCAAGTTTGATAGCCGTGAAGAGGCAGAGTACCACATGTTGGATGTCGATGACACTGAAGATGTAAATAGGTTGCCTTTTGCAGAACAGTTTCCAGTCCCCTGTTCCGTCGCCCACGGGACAACCAGATGACTAATCGACAGCTAACTGCATCATTCTGCACTTGCAACGCTGCCTTCACGCCCGAAACTAGTCGCAGACATCTCCAACGGCTATTCAGACTCATCTGCATTCATGGACGGCCGTGAAAGCGTTGCAAACTAGGAATGGTCTGTTCCGATCCCTGCAGATCGGGTCGTGTGACATCGCCGTGCATACGGTACTGCAGCATTGAATGTCTGCCGTGCAGCCGTGCATACGCGTGCATACGACGTGCACGTATGCACGCTTGCACCGTGCAACGTGACCCTGCTTGCCGCCAGGTAGCACCTGGAGCAGCTTTATTTCAGCACCATGGTATGACTGATCAATGTTGCTGTTTAGGCGCAAGTATACAGCAGTTACAATCAAGTATTGAAAAGTAGCAAAGCTGCCAAGTTTCCGATTGGATAGAGGACCATACCCTATACGACGCCAGCTGGCAGCGGCTGACCTATCCTCTTGATCGGACGCCTTTCAGCCCTCCGACGAACGGCCGCCGTTTATTTTCGCTATGGCCCTTGAGGCCTCCTGCAGACGATGGTCACGAAGCATCGGTGCAAGCGAATGTCTGACTGCGACTTGCCAGAATCTCCATGCTACAAAAAATCGCAACAGACTGTGCCAGCATTGAGGCATGGGCTCAGCAGCAGATGGTGACAATGAAGTGGCACCTCGTCAGGCCGCAGCTGCCAGCGAGTCGGTTACGTTGTCAATACTCAGCAGCAGTGCGGATGCTGCAGCCGCTGCCGATGCTGGCGCTGAGGTAGAATCAGCGCCGCCACCCTGCAGCAGTTTTAACCCGAGGCCAGCGGCAGCACCTGCGCAGGCGCAAGGAGCACTGGCATCAGGGGTGCAGGCAGACAGCAGCAGTAACACGCAGGCACAGCATGGTGACAATGAAGTGGCACCTCGTCAGGCCGCAGCTGCCAGCGAGTCGGTTACATTGTCCATACTCAGCAGCAGTGCGGATGCTGCAGCCGCTGCCGATGCTGGCGCTGAGGTAGAATCAGCGCCGCCACCCTGCAGCAGTTTTTACTCGATGCCAGCGGCAGCACCTGCGCAGGCGCAAGGAGCACCGGCATCAGGGGTGCAGGCGGACAACAGCAGCAACACGCAGGCACAGCAGCAGCAGCAGCAGCAGGTGCCTCCAAACAGCCACGATGCCACTACACAGCCACAACCAGATCCCATTACACCTCGTGCGCAATCATCTGGCAGTAAAGCACGAGCAGTTTGCCATGCACTGCCTAAGAATTGGTGACATAGACTCACCAGTGTGCGATGTTGGTTGACGCCACGATGGCTTGCCCATGCAGGTGTGCAACCAGCGCCGTCTGTGGTTGGGCGAATTCGCGACCGCGGCCGTGAGTACTGAGTGTAGGCATGGCTCGCCATACTCCCTGACCTGTCACACATACTTTTTCCTGGGAAGCAAGAGGTTGCCTGCTCACTTGCGCCCTGCTGGTTGTTTGCAGAGCGGTCGCCTGGGGATCCCAGCACAACGTCACCCACAGGGAAGTCGCCACCCCAAAAAAAAGTGGCCACAGACCCGATTAGCTCTGGCAGCGGGCTGGCGGCTATATCAGGTAACAACTCGGCAGATGCCGCCAGCCATATATACATCGCCAGCCAAGCAGGATAATCTATATGGTTTTGTCTGGTCGTCGCACAGAGCACCCCTTCTGCGGCCACACTCGCCATGCAAGCTGAGCACCTATGGTTTCTGGAATGTGCATGCAGGAGGGTGGGGCATGTCAGCGCAGCGCAAGCTTGAATTCGGCTTTGCACAGGCGGCCACCCAGCAGCAGCAGCAGGCAGCTCCACCGCAGCCTGGAGGCCCCCAGCAGGTGGGCGGCCAGCAGCGGGCAGCGCCGGCGCCAACAGGACCCGCATTTGTGCACCATGTAAGCACATCCTGAATTGTGTCTTTGTAGAGCTGAACCTTTACACACACTCGTGGAGATTAAAGCAGCATCCTCTCATACTCAACATGCCATCGGAGTCTGCCTGTCAGACTGCATTGATGCCTCTTATACACAGGTTCAGTTAAGTGACGGGGGACCCACTTCATGCCTTCATTCGAACCTGACCGCTGTAGTCCTTGTACGCAGCAACATATGCGCTGCCACCAGTCCTCTTCAGCTCGCTAAAGAAATCACTGAGCCTTCATTGTACGACAGAGTGTGTATCGGCCGGCGGAAGCAAAGTTGGAGAAGCAGCTGCAGCAGCTGCAGTCAATGTACCCAGCTGTTGCAGCAGCAATACCAGCAGCAGCAGCAACAATCGCAGGAGCAGCAGCAGCAGCAGGAGCAGCAGCAGAAGCTGCAACAGTGGAAGCAGCGGTGGCAGCAGCAGTGGCAGCAGCAACGGCAACAGCAACGGCAGCAGTATCCGCCCCGCAGGCGGATTTAATGCCGCAGCCGGCGGTGGTGCCGCCTTCTCCGCCAGCCCCGTCTGCGCCATTTACACAACCTCCGTCACCGCCGCCGGCGGGTGCAGTGACAGCGCCAGTAACTGCCTCACCGGCTGCAAAGTCGTCCTTCCTACGGTCCTTGGTCAGGAAAGTAGTGAAATCACCAGATGCGCCAAGCGATCAGGCAGCCGGCCTCCAGGTGATAGGCAATCCGTCCAGAGTTAACACTGTGAGCGCAACTGAAGCGTTGCAACAGCGACAGCTGAGTCAGCATGCCAGCACACCACATGATGATGCAAGATAGGCTGTGCGTCTGCGGGGGCCTGACATAGCGTGGATCTGCGTCCGCACAGGGCTCCCCAGCGATCGAGGCCCCTGCAATCGGCATTGGACATGTTACAGACGCCCAGTCGAAGGGGGTGAGCATTAATTTGATCGTGCACCTTGCCCATCTTGAGGTGGCGTTCCAGACATTCTTACCTGCCTCTGATAGCAAGCGGTGTGGGCAGCCATTCTCTTTCCGATAGCCACTGCGCCTGCTGGCCAACGGTTGTTCCTGTAATCATGTCTGCACACATCCTGCGCATGCAGGAGGACGGCATTGGTGACCAAATGGCAACGGCTGAGGGGCACAGCCGGACTCTAGAGGTTGGCCAGGCCGCCCCTAGTTCATCCACATTCAGCAATCTACTGACTGTAGCGGAGTTAGGTGAGCCAGGTTACGCACGCACAAAGCGAGGTCTTTGGCAATCACCAAAACTGGCCCACATGGTTTACTGGCTCTCACCACAATCAGACCTCCTCAAACTGATCCGTCCAATCTTGCAGGCGATGCGGCAAACCAGCTGGGGTTGTCGGAGATTGTCCCAGCCAGCTACTCAATCACCAACGAGGTTCATGACACAGGTTGGCAGCGCCCGACTCCACGTAGAATTATTGTGGTCCGAATGTGGATGTCGCCGCGGCTGGGTGTCGCCATGGCAAAAGCACTGCCTTTGCGGGTGTCTGCATGAAGCATGCCGAGCTTATGACAGGCAAGCGCAGCGTCAACTTCGTCTCGAATGCAGTGGGGTCGCAGACGCTGTCCATGTGCCCAGCAGGGCCTACCGGCCATCCGCCGCTGGCCACGCCAGGTGTGGGCTCCGTGGCGGATCCCTCTCGCACGTCATCGCAGCCGCAGCTGCGCCGCAGCGGGAGACGGGCCGCATCACGGCAGTCAGCAACGCGACCTACTACCCGGAACGCCTCCCGCTTGGCAACAGGCGTTGCAAAGTTATGGGCAAAAGTAGTGCCACGGCGGCTGCGCACCAAGCGCACATTCGCATCACCGCAGTCAGCGCCACCCGGGCAAAGTGTTGATGAGCCAGCACAGGCGGCAGCCAACAGCTCTGCAGCAGCAGCATCCGGGCGGAAGCAGCCAGCGCCCAGGCTCGGCTGGGGTGAGGCCGCGGCACCATCCTCATCCACACTCACAGGTTACCGGGACGTGGACAGCGGCCTGATAGGTGCGGAGTTCGGGGACCTGCTGGTGCCGACGCTGGACCAGCCGCCGCTGGAGTACGAGGAGGCTGCATTAGGACCAGGCGCGTTTCTGCCTCGCCCCTGCGTCGGCACGGATCGCCGTGGCTAATCACACGGTAGGCGCACACATACCCCTACTTTCCCAACATCGTTGCAGTGTGGATAGTGCAAGAGCATGCAAAAGCTGCCTACGTGTCCTTGTTGCCCACCTACTTCAGAATGACCTATGGCACGATAATGGTTGCCGGTTGCAGACCCTTTGAAGTCCTTGTTGCTGCAGTCTTATGCGTGCAGATTGTGTGCTGCCGCGTCAAAAGATCGTCAAATACCATCACTGAGCTGAGTTCCTGCTTGTTGCAGGCTTTCGATCTGGACTAGGCTGAGCCTTTGGCGGTCTCTAAGAGTAGGCAGCGTTCGAGCTGGAAACTGTGGCAGACATTGCAGATGGGCGCAGCCATGGCCCTCATGTGGCAGGCGCTCGGACTGCAGCGCTACAGCAGACTGCATTCAAGGCTGTCAAGACAGTGGTAATCACGACAGATCGATGCTATGGGCTGTGTAGGGACCAGCCAAACTCTATGGGCCCTTGCATGGTAGTGAGTACTGTAATCCAGCTCTTATAAGGTGCTTGTGTAAGCCCAATGTGCCGCCGTGCATGATTCATTACTTGGCACTCCAGAAACTATCACCACTGCTAGTGGGTCTTAGAACGACGATTGTGTCACGTAGCTGCTGCCCAATCTAGCTGCAGTGCATGGCAAGAAAACAACATACCGCTGCAGATTGCGAATGCGAAGTGCCGCTGAAATGATGCCGGCCCAGTGCGAAATTGCATCAAAGAAGTCCCAAAAATGGTGCAACACCGTGCAGAGGAGCCCAAATAGCTGCCATCACTTAGGGGGGCGGCTCAGAGCCTCATTCACAACCGCCTGCAGATACTGAGACATCCCCCACTCGCCCGCGGCGTGGTTTGCATTTGCCGATGGAAACTGCAACGCCTCGGCGTTTCCAGTCTGCCTGGTCCTCAGCATGCACTCTGCATCCTGGTGCAAGCAGATGGCCAGAAAGTATGTGCGATGTGCTTGCTCAACACGTGACATGGCAAGTGTGGGGTGCTGCTGTCAAGTGGTAAGCACGTCGTCCATCGTGTCACAAGTCAGAGGCACCCACCTCAATTGTCTGCGGGTCCGCTGTACCCCGAAGCACCATGCCTTGGAGCTTTGGCACTGAGTCCTCGGAAAGCGTGAGGCGCAGGCGCTCGTCGCAGTCCCGGAACAATTGCTCACCAGTCAAGCTAACGCGCTCGATGGCCACAGGGTAGTTGCTGCACAGATGGCAGAGCACATCTCAGCCTTTAAACGTCCATGGAATCCTGCGCACCCGTGGCAGTGCATGTGTGGCTGGTGCATCTCAAGTGCGCTCACAACCACCTGCTGGCTCCGAAGGCATTGACAAAGACGAGGCCGCCCCAATCAAAATCCGACAGACCTGCACGCAGACGCTGGATTGTGACCATTGGCGATAGAGGACCTTGCAGTTCATCAGGCTGTGCAACACCTGGTGAGTGTTGCAGCATACATCGATGCCAAGCCTTCTAGCAGTGGCTACTGTCGGTGACAGCTGCATGACTCACCAAGCACGCGCTTCCCCTCCATCCCTGGCGCATTGCTGAGCTGATGCACAAAGTACTGATGCTTGAGCTCAGCCCGGCCATGGCATGCCACTACTGCGAGGTTGCACGCTATGGCGCCACCACAGCCAACAACATTCTGCATGCGACCGAAACACTTCATGGCCAACTCAATGGCGATCCCAGCCCATGCCCTGCGGACTGCACACGTGGACAATAGCCATGCTGCAGTACATCACCCACCTGGCCCAGCGCGTCGCTCTCTGTGATGCCGATGGCCGCATGCTGCTTCAGCCACTCGAAGTCAAAGTGGTCGCCCTCCTCAAAGTACGGCAAGGGCCGCACTGCAGCACAACAGATGTGCTGCTCAGCTGCACTGCAGTCACACTGCAGCTGCACTGCAATACTGAGCCACTGGACGACACGGATGCATGTACCAGAAGTCGGTGCCCTTGCCCAACAACTCACATCTGCTCTGGGAGTAGGTGCCGCTGTCGGTGGTCCCATCCCGACGTGTCACCCAGATTTTCACGTCCGCAGCGATGAGCGTGCCCTCCATGACCTTTCGAAACAGCAGGTGCTGCGACGTGCATCTGATGTCCAGCACTTGTGCCGCTGTGTCGATCGCCGAGTCCAGTACACTGGGGCGTGCACACCAAGGCTTAGTCTCGTCAGCAGCGATCCGCTGCCACAACCAGTCACAGCAGACGTAAAGACGGATGACAAAGAACAGTGCCATCACAACAGATGGTGCCAGCTCCTCACCCTGTTGTCGGGAAGTCCTCGAGTCCCAAGAGCGCATACCATGCTGCGCGATGTGTGACAAGGACGGCAACCCCATGGCGGATGCAGTCTCCGATAAACTGCACAGCATTGCGCAGTACGTAGGTGTTGTCAGCCGCTGAGCTGGAGGCATCACGGTGCTGGTCGCCCAATCACACTCTGTTGCTGTTGGGATCGTGCGGCATGTGTTGATGTTGCACGAGACAACAGGTTTGCGGCATGAGTGCGCACCTGATGCTGCCGGACGAGCAAGGTCAGGACCCGCCTGTACTCACAGGAGGCGAGGACGCCACTGCCAGGCGCCGTGTGCACGGGCACCAGCCGCCTCGCAGGCAGGATATCTTGGCCGCCGTCCGCCCGCGGCACCGTCAGCTCGTACTGTCCGTCATCATCAGCCTGCAAACAACTCTGCACATGTCAGTGAGCGGCAAATCAAGCGGTGCAGTCATGGGCTGTCCCTACAGCTTTTCAGGTGTCGTCAGGCTTGAGGCATGTCAAGCTCACCACGGTCAGGATGGGATAGCGGCCGTAAAGCCTGCGGAACGCACGGATGGCGCGCAGCTTGGCGGTCAGCAAAACGTGCACTTCCCGTGCGTTATCCACGGACAGAGTGCGGTCCATGCCACAAAGACTTTTCTGTCCGATGCTGATGTCTGCAGGGAATCGGACCAAGCCGCCCTGTTGGATACCCCTTAGCCCCTCTCAGAGCCACCAGAATTTCGTCGCCTGTCTTGTCTCACGGTCGCACCGTATCAGGCTCTGATCATGCCGCTGCAACGACAGGTTTCAAGGCATCGGCCAGGTCTGGTACCAGCCCACACAGGGTTGTGGTCTATGCAACATTGCACCCTCGCAAGCGACTAGGAAGGCTCAAAAGTGCGTGACACTGCCCACCGGATTAGGGCCACTCTCGTGCGCCCCAGCGCAACCATTGCAGCGTGTTTCGGCTGAATTGGAGGCTTGGTCCGAAGCTGATTTCTGCCGCTGATTATTATGTAGGGTCCATCACGTGGCGCAGACTTGGGTGGTGCACATGCGACGCTCTAACTCCGCCGCCGGCCAAAGCTAAGAGTAGATAGCCGATCAGTAAGGTTGTGACATTTATAGGTTGTCTCTCATTGTTCAAGTTGCCGTAAATCGGTGCTAGATTCGTCTTGATGATCACATCTTGTGGCAGTAGGGGAGGTACCAATTGGAAGCATTTACTATGAAGATCCTGGAGCAGAAGGAATACATGATGTGGTCCATATAATTGTGTTCAGACTCGCCATATAATAGTGTTCTGGCAACGGCCTTCGCATGGTACAGCAGCCTGAAAGACCATGCCGGCTGGGACGCGAACCTGCAGACAGCCTTGCAGTGCGGCGGAGCGACGCAGCACTGGCTGGGCATCATGCTGTACACACGAGACACAGAAAAGCATCCGCCCGTGCGCCACACCTTGTGTCCACCAGTAGAACTGCAACACTAGCAGGCAGTCGACTGGAGTCACGGCAGCACAGGCTCCAGTCTTCAGCTGCGAAGCTTGCATATGTCCTCGTACTCTGCTGCAACCTCGGGCTTGCCATCGGCGTGCACGCGTATCCGCGCCTGGAACTTGTCCTCCTGGATCGACAGCAGTGTGGCGGTCGCGCCACGGTGTTCCCCCGCCAGCACCGCCTGCACGAGGCAGCAAGGCTCTTGGGAACACATCCCGAATGAATGTCAGCGTCAGGTCCGCTCATGTCCTCTGGCAGCAGCAAAGCAATGCACACCGCTATGGTTTGTGCGGCAGTGTATCTAGCGGTGGATCAAGGAGGGACGGCAGTGGACGCTCACCACTGTCCCTCCGGGCTGCGGGATGACGGTCTCCAGCTGCGAGTCGTGGATCTGCACTGCTGCGCTGCCGTCTGTGAGCTCCACCTCCGCCGTCTGCGCCACCCAACAGAGACACTGTGAAGAATCTGCTGACCCCACGTCAACAACCGAGTTGCAACAGAACGTACACCTTCCACCATTCTCTGCAGGGACATTGGGGGGCGTCGACCACCTGCTTATTGATGAGGCGCACAACGTTGCCCTTCTTCTTGTACAGGCCCTCTGCCTTGAGCTCCGGTGACATGATCTTCACGACCAGGCCCTTGCGTAGCCAGGCGCCCCTGCGTATGTGCAGTGCAAAAGCATCATCGTGTATGCACCCGCAGCATGAGCCCACAGAAAGCAAGGCCATAACCCGCCTTGTGCTGTGTGCGATGCACCGTTCGTTTCTGTTGCAAACAAGAGCAGTGCACGTGTACAGCAACAAGCTCCCGACCAGTGTGCATGCGCACCTGCTGGTCTGCCCCTGCTGCTGTTGCTGCTCCTGCTTCTGCTGCTGCTCCCGCGCCTGCTTCGCGGCCTTCGCCTGCTTGTCCAACTGCATCACCTCCTCCAGCTTGCTACGCGGCCTGGCTGGCGGGCCGTCTGTTCGCTGCCGTTTGCTGCAGTACAGTGAAACCACCATAAATGACCGCTTGTCGATGACAGCTTCGTATCTTCGGAGGCATTGTTCAATGCTGCAACACCCTGCTGGTCAGAGATGTGTCGTGCACCTGTCCCTGTCGTCATCTGCCTCTGCAAAGGACGCCACCGCCGGCTTGGGCACCGGCTTCACCTCGCCCGCAGCTGCCACCCGGCTCGGCTTGGCCAGTGCGCCGAAGTTGAGCGGCTGGTCATCTTCCTGCGCATAGACCAGGACAGCAAAACGTCAAGACATCGGCATTCATCTCGATACAAAAACGAACATCGGTGTGTGCACAAGTGCACGTCTGACCCTCGGTCCTGCAGGTACAACCCGGTGTGGCCGCAGCTGCAGCAGGGCGGCCACTCGAGACCCTGGATCCACTTCAGGCGCCCACCTGCCGCTCAAGCACGCTGGCGTTGTTCACCGCCTCCTCCGCCTCGGTGCCCAGCTCCGCCGCCCGCTCGATCTGCGCCTGCAGTGCCCGCGCGTGCCGCTCCTCCTCCTCCCGCTCTGCCCTGCACCGAAACCATGACAACAATCATGTTGTGGCCGGCAAAACAGTACATTCTTACCTCTCAAAGCTTGCTGCAGCTACTCGTGAGCCACTTCCTCTACTTGGTCACTGCGCCCGCTGGTGGCACTACTCCGTACCCCTGCTGTGCCTTGCAGCCCGTCTGTTGCCATCAGAACAGCCCCCTGCCTTGTGTACGGCCACCCTAGAATTGCATTGTATAAGGCATTTGACTATCAGACACCTGCCATCTGACAATGCAAGACGTGACGCCAGGCTGCAAATGCACACTTGTCACGCTGCACAACGTGCCTGTCGCGCTTCACGCGGCGCTCAGCGGACAGCTCGGCCATGGGGTCCGCCTGGATGAGGGAGATGAACCAGCCCTTGGGCGTCTCGTCCACCCGGCACTTGCCCTCCTTGCCCAGGTGCTTCACAAACTCCGTGAGCGTGAGCCATTTGGTGGCGTTCATGTGGATGTGGTGCCTGCGCTTGTGCAAGCGAGCTGTTCTCAGCGGGGTCCCGCAGGCCGACACATGTGCTTTCCAGTGAAGAATGTTGCAACAAGCCACCGAAACAGATGCCAATGTGACAGGATGTTACACACTTGTCTGCGATGAAGTCGTTGTAGACGTTCTTTGCAGCCACACGAGAGAAGGGATGTGCTCGCCGCAGCAGCTCGAGGAAGGAGCTCTCAAACTCCTGTAGACAACCAGACAGCAGGTTGCCATCATGTTTACCAACGGTGCTGCCAAGATGAAAGGCAGAGCAGTGAACCATTTCCTCCTACGGCGTGCTGACCTCGGAGAAGCCTTCAACGACGCGGTCCGGCGCCTCGCCGAACACCATCATCTGCCGCTTGTGCGAGTCGGAGCTGAGGTGGCACTTGAAGCCATTCTCATCGCGGCACTGCTTGCCGCACATCTGGCAGTACCATCGCAGCTTTTGCAGCCCCTTCGACTTGATGCGATTACCAATCTGCGTCCAAGGCGTAGAAAAGTCTGATGTCAGTACGACCATTGACATTGGCAACAACCAGAGGGTAAGCAATGTTGGCTTCAGCGCGTGACCCACCGCCTTGGGACTCAGAAAGTCGTTCTTCCCCATGACACCACCCTTCTACGTTGATAGCTGAGCGGATTGCGGGCCTGATGTCGCCAATGTGCTGAACGGAAGCAGGGCGTGAGCACTGCCTGCCCAGCTGTGGACCGCCCGGCTGGATATGACCTGGTGCAGAACGGCACAGAGGAAGTGCACCAGCGGCGATGCTTCTCGAAGCGCTGATGTGTGCAGGACCGGTGGCGAAGACTGTGGCTTTGGCGATGCAAAGTAAGTCTTGCTTAGTTGATGTCACTGCGCCATGCAAATTGACACAGCCAAAACGCACTTGCCACGCACAATAGACCGTTGCAAAGCGCACTGCCACGCACAATAGACCGTTGCCTGTGGGACAAGCACGCTAATGATGTGCAATTGGCAGGCAGGCAGGGTGCAGCACCGTGCAAGCTGGGCGGGTTACGTAATGTCACAAGGGGGACGATCTGAGAAGCCTCGTTGTGTTGCGCGCGGCTTGTCGGGATGACCCCCTGGTCAGGGCGATTGCGGAAACAACGTGCTGCATCCTGACAATGATGTACTTGTATCTCGTTGCACCCACCGGACGGCATGCGGTGTGGCGTCCGTGGCGTGACTACCAGTAGTAGTAAGCAATGATGATGTTGCGCCATCTGCTGATTGTTGCGGTCGCCCTATGCACCGTGGACATTGCGGTTGCAAAAGAAAGCATCAGATGCAATGGAGGCAGACGGCTGGTGCACTTGCGCAGCGGGCACATAGATCCGTGCAGCACAGCCGCAGCAAGGTGCGTCGATACTGCTGGCCATCATCACGGTGGCAAAGCATGTTGCAGAAGCACACACTGCCGTCGACAGCGCCATTTGAGATCTTGTGACGTTGTGTGCTTGTTTGCGCAGGTTGCATCGCAGGCTTACCCAGGTATCGGAGCAGGCCTCCGGGACGGACTCAGCAGACGTGCAGCAGGTGCAGCTGATGCAAAGTCGACAAGACTGTCGTTCAAGTCCGTCTTTCACCGTGATTCAGTCCTTCAGGAAGCTCGCGAAAGGCCCATCTGTGTGTACGTCTCAGCATTGCAGATCACCTGTGCAGCAAACTTTCCCACCTGCCTGCCTTGCAGTTCATCATCGCATTCCACCAGCGTTGCTCACCAGCATCGAACGCTCAGTTTGACAAGCAAGTATCTAACCTCGGCGGACGAGCCATCAGCTATCTGCCGGACGATGCGGTGCTGGCACTGCTGCCCGTATCATCAGCAAGAGCTGTGGGCCAGCTGCCAGGTGCTGCAGCGGTGCCTCAATCGGACCGAGCTTGATACTGTCGTATGCGTCAACGCCCATGATTATATGCAGGTGTGGCATGGGTGGGCGAGTATCAGCCCGAGCAGCGGCAGTCGCCCGAGCTGGCAGCCCTGCTGCAGGCGGTGCAGCAGCAGGGTGTGCAGCGGGTGGCAGGCACGCTGCAGCTGGTACAGGGCCTGTCGGACATGCACCAGCAGTCGCCCGCAGTGCAGCTACGGCACGAGCCTTGGCACACAGTGGACACCGATCAGGCCGCAGACCTGGCCGGGAGCGGTGTGCTGCTGGTGTCACTGGATGTGATGCTGGTGCACCACATCATACCCCTTGCTGCGGCGCTGTCGCCAGAGAGCAAGCGCGAGGCGCAGGCCCGCGTACTCCAGGTCGTGTCTCACGACGGCGGAACCGCAGCTGTGGGTGATGACACAGCGGCTGCAGCGCGCACCATCCGCAGCATCGAGGTGCACGGGACAGTTCATCAAGTCCTGTTCATCATGTCGAGTAGTGCATGGGTGTCAACAGTGTTGTATACCTGCTGGGGATCTAGCATATGCTGATGACCAGTGGTATTCACAGACGCCAATCCTCCCTGCGTGCAGTCTGGGCTCGCGGCTGTGTGCGGGACTGGCGCGCATGCATGCTCGCTGCGCAGCGTCAGCGAGGGGCGCCTGGTGGTGAAGGCGGCCCTGGAGCAGGTGGCGGCGGTGGCGGCGCTGCTGGCGGCGCAGCCCGGGGTGCACTGGGTGTCGCTGCACTCCTCGCCGCGGGCCGCCAACTACTACGGCACCGCTGTCTCGCAGTGCGGCGCCGCGGAGAGCACCTACGATGTGGGCAACCTGTACAATGCCTCCTTCCCGTACAACGACGAGGCAAAGCACCCACTGTGGGACGCCGGCCTCAGGGTGAGCACGACGCTCTCACTCGTACAGTTTGCGCGGCCTGCACGCTCTGGCAGTTCCGATGTGAGCAGCCTGCTGCAGGCATAGCACAGGCTCAACAAAATTGTCTGTCATGTATGTACATGTACACAGCATATGAGCAGCAGTCGGCCACGGTGGTGCTCATCTCCACAGGGCTCGGGCCAGATACTGGCGATGGGTGACACTGGCATGGACCTGGACAGCTGCTTCTTCCGTGACTCCAGCATCCCGCCCATCAGCACGGGCATCTGGCCAAATGATTCCACAGGTAGTTTGACGTTGTGATGGCCAGTCTGCTGCTGCCGGTGGGTGTGCGCCTGCACCCTCAGCTTCCATGGGATGCGCCCGCAACCCCTTGTCACTCGGAGCACACACGGACCATTTGTCCGAGGGGCTGCAGCTCGATAGCATTCTGACCTGAGCCGGTGAGGCGACCTTGGGGATGCAGGTCATAAGCTATACAACAGCACGGTGCACCGCAAGGTGGCCATGTACCGTGCGCTGATGGACACCGTTGATGGTGACGGCCACGGCACCCACTGCGCTGGCAGCGCTGTTGGCTCGTTCAACAACGGTAAGAGCTGGACACGATATCAACGCCTCGTCATCTTTCAGCTCTGCCGTCTAGCTCGAGTCTGCACATGATCCATTGCATACACTGTCGGCGCCTGCCCACCTGATGGCAAGGATGTTGTTGCTGGCTTGCAGGCGTGCTCTCATGGTGGGTCGGCATGGCGCCCCTCGCCAGGATTGCGTTCACAGACATTGGTTCGGGCAACAGCGGCTCCCTTGCTGGCGTGCCATACAACCTGACGACGGGCTACTGGCCGTGGCCATATGTCACGTGAGATGCAGCTGCTGGCATGCACATGCAAGAGCAGGCACACCACTCTTCATGTACATTGGGACTGTTAGCGGCATTCCTCCAACATCGTCACCTTCTCATGTAGCGGGGCGAGGGTCAGCTCAGAATCATGGACCACCACTGCCTCGGCGTATGACATCAACTCGCAGAACACTGACATGTTTGCCTGGCTGTTCCAGGTGCATAGTATTCACATGAGCCCATTGCAGCCCATTATGACCATGGCACCGAGCAGCAGTGAAGGATATGATATACTCCCTTGCTTGCTGTGCGCAGGACTTTTTGCCTGTCTTTGCGGCTGGCAACTATGGCGCTCGCCTTGTTGACGGCACCATTGCTTCGCCTTCCACTGCCAAGAACTGCATGTCTGTGGGTGCGCTTCCGTTCAACTGCATTTGCACGGTGAGGTGCTGGGTACTGCAGAAGTCTCAACGACCCGTGTGCTGCAGGTGCCACGCTCACATCGTTGTACAAAGACAGCAGCTCTTTCCCGGTCTACCAACCGGCGCTCAACCTCAACAGTGTGATCTACGCAGCCACCATTGTCGGCGGTCTCAAGGCGCGCATGACTGTGCCTCTGATCACAGCATGCCCGCAGCACCCCATAGCGTCACATGAACAACAACTATGCTGGCAGCCCTGCCTTCCGGTGTCATCAGGCCCGTGCTACAGCCGCCACTCGGTTGCATACAGGGTGGTGGTGCCGATGGGCAGTCCTACACGGTGATGCAAGCCAGCTTTGGGCCATCAATGGCTGCTCTCGTCAGCTCCACCGCCTCGGCGCCGTTGACACTGGTCAGGGCTGACCCAGCGGACGGCTGCACGCCGTTCAACCGACCCACGGCCTTCGCCGGCAAGGCGGTCATCATGGAGCGCGGCAACTGCTCCTTCCAGGCAAAGGTCAGGCTTTGCACGACTGTACAGCTGAATGAGCTGAAGGCTCGGGCCAAGACCATGCACTGCATACCCAGTAGCTGCCCATGCTTGGCTCGTTCACCACCATGGGGTAGGATGCTGGGTCGTGTGCCTGCGCAGGTGGTCAATGCACAGGCTGCAAATGCGGTGGCTGTGTTCATCAGCAACACCGAGAACACGGGCTTCATGCGCATGAACCCAGATGACCCGACACCCGGCTTCGACCCGCCAACGATCAGCGTCCCATCGGCGTCTCTGCCGCGCAACTCTGCCAGGCCGATGTTTGCAGCGCTCACCAGCGGGCAGGTGTGCTTGTGTGCCACGGAGTATTGCAAGCAGGTTGCAGATTGGTCTTGAGGTTCTGATTGACTCTGCAGCTGCCTGGCAGACCCCGGATCCGTGCAGTCTTCCTGTTGCAGGTGCTGAAGGTGAGGATTGCAAGTGACACCCTACCCCGCGAGCGCTTCGAGAGCCTGGCCTACTTCACCAGCATAGGGCCGACGCCGGATGGCCGCATCAAGCCCGACATCGTCGCGCCGGGCACCACCATATCTGCACACCCGTGCGTGGCGTCCAGCTCTCATCATTGCTTCGCACACGTGTAGCGCGTCTGTGCTTGCCAGATGTTTGACCGCCTGCATGGGGTGATCCGCTGCGTGCCACATGTGTGGTCAGTGCTCTTGATTCCCGCATGTGAGTGTCCGTGCGGCTGCCCGCAGGGGCAGCAGCGGCAATGTCGGGCAGAACAGCTGTGAGGTGGGCCTCGACATGGGGACGTCCATGGCGACGCCCATCGTGGCCGGCGCAGCGGTGTTGGTGCGGCAGTACTTTGATGATGGGTGGTACCCCAACGGCAGCCCAGTGAGCCAGTTTGGCTTCAACCCGTCAGCGCCCCTGGTGAAGGCTGTCATGCTCGGTGCGCCTCAGGAGTGCCAATGCTCAGGTTGATCAAAGAGAAGGGCACCAATGCACAGCTTCATGTGATTCGCCCGTCACACTGCTCCTGCACAGGTCTGAAGGTGCTTGTGCATTGCGTGGCTATGTAGGCGGCGCAGCATCCATGCAGGGTGTGACGCCCAGCAGCAACACACTGTATGATGGCGTGCCGCTGGAACCAGCGCCGTCAGTCCGGCAGGTCGGCACTGGGGTTGCGCGTGTGATGTTGATGGCCCTGCGGCATTTGTATGTGATGTGGACCCAGGCTTGTCAGCTGGGTGCGCAGATGCGTCTCTGCTGTTGCAGGGGTTTGGCAGGCTGCTGCTCACAAATGCCTTGCCGCTCGACTCGGTGCCTGGCGGCCCAAACATGCAGGTGATACTTATGTCCAAAATGGCTGTCGATGCATGGCGTAGTGACTACACGGTCGCTGTGCGTTGCACCACACGGTTGAGGACTTTGCAAGTGGGAAGCGACATGCTTGCAAGGCTCGATGTAAAGATCCTATGTAGCATTCGTTGCCTGTGCAGGTCGTGGACCAGGCACCCATGCTGACGCCGGGCGAGACGCACAAGTACTGCGTGCGCGCCACCGGCGGCGCCATTGCCATCACCCTCGCCTGGGCCGACTTCCCCTGCAGGTATACCCAGGAAGCGGCTGGCCACCCTGAGCCCTGCTGATACCAGCCATGGCAGGCCACGGTGCCACGAACAGCCTCCAAGCATTGATTTAGCTCGCTTCTGGCGCTGCGCAGCCCATCCGCCACGACGTGCCTTGTGAACGACCTGGACCTGACGGTGCAAGCCAGCGGCCTGGCCGGCTACACCCTGTACGGCAACGGCCAGCCAGACAGACTGAACAACGTTGAGCGGGTGAGTGTTCCTTCATTTCCACTGTGGCATGAGCCTGCTGTTCTCACAAGCTCATCTCAGTCCTTGAAGAACGAAATGGGCCACGATTTATTTGCTCCTGCAGGGTCACCGTCAGAGCGGAGTCGTGGCGCTGCTCTCTGTAGTCACAGCAGAATGGATGCTTCCGTGGCAGTGCCCGTCGTGATCTGCGCAGGTGACCATCGACGACCTGGACCCCGGCATCGTGGTCGTCACCGTGGCGGCGGTCACGCTGCCGCTGGGGCAGACGTACTCGCTGGCGGTGCAGGGGCAGTTCGACGGGCAGCTGGCCACCGCGTACAACCCCGGCTGGGACCACGCCGCCTCAACGGTGCAGTGTTTTGTGACTTGGTCTTGTTCACAGCTGCGCACGCTTGGTGGCTGCAGACTGGCAGCCCCTCAGCTCCGCAGCCATCGTGATTGGTGCACAACACGCATGCTGCTCATGGGTGGCCAGTCTTGCTCGTTGTCTGTGCAGCTGTGCAACCAGCCAACGTTCAACGTGACCGGTCCGTCTGGCATCATCAACGACAACTCCGGCTCCTTTGGCTTCGTTGCGAACGGTGGTGCGCACAGATATGTTGCTTGCTTGCAGGCGCATCCATCCAAAGCTTGTGATCTGATCTGCGGCTGTGCCCATGGCAAGGGTGGTGCCAGTGGTCGATACATCCTATTAACCATGAACTTCCTTCAGCTGAGCTCAGCCCAGATATAAACTGTACATAGTGTGGTTCCATCCGCAGCGACGCCCACTGGTGTTCAGTGCCGGCTGGCAACTGTGGCGGGAGCCACGTCGCCGGCACCGCTGCAGAACTGGGCCACCTGCACCTCACCCCGCTCCTACAGCACCCTGCCGGATGCCTCCTATGTTTTCAGTGTGCGCGCCACAGGTAGGTGTCCAGCGCTCAGCATAGTAGGTCCGCAGGAACCAAGTCTTTCAGATCAGCGGCAGGGACAGACTGCCTCTGGACCTGTCTGGGGTCACACGAGGGGCTGCCGGCTTCGTGCAGCACTCTAGACCCCTCGACATGACACCCAGAGCCATGCCTGCAGGCTTTGCGCTGCAGACGTCGCAGCTGTTCACAGTCGACACAGCGGTGCCGCGTATCAGCATCACAAGCTTCACGGCCAGCCTCCGGCGCGCAGCCGCCGTGTTCACTGGCGCTGATGCCTCGGCAATATCCTTCCGGTGCAAGCTGGACAGGTCAGCATCCTATGTGAAATCACCATCTCCGGAGTTTTCATTCGTCCATGCTTAGCACACATTTGGTCAACATGTCCGTGGACACTGACTGTGATCGAGTGCAGGACATCGTCGAGTAATGTCACAACCAGTGTGCCATTGGTGCCGACTGACCCACCAACGCTCCTGGGCCAGTATCAGCCGTGCACCAGCCCTGTGGTGAGTTGACCAGTCAGTCAGTCACCACCAGAACGATGCAGCCCACAACTGCTGAAGCTGATGACTTGCATTTTGCATCAAGTCCTTCAGGGACAGCTGCCAACCTGACAATTGCACAACTCGAATACGATACATGGCTGATGGTGCATGATATTATACAGGCATTGTCGTCGCTGCCGGACGGCGGCTACACGCTGTCGGTGCAGGCGCAGGATGGCGCCGGCAACACCAACGGCACGCCTGTCACGCGCTCCTGGACCGTCATCGCACCCTCTGGCAGCTACGCCCAGATCACGGTACACCGTCACAACGCTTGTTGTCTTGACACGACACAACAGTCATCAGCATGACACAGGTCATCAGTTTGTGCCGAGGTTGCAACATGTGAGCTTGTCTGTCACCCTGCTGTTCCTGGTGTCTCGCAGGGAGTGAACGCCACGGCCGGCCAGATCAGCTTCGCCTCCTTCGTCACCACAGCAGGCGCCGCTGCCCCGGCGCTGCAGTGCCGCGTGCAGCAGGAGTCGGATGCAACAGACTCCAATGTGGACGCCACCTCCAACTACACGTCTTGCACCAGCCCTCAGGTCGCTTGGGGCTTGTCACATGCTCACAGATACACTGCATCAGCTAAAATCACATAAGAGATCATATGCAGACAATGTCAGCAGACCATGGTGACAACGATGTCTGCACATGCAGACCATTTCAGGGCTGGATGATGGCGTGTACACCTTCTCGGCTCGGACGGCCGGCACGTACGCCGGCTATCAGTCGTCCGTGCAGTTCATAGTCGGCGCCGTGGCGCCCAGGACGTCCATCGTGGCCGCCCCGGTGGCCACGTCCTCGGCGGTCACCACGCTGAAGACGGCGCGCTTCGCGTGGGTGTCCAGCGGCGACGTCACCTTCGCCTGCAGCCTCGTGCGCAGCGGGGCGGCCGGCAACTACTCCACCTGCGTCAGCCCGCGGTGGGTTGCTGTACTCACCCCTGCCCCAACATGCGGCATCATGAGCATGGCAAGGCCACAGTTGGTGGCATATTCAAGTAATGCTGCAACTATGGCACAGGAAATGAGCATGTGTCCAGCTTCTTTGGCGGCAGGGCGTGGCCCATCCTGACAGGGCTGCATGACATTCGTATACCACCTGCACCACGCTGACTCTGTGTGCATGCAGGTCGTACCCGGATCTGGCGGACGGCAGGTACACCTTCAGCGTGTTTGGCACCAGCAGCGCCGGCGTCGCCGGGCAGCCCGCGGCGGTGGACTTCACGGTGGACACCACCGCGCCCACCACCCAGCTCACCTTCACCCCAGCGTGCGCACAATCCGCAATGTGCAGTTGGATGCTGAGCAACTGATTGGCAGCCGCCCAGTTGTGCCCCTCCATCTGAGATGCTTGTGGATGTGACGCACCTACAGTCGGCCGCAACAATGGGTTGTCAGCCTCGTTGCGCACTCCACGCTAAGCCAAGGCGTGTGACGGGCCATGTTGCTTGGGCGCAGGGACTCGCAGACGCCGGCGATCCTCACGGGCCCCGCAGGCGACCAGCAGATCACGCTGCTGTCGCACACCTTCAGCATCGCCTTCTCCACCGACGACGGCGCAGACGGCTCCGGCACCAGCATGTGGGTCATGGGCGTTGCAGCAGGGGAAACACAGCCTGTTCTTCCGGTGTGCCATATGCTCGATTGCGTGTCAATGGGCAATGCAGCTGCAAAGGCGAAGGTGACATCGCCCTGCAGGGTCATGGGCCGCCTGGCGCCCCTCACCAGCACCAGCCTCACACGCAGCCATGCCACCCAGCAGCTGCAGGTGACGCACCCTTCAGCCAGCAGCAGATACACCAACCTGGCAGCCCGGCAGGAGTCCGCAACTGATGGTGGGAACTCAACGACAGTGGATCCGGCCACAGCCACAGTGGGCGGGCCAGCCGGGTCAGCACCCACAGCAGGCGCAGCCATCAGCAGGCTGGCGTTGCCCTTTGCCATCGCCGCCGCCGGAGCCAGGGCTCAGCATGCTGGCAATGCGACGTCGCCAGGCGGCGATCAGTCGACGGCGGCGGCGGCGGGAGCATCGACGGAGTTCCAGGTCATCACCTCGCCGCTGGTGGTCACGCTGGCGGATGGGGTGTACACCTTTGCGCTGTACGCCATAGATGAGGCGGGCAACGCCGGCAGCACCAGCGAGTACAGGGTGCTGGTTGGCTCCGGGGCCTTTGCCCCGCAGCCGCCGGCGCTGCCGCCCCCCCTGCAGCCGCCGCCGCCGCGCAACTCCAGCCAGGACGCGGCGCACAGGCACGGGATCCATGGCGTGCACGCAGCTGCGGCACTCATGTCGTTGGCGGCCGCAGCAGTGGCAGCTTTTGGTTTGTAGTCAGCGTTCTCCCGGCTCAGGCAGCGGTATGGTAGAGGCAAGACCCATTCACCAGCAGCAGAATGCTACATGTGTGGCATGTATTGGTTCATACCGAGTGCTGAAATTACACTTAGCAAGGGATAATAGCAATTGAAAGGCAATGAAAGAAGTCTTGACGCGCTGGGGCGACCCGGCAGACGCCACACAAATTGCAATCAAATTCACACCACAAAGTCATTGCCTCCAGCCCACCAAGACAGCAATCAAATTCTGTTTGATACATCAAGTTGTGGCTACTGCAAGCTTGGGAGCCAGCAACAAACGAGACAAAGCGCGCATTGGCAGGCCAAGCGCCGCTGCTAATTGATACGAGGTGCAGCTGGTCACCAAACTCTCACATGGTCCCTCATGTGGGCCAGCGCCGCTGTCGACCCCCCGATGATCCCCTCCCTCAAACCGAATACCTTGCCTCGCGGCCAGAGCAGCGCTGACTCTGAATATGAGTGCCGCCCATGCCCCGAGATAAGGTCCAGATGCACACCGTGGCACCATCCGAAAGCGCGCCGACACATATCATCACAAACTTGCATATATGGGACGGAGGCCTTGTGCTGCGGGTCAGCCTGTCTGCCTCAGCCGCAGCCCGAGAATGATAGCAGGATGCCGGCAGCAGACTCCAGTGCCGCAGGTGGCGCAGCAGACTCGGGATCGTCGGCAACCCTGCAACACACAAGCCCAATCGTCAGCCATGGCCACAGGTGGAATCAAGGCTGGTTGCAAGAGCATGAACTGGGCGCGCCGAACAGGATGCTCAGCAGGGGGTGCAGAAGGGATCAGGGCAGGATCAGGTGCGTACCCATCGATGCCGGCCTTAGAGCAGCCCGAGCTGATAGACTCGGCAGCACGCTTGCGGCCTGTGGCCACGCCGCGCTTCAGTCCATGCTGCCTCTGCATTTGATGTGAAACAACATCAGGTGCAAGCGTACTTCCCATGATTACCGGTGTCACCGCATGCACCTGTGCATATGCTCTGATTGCACTGTACATCTGATGCACGATTTTTGATCATTGTGTCGACCTTGACGCATGCTCACCTTGCTCTTGGTGGTTGTGGCAGAGGCCCGAGGCACGGCAATGGTCACCCCCCTGGGAGACACGCTGTTCCCATTGCGGTCAGGTTCGCTGTTCTGCCCGATGTGCTCCTGCGGACAGCCAACACCAGCGTCAACAGGACGCTCAACAGCTGCATGCACACTTCCGTCTGCAGTGTTTGCACACTTCCGTCTGCAGTGTTTGCAATGTCAGCCTTGAGCACAAAGTATGCAGCATGGCAGACCAGCGGACGAAGCAGCGTGCGATGCGTGTACGCCTTGCTGGGGGATGCCATTATTGCTGTGCAGCTGGACAGGCCGTATGTGAGCAGTGATCAGCGCGGGCAGCAGGGTCACCTCGCGGGAGGAGGGGGTCGAAGTCGAGCGGGAGCGCTTCTTGGGGGGCACCGCGATGGGTGTCGGCGGGGCGCGCTTGCCCCCACCCGCAGCGGCGCGCACCGGCCTGCGGACAGCAACTTGACAGTCTTGCAATGATGTTGTGCGACGCATATGTACAGAGGCGACTGTCAAGGGTGTAGAGCAAGAGGTTGTGTGATACTCAAGCAACAACAGCCTGCAGGCAGCCGATGCCAGGTGCAAGGTATCAAGAGGAGCTTGCTTGACCAGAGCCATCTGTGGGGTTTGCATGGCTTTAGTGAAGAGCAGCACGAGCATCACAACTGCCATCTGCCCGGCTGAGGGGCTGGCACCGACCTGGCGTGCACCGGCTTGGGCTGCTGCAGCGCAGGCACCGGGGGCTGCTCAGCGGCGTGTGCCTCCTGGCTCGAGTAGAAGGCGTTGGCGCTGCTGACGCCGGCGGGCAGCGGCGCGGCGGCGAAGCCGGCCTGCGCGGCCTGCCACCACTTGGCGGGCTCAGGGCCCCGGCCGCCGCCGGCAGCGTGCGCCTGCCCTGCAGCGGCGGCCTCCGCCACATCGGCAGCCGGCAGGGCACCCGCGCCGGGCAGCTGCCCCTGGCCGTACAGCACGGACATGTGCTGCTGGTGCTGCTGGTGCGCCGTGAGCGGCAGGCCGGGCGGCGCCTGCAGCCCGGAGCACAGCATCTGCTGCTGCATCTGGCACGCGGCCAGCTGCTGCTGCATGAGCGCCTGCTGCTGCGCCAGCGCCTGCTGTTGCATGGCCAGCTGCTGCTGGCCGCCATACTGTGTTGCGTACCACGCCGACATCGGGTCGAACGCCGCTGCCGGCCCGTACATGCCCTGCGCCGCAGCCTGCTGCTGCTGCTGCTGCTGCTGCTGCTGCATCATCAGCATCAGTGACGGCTGCTGCTGCATGCCGTGCACGAGCTGCTGCTGCGGCTGCAGCTGCTGCTGCTGTGCGGGCTGCTGCGGAGATGAGCTGCCCTGCTGCTGCAACACAGCCTGCTGCAGCTGCTGCTGTGGCGTTGGCAGCGGCTGTGCCGGCTGAGCAGTCGGCCGGGCGGTGTGCACGACAGGTGCTGCCTTGATCGCAGCGGCGGGCTTGATTGGTGCTGCGGCGTCAGCAGCGTGTGCTGGGGGTGACGACTTGGCGGCGGCCGGCGGTGCTGCAGCCAGCACACGCGCCAGTGCCATCTGATACAGTTCAGGCTCCTCGCACGCGGCCACCAGCTGGCGCTGCCGGCGCATCGCGGCGTGGAGCGCAAAGATCTGCAGGGCGAGCAGAAGTGTCAGTGGCTGGGGTTCCAGACAAATCACAAGGCAAGGGTGATTATAAGGAATGTGGCAGCAGCTGCCCAGATATGCACCGACATGCAGGGTTATCTTGTCAGTGAACAGATAGCGCCGCACGGAGGCAGCAAACATGCCAGGGTGAGACTCTGCACACCACTGAGGTATGTCATCCCGCTTCACACCTGTGAGTTGAACTCGCCCTGCTGCGAGAGCAGCGCCTCGCGTGCGCGGCGGTAGCCCCCCAGGCCCAGCCGCTGCTGCGTGCGGGCCGCCGGCGCCAGGGCGCGGCCGGCGGCGGAAGCGCTGCCCGACGGCCACTGCGGGGCGGCCCCCGGCTGCGCGGCCTCCGCCGCCGACGCCCCGGCCAGGTGCGCGGCCAGCCGGGCCGCCTGGGAGTCCCTGGTGGCGCTGCCGCCGCAGGTGCTGCCGGTCCTCGCCGGCAGCTGCGTCATGCTGGACGCCTGCGGCAGGCTGCTGGGCGCGGCGCTGGGGGCGGACGGCGCCCTCAGCGGCGCCGGCGGCTGCGGGGTGGCCAGCGGCAGCGGCGGCGGCAGCTGCAGCGCGGCGGCGCCCTCGGGCAGGGGCCCCGAGCCCCGCGGCCCGCCCAGCAGCCGCATCAGGTACTCGTCCTTCTCGTTGGGGTTGCGCGCCGGCGTGGGCATCTGGTTGGCGATGCGCTCCAGGCCCCGCGTGAAGGTGCCCACGCTGGACGCCTCCAGCAGGCTGCACCCATCCTGCAATCGCACAAGCACAGGCACAGTCAGATCTCCGCTCCAGCCTCATCATGACAACGGTGCAGGTGGGCGCCGCAGCTCGCGGTGCGAACCTGTTGCTGACTGGGCATGTCCGGCAAGGTCAAGCGTCGCGAAGTTGTTGCGAGGGCGGTGACAAAGCGGGCGGCCAACACGGCGCACCTGGCCTGAGCGCCGCGCCCACAGCAGATCGTCCAGGGACTGCATCGAGCGCTGCGCGGCTGACCGCTTGCGGGTCAAGTCGCTGAAGGCTGCCAGCTGCGGGATGCCGGCCACCTGCTCGTGGGACGACTCATTTGAGCCCCGCCGCAGCTCCGCTGTGTCCTCCGCCTGCGCCTGCTGAACATCTGCTGCCTTGCTGGCGCCCGCTGGCACCTGGCCACGCTTCAGGTCGCTGTCCTGTTGCAGTGGACTGGACCAGAAGCTCGGCCCTAGCCCGCACTTGCCTCCCTGCGGGACGAGTGGACCAGCAGCTCATGATCGGGCACGGCATCTACAACAGTGAGCTTCCGGTGTCGCCGGCGGGCGAGGCGACGGGGCCGCGCGGGATGCTGCGTTTCGGAAACTTGCGGTCGAGTGTGCGGGTTTGCCACGATGTCACCCATATCTAGCGCCGAGGCGCTCATGTTTGCACCCACTGCTCATATGTGTGAAGCAGTGGCTCGAGTTTCAGCCGTACGCTGCACAAGCGGTCGAGGCGGTGAGGGGGTGCCCCTCGGCGTGTCGGACAAAAGTGCACCAAAGCACCAAAAAGCGGTGCCGAGGTTGACCCTTTTGACCGCTTTCGGAACCGCCGACGCCCTACACTGACACCAGCCCACCTGCATGTGCGGCAGCGGCAACAACACCGTGCTGCTGGCGGCGTGCGCCAGGGCGGTCATGCCGCAAGACTTATGCGCTGGATATGCAAGGACACCGGGTGCCAGCGGCCCGCATCGCCACCCACCGCGCTCAAGCGGCACAATTGCAACAGAGAAGCGTACAGGAGGGACGGCCGGTGCATGCTGTGCACGCCTGGCTCTCAAACTATCAGGAGATACGTTTGCGGACGCAATCTTGTGCAGTGCTGTAAACCCTAATCTAATGCCGGCACAAAATCATTGAAACAAATTGACATTACAATGCCGACCATTGATGTGTATGCATGGCTGCTCAGTCAAGAGAGACGACACCATACGGTGCTTTCGTTGATCTACACACGGCAATTGGTATACAGATTTACAACTGAAGGCCCTGGGTGGTCATGGCTGCACGCATCATGCACTGGCCAGCGCGCCCAGGGGCTCGAGCACGAAGCGCTCTATCGCCTCCGCAACACCCTCCTCGTCGTTGGTGCTGACCACCACATCCGCAACCGCTCGAAGCTCCGGCACCGCGTTGCCCATCGCGACCGCCAGACCCACCTACAACATGGTCATCAAGATGGTCAGCTGAACAACTTTCCGCCACCGAAGGCTAACTAGATGCCTCTCCGGTGCAATGGCAATTGATCCAGTGCTTCAGACCCTTGGCATTGCAGCGCTGTGCCAGGACCAATGAATCCGCACCATTTGCGCCATCTCCACGTCGTTCTCGCCGTCACCCATCGCCATGACGTTCTTCGGGTCGATATCTAGCATTTCCAGCAGTCGCCGCAGCCCATCACCCTTAGAAGCGCCCTGTGGCAGGATCTGCGACAGCCAAAGACGGAAATTGCTATCTAGTGTCCATGTGTGTCGGTGAAGCTTGCCAACATCACAGGGTGTCATGCCCTCTAGCTGACCCTCGCATTTTGGTGCAAGGTTGCAGGTGGTTTGCCGCACCTCGAGCATGCCCGGCAGTGCAGTTGTGATGTGGGCACGGTCGCCAAGTGCTGACTCGATGGCCGGTCTCTGCTCCTGCAAGCAGAAGCGGACAGCAGCTGTCTACAGGATGCACATCGTACTCGGGCCACATCATGCAGGATAACAGTCTGCAGGAACCTATCACGAGGTGCGCACATTGCAGGGACATGGACCAACAGAGCACATACCTGCATGACGTCTACTGGCGCCAGCAGGATGTATTTCTGAATGGGCACACTGGTGCCCATGATAGCCTCAAGATCCTCAGCCAGCTCAGGAACCGGCTCGCCATACCACACAAGCCTGTCCGTGTGCTCATCAATGACCTGCGTCAGTCCACTTGAGGCTTCGGTGCACAACATGCTCTTGCTGCTCATGGTGAGCCAGTCGTGTCCGACACTCATGCGCAGGACGTGGCTGTTGAGATGCCCGCTGGCGGCCACGGGCTCACGTTCGAGAACACGCGGTCACCAGAGTACGCCGCAAACGTCAGGCCTGCAGTTGAGCAGCAACAGTGAACGACATGCTTGCGTAGATCAGCAGTGTGCGTGCATCATGAGGCCATGCATAAGTGCGAATGTTTCATGCTGGCATCGCACGGTCACAGATCACATGGCCTCTCAGCCAGTTGTAGAGGTGCAAGATCATGACGCACCCATCGAACGTGCTAGCGCAAGGCCCTCGACTGCGATCTCGCGCTCCAAGTCTCTGGAGTACAGTACCTCGCCAGCAGCATCCATAATGATCAGGCCCTGCACGAACACGCCAGGGTGCTCAGGCAACAGCTTCCTTTCAGCCAGTGGCAATGCATACGCCATGTACTCAAGGCCACGCCACCAACGCCCAGCCTTGTGCCCAGCCGTGTAACGTGAAGGACGAGCCTCGCATGCAGGCACATGCTGCACCTGCGTGAAGACGCCGGCAACAGGTGGCCCTATCCGTGGAAGAATCTCTGCCCATGGCCCCTTGGCTTTGCCGGTCGCCACCACTACCTGATCCAGTGGTGACCCAGTGTGAGCACACAGCCAGTGACACCTCTCTGACCTGCACATCAACTTCTTGTACAGTTGCCATGGACCATCCACTACGCACTTTGATGCCGAGGCTGGCTGCTGTCTGGAAAGCACGTGCGGTGCGCTCCGTGAGCTCCTGCTTGTGGTTCAGCAACGTCCCATCCACATCAGTAGCGATCAACTTGATGTCTTTAGCATCTAGCTTGCATGTTACTGCTGACGCTGCCGCACGCCTGGCAGTCCGGCGCTGCGCAATCTGCAGCAACAATTGCCAACGTTGCCAAACTAGACGCAGTAAAATATGCACATTTCAGGTGTGTGATGGTCAGGAGCTACACACCGTTTAGCTGCATCACCTGCACGCAGCGTCTAGCAGAGGTGGGCGCTCTCAGCTGCACAACCCCGCAGCTCTGCAGGGTCTGCATCCGATCCCAGGTTCTGCTCTGTTGTCCAGCTACAGACTATGGTCAATCACAGCAGAATACCAGCTGGATGATGTGCCGGGTCTCCTGCAGGAGTGCCTACGTTGAGCTTGTATATGCAGCAACGAACTCGCGTCAGATGTGGGCAATAACTTTGACGTCGGAGCGCAAGGTGACTGTCTGAGCACATAGATCAGTGCGATCGGCAGAAGAAAGAGTGCTGCACCGCTGCTCCTCCTGTCCTCGAAGCTGTGGCCATGACTCATGATGCTGTGTCATGCTGACTGGATCGTGCAGCAGATTGACTTTCAGGGTTACTTGGGCAGGGTGCCAGGTGCAAGGTGCATGGTATTGTACAGGCTGTCCTGAGACTAGGTCTGAGAGTGCGTCTTGCAAGGGTTCCGAGTCGACAGATATTTGCGCTGGCGCAGTGCCATCAACTGCATACACACACTGTGCGCACTACCACCACTGCTGACAGCTTGGGACTGCACACTGCTGACGTTGATTATTGCCACTGGCAACGTGTCAAATGTGAAAGTATGTTCCTGGCAGTCGACGACCAGACACCCTCATCTGCTGCCCTGCTGCCACACTAGTAACCGTCGTCAGTCCCGCCAGGCAGGTGCCCCGAACCCTGCTGCTTAGCCTTCCTTGGCTTCGGCAGCAGCACGGCATGAATGTGCGGCAGAACGCCGCCTTCCGCAATTGTCACGCTGCAGCCCAGGTGTAAATGGTTGCTGCATGCACAACGGCAGACACCGGCAAAGGTCGGGAATGCAAAGCAGCTACCACCACGTACCCGTCCAGCAGCTTGCTGAGTTCCTCGTCATTGCGCACCGCCAGCTGGATGTGGCGCGGGCTGATGCGGCGCTTCTTGTTGTCCCGGGCAGCGTTGCCCGCCAGCTCCAGTACCTCAGCTGCACACAGCGGAACAGCAGCATGACTGCTGGCACAGCATTATGTGCAACAACGAGTTGGATGTGCATCAGCCATGCATGCAATGCATTCTACCACACTGCACAAGTAAGGCAGCCCACATGCTCGAAGGCAGTTGCACAGTAATGGACCTGCCAGGTACTCCAGCACTGCCGCCAGGTACACTGGCGTGCCTGCTGCCATTCTCTGTGCATACTTGCCCTTCTTCAAATACCTGCATCACCGAACACAACTCCTGGCCGTTGTTCGTGACCAGGATGCTGCAGAATCCGAGCATCAACTGCAAGGGTCTAATTCAAACCGTCTGATGCGGCTGACGGGGAACTGCAGCCCTGCCTGCATCAAAGCATCGGGACCAAGGTCAGGTACTGCTGCAGCGACCCCAACGAATGCTGCAGGGCCTCAAACTGTACCACCAGTTCGTAGTTGCAAGCACCAGTCTTCGATGTGCATGCAACGGTGTAGTGTTCGCTGACCTTGCTGCTCTGCGTCACTGGTGTACGCAGTCCACACGAGAGGTTGTGAGATTGCCACGCAGGAACAATGAGAGACCGTCACAGTGTGTCGAACGCATTTCGCAGATACCGTATGCGGACATGCACAATGCAGCGGTTTGCAAAGGGCAGTCAGACCTTGTGTAGAGCGGGGACTCGCAGCGGCTTTGCCTCGTCCTGGCATAGTGGACCTGTTTGCGGTTGTGAGTGTGAACCTACAGAATGTTGGCGTTCTGCTGGATGTGCAGGAGACGATCCCAATTGAGAATCGTGCAAGGCTAGCATCCGACCGGCCGCCAGGTTTTCCGCCAAGTGGTGCAAATCACATGTGCTCACAACCGTGCTTGGGGTGTGCTGGCGGTGCTTTGTGAACCATTACACTGTGCAAAAACCGCCCAGCAAGAATCAAACTGTTGACGTTCTCCAACTGCTATCAATCGAATCTGTGGACATCTCTGGGTGTTCGGCAACTGCCAGCGGTTTGAACAAGGCGGTCCCACCAGCTCAAAACACTTTCGAATCTGGTAAGCTGCCTTTGCTATGTGCCTGCCACGCAAGTAGCATGTACAACAGAAGCTGCACAACCACCATGCCGCCTGCATGCATGCTGCTGCTGGCTGAACGCTTGTGTCACATGTCCCTGCCAGATGCATTCATAACCCCCAGATGCATTCATAACCCCCAAGACACCTCACTTCTTGTCGTCTGACTCTGTGAACTCGGCGTCCACAACATTGTCGGCGCCGGCACTGGCGCTGCCTGCATCGCCGCCCGGGGCTCCGCCTGCTGCCGAGGGGTCAGGCCCCGAGGCGCCTGGCTGGCTGTACATGGCCTTGCCCATCTCCATGGTCTCTGTTTGGAGAGCCTCCGTGGCCGCCTTGATCTTGTCGGTGTCCTCGCCCTTGAGCGCCTCCTCCAGCTCCTTAACCTTGGCCTCCACCTTGGACACGGTGTCCGCCGGCACCTTGTCGCCCAGCTCCTTGATCTGCTTCTGCACCTGGTACACCAGGCTGTCGCCCGAGTTCCGGATGTCCACAGCCTCCCGCTGCTTCTTGTCCTCCTCGCTGAACTTCTCTGCGTCTGACACCATGCGGTCCACCTCATCGCTGGAGAGTGTGGAGGCGCCGGTGATCTTGATGTCTGTCTGCCGCTGGCTGCCCTTGTCCGTTGCGCTGACTGACAGGATGCCATTGGCGTCGATGTCAAACTTGACCTCGATCTGCGGGACGCCGCGGGGCGCTGTGGGGATGCCGTCCAGGCGGAAGTTGCCCAGCGACTTGTTGTCCCTCACAAACTCACGCTCACCCTGCAGCACATTGATCTCCACAGAGGTCTGGCCGTCAGCGGCTGTTGAGAAGGTCTCTGACTTGCTGGTGGGCAGCGTGGTGTTGCGCGGGATGAGCTTGGTCATGACGCCACCCAGCGTCTCCAGGCCCAGGCTGAGCGGCGTCACATCCAGCAGCACGATGTCTGACACCTCGCCAGCCAGCACGCCGGCCTGCACAGCAGCACCCAGCGCCACCACCTCGTCGGGGTTCACGCTGACATTGGGCTCCTTCTTTGCCAGCTTCGACACCAGGTCAATGACGGCGGGGATACGGGTGGAGCCGCCGACCAGGATGACCTCGTTCAGGTCGTTCAGGTCCAGCTTGGCATCCCGCAGCGCTGCCTCCACTGGCACCCGGCACCTGTCAAGCAGGTCGGAGCACAGCTGCTCGAACTTAGCGCGGGACAGCGTGCTGTCAATGTGCTTGGGTCCGTCGGCTGTCGCCGTGATGAACGGCAGGCTGATGCTGGTGCTGCTCAGGTTCGACAGCTCGATCTTCGCCTTCTCTGCTGCCTCTGTCAGCCGCTGCAGTGCCTGGCGGTCCTTGCGCAGGTCAATGCCCTCGTTCTTCTGGAAGTCATCAGCCAGGTAGTCCACAATGCGCTTGTCAAAGTCGTCACCACCCAGGTGTGTGTCACCCGAAGTGGACAGCACCTCAAACACGCCATCGCCCACCTCCAGCACAGACACATCGAAAGTGCCACCACCCAGATCGAACACCAGGATCGTCTCATTTGACTTCTTGTCAAAGCCATATGCGAGCGACGCTGCTGTCGGCTCGTTGATGATGCGCAGCACATCCAGGCCTGCGATGCGGCCAGCGTCCTTGGTCGCCTGGCGCTGCGAATCGTTGAAGTATGCTGGCACTGTGATGACTGCCTTCGTGACCTTGTCGCCCAGGAACTTGGCGGCATCATCGGTCAGTTTCCGAAGCACCAGTGCGCTGATCTCCTCTGGCGCAAACTCCTTGGCTGCGTGTGCTGAGGCAATCTTGACGTTGCCAGTGGAGTCGTTGATGAGGCGGTATGGTACCTGCTTGCTCTCATCCTTGACCTCGTCCATCTTGCGGCCGATGAAGCGCTTCACTGAGAAGAAGGTGTTCTCGGGGTTCACCACCGCCTGGCGCTTTGCAATCTGGCCAACCAGGCGGTCGCCGGTCTTTGTGAACGCCACAACGGAGGGCGTCGTGCGGGCGCCCTCCTGGTTGCTGACGATGGTGGGCTTGCCACCCTCCATGGCCGCCACAGCGCTGTTGGTTGTGCCCAAATCCACGCCAACAACCTTCTCAGCCTTCACGACTGACTGCCGGTTGGCGCTACGGCGCGCGGCTTTGCAGGGAGCTGCCAAGGGTGCTGAGGCACCGAAGTGGCGTGCGGGCAGGCCCCGGCGGGCGCCCAGGCGGGAGGCCGCGAAGCCATTGGCCGCCGGCGTGTGTGCTCGTTGCATATTCATTGTCTGCATGAGTGCAATCTGCTGCGTACTCTCTGTGTGTATCAACAACTGGCGGTGCAAAGCAAATTGAACGGCGCAGTTTGAGCTTGATGTTGACGTTTCTCGATGCTGAGAGCGGGACACCTCCGGCACTGAGCCACGGGTGGCTGTCCTATACCCTGCATGGGTGCTTCCAGCAGCTTCTGGCGTCTGCTGTGGATCCATAGCACAACACACGCACGGCGATGGGCGCCTTGGGTTACAGAGGTGGCTCCTGGTCTACAGACATGTTGCCATAGTCGAGATCGCTGATGGCCCCTGAAAAGCTGACGCAGTCAACAGTTTGGGTGCAAGATTGCCGCCGCTACAGGCGGCCAAACAATATATTGCAGTGTCAATGTTATTGTTAGATGCGGCCACACAGCCAATCGGCAGCAACACCCTGTCCATTCAACCGCGCCATCGACAGCGAGGCAGGCTGCTGCCCCTGCCTGAGACACTTGCGACAAGGTTCTGTGCCCAGCAGCACGCCCGTGCCTGAAGTCTGCTGTGCCCAGCAGCACGCCCCACTGCCAGCCGTCAGTCTGCCTTGCCATCCAGCTTGCCATCCGCAACCAGCTGCTTGTACTTCTCCGGCAGCTCGGTGTGCGGGTTGACGAACTTGCGGCCGATGAACTTGAGCACCTCGTCGATGAAGATGACGGGCGAGGAGAACAGCAGCACCAGCGCCCACTCATTCAGCGAAAGCGGCACGATGCCAAAGATGTCGGCCTGCAACGCAGAGCAGACAAGCACATCAACATGCCAAGTCTGCAGCCTCGGAAGGAACCAGAGGGTCCTGAGCAAGTCTGCATTCCTGAGGCGACTCCCTGGGAGCTCACCAGGAAGGGGATGTACAGAATGGCAAAGTGGCTGAGGAAGGACGCCGCTTCAGCGACCAGCAGCCACGGGTTGCGCCAGGGCGGCATCGTCAACAGCGAGTTGTCCTGCCATCAGAAAACGCAGCTCTGATCAGCACACCACCCCCAGTTGCAACATTCATGGGGTGGATGATGGCGGCAGCAGGCCAACACACATGCCGTACTTCGACAGGCAGCAGGGTCGGGACGAAGGAGTAGAAGAGGGCAAAACATGATCGCACCTCTGACAGCGCATTGAGCGCGTTCAGCATCTCGATGGCGACCAGCACCGACAGCGACAGCGTGGACGCCTTCGCCTTGCCAGCCGTGAAGTACTCGCACGGCGTGTCAAACTCCACAACGTTTCCTCCCGCCGTGTAGTTGCTTGCCTGCACACACGTCAATCAGCTTCAATGCCATTAGCAGCACGAGTAATACTGCAGGGGTGTCTGTACACCGACTTCCTGCCTGCAAAGTCTGAATGAGTCTGTGCATTGCAGCGCACCGTGAAGCCCTCCCAGGTGGGGCACTCCTCCCAGTCGCTGAGCTGGCGCCAGGTGACGAGCGAGTGCCCATCGCCAGACAGGTCGATGCCCAGTACGTTGTCGAACATGTACCAGGCCGCGAAGATGCCCACGGTGGCGAAGCCCACGTAGGCGCCGATGAGCAGCCACCGGAAGAAGATCCAGGGCGTCACCAGGGACTCGCTGCTCTTCCGGGGCGGCTTCTGCAGGTCACACATTGGGCCACGATTAAACGTACTGCCTGGTTTAAGGGACAATAGCGTTAGCAGGAAATCCAGAGTCACTCGCTAGTTCGTGGCAGATGTCACGGCACAGTCGGTGACCTGCTCCTGGCGCCAGACCAGAGTTGAACATGGTGATCAGACCAGACGCTTGCTCCCTATGTGCTGCCCACCTCCATGATGTCAACATCGGGCGGGTTGAAGCCAAGTGCGGTGGCGGGCGGGCCATCTGTGACAAGGTTCACCCACAGCAGCTGCACCGGGATGAGCCCCTCTGGCAGGCCCAGCGCTGCCGTCAGGAAGATGGACACCACCTCTCCGATGTTGGAGCTGATCATGTACCTGATGAACGCCTGCAGGTGGACATGGGCATGAGCGTCAGCAGTGTCAATTGATGTGCCCAATCGGGGGCCCCATTCAATATGTGTAGTTGCATTACATGGTGAACCTTCAACTTCGGCTTCCAAGGCATACCTTCATGTTGTTGTAGATGGCACGGCCCTCCTCCACTGCTGACACAATGGTGGAGAAGTTGTCATCTGCCAGCACCATGTCAGACGCCTCCTTGGCAACCTGTTTTGATGCAAACCGAGAAGGCTTCTGCGTCATGGCACACTGTGCAGATACTATGGTCTGGCTGCAGGCGCACAGTTTTGCCAAAACTGTTGGCTGAAGATGACTGCCAAGCGGATGGGCAGAGGACGCACCTCTGTGCCTGTGATCCCCATGGCAATGCCGATGTCGGCCAGCTTCAAGGCAGGAGCGTCATTCACACCGTCACCAGTCATGGCAACCACATCACCCATGTCCTTCAGCAGCCGCACAATGTCCTGTGGCATGAGCGAATCCTTCAGTCATCAGCATGCAAGCCCCCTGTAAAGTCGACCAGATTGGGCAGCTGCCATTGCAGCAGTGCTCGTTGCCAACATCACATTCCGACCAGGATACACAGTGTATTTGCAACAGTTTACCTGCTTATGCCTCGGCTCGGCACGTGAAAACACACGGCCGTCCAGGTCGCCTGTGCCAGCTGCCAGCATCTGCTTCCGCTTGTCCAGCGACAGCGCCATGAATTCACGGCCTGGGCATCAGCAATCCTCAAAGTTTCTTGAAAGCGTCCTCAGCAGTGCAGTGTCTGAGCCTCTGTTGCACCAGTGCAGATAGTCAGGTGAATCACAGTTGACATCTAAACACGGGGTTTGGTGCCACCAAGTGTACCTGTCATGGACTTGCTGCTGATGTCCTCGCCAGCGCGGAAGATGCCAATGTCCTCTGCAATGGCCTCTGCCGTCAGCTTGTTGTCGCCTGTGATCATGATCACCCTCACGCCGGCCTTCGTGCACTCACCAATGGCTGCAGCAACCTGCGTCAATGCATGTGAGAAGCATGGGTGGGGTGTGCAGCATTGTGAGCACATGAAGCAGCGCCAGACAGCTGATTTGCATAATGTGCTGTGTTTGTAGTACGTACGGTGCTACATCGTATCCTGACCTCTGGCCGCGGAGGGTCCATCAGGCCGGCCAGGCCCAGGAAGGTCAGCCCAGACTCGATCCTGGCATAGTTGGCCGGGTCCTGCAGCTGCGCATGCGCCCTGTGGTGCTCGTCCGTGTAGCTGGCCAGGTCCCCGAGCTCCGTCTGCAGCGTGAAGCAGGCGAGCCGCATCAGCAGAGTGTACCACAGACGAACCAAACACCGTCAGCTGCCTTGCACCTGGCCGTGGATGCCGTGTGGCCAGAGTGTCTCAGGATGCAATGTACGACGTTCATGTTCGAATGCCCTCAGATGTTGCCTGCTGCTGAGCAGCACCGGCTCACCTTCTGGGCTGCAACGAGACACCGCAGGGCATCCTTTGCCATGTCCTCAACAGCATGCTCGATCGTCTGCCGCAGGCCGGCTGTCAGTGGCTTCACTGCACCATCCTCCCGCATCACATGCGTGCATCGCTCCAGCACACACTCCGCTGCTCCCTGCACATATTAGAATATAACACAGCTCGGTGCATGCATTCAGTATCAATCATATATGACGCATGTGTGGCGGTATAGGCTGCATATGGGCTGCACTGCTTTTGCTGCACATGGGAGATGCACAGGTGCCTGCAGTGGGTGATTAGCAGAAACACCTTCACAAGGAGGATGTTTTTGCCGCTGCTGCCACGCCGCGCGATGGTGCTCATCGACTTGCGGTTTCGGTCAAACTCCAAAGTGGCCAGTGTTTGTAACCTGCCGCTCAAGCAGAGGATGGACCATCTGGAATGATCAGGATGAAGCTACAACAGCTTGCCACACAATACAACTTCCTTTGTACATCTCTGGGCTGCTGCAGGGTGAGCTCACCGCTGATTGTAGCTGTCAACTGCACCACACGGGTGTGCATCTGGGTCGCGCTTCCGCTGAGCTGCGATTTGCTGCTGCTCCTGAGGCGCCGCCACACCCAGCTTTTCTGTGAGCACCAGCAGCGCTGCCTCTGTGGGCGCGCCCACCGCCCTAAATGTGCCATCCTGCAGTGTACCAGATGTTAAAGACATCTTCCGCAAACACATCGCAAAGTTCTCCTGTTTCTTAGGTGGCCAGCATGTGCAGCATGTATACAAGCATAACGCAGCATGCAACTGCACATAAGACTGTGTGATCAGAGTTTGCAGATACCTGAGAATCGATGCGGGCCTCATTGCAGACAGCAAAGACCTCGGCCACAGCCTCCAGATTGGGGGTCAGGCTGTCGAAATTCTGTATTCTGCCGCCATCCGGGTTGAAGCTGTGGCCTTCCACCTCGAAGCTGCGCAGGGTGCCCTTTGCAGCATCGCTGGTCGGCAGGCTGGCCCCTGCGGTTCAGCACAGCATGGCTGGCCAGGAGGCAGGTCCAGTGCCAGCTTTTCAACGAAAGCAGCCGCAGGCATGTGCAGCTGCAACACTTCAGCAAGGTTTGGCTCGGCCGTCACCTGCCACGACAAGCTGCACGGCTGACATCTGGTTGGTGGTGAGCGTGCCCGTCTTGTCCGAGCAGATCACGGTGGTGCAGCCCAGCGTCTCCACGCTGGGCAGCTTCCTCACGATCGCGTTCCGCTTTGCCATCTTCCTGCAGGTGCCACTCAATCGAGACAGCTCAGCACCTGCTGCGAGTCCAGACTCGTGCAGCACACGCACATGAATGTCTTGGCCATCAGCAAGATAGATAGTGCACCTGGTGCCAAGTGCCAGGCAGGTCGTGATGACGGCGGGAAGGCCCTCGGGAATGGCAGCCACAGCCAGCGCAACCGCGATCTTGAAGTAGTATGTGCACTTGCCCAGGCTCAGGTACAGCACCTGCACATCGTACCACATGTATCTGAGCATGCCCCAACCCAATTGTAGGCGTGTCTGCCTGTCAACATACAGTAGCCAAGGCGTGTGCTGAGCATCTTCGCTCCTAGAACGACAACAACAGTATTGAGTGGCTGGAGTGGCTCACCATTGGGCCAAGGTCCACGTGGATGGTGGATGGGTCAGGCACAAAGAAGGGGTCCGCAAGCTTCTTGAAGCCGCGCCACCGCCATGTGAGGAAGTGGTGGTAGTTGATGAGCCACACCAGCACGCACACGAAGGCGATCACCTGCGCAGCATCAGTGGCAAGAACTGGCAACTTGCAATCCCTAAGCGCAGCCGGAAATGGTTGAGCGCTGACCCTCGCAGCGAGAAGATATCATATGCAACCCGCCTTACCAGCTGAGTGACCCGCTATGCGCCTACTCGATCCCATGCACCGCTGTCAGCCGACCCTGCCCACCTTGGCCAGAAGCTCGCCAAACTCATCGATCTTCTTTTTGAGGGGCGTGTCATCCTCCTCCTTTGCCGCCTCCTGGATCTGCGCCTGGATCTTGCCTATCTCCGTCGCCATGCCGATGCTGTTCACGATGCCGACGCCCGCGCCATTGGCCACAGCGGTGGACGCAAACAGCATGTTGTCCTTGGCCTGCGCAGACGGCAGTAGCACCCAATGTTTAGGTGTTCTGCAGGCTGCATTCAGCCTGGTGGGCATGTACCACAGCTCGTCATACAACGCCTGTCCAACGGTGCGCCTGCTGCGCTGGGCTGAGAAGGTGGATGCACTGTGGCCCGCACCTGCAGCTCGCAGTCCTCGTCCGTGAGCGGCTCCGTGCTCTTCTGCACTGCAACCGATTCGCCGGTGAGCGAGGCCTGCTCGCAGCGCAGCGTCGCGGTCTTCAGCTTGACCAGGCGGATGTCGGCGGGCACGCGGTCACCCACGTGCAGCTCCACCACATCACCCGGCAGCAGCTCCCGGGCTGGCAGCTCCGCAATCTGTATGTGTGAACGGTGCAGCCTTGGCAACGACTCAAACAGGATGACATGCCTGGTGTGGCCTTCCATGTCTTACCGTAGGAAGTTGGAGCAAGGCAGCATGCAATGCAGGCAGTCACAGAGGCAGACACACACCCGATGGTTGTGAGTCTGTTGCTTCAGCAGCACACCTGCTTGCCATCCCGGATGACGGCTGCATGTTCTGATTGCATCTCTGTGAGCGCATCCAATGCCGACTCGGCATTGCGCTCTTGCCAGACGCCCACAATGGCGTTGATGATGAGAATGGCCAGGATGACAAACGGCTCCACGTACGCGCGCAAGCCCTCCTCCGCGCTGCCCTCTTCAAAATATGCGATGGCGAAGGAGATGAGCGCTGCCACCAGCAGTATCTGCAGCACGCAGCAGTACCGGCACTAGTGTTTAGTGCTCCTCCATACAGTAGCATGCTGGTACGATTCGCCTGCCCGGGACTTCTAGCATCATCACATCTCAATAATGCGGGCATTGGTGGCAGACTGAAGGCTGTGACATAGTAGACGTTTTGTCAGCCACCAGCCCAGAGAATATATGGCTTGTAAGATATGTGCACACACGTACATATGCAAACCTTGCTCCATCAGGATGAAGCAAACATACACGGAATCATGTGCCGTTGCTATGCTGGAACAATGGCAGTCACACCAAAGGTAACTTGGTCATCAGTCGGATCACAAGTTTGGTCTGCGCCAGCTGGCTACGCAGCAACATGTGCATTGCTGTATGCGCTGATGAGAGGCTTGCCTTGACCAGCATGTCATCGAACTGCTCCAGCACAAGGGCAAACAGGCTCTTGCCAGGCTCCTTTTCCAGCTCATTGAAGCCGTGCTCCGCACGCTTCTCTGCAACCTGACTCGCTGTCAAACCCGTGCTGACATCCACGCCGTGATGCTTGGCGGTGTCCTCGGGTGAAGCAACCCACGCCGAGAAGACGCGCTGCTCATCACGCCCCTGTCCTTGCGCCATGTTGCTTGGCGCCAATTGGACAGGCGCGGTTTCCGCGGCCGCCTGCCCACCGGACGCTGATACAGCACTGTTCCTGTGGACAGAACGTGCAATAGCTCCGATTCAGTGGGCTGCTGCAACGCAGAAAGCGGCTGAGAGCAGAGGTGCGCTCAAGGGCGGGATTATTACGAGCCTCTGCCTTCAGCCAATGAGAGCACTGGTTGTCAGAACTGCAGTGTACGCGTTCTCACTCATGCACACACACTGCTGCAGTGGGTCTGAACTGGCTGCTGCCCACCTTTATGTTGCCCAGCTGCCGGAGCCTGTCCGCTGGCTTTGCCTCCGGTACACCTTGCCTCCCGCCGCTGGCCAACCAAACGCACTTGAGGAATTGGTTGATTGCAGCGCCAGTCAGGCCACACGACCGCCGCAGCAATCGTACCCCGCTTGCCAAGCAACGGTCACTGGCCTCATTGCAACGCACAGCGGCGTGTCTGCAATATCCTGCGGCCGCTGAAGCGCAGGAGGTTTGGACGTCGAGCATCAGCACTTCGGCAGTGCTCATTGTAGACGCCACAAACCGAGCCAGTGTGTCTGCAGCAGACGCACGTGCCTACAAGCATGCGGGAGCCACACTGCAGAGAACCTTCGAGGCCTGGCTGGCTTTCCTGCGCAGCCTGCTGCAACCACAGCTGTCCATCGCCGTCTTCGATCCTCCCCAGGTAGCTTGCATTGCAGTGCTAAGGAGGCCGCAACCATCGCATGCGGCCCTTACAGCGATGCGACTCCACGCGGTTGACATGCAATCCACACCCAAGCAGGGCACATCAGGGAGCTCACGGCAGGAGGCAGTGCCGGAATACCGCAAACAGCGGCATGCAAAGGCGCAGCGGCGGCGAGCGGCAGCACAAGCGACAAGGCCCCAGCGCGATCAGCAGCATCAGCAGTCCAGAGTGCACTACCTGCACAGCGTCGCCAGAGCAGTGGGGTTTACCGTGATCGAGGCCACAAATGGCTGGGAAGCAGACGATGTCATTGGAGCTCTTTGCGCGGCGGCTGATGTTGCAGGAGAATCAGAGGCAGATGTTGACATGCGGCAGTGGTCGGTGGTCGTGGCCAGCGCAGATTCGGACTTCGCTGGTGTACTGAGCCACCGCGTGGCATGGCTGCAACTGCTGCGCCCCAGCACGAGATGCCCGACTGGCTGCCATCTGGTCACCGCTGCTGGCTTCGAGACGGAGCACGGCTTTCCAGCCTCTGCACATGCCGCCTTCCTGGCGTTGGCAGGTGCAAAGTTCACTGGTCACTGGACGTTACAGTCCCACATGCAAGCATCAAAATCAGATTGCGGTCGACACGACGTGGGCATCATGTGACTCTCAGGCATGACAAATGCACAGGGCTTCTGAGCTGTAAACTCGCAGCTGTGCGCCAACCTTATGTGATACACTGAACAGGTAAGCCGGAGGCCGGCATTCGCGGGCTCGGCATTGGTGACAGAGCAGCAGGCAAGATGGCCAGAAGGTATCGCACTGTGGATGCAATTCTTGTGGCAGCTGAGCGAGGTGAGCTCGCTGGCTGGGGCGTCAACGTGCGGCGTGCATTCAGCAGCAGCAGTGTGGCGGCGACAGCTGCGCGCCTGAGGCGCAACGCCGCGGCTGTGGGCATCTGCCGGGACCCAAGCATCCTCGAGCCCACGGTGGTGGCAGCACTGCAGGCAGCCGTGTGCAACAGCCTCCAGACGACAAACCAGGCGCAGCAACCTACAGCAGACGCTGGCAGCAAGCAGACACCAGCAGGTGGCCCAGTACCTTCTGTACAGCAAATCGAGCGCGAGCGTGCGCGGCACTTGGCATGGATGCATCCTGACGCGGCCCTGCGTTGGCAGCATGTGCGGCCGCACGCGCAGGCCATGAGCATCCAGATTGCCGCTGCCGGCATCCCACACGCCGTGCAGCATGCGCTGCAGAACGGCTGCATTGTCGATGTTGCGGTATTCGACTGCTCCGGAGCAGTGTGCTCAGAGGGCGTTGCACTCACTGCAGTCATGCTGCGCACTGCGGCTGATTCACTGCTCAGCGGTGCAGATGCTGCAGTGTCAGACAGCGTCAGGGCGCGGCTTACCGGGCGGGCATTGCAGCACCGCAAGCTGCTGTCAGGCTTCTGCAGCACTGTGATCGATGTCGATTGCACTAATGCCTCTGCCTTTGCAGAAGCAATTGCAGGCATCTGTCAAGCCTGGAGGTGATACGTCACATTACAACTGCCTCCACTAGCGACTATTTAGATACTTCAGTCTGCATTATGGTTTCAGAAAGCTGAATATGCTGGGCCAAAACGACGGCAAAGCCTCTCACAATGTGCTCATCACAGCATGGATCCTCGGGATAAGTAGCAGCTTCACGATCGCCAACGAAGGGCAGCGCTTCCTGCTAGACGTGCGACCACCAATCAGACATTCCTCGTCTAGGGCCTTGCGACGTTCTCTGGGGCATCTTCTGCGCCCTCCCCTTCTGCTTCATCTGCAGATAGATGGAGGAACGAGTTCGGGTCCGAGTGCAGGCAACTGAAGCATCTTGCACACTCGCCTCAGCACTCGCATCGACTGTGACCATGACGTGCACCCATCCACTTGGCCCGACAGCTGACCTGTCTCTGCCAGTGCCGGAGGAATCTCCATCTTGCTGCTGTGCAGATCACGGGATGAGTGCCTGATGTGATGGCTGTCCTCAGGCCCCTGCACGTACACACAGAAACAGATACAATTTACAAGCTGGGTACAGAGACACCAGCAGAAACTGTTATGACCACGAACACGACATGAAAACGAGCTATCGTTGCAACAGCGTTTGGGAACCCAGGTGAGACACATGCAAGGTGTGGGCATCTGCCCCTGTTAGCACACGCACCAGCCATTGCAGGAGCTCCTTGGTGCTGTCGCGCCGCTCCATCTTGACGATCGCCTGGATGGCGCCCGAGTCGCGTGCTAGCTTCTGGTAGCTGCCCCGCTCCCTCAGCAGGCAGTGCAGGTGATCAGCCGCCCTGGAGAGGCAGGCAGCAATTGGTTATATCCAGCATCAGGAGATCCACCACAGCATGGAGCTCTGCGCCAGGACTCAGGCAGCACATGATAGCCTTTCGTCCATGTGAGGCTTGTGCTCAGGATGTGCACTGAGCACAGGCGTCTGAGCTCACCATGCCCTGAGGTCCCTGCGCTTGTGCTCGGACCCATCCGACTGCATCAGCTCCACCAAGGTCGGCACAGCCGACTTCGCCTGCAAGCAGCACGGGGCAGAATGGAGATGCAATGGCACGACCGCCTTGGGAGTGTGAGTTTGAACAGCGCACGCCCAGGTCAAATACAGCCACTGCAATGCAGCACAGGCTGACCTGGAGGGCGACCAGGGCCTCCAGCGCTGCAATCTGCACGGACTCATTGTGCGTGCGCGCCCGCAGGGCTTCCAGCGCCTCAATGCCCCCCGCCGCTTTGATCTCATGCAATTGCTCGGGCGACTCCTGCGGTGCAAAAGTCCAGATCAGCATAGCATACAGACGGGTGTACGTTGCAACGCCCTTATATCGAGTCAGCAGATGTCAAAAGGCTTCTGCACACCTTGGCATGCTTCGCCAGCGCCTCGCATGAGCGGCTCTGTACCAGCGCCACATTCCCTTCACCCAGCCGCGCTATGAGCACCTCTGTTGTGGCCGGCTTCGCCAGGTTGCCCAGACCCTGTAGGAAGGCGCTGAAAGTACCGTGCTGGGGCTGCTGCTGGGGCTCCTGCTGCTGCTGTTGCTGATCCTGCTCAGTTCCTGCAGGGGGAGGGGTGTCCATGGTGGCCACCGCGCGTGCTCGCTCCGCTGATGGCTGGCTGTGACACTGCCTGCTAATGCTTCACACGCGCCACATGCGCACGGTCCCGACGGGGCCTGCGATGTCGTGCCGCGCCTTGAGCAGCTCACAGGCAGCTGATGGCTGGGCGAGGCTGTGTGCAACAAGCGCAGGCCGAGGGGCAGCAGCCGGATGTGAGCCTCGTATATCAACGTGCGTGGCTCCGACGCACGCAACGCAGATGCGTGAGTAAACGTACTGCAAAGTGCAAGTGCACCGTGTGGTGGGAGCAATCGCGCTAGGGCCGCCGGGTCACCGCCGGGAACGGTCTTCTTAGTCTTCACATGCACGCTTTCGTGGGGCCGATCGTGGCGTCGCGCGCCAGACTGCATACACTTTGCGCTTAGACACAGGCTGCACTGCCCCAGACAGACAACAAGGGCAGCAAGCGTGCTGGGACGGCGGTTTTTATGGCGAGTGCATGCGGAGACTGCCTCCAGCTGTGCACACAGACAAGCTGCTGTGCCGCTGTGCCCACTCGCGGGCAGTAGGTAGGTTCGCTATCATTCGGAAATGGCACATTGCCTCCTGTGTTGTATCCACGTGGCATTGTGCTCATGCAACCAGCTCAGCACCCACTCGGACACCACACATCCATGATAACGGACCGGGTTGCTCTGGAGCGACTAGCTGTGCAGCAAGCTCAGTCTGCGCTGACAATCGCACAGGAGGGGGCCTCCGCTCTTCTGCCCCTGGTTGCACGACTGGCAGCGGGTGATGGGCGGCGGCGGGGGACGCCATGCAGCAGAGCCCGCAGCCTGCCGACAGCCAGCAGGCTGCCGTGCCGCAGCACTTCTCAGCCCACTCCAACGGTGAGCTTCCTGTGCCCACTGCCACGCTTGCTCGCTCGCAGATGCAGGGCCCAGATGCCACCCGGTTACTAAGATATTCCGCGAATCCGCCCCTGCAGGCAGCGGCTTCTCGATGCCGTGGCTCAATCAGATGGGGTACGGCATCCCCGGGCTGCCGCAGTGGCCGACGTCCATGCCCGAGTCGTCCACGCAGCGCGTCGCCAGCGGCATCCTGGGCTGGGGCGCTGATGGCAGCGGCGCATGGGGGGCGCCCACGCACTCGGTGGGCACCCGGGGCTGCGAATGAGCCTGAATCACGCATGTGTCCATAATCGCTGGTGCATCTGTTGATGCTCTGGCCTGCACTGTTTGCAGGCGCCACCATGGCAGCAGCAGCAGCAGCCGCAGCAGTCGCAGCAGCACGCTGTGACACTTGATGGGCAGCGGCAGGCGGGCGCGCACCACCAGGCGGCGCCGCAGCAGCCGCGCGAGCCGCAGCACCAGCAGCACGTGCAGCACAGCGCGCCGACGCCGCTAGGCAATGGCGCCCCGTCCGCACAGCAGCAGCAGCAGCAGCAGCAGCAGCGTCAGGCGGGCCCCCCCGCCGCCGCAGCACCCGGTCGCAGCAGGCCGCAGCGGCGCTCCCCGCTGGCCAACGGCAGCATGCCGCCTCCAGAGCCACCGTGAGCGACTGCCGCTGCATGGGAGACAACAGTTTCTGCCGCTGGAGGCGTGCCTCATGACTTCGTGACTGATTTGCATGCCGCCTGTGCACGATGTACTTTGACGGCATTGTGGTTGGTCGTCACAGGCATCGCAGCGACACTGGCCCATCCAGGGGCGACACAGGTGGGGCGGCACGAGTCACGGGCAGCTCGGGCAGCCGGCCCATCAGACCGCAGCCGCGGTCCTTCTCAGGCAGCCTCTCAGCCAGGGTGGGTCGGACGCTTGCAGTGTCCCTGTGCACTGCGGATACAAGTCACGAGAGCCTGAGTCGTCCGCTATGCACACCCCGCAAGGGATATCACCCGTGGTGTTGCAGGGGGCCAAGAACTTCAGTGCAGAGGATGTCTCGGCAGCGATCTCCCGCGAATTCGGCCACTCGCTCGCAGATCACAACCAGGAAGGTTCAGCTACCTCAGACGAGGTTCACCACCCAAAGTGAGTGGCATGTGCTGGCATGTCACTGCTTTGTGTGGGTTGGGTATGCCAGAGTCCTGTACGCGGCTCCAGGCTCAAAGGCTCCGGGCAGTGATCTCGTTACTTGATGAGTTGAAGCACGGTTGATGTCGCATGGTCAAAGAGTTCAGCACTGATGCATGATGCTGTCAACTGCAGGCTGGTCCCGCGGGCAGGCGCGGGGCCAAAGCTGCGGCAGAGCGGCGATCAGATCGACGAGTACCTGATGCGGCTGCTGCGGGTGGGCGCGGCCAACGAGGCGGAGGCGCGCCTGTACGCCCAGGTCAGCACCGTCTCCACCTTTGGCACATTGACATGACGACACTGCATGTCCGCACAAGAGCCAGAGTCAGGCTACAGCGGGCTGTGCAGCTAACCGAGAGCTTGAGTGGTGGGCAGGGCAAGCGTGCAGCGCTGGTGACGCAGCCGCCGCACCAGGCAGACGATCACCGGCGCAACAGCGACGCAGCATCCGAGAAAGCTGCAGTGCAGCAGCTGACAGCGATTGTGGGCGCTGCATCACAGCTGCCACCTCCCCAGCAGCCGCCGCAGCTGCAGCAGCAGTCTCAGCCTCAGCCTCAGCCTCAGCAGCCTCCAGAACAGCAGGCGGCCCCGCAACCGCCAACACAGCAGCCCCTGCAGCGGCGGCCAGATGCAAACGGGCGGCCACCGCCGCCGCTGCAGAAGCGCCCCTCGTCTCGGCAGCTGGCACTTCCGCCGCCAGCAACAGGTGCATAGGCAACACAAACGTCTGCATGCAGCTCCCACGACAACAGTCAAGATGCTGTGCAAAGGATCGCTGCACTCTTGTTCAATGTTCGCCAACAATTGCCAATGTTGCTGTTGCAGAGCCGGCAGCGCCAAATTCAGTGGGCTCGCAGCACGCCAAGGTCAGCTCCTCTCGAAGCCGCTCGCAGGGCGATGTGCATGTAACAGGGGAGGATGTGGCGGACTCGGCAGCTGCTGCCCGTATGGCGCGGGGTGCTGTGTCCCTGACGCCCTCCCGTGGCAACACAGCCAGCCGCCGTCCCAGGTGAGCACGACCTGCATGGTGTCGAGCTCGAGTGTGGTAGTTTGGTGAGGTTGACTGTGTGCTTGGTGTCTGGATTCGCAACACAATCTGATATGAGCCCTTTGCTATCATCATCCGAGCAATCGGAGAATGAGGGCCATGCATGCTGCTTGCTGCAGGGAGGCCCCAGGCGGCTCCAGCGGCTCTGATCGCCCCGCAATCAGCGAGTGGCGCGGCGAGGCGCGGATGACAGAGTCCGCCGCCGGCCGCGGCGACGGCCATGGCCCGCTGCAGCCGCCGCGGCCACCCTCCAGGGCCTGGGCATCCGCGGGTGCTGCACCCCCGCAGCCGGAGGACCAGTCGCCCACAGCAGGCACAGCTGGGGACCAGCAGCAGGGCTGCGGTGACCATGAGCGGCTCAGGCGCAGCGCGGAGATGCTCCACCACCACCGACAGCAGCAGCACTTCCCGTCAGGTGCATGTGTTGACCGGCATGTGCATTCGAGAAGTTTGCCGCCTGTCAGGCTGTCTGCTTGCGGGACAGTCTCACAACGGCCTTCTGATTGCGCAGGTTGCGTGCCAAAGGCGGCGCAGCTCAGCGAGAACCTGATCGGCTTCCGGCCCCCAGCAATCGGCAGCCGGGCCAACTCGGGCGCCGGCGGGGACACCAGCGGCGACGGCGGCCCCCCACCCCGCAGCGCAGCGATGCCGAGGCTCAGCAGCGCTCCGCAGCAGCAGCAGAGCAGAGGCGTGTTGACGCACCACCTGGAGCTGCAGCCACGCCAGCAGGAAGTTGTGTTGCCGCCGCCCGGCCCGCCGCTGCGCAAGCCTGCCAGGCAGGCCGCAGATGCGGTGCAGCCAGCTGCAGCCGCTGCGATGGCGCTGCTCGGCTGGCGGCGCTACACCAGCGTTCGAAGCATCATGCAGGCCCAGGCGGCCGAGCTGTCCCGACAGCTTTCTGAGCTGCACAGGTGAGCACATGGCTCGGCAGCTCGGACAAAGTATGTTCATGCATTGAAGTCCTGAGCGGTGTCAGATCAGTGACCAAGCAGCTCTTAGCCTCCACGACCCTGGCGCTGATTTGAGATCCCAACTGCAGGCTGGCCGCGGTGCAACAGCAGCTGGCGGTCCAGCATCAGCAACAGCAGCACCAGCAGCAACAGCAGCCCTGGCCGGCGCATCAGATGCCCGCAAGGCCGGCTTCTCAGATGCCATGGCTTGGCGCAGGCCAGGTACCGTCTGTCTGGGTGGCGAGTTGGACTCTGGCATGCTTCAGCCTGACACGGTCACGTAGATAAGCATGCAAGGCGTTTCGTCAGCATGCCTACTGTGCCTGTCATGCAGCTTCCCGGTTTCGTGGGCATGCCGCTGGTACCCATGATATCAGCGTGGGACCCCATGGCTGCATGGTGAGTCACGGCCGCATCACGAGGGTGTGCGCCTTGAGGTTGCCGTGGCAGCGTGCAGCCGAATCATGCCCGCGACAGTTACAGAGCAGCCACTTGCATTGCAGGTACTCGCCGCAGGCGGGGCCAAGCATGACGCCCGGCATGCTGCCCGGCGGCTTTGGCATGCTGCCGAGCGCGATGCCCCCCATGGCGCTGCCCGGCAGCATGGCCGCCGCGCAGCTGGCCCTCCAGACAGCCGGCAGCGGCGCGATGCTGCCGCCGCCAGGTGTGATGCTGTCCTGGCTCGCTCTGCATACGTGACGGGTCTGCTAGGGCCAGCAGGATGCACGCCAGGGTGTCCACTTGCAGCCTGATGCAATAACCTTGACTGAGGCCCCAAGTGTGTGGTCCTCCAGGGATGCTGCCGCCGATGGGATGGCCGGGGCCAGGTGCCATGCAGCCGCTGCCGGGCAGCAGTGCAATGGCTCTGGGGCCTCAGGCCGGGCCGCCGCCCGCAGCAGCATGGTTCACGCCTCTACAAGTGAGGCCTCACAGAGTATCCCTCAATTGGCTGAGGCTGCCATTGAACCGACAGCATTCGACTTGGTGCACATGTTGTCGGGCAGGTGCCAGGCTTTCTTGTACTGTATCTGCAAAAGCCCCCGACCTGCTGTCAGCTCCCACAAATGCTCTGACATTCGTTTCTTGGCACATGTTCAAGGTGCAACCCTTTGGTGGCCAGCCGGCAGGCAGCGCAGCGCCAGCAGGGTATGGCAGCATCGGCCTGCCAGGCGGGGCTGTGATGATGCCGCCGATGCCGGGCCTGCCCGCCGGCATGGCCGCCATGCCATACCCCATGGTCACGGTAGCCTGCGGCAGAGGCACACCCGCCCTGCAGCTGCCAGCCGGCGGCTCGCCAGCATTTGACATGGCCCCGCCATACGCCGCCATGCAGCAGCAGTGGCAGCGGCCCGGCAGCAGGCAGGACGGAGCCACGCTGCAGCTTGAGGAAGGCCGGCGGCAACCACCGCAGACAGCACCAGAGGACGCACGGGAGCTCAAGCGACAGAGAATGGGACAGCCTTAGATCAGTGCTCCCGGCAGGGCGGATCCGGACCTGCCGCACAACTGACGCCGCATATCTGATGCAGACACAGAACACACGTTTTTGGAGGCGGAATTTGTCTTGATGACACCTATTGTGCAGGGTGGAATTTCACAAGCCTGGCACGTGGGGGCGGTTCAGCCTGCGGCCAGCTGCTTCAGCACGCATGCCTGAGGGAGGATTCGTGGCGGAATTTGCTCTGCTAGCCGCGCACTCCTATTGCTTTAGATTTCGTTCAACGCTGATCGAGCAGCAAATATCCTTGAATTTGCATGACTGAGTTTCATTTGCGGCCGTCGAGCTGGTACATTCGCTTGTTGTAATCAGGATCCGCAACAGTCCTTCAGCTGCACGCGTGCGAGTCGTACGACTCGCATCCACCCCGATATCGTGGGGGGAATAAACGACGGCTCGATCTTACTTGGACCGAGCCGATGATGACTGCTGACAAGGAGCAGCACTGTGAAAGTCCGGGTAAAGGCTCCTCAAATGCAGCTTCACACCTCGATGCATGCCTTCGTGCTTGATCTCTGCAAGCCTACACGTAAACACCGACGTGCGTCCTTCACGATCTACCCACAGCAAAGCATCTGCAGGTGTGAATGTCGTGTGCATCATCATGCGTTACAGCTTATGCACAGTATCACGCACCGCTACATCATAATGTAGAGTGATTTTAGGACGATTCAATGTAATAAAAGATGCGTTGCACCGTGATGACAACATCCAGAGAGCAAGCGCCATGCTGTGCCGAACGCTGGATGGTGGACTGACCCGCACACAACTCAGCATGCCTCCTTCCTAGAGCATGCCGCATGCCATCTACCACACTGGTCTTATTACATGTCTCGTAGTGCCCACTGAGACATGACACTTTTGGACTGCAGGCAGCGAACATGGAGAGCTGTGGTGCAAAATCTGTGAAGGGGTCCTGGGCGTGCGTGACTGGCGCCTCATCTGGCATCGGTGAGAACGCATATGATATGTGATGCTGTGGATGCTTGTGCCACTGCAGCTGCACACAGTCTCTACGTAGGACAAGAAATCTGGCATCGATGTCCAGTGTTGCTCAAGGGGTTCCTCATGATGTGCCAGGCAAAGCCATAGCCCTGGCGCTGGCTGGTGAGGGCATGAACCTGCAGCTGGTCGGGCGCTCCACCGACAAGCTGCAGAAGGTACTGCACGCTGCATGAGGGTGTCACCAGCGGCGGCACTGACAGAAAGCTTGACACCCTCTCATACTGCTGTCCTGCCATGTACCCACCAGTAGTGCTGCTATCTACATGGGTCAAGCACGCTGCATTCCCGGACCAACTCTGGCACCTCAGGGCCAGTCACATCCCCTGGTGTGCAGGTGGCTGATGAATGCAAGCAGAAGGGCTCGCAGGAGGCCAAGCCGTGCTCCGTCGACCTCTCCAACACCGACAACCTGATCGACTTTGGAAAGAAGCTGCAGGTGTGAGGCCCTGGAAAGCTTGCCACAGAATGTTTGTGTGACTCATGCTGCTGTCCATCCTGGATACTTCTGCCAGGGGCCATCGCAACTGTGTACGTACAGGGCAAGCCTGCGCTGGAGGTGCTAGTCAATGCTGCAGGAACATGGACGCCTCACGAGGTGCATGCCCTTCCCTTTCTCTGGCAGTGTCGCACCACATGCTGTACCAAGCATCAAGAGGCGTTTGGACCATAAATAGTATCTTGTGGCTGCAGGGCCCTCTGGATGGTACGTGACTGCTGCTCTGCGTGGAAGTGTTGCACTCACCACACGCAGCAGCCCCCCATAGCTTGGTGCAGCTCCATCATGATGCCTGTAGCCGCTTGGATGTGGTCGCACGCAGGCGACATTGCCGAGTGGGAGAAGGAGCTGATGATCAATGTGCACGCCCCAATGTGAGGTTTTGCGGGATCTGTTACCAGTTCTATATGTGTGATGTGCAATATATGATATAGCATCGAAACATGGTGTAGCATCCTGTTGACGTTCGTCCAACCAATGCAGGATTCTGACACGCATGGTGGCTCCTAACATGGCTGCGAAGAAGTCAGGTACGCCCCCTTCACGATACATACAGCCAAGTTCACCAATCGACCTGCAGGCCATCAGGATGTTGACAGCATTACGTTCGTACAGTGTGCATGACATGGATGGAGGCCTCTACCTGGGTTTTTCTGGCAGCGCAGGCCTGATTGTCAACATCGGCAGTGTCTGTGGCGTCCGCCCTCAAAAGAAAGCCTGCGCATGTGCGCGGCTGTGCAACCTGTTGCAGTCTTCTTGTGTGCTGTTGTTGGTACGGCATGACAACCAGTGCACTTCTGTTATAATTGTAAGTCAATGGGGCCCTATCATATCGAAACCTGAGTCATGTGGTACTTGTGTGCAGATGGAGCAACCAAATGGGCGCTTAGGGTAACCCTTCCAGTAGATGCGTAAGTACGGCAAGACTGTGAAGAGACTTGCATATCTCCATAGAAAATCCAAATCTCGAGTCTTTTCTGAAGGGCTGGAGCCTGAGTTGTTACGAGAACCTGAAAAACCACGGCATTAAGGTAAGGGGAGTTGGCAGGCATGACTTGCGTGTGCAACGATGGTGCTGCACATCAGCATCGCAGCAGTGTGCCATTCATTCAGACGACCGGCTTGCGGATGAATGAAAGACGTGCCAATGGTGACGCTGCAGGTCCAGCTCATCAACCCAGGTCGGGGGCCGTAAACCGAGCTCGGCTGTGCTTCCAGCATCACGTGTGGATGTGGACCAATCGCGTTGACTGCACGACAACACTGCACGAGTGACGACACTTGAATGCTGGCGTGATCAGCTTTTCTCCATGGCTCCTGGCACTGCAGGAATAGTGAACACGCCTTTGATTCCCGAAGACATGGTGCAGCAGGTCTGGCGCCAGACTGCAACCTCATTCTGAGGTGCAAGCTGTTGTCGATCCCACTGCAATGCCTGCTATCATGCAGTACACAAAGTGACACCAAGCCGCTGCAGGTGGGCGGCCGGACAAGATGCTGCAGCCGGAGGACATCGCTGCGGCTGTGCTGCTGGCGGTCCGCTCCCAGCCGAATGCCTGCCCGGAGGAGGTCACCATCCGCTCGCCTGTGGACCCCGATCTGTGAAGAGCAGGGTATTGCAGCTCGCAGGCTGACATGCATGGCAGGAGCTGAGGGTGGTGATCGTTTCACCAAGACGTGCACGTACAGTGAGGGTACAGAAGCGCAGTGTTGCAGCACATCTCCTGCTTTTGGGCGCTAGCTAGCGTTGGCTACAGAGGAGCTGTTGATGCTACGCCCAGCTTGGTGTCACAGGGATCAGTATTTGCAATCGTGAGCACCTTGTCTCTCAAGCTGCATGCATGCATGCTGTCGTCGGTATGTGGTACTATAGGTTCAGAACACCCACACACAGCCTCACAATTGCACAACATCCTGACAGCCGCCATCAGTATAACTGGCGGCACTGCATCCACCCAGCCAAGAGCAGCCCGGTCATGCCCAAGTCGTCGCCACAATCGACGTGTATGAGGATGTATCGCCTCGTCTGCATGCTCATTGTCAACAAGTAAGCGCTGAAGCAAGTGCAGCTGTAGCTTGCACTGTGTGTGGTCAAGACAAACTGGTCTGCACCCGAGACATATATACAGGTTCAAGGTGTGCTCTTGCTTGGTGTTCTAGCTCATGCAGGCAGGTCACACCGCAGACGGTACAATTTACGTACCGAATGACTTCTGTGCTTGCTCGCAGATGCCAGGCACACTTCTTGCCGATAAGTTTGCACTGGTTACAGGAGGTGGCAGGGGCATTGGCGCCGCCATTGCTCGGGAACTGGCGAAGGTGTGGAATTCGTTGTCACGATTGCACCCTACTTCTGTAGCATATATGCACAGCTGCGAGCTGCACATGCAACGTGCTGGGGTTGCCAGCCGTGCACCTCCGGCTGTTGCTGCAGGAGGGCGCGTCCCTTGCACTTGTGGCGCGCACAGAGCAGCAGCTCAAAGAGGTAGGCCGCTAAGGGCAGGCCACTTCCTGACATCCAGACTTTGAGCTGCTAATCTGTATGCATCCCAGCAACGCATGATATTTCACGAATGCGCGCTGAGGGTGCACCTGGGTGGTGACCGAGCCTTAGAAAGGTGAAGTGTGTTGACATTACGACACCTGTGATAGGCCTTCCAGTGTGCCTGTCCATGGACGCAGACTGCTGACAAGTGCAACGCAGATGGCGCACCTCATGTGGAGACACATGCAGCAGACTTGACCAGCGTGCAGTCCCGAGATAACCTGGTATCGGGCCTCCTGGCCGAGCACAGTTCTGTCGACATCCTGGTCAATGCCGCCGGTATGTTGGCCGACGAAGCTATGTCACAGGCAAGCTCAAGGTGTTGAGTGGTTCCACTGCTTGTAGACCGAAAGTGCTGACAACTTGATGGCTGATACTGCAGGCATGATGCCCAAGTCCGGTCAAACACCCTTGGAGGGTGCGCAGTGATGTGTCCGGTGGAGGCATGCTGCGTGCACTGCAGGTAGCAGAGCTGCATCTTGCGCATTATATGGCACCATCCCTGCCCTCACTGGTATGTTACACACTCCAGGCGATATTGCAGAGTGGAACAAGGTCAGACACGTGTCCAAGCACTCACTCGACGAGCGGTGTGAGTTGACAATGATACCAGATTGTATGCAACTGCGGGAGATGGGCCTGAAGGCCAGGCTTTGTTACGCGTGCAGATGCTGGACCTGAACCTACACTGCCCAATGCATCTAACACGGTGGGTCCTGGCCGTACCTCAAGCAATAGGAGTGGCATTGCCTCATCACATGGTGTTGCAAGCACGCGTTCCTGGCTCAGCAACCGATCAAAGCGTTGCGTTGATGTTTCACAGGCTTGTTGCGCCCAACATGGTCGAGCAGAAGCAGGTGCTACACTGCTGTGACTCAAGCACCGCAACTGTCTGCCTGGGGCAATCACATTGCTGGCCATCCGACCTCACAGGTTATGCACGCATGTTGCTTGACATTACCATTGTCGAGCATAACGGGAAGACATTGGATGTGACTGCCATGCTGAGCTGCAGGGTCTGCGCGTGATCGTGAACATCGCATCTGTGGCTGGCGTGGAACCCATGAAGACCGCCTGCGCCTGTGGGCTACCGCCATGCGCTGAATTTTTTTCAAGAGGTTGTCGGTGGCTGATTTGTGCGGACAGCTAGCACAGTGATACAGTTGAGGAGGATTGCCTGGCTTTGCAGATTCCGCTAGCAAGTTCGGCGTTCGTGGCTTCTCGCAAAGGCAAAGAGGCCAATGCCCAGCAGCAGCGGACCTTGAATTTGTTGTGCTTTACAATAGCAGTGCATTAGCGGAGACATGAGTGTGAATATCGATATGTTGTCACTGAACTCTTGGTATTGATCTACACAGTTGCTACCAGGCGCTGCGTGAGTACGGCATCAAGGTCGTCTGTATCAATCCTGGTGCGTATGCAGGTCCTCGAGTGCATAATGGGATAGACCGCACTGCGATTCTGGGTTGCGCAGGTTGTCGACCACTGCTGTCTGTGCATGCAGGCTTGGTCCGCACCAAGATGACAGAGGGTATGGGCAACCCAGAGAAAATGATCCAGGTGAATGCACTCTGAGCACATTACGATGTGCAGCAGATGCTTTCAGTGCACATGCATGCTGTTGTCCGAGGTGCCTGCCCCGCCAATGCCACAAACCTACCTGCAATGCTGCAGCCTGAAGACATTGCAGCAGCTGTGATGCTGGCCGTCAAGACACACCAGGTATGCTAAGCAGATTGCACTGCTCATGGCAAGTTCGATGGGTGCCCACGGCAATGACTTCCATCCCCCCTTCTGGCGCAGTCATGCACACCAGTGGACCTTACGCTGCGCCCTACAGAGCCGGCTTCCTCGTGAACTTCAATTGTCAAGCTAGATGCAAGATGGCAAGATTGTGTGGACAAAACAAGGACCAGCAAACACGACCGACTACTAGGCAGGATGCGTGTAATTCTTATGTAGTTTGCACATCGGCAATGCAAGGCAGGCAATGTAGTTCAGACCGTTGCTTCGCTTTCTTAGCATCTTGTATGTAGCATCTTGTGTTCATCCGCAACTGGTCATCATGTATGGACGTTCTGTTTACTGCTGCTTGGCAGCGCCAGTGCGGTCACGCTGCTGGTCACTCTTCGGCAGCCCCCGCAGCAGTGCAGCCTCCGTCACCAGCATTCCTGCATGCCCCAATTGGCCGTCAGTACCTACCATCATGAGACCGACGGCATGCTTGACACGCAGCAGCACAAGTCCAATTGTGACTTCTGGGCTATGTGGATGTCTGGCCTCACAACGTTGGACTGTCCCAAAGATGTGCGCTAGCGCACCTACAGGAGAGGACAGCCACACGCCAGCGGCGTAGGCCCAGTGCCCCGGCAGCAGGAAGGAGGACAGCACGACCAAGATGTGCTTGAAGGGCAACACGCCGTAGGCCAGGCCCACCATGCGGACCATGCAGCGCTGGTGCATCGCGATGTCCCGCCGCTTTGCCGCCGCATAGCCCGCAGCCAGGTTGTAGCCCGCAGCCGCAATTAGCGCTGCAAACCCCGCGCCCGAAACCTGCACAGCAGCAGGACCGAGTCATAACACCTGCTAAGGTGTCGGATGCTGCCCGATGAGGCTGTCGCATATGCCGAGTAGCCTTCAGCCCTGTCCGCATGGGTGCTCAGACGGCGCTTGTAGCGGAGCAAGCCTTGCACCGCAGCATTATTCACCTTTTCAGCGAGGCTGTCGGAGCGCAAGTGCTCGAGGGTGAAGGCCGAGGCACTGATCAGAGCGCCTGCCATGTTCAGCACCACCAGGCGCCCGATGATGCGGTGGCGCCTGTAGTCCTCCGAGCGGAAGCTGTGCCAGATCTGCGTAAAGCAATGCAGCAGCCGTCATGTCAGCCTCCACAAGCACCGCACAGCATCCAGTACTGGTTATCGCACACGCCATCGCATTCTATATTAGTTTGACACTTATACAGCTGCGGTCCCTATGCACTGCGGCAGGCACCTGGAGGGGCCACAGCACTCCGGCGGTGGCGATGAACGCCAGGTGCAGCATCATCGTGCCGGGCAGCCGGTCCGCGAAGTAGGGGAAGTAGTGCACCATGGGTGCGAAGTGGCGGCGCGGCAGCAGCTCAACGGCGTCTCCCCCCATCTTGAGCCCCTGCAGCGCCAAAACCACAACTGCCCGCACATGATGGGAGGTACTCAGCTGTGCGCAGCGTTGGGCAGCGCTTACTTTGATACTAATATAAGCTGGTGATCAGCGTGGTAGCAGCAGTTGACACCGAAGGGGAGAGAGTACAGAACTCCAGAAGCAGCCAGCGTGCATGCTCGGGCGAGGCCCTGCCTGCTGCTGTGCGTACTGGCCGCGGAGGTTGCAGGCCGCGGGGTCTGCGCCCGCGCACGTCGTCCACTGCGAGCTGGGAACCAGCCGGCTCAGCGCCGGGTCCGCCATGGCGAAGGTGCTGTTCACGCCCCACCGCACACCGTACAGCAGGAACCGCACGGCATACCCGAGGATGGCCGTGCCGCTCGTCAGCAACACGGGATCCACCCAACCTGTGCAGACGTGGCTGCATCAAGATATAGAAGCCGACAGTATCGACGCCGCTGAATCTCGCAATGTGTCAAGTTGCATTCCAGCCGCCAACCATGGTGATGTAGGTCCTGTGCAAAGTGGTGCCCCTGGAGGCGTGCAGCAATGTTAGTGGACCGAAAACACAGCATGAGCATCTCACTTGTGACTTTGCGGTTCTTGCATAGCCGCAGGTATACCAGGGACCCCGCGGCAGTAGCGATGCACACGATGGCGACGTCCTGCGCCATGCTGCCGGGCACCAGCACACCACGATCCCGCAGAGTGCTCATCATCATGCTTTAATGGCCCTGCCGTGCGCCAGGCTGCAGCTAATTGAAATACGACAACAAAACCTGCAAGTGGTGTTGTATTCGCGCAGCGGGGTGCTGAGTCGGCAGGCATGCATCTTCACTGAAGCTCATTATCGGGCAGCCAGCCCTGTCAGCCGTCCAAGGTTGCCCAGGTTCTGCAAGTGCGGTGGGAGACACTTACAAAACACACAGATTGCATTGCGCATGCGCCGGGGCGTCGATGAGGGCGCTGAAGCGATCGGCGCCACCGACTTGGGTAGGTGCCACCTGGCTGCTTGCGCGCCAGTCGGGGCACCAGGGTTTCGTGACGGCCCGCCGGACGCAACATGCTGTCACACCATGTTTGCCGGCCTCAAGGCTACAGGCCCCCTAATCGCAAAGCCGACTAGCCTTCCGCTGCGGTGTGCCTTGACAGCGCGTGGATCCAGCAGGGGAACCATCAGCTGCAGCACGGTGAGAATGCATTTCGCAGGTGCATGCATTGCAAGCTGGATCTGATGGGCGCGGCTCTCTGACGGCACAACAAGTATGCTGATTTGACCCTGTGCACATGGACATATACCTCTGTCTGCCGCGAGAAAGATGGCTGTGTGCAGTAGTACTCAGCACATGTGGGGCTGAAGTGCAGATGGCCAAACTGCTGTCGGACAAGCTGTGCGTCGTCACAGGTGAGCTTGGCTCTGATGATGTGCAGGCCGGTGTGGCTAACGTCTGTGAGAGATTGTAACCTGGCTGCTGTCACCTTGGCAGACTCCGGCCGCACCATGCGGCCCGTGCTGCCTGTGCTGTCTGCCAGATGGCGAGGCGACATGTGCCACTGTCTGAGCAGGTGGCGGCAGGGGGATAGGGGCTGCCATCGCCCTTGAGTTTGCAAAGGTGAGGCAGCGGGTGGCCTTGTGTCAAGTGTCCTGCCAGCATGTCATCCCGCCAGACCTGCCATTGCTGGGAAGTATGGGAACCTGATAGACGAAGCACCAAGCCTTGTGCCGGCAGGAGGGCGCCACCCTGGCGCTCGTGGCCCGCTCGGAGGACCAGCTCAAGGAGGTGCGTGGTGTTTTCTGCCGAAAGATGCACACTGCCGCAGAGAACTGAAGTCGATCCTTGGCCGTGACATGCTGTGCACAGTCAAGCTGTCACACTGCCGATGCACCCTGCTGCATGCTGCAGACGGCGGACAAGTGCAAGGCCGCCGGTGCGCCGGAGGTGGAGACGCACGCGGCGGACCTCACGGACATCGATGGCCGCGAGGAGCTCATCTCCCAGCTGCTGGCGAAGCACACCACCGTAGACGTGCTGGTCAACAACGCGGGCATGGGCGTGCGGGGCACGCCGCTGGAAGGTGTGGCATCGGCTGGTCACATTGCATCGAGGGCAGGCTGCTGGAAGCCATCTGTTGGCAGCTCGACTCGCATGTTCAGATGAACGTTGAGATGGCCCCACTGGATCGCCAGCGAGCCAGCGAGCCATGACTTGCGTGCTGCAGGCGATCCGCGGGAGTGGGAGAAGATGCTCCACCTGAACCTGCACGCACCAATGCACCTCACACGGTCCGCACCGCTCCGCTCGTGGCTGGCATGCACTGACATTGAAGTCTGTGTGCTTCATCAGACCTTTGGAACCTGGGATGGGCTAGCTGATAACACTTCACTGCTCCGGCACAGGCTGGTAGCGCCCGGCATGAAAGACAAGAAGAAGGTGCGGGGCAAAGTCTAGCCATTGAGCATGCACAGGTGTATATGGTCTGATGCAGTGATGTGTGTCTTTGCTGCAGGGCATCATCATCAACATGGGCTCAGTCGCTGCTGTGGAGCCGATGACGACCGCCTGCGCCTGTGAGTGTAATGTGCAGTCGAGCAGCCTGCCAATATGCAACACATGTTGCGTTTGCCAGCTGACAATTGTTGGCCCTAACTTCTGTGTGAGCTGCAGACTCGGCCACGAAGTATGGTCTTAGAGGTTGGAGCTTGAGCAGTTACCAGGCGCTGCGTCAGTACGGCATCAAGGTCGTCTGCGTCAACCCAGGTGCGGGCAGTGCGCTTCAGTTGAGTTCCCGCTTGTTGAGGCCAAAATCCCCTTGCACGCTGCACGCGTGAACACGTATGCGGCTTGTGAACACGGCTGCACGGCCGCACGGCAGTCCCGAACAAGTTTGCACGGCTGTCGGGTGCAGTCAGACATGCTGATCTCAAGGGATCGCAGCTGACAATCTGCGCCCAGCAGCGCGTGCTTGGCCCTGAACGCTTCAACAAGGACGTAAATGGTGTCACAAGATAGTTCTAGAGCGTTGCTATGCCCTGTGGCACTTGTTGCTGCTCAGAATGCGCCATTCCGCTGAGCCGAACATTAGTCATCAGCTTGCTGACCGTTGCTGACGTCAGCTAAGATCCTTGCCTACGTCTGCACGCGTACAGTATATGGTAGGCCAAAGAGCCGTTTTTCGTAGCCCTCGTCAGGCAGCGATATGGCTTTGCCAGCTCGGCATGTGGAAGCCCCTAAAGATTCAGAGAGCATGTGCCTTGCAGGGATGGTCAACACCGACATGCCGCCCAAGGGGATGAGGACCGACATGATGATCCAGCCAGAGGCAAGCATGGACTCCCGAGATCAGTCCGTTTGCGCTAACACTGCTTGACATATGCAGATCGCGCATGTTACTGGGCTAATATTCCTGATTTCGTGGTGCAGGACGTGGCGGCTGCAGTCATGCTGGCGGTGAAGACGGGGCAGTCATGCACGCCTTCGGATATCACCCTGAGGCCGACAGAGCCTGTGCAGCCCCTGGACTGAGAGGTAGCCTAAAGCTTTCTGCAACGGTCCTCAGCAAGGACAGGACTAGCTTGTGATGGTTGTAATGATTGCTTGCAAGTCGTCAGCGTGTGTCGCATGCGGTGGTGCTGCTGCGGATTTGGTTTACAGAGCTGTCACCTTGACGGTTGGCGGTACACTTACTGGCTGCTCTGATGGGCATCCGCATCAACGTATTGCTTGATGTGCATGTTTCAGCACGGCATCAATCTGAGCAGACACCTCCTCAAGTGCACGACCAACATCAGGAGCAACTGGTGCAGGGGAGCCTGATGTCAACACCCCGCGCATGGCAATTGCTTAGTGCCGCACTGTATGCCATGAAGGGCCCCATGTGCTATGCTGCCCTGTCGGAGGTACAACCCAGCAGCTGAGCCCCACAGCCATCCATCTCTCTCTGCATCTTGTACCCGCCGATGCCTCACTTGTGCATTAGGGCCTCAGCGGAAGTAAGCTCGGTTGACATATTCATGTCGCATCACTTCCGAGAGCGTGTCGCGCGCCTGGCTGGTGGCTCAGCTGGCGCCGCCACTGTTGTTTGCCTCTTGGACCTGCCAGGTGTGCAGTGTGCTCAGATACCAACAAGAGACTGTCCCAAGTGGGTAAACAATCATGCAGGACCAGGGGCAACACTGGCAAGCTGCGCCTGCAGCATGCAAGCAAATGCTGGAAGGGGGACGAACAAGTTTGACATACCTTGAGGCAGCAGCGGCAGCTGCAGGCGCCACAGACTTGCGGGCTGCACGCCGCGGCGGCTCAGCCACGGGTGCCGCCTCCTGCTCCTGTGACGCCGCCCTGCACCCACTGGCATTGGGTGTGGCAAAAGAGCCGTGAACTGCTGCATGCGACGTTGCAGAAGGTCGCCATCCACAAGAACAGCGAAATGCAACGGAGCAGATGACACATCCCAAAGCATGCTGCAGCCGGCGGGCACCTGCGGGGGCGCTTCGTCGCGGGCTCTGCCGCTGCTGTCACCACCTCTGCCGCCCTGTCTGCGCCGCGCTTGCCAGGACTCGAGACGGCAGGCGCCTCTGTGGCGGCTGGGGCTGCTACAGGCTCCCCCGCAGTGGGCGGCGGTCTGCAGGCAGCGCTGGCATGTGTGTGAAACAGGTGCCAGCAACATCAGCAACAAGACCTTCAGGACCTGAAACGTGTTGCTATATGTCAGACGCGGATGCGGTGTTCGGGGGCCCGGCCCAGAGCCGTACCCAGCAGCTGCGCCGTCACGGGCGGCGGTGCAGGCGGCGCAGAACCAGTCGCCCTTGGGGACGCGCCGCAGCCGGGGCTGCGTGCACGCCAGGTGCGTCGGTGCATCGCAGCCGTCGCACAGCAGCATCACCTGCGGTGCGAGCAACCTTGCATATCGAGATGCATAAGCACAGTTTCACACAGGGGTCCGGGCAGCATGATGTAGGTGTCTCTTGCCGGCCACAGGAGACTGATGACTTGCTTCATTGGTACGCCCATCAATTCACTCTTGACGGAACTAATGTCAAGAGCATCAAATGCAGCAGCACCTTCTTGCCGGCGTCCTTGCCGCACACTCGGCAGGTGTCCTCCGCCGTCTGTGCAGGCGCAGCCGCTACCTCCACAGCTAAACCCGGCGCGGCTGCCGGAGCTGGCGGCTCCACCTCCATAGCAGCCTGCGCCTGGGGCTCGGCCACCTCCACCGTGATGCGTGGCGTTGGCGCAGCAGGGGCACTGGCACCCGCCGGCTGCTCGGCGTCAGCTGCAGCAGGGGAATCCGGGGGCGCCAATGGCTCGGCGTCTTCGGCCGCGCAGCCCAGCGCCTCAGCCACAACCTCCGCCGTCTCTGCAGCGGGCAGGGGCACTCGTCAGAGATATCGCATCCCCACGTCGCCAGACAAAGCCTGGCAGACGAGCCAGCGTGCCGCACCAATGCCATGGTGACCGCAACACAGCCGACACAGAGATGGACTCGATGTGCAACCAGGTGTAGGGTGTATCTCAAGGTCTGTGTGCATGCTGAGGTGGCAACTGGACACAACCTGCTATGCTGGGCATATCAAGGTGCATCAGCTCCACCCACAAATCACTAGAACGTCAAGCACTGCACAACACGCCTCAGACGAAAACCGCACCGTCGATGTCCTGCGCCACCTGCGCCAGCTCAGCGTCCGCCAGCGCCTCGCCGCAGAACAGCCACTGCGGCACCTCCTCCGCCGGCTGCGGGACCCGCGAGCGCCGCCTGCAGGCAGGAATGAGCGCTGTGGTTGTTGCTGAGTCAACATACAGCCCCCTCAAGATGCTTTTACAGCCATGCAGGTATGTAGTGGATGACGCTTGGCCCTGATGAACGTTTTGAAGATGACATCGATATGTGCCAGGTACGAAGGATATGCAGATGATGCTGCACCTGCCGGCAGGTGCAGCGACACGGGGGCTGAGGAAGGGCCAGCGCGGCAGCACGGGTGTGGGAGCAGACGCAGCGGCGATGCGGGCAATCTGCCGCTCCCGCTGCACGGGCGTCCGCCCAGCCTGCACCTGAAGCGCGAACTAGAACGTGAATCAAGATTCCCACTAAAGGAGGGAGGTCCACAGGACCGCTGTACTGAATAGGCATGCTCGCCACCATGTGCCCGACCAGACTCGTGTAAGCAAACCTGTGTACACGAGACACCAGTGCACACTTTTGCGCATGCTGATACACCTTTGAGATGCAGGCAGTTGCGTTCTCCTCGGCAGCGGGAGTGCCGGTGCGCGCAGCAACGGCCGGCGGTGACCGTACTGGCACTTCTGTCCCCAGATCCCCATCCGTGATTGTTGCCGCGAGCGTTGCCAACGCAGCCTCGGCCTCAACACGCTTGCCTACACGGTGACGAGCAGGACATGGTGCAAATGTCTCTGGCATCATATCTGTGCATGATCTCCACCGCTGGCAGGCATGATCAGTTGCTATCAGGCTTGATTGACGGCTGTCCCACATCCATCAAGATCTGCAGAAAGCAGGATGTAGGTGCAGAACGTCCGAGTGCTGTGTGAACTGACCATGCTCTCGCGCCAGCAGCTTGGTGAGCGTTGCGTTCTGGCGCTGCAGCTTGGCCGCGCGCCGCTCCGTCGTTGCAGCCGCCGCTGCCATCTTCTGGGCCTGCGCACCATGCATCACAGCTCCCAAACGCTGCAATGCTGAGGCCTTGCGCACACTGCAAAAGCGATTCGGTAGAATTCTGACCGTCAGTGTGCAGTGTTCAGCAGCTTCACTGGCAGCCTTCGTGAGCAGGCACTCTGCACCCACCCGCGTGGCAGCCAGGCGGGCTGACACTGTGGCGTCGGCAACCCGCTTCTCTGCCCGAGCCCCGACGCCCCGCAGCAGCCGTGCCGCCGGCGACCCACCCGCCGGGACGGCGCCCAGCGCCTGCAGGGCAGCCACAGCACATCTCAGCAGGCTCAGCACTGTGCCAATAGCCTTCTGCACCGCCCAGATCAGAGGGACATGAACTGGGTCTGTATGTGGGGTGCCATCGTAGCCCTCATGCCAAAATCTACCATCAACCACACCTGTGCCACTGCGACCGTCAGCTTTGCAGCCGCCGCCTGCGCATCGCCGGCTCGGCCCGCCTCCTCCAGGGCCTCCTGCGCCACATCACAAATGCGACCAAGTGAGCAGATGCCATGTATGACTGCAGCACCCTGCCAGAGCAGGGCGTCAGTGTCAGCGTCAGCAGTCAGTGGCTGCTGGGCCAGCCGCATGGGGCTTTGAGGGGAAGGAACACGCCTTGGGGATGCGCAGCGTGACGTGTGAAGCCATGGGGCTGGGCAGCGCTGCGAGCGGCACGTGCACGGTGAGGCGCGAGGGGCTGGCGGCCGCAGTACACCCCGGCTGCGCACCGTCGGCAACAACATGGAAGATCGCCGACTCCTGCACACGCCGAGATACTTTCTGAGTGCCTGGTGTGGCGCATCAGTCCTCGGTGCCAGGTACTGGCAGCGTGTCGTGAGAAGCGAGTGGACGTGATGCTTGTTGAGGATGCTGCCTGCAATGCTTGTGACCAGCACACACGCTGACAACTCGGGTTTGAGCCGAGTGCGTCATCCACGGGAGCATCGTTCGAGGGGTTGTGGTGACCTCCAGGATCACCTGCTTAGCTTGGGGCTTGTTTTGGGGCCGACCAGCGGGCGCAGGGCTGGCCAGCGCTGTTGCGCCACAGGAGCCTGGTGCCGCGCGCATCGTCAGGTCCACCTGCACCCATTCAATGCACAGCTTTAATCTCCTCAGGTCATTAATGCATTAGCGCTGCAGAGGCTGGATGTTCAGGCAACACAGCACACCCATGAATGCGCACAGTTTGCCAAGACTGTGAGGAGATCACACCTGCGGGCTGGAAAAGAAGTCGGCCGGCAGCTCGACGGTCAATTCGCCCTGCGCCGCCGCGACTTCCTGCAGCCGTGCTGCCAGCGCACCAGCATCGGGCTCCCCAGCACCAGCGCCTGGCTGGCCTGCAGAGCACGCAGCACAGCTGTCACATGTCGTTGCCAATGGCAGGAAGTCTTGCAGGACCAACATCTGTGTGCACATGCCTGTGCCGCCAACACCTGAACATCTACCTGTGTTGGGAGTGGAGGTGGGTGTTGCCAGGGCGCTGTTGGCGGCAGCGCGACTGCCGGACGGCCTGCCCCCAGTGGACCTAGGCAGGGCCGCAATCCATCAGGCAGAAGCGCTGTGCATGTCAAGCTGAATGGCGCACGCACGCGGCAGGGACTTCCTGAAGTTGGGTCCCCCAGCTTGGTGGACGTACAGCCCCACAGTTGACAACGTGAGCTGCGCACCTGGTAGTGGCGAGGCGCAGCAGGCTGGCAGGTGTGCCGGCGGCGAGGTCCGGTGCGCCTGCCGAGGCTGGAGCACCCAGCGCCGCCGGCCTGACGGCGGCTGGGGTTGTGGACCTGCGCGCTGCGGGCGTCGGCGGCCGGAGGCTCAGCGACCGCCGCCCCGGCGCCGGCGCCGAGGTGGCATCAGGCGTGCCGTCTGCGCCATGTTCTGCATGTCAAGCTTTTGTCGCATCCGTCGTGCTGCGCTTCGCGTTGCATACTCTGTCAAGTCATCCGTTCAGCACAATCATGCGAGGCATCCACGTGCAGTGCCCTTTGCGCTCTTGGCTTCAGGCTGCTGCTGCTGCCTTCAACTGCGTGTGCTTGTGCACAGTGGGACGACTGCGACAGACCTTCGGCGATGGGCGCCAGCGGCAGGTCGGAGGCGGAGGAGTGACGCAGGCGGCTGCCGGAGCGGCGGCGGTCCTCCGGGATGTGCGGCAGCGCGGGTGACCCTGTAGCAGAGCGCCGCCGCATCGCGCTTGGCGAGTGGCCCTGCTGTGTAGGCAGACCAGGTGCATTTCACAAGTGCAAGTCTCAAGGTTCATGGGTCGATGCAGACGTTGCAGGCGTGCGCGCTGCCAGATGTGAGCGTCAGAATACGAATACGTTCTGTCAGAGCCACGGCTCCAGAAGGGGAATCCACAAAATCATCACGCGCTCAGTGACACACCCGAAGGGCAGGGACAGCTTGCATACAACAAGGGCAGCAGCATGCACCTCTGCAGCAACTGGTGTTGCGCTGCCAGAGCCCATTGCCCAGGCTGAGATGGCCATGGTGTTGTCAGCCTCCACATGCACAATCTGTGAGACAAGGCAGCACCTTCAAGCGAGGACGCGTCACAGCCACTTGTAAAACACTGCTGGTATCAGCCGGTGCTGGGCAGACCCAAGCCATAATCAGTATCAATCAAGCAGGGTGCCTGTGCAACCGAGACAGCACACCTCGCCAGCCTGCTGCATGGTAGCATCGCTCAGGTCGAAGGTCACATCTCGGGGGACGCCCTCCGGAGAGCTCAGCACTGCACGGCATCATCAGTCAGTGACGTCCGTAAGGAAGCCGTGCGCCATGTCAAGCTGTTCCATTGTGCCGTTGCAATGCATGCCATGCTGTTCAGCGCAAAGGAGAACTTGAGCACCTGCAAGAGGGAGGCTGAAGCGGACGGTCTTCCGCCTGTTAGCCGGCCGCAGTCGCTTGCCGCCGACAGATGCATCCTCATCCCCAGCATCCGCCGCAGCCGCGTCAGCTGCATGACTGCCGCCTGCTGCCGCTGGCTGCTCTGCCATCTGCCCATCCACGCCAGCGCTCGCCGCCACCGCAGGCTCAGCGGCCAGAGGCCCTCCGGACGACCGTCGTGGCAATGGCGCCTGGCCGACCCACGATGACAGCGACGGCGAGCGGCGGGCTGCGGTGACGGCGGGCACCGCGAGCGACCGGGTGGCCTGGGACGTGCTGGACAGGGAGGACTTGCGGGCGGCAGCGCGTCGGGCGGAGCGCGGGGTGGGCGCCCTCTGCGCGAGCACGGCGGGGCTCTTCGCGGCCGGCGGCGCCGGGGACGCGCCCTTGCCGAGGAAGTCGCAGTAGGCGCCGCGGCCTGCGCCACCGGCGTCCCCCTCGGACGTCTTCCGCAGGCCTGCGGGGGGTGCGGTGGAACATTCGCTGTCTGTGCGCCCTGCTGTCGGGGAGCACGGTGTGCAGCCATCAAGTCCACACATCCACAGGACCACAAGCTCACGTGCGCGAAGTTTGACGAGCTCCTGGGAATCTGGCACAAATGCTGCCTTCTTGGCCCCTTGCGGCGTTGCCCGAGTCTTGGCAGCAGCGGCAGCGGTGGGTTTCCTCAGTCCAGCAATGCCAGCCTGTGGCAAATGCCCACAAGGGTTTACACTCGCATTTGGCAGCATTCCGCCCAGTCTTGCTGTCACAAAAAGTCTGCGGGCCATGACACACAAGGCATTGAAGGGTCATCCTGTCTGCCCAGGTTGTTGCACGTGCCATGCCTACCTTGAGGGCATTCTGGAGCTCGACAGGATCAAGTCTGCCCGGGGCGGTCGCGCCAGCCGGCTTCTCAGCCAGCGGTGCTGGCCTGGGTCGAGCTGCCTGCGCATGGCACAACGAACCTGCCACCCGCAGGCATGCATGGAGAAGGAACCCAGGATCAGCCAGCAGGCATCCTCCTTCGACCTTAGCAGTTGCCCGGCCACGAAGCCGGGCAAGCACACAGACGCGCAACACGTCATCCCGACAATAGTCACCTTCTTCAGGAGGTCGCCCAGAGGGGGTGGCGGCGGCGGCGGCGGAGGGGCTGCAGCCCTGCTGGCTGTCGAGCGTGTCGAGGAGCGAGGCGTCTTGCGCGGCGGCAGATCCTCTGCATTCTGGTCAGCGGATCTGCCGCGCTTCCTGGTGGATGCCCTCTTGACGGCTAGCCCCATGCCTGCATCACAACATGGTGTCATGCACAGAATGGCCCAGTGACTGGGCAGAGCTGCCACATGTGCTTGGTCTTGGAATTCGTATAGTGTCGGTCACTTCCGGAAGCAGGCACACTGTTCACCAATGGTCAGCGGCCCGGTGCAGGCGTTATTGACGTCCTGCTGCGCGAGGGGCCGGCGGCCGGAGGGCGCCAGCACCACCGTCTCATCGCTGTCCGTCTCAAACACCAGCAGCCGCGACCGCCCCTCCAGATGCACCTGTGTACACCATGGCCTCCGTCCAGTAAATCTAGCGCGGCAGATGGGGGGATGCCATCACCCCGCACTTGTAGTCCTGGCACCTCCAGCAGCGGCCTTGTGCAAATTCAGTGCGTGCACCCCAACGGCCCTGATAACCTCTCAACAGCATTGCTCGCGTGCACATGGATTGGCGTATAGGCTGCACGGCGTGCATAGTATGTGCTGTCATGCCGGATCTGCCAAGCACCTCGATCTGATCGCCGCTGAACAGCTCAATGGGGCTGGGCGCCGGCTCGCCGTTGACGCTGACCGGCTCGCGGCCCAGGCTGGACAGCGTCACGCAGCCCGTGTCCGTGTCGACCTCCAGCTGCACATGCTTTCGCGACACCTCCCGGTTCACAATGCGGATGTCGCACTTCTGGTCCCTGCGCCATCATGCAGCAATGTGACATGCTGTGCACTGTCGACTGCGCAGAGAGGCATCATAGCAGGATCATAAGCGCAGCCATCACGGCACTCGCGTTGTTTCTCCGCATTCCAATGCGGTCAAGACATAAGCCTACCTGCCAATGACTGTCAGTGACTTCTCGATGCTGTACACCAAGTCCTCAGCGCCATCCGTGCCAGGGATCAACAGGCGGCCCCAGCAGCTGGCAAGCTCCACGGCCGCCATGCTGATGCTTTTTTGCTAAAGCATGTGCACAAGATGCAACCTGCGACGTTCGGTTGGGCTATCAGGCTGGTGGTGCAAACCGGTTCCCACAAAATGTTCCATCACTGTGTATGCCGTGCTGACAGCGCAGCATTTGCAAGCTTTGTATGATGTACAAGCGAGCCGTGTGCAAGCAGTATGTGTAGACCTGCCCTGCAAGATCAGGGAACTTGATGTTGGGATGCCTGTAGCTGTCACCTGCTGACAGGCTGCACGAGTCACCGCGGCCGCGGAACGGCGATCAAGGTCCTTGCATATGCCCTTGCAAGCCCCGCGCGGAGCCAGCACCGCTGCAAGTGACGCTTTGTGTCACTGCACGCAGGACCAAGTGCAGAACTGTCGTGCGGTAGTTTGTGGCTCTTAGGGTTTATGGATTACGTAACCGGTCAGGCAGGTTGGCAGCGGGGCATGTCCTGCGCAGCGTGTGCACCATCATGCCTTCTGTACTGCAATTGTGCGGTGCGGATACTTCTGAACTAGCGCTGGTATCGGTCGGGACAGTCGCTGTTGCCGGTCCGCAACATTGCATGATGTCTGAGTAGCCGGCGCCCGCGCAATGGGCAAAGGAGGCAAAAAGCGGTCGGCAGCGCCAGGGGGCAGGCATCGAGGACGGCCAAACGATGCTCAGACACCAGCCCCCAACCCCTTCGAGCTCCTTCATGCCCGCAAGAAGTTCAACATTCTGGGCAAGCGGGAGAAGGGCGGCCCCAAAAGCAAACTGCAGGCCCGCAGCCAGGCAAATCAGAGGGTACGCGAGGGCCTGCCATGACTGCAACTGGCGCATCGATACTTAAAACATACGCACCCATGCCTTCTTTCAACAAGAGAGGTTATGCCGCAGTCGGACGGCGCATGATGACTTGGTCCTTTGCAATGCGTGCAGCGCAAGGACACGCTGCTTGTGGAGTACAAGCAGCTGCGCAAGGCCAACAGCTTCGTCGATCGCCGGTTTGGCGGTAGGCAACTTGATGCTTTTGATGTGGACGGAGACGCGATTGCATACATGCAACCGTGCGACAGCAGGCTAGCTTTCATGGCAGTTGTCTCGGCATGCAGAGGACGATGACGAGTTGACTGCCGAGGAGAAGGCGGTCATGCGCTTTCAGAAGCAGCGCATCAAGGTACTCAGCAGTGGCCAAGATACCTGCCAAGACCAACATGATATAGGTGGAAGCAACTCCACACGCATATCGGTTTTAGCGCCCGTGTAAGCATTTCATCCCCCATGCAGGATGCTGCTTCGAGCAGATTCCAGCTGCCAGACGAGGACGGTGACGAGGGCGCCGGCGAGGGCCTCACGCACATGGGGCGCTCGCTCTCAGAGTTCGACACCTTCCCAGGTGCACATGCCATGCTGTCGCTCTGCATGACATTGCTGGTTCAGTGGCAGATATGATGGACCACTAGTGGCTTGCTGCGCGGTCGACCCCGCGCTGAGTGGCACGCAAAGCTCTCCTGCAGGCGCCGGGTCGGGGAGTGACAGCGAGGCCGATGCGGCGCTTGATGCTGAGGCCACAGAGGCGCTGCACTTTGGCGGCGGCTTCGTGCGCAAGGCGCCCGGCGGTGCATCGGGTGAAGCGGAGCGGCCGAAGACGAAGAAGGAGGTGCGTGCACCGGGCAGGTCTGTTGCAGGTCTAGTGATGCAACAGCTGACTGCTGCATGCGTGGAGGGCGTCACCCCCAAAACAGTCTACAGACTTGTTGGACTAGGCAGGCGGTGTCAGCTAGGCTCTTCTGTGCCCTCTCCGGGCTGCCACAACACACTGAAGGTCGTTCCCTTACATTGGGCCAGGTGATGGAGGAGCTGATCGCGAAGAGCAAGGCGGGCAAGGCGGAGCGCCAGCAGCAGCGGGAGGAGGACCTGACGGCGACTGAGCAGCTGGATGCGACCTTTCGGGAGCTGAGGGACGGCGCCCTGCTGCAGGGCATCCTGCGCCCGAAGGGCGAGAAGATGTGAGGCTTGTCAACGCTCCCGTGTGCAGCTGTTCGCAGAGCATGCACCAGCAGTCGGCAGAGTCTTACATGACACTGAGCATGTCGCGCCTCAAGACCATCGTCATGTCCATTGGCACACATGCAAGGCCAAGGTCAAGGAGCTTAGGTTGACGGCCGTGCTCGTACTGCAGTGAGACCGAGTTCACTATCCCACTATCTGCTGCAGAGGATTTGTGAAGCGCTGAACACCCTGGTCCAATCCAGCTCGAATTTGAAGGTTCCTGCCTGTGCACCTGCTGCGCAGCGACCCGAAGACGATACAGCAGGGGCCGGAGGAGGCGCGGTTCGACCGCATGCGGCGGGAGCTGACGTGGGCGGCGCGCGGGGCGGCGGGGGAGCGCACCCGCACCTCCGAGGAGCTCGCCGACCTGGAGCGCCTGCGCCTGGAGGTGGGACCCTCTGTGCTGATGCACCAAGCGGTTCCCGCCTTGCTCCTGGTTGGCAAATCCAGCAAGCGCACCAACTCATGGGGCTTCGGGGCAGTGGAGCTCCAAGCGCGCTGCTGTGCGCACCCAACGGCAGAGGAGCTGCATCCTGTGAGCGGGGGTGTTTTGGGTGGCAGGCGCTGGAGCGGCAGCGGCTGAAGCGCATGCGGGGTGCGGGCGGCGACGACTCCGGGTCGGACGTGGACGATGCGGCGGCGCCCCTGGGGGGCTATGCCCTGCGGCGCCACAAGGCCGCCCGCACGGTGCGGCTCCCTCCCAGCTGTTTGGCTGTGCAGCTTTCTTGATGGCTTGGCGGCAGACATGCGTGAGGGGCGCAGTAGCCTGCCTGCACCGAACTCAACACATTCTGTTTGTGCTATTGACACTACTGAGCACTAGGCCCCAATGGCTGCTGCAGGACCAGCAGGAGGTGCATATAACAGCTGGCGAGGGGGGCGGCGATGACCTGGACGACGACTTTGCCGCCGGCAGCAGCAGCGGGGACGAGGAGCCCGGCAGCGGCAGTGAGGACGAATCGGAGGGCGGGGGTGCGGGCCCGCTGCAGCGGCGGCAACGGGAGCGCGCAGCGGGCGACCACGAGCTGCAGGCTCGCCTCAGGTGAGGGTTTTGCCACTTTGCCGGCAAAGTGGCGTCTGACCCGGCAAGGCAATGAACATCGTCGGCTTTACATTTGTCAGATTCGACATGAAAGGGCTGTGCACAGCATACTGTCATGGCGTCCAAAAGGAGATGGTCAGCTTCACGCCTGGGACACGAGGTTACCTGTGTGAGTGTACCTGTTCTCTTCTGTCCCAGACGATACAATACAATGCCCAGGGTCGAAGCAACATCCCTGTACAAGGTCTCTGCCGTGCCTCGGCAATGAGATCAGTCTGGAGGCGGGAGGACCAGGAGCATAGCTGGGCACCCCGTAAACATGCGGTCACAACACTTGTGCTCGCATCCCCTGCAGACAAGTGTCAGCCGCGCTGCTTCAGAAGCACGGCATCCAGCCCAGTAAGCAGAGTGCGGCAGAGCTGGCCGCAGCAGACGGCAGCGGAGACGAGGAGGACACGTCTTCAGGAGAGGAGGACGCGTCGGGATCAGAAGACGAGGCCGGCAGCTCCCAGGACGAAGGAGCAGACGATGGTGCAGACGCGGATGCAGACACAGCCGCCGAGCCAGCAGTAGCAGCAGCAGCAGCGGCCGGCAGGGAAGCAGCCGGCAGGTCGCCTGCGGTAGGGCAGAGCGCTCCTCATCGGCGAGATGGGGATGCACAGGAGCAGGGAGGGGCGGCGCTCGAGGCGCGGCGCCGGTCTGATGCCGACGCTTCCACCGCAGCGGAGCAGCCACAGGCCAGGCGGCAGGTGGGAAGAGATGCTTGGACTGAGGGCTCAAGTTGACGGGATCTCGCAAGCAGACGCTGTCTCAGCCAAGCCTCTGGCATGCCAGGTGCAATGATGGCACATGTTGAAGGCCAGTGCTGCAGTGATTACATGATGCAGGGTTTGTATGATGGACGCCTGGTGTGCTTCGTGCTGCAGGGCAGGGCGCCACAGCTCACGGGGCCGCTTGATGTTTCCTTTGTGCCGGATGCGCCCAAGACGTATGAGGAGTTCTCAGCCCTGATGCGCGGCCGCCCGGCGGCTGACCTGCCGCTCATCGTCAGCCGCATCCGCGGGGCGAACGCCGCGGCCCTGGCGGCCGACAACCGCCGCGGCCTCCAGGTCGGCTCATTGAAGTGCAGTCTGGAAGGCTTTTGCCCGAGTCAATGTTGTGCTGGCAACCGTGTACAGTCGCACTTGACACGAAGTAAGAACCTGCTGTTGACTAAGTGTCGCAGGTTGGCGTACAGTGGTCTGAAGTCCCGATCGCTGATGCGCTTGCTTGTTGTGCCCTGCAGCTGCTGTACGGCTTCCTGGTGCAGCACTTTGTAGAGCTGGCGGGGGCGCGGCCGCCGCGGCTGGGCCACCTGGACGCGCTGACGCCCGCGCTGGTGGCGGCGGCGGCGGAGGTGCCCTTCTACGCCGCCACGCTGGCCCGCGCACGGCTGGGCCGCGCGCAGCAGCGACTGGCGGCGGCCCTGAGGGACCCCGGGTGCGCACGGCCGCGGTCGGTATTTGAGGCTTCGCCGCATGCGCACGCCTCACACGAAGTGTCAGACAGCAGTGGAGACCGCCAAGCTTGGTGTTGGCCCCAGTGCACAGCGAAAGATCTGCAACTGCAGGGAGGGGAATGACTATGGGTGGCCGGGCGGCGCCGGGGTGCTGGCGCTGCGGCTGTGGGGCGCCACCTTCCCGCTGTCCGACAAGCGCCACCCCGTGGCCACCCCCGCCGCCCTGCTCACAGGCGAGCCCCAACATCCTGCTCACATGAGAGCATGATGCAAACAGGGTCACGCCCTACTGTTCGATTCTGCAACATTGCTTCGCTTTCCGCTGACCTTTCTCAGAGGTCGCTTACAATGCTTGCCATGGGTGCTGTGCGGTGCAACTGACTCTGTAATACCCCAAGCTGCTCATCACCCTCGCTCAGAGCTAGCTCGCCTGGCGCACGCCTTTGCGCATCACAGTGCAGTGTACAGCCTCATCCAAGTTCCAGGCCTGACAATGCAGGGGCATACCTGGCGGCCTGCCCGGTGGTGACGCCCCGCCACGCGGCGCTGGGGCTGCTGCTGGCGGGGCTCGCGCACGCGGGCGCCGCCGCCGGCGGACGCTTCGCTCCAGAGGCGCTGAACTTCGTGACCGACCTGCTGGCAGACGCTGCCGAGGGTGCGCTCATGGTCTTTAACCTGCTGGTCAGCATGGCGGGCTCCATCCCATTCGAAGGTGTCGGTTCCAGTATCTAAACTTGTGAGTGAAGGCTTCCTGCTGCCCTAGGAGGAAGGACCAATTGAGTTTCGTGTGCCACTTTGTGCTTCAGGGACAGCAGACAGCGTGCTGCGGCCGCAACCGCGGCAGGCAGCCACGGGTACAGGTGGCGTCCATTCGGAGGTGCAGCCCCTGCGGCTGTCAGCCGTCCTGGGCGCCAGTCAGGACGACTCGCAGCTCAGCTCCCCGGTACACCCTTTCCCTTGCCATTGGACATGCTCCTCAGATCCGGCAGGATCGGCCCCTCATTCGCCGGCTGCTGGGTTTGTTTGCAAACATCAGTGCTCGCCAGACACTCCGACTGACCCACAGCATACATCATGGACTTGCAGGAGTTTGCGGTCAGCGCCCTGGCGGCGGCAGTGCAGCTGCTGGGCCGCATGGCGCAGGACCTGCAGCAGTCGCCCGCATTCCCCGAGCTTTTCCAGCCCGCGGCTGCTGCCCTGGACAGGCTGGCCGCCGTGACTGCTGCACACGATGTGAGTCACAGGACCCACATCCGAACATGGGGAACCTGCTTGTCAAACCACATTGCAGTTGGCAGCCGCCCCCACCGACACCAGGGCAGGGCCTCGACTGCATGGATCACCCTCTCATAAGGTGACGTTGGCTGCAGACCCTGCAGAGCACTGTGTGCTGTCTGTGTGCAGGGGCTTGAAGGCCTGCGGGCCTCGACGCTTGCGGACATACAGGCCAAGTCGGCGGCAGCAGTGGCGGCGCGGCGGCCGCTGGTCCGCAAGGCCGACAAGGCAGCCGCAGTGAAGCTCTACAACCCGCGTTTCGAGGACGACTACGTCGCCGGCAAAGACTTCGACCCCGACAGGTACCGAGCAGTGACCTGCTGGCAGGGTGACATGAACTGTGCTGGTCCTCAGATGCGGCTGCTCGTCAAGCATGGATGACACTGCATCAGGCCCACAGGGGCATCGCATCGGCGCACAATTTCTGGTGTCGAAAGCACTGGACACTGCCGCAGCAGCAGCTGGGCAGCACAAGATATGCACCAGCGTCAGCTGGTCGCCGCCAGAGCATCAGCATGTACGGGCACAAATTCCTGTTGGGACACGAGTCTGTGCGCTGCGTCACAGGGAGCGGGCGGCGACCAAGCGGCTCAAGCGGCAGGTGCAGAAGGAGCGGCGGGGGGCGATGCGGGAGCTGCGCAAGGACGCCGCCTTCCTCGACGCCGAGCGCGAGAAGGTGCGCGCCCACTCCGCAGCCCTGGCGGCACTGCTTCCTGCTTCCTGATGGCTCTCACCACCCAACATGGTGGTCTGGCCCCCAGCCAGACGAGGCTGCAGGAAGTGCGCTGGACCGAAGTTGTTGCTGTGCACAGGAGCGGGGCGCGGGCAAGGCGGAGAGGCGCACGCAGCGGCGCGCGGGCTTCGCCATGCTGGAGCAGCTGGAGGCGGACATGAAGTCGGGCGGCCAGGGCGGCCTCTGGAAGAAAAGACACAAGAAGTGATGGTGCAGGCCAGGGGCGGCAGGCCAATATCGATCAAAGCCTCTCTTGCTTGTGACACTGCAGCACTCGAATGCTGCACATTGCACCAGGTATTCAGTCAGTCACCTCCGTTACCCACCGGGGTAGCACCGACTTCTGGCGCATCTACATCTGCACCACGTGGCAGAAGGTCTTGAAGAACTTCATGCACGGCGAAACTCAGCGCACTGTGAACTCAGAATCTACTGCGTTTGATCACACGCCACAGCCTTAGAACAGCGTCAAGGTGCCTTCAACTCATAACGAGGCACTTCGCAGGTCCAGTGTTGCCTCCACAAGGCTTGTGCCGGGCGCGTGTTCGTGTGCAGCCACAACGGGGCGCCACAAATCTGGCAGCTTACGGAACATCAATACGCAAATTGCCTTCCAGTATAGATGGTATTGCGTTGCAAGATGGCAATAATCAACAAATTGCGTCGAGGCTGAGACACTCGGGCAGTGTGCACGTTGTCAGCCACAAAGACGGAGGCCAAGGGGTGCAGCATAGAATTTCTTTGCACCTGAGGCCTTATCAGGTGCTTGAAACCATATTGAACAGCGTCGGCATGGTATGAGTCGACTCCTGCACGGCGACAGCCCGCAGGGCCGAGCCAGGAGAGCGGGAGGCTGGCACCGTGGTATGATGTTGTCGACCGTCTTGCCGGCCGTGCTGCTGCTGGTGCTTCTGACGCTTTCAAGCCGCCACTCTGGCCAAACATCATCAAAAGGCCGCCTGCAACGCGTTTCGGAGCGGCAACATGCAGGTGAAGCGTCATCAGCAGCCGGCTCCGCTGGTGCAGCATCTGATCATTTGTGTACAGCGCATCATCTGGCCCGTTTGGCATGGCCATGGTGTTCAGGTGCATCCAAGCAGCGCACCTGAGCTCTGTGTCAACTCACAGGACATCAGTACCCCCGGGTGCTGCAGCTTGGCGGGCCCGCTGGTGCTGCGCGCGACCAGCCGGGCAGCGGCTCGTCAAGCAAGGCGCCGCTGTTCCTCTTCATCGGCTTACTCAGCGGCAAAGATGCCCGGTGTGGTTGCGAGCTGCCGCTGCACCGTTCGGACGCTGTCTCTGGATCCATGCTGCTGCCAGGGCACCTGCATGCGTCCCTGTATATATGTGCACATGCAGCCCATGTAGTACATGCAGCCGGGCCATACCGCACCAATGCAGCTAGCATGTGCATGCATTGCTGCAGGCGGAGAGCTGCGGTGCGTGACACATGGGCTGACAAGGCGCAGCTGCCCAGCATCTCAGCAGCACGCTTCATTCTGAGCCAGGACGAGGCAACACCACCAGCAGTCCAGCAGGAGGCACGCGTCACCCAGCCAAGATAGCTGCCAACATCCACGCCATCTCCTCGATGACCGCAACAGCCTGATGCACAACAGACATTCAGTACTGTGCACCGCCGAAGTGATGCTGTTGTATGCAGATCGTGGGCGCTGGCGACATCATTTTAGTGAATCAGGCCACATCGTACCAGACGATCTTGCTCAAGACATTCTTCCTGGTGTGCGGACCGTGCTCAACTCAGCAGTCGTTGTGTGACACTGGACACCTATTCGCTAACAGCTTGACAGGTATCATGGTGATCCGTCTTGTGGTTGCTGCAGTTTCAGTATGCCGTCACGCAGTACGATGTCAGGTTCATCATGAAGACAGACGACGATGCCTTCGTCAACGTACCATGGCTTGTCTTCACATTGTGGTCGCGGTGAGCAAGAGAAGACGAAGGAGTGTTGCTGCATAGTGGTTATGGCACTTGAGATGACAGGGTCGAAGTCAGGCCAGCTGCCGGCACATCTGTATTCTGTTTGCGCTGCACTGATTGGTCGGGAGCTGTTTCTGCGTCCTTGTGCACCTGTCACAGCGTAGCAGGTGCCTGCCTCAGCGAGAGGGCAACATACAGCTGGTCGTGCAAGCCCGCCACCTTGCATGAGGTCCAGCTGGCGGGCATCGGGTGCATGACAGGACTGGTGCGGGCCGTTCAGGTGCGTCAGCGAGGGCTGCCTGCGGGAGCGCCTGTACATGGGGCGCATGGCGATCGGGTCGCAGGTGCTGCTGCGCCCGGGCCACCGCTGGGCCAACACAGGTGCGGCATGACACTCGCTGTTCTTTGCATACCAGCATCGTGCTTCCACTGCCGTGATGCGGGCACATCAGGCGAAGTACAGCAACACGAGCGCAGGGCGCCAGCTAGCTGTCGTTATGAGCGCAGCACGAGTACTCGAGGATCCATATGTGGCATGAGGCATTGCTGCTGCAGACTTCTTCAATCACACGGGGCTGCGGTCATACCCCAAGTACGCGCTCGGCGGCGGCTACATCCTCTCTGGCGATGTTGCTGCGATGCTGCTGCACATGCAGGTACGCAAAGTGGCACGCGTGCGCTGCAGCAAGCTCTCTGGCAGAGTGCATGTGGCAGAGTGCATGGTTGAGACAGCTACCTGAGTCACTGTCACCAGCACCTGCAACTGACTGGCTTGCTGCCGCTATTGGTATGCATACTGTAGGGCGCCATTGCTGATCGTGCATCCAATGCATCCTTAACGCAGGTGCGGATTGGGCTGAAGTTCAGCCCAATCGAGGACGCTTCGATGGGCTCCTGGCTCATGGCGATGGACCTGCGCACTGTTGACCACCAACGGTTCTGGACGTGCGTCTGGGTTTCTCTTGTCATTGATACTCAGCCCAAGTGTGTTGAACACCATGCCAGGCGCCGCTGCTGTGGTCGGCAGACCAGGAGCTCCCTGGAGCCATTCTGCCACTGCCTGTCGACCAGTCTGTCTGCAGGCCGTACATTCTCGCTATCATCATAGCTGGCCCAGCATGCACGCGCAGGTTCGGCCACCCCTGCTGCGTGAAGCGGGGAGCCTGCACCGATGCCGCCAACGGCGGGAACTGCACAGCGCCCACCCTGGACCTGACCGTGCGGGCTTTCACATGTTGACATGCATGCAGGCTGACCATGCTCGAACCGCACGCCTGCATGCTGCATGTGACGAAAGAACGGCAGCCCTCGCAGTGAGGCAGCCACGCTCACGCGCTTGCTCGTGACTGTTGTTGCAGCCCAGGATGGGCAAGTGGGTGTGCTCCGCCAACCCGTGGCTGGTGCTGCACAAGATCAGCTCGCCTGCCAAGATGAGGTATGTGGCAGAGCGCTTTGCCGCCTGCCAGACGCGGCCACCCGCCGTGCTGTGGCACCAGGATGGCGGTTCAGAACAGCAGGATGCAGCAGCTGGGGAGTGAGCGCGCAGCTGTCCTCGAGCTGTTCAGCGCAGGATGTATGTCCTGGGCCCGCGTCTGGGCGGCGGCGACACGTCGTCACCAGCCAGCGCAGTAGCGTGTTCTGCATCCAGACTCGGCAGTCATTTGCAGAGGTGTTACGTGTTCATGCTGAGCGGCTTGATCACTTTGTTGACATTACGTCCCATGTTGCTGACACATATCATGTAAGTGTCTGCAGCTATCTCGAAATCAGCCGTCAGCGTGTGTAGAACTCGACTTTACTGCACTTGCTGAGGCACATAGACACACATACTCAAACTTCATTGAAGACTTCAACGCTCGAAACTACGACAGAGTCCACGTTATTAGGCAAACGACTAAATCCTTTGCATCAGCCGGGCCAGTTTGGCGCTAGGCAAGTGACACGCCGTAGGCGCTGCCCGTCAGAATGGGCGGCCCGCAACCAATGCAACTACCACAAGGAAGGCAGCCCCGCCTCAGCCCATGCGCAGCTTCTTCATCAGGCGGCCCTTCACGGACAGGCCCCTGCCGAGTCCGGGGGCGCCCGCCCGCACCGGCAGCCCCGCATGCTGCCCCGGCTTCAGGCCCCTGCCGCCTGCCGATAGGCACCACATGCTTCAGTCAGCCACGCAATTGATCACAGTTGCAGATCTGGACGTGCATGCGCCCACAGGCATGTTGCAGAACAGCGATGCTGACATTGTGGCGCCGGGGTCCTGCCGTCACACACGGCCCCAGTCCTGCAACTTCAGATCCCAGACCCTGGAAATCGCGCACCCCGGGCGCGGGCCTCGGCCACAGAGTCGCCCGCCTCCTCGGCGCCCTCCGGCGACAGCGGCCCCGAGCGCGCGCGGCGCTTGAGGCCGGCAGGCGTGCCGTCGGGGCGCGCCCGCGGGGCGAACGCCTCCCGCTCGCTGCCGCCGCCGCTGCCGCCGCTGCTGCTCTCCGGCTCCTCCAGCTGCCCTGCACCAGGCAACATGGTGACTTGGCATATGACGCGCCATTGTTGTGCGGGACTACATGTTACTTTTATGCAAATCTAGTTTATTTGTTGTTGACACATCGAGTCAGGAGCCTCGCCCCAGCCACCTCCCGGCCTCAGCCACAGCACAGTGCGCACCAGCGGGCTGGTAGTCCTCGCTGTCGGAGGCATGCGCGGCGGCAGCGCCACCATTGGCAGCGGGGTGGCGGCCGCCCGCACCGCGCCTGCTGGCTGGCGGCGCAGCGGCCGCCTCGGCGCTGACACCGGCAGCGGTCATGCTCACCTCCAGCTCGTCCAGCAGCCTCTGCAGGTGGCGACCCAGTATCATCACGCACAAGCTTGGCAGGAAGTCGCATTGTCATTGGGTCCCCGGCTGTTGTGTCACCTGATGTCTTGCCCGACTGGAGTTGCCCACACTGCGAACCATGTGAAATTCGCCAGTCCAGTCCCGCTGACAGTGCAGTCGTGACAGCGCGGGCCACGAGTCCCAGCAAATGACTGCGCACCTGGGGGTCGGAGATGAAGGCCGGCACGGATGCAGGGGCGCCGGCGGCGGGCAGCAGGCTGCGCAGCGTCTGCAGCAGCGCCACGAGCCCCCCGGGGTCCTGCTCCCAGGCGGCGCCGCCGCGGGGCATCCAGTCGGGCGCCCGCCCGTGCACCAGCTCTGGCGCTGCCGGTGGCACACGTGCGGGTGTGGCAGATGGCTCTGGAGGCTCCACTGCTGCGGCAGGCTGAGGCGTGGCCGCCTCAGCTGCTTGGTGCACCGCATCCTCGGCCTTGACGCATGGCAAGGCAGCATGGGTAACGGGCTCTGCTGCTGCTGTTTCTGCCGCTGCCGCTTGGCCGGCCTGCCCTGGCGGCGCAGCTGCAGTCACAGCGAGAGGGCCTGCCTGCTCTGTGCCAACAGCCACCGCGGCAGTTTGCTCCCTGCCCTGGGCCTGCTCAGCGGCAGCTGCAGCTTCTGGAGCTGGGGTGGCAGCCGAGGCTGGCGCTGCAGGTGCCGCGGACCTGCTACTGGCTGCCCGTGCACCTGCGCCTGGAGATTGCGCGGCCGGTGTGCCAGTGATGGTGGGCACAGCTGTTTGCGATGGCGGCCTGGACGATGGCTGTGGCGGCCCGGGGTCCGGTGCAGCCGCCGGCGCCGCCGCAGGCACAGTGGGAACTGCCTGCCGCTCGGCCACGCTGGGGACGGCTGGTGCTTCAGCAGCCGCTCCGGAGCTTCCGAATGGGTGCGCGTCCGGTGTGGCGCCCGGCACAGGGCCGCCGGCAGGCAGCTCTGCCGCTGCTGCCTCCGGCTTGGCAGCTGTCATCTCCGGCTTGACGGCTGCCGGCTGCACAGGGACCGCCGCCGAGGCGGACAGGCCAGTGAGGCCGTGGCGCAGTTTGGGGCGCGGCGTCTGCCCCGCCCTCTTGCCCGTGGCCACGATCTCGATGCTCTGCGCCGCCTTCTGGCGCATCAGGGAGCCCTTCTGCGGCTGGGGCGTCTGCGCCTGCTGCTGGCCCTTGCCCGGATGCACCGATGCAGGCGCAGCTGCTGTAGTGCCGCCTATCTGCCCTGCACCGATGGTTGCTGCCGGCTGTGCAGTGCCACCCTCCTGAGGCCCTACCGCTGTTGACTGCTCTGCTGCTGTTGCACCATCTGGCTGCACAGATTCCACAGGAAATGGGGCTAGTGGCTGGGGTGCTGGGTCAGCAGGTTGGGCCGCAGGTTCGGCTGCGGCTGCGGCACTTGCAGTGTGCTTCTCTGCTGTTGCATCCCCCTGGCCCTGCGGCTGTGCAGGTCTTGCAACGGCACTGCCGGCCGCAGAGGTAACCTCAGCATCAGGTGCAGCCTGCTGTGCGGGGGCACCTGCCACCATCGACTGCCCCGCGGCAGCTGGCTCAGGCACGCCCTGCACAGCAGCTTCGTCATGAGCAGGCTGCGCTGGGAGGGTTTGCGCCAGGCCTGCTGTCTCTGGCGCGTCCACAGCCCCATCCGCAGGTTCGTGGACATGGCTGGCACCCACCGCAGCGTGCTCCGCCGCATCGGGCTGAGCTGCAGCTTCTTGCTGCCGAGCTGTCGTAGGCGGCCCGGATGCGGGGGCCTGTGCAGGTGCTGGCGCCTCAATAGGCACCGCTTGTTCTTCATCATCACTGCCGTCCGCAGCGCCATCCACCTGTAGTATAAACCATACAAACGGCCTTCGCAATCACAGCGGGTCCATTCCCTTGCACTCAACTCAACACCACAAATGCTGGCAGAATGACTGTCGATGCCCTTGGCAGGCCATGAGAACACCAGGCTGGAGTGCAAAGATGGCATCCGCAAGCCGTGGGCACCTGAGGGATGGTGGCGCTCCCGTAGCGCAGCCTGATGCGTGGCGGGGCAGCTGCGGCTGGGGCGCCGGCACCGCCGCCGCTGCTGCTGCTGTCGCTCAGGGGCGCCTTGTCGGCCCACGTCAGCGGCCGCCCCGCCACGCGGCCGCTCTTGGTGCGAATCTGCATGGTCCAACTGTAAGCCTTTGGATGATGGTCACATACCCAGCAAGGCAGGTTGGCTGTCTGCATACCAGACGCCAACCCAGGTCACATGGTCCATAAGCACATGTTGCTGCCAAAATCAGGCAGCCAGGCAGGTGTGCAGCATGCTTGCCTGCCCTTCGCCTGGGACTGCGGCGGTGGGCAGCCGGATGCGCAGGCGCGCAGCCTTCTTGGCACTCCGTGCACCCGCTGCATCGCAGGCATTTTCTGATGTTCGTCTGATACTGACGAACATGGTGGTTGTTGCAAGCCAGGGGTCTAGGGCTTTGCAGCATCTCACAGTGTTCTGTGGCAACATGCCTCCGTGCGTCAGACCATGGAGCGATGCAGGCACAATGACCTTGCAGTTCAGGCGCTCACGCGGAGCACCTGGCGGGCCTGCATCGCTGTCGTCCTCGCTGTCGTCGGCGTCCCCGCGGGTGTACGCCCGCCCGGCGCTGCGCCCCGACTTGGTCGTCACCCGCCCGGCGCCCGCCTGTGCTGCATGACCGCCCCTCATCGCCGTTAGGTCGCCGGAGCTGGCGCCCAGCCGGACGGAGATGCGGGGCTGGGCCTTGGTGCCGGCGGCCGGCAGGAGGCCGCCGCCGCCATCCGCCGCCTGGGGCTTTGCAGCCTGCAGGCGTACCACACGACCGTTGCAGCAGAAGGACCAAATGTGCTGCTCGCGTCAGCACCCTTGACTACACCATGTCGGCAGCAATGCCATTGAGGAGTTTAGCAGTTTAGGGTTTTGCACCACGCTGACCTTGCGGCGGTGGGCGCGCCGGAGGGAGGGCGGCGCCTGCTCCGGCTGCTGCAGGACCTCCTCGGCGGCCGGCTCGGGCTGCGGCGGCGCCTCCCAATCATCATCGTCGCCCAGCCCGGCGGCCAGCGTGGCCGGCGTCGGCGGCGGCGCCTTGGCTGCCTGCAGCGCGCCAGACAGTGCGGAGCATTGGACACGCTTTGAAGGCGCAAACGGTCCGGGAGGCCGAGGTGGTGGCCGCGGTTTACTGTCCGCGATAGATGCTACATCCGTACGTTGTTGTTGTCGAAGCATGTACACAACATCTGAGTGTTTACGCAGGGCACCTTGGCCGCTTTGGCGGCTGCTGCAGCTGCCCGCCGCTCAGTTGCCGCAGCCGCGCGGGCAGCCGCCCTGGCCTCCGCCTCGGCGCGCTGCGCCCGCAGCTCCGCGACCTGCACAGTGTGGGACTGCGCTTGCCACACCTGCACACAGGGTCCAGCTGCTGCGCTCAGCTGCAAGCCTTGACGGCGGCAAGGGCCAGACCTTGGCTGCGACGTCGTCCTGGGACAGGCGAGCCTTGGCCTGCAGGTGGCGCGCGACGATCACAGCAGTGCGCCAGAGAAAGCCGCGGAACGCTGCCGACTGCTCCTCCGGCACATCCTCCTGCACCACATCAGCACAGGAGACTTGCCCCAGCAGCATACTCACACTGCCCATCGGGAGGCGTCAGGGTGTCTGCTGCAGTAGTGCAGTGCACCGGGGGCGCCCGGGGTGCTGAGGCCCGCAATTAGGTGAACAGAGTCGCACCGCCAGCTTCCAGGCGGCGATCTGAGGGGCAAGCGCGCCGCGCTGCAGCCAGCGCCCGGCGAGCGTGCTGCCCTCTGTGACCGACAGCTGCCCCAGCAGCCAGCCGCTCGGCAGGTACGCCGTCTGACCTGCACGTACTCCCCGGCGGCGCACGTGTCACATGACCGTATGTCTGCATCCCCTGACCGAAACTTACAACAGACACTGGCATGCAGACTCCAGAGGCCGGACAGCGAGTCGCGCGGGCACCCGCGGCGCGGTCAAACATGTCCCACCCGGCCGAAGCGTCAGGGCGTGCAGCCCCTGGAGCCTGTCTGCCAGGAAGGGCGCTGCACCGTCGGCGCCCCGCAGCCGGCGCCACGCCGCGTACGCCGCCAGGTTGGCGCCGCTGGGAGGCGCCGCCAGCAGCAGCCGGCGTCCGGTCAGCTGGTGCAACCTGCCCACAGTCGTCGCCACTGCTTCAACATGCTGTGCAGAAGGCACTCGCTCCAGCGGGCTCTTGGCATGCCAATGACACTTCCAAAGTCCGAAGCGTCCAAGAGCCCAGGTCAGCATGAAGTGAGCAAGGCTCATGAGCAACAACAGCAAACAATACAGCAGCATCATTGCACCAGGTTGCGGCCCCGCAGGCATCCAGCTTGAAGTTGCAGGCAGCACCGGCGGTCGCCAGCACAGCTGACATGCCAGGCTGCAGGGTGGCGTGCGGGCCAGCCTCTGTTCCTGTTGGCACAGCTGAGTCGGCCAGTACTGCAGGCGGGGGACTGCAGCCTGCCACCTGGAGACATGACCATGCCAAGTTCAGTAACCTGCAGGATGAAACCCAACAGGCAGCGCACTCCTCCTGCCTGCCATGTGATCAGCTGCAGAGAATTACATGAAACTGCACACCTGGTCTTCCAGCTTTGTCGTTGCCTGCAGCGGCAGACCCGGCAATGGCTGCAGGCCGGCGTCTGCCTGCTTGTCTGCTGGGCGCGGCTGTGCATCGGCAGATGCGTTTGCCGCTTCTGCCGTGTCTCCGCCCTGCTGCAGGGCAGTCGCATCTTGTGCGTCCTGCATGGTGTGCTCGACGGTCGACCCTGGAGACGCAGCCGGCGAAGGAGCCACTGGGGCGGATGTTGTTCCATCACCAGCGCCGTCTGCACTGGCTCCAGCATCCCCGCGGCCAGGCTCGGCTGCGTCCGCCACCTTGCGCAGCCGCTTCAGCGGGCGCGGCTGGGCAGGCGGGGAGGCGGCGGTGCGTGCCGCTGCCGTTGCCGCCGCTGCCTGCGCCTGGACGTGCTGCTGCCAGCTGCGCAGCGTGACGGCGGCCTGCTGGCCAGCAGCAGACGCCATGTGCACCTGCACCACGTACCAGCAAGCTTTGCAAACTTGCTGCATCTGCAGTTCTGCGTGATGACTCCCGTAACACCCCAACTCTTCGCGGTGCTGTACCTGTGTGTCCCAGCCGAGCAGCTCTGCCAAGCTGTCCAGGCTGACGCCACCCTGCGGCAGCTGGGGATGCAGCACCGCCGCTGCATCAGCGCCTATGACCGCCTCAGCTGAGGGCGCAGCGACCAGCAGCGGCGCTACCAAGGGTCCTCTGCGCGGCCAGGCCTTCTGCAACGCGTCTGCTGCACTTGCGCTCACGGTCATTGCTGCCACCGCTGCCTCCCTAATGCGGGTGCCGAGAAACTCCGGGTGCACCGGCGGCTCGTAGTCCTCTGCATGCAGAACACTAGCTGAGGATCATAACCCATAGGCTTGCCTCCAGCTGCGTGACTGCACCGTAAGGATGCTCATCATTGCATGCATGCGGACGCCTGGCGCACCTGAATTCGCATCAGAGGAGGAGCCCTCCTCCATTCGCACATAGTCAGCACGAGCAACGGCACGCTTTGCCCTCATGTTTGCGCTTTGTTCAGCTATGTGCTGTCGCTGATGCAGATGGTCTGCAGGTCCTTCCGACACCTGTGGCGGTCACCGCTCATCGTGATCATCTGCAGCAGATGCTGCACAGCGAGCGAAGAACATTCTTAGATGGGCATTGCAACGACGCGAGTGGTGATGAGCCTCTACAGACGTTAAATGTTTGCAGTTCCTATGCGTTGCGGGGTACAGCTTCCTGCTCACTCACCCTCGTGCATGTTTCGAGTGCTGCGCTTCCGTCTGTTGGCACAACCCTGCTTGCAGCTCGCGCATGCATAGGACAGCGCTAGGTACACCATCTGACGCTTTGCCAGTGCCAACGGCCATCGGCTTTGTTTGGGCAGCAGGCTCGGCGGACAGTCAGTTGGGCACGAACCATCATCATGGCGACGGTGTCGTCCGCCTACAGGCAGCAGAAGGACCCAGCAGCCCGGCGTGGCAAGGGCAAGGCAGCTCAGATACAGCGCGCAGACAGCTCAGCAGCGGCAGCCGGCGGGGCGGCGCCCAGCAGGAGGCCAGACCGTGAGCATGATCTGCTGAGCAGCTGCATCCCACACCACTGCTGAGGTCCTCATCCGGCAGCCGCGCCCGGCTGGCATGTCGCTGAGCCTGTGTTCTGCTGTCTGTCTGCAGCGGAGATCGTAGAGGAACTGCTGCGGCAGTTCGACCTGTCCACAGAGTACGGGCCATGCACCGGCATGACTCGGCTGCAGCGGTGTGTCTCTTGCGCCATCTGGCTGACCTCAGTGCCACGCGTCGATGTACATAGCGGCTAGTGATGGTCATGGCGTACCGCCATGCTTTGGTGCAATGTGTGTTAGGGAACAGCAGCTGTTGTGCGCCCGCGCAGGTGGAACCGTGCCGAGCGGCTGGGACTGAGTCCGGACCCCACCATCAAGCAGGCGCTGGAGGAGCTGGGTGGCACTGGCGAGAGTCTGTGGCATGGCCGCTTGTAGGGCACGACCGCGACCGAAGGTGCCATGCACATCGGCAAGCTGGCAGCACTTGGACAGTGCGGCACATATTCCCCCACCGGCCGCTGTAGATAACAATCGGATCATTGTTGTCAGAAGGCACGCATATCAGGGGCCAATGTCAAGCTGGAACATGCTTGTGATTTGTCGGGGTGCTGGACAAAGGTTTGTGTGATGGTTTCGTGCCGCTGCCCAGCCAGCATTTGTATCTTGAGTGAACCTCTATTGCAACATTGGCTGTTGACCGTGTGCTTTCTGGTGCGTTTGCTTTGGTTTTGCACACCGTACTCTGGGCTGCAACGAATCCACACTGTGCTAAACGAGATCGTGCTTCGAAGGCAGTCTATGTGCTATGACTCTTCATCATCTGACTCCTCCTCTGACTCGTCTGCTGTGCGCAGCCAGTCAATCAGCGGCGCCGCCTGCATTCATTAGTTGCATGCAGAGCGTGAGCTCAGCTCCCTTTACGTGCACCAGGATGCGGAATGGTGGTTCGTGAACAAGTGTGCAGTTGTTCGCACCAGTGTCAGGAAGCGCCTGTCCTCTGCTGCTGCGTCCGCCTTCTCGTCTGCCCACGCCAGCAGCGCATCCTCTGTCAGGATGTCGGTGTCGTACAGCTGCTTGAGCACCTGTGACAGCGATATTCAGCCGGAAATTAGCACTGCACAGTGCGGGCAACACAACCCCATTAAATTGTCGAGGTTTATGCACCTTCATGACATCAGATATGTCAATGCATCCACCAGCGGCATGCAATGCTGGCAGCTTCAGCAAGCCCACCTGAGTGAAGATGCTGGCAAAGGCTGTGCCCTGGTCGGTGGAGAACTCGCCCTCCTCCCCGCAGAACTCCTCAAATGTCAGGATGACCTCTACCTGCAGCACCCATGTACTGCACAACATTACTGCAACTCCAGCCAACACGTGAAGCAAAAGGCACGTCAGCCGTGGATGCTTGACAAACGCAGGTTCAAAGAGTCAGTAGGGCCGGTGGCCTCTGCGCGCCTGGTCGTCCTCGTTCTTGAGGAAGCGCTGCAGAATGGGGGCCCACTCCTCCAGCTGCGCCTGGAAGGCCCGCAGGAGCACGGCACGGCCCTCCTGCAGGAAATGCGAGCACAAACTGCCCACTGCTCCATACGTGCGGCTGGAGCCATGCGCTGCCATCTGCACAGCATGCAGCCTGACATACCAGCGCGCATGTCGAGCGACAGCGAGCAGCGCGCTTCGGTTTCACCTTGCTGTTTGTGTCTGGCGTCTCGCCGGGAAACAGGTCCCTGTACTCCGGTCGAACCCTGGGCGCTGGCGGCAGGCACAACCCTGCACATGCATCGACATCAGTGATGTTGTTGGGAGGTTGCAATCCACTATGCAGCTGTGAACGGGGGTGCACTTTGACAGTCCCCATAGAGGAGCAGATGTCAGGTGGAGCGAATGTGTCCCTGCGCCGCATGTGAGCCGCACGAGCGGCAGGGGCTTGAATTTTGCTGCGCACCAAGGATTGTAGTGAAGATGTAGCGGGCACAGTCTACGAATGTGCGGTCCTCAGCAATCTTAAGCGCATTGAGCTCAATGATTGCATTGGTCTGGTCGAAGCCATCCCGTTTGCAGCGCAGGAATGTTTCCGCCACCTCCCTCGGGAACCCTGTCTCCACATCTGCCACACTTGCCACCTCCTGCACCGCATGAGCATCAGAATGTCAGCAAGACAGGGCAAGTTGACATTGATTATGAGATACACACCCAAGGGATGGCCTGTACAAGCTAATTCCGCGTTCATCACGTATTCATGTATGGGATGCTCGGAAGCGAACCAGCAACACCTGTGCTATCAGAAAGTCCACAGCGCACCACATCTGCATGGGTGGCGGTGCTGGCGGCGTCGCTGCTGACATCCTCGAGCACTTGCAGCGCGTAGTCCCCAGGCGCGATGGAGAATCTGGCGTCGTCGCCCGGCGGTTCCCACCGCCACCCCGCGCCGCCGTCGCCCACCACGCCGCTGTCGAACCGCGTGCCGTCTGCATGCGAAACACGGGTTTCGGCATTGCATTCCCAGGTGCTGCCTCGGCTGTCTTTATTCCAGCTGTGCTGCAGTACCAGACTCATGCCACATGGTAATGACGCTCAGGCGCGGGAAGACATTTGTCAGCAGTGGGTACAGGAAGGTGGTGGGCGTTCAGTGGGCGGGGGCAGGGACGCACTCTCTATGTGCCGACCGAAGGCCAGTGCACCTGCACTTGCCACATCATGTGACGAGGGCTGCTCTGAGGGGCCTGCGCCATCGCTGCCATCCCTCGGCGAAAAGCCTGCAGAGCAATTTCTGCCAACCTTTTGCATCTGCCCTGGCATCTCCGAGCATCTGCAGCTTCGCTCGGATCACATCCTGCTGCTTTTATTGCTGGTTCGCACCGGGCAGGTACAGGAACTCATGACGCCCTCACCTGTGTTTGAGGGCATCTCCATCTCGTCGTCCGAGAAGCTGGCGATCTGCTCGTGCTGCTGGCACAGCGAGATGCGCTCCCGCTCCAGCACCGTGTGCCCCTTGCCAATCACGCACTGCAGGGACGCAGCGGCACCGCTCGAGCGGCATCACATCAGCTTCATGAGCAAGGCTGGCATGCAAGCACCTGCATGGCATGTCATGGCTACTCCTGTCACACAGACAATGTTGCACATGACCATGTCAGGAGCCACACGACAATCACCAAGCCCGCAGCCGGGTGTGCGCCCGCACCTTGTGGCTGACGATGCAGCCCGGCAGCAGCTTGGCGCCGGCGTGGATGACGGCGCCGGCCAGCAGCAGCGCGCCCACCACCATCGCGCCCTCGTGCAGCGTCACGCCGTCGCCGATGTAGCTGTCCCGCACCACGCAGTGGCGCCCGATCTCGCACTCCCGCCCGATCACGCTCGTCTCGATCTGCAGCGCCGAGGGCAGCGATCAGCAGGCACTGACCTGCCTGCTCGGAGCGTCAAGAGTGTCAGCTTACACTCTCGGGGCAGCAAAGGGTTCCGGCATGTGAAACACGCTGGACGAGCATTTTTCTGGCACCTGTGCATCCTCATCGATGACGGTGTGCGCGCCGATGCAGCTGTCATGCCCTACACTGGCCCCGCGCGCCACGGACACATCATGTTCCCTGCAGCACACGCAGCCAATGAGGACGCAGCTTCGCTGCAGCTCACTCCTCGGAAACTCACACGTCGGCTGTCGTCTCCTGCTGCAGTGGCATATACTTGTCACCTGTACACGTTGCCGCGGGAGTAGCTGTATGTGCTGCCGGTCGCCCACGGCGCGGACGGCTCGGCATGCAGCAGGTTGGTGTCCGGCGTGGAGGGAAACGCCCACCGCCCCAGCACATCACGCGACACCTATGCCAAGAACACTGCACCCTGTTGCAAGGAACATCAGATATATTACCGCAGTCCTGGACCTGCCGGAGGGTTTGCTGCAAGCCTTGTGCCAATAGCGGTGCCTGACGACATAAATGGGCAGACTGCTTCACTTCAAGTGCCGGCTAGCATGGCGCATGAATGGAGGACAGCACTGACAACTTACTGCATCATATGCCCGCAGATTGGCTACACGCTCGGCATACTCGTTGCGCCCGAGCTCATGCACGAAGATCTTGTTGCCCAGTTCCTCTTCTGACAAGACGCCCGTGATGAACTCCCGCCGCACATTCTGCGATTGGGAGGCGTGATGCGGGCTCAGGGTGGGGAGTGGAAGCGACTGTCACCAGCAGGATACGCATGCCGCCTTGCAGACGATCTCTTAGGGCAGTGGGCTGTGCCCCACCTGATAATCGAAGTTGTCGGAGAACAGCATTAGCACCTCCGGCGCCGCAATGTAGATCTGCGCTTGCAGGCAGGACAATCTCATAACATATGATTGCACGCTTTACGATGGATGCCACCATTGTCAATGTCCAGTGACAGCCTGTGTGCGCCATTCAACCTACCTGCACATCTAGCAGGTCAGTGCGGGCGTCCAAGACATCGTGCTCGCCAAATAAGTGTGCATCAATCGCCAGGCGTGACCGCCTGCGCCCGCCAGAAGCCGCCGCCCCCAGGTCCTCATACCTGCAGCAGCACATGTGCAATAGGCGATTTTGGGCAGAGCAAAACCTCGGACAGACGGACATGGGTTGTGAGCACGGAGCTTCAGGCGCCTGCTTGGCATTGCTGGCCGAACAGGGCAGCAGAGGTGCAGCGCCCTTACTTCAGCAGCTGGCCGGTGGCGGGGTCGATGACGACCGCGAGCTCGTCCTTGCCCAGCCGCACCCTGTGCAGCGGGCTCGCCGCCGAGCGCATCACCTGCGTGTCGTGTGACGGCGCAACTCAAATACTGGGATGATATGTCGGCTTCAAAGAAAGCGGGCACACAAGTCAACTGCCCTCCAACAGATATGCACTCTGCCAATGTCCTCTGGTGCTGCTGCTGCTACTGCTGCCTGCAGATCAGCTGCACGTCCGGTGCCACCGTGTGGTCTTGAACGGAGGTACAGTGCGCTGCTCGACGCCGGTGGGCACCATGCAGTTGCGCTGGGGCTGTTCAGCGCTGTGCCGGGGTCGCCGACGGGCCGCACCATGGTCATGATGGCGAGCTTGTCCTTCTCGCGGCGGGCGCGGTGGGCCGCCACCGCCCGCCGTAGGTCCATGTTGGCCGCCGTGTCGCCCGTCACCTGGGGGCCCGGGGGCGCACACGCCTCAGCTACCAGACGTTGTATCAGCGCAGCACCATGCATGCGAAGGTGCCAGCAAATGGGCACAGTGACTGCGGAAGTCGTCAAAGCGCATGGCCTGCCGCCATGAGCTCTGCAAGCAATGTTGATGAGGAAGCAACGTTGATGAGGGTGTCCTCTGCCCGGGATGATAAGCCACTGATGGCCATATTCCATTGCAACATGTCACCGCGTCAGCACACGAGACGCACCAGCACGAAGTCGTTCTTGATGAGGTGCTTCTGATCGATGAGGCGCAGCGCCTCCCCGGCCGAAGCGCAGTTGGTGGACACCAGCACAGTCACCTGCATGTGCAGGAGCAGCTTGCTCAGTGGCCGGCAAGCAGCACAGCATGCCAAAACAACGCTTGCTTTTACAAGCATGCTGCTCACGGACATCACGCATCTGCTTCTGATCAAATCACCATGCTGTGGCCCAGAGCAGTGAGCAACCCCACCTTGCAGTTGCGCAGCCGCAGCCAGGGACCGGCCTCCAGATGCCGCTGCACTTGCGATGCATGTGAGCTGCAGAACACGAGGATCTGCAGTGCACAACGTAGCAGCCATCGAGATATCGCTCAAGTGAAGGGCCTTTCAATGGACATCCATCATTGCATGTTGACTTGCGGGGGGCACTGCCAGTTGCCATTGGAGCAACATTTTGCAGGGCCACTACCAAGCAGGCAGGCCGCATGCGTGATGTGCAGCTGTTGCGCGTCTAGGTACACGTGTAGCTTACATCTCAGCTGCCACCCCACCTCATCGACGCCCGATGCTATCAGCCACTCCAGGGTGTAGTTGATCATTGGGACGTTCACCAGCGGCAGCAGCACCTTGGGCCGCTCCACCGTCATTGGCCGGAACCGCTGCATCACGATGTACAAGCTGCTCATAAACTGCGGTGAAGATGTGCTTCCCAACCGGGCGCATGCACCTGACTGCAACCGTCATGTGCGGCATCCACCTTGATTAGCGACAAGCTTTGCAGGATGTCATGATTCATGTACACTGCACGCTTGGTTCAGCGTCAGTGGAGGGGTTCACAATGCAGCTGGCTTGCGTTGCAGACCTGAGTGAAGGTGTCTGCCAGCAGGATTGCCGACAACACATCCTTCGTGTCTTTCAGATCTGACTCCTTGGCCCGTGGACCCATGTCGCCCTGCTTCCGCTTGCTTTCAGACTTGCATCAATGCATCTGCGTGTGCCTTTGCCGATCTGCAGCATCCAGGCTGCCCCCGAGGATGTTGCTGCATGCTTGCGGCATCCTGCTTCCTGAGTGAAGCCTTCCCTGGTGTGAAAGTATGGAGACTGGATGCCACGGTGCTTGTCAATGGGTTGAGTTACAGGCTTACAGCATAGATTGCAATTTCTGTATAGTGAAATGCTTGCTCAAGATGAGCTACAAACTCAAAGGGCCCCTGGTCAGATGGTACAAAGGTGCAAGGGAAAGCAAGAGGGCTGGCTCTGCATGAGCGGCAGCCGGCTGTCCGCAAATGGCGCACTGCAGCAGGACGGCAGCATGAGGAACTTTTCTGCCTTAGGGGTCAATTGCCAACCTGCCACCAGGCGCGGGGTGTCATTCTTGGCAGCGAGCTGCATAGCACACGGATGTGTGCAGTAAGAATAATGGAAATACATTGGACCGCTCTGGAGGCCTCCATTCTGGGGTGCTTGCCTCAGCTACCGGGCTGAGCAACCCGGCTGCTGATGAAGCTACGGCGGGCGGCTGCCTCGATGAGGTATAGCCCCGCAGTGGGGAGCAGTGCCGTGCCTACGGCCTGGCTCAGCTGATGTGGGAACCCGCCCCGCTGTGTGACACCGCCTGCCATGGCGGAGGCGACCAGGGCCACCACCATCTGCAGGATGGACAGCAGCAGGTGCCGCGAGAAGCGGACCTGCATAGTCAGTGACATCATGCGTGATCGACCACCACATGGCTAGCAGGCCCTTCGTATTGCAATCTGTGGCTATACGCTCGAGTGAAGGGCCGGTGCAATGCCAGACACAGCACAGCGCAGCAGCACATAGCCCACCTGGGCAGCGAATGGCAGCACAGCCACTGCGGGGGTGGCCAGTAGCCGCAGCTTGGAGGCAAAACCGTGTCCCAGGGGTGTCTGGGGCGCCAAGGTGATGGCCGCGATCAGAGCGCACAGCAGCCTGGCACCTGCGCATGGGCCACCAGACCGACTGTAACAATGTGCCAAGAGTCATCTGCGTATCCATGCTGTGGCAGTGGGGCGTCCGCCTCCGGCACAGACGTCAGGTCACCTGACACCAGCCACTCGCGGTGGCGGACGTAGCGCGAGCGGCGCAGCAGCATGAGGTGCACTCCCACCAGCAACAGCCCCGCCAACAGGAGCCGGCACACCCCCAGCAGCCGGCCGCCGTCAAACAGACCACACCTGTTTCAACAGACCGGGACCCAGCTTGGTGGCATGACACATTCTGCATGCAGCTGCATGTGCCAGGAGCGGTGCGCTGTCAACATGCGCCACCAGGCAGACAAGGCACACCCGATGCAGTCGGTGTTGGGGGACGCCATCAGCATCATGGTGTGACCCAGCGCTGCGCTGCCGGCAGCAATGTCCACCGGAGCCTGCAGAGCAACAGGATGGGTACCAGCACATCAGACCAGCAGTCTACAATGGTCTGTGGGTGCTGTGAGCAGCGCATCAGCTGAGCGGCCTCTCTGCTGATCGTTGTAAGGCAGGGGGCACTCTGCAACCATGTCAGCAGGTGGCAGAACCAACCTGCCAGGCACCGCAGGCCCAGTCGATGTATGCCCCCTCGTCTGCCGCGTCCCCAAACTCGAGCGGCCCTCGCCAGCGGTGCAGCGGCGCGGCCGAGGTCAGCGCAGCGGCTGCCGCCGCGGGATCTGCTGACTCGTCGTCGGACGAGAACTCGTAGTCGTCAAAGGCGTAGCCTTGGCCCAGCTGCCGCTGGGTCGCAGGGTAACCTGCACAGGGTGTCATGGCAAGCGCTCAGCAGTTCGTTCGTGCATACCGCACAGACAAGATAACCCTTGCCGCGCACTCCGGCTCAGCAGCTAGTGATGCTCTAACAGCCGACTTCCTCACCCTTTTCGTTGCCCGTCTTCTTGACGCTGAACTCCTGCTGCAGCGGCGCCCTCGCCTGCTCACGGGCCGGACGGACACTGGCGCCCACGGCCGACTGCAGCAACCGCGCAGCGCGGTGTGCAGCGCTCCATGGCACTGTCAGCAGCCGCTGTGCCAGCGGCTGCGCTGGCGCTGGGGCTGGCGCGGCGGCGGCGGCGATGGCCGCCGCCGCCGCTGCGAGGTGCGGCTGGTCGATGGAGTCCATGGTGGTGGACGACGTGGACTGCTTCCGCAGCGCTGAGGGCCCCTTCGGGGTGGCCGGCGCGGCGGGCTGCTGGGGAACTGCCGGGGCCGGGGCCTGCTGCTGCTGCCGGCGCTGCTGGCCCAGCTGCCACGCCGTGGCCTGGGCCCGCTCCAGCGCCACGGCATCGCGCAGCAGCTGCTGCGTCGCCTGCAGCGCCTTCTCGGACTGCGCGAGGCGCAGGTGCGGCGCCAGGGCTGCCGCCACCGCGCCAAATGCCTGCTTCAGCCTGCAGTTGGTCGCCGAGTCAGGTGGTCAACAGGCGCAAGGGTGGCGGCACCAGTGCAGCACCACGAACTGCAACCAGGTCGACGTAATGGCCAAAGCCATGCCTGCCACTCACCCGCTGAAGGCGTATGGCACGCTCGAGGTGACGTTCAACGAGCCGAGCGAGCGGCCGTCTGTGAGCAGCGGCGCACAGAGAGCCGATTGACACGCCTCTTGCAGACCGCGCCAGTCCTCCAACTTCGAGTCACTGCATTTCAACACATGCAAGTGCGTTAATGACCTGCCTTCAGGTCACCAGATAGTGTGAATAGCGCACTGAACAGCGGTGCAAAGCCGCACTTGGGCGGCACTGAGCCACCATGTAAGGGGACAACCTCTGCTGCCCGAGCCCAAGCACGCAGTGTTGCTGACCTGGTTGCTGGGTCGTCGCTGCAGATCACACGCCTTGCAGCCATGGCAGCGCCCGCGGCTGTTTGCTGCGCCACCAGGGTGCCAACCAAGCGGGTGGGCTCGCTGGCGGCGCCGTTCAAAAGGAACCAGTGCAGGTTGTCCGCACCATCTGGCAGCGCCAAACTGCGGTGCAACCCCGTGGTTTCAGTCGAGTGTACCGTGCAGCCTGTCAGCACTGACAGCCTCAACCATACTATGCCACCCCACGATGGCGGAAGGAAACCATCATGGCGCGCGATAGGCGCTGATCTCTCTGCTGCACCTGACGCTCGTGACGGCAGGCGCCAGGCTGCGACATGTCCGTTCCACAAGCGAGTGGGCGTCCGCAATGCTGGACCGCCCCAGCTGGCTGACCAGCGCCACGACTTCAGCCATTGAGGCGCAATGTGGGTCGTGAAGCAGCCTGCATGTACCAGGACTTGGTCAGCTGCGCTTCCAGCGGCTAGCCGATTGCATGCGGGTGACACATCCCAGCGCGTGCCTGCCACGCCGGCGCCTCCTGGGCACCGCCATCGTGCCCGGGTGGGAATGCGGAGCCTCGATCAACGGACGTCTTCAGCGGTCCGGCCGTGTGGCGCTCGCTCCTGCCCTGGAAGGCCGAGGCACAGCCTGTCCGTCCCTGACTAACTGAGTAGTCAGGACTTCATCACGGCTGTAAGACAGCGCACGTGGCCAAGGACAGTGCCCGCGGGCTGGCTTCCAACATACGGGGCGATCCGCCCGATATCGACGGGATGTGTGTGGTCAGACTACGCGACCAGGGTGTTGGGTGTACCTGCCAGCCTGCACCAGGTTTTGTGTGTTGCCAGGTGGCCCTCGCACCCGCGTGACGTTGCGTCCGTTGCTCCGCGTTGCTGGTACGGCAATTTGGCATAAAGGGGTGGCCCCTGTCGGCCGAAAGGGATCATACATACCGTACTCACGACTCATTGCAATTCGATTTTAGAGCTTGTCAAACCTCCCCACTGCCCTTCGTAGTTGTGCGAGGCCCGTCTGGGCTCAAAGGCCAAGAATATCGACGTGTGCACTTGTGCGCTTGGGGGCGCAATGCCAAATGGCGCCTGGTACTGCAAGGCGCAGCACTGTGCGCATGCTAGTCGTAGGCGACAGCAGCCTACGGCTGCGCACGTGTGTGGCCCGATGCCGAGAGTCTAGTGCCCTGGGGTAACATCCGCTGCCGATGCGGGGCCCCCGAGGACCATCACTCCATGTGCCGCTGCCGCTCCCGCTTGAGGCGCTGCGTGTCGCCCTCCAACGCATGCGACTGCGCAAACTGCTCTATGCAGCTGACCACGAAGCTGCCCATGAGCAGCAGGATGACGGCTGACCAGGGCGTCGGCAGGAGCGACCTGAAGTATGCTGTGGCTGCGGGCCAGCTGGACAGGTGCCCCGCCAGTCGCTGGTGCCACCACCTGCCAGGACACAACAAGCACAGCAGTCGAATCATGGTGGCCAGAAAGGCACAACTGGATTGCTATCTGTACAGCGTGGGAATGTTGGAATGCACAGCGGGACGGCCACACCACAACTGCTGTGCGTCTATTAGTCATAGGATGGGTCGCCTGTTAGTCATAGGGAATTGGGATCAGCATCGAGTCGTGGCAGGGGGTACCGCCGCGGGGCCGCACCTGCTGTCTGCGGCGTGTGCAGCTGCTCGGCGCGCCACGCCAGTCTGAAATGCACTGATGCGGGCGTTGATGAAGTGATGCAGCGCCGCAGCCGGCGCCATCCTGCAGAACGCAAGAGTTTGCGTGCAGTTGCACCCTTGCTCTTCTCACATTCGAACAGCCCTGAAGTTCGGCGCTGCCTGTCAAACAAACAGAAAGCCGGGACAACAGTGCCACGTACACTCCTGCAGCTGTAAAACTGGTGGGCCAGGGGACACACAAGTCGCAGACCCTGGTCTGATGGCAGCCCACCTGCCGGGCAGGAGCGGCAGTCGCCTTGGCAGCACACGCTGCAGCCATGCCAGCACCGCGTCCCGAGACTCGCGTCTGAAGATTGCTACCAACGCCGCTGCCTGCAGGTTCACCTGCAGTCACGGCACACGCAAATGGGCAAGGACCGTGTAGTCGGCAGTGGCCTGTGGCACCACTGAACCATAGGAAGCATGGTTTTCTGTGAATGTGCTGTCACACTGGCATGAATGCTCACCTTGATGAGCGCCTTGCCAATGAAGGTCGCCCCGAAGAACTGCCAGAAGGGCATCTGGAAGTGCCCACAGCATATACCGCACAGGTCGAACGCTGCGTTTGGCCATGCCGCCTGCAGCAGTAGCAGTGGTATTGCCGATGAGACCCTGGACCCCACATTCGCATCCTCGCACCATGGTGACTGCTGCAGACACCAGCAACATGCTGAGCGCTGCACATGCTGGAGTTGTTGCCGCACGCGCACCAGCAGCAGGATGCCGCCAAAGCCGTGCGCCTCGATGAAGCTCATCATCCAGGACTGCACGCTGCCTGTGAAGCGGGAGATCAGGCCGCCCCCCGTGTGCTGCTCCTTGTCCAGCTGCAGGCATGCGATTACAGATTCCAACGAAATTCGAGTCCTCCCTGGCTCCCAAGCCATTTGGCCCCGTTATGGAGGTACTGCTCTCTTGACATGCATAGGTCAGACGCACTTGCATCCCAAGATGCTGCGGTTGTGGACTAGACCCCACATCAGCAGGCCGGCCGGCACATGCGGAAACCTACGCCAGAGCTAGCAGTAGCCTCACCGCGAGGGCCTCCTCCATGCCCGACACCTTGCCGCTGGCCACTGACGCGTGATACGCCACGGCATAGGGCGGGATCTCACCCAACGCCGTGCCAGCGCCCCAGAGCATTGCAGCTGGCATCACCTGGACGCCAGGACTGAAAAGTCTCACATACAATGGCATTCTTGATGCTGACTGCTTGGATAGCGATCACCACGACACACAGCCACAGAGCCTCGGGCGAGCTACCAGACAGTTGGACACTGTGCTTTGCTGTGGTCCGCCTCGTGCAATGTCTGCCGCGACGCATGACGCGCACCTTCAGCAGGATGTCCACAAAGGTGACACGCGATGCGGGCGCCTCATCACAGTGGAAGCCAGCGTGGCTCCACCACATGTCTGGCTTCGCATCGAAGGCCACATGCTTGCACTTCTCAGCCGCCAGGCATACCTGCACATGTGTTCTGAAATGAAAAACATACCATTCTACATCGTAAATGTAAATACCTAGGCATGGCAGCTTGAAACCGTCACAGCCACTCGGGTCAACCCCAAAAGCTGCCATGATCCTCAGTGGGGCGAGTGTGACGTGCCTGCATCTCATCTGAGCAGCGAGGAGCATCACGTCACCTTCAGCATGTGCGGGAACAGGAACAGCAGGCCGGAGTGCATGCCGGTGCCCAGGCCGATGGATGACAGCACGCCCAGGCCCACCCACCACACCACGAACTGCACACCCTCCTCCAGCTCTGCCAACTGGTCTGCCGCCTCGCCTGCTCAGCAAAAGTGGCCATAGTGAATATTTACCTGACCACTGGTCTCAGTCTGGCAACATGGTGATCATCGGCTGCAGAACGTCGCAGGTTCATGCGCAACACTGCGATGGTCAAGCGCCCTGCTTGTAGTGCCGAACGCAGGTGCCATCTGCCCCTGTGCACCTGAGAACTTCCAGCCGATGTACAGCAGGAGGATGGGCAGCGCAATGAACAGCGTCAGCGGGTGCTGCGCCATCCACTTGGCGCCGCGCACGCCGGCTGCCGTGGTGTTCTGCCGGAAGTGGCGCAGCGTGGCACGGGGCGCCCGCCACAGCGTGAGGTTGCGCCGCTTGAGCGCAAGCTCCGCTTGCAGCTGCACAGTGTGGTGCAATCCATCGGCATTTGCAAGGCGTGCGAAAGGTGTCAGCTGCAGCTCAGCGCATCGTCTGACTGCTGATGAGCGGAGCACCTTTTCGATCCGCTGCCTGTCAGCAGGCCGCAACCCAGCTGTGATGTCTTCGGCGGTGACGGCCGCATCATCGGCGGGGCTGCTGCCCTCGTCGCCATTGCTGGTCATGCTCCCTGTTGCAGGCTGCACGCGACTTGAGCGAACCCTGGTGATACCAGTCGCTGTTGTGTAGGAGCAGCTTGTCAAGCCTGAATGCGATATTTGCAGGACAGGCGCAGAGGTGTGGGCGTGCTGAGATGCCGTGGCTGCAAGGCGCAAGCGAACCTTGAGCGCGTGCCCTTATCTTATCGGACTGAAGCCCTTCGTTCGAACAGATTTAGATGCTTGCTGCTGTATCCAGGCAGCTGGCTGCTGGGGGAGATGCACCTAGTGCTGCAATAGAATATGCCTGAGAAGTGCTGCGTGTTCACGGCTGGGCACAAGGTCGTAATGCCAGCGATCTACTTTACATGTGTTTTTAGTCAAATCTGATGCTGTGCGATGCTGTCGCTGGCTGCACTGCCGGTCGACACTTCCAGACTTAAATTCGAAACGGCTTGCTGTTGAAGACGGGGTTGTACAACTAGCTAGCGGTGCATCCTCATCATGCTCAATGCTTTCGATGATGCGCGATTGCACTTGCGCGACAGAGCTCAAGCGCTAAGCTGTGAGCAGAACCCTACGTCAGTGGACGGCTGATGGCACATGGTCAGCACCCTTGCTTGCTCAGCATGTCGCTCCTCCAACATAGCGTGCATTGCGGCATTCCCACTCCCCTTGCGTGCAAGCGCCTATCGCAGGCGGTAAACAGTCACCAAAGGTTGTGCGGCGTCTGCAATTTGCATAGCAGTGGTGCATTTTGGCAGCACTCAAGTGAGTGCCACATCTGCCGCAGCTGCTGGACAGGATACCGAGTGGAATTCCATTGCTTGATGTCGTTTAGCACCACCGTCTGCTAGGGGACAGCCTACAGCAGTGCAAGATGCCGTCAGAAATCTCCTATGCACTGGTTGCACGCGGCAACACTGTCCTAGTAGAGGAGAGGTGAGTGGCATGTGCAGCACACGATTCGCACCTCTGCTAGCTCGTCCCTGCAGGTCTCATGTAACGCGGTGGAGCCGGTTACCGACTCAGTGACTGTGAGTGCAGTGCGGTATCTGGCAATGCCAACCTGGTCGCACGCAAGATCGCCGAGAAGGTCCCGCCCGGCAACACGTGAGACAGGCTTCCTCTCGCTAAGTTTGGTGACTCGCATGTCAGTATGCACTCACGCTGATCCGAGAATATTGCAGCGAGGATGTGACGGCTGACGTGCGCAATGCGCTGGGCATGCGCAGGCGGGTGTCGTATGCGCAGGAGGGGCAGCTGTTTCACGTGCTGGTCTCGGACGGCATCGCATTCCTATGCATGGCAGACGAGGTGTGCACGCAGCGCTGACACTCTTGCTCCTGCACGCACACCCACATTCGTTGCAGCCGTCTTTGGTCAGCTGGGATGCTCGGCTTGAAGCACAGTGTGCCTTTTGACACCATAGTAGTGGGGTAGAGCTCAACCAGCATCTCGTACTGGCCACAGCCACTGGGGCGGCGCATCCCCTACGCCTTCCTGGAGGACGTCCGGCAGCGATTCACAGACGAGCACGGCAGCGAGGCGCACTCAGCAGAGGCGTTCAGCCTGAATGACGCCTTTGCGCCCGTGCTGGCGCAGCGCATGGTCAGTGCCGACCCCACATGCCGTCTTTGCATCCCATCTTGGACTGGCAGCGGCAAGAGCACCAGCACGCCAGTGCACATGCAGGCTCCACTGAGCAGGTGTGCATGCCGCACCGCAGGACTTCTTCTCGCACGACCCCAGCGCGGATGCCATCAACCGCACGCGGAACGCGGTCGCCGATGTGAAGAACATCATGGTGGAAAACATTGAGAAGGTGCTCCACATGTCATGCGCATCTGCGCGCAGCTGCACACACCGGGTCATGTAGTGTGTCACCCATTGGAGCAGTGCAGCGGGTTGCACCACGCAGTGCGTACAGGTACCGCATGCTGTGCGCAGGTGCTGGAGCGGGGCGAGCGCATAGAGTTGCTGGTGCACAAGACGGATGCGCTGCAGGGGCAGGCCTTCAGCTTCCGGCGGGAGACGCGGCGCCTCAAGAACCAGATGTGGTGCGCGACAACCGCCACGGCGCTGGCCAGCTTGCCATGTGCTCTGATGTTGGACAACTTTTTGCACCCGCACATAGCAGTGGCACGCCGCACGACTGTTGGCATCGCCCACGTCTTGCAGAGGCACGCTTTTGCTGTGCGTGTCCAGCTCTGATGACAGCTACCACATGATGCAGGTGGCAGAAGGTCAAGCTCACGGTGACGATCGTGGCGGTCCTCCTCATCATTGTGTACGCTATCATCGCCTTCACATGCTCGCCGACGTTCCACTGCTGAACCACCGCAGTGCACAGGTTGCACCACTGGCTGTCGTCCTGGAAACATGCCAAGTGCTCACCAGGCTGGTGGTGGAATGTAGTTGGGCAACACGATAACGGGCTCCAACGTGCTAGCTTCCGGCTGCGGGCTTGTTGAGGCACGAACTTCTTTGTGCATTCAATAGAATAATTGTGCGACGTGTAGACGTGTTCTGGTTTGTACTCTAGATTGGTTGCATGTTACAATGGAGGGCGTCAGCGAGCCAACTGTGAGGCGCTAGGACGCTGAATGTTGTGAGGCTGGCTTGAACGCAAGCTTGCTTCGCAGGCTATCAAATGCCATGCAATAGCAACGTGCCATACATTGGCATTTGACTGATTGTTCACCAGCAAGCAGTGGCTGTGACCTCAAGTGGCAGCTGCCTCTAGCCACCACTGACTTACCGTATGCCGCTCCTTGCTGACATGCTGCACGGGGCAGCACCGCAGCAACACACTTGCTGGTTTCATGTACTGATGTCAACGCAGAGTCGTGCTTTGACGCCGCTATGCGCCCTGCCCGGGTGTCTCGATCTCCCATGCGGCAGCTGCAGCAGCGGTCTGGTGTGACTGGCTGCAGGACTTATGGCCCATCGTGCATATACATGCTCATGCTGACACAGCCACGCTGCTGCGCCCGCCGCCGCCGCCGCGCCCCTGCATCTGCAGAACACCATACAGGCTTGGCCAGCGGCTCAAAGAAGGACGCACATATAAGAGGACGCATTGCAGGGCTGTGACCCGAGCACCGAAGGGTGGATGCAGACGCTGCGCAGCTCTGCTGTGTCCAACAGGACGTCCATCTGGAGTACAGTGCACCTCGCCGCGGCCCGCCATGGGCATGGGCCCGCTGTCGCCGCGGCCGCCGCCGCCACGGCCCCCGCGGCCGCCGCCCCGCCCGCGGCCGTAGCCCCGACGACGGCCGCCGAACCTGCCGGCGCTGGTGGCGCCAAAGGTCTCCATGTCCACCTGCACGTGAGCGCAACCGTCAGCTGGCGGTCCAGCCATTCTTCCACAGGAACGTATCCACCACTCCATCAGAACTGCCTCCACATGCTCAGCACTGTGCTGAAAGGCTTTGTTGAGAGCCTGCCGCACCGGCACGTGCACACGCTCGTCCAAGTGGCAACCGTCCGAGTGACAAGTGCCCGGCCTGAGTGGCAAGTGCACGGCATGAGGGGGTTCATGGCGCACAGGCACAGGGGCGGCACCTTGCGCATGGCGGCGTTGCGGGCGCGGCCGTCCACGCGCGCATCCTCCCCGGCCTCCCGGATCGCCAGGCGCTCCAGGGCCTCGCACGACAGCGAGTCGAAGAAGTCGTCCTTCTCGTACACCTTGGCACCCTGCTCCTTCTCCGCCTCCTGCTCCCCGTCCTGCAGGGGGGGTCACAGCATCTGATTGGTTACCTGGGCTGCTGACCCCGTATCTGCAAATCGTATGAGCACCTTGGTTTGCACCACCTGGGTCGACTTGTGGACCCTGGCTGGTCACCTGCTCCTGCTGCAGGTCGGCCTTGTTGAACTTTGCGAGCGCCTCCTCGAAGTTGAAGTCCGCCTTCGGCATGTCCGCCGGCCGCACCGCCGCCTGCCAGCATACACACCCAATGAGGGATGCGCTCTTCTCCGGCGATAGTGTCACACGGCAGCAGAAGGGGAGCAGGACTAAGCGAGTGTGTCACTCACTGAGTTCTGTGAGCCAGCCCATAACACAGCTGCTATGGGATTGCTGCTCACCGGCGCAAGCTCGCCAACAGGGCCCCTGTTCTGGGGGCCGCGCCCGCCGCCACGCCCCCCGCCGCCAGCCCCGCGGCCGCCGGCATGGGGCCCGCCACGGCCGGCCTCACCCTCCGGGCCGCGGCCTCTGCCACGGCCGCCCCTGCCGCCACGCCCGCCTGGCCATGCAGGGGCCCTCTACTCAGTACCTAGCATGAGGGACGGCTGTCCATGCATGGCCCTGCCTGTGCGTGCTTAGGATCAAACTCGAGCATGTGCTACTTCTGGCAACAAGCACAGCATCCACATGCAGTCATGACCATGTTGGGTACTTGGCCTGCGCAAATGACTGAGCTGCTAAGACTCTAGAAGGCCGAGCATAGGCAGCACCTCGGGCGCCGCGGCCGGGGGGCGGCGCGCCGCCGTGCCCGTTGGCCTGCTGCTGGTGGTGGGGCGGCGGCGGGCCGCGGTGCTGCTGGTGCTGGGGCGGCGGCGGGTGCTGCCCCGGGGGCGCCGGCGGCCGTGGCTGCCCGGTCCCCTGCTGCCGCGCCTGCTGCGGCTGCCGCGGCGGCGCCGCCGGCGTCAGCAGCACGGTGGGCGCCGGGGCGCGCGGCGGCTGCGGGGCCCCCGGGGCGGCTGGCTGCGGCGCGGGCGGGGGCACAGGCGCGCCGGGAGCTGCTGCACAATTGGATCAGAACCTTCATCAGGTGACGACCTGGACCCTGCCACTCTACCACTCTTCCTCTCAGTGTGAGCTCATGAGCGTCTGACATGCTTGGTTGTCAGGCCATCACGCATTGGCATCTAACTGAGCAATATCATGCAGGGGCAATCAACTCAAGGCGCCATACAGGAAGTGTGAATCCGCACCTGCGCCTGCAGCCTGCGGCTGCGACCAGCCTGTGACCTGCGGTGCCGCGGGCGCGATCGGGGCGCCCCCTGCCGTGGGCTGCTCCGCTGGCGGCGGCGCGGCAGGCGCCTGAGGTGCCTACAACAACCGATAGGTGGATGACCCAGGAACCAATGAGCACCAAAGCATGCCCGCCGCCGATGCTTGCGAGGTCGTGACGGTGACCAAGGACAGCATCACGCACGTACCGGCGCAGGCTGGCCGGGTGCTGCGTCAGGCGCGGGTCCATTGGCCAGCACCGTGAGCTCGGCGATGTCTGAGCCTGCGCAACAAGCGCGAGCTGCATCTGCCACTGTTGGATGACCATGCAGGACACTGTATCCGCTACATACAGTTGGGCATGCTACACCAAGGATGGGACGCAACTGTGAGATGCACGCTGTCGACCAGACAAGCATGCCAGAGGGAATGATCCCAAACTTGCCTCGGAACTTGATGAACTCGTACACAGGCCCTGCCGGTGCATCATCCGCCCCGAGCGTCACTGCAAACCCACATGGCACGTTGTTACTTTGCGGTGCACAGGATGCAGCAGGCTGTGAGTTGGCGACACAGGTGTAGGGTGTGACAAGTGTCGGATGGGGTGCGATCCTGCTGCAGCTGCGCACCGTTCTGCAGCGCGATTGTGCTCTCATTCAGGTCCACTGTGTACAGCGTGCCCCGGTAGCGCTGCCCGCTGGCCGATACCAGAGAGATAAGCGAACCAATGTACGGAATCTGCCCGCCACCGGCTGCCTCCTGCTCCGCCATACTGCCTCCACAGCCAGGAGGTCGATCGACGACTACCTCATCTATAGCATCACCTTCGAGTGTCACACGTTCAGCCCTTGAAAGCTCAGCCAGCGCTAAACCCTTGTTGGGCTGCTGGACTGCCAAGTGCCACCCTGTACTCCAACTCATGAGTGTTTGGTTCCTGGTGTCCTGAACTGCAGGCGTGGCACCAACAGCTATGTGCCTGGTTACTTGTTGTCAGCTGTGAGATAGCATTCTTACACAAGCCCGCCCAATGCAATTAATGGTGGTGAAGCAAACAACAACAGGCATGATCAACGCTTGAAACCAGCGTGAAGGCGCCGCTGCAGTGCGTCGCCACATCCAGACAAGGGATAGTCATCACCACTGCGGTCGAATTGGCTGCATAAAGAAGTCCCAATCAAAGGAATGCTGCCCGGCCGCCGGGCTCTGACACCGACTGCGGGCGGCAGGTATGTCAAATCGCAGCGAATGATACATCAAGCCCATGTGGATGATCAGGCACGCGCAGTTCAGCGGCGGCGCCAACTTGCCCGGCCACCAGTGGCAGTTGCCTATTGCGCAACGCGCATGTCATCTGTGCTGAGATATTATCAGTTGTTGATCGCAGCCATCAGTCCTGCTGCAGAGTTGCTCTGTCAGAAGAGGAGCTTCTGCCAGGCTGCGCAGCATTTGCTGCTGCCCAAGCCCCAATGTCAGGGGCAACGCAGGGAGTTAGGCTGTTGCAGCTGGCGGTGTGGAGGAGCAAATGACGTTGCTGACGTTGCTGACGGTCGGCACGACGTGCGCCTGCTGCGCGGGCGCTGACAGTGCGACGGCGGTGGAGTCGTCGCCCACATCTGTCTGCGAGGTGTATGTGTCGCCATCCTCAGGCAGCCCCAGCAGCTTGTTGGCACCCGTGACGGTGACCTGCACGACGAGCACAGAGCTGAGGTCCGGCACAGGGACACGCTCTGAAAGACATCAGGTTCTGAGACTGGGGTAGTAAGAGGTGGTAACATCAGCAAGCAGCAGGGTCGCTGGTGGGCTGCGCACCCCGGGGTTGGAGGCCAGGTACTCGGCCAGCTCCCCGGCCTTCACGAAGCGCCCCTTGATGCGGGGCCGCCTGCGACGGCGCGTCAAAGATGCTTGACAAGTTGAGCAGTCGGGCGCAACCACCGCGCCAATGCTGCCAGTCATGCGCACATAGCACTTCTGTGGGCAGAGCCATGCTGGCACTTTGCTTGTGCCACACCTGTGGGCGTTCTGCTGGCGGGCGATGTAGCGCACCGCGCCGCCGTCCGTGCGGCGGGCCTTCTTCTCCCGGTACCGGTCCACGCGCTCCGCCCGCGTCATGGGCGCGCCGCCTGGCAGCGCGCACGACACACCCGCATGAAAGGCACCCGACACGCCGGGACGCGGTGCTGCTGTGGTCCCAGCATCGCGCAGGTCTGCACACCACCTTCTCACTCGCACCACACACGAGCACCAGCGGCCCGTGGCCGCGAGGTTCCCTGCCGAGCACAGCAGCGGCCTCTTTTCTGGACGCACCGGATGGGTAGGGCGGCGGCATGAGGGCGCCGGCCAGCAGCGCGGAGGCGGGCACCTGCGGCACGCCCAGCCCCCCGCTGCCGGCCGACCCCGAGCGCATGCCGCCGGCGGCCATCTCCGGGACCACCGCGGCGCCGCCCGACGACCGCCCCGCGCTACCCGGGTCCGAGCCGTTGCCTGCGTCAAGGCAGAAGTCGGTGAGCTCAAGACGTGTGTCAGGCGCAGATCGTGTGCCGGGCTCACTTGATGTGCGCCACATTGGCAGGCGGCACCACTTCACGAAGCGGCGGACGCTCTTTGGACTGCAACAGGTTGACCGCCACGCTCGACAGCACATCACACGAGGCTCCACAGTGTGCAGACAAAGGGTGCAGCCTGCAAAAGGCAGGCACCTTGCAGGGCCGCAGAGCTGCCGCCGTACTCCCACTTGATGTGCGCCACGCCAGCGTCTGACAGCGTGAGGTTGGTAGCATTGGACACTGTGCGCACTGCGCCTGGCATCACGCCGCTCATGGGGGCAACGCTGTTCTGCAGGCAGCTGCTGGGTGCGTGTTGCAGCGACGGCGGCGCCTGCTGGTGCTGCTGCTGCGACTGCTGTTGTTGCGACTGCTGCTGCAGAGCTGCATTTGTGCCGGAGCTGTGCGCGCTTGCGATCCCCGGCTGCAGCAGCGCCTGCACGGCTGCGGGGCCGCAGCATGCTGGCGGCTGCTGCTGCTGCTGCTGCGGCTGCTGTGGCACGCCCTGGCTGACCGGCTGGGAGGCGCGCTGTTGCTGCTGCTGCTGCTGCGCCGGCGGCTGCTGCTGGGACTGCTGCTGCGCCGCCTGAGCCTGCTGCATCGCCTGCTGCTGCATCGAGGCGTGCTGCGCCTGCTGCTGCATCATCATCAGCTGCGCGCCGCTCAGCTGCGGCGGCCACATGCCGCCCGACATGGGGAACTGCGCCATGTACGGGTTGCCGAAGGGGCCCATCCCCGGTGCCGGGAACGGCACCTGCTGCCCGCTCGCCATGGCCTGCTGCTGCATCGCAAATGCGGCCTGCATCTGCTGCAGCTGCATCTGCTGCCACTGCAGCATCGCCATCTGCTGCTGCTGCGACAGGCCCGGCGGCAGCGCCTGCTGCCCGGGGTTGGCCCCAGGCTGCTGCTGCTCCGGCTGCGACTGCGGCTGGCCCGAGGTCTGCTGGCCGGAGGCTGGCGGAGGAGCGGGCGCCTGCTGTGGCGGTGCCCCAGCAAAGTGCCCGCCCGGCATGGCCGAGCCCTGCGGCTGCTGGCCAGGGGGCTGCTGCGCCACGGGCCGCTGCTGGGCGAAGGCGACCCCCATCGCCTGCTGCTGCTGCATCGCCATCGCCTGCTGCTGCGGGCTCGCGCCCCACTGCATGGCGGCCCACTGCTGCTGCGGCGTCATCGGCCAGGCCTGCTGCATGCTGGCCTGCGACTGCATGCTGGCCTGGGCCGCCAGCACCGGCTGCTGCTGCGGCTGGCCGCTGGCCTGCGGCTTGGCCGCGGGCGCGTTGTAGCCCGTGAAGGCGGACTGCGGCTGTGGCTTCTGCTGCGGCTGCACGGCGGCTGCGTGGTCGCTCGCGGCGGCGCCGGTGCCGGTGCCGCTGCCGACCTGCTGCGCGGGCTCCGCGTTCAGGAAGCGCTGCATGTCCTGCTGCGCCTGCTGCACAGTCAGCAGCGGCCCGCCGGCCTCGTGGGGGCGCCGCTGGCTGGTCTGCTCCTGCTGCGGCGGCTGGCCGGGAGCAGCGGGCGCCATCGCTGGGGCGCGCAGCATCGACCCCAGCGGCATGCTGCCGTCAGAGTGCATGCTGCCGGCAGGGAACATCAGCGCCGAGATCGGCAGCGCGGAGGACACCGAGTTGGAGGGCGGCAGCGGGTGGGCACGGGGCAGCGGCTGCGTGGCGCCGTTGCTGCCCGACCCGCCGTTGCCGGAGCCGCCGTGGCTGCCGGGCGCCCGCCCGCCGCTGCCGCCGCTGCTGCTCTTGGACAGCGGCGACGGCCGCAGCGTCATGGTCCCCGCCCGCTGGCTGCTGCTGCCGCCGGTGCTGGGGCCGCCCCCCAGGCTGGACAGCCCGGCGAAGATGCCGGCGCTGCCGAACAGCCCCGCGCTGCCGCTGCTGCCGCCGCCGCCCATGTCGTCGCACCCCGGCATAAAGGCCGTCAGCAGGTCGTCGTTGGTGGGCGCGCCGTTGCCGTGCAGGGCGGCCTCCGAGAAGTGGAAGCGCGCGTCCTGCATACGGACCATCCAAAAAGTTTACCCTGCAGACCTACCTGTAAACTTTGCAGGGGCCATGAACGCTGGCAGCGTACCGAGCGGTCATGGACGCAGCAGGACAACACCTGAAGGGGTAGCGAGTACACCAGGCCGTCGGCGGGGGAGCCGACCCGCCCGCCGGCAATGCCCGGCGCCATCCTCATGGCCAGCATGCCGTTCATTGGGCCGCCACCCAACATTGCGGCGGGCATTGATCTGCACAGGAGGGCCGCCACAGATCAAACGCACGTCCATGAGCAGGGCGGACGCAACATCGTCATGGTGGGAGGGTGCTGGCCTGTGGTAAAGGTGGACCAAGTGAGCAACCCTTGCGAGCATGTGCGCTCACCCAAAGCCCATCGCCCCGGGCGCGGAGGCTGTCGGCATGCCCGCCTGCTGGTACATTGCGGCCGCCATGCCCGGCCACCCGGGCTGCTGCATCCCCTGCGCAGGCGCTGCCTGGGGCTGCTGCTGCGCAGCCTGCATCGCAGCTGGAGGCTGCGCGCCAGGAGCGGTCCCCAGTGTGCTGCTGATGTGGCACCGCAGCGCCTCGTCTTCTCACATCATGCGCGAGCCATGCGCTGTGCCGCCTGCACAGCAACATGAGCAGGTTGGTGCAGGTGTCGGAACCATGACAATGACGCTGACAAGCGCTACGTTCCAACTCTCAGAACATGGAGTGGGTGCAAGTGCTCCCCCTTCAGGACGCCAGCAACGACAGCACGTCGCCTGCACCGAGACCGGGGTCGCGTCCGGGCTGCTGCAGGTGTGCAGTGCGTCCACCCGGCACTGCACATCCACAGGTACTACAGCCCTGTCCAACAGCGGCCATCAGACCCCGGAAGCCCCAAGCTGCGCCGGCAAGTGTGCAAGCTCTGCAGGTGCGCTGCAGCGGTGCAACCGCGGGTTGCAGTAAGAGCGTGCCCTCCGGGTCGCAGCTCTGCAGCGTTTTTGGTGCATCGACCCACCCACAGCGCAGGAAGCCCGGCCAATGACCTCGGCAGCGCTGGCTGACAGCATTCACGGCGCGATCCACCGAAGAACGGCGTGACGTACCCTGGACGGCGGGGCAGGTGCTGGCAAGACGTCAGCGCAGCGTTTGGTGTCGGGCGACCCGGTGGCCCCTGCCGCGCAGCAACACACCGCGCCGACCGTCCAACCGCTCTGCAGCCGTCGAAAGCCTACCTCGCTCCCACGCGGTCGGAGGTCCAAAAGTGCTGCAAGATACTTTGCCGTAGCTTTTGCGATGCTGTACTTTGGGGTGCTGTAACCTTACACAGCCTAGCGGTTGCTGTCTTCTAAACCTACATATCTTCAGACGACTGGTGACAATATCGGGTTGCTCGGTGGAAATAAGGATGGGCTGTACTTGTGACAAGGACGAGTAAACGACACTGACTCACTGAGTCTTCGCCGTCAGGGTGCTGATCCAGCAACCCCAGCGGATTTGCTGGCATACCATTGTCCGCTCCGTCGCTGGTCTGGTGTCTGCTGGATCGCGCGAACACTGTGCAGAGCAAAATTTTGGTGTGACAGGTCAACACATGCTCCGGTCTGACCGAGGTGCAGGTGCACGTGTGGATCGTGGAGCCTCGGAAAACACTAGTGTGCAGTGTCTCAGCCAGCTGCATTCCTTTCAAGCAGCCGAGCACGGCAACGGTGCCTTGGATCGAAGTGGGCATGTATCGCCATTGCTGCCGATCCACCGGCCCATGTTTGACCTCCTTTCTCTAGGACAGCGTCAAGTAGCTCAGTGATGAACGGCGTTCAGCAACAAGTCCACGGGAGTACCGCATCACCGGCCGATGTGGTGCAGCAGCTGCAGCGTCAGGTGGAACTGCTGACCGCCAAGGTCGCGGCTCTTGAGGCGTTGCAGCCAGGGCATGCGCTGCAGGCAGAGCAGCCCCAGCAGCAGGCACGGCAAGCAAACGACGTCCCCAAGCTCGCAGCTCCCGCTGGTGAAGCTGTGGCGAATGGGGCGGAGGTGCAATCGGTGACACCCGGCGCGGTTGCAAGCCCGCCTGGCGATATGCTGCAACGAGTAGAGCCGGAACAGCCGCCGGATGTGCCCATGTCGGCGGCACGCGTGGTCATGCACGAGCTGGTACTGGGTCACATGGGGGACGCGATGGCCATCTGCTATGGCGGCCAGGTCAGTCTGCGGTGCACATCTTCATGGCACACTCTGACGTCTGCAACCCTGCCATGGCTACACCGGTGCACCGCTGAACGGATGCGCGCTGCCGTGCAGGTGCTGAGGTGGATCGACATCTGCGCTGGGCTTGCGGCCAAGGCTGTTGCTCAGGGGCCCTGCGTCACGGCGAGGTGGGGCAAACCATGGCCACCATAGCACACTGGATCATCCCACCCTGATTCGTGGCGGTGACGAGGGGCATGAAAGGAAGTGTGCAACTCAGCATGGGTGCCCGCACCGCAGCGTGGACGCCGTGCACTTCCTGGCGCCACTCCGCGTGGGCTCCGTCGCCATCATCGCCGCCATGGTGAACCGCACCTTTGCGTCGAGCATGGAGGTGAGCAACACAGTGGTCATGCACGTGCATTGCACCCTTGCGATGCTTGGTCCTTTCCGCAGGCCAGCTGAGTATGTTGGGGGCAGCGCACTGAAACAAATCTCAATTCAGGTGGGGGTGCGGGTGGAGGAGGAGGACATGCGCACCGGCGCCCGGAACCACTGCTGCTCCGCGTACCTCACCTTCGTGGCGGTGGCAGCCAGATCAGCAGGTGCGTTGCAGAAGCAGCTTGGACCCGTGCTGCAAGGCACACAGGTTCACAAAGCATGCACCGGCCAAGCTTCAATACGGATGAAGCCCAATTGTGCTCCCGCGTGCAGGCCCCATGCACCCGCTGCGGGCGCTGCCCCGGGTGGTGCCCACGCAGTCGGCGCACAGGGCCATCCACGCCGAGGCGGAGGTGTGCAGCAGGCACCTGTTGCGCGGCGTGCTCTGCATCCGCTTGTCCAGAGGCGTTACATGTGAGCAACATGGCAACACTACAGGGTAGGTGTGCAGCACCTGCAGCAACTGTGGTGCAGGGGCGGCGCGCGGACCGGCTGGCGGCGCGCCAGGCGGTGAAGTCCAGTAAGGAGCGGCGCGCGGAGCAGGCGCGCATGCGGCTGCAGCCCGTCACCCACCGCCAGGGCGGCCAGACGCTGGCGCCTGCCCTGGAGGTGCGAGGCGTGCTTGACGAGGCCGGCCTCGCAGAAGGTTTTGGCTCACTCACAAAGTGGCGCAATGCAGAAAAGCCGGTGCTGACTGCAGCAGGTGATGTAGCATCGCCTGCTGTAGTACGAGTTTGACAATTTCGATGCTGTAACCTCACAGCCGTGTTGTGCTGGTGGCAGATGCGGCGGGAGGGCGGGCAGGTGGTGGTGTCGCCCAACGCCACCTCGGCGCACATGACGCAGCTGGTGCTCCCGCAGCATGCCAACTCGCTGGCCATCACCTTTGGCGGCGTGGTGCGCTGCTGGCAGCTTCCCAAGCCTGTGCGGCGTGGACCAGCGTGGATGTGGCTCTACGTCTCGTGGCCAATGACCTGCATTGGTTGTGTTTGACATGGAATGTTCTGACACGAGTTAATCCAGCACAGATGATACAACAAGTGACACAGAAGAGGGTGTGTGTTGCTGCGCGGCAGGTGATGCGGTGGATGGAGATGGCGGCATACATAGCAGCCAGCCGGGTGGGGCGCGGCGGCCGCCACCTGCTCACCGCCTCCATGGACAGCATCGCCTTCCGCCACCCCACCCGCGTGGGCGACATCCTCTACGTCTCCGCGCAGGTGCTGGGCCCGCCTCTGTCCTGATGTTTTGGTACCCTTAGTAGTGGCTCAGATGACTGCTGTTCCGACATTGATCATGCTTTTGTCTTGCAGAATGCACCCGCTTGGCATTTTGTCATGATAGTCTCAATATGACTCTCGAACTCCCTCATCGTCAGGCGCTGTCCATATAACACTTGCGTGCCCTTGTGCTGCTTCACACTGCAAAGCCGAAAGTCCCAACCTGTGCGGTGCAGGTGACTGGCATCTTCGGCAGCAGCATGGAGGTGTACATCTGCGTCGACGGCGAGTCGCCTGGCAGCGGGCCCGCAGCCGGTGGGGCCCCGGGGGACAGCAACGGCAGCCACCACGGCGCCGACGCGGCACCCGGCGTCTTCCACTGTGGCTCGGCGTTTGCCACGGTCAGCTATGCCGTCCATTCGTGTTCCGTATATATGTGCCAACAACCTATCCTGATGAGTGTGGGGTCCCAACATGATCAGGGTTGATTGCCTTTCTCTAACAGGTGGTCAGCGCGGCGGGGCCCTGGCCGCCGGTCGCGGTGCCGGTGCCCTTCAGGCTGGAGCCCTCCACCGAGGAGGAGCACCTGCGCTGCAAGGTGCCCGTAGCATGACCCAAGCATTGTTGGTCCACCTTCCCACCTGCTGTCACCACGTCATACGGTGCAGCGGACGTCGCTGTGCCAGGCGCCTTGAATTCCAGGATGCCTGAGGCGTTGAACTGTGCGCAGGGGGCAGCGCAGCGGCGGGCGGACCGGCTGCTGATGCGCAGATCGCTGCAGGTGAAGACGTTCCAGCGCCCTTCCCTGGACGGCTCCCCGCCTGCCGGCATCGGCAGCAGAGCTTCCTTCAGCGCAACCATGCCAGATGCATGAACGGATGGGACACTTGTACGTCAGGCTGCCAATGGCTTCAGCTGCCAGGAACCACGCCGGCACACGGCCCACCGTCTGCTTGCTTGTTGTCATCATTGTGACACAGTGTACAGTGTACAGGTTGTATGATTGCAGTAGTTCTCTCGCATTGAACCAATCTACATATCTCAGGTCAGCGTGGAGGGTATTGTTCGAGAAAAGGGAGGACACAGCTGCCTGTGTCCGTGTGTCTAGCATAGCAATCAGGGCACCTGCCGAGTGTTTGGGTGATCAGGCCTCTTGTACACACGCTGATGACCCAGACTGTACTCGGGTAAACCCCTTCAGAAGACAGGAGCCTGAGTAGTGTTGGTCGCCTCGGTGGCTGCTGCCGATCAGATCAAACCACAAACTGAAGCACTTGCTACAATTGCTGCTGCTGTCGCAGGAGTGGATCGTCCTGCTCTGTCTCTGGAGCATCGACGACCGCATCGTACTGCCAGTCGAGCAGCCCACTCTGGCGCAGGTACACCTCCACAGCGTCTTGCTCCGGCACCCCCCGCGCCTGAATATCTGCCCACCCAATGCGCACCTGATCCACCTGCGACACAAAGTGCGCGCTTAGTCTGTGATGAAGTATCACAGTCCTGCATAGTCCGCGCTGTCATGTTCCAGCGACCTGAGGTGGATGTTTGCCCGATAGACGGTTGAAGGTGGGCGCATTTGCCCAAGTTGAGCGTGTTGACGTGTTCTCACCCGATTACCCTACCAACATCGGAGGCACCATCATCACACTGGTAATGACATGGAGCACTGCCAGCAGCGCACGAACAGGGGAGTACTGAAGGTCGTCAGACCTGGCCGCGCTCACGGTCGACATGGTACATGATCGTCAAGCTGAGCGTGATGTACCGCCCCGTCTTCCAAGCCTCCCCCACTTTCTGCACACCAGATTCGACGGCACGTGCTTGTGGTGCCACCCACAGGGCGACAGGCTGTGCAGCGGCAGTGTCAAGACACTCCATTGAGCATGAGTACACATGCACAACCAACTCAAACATGACGTCCTACAGCTTGGGCAAGGCAACAACAGGCCAGCCTCACCCGGGCAGTGGGGTAGCCAATGGAGCAGTCGTCGGGCCCAGCAGCATCTGCAGCGGATGCGGACGCCTCCCGCAGCTGCTGCTCCGCCTGCGGCGAGGCCCTGTCCGCGTCCGCAGCTGCCCAGTCCGCCGCTGCCGACGCTGGCCAGCTGCCCTCAGCTGCTTGCTGCATGACACAGCGAAAAAGGCGGGTCACTCGACCTACACAGCAGCCTGGGGCAACCTGCACATGCCTGCTCCTGGTGCATGTGCAGCAAGCTGCAGACTGTTTGGACTGAAGAGATGCATGCCTCGCTGGGATCCCGAAACACATCTTCAGAAAACAACCAGCATCAGGCGTGCGGGCCCTTGTCCCATGATGCATTGTTCCTAACGGTACGGGTTAGGTGTGCGCGCTGACAGCGCACCCGCTCATCGGCCCGCCGCCCGGCCTCGCCCATGTCCAGCACGCCGAGCACGCGGTCCATGAACGGCATCGCCTCCATGGGGGAGCCCCTCCGCAGCGCCGGGTCTGCAGCTCCATCAGTCGTCGGCTGTTCATCGGCTGCGCCGCCGCCGCCGCCGCCGCCGCCGGCCGCCTGCTTGCGGGGCCGGCCCCTGCCCCGCTTGGCGGGCGGCGCCTGTCCGGCAGCTGCCGTGGCGGCTGCGTCCACGGGCCGGCCGCCCTGCGCGCTGCCGTGGCAGATGAGCAGGCCGCGGCCCAGCGGCTGCCCCGGCTCGAACGCCTCGTTGACGCTGGTGCACACGTCGGCCAGGACCACCGCCGCCAGGTCGCCCGCCAGCGGCTGCTGCACGCGCGGCACGCCCCACTCGTCCTCGACCGTGCCTGTGCGCCACGAGTAGACGGACGAGGTTTCACCTAACTGCTGACCTGGCATCACACCCGACTTGCAAGCAGATTGCCACATGCCTGACACATGCATCAAAGTACATGACACAATGGCTACGTTGGGAGCAGGGCAGCCAGCAGCACCTGGCGGTCTGCTGGCGGCAATGGCGGCGGCGGCGGCGGGGTCGCTGTTTACTGTGCCCGCCGCCGCCGCCGCCGCGCCGTCCGCCGGACCGTCCCACTCCTGGCCCAGGAGCGCTGCGTACTCCGGGTCGCCCGGCCCAAGCCACGCCGGGGACTCGCGTTGCCAGGTGTCCCGTGCGCCGGCACCGGACTGCGCGGCGGTGTTGTACGCAGCTCGCCGCGCCTCCTCCGCCGCATTGTACGCCTCCGCAGCCGCCAAGACTTCCTCGACAGATGCGTCGCGGCCGACTCCCCAGTCTCCCTCCATGTCACCCGAGGGGGCCGCCTCGGTTGCGGCTTGCTGCTCAGGAGCCTGCTGCCGCTGCCACGGCTGCTGCTGCCGCGACTGCTGTCGACGCTGCTCGGTAGCGGCATCTGCGGACCAACCCGCCGCAGTGCCAGATCCTGCAGCCAACAGTCAATACGGTTACATAGTGCCGGAGTTGTGCATACCATTAGCGTGCATACCCTCATTTGAGAAACATACTCACCTGCTGGCTGTGAGCTCTTCAGCAGCGGCTTCAAAGGCCAGGTCGCTGTGTTGTGGGGCTGGTTCAGCATTCTGAAGTCTCGGTACCACTGTGGGATGGGGACGTTGAGGTGAACATCGTTGTAGACTGTCCACTCTGCTGGCCTGCAAACGGAAAAGGCTGTCAACATCAGATGGGAGCATGTGCGAGTGCTGGAGGTGGCTGGTGTGCTGTGCGAACGGAAACTGTGCAAACAGAGATTGCCTTGAGCTTCGCAGCAGACCTATCAGGGAACACACCGGTCATCAGACATCTCCACCCAGGAGTTCGATAGCTCCTGCCAGCACCCTGCATGCAGGTTGTGAGAGCACCTATGCTTCTGGGTGGAAGGTGGTAGGCAGGGGGCACGGGGCCAAGACCACATGACAACTTGAAAGAAGCCCTGTGATGCTCCTTCCTAGCAAGCTGATTTGGCATGCCTGCATGCACAAGCGCCGTGCACGCCAGCTACTCACCTGCTGCGCGCAGCTGCGTCTGGTAGTCCCACCAGAGGTCCGCACGGTTCAGCGTCACAAAGGGGTCGTTGAACACCATGTCGTCAGCCAGCAGCCCAGCCGCCGCCAGCCGCCGGTGCGGCTCGTCGGGCGCCTCATTGAGATGTGCTCTGCAGGAATCCGATGCCGTAACCCTAAGAAACATTCTGCCTCGAGGGTTTGCGTCTGACCAGGAGGCCGTATTCCCACCAGCAGGCAGGTGGCCAGCAGCACCTCCTACACTCTGCCCCCTGGTGGACCTCAGCAGACGCAGGTCAGCGCTGCCACCAAGCATGTGTGGCTACTGCTCATGTGACCACTCATGCGCAAGGTGCAATTGATACTTCGGTTGGGCTTGCACACCTGCGCAGCAGGTACAGGATCCACTGTGCGCGCTCCCAGTGCGCCTGCACATCTGGAGGCAGTGCAGGCGCCGGCCGAACTTCCTCTATGTCCTCGTAGCTGATGGGGATGTCCGAGTACTCCCGCCAACCTGCTTAGCACGAAAGTGCCATGGTTCACGTTTTACACGGTGGTCACACTTGCAGAGTGACAGGATCGAGGCGGATCATTGACGCAGGGTTCGAATACGATGCAGGCCCATTACAGCAGCCCAGCACCTTCGTCCATGTCGCGGATCTGCTGCGTGGTCAGCCTGCGCTTGCGCCTGGGCAGATGCTGCGCCTCGTAGCGGTGCACCAGCCCCTCGATGCGCGCCTTGAACTCGGCCGCACCCTCCCGCTCCCGCATCACCTGATCAATGGCGGAAGCAGACTCTGCCACAACTCTCGGACGTGCGCAATTGCGTTGTAAACTTCGGGCACACAGGTGCAAGCGTGGCCGTGCGCGGCTTGACCTGGGCATGCCCATCGGCTTTGGTGCCATCTTGATGTCGGCACACCAACAGCACTGCTGGCCCCGCATGGTCTGAAATATTGTCATGCACATGTGCTCCCCTGACCCTGCGATCTATATCCTCCGCGCAGATGTTCCATGCCTGACATCCCGCTGCTGAAACCACTCGGAGATGCATCACATCAGCCTGATGCGCGGCGCAGTGGCAACACCTGCGTGTCGACCAGCCTGCCCCCTGACTCCAGGGTGGCCAGGGCCTCCGCCACGCCCTCCCCGGCGACAAAGTCCTCGTCGTCCCCCGGCAGCGCCTCATCATCTGCAGCAGTGACCTCAGCTGACCTTTCGTAGCAGCTGTGGATGGATGCAGTGCCAGGTGCAAAAGCGCTGCAGTCCTCTGACGCGCTTGCCCAGGCTGCACTGCCTGCTTGCACAGATGCTGATGTGTGAACTGCAGACTATCAGGCAGAACAATGCAAGTGCCAGTGCGCTGCTCTGCGCAGATCGCAAAGCCTCGTGCATGACACATCGGCGTTGCACCTCCGTCTTCGAAGACGTCTTCCTGCGGCTCGCCAGGGTCCTCTGTCCATGGCCCGTCCTCCAGGGCATCCGTGTCGCCAATGCCTGTCGAGATGGGTGCGCCTTCCTCCCCCATGACTGCACAAATGGTGCATCAGAATCTGGAGCCAGTGCATGACCCAGCACAGCTCTACAGAGAGCTGGATGAGGCCTGGTTTCTGTCTCGTCTGCCCAGTGATCACAAATAAAAGCTTCGCTACTTCACTGAGGCACTGAAGGAGTTCGCTGAGGCACTGAAGGAGGCAAGAGCTCACCGTCGCCCTCTGGCCAGGTCCAGGACGCCCCGGGGTCGCTCTCATACGACTTGGGGACATCTGCTGGTTCTGTTGGCCATGGCAGCAGGTGTGCGACGCCAGCCTCCCTGCAGCAGTGCAGCACCTCCTGTGCACGCTTGCCGCAGGGTTTGCTCCGCAACGGCACAGCCAATGGCCGCTAACATTGCGGGTCTAATTGTCATGCTAGCACGATGACTACTCAGAGGCAGCTGCCTGGCAGAGCGTGGCTGGCAGTGGCAGTGCAGGTGCTGCACCTGAGCAGACGCACCGCCTCAGCAGGCACCCCAGGTGGGACCGCATCTTCATTGGGTTCCACGCCGGGCTCTGCAGAAGGCTGCTGGCCTGGAATGCTTGTCTGTGCCCTGCCCACCCGCTGCCGCTGCTGCTCCAAAACACCGTCGATTGGCCTCGGACGAGCGTCCTGCTGTTCTGCAGCCGCGACGTCACTACCTGTCTGCCGCTGTGCGCCCTGAGCACCCTGGACGGAGCCCTGCCGCTGATCCTGCAGATCCTGTTGCGCCCCCTGCTTCGGCTGTAAGGGCTGCTGGGGCGGGGGCGGGGGCGGCGGCGCTTCTGCAATGTACTCGTTCCTCAGGAGCTGCTGCACGGCGTCGCGCTCGTGCGGCTCCAGCCATTCGGCATCGGCGACCACCGCCGCCATCTGCGCCGCCAGCGCCTGCGGCATGTAATGGCTTGTTACCACCGCACGAAGCACAGCAGCAGTGCTGGTCAACCTCAAGCGGTGACGTAACAGCGTCTATGTCTCCTCTTCGCCTCCTGACAGATCAAGAATGGGACTATCTCGGCACAACCAGGCTTTGCGGCAGATGGTCTACTGCCGTCTCATGACCGCAACAGTGCCCACCTGCCGCTCGGCGTGCAGCTGCGCAGCCCGCTCCCAAACGTCCCGCCTCCGCTGTTGTGCTGCATCTGCGTCGTCTGCGCTGGCGTCAGCGCTGCTGCTGGCGCCGTTTGGATCGCCGTCCGGTGGTGTCGCGTTGCCGGCGGCGGCAGCGAAGACGGCACGGTGCGCCGCCGCTGGCTGCCAACAGCGCCACGCTGGAGTCTGCAGCCGCTCGGTACGCGATCGAGAGTGCGTCAAATGCCTGTACGGTCGCCTGGATCCTGCAGTGCACACTACGTGCATGTCGGTGAGCATGCGGCGACCATGTACATGCATATCACACTGCTTGTTCCGGCCATGGGACTCAGCTCCTGCAGTGCATATGCTGTCTTCCAACAAAGTTGCAAAGTAATGACAGCACACAGGAGCATTTCTTGTTTGCTGCACTGCTGAAGCAATCCGATGACCTGATGCACTGCTGTCGATCCGAATAGACGTCAGCCGAGCAGGCAACGGCGACACTAGTGAACGCTGTCGTGCAAGGCTCGACTCTGTGCTAGCGCACGTCATGGGACGCAGTATAACGAAGTTTGGCACACAACGCTGCGACTTGCTGGCAAAATCGGCGGTACGACACGACACGACACAGGGGCTGGCACAGTATGGGTGTAGCACTTCCATGTCTGGCCGTCCCACTTCGATTGACGCTAGCCTTGCAAGACTTCACATCGTTGTGTAATGTAAGAACATGCTGCTTGAACATGCTGCTTGAGACGTTAAACACCACTGCATGCGATCAAGGACCCGTGCGGACGGCGCCAATATGTAGGAGAAGCCAAGCTGGAGGCACCCTGCCGCAAGCCGAACACAGATGTGCAGTGACATACGCCTCGTCGGCACTCATGCTCGATGCTTCCACGCCACGGGCTTCTGCCGTGCTGGGAGCCCTATGGCCCTGAACAGGGTGTCAGGATCTGTCATGCCGCCGCAGCGGTGGCGGTGGATGCGAGCCAGCTCCGCTGCCAGGGCATCTGCCTGCAGTCCAGCATGGGGTGCGAGCAAGATCAGTGACAGTCAGTGTGGGCGCTTGCTCTACAGCAGTAGGCAAAGCTGCTCCTCAGAGCCACCATCAGGCAGGGCGGCTGAGCAACGCTATCGAGTGTTTTGCACCTTTGCCTCAGCAAGCCCAGCAGTCTCACGCACAGCAGCCAGCGCGGACCGCGCCTGCTGCGCACGACACGTCGCCTGCCGGCTGCCTGCGGTGCATGCTGTGGCTACCTGCGAAGGGTTGAGAGCCGGGGCATCAACATGCCACCCCCTACGTCACACTGACTCTCACACATCACCAAACGCGGGCAGGACTGCCCGCAGATTTCGCGATGGTTGAGTTCATGTGACAGACGTTCATCAAGGATCGAGCAGATAGATCCTTGCGTCAGTGCACGTGGATTGAGCGGCTCTGCACCTGCTCTGTGCGCCATTCCAGCGCAGACATGCGTTGAGCTGTGGCCCGCCCACTCGCTGATGCGGCCGCGGCATCCTCAGTGGCACCATCAACCTGCAGCAACAACAGCGTGTAGTGAACACCACATCTCGAGCCTGACCAACGTCACCCCTGCATGTGCAAGAAGCTGCGACTGACATCATTGGCTTTGCAAATAGGGTTGCCAGTTTCACAACTTCCTCCAGTAGCACGCCAAATGACCTTCGCACAAGTCATTTATGCCGGCACAGCGCAACCGTCGTCAGGCAACATCACCCTGCGCTCCAGGGCTGCCAGGCGGCGGTCCAGTGCACCCGCCGTCGCCGCCTCCATCACCGCGTCCTTTGTGTCCTGCACCAGCGGCGAGGTTGCGCGTGACACCCAAGAAAACTTGTACACGACGCCAGCAGCGCTGCGCCTACGTCCATGAAGGTGAACCGCAGATGTCCACTACAAGTTCAGGCGCACGTGGCAGCGGTGGCGGCGGGCGGCGTGCTCCTGGCACCGCTGCAGCCGGTGCAGCTGCTCGCGCGCCTCCGCCAGCCCCAGCCGCAGGTCCGACTGCTGGTCCCCGCTGTCCTGCGCCGCCACCCGCAGCTCCGCCACTGCGGCGGACCAGATCTTAATCGGCTCTGAATTTGATGCGAGGATCATATGCAACATCCTTTCTTAACCTGCATCTGTGAGCACCGGTACAGATTTTTGCACATTGCTGTGAGCACACTGAAGGAGGATGGATGACAGTGTTCCACAATGCACACCGGGCTGTCACAGATCAGCAGGTCGATTGCAGTAGCTGCACCTGAATGGCATCAGCACTGGCGCACCCTGCTTCTGCAGGCTGTGCACATCTGAGAACGAAGCAGCCTCGGTCTGCGACCTCTGCAGCGCTGCCAGCTGCGAGGACAGCTGCGCCAGCAGGCGGTCACCGCTCACGCGCGGACCCTGCGCCGCGGTGCGTCCCTGGTCCGTGCTGCTCACGCACTCGTCCGCGTGTGCAGGCTGCATGGCGCCAGCAACAGGGACCCTCGACAGAATAGTGCGCTTGTAAGTGGGCTCACGTGTGATGTGATGTTGACTGTTCGTTGACATGTTGCCATACTGAAGTTTGTGCATCAGCTGAACCCACCTCATCGTGCCATACTTGCCGGCGGGTGCAGCCTCTTGGACGCCGTGGCGAGGGGTGGCGGCTGCAGGGCGCGCTGCAGGGCACCTGCGTTGTGCACAGTGGCGGTGCCTCGGTGGCAGGCCACATAGAGTAGCCCTCATGCAGCATAGTAACAGCACGACATCCTACCGTGCGGAAGGGCAGGTGCTCGCTTCTGCCTCCATCAGCTGCCAGCTTGCGCTGCAACTGCGCCAGCAGCCGCCGCTCCAGGCGTGCCAGCTGCTTCCTCCCCACCAGGCTGCCATCAGTGGTGTCCTCCTCCTGGTGGTCCCCAGCTGGTAGCGCTGATGCAGGTGCTGCAGGTGCTGCAGGTGCTGCAGGTGCTGCTTCCTCGTGGTTGCCAACGCTGGGCACACTGCTGCGTGCTGCCCCTGCCGTCTCTGCTGCCAGCTGCTCCTGGTGTTGTTGCTCGACCGCTGCCAGTCGCTGCTGCAGTGGCAGGATGGCCTCCGCAAGAGCAGCGACCTGCTGCGCTGCAGATGTGGCAGCAGCTGAGGCCTCAGAGACCATGCCGCCCATGCGGCTGACCTCGGACTGCAGCATGACAGCCGTCTCGCTGCTCTGCTGCCACATGCCAGACCACTTGGCGTCCAGCTCAGTCAGGTGCACCCTGTTGCGGATGACATTCTGTTGATATGCGAAAATGGGTTTCGACATATCAGTTGCAACACGCAGGGTCCTCAATCAACAGAAACTGTAGGGATCTGCCAGCTTCAAGCAGTACACCAATCGAACCACCCTGCCTATGCTCACCCACAAGCCGACTGCACCGACTGCTGCACTTCCTGTTGTGATACCCTATGCCTCGAAGGTGCTGTGCCTGTTGCTGCCGCCGGTGCTGCCAGCTCTGCTGTTTGCGGCGCAAGGGCAGCATCTGACTGCCAAGGTGCGGCCATGCGCTGCATATCCCCTGTTTGTGCAGGCGGCACACATGTGGCCACTGGCCGCCCCTGTGCGTCGGTAGCAAGGCTCCCGTGATACGAGTTGTCGTCTGGAAAAGTCTCTGCCAGCTGACAAAGCTGATCGACACGAGATTGCGCAGCAGCTGACGGTACTTGCACCTGCTGCTGCAGGTCTGGCTGCTGCTGCTGCTGCTGCTGCTGCTGCTGCTGCTGCTGCTGCTGAAGACTGGCAGCTGCTGCGTGGAATGGCACTCCAGCAGCTGGCACGGCGCCTGTAGAATGAGCCATGTCAGGGTCAACTGTCAGCCGAGGCCGCTTGCTGCCTTGCTGCGCAGATGCTGCCATCAAGTCGCTGGGCTCTGCTGGCTGCTGATAGTGCTGCTGTGTGACATATGGCTCAGGGGCCGGTGGATGGGCTTCTGGCACCCCCTGCGATGGCATGGCCTGAGGCTGCCAGACAGGGTTCATGACCAGGTTGTACGCTGGCGCGGCACCGACCGCAGGAGTTGGCATCCCTCGGCTGCGGGAGTCTGGTACTGCCGATGTGAAGCGGCGCCTTTGCTGCTGTGTGTGAGCTTGCGCAGACGGCTGGGCCTCTTGCGTCCGGGAGCGGATGGGTCTAGTGGTTGACAGCAGTGCTGGCACTCGCTTTTCTGGCACTGCAGCCTGCTGTCCAGCCGATGCAGAAGTTGCTGTCAGAGGGTTCACAGGCCTGCACGGCAGCCAGAGACGGGCTTTGCGGCAGCGCTGGGAAGCCTCATGGCATCAATGATTGTGACCGACGACTTTCAGGCATGTTAGAAATCATCACCTCGTTGCGCGGAGCTTCGCCTGCAACCAGTCATCATCGCTGCTGTCCGCACTGCCGGCAGCTGGTGACAGAGGCTGCAGCTGCGGCTGTGGCGGCCGCAAGCTGGCTGATGCAGCAGCGGTCGTGGCACGAGGCTGCCTGGCGGTCGGGGTCCTGCTGGCTAATGTCTGCATGGTGGACGTGGGCTTGCCCTGGCCCCTTGCCAGCAATCCAGCCCAGTCATCGTCACTTTCTGATTCTCCTGCTGACGGGATCTGCACCTGCGGAGCCGTGGCGCGCTTGGCTCTAGCAATGCTGTGCTGTGTCACAGCTGCAGCACTTTTCGGCTGATTCTCAGACCAGCTCTGTGCGGCGTTGGTTGTGCGTCGTGCAGGCTTCGGCGCTTCAGCGGCAAATGTCGTCTGACGCCTTGCGGGAGCGGAAGCCGCTGTCGACTATGCAGCAACAAGCAATCAAGCGATGAAAGTGTATTTTCGAATGTTGTAGCACTTCAACGAATACATCAAAGACTTTCACAACATTAGCATATCAGGCAAGGAGCACCTGCATGGGCGGCCTGGCGGCCTTCTGCTGCTGGGCACGGCGCACCAGATCAGCGTCGCTGTCGCTGGACGTGGCATCTCCTTGCGGCGCATCTGGTGGCTGACTGTCGTTTGTCTGTGTCGTCCGACGCCGCGGCGGTGCTGTAGGTACTATCTGCGACGGGGGCAGCAGGCGCTGAGCCCTAGTCAGGATGTCGACATCGTCGTCGCTGCTGGACAGTACAGCACGGGTGTTGCGCTGCCGGCTCGCAGCCATAATTGCCCTTCAGGCGACCATACAGAGCTCCTGTGTTGCTGTTCCAGGTCGAGGCTGCAGTAATCTGCGGGCCTCAAAGGCGCGGGCGTCAAAGGCAAGCGTGAGGTCGTCAGGAGAGCAAACACAGCACCACCAGTCGCAATTTGGTGCAGCAAACTATCATTTGAAAGTGCTGCAGATCGGAATGGTGCTTGGAAGTCTGCCCAAAGGCGCGGCAGGTGCACAAAGACCTGAAGACTCTCGGATGCTGTGCGTGCTGCGCTGAGCTAGCAGGAGGGAGACTACACAACACACTCCGGGACATCACTGACACGCGCTCCTCACTGACATTGACTGTCACTGCATCCTGCTGCCGCGCTCATAAGGACATAGCAGGCAAAGGCTTCAACTGTGCCTCTTTTGCAGAGCCCATGAGCTGATCTGATCAGCAGGCTGTGGACCTGTTAGGACTGCATTGCTAAGCAGTGACACCAGTGCTATGTGATCAACATATCACAAACTCACGGCAGGAGGTAGCCGCATGAATCAGGCGCCTCTAAAGCGCCGGACATGCGGTGTGTGACATGCATCTGCATGCTGCTGATGGTCATGATCTGACCCCGAAACGACGGTTGGTAAACGCGTTCCACAGTGTTCCTGCAGGTGAAGGTGACGGCCCGCACCGCAAGCGCAGGTCCACAACCCTGCCGCCAATCACAGCAGACTTGCACCGCGAAGTACTGCTGCCCATAGCAGCACTGGGACCAAACGTGTATCACGCAGCAGAACGGCCAGTCAGCAGTTCAGATACTGTGGACCGCTGTGCCGCCCCCTTGGCTCGGCAACCTCAGGATGAGGACAACACGACAGCACCTGGCAAGCCTGTGCGCCGCCTGCCCAGCCGCCTCACAAACCCACAGCCGGTACCTACGCAGCGGCCGAACCTCTCTTTGGCAGAGGTGTGCAGCTTGTGAGCATTGCATGTGTCCTACAAGCGTGCTCATGTACGTCATTTCGTTCAGCAACAGCATCTCCGAGCATCCGCTGCATCTGGGTCGCATTGATACGAAGGGTTTGAGGCTCTCCGATCGTAGTGCCGGGTGATCTATGTCGCAACAGCATTGGAGGTGGACTGGTGGGCGCAGCGCATCCTGCAGGACCCGCGCATTGGGGCTGTTGCTCTGGATATCGAGTGGCGTGTCACCTTCAAGACAGGTAAGGGTGTGGGTGGATGGTCTTCCGCTGGCAGTGCTGGGGTAGACCATGTCTCAACTTGCACAACAGCACGATGGATGCTTTGGCGCAGACACCAAACTTGCAATGCATCGGGGAAGCACAGAGTGTGAGTATGAAATTCGGTGCAGGTGACACCCCGCGACCAGCAGCTGTGGTGCAGCTGGCGTACAGGCGGCCAATGCCGCCAGCGGGTCAGCCGCCCTGCACGTGCGTGCTGCTGCACGTGGCAGCCACCGGCCTCACTCCACAGCTCTGCTCCCTGCTGCAAGCCGACCGGCCCCTCAAGGTGAGTCACTTTAGTAGAGGTGAGAGTGAGGGGCAAGGTGATTTACCATTTTCACCTCTCATCTCTCGTCAGTGGCATTCCGGTATGCAACTCGTCAGTGCAGGGACATGCTGTGGCATGCTGAGTGACAAGCTGTCCTGCAGAACAGACAGTCTGGCCACTGCCATGCTCGTTATCGAACCCCGATGGACTGAGTGCAGTCGTGCATCGATGCCAGGTGGGTGTGGGCATTCATGGCGATGCACTCAAGATGCAGCGGGACTGGGGCTTGCAGCTGGGCGGGGTGGTTGACCTCTCGGAGGCGGCCCAGGATCGCGGCGTCTGTAACGGCGAGCCAGGCGCCAAGTGGAGCCTTGCAGGTGAGCTGGATCGTCACACGCCCTTTTGCTTGATGTGTCCTGCCAGTTATGCTTGTGGTGACCCAGCTGATGCTTCACCCTAGCCTGATGCAGTTTCACATGCTAGCTCGAGTACCCTGAAACCATCTCGGTAATTCCATTGCAACAGACTTGACGTACCGGGTGTTGAGGGCAACCCTCGCCAAGCCGCCTGAGCTGCGGCTGAGCGACTGGGAGGCGCAGCCCCTGTCACCTGCGCAGGCGTCCTACGCCGCGCTGGACGCCTTTGCCTGCCTGCGCATCCACGAGGTACGGGTGTGTCTGTTTTTGTCCTTGCCACTCGTGCGGTGTTTCCAGCTAGGGCGGCAGCACGCTGGTGTCTGTGTGGTCATAGCAGGGAGACTGTTCGGACAGGAGCAGGTACCGCACACGACTGGTGGATGTCGGCTGTGCAGGACCTGCAGCAGCTGCCGGTGCTGCCAGCGGTGCTCACCGCCAGGGCAGCTGCTGCCACAGCTGCTGCTGCAGCACGCGCAGACACAGCCGCCCAACAGCCATGTACAACATTGGTTGCGGGTGCCCAGACACCTGTGGACTGTGTGCCGGCTGTGCTCTCACCACTGCGGCTGCAGCCCGCCAAGCAGGCTGTGTACACCGCCTTCCATGGCCAGGTGCACTTGCGCTGGGCTCTGAGCTCGAAGGTGATGGTCGCAGAATGCTGGAAGGATACAGTGTTGAGGATGTTGCAAATTTGCTCAGTACATTTTTCGGCCTAAAATCCCAGGGATGCTGCTGACAGGGCATGCCCATAGCGGCCATTGCGGCCTTGAAGCGCATCCAGCCATCAACCGTCCAGAGCTACTTAGCAGAGGCTGTGCTCTATGGCCATGCCTACACCTGGCAGAGCTTTGGTGTATCAGACGCTGCACTAGCAGCGGTCGAGGAGGCGGCAGCCGCTGTGCTATGCGATGCTTTTACAAATACTTCCGCAGCGGCATGCGCTCAGCCACAGACCCAGCTGGTCCCAGTGCCTGGCGCGTGCCTTGGCACAGCAGCAGATTTGGATGCAGTTGCAGCCGCAGCAGCACCACCGGCAGCTATACACAGAGCATCAGGCCCGCTGGCGACCACAGACGCACATGCCAGCTCCACTGCCCAGTGGGCGACGGGTGTCTTTGCAGACGAGGACGGCAGCAGCCACGGCGGCGCACCAGCAGCAGCGTGCAGGCAGGCAGCTGCGAGGGCGGTGGACAGTGAGCCCACCACAGCTGGAGGTCCAGGTTGCGCCAGCAGCCCTGTGGCGCATATAGCTGGACAGCGTCCGAGCACCACTGCTGCGCCCATGCCGCGGGCACTTGTACGACCAGCAACAGCAGCAATTGAACCGACTGAAGGATCTGTTCCGGTCGACCTTGCCGCACGGCTGTTGGCAGCTGGCGTCACGGTCCGTGCCTTCAGGTAGGGTCGCGATTGCCATCAGCTCTTGCCTGCAGCTGCCGCTGATGCCCATGCGGCTCTGCTCGGCTTCTGCCTTCCGCCCGTTTGTTGCCTCTTGACGACAGCTCCATTGCATCGCAGGGAGCAGCTGCCGGTGGACGTCGATTTTGGACAGGTCCGGCTGGCGCTGGCGCATCTGGGTCGTGTTGCGCCGCGGTTTGCTGCTATCGTCGGAGCAGATACCCAGCAGCAGGAGTTGCAGAGGGAAAGCCACTACAACCCCCAGCCGAGGCCTGATGCTTAGAGGATGCTGTTGCCAGACGGAGGACTGTGCAGAAGCAGGCTGCAGCTGCAGGTGTGAGATCTGTACCTGAAGTGATCGATGTTATGGCTACCTGGCCGCTGTTTGCTTGCCTGGCCACAGTCACCTGGTCATGGCATCATGTTAGCCTTCGCTTGAACGTTGTGCTCCTGCAAATATCAGGAGGCTGGCCATGGCTGCACCTCAGTACAGGCGGCAGCAGCAGCAGCAGCGAGACGATGGGCAGCATGCACAGCAACCACACCATCCACAAGTAGTCAACACAGCACTGATTGCGGCTACCAGCATTTAAACGTGCGCAGTGGTAGAGCTCTGTGGGGGCCGGCATGCGCAGGCTGAGCCTCGAAGCTGGCATGGCCCACAAGGCGGTCGCAGCCTGCGCAGCAGTGGCGCCTTGCACCTCAGCGTCGGCGGCATTGAGAGTGGCACACCTGCAGCTGGGTGGAAGGGGAGGCAGCCGGCAAAACAGCTGCCTGTATGGTGCACGATGCATAGACAAGGCCGCCTGGTCAACATCGATGGCCAGCACGCGCAGGACAGCTGGGGTTTGCTTGAATGCTACAACCGCACCTCGGCAATTACCGCCTTGCAGTATCCAGACGGAGCCAGCAGATATTGCCTGGCAACCCTCTGGCAACCCTCCGTAGCGGTGGACAGGTTATGGGGCACAACATGGCGGCGTGCTGATCAATCGCCTGGGTGTGGCTCGGCACCAAGCGAACGTGATCGGTCCCAATGCAGTCGTCAGCCCCTTCACCTGCTCACCAGCAGTGCGTGGGGCATATACGGTAGCTGCCTGCTGTGCGGCGCATGTCCATGACCTGGCCCTCATGCATGACCGAACTGGGATATGACACGGCGCCTTTGTGGCCAGGCAAGCATGGGTCCCAGATGTGTTACATTGATGCATGCACTGGTCATGCACCATGACGAGAGGGCCGGTACACTGGCCGGTACTGCCCAGATCGACCAGGATGGATCACCTGAGGGGTACGGCGCACCACCCGTCAGCGGTTCCGTCCCTGGGCCACCATTTGTGTAGTAGCACCTCCATCGGAGATCGAAGATCAAAGCTGCCTTGAGCGGGTGCCACCTGTGCTGCGGCCTACACGCATGCTGTGGATGCGCCAGCTGGTCCCGGCCAACCCCATATCACCCGCCGATCCCGGCACCTGCTGGCCTGCACAGCAGCGCAGCACAGAGCTGGTATGACTACGTTTTCAGGACCAACAACGTCCAAGCCGAAGACGGCAGCGGGGCCCGGGCCTTCAAAGGCGCCTGCGGAGCAGCCGGTGATGATCAGTTTGCAATTGTCGAAGCTGTTGCACCTTTCTACTGAGCGTCCCTGCAGCTGCAGTTGAGCCGATATGCATGCTCAGTGCAATGCGCGGCTGCTGTGAGAAGCGCGCAGATGTGCACCCCGCACGCATACCTGCCTCCTGACCGGTTAGTTGGGCGTGCAGGGCCAGGTGCTCTCTGATCAGCAGATCAAGGACTTCCGGGCGGAGGCCAATAATTATGCCACCACCAAGAGCGTGACGCAGGTCATCTTCACCACCTCTGCCATCGCCAGCAATGTTACGCTGTGGAACCAGGTGGGGTCATGGGGTTTGCCGCGTGGGATGCGCACGATGCGGATGGCAGTTGCTTCGGGTTCATGCTATAATGTTTGCTATCTCGAACTCATAGTACATTTGCCCCGCGTCAGAGGAGCCCATGCTGTCACATCCGACTGCTTGCAGCTCGACCACAATGCCGCACGCTTTGGCACACTATCTGCCCTGATCTGGATTTCCGTCGCACTCAACGCCTTCGTCATCCTACTGGCCACCTACCTCAGCTTTCAGGTCGTTCAAGAGCAGCATACCCTCTTGCTTACGCTGATGCGCTTCGCACGCTCTCAGATCTCTGCCGCATAGCCAAGGATGTCCGTGGGGTCTGGATGTTATTACAATGCTTGGTCCGAGAACACGGCATGGCATGTTGCAAATCACGTCACTTTAGGTAGCTGCGCTGCTGACTGCCTGCTGTGCATTGCGTGTTGCAGAGGCCCAAGACAGACCCAGCAGAAGGCGCGGCAGCAGCCCCCAAGGATGGAATCCATGCCAATCATGCGGTGAAGAGTAGTGCGATCGATCACAGCAGGCCTCCCGGGGTTGAAACGCTGTCGCCTGGCACCTCGTCGCAGCAGGCTGCAGACGCCGGGCAAGGCTCTGACAAGCCTGGCTCTACTGATGGCGGTGGTACCAGCGCTGGAGGCGCCGTGGCTCCGCCCTGGCACCAGGAAGCCGTGCAGGTGAGCGCCGCCTGCCCGTGCAGCGTCTACCAGATAGAACAACGTGGACCGTCCCATCCCCAGCTCGGACTAGGTCGAACATGCAAGCGGGGCTGTGAGCTTGTCAAACATGCACGACCAGCCAGCCGCCAAGCCTTTCAAGGCAACCTGAACGTTGCTGATCCTGCAAAGATGGCGCAGCGGCCTCCATGCCCAGAGTCAGCTGTGTGTAATGCATAAAGAAACTTGGAGCTCTGATGCCTGCTGCTGGTCGTACCATGTTCATGCATCAGCTTCGTCACCTGCTCAGTCTCAGTCAGTTGTGCACAACGTCAACGAACCCTACACCCGACATCTCTGACGGGGATCGGAATGCGTAGGGGCGGGTCAGCAGCGGGCCCAAGGACCACGCCGCCTGGGCAGCATATTTCCATAACCCGCGCGGCTACTGGGACAACCGTGCTGAGAAGTCCGACAAGCTTCTTGGACCCGAGACACCCGACTTCATAAACAAGACCACCAATGAGGTGCGCATTTCTTGTCTGATTGCACCCTAGCTACATCCTGCTGCACAAGCTGCCTGGCGGATCACTGCTTGCTGATGTGTCAAGCTGCGTCCACACCACCCACAGCAGCAATAGGGTATTTGAACAAATGTTTTACTGTTCGAAGCGCCGTAAGTCAGCTCACGTAGCTGCTCATGCGACTCTTTGTTTTGGTGGAATGAACAGGCCCTGTGGCTGAAGGCCGCGCCCCCATGGGTCCAGTCCGAGACGGAGCGGCCTGGCGGCGCCCTGGCCCACGTAGGTCCTCTTTCTTGCAGGTCTGGAAGACCATCATGACGCCCACCATGGGTTATTCCAAAGAACCTGCTTACAGTGTTTGCAGTCTGGATTCATGCATCAGGAGGATCTGTTGAATGATGTCTCGCCTGCTGGTTTTATGATTCACAGCAGGCAGGAGGCCATGCACTCTCCAGCAGAGCAAGGGTGTTGCAGCGGGCAGAGACATCAAATGGGCCTGACTGCTGCGTTGATAGTCTCTCTTATTCTTGCACTCATGTCAGAATTCTGTGCTTGCTTCAGGATCGAGCAGAGAAGAGAAATGCAGGGTTCTGCTGCTGGGGCGACGGCACGCACAGGCCCTTTCATGGCGATGTGGTCGAGGTGTGTGGCGTCAAGATATACAGCCGCCCAAACTCAAGCCCCAGGTGCGCAGCTCATGTCATGTAGATGCGACCTCTATCTGTCTGCATATGCACACGAACCCGCCCGTTCTGCTGCAGCCTGGTCAACCTCCACAGTCCTGCTGACTGCTCAACCCCGTGTTGACAGCTGGGCATGCTGTGATCTCGGGTGCTGCGGGCTTTTTCGGGTGGCTGGCACTGGCAAGGTGATACTATGTGTTTTAACAGATTGCAGCAGTGTTGTCTACCCTGAGTGCTCTGCTTGTCTGCTATGTACTAGGCCATTGACACATACATCTCCGAGTCATCCGGACCGACACCAGCTGAACGTGCCGTTACAACACCGTGCAGTGTCTCGGCATGTTGTCAGTCAACCCGTCAAAGAAGCGCAAGCGGCAGTTCATGACGGCCAGGAACAGCCTGCTGAATGAGGTCATCGGCATCCTTGCTGTCACCATCGTCATTATGAACGTCATCATCAGCGCCTTGGCGCCCAGCACGAAGTGACCATGGGCGGCTACATTTGATGAGCGGGCAACACTGTCAATGACGGCATGGGCGGTCGGTACAGACACTATGTGATGTCCTGCGAGCGTGTGATGGCATGCACGAAAAATCTGCTACGAGTCGAGGTCGTGAGCCTGGACGCACTGTACCATAGTCTTTCCTGCTTCCACCACCTGCCACAAGCTTGTTGCAGCGCTGATAACCTCTGTATTGATGGCTTCAGGTTGCAATGACGTGACGAACATTGTTATGATACGAACCGTGTGTAAATCTCAGTATGGCCGTGACACAGGCAGTACGCTACAGCGGCTGCTCAACACTCCACACACAGTTGACAAGAACCTCTCGAATGACCGCTACTGTTGTACGTCAGATGCTGATGTTGCTGCGCTGCCACTGACTGTGAATATTTGTAGCTACAATATTTGAGCTGCGCCCGGCGGCAACAATGATGCATGGCTGCTTCCTCTCCACACTCTTCAGGAGCTCACCACGACAAACCCATGTGTTGCAGAGCAGCTGACTCATCTGCTGTTGGACAGCAAACTGCATCGATCTTGTGTACATACAATATGGTACAGCCTGCCCGTGACAGGACAAGGGCATCCCAAGGGGCTACGATGGAGCTGGCCCTGTGGATGCATGATCTTACAGTGGGGCACCGCATCGACCCCACCAGCAGCTGCGTGCCATCTGCGCTGCTGGGCCCGTCAGACCGCGAGAGCAGAGGCTGGCTTGCGGGCGCTGCTGCCGGCTGCAAGAGTGCGCGCTGGCAGCGGGGCGGTCGCCCGGCGCCACAGCTCGCCCCGCAGCAGCCGCACCTCCTGGCCCACCCCACCCATGATGTCGCTGTTCTCTTGCGCCCTGCGTGTTCGCTTGTTCCTCAGTGTCTGTGAATCCCACAACCATCATGTTGATAGCATATGATGTATGTACATCAGCTGCTGGTGCGCATTGAATCTTGTCAGGGTGTCACCTCCGGATTAGGTATGGCAGCGTCTCATTCAGAGGCCCATACGGAAGGTACTTCAGGACCTGCAAGGCGTGCTCCTTACTTGCTTCGCTGGATTTTCAGCAGCAATCCGCAATGCAAGGGCTGGTCTCCTGCATCTATATATAGTGCAGAGGTCTCTCCATCTGTGGGAGGCAGCACCTGGTAGCCGTGGTTGGCAAGGGTGTAGGTGGCGCAGTCGCACATGCCCATGAGCTGCGCAAAGCGGATGCCGGGCTGGTCTGGCGACAGTCCAAGCTGCTGCATGGCCGCTGCCGCCGTCTGGATGCTGTGCTGGTTGTGTCCCGCCACGACCACCTCCGCCCCTGAGCCGGCGGCGACCTTGCGCAGCATTGTGCCCACGCACCTGCAAGGGTGGCTTGAACGGGTGGCTGTGCGGCAACGCCGAAATGCTGAGCGCATGTGCGGCTGTGCAGGAACCATCCCACATCGCAGTGGTAACATCCGCACCGGTCATAGCTGGCATCGGTGGCAGCCTTGGTCTCGTGGATGGGCGACTCATACCCGAGTTGAGCTGCGCGCTGCCGCTCAAGTACCTTTGTGGATGAGCATACACAAGACTCAGAGAAAACTTGCACATATCAAAACGGGTGACAGCACACAGGACGCCTCAGTCTGCAGTTGGATACTTGAACGCGGACTGCTGCACGTGACAACGCTATGATCTGCAAACTCACCAGATAGGCGCCACGCACCAGCTTGGCACCGAAGTGCCAGCCCTCGGCATCTGTCCGAGCAGTGTCAGCCAGCAGCCTGCAATGCAGTTGCAAGAGCAACTTGGCCATGAGGGCTAGCATGCAGCACGAGGTCCTGTGGGCACATCCCAGTGGTTCTAACAGAATGCCCCTTTGTGTCAAAGAAGCAGGACGCTGGAAAAGCGTACCTCGGATGGGTGTCGCTCCTGTATGCTTGATATGTGTTGTACACCACAGGCTGCTGCGAGTTGAACTGGCGCTGCAGCTCGATGGCGAAGAGGTCGATGGCCGGCTGGAGGTAGGACTGCTCCGCATCAATCAGCAGCCGCACACCCGCCTACAAGAAGCCAAGTAGAAATGGTTGACATGAGAGCAATCAGGGTTCTGTCATCATCAGCGCATGGCTTGGGGCTCTCAGAGCTGATCTGCCGATGTCGATCTTGATGCTGGAGGGCAGTGTTCGGCGCATCTGCAGGTGACACTCACGGTCAGCTTAGAGTTTGAGAGCACCTTGGACGCGGCGCGGGCCAGGTGCGTGAGGCGGCAGAGCGCGGCGTCCATGAGGGCCAGCTGGCGGTCCGGCAGCTCGCAGGGGGGGCGCCCCGCCGCCAGCGCAGCAGAAACCGCCTCCAGCATCTGGGGCTGGCCCAGCGCTGTGACCTGCATGGAGACCGCTCGGAGGCGTGCTGACTATGTTTCACAAGCACACAGTACACAGCTGGGGTGCTGTTGGTGCGTGAAGCAGGTTGGCGCGATGGCACCCATGTCATTTACATCCTCGAATTGCCTTTGACAGCACGGGCTGCTGACCTAAAGCAGTCGAAGGTCACCCGCCTACCTTCACAGCTGCAAAGCCACGGCTGTCCTTTGTGCGCGCTGCCCAGATCGACTCCACCAGCTTCTCCAGGTGCTCATCGCGACCCGCCTGTGCCGCCACGAGATCAGAGACCTCAGGGACACATGAACTGCACCTGTGAAGCACACGGTTAGTTGCTGAGCTTGTGGAGTGGAATGCATGGCCTGAGTGCAAATCACGAGCAGTGGCACCTCAGCTGCCTCCTCTTCGACGCCAGTCGCCGCCGCATCGCCAACGTCTGACTCCACTGAGTATGCGAAAATGCTGCCGACACCATTGCCGCGCAAGCGCTGAGCCAGACGCCGCGTCTCCTCTGCTGTCTCGCCTGTGTGCCCAGATGCACTGCTCAGGGAGAGAGGAAGCTCCTGCCACCCAACGGCACCGGCGCAAAACCCAAGGTGGATGCAGTTGATCAGGTGCAGAGCCTTGCCAAATACCTGCGCAGAAGTGCGCAAACAGGGTGCGCCTGACGGCGGCATTGATCAGCTTGTTGCCACAGACGGCCTTCAGGCTTGCCAGGACGGCGTCGGCGTTGTCGACCAGCGGCTGCATTGCATGGACACAGAGCTCCAGCGAGCCGTGAAGCAGACCTACATGCGTTGAATGACACAGAGTGCTCGGCACACCAAGATGTGGGTGAAGGCATCTACGTCGGCTGCACCTTGACGGTGCACAGGAGGGACACGCTCATCGATCGAAGCATCGCGGCGCTGCTGTGGTTGACAAAGGCTGCATGGGCATCGTTGAACATCAGCTGCGACGGCGTTCCCCATGCCGGCTGTCTGCCGAGCATGGACTCCTGCAGCAGGCTACCACGCTGTATGGCATGCTCGCCACCCCAGCTTGCGTCGACTGGCACCTGATTCAAACCAGCCTATGCATCAGCACAACGGTCAGAGCAGCAGTGATTGCGGATGTCACCCCACTAGGGTCACACAGCAGGTGCGCAAGCCGTGGCAGCAGCAATGAGGTGGCACCCTCGAGGCAATCACAAACCCAGTGCTCAATGTGTCATATGCTATCACGCACCGCACTCGCAGACGCTGCCAATGTTGTTATGTGTGTGGCTTGCACCACAGTGCCTGGGGTTTGCGGCCCAAGGCTTGCCAACGTGACATCAGCGTCGAGCGCCGGCACCAGGCTGCCCCTTAAGGAACTACAGCGCGCTGAGAACCCTCGCAGCGCGAGCAACCGCCGTGCCATGAAGTGCTACCAATCTGCACACAGGCAGTAGTGTGGGTCCTTCGACTCCGCTTTTGCAAGTTGTAGCTTGGCAGGGCGCGGTGATGACGGTCGGCCTCAACAAGCCGATATAAATCAGTCTACGAGTATAGAGCTCTGAGCGCAGAAATGCAAACTGGTAAATGTTGGTTTCGAAACATCATGTATCAGCACCCTGCAGCACCTGGAGTGCCCAGATGAGAGATGCTCGACACACGGCCTCCCGCAACCGCATGTATATGATCAAACGGAACGTCCTTCAGACAACCCCCCCTTTGAGGCCGGTATGTGCAGCCATCTCACGTACCTCATCAGCTTGGCTGCCTCGCTGGGGTTTGCCCAGTTCAGCGGTTTTTAGGGGCCAGGCGCGCCGCGACCCTCACATTGCTCGCGATATTGATACAGAATGTCATCCAGGCAACGGCGGCTGTGCTTCCCGCACGGCCGTGCTGCTGCACCTGCGCGTTGTGGTCCGCTTGCCTGGTCACGTGGACTCGCACAGCCAGCACCTGCCGCTCTCAACATGCATCGGACTGGTCCCAGCCAGGTCGCAGCTGCGCTCGAGTTCCCGTGACATCGCAAGACGCTCAGGGTGGGGGTTCGAAGGATCTTTGGGTCGCCTCATATGCACACGGTTTCTGGAGCTTGAAGTCCCTAAATGCACTTTTTGACAAGTCTGACATGGCGGATGGGCATCTGCACAGCCCAGAGCAGCATCAGAATTGGTTATTCTTCGGAGTACATCTGTGACGCGATCGCCACATGGCAACACGGTGATATTGTGGCACATGGAATGGGGTGGCACCGACGTTTTTCGACTGCAACAATGATACGTAGCACCCTCAGCGCGCGATCACTTCGAAGGTCCTACGAAGCGAGTTCTCCAGGCTGTCTGGCATGCCATTGCAGTCAGCGTCAGATAGCATGAGCGACTGTGACGGCAACTGTTTTTCGCCGATCACTAGTATGGTCATTGATGGGCAACAGTCTAGCTGCCATGATTGGGCCTGCTCCCCGATCATTCAGTGGAGCCAAGGGGTCATCACCTCGGTTGTGCTGTTCAGCTGGGTTCTAGACATCCAAGTTTAGCACACAAATCAGACGTGAGGTCGCAATGTTCGGTGCACTGCAGTATGAACTTGCTTGCATGCACTGCTGACCAGTCCTGACGGTTACTCTAGCCTCATCTATGTCATCAGCAGACTACCGCATGCAGCAACTGCAAGATGCCGATGCCACCGTCCTTTCCGACAGTGTGCCTCCAGAAGGGACGCATCAAGGGCAGCCGGGAGCCGTGAGCTCGCCGACTGCAAAAGATGTGCCCAGATGGCAGCCACAGCCGGGAGATGCAGCGAACAGCATACGGCAGCAGACAGCACGCCAAACCAATTGTGTCGCACACACTCAAAGGTTCAAACCACGACCCTGCCCTGCATGTGATGGCAACCCCCTGATGGTTCCGGTGTGCAGTTGTCAAGCGCAATAAACACAGATATGTTGCAAGGGTATGATGGTACGTCGTGAGTTATCTGCCCACTTTGCTGCAGCTACGGCGGGTGCCGTACCCCACCCCGACAGGCTGCCCACACGGCAAGGCAGGGCCATATGCCGCCTTTGCCCTCACGGCATGCAGGAGATCGTATCAGTAAGGGCTGCGGGACCCGTGCGCCGTCGCCACATCGACCACAGTGGTCTTCGGCTCGTACGATGAGCCGAGGAGGGGAACATGGGATGTGAAGCGGCGCCACAGCTCGGCACGCAGGAGGCGCATCTCGTGACCTGCGTTGCCCAGTGCCCATGTCATGGGGATGACACTGAGCGAGTATGGGCATCATGGAAGACATGCTAGGTTAAGACATGGCTAGGGACAAGGATGGAGAGCGCACCAACTCCGCCAAGCATGTCGCTGTTCTCCTGTGCCCGCCGGATGAGGTACGGCATGGTCTCCTCGATGGGCCCAAAGGGCACATACTTGTACCCCTGCACATCGAGCACCAGGCTGGCAAGCAATCCTTGAGGATGACGACACGGTGCTGGCAAAACGCTAGTGGAATGAGGTGCACGGGTGCAGGCGTCTCCGAGGCGCGGCTTGTCACGTGGGCGCACCCGGTAGCCGTTGCGCCCCAGGGTGAAGGTCAGGTGGTCGGCCATGCCGAGGAGCTGGCCCATGCACACGCCGCTCTGGTCGGGCTCGATGCCCAGCTGGCCCATGAGCGCCACGGTGGCCTCGATGCTGGCCTGGTTGTGCGTCGCCACCATCACCTCCGCGCCGTGGCCCGCCACATGCTCCAGCACCTCAGCCACGCACCTGCACGCAGCAGTCCGGGTCAGCCTGCGCAGATGTACGCAAGCGTGAGCAAGGGACAGGCGCCTGTGTGCAGTGGCAGGACAGCAGCCGTTTGTCGCACGAACCTGTTGTAGTTGAGGTGCGTGTCCTCGATGGTGTCGTGGATGGGCGAGGGGGTGCTCATCTGCGATGCCCGTTCCCGCTCCAGCACCTGTGCAATGCCACAAAAGAGTTGTGGTGTGTGCCTCTGACAGAGCAGGCACGAGAAGCCAGACCATCACCACCTGCCTCCCGCTTGTAAGGTTTCACACGGTCTCCAACTCAAGCAGAAGGGGTGTATGCTGACATGCCGGTGCAGACGCGGCACTCACCATGTAGGCGCCCCGCACCAGCTTGGCGCCAAAGTACCAGCCCTCCCGCCGGGCGCGCTCCATGTCCATCACCAGCCTGGGCAATGGCAAGGAATTCTGTCGGGCTACACGGCAGCATGAGGAGCACTTGTCACAGCCAGATAGACTGCTTCACCCAGGGGTAAAGTAGATGCGCAGTCAGTGACAGGCAGGCTGAGGACGCACCGCTCATGCGAGTCCTTCAGGTATGCCTGGTAGGTGTTGTAGATGGTGGGCACGTCCTTGTTCCACCGCCGCTGCAGCTCCACGGCCGCGTGGTTGATGGCCGGCTGGAAGTAGCTGTGCTCCGCATCGATCATCATGCGCACCTTTGACTGCATGGGCACGGCAGGCGAACTGTCAGCGCCTGTCCAACATGTGCAGATGGGTTGAGCATGCCGCTGAGCCACCGAGCTGATTTGAGATCATATAGGCTGCAAGCATGCAGCTCTGCATCCATCTGCTGTGGAAATCCATCTGCTGTGGAACTTGCTGGATGCAGTGACAGGGATTGGCTCTGCTGTCGAGCACAGTACGCGCACCTCGGCAGCGACCTCGGCGAGGCGCGACAGGCGGTTGATCATGTTGTGCAGCAGCTGCAGCTCGCGCTCGGTGAGCGCAGACCGCGAAAGCGGGCCCGCCACCCTGCAGTGCTTGACCAGCAGCGGGATGTCGTCCAGCTTCAGGCGCTGGCTCCACGACAGGTAGTCCACCACGCCCGACTTCCTCATCGGGTCTGCAGGCAGGTTGCAACACGGTCGACCACAGAAACCTCGTGTATTCCATGCGCGCAGCATGAGCAGGCTAGTATCCGCTACCAGTGACACATGAAAAGGATGCTGTACCTGAGCCCTCACTCTCCAGGGACGTGAAGATCTCCTGCAGTCGCTCTGGCGTGGCATCTGAGAACAACTCCTCGTAGACCTGCATGACAGTGGGGTTGTCAGTATGACGCATTGTGTGATTGCCATCAGCATTGCACCCGAGACACATGCTGACATGCGGCTCAGGCAACTGGCGACATCCCGAAAGTACGGGCTGGCCATGAAGTGGCAGCACTGTAATGTGTGCAGTGAGTGCGAGTTGTAGCCCTTGGCGCACCTTCTCAAACTCGTCCCGGGTGACTACGCCATTCAAGTCCTCGTCAAAGCGGCGGAACAGATTGTGCACAGCGTTCAGGCTGTCGGACACCCGCTCCACCAGCTTTGGCTGCCCCAGCGCTGTCACCTGATTGTTGCAGAAGGAGGCAACTTGATGCAGACCGCCCAGCAGACAGACGGGAAATGCCCATGCCAGAGGGACCAGGTGGCATGCAAACACGCTGCACCCACAGCTGCTTGCGTCGCTTTCACACCTTGATCGCTGCATATCCCTGGCCCTCGCTGGCAGCTGCTGCCTTGATGGACTTCAGGAAAGTGTCCATGTGGCGGTCGCACTTGGCCTGCATGCATGCACAGCAGCTGCTCCGCCCAACAATCCTCCTGGTAGTTGGAACAGCACAGGGCGCATGCGTCCTTGATGTTTGACTTGGTGCCTGCGATGCTCAGCACCCCACCTCAGACTCGTAGTCGAAGGTGCGGGCAATGATGTGCTCGTTCTCGGGCTCGCGGGAGGCGGGGCCGCCCTCCGATTGCACATCATCCTCGGCCGCATAGTCCAGAATGCCGCCAATCCCATTTTTGTACAGGTAGTGCAGTGTGGGCTTGATGTCGTCTCCGGTTTCACCTGTGACCCGTGCTCAGCTCGTTGACACTGGACATGTGGCTGCCTACCAGGTGGAAACACATCGCACCCGCTCACCCTGCACTCACACCCCTTCCTGACTGCAGATATCTTACCGGCACAGAAGTGCAGGAAGAAGGTGCGCTTGATGATGGCATTCACCAGCGTCCTTCCAAACACCATCTTCAGCCGCCGCAAGATCGTGTCTGCATACTTCACCATCGGCTGCAAGTGGCGCAGCAAGATCCTCAGCAATACATGCTGCAGTGCAAATGCTATTGCAACCATTGCGCCTGCATGCGCTGCTGCACGCACGCACAGCATCCTGCTATCATCACCTTGACGGAGCACAGGGAGAAGACGGCCAGCGACCGCATCATCGACAGGCTGCTGTGGGATGCAAACGCCGCCTTTGCATCGTCGAACTGCAGCGGCGGCGGTGGCACGCGCGGGTTCTCCCATTCGAAGTCCCCCAGGTCCCGCACCGGCACGTCAATTGAAGGCAGAGGCTCCTGCTCGTAGCAGCACAGCTTTCAGCTAGGCGCCACTGATGCACCTGGCAGACATGCGGCCAGCCTAGGGTTTGCGCAGACGCTGCACAGCAACAACACCCACCGCAACGGCGGCATATGCGGCTTGTGAGGCGAAGGTTGTGGGCGTCTGCGGGGCCCCAATGATGAGCTGCGCTGGCGACCAGGAGGCTGCTGCCAGGCAGGCCGGCCGCACCCCCGCCTGGCGCCACACCACCTCGGCAGCTGCTTTGCTGGCTGCGAACGCTAGCAGGCGCTGTGCCATGCGTATGTCAGGCCTCCGAGCGCTCTGCACCTGTTGTCACTCCCTGCCAGCAGCAAATGTTGGAGGTTCTCCTAAAGCGCAGTGTGGCACGGGGCCTCCGAAGCTTGGAGGTGCAGGTGGCCAAAGCAGGCCCAGCCAATCGCCGACAGGTGATTGTCTGTTCATCACACGATGAAAACACACAACCGACTGCTGGATCCATATCCGGACCCGGCAGGGCATCGCACCTGGCACGGGGAATAATTTGGGGTTTGCGCTGTGGTGTCTCGCCTGCTGTGCCGCCCGGCACGCACACCACGTCGTCTACGAGTGTAGCAAACGTTTGCGAAGAAAGGGTGTGGCAGACCAGCTGCAGATTGACGTGTCACAAGCCTTGTTGGCGGCTTCGTTGCCGGGGTTTGGACAGAGCAGACCGCGAAGCAACTTCCAACGCAGTGATGCAGAAACACGCTGCACGGCTCCTGGGCAATCAGGGCGATGTACAGGGTGCTCGACGGCAACAAATCAGCACGCGTTTGCAAATTGTGTAGTCTACGGGCTGACGAGGAGGATGACTGAGTTCAATGTGGCCCAGCGCCCAGGAAGTCACACCCCTTTGACGATTGGCAGTTTGGCACACCGCGTCCCTATCGATCATCCCCAGTCAAAACACCCAAGGGTAGTGGAGCTAACAGGACTAGCATTCACCTACTCACCTACGACTGCACAAGTGGCAATTGGGGCATCAAGTGGCCCACAGCGGCATTGCAGGTGGACGGTGCGCACGAGCATAGTCATCATGGACCGCACACTGTTGCAGGCCGCGAACGCGTCGGGGGACACTGTGGCACCCTTCTTTGGGTTCATTGGCGCTGCCAGTGCTCTAGTATTTGCATGTGCGCTTTTCCCCGTCTCCTCCTGAAGCTCACGCGTAAGCCGCGGACAACTTAGACGCCGAGCTTGCGGCTGTGTTGTTGTGCGTCGCCTTGGGGCTGATGCAACGTCATGAACATCAGGAACCTTTCCCTGGCAACAGTCTGACCGCCATTGCTGGGCAGACCGGCCCACAGGCCCTTGTGACTGTCAATCTGTCACTGCGATGCTGCCTGCGCCGGCACATCCTGCCGTCTGTTCAGCCACCTGCAGCTCAACGGGCCCAAACGCCCTGAATCTGTCTCCTAGGTCTGGGCTCGCACCAGTACAATGACAAGTAAAGCCTGCAGCGGCCGCTTTGCACATACGAACACGACCCTTTGTGGCCATCGCAGGCTTTGGAGCGGCGTATGGCACAGCCAAGGCAGGCGTGGGCATTGCGTCCATGGGTGTGCTCAGGCCAGAGCTGGTGATGAAGTCAATTGTGCCGATTGTCATGGCGGGAGTGCTGGGCATTTACGGCCTTATCATCTCCGTCATCATCAGCACCGGCAGTAAGTGTATACGGCCTGCTGATACTTCGCTATAATGTTTGCCAATTCCCTCTAGCGGGGCACCCCCCAATGGCAGCACACTAACACATAAGATTGGAACCCATTCTGTCTACCCATCAGCGTGGTTTTCGGCGGCGATGACGGCCCTGCATTGTTTCCTTACAGCTGACCAGCATGCTTTGCACTGCTCGCAGTCAACAGCCCGTACTACCTGTTTGACGGGTATGCACACCTCGCATCTGGCCTGGCCTGTGGCCTGGCTGGTCTTGCAGCTGGCATGGCCATTGGTATTGTTGGCGATGCTGGCGTGAGGTGAGACAGCATGTCTGCATGTGTCAGGATTGCTTGTCAGTATTGCTGCTTGCCCCGCCAAGGTGTAGTACCTGTTTTCACGAACATGGCTGCCAGCATGTTGCACTGAGGAGGTGGCCACGTCCTGCAGGGCCAATGCACAGCAGCCAAAGCTGTTCGTGGGCATGATCCTGATCCTCATTTTCGCTGAGGCGCTGGCCCTGTATGGCCTGATTGGTGCGCCACGCTATTGTCTGATGATTCTGTACAGCCCTGTCCCATTGACCTGCATGGTTTTGTACATGATGTGCATCGTGCACCTGAGACACACATGGGCACATGTAACCGGTTGATCTGACTACACCTCCTTCCGCCTGTGCAGTTGGTATCATCCTTGCGTCAAAGGCAGGCCAAACCAAGTGATTTCACACCCAGCGATGGCGAGCGGATGCACAAGACCGCTGCAGGCGCTGTCCCCTGGTGATAGGCGCTGAAGCGCCTGGAGTACGGGAGTCGTTTCGAGACGCTAGTATCGTTCCAGCGGCTTTGTCCTTGCAGTGCAAGCACGTACCCGAGCTTCTTGCCAGATGACAAGTGTCTGTGCGGTTGATGCCGCATGCAGTCTCGTTACAAGGATTGGCAGGCACACGGCAGTAGTGTTTGAATGTACAACGACAGGCAACCGGCCCGTATTGTAACATGCAATGCTTCGTATGTGGAGTAGATGAGCACAATGCCGTCATCGGCATCAGCCGCTGCTGCACTGCATTGACAGCATGCACACCGCACCCAAACTGCCGACATGTTATGTTGACATCGGCGTGTAAAGACTAGCATTCCCATCGCTATCATCGATAACCGTCGCTCATCATGGAGCGGTCGTGGGCCTCGCGCAGTCTTGACGCCTGCAGAGCATCTTCAGCATCCACCGGTTAGTCATCCAATGATGCCATCAGCCAGCTGGGGCGACAGCGCCAGTGCAGGGACCCTGCCTGCAGTTGCAGCATGTGACATTGTTGATGACAGTCGCCGGATCTTGATCCGCATAGCACCAGCGAGAGGCAGCGACCTGCTGGTTTCAATCAACAGATTTGAGGACCTTGGAGCAGTGAACAGCTAGGATTCGACGACTCAGGGCAGTCTGGCGCCGTGGCGCGTGCTGTCGCCCAGCCTTGACCATGTCCCGGCTGCGGGACTGGTTCTTTGAGCGATGGCGACGCATCAAGTTGGAGTTTGGCATTGAGGTGTGCGCACCACTGGTCAAATCGAAACTCGATGTTCTGCCAGCGACCTACTGCATTCAGCATTGTGCACGTCAATCAGGCATCATCGTGTATTGACGAAACGCATGTGCATGGTCTGTGTCTGCTATGGTGGGTAGCTCAAGCATGATGCATCACGGTAGCCTCCGGTTCCGTGTTGCATGCAAGGTCTCGATCGCTCAATGAACACGATGCCTGCTGCAGCTGCCGCTGCTGAAGAAGCGTTGGGTGTACATCCTGTTTGGTGCTGTGTTCCAGTACTGCCATGGACTTGGCACGCAGCTCGCACACCGCATGCACAGACCGCAGCCGCAGCCATTGCACGATGTTGGCTTTGCCATTCTGCCGGTATGCAAGCTGAGTTGCACTGCTGCCACATCGCTGTAGCGTGTATGTGCTGACCTGTGCATCCATGGCCAGGATACTGACACCATCTAGCCCTGCGCCGCAGGAATTGGGTTTGACTAATGAGTGGGTCAGCGAGACCATTTTCACGACGCTGTTCGTGTCATTCATGCTGTGGACCTTCAGCCCCTTTGTCTTTGTGCGCAAGCGCTTTTACACAGCAGTCATCTGGAGCCGCCTCCTGATGGTGCTTGTGGGTGAGCATCTGCTGGCCGTCCCGGCCCTTTGTGGTTGCTGCATTCGTCAAGAGCTGTGGGCTGTCATTGTGTCCACCATGCCACTGACCCTGCAGTGTGCCAGAGCCTGCGCATCCTCAGCTTCAGCGTGACGCAGCTGCCGGCACCCAACTACCACTGCCGCACGCCAGAGCCAACAGCCATCAAGGCCATGCCAGAGCACTGGTGGGGTCACTTTTACATCCAGAACCTCAAACAGCAGGTGAGATGCGATCGCGCACACTAGATTGAATGTGCTGGCACAGACAGCATCAGTGTCCTCCCGCTGTCTGTCATGGCAAACTGCTTTGCTGTCCCACAAGGGTCGTTCGCCTACATGCGCAGTCGACGCATGGGTGTGGTGACCTGATCTTCTCCTCGCACACCACCTTCATGCTGGTGGGCATGCTCACATATAACGAGTATGGCACCCTGACGCCGATCAAGGTAAGAGCGACTGGCAGCATGCACAGCGCATGCATAATTGCACCTGTTGAACACCCACTGTGCTGCACAGCAATGGGTTATTGGGGATCATAGGCTTGCTGGACAGCCGAACATTCATGCCACATTGCAGGCGCTGGCATGGGCAGCAGTGGCGTGGGTCTCGGTCCTGATTGTTGCGTCCAGGAAACACTATACTGTCGATGTGTTGATCGCCTGGTGAGCATGCGTTGCTCGTGCTGACAAAATTACACAGGCTGTATTGCTGTGCGCACCTACTCCTTTGGGACGTCATGGCGATAGCTCGTCATGCCAGTGGTGTACGATTCGCTTGAGGCTCTCAACATCCTGGCGTTCCCGTGACGGCAGGTATGTGGTGCCGCTGGTGTTCCACCACATGCTGCGGCGGTGGACGACGGTGCGGCCGGCGGTGCCCCACTGGCCGCACCGGCCGCTGGCGGACGCCGCGGCTGACCAGGGCTCGGCTGGCGCCGCCGACGCCGAGCTGCAGCAGGTCCTCATCGTCGACGGGGTCGCGCGCAGCACTGAGGTGAGCACCGGTTGCAAATCTGAGCAGACTTGCATTTGCAGTCGGTGTGTGCAGCCACACCCTGCAAGGGCGCAGCAGACGGCCACACATGACGTGGTTGCTCCTATAGCAGCAATCCTCACCAGATTTGGTTGTTGGCACTGGCTGCATTGCATCTTGCCGCCGAGCAGTCTTCCTTGGCGGCTGCAGATGGTGGCACAGAAGCAGGCGCTGCTGTCGGCGCTGCCGCAAGACAACCCTTTGTCGTCGGCGGCGTCCCAGACCCAGTCGCAGGCGACCCTCGACAAGCAGGTCAGGGCTCTGGCAGCATCAATCCGTCCCCTCCCTTTCGGCCTCACGCAGAGCGCTCTCCGCCGCAATTCACAATGCGCACGCCGCAACCTGCGCCGCACAGGTGCTGCCGAGCGAGGGGGAGCTGACAGACTCGGAGGGCGACAGCAACGGCAGCGGCGGCAGCAGCGGCGCCGCCAACGGCAGGGCTGGCCCCGGGCGGCGGTCCCTGGCGCGCACCAGCAACGGGCGCGGCGCGGCGGCGCTCATGCGCTCCCGCTCGCAGGCCGGACTCCTCCCGGGCAGCTCCCCCGAGGCAGACAGGGACGGCAGCACCTTGCGACGAGATGGGGGCGGAGGGCTGCGGGGGGCGCCTTCCACTATGTTGGCGCCTTCTGGCCTCGGCACCAATTGCGTCATCATGTAGTGACCTTCAGAGTGGCAGTCATCATCAGCATCGGCAGCGGCGGCGGCGGCGGCGGCGGCGGCTTCACGACATGCACGTGATGCTGTCGACGCTAGGGCGTGGTTTCATGAGTGCAGCTTTGTTTGGGCGACTTCAGGAGGTCCATTAACATGTTCTGCTTTGATTTACGCTACTTCAGGGTGTCTATCATGGCTTGCTTCCGTTAGACCTTCACATCCGTTCATGTCCCTTAGATACTTTGACTGCGTGCAGGACACTCAGGGTCTGTCCAGGTTCACATGCCAATCTGTGTGATCACGTCTGGCAAGCCATGCTGCCCTGCGCGGCGACATGGCCACTCAGCTGTGCTGCAAATCCACCCTCGAGTTACAGCACATGCAAAGTGGCACAGCCAACAAAGCCAGTGCTGAAAACCATCGCAATGCACAGAAACCACGTACAGCCACTGATATGTGGATGCTGCCCAAGTCCAGCTGCATCAGCTGGAAGTTTGACTTGGCAAAGTACGATGCTCCACCTGCATGGCATGCAGGGAGCTGGGAACACAGCAGCAGATGTGACATGCCGCAGTCCTTGTGAACAAGAAGCAGACAAGCTCCCGAACAACGTTCGACTCAAAACACCCGGCGGCACCCATGTGTATGCCATATAGTTGGACTGACTGTTCGGCACATCCACAAGCCTCCCCTGTATATGAGGCTGTGAAGTGTGCGGTACTCTAGGCGGCGCTGCTACTAGGGGGCTGAGAAGCTGATGTAAGCCTGCCAGAGTGTTGCACACCACATGCGGTGGCCACGTGATCCCTGCTGGCTGCGAAAAGCAAAACCTGTTTGGCGAGCAACTACTGCTCGTCGTGCCTAGTTGTGCACTGCAATAGGATGGGTGGGCGGCCATGCTGCCAGCTGTGAACAATGGAAAACGTAGGCTGTGCCATGGACGCTGCTGTTATGCTGCAGGTCCCACGTCGGCTGCCTGCATCGTGCCTAGATCCTATGATGTCGCCTCACTTCGCTTTCGCATTTCTCACTGCAGTGTACTTGAGCTTCTGCGCCTGTGGTGCGGCTGATGCTGCGACATTCTACTCGTGGATCACTCCCTGCGTCGAAGGTACCGCCACTTGGCATCAGCGGCTGCCGGGGGCCTCGGGCATCGGGCTTCTCGCCAAGGTGCAGCACAGCAATGAGGTCCAGGGCGCTGGCGGAGTCGTCCCGCAGCAGGCGGGCTGCCGCTGCGACCTGCTCCTTGTCGTTGCTGCCATTGCGGCCGACGCTGGCGCCTGTCGGCAGCGTCTTGCTGTTTTCGAATTGCAGCGGGTGCGCAGCAGTATTGGCACCCATGTCCTGCGCTGAATCGCACTTTAGAGACTTTCGAGCGGCCGCATGTGGCTGCTGCTCGGGTGCCGATGGCTGCACTGCGGCTGCAGATGCCGGTTCTGCAGCTGAGGAGCCCAAGCTGGCAGGTGTGATTAAGCATACTGCCTCTGCCAACGCCGCTGCGAGCTCGGGGCAGTCCTGCGCACAAGTGTACAGCAATTCGCGTCAGAAAGCATGTGCACCCTACCCAGTCACTGCACTGACTTGACGAACTGCCAGCCCGCTGGAAGGGTAGACCGCTATCTGTCTTACTTGGTGCAAGCACGTGACAAGACGGTGCAAAGGTGACATGCACGATCCTCACCAGCGCCTGGGCAGCAGCCAGCGAGGTACGAGCAGCACTAGAGATGGCGAACAGGCAGCTGGCCGTCTTCGGACAGTGCGCCGAACCATCTGCAGCCTCCAGCACTAGGGCAATGTCCCTCAGAAGGGCGGCGCCCCCTGCACCACACACACTAGCAATCAGGGTCAGCGCACAGTCAGCTGAGGAGTCGGTTCGGCTTGCTGCCTCTCACATATGGAGCATAGAGGGTCTGGGGCCCGTATACGGGCGTGTGGCGGCAGAGGCATGCCTGTCAGGTTGGCTGGCAGGCGCTCCATCTCACGAGCAACATCAGTGGAGGGCGCGACCAGCAGCCGCATCGGCCACAGGATCGTTGCACCCATCGCTAGCTCGATCTGCGCATGAGACAGTCGATGATCAAGGGGACTCATCACTGCCAGTCCACTGGCACAGAGCTGGGCTCGAAGGAGATGCTCCTCCGGCATTCTGATGGGGCTATGGCAAGATCTTGATATGCAGCTCCGCACCGTCAGCAGGCCAGGCCGCAGTTCGGCTGCAGGCAGCTGGATGGTGACGAGGCGCGTGTGGTCACTTCGAGCTGCCACCGTCACCACAGCCGCCAGAAAATGCCCTGCAGTTGGAGCATCCCACCCTGGGGTCCAACTTTGCAGCAGGGCATGGCTTGCGCCAAATGACACACAGCATGCAACACGTGCTTGGTGTCTGCATCCTGGACGCTTGACAATGTATGCGCTGCAGGCAGTGAAGTGTCAAAAGGAGCACCTCTTGAGCGGCAGAGCACGGTCGCCTCCCGCGGCAGGAAGGTCGCCTCCAGCTCGATGCTTGCCGAGGTGCCGGCTACCACCACTGGCGCAGCGGGCGAGAGCCGCCTCAGCTTTGGCAGTACTGATGCCGAGGCACCACAGTCAGCAGTGCTGATGACGTGGCCATTGCGGACTGTCGCAATCTGCTCGCACAATTGCACCTGCAGTGTTGATGGGCCATCAATGTGTGGTCACCTCACGGCCAGGTATCCAACCTAGAGCACTGAGCAAAGCACCAAGGGGCAGCATGCCCGGCGCCCAGGAAACAAGCGGATTTAGCTCACTGAAGAGTTCGATGCACGAGTATGACATGATCAAAAGCTTTCCCCAGCTCAGGAACGTCTTGGCACCTGGGATAGTTGTCGGGACCAGAAATCTGCATGCTGTCCACACAGCAGGCGCTGCGCCACTGCGCTTGCGCCGCCGGCGTGGCTGAGCTCGGCGGCGGCGTGCGGCAGCAGCACGTCCACGGTGAGGTGCAGGCAGCCCGGCCGCATGTACCCCTGCCGTTGTGGCACAGCAACATGGCTGAAGTCTGACGGAGCTTCGACGGCTGACACTTTCGTGCACCGAGTGACGAGGTTTCGAGGCCAACACTCACACCATGCTGGAATGCGACGCAGTGAAAGTGCAACCAGCAACGGGAAGGCCACGACAGTTGCCGCCACATCCCACAACGCACACCTGCATGTGGGCGCTGTCAGCGGATGTGTTCAGCGCTCCCGCGAGATCTTCAGCCAGCCCCTGCGGGAGGTCGCCAGGTGTCGCCGAGTCCAGCTTGGCGCTCAGGCGCAGCGCTGCTTGCTCCGGCACATAGCCGAAGCTCGTCGACTGCCTGGATCCGGGCTGGGGCACGTACCCAAAGGACGGCTGCTGCGGTGGCGGCTGCAGAACAACCAGGTGAGCCAGAGTGAGCTAGGGTGCTCACCAACAGGCATGCAGCATGAGGATATGGCTACTGTATCGCAACTGCAGATGCAGCCTGCAACAGTTGTAGGTATGCATGGAAGGCGCTGCTGAGCTCCAGTGCTGTTTTACAGCAACTCCCTCACTCAGCGGCTGGCGCAGATAGAAAACCGCCCCAGGGGGAAGGTGGTGTGCTCACCCGCTGCAGCGGCGGCGCGGGCAGCGCGGGCGGGGGCTGGGTCCGCGGGGGCCCCAGCAGGCTGCTGCTCGGGACGCGCCGCCCCAGCAGCCCCCCTGTCATCGGCACGCCCGACGCCGGCCCGGCGCTCGAAGGCCGTGGCGAACCTGCAATGAAAACGAAGTAGGATGGTACAGACGATCATCCTGGCGGAAAACACACAAAGACCATCGCCAAGCTCCAGCGAATTCATAGCGGCACCTGTCAGGCCGGCAGCCGAGGCGTCTCCGAGGTAAGACAGCATCAGGTTGACCTCGTCGTTCTGGATGTGCTGCGGCAGGTCGAGGGGGCCGTGACGCTGCGCTGCGCCATTCTGCATCGGCTGGCATGACGGTGAGGGCACATGGCCGCTGGCCGCATCGATGTTGCGGTCCGCAGCCGCCCGCAGGCCGCGCGCAGCTATCAGTGATGCACCGGCAGGCGCCTGCAGGGGCACATCCATTGTCAGCCCGCCGACAGCGAGAATGCCACCGATCAACACCGTCACAAGCAGACCACAACATCCATGCATGCCGACTTGCGAAGCACTCACATGCAGGGAGCCCTGGCGCTGCGCCGTCACGCCCGCGCCGCTGGTGGGCGGCAGCGGCTCGGAGGCGGCACTGTGCGGCGGCGCCGAGAAGGCCAGGAGCCCCGGGAAGTCCATCGGCAGCGCCGGCAAGCTGAGGGAAGCAGGCATTGTGCAAGTCTCAGCGGCAGCGGGTTGGTACAGGGCTGATGCTGTGGTGCCAGCCAGACTTTGAGCGCACCAGTTGCACGGGCGGGCATGGCAGAGCACTACGCATCCCGTGCAGAGCAGCACCTGACGGGGTGCCAGTCGGGGCCGGGGCCGCCCTCCATGCGCGGGAAGTCCGCAGAATTGACATGCAGTCCGCCCGTGGCGGCAACCGGCGGCATCATGCTGAAGGGACTCATAGTTGTGCTGGCATCTGCCAAGCGCACCGCCGGTGGACCTGGTCGCTCCTGCAGTGTAGATCAACACCCATACTGCTGAGGGGGCATCGCACGGTTCAACGTCATGTAGCATTGATAGAACAGGTTGCTGCACAGCAGCCCGCGAGGGCAGTCTGCCCGGATATATCAAGTATGAGAAGGTCATGGCATATATGTTGCGCACCTGCCAGCCAGGATCATGCAACTGGTGCAGCGCCTGTGCAGCTGCTGGGTTGGGCATTGCTGCCATGCCGGCCGTGTAGCTTCGTTCGAAGGACAGCGTCCGTGGCGGCGGAAGCACCTGCCTGGCGAGCCCCGGCGACATGCCACGCGGCCAGCCGATGCCGGCACAGTCGAGCGGTGACACCTGCAGGTAGTGAGCTGCATTGCAAGGAGGGAAAGAGCTGGCGCAAGGTGCAGCGCGCTCATGGCAGGCGCTGCGCCCGGATGGTGTTCGCAAGCACATGGCGACATCAGGTCTCGAGGCCCACCTCCAGCAGCAGGGGCCCGGGGCTGGGCGCGGCCGGGCGGGGCGCGGCGCCCGGCTCCGGCATGCTGCGCGCCGCGCCGAGGTTGCTGGGCGCCGACGTGGCGCTGCCGGACACCTCCCGGTCGCCCTCGCTGTCGTCCTGGGACGTGTCGACCGCTGCCCTGGTGAAGCCCCGGGCCGCCGCCCGCGCCGCGAGGCGCTGGCTGCGGATCGGGCGCTGGCTGTCGCTGAGGCCGGCGGCCGCCGACGCGCGGTTCTCGCCGGTGGAGCGGCGGCGGTACTCGCCGGCATCGCCGGCGTCGGCACCGCCGCCGCCGCCGGCCGGGGGGCCGCCCGAGGCGACGGCCCGCGCCTTGCTGCGCTCGGCAGCCTTGCGGCGGCGGCGCGCGTTGTGCCGCTGCAGCTGCGCGCGGCAGGAGCGCTTGTCGCCCTCGAACTCCGTGATGGCGTGGAAGCGCGAGCACTGCTGGCAGAACCGCTGCACGATGCCCTCGTGGATGACGTGCGGCACCTTCAGGTGCTCCTGGCACACCTTGTAGCGCTGGTGGTAGTGCCGCAGATCGGTCAGATCCGCCATGCAGCCATCGACCTGCACCCAGAGGCCGGGGGCATGATCGCAGGTTTTCTGCTTCGTGATACGCGCCAACACTCTATGGGATGAGCCATCATTGGGTGCCTCCTGGCGGCTGTGGCCTGTGGGTGCCGCTGCTACAGACCCCCGCCGCCCATTGGCAGCACATCTCAGATGAGGCCCGTTCAAGCCGCAACGTGCCACCCCGCGTCTACGGCATGTAAACGTCGATCTTCATCCATGCTTGCGGACCGCTGTGGCCCAAAGAGCGCCAGGCGTGCTGCAGGCTTGTGGACGATGATGTACCAGACACAGAGCATACGGGCTTGCGACCGTGAGCAGCGCCACAACTCAGCGGCAACGGTTGGCGGTGGATGATGCCAGCGATCTGAATGCAAGCAGGCCGGCTGGGGACAGCCGTTGCGTGCGACCCGGTTGCCGGCTGAGCGTCGACACGATCAAAAAGGGCCTTCAAGTGATGGATGGAGCACAGCGAACCACCAACGCTGTCTCCGGCACGAATCTTCTAGCGGCTGCTGCCGACAGACGCTCACGACTCTGTGCGAGTGCAGGATGGCGCAGCAGGTCATGGCCCGCGCAATCACAGGCCCTTGCTTGCATTGCGTCACAACAGGTTTGCGGGCCCGCCCCGTGCCGGCAACCGAGCCAGCTCCATGGGAACACCCCAATCGCCTCATTATCTGCTACGTCAGGCGTTTCGCGGCGGTTGCCCGCTACCAGACGGTTTGGGCAACTGCCGGCTGTTGTGAGTTCGGCCTGGCTGACAGGGAGCGGTCATCTGCATGTGCACCTGGCAACCGATGAAGGTCTGCCGCCTCTGTGTCCTCTGCTGACTGTGCTCCAGCAGATCCTCCTCCTCCCGCTGCCGGGTCGCGCCCCGCCTCGGCCGCGCAGCAGCCTCCAGCGAGTGAGGGTCCCAGTCATAATCGTTGGTGTCCCACTTGGCCCCCATCGCCGTGCCGCTCCTGCTACATTCAAGCAAGGCCGCCCCGACATGAAGCAGCGCGCCCTGGGCAGGCGCCCTGCAATACACGACTGCTTACTCCAACCGGGCAGACTCCGACAAAACTCATTAGTAATCCGGCTGCCCTGTCTCCACATCAAGTCTTCGTCCCTGTACGGGCTGCCATTATTTCAGGCAGGCTAGCTCCGTAAACCTACCCGGGCCAGGTTCTATCCTCATTTTTTTGTGGTGTCTTCTGCGCACGCGCGTGCAGCCCGCAGGTCTTGCAGTGGATCAACCTTGTCACAGGCTGTCCGATCGCTACGATGGCCGCCAACATGGTCGCCGGCGGCACCGCGCTGCAGCACAGCGCGTTCCGGGGCAGCGGCCTCAAAGCGGCCCCAGCCCGGCTGGGCCCCTGCAGCCGGTGCAGCCTGCAGGTGAGGAGCTTTTGCATCTGGCGCGACTACCGACCCGGGGGCTGGCCGCTCCTGGCGGTGGACTGTGGCGTGTGCCACCCTCCCACTGTTTCTGATGGTGCTGCGAACTGTGGCAGCAGCAGGCCTTGGGCTCGGCCTGCGTCATGCGATGACATATCGTAGTCTGTGGGCGCATCCAGTGGTGCTGTCCGTCCGTGCCAACTCCCGTGCCGTCCCAATCACCGCTGCCGCTGCATCTGCTGCCACAGCGGCGCCTTGCAAGATATCGACAGCATCGTGATCATGTGCTCCACATACGGCTTTCACCATGTATTAGGGGTAGTGGTAGGGGCCCGGGACAGATGCACTGCTCCCCGCGGTGCAGCAGTGCACACCTGGCGCATTTGAAGCCGCGCGTGACGGCTGGACCCTGCACCCCACTGAGCAGGTCATGGCAGCCTCCTCCAAGGAGCTGAAGGGCCGCATCGACTCGGTCAAGAACACGCAGAAGATCACGGAGGCCATGAAGCTGGTGGCAGCGGCGAAGGTGCGGCGCGCGCAGGACGCCGTCATCAACGGCCGCCCCTTCGCAGAGAACCTGGTCAAGGTGAGGGTGGGGGCACCCTCCTGCGTCACCAGCGCTCAATCCGAAGGAGTGCTCAGCTGCTTGTGCGGCCCCGATGAGCCCTGCCGGCATCGGCCGTTCGTGTGTGCAAATGTGGGCGGCGCACTGCTGATGATGGGGCCAGCAGAAATGCTTCCACTCCTGGGTTGTAGGTGCTCTTCGGCGTGAACCAGCGGCTGCGGGTGGAGGACGTCGACTCGCCGCTGATCCAGATCCGGCCCGTGAAGACGGTGCTGCTGACGGTCGTGACGGGCGACCGCGGCCTGTGCGGCGGCTACAACAGCATCGTCATCAAGAAGGTCAGGCTCTGCAGGCTATATGTAGTGCTGCTGGCTTGCTGCGACTAGGGAGGTGCAGGCTGGCTTCATCGCCGTGCACGAGAGCTGCCACCAACATGGCCACATATCTGGATCCCGACACCGCCCTCGCATGTCGGCGCAGGCGGAGCGGCGGGCGAAGGAGCTGCAGGAGACGGGCGTGAAGGTGAAGCTGGTCACCGTCGGCAAGAAGGGCACAGTGTACTTCAAGCGGCGCGCCAACCTGTACAACCTCTCAAGTGGGTCTGCGACGCATGCGCCGGCCAAGATGTGCTCACACCTTGCATCCAAAAGCCCAATTGCAGCACGTGCGTGCACACTGCTCTTCGAGCACTCATGCCGACCCTGCAAGGCAGTGCAGTGATGCTTCGACGTGATGTGTGCTGCAGAGACCTTCGAGTTGGGGCAGTCCCCGACCACAAAGGAGGCGCAGGGCATCGCAGACGAGCTCTACTCCGAGTTCGTGTCCGAGGATGTGGACAAGGTCAGCACACAGCAGTGCCTTACCTCCAATGAACCTGAGCTTGTAACTCGACACATCGTGCCAACTGCCGCTGCTTTGTGTGCGAGTTCCAGCACTGCCTGGCAAGGTTCGGGGTTTCATTTCACACTGCTGTGCGTCTGCAGAAACGTCTCAATTCGCTCGAACGATAGAAAGTAGCGTCTCCTGCACCTGCCGCAGGTGGAGATGGTGTACACCAAGTTCGCGTCGCTCATCAGCAGCGACCCCATTGTGCAGACGATGCTGCCGCTGACGCCCGCGGGAGAGATCTGCGACGTGGACGGCAACTGCGTCGACCCCGACGAGGATGAGCTCTTCAAGCTCACTACCAAGAGCGGCGAGCTGACGCTCGAGCGCGAGAAGGCGAGTCATCTGCCTGCATGAAGGCTGTGCCGTGTTTCTGTGTGCTGGCGGTTGTGAAGCATGCGAAGCTGATGTGCAGGACAATGCAGAGTACCATGCAGTCTCTCATCAGGTCCTTCGGTCCTCTGAAGGTGCATTTCTGTCATATGTCCACAGGTGCAGACAGTCACGGCAGACTTCGACTCAGGCCTGATCTTCGAGCAGGACCCAGTGCAGATCATTGACGCTCTGCTGCCGCTGTACCTCAACGCCACGCTCCTGCGTGCGCTCCAGGTGACTGACCCCGCCCTTGCCCAATCGATGCCTTCTTGATCCTTTTACCTATCACCGGCTGGCAGCATGCTTGTGCTGCCAACGTGCATCAGAGCATCCTCTCCATCCATCTTGGCATGCCAACCAGTGTTATTTGTGCACTGTGTGATGTCAAGAACGCTGCAGGAGGTGTCCCATGGTGCCATGATCGCCAATTCTGTTGTCATGTGGCACAGGAGTCCCTGGCCAGCGAGCTCGCGGCGCGGATGAACGCCATGAACAGCGCCTCAGACAATGCTTCAGACCTGAAGAAGAAGCTCAGCGTCAAGTACAACCGCATTCGGCAGGCGAAGATCACATGTGAGGCCCCCCTGCGTGTGCTGCACTCGTGACTCTCACTTGCGGCATATTTCGTGTGCTGATCCAAATCGCAATGGTTTTGCACATCGTGGAACTTTGTGCTTGGGCTGGCTTGCTGATTTATCTCTGTCCTTTGCTGTCCACAGCGGAGATTATCGAGATCGTCAGCGGAGGTATGAAACTCCCCTGCTGCATCCATGGGCTTCTTGGTCTGCCGATGTCTTGTACACGTCGCTTGTGGCAATGCACTGACGAATTGCAGAGCATCCCTGACTTTACGCCGCTCCTGCTGCAGCCAACGCCGCCGCTGCATGAGGAGGGCTGCAAGGAGCAACTGCCTTCCGGAGGTTGCCTTGGAAGTACACTTTGTATCCGACATGGCAGCTGCAGACTGGCAGGAGACTGCAGATAGCTTTCAGACGCCTTGGCTGGCTGTCAGCAGCTGGCTGTTGGCAGCTTACCCGCTATACAGTTGACAAAACGATGAAGGATTGATTCGGTTGTGAACTGCAACACTGCTTGCTGCATGGGGATTGTTGATGCCCGCCCAGCAGCGATCGGAACTGCAGACAACACTGTATGGGCAAGCCACAACACGGCGACAGACGACACTTCACACCATCATCGATGCCAGACGGGTCTGCATCGAGAACAACCGTCGAAGTCCGCTTGACGTCACATAGCTCAGGCAAAAACTGATCGCCTGCACCCGCACCTGATCTCGATTCATAGGGACAGCACATCTCAGTACGGCCATCCTCTTGTGCTTCATAAAGCACCACCCGTTGCCAAATTAGAACACCCTGGTTGCTGCAGACTTGATAACACCAGAGTTCAGTGAACGGACATGTTTAGGGCGCTGCGGCGCCAATCTCAACCGTCCCTGCAGAGCCTGGTGAGCGCTGGTCTCAACCAAGCAACGAGCATCTCAAGCGTGATTGACTTGAATGAATCGACCGTTGTCTGCACATCACACAAGATCATGCGCTATGACATGTTTTTCGGCCAGGTGCATGACTCGAGGCGTGCCGCAACATCGCTAGCATTTGAGGACATCACCGCTGCGCCACAAGCAACCGCCGCGGATGCGTTGGAAGAGCCGGTCACTGTAGCGATCGTGCATGGGCTGCTGGGGCAGGGCCGCAACTGGCGCACATGGGGCCGCCGGCTGGCCACCACAGCCGCGGATCTGACACAAAGGTGCGGTGGCCTGGCCGTGACATCAATGCATTGTGTTCACTGAAAATATGCTGCCGTCCTGTTCAACTCTGCTGGCTGTCATGATGGCCTCACTCCTCTGCTGCATTCGACACGTGCAGGCCATGGAATGTGCTGCTGGTGGATCAGCGGTGCCACGGCGCGTCGGCGAAGCTGGATGGCTTCAGCCCGCCGCACACGCTTGCCGCTGCGGCGACAGATCTGGCAGAGGTATGGCAAGGCAGTTTCATGACTGCAGGACTAAACAGCACGCCAACACCTTGCAGGAGTGCCAGCGTACTCATGCACTGTGTGAAGCAGGACACCTTTGTGCCCCACAGCTGATGCGCAGCCGTACGGACGGCGCCGGGCCGGACATGCTCATCGGCCACAGCCTGGGCGGCAAGGTGCTGCTGCAGTACCTGGCGCAGGGCGGCGTCGACGGCCTGCCGCTGCCCAAGCAGGCACGCTGGGGTGGGCTGGGAACCGGAGCTTCACCCGGCAGCCCGCCTGCCACGTATCGACCAGCCTGCTGTTCAGCCTGCCTGGCCGGCAGTGTCACCATCAGTCACAAGCATTGCACGGGTTCCAAAGACCAAAGCCCAATAGCCATTGCACGGGTTCCAAAGACCAAAGACCAAAGCCCAATACGACAATGCCGTGCAGGCATGGGTGCTCGACTCGAACCCAGGACTGCTGCCAAAGGACAAGTCGGATGTGGCTCTTGTGATGGAGACGATCGGCAAGATCCCCTTGCCGCTGCACAGCCGCGATGCCATGATGTCAGAGCTGGAGGTGCCTCAAACTCAGTACTTCAGACTGCCCAGCACCATACCCTGCTTCACCGCACTGCATGGGGTCACTCGTGTCGCTCCGCACCAAGCCGCACCACCTGCACTGCAGGGCCTGGGCTTCAGCGAGGGGCTGCGGCTGTGGCTCGCCAGCAACCTGACCAACGACCGCGCCGCCGGCGGCCTGGTCTGGACCTTCCAGCTGGACGGCGCACAGCAGCTGTACCAGGACTACAAAGCCACGGGTGCTGCACTGCGCACCCTTTGGCTGTGAACAATGGCAGCTCAGCAAAGTGCCGACCGCGATGTCAGTCAGTAGGGCGAATTGCTGAGAGCCGAGAAAGTGCATGATGACCGTGGTGGTGGTATGCTGCGCTGCAGAGTATTGGGGTGTCCTGGGCAGCCCGCCGCCAGGCGTCACCCTCAACCTTGTGCGAGCAGCAAAGTCGGACAGGTGGCTATCGTCTGCCTGCGAGATGTCCCCACAGCATCACATACTGCTCGTTGCACACTCGTTATTGCAACGCAAGCAAGTTGACACTGTGCTCTGCAGGTGGACGAAGCGTCTGGAGGATAAGCTCAGGCAAGCGGAGCAAGAGGCTGCATCTGGCGGTGCCAAGGGCACTCTGAAGGTTCATACGCTCCCAAATGCTGGGCACTGGCTGCATGTGGACAACCCAGATGGCTTGCTGCAGCTCGTCAGCAGCAGCTGCAAGGATGCGGCATCTGAGAGAAGACAGTGAGAGCACCTAGCAGATTTCTGTCAATCTAAATGTTGGCCAGGCACAGCGACCCAGGGCTTAGATTCTGCGGAGTTTGGGCTCTCATGACTCTTGACGTGCTTCACTGGTAGGACGTCACAGCAACGTCAGCAACGCTAAACCAGCTGATGTGATTGCTCTGGTAGCTCTGTGTAGGGGTGATGCGTCTCCCAGAACTTCCGCACAACTTCCAGGGCATCGCCATTGCCGCCAGCATCCTGGTGGAGAGGCAAGAAACGTTGATTTGCAACACCTCATCACGAGTCATGCCGGCAGTACAACGGCTTGACGCCCATGCTACCAAACCTTGAAGCTGCAACAGCCAGGTGCCCAAGAGTCGACAGGTCACAGCCGCACCTGGTACATGGCACCCAGCACAGCCTCAAAGGCTTCTGCCAGCATGGAGTCCTCCGGGCCGGGGCGGCCATCAGAGCGGCGGAAGCCGATGGCGGTTCGGATGCAGGGGCCCAGGCCAAGGCGCTGTGCATGCTTTGTGCACTGGCGCCGGCTCACACGCATCGTCTTATACGTGGTCAGCTCTGCAGCCAGCGTGTATGTACCATTGGCAATGACGCCCGCAGGCAGCTGACCAAGCGGCTGCTGAGTCCAGGAGGAGAGCAGTTGCGTTCAGAGCTCAGTGCGGACAGTGGCCCCCACTGGGCGGCAAGCATGGCATGCGTTCGCGGCGGGGGCAGGGTGCAAGTGCGGTCACCCAGGTTGCTGGCGCCCGGCTGGTGCAGCATGCCCTGCTGCAGCACGATGAGGTCCAGGACGCGGTCCCCCAGCAGCGCCAGCCTGTCGTTGTTGGCCTCGCCTGCAGCGCACGCCGCACAGCGCCGCGCTGAGTGCAAGTGCATCACGCAAGCAGTGGTTGCTGCCCGCGTGATCCTTGGCTGATGGTCATGAGGACCCTTCGTGACAGTCTGCGCAAACTGTGCTGCGCCGCTGGAGAGGCAGAGGCCCACCTTCGCTGCTGGGGTGCACGCATGCCTGGCGCAGCAGTTCCACATCCTGGAAGCGGTACCCCAGGGCTGCCTGGAGCTGCTCAAGGTGCTCCGGCCTTGGCAGCGGCGCCTGCGTAGCATCAATATCAGATGTGGGTTGCTGAGCAGCAGTCAGAACTTGTGTACGCAATGACCGTCCCACGAAGAGGATTGAACAGTCGCCAGTGGGATGTGGCATGTCAGCACTCCAGTCAACTGCGCTGAAAGTGGCAGCTGCGCTGCAAGCCCCTCACCTCAACAGGGAGAGTCGCCCCTGCCTGCCTGTTTGCCTGTCCAGCTGCTGCCGCCGCCGCTGCCGCTTCGGCCTCAGCCTGCGCCCGTGCCTGCATCGCCTCTACCTGTGCAGCACCTTTGTCGACTTACGCACACTGCCACAAGATTTGACGTGTTCAACATCGTCACAGCGCCATGGCCGCAGCAAAACAAGGTATTGCAAGTCCTGTCTGCTGGGTCGACCGCATGTCACCCACCTCCAGGGCCAGCGGCCGGCCGAGCTGCCCCGCAGCTGCCAGAGCGGCCAGAGCTGCCATGGACGCAGCATGCTCTGCAGCCTTCTTGCTGCGCGCCGCCGCCGTGTACTGCAGACATCATGCCTCGAACATCATGCGCCTTTGTTGTACTGAGACTTGGCAAGCGCGCTGTTGCACAAGATCCTCATGAATACCTGCCGACCTGCAGCCTGTCCAGGAAGCCGCCGAACGTCTCCCGCGACAGCGTGACGGTGGCCTCAAAGGTGGGTGCCTCCGGCGTGCTGTCCGCCGCCTCACGGGCCGCAAAGCCCAGCGACGGCGCCACCTCCAGCCTGCATGGTGTGCACTGATGTTCTGGGGTCCGATGTATCCTTTGCGTCAGTCAGCGAGGAACACTGGCAAACGGCCCTATGCCGGCGCACAGGTCACCGATCCTAAGCAGCAGGGAAGCATGTCCGCACCGCTCCAGCTGCTGCGCAAACTCTAGCAGCGCCGGCTTCGGCAGCCGCACAGTCTCCGTTGCCGATGCTCGCGCTTTGGTCCTTTTCTGACGCTGCATTGGCACAGTCGCAGGGAAGTGCGCGTGCTGCAGTCTCGCATGCACCAACTGCCGGTGCTGAGCGCTTGTTGCACTGCTGGCGCTGCGAAAGCCTGCTGCCAACATGTACACCGATGCACGCGCTGCCGGAGTAGACCCTGACAACGTGGCTTCCGTGTACAGGGCGCGCAGTGCATGCTGCAGCCCCGTTGTCAGGTAGTTTGCGCTGCGCATGCGACGAATGGCGTCATGACATGAGAGGCACGTCCTTGATTGCCGTTGCTGATGCGAGGTTTGGAAGTACACAGTTATTTGAGGTGTCAATTCACGTGAGCCGCCATCGGCCAGCGGCCATGCCAAGCAGTCTTCCGAGGACGAGGCCATCATGCATGAGGGGGTCATTGCTGCTTCCCCCTGTAGCGAAGCCTTCATATTCGAGCAGTGACCAACAATCGACCTATCAAATGAACGGACCATGAAAATGGGCCACGACACCACATGTGCAGACCTTGATCGACACAACCTCAGCCTATTCAACTGTGTAAACACAGACACATGCAAGCTACACTGATGATCCAAACGATAGTCTGATGCCGGGCGCCCCGCCGCCCGCTACCTATCCCCAGCTGCACGACCGCCCCTCGGCAGTACCACTACTTTGGTGTGGTGGCCAGCGGCGCGTCATATCCGTTGGCTGCCTGCTCCAGTAGCCGCTCCCGCTCCAGCGACATGCGTGTGCTGATGACCAGTCCCCTCGGCGCTGCCACATTCTCCTCTGGTGGACGCACGAGCAACATGCTGTCATGTTCATGTATCAAATCAAGTAGATAGATACGGTGTTTCTTGGCGGGTATCGACACAGAGCAAGAGACACCAGAATGAGGTGACCACCTGCTGTCACTGCGGCTGCCTCGCTGGCGCATTCCACCCTGCCGTTGAGCAGCGGCTCCTGCAGCTGGGGCTGTGGGCCTGCGCCCGCTGTTGTCACCCTGCTGTCGGCAGCGATGGCCCGGGCCTGGGCCTTGGCCGCATTACTCCGCAAGATCCACACCAGTGGCAGCAGCATGACCACTGCGACACCCTGCCATGCATTGCACATCCAAACGTCAACTGTGCAGCTGCTGCTGAGCACCTGTGGCCGTTGTACTTGTGAAGGCTTCCGCTGATGGCTGTACTACTGAGGATGAGACCAGGAGCAGGGCAAGTGGACTCATGGCAGCGCAGCAGCCTGGTGCGTTCGCACAGAAAGGCACACCTGTGCGCTGGCTGTTATGATGAAGGTCAGGTCGAAGCCAAACTTGTCCAGCAGGAAGCCGCCCACCACTGCACTGCCACACCAGCCGAAGGCCAGCAGGCAGTCCAGGCTGTTCCACCTGCCCCGAGACTCCTGCAGTGCAGAGTGGCGAAAGATAGATGGAAGCACACCCATTTTATCATCTTCTCGTCTGTGGAGCTTTCGGGCCGCCCTGAGCCTTGCAGTCATCGCAACCGCACTTCATGCTGTGCACCTTGCGGACATAGTCCATAAGCAGGCTCTTCTCCAACGCATAGCAGCAGTTGTTGGCAGCCGACCTGCAACAGTGTCGAACAACAATCGCAGGCCTAGGAGCACGTGTTTGCACATGAACCTGCCCTGATGGTCTCCTTTGCAAGGCAGACGAGTGCGTGCAGAGCATGACCAATGCCTTACCGCATGATGATCATTGGGACTATGAGCGTGGCTTGGGGCCAGATGGACGGGAACACACCCACGATGGCCTGCAAACCATCGCCAAGTGATCACCTCGTGTGGACATGCACACTGGTGCAATGGCAACTTGGGGCAGGCTGCAGGGCACAGCTGACATGTGCACACACCATGAGAGTCACTCCGACCGCCTCAAACATCATGATGGTCGGCACCCGCCCTGCATAGGAAAAGTCGACAGTTGCTGCTGATTTCTGTGCCCAGGCTGCAATGCAGAGAAGCATTCTGGCTGAGACACTCAAAGTGAAAATATTCCTACCAAATATGTCGCCAACGCGCTGCGCCACGAAGGACAGCGGCGCCAGCACCAGCGGAATGGCTGCCATCACAATGTTGGTGGTTGCTGGGCTGAGCCCCACCTTCTCCTGGACAGGTGGCATGCATTTGTTTGGAGCTGAGCAATCTGAAGACAGGAGCTGACGCCCGTTCCAATGCCACCAGCCTGTGATTGCAGTCGAGGCCCTCTGGAAACCTACCTTGAAAAAGATGGGGAAAAACTTGACGGTCATGCCAGCAGCCATGCCGAACACTGCGTCTGATGCCAGCAGGATGGCCGGCAGCATGAAGTTTATGGATGTCCAGGCATTGGGCGGCTTCCTGCGATGGCCTGCTGCCCCGCACTCTGCATCCAGCTCGTTGCCTGCAGGCGTGGCCAGGTGACGTCCTCCAACATGTGAGTTCGTGTAGCTCCGCTGCAGGGCAGATGAGCAACGCCAGACTGAAGCAGCTTGCTGGGCTTGCACAGCCAGGGTGTGCGCACCGTTCATGTGGTCGGCTGCCATCAACGCCTCGCTCTCCTCTCCGAGCGTCTTGTCATCATCGAACATGCCCAGCGTGACTGCGCACACATATGTGCAGTTGATGTGACCCCGTGTGTGGTGATGTCATTATGGGCGATGGCGGCAACAGCAGCGGTCTGGCTTCGTTTCCTCCCAGCAGCAGCAGCAGCGAAGGGGACCCACTTGCGGGAATCAGTGCTATGATCATGCCGACCAGGATGACCAGCGCCAGCTTGTTCACATTCCACTCGTTGCCGCTGAATACGAACAGCGCAGCCGCCGCAAACTGGCCGCCGCTGGACGCAATGACAAACACGCTGAACGCCAGCGTGTAGATGCCTGCCCTGCCGCCTGCGGTGACGATGTAGTTACAGGGTGAAAGCTTTGGGAACGCACACGTGGACGCTCCGAACAGTGCTTCGTGTTTGCGTGCTTACTATGACGTTTGAGTCTGCCTAGCACCTGTTGGTACGCTGTCAGCAAAGATGGCATCGACCACAGGCGAGTACCTGCAAGCACAATGATCAGGCATGGCGGGGTGGGACCAGTCTGTGCAATGCTGTACATGAATACCTTGCACACGAGTACCGCTGTGTGCAGCCAGCAGAGGCAGCCATCCTGATGCAGTTCCTAGAGTGCGAGAACTCACCCTTCCGCCACCCCCCACAGCACCTGTAGCCAGATGAGGAACATGTCCGCATTGCGTGTTCATTGCGATGCAGCAGCCTTGTGTATCAGAACCCATGGCTGGATGTCGGTTGAGCGCACCATTGCGCCCAGCAGCACGACGTAACGGATGTCGAGCACCTGGCCTCGCAATGTCACCTCGCGAGGCGGCAGGAATAGCGCTGCTGTTGTGGCTGCAATGGCGGCTGCAGTGCAGCACCAGCCATGTCAACCTGGAAGCTGCGTCGACAGCTGCAATTGATACAATGGAGTGGACTGATATGCGATTGGTCAGCGCCAACATGCCTTTGCTCGTGGTGGCCGGAGGCAACAGCGCCCGTGTTGGCAAGGCGTACCTAGCATGACAAAACCGCAGAGGCGCAAGGTGCGGTCACGACGCATGCGGTCTGCAATCCACCCCGCAGGAACGCCCGCCGCAGCGCAGAAGATGCCGAAAATCCCCTCCGCAATGCCCACATACTTGCGCAGCACATACGTGACAGCGTCACCCAAGCCGTGAGAACCCGTAGCCACATCTTGCCTAATCATATGCGCACACAGAATGCCTCCTATTGATGCCTCGCACATGCTGGTCCTCATCATTGGCACCTTGTTGCTATTGTGTTGTATCAAGTAGATGTATGCTGCCAGTGTGGCGCCGTTCCAGATGCCGGCGCTGAGCCCATCAGCCGCACGGACAATCAGCGTCAGCAGCACATTGTGGTTGCGCCACACATTGCGGACTGGTGCGGCCGCCACGAGATTGCTCATCGATGATGCTGAAGCGCCAGACCTGCGACACACTGGCTTGTGTCGATATAACTGCGCCAGCAGCGAGGCCGGTCCATGTAGTGGACACCATCACAGCATGCATGAAAAGCAGGCTTCATCGATGGACGGGAAAAGTGGCAGCAGTGAGGTTGCCATACCTAGTCTTGACCCTCACAGCGAAATCATCGAAGAAGGCTGGCAGATTGTCGTCAGGCTTGCTGTATCCGATGCTTGCACCACCTACAAGTGTGTTTTCGCATCTAGCATCTGCCAAATGCTCTGACCAATGGCACGAGCTCAACACTGCAGACCTATGCAAGACTCAACAGCGTTTGATGAAGAACTTGCGCGTTGTTCAGAGGCTATCTGCGCTAGCAGTCAGCAGCGGCCCGACCGAGAGTTCGCGATGAAAACAAGAGGCTTGTGCCCAAGGGCTTGCAACGACGATGCGAGTCAGTTGTCAATCGAGGCATGTGGCCTGAGATTGCACTTGACAGAGTCAGCATACGTGCTCCAATCGGACTGATGCTCTGCCGAGGGGCCGGTCATCAGTCTCGTATTGCCACGCTGGCAACAGCCAGCAGCATTGCTGAGAAATGACCTAACCAACCATTGCCTCCGTTGCATGGGAAGCACCGCTTGCCCGCTCAATTTCTGATCAAAAGCTTGCAAAAGCTGAGAATGCAGTGTCCGGTCATCGTCAAACTTGTTGGCGCCAGCAGAAGGCGGCCGGTCCGATGTTTGCGCATGCTCACCGTCACTCAAAACCATTTGGTGTCAGAACCAGCACACCAACTCGGCACACTATCTAGAGTCTGCCCTACGTTTCAACGAAAGGACGCAGTGCATCCAAGGTCTTCCGGATGTTTCATGACAGCGCTTGGTTCGAGCTGATGGCTCTAAAACACTTCGCCGAGCGAGCAGCGCACACCGCCGCCGCCGATAAACTCCAGCGTGTCGATGGGCGCGTGGTGCAGCGCTGCCAGGTGCCGCTGCAATTGCCGACGCTGGTCGTCTGCAGGAGGGCAGTGAGAGGGTTGGTGCCCACCAGATGCGTGCGGAGAGGGAGATGGGCATGTGCATGATCCCTCACATGGCACGACAGTGGCTGCGCACATGCAACGCAACTGGAAATGCTTGTCACACATGTGTGCTGACCAGTGAAGGCGTGGTACGACTGGCTGCTGAGGGCCAACACAGGGTGGCCGCGGCCGTCCTCCAGTTCAATGACGTTGCCGCACAGCGCATCCATCTGCCGCCGGCTGATCTCAACCACCTGACCACCGTCACAAAAGCAGCAGTTGGCATTGCGCTGCTATGCATTACAGGAATGCGACGACAATCAGCGCGACCGGGCAAGACGTGCAGCATGCCTTCACGGTGCCCCAGCGTCCGTGTTGCGCATAGCCGCTTTTGATGCTCCAACAGCGATAGCAATTCAACAGCAAAGTCCGCGTCGCGCACCTCGTGGTGCTTGCGCAGCGATGCCAGCAGGTGGCGCCGCTCCTTGGCATCGGGCACCGCCTCGGCGCACACCACCGCCACATCGGAGCCGACGGCCATCATCACGTTCGTGTGGTACACGGCGGCGCCCGTCTCGTCCGTCGAGTGGAACGTGACCAGGTCGTGGTACCCCAGCTCCGCCACCCACCGCTCCGCCAGCTCCTGAAGTGGCACGGGAGCAACCACTGTGAGCCCAAACACACAATAGGGTTTGAGTCGCGACGTTGGTGGAGCGTACGCATCGCGAATGTGCCTCACAGTCTGCACACAACTCTCGCAAGAATAGCAGTACAGAGGTGCAGGTGGGATGGAGGGCATCATCACACCCCTGAACCCTATACCCACAGACCTTGTGGGCCCGGTCAGACAGCGACACGTAGGCGACGCCGTTGATGCGGTCCAGCACCAGCACGCCGGTGCCCTCGAAGTAGCGGCCGGCCTGCTCCTCGGCACTCAGGTCCAGCACGCGCGTGTAGCCCTTGGTGCGCAACACGTCGATAATGTCCTGTCGCCGCTCCGCCTGCCTGTGCATGCGACAGCCAGCCTCAGCCTGGTCCACCGGTAGCTCGAGCGCCCGTGAGGGTGCTGATCGAGCTGCCTCCTCAGCATGAGGCACACTGGAGGAGATGAAGCTTGCGAGCTCGAATGGGCGTGCATGTGAGCAGGCGGCCCAACGGAGGATCGCCAAGGGTACCCACCTGTTGGGCGCCTTCATGGGGTACAGCACCAGCGTGTTCTCCTTTACGCTGCCGCCGGCCTCGCCCACAGCATGCGTGGTGAACCAGTTGTTGGGGAACACCGCGTCTGGCGTCCCGTGCTCTTCCGCGTGCTGCAGCACCCGGCGAATTTACCGTGACGATTGCCGACGACATAGGAATCCGAAGGACAACACGCTCACTGTAAAACTCAAGAGGACGCAGCAGCAGTGCAACATATGCAGCAGATGACCTTACCTGGAACAGGTTGACGCGCACGCCTGCCTGCTCAGCCAGGACATGGTGCAGGCCCGCAAACTCGCGCAGCACTGTCTGTGTCACTGTCTCTGTCGTACCCTGCAATCAGCCACACACCGTGTGATGCAAGCCAGACACTGTGATTGTGCAGTGCGCTGCGCGGCGCTAGCCACAAGCACTACAGCTAGCATGCTGTTGACGCTTGCTGCCCGTACCGCAACATTGGAGGTTGACCCAGTTTTCCCCGAGGAGTGCATAAAGGTGTTATCGGCTGCCGTCTGCTCGTTGAATCCAAATGCTGTCGGCGCAACCATGACCACCTGCATAACAGAACATGCGGTCATGGTCTGCAGGCTGCAACAGCAGCAGGCCACACCGCCACTCAGCACAGCAGGACTACAAAGTTCACCTCGTTGGTCGATTGCCGAGCTGCCTTGGCTGCCAGCATGCCCACGGTGCTGTTGTAGCTGCCATTCAGCGCCAGCGCAACATCCGGCACGTGGCACACGCGCACGCCCTCCCGATGCAGCAGCCTAAAGCCATGCAGCACACCGAATAAGCAGCTTAGGGGCAGGCTGCCAACATAAGCAGCAATAGGGTGTCCATAGAGGGTGGTAGGCCAACGCAACACAATTGTCTGACCTGAGCAGGTCTGATGAGCTGTTTGATAGCTGATAGTCGCCCTCTGCTGTGCGCTCATACTCGTCCACGATGAGGCGGGCTGCCGGGGCTGAGATGGCTGAGGCCACCGCGGCGCGGCCAGCGCCCAGCGGAGCGACTGCACTCGCCAGCGGTCGGGGCTGCGCATCATGCGGTGCAAACGCCTCCCGGACCACGCCCACCTTGGGCGGCTGGTGGCCTGTGTACACGGAGACGCACATGGCTCAAGACGTTGCACACATGCCAGAGCACGTGTAGTGCCACAGATTGACAGTAATGTGACAGCGCGGCACTCGACAGTTTGACGAGTGTTGCACAACGAAGAGGTGCATGCTGCATACGTACCTGCGATGCTGTCCACCACGCTGGCTGGCAGGGTGGCGGTGGGGCCCCAGGGGCGCTGCGGCAGCCGCAGCAGGACCGGCGCTGCTGGCGAGACCTGCACCGCCTCACCCCTGTCCTGCTCTTCATCTGCTAATGCAACAGCGGATAACCAAAAAAGTAAGCGGGCATGCACGAGCAGGCAGCAGGCATGCTGACACAGCATGAGGGCAGACTACACCGTTCACCACATGCGCTTGGAGTGTGTGAAAGCGTGTGTGATGCGACATGTTGTGAGAAAGCATGCGCTGAAACGTCTGCAGGTAGGAAGAGGTGACACTGCTGTGAAAAGGCAAAGGTGCCGGGAAGTGATCCAGTTGGCTGAGGAGTACTCACTTTCGAGCGGCAACGACGACATGCTCCTGCATACAGGTCCAGCAGCATTCAACCGCTGCAGCACTGACGCACCGACCCGCCGTGCCAGGGCCATGATGGCGCGAACGCGAACTGGTCTCTGCAAGGCCGAACGCTCAATAAGTCCAACACGCCGTGGGTCGCCGCAAGTCAAGCTCGGCACGGAACACTCGGATGTGCGATGAAATGGACGCTTCTGAGACACGGTGCTGCAGCAGTAGGCCAATGACTGAAGCAGCCGCAATGCTCCGGCGACTCATTGACTCATTTGAACACATGGGTCGCACGTGTGTTGCCTAGTCGGCAAAAGCGGATTTGCAAAGGATCCTCCTTTCAACATGTTGGACACAGCAGCAGTTGCAAGACACGACCAAAACAATGGTTCTCACACGCTCTCATACGTACAAAAGCCTCGCACGAGGCAAGACAGCCGTGATGCAACAAGACGAGGACGTTATGATCACATAAGTTGCCCGTCCAGCACGCATATGCGTAGCATGGTTGCTGATCTGCAAGAGTGCCAGGGCGGCCCACTGCTGACTAGCAAAGCGTGCTGTAGCAGCGCTGATCGCTGCCATGGAGATGCACGCTGCACCCGCATGCTTATGCGAACTGGTCTTCTCGGTCTGCCTCCACACCAGTGTCCTGCGCATGCACAAAGTCATGATGAGCGGATGGACCGGGACATGCCGGTCACGATTCCAGTCCACGAATAGTCAGCTTAGACAGTCACACGCGCACACACACACACACACACACACCTCCAGCTTGGAGAACTCCAGGAAGTGGCTGGGCCGGTGCGACTCGGCAAAGAACTCGCGAGGGTTGGACAGCTTGAGGCCATAGCCCATGCTCGGCGCAAACTTCACACCCTACACCATTGCAAACGGTGTCATGCAAGGCAGCATGCTAGAGTGCAGTGGTGCAACTTCAGGGTTCAACGCACAGACGTTACAGCTCAAGGTCCACGCGGGGTACGCACCTGGAAGTTGTAGTTCCACGGCCCCGCATCGGGCGTCATGTAGAAGCCCATGAAGCGGTCCGACAGCAGCAGCTGCACCTTCTCATAGTGGTTCGGCGAGTACCCGACTGGGTTGGCGGCATTGTCCTTGTTGGCACGGCCCCACTCGTACCTGCACACGGGCAAACATCATACTTGCAACGACAGACGCCTTGTCTTGCCGGCATGTGCTCCAATCCAGTGACTCAACAATGGGCAGCCAACGCGCAGCCACATCCTAGACTAGGCAACTCACCCTCCGGGCGTCAGCTTGTAGGCTGTCAGCGAGGCGGAGCCAGGCGTGAAGGACACCGTGACGACGATGCACCGCTCGCCGTCCCACGACTTGTGCGACTCCAGCATCTTCGCATGAGCTGTCACGTCCTGCATGGGTGCATACCTTTAAGCGGACACATCGCATGGGGACACAGCGCAGGAGGTTTGAAAAATGACTTTCGAGCCCATCACCAGGTGGGAGCATGCAATTGATCCTGGAGCAGATGGAGCAGACTTGCTCAGGGCAAGCATGACCCTCGCTTGCAGAAGAGCTGTGGAAACTGGCGCACCTGGGGCGCCATCTGCGGCAGCTCGTTGGGCTGCGTGTGCAGCCAGCCCAGGGGCTCCAGGTCCGCCAGGTAGTCGTGCTCCGGCAGCGCTGCAGGCAGCCGCACGCTCTGGTGGTCGCCGTGCTGCGGCGGCATCACGATCGCCCGGATCTCCTTCACCTGCACACACCGCACCAGCACCACACATAAGAACATGCCGATGCAAACATCAGGCACACATCATTCATTCGTTTCATAGGGAGGCAGCGCTGCATAGGCCAACTGGCAGATGCACGTCCTAGCGCTTTCGATGATTGCTGGCTGGAAGAGGAAGGGAAGGTAGGAACAGGACGAGGGGTCACCTGGCTGTTGTCGGGCGGTGAGACGCCGTACATGTAGCCTGCGATCTGGGTGCGCAGGTCCGCGATGCAGATGAACTTCTTCAGGACGTTCTTCGGCAGCACATAGGTGAAGCCGCTGTCCCGCACCGCCTCGCTGTTCACGTAGATGTGGTTCACGCGCAGGTGCAGGTTTGCCGCGCTGATGGCACGCACCTGTGGACCAACAGCTGAATTTAGAACTGATGCACAGGGCACACACGCATTGATAATGGTGTCACTACACAATCTCAGACAAGCAGCTCGTCGGTGTCGACCACTGCCAGCACAACAACAGCACCCACCCGCCAGTCAGCGCGGCTGGCAAACACCTCCGCCTCGTACGGCGAGGTGGTGGTGACAATCAGCTCGTCACCGTGCACGTTCTGCGTCTTCGTGGTGACAGCCGTCATGTTGCCGCCCTCCCGCGCCTGCCATACACACATGCGAATGTGAGAAACAGGTCCCACAGTGATATGCGCCACAGTGAAAGCAGTAGTGACTTGCCCACATGCAGACAACAGGCAACCGCAAGAAGCGGCACTGCAGCACCAACCTGCTTCTCGATGTCTGCAATCTGCTGGCGCTGCTGCGAGGGTGGCGTGATCTCCGCGCCCAGGATGATGTCGCGGATCTCCGACTGCGTCAGTGCGCCCACGTTGACGTTGTTCTTCTTGGCGTAGTCCGCCAGGATCAGGTCCTTGAGCGCAATCTCAACCTGCGCCAGGGACGTGCTGCTGTAAGGCGTAGACTAGCCTGTGCTTTGAGAGGGCAGGATAGCAGACCATGCTTAGACAGTCGACCAGCAGGACAAGCATGCACTGCACTGACATGGTGTTGCCATAGCTCTACCGAGCTCTGACATACCTTGATCCACTGCTCGTCCGTCAGTGATGGCCACACATGGTGCGGCTCTGTCACGATTGAGCGGTCTGGCCGCAAGATCATGCGCGCCTGCAGGTGCAGCAGCCGGCATGTCAGGCTATGGCTGCCTCAAGATAATAGCCGACAAGTGCACCTGCATGGCTACGCCTATCAGCCATACCTTGTCCACATTGACGTGCAGGGCGCGCAGGATCAGGATGAGCCGGCTGAATGCTGTGTAGCTGCTGATGGTCTTCAGCCAGTCATCGTAGATGTTGAACAGCACCATCTGCGGCTCCGTGGCCTGCAGGGGACATGACAGCAGCTTCGTCACATCAAGCTGACAATCGCCACGAACAACGTCTGCAAAGATGCGTCATAGAGAGCTTTCAGCCATTGCACAGCATGACGGCTGCACGCACCTTCAGGATCAGGTCGCCGAACTTCTCGATCTTGAGCGCAGACTGGAAGGGCAGCTGCAGCTCCGACCCCGTGATGACAATGTTGGGGAAATCGAGCAGATGCACCTGCAACAGGTTTGAGCATACTAATTCAGGCAAGGCAGGACTAGTCCAGGTCGCACAGGAGGCAGTGCCCTAAGAGAGCACCCTGAGTCCAGCACCAGCTACCATTACTATGCTGCACAACAAGAAAGCACCTCCAGAGGGTCGAGCATGCCCTTGCGCGAAACGATGATGCGCTTGGGCTGCTCCTCCACAGGCAGCGACCGCACAAGCGCAGCCACCTGCACATGAACATGCCACCCATGTTAGACCGTGCCCTGGAAGCTTGCGGGTACAGCAGCATCATCGTGGCCAAGCTCCTGCACCATGAAGCTCCTGGGAAATAAAGCATGCAGAAGTGAGCACCTCCTCTGCAGTCTTCCACTTGGCAAGCTGTCCCAGCCGCTTCTGGCCTGCCCACACGCTGGTGTGGATGATCTTCAGGAACAGCTGGCCCGTGCGCGGGTTGAAGATGAAGATGGCACCTGTACAGCATCCAGGGAGATTAGCAGAGGACGGTGGCGGCAGTGACAGTCACTGTTGGGATCTGCCAGATCCCAGTGCGGCAAAGAGCAACTCACCGTTGATTGGCTTGGTCGTCAGATTGCCCTCGAATGTTTTGTGGATGGTCACCCGGTACACGTTGGTGTCATCCACGAACCAGATGATTTGGTTGCTGAACAGCTCGCCATAGTTCTGCAGAACACAGTGCAACAGGGTGATTCAAAGACGACCGGACCTTGCAATCGCCTGACGCATTCTTGATACTGCAAGTCATGGTGTCGTCCACCAGCAGCAGGCGACAGTTACCTGGGATGACAGGTATGGCTCTGTGGGCTCAGACGAGTATAGCTGCAGGCCCTTGCGGATGCGCTCGCGCAGCACGTACAGCGCTGGGTTCGCCTTCATGATCTTAGCCATGGCCTGCAAGGTTGGCCGCATGCTCGTCAACAGCTGTCACAACACATGCATCATTGCACCCGAAAGAGAACAGGACAACCCAGGGATGGCTACACTCGATTATGACAACGATCTACTGATATTCCACAAGGTTGCTCGAAATGCACACCTGGACCACGAGCGGCTTGACGCCTGGGAACCAGTTGCCATAGGTGCTGTGCAGGTTGTATGCAATGTCGATACCGATCATGGTGCCTGCAGATTAGACAACAGAGTCAGGAACAGCTGCGCGGTGCCACCACTCCACAATGGTGGAGGCAACATGGCACAAGTCATAGTATGTAGGTGGTCCAATGTACACTCTGTGCACGACATGCCTGTGGGCGAGGGGTAGATCGACATGTTGTCCGTGGTGTAGTCCAGGAACTTGGCGCGCACATACCGCTCAATGTCGTGGCTGTCATAGTCGCCCCACCTGCACCAGCGTCATACAACATCAAGACCTGACCAGCATCAGAGCAGACGCCAATGCGAATACACTGAAGCAGGTTCAGGGCAAACCAGGGCAACGTGCAAGGAGCTGACAGCTCACCGAAGCTGCACATCGACCCAGTACTTGTTGGACGCCTTCTGGTCGAACACGTCATTGGTCTCCGCCATCAGCGAGGGCTTGGACATGGGCCACTTGTAGGCGGCGAACAGCAGGATGTCCGCGCAGCTGGAGTTCATCTTGTACGACTTCCGCGGGTGAATGGTCTCCTTCTGCACTGTCTCGATCTCGAGCGCATCCAGCTCCTGGTCAAACACCTGGCACCTGTACGGAATCGAACAGGAAATGATCAGCATTGCACACGTTTCACCGCCTGCGAAGCCGACACCGTTGCTCAAGCACATTAAGGTCCTATGCGGATGAGACTGCCAACAGGTGATGTCGGAGAGTAGCGAAGGCGCACAGGTCCATCACGACCGACTCGTGGATCTTCTGCCACAAGTGGGCACGGAAGATCTGGATGAGGCTGATCTTCAGCGTCGGGATCTTGCCATGCATGAAGATGCCTGTCAGGTCCAGTTGCACCTGGGACATGCGGACATACGCTCAGCCCAGCTCAGCACGTTGATGGTGAACAGATCAGCAAGTGCGACACTGTCAGAACCACAGATGTGCAACACCAGTTGTTGACGAGACTGGCACATGCAGCAGCCGAACACCGAAGGCTCTGGTTCACCTGGAAGCCAACGTACACATTGGCACGGTTGATGGTCGGGCTCCACCAGAGCGTGAACCGCCGGTTGGGGATCTGGTTGAGACCTGACCGCTGTGCATTGGTCAGCTTCTTGTACCTGGAATCGCAAGACTCTAGCTGTCAGCAACATCAATAGATGGCCTCACACTGTATTCAGTGGCACGCAAGCCAGCATGGCAGGCAGGGCGCAGCACTACAGAGGTATAAGGGCGACACGCACTTCATGGACTCCTCGAAGCCGCTGGCCTTCTCCCAGAAGAGGCCCTCCCAGGTGGGGAAGTAGGTGCCCTTGAACAGCGTGTGCTCCAGGATGCCCTCCACACCGCCCAGCGCCTGCGCAGGGTGCAAACACGTTGGGACTGAGACTCCAGGCACTTGAGTGTGTACAGGAACAGCAGGTGAAGCAGGCTCGAGAACAAGGAAGTGTACTGTGCTGCGCACCTGGATGACGTCAGTGCGGTAGTTGTTGAGCGACCACAGCTTGCCATCGTGCCGCTGGTGCGTCCACCAGAAGGGGTTCTGCCGCAGCACCTGGTACTGCTTGAACTCGGTGCGCAGCCGCCACCCCTTGTCATATGCCAGCGTATGCCGGTCTTTCTGCACAGCATTAAACCAGCCACATCAAGGGCAGCGCTGACGTAGCCGGCGAACATGCATCTGGTGACACCAACACGACCATCTGCATGGCCAGCTGGGGGCAGGAGCCTGCACGTGAACATGACGACACACCTGGAAGAGGGTGTTGATGCGGGGGATGCCGCGGTCCCAAGAGTCCTCCAGGTCCTCCAGCGTGAGCCGCCGATTCTGCGCCTGTGATATGACAGGCAGAGATCATCAACACCAGTGTGCGCAGCAGCCCACTCCACAGAGGACAGAGTGGGCTGCTGCCCACTCCACAGGTGTGCACAGCGAGTGTAACCCGCGAGATCCCTGACGAAATTTGAGGCAGCGTCTGCCGCACGCACCTGCGCCTCCTGCCGCTTGAGGGCGTACTCGGCCCACACGCGCTGGCTGTCCAGGAACTCCGCCTCCCACGGCTGGATGTACCGGTACAGGTTGGGGATCAGCTGCTCCTCGTCGTGGCTCATGCCTGCAGCACAGTCAAGCATGACAGGTTTTGCCGAGTGGTGACAGCCATGGTGTTGATCCTCATTGTCGACTGAATGCAGCTCCCAGATCTGTGCAAGTGAAACAGTCAGCATACAGCCATGTCCAACAATATGCACAAGCAGGTCCAAGAGGCGCACCCGCGCGGAAGTGGGTGACGCCCAGGTCCGTCTGCTGGCTGTACCGCAGGTCGGACTGCGGGATCAGGATGTGGCCCATGGACAGCATGCCCAGGCCGCCAATCTCCTTGGGCGAGTAGAAGATGACCGGCGGGAAACGCGAGGGCATCTTCGAGTTGAGCCCAATCTTGATACGCTGCATCAATAACAGGGTCTCGTATTAGCAGGCAGGTTTAGACAGATGTGTTCCAACTGTGATGTTACACAGCTAGAGCATGTGCAGAAAAGAAGAGAAGTATGGCTGCGCACCGTCTGGATCTTGTTCTCACACTTCACAAGCAGATCCAGCAGCTCCTGTGTGTGCACCGTCGCCTCGCGATAGTACGTCATCAGCCCAATGAGCGCCTGCCAGAGCAGAACGGCCTCAGTATCAGCATGATTGTTCAGATGCAGCTGACACAATGTGCAAGCACACACTGACCATGGAGCACATCTGAAAAGCCAAAGGCGCACCGTGTTCCACTTGTTGGCGATCTTGGTGAAGGTGGTGGAGCCGGAGGACATCAGGACCTGGCGAATGCGGTTCTCAAAGTTCTTGAGGCCCTCGTCATCCACACGCAGGTACGCCTGCGCTGTCCGCTCCTTGGTCGCCTCATTCTGCAGGCTCCACACGCCATCCTGCAACAAATTGGCAAGCTTGACTGAGGACCAGAAGCGAATGAGCTACAGACAAAGCACTACATTGACAGAAATGAAATGCAGTGGATGGCAAGGTGCCCAGTGCAACAAGCCTTTCCACCATTTCAGTCTCATCCATGCATGCCTAGGGCAGCCTTCGTCACGAGCCATGACATACCTTGTTCGCAAAGCCCTCGGACGCCATGCGGATCTTGGGCAGGATGCGGACCTCGAAGCCAGCCATGGAGAACAGCAGGTTGGGGTTGTCGCGGCTGTACACGCTGACAAAGGAGTTGTCCCAGTCCAGCGTGGTGACAGACCGTGGCAGCCGATTCTTCATGTCCCAGAACACCGCGCGGCCCAGGTTCACCTGCACCCAGGAGGCTGACTCGAACAAGCTCACACAGGAGCATACAAGGAATTCATGGGACATGCTTGGCTGCAGGCTGCATACTCACATCATGCTTCATGAGCCGCATGCGCGCGTCCCGTGGCCAGCACTTCCGGTTGTTGTACCCAACGATGTTCTCGTTGTTGGGGTCTGGGTGCTCTGTGAGGTACCGCTGGATCAGGTCCCGGCTGCAGGTAGAAAGTTCTGCTCGGTCAGACAGCTGACCACTGCACCAACAGCTGCAACTTCAGGCATACTCAGCAGACAACATCAGTGCAGCACACTGATCTGCTGCACCTGTCGTCAGCGTTGAAGCGCAGCAGCATGTGGATCTTGTCAATGTTGCGGGAGTACAGCCGGATGGGGTGCCGTGTCTCCGTGCGTGTGTCCCGGAATTGCAGGAACTCGTTGGGCATCTGTGCAGCAGACCAGGCGCAGGAGTGGATCAAAAAGGATCAGGTTATGAAGCAAACATTCGACAGATTGCTGCTCATAGGACTCAGCAACAGCATGGCCCAAAGCGTGTGATTTGTCGGCAGGGTGCAGTACCTGTGGAGGTCCAGCAATCTCAGACGCCCGTGTCAAGCCCAGCAGCAGCAGGTCCACCACAAGGCCATAGTACTGCATTGTAAAGACCGACATGTCAGCAAATGCCCTATAAGATGTAGCAGGCGATGGCGCCACCAAGGACCAACATGCATGCACATGTGCAGTAGAGAGTTCAACATGCAAGGCAGCCGTACCTGCACGATGAACGAGGCGAACTGCAGGCCTCGGATGAGGCCGTAGGAGTTCGTGTGCGCCATGTCCTTGTACGCGATAACGATATTGTTCTTTGCCGTCATGTAGTCCGCAATGTTGTGATCCAGAATCAGCCGCAGCAGTCGATTGAGAAGTGTCAGGTCCATCTGCAGGGGCAGGAATCATGCTGACCTCCATTAAGAGGATGGGAAGGTGTGGCTAGCGATCTCGGTCAACAACAGCAGGTACAGTATACATGCACGGGTCATCATGGGCAGAGCGGTTCAGCAGCTCCAGGCAGCCCCACACCTTCTCATAGATCTTCTCCAGGGTGGTCTGCAGCACCACGACGCACTCGCCGTTGGAGGTGTCCCAGATGTTGTCCAGGTTGTTGATGCCCTGGCACCACTTGTACACCAGCAGTGGCGGCGGCTCCGCATCACTGGGCTTCACCCAGTTGGGGAACAGGTGCCGCTTGTCCGCCTGCATAGCCAGGACCATGCAGTGAAGTCCAGCCTTGCAGAAAATGTCAACATGCAGCACGGGCAGCACACACCATGTGGAGATGCAAGCACAACTAACAGCCAGCAATGTCTCTCATAGAGCTTGCAGGCTTGTAAGGCCTTAGAACATCATTAGGCCACCCACCTCATACCACAGGTATGCATCCAGGAAGGCGTCGCTGATCTTTTCCAGCGGCTCGATGTGGTGCACAGGGATGAGGTGCGTGTACAGGTCCATGAACTCGATGGCGACCTCCTTGAAGGCGCGCTGCGTCAGCAGGTGCCGCTTGATACGGCTCAGCGCCTCGTGGGGGTTGTCATACGCCTGCACAATGTGAAGAAGGGTGCACATCATACGAGATAGACTAGTTCTCACACATTCATGAGATGCACTCTAACAGCGACCAACCACCCAGAGGCTGCATGCAGCATCCTTTATGAGAACTTGAACATCATGGCAGCTGTCATGTTGGTACCTGCTCCACGAGGCCCAGCTCCTCGCGCTGCAGCTGATTGAGGCGCACAGCCACCGTGTACTGCTCCTTCATCTTCTCCAGCGCCAGGATGAGCAGCTTGGTGTCGTGCTTGTACGACAGCGGCGGGAAGGGGATTGGCGTGAACTTGCGCGACTCCAGCCAGTGCACCGTCGTGGTGTAGATGGCCACCGCCTCTTCTGGGGTCACGTATGGCCCGTCCTGCGCAAGGACCAGTATTGTCGGGGAAGGCGAATGGGTCGGATGCAGGTGTAGTATGACAGTCATATTGAGATGTTCCAGGAGGAAGTGGTGGGTAACAATATGTTCAGCTTGGGTTATGGCACCTTCAGGTAGTTGTGCTGCCGCTCCTGCTCCGCCTTCAGGTACAGCCGCGTGAGGCGCCCCAGGTTCTTGCGGCACACCGTCTTGTCCACGGTCGCGCCACGCCGGATGCGCTCGCGGTTGTAGTGCGCCACATTCGTCCACCAGTCAGCCTGTGAAGCGGTATTGGATGGGTTGTGCATCATGCTCGCTTCCGCGTCCTGTCAGCCACAGGGAGCGCAAATAGCCACTGCGCAGTGCAGGCGGCTTGCCAGTTTTGAGAGCACCAGATCGCACCTTCTGCTTGACATAGCGGAGGATCATGTTCTCGATTGGCGCTGGCAGCCCTGGCACCTTCCTGTGAGTGGAATCACATTACTGCATCAGCATCCTGTATCTGCTTGACCCATGTTCAGTGATATCCTGGACAACTTCAGAAGGGTGCAGTATCTGCTGCAGGTGGCACAAGACCTCACCAGGGGATGTTCGCCTTCCAGCAGCGCCACGCCTCGGACAGGTGCTGCAGGATGATGCGCGCCTTGTTCTGCTTGACACCCTCGGGCATCATGTCCAGGATGTCGTGCATCACAGCCGCGCGCAGCTCCAGGTCGAAGTGCGACTCAATGCGCTGCTTGGTCACCGTCTTGGCAATCCCCTGCAGGAGCACAAGCAGAGAAGTGACATATATCCTGTTGTGCCCTGCTGGTCAGCACATGGCTAATCTCAGCTGCGGCTGGAACTGCAGCACATCAGTGCAACAACGCTTGCAATTGAACTGACCTTCGACTGGCGGCCCTCAAATTGACGGGCCAGCAGGTTGCCGAGCCAACGCTCCAGCAGCGGCACGATGCCGCGCAGGAAGAACAGCCACACGCGCCACATGGGTGCCCAGAAGCCAACGCCGGGTCCCTTGCCCACCGGTCCCGTGTTGAAGCGGTAGTAGATCAGGTGCTTCAGGTCTGCAGGCAATATGAGCAGTACATTCACGCACTGCATATGCTTTGACATGGCCCGCCCTCACGGGATGAAGGACACAGCAGAGCCAATCAACAATGCTGATGCCATGTGTTGAAGTGAAGCGCACCCTTGCACATGCGGACTTGGCGCATGAGCTTGTACTTGTACCGGTACATGCCGGTCAGCTGGCCAACGTGGCTGAAGATATACTGCAGACCGTCCGCCAGCTGGAAGGCGTCAACATTGTTCAGCCTGCAGCAAACAGATTATTCATGAGCATGGCAACAACCAGTTAGCAGAAGATGTGCAAACTGGCACAATGGAAAAGTGCCCTTAGCAGCTGTTGGGCGTACCTGAACTGCACGTTGGCATCCACGACCAGCTTGGTAAGCCGCAGGATCTCACGGCACAAGTGGAACGCATTGCCAAACCGCGACTTCTTGCGCTCCTGCATGCCACACAGGAGCAAGCGGTAAGGTGCAAGTGCATCACAACGTTTACTGCCTTGTGAACTGTTGGCGAGGCAAGCGGCAGCATGTAGTTTGACAGGTCTGTCGAATAACCTGGCATTGCAAGGTGAGGCACATCACAGGCGGACCTTGGTGGTGAGCGTCTTGACTGGCTTCAAGTTGAAGTTGTAGTCCAGGTGGAGGTAGTTCAGATTCTTGCGGTGGATCAGCAGGTTGAGCATGTTGTAGCCCTGCCTGCAGACCTGCAGCCCCACCTCCACCCAGTCCAGCTCTGTGGTCTGGAAGAACTTGGTCGCCTTCAGCGCCTGCAGAAGAAGGACACGGCAGCACTTGGCATCTGGACGCCCCTGGCCAACGGCCTATATGCACACCCAGAGGTAGGTCAGCACACGCTGTCATGTGAAGCTGCCTCACCTTGAACAGGCTCTTCTTCTTCATGTTCTTGGGCGTCCGGTGGTGCAGCACGTTGAGCACGTACATCTTGAGCAGCTTCTGGTACGACACCCGGACCTTCACCGGGTACTGCTGGGGGCAGTGCTCATGGAACCACTCGTTGACGAGCGGCACATCACATGCACGCCGCGTGCGCCCTGACCGCAGGTTGAAGGGCCGCGGCGCATACAGCAGCGCAATGCCCTGCAGAACCGGACCAGAGGAAGGATCAACACGAGAGAATGAGCCTGCATGGCGCCTGCTTCGCACTTGCGTAATGCTTGCGCTGACCATGTCTGGCTGTGGCTCCATGTAACAACGGGCATGTTACCATCAGAACTCACCGCAGCAGTCGTCTCGCTGTACAGCTCTGTCTCCTCCAGGAAGGGCTGCATGCCCTCCGGCAGTGCCCACTCCTCGTCCTCCTCGTCCAGCTCCTGTTGGCATCACATGACAGCTGCCCTCAGCCTTGGCACACATGTTGATATCATACCTTCAGGCGGCAGCAGGGTTGGTGCCGGCTGAGCACCCTGCATATGTGTGGTACCGCAGGAAATTTGAGGACAGGGGATGCAGCCCGCACCTCCTCAGCTGGCTTCGACCCGCGCTTGTCCGTCTTGTAGTATGCGATCGGGTGCAGCAGGGGGTCGTAGTAGAAGGCTGGCAGGTCCGGGTCCTCTGTCTTGATGTACATCACCATCGGGTGGTGGTACTCACTGAGCCGCACCTTCCGCGGCCGGTTGTTGTACAGGTACGGGAACGCCACCTGCAGGCACCAACTGAGGGTGAGCAAGGAAGACATACAGGTATATGTGGCACGTGCCAGCGAGATGCCGAGATGCCAAGCCAAAGCGGATGTAAAGCATGCGTGCCTGCAGACGAGGAGACCAAGGAAAGCACGATGCAGATAGTCTGATGAATCACCTTGTACTCAGTGCGAATGGGGGACCGAATGATGAGCTTGTTGATGTCGTTGAACTCGTTCCAGTCCTCATCGCGGGTGTCCATGTCGCGGTACAGCGGCTCGAACTTGGGGCCACCCGGGATGCACATGTTGAGCGACTTGGCGGTGATGAAGCTGTTGTTGTCGAAGAGGTAGAAGTAGTTGCGGTCCGTCAGGTCGCTCAGCAATTGACCCGCCAGCCGGTACAGGTTGCTCATCTGCAAGTGTGCATGAATGAGCGCCGGTCAGCAGAGATGGTGGAGCACATTTGAGCGGACGTGTACATGCAGCTTTCGGTGGTTGTGCTCTGCACGACACTACCCGAATGACACGCTGTCTGCATGGCACACTCATGCGCCCGTTTTATGCATGGTGGATTAAACAAATGAGCTCCACGTACCACCGGCAGCGGCAGGTTCCACGAGCGATAGGACGGGCCATTGACGAACTTGGTCCATTGTAGCGGCTTGTCATCATAAAACCATGATGCCACCGCCGCATCATCCTCAGGGTCCAGCTCCAGCTCGATGGGCTCCAATGGATCAATTTCCTGCAGGTCGGGACAGCACATTTGCAACCGCTTGCAACCGCTGGCACGTACAAGCACTTGTGCACGTGCTTACGAAAAGGAGGGATGCGGTGCCGCCAAATGCTTCACAGCTTGCTGACCAGTAGGTGCATGGTTGCCATCAAGTGCTGACGAAACAACATACCAAGACATTGTCAGCATAATCCAGCGGCGGCTCCTCGTCATCGAATGGCGGGAAGCGCATGCGCTTGAAGTGGCGCCGGTCCCGCTTCTCCCGCCGCATCATGATCCACATGCTGCCCCACTGCGCCAGGTACAGCGGCTCGATGACCCTGCAGCAGGCGGATGACACGCTGTGCCTGACACATCCATATGGCTCAGGAACCAGACGTCAGAAAGACCAGCAATGTTGGGCTACACGTCCTTAAAGCAATGCCAAATGCTGAGAGTCTGCGCACCAGGGGATCTCGTCCACGAAGCTGATGGCGCCGGTGATGTGGTACAGCACCTTGACCTGCTTGACCTGCTGCCACGGCATGGGCATGTTCTCCAGCAGCTTGTACACCGCATGCGGCACGAACTTGAGCGCGCCCAGGTACACGCGCTTATCATGCCGGAACTTGCGCGAGGTCATGTCGCCGTGGTCCTGCGCACACAGTGGCGAAGGATGTCAACACACAAGCAGCACGCTGCTACATGTAAGTGCTGCCGCAAGATGCTTCCGACCCCAATGCCTACGGCCAACACCGCCCGCCCGACTGGCTGTCTCACCCGAATGATTTTGCGGACGTGCTCCGGCGGCATCTCCTCCTTCTGCGTCTGCGTGTACCCAAACCGCCGCTTCTCGCCATAGCGCTTGCTGTTGAGCTGCTGCCATTTGCGCGCCTGTGGGGCATGAAGAGGCACATCGTCAGCCGACTTGAGTACTTCATGCTGCTGCCAGCAGGCCATGTTGGTGACACGCATGCTCGCCACCGCAGAAGCCGCCTATGGGGTCAGCCGGCAAGTTTTTCACGCACACCACATCGCAAACTGCAGTGCATTGGCGGCTGCACAGGACGCAGCTTCCAGCTTGGCCAAGCTGCTGCATCACGCGCCGCATGCAGCAATGCTGCAACACTCACACGGCCCTTGCACGCACCTTGTCGTCCAGCAGCTGCTGCGGGTCCAACGAGGCCTTGTTGATGTCCGCCATGGTGCCTGCTGCTGCAGTGGCGAGAGAGGCCGTGCCGGGGTGCACTCAGAAGAGTGACTGCCCCCCGGCGGCCAACACGCTGTCACCGGCCGCTGTCAGGAGCCCAGCACAGCTCAGCAGCACGAAAACGTTGTACACCTGAACTTTCTCGCGTCCAGCGAGCTCGCAAAAACTTAGCTCGCAGTCTGATGCAAAAAGTTCAGGACCAGGCGCTTGCACAGCCCTGGCCTATTCGTAGCGGTGTTACAGGGCCTCGATATACGGCCGGACCTGACAACAATGCACGACAACTCCAAGTTTGCTACTGAAGCCAAGTCGCTCTGCGTCACCCTGGCAGCAGGGAAGTCGCAGCAGGAAGCAGTTCTCTGGCCCGTTCTGGGACTTGGCCGGCCGGTCGCACCTAGGCACCTTGCGCATCAGCAACGGGTCCGTGGAGGGTTGTCTGGATTCCACATGCTACGCCGACACGCTTGTGAGTGTCGGGCCATCCCATACCCACAGCTGAGCAAATTCGCACAACGAGCGTTCGCCTGCAATCGTGAAATATAGTGCGATCTGAATGCGACCATGGTGAGCCGTCTGAAACTTACTATGTCGCTTTTGGAGCTTTTACGATGCTGAGCACGACACATTCAATGCCTCGACGCATGTTCATGCATGTAAACGGCTGCCACATGCCAGTAGAACGCTTTGAGCAATGATCGCGCATGGCTGTGTCCGCAGGCCTCATCGCCCCTGATCGATGTGCTCGACCTTGCCGTCCTCCTCGCATGGCCAGAGGCCAACAATGTCAAGCATACATTTGCACGCGCCATTGCCAGCAGGCTGCTGGATCCTAAGCAGTACCCCCCGGCAGGGAAGCCTAAGGATGACAGTGCCCATTCGTATGGTCGCTTCACGGAGGGCATGCCAAGTTTGGGCACGTTTCTCAATCAGTCGCATGGAAAGTTGCGCCAGCAGGCGGGCGCCTCCAAGCTCAAGGACTTCATCCTCAAAGGTGTTGACTAGAGTCTGCATGTGGTCTGCAGCTGGTCCATCAAAGGCTGCTGAACTCCGCGAAGCACGAGTATGAGGGCTTTTGTGTCGATCTTGCAGAGTGTGTCAACATGGTCATATACCATGATGACGCATTGGGCAAGGCTGGCGCCGTCGAGCTTGATGTGTACGGAATCCTGATTCAGGTGAGCATGCCGTGTGACGAGTTTACGCCAGGGTCCTCTGGTAGCCGCAACCGAACCCTGCTCTGTCTGATTGCCATGCAGGCCCTTGCAGAGGCTGCTGGCCAGGTGTGGCCGCTGAAGCTGGGCGCCGCAGCAGAAGTGGCGTACGCAGCAGCCCAGGTACCCAGCCATGCGCCTGGCAACGTGCTAAACCGCATGCATGCTAAAACTTGCACGATGTACATGACGTCGTGCCATGTGACAGGTGTGCTTGGAAAAGCAAGAGCTGGTGAAGCTGAGTCTTAGCAGCTTGCTGGACAAGCCGGTGGGTGGGCGCATTGCTGTCGAATGACATGGATCATGGATGCGCACGCTGCCTCGTGCCATTCGACTAAACGGCGCTTGCTTGCCTTGATGCAGGTGCTGTTTGCAGGGCTGATGCAAATTCTCAGACAGTCGCACTCAGAGCAATGCAGCGAAGTTATGCCGTCCGGACCAAGCGGATTCTTCCGTGGCTCCATCTGCGCTCAGTTCCTGCAGGTATCATGTTGGCTACGCTCCGTGCAGACAGCACGCAAGCATCGGAGTCGTTTGTACATTTAGCAACCTTGTTGTCATCCAGGCAGAGTGTCCTGATAAAGTCTCATTCTACGGGTGCTGTCCAGGTTTGCAAGGAAAACTCTGGGGAGATGGCGCTGCAGCTGCGCCTTCGGCAGGTATTTCACACGGCGCTGACACAGCACCCGCAGGCCGGCAAGCTGCTGCGCCAGCAGCAGGAACAGCACAAGCAGCAGCATCAGCAGCCTTCACAGCAGCAGCAGCAGCAGCAGCAGCAGCATGGGTCAGGGCACGGAGTCCCCTCAGCCAGCATGTCATCCAACAGGAACGGCATAACCCTACTGCCGAATGGCCAAGCTTCGCACCATCCGCCGCCTGGCCGTGTGGATGCTGCAACCACCCGGGTGAGGATAGCCTGGTGGTGACCGGCAAACTCTGATATCAGACCCCACCACTACGTATGCTGAGTCGAACATCGTTTCGGTTGTCTTGTGTAACAGGTGCTCAGTGCCCATGGACACCCTGAACCAGGCAGCTCAGAGCCGCCCACGAAGGTAGCGCTGGAACAGCAATATGTGCAAGCGCAATACTGACTCACATCTAGCCCACGTTTACTATTAGATAACTTCGTCCCTGGTTGACTGCAGATGCTGACGATGCTGCTGGAGCAGCTGGCCGAGCAGAGTCTCATCTCGGGCGATGCTGCGATCAGCAGCCGTGCGCTGTTGGAGGCCTATGAGCGGCAAGGTGACAACCTTGATGTGGGCTTGAAGTTGCGTGCTGATGATGTGGATGGGATGTCAATTTGGTTTGCCCATGAACTCGCCTGACTGCACATGTAGAGGGAAGGGAAGAAATTCTAATCTGCTTGCCACTGCCATCCAACCCAATGTTATCCAATCCGCCTGTCACTGCTCTCCACCGTTGCAGGGGTGCCAAAGCATGCTTCAGCTTTGCCCAAGGTGCAGCAACAGCTAGTGGCAGATTTGGCTGTTCAGCTTGCGCGTCAGGACGAGTCCACAGCACCGATGCTGCCAAACACAGCCAAGGTCAAAGGGTGAGTGGTGTGAACTGCAGCACTGCAGGCATTCAACCCCATCGATGGTGGCTGGCTGTTGTGTTTCAAGCAGGTTGTTCAAATGCAGGGCAGAGCAGCCAAGAAACAGGGACTTACGCATCAGCTTCAGCAATCAGGAGGGCACTGCTTGCACAGCCAGCTTTGCAGAGTATGAGGAGCCCGCAGAAATTGCGACGCCAGCCAATGCCAGCAAGACTTTAGGTCGGCAATATGCTGAAAATCAAGCATATATCCTGCAGAATTGCACGAGTCACTCGAGCTCCACTCAGCAGGCATTTACACCGGCTGTGGGGTCAAACAGTGTGTCTTCTGATGCAGCAGACCATGCAGGCGACAAGGAGGTGCTGGCTGTTCTGGCGTGCTTGCCACCGCATGTTAGAGAGAGCCTCTTGCAGACACTCAGCAGCTTGCCAGCTCCACAAAGAGAGTCAGAGGTGACCCGTAGTCCATCACAGCTCAGTGCGTTTGTTGCCTGCAGTGCTGCAAGGTCGTATCTGCCTCCCAACCTATGGCATGATGCAGTGCCATGCTATGGTCATAAGTACGAAAGTTCAAGTGTCATGCAGCTGGTGCAAATCGTGGCAGACAGTGGCGCCAACATGCTGCTGCGCTTTGCCAATGGCACGCAGCTGCGCGCGACAGTGTCCACCAGCATGCAGCTGGCGTGCAGCGCCCTCATCAGCCACTTGCAAGGTAGGCGGCTGCTTTGTAAAGCAACTTGCTGCGATGGGCACTGTTCTCCACGAAAGCTCTGCCGGGAGTCCAAGGCCGCCTGTCTGCGGCCGACAGCGTCTCACTGCGTGCAGAGCTGGAGACGCCAGGGGAGCAGGGCGAGGGGCCAGCAGTGCCGGGCACAGCAGAGGAGCTGTTCGGTCCGGGCAACAGGGCCGGCATCCCAGGCACGCTGCACCGCATCACCTCGGTGCGTGCGACGGCCGGCATCACGGGCAAGAATCGCATCATTGGGCTCACCTACCACATCAGGCGCCATGTCCCAGGTGAACACAGCTCAGAATTTTGGGCCTGTTGTGTCTGCTTGCTGAATATTGTTGCATTTGATATTTTGTGTATCAAACAGTCCTCAACTGTGCAAAGCACATCTTCATTCATCGAACACTGTGTTGCAGGCATCGGCGCGCTGTTGCTTGACGTCCTTGAAGGCATTGCGCAACAGCGGGGCATTGACAAGGCCGAGGAAGCAGCGCTGTCAGCTTCGGTGCTGGTGGTGGGCCCTAGAGGTGGGTGGTGCAAGGCGCTAAGATGGTCGACCGACGTCAGGAAGCCAGCATGCAAGCATGTCTGAGGTGTCTCTGCTCCAATGCAGGCGTGGGCAAGAGCATGCTGCTGCGGAACATGAACTGGCTCCTCGACAAGAGGTGCCGCCTGGGCCTAGTTATGCAGATTGGAAACACTGTTGACTTTCCATTATGGAGACTTTCAAGTGATCTGTCACTGTCACTGATGCACATGCTCTGCTGGGGCAGGTTCAAGCAGCATGTCAGCCTCGTCGACACTTCCAACGATGTTGTGGGCGAGGCTGCGCAGCCCCACTTCTGCCTCGGCAGCAGCCGCCGGTTCCGGGTGCGCCTGGCTGTTGACATGACTGGGTGGATTGCCATATCACGAGGGCAGGACCTAATAATAGGTCGCCGACAATGCTGCCGTGCATCAGGTGCCGTTGGAGGGTGAGATGGCGCATGTGCTGCGGGATGTTGCCCGGAACCACGTGCCACAGGTGAGCAGTCGAGCCATGCTACACTCTGCACACATCCTGCACACACTCTGCACCCTCGGCACCTGGGCTCATGCAACCGGTCACCTGCACATATAAACGACATGCAGACCAGTGGCTGGATGTGCTGTTGCAGGTGCTCATGGTAGATGACATCGCCACAGCGGAGGAGGCAGCTGCTGCGCGCTGTGCAGCCCAGCAAGGCGTTCCCATAATCGCAGCCGTCCAGGCCCGCAGCCTGGTGGACCTGCTGCAGAATGACCAGTTGCACACAGTGCTGGCGGGTGTCGGGCAGTGAGCTCTCCTGAGTGAATCTGTCAGCTCATTTGCATTTCCTAATACCATGCATCGACTTTGTTGTTGCCACCTGTCGTCCTTTGCCACCATGTTATCGCTAAAAGGAGGGCCTACGCATCTGATCAGGAGGGGCATTGGGAAGCAGCCCAAGCAGCTTGTACGCAAGGGGGCGCCAGCGTTCTGCACACTGATCGAGGTGTGCATTGCCTTCCAGTATGTAGAACAAATGGTGCTGTAACCGTGCAGGCGTGGTGCTTCCTACATCAGCCAAATGCACAGCAGCCCAGTTGTCCAAGAGGTGCCTGCTGTGCTCACGTAGCCTGTTCCTTTGCCAGGTGGTTGAGCATGGGAAGCTGCGGATCCACACCAACCTGGCGCTGAGCATCGAGCAGCTGCTGTCCAGAGTTTCTCCGCCAACACAGCTGCGCTTCTTTGACCCAGCTGGCAGTGCAGTCGTTCGCTTTGAAGGCGGCGACAAGCTGCCAAAGGTGGGCCACAGAAAGGCTGGGACATACCGAGAACTTGTACGCTTGCAAGCTTGCATCTGCGGAAGTGCATCTTAGCATGAGCTGAAACAAGCATGCTGGCAGTCGCTCGCTTGACGACCATCTGGTCACTTGAAGCGGCAGTCGGGCTGTCTCATCATGTACAGCTGCAACCATGCAGGCAGCCATGCAGCTGCCCGCCAGCAGGCCAGCGCCGCCCTCTGACAAGGCCTCCAGCCCAGGCAGCACACCGCGTGGCAGTGCGAGCGGTAGCAGCAGCACACCACAGCAGTGGCAAGGGCAGCTGCAGCCCCGGCCGGGGCCCAGGCCGGCGTCTCCATCAGCTGGACCGCGCCCGCACGGACCTCGGCCAAGTGGCAGCTTCAGGCTGCCCGCCGTGCAGCCGTCCATGCCCCACTCCCAGGGCTTCCCGCCAGCCCCAGGGGGCTTCCAGAAGCAGCAGCACAATGCGGCACCTTACCCCACTGCGCCCTACTCCCAGGTCACTGACCTGCAGATGCAACGATGTATGGCCGCCGCTTTGTTCAGCAACCTCAACAACCTGTCGTGCTCCAGCCTGCCTTACATGGCAGCTCCACCATGTGCACTTCGCTGCATGTTGCGGCGCGACAACAGACCACCGATCGTACTGCTGGGTTCACGACAGGGTGGGCGCGGCCACATGCTGCCCCAGGGCGGGCGAGGATACACGCCCCAGGGTGGGCGTGGGCAGCGTCCTGCCTTCCCCCAGCCTGTCCGCCCGCATCTGCAGCCACAGAAGGAGCTGGAGGCGGTGCAGCCACAGCCCAAGGTGACGCTGCACATCGTGGTCGGTTTCGAGAAGCTGCTGCTGCGTCCCATTCCAGCTTGTGAAGGTCCTGAAACCATGCCCTTGAACACAGGTGCTGTGCGTACAGCGTCCTGGACCCCAGGCAGCTGGGGCCCCAGCACCCACCTTCCCTTTCCTAGGTGGCAGCACAGCAGCGCATTCGTTGCCGGATGTACCCTCTCAGGGCACGAGCACCAAGGACCCTCTGACACACGCAACATCGGCATCCGACCCTTGACGCGGGCCAATATGGAGACAGCAGGAGTCAGCAGCATGTAATGGGGCAGCTTGGTGGAGAGGACCGGCGGAAACAGCAATGTAGATGCAGTGTCCTCGGGCATAGATGCAGATGTATGTGTCGATGAGCAGTGTACATCCCTCTTCAGGGGGCACAAAATAGTCATCATACAGTGTCCTGTCGGGAGCGTTTGTGTGTGGTGTGTCTACTCTGCATCACAATGGGATTTTGTGCGAAGTTCGGTTGTGCTTGATTGTGCAACAATACATCTGTGTGAGGATCGTCATTGGCAGTGTTGCATGCTGGTGTCCAAGTCAACAAGTACAACAGTATCTAAGGGTCAAACGAAACCACAGCAGCAATCAGCAGGTTCTCACATCATCTCGTGCACACAACGCAGCAACTAACTGTTGAACATTGTTGAAGCATACCGTAGTCACAGTACGTGTTTCACACTGTGCGCACACTGCTGCACACAGACACCATTGCTGTCTGGCCAGGCAGCAAGCCTTGTCAGAGCACGATCGCGGGAACGTCAGCGGGCGCTGGCGCCCGCACCGCGGAGCACAGCGCCTCGACTGGCACGTCAGCCTCATGACCGTCTGGGGACACCGTGCGACCGGCGCCGTCTGGGAACAGCACCTGCATGGCGATACACCTACTGTCCTTGGCAGGCTAGGTCCATCTCCGAGCATGAGTGTGTGTCCCTGAGGAACTCAGCGTCGCAGGTGTCTGTGCCACGCATCGCGCGGGCCCGCGGCGCACCTCCTTGCCGCCGTCGGGGCGGTGCGCCTCCGCCTGGCCGCTGGCAAAGTGGAAGACCTGGGTGCCGTCGGTGCAGGTGGTGTGCCAGGTGTCCACCTCCGCGTACAGGTACTCCACCAGCCCTGCAGCGGAGGGCCAACAGCTCATTGAGACCGTCACGGGCAGCCGGCGATAGCCACGGTCACCTGCATGGGCGGCAGCATGCAGGCAGTGCCTCGTGAAATGAACAGAGCCACACACCGCTCGTGTAGGCCTTCTTGATGTCGCCGTTGGTGAAGCGGACGATGGACAGGCCGGAGGGGTACTCCTCCTTGATGGTGCCGTTGACGAAGACGACCATGCGGCGGCCGTCGCGGAACAGCCGCTCCCGCTTCCCATCCATGTGCACCGTGTCCTGTCGGCCGGCAGCCCCCAGACTTGTGATGAGCGCCAGTCTTTGAGGCTCGCAAGCATTGCAGCGAGCATCTTCCTCTGCACCTCGGGCCAGAGGTGACAGCTGGCAAGAAACAGGTTGTAACAGGCACTGACCGTGTAATCTGCGTCCGCGCTGCTGGGTCCGTATGGGTGGTGTTCGCGGCGGGCCGAGTCCCGCGGCTGCCGGAAGCCCATCGTGGGCGGGCGTGGTGGTGTGCCCGCAGCGACCGCGCCATTCTGCCATCTGTGTCCTGCTCGAGGAAATGGAGTGATACAGTCAGCTGTGCCCCGTCCGACTGTTTGCCAAAAGCAGAGCCACGACAGGAACAGCACGTTGAGCAAGAGGCAAGACCCTTCAGGATGGCTGCAGGCGCACCGTCTTCTGAGTAGTGCGGCGGCCCCTGATGAGTGTCGGGGATGTGCAGGTTGTCACTGCTGCTGTGTGCCGCACGGTTCTCGCCGCCAGTGTGCTGAGGATGGCTGCGGCCGCCATGGCCACCCTCAGGCACCCGGCGCCACCCGTCACGCAGCGCACTGGCCGGCTGGTAGCCGACACCCGGTGGGTGTGCACCGCTGGGATGGTGTGGCGGGCTCCCATAGCCATTTGCACCGCCGTGGTGGCTGCGTGACACACTGATGCTTCACTAGGCGTGTCTATTGAGTTACTGGTCTTCCATCCCTGCATCACTCCTGGCATCAGTAGCGGCACCCGCGGATGCGACTCCATTGCATGTGAACAGAGGTGCACACCTGTGGCCATGGCTGCCAGAGCTGTGGTCGTCGTACAGTGGGTTGGCAGACGCCAGCTTGGCCAGCGGCGGCTGCGACCCTGCAGCCATCCTGTCGTCGTGCCAGTCGTTGGCGGTTGGGTTGCCGCTTGGGGCTGCGGCGGCAGCTGCATCCTGGAACGCCGCCCTCCAGCCGTCTGCAATCCTGCCTGGCGCCCGCTCTGCACAGCCGTGATCTGATCATGACACTTGTGATCAAGACACTTGGTTGAGCTGCATTTCAAGCGAGCAGAGAGAAACATGAGAGTGTGAGCCGCTACTCGGGTGAGGTGACGCTGCACGGTCTGCCACTGCCAGCACCTGGCGGGTCATCGTTGCTGGTGTCGGCGGTAGCTGCAGCGGCGCCGCTGCGGTCGCGGGCGCGCTGCTCCACATGCCACGCCAGCTCCTCCTTCAGCGCCGCCTGCTTCTCCTGCAGGCGCAGTCCTATCCTGGGCGTCTACAGGAGGTTGGATGCATCATTGCGACAGACAACCATGCAGTTTCAGTTTATCATCTGGTGGCTGCCAGTGGGCTGCGACATCCTGGCCACTTGCTGCAGGGTCACCTGCAGGTCGGCGACCTGGCGGCGGAGGCGTTCGACGGTGAGCTTGTGGCGCTGCTCGCGCGCCCGCCCCTCCCCCCTCTCATGCTCCAGCAGCGCCTCCAGCGCCTCGATCTTCGAAGCAGACATGGGTGGTCAGCAGCTGGCGGCCCCACAAGCTGGACAGTGTCCGACAGCACGCTGCCGGCAGTGGTCATGTTTTCGACGGGGTTTGCACCGGCCTGGCAGCATGGAGGAAGCTGCGCCCGCGGGCGGCGCACCTCGGAGCGCTCCTTCTTGGTGGGCAGCTTGAGCAGCGCGCGGCTCTGCTTCTCCAGCGTCAGCTTGTCCCGTCGCAGCTTGGCCGCCTGCGCCGCCTTGTCCGCCTCCCACTTGGCCTGCTCCTCGTCCTGTTGGTCACACCCACAGCATCACCACTGGTTCATCAATGACTCATAGTGGTGGAAGGGCATGGTGTCGCAGAGTATGTTGCCAGTCTGCCGAGCTGCCTGAACTCTGCTGCCGGCAGGACGCCTGCATGCGACGCAGTCCCGGCACATCGCAACCGCAGCCGGTGACAGCACCAGGCCAGCGCCACGGACCTGCTGCTTGAGGAAGGCGGCGCGCTGGTCGGCCAGCGCGGCCACGGAGCGCTCCAGCTGCGCCTTGAGGCCCTTCACGCGGGCGCGCTCCCCCCGCAGCCGCGCCACCTCCTCCCGCAGCTCCTCCTTCTCCGCGTCCGGCTCCGGCGCGGCGGCTGCAGCAGGATGTGATCCATGACTATCATGTAACATTGTAGGGCAGGACGATCAGCGTCAAGGGGCCACCTGCGCCACTTTGGGGAGTTGGCAGCGGCAGAATGTGCACGACCTCCCAATATTGAACAAGCACACCAGTTGAGGACAAAGGCCCAGCGGCTGGGTCGCAGCCCCGACATGCTGCAAAGGCAGGCACTGCCTAGGGCGTACTGGGGTGCTGGAGGGGCTTGTGGAGGCCGGGGCGGGTGCGCACGCCGGCGGGGGCGGCCACCGGCGCCAGGCGGTGCACCCGCTCCAGCGTGGCGGACACGTAGTCCTGCGGCTCGTCCTCCTGCTCCTCCGGCCATGGCTGCAGCAGCAGTCTGGCGGCATGAGACCTCTGCCGGCAGTTGCTGACGTTTGCCAACATACGTGCAGGGCGGAGGCTTGACCGACATCAGAGGGACTGACAGGCTGACAGCAACAGGTCTTGCACAGATGGGACAGCCGAGCACCTGGGAGCCAGGCTGGGAGCGGGCAGGATGCTGTTCACTGTTGTGACCGTAGCCGTTGGTGTGCTTGTGGCCGTTCGTGCGGGCGTAGCCGTCAGCATGTCCGTTCGCCCGCTGCGGTGGCACCGGCGACGGCGCTGCCAGCTGCTCCAGCGTGCTGGCCGCCGTGCGCCTGCTGGGTTGCGAGTACGGCCCCGTGAAGCCGCTGTCTGCTGGCGGCTCATCCCTGTCTGCGGGGGCCTCCTCAAAGCGCAGCCCTGACAGCTGCTGCCCAGGTGCACTGGGTTGATGCGCACCATACGCAGCGTCCGCCTGCTCGCTACCCTGCTCTGGCCCCAGGTCTGCCTCGTGGACGTAACCACTCACCACCAGTTGCGGGGGCTGCAGCCGGTGCTGTTTCTGATCGTCGTGATGCCGGCTGATTCCGTTCTGCGGCTGCGGCTGCAGCTCTGGGCCGTCGTCTGCCCAAGATGTGACGCTGCTGCGTCGGCTGCTGGCGCGGGAGCGGTTGACGGCTGCCAGCCGCTTCACTGCGGTGTCCCGCACAGCCTGCTGCTCCAGACGCTCGAAGTCCGACAGCCCACCCTCCTGTGGCCCGAAGAGTCGATAGGAATCCAAGACATGCTTTCGATGTCACGCGACAGGCAGGATGCACATCTGCAGTGCAGGTCATGCATCAGATGAGCTGACTGGCACCTGATCGGGGTCATCGGGTTCTACTGTGGCCACTGGCTGCTTGCTAGCAGCTGCTCGCACAGGCTGCTCATCAAAGCTGTACCGTTGCTCCTGCTGGCCAGGGTGGCCTGCGGTCTGCCACGGATTGTGGGTCCGGCTGTTGCTGGCGGGGTGCGCATCCACATCTCGATGATGGGCCGCCAGCCGGGCGGCATTTGGCTGCAGCCGCGCGGCTGCTGCCTTGCCAGGCACCGCTGAGGCGCGGCCGCCAGGCGCAGGCCTTGCTGCCGGCCTGGCAGAAACTGCCGCCGCTGCCGGCGCAGCACGGCGACTGGCAGCTGGTGGCCTCGCTGCTGCCGCAGCCCCGCTGGCCGGACGCCGCGCTGTCGGCGATGTGCCACGCTTCATGCCGAGCTTGGCGGCAGCCGTGCCGAGTGCCTTTGCCCTGCCCCGCGTGCCGTTTGTGGCAGCTCGATTGCTGCTGTTGAGCGGCGGCATGTCGGCGTTATCGTGCGCCTCGGTGAGGAAGCCGCCCCTCGGCACATACCTGCGCGGTGTGATAGCGATGGTGACGTCCACGAGTTGTGCAACATCGAGGATGTTACGACCGTGTCACATGTATACACCGGATGAGGCAGCATCGCACGACTCACTTCTTCTCGCGACTCAGCAGCAGCCGCTTCTGCAGGCCGGTGTTCCGCTTCAGGAAAGGCTGCTTGTCCACGGTGCGGGGACCAGCCGGCGCGTTGTCGCTGATGGTACTGAGCGGTATGTCGAATGCCTGGGTGCGGCCGCCCTTGACCGGCACGTCCTCCCAGCTCGCCATGGCTAGGCTGCCCTGCTGTGCTGCTCAGCTGTCGCTGACGGATTTGAGGCTTCTGAACAGCGTGTGCATCTGGGCGGCGCGATGCTGCTTTTATGTAGACTCCAAAACGGGGAGGTGTACGCTGCACGCCGTGGCAAGAGCTCGCTGTCTCAGCGGACGTTGCGATCCTGCTGGATGTCAAACTCCACAGAGGGCTCCCAATGTCGCGATTGCACCTCAGCCCTGCATACAGCCCCTTTCAGTCTTTGCAATGACCTTCAAGCACAGATCGGAGCGTGTTCAACCCCGGCTGCAAGGCAGGCCGGCAGCGACACCGAAGTGGGCTGTCGAGTTGCCAAGTCCTGTGTCACCGCCCACAGACCAATGAGGTAGCTAGTTCAGCCTGTGACGCCGCGCGCGAGATACAACGGTCGATAGCGGATGGATCCAACGTTGCGTTGGCAAGGTGTTCCTGCTGAAGCGGTGGACTGATGCATGCGCTCGATGTCGATCTGGCGCGCAATCTGGTGACTAGTGTAGATCTCCATCCGGATGTCTTCACGGTCTGCAGACATGATGGCTGCCAGGTTCAATTCGTTCAAAGACAGGTTGGCAGATCGACTTGCGCTTCCAGCACGAACACAAGCTGACATCTGTTTGCCCTTTTGCTCAATAGTTGAGCTTGCTGCACGGACGTGCCGTGCCCACCGGCTGTGAGTTTGCAGCTTCAAATTTGCCACTTTGTACTGCGCAACCAGTGACCCTCTTGATGTGGGATCATCAGGACTTGAGCCGCGCAGTCTGACCCTTTCTGTGAGGTGTGCAACAATGTGTCGAGGCTTTCTGGGTGTCAATGTAATTCTATAGCAGAGCGGTAGTGTCAGTGCGCGCTGCCTTGACTGGTGGCCATCTGCAAGTTTCAGGCTCTTCGCAGTCAGCACCTTGCCTGTCAGTCGTGCAAGATTGCTATGCGTTGAATTGAATAGCCTGCGCACAGCATAGCGTGTCTTCTGGTCGCGACGATATCGAAGCTTAACATTTGCACACCAGCACAGACGGTCATGAAAACAGGCTCCGTGATCAGTCTGACACATGCACAATACTGCACAATCCCATATCAGCGTACATAGGTGTTGCGGTTGCAGGTGCTCGTGATGAATGCTGCGGTGGCCAGCCCGCGGACCTCAGCGCAGCCTAGCCCTCTGGAGAATGTGGGTCCATGGGCAGCATGATTTGTACCAATACCAATCATTCATTTTTAATTTACATAGAACCTGTTTCTATAACGCACGACCCTTCGTTGACGGTGCTGGTCACTGCGGTCGTGCTGTGCAGGGTTCACGGCTGCAGCAGCCAACAGAGCTAGCCACGCCCTCTCGGCAGGTGAGCATGCTGACCGTTCTGCCAATGGCTGCACCGAGTGCTTTGTCTTGCAGATTTGACAGTCCACACGCTGACACGCAGACCTCGGGGTCGGTGCACGGCGGACCGCCCGCAACGCCATGCACGCCGCGGCTCGAGGGGCTGGAGAGCGTGTCGGACTTCTTCCAGGTCTGCTATGTCGTCATGCTGAATATCCCTGCACGTACTTTCTGCACGTGTTTACTGCCACGTAGCATGCACACTCATGTGCGCGCACATGTCAATAACCCTGTGCATGCAGGTGGAGTCGTTCAACAAAGCAATGTCAGCGCGACCCAGCGGCAGCAGGCTGTCGCGGTTGTTTTCGGGCAGCAAGCTGACACCGCCATCACCAGCAGCGCAGGCGTCACCAGCTCCGAGCATGCTATCGCTCGACGAGATCCTGTCCAGCCAGCCAGCGAGATCAGCAGTCTTCACCGTGATGCCACACATACCCCTGCGATCACCATCTATATGGTGCAGCGAGCTAATGTCTCAGCATGCCCCTACAGGACGTGATCCCCACATCGCTGCTGAAGCTGGGGGCAGACAACTCAGCGCGCGCCGTCAAGATGTTTGGCGGAGTGCAGAAGTACATGGGCACTGGGGATGTCAGCAACGAGCCGCTGTCGGATCCCATGCTTGTGGAGGTGGCCGCCAAGCTCATGCACCAGGCCATCAAGCGTCCCGAGCTGCGGGATGAGCTGTACATGCAGGTGGCTTTCTGGCTGCATGCACTGCGACCTTGCGTATCAAGCAGCTGTTACATGCTGACAACAAATTGCAAAGCATCGTTCATATGATGGATGTCCGTGCATTTGCTGCTGCAGCTGCTGAAGCAGACGCGTGGCAGCACAGCAGGCCTGCAGACCGTGCGAGCATGGCAGCTGTTCTACCTGCTAGCATCCCTGGCGCCGCCGGGGCGTGCGTTCGTGGCTCTGGTGTGCGAGTATGTGCACTCAGCGGGCGCGACGGGCGCACTGGGCGCCCCCGGCGAGGCGCGCGAGTGGGCCGCCAAGACCTGGGCTGCGCTGAAGCGCTCCACCAAGTCCGGGCCACGGCGCCAGGTGCGCAGCACGGCAGGAACAGCTTGGTAAGTATTTCATGGTTCAGTATAGCATCACAGCAGCTATCTGGGTAGTGTCTGCATGCCAGTGCCTGGCTGCTGAACCGTCAAAGCGGCTGTGCGCGTCTGAAGCTGTCGCACCCCATGCCCGTGCAGCAACCAACAGTTGAGGAGATAGAGGCGCAGCTAAGCGGGCGGGCGCTGACAGCCGTGGTCTTCTTCCTGGATGAGACGTTCGAAGAGATAGCTTGGGACATGTCCACCACCGTGGTGGACGCCAACATGCAGCTGGCGGGCCTCATCAAGCTCACCAACTACGAGACGTTCACCCTGTTTGAGTCCCGCAAGGTGAGCAGCAGGGCCAGACTGCCAGGCGGCGAAGACAGTCCAGTGGCAACCGTGCTTCTGTGCACTCATGCGCTGCCACACACATGCTGGGCAACTGGCCTGTGCAGGTGCCAGGCAAGGGCGACGACGGTCAGCCAGCAGGCCTCATGGAGGAGACGGTCCTCCTGGACGATAACAGGTGCAGACATCCTGAGGGTCTTACCTCAGTAACTAAACATGAATCGACACTCCTTGTTCGTGACGCAATGTGATGCAAGATTACAGTTGACATCGCACCTTTCACTTGTGCATGCAGGTACATTGCAGATGTGCTGGCAGAAGGTCGGGTGGCGCGGGAGGCGGCCGGTGGCGATGCGGCACGGTTGCTGTTCAAAAAGCGCATGTTCCGCGAGACGGACGAGGCCATCAGCGAGCCGATCTTCATCAGTCTGTCCTTCGTGCAGGCGCAGCACGATTACCTGGAGGTGAGCGGGATTGCGCCTTGCACAACCTGCTGCACTACTACAATTGTGCTAGCTTTCTGGGTGCAGGACAAAGGACTTCAAGCATAGTCTTCATGGTTGGCACCACAGGGCAACTACCCAGTGGTCATGGAGGATGCAGCGCAGATGGCAGCGCTGCAGATCCATGCAGAGTTTGGGCCAACACTCCTGAACAATGCGGAGGCAATGGAGGGTGCTATCGAGCGCTTCGTCACCAAGCAGGTGTCCTGGGCCAGTGGTAGTGTGAGTTTCGAAAGTGCCAGTGCAGAGGGTCCTGCCGCACGGCTTATAAAGCCTGTCGGACACTGTACACCAAATGCTGAATCCAAACCGGGCATCTGGTTCAGGTGTTGATGTCGCGGCCGCGGGAAGAATGGGTGCACAACATCGGGTCGCGCTACAAGGCCCTGGAGAACTTTACGCAGGAGGACGCCCGCCTGCAGTTCCTACGCATCCTGCGCTCCCTGCCATATGGTGTGCCTCAGCAGTGCAAGTGTTGTGCATCTGGACCGAGGCGCATTACGTGGCCCCCAGCAGCCTGGTGGCAGATGCACTGCGCTGCCATGCGTTGCAGGCAACTCTACCTTCTTCTTTGTGAGGCGAATTGAGGACCCAATCGCATTGCTGCCCAACAAGCTCATCCTGGGTATCAACAAGCGGTGCGCACGCACCCACAAGGCCACGTCAGATGTGCAGCGCAGACTGTATTGTTGATCTGGGCGCTCTGCCCGTAGTATGTGCATGCAGCTGCCAGAGACTGCGACTCGTGTCACGGCAGGGGCGTGCACTTCTTCCGGCCGGTCCCTAAGGAGTACCTGCACTCCGCGGAGCTGCGCGACATCATGCAGTTCGGGTCCAGCTCCTCAGCGGTTTTCTTCAAAATGCGCGTCGCCGGCGTGCTGCACGTGTTCCAGTTCGACACGCGCCAGGTGCTGATCCAGTCTCATGTCAATTCCTTTCGCAGTGACAGATGCAGTGGTACAATGCAGTTTCTGGAGTCTGTCGGCCTCCACAGACAGGCACCCTGACCACCTTGTATATTGCCTGTGTAGGGCGAGGACATCTGCATGGCACTGCAAACACACATCAATGACATCATGATGAAGCGGCTGACCAAGGCCAAGGCTGCAATGGTGGCTGACGGGGGCGCTAGCGCAGCAGCATCGCAGAGCGCCCCGGCAGCTGGCGGCGACGGCGGCTATGGCCCACGCTACGAGGCACACATCAGCGAGATGCAGTCGAAACTGGACAGTGCGAACAACAGGTGAAATGTTGTGTAGTGCCAGTGCAATGTTGTGTGGACATGTGAGCTGAGGCATGCACGTCATGAAACATTGCACTAGACCAGCGGGGCATGCTGCTGAGCCTTACCATTCATGTAAGGCTCAGGCACGAAGGAGGTGCGTATGACTGGCTGTGTGCATCTGCAGGGTGGAGCAGCTGCAAGCATCATTGACGGCGCAGGCAGCCAAGCACGCAAGCTTGGAGGAGCAGCTTGCAGAGGCCCAGGAACGCCTTGCCATGGAGGATGGCAACAAGGTATGCAGAGGCAACACGTCTGCCCCATGTGCTGCATGTTCGCCTGCATGCACTTGCGGTGCTAGGAGTGTCCTCGCTGCGAACGTCAAACAAATGCTGGCCGGCAGCCTTATGCCAAGGTGCAGATTGTGTCCTGTACCTGACAGGCGTCAGACCTGGACCGGCTGGATCATTTGGCCAGCGACTGCGAGGCACTGACCAAGGAGCTGATGGCTGCGCGCAACCGTCTTGCCAAGAGCGAGAAGGACAAGCACCAGGTGAAGAGGAGGAGCACTAGCGTCCAAACGTATCCCCCAGCCTGCACACTGCTACGGGTACTGGACTACGCCTTTTTTCTGATGATCCTGCGCACTCAAGACAGGCGGTTCAGATCGCGGTGACAGCAGCGGTTGCAGAAGTCACGGCGCCTCCACCGCCGCCGCCGCCAGAGCGCACTCGCGAGCTGGAAGACAAGATCCTGGCGTTGACTGCCGAGTTAAAGGCTGCCAATGACAAGTGCGCAAACGCATCAGTTTCTATTCTGCTCATTGCACAGGAGTTAGCCTTGGCTGCATACCGTCATCCAGATGATTGCATCCGCTACCGTGACGACTTCATGGATGACGATTCTGCTATCTGGTCGACAGGCTGCGGGCGCAGGAGGTGGCGGTGCGTGATGCAAAGCAGGAGGCGGAGCTGCTGCAGAGCAAGCTCACCCGGCAGGCCGCAGCGCGCGAGGCAGAGGTTGCCAATGCCACAGCCGAGGTACGGTGCAGTGGCAGTGTACACATCTCTCGCCCTGCGTCCGGCAGAACGGTATGCGTTGCGTGAGGCCTCTGGCCAGCTTCACATCGGGCATCAGCCTGCCGTGAATGAACTGTGCAGGTATCAGCCATGCGGTCGGAGCTGAAGGACCAGCTTGCCGCCAAGGATGGACAGATCAACGGCCTGGTGCAGGAGCAAGCGGCCATGCAGTCACAGCTCAGCGAGGCACAGTCCCAGCTGCAGCAGGTATGCCCTGTAATGCTCCACCGCACGCTCTGCAGAACGACATTGCCAACGGCCCGCATGTTTCAGGGGTCACCTGACTGCCATGCTCATCCACAGCCAAGCCAACTGTTTCATTTTGGCACTGCAGTTCAAGGGTGACATCACAGAGTTGGAGGAGCTGCGGGAGCTGAAGGAAGATGTGACGCGGCAGCAGCAGGCGCAGGCAACGCTCATCCAGTCACAGGCACGTACTGTTGCTGACAACCCGTGAAACCCACATGAACGGGCAGGCTGGAGCAAGGCAGCAGTGGTCATGCTCCAGTGCACATCTGCAGGCCAAGCGCCTGGATGAGCTGGACCGCCTGTACCGCGACGAAGCGCTCGCCCGCAAGAAGACCCACAACGCCATGGAGGATCTCAAGGTGGGTCAGCGTCATTGTGCAGAAAGTTGCGCCTAGAAGAGATGATGCGCTGTGAGCAGCCGCGTTTCTGACCTTTATCTGCAAGCTTGCTTGGATTCAGACCTGCTGACTCGTAGATCCCATGCTGATGGCTACAGGGCAAGATCAGGGTATTTGCGCGCATCCGGCCCATCATGGAATTCGAGCAGGCGAAGGGGCAGACGGCAGTGCTAAACGTGCCAGACGAGCTCACGGTCACACACTTGTGGAAGGGCGCGCCCCGCGAGTACAGCTTCGACAATGTGTTCTCACCAGAGGCCTCCCAGGAGCAGGTGATGTAGCGACTTCGGGATATACCAATTCTACAGATGCTTCAAGGGAGGGTCATATGCAGGGATGCATCTGTGGCTGTCAGGTGGTCCCTATAGCCTGCGTGGGCTGCAGGTGTTCGAGGACACAAAGCACCTGGTGCGCTCAGCAGTGGACGGCTACAATGTGTGCATCTTTGCATATGGCCAGACCGGCTCAGGTGCGCATCCTGCCATGCAAGCAAAGCTGCCTCGCCTAGTTGCAGAGCCATACACCCTTCGCGGCAGCATCATCAAGCTACCCCGAAATGTGCCGTCGTGCGTGCAGGCAAGACACACACCATGGCGGGCAACCCAAAGGCGCCTGGCTTGGCACCTCGTGGCATTGAGGAGCTCTTCCGAGGTAGCTACACGGTTGCAAGGAGAGATTGACGCTGATGTTTGCATGTTGTGCCATTGTTCATGCACATGGATGTTCACGTGCGATGCGATTGTCACTGTGTTGCATCTGACGAGGTCAACGCTACGTTTCAGTGCTGAATACGGACGCGCGGAAGGCCAGCTTCTCAGTGTCAGCATACATGCTGGAGCTGTACCAGGATGACCTGTGCGACCTGCTGCGGCCAGCTGACACCTCTCGAAGAGGTGGCGAGGTGTGTCATTTGCAGCGTGCACATGTGGAGGCTCGGGCTGTTAGCTTAACGAAGGGTTTCCTACACAGTGTATGATCGGCTGACGTTAAGGTGGCGTGTATGTGGAGATGCCAGTCAAGCATGCCAGCATGTCAGCCAGTGATTGCACGCCTTAAACATAGAACATGACTCGGCAGCTGATGCTTCTGGCAGGTGGTCAAGCCGCCAAAGCTGGAGATCAAGAAGGACGCAAAGGGCATGGTCACGGTGCCGGGCGCGACGGTGGTGGAGGTCACCTCCGCCAAGCAGCTGTGGGCTGTCGTCGAGGCCGGGCAGAAGAACAGACATGTGGCGGCCACGCAGGTGCCGCCGCCTGCCTGCTGTGGCGTCCTGGACTGGGTCCTTTCGCTGTTAGCCTGACCGCTTGCAGGATGTTCTGTAGTGTTTTTCGGTCAAGCTTTCATCTTGTACGTCTGCAGATGAATCGGGAGTCCAGCCGCAGCCACCTGATCATGTCCATCATCATCACGTCCACGAACCTGCAGACGCAGAACGTCACCCGCGGGAAGCTCAGCTTCGTGGACCTCGCCGGCTCCGAGCGGTACTCTACTCTGCACATCCTGTGTGGTGCCGCTTCTGCAGGACCCACAGGCGTAACATCCGTTTGCAGACGAACAGCTGATTGGTTGTTACACCCTTGCGGCAGGGTGAAGAAGAGCGGCAGCGCGGGTGAGCAGCTGAAGGAGGCGCAGGCCATCAACAAGTCCCTGTCGGCGCTGGGCGACGTCATCGCCGCCCTCGCCGGCGACTCGGTGCGCACTCGCGCAGCAAGCACTGCCATGCTGGCGACTTGGTGCACCTACTGTAGAGAGAGAGAATGTCTGCACTGCTCAACTGATGACAGAAGGGAATTGCCCCCCTTCCATGCCTGTGCTCGTAGCCCAGAGTTAAGTGTTTGCTAACCCACGGTTGCCCCCTGGCTGCAGGCACACATCCCATACCGCAACCACAAGCTCACGATGCTGATGAGCGACAGCCTGGGCGGGACGGCCAAGACGCTCATGTTCGTCAACGTGTCGCCCACTGACTCCAACCTGGATGAGACGCAGACCTCGCTGCAGGTGCACCCACTGCAGCACTGCTGCTTCGTGTGGTCCAGTGTATGCGGCAGTGCAACCCTCTGTGGCAGCTTGCTCTGTGTGCACCAGCGGTCATGCATGTGCCACTCATGCTGGAGCTTCCCTTGCATGCAGTATGCGACGCGGGTGCGCACCATCAAGAATGACGTGTCACGCAACGAGGTCAGCAAGGACGTCATCAAGCTGAGGCAGCAGGTATGGATTGCTTGCTGCGTGTAAGAGGTGACCGCCAGCACATGGTCGCAGCTACTTTTGCAAATTGCAGTGGACCTCGCCCGCCGCCACTGGTCAAACTTACTGCGTCCTGGATGCAGGTGGAATACTGGAAGGAGCAGGCCGGCCTGTCCCCAGATCAGAGATTACGGGTGGAGCTGCAGGTGTTTTGTGGGCAGATTCCGAGACATTACCAACCGATCTTGCGCCTGCTTCCTGCTGGTCTGTCCCTGAGTTCAGAAATGCTGCTGTCTCATGGGCTGTTGCCTGCTGCAGGATATTGAGGAGCAACGAAGAGCAATCAGCCCAGACACCCCGCCGCAGTGACCAATACCTACATAGTCCACCAGCGAAACGTAGAAACTTCATCTGCAATTACATTCTGCTTCTGATTGATAGGCAGCACAGCGCGTCAGCGCATTGCAGGATGAAGCTTTGCACATGTTGGCATAGTATTCCGCATCATCCGAGTGGACTTACGATGAAATAATGCGCGGGCACTGAACACAAAGTCTGATGCTGTGTCCATGGCACAACAGAATCGGCAGCTCATGACATACTGCCTTGTCAATCTTGTGGTGGTTGCGAACCCCTGCTGCGCTGCTGACGCCGCCGCTGCAGAACCTTCTTCACCCAGGGTGCAAGGTCAACATTGCTTGGATCCCTCGGATTGCGCTTGTAATACTCCGACCAATGCGCCTGCAGCGCTTCCCCGTGAATGCGGCCGTGCCGCAACTTCTGAGCAGCGTCAGGTGACGCAGCCTCCACGCCGCCTGGTGCACCCTCGTCTGGCATTTGCCTGTCGCTGCGGCTGGCGGCTGCATCATCTGTGGCATCTGGTGCAGCGGTGGCTGCGCCAGATGTATAGATCAGTGCCGGCAGCCAGGGCGGTGGTGCAGTCGCAGCAGTGTCGGCGTCACCCATGGGGCCAAGCGACAGGGATGGCAGCCGCCGGCGCCGCTCAGCAGGATATGCCAATGGTGCCTGTATAAACCTAGTGCCTGCATAGAGCAAGTGTGCAACTCCTGTCGAAATCCTCAGCCTTGCTCCTGCGACTGCTACTGCCCAAAGCTTCTACAGGCAAACAAACCCATGCACTCACCATGCAGTGCCATGTTCCAGGCGAAGTGGGTGTGGCCGAAGACATGGATATGGGGCTTCAGCGCAGCAACTCGGGCCGCAAGGGGGTCTGACCCTATCATCAACCACTTGGCCATCTGGGTCATGACCTGTCGTTCGTTCAAACTCAACCGCAGTTGAACTGCAGTGTGCGCAGTGCGAGTGCTCAGCGCACCTGCTGCCTTCGCCAGATTCGCAAAATACAGAAACCTCTTCTCTGGCAGAAGCTCCTGGTTTGAAGGAAAGACCACTTGGCTCCTGCTTTTTATTCAACTGCAGAGCTGGTGCAGGCACCAGAGCACTTCGCAGGCAGTCACCTGGTACGGCAGGAAGTGCGACATCGTGATGAGGTCCGTGTCCCCGCGCAGCGCCTCCTCCCAGATGCCCTCGTTCAGGCTGTCAAACCATTCCGCAAGCTCCAGGCTGCCGGGCTTGCCCGCGCCTGCACGTCAAGATTTGCACTGGACTGCCCATTGAGGGTAAATGCGTATTCCGTGGACAATCATCTCAAAAGGTTAAGCTGTGGTGGCACCCTCAGTGCCAGCAGTGACCAAGAGCAAAGCCCGCCTGTCATCCAGGCTGGCCAGCTGCATGCTGCGTAGTCGGAGATCGCCGACATTGCCGCAGCTGACAGGCCCGCCACCTCGGGCTCGCGGTCGAAGCTCCTGTGATGCCAGCTTTGCAGCGGTACGATCCAGACATTGCCCAGGCGCTCCGGTCTGCAGTTCGTCCACAACACCTCAAGTAGTCCTGTGGTGGTACAAAAGGGGCAGTGAAACCTGGTTGTGAGGCGCACGAAGTCGACATCAGCAGGTGGAATCACTTTCATACGGTCTGTACCTGGTGTTGATCCCTAAATCAGTGCACAACTGGAAGATGAGTTGCAGCTTCTCGTAGGAATCTCGGGCGCCCCCATTGCTGTGAGCCAACACTGCTATCAGCCTCCACGAACAGCTCAGTGGATTCACACTGTGCAGAATGGGATAAGAGGCTAGCTGCGTGTTGCTCATAAGGGTCATTGTCCTACCCCGGAGCATTTGCACCGCCTCGGAGCCAGAGCTCATGGTTGCCTGCAGTCAAAGAGCATGCTGCGTCAGCACAACAATGTGCCAGTGCAAGGAACCCATGCACAAATCGTTTCACCACATGCACGATCGGCCGATGCACCGCACCCGGTAGGAAGAAGACCTTCCCAAAGATATTCCGCAGGCATGCCAGCGTCTGCTGCAGTATGCGGATGTCCTCAGACACATCTCCGGCCAACAGCAGCACATCCGAGTCGCTGCGAACGATGGGATGTCAAGCTGGCTTGCACAATCATGCTTTGTCATATGGGAACCTGCCAACCCAGCACGCTGACATGACATGCAAAGCATGATCACCTGTAGCCGCGGTCCGCTAGTGACTGCACCCACTGCAGGTTTGGTTCGTAGTCTGTATGTATATCGCTGCACGCCCAGACACGGATCTCTGACGCAGCTGCTGCATCAATCTGGCCTGTTGCACCGCACCGATGCTGGTGCGCCGCCGCTGCAGATGCAGCACGCCTGACCCCGCGACTGGTAGTGATACGTTCACCTCTTGCGCAACCGCAGCCTAGGCTCTGCCTTCTTTGCTGGTCATGAGGAACCTGCTGCGGAGTTGCTGCATATTGAACGACCATGCAACCGCAAGGATGGATGCGCCAAGGTCTACATGCACTAGTGTTGATCACAGACTAGCTGCGGCCGGATTCAAGCCTGGTGTGATCATTGAATTTTGATCGGAAGGGCTGAAATGCAGAATCCGGAGAATGCAACTCTGATCTGGGAGCCAAATCTGCCCACCACACGACCACAGCGTCTTCATTCATGTGGACAGCTGTCAAAAGCTGACAGGATTTTCAACACACTGTTGAGTCTTGACGACTGTGACAACGCAGTGCTCTGCGCGTTTGCTTCGGAAGATCGCACATTGGTCTAACACTACCCAGGCTTATGTACACTATGTTCCTGCGGTGCGTTGCGCGCGCCCGCCTACACTCACTCCTTTTTGCTCGAAGCCTTCGGCCCCTGCAGGGCTGCTGCTGCATCGTGCAGCATGCCCCGAGCTCTGTCCGATGTGCAGACACAGCAGCCGTCATCAGACCAGACGCGCAAGCACACAAGCTTATGATAGACGATGCAGCATTTGCCATATGCTCATGGCATTCTTAGGCATCGCAGGCTCACCCCAGCTCAGGTGGTGCGCGCCGTACAGACGCGATGGTCGAGTCTGCGACTCTGCCAAGTGACGGTCCCTGGGGAGCTGCCAGGGCTGGCTGGCTGGCGGCACGCTTGATCTTCTCCAGGAAGGATTCCCGGCGCTGACCCGGCGGCTGACCGCCAGACGCCTGCCTGGCAGCCGACCCGTTCGGCTGTTGACTCCTGTTCAAGGTCGCCGACAAAGTCATTGCTGGCGATCCTACGATTGCAAACAGATGACACTGCAGCAGTGGGTTCCTGGGCAGGCGCCAGGGCAGCACCTGCTCGGCCCAGCACCAGGTGACCCCAGGCGTGAGGGGCTGTGCCGTGCCAGCTGCGCAGGGCTGATTGCGACCGCTGCAATTCCAACAACACGATAGGTACATGTTGCTCGCTTTACATTGGTACCACAGTATGTGGACAAAGCAACTTCAAACAGCCATGGGTGCCAGAGGTAGCCCTGACGGCCTGGTGGTGTGGCAGCTGCACATGGCTACCTGGTGGCAACAGATGCCCTGCATGCAGGGAGCTGCCGGGTGCGCTGTCCGCTTCGCCCCAGCCTTCGTCACTGTCACCAGTTCTCCGCCGCCGCAAGCGCTCATCCCCTGGAGGCGGGCCTGAATTGCCAGGCAAGTGCATGGCCACACGTCAACACCAGATCGTTCACGGCTAAATCATAAGACAAACGTGAGCAGGACCTGCTGGCGGCGAGTTGCGCAGCACCTTTGCGCTCGCCAGCGTAGCTGTTGAGCTCCGGCAGTGAAGGCCGCCGTGGCAAGCTGCTCCCGCTGTTGCTGTGGAGGTCCTGCATTTCAACTTCGCCTGGCCTTCCGCTGCTAAAACCATCCTCTGATTGAGCATATGCACGCCCTACAGGTAGACAAGGAGAGGTGAATGGCATCCCCGCATTGCTCGATGGCAGTTGAGGGTACATGCTGCACGCAGACACAATGCGTGACGGGTGCTGCTGGCAAACCTGCAGCGGCAGTTGGGGAGGAGGCTGGACTGAGGCCATAGTGCGCCCGCAGCTGCGCGATGGCTGTCTGCGAAGGGTTGTCAGGCCCGCCGCTGCCAGTGTACCCGAGCGTTGGCCGCTCCTGGAGGTTTCGTGACACCTGCCCATATTGTGTCACAATAAGACCCGCCCAGGCTGAGTACTCATGCCTGCAAAACACGTCAACAGAGTTTTGTTGGTTGCCTGCAGTGCCAGTGTCAAAGCACAGGGGGTGTATACACCATACATGCTGTTCAAGTGGGGGCGCACACCCCATTGGTAGCGGCCGCGTCGGGATGAGCAGCGTCTCCCTTGCAAACATGGCCGAGTCGGACAGCAGGCTGTTTGTCCGCTTGATGTCTGCCACCTGTTGCATGCAGTGCCACAGTAAGCCTGCACGGTGTCACTACGGTTGATCATGGCCTGTTGCGGCTGGCAGCTGCAGAACAGTGAGGGTCCCACCGCAACGTTGTACTTGATCGCCAGTCCCGCAAGCGTGTCCATCTTCGACAGCTGCAGGTCAACATGTGTTGGCGACTCGTCACGTCTCAAAGACGTCTTAGGCGTACGTATTCATATGCTAGCGTGATGTTCGCAGTCGAAATCGCCGCACTAGCTGGCGCACATCGCACCTTGTGCACGACAAACAAGTTTCTGGGCGGCGGAGCTTCCTGCGCCTCATCTTCTGATCCGCCATGCATCCGGCGTCAGCCAGTTGACTGCACTGAGCGAGCGCTGTGACGCCTTGCGCCGATCAAGTGAAGCCAGCTCACATCTGACTGCAGACGCTTGCGGTAGTGCTGCCACTGCCAGGGCCAATTTGAGTGCTTCGAGTTGCTGGACCAGGCCAGCAGGCACGTACTCTTCTCTGCTGTGGATCGCAGGAGCTGCAGTGCCACGTTGCAAGGTCAAGCAAGCATCTGCTGACGTGATTGCCCTGAAAACAGACAGGCAGCAAACCCAAGCACAGAGTCAAAGCTGGGCTCCTGACGTACAAGAGACTGAGCACACGATATGACAAGTTGTCAGCACATTGCGAAAGCTGAGCAGCGGCATGTTGTTCATCCGAAAGCAGGTTGCTTGGATGTCTCAAACTGAGAAGCCAGTGGGTATAATCCAGTTGACCGCCGTGAACCACGAAGCGCTATGGATCAAGGGAGGGTGCAGCAGAATCGAGAGTCCTCAGACAGTGAATGCGGCCATTCGTTGTCGAGGCCAGGAGCGCATACGCCTGCCTGGCTATGCAAGGGGTGATGACATGCTGTGAAATGCTGACCATGATGTGGGGACACACCCCAGATCATCAAATAGATCTGCTGTCAACGATGCATATCACAATAACATATTACTTTGTCAAACAATCTATTTTCTACGATGTGCCAGGCGGCACCTGGCGTGGCGGAGGCGCCCTCAGATGCCGGCTCTGTTGCAATGCTGTGCCGCGGAGTCGCTCCCTGAGTTCAACAGCCCTCAGCTTCCATTGTATCTGAGCTTGTACTGAATGGCAACAGCATACTGCACCCTACCCTACTCAATTTCAGTGCCACCGCAAGCCAAAGCCACATGGCAGACTTTGATGGCCTGGACTTGAACTTGGACTTCAACCGCCCGCGCAAGCAAGCGGTGCAGTGGGTTGCGGTTGCACCCCCTCTAGACCCTCGGGTCGAGGCTAACAACAGGTAGCCCTTGACAGCTGTAAGGACCGGTGTCCTGGAACAACCTGGCCTGACAGCATGCAGGCTGCATCAGGTGAGCAGCGTAGGTGGTTGCATCCAACAAATGCAGGCGCCTCAGATGTCGCCCTACTCCATGTTCTGCAGGCGGACAGGGCCGAAGCGCAACCGCGCCCGCGGCGCCAGCCGCTCCCGCGAACACAATGCGGGCAGCGACAGCGGTGCTGGCAGCAGCGGCAGGGCTGAGGCGTCGGCCCGGGATGAGTCAGCCCGCGAGTCCCGCCGCACCCGCAAGGCGCGCGCCAAGGGCGAGGTGGCCCCAAATGAGCGCGTGCACGACGGTCCCCCCGTGGTGTCGGCGGCGGAGACCGGCCTGCACAGCATCGCCCCGCCGCCGGGGCTGCCGCGCTTTGCACGCGAGAATGATGACGGCAATGTGGAGTACAAGCTGCGATTGAAGCACCCAACGCCCTTCCGCTTTCAGCAGCTGGTGGGTCTTTGCCAGATAGACGCCCGGTGGTTGCAAAGAGCTCAACGACCATGTGGTGTGGTGTGGTGTGGTGCGGTGTCCTCGCAAGGCTGTGAGTGGTGCCCCATTGCTGCTACAGGCCACCCAGATGAAGTTCCGCTTGTGCGAGGGCAATGGCATTTGCTTCTACTACCTTGGTGCGTCCAACATGCTTCTCATGTCTGTCCATCTGGTCTAACACAGCTGCAGGACACCAGCTCGTTATCGTCTTCTGGCACGATGTGAGTGTAGGCGTAGAGGATGACGGTAATCTGCTGGGACTGGAGGCGGAGGATCTGGAGGCCAGCCTGGAGACCCTCCATGCCATGACACGCGAGGTGACTGAGGCTTGTCACACTACAATCGCATCATGTGTTCTCTTATTATGGTGCCAGCAAGAACTGTTCCGTGGAGTGCATGTTCATTTGCTCATATGGTGCAACTGCCCAGGTGGGTGCCATGGCGAACATCGTGCGGCAGATCCCTGGCGCGCCCGGCCGACACTGTGCAATCGTGCGTGTCGCGCGGCTGGCGACGCAGGAGCTATCATGTACAGACCTGCGCATTGCAGGTATCCGTGAAGTCCAAGATGCTGTGCAGCTGCAACTGGCGCATGCAGTGCAGCGGTTGTTCCACCAGCGTGACGTCACAGAGGCGCTACTATCGATGCCATCGATGCTCCAATAGTCGATAATCCTGGCAACGTGGATCATACTGTGCACCGTGCGTCAGCTGCTTCAAATCTCACAAACTTGGGCGCTGCAGTCGCGGGCAGCGTGGACAGCGGCAAGAGCACGCTGGTGGCGTGCCTGACGCACGGCGCCATGGGCCTGCCGCTGCTGGACAACGGCCACGGCTCGGCGCGCATGGCGGTGTTCCGCCACAAGCACGAGATCGAGTCCGGCCGCACCTCCTCCCTCTCGCAGCAGCTGCTGGGCTATGCCGCAGACGGTGCGCCACAGCTTGCGGGTGATGTGCCGCGGTTCTGGAGGAGCCGGACCTGCAGCTGCATCTGCAGATGGGCAGCTCGCATTGCTCAGTTGCTTTGAACGCCTGTGCGCAGCAGCAACATGTACCGCCATGCAGGCAGCATCCTCAACTACGAGGGTGTGGCGGCGCTGACACCAGCAGAGATCAGCCAGGCAGCAGCCCACGTGCTGCGCTTCATTGACCTTGGCGGCCACGAGCGCTTCATGAAGACTGCCCTGTATGGTGCGCAGTGATGCTTGTCCTTCACACAGCATTGCACGTGTCCACTATGCTCACCTTTCTCGTGTGATTTCGCGCCGCACCTCAGGCCTGTCGCCAGGGTCTCGTTCATACAGGCGCACCCGCCGCCGACCTGCACCTGACAGTGCGACACGTGACCTGCAGGAATGACGTGCATGCTCCCGGACTTCATGCTGCTGACGGTGTGTGGCACGCGCGGCCTGGGGCACGTCGGTCGGCAGCACCTGGCGGTGGCGCTGGCTCTGGAGGTGCCGCTGGTGGTGGCTGTCACCAAAGCCGATATCGCTGAGCAGGCTGCCCTGGATGCCCTCACCGCTGAAACCAGGTCAGGCTGAACCCAAGACAGCAGACGAGCAGCTTGCCGCCCACAGATCCTGCCAGGCAGCAAGCTGAACAGCTGCCAATATTGCTGTCCAACAACTCATTCCACCCCAATACAATCAGCTCGAGAGCCGATGTGAGCCGATGATGCAGGGAAATGCTGGAAGCTGCCGCAAACAGCGGCGTCGCAGCTGACAGGCTGCCGGCGCTGACAGGCTACAGTGTGGATGCTCCTGTGGTTGCATCCGAAAAGCAGGTGGGCAGTGGGGTTGGATAGCTCTTGGCTTTCTGTTGCAGAGGGGTCACCTCGGCTCATATGGATGGCACCGTGCCTGTGTGGCTGTCAGATGTCAGCTGACCGGTCAGTGCCCTGTGTGCAGGCTGCTGGACTGGCACAGGGCATGGCCAACAACCGCATGAGCTGCCTCGTGGGGCGGGGCGGCGGCACGCTGACAGTGCCCATCTTCCATGTGTCCTCTGTCAGCGGCATGGGCCTGGCCCTCCTGCACGCCTTCCTCCGCGCCCTGCCCACAGGCGCGCTCTGCACCTGCACGCTTGCTGTGCACTCCTTGCTGTTGTCTGCTTGCAATTCCTCGCAATATCGTGTCTGTTGAGCTGTGCAGACGGCTATGGGAACGCAGAAGAGGACCCTGACTCGCCGCTCAACCCTCCCGGCGGCAGCAGCAGCGCATCAGAGGCGTCACAGGACGATGCGCCAGCGCACTTTCAGGCACGGTCTGCTGGCTGGTCAGGCATTGACATTCCTGGCGGCTGCAGGGGGCTGTCGTGCAAGTCGCATGTGCGGCCTGCGAATGTTAGGCGCAACCTCTGGTAGCACATGTGCTGTAGGTGGACCAAACTTTTGAGGTGCGGGGCGTGGGCTCAGTGGTTTCCGGCACAGCTGTGAGCGGCTCCATTGCCGTGGGCCAGCGTCTGCTGCTGGGCCCCAATGCTGATGGCAAGTTCACCAATGTGGTGGTTTCTGGCATTCAAAGATCGCAGGTGTGACACCCTTCTTTCTTTTTCTTGTGTCGTGTTTGCACCTGGATGCTTGACGCCCTCCATTGACTCCTTCGGCTGACCTGTACGACAGGCATGCTGCACGCACATGCAGTCAAACCCCAGACCTTCAATCGGCTGCAGCAGTACGCTGTGCATGCGTGCTCACATCAGCCCCAGAAAGTCAGTGCATATGCACTCGTGGATACAGGTGCCAGTGGGTGTGATCAAGGCTGGGCAGACGGGCACGCTGGCAATCCACTCCAGCCGCAGCAGCCCAATGCCGCCGCCAACGCTGCAGCAGGCGCAATCACAGCAGCAGCTCTCACGTGCACACAGCAACGAGGGCCCAGGGCCCAGCACACCTCTCAGTGGCACGGACAGACGTCAGTTGCAGCCCTCCGCTGAGGCCGAGGCAGCAGCAAGGCATCGCCGGTTGCAGGCAGACACAGCATATCAAGAACAGGAGCTGGAGAGCAGGGTCTCTGCAGTGTCGTTTGCAGAGCCAGTACCACAGTCAGAACCCCAGTCAGCTGCTGGCACCAGCCACCCACTCCGGGATGACGTTTTCGCACAACCAGCACGGCCAGAGGCAGAGCCAGATGCAGCCCGCGACGCACGCCTGGAGGCGGAGCTGCCTGAAGAGTCAGCATGGCTGCAGGAGCTGGCGCGCGAGCGGGAGCGCGACGCGGTGCCCTGGCTCCGTGCAGCCGCCGCTGATGACACCCCAGTGTCGCAGCGCTTTCGGCCGGTGAGCCTTGGTAGCATGTTGCGCCTGGCGGGGTGTGCGTGTGTGTATCGGCCATGTTCTGCCTGTAGCACCAATAATCAAAGTCCAGCATCCAAATCTGCTGGACTCTGAACCACATGTGGTACATCTGGTGACATTGTTCTGTGCAGGCCGCGAGCTTGGCACGGACATCCGCGTCAGCGGCACCGCCCTCGGGCATGTCAGCAACCAGCCCCATGGCCATACCTCGCAGCGCCAATGGCAGGTCATCCACCAGTGTGGTCGGCCGCACCGGCTCCGCGCCCTCGCTGCTGGGCACCTCACCGGTCAACGCCCGCAAGGTAACGGGCATCTCGGGCTTGACATAGGTGGGAAGTGTGTTGACACGATTGCTTTGAGTATCAAGGCCGGCGGAACATTCAGGGTGTCTGCCATCACTGGGCAGGGCGCTGTCCTGCTGGACGCTGCACTGCAGCCGCGGACGGTGTGGGAGTTTGAGGCCGTCATGGTGCTGCTCAGCGGGCACTGGCCGCCGCGTGGGCTGTTGTCAGGTCGGCCACCTAGCTGTGTGATCGGTAGTTAAGCATCACACAATAGTTGTAGGTGGACCGGATGCCCACACCTTTAAGGCCGAGGGCAGACTTCCTGTTGTCTAAGCAGCGGCCCCAAGCTCCATGCGGCCATGCTCATGTTCCCTGTAACACCCCCTTGCAGGGAAGTGGCCGCAGCAGGAAGCCAACGATGCGACTGACAGCGGCAGCGACAGCGATGCTCGGCGCGCTGGCAGCTACTCGGATGCGGTCGCCTGCCTGACGTCGGACGGCGGTGCTTCCCCCCGTGGAGCGTTCACCTCCCCCAGCGCTGCTGCCGAGGGTTTTGGCATGGTAGCAGGGTCTGGTGGTGATGGCGGCATCACTCCAGGGAACGGGAGCTCTCTGGCTGCTCGGCGGCGGCGGCGGCACCAGCGGCGGCGGTCAGCCAGTCGGCGGCACAGCGGCAGCACTGCCAGCGGGCTGTACTTTCCTGTGGTGCACTGCGGCAGCGTGCGGCAAGCGGCGCGTGTGGTTGCCATGCGCGAGGTGGCGCTGGCTGACGATGCAGCGCTGGGTAAGCCCATGGCCTGCTGCTGACATGCATGTGCATGCGGTGCCGATGCGGGCATCTGGACATCCCAACAGACGTCAGAGTTGCGGCCACAGCTGATCTCCCTCCACTTGTCATGTGCATCCACCTCTCAGGTCAGTTCGGGCGTGTTGCTGCAGGCAGCAGTCTGGCATCAGCGGTGGCAGCTGCAGCCGCGTTGCTGGGCGACAGCAGCCAGGAGAATGGGGTGCTGCCTCTTCACTGCGCCAGCGACAGCGTGGGCTGCGCCACCGCCGTCACCCTGCAGTTCGTCAACAGGCCGGAGTGGCTGCAGGCGGGAGCGCGGCTGATTCTGCGGGACCAGGGGGATGGATGCGCGGCGGGCGCCGGCATCGTGCGCCAGCTGCACTGGGGCGTCACGCCACCAGCGGCTGCCGACGCAGCTGGCGACGCCAGTCTCAGATCAAGACACAGCTGCGAGTGAATATTTTCACACAACATCTGCCCTGCAGGCGTACGGCCTGTAGGCCCGCCCCTGTGCTGACCCTTCACTATGCTGAGCCATGACGTAACTGGGTTGTGAGCACGTGCCAGGGCATATTTTGCCGTCCACTGCTTCCCACTGTGCGGGTGCGCTCTTGTTGCTGCATTGGCAATTGCTGCTGCACGTCTTGTGGAACCACCTTAGCAACTACCGCACGACTCTCGGCTTGCTAGATCGTGTCGACAAGATTCCAGTGCATGCAATCCAGCCCACCGTCGCTGCATCGAGCGCATCAGCAATCACAGGTCAGCATCGGCTCACACAGCACAATCTCGTACGAATGAAAGTGCAGTTCGTTTGGCGTACAAGCGCGCAAGTTTCACGGATGCCGTGTGCTCAGTCAGGGCCTGCTTCCCTGATGGGTATCGACACGTATTTGGCTGGGCGGGCCAAGCAGGACAGCTTGCGTGGTTCACAGCGCTCATCGTAGCGCATCCGCCGTCCACTCTACCACTAGCCCGACGGCTGGACTGCCAGGCTCGCCGCAGGCCTGCTGCCGCTGCGGTAGGGGAGCGCTGCCACCATGGGCAACTGCATGGGCTGTTTGCACGGCAAGCAGCGCGAAGACAATGGGAAAAACAGCAATAATCCGATCACAGGGCGCAATCAGGTGCGATCAGCATGTCAAGTGCATCATAACATGCCTGACCATTGGTCGCGTCACAACCAGGATGCTGCATGCTGCCCTTACCTGTATGACACCTGGTCGTACATACATCTGCAGCTCCATCAGGCGACGAACGGTGACGAGGAGGGCAGCTTCAGGAACAACAACCAGCTGAACTCCTTCATGTCGCAGCGCAGCAAGCGGCAGCCAACCCGCCAATTGTCGCAGGTCTGTCCACCTGCTGTGCCATGATCAGTGTTGCTACGGGCTGAGTTGGCGGCCATGAGTCGGACTCTCTAGCTTCCTGGCGTGCAAACATGCATCGACACCAGGTTTCAGCTCCCATCTCCTGAACCTTCCCGGATGCTGCCACCAGATATCACGGGCCACCAGCGCCCTCAGCTGGAGGTCAGCGCACTCAAACCTGGACGACGATGGCATCTCCGATGGCGACTGGCACTCTGTGGACCTTGACAGGTGAACGCTGCATTGCACATGTTGTCACCATCCAGTCAGAAAGTGTACCCCGTTGTCGCGCTGGAGCCTCGCCCCACAGTTGTTTCCCAGATGCTATCAGGACTAATGCACTGCCTGCATGCTTACCCTGCGTGCCGACTCCCACCAGGTTGGACAGCCACGGCAGCCATGACGGCGGCAAGGCAGGGGAGCGGCCGCCCAGCGGCGTCAGCCCGCCCTCCAGCCTGAGCCGCAACAGCCACGACCACGTCACCGGCCTGCACAGCATGGGCAGCGGGCACTACCAGCGGCAGCCGTCCGGCAGCAGCCCCCTCAGCGGCAACAGCCCGGGGACGACGACGCCGCCGGAGGGCGCCGGCATCAGCCGCCTCAACAGCCTGAACCCCAAGACGCTGCGCAAGGCGTGGGAGTCGCAGGTGGGCGGGGAGGCTCACGTGCCTTGCAGGAGCTTTGCATGCAGCCATCACTGCAGCCCTCCCTGACAGTGCAGCTGTGTGGTGCAGCTTCCGCTGACCGATTAGCCTGCATACTCTCGCGCAGGTCGGCAGCAGGACCAGCAAGAAGCGGCGCACCTCGACCGCGGGCAGCATCAGCTCCACGCTCAGCCGCCGGCTGAGCACCGCGGGCTCCGACCTGGGCATCCTCGACCACGAGGTACGTGCACAGGGTGCTGGTCAGGAGCAGGCAACACCCTGTGTCATGCAAGGCTATGCAAGGGGGGAGAAGTATGAAACCTCCAATTCATGTCTGGCGACTAAGCGTGCACAGACTTGAAGTCGGTCCATGAGGCTGCCTCTGCTGAACCCCGTGGTGTGACCCGCACCACCTGCATCCACGTAGAAGGAGGCCAGTGCAGCGCATGCAGATGTGGCAGCCTACGACAAGGCCACACTGGCAGCAGCAAATGCCATCTTTGGCCGGGATGCTGCAACTTTTGCAGAGCTGCCGGTGTTGCCCGTGGCACCCTGGAACCGGAAGCCTGGCTATCTGGTGAGTGGTCATCACAGCATGCACAGACTGGGTTGTGATGTGACGATGTGTGCACTGTCTCTGTGTGTGGTCTTCACACACTCTTCATGCCATGCTGCAGGGCCACCTTACAGCCGCGCAGGAGGAAGCACTTGCCAGCATGCAGGTCAGGTTCCCAGACTATGTCCGCTTCCACAGCGATCATGACCTGCTGCGGTTTTTGCGGGCGCGTGGCTTCGACATGGCCGCCGCCACGAAGATGTACGACAAGTACTGCCATGTGGTGAGTTGCTCCTGCTGTCCGAGTTGCCAAGCTGGCCACCGCTGCTGCCAAGCTTTCAGACTTGTAGCAACAGAAGAGGGTCATGCCTTCCGGTATGCAAGCAGATGCTGCCCAGTGTCCAAGAACATACTCAGATTGCTAGTCCATCATCTGACAGCAGTCAGATAACCGGCTGTCATCGTTGCAGTATCGGGAGCGCTTGCTGGTGTCGCCAGCACCAATGGTGCGGCCAACCCTGGGACGGGAATGGTCGTTGCAGCATGTGGAGTTGTACCCGCCGCGCCCGGAGGCGGTCACGACCGCCATGCGTGATGCCTTCCGCTGCTTTCTACACGTCATGGTGTTTGGTTCCGATCGCATGGGGCGGCCGGTGAGCACCTTGTACACAGCAGGGCAGACTGTTGAGGTTGCGTTATTCTGCACACTTCCCATGTGCCTGCTGTTCGGTTGAGTCAGTGACCTGCTGCATACAGTAGTCCCTGATATTGCAGGGTGCCTACAAACCCTTCGTGCAACCATGAAAGAACAGATGAGCAGCTCGCAGGGATGTGCAACAGAATGGATGCGCCCGATGCTGTTGCAGGTGGTGTACATGAAGGTGGCAGATGTGGTGAAGAACAGCATGACAAATTACGTGCCGCTCACGACGCGCATCTCCATCCAGAGTGCCAGCAACGAGCTGAACAAGCTGCTATGCATGATGGCTTCTGCGCAAGCAGGCTATCACATCGAAGAGTTCATGCAGGTAAACACTCGTATGTGGTGGCATAGTTAGCCTCATGCAGGCGGTTGCCAACGTGCAGTGAGCTGGTCCAGTTGTGATATGCAGTGCGCCACTAGGCTGCTACCTTGCACAGCAGGTTGCAGCAGGTCAGCGTTTATTATCTGCGAATCACTGTCATGCAGGTCGTGGATGTGAAGGGCCCAACAGTGCTGCAGATGATCAAGCACATGCGGTCAGTAGAGAACCAGGCGGAGTTTTCGCACAACTCTGACTACGTCCCCGAGTCGCTCGGCAAGGTGCTGCACCCTGCAGTTCCTTTCTCTGAGGCGCTTCAACCATGAACACCCTCTGACAAGGCTGACGTCAGCCCAGGCAACAATGGCTCGTGCCATTACACAGCATCCGATTTGGGAAGGATGTGGTTGCAGGTTGTGGTGGTCAATGCGCCATTTGGAGCAGGACCAGCGTGGACACTTGCGAAGGTATCCCCCTCATCACTCATGCGGTCGCCTGAGATCCACAACAATGCCCCCTATGTTGCTGACAGAAGCCGCCTTACATTGACTGCGTGGCATGCAGGTGTTCATTCCAAAGTCTACACAGGAGAAGATTTCCATCTGCTCTTCAGAGTGAGCACCAATTCCCATCACATGCCTGCTCTTGTGCCCCAGTCTCGTGACAGCAGGCTGTTGATGGTTTGAGTGTGTCACCAGACTGCTCGGCGGATGTTCTCCACCTTCTCTGGTCGTTCGCTCGTTGGCTGTTAGAGCCCACTGCCAAATATGCTTGCAAATGTTGCCCCGGGTGTCGACATAACCTGTCATGTATGATTGCAGTTACAAAGCAGAGCTGCTCAAGAACATAGACGCCGACAAACTGCCGTCATGTTATGGCGGCAGTGCTGACTTCAAATGGGAAGAGCACGAAAAGGCCAAGACTCGGTACCGATGAGGCCGTTGTTGCAGCACCTTAGCACCTGCTTGTGAACTGTATGTAGCAGAACTGATTGGCGAGACCCAGAGCCACTGCGTGGACTTCGCAACTTGATTGGGGTACCAGCACTGCCGCTTGCTTGGTTTGACAACATACAGCTGTCATCACATGCTTGATTTCCTTGGTCTGCTGTCGCAGTGACATTGGCTTGTATTGATACAATGCAAATTAGGCATACTCGAACATCCAACAGCTTGCCCGAGCGAGGAGGCCACAGCTCAACCTAAAGATGGGCAGCTGGGCAGTCATCAACATGGCTGCTGGCGAGGATGACAGGCCGCCACCTTCATTATTGGCGGCGATCTACCCACCACGCACGGCTGATGACGATCCGAGTCGACAGCTGCTGCAAATCCGCATCTGGCTCAATGTCATTGTCACTATCCACTTGCGACGACGATAATCAGCGGTCGCAAGCAAGGCATCTAGCACTGAGCGTCAGAGCTGTCTGCTGCTTCCCGTCGATGACTGCTGCATGTGCGTGCAATGTCTCCTCATCTCCGACATCATGCGCATGAGTGATCGACACCCAACTGGCCTGACGAACCGTCGGCTAAGCGACAGCGACCTGTATGAATGGGAGGTGAGGCCGACTCGAGCGGCTACAGCATCTCGAGCTCACGTCAGTGGCTTTGCATGTCAGTAGTGCGCCATGCACAACACAGACACAGTCGGATCTTCAGTGTGGACCAGCCGAACAAGGCCAACTGATCTGCTTGCTGCCTGCTGCTGCCTGTGCAGAAGCAGGTGAGCGAGGCACATGTGGATCTAGCATCGTATGACCGTGCCACGCTGACGGTCACAGCTGCTCTTCTGGACCATGATGGCTGTCCGACCACCCTGGCAGACGTGTCGGTGCTTCCAGTGGCGCCCTGGAACCGCAGGCCCGGCTGCCTGGTGAGTTTCAGGTTGGGTGGGTTGAATGATCATCACCTAGACATGCAGCACAATGCGGATGCTCCATGTGCAGAGCGCAGATTGGCAGCTTGCCCTGACACCGCAACTCATCAATCACCTCTAGGGATCTGCGTGGTCATTGTTTGCAGGGTCACCTGACACCCGAGCAAGAGCAGAAGCTGACAGCAATGCACGCATCCTTCCCAGAGTCATCTGCGTGGCACACCGACCACGACTTGCTGCGCTTTCTGCGTGCAAGAGGCTTCAATCTTGATGCAGCCTGCAAGATGTATAGCAAGTACTGCCAAGTGGTGAGGCGCTACATATGCGTGCAACAGAGTCCACTTGGCAACCAGTTGCAGCCGCACGCTGTTGTGAATGCATTGCTGCGTGGGAAACATGGACCAGCTTGCAACATGCCGAGGGTGCTATGGTGTTTCGTGGACATTGTGCACGTATCGAGGGTGATGCAATGCAGCAGCCATCTGATGGTGTTGCCATCTCGAGCAGTACCGGGGGCGGATGCTGGTCTCGCCGGCGCCCATCGTGCGGCACACCAGTGGCGGCTGGCCACTGCACCTGTTGGAGGGTTTTCCGGCGCGCCCTGAGAAGGTGCCGGTGTACCCCTTGTCTTGTGTGCAAGCCACTTCTAGTGTGACCAAGATCACAGCTGGGATGAATATCTTTCTATGCTGCAGGTCACAACCGACATGCTAGCTGCCATGCGCTGCTTCCTGCACATTCTGCAGCATTCCACTGATCGTCAAGGCAGACCAGTGAGCGCTGTGCTCATAAGCACTTCCACCTTTACATGTTGCACAGGTGCATGCGCAAGCGTCAGCAGAATTTGAAAAGCTCATGTTGATGTAGGTGATCTACGTCAGGCTTGAAGACATCATCAAGGCCAAGATGGCGGAGTATGTGCCGCTGCACACTCGCCTGGCAATGCACAGCGCCAACTGCGAGCTCAACAAGCTGCTGTGCGTCATGGCATCAGGACGTGCCGGCTACCAGATTGAGGAGCTGACGCAGGTTGGCAGGGTTCACATGGTCGGACAGTGTGCAGCTGAACAACAGGCAGCTGAAACTTTCAGGCAATTGCATATGCTGTGCTGGTATAAAGTCACACAGGAGATGCACCATTCATTCTCATACTACTGTTGCTGTTTGCCAGGTTTTAGACTTGGGCGGCCTGACGCCAGTACAGCTGCTGAGGCAAATTTGCTCTGGAGTGGGCACCCCCCAGATCAGGCTGCTCAACGAGTACTTCCCAGAGACACTTGGCAAGGCAGGCTGCGTACCAACTGTGTGACGTGCTGCAAGAAGCTGCCTCAACTTGAGCGCCGTCGATCCTAACACCACAGGTTCGAGGCACATGATCCTGCCCTGCAGGTGATCATCATCAATGCCCCAAGCGGTGCGGACAAGGTTTGGCAAGTCGCACAGATGTTTGTACCAGAACACACAAGACAGAAAGTCACGATCTGCGGCAACAGGTGCAGGGTTTGACCCAGCTTGCACGGGCAGCTGCCTCGCACCAGCACCCCATAACGCATACAAGCATCCCACTTTGCATCACCCTGCGAATATAAGCACATGCGCTTCCTTGAAAACGACACAATGCTGGCTGGTGGCTCCCGTAGGTACAAGGACGAACTGCTGAGGCACATTGATGCTGGCAACCTTCCAGACTGCTATGGTGGAATGCTACCCTTCAGCTGGTCAGTTAGTGATGCCTGAATGCATTGCAATCAAGCTGCCAAACTTGAGCACATCACAACTGATTACAGTGGTCAATGGCATGCTGTCGATGCTCTCAGGCCACCGCATCAGCCCCCTGAGGAGTTATATGAGTGAGTGCCGTCCGAACAGCGAGACAGCATTTCAAGCTGCAGCCAACACAGTGCACATGTGTTCCAAAGTGGCTTGATCTGCTTTCGTCCCGACCAGTGACAGATTCGGCAACCGTATCGTGACACTGAGGCATCGATGCTTTCAGTGTAGTCTGCCTGAAACCACGAATAAATATGCAGAAGAGCAGAAACGCCTGTCAAACGGTAGTTCTCATTGCGGGGTGGTTCTGGCCCCCACATAAATACCGCGTGCTATCTGATAATGCTGCACATGGAGTCAACGCAGCCTGCCTCTAGTACAGACCCAGCGCCTTCCACCAGAACACGCCCACCACGCTCCACAGCGTCAAGTTGATGACCGAGAACAGAGCGCCATACTTGAACACGTCTGGCAGTGCCAGGTACCCGCTGCCAATGTACACCGCGCCCTGTGACGCACGGTGAGCAGCGTCAACGGCTTCAAGTTTGCTTCGGATGTCTGCTGCACAGGGGTGATGTTTCAGCATCTAGCATGCTGTTGGTGCCAAGTCGATCTGCGCACAGGCCGCACCTGGCCACTGCCGTAGTGCGTGATGCTGCCGAACAGGTTGCTGAGGAAGGCCAGGACCAGGGCCGCGAGCACGCCGGGCACACCTGTGCACATCACAAGGCATCACTCGGTGACCCATCCATGATGGTGCCTGTACATGACTGCAGCTGCCTGAGAAGGGAATCACAGGGAGCTTGCACAAGGCTGGGACTGGTCCAGCACTACATTCACATACTGTAGACGGACAGGCCAGGGAGTGAGCGTGGCCGTGGGTGCATTTGCCACAAACGCCCACCTGCTGAGAGCATCATGGCCAGGAAGGCTGAGTACAGCGCGCCCACATGCGCTGTCTGGCTGGCAAACATGTAGTGCAGGCCATAGTAGGCGACCGACAGCAGCGCCGCGACCGCTGGCCACCCCAGGTTCATGGTCGTCAACTTGCCGCCCACCACATTGGCAAAGTGTCCGATCACACCCAGTGCATTCAGCTGCCCAGCAATGCCTGCACACCAGCGGCACATGCTTCGTGAGGTAATGCCTTAGTGATCATATGAGCTTTGACTATTGACGCAGTGCTGCATGCACTAGTGGGGTGCAGCAGCTTGGCCGAAGCAGAGCCAAGCAAGGTCGCACCGACGAGCACTGCAAACCAGAACAGCGTGTCCCAGGCTGGGGGATATGTCAGGCAGTCACGCCACGTCAGCACGCCCGTCAGCAGCAGCACGCTCAGCCCCAGCATGGCCGCCACCACCGCGCTGATGCCCACCATGTCGCCACACACCTGCAGTGACCAGTGCTTGCGCTTGGCAACGAGTCGCAGCACTGTGTGCCTCACGATGTATGCAACAGCAGCAACGTCTGCGATCACGAGACTTGTCAGCTGTGTCTTCCCAGCACCCTAGAGCATTTAGCATCACAAATGACGACCAGATCTCCATTGCGCACAGCTCACCCAGAGTGCGAGTGCAAAGCCCATGGTGCCGAGCATGATCTTCTCGTCGCGCGTCATGGGCCCCATCTGCTCCAGCTTCTCGCTCGCCTGCCGGGGCGCCTCCGGGGTGTCCTTGATCTCCGGCGGGCACAGCTGTTGAGCGACAGGAAAGCAGTTTGCATGTCGCACCACCCGCACGTGATATGTGGAGTGCTTGCATGAGAATTCATATCAGCTGGCTGGGGTCCTGCAGATGCAATCACACACAACGACAGCAGAACCATTGATTGCAGAGGCAGCATGACCAGCCTCACTCGAGCAAGCACTATTCCTGTAGTGACTCGATGCATGAGCAGTTACCACAAATCCACACAGGACTCGCCTTGTACAGCAGGAAGGGCGTGATGAGCAGGCCGAGCGCGGCGGGGAGCACAGCCGCCTTGAACCAGGTGAGCCAGGGCGAGGGGATGACCACGCCCAGCTCTGTTGCGAGCTTCATGCACAGCAGGTTCTGCGCGGCGGCCGTGAGGAACATCGCGCTGCTATTGACGCTGCCCTGGAACTGGCTCATCACCAGGAATGCGCCCAGCTTGCTGGCCGACGGGTCGCCTGCAGGTCGACAGGAACACACACACATCTTTTCAAGCAATTCACAGCAGTGACATGGGTCACCGGAGAAGCCTACGCCATGGACGACCGCAAGGCGGATTCAAGTCTGCAGATGTCAGTTTGCGTGTCCTGCAATTGGGAGACCTGCTTCTGTAAACCTCGCACAATTGACATAGGTCACAATTGCGACGGCGTACTTGGCTTGGAGCCAGATGCGAGGGACAGCGAGTTCATGATGGGCATGAAGATGCCGCCGGCCCGCGCTGTGGTGGATGGCATCGCCGGCGCAATGAGCGCCTCAGCCACTGACAGGCCATACCTGCGCGATGCCACTAAGTCCAATGTACCGCGAGCTTTGCGACTGCCTGCTTTGCTGACGACTGGTAATTATCGCAGGTTCATGAACCTGAGGCATGCACAAGAGTCGAAAGGCAGTGTGGGGACTCACGCCAGTCCAAGCGTGCTCTTGCCAAATGCCTTGACGAAAAGGGTGGCAACTCGCTCGCCCAGACCAGTCTTCTCAAAGCCCTGTTTGCCATACCACACAGTCAAGGCTGAATGCAGCAGCCCAAGCACATGAGAACTGCTTTTGATGACCACAGCAATTATACAATGAATGACGGTGAATTCTGTGCAACAGTCCATACAGAGCTGATTGCACCTTGGCAAAGAAGAAGGACACGACGATGAGCCAGATCACATCGTTGCAAAATGCTGAGAAGCATTGCGCAAAGGTAAGCGTCTTCGTGGCCACGACTGTAGTGGCTGTGAGAAAGGCCCAGGCGCCAGTTGGCAGGGGCTCCAGCACCAGGCCTGCAACACATTGCACATAATTACACAGGAGTAGGAGTAGGTGGGATCAGAACAGAGTGCTTTGTAGCTACAGGTTGTATACATGCATGTCAGCCCACTCGTATTGAGCTGCTGTGATCTGCGAAACCTCAGCCGTCAGCAATCTCGTGTGTGGAAAGCACACCGCCAGCTCGCACATGTGCTGCTGGCTAGCAAAGGTGTTGTTGCTCATCATGCGGCCGTCCTCTACATGCAGTGCACTGCACACTGCTCAGAACATTGGGTCCAGGCCTCACCCACGATGGCCGACACAAAGATGGACAGCAGCGTCCACGCCTGCACCGTGATCCCGGCTGGGATGGGCACCAGGAAGCGCAGCGCGACGCCCAGCCCCACCGCAGCCGCCAGCGGCACAGGCTTGGCACCCTGCCGCAGGGCAAGCGGATCAGACTAGAGCTGTGTGCCAGTATTCAGATTGCAGCCTGCAGCGCTGTCGTGGTGAATGTCCAATGTGATGGCATCGCTGGGCTTGTTGCTATGCAAAAGAAGGCAGGCAGCTCACCGGCCATGTGTTGCCCTGTGTGTCTGCTGCCGCCGAGGCCTGGATAACCAAAAATGCGTACATTGGTGAATGTTGCATGATGTGCGCAGTGGGACAACGCATCAGGAGCGTACACTGCCGATGTCTTTGTCACTACAACATGGCCACACCCTGACGGTGCATGCCGCTGGCCGCCATGGGGCTGCCTGCCGCCCATGCAGCTCGCGTGGCAGGGCGGGGGTGATCCGAAGGCAGCTTGCGGGATGCGCAGACCGGTTCAAGCTGCAGCGCCTGCAACATGTTGCACTTCGTCAGAGCAGCGCCACGACTTGGCAGCACAGAGCGCAGTGTGCTCAGCCCGACGCGTAGCATGCAGCCACGATCGATCCTCACTGACCACCGAAGAGCAGCACAGAGCTTGACCACCTCTGCTGAGCGTGCACACGCAGCGGGCTGCTGCCCACAGCGGTCGGCCCCCGTGCTGCACGCCGGCAGGTCAGCTGCGACGCGGACAGCGGCAGCGCCATTGCCGCCATGCCTTGCCAACGAATGTAGGGGCCCTCAAGCTAGACCAGGACTGTGTGTTGGATTTGAATTTGCTGCACAACAGGTTGCACCGTTGCAGATCTGAGTTCAGCTGCATGTGCTAATCAGCACCCAACAGAGACCTAATTATCTTGGACTGTACCGTGCGCTTGCTCGGAGGTGCAGTTCTGCAACCTTGCGAGGCTCGCCATGCACTGGTAAGCAAAAGCCGTCAATCTGCAGTTTCAGACGCTGGGAAGGGTGGATCTGCCTTTTCCATGACCTATGACCGGGTGTCTTTCCAGCAGAGCACGGAGTCTGCACATGGGTCACTGATGGGCACGGCTCAGGTTGCCGCTGCATCATTTCTCAAGCTCCTCAAAGACGTTCAGGATCCTTCACATCTTCAGCCACCGCACCCCGGGAGCGCAGGCATCTGCCCACAGAACGCTGCGCAGCTGGCAGCAGGAGGCAGCGCAGCAGCATGAGCAGCTGTACGACCCATTCGAGCAGCACGGCAGCAGTCGCTGTCAGACTGTCAGTTTCGACGGCTTCGAACCACTTCGGACTGGTGCTGACAGCAGCGAGCCGCCAGTGCTGACTCGGCGCTGGAGGTTTGTCCACATTAGAACTGTGCACTTAGAGACTGCACAGAATATAAAGACCACGCCTGGCACGGCTTGATAAGCAGTACAAACGCATGCCACGCAGACCATTTGGCGATAAGCAGCAGTGGCAGCAGCTTCCGCAGCGCCTGGCGGCCGGTAGGGAGCGGATCATATATGCGACTGCGGGTGAGCTCAGGCGGCTGCCAGAGCAGCTTCGACAGCAGCGGCGCGCGCTTCTGGCGGAGGACCGAGGGGACAGGGGCAGCCGGCCTGCATTCCGACCCACCAACAACCTTGTCCTCAACCCCCTGGCAAACTGGGTATGCAGGGCTGGACCCATCCTGTGTGACTGTAATTGACACATCCAGCGGTGATGTACCCAGGTGACATCGTGTGATGTGTGCTGACGCAGGTCAAGCTGTGGGACTGCTGGATGGGGGCAATGCTCCTCTTCACTGCACTTGTGACGCCCTACCAGGTCGCATTCCTGCGGCCTGATGTAGACAGTGAGTTCTGCCCCCTGATGTTGGGTACCACCTCACACATACATGAAAACGGTGACGGACAGATCACGATTGAAATGCAAGGCTCTCATGTAGGTCTGCTGTTCCATGCCAATCTGCTGGTCGACATCAGTTTCTTGGTCGACCTCGGCCTGCAGCCATTTATGGGGTTCTGGGACGAACATCGGGATGTGTGGGTGATGGACTTGGCTGCCATTCGTGCCAAGTACCTGCGTGGTTGGGCGGCGATCGATCTGGTCGCAGCATGTCCATATGACGTCATCTCGGTGCTTGTGCAAGACCACTGGGTTGGCAAGCTCCAGGTGCCATGCTGGAGCCATGTCTTGCCATAGCATGCACACTGCAGCCCTTGCTTGCACCTTCTCATGCAACTCTGTATCTTCTGCAGTTTCTCCGCTTGCTGCGCCTTGCAAAGTTGACGAGGGTGCTGAGGATCCAACGCTTCCTACGACGATGGGAGTCCTGGCTGGTGAAATCTGTCAGTGATGACCTTGCCAATGCTGGGGAACGCCAGCTGCACGTATCATCAGCTGGTGAGGAGGTCCGACACGACTTTGTTGGGTGATTGCAGCCGATGAATTTCAGCACCCTGAAGCTAGCCAGCTTCGTGGCGATCACCTTCGTGTGCGCGCACTGGATGGCCTGCGGCCTATACATGATCACGGCTGTTGAGCCCCACTCGGTGAGCCTCTGCTGATGCACTGTGCAATGGTCAGGAGTGTCAGGCCACGAATCCTCTGGGACTGGCCCGTGAGGCTTGGGCAGGATGCCGTTCATAATTCCAGCTGCATGCAGGAGCACACATGGTTGAGCGAGTACAACAGAAATGCTGGCCATGGCAGTGTGCAGCGAGCCTTCGACATCTACCTTGTTGCCCTATATTGGAGCAGCATGACGATGAGTACCATGTGCGGTTGCGATGCAAGGCCTGATGGTGCTTCAGTTTGCTTGCTCGCTGACATGTATCAGCAGATATATCATGTGAGGCTGCAGAGGGTATGGCGATGTAGCGCCGCAGACGAGCCTTGAGCGTGTGTATGTGACTGGCGGCATCTTTCTGGGCGCCTCCATCTATGCCTACATGGTGGGCGCAGTGTGCGGCATCGTTGCTGCCATGGACCCGGATGAGTCCGACTTCTATGGCGCCATGGACACGTGAGAATGGCCCTCTGCTCTGAAAACAGACATGCTGACCAAGCGGACATGCAGCCCCTCCTGCCACTAGGTTTCGTGCTGGTGACTGGGTAACAAGGGATTGTGCAGGCTGAATGTGTTTGCCAGAAGGAACAAGCTGCCGCTCAAGCTGCAGCTGCGGCTGCGGGAGTTTGCACGTTTCCAGCGTGTTACAAGATCGCTACAGGCAAGCAGCTCTTCCACAGGTTTCCCAAAAGCTTGTCAAGTGAACGGTGAACATGTAGATCCCCAGCAGAGGGGTGGTGAACAGGCGGGTGTATCAGACGCGGAGAAAGGCATGAAGGAGTTGCTATTGCTTGCCGCAGGATAGGCAAGACCTGCGTTCCCACATGTCAGTAAACCTGCAAAGGGAGATTGCCCAAACCACCCAGGCACGATGGGTTCGCACGGTGCCGGCCTTTGCTCTCATGCCCTCAGATGTGGCCATTGAGATTGCAATGGCGCTGGGCACCAAGTCCTTCTCACCTGACGAGGTGCGTACCAAAATGTGAATGTTCCTGGCCGCAGCAGCAGTACCTTGACTGGTCAGTCAGCCTGATGAGCCAGCAGCTTGGATGAAGTGCTACAGCAAGATCAATTCTGCCTCCCAATGGCACAAGCAATGCGCTTTGCTCTACAGCGTGGTGTGACTTCGGCCAGGTGGTGTTTCATGCCGATGAGCCTGCTGATACAATCTTCATCGTGGAGCGCGGTGTTGTGGCAAGCCGTGGCCAGCTGCTGGCCCCAGGTGGCATCTTGGGACTCTCACAGTCTGTCATGAGCAACAGCAGCAGCGGGAGAGGAGCTGTCAGGGCTGGTGGTGCTGGGGGAGATGAGCGCAGCCGGGTGTGGGACCACACAGCACGCACGCTTACATATGCAAACCTCTTGACCCTCCCGCGCCAAGATCTTGCCAGGTGACCGCTCAGGACACAGTCCGCAATGTGCCAAAAGACACTGCTAGGCATCATGATGCTGGCATGCGGATATGTAGACATGGTTAAGCCGTTGCACAGTACATGGGCAGGTCCTCAAACCCGTCAACCCTGCCTGCCTGCTGATGCCCTATCATCCCTGCCGTGCAGCATCATGCACCGCCATCCAGAGGCAGCCCGTGCCCTGCGGCAGTCGGTGGTGCGTCCTCTGATGCAGGAGGGCATCCGCATGTATGCTCGAGCTGCACGTTGGGTCGATGCGCAGCGTGCAGCAGGCGTGGCAGTGACGCAGTGCGTGCCGAACAGAGCGCAGCTTGGAGGGGACTTTGTGGGCGAGCGAAGGCTCCACAAGTGATGAGTGCTCATTGATATTTGCAGCTCACATGCTAGACCGCACGAGGACTGCTGGCATCGATCACATCTCATGTACTTCGCTTCTAAAGACATCGCCTTCAAAACGGGATACACAAGTGCTAAAGGGCGGCCATCTGCATACCGTAGGATCCTGGGGCTGCTGCTGGAGCGGCAACCCTGGCTCTTCAGGCGGCTGCTGGATGCATGCATTGTAATCCAAAGCCAGTGGCGAGGGTTCAAGGTACATCGCTTGACCCGGCCTGAAGAGACCAAACGTGCACTTCAAACATTTCGCTGACCATGGGGTTTGACTGACTTTTGTCCAAAAAAGGCGCGGCGGCTGGCGAGCCATGTCAGGGAGACCATTGGCCAGCTGGCGCTCCGGCGGCGGGTAGCAAAGCTGAACAAGCGGCTGCAGGCCGCCGGCTTTGCATACAGCAGCGCAGCTCCGAGCATTTCCAGGCCCCACACGCCTGGCGCTGATGCAGCTGGGCAGGGTAGCAGATGCGGCAGCTCGCAGCTTACAGCTCCAGCGCATGCCTGCGGCCCGCCCACACACCCGACTGCATGCAGCACTGCCCCTTGCTCTGTGTGCACAGCCTGCAGTGAGGTGCAGCAGCAGGTCGCAATCCTCGTGCGAGATGTTGCTGCGATGCATGCATTGTTGCAGCAGGTGTGTGCAGCGCATTGAGGGCGCCGAACACGGAGCCATGGCTCAAGCCATTCTCACCTTGCTGTGAGTGGTCCTGCCAAGCAAATGTAGAAATCACAGTACACCTATGGCCCGCAGCTTGGCGTGTCAGGGTAGGCTCATCGATCAGGGCGGCTTGCCATTATCTCGTGATGCATCTAATCGCTTTGCAAACTCCTGCTGCACTGCTGCCTGCGCCTCAGAAGCCAGAGCGTGGATGGTGGACTGACAGTCCCTGTTGAGGGCACCCCATGACACATCGCAAGCGTATGACCATGGTCTGCAGCAAACAGGGGTGGACAACCAACGCTCACCCTTTGTCGCTTCGCAAGTGCAATAGCGTCTGCCAAGCTAGACACCTCTGTGACATCACGCGCATTGAACGCATGCTGCATAGCTAGGATGGCCGCGCCACCCAACAGCAGCGACACCAGCGACGTGTAACCCAGAGCCCTCGCCTGAAGGCACGAACAGGCTGAGTACAGTTTGAGATGATCACACATGGCACGGTGTAGAGGCGTTGCGCACAAGCTAGCAAGCTCGTCAGGGTGGCTCACCGCAACCGGAAGGGCCTGCAGACGTGCCCTTGGGTCAATGCCTTCCTCCCGAAGGACCTTTCCCGACGCGGCCCAGTGGCTCGAGCCTGTGAGGATCGCACCTGTGCGTCCACAATCCAGTATGGGTGTTAGTGATCCATGGTTTGGTGGTGATGCATGGTTTGGCGCAGTGTGTACAAAGCAGAAGCTGTTTTTCGCAGCAAAGTCTCTGCACATCACTCACCTCCAGTCAGAGCAGCGAGGCCTATAAGTCCGCCTGTCCACGCTGAGACTCGCGTAAAGCTGCGCCTCTCTACATGTGCCTCCTCGGCTGCTGTCTTGGCTGCGCCGCTGCTGTCAGACATGTGGTGCTCGGTGGGCATGTGCACACGGGTTCGGCTGTATACTTCCCAGACACAGGCGAGAAATGATGAAGGAGCATATGAGGCATGTGAACGTGTTTGTGAGCGACGGAGGAATGAGGAACATGCATGAATGTGGTACGGTGGATTTTCTCAGAATGACATTTGCGACCAACTTGGCCGGCGATCACTTGACAGGCTACACTAGACTTCGACCACAGCTGGTCCGCTGACAGCGTCGACTTCGGGTTGCCTTAAAGCAATCAAGGCTCACGGATGTTTAGCCATGCCACCAATTAGTGCAAATCTTACAACCTCGTTGTTGGGTTGCCTGCCACACCAGATATCACTTTGGCGTACAGTACTCATCATTGAACATCCTGGCGCGTGATACCCAGCCACAATGTACAGCACGGGCATTGGCGGCGGCCGGCCGGCTGCGCAGCAAAAGGCCAACCCATTGCAGGGGCAACAGGTGCGAGAGGTTGCAGGCATTCAGTCGCATTGTGATGCATTCATTGGTTGCGATCGCAATGCCGTTGCTGGTGTCGAGACTGAGGAGTACAATATCAGCTGATGCACCGCGTGTCAACGCCTTCCCAATGCTGCAATGTAGGATATGATGCAGAGCATTGCGGCATGCATGCCAGCAGGCCAGCCTCTGCAGCTGGTCCAGATGCCCTCGAGCAATGGGACACCGCAGTTTGGTGTGGTGGTGCCCATGACGGCAGCCGGAGCGCCTGCCTACTCGCCTCTGCAGCAGCAGCAGCAGCCCTACCAGCAGCAGCAGCAGCAGCAGGCTGGGTACCAGGCGCCGCGGCCAAGCTACCAGCAGCAGGGACAGCGGCCTGCATTCCAGCAGCCTGGCGGCTTGACGCCGCAGCAGCATCAGCAGCAGCAGCAACACAGCTATCAGCCGCAGCTTCAGCAGCAGTACCGGCCGCCGGCGCAGCGGCCGCCGCGTCCCCAGCAATGGCAGCAACAGCAGGCGCCGCGCCCGCCGCCGCAGCCAGCTCCGCAGCTGCTGCATCGGCCCCCAGCTCAGCCGCCAGCACACCGGCCACCCATGTGAGACATCCAATGCTAGAATTGTACATTACAGAGCCATGTCTGACCCCACAGAAGGTCCTCCAGTCACGTATGCACATGACTTGCATGCTGACAGTGCAACCTGCTTCTTGTACCTGCAGGCCATCTGGGCAGGGGTTTGCACCCCCAACGGGACCACGACCGCCATTGCAAGGGGCGGCAGGGCCACGACCGGGGCTGCCGCCAGCAGCAGGCCAGCACGGGTATGGCCGAGGCCTGCCACAGCAGCATGGCGGCCGTGGGCGTGGGGGCAGGGGCGGCGGCGGCCGCGGCCGCAGCGGCCCGCAGGGTGGCCGTGCCATGCTGGTCAATGGCGGCCGCGGCATGCCGCTCGCCGGCAGGGGCCCGCCCGCGCGTGGCGGTGGGTTCGCCGGCGGGCGTGCAGGCCCCACTGCCCCTGCTGCTGGAGCCATGCAGGTGGGCTGCAGATGGCAGCGTCAGCTGGAGGCATCATGACATTGCTGTCCTCGACAGCTCCTGTCACAAGCACACAGCATCATTGGCACTGCAGCAATGCTACGTCTCACGCCAGAGTGCCTGATCATCCCAGGGATGTCACGAGACGTGTCTGCTCTGCTGTCGCATTGCAGCCCCTGGGGAAGAAGAAGCAGGAAGCAGCGCTGCTGGCGATGCCGCTGCCACGCATGACGGAGAATGCAGTGGTTGCGCAGCCGTCCAACCCAGCTGAGAAGTCGGAGCTTGACAAGTGGATACAGGAGCGGAAGGCGTCCTACCCGTCCACTGCCAACCTGGCTGTGAAGCAGGCAGATGCCGACAGGTGCGCTGTGGACATCCATGTGCTTGCCATCATTGGCTGTTGGTGGTGGAGGAAGTGTGCTGATTGAACTACAGGCTGGGCATGCTGGCTGCATGGCTGGCACCGCATCTCGCTCGCACACGGCTTGCGTACACCCGGTCCTGCAGGCGGACAGCCACGGGGCAGCTGGACGCCCGCGCGGAGCGGCAGCGGCGGCTAAGGGAGGTGGTGGAGCAGCAGCGCGCCATGGGCCTCGACAAGGAGGTGCCCCCCGCAGCCGTGCACCCTGGCCAGGCGCCACCAGTTGCTGGTTGGCCACTTCTGCGAGACCGGACATCTTCCTGCAGCTTTCGAGTGCATTCAGACGCATGTTGAGGCTGGCAGCTTGGGGCTGCAGGCGGGCACGACGTTCATGTTTGGCGGGGGCGAGGGCGATGGCGGCGGCAGGTTCTCCCCGCCAGGGCGCGGTGGCGGCGGACGGGGCTTCAGCCCCGGCGGCCGCGGGGGCCGAGGACGTGGCCGCTTCAGCGACTTCAACGGAGGTGACTGCTATGATGGTTTCAGCATTGTTGCCACTGCAAATATTGAGGCAGCAGGCAGTTTGATGTGATGCGCCCTTTGATTGATGTCATCATTGGTGTCATGTAAATATCAGGTTATGCTTGCTCACCTAAGGTTGTCACCACCCACGATGTTGTTGCGCACTCAAAACAGGTCGAGGCGGGCGCGGCGGCAGGGGCGGTCGGTTCGACCGCGGCGGGCGTGGTGGTCGATTCAACAGCGGCGGCCGGGGTGGGGGCCGCTTTCAGAGCAATGGCCCATGGAACGGCAGCCACAGCCTGCAGCAGAACGGCCCGCATCAAAGCGGGCCGAGCAGCCACAACGGCCTGGGGAGTGTACCACAAGATGGCCAGGAAGCTCCTTCCACTGACACGCTGGCGCCCGCCGCAGCGTCAGGCACGAAGCGCCCAGCGGAAGCAGCAGCAGCCGCTGCAGCAGATGGGGCCGATGCAGCCTCCAAGAGAGCCCGAGTGGAGGAAGGTGCAACCACCGCACCCGAGCAGCCGGCTAGCGGGCCAACTGCTGCCGATGGGTTGGCGGCGCTGCAGCAGGAGTACGGCGCTGGAAGCGAGCAGGACGCTGCTGTGCACAGCAGTACTGTGGTGGAGGCGCCTGCAGCCACTGTGGCAGGTCAGCAGCAGCAGGCCCCGCACGCAGGCCGGGGCCAGTTCAGCGGCAGGGGCCAGCAGCAGTATGGCGGGCGCATCGGTGGCAGAGGCTGGCAGCAGCAGCAACAGCAGTCCGGCGGCCGAGGCTGGCAGCAACAACGGCCTCAGCATGCTGGGATGCCGCCACCGGCGCGCCCGCGCAAGCCCACGCTGCTGCAGAAGCTGCTGGCCAAGGACATCCGCCGCGACCGCAGCTACCTGCTGCAGTGCTTCAGGTGCGTGGCAAGCTGCAGCTGATCAGCTCAAGGGCTCTGTGCATTGAGACGCAGATGCGGGCAATGCCTGTCACCCTGCACCATCATGCTTACATGCGAACATGAGCTGCACAACAGGAGGATATCGTGATTGCACGTGTCTTTCTTTGTGCATGCAGGTTCCTTGTGGTCAACAACTTTCTGGATGGGGCCAGCAGCGGCGTTGAGCTGCTGTATGTGACCAGCCCAGAGCGTCCTGCTGCACAGCAGGCGCCGCCAGTGCCACAGCTGGATGTTTCTGACGTCGACGATGATGTGTCAGATGAAGAGGAAGCACCCAGCACCGCTGTGCAGCTGGCGGCAGGTGGTGCAGCGCCAACAGACGCGGCACCTCGAGCTGTCAGTGCTTCCGACGGTGATGGCAGCGAGTCGAAAGAAGACACCGAGGAGGGTGAGGGGGGTGAGGATGGGTCACAAGCTGACCAGCTTGACCAGCTCACGTCTGCCCCGGGGCTGCTAGCAGCAGCGGAGCAGCCGGCTGCGGCAGCATGTGTAACTGGAACGGCGCCCAGTCCGGCCAGCGACGTGGCAGAGGACGAAGCCATGGCCGAAGCAGCAGCCGTCGCAGTCGCAGTGAATGCGGGTTGACTTGAACGAAGCAGTGCAAGCTGCAATCATCAGGAGCCGCATCGGCGCCCAGTGGCATGGTCTGCTGGTGACATGTTTACACGCTGCTATATCTGAAGCACAGCGTTTGAGCGCCTGGCCTACATCTGAACCGTGTGATGACAGTCATAGCATATAAACCAAGAAGCTGCTGAAACGCTTCACCCATTTCTGTCATTGAGCGCCGTCTCCTCCCCCGCTTGCTTGATGAATCGCAACCGCCTGACACTGAATGCCACTCAGCTGCGTAGCCATCAGTGCCGTGCCGCCGTCATCTGGCCTCGTACTGCACGACCCGCTTGGTGCGCTTCTTGTACAGAATGCGGTAGCCGCAGTCGCGGCACCGAATCACGTCCCCCGGCTTGATGGTGTTCTCCGCGCCGCAGTCGCCGCACAGGTAGGCCACGCCCGGCGCCGCGTTGAACACCGACGGTGCGTTCATGCTGCCATGGCACAATGAATGTTGAAGTTGTGAGTTTGCTCATGCTTGCAAGCATCAGCAGAGCTGTGCGAGCTCCCTCCTCCTTCCTGCTGTCATGCAGGGCATGTGGGAGATGGCACTCACGCAGAGGCTGCATTGGTGCAAATTGACGACCGCAATCATTCCAACCGTCATCAATGATGCCTGAAGGGTCCTGTTGAAGCGCTGCGTGCACCAGGTCCCGTTCACGGGTCATCGGGCGGCACCTCTCTGCGGCCGCTGACGGCTGTGCGCCTGGTTGACGTTCAGCAATCACGCCAGCAGTGGCTGGCCGCGACTTGGGGCCACATGGCGCGGCCTAAAGGCAAGCGGGGGTCCAAGGCCGCCAGCGGTGGGGCAGCCAAGCGGCGCAGGCAGGAGGAGGACCTGCTGCCGGACGCCGATGACGCCGACATGTTCCAGGTCAGCAGCCCGCACTGCGGCTGCAGTGGTGCGGGCACATCGCGGGAGCAAGCCATGCTGCGTTGCATCCGTTGATTGGTATGACAGCACGCAGAGTCATTGATGTGTAGGCCAGCGATGAGGAGGCGGGCGGCGATGCGGAGGACAATTACTCCAGCGACGAGTCGGCGGAGGAGACGGCTGAGCAGAAGAAGCTGCGCCTAGGTATAGCTTCGGTTGTTGACGTTGCACTTTTGACATTGCATATGCTCGTTTTGCAGAAATGCTGTGATGACGAGCAGCCGCAGCAACTCGACAGGTTGGTGAAGGCGCTGCACTCCCGGCACCTGGGGTGAACACAGGCTTTACAAGAGAAGTCTTGTACTGCCATCTGCAGCCAAGGCGTACCTTGCGCAGCTGCGGGAGGCGGAGGCAGCGGAGGGCAGCGGCAGCGAGGATGAGACTACGCATGATGCGGTCGCGCAGCGCCTGTGCGGCGATGCACTGGAGGTGCGCTGTGAACATCTGGCGCACCAGACGCATGCCCAGCATTTAGCAAACCCTTTCGGTGTCGGTCATCGCAGTCGAAAGGTGTGTCCATGGCACACTTGATGCCAAAGATGTGCATGGACGATCCCAGTTGCATCTTGCAGGCAACGGGGCAGCTGCAGCGGCACATTGCGCATCGCATAGTGCTGCCGCAATCCAGACAGGCAGGAGACGAGGCCCATCCCAGCACGGGTGGCCGCCTCACCAAGTGCCACAGGTGAGTGCATGGCAGGCGAGGGGTTTCAGAGGAAGGAGACAATGCTTTCCAGAGGCGCTGCATCCATCCCTGACGGCTGATGGCATGTGCAGGCACTCGGTCACTGCTTTGGCGCTGACAGCAGACGACAGGACAGCCTACTCCGTGTCGAAGGACGGCAGGGTGGTGCACATGGACGTTGAGAGCGGCGTGTGGTGAGCACTTCATCTCGGCAACTGGATGTACAGGCATGCATGTCTCCCAATGAAATGACCCAACATGAGCCTTGTCTGCCTGCCCTGCAGCACGAGGTTCCAGGACAGCACAGGCGCCATCGGACATGTCACAGAGACTGGCACGGCGGCGGACTGGGTGGCGAAATCAGCGCAGCGGGGAGGCGGTGTAGGTGTGCTGGATGCTCGAGGCTCTCCCAGGCTACCTGGCCCCTACCACACTGGCACCCGCCTGTTGCAACAGGAGTTTCTGCTCTGTCATCTCATAGCCGGCCTGCACCACATGCTGATGAACCCCGTGCAGGCGCGCTCCTGGCAGCCGCCGTCAGCTCCGATGGCCAGTATCTGGCGGTGGGGGGCGGCGACCGCAAGGTGCACGTCTGGGACACCCGCAGCCGGCAGTACGTACAGGTGCGCTGCACAACGCGTGCCGACTTGCGGTGCTGAGTAGCAAGGCGTTGGTGACATCTTGCATGGGGCACAGCACCTGGCGCAGCACTCCACCACATGATGCGTGTCAATGTTGTCACCACGGCTGCCGCTGTTGTGCAGGGCTTCTCGCACCATCGGGACATCGTGACGGGGCTCGCGTTCCGGGACGACACGCATGTGCTGTACTCGGGGTCCTTCGACCGCACCGTCAAGATCTGGAGCCTGGACGACCGCGCATATGTCGACACGCTGTACGGCCACCAGAGCGAGGTGCACCGCACTACGAGCCGCGTTCGATCACGAGCAGCTGTGCAGAATGGTGCTTGCGAAATACCCAGCCAATCTGGAGTGTGCTTGACAGCTGTAGTGGCTCGCAAGGACATGTGTACTTCCGGTTGTGTTCAAAGGGAACTGACTGGGCACATTGCACTGCCCGCCATGGCTACACATGCAGTGTGCCATCTCCAGGTGCTCGCGGTGGATGCATTACGAGCAGAGCGGGTGCTGACCAGTGGGCAAGACCACACATGTCGTGTCTGGAAGGTGCCAGAGGAGTCGCAGCTCATATTCAGGTATACTATAGCTTGCACTCATGGTTGCGCGCAGCCTGTACCTGGGTCTAAACGGTTGCTCAGCGTCCCATTCTGTAGCCAGCCTCCTGGCTCTCTCGTTGCCAGGTGCCCAGGAGCCAAACAAGTGCAGCATGCTGAAATGCTTGACACTCGGCGCAGGGGTTATGGCCAGGCCATTGACTGCGTGGCGTATGTGACGGGAACCGAGTGGGTGTCGGGCTCCTCGGATGGCGGTCTGGCGCTGTGGAGCCAGCTCAAAAAGAAGCCGGTGCGTGTGGCATTGCCTCCCACAACACATGCTTCCATGATGCCTATGCATGCATGTAGTGGGGCCCAGCATATGTGGTGCATGACCCCAGTCCAGCTGCATGTGCACAGCAGGTTATTCTTAAGCTGTTGAGATCGGCCATGGCAGCCACTCTGAAAGGGCTGACGCCCCAAAGGTGTATGCCAATGTCAGGTGCACGTGGCGCGGGGCGCGCACCCGGCTGCTCCGGACCCCGCGGGCGCTGGCGGTGTGGGCGGCGACGCCACATCCTGGGTGTCCGCCGTCGCCTCCTGCCGCGGCAGCGACCTCGTGGTGGGTGGCCTGCAGACCTGTGCATCTGCCACAGGCTGCCGCGCAAAACGCTTGACGCAGCCGAGGCAGCCCGGACATGCAGCCGGGGGTTGGGAGATCTCTTCGTTGGAGTGCAGCAACATTGAACCTGCGGAGCACAGGGGACTGTTTGGGGTGCAAAACGCTCCATTCAGCTGTTGTCATCCAGCTGCTCGTCAAAGAGCTGGCGTCAGGGACATAGCTGCTGTGGCATGTGACAGGCATCGGGCGCGGGCGATGGCATGGTGCGGCTGTGGGCGGTGCAGGGGGAGCGACCAGGCGCGGGGCGCACCCTGGAGCCGCTCGGCGGGCTGCCCGCCCGCGGCTTCGTCAACGCACTGCAGGTGCGGATAGCAGTGGTGACATGCGTCATGCTATACGGTGGCAGCTTGTTTACCTCACATGTTGTCGTGTACCCACATAATTTCCCTGAAGATGCCCCGAGTATGGTGCCTGGTGTGCTGTGCAGATCGCGCGCAGCGGCAGGTTTCTGCTGGCCGGCATGGGACAGGAGCCACGGCTGGGGCGCTGGGCACGTGACAAGAAGGCGCGGAATGGCTTGCTCCTGCACCGGCTGACGCTGCGGGATGAATGAGGCGGCCGCCACCGTGTGTCAACGGAGAGCACGTGTCTTTATGTCTCCGTGCGTGTGGAATCGGCTGAGAGTTGAGGCACATGCATCAGGGCGTAGCTACTCAGGATCGAGGAGGTCGTTTAGGCACGTCCAATGTGAAATGCTTCCTGCAAAGTTCCCAATCTCATGCCGATCACAAGACGTACGGCAGCCGATCTGTCAGACGGCAAGTCGTCAAAGCGTCTTCACTCCATGATATCAATGTGATTGGCTTCTGCGCGTTGCTGCACAATCTTGTCAGGCAGCGCGCCGCAATCATCGGCGACTGTTGCAAGAGACTCTGGTGTGACACTACGAACAGCGCGTGCTGCTGCCTGTCCCTTGACGTGCCTAACAGTCAAATTCATTGTGGGCAGTTGCAATGTTTGCGCTGCATCGGCCCTGCGGTGCCCTGCACAGATGTCATCAGCTGCAGCAGACGCTGGCACAGCCCAGAAGTCGAAGGGGATCAGTTACGCGTGTATATGCAGCCGATGCTTTCTGCAAAGACATGGTTAACGAGCGTAAGCAGGTGGCGGCAACTGGCAGCGCCATTGTAACGTTCATGGGCGCTGAGGGCTCTTCAGTGGCCGTGGAAGTGCCAAAGGTAGTTACGACGGCACTTCAGTAAGCGTTGTTCGACAGTGTTAACAGAAGTGTGCCCGGCTCCTGACATTCATGTGGCGTGCAGGACGCATATATCCTCGATGCGGGCCTTGAGGCTGGCTTAGAGCTGCCGTACACATGTCGAGGCGGCATATGCGGGTGATGAACTGTTGAATCAGCAATATCAGCTTGTCGACAACACCCTGATAGCTCCATCCAGATGGCTTCTGACAGCATGCCAGTTCTTGATGCAGGGCATGTGTTGGCAGGGTGGTGTCAGGATCTGTCGATCAAAGCGACGTGAGCCACGCTCTTTTGCTCAATTGGCGCACCGTTCACGACAGCAAGAGCAACATGTGTAGTAGTGACGAAGCTGCTCATACCCAAGCGGGAACCGACGGCTGGTTGGTGATGGCGCTGTTGCCCATGCAGATCGATGACCTGAGCTTCACAATCGATGAGGAGGAGCAGGCGAAGGTGAGCCGTATGTTGTGGCCATCTGCTGTGCAGCAGTTGTGGCTCAGTGTGGGTTTTGTTTGGATGTGTAAAGGTCATCGTAACAGGCGCTGGATGGTGCTGACAGGGCATGGCGCTCATCTGCATGGCGCGACCAGTGGAAGACTGTGTCATCGAGACACAGAGCGACTGGGGCTACAGTCTAGGCGTGGGCGAATGGAAAGGACCCACAGGCCACATCTTGGGGAAGGAGGTGAGTGCTGCATGGCGTACATGAGCGCAGGTGTCTGATCGATGGTCATCACGCGCTCCACAACAAGTCCAACTTGCAGGCTGAACGGGGTCTTTCATTGCACTGCAGGTGGACCCCTTGACGCAGGGGATGTGAGCTGAAACTAGTGCGTCAGCAGGATGTATACTGTAAAGTTGTTGCTTTTCGTGGGTTTCAGTGATGCCAAGTCTTTGGCGAACTCAGCAGTAGAAAGCCCTGTGGACGTTAAGTGATCTGTGTTGTCGCGGTCTACCGTATGTTGTAATTCTGGAATTTTGACACGTTTGCCGCCAATAACCACGGCATCAAGAGCACATCCAAGACAATGGAGCCTGCCTCACAAGACCATAACCACAAATGCCATGTCACCTCAACATTGTACAGCAACCGAAATGACAGCGCCACCACACAAACGTGCCATGACACCGACCAACATGGATGATTATGCTACAGACACTGTCTCCAAGTGTATATGGTCACAAGCGCATACAACAACCCAAGCCTCCCCCGCTGCAGGACCCTATCGCAGCATGCAGGCTGCAACCAAAAGCCTGCGACCTGCCCACGCTGGCGTAACATACAGGTGCAATCGTTTCCCAAAGGCACCGTATGTGTCACAGTGGGGCATCATGTGCTGTGAAGCACGGCATCTGGCCTGCAGGGCAGCAACATGCCGGAATGTTGGCACTTATACGCAGTATGCCTGAAATGGCGGCGACGCACACAGCAAAGCGGGAGTGTTACCTGGGAAGATGTAGTTCTGCCTGCAGGGCAGCAGAAGTACACACGTGAGCCACTGCTGAATGTGCTTTATGCTTACTGCACGGCGCACAACTGGCAAATGCGCAGACACATGGCTTAACGAGCCGACTCACCACTCCCTGGGTGGGGTCCTGCAGAGCACGTGCACAATTGGACACCGCTCAACCTCAGAAATCATTTGGGTGCATCAGTCAGCAAACCCAGCAGCAAGCCTTGCAGCGGATTCTACCTGATGTCTGCCACACCCATGCCAGCAATGATCGACACCTCATTGGCTGTCGGCTCCTGTGCAGCATGCACATGGGTAAGTCCCAAGGGACAGCTCCTTTGGATGCCAGAGGCAGAGTCAATGGCCTTGTCAGCAAGCAGCACATGGACAGGTGGGCTGCGGCATGCCGAGTGTGGAGCAGGGCTGCAGTGCGGCTGGGCAGCTCACCGCGGGCTGCTTGCGCAGCGTCCAGCCCAGCTTCTTGAGGCTGTGGTCGCCCTTGCGGCTGTTGCACGACATGCAGGCGGTCACCATGTTGTCCCAGCTGAACTTGCCGCCCTTCGACGCCGGCTTCACGTGGTCCAGCGTGAGGTCCGTCCTCGCGCCGCAGTACCTGCACATGTCGTGTGTCGCTTCTGCTGGCGTGTCAGCATGCAGCGCGATCCAACGACAGGCAGATTGGACGTCTCGAAAATGACCAGCCACATACCTGAAGCACTGCCCAGACTGCCCAGAAAGCAGGGCATGGGCGGCCAACACGTCAGCAACACTGAGGTTTAGCAGAGCAACTCGTTGAAGCGGACGAGGCTTACTGGCAGCAGAAGCGGTCCCGCAGCATGATGTTGCGCCTCGACAGCGAGAGCCGCGCCCCCTTCCAGTTCCGCTGCGTATGAGCACCATGAAACTTGGCACACAGCCCAGCTAGGATGCTGCCGCATGTTACCCGTAGCTACGATGCAACCTGGCGCCAGCTGCACCCTTGACACTGCCAGAAATGCTCACCTTGACATAGAAGCGCACGCGACAAACTGCTGGAATCATGTGTGATGTACGCGCGCTGCGCACCGTTACATCCTCAAAATACTCCAGCACATCCACCTGCTCGAGGAACGCACAATGAGCCACGTTGTGCTGCAAGCACAAGGCAGCGCAACATTCCCGCATAATCGCATGCAGGTCACGTCTCTGCCACCTCGTCATGTAGACTGCGTGCTGCTGCGGGTGCAGAGCCATACCTTGTCGAACAGGTCAAGACAGATGGCGCGCTGCCAGTTGATGACATCAATTGGCCGATAGCTGCTGTCTAGTACAAGCGCACGGCAGCTGGCGAACTGCGCCAGGGACGCCGGCACACGCTGTGGTGGCTGCTCGCTGGGCACCGGCATCGCATGCTTGTTGCGCCGGTTCTTGTGGAGCGTGACCTGGCACACGTTAGGCAGTAAGTGGGTGACCACGGTGCACGCACCTGCGTCTGTTGGATCACAGCAGATATGTTGCACTCCTGCAGCGTACAGCATCACATTCCATTCAGTGGCCCACTTCGGACACTGACCTTCGCATGCTGCTCGCGCTTTGTCGCCGTCGCCTGCCGTGGCATGCTCTTGCCCTTGCTGACTGCCGCTAGGGGCGCGCTGGCGGCGGCTGTCTGCTGGGTGACTGCTGACGAGTTGTGAACAACCGTGACCAGACACCGTAGCGCCCGGCATCTTGACCTGGCGTGCAATCAGGGGTCAGCCTCAGGGAGCTGGCCATGCGACGGCCTTGCACGTTCACCGCACCCCTTGGAGTTACAGTGTCCGTTGGCTCCATATGAGCAGTAAGCACAGAGGATTGCCGCGTTTGAGTGTGAGAAGATTCCTCTTTATATCAGATCACGTCCGAAATCGAACGTCACCTGGTGCCTTGCGCGATGACCAGCTGCCGGCCCTGCAGCAGCTGCTGAGATAGGAGACCCGTGGCACACATCGGATCGACTCAAGCAGCACCACTCCTGATTGCTAGGACAGCACAGCAGGGTGGGATGCAGACGTCGACGACCGTTGTCTGGGCACGAGCGCAGCTCGCCGCCCCTTGACCGGTGGTCAGACGACTGCAGCACGACGCACTGGCTGGCGTGGGCGCGAATGCCTGGTGCTTCAGTGTCAATTCGTGCACTCTGACCGAGAAATCTTCTCTTCCGTTACCGTGGGGATTACATGCTGCCACACGGGGGGTGTGCCTGAAAATACACATACTCGAAGTGCAGGCACTCTGCGCTGCACGAGCCATTGACCACACGCCAGGGGAAGCTCTAATTCTATCTTCACATGTCATACAGCAGCGCGAACACCATCGAAGCGACCCGTCCCACGAACCACAGCATCCCTGATAGCCGCGGCAGCGCGCAGCACCCTGCTGCAGACCGCCAGCAAGCCAGCTCAGGCATCGTGACGGATACTGATAATCCTGGCTACCAGCATGACATCGTCTCACAATCCGACGCTGACGAGGATTCAGACTATGCTGAGGAACGGTGGGCGGCCGTGGAGGAGGAGCTGGACAATGAGCTGCCCTTTGCAGCCGGCAGCTCGGAAGACGAGGAGGAGGACAGGTTCTACTTCATCACAACCAGGTCCGCTGCGCTCTGCCACACCGCCGATGGTGCAGGCGTGCGTGGGCATGCTCACTTCTGCCCTGTTGCGCGATGCTGAGGATGTGACTGTCAACCCCGCAGGCCAGCGCCTGGTGGCGACATCTATCAGGTGGGTTGGCTGTACGGCCCATTGCTCATACAGCGAATGTGTCTCCATGCATGTTCTCACTGCAGCCCTGGGGGCTGTCAGCGGACAGACATGCACCTTGGTCACAAGGCCCTGTGTCTGAGGTGTAGGCCAGCCGCGTGGGCGATGTCGAGCGTGTGAAGTACCTGGTCCAGCGCGAGGCTGTGGACGTCAACAAGCGCGACCGCTGGGACTCTGTGCCGCTGTACTATGCCTGCCTAGCAGGTTTGATGGGTGGACTGCCTTCTGCATGCGAGGAAAGCGCATGCATGTGGTTGCAATGCGGCAGGGTGCCGAGCACTCAGTTCGTGCTGCAGGTCACCCGGATGTTGCAGAAGTGCTGTTGGAGCATGGCGCAATCTGCAATGAGTGGACGTTTGACGGTGAGCCTGCTTGCTCGAGCGACGATCAAGTGGGATGCATGAGGCACCTTCATGGCAATGTGCCTGCAGCCTGACCGATGACTGTCGATCTGCCATGCAGGCGATCGCTGCCACTACGCCTCGTGAGCACATTGCCGTGCAGTTGGTCGAACTGCCTGGTCATCATTGCATTCTACCTGTGTCTCTGACATCTTGAAGGCTAGATCACATGCTCATGATGCACAAACCTGCACACTGTGCAGGCTTACAAACAACCTGAGGGCGCTGCTGCGTCGCTACGAGCAGCGACCGCCGCCGCTGTCGCCGCTGGCGGCCGCCCTGCGGGGGGTCTGCACCCTGACAGCCAACCCTGAGGCCATGGACTCCACTCCCAGGTGGCTCATCGGCATCTTGTCCATTGACACCCTGAACCCTAGGTGGCTTGGTAGCAGGTGCACCACTGACAGGCACTTCCTTCAGTGAGTGATAAAATCATGCTGACTTATTGCTGGTTGCTGACACTGCCTGTCTGATCCGCAGGCCAGCATACTGGGACATCGTGTTTGTGCTGGCGGGTGAGCGCATCCCGCTGCACCGTGCGGTGCTCGCGGCGCGCTCGCCCTACTTCCACCGTATGCTGCGCACCGCCTGGCTGCCACGCAAGGTGCTTGACTGCAGTGTTGTCACAATATCAGCACAGGCAGACTTGGCACCAGGCACCATGTGGCAGAGGTGTGATGGCCCACGCATGGCTGATCTGGCGTTTGACCTGTTGCAGGGGGGCGGCATCCGGGAGGTGCTGCTCAACCCAGCAAAGCTGTCACTGGAGGCGCTGCATGCCCTCATCGTGTACCTGTACAGGTGCCCAAAAGTTTGTGTTGGCAAGCTATACTGCAGTTCTGCTTGCCTGCTGCCAGTTTGGTGCACAGGCAGCAAGCATGAGGCCGTGTGCATGTCTACAGTGAGCGGCTGGACATCTCGATGGCAAATGCGGCAGCAATGGAGAAGATCGTGCACCGGCTCAGATGCAAGGACTTGGAGCGAGCGATCAGAAAGGAGCTGTATACTATGCGGTCAGTGGCAGGCCATCAGGATGCAAGCTTGGACCCACTGCTGCTCTGAGGTCAGGCGCATCGTCATATGCATACTCTCTTTGCCATGTGATGCTGAGGTGGTGTGTGGACGAACAGATACTACTTCAAGACCACACACAAAGGAGAGTCAGCTCCGCGGAGGTACGTCCAGGCAGCCGTTGCAGCCGATCTGCTGATGTCAGCCTTCCTACTTCACAGTCACAATGCCAGCAGGATGGTATCCTGAGGTGTTTGCGTGCAACCGTCGTGTGCAGGTTTGTGCTGCAGCCAGGGGCCCTGCCGCAAGAGGCACAGCTGTCAGCGCAGCTGGGAAGCCTGCGCGGGTGGGCGGCGGCGCAGCAGGCGGCCGGCAACCAGGGGCCGGGGCCTGACTATGCAGACGTGATATTGCACGCTGATGGCCACAGCTTCCGCTGCCACCGGGTGAGCTATCAGTGCCCAATGCCCAGTGCCGTGCCTCGATTATTACCCATCCTTCCGAGTAGCTCTTGCAACCTCACAAGTTGTCAGAAGGCACAACATCACCGTGCTGGGTGTGCCGTGCGCAGGTCATCCTGAGCACTCGCTCGGAGTACTTCTGCGCACTGCTGCAGCGGTCAGACGATGCACCGTCGAGCAGTGCTCCGCCCAGCCAGCGCCAGCAGCATGACCATCTGCAACAGCTAGAAGTGCACGGCGTGGCAGCAGGTGCACGCCTGGCAGACCTGGCATTGCCTGCTGCATGTTTTCGATGATCATGGTGAGGGCCGACCCACATCGCATCCTTACACTACACCCGCACCGTGCAGAGATCCTGGACATCATGCTCACATACATGTAAGTCCCTGCCAACCGTCTGAAGGCCTGTGCTTGCTGCTGCATACAAATATATGCATTGCCTTGCTGCTCGGCCGCGCGCGCCCAACCTCACGGAGTAGCGGCTCTTAACAGGTACACTGATGAGCTGCCGCGGCTGGGGTCCAAGTACCTCAGCTCGGCGGGCGTGGAGCAGCTGCTGGACGCGGCCGACCTGCACCTGCTGCTGGGCATGAAGGTGTGAAACACGCACCAGGCTCCTGCTGGGGCGCTTGCGCGTGAGTTGAGGCTCGTGCCACTGTGCCCAGCCCCTGACTCGTGACGGCGCACGTGCGCCAGCACCTCTTGTGGCGTGGCCTCTGCCCTTGTTTCCTTGTGTAGTGGCCAGTGACCAACCATTGGACTGCGGCCCACTGCAGCGGGCTGTAGCGGATGCCGTGCTGGAGAACATCGAGGCGGCAATGCGCGCCGGTGCCAAGCCCTCCCTGGAGCACCTGTGCCGCCTGCTGCTGACTGCGGACCAGCACGACGTGACGGGGCTGCGCGACGCCTGCCTGGCCGCCATTGCGCACCAGTTCGATGCGCTGGCAGCAGGTGCCCTTGGTTGTGCTCACCCTGTTGCAGAGTCCTGTGAGTATCACAGTGACGCGTAGTTGCGGCCTTCGGGCGCTGCTATCTGCTGAGGAGACGCGGTGCTGAACTCTGCAGTGTGCGCCGATGGCAGCCGCGACGCCGCTGTGCTGGGCACCTTCATCCAGGCGGTTGCGCCCCACATCAATACGGTGCGTGTGATGGTCTGGGCCAATCGCATCAGTTCGCCTACTGTTATGGAAAACATGCCGCCAGCTTGGCATGCTAGTGGAAGTGAATTGATCAGCAGACACAATACAATTCGAGCACACGCACGTCCTTGCACCTGCAGGTGGAGGATTTGAGGGAGGATGTGCTGGAGATTGAGGGCCGTTCAGCAGGCAACATTGAAGGCGGCAACGTGGCCGGTCTTGGGCGCGGCACCCTTCTTCAGGACCTGCGGGACGCATACCTGGAGGGCGTGTCGGGCATCAACCGTGACGCCGATGCTGCCAGATTTGATGAGCAAGTGCTGCGAATCAAGTCCATGGCAGTTGAGTGAGGCGGTGGCGGTGGTGAACTCAGGGGACAGCTTGAGCAGCTGCGAGACAGCAGCATGTTTGCACCCATCACCAACCAACAAGGCTTCACATTCCATCACGACATGTGCATGTGCTCAGGACTGAACGACTGAACGACAGTTTCACAGTTGGCAAAGATGGCCAACTGGACAGCTTGGACAGAGGATCTCCACCAATCAGTCTGACTGATCACGGCACTCACTCGGGGTATAGCGCCAGCTTGCACTGCCCAGACACGGCCGACAGCCGGGAGCGCAGTCGCACCACCGTCATACACCGTTGACACCATCATCGGGTTGCGATCGCCCAGCATGTCCAGTCCGATGCCGCTGTGGTGGCTCGGAAGGCTTCGGTGCAGCTGCCTTGCCTGAGCGGCCACAGGTTCCTGTCGACGTATCCGATGTTCCCGCAGAGCTGAGCGTTTCTTGACGCTGCGCTGCACAGCTGCATGGAGGGTCTGCATGAGCATGCATGAGGAGGATCTAGTGGGCGTCAAGTTGCATGAGCCGGCTCAGGCACCATGCGAGTGCAGCAGCCGGTGGCGCAGCGGCTTGACCAGGTGAGATGCACTATCTCGGCATCAACAACGTCGCCATTGCAGTGCAACGTTGCGTGTGCCCAGTGCGCTGCTGCCACGGTTGCATCTGCCTCCATGACTGAGGGAATCTGTTTACCAGGACGTCTCGAGCGATCGACGCAAAGGATTGCACCCGAACGAGGCAGCAGCGCTGCGAGCGTGTGAAGGCGTAAGCTTCTGTGCAGCGATGTCCGGGCAGCATCGGCAGGATGGCTTGATGGATGGCGCCGGGGGCGACGCACGCGCTCCCAGCATGGGTGAGCATGATAGATTGATGAGCATCGGGCGACACATCTGTATGTCAACCGGCACCACAGAACCCTCGTGGTGTGGCACGGCGGCGGTGGCCGCGACTGCTGCACGCACGCAGTCGAGCAGCGCGCGTGTCCTTGGATATGGATGCTGCCGCACACTCTGCACCCCGAATGGCACGCTGCACTCGCTTGTGGTGGGCTGTTGTCAGGATCGGTGTGAGTGCTGATTGATCGAACATTTGTGGTGCATCTGCTGGTGCAGACGGACAGATGCAGGATGGCATCCAGCACTTCACAGCAGATGTGGCGCCCGCGCCTGCCCCAAATGGCCATGCGGCCTTTGCGCTTTCGCTGCCAGCTCAGCAGCCGCTGTACTTCGGCGGCCTAGCCAGCGCTGGTGGGTCGAGCGCAGCCAGCAGCCGGCTGGGCCCGCATGCAGCATCACAGCTGCCGGGGCTGCCAAGCCTCGGGGACCTGCATGCTGCGTCGCTGCAGATTCCCAAGGCAGCTGCCGACTTCACGGGTGGCCTGGCTGGTGCTGCCATGCCGAATGCCAGGCCCTACGGCTCTGCCTCCCTTGCAAGCAGTTTGCACACGGGGGCAGCTGGGCTGCAGGGCCACCTGCCGGGCTCCGCAGCGGCGGCAAGCTTTGGCACGCAGCAGGCACTGCAGCAGCAGGCGCTACAGTCGGCGGCACTGCTAGGCAGCGGCGCTGCCTCTGCCATGCTACTAGCCTCACAGCAGCAGCAGCTGCAGCAGCAGCAGGCGCCGGCACTGCAGTTTGGCAGTGCGCCCATCACAGCGGGGTTTGGCAGCGGCCTCGGGGGCGGCTTGGAAAGCAGCCAGTCCCTGGTGCCCGGCAGCCACAACAGCGCCCTGACGGGGTCTGGCGGCCTGGCAGGCGCGGGCTTCAGCCACGCTGGCGGCAGCGCAGCTCTGAGCCTGGCGGCATCTGGCGGCAGTTCCCTGGGACTCAGCGCCGCCTTCAGCAGCGCCGGCACTCTTGCGGCGCAAGGCGGCCACCAGAACGCGCTGCTCGCGGAGCACACCGAGGTGGTGTTGGCGGATGCGCACCAGGCGTACCGCCGCGGCCAGTTCCATGAGGCGCTGTCTCTGTGCCAGGCGGTGAGCCGGGTGCATGCGATGCACTTGCACTTGTGCGCAGCCCGTGCTGAACGTCCATTCTAGGATAGACGACCATGCAAGTACGCTGTGCCTGAGGTCCTTGCACCGCTTTGCATATGCAGATCTTCCCCAGCTGCACAAACCGCACAGATGTGCTGCTGCTGATCGGGGCCATCTACTACCAGCTGGGCAGCTATGAGCAGTGCATCGCGTTCAACGACCGCTGCATCCTGCTGGACCCGCACATGGCAGAGGCGCACGCCAACCTGGCGAATGCGCTGCAGCAGATCGGCAACTGGGACATGGCCATCATCTACTACAAGGTGGGCCACAGCCCATCGCAAGTCACATGGACAGTGCCCCTCTGCATGTTGAGTGATGTTGCTGTCCTGGCGCCAGGTCGACTGGCTGCAACATGGTGCAACATTGCCCTGTCGTCGCGTAGTGTCTCACCAGTGATGCAGAAAGGGTCGTAAGCAGTAACCCTGCCTGTGCAGTCCGCGCTGACGCTGAAGCCCTCCTTCACGGACGCGTACAACAACATGGCGAGCGCGCTCGTGCAGAAGGGCTGCATCCCGCAGGCCATGGAGTGCTATGCAGCCGCACTGCGCATCGACCCCAATGTGGTGAGTTGCATGCACTGACGTGCCGCAAAGACTTGCTCCCGGTGGCACAGTGCTGACGCTACTGCATTGTTGTGCTACCTCTGCGGTCATGCTGTGGCTGAGTACGCAAGCAGGTGCACTCCCTGACAGCCTGGCCTCCTGCACCTCCTGCAGGTCGATGTGCACAACAACTTGGGGGATCTGTGGCGGGCGCAAGGGGCAGCAGGGCGGGTTGCGGCGCAGCGCTGCTATGCGGAGGCGCTGCGGCGCAACCCGCAGCATGCGCCCGCCTGGCGCGGCCTCGGCGACCTGTACCGCGAATTTGGGGACCACCCCCAGGCTGTCGCCTGCTACCAGGTGAGCTGGCCTTGCTGGCACCCCCTGCCTGTGTCAAACCGGACGTGCAGTGTTGTGATAACCATCGGTGTTTATGGTCAGTGTGGGTACCAAGATGACCGACTGGACGCAAACCCTTCTTGCAGCTTGTGGTCTGGCTCGGCCCCCGCTGAACCAGTGGTGTCGGCTTGTTCACTGCAGGAGGCGGTGCGGCTGCGGCCCAACTACGCGGACGCGTACACCGGGATGGGCGTCAGCCTGAAGGAGCTGCGGCGGCGCAGTGAGGCGCAGGCCTGCTTCGAGACGTGCGTGCGGCTGCGCCCCGGCTGCGCGCTGTCGCTCGGCAACCTCGCCGGCCTGTACTATGAGCAGGTTTGCTGAACGGCTGCCACTGGAGAGGCCGGACAGGTCGCCAAACCTGGCAGCCGCTTGTTGGCCGTGATGTGGTTTGCTTCTCCCGCACTCGCACAGCGTTGCAGGGTCATGCTCAGGCATGACAGAGGCGGCCCGCAAGCAGCCGCAGACTGCTCGCGTGGTGCCTGCTCCAGGGCAAGCTGGAGGAGGCGGTGGCGACATACCGGGAGGCGATCGCGCGGGAGCCCAACTTCCCGGAGGCCTACAACAACCTGGGCAACGCGCTGCGGGAGGCGGGGCGCCCCGACGAGGCGATAGCCTGCTACACCGCCTGCATCCAGCTGCAGCTGCAGCGCCCCGGCACGACACCATCCGGGGTACGTCCTGCGCCGGTGCGCCTGGCACGCCACCAGGTCCTGCCCTCTTCCGTTGCGCAAGTAGCGTTACGAGGGGATGGCTGACACACTGGCCATCAGGAGCCCATCTTCACCTGGAACGAGTGGGAGCGTGGCAGTGCTGTGCAAGGGCACGAGATCATTGGCAGCTGAAGGCGCCCCACCTCAGCATCGCTGATGCAGTGCTCCTGCTGTGTGCTGCAGGGCAACCCGGCGGCAGCCGCAGCGGCGCAGGCGCAGCGCCTCAGCGTGGCGTACAACAACCTGGGGGGCATCCTCAAGATGCAGGGCCGCGCCGCGGAGGCCATCTCCTGCTACGAGCACGTCGCCCTGCTGCAGCCCAACAGCCCAGAGGTGTGACTGGTCAATTGCTGAAGTGGGCAATCCCGGCTTGATACAATACCTCATCCGCCAGGTAGCAGCACTCTGCGAACATCCCCAACCATTCATGTTGCCAGTTGGCCCCACTGTGTCGAGTGCTCCTGTAGGGACACGCCAACCTGGCGAGTGCCTTCAAGGATGCGGCGCGGCAGGACGCCGCCATCGCATCCTACCGCCGGGCGCTGGCGCTGCGGCCCGACTTCCCAGAGGCGTTCGCCAACTTGGTGCACAGCCTGCAGGTCAGTGCGGGCTTGCCTCACCACATGGATACTGGCAATGCGATGCACCTGCCAATTGCACTGTTGCATGCATGACAGCATCACTGATGACACAAAAGCACAGGCAGCTGCCCCCCAAAGTCCCGGTTCACCGGCTGTGCCCTGAACCGGCGGTGTGCACGCGCTGCAGTGCGTGTGCGAGTGGCGGGACCGGGGGGAGCTGTTCGTGCGGCTGGAGCGGGAGGTGCGGCGGGACCTGGCCGCCGGCCGCCTGCCCCCCGTGCAGCCCTTCCACATCATGGCCTACCCCTTCCCCGCCGACCTGGCCAAGGCGCGTGTCCGGGGCGTCGCGGTCACACGCGGCAGCACCTCCGCTCGTTATGGCGGTCACACCTGCATCTCCAGACATGACATGGTTGGCCACGACGGCCTGCAGGCGGACGTGGAGGCTGTGTGACTGTGCTGACCATCAAAACCCGTGGTCGTGAGGGTCAAACATCGCCTGCCGCAGGCGGTCAGCGTCAAGTATGCGGAGTTCTGCGCGCTCACGGCGTCGCGTCTGGGCGCGCCGCCGCTGCAGCACCCGCCGGCGGCGCCGCTGCTGCCGGGCCAGCGCCTGCGCGTGGGCTACGTGTCCTCCGACTTCGGCAACCACCCGCTGTCGCACCTCATGGCCTCCGTCTTCGGCCTGCACGACCGCTCGCGGCTGGAGGTGTGCTCCCCTCTCTTTACGTGTGCCCAAATCGGCTCTGTCATCCGTGCATCAAGCTCAATGGGCATGCCTGTGCATGTGTCATCTGCTAGATGCAGGCGTGACCACATGGACCACGCCGTGTCTGCACCTGCACAGCCGGTCACTCAAAGTCTGACCAGACTGCCCCGTGTGATGCAGGTCTTCTGCTATGCATTGAGCCCGCCGGACGGCAGCGAGTGGCGGACACGCATCGAGGCCGAGGTGGAACACTTCACCGATGTGTCCTCCTGGTCGATCCCCGACATCGCTGGGCGCATCTCTGCTGACGGCATCCAGGTGTGCAGCACCTGCTGATGTGTTTGTGGGGCAGGCACTTTCTTCCATGGATGATCGTGTGCCAAGGTCGTGGTGTTGGGTCAGCACTGCTCCTGAGCCACCAAATGCAACGACCACGACTGAGCCAGTTCTGCAGGGTTTCATTGTTCTGCCCACATGGTGGAGGTTGACTCCCTTGCATCATTTGACAGGTGGCAGTGAACCTGAACGGGTACACGAAGGGCGCGCGGAACGAGATCTTCGCGCTGCGGCCTGCGCCTGTTCAGACCAGCTACATGGGCTTCCCTGCCACGACCGGCGCCGACTTCCTGCCCTACCTCATCGTAGACAAGGTGCGAATGCATCCTTTCGACTGCTCCTGGCCTCATCTGCCTGTCGCACCATGGCCATCGGGATGGCCCAGGCGGTCTTAAATGCACATCACAGACCCATTCGGAGTTGCTGGTGAAGTCCCTGTTGCAATGATACCCTTATACCTTCCTCAGGAGCGGGAGTGAATTTGATTCTGGTGTGATGCGCAGGTGGTGGCGCCGGCGGAGGTGCGGGACTGCTACAGCGAGGCCCTGGCCCTGATGCCCAACTGCTACTTCGTCAACGACTACAAGCGCGCGCACACCGACGTGCTGGACGAGGTGCGCCCCCGGCGGCGTCCAGCAGCCCTATCGCGCCCCGTTGCGCTGCTGTGCTCCCTGCGACAGCAGCGTCTTGCTACACCTGCAGCACTGGGTTGCTGTATATCTTTGCCCTTCTACCGTGTGGTGACGCATGCAGTGCTGTGAGGCGCAGCAGGGTCCATGCAGGTGCATGGCCCGCTTCTGTGCATGTTCAATGTTTCATGCCACAATGTGCGTCACCGCTGGCCTGCTGCTGCTGCAGAGCCGGCTGCCTACTCGTGCGAGTGTGGGGCTGCCGGAGCGGTGCATCATCTACAGCTGCTCCAACCAGCTGTACAAATATGACCCGGAGACCTTCGACACCTGGTGCAACATCCTGCGGCGTGTCCCCAACAGGTGCTTTGCAAGCCACAGAAGCTGGTCTCCTTCGGTCCGATCACTGTAGTGTACATCCTGTGTTGCAATGTCCAGCATGTTGTGCGGGACCCTCTTCTCCTAATCACTGGCATCGCGTCTGCAGTCTCCGCATCGACCATGGTCGATGCAGACCAAAAGCAAGTGAAGTATGACACTGTGCGCATGCTGAGTGCAGCATCCTGTGGCTCCTACGCTTCCCGCCATACGGCGAGCCCCATGTCAAGGCCGAGGCGGCTGCGCGCGGCATCGACCCCGCCCGCATCATCTTCACTGACGTGGCCGCCAAACCCGTGCACATTGCACGCTCAGGTGCCTTCATCAGTCCGACAGCGTCGTGCCACTCACGTACATGGTCGGATGCACGGCCATTCATCTGCATGCCAGCAAGAGCTTGCAACACAGGGGCAAACATTGCAGCTCGGGCGTGTTGTCACGAAACGCACTTTTGAAGTGGACAGTCATCTGCAGGCCGGCTGAACGGCATGCTGAGGCATGTCACCTGTGCTACACATGCAGGGATTGCGGATGTGTTCCTGGACACGCCGCTGTGCAATGCGCACACGACGGGGTGCGATGTGCTGTGGGGCGGGTGCCCCATGGTCACCCTGCCGCTGCAGCGCATGGCGTCGCGGGTCGCCGCCTCCCTGTGCGCCGCCACCGGCCTGGGCCACGAGATGATCGTGCACTCGCAGCAGGTGCGCCTCCCCTCGCTGCCTTCGCTCCCCTCATCAGCTCCTGCCACCTGCTTGTGCGCAAGCCAGGGTCTGCATGCAATGCAACGCCTACAATTCCACCAATCAGACCATCATATGCAAACGGACAATATAGCGGTTTCATGTGGCCCTGTTGCTCATGTGTCTTAGCAACTGCTTGCTTTTCGGATGGTACCCCGCAGTATGGGTCCCGGTGCCAGCGCAGTGCTGAACTTGCATGGTGGGTTTCGGCTCCAATTTTGGTTTCCCCTCCTGGCCAGTCACATCACGAGCATCTAGTGGGTGCATTCGGGAACAAGGTCTGGGGTGGCATGCTCAGCTGGCAGTATCCTCACTTTCCTCCCATGGTGGCTCCTCCCACTGGCCCCCAGGAGTACGAGGAGCTGGCGGTGGCGCTGGGCACGGACCACGCGCGGCGGGAGGGGCTGCGCGCCCGCCTCAAGGCCGGCCGCCTGTCCTCCCCGCTCTTCGACACCGACACCTGGGTGCGCGCCCCGTCGCAGCTGCTGGCCCCGCCGGGGCGCCGGCGTGCGTCCTCCCGGCCGCTGGACGCAATGTGCTGCACATGGTGTCGTCCGTCTCGCACGCGGCATCGGTGGCGCTCCACTGACGCGGTGCACAGGTGTCATCTGCTAGAGGCTTGCGGCTGTTCATGTGGCCGGGTGTGTGGTGCGCCCGCAGGTGCGCGATTTGGAGCGGGTGTACCTCCGCATGTGGGACATCCACTGCGCAGGGCAGCCGCCCCACACCTTCGAGGTGTAGACGCCAGCGCCGGCGGCGGCATGCGGGATAGACGCCAGCACCGGCAGCGGCATGTGGGATAGACGCCAGCGGCTGGACGCACCAGCAGCAGCAGCAGCTTCGGTACTGAAACCTGCAAGGGAGAGTGGGTGCGCTGACGATCTGTGGTCTAGCGCGACTGTCTTCAAAGTGTGCGGACAGGGCAGGTTCGTTGTGGTTTGGGGATCAGGCGGCGGTGCGAGGCAGCCGTCATTCTTTGGGTGTGGGGTGCACCACCCGCAATATTTATCGGTAGGGTTTGGTGACAAACGAGCAGGAATCCCACACTGTTGGGTCATCAGTAGTGAGATTAGCCCAAATGTATGGTTCGCTTGGTAGGGTCTGAGTGCGCATGCTGTGTGCGCAGATGTCCCGCAATTGTTGCTGTTTTCGGCCTGTCTCGCGCATGTGAGCCGTTGGTCTGTGCCAGTAGTGAGTCTACACATCTCAGCTGAACAAGGTTGCTAACAGGCACAACAGCAGTATGTGTGCAATCGGGTATGAAGCCAGCTTTGCTAGATCTACAGGAAGGGTGCTTCAAGTCCCACTGTAATCACCTTGAACTGAACCTAACCGTCTAACGCCCCACTCCAATAAGCACGTCAATTCGCCCAGATGGGCATCGCCTCCTTGCCGCCTTTTTGGTAGTCATGACTCATCCCTGTCTGCCAGCTCGAGCCAGCGGTCCTCCTTCTGCCTGAGGTCCTCTATGAGAGCCGCCAGCCGCTGCGACGCCGCCTGCACGGCCTCGTAGTCGCCGCCGGCCGCCGCGGCCGCCACGTCCGCGTCCAGCGCGTGCCGCGTCTCGCCCAGCTCTGCCACCTGCTGCTCCAGGCGCTCCATGTCCTGTTGCGCGCAGGTTGCAGGGGTGGGGCGCCGTTGCAGAAGGAGGTCACGAGCATGTCACTTTGCAAGCGCGCGGTTGCTGAGTCGCCACCTTCATGACCAGACATCTTGCGACTCCATCGGGCAAGTTTCAGGGAGGGCACCTGCCGCTCCCTCCAGCTCAGGGGTTTCGCCCGAGGGGCTGCGCTGCCGTTGCTGCTGGGGGCGCTGCTGCCGTTGCTGCTGCTGCTGCTGGTGCCATTTGTGCTGGCTGCCTGCTTTGCTGCCTCCTTCCGCTGCTGCTTCTCCTCTTTCTCCATGATCTCGAGGTACTGCAACAGACAGCGCAACAACTGGTGCAGTAGCACGAGCCTGCTGTTTCCCGCCTTATACAGGATACAACACGGTGACACGACAGCAGGCTTGCGGGCAGGACCGCAGCAAGGCGTCCATCCGGGCTCTGTTGCTGCCAGCCCACCTCGCTGTAGGAGCCGTCAAACAGGCGGACCAGCCCGTCGCCGCGCAGCACGAACATGCGCTCGGCTGTGCGCTCCACGAACTGGCGGTCGTGGGACACCACCACCAGCACGCCCTTGTACTCGGACAGCAGCGCTTCCACCGACTCAATGGTCGTCAGGTCCAGGTCGTTGGTGGCCTGCACATGGCCACATGACTTGTCAGGCGTCAAGGAGTAGACATCCCAAGTCATTGGCAGGGAGATCTTGGTGGGATTCACAACAGGAGGTGCTGTGCAGTCGTCTACTGAGTTTGCAGGGCATTCTGGTGCACTCCGTGTCGGCACCTCATCGAGCAGCAGCATGTTGGGCCGCCTGCGCAGCACCGCAGCAAGCTGCAGCCGGCGCCGCTGCCCGCCGGACAGCAGCCCGATCTGCACACACGCCCCAGAGATGAGCACCCTGCCAGGCACGCCGCTGCTGCACAGATGGTGCGGAGCCATGCCATGCAGCTGAGGCACTCTCAGACATGCAGGTTGTGGCGCGCCTCCTTGTGCTGCTGCGAGCGCGGGAAGCCGAGGCGCTCCAGCAGCGTCTCTGGCGACAGCACCCGCCCCTCTGTCTCCTCTGTCTGTGGCGCCACCTCCACCATGTCCCTGAAGCCGCAACAGCAGAGCTGCAGCTGCTGATGAACGATGCACTCGCAATAGGTTTGGGGTCCACTGGCGCTGCCCAAGCCTCCTGAAGCAAGGCCGCACACCGCAGCACAGGGCCGTCAGCAGTTGCAAGCAGGTGCAGCACGGATGTGATGCACTGCAGGGCGGCACTAGGCGAGGCACCTGAGCCAGCCGATGATGGAGATGTGCTCGGGCATGTCCACCGGGTGCTGCGTGAAGTTGCCGAGCACCGTGGTGTCGCCCACCGACCGGGCGCCGCCCACGACCGGCAGCGTGCCCGCGATGAGGTTCAGCAGCGTGGACTTGCCGGCGCCGTTGGGACCTGCGGCCAGCATGGTGCATTGACACGCGTGCATCAGCACAGCGCAGTTGCCAGGTTCCTGCCTGTGAGCTGCAAACTGTGTGCCTTGACCACAGCGACATGCTGCATCCCGGCTCACCTACAATGCCTATCCGCTCTCCGGGCTCGAAGTCATAGCAGAAGTCCCTGACACAAGGAACCACACAGCCATCGTCACATGGGCGACGTGTGAGCTGCAACCTGAAAGCCATGTGCAGGGCGACAGCAGGCCTACTCTGGTAGAGCAGCACCTGATGACTTCCTTGCCGCCGACATGTGCTGAGCAGTCCTCCAGGACTAACACCTTCTTGCCCTGCAGAGAATCTCAGGACGTCAAACCTGATGCTCGATGTGGTCAGATGCAGTGATGCACAACAGGACTAACAACTACGCTGAAACACAACGCCCGTGCGTGTCGCAGACATGTGCCACACCTGGCGAGACATGAGGCTGGTGCTGCTGCCAAAGTCCACTGAGATGTCCCGCGCCGGACCTGATTTAGACTTTGCTAGCAATGAGAAGTAGTTGTCCTGCCGCGATTTGGACTTCGCCTGCAAAACAACCATGAAGGGGTTGAGGGTATGGTGTGCACCCGAGAAATGCTGCAGGCTTGGATGGATCAGGACTGCGCTAAACAGAAATCCGCACAGCACCTGCCGAGCCTTAGGCTGCCGGGACATCCACTCCGACTCCTTGCGGAGCACGGTGCGCGCATCTGCCGCCGCCTCCGCAGCTGCATGCCGCCGCGCTGCTCGAGCCTGCAGTGTGCATCGAATACGATGCTGTGCGGCTGCCCACAAAAGCCGCACGCTGCCGTCACGACTGCGTGAGGCGCATCTGGCACAACTGTCAGTCGTTCAGTTCTGGGGCCTCTGCGCAGAGATCGCGCGGCGGGCGGCTGCGCGCCTCGCGGAAGCGCTGGTAGCAGCCGCGGCCGCCGCAGGGGTGCAGGTGCACCCCGTCCCGGTCCAGCTCCAGGATGGCGGTGGACACCGCCTCCAGGAAGGCGCGGTCGTGGGTGACCAGCACCAGGCTGCTGCCCGGCGCCCGCAGCCGCCGCTCCGCCCACTGGATCGCCTGCCCAGGCGCAGCTGATCGAAGTCAGCTCCAGCACGATGACATCAGGTTTGCATGTTGATGGCATGGAGTGGGTCTTGCTGCTGTGTCGCTTGACAGCTCGCCAGGAGCAGACTCGGGAGGGGGCAAGGATCAGGTTTGTGGGCTGAGCCTCGCTCAACATGCCAGCACCAGTAACACTATCAAACGAATCCGCTGATGACCCCATAACCTACCAACAAGGTTCGTTGGTAACACTCGGGTAACTGCGTTACCAAACTGCCCGACCCTGTACCTGCAAGTCGAGGTGGTTTGTAGGCTCGTCCAGGATGAGGAGGTCCGGCACCGACATGAGCGCCGCCGCCAGCGCCGCCCGCCGGCGCTGCCCGCCCGACAGGCTGCCCACCTTTGCGTTCACGTCCTGGCAGCCCAGCTCCTTGAGCATCGCCCGCGCCTGCACGCTGCACCCGGCTCAAACACGCGCCTGGTACGATGGCTTGATGGTTGGCGGGCCCTCCTGACAGCAGCGCTGCAGCGCTGCTGCATTGCCCATGAACGGCGGCAGGTGGGGCCAGTGTACCGACGGCTCACCTCCGCATCCAGCGCCCAGGCGCCATAGTGGTCCACGCGCTTGTGCGCCTCGTTCAGCTCCTCGGCAGTGCTCGTCCCACTCTGCAGCAGGTGCAGCAGGCTGTGCGGCTGCCATTGAATTCAATCAACCAGAGGCTGCGATGTCGCACTGCAACGTGTTGCTCTGGTGCATGGGTGAAAGTGGGATCCACGGTCTGCATCCCACCAGCGTGCCAGACAAGACGTGTTCATAGTGCTGCAGCGCCAGGGCCGCCTCTGCATCTGAAGACAAGACAGCCTCCAGCACAGTGGCCCTGCAGCACAGCAGGCCAACATGAGTCAGCACCAGCAGCTACAAAGGCCCTCTTGCTGTTGCAGCTGCCGCTGCTGCCCTGCAGCTGCCCTTTGAGTGGCAGTCGCTGGCACACAGGCCGTGAGGACCATCACAAGGCTCACTCGGGGTCCATCTCTGGGTCCTGCTTCAGGAAGCCCACACGCACGCCGTCTATCCGCCGGACCACGCCCCCATCTGCCGGCTCATCCCCAGCCATAATCCGCAGGAGTGTTGTCTTGCCTGCGACGTCCAGGCAGGCGTGTCCCGTTTTTCAGCTGCAGAAGCACGCCAGGCATGCAAGCTGTTGCCGTCGGAGCCCGACTGACGAACTGTGCCATGGCATATAAAGCGTGCCCACCTGAGCCATTGGTGCCGACAACGGCCAGGCGGTCACCGCGGCACACGGTAATGGACACGTCCTTAAACAGCTGGTTTTCCCCGTCGTGGCTCTTGACCACGTCCTCCAGCACCAGCAGCGGCTCGCCACGGGAACTATCCGGTTTCGTGGCAGGAGGACTGGTGCGGCTGACTGTGGCGCCTGCGCTGCGCGCCGCCCCACAGATGACCGTGGTGTGTCCGAGGTGTGGCTGAACGCCGTGGAAGCATGGATGCCGGCAAGCTACCGTCGCAGCATCAGCTGCGTGGTGGCTGTGCCTGCTGCGTGTGCGCCGAGCCGCTGCCGCATGCCGTGTCGTGGGCAATGCACGAGGCCTGCCTGAGACGCAGCTGACATGCCGGCACAACGTGCACAGTGATGTGTGCTGCTCGAAGCCAACAGACATCGTTCTCAAGTCCATTGTCGGTGGAAGTACCCAAGTGCTGTTGCATGCATGCAGAATCTCAGGACCCCATATCGAAGGCTCACTGAAGGTGGTCGCTTCCAGTGTGCGACACACACCGTTCGTCGAGCAATTTGCGACTGGTCACAGCAAGCAAACGAGTCTGTACCGTGCTGCGCTTGTGCATGCTGGCCGTTGCGAGGTCATGCTCATCTCCCTTGCTGGGTTTGGTGTGTGCGTGTGTCGCTGGTGAGATCAAGAGGTCAAGACGTGTTGGGCTGCCATTTTGCCATGCACAAAACACTTCTGACAAGCGCACAGATGTTCTGATTGTGCAGCAACATGCCATGCAGGATGATCATTCGAAACCCAAACTGTCATCGACCTGACACCTGCCGCAGCCTGGCGCACACGGCTGCAACCTCAAGCTTGACATGTCCTCTCAAAGCGTCGAATGCGTTGAGGCGCTCGAGCTCGTGGGCTCGTGGGCCACATCAGCAGCGGGTATGCAGTGCGTCTTCGGCAGGCAACGCTGACATGCCGCAGCATCAGCACCACCAGATCCAACAGGTGACGCCGTCAACCTAGTTGCCAGCATGCATCCTAGCATGACTCAGAGCGCAAGCTGGCAGGGGTCTGACGAGCAACATGCTGATATCAGCCTTCCTGCACATGGTCTGCAGAGTGATCAACCCTCGACCCCAGAGGAGCGCACGCGGCATGCGCTCCGATTGGCAGAACAGGCGCTGGCTGAGGCACAGCAGATGTCGGAGCACGTGCAGCAGTTGCCAAGCGCACGCACTGTGTCCACGGTGAACAACCTGCACGGTTGGGGACATGAGCGCCGCAGAGTCTGCAGGGTTGGGACACAACTTTGGGGTGCGGTGACCCCAGAGTCACTTCATGTGGGTTCTGGTGTGTGTAGGGGCCCAACAGGCTCTTTGTGGCTCTCAAGCCGGCGGCATACGCAGCTGCGCTCGCGGGCGTGTGGCTTTCGCATGCGGCGGGCCTCGTGGCTCAGGCGCCCACAGCGCTGCTGGTCGGCGCTGCCATCGGGTGGCGCGGCCTGCGCAAAGGCTCGCTCAACGCCTCAGGTGGGTGACACTGCAGACAACGTGCACGGCAGGCTTGCAGCCTCTTGGTGTGCTAGCTGTGGGCTTGACCTCTGAGATGCTGGCTGCACCCTCACAGCAGTGGGCAACACCCTTTGACGGCTGCCTGTGAACAGGTGCATTGGCGGCTGTGCTTGTGGGCGCTGCGACCCTGGGGTCCAGCCTGCGGTGTGGTGCCACGCTGCTGGCATTCTTCTTTGCGTCTTCGGCCCTGACGCGATACGCAGAAGACAGGAAGGATTTGGACGAGGAGTTCAAGCCTGGCGGTCAGCGCGACTGGAAGCAGGTGTACTGAAAGGCTGTCAACATGCTGCAAACAATGAAGCATAATTCTTGCCTCCCAGTGCTTGCAAGGTTGCCGAGCACATGTATGGTTTATCCAGCCCATCCCAACATGCCTGATGCGAGTGCAGGTCCTCTGCAATGCGCTCGTACCCTCCGGCATTGCAGTAATGCTGGCATGCCACACTGGCGGCAGTGATGTCCTCCTAGGAATGCGAGGCATGAGGGCCGCGACCCAGTACCTGGGCGCGTACCTAGGTGATCACAGTCGATTTGCATCTGTGTGGCGTCCATATGCAATACCGCCAACAATGGGGTTGCAATGTCACACACTGCCGACGCCCGGCATTGCGCTGCACGTGTGCAGGCTACCTCGGAGCTTGCTGCGGAGACACATGGAGCTCCGAAGTGGGCCAGCTTTCGGAGGTGGAGCCGCGGCTGGTCACCACAGGGCGGCCCGTCCGCCCCGGCACCAATGGTGGTGTGCGCCAACATGCAAGCAAGATCATGCCGCCCTGCCACCTTGTCCAGCAGTGCATCCCACGGCAACTGTGCACGATCAAGCCCGTGCTGTGGGGTGCTGATTGCAGGCGTGACGCCTCTGGGCCTGGGCGCTGGCTTAGCAGGCGGTCTGTTTGTGGGCATTGTCTTCTTCCTTGGTGGCCTGATCTCTCCCCACACAGCGCTTGGTGGCAGCGTGGCAGTGCAGGCGGCAGCAGCACAGTGGCCGCTCATGCCATTGGGTACGGCCTGCATAGCCGCAGCTGGACTGCTGTATGGTGCATGGCGTATTTGTGATGAATTCAGCCATCAGCTATTGAGGTGAAAGTGCAAATTATAAACTGAGGACTGTGCCGCAGGGCTGGCAGCTGGCCTGGTGGGGTCGCTGATCGACAGCGTCCTAGGAGCCACCATCCAGTTCACGGGCTTCAACCGGGAGACCGGGAAGCTTACATCGAAATACAGCAGCGATCTCGTGCCGATCAGCGGCATTCCCCTGCTGTCCAACAACGCGGTGCGGTCTCATGCACTATGCCATGCGGCACTGCTGCAGCAAGCATCTCGATCGTGCACAGGACGTGCAAGAAGCGTTGACCACAAGTATTGGTGACCGCAGGTGAACCTGGTGTCGGCGAGCCTGTGCGCGCTGCTGACCTCCAGGGCGGCGCTGCAGATATGGGCGTGCTGAGGGTCGCCCACAGGGGCATGCTCATGGGCCAGCCGGCTTTTCCGTAATCGTTGAACAACGAGAGTGCACTGCAACTGCTGCGGTCATCTCTGTCGCGCTACCTGAGCGCTTTGGGCCAGATTGGCGGTTGGCCGGTATGATGTATTGCCACTTCGATGCACGACCGGGTTTACGTGCTGCGAAGCGAAGCATAGTGTACGACTTCGACTCCGCAGGTTCACCCTTTTCGTTGCCCAATCGCTAGTTCCGCCAAACTACGTCACAACCTTCAAAGAAGCTGAGGCGGAGGCCGGCGCGTCGTGCGTCACCTGTTCACCATCGTCACGATCCGGTAGTACGTCTTGTTTGGGGACGCGGCGTATTGCAGCCTTCCCAAGGAGCAGGCAGGAAGCTGTTCGAGCCACCCATCGCAAACAGGCGCCCGCCCCAGCCGGTGAGCATCCTGGCGTCCGCCAGACGGCCGGCACGTGCCCGCTTTTCAGCATGACCTGACCATGCGCAACAGCTGGACTCTTGTGTTCACCACGGTTACTTTGGCAAACGACCTACCCGGATCAGGCTCGCATGCCTCAGCTCTGACGCAGACAGTGGTGCAGTCCGCTTGCTGACCATTGCTCACCGTGGGCAGCCGGGGCTTTTGTCGCCGCACATTTCGGTGGTAAGCACAGGGCAACTTCTGTGCGCAAGCACCGATGATACCACGTCAGCGACCGTCAGTCACGGAGCATAGCAGATCTGAACAGCAGATGCCCAGCGTCATCGGCACTTGGTTTGCTGCGCGGCACATGGGGGCCAACTGGCGCCTCCCGGCAGCGGAGTCGCCTTGGGACAGCTGACTCACGACGCTGACCCGAGCGAGTGGGCCACCCTTCCGCTGCTCAAAGCTGCCAGGCATACCCTTGATTGAAGCGGGCCGAGGCCGCGGCCCGCCGGATCTCTAGTGTTGATAGAAGCTGGGCAGGAACCCTCCGGTGAGAACGTAACAGGGTGGTCACAGAAAGATAACGGGCAGGCTTCAGCGTCAGCTCCTGCGCTCACCTTTTTCACCAGTGAGTAACAGGAATGCATGTGCGAGAATGTGTGCCGCCTGGTGGCTGCAGAATGGACGGCAGTGGCGACTGCCCGGACAAGCCCCTTTGAAGCGACCAGCCCAGCAGCCTTCCGCACAGCAGCCACATGGACGACTGGCCCGGGGGCCGCGGCGACCCGGACTGGGCGCCGCACTCGCCCACCGGCCGGCGGGCCGCGGGGCCGCCCAGTGCTGCAGCGCCGCCGCGCGGCTTCCGCTCAGTGTCGGCGCCGATGCACCGCCTCGCAGAGCCGCAGCCCGCTGACGAACCCATCATCTGTCAGGTGTGCGGGATGCGAAATGATCCACTGGGGCAGCCCTTGCTTGCTCAACCACTGAAGTGGGATGTAGTGGCTCTGCGTGTTCCCCTGGCGCCAGGTGTGGCGGTATGTGTTTGCTGCACAGATAGGGACATAACAGATCTGCACACGAGTGCGTGCTCACACTCGATTGTCAAGTGCTGCTCTTCAGCTCTCTACAGCGCTTGCATGCTGGCCTGCCCAACAGCACCCCCTGTGTTATTCCAGGTGGAGGGGTGCACCAAGGACATCCGGGAGGAGAAGGAGTACTACCAGCGTTACCGCATCTGCGAGGAGCACCTCAAGCTGGGCTCGCTGCTGAAGGACGGCATCCCGCAGCGCTTCTGCCAGCAGTGCGGGCGCTTCCACGAGCTGGCGGAGTTTGATGGCGACAAGCGGTGCGCAAGCCCCGAGCCGCACCTTGCCCGGCTGCTTGCCATGTGCAGGCCACACGCTGCTATCCGACCGCCAGTGGCTTGCACTCGATGACACGTTGTCTTGTCACTTGGCATGATGTGCGATCTACGCTGTGCCTGATCCAGCGCCAACACCACCCATCCCCGCTGTCACACAGGAGCTGTCGGGCGCGGCTCAGCCTGCACAACAACCGGCGGCGGAAGCGCGGCACGGCCTCCGCCGGCGGGGACGGCGGCCGCGGCCGGCGGCAGCGCATGCGGCAGCGCAGAGCGCCCAGCCTGTTGCAGGAACGCCGGGTGCGGATGGGTAGAGGGTCAAAGGTCATGTGCCAGCGCACTTGCAGTGGGCACCAGTCGAGTCCTTGCCCCTGTTGGACGCTGCAAGTGTCCCGAAGTTGGCCTGCTTGCAGCACCAATCAAGCTCTGCATTTCCATGACCCTGTGATGCCTCGGAACAAGCAGCTGGAATTTGCATCAGGTTGCCTACAATGGTGTTTTCGGGGTGCTGCAGGGCATGAGGGAGGAGGGTGAGGAGCAGCATGGAGGCGGCGCCATGCCCCGCCTGGTGCCCCAGGACGACGAGCTGATGGCAGCAGGAGCAGCAGGTGGACCTGGCCGGCAGACACCTTGCTCATGTGTGCTTGTGATGCCGCCAGCTTGATGCACGCGATCTGGGTCCAACACCTTCAATGTGCAGCACTCTCGTGTACAGGCTGCTGCTACAGCATTTCTGCAACACCACTGCTTATTCGGGGCATGATATGCCCGTTGCCTGGATCATGCTGCAGGCAGCGGGTATGGCATGCCACACGGCGGCCTGCGCCGTGCGTCGGAGACAACCCTGCTGGCGCGGGCACAGAGCATGTCAGAGGCGGCCGGCTTCCAAGCGCCCCCGGAGCTCATCAATGCCATGGAGCTGCTGGCTGGCGAGGCGCCCTACCCTGTGCCGGCAGATGCAGCAGCAGGCGAGTCCAGTGGTCGGACTCTCTTGCATTGTGGTCACTGTCAAGTCTCTGAGTCTGAACCAGCAATGCTCTCAGAAACAGGCGGCATCACAGCATGGGGAAGAGCAAGCCTGCCATTCGGCATGGCAAACAAGGGATGGTCATGCATGGGACAACGCTGCTAACAGCCTCGAAAATTGTCATCCTGATGCGGATATTCAACGCTTGCATGTATGAGCAGAAACAGCAGATGCACGGGTATGGCTTGCAGTTTCATCGTGAGGGAAGGCGAAGAGTCACAATTTCGTACAGCTGTCACATACTGGTCGTACCAAATTGCTGTCACTGGCCGATCAGGTTTAGTGCACGATGACACTGGGGCATTGCCCTATCTGGCAAAATGTACAGATGTAGTCAGTCTTTGCTGTGCAGTCTCCCGCATGCAGCGCCACCGCAGCATGACAGACGAGCCGGTCCTGGCGTTCGGTGGCCTCGGGGGAGCGGAGGCCGCCCCCCAGGACCTGCACAAAAGCGCCTCCGACCCGACGCACATCATGCACGGGCTGCAGGGCATGGGCAGCCTGACATGGGTGAGTTCGTATCATTGGTGTGCAGCATGAGTGTTGCTCTTGATCTCTTGAACTGGCAGCTGCACAGTGAGCTGACGCCCCAACTTTACAACATTCATTGTGTTGGCGTTGCAGAGCGACCTGGCAGCCCTTGGACACTCTGGGGTGCCACCTGCAATGCAGTCGGCAATCGAGAGGTGCCATGCTTGATCACTCCTGTAGCGTATGTCCCTGGTTTATCGCACACAGTCAGTTCACATGCCATCAGGTTTGTTTGATGACCAACGCCTGCCCCACATGCTCAAGCTGACACACCTCTTGCATTGAACACTGCAGTGGGTTCCGCTTGGAGCCGCGCCTGCTGCAACAGTATGCCAACATGCAGCAGCAGAGCCCGATGGCCAGTGTGCGCATCCCACCGCCGGTGCATGACGGCGGCGGGCTGTACAACCCCTTCAATGCCGGCCCGCTCGGGCCACCACCGCCGCGGGATCTGCAGGTGCGTGTCGAATATCCCAGCCAGTCCCTGTCGCGGCACATGTGGTCGGTGTGCATTGATGTCTGCCAGAGGGCTCCAGTCAACCAGGCTGGCCACTGCACTGGCACCCTGATACTCACACTTGACTGCAGGCGAAGCACGTCAGCCTGCAGCGGGTGTCCGACTCATCACTGCCGCTGCGCTTCAACTCCAGTGAGTTGGTGGACTGTCGTGCTGCTGCTTGTGCTGCTGGTGTGTCCGTTCTGCTCTGCAAGTATGCTCTGGCACGGGTTGCCGGCCTCAGCTGATGCACTTCCCTGCTCGCGCAGGTGAGTCTATGCACACCACCAGCGCAGACACCATGCAGCGGTGGTCCTCGCACGAGGGCCTTGGCCCGCGCCTCAGCAGCCACTTCTCCGCAGACGTGCGCACCTCCGCCTGCACGGACCCACACTTCTCATCAAGTCGACAGTCGTTCCGATGTCTGCACCATGCCGTCGTGAGTGGCCAGCAGAAGCGTCAGATGCAGGCGGTTGCGGCCGCAAAGCATGCTGCCCTGTGCTGCAGACAATCATGCGGAGGATGTCCAGCCAGGAGGCCGGGGTGCTGGGCCGGCGGCTGTCCAGCCAGGAGGCTGCCACCGGCGGCGCGAGCGGCCGCCTCAGCATGGACAGCGGCAGCCTGGGCGGGACACGGCACCCCAGGTGCGGGACTGGATTGCAAGCTTTGAGGACGTCGGATCACTGCCACGTGTTGTTATGCTACCTTTGCAATCAGAAACCTAGCCGTATCCCTGTTTCATATAGGGTGACAAACTGCCCAGATTCATGCCTGCTTTTGCTGCATGCAGCTGGCTGACGTTCTGACTCGCTGGCCCTGACATGCCTGTTTTGCAGAGTTCACGTCTAAGAAATCATGTTTAAGAGGAGCGATGGTGACACGTTTTGCTGCCTGGGCTGCAGCGGCCTGTCGAACATGTCGTCGTCCAGTGAGGCGCCGCTGACGCGCGCATTCTCAGGCGGCTCGTCCCTGGAGCACAGGATCGCGCGCCACTCCTCGGCGGAGGCATCCCGCCTGGCGCCCCGGCCGCCGGCTGCGCCCCAGTCCGCGGGCGTGCGCCGGGCGTCCCCCGTCGCCCTCGCCGCCCGCATCGCCGCCTCCGAGCACCAGCTGGGTGAGCGCTGTGAACTGGCTGCGCAGCCCGCCACGCCGCAGGCTCACAGCCAGGGAGGCTTCCCCTCTTGTGTGCAGCTGGTAGCAGCATAGCCTGCAACGCAGTCGACCACCTTTGGACGTGCTGTGATGATGTTTGTTGTAATGTTCATTGACACGGTGCGACTTGCTGTTGTAGGTCCGGGCGGCACGGCTATGCCCGACGACATCTCCTACGAGGCCGAGGCCGGCCGCCTGCTGCGCCAGCACTCTGCGGGCGCCCCCCAGCACGGCATCATGGGCATGGCATCGCCGCAGGGGCTACCCACCTTTGGCTACATGGGCGGAGGCGGTGCGGCGCCCAGCGGCCCAGGAGGCGGCAGCAGCAGCTTCGGCATCGGGCACGGGCACAGCGGCATTGGCGGCACAGGCATTGGTGGTGCGCATCCTGACCGAAGTGCTTGTGTTTCTGTGAATTGCCGGCAGGACCATGGGCCGGAGGCTGTCCATAGCCCACTGGGTCTTTCAATGGCTCTTAAAACGTGTAGGTCGGACCTTCTGCAGATGCTGAGAGCATGATCAGTACACACGAATGGGCTTGTGACAGTGGCGCCTGTGCGCACCTGCAGGCAGCGGGCTGCCGTACAACCCGTTCAGCACGCGCTCGGACCCGGTGCTGATGCAGCGCAGCCGCACAGCGTACGCGCAGATGGAGCGCGAGTCGGCCGAGACGCACGCCGCGGCGGCGCAGTCGACCATGCTGGCGCCGGTGTATGATGATGACGATGAAGAGTACGAGCATCTTGGTCGTCGCTCTGGAGCAGGCGGAGGCGGCGGCGAGCCCGGCCTCAGTGACCCGGTGAGCCTCGGGCTGCAAAGTCGAGGTGTCTGTGGGCCCAGCATGTTGCCTTCTGAGGACTCTGCGTCTGTGTCAGCGGTTGCAAGGGGTACCTGCATCAATGTCTGGTTGCACTAGGATCTGGAGCCGGAGCTACCCCTCAGCAACGGTTTTGGCTCGTGTCCAGGGACTGCCGGCAGGAGAGTTCAGCCTGCAGCCGTCGGTGTCGAGGCCGGGGCTGGGCAGCCGGGAGGCGAGCGTGGGCATGACGACGCCGAACGCGGGGCAGCGCCACACGCCCCCGGGCGGCGGCTTCACCGTCACCACCGGGATCGACGCCCGCCAGCACAGCACCCACCCCCTGCAGGTGGACTGCACCAGACGTCAGCGCCCAGAATCCGGCGATCGCCACTGTCTGCTCCTGCCGGATCGTCCTCGCCTGCGGTCCTGCAGTGGTGCCGCTTGAGCTCACTTTCGACAGCTTTGTTGCCCTCTTGCAGGACCGACTGCAGGCGCTGGCGGAGTCTGTCACGAGGCGCGCCCAGCGCCAGCACCACGAGGGCGGCAGAGGCACACCCCCAGGAATGGACACGTCCCCCAGGACGCCCGTGAGTAACACCGGCCGGCATAGCGCAGACGAGCCACCGGAGCCGCGCTCGCCCCCCCTGCAGCACATGCAGCAGCAAGCGGGGCAGCAGCAGCAGCAGCAGCAGCAGCAGCAGCAGCAAAAGATGCCAGATGTGTTCCAATGGAGCGGCGCCTAAGAGTCCAGCTTCCACAGCGGCAGCCCAACATAGGCGCATTCGTCGCCGCCGGGCCGCTCTGGATGTTGGAGACTGCCGGCGCGCCATCCAGGGACCTTCATTGCCCGCCGCTGCGCGCGGGAGAGCCCCGCCATCAGTGCGGGGACCCCCCCTTTTATCCTTTCATCAGCGGGAACAATCAAGGAGCGAGACTCTGCAGCAATTGATGGAACGGATCAAGATCATCTCCGAATTGATGTGTGCGGTCTGTGACATGCAATCAGCTGGGCCTGCAGTGCTAGCTTTTGCGCTGGCGGGGTTGGTGTGCGCACAAGCCATGCGAGGGCCTCCCCCTCGCCGCTTGCTTGCGGGCTGCAACCACGCAGCACTTGACGGCAGGCACTGCACATTCGATTGTTTTGCGTTTCGTTGGATTTGAAGGCGGAGTTGCGGGTGATCGCACAATCTGGCGGTACTGCGCTGCATTGGCGGCGCCATGTCTCGTCGCAGTTTTGCTGCCCTGTCGACGGTTGCAGTTTTCAGGCGGGTGTGTTGTCCTGCAAACATGCAACAACGAAAGGGGATGGGCTCGTCGAGTGAGGGTGCCATGGTTTCAAGGCTGCAACGTGGAAGTTCCTCGAAACGTGGATCTGAAGGTCAGAGGATCTCCCGCCAGGCAATGCGCACATGCACCGACTCAAGTCGGCGCCTTCAACACACATGCGCCGAATGACTGAGATCACTCCTCACGCGTCTGCTGATGAGCGAGACGGCAAGGTGACCAGCTAGGCGGGCCTTGCCGGCTTCGATCATGTTGGATTTTCGATTCCAGCTGGCTGTCTGCCGACGCGCGCCACAGTGACCACTGCAAGTTGCGAGCCGGTGGCTACCTACAACAACAGAAGCATCATAAGTCTGCATCACTGTGCGGGGTACCGCAATGACGGTCGACCGCACACACCCGCGCATGCTGCCTATCTCTTGGAAGCCTGTGACGCGTCGGTGAACATCGCGGTGAACATCGCGTGTGCGGCGGCAGGTGAGCTGATAACTTCAACGTACTACTTGACACTCGCAGTCCCACTCGCAGTTCTATCAAGGATGTAGACTTGTAGAGGCTTCACCCGTCGACGCTGGCATCGTCTATTCGCACCCCTTGCGATCTCGAAAGAACAACTCTCCGTGTGCTCTCCCTCACAGACTACGACGCCAATCGAGCTGGCCCACGGCGTGTGCAACATACCATTGGTGGGGAGGTGTCCTCATTGGTGAGCTGACCCAGCTTGTCGACCGTCCCTGTGACTTGTGCTGTGGCCCCAGCGACAACGCGTTCTGCCCGATTCGTGCGTGCGAGCCGCCTCACGTCCGATCAGCCGGCCGTGGCTGCCAGCTCCTCCTTGTCGATCCGATTCAGGCGCTGATGCCAGGCGCAAGCACCGCGATAGCGCTGCACCAACCCACGCCGCCGCTGCCAGCTGGGCCACCTGCAGCAGCGCTGCAGACTGAGCTGCTACTCCGCGACGCAGCGGCCCTACAGCTGCTGATCGAGGCTGATCGAGCGGGATGGTGCGAATCCCACAGCTAGCGGACCCGAGCGTGAGTACGGAGTGCTGAACTACTGGATGTCCCGCCAGTGCTCCTGACATGGTGGACGCCTGGCATCTGAGTGCAGGGTGCTGTGGAAGCTGGTGCTGGCCAACAGGGCGTCTACGCTGCAGCCCATACAGTCAGGCCCACGGCAACTGGCCTTGGACGATCACAGCAGCGCTCTCAGCAGCTCAGCGGCGGTGCCTGAGCATCTCCGGGAGCAGCCCTCCGACATTGCTGGCAGCGCGCAACGACTACCTGATGTTGCAGGTTCAGACCCTGTCGGCAGACTCAACCTGCCCATGGGCATGATGAATGCAGCAGCACATCGGCGACCAGAAGCGCTGCAGCATGCAGCTGAGGAGGCAGAGCAGCTGGCAGACGGCAACAGCTCACCAGCAGTGCAGCCTCCGAGCAGAGCCGCTGCACATGGCGCCACCGGTGCAGGGGATGACAGCAGCACCCCACTGCGCAGGCGCAGCAACCGCATCGCTGCTCAGCAAGGCCGGCGGAAAGCAGACACCAGTGCAGACAGCGATGTGCAGGGTGCAGCTGGCCCCTCACGTGACACCGCAGCAGAGGCAGCGCCCCGCAGCAGATGTGGGCCGCCGCAGCCGCCGCCACAACAACTATCAGACCCGTACAGCACAGCGGCGCTGCGACTAGCGTATGCGATGTCAGTGCTGCTGTTTCTCGCGCTGTTCCTGCCGGTAGTTGCACCGCAGGCCTCCATGCAGATCAGCAAGGTACACGCACAACTGACCAAAGTCTCCATTGCTGCGATGTAGCATCAATTCCGCCTGCGATCTGAGCTAGTGCGCGAGGCTGGCAGTCGATGCTGCAGACGTCATCCAGATGCATCACTGTTGGTATCCTCCAACGTCTGTACCTCCTCGCAGATGCTCTTTATAGCAGTGCTGGGGTCGATGACATTGGCGGTGGCGATTGCGCCAATGCTGAAGAAGCCAGCTGCCCGGCTGAACCCGATGTTCATAGCGGCGGACTGGGAGGCCAGCTTCTTGTTCCATGACAGCAGTGCGTCACATTGCAGCTTCACAGCACCCTGCTTCCCTGGCAGCTCGTCCTGTTGAGGCTCGTAGTGCGTGCACAAGTGCAGCAAGCACTGAAGCATCTCCACGACCCTTGTGTCCTGATCATGCCTCAGGAGGGCGCCAGCTGGCAGATGTCATGGCCAGCATCACGGCATGCGCATCCTGCACCATACGCCTGTATCGCGCGCTTCTTGGCGACTGTTCAGGGAGTTATTCGCAGGCAGCGCCCGTCGTCGCATATTTTGCACTACAGGCTGTGCCGCTTGTCTGCATTTGCAGCAGCAGGTGAGTCACAGCCTGTTGTCTTGCCTTTTCGAAGCTGTCCTGGTGTGCAGCGAGACCCCATTGTTGCTGTCAAGAAGTGGAGGTTGTGTCACATCTGCTGCGTGTCTCCCATGCAGCCTTTGGTATGTGCGCAACCGGGAGACCGTTTTATCCACTGTCCGCATATGCACTGCGGTAAGCTCTCGGTGACGCTGGCCCTGTTCGTATGCCAAGTACATGCATGTGATGCTGGCCTTGGTCGGGTGCAAATCACACGCATGACCAGTTTCTCGGTGCCTGAGCTTTGCTATGTGCACAGGCTATTGCTGCGGGATGGAGCAGTGGCACCCTATCACCGTGCCGGAGCCCAAATGACGACCTCGGCCTGACTGTCGTAGTGGCACTTGCTGTTCACCATGCGCTGTCCTTCCAGGTGCCCGACCTGCCACAGTGTTGCACACCATGCGCACAGATCTGCCTGCTGCTGGGTGCTGCTGCCTGGAGCTGCAAAATCGCAAGGTGATTGAGACGCAAAAGGGCATCAATGTGTGCAGGTGCGATTTGATAAGCACATGCTGCTGGTGGCGCTCGCGGAGGCACCAGCACAGCTACTGCGTCTGCTGGCTCTCCGGCGCCCGGGTGCCGTGTGGGTGCTGGTCCGGGCGGTGGCCCTCGTGGCGGTGCCGGCGGCGGCTGTGCGGCTGGCCGAGCGGGCGGCACGTCGGCACTTTGCAACCGCACAGCGCATGGGGCAGCCGGGTGTGCCAGCGCCGGCGCCGCCACCCGACTCCTTCTTCTGCCTGCCGGATCTGAAAGCTGCCGACTCAGAAGCCGTGCTTGCCAAGATGGCAGGCGCCGAGACGTCGATTTACAAGGAGTCGCCCCGGATGATGCTCAGCTGACGGCAATGCGGTTTTGCACTGCCACGGCGGAGTCCCGACCTTGACACCATCACTTTGACTCTGCAGATGGCAATTTGCAGGCACGGTCATGCTGCTTGCTGCAGCATGGCCAGGGATGCACCCAGCCTGCACCTTGCCTCTGATTGGTTGATTTGCTCAGTTGGCGGCACAGCTCTGGTGGGCTTCAGCATCATGTTGTGGGAGAGTGTTGCACAGGCAGCCGTCTGTGACTGCATTGGTGTATGCATGCTTATGGCAGCATGTGAGGTATGCATGCCGGCTGTTGGCTAGAGGAATTCTGTGACCTGCATGCTTGCGAATCCTTCTGCATTTGGGTCTGCAAGATTGTATACTGCTTGGCAACCGTTGATCGGCGTATACAATCACTTGGGAGCAATCAGCGCTTCCCAGTCAGTTTCTGCCTGGTCTGGGGCCAGCATACATGCAGCATTACGTCATATTGTATCTATCAGCACGACGTCCGTTACCGCTCGCTCCCTTTTAAGCAGGGTTTATGCCGTAATCCAATTTGACGCCGCGCACGGTTTTACGGCCTGTAGAACGCAGACTTGCGCTTGCAGATTACTTAGCAATGATACTAATGGCCCTGACGAGCCATATGAACGTGCGCGCCGGGCCAAAGCGCAACTTCGCACGCGCAGCCTAAACCCTAAACCCTAAGGCCATGAACGCGTCATTTCGCGATGCGCGCGTTTCTAGCCATTGGTTTCTACATTGCATTTGCGCAACATCTTTCTAGACGTCGACTTACTTGTTGCAGATCGTCGTAGCACACACAGAAGTATGCAACAGCACAATCGCGGCGCCCCGTGGTACCGATGCTTAAACCCTGCTTAAATGGGAGCGTACAGTAACGGGGCAAAAGCTATCACATACGGCACAACTGTTGAAACGATGCTGATCATCTGATCCAGCTGCAACGGTCTGTGATGCCAGCCTGATGGTACTGCCATGCCCTCGTCGGCCGTCATCTTGAAGGAGAGGCTGCAGGGCTATGTACGGTGACAATGCAAATCAGCTAATCAGGCATTAATTTGCACACGGCCAGCTGCCGGGTACAGGGGGGCCAAAGTCCACGTCCAGGGACTCTGCCTGGCCCGCCTAAACAACGCCGGCAGCCAGACCTGGCCTTGCACGTCACACTCCAGCGCCGCAAGGTACCGCTGCTGCATCAGCGAACGACTGCAAGTGGCAGCGTTGCTCAGGGAGGATCTATCAGGTTAGAGTGGGGTTTTGCAAGGCTAGGAGTGCGTGCATAGCGCCTGCAAGCGGCATTCGGCCCTGCAAACGCTGCAGGCAGTCAGACAGCCAACAGACCGCCAGCATGCGCCAGGTGAGGCGTCGTGGCCGCCTCCTTGCAGGCCGCCAGCCACCACCCAGCGAGTATGAAATCACTACAACCGCGGTCCGCGCAGCAGCATCGTCCCGAGGGCTGAATGGCGGCCGGTCTGGCATCGATCAGCCTGCCAGTGTCTGATTGTCCCGGCGTGGGGTAGGCTATGCCCTGTTCCAGGGTGGCCTTAAGTGTTCATGAGGGGGACGACTGGAAACTGCACGTTCAGCGCGGCTGAGCAGGCGGCGACGGCGTGCGCGTCGGGCCATATGGGCCCGACTGGCGGGTTGCGGACGGAAGTGGGGGCAGGCGGTGTCCTCCGGGGTGCATGCAAGCCGCGTCTACCACTCTGAAGCTGGGCATGGGTCGGGCGCCACAGCAGCCACACGGACGGCTGCTGCCTCGTCACCGGCTCGTGGGGCTTCCTGCTGTTGGATCTAACCTCTGCAGTGGGCTTCTGAACTAGATCTTCCCGCGCCCTGCACCCCCTGCGTGCTGGCCGGCGTCGACGCTCCTACTTCCGTCCGGCGAGGCTGTCCTCTCCGTCTGTATACAGTTGGTGCAGCCGCCCGTGCCACATTTATGTACTAGGACTACATAGTTCTCGAATCAGCATGCGCAAAGGCCGGCAGCGGGCAGCCAGGGTGCTTGCATTTCTGCAGCCCAGGTTCGGCTGGTCCGTCCTTGCGAGTCGTGCGTCCTGATAATACTCAGGCTGGTCGGCGTCACCGCTGTCCTGAGCAGGTTCTCTGGCCAGGCGCAGTGCCACCTTTTTGTGAGGAGGACATCGTTGTGGCTGCAGGCATGGCGCATGTGGGCAGCGGTACTGGCGGCGCTCGTGGCCACTGCCGCGGCTCAGGGCTCTGAGAGTCTGACGGAGACGGCGCCGGGCGCGGACGGCCAGCCGGCGACGTACATCGTCACCACCGACGCGTACTTGACCACCGCCGCCTCCGCCGGCATCGAGACGGCGTACACGCTGTCCACCGGCGCCTCGGACACCACTTTCACCTTCCTGGTGAGTGTTTCGAGAGCATGGGAGTGTATGTTGCGGCAGGGTCCTCGCAGCGCGCATATGGACCGCAAGACCTCGTGGGCCAAGTGTGCGAACCGGGAACGGGCACCAACTCACAGGGGTTTGCGGTATGGCAGGTGTCAGCGGGCACTGGCGGCAAGGCCATCAAGAGCGTGGAGCTGCGCCTGGACGCTGCGCTGGCGGCCACGCCCGGCGTGATCACCAGCACGGAGCCGACAGCCGTCGTCCAGCAGTCCAATGCAAACGGTGCCTATAATCTTCCTGCCGTGTCTGAAGCTGGGGACCATCTGCAGCAGTGGAGTGCTCGGGGGCTGTTAGTGAGAGGCGTTGGGGATGCGTGGACACATGTCCGGTCATGCTGATCATCCAACCTGCACCTGTCGCTGCACACAGGCGGCCCGGCGCTGGTGTGGCCGTGGCAGGATGTTGGCGAGGTGCAGACGTTCCAGGTGGCCATCTCCAACGACGGCCAGGAGCCGCCGCTGTTCCTGTCGCACATTGCAGCGCAGAACATCACGGTGGTCAACACCGCCGGGGGAGAGGCTACCCTCTTCATGCAGCCGCCGCTCACATCCCGCACCTCTGGCTCCGCTGTGCTCATCATCACCTTCGCCGACGGCACGTCGGCATACTCGCTGCTGACCGACAACGAGAACGTGGTGTCTAGTGATACGCCTGCGCCGCCCGCGCCCGAAGCGGCGCCGGCGCCAGCGCCTGACGCCTCTGCACCAGTGGCGGTGCCTGACACATCGGCGGCCTATGGCGGCACCTACGGCAGCGGCTCGGGCTATGGCTACTACAATTCGGCGGCGTACGCTGCCCCCCCGCCGCCGCCGCCTCCTCCGCCGCCTCCACCGCCGCCACCCCCGCCGCCCAGCACTTCCGCCGGCTACGAGGGTGGGCCTGCCACACCAACCAATGCTCACAGCATTCTTAGTGGCGTGCAACGTGCCTGGTTGCTTTCCTGCGGATGTTGTCAGCCGCATGCGTAGCTGTCAGGTTTGCGTTGTGAACACTTCTGTCCCTGGCTTGGCATCGTCGCGTGCGGCTTTCATAGTAATGGCCACGTCTCTGCAGGTGCTGGCGCGGCTGCATACAGCCCGCCCCCTCCGCCGCCCCCTCCGCCGCCTCCCCCGCCCCCGCCCCCACCCCCAGCCTACACATCGTACGCAGCGGGTGCAGCTGCATCGTACACCTCGTACCAGCCGCCGCCTCCCCCTCCACCGCCTCCCCCGCCCCCGCCGCCGCCCCCGCCGCCTGCTTACTTGAACGCCCGCCTGGGGTCCTACCCCACTGCAGGTGTGTGGTTATGGGGTTTGCCTGCTGATGACCTGTCATGACAGCTGTTACAGTGCGAATGAGCCTGCTTTCTGCAGTGATGCCCGACCCAGCCACGCAGCAGTTTGCAGCAGCTACTATAGAAGCGACTGTCGTTCACTGCTAGCTGATTAGCCTGGTGGTCCGCATCTGTTGGTATTGATGTGCAGGCTACGCGCCACCCCCACCACCACCGCCGCCTCCCCCGCCCCCACCACCGCCTCCGCCACCAAGCCAGTATGGTGCAGCAGCAGCCGAAGGCTATGGCAGCTATGGTCCAAGTTATGCGCCGCCGCCGCCGCCACCCCCGCCGCCGCCCCCGCCACCGCCACCACCCCCGACCTACTTCGGAACCCCTCTGGGCGCATACCCGGCTGCAGGTCCAACCCACTCTTAGCTCCCGTCCTTTTCGGTGTTGTTGTTCGGCTGTGTGACCACCATGATGTGCTCCAGTATTCTGCGTGTCAGCATGCAAACCTTGCCAACTGCCTTGCAGGCTACTCATATGCTCCGCCGCCGCCGCCTCCGCCACCCCCGCCACCTCCACCCCCGCCCCCACCACCAACCTACTTCGGATCGGTCGGAGCTGAGTCGTATGGCTACAGCAGCCCGAGCTATGCGCCGCCGCCGCCGCCGCCTCCCCCGCCACCACCCCCACCCCCGCCGCCACCACCAACCTACTTTGGAGCTCGCCTGGGCGCCTACCCAGCCGCAGGTATGCTTCTGGCTCTCTTGCTGTCCATATAGTAACCTTGCATGTCATGCGTATTGCGGTGCTTGTCACATGCTGACGTTGAGCACACCCTCACACATCGCGGCTCACCACCTGCAGTTCCATCATCACCTGAGGGCTGACGAGTGTCATGATGATCCCCCGCAGGTTACTCATACGCACCGCCCCCTCCCCCTCCGCCGCCACCTCCGCCACCGCCGCCACCCCCGCCACCAGTCGTTGCATACTCCTCTCCCGTGGCAGGCTATGCGCCTTCCTACTCTCCACCGCCACCCCCACCACCGCCGCCGCCGCCGCTGCCTCCGCCGCCACCCCCAGTTGTCACCTATGCATCCTACAGCAGCGCGGGTGTTGCGTCCTATGCACCACCCCCTCCGCCGCCACCGCCGCCCCCGCCACCCCCTCCCCCTCCACCGCCGACTGGTGAGTGCCTGCCTGGTGCCCGTGTACCTGATCGCTGGCGGGTTTGTCTGCACAGGCCGGCTTTGCGGTCCCGCGGCCAGCACCGTCATGCATGCTGCAGCAGCTTTATCAGGAAAGCTCTGCAGGTGTGCAATGCTGAAGTGCAGAAAGCTCTGGTCCATTGGGTCTTGACAGCGGCGGGCTTTCTCGGCGCAGGTGGCTACACTGCGGGCACATACGGAGGCTATGGAGGCTACGGCCGCCGGCTGCAGGCGACGCAGGCCACAGCCGAGCAGCCACAGGCCAGTGCTGAGGAGGCCTGCCTGCGCAACGGCATCTCCAGCACCGCCTACAACAACCTGGTGCGCGGCCACATGCAAGATGCAGCTGCTTGAGGGTTACCTGGTATGCTTCTTTCCCATCCAGGCAGGGCTGCCAGCATGCAAATGCACGGACTGTCGCTGACTATGAGCGCCAACTGTTGCAGGTGAAGGACTCTCCCTTCGCGCTCGAATACGCGGTGAATGGCGGCCGCCACACCGTCACCATCACCGCAAAGGGTATGTGGCCAAGAGTAGCATGCTACCTGTCTGTAACATTCAAGCTATCCACATTGCTAATGTGGCTACACCCCTTTTCTGGTGGCCCGTGCATTCAGTGCACCTCAGTTGATCACAGCGCTCACTTGCCGCCTGCAGATGAGCTGCCGGATGAGGTCCACCTGCGGCTGTCAGAGGAGGCATTCCGGGCAGAGCGCACAGTCACGCCCGCAGCGGTTGCGCAGGCTGACTGCACGCCTGTTGGACTGCGGGTGAGCTGTCGGCTTGTGCCTGCCAGCGCAGCAGTGGCCACTCACCTGCTGCCCCAGCATCCGATGTCAACAGTTACCGTGTAAGCTGACATGTGGCTTGCTCTTTTTGGCAGAACACGCTGCACTTCACAGAGATTCCATTTGAGCTGGTAGATGGCGTGCACAAGGCCGTCCTCACGGTGCGCATCGTGTCTGCAAAGAGTTGTATAGGCACCCTGTTCGGCATCCGACCCCGATTCTTGTCTTCGTCAGTTGTGGACGTAGATGTGTTATTGCGCCTGCCTCATTCCTGACGCTCCACTTTTGTCATGCTGCAACAGATCGAGCTGCAGAAGGACGTGCAGCTGGGTGGCGAGGCGGACATCCTGAGCCAAGGGGGTGTCCAGGTGTTGCAAACGCCGCGCAGCGGCCTGCTCGCGGTTGTCAGCGCTGACGACCGCAGCTGGGTTGCTTCGTTGCAGCCGCAGCAGGCCTGATGTAGCTGACAGCACTTTTTGTCTTTTGGTGCGTCGCTGCCCTGTATGTTTCCGTTGCTACTGCTGTGCCTTCATCGATGTCATGGCTGCTTGTCGTGCAGGCATGTTGTTCATCGATCTGATGTGCTCATGCTCCATATGTTCAAACCGAGTCACCTCTGTTCTGTAGGGGACTAGAGCAGGTGGCGGCATTGATGTTCAGCAGCAGGATTTGGCCTTTGTTTCCTCAGCATCGTTCCTCCTCGGTGGCGTGGCAGTGACATCGTGACGGCACATTCGTTGCTGTTGTTGCTTGCCCGACGATTCTTTGCCTGGAGCCCAGCCAGCAGTGCCAGCTGCCCGGGCTTCATGTGTACATAGTTTGAGAGGGGCTGGGGCATATACTGCAGATAGACAGCACTCTTGACCACACTGTGTTTCGCTCCACTTGCAACCCTTGTAAGCAACACTGATTCGATTGCCCCTTGTGCGAATGCAGCCCATGCACAGCATGCTGTACTGCATGTGCAGTACCCTCCAGCTGGAGAGGCCATTCTTCACATCAGCAGACCGATGGTGGCAGACTTCAGTTGGAATGTCTAGACACAGTAGCTCAGCATCACCATGCGCCAGCGCTTGCTGCGTGGAGTGTGCGCAGACCAACTGTGCTGCCACTTCCAACTCCAACCTCATGTCCGACAGCATGGTGGGTCTCTAGTCAGGCAAATTGTGCTGCATCACAGCAGAAGGCGCACGTTGAACAGCGTATCCGCTCAAGCACGCACACACACAGGTGAACATCCTACGCTGCTAATTAGATGGCCATGGTACGAGTAGTGCATGGCGGCATTCTCATGAAGCACTTCTGTGCCTCATGTCGATCTGCAGGCCTAGGGCAGCAGGCTGCAAGCCCACCAGACAAAGAAGTATGGGTGAAAGCGCCACCCGCAGCTTTTGCCGACGTTGTGGAATGCAACCCCACCGGCCTTCAGCTGACATTCCTGGGCACCGCCGCCAATGATGACTGCTATGGGTGCGGATTCGTTTTGCATTCCGCCAAGATTCTCCTCGTCCCAAGCACATGATGATGCTTGCAACCAACCACACGACTGCCAGCACGAAGGACAGCAGTCTTGCGAGCGACACAGCATGAAGAGCTTGGCCGGTCGCAGGCGCCGGCGCTTCAGTCTGGCTGTGCGCACGCCGCGGTCGTGCCTGCTGTTTGACTGCGGCGAGGACACGCAGCGCGCGTTGCTGCAGGCGCCGCATGTGCGGCCGTCCCGCATCACCCGCATATTTATATCCTGCCTAGACGGGGACCAGGTCTGTGGCCTGCCAGGTGCGCTGCAGCCTTTTGTCACTGTGCTTGGCAGGCGGCGTTGACAGGCTGTTTACAACGGCTTCCATCGCTTTTCCAGTTGTGACCTTGAAGCGGGCGCCCATGCGGACGCACTTGTATGGCTGTGCAGGCATGCTCTGCACAATCAGCGCTGCGCGAGAGAAGGGCCACGACATGGCCGATGTGCCGGTACGCAGCTTGCCTCGTGCACTTGCTTCACCTGTTTGCCTGCCATAGCCTTGAACTCGCTGCCCCAGCATGCTACCTGATGACATTCACACAGCGTTGTGTCTGCAGCTGCACATATATGGACCCAGGGGCGTTGCGCAGTATGTGGACGCAATGCTGCGGGTGTCCGACACCTACTTGCTGATGCCCGTCGTCATCCACGAATTCACTGTGCAGCCGCCTGATCACACGGGGTGGCACCCAGACGAGGTGCAGTGCGAGCTGGCCCCGCGACCTTTCAGTGCGTCCACCTGCAAGCATGGAGCGAAAGCGTCGGCATGCAGCCGCCGCGTCACCTTGCATCAGCATGCTGTGCCCCACCTGCTTTCCTGCATGTGTGCAGCTGGAGCAGTGGGGCCCGGACGTAGAGCAGATCAACCGGCGGGCGCGCCTGTATGCTTGCACGCTGCCGCCCGACCAGCTGAACCCAGCCGGCCACTACGACGGCTCCCAGACCACCATGCTCAGCGTGCGCGGCACTGCTGGCCATGCCGCCAGCTGCCTGTCTGTGAACAATACCCGCTGGCTCCATGCCGGAGCCTTCACAGTGTCAAATCTGCTGCGAGGGCCAAGGAACTTTCCAGTGCATGCTCGAGCCGGCGTTGTGCGATGCCTGCAGCGCAGGGCCAAGAACGGTGGCCGGCTCAGGGGTGGCGACTCCCGCGCCGGCACACTGCCCTTGGAGCTGCCGCCTCCAGGTGTGCATCCGTGGCGGCTTTGCCGGCAAGGGGATATGGTACTGTTAGCGTCGGCCCCACTTTCAACCGTTCCTGACCAGCAACGCAAACATCCAAGAGCAGACCTCTGTGACCCTGTTGGGTTGTTTGTACACATGTGGACAGCCTACTGCTGCGTGTCGCAGGCGACCCAGCTGCATCAGGTGTGCAATTACCAGACGTGACCTGGACCATACGCTCTGACGACGACTATCTGGTCACGGCGTCCGCGCTGCAACACGGCAGCGCCCCTTGCATTGCATACACCTTCACGGAGGCAGACAGGTGGACCATCATATTGAAATTCACCAAACCCTGCGCGCTGATCCACATGACCCCACAATACTGGGAGCCAGCACAATGCCATGATGTAAGCGATAGTTATGCCCGACATGCATGGTCGTGCCTGGCAGGAGCGGCGTGCTGGATCCAGACAAGGCAGTCGCTCTGGGCGTGAGACCTGGCCGCGCCTTTGCGGAGCTGAAAGCCGGGCGAGCTGTGGTGACCGCGGAAGGCCGCACAGTGCAGCCCTCAGAGGTGTGATCTGTTTTTGACACAGGTGGCGGGGATAGCTGCTGAGGAGGGCGGGACTATGCGGCCCCTCAGTAGATCTGCACCTGCCAGGCTGTGATCCTGAGTCATTTCGTGTGTAAACTGGAAGGTGCTGGGAGCCAACCGTCCTGGACGGCGCTTGCTGATTCTCGGAGAGAGCCAGCAGCCGGCAGCACCAGCGATCGCGACCAACTGTGACGTTGTTGTGGCGCCCGCCTCATACAAGGCAATTCTGCCCTGATGACCATGGAAGATTGCTGTGATACAAGTTTGATTACAGCACTTCGATTTCCAGTCGGAAGGGCCATGGCAGTTTGCCATTTGATGTGTAACGCTGTGTCCTCCTTCCACAGGGCGTGGGCATGGCAGCAACGGCAGCCGAACTGGCTGCGCAGCTAGGTATCCCTGCCGCCCTCTACCATGCAGCGGGGCTTGCATTAATGGTTCGGCAATGGATGTCCCCTTTTGGTCATGTGATCATCCGTGCACCAGGTGTTCCGCATCCATCATGCTCCATGACAGATGTGCATAAATGTACAGGAGCCAAGCAGCTGATTGTTGCACGCCATGCAGTTGGACAGATGCAAGTGCCAGGTACGGAATCAACCTGCAGATTGGGTGCACATTGCTTATGTGAGGTACATGCTGATAATTTGTCGGAGTGCATGATGTCCCAAGCGTGTGTGCTATGGGTTCTGTTGCAGGTGCCACATCCCATGCAGATGTGATGGCAGCAGCGACAGCATTTCAGAATAGCAACGTAGTGTCAGCACTGGATCTGGGCATCATAAACCTGCCACGACCAGAGCCAGCGATGACACACTGACTAGCAACACGTGGTCGCAGTGCTGATGGTCGAAGTTATTAGCAACACCACGTTACTGGTGGCTTGTCAAATTCGGGGGCTCTCAGCGAACATCGGCATCGCTAGCTGCAATGCTCAATCTGATTGCAACACCTTGGTGCACATTTGATTTGTCAGACCGACTGGCGGCAGGAAAGCATGTCTCAGCGCAGGTGGTGCAACTCTGTGCCGACTGCCAGGTCTATGTGAAAGTTCTTGGCACATACACAGAGTGTTCAGCGCAGCGACTCGCTGGGCTTCTTGGAGATTTTGTCTGTGATGTCGATGCACTTTTGCGCCTCGTGCGGGTGGCTGGTGCCCTTGTACACCTTGAGATGGCGGAACAGGGCGTTGCCAAGGCGGCCGCGTGTGAGCATGCCCTTCACTGCCTTCTCAATGATGCGCTCTGGTATCCGCGCCTGCAGGTCCTTGAAGGTCTCGACCTTCATGGAGCCGGGGCGCCCGGTGGTGTGCCGCCGGTACAGCTTCTGGTTGAACTTGTTGCCGGTGACCAGCACCTGCTCCGCGTTGATGACCACCACGTAGCCGCCCATGTCCATGCTGGGCGTGAACGTCGGCATGTGCTTGCCCCTGATGTGGTGCGCTGCCAGCGCCGCCAAGCGGCCCAGTGTCTGCCCCTTGGCGTCGATGATGTACCAGGCCTTGGTGACGGCCTGGGCATCCTCGCCGGTGGGGTAGTAGCTGTCGTTCCACAGGTCCTTGCCCTTGCGGGCCACCCTGACACCGGCTGACGCCACCACCGACTGCTGCCGCGGGGGCTCTGCCACTGCCGCCGCCGACTCGGCTGCAGACGTAGCCAGTGAATTGCGGTCGATGGTCTGCGCTGCCGAGCACCTCGGTGGGCTGTTCATGCATGTGGCAACACGGCGGCATGCAGCAGTTGATGATGGTGCTCACCTCTGCACGTCATCACGCCTCGCCGGCGGCTGTGCAGAGGCGCAGTGCTGTGCTGAAGGTTCAGGAAGCGCAGTCCCTGCACGCACAGGGCATGTAGTGGATCGCGGAACCATAGCTGGGAAACAACACCACAGGGCCAAAGTGTTGCCGCACACGTGCTGCCGCACCAGCACGCAATCATGTCTACCTGCAAGTGATCAGCGCACCTTGCAGAGGCCCCTGCACTCGGTGTGGGCTGCCGAGCTCCCGAGCTGCGTCCTGTGGCTGCTAAGCTGGCCGATGGCCGCCATGCTGACAGGCCAAGTCGATCCACTGCCGCGCAGGCCCAGCCAGTTGGTGAATGTCAGTTGTGGGTCACGTTGACTGGTTTGCCTGCGCCCTGGGCGCTCGCCAACGTCACTGTGCGGGCAGCGGGCCGAAACCCTGCAAAGCACAGCGGGATGACGCAGAGAAGTAGGAAGTATTTTGAGGTCTGCCGCTGCATGCGGACGCGCCTGCTCCCACAGCCTCTGCCTGCGCGAGCCGATCACAAGTGTGAGGTGGCGTCTAGAGCTTCAGGAGGCAGCTGCCGCGCGTGCCCCGCACCGCCGAGTGTGAATATGGCGCAGTGTCTGTGCTCAGCGATGGGCGGCCTCAGCCTCCAGGCGACCACCTCACACCGCAGCAGTAAGCCATATCTTGCTTCGGGGCGAGTTGCCACACCCGTTTGCCCATCCCGGGCTGCCTCTGGGCTGTCATGTTGCCTGTAGAACGTGACTGGGTGCCACATAGTCCCTCTCCTGCCTGTAGCAACAGGGGCTGTGTCATGCTGCACAGGCTTTGCGACCGGCACAGCCCTCCGGGTGCCCGCCTTCCCAGCAGCCCAGCGCCGCCCAGCCACGCTGCCAATAGAGTGAGCACTTGACGCTGCGGGTCCCCCCAGGCCGCCATGTCAGCAGGCCTTCTTGGATCACATGCCCGCTTTCTGCAGCTTTGCGGGCAGCAGTCTGGCACTTGCCTTCATCTCGGCAACAGCGTGCAGCTTTCTGATGATTGTGCTGGTTGTTTCACGGCCTTGTCTGCCGCAATGTGCAGGGCACGCTACCGCGGCATCAACACAGACAAGTCGCAGGTCGCGCAATTCAAGCGTGCGGATGCGGACACTGGGTCGTCGGAGGTGCAGATCGCGCAGCTGACAGCCCGCGTGAAGCAGCTGACCGCGCACCTGCAGGAGCACCGGAAGGACTATGCCTCCACCCGCGGCCTCATGAAGGTGCTCCCCAGACTCCTCGGCATGCAACTAGAGTCCTCGGCACCCAAGTGCTGATGTCGTTAAGTCGGGGCAAACCGAGCGCCAGCACGTCGTCCAGGGAGAGCAGCATCTCGACATGTTTGACATGTTTGTGACCTTGCTGTTTGCAGACCCTTTCACGGCGAACGAGCCTGCTGCGATACCTGAAGCGCACAGACAGGTGTTATATGAGTGCATGGTTGTCCGCCAAACATGCATGGCCATCAATGCTGCTGCCCAAGACCGCATCGCAACTGGCCCTGAACGCGGGCGATTGGATTGCAGGGCAAAGTACGAGCAGGTTCTGGTGACACTGGGTATCCGCGGCCTTAAGGAGGTCATCGCTTGAGTGGGGTCATGTGTGATGCTGTGAAGGCCGCAGGGTATCACCGAGTTTGATCTTGTGAACTGTAAGCGCGAAATGTCACCAACTGATAGGCGCCCCTTACGCACTGGTGATTCAGGCTACATCACACATGATGCACAGCTGCCGTATGTCGGATACCATGCACCTTAATTTTCTCTGCACCTAACGAGGATGATAGCAATACATGAGCAACGATGGTTGCATACTAGCTGACTTGAGTCACATGTCACAACATGAACGGCCACCTACATGTGGCAGGGACTGCTGAGGCGTCTTGTGCAACATACAGATGAATTGACCCATGAAGAAAGGACTTTGGCATGACGAGTTCACATTAGAGGGAACGGTACACAGCCTTCAGCCGCTCGTCCGACTCCCTGAGTGCCTGTTGCATTGCCGCATCACGTGCAGCATAGGCATCAAGTGCGACCCTGCAAAGCAGCAGTGCATGTTATGGTGGCGGAGAGCATGACACTTGCAACTGCTCGGTGCAATCCGTGTCTTGGCGGCTGGGCCTGCGCATCCCAACGTCGAGTGAAGGCGAGCATGCAGCACCTGTATTGCTCGTCTGCTGTCTGCATCGCGAGCGTCTGCTGGCGCACGGCAGCTTGTGAGCGTTGCATCAGTGCTGCATCAGCTGCTGCAAGCGCAGCAGCCAGGTGGCGATCTGCGGCATCCTGCAGCATCCCACACAACACGCCTCGGGCAGTGTTCGCAGCCTTACATGCGAGGCAGTGCATGGCATCACAGCAACTGCTGTCAAGCATGCAGCATTAATGCTGCATGCTTGACTATTTGCAACTTGCTGTACACCTCGCAGTTGATCTGGTACAGCGGCACGCCAGGGCCAGCCAAGCCAGCGGCTGCAGATGTGCCCTGCGCCACCTCCGCCGGCAGGGCCGCTGCCGCCGCTTTGGCCGCTGCTGCAGCCGCAGAAGCGTTGATGAGCAGCACCAACAGAGAGGTGCCATCTGGCTGCAGCAGCAGGGCGGCGCCGCCTGCCTCATCCAGCGCCTGTGTGCTGCGATTGTCTGCAGGGTCGATGTCCGTGGCAGAACCAACAGGACCAGCTGCACGTGCTTGCCGGCTGCTTGAGATTCCACCATCCATTACCCCAGCAGCACTCTGATGGTGGCCTGCTGGCTGCATGCTCAGCGAGTCTGTTGGCGCCTGTATGTGCGCCGCGGCCTGCACCATGACAATGCCCAGAAACGGCGGCTGCTGCACAGCCGCCACCTGCGCTGCGTGCTCACTGGCAGGTGCACCCTTGCCGGCAACACCCCAGCCATTGGCTGCTGCAAGCGCCTGAGCCAGCGCTGCGGATCCAATGCCTGCTGGCGCACTGCTGCCGCCGTTGCTGTCGTTGCTGAGCAACCTGCTGTGCAAGGCTGCTGGGCTTGCAGAGGCCAAGCCGCGTGCATTGGCCAGGGCATCTGCCAGTGCCGCACTACCAAACCTGCTGGAGGCGTGATCCTGCCGCTGGCTGAAACCACTGCTGACACCGCTGTCTGCAGACAGGGCTGCTTGTTGGACATAGGCAACGGTAGCGTCGCAGCTTACAGACGCAGGAGCTCTGGCTGATGTCTCTGCGTTGGTGGCATCGGCTGCTGCCAGAGTGTCCTGCGGCCTTGTGCTGCCCAGCTGGCGCGGCTGCAGCGCCACTGCACGCTCTGCCAACCTGGCAGCATGCGCGAGCAGCTCTGCGTCTGGGATGTCTGCTGCCTCTGATGTGCTGCCCTCGACTTCCGCCACAGCAGCTGTGTCTGACAAGGGCGGTGCACCGCTGGCGGCTGCTGCGACGCTTATGGCGCCACCGGCCGACAGGTGACCAGCATCTTGAGCAGCCTGCACAGCGCTGCAGAAGCTGCCGCCACGACCAGGTGGCTGGTGGCCACCTTCGCGGGGCGCCTGGGCTGCAGCAGTGTCACCGTCCCTTGACGAGGACCCAACATCATGGGATGAGCCGCTGGCACCCTCGGTGCCACTTGTACCGCTGTGCTGCTCATCCAGCGAGAGCAGCAGCGCCTGCATGATCTGCAGGCAGTCGCAGTCTGGCATCAGACAGGCATTGAATATTGTGTTCGCACATTGAAGCAATTGATCACTCACTACTATGAGGGCCTCCTGTTGATGTTCGGCATGTGCAGCACGCCGCCCGTCGGCTGGTGCTGCTGCCGCCGACAAGCAACACACTCAAGCACGACTGTTTGAGATCAAGGTTAGTTTCAGGCGGCACACCATGAGCTCCTCGACGTCCATGTCGTCGGCCTCATCACCGGCCTCCGCGGCCGCCGCCGCCCGCGCGAGCGCCTCCCGCCACCTGTCCTGGCGGCTGGATAGGTAGCGCTCCTCCTCCTCCTGGGCACGGGACCACTCCTCCGCCAGCGACCCCTGTTCCAGACAAGTCCAGCTGCTTACAACTGTCGACTCTACGTATGTCGGTGCGCAGCAAACACAAGGTGGACGGATGCGCCAGACGGGCCTCTGTCTTCACAGTGAAGCATGCTGAGCTCAGCACACATGGCGCACACCTGCTCCGGCGACATGGGTGTGGACGCATTGGCTGCATGCTTGCTCCGGCGCTGCTCGGCCCTTCGATCCTCCTCCTGTGCCGATCGTACTCCACTGCTCATGGTCATTGCTGCAGCTGTGCATGTGGCTGCGCATGTGGGTACACACCTGCAGGCAGACTCTATGCAAGCAGCAGTCCATCGCAGGTCGGACCGGTGGTGCATGAGGCTGGCTAGCACCTGGCGGGCGTGCAGGACAGCCTGCTCGACATGTTCTCGCTCTTTCCGCTCAGCAGCCCGCTGGGCGGCACTCTTGGCGCGGTAGGTCACGCTGTAGTTCGCTTTGTTGCAGAAGGGACAAGACCCCGCGTCATGCTCGGACCGCGATACAGCCACCTGCCACGCCAACATGCAACTGTTTCGATCATGCTCGCGGCACTAAAGTCAAACACAGTTCGCAACTCAACATTCACGTAATGGACATCTGGCATGTATGGTAGTGTGCACTCACTTGAATGTAACAGTCGGTGCACAGCGAGCTGCCGCAGCAGGCAGCTGTGTTTATTGCTGGGTAGTGCAGCAGGCAGATGGGGCCTGCAGGGAGGAGTGCTGCCAGGTTGCACAGAACTGTGTGCATTCGCAAGGAGCAATTGCTTCAGACATGCCGATAAGGATACTACTACTTGCAGCTCATGCACGCTGTGCACCCGATGCAACGGGTGCAACAATGCAGCTTGGGTTTTGAAAGAAAGCCCTCCGGCCACATGCTCACATTCGTCTAGTGTGCCTGCGGGATCATCGTCGCGGCCCTCTAGAATGGGTGCCAGCTGCTTGTTGCGGATAGCCTTTCTGATGGACTTGCTGCTGAGGGCTGTAGAACTGTCTGCACCCTTGTTCTTGCTGCTGTTGAGGCCCATGCCGCGGCAGCTCCTGGGGGTGGCGCCCCAGCAGATCAAAACAATTACGTCTTGCACTTGCGTTCTTGACCCGGCAGATGCGTAAACGTGTACAAAATATGATGCAGTGTCAAGCTGGGCAAATCAGCATGATACGACTGCCTGCCACAAGGTGTAAGGATCTGGGTGCATGCCCGTGTCGGAAAACATGCACAGGACCTAACGTCAAGCCGAGCGCCAGGTCCTGCGTGCACCAGAAGTCATGTGGTCAAGGGTCGTGCACGAACTGCGTGGTGACCCGCATGCATATTGCACGGTGACGCAACACGACTCAGCTTCCTGTGAGGGTAGGTGTCGGACCAAGCGAAACCCTACTTGCCAGCTGTTCCCCGTGGTTGCTCAGACACTGGCTGCACTAACAGTGATACTAAACTGACATATATATATGTGGCTTGCAGGTTACAGCACTCCCTGCACAACACAGGTGCCAGCATTCTGCCTGCATCGGAGGAGACACAACGGCAACAGCCAGCAGGCACAACAACTGCTGACAACTGCATGCGCATACGGTACCGTATTATTTCTGGCAGACATGACACTGCTGACGCCACACCAGTAGCAAATGTACATCAACTAGACCCCAGCAAACCACCGACAAGAATCATGCACGCCGAGTTTGCAACAGTGGTATGCGGTAGCCACAACCCTGATACTGCATTTGCTCCCAATAGTCCGCATGGCAGTAACGCTATGTTTGCAGTCCGCTAGAAAACAGTGTTCAGCACACGCAAGGGTGGTCCCCCTGTGGCTACTTCCCCCCAAAATTGGTGCTATACTTTGCGACATTGTGCATAGCATCTGCATCACGGCCGTTGCCGCCACACGGGCCAACGACATCACTGCAGGCGCCTGTCATTTGACTTTGCCTTCACATCCTCCGGAATGTCCTTTGCAAAGTAGAAGCCGAGCGCTGCATCTTCACCAGCAGCACCTTTGCTGGCCTTGTGCTTCGCCACTGCCTGCAGGTGCTCCAGGCTGCTGCCACTCCCGATGGCCTCACCAGGCGCGAGTTTGGTGGCGCCGTGCTTGAGATCCTTCAGATCCTACCGCAATCAAGACCACACCCGCAACATTAGTATGCCACACAAACATGCCACACTGCGTGCTGAGACGACATGCAGCTTGTCAAGCAGGGCGAGATCTGTGTGGCTGCATATATGTCGACATTCCAAAACCAGGTGCACCGATGGCCCTCACTTTCTGGAAGTAGAAGCCTAGGGGCCTGACTTTGCCACCCTTCTCATTATTCGCGCCTGCATCACTGCTGCCTTGCCCAAAGACGCGCTTCGGCATCTCCGCTTTCTCGTGAACTCCAACAGCACCTGTGTGAAGCAGATCTGTGATCTGAGCAGAGTAACGTAGAGTAAAGTGGGAAACCCTTGATAGCATTTCCACGCATTGCCAGCATCCCTGACGCTTCATCAGGTTGCACAGACCCGACGGCCCTGAAACGCAACATCGGATGAAGCACGGTCGAACTGATGTCCCTCACCTTCTCCAAAGAAGATGCCGCCCTTGCCGGTATCCTCAGCCGTCTGTACTGCCACCGCTGACTGCTGTACACCCGAAAGCTCATTCTCATGCTTGCCTGCCGAGCATGGGAGGACATACGATGGAGTTCGAACTCGCGTGAGCATCCGGAACGGCCTGGCAGGGCTCGCCCTGGCAGGTGTAATCAACATGATGCGGCAGGTCATTGCTGCGGAGTGTTCAATGACCGTGTATCACGCCACGGTAGCAGCGGCCACAGGACCTCACCTGCTGCGCTCTGCCCCAGACGGCGAAGCAGCACCGGCGCGGAATCTAGTAACGGGACAAGCGCACGATCGGGTTTCAAGACTGTGGCAGCGCACAGCGGTGGAGGACGTCCTGAGCACAGCACAAGCCCAGCAAACCTTGGGGAGACGTGGGGCGCCTCAGACGCACTCACCAGAATACGGCAGGGCCGGCCGCTGTAGTAGGTAGATGCAGATCAGGACGGCGGTGCAGACGATGACTGTGACAACACTGTGTCTGCCAGCCCACTTCCCTCGCCTCCTCGCAGATGATGGCGACCTCATGCAACGGCCGCCGCCTCGGGGAAAGGCTACTCAGAAAGCAGAGTGGCGGCTGCACGCCAGCCCATCTGGAGCCCTGCCGACTTCCCAAGCAGGCCAGTGAGTCGCACTGACAGCAGGGGTCACTCCACTTGTAGATGGTCAGCAGCCCTCCAAAGCTTTGGGCTGCCACTGATATCCAGTCGCAGATGAAAGTGTGTATCTGTTGCGAGGAGAGACCTGGTGCTGCTGTGGCGATGTTTTGCAATCGCTCGGTAAGCTGGTCAGACTGAGGGCACACGCAACGCCAGAGGCACAGCCGCAGCCGACAGGGCTGCGCTCAACAGCTGCATTATCTTTCGTACGGCAATACACTTGAAGCGTGAAGCTGGATCACGGTTGTACCGACCGCTGCGGGCCCTGTTTCAGCTTCACGATTCAGTTGGCAGCACCAGAGGGCAAGCCAAAGAAGGGGGTCCGACCCGCTCTAAAGGGGACACCCCGACACCAAGGGCGACGTCGAATACAGCTTGTCTTCAGGTCTGTGGCTGAGGCACATGGTCGCGAAGTCGCTGCGAGTCGCTGCCGCCGGCACGCTAATGATAGCTTGCATAAGCACCGCCGCATACCCCACTGTGCGACCGCCTCCAAATGCACACTGAAAGTGCTCAGGCTTCTGAGCACAGCGATGGCATGCAACACCGGGCTGCAATCATTCTGAACCATCGCTGTCATCCTCCTGCTCCGCCTGCTCATCGTCGTCATCCTCTTCGTCGGCTTCGTCCTCGACCGCCGAGCCGCTGTACAGCGCTGCCGCCACTCGAGCGTCGCGCTCCTTGTCAGCATCCTCGTCCTGCTGCTGCCTCCGGTTGGCCTGCATGATCACAGTCGCCTGATGGGTGATGGATGGGCAGCATGGGCTTGGATCCGCCTCAGGCAGCACTGCATAGTGCAGCTGTGTATATGAAACGAACCTTGACAGGTGGCTGGTGGGCACTCACGGTTACCCACAAGTGGGGTGTTTGGGACTACATTCCTGCAGCAACAAGGGGACCAAATGTGGGTCACCTTCTCGCGCTTCAGGCGTGCGCGCTCCTCTGTAACGACAGCCTTGTCAAACTCGCCGTACTCGTCGCCTCGAATGCCATCATCCTCGATCAGGCGGTCCAGCACAAACACCTGCAACCAACACAAGGCAGTTGACACGCTGCAGGAGAACCTGCGCTCCGAAGGGTATAGCTTCTGCATCGAGGGCTAGGAACCGGTGCCAACATCCATGACTCTCGTCAGCCAGTAGCACCTTGAAGGCGATCTGAGCAAGGAGGACAACCGGGATCCACCACTTGCCCCGCCGATTGGGGTTTGCCTGCTTGGCTGCTGAGACTGCATCCGCCTGGAAGGCGCGCCGTGAGCCTGTCGCCTGCTCTGCAATCTGCACACGCCAAGCAGCCGCAATGGCCATCGTCAGAGTAGGTTTTGACCATCGTACTCGACGGGCAGTGACCAGTGCTGCTGTTTGTGCTGCCAACAACAGCAAGGGCATGCTGCAGGCCGCATGGTCGCCAGCCACCGCACCTTTCGCATGAGCTGCGGCAGCCAGACGGTGCCGTTTGGCAGCACTTTCTCGCTGCTGCCGTTGGTGTTGCACTTCGAGCTGTTCTCGATGAGCGCATACGGCAGCGGCCCGCTGGCGCCTGCGCCCTGCAACGCCCGCTGCAGTGTGTCCAGCCGCCGCGCCAAGAATGTCTCTGTGTCCGCAGAATCAGCAGTTTCAAGATACATGACACACACATAGCCAATGCGCTGACGTGAGCAAGGATCTGTTACGAATAATGTCATTGTGGTTGCTGACTACTACAGAAGATCCAACACGGAAACTTACCATATGTGGTGCCAGGCGGTGGCGATGTCATCTGCGAGCGTGTGAGGCCCAGCAGGGCATGCCGCCACACCTCTGGCCCAAGCACCCGTGTGATGGCCTCCATGGCCTGCAGACAATGGCACACAGTTCTACTCACATGTTCACGATCATCTGAGCTGGTCTTACGGAGGAGCGAACATCCTGGAAGACGATCTTGGTCCGCATGGTCATTTGTGAAGTTGCAGCATGCGGTCATTGCACGAGCCTCCCACTCACCGAGTGATCAACTGGTTCTACGCGGTAGAGGTCTAACCGATCGATGTACAACACTGCATCGACAGGCGTGCGGGCCACCTCTGCCTGTATGAGCTGCAGCGCCTGCACATAGGATGCTGACAGCCTCATTGCGCATGCCTCCCACACAGGGCTCGATGGCGCCTGTCAAGTATGTTCGGCACGCTCCACAGCATAGCTGGCAACTTGCAGCCAGCGTACCCGCTCACTGACTGTATCGCCATCAACCAGCCCTGGGGTATCGATGACTCTGAGCTTGAACCCAGCGGTGCTGCGAGTAGCTGTGGCTGGACGACTGATGTCCTGCTGGAAAGGCGTCACTGCAAAGGCCGCCTCGTTCAGCAACGAGTTTGCTGTGGAACTCTTGCCAGCGCCGCTTTTCCCTGCAGCGCCAGCAACAACGGTGCAGCGCACTGACTACAGTAGGATATACTGCACAGGGGTTATCAGCGACGCTCCCACAGCAGCATCCTTTACGGCCTACTCACCAAGCAGCAGCACTGTAATGTCACGCTTGCCCTTGCTGCGCAGTTCTGCAATGACATTCTGGAAGATCTGCCGGGTGGGTCCCTGCGCCAAACGAATGTTTTCGACGTCATATGACTTGTCGCATATCGTCTTGCATGCTACAAGACAAGGTGCACGCTGACTGCGCATGAAAGGTGCCCAACAGAAATCACCGGCAGGCCATTGAGGCTCCGCCACTCCTTTGCATCCTCTGCTGAGCTGGGCCCTGCAAATGATACACAGAGGTCGCAGCGCCGTCGTGCAACAAGGGGTCCTGAGGTTCATGACAGCGTCTGTATCCTGACGAGGCATGCATGAGCGCATACTGGAGATAGCTGCCGCACCTCGCTGCTGCGGGATGCCCGTGATCTCCTCGGCATCATCATCGTCCACCTCCTCTTCCACGTCCACTGCACAGAGACCATCTGGCGTCAGCCGCCGTTTCAGAAGGAAAGCAGCGACATGCAGTAGTGTGCTGACGCAACACGGCGCTTACAGTCTTCGATCTCGCCGTCCTCCTCCTCTATATACTCGGCATCCTCGTCTGTCACATACTCGTCGCCATCTGAGTACTCCCCGTTCTCATCGTCCGTCATCACGATCTCGCCATGTTCATCAATCGTGGGCATTGTATATGCAGCTTTGCGGTGTCAGAGCAGGCCAACCCGGCGGAGCTGCCCGACGTGGTGTTGTGCTGAGCCTGCGGCAGTTGAGGAGTTATTGTCTTGACAAGCCTCCCTGGCGAGCCAGGATCGTCTCTGTTCATGTTGGCCGCCTGGGCAAGATGAGACAGCAGGACCTTCAGAGCTTCCTACTTCCCAACCTGTCTCGGAAATACCGATTGCCCGCAAAGCGCTGACGGGTTGTTATGTGCGGACGACAAAGCATATAACATTCGTCGTTCAGCACAAAAACTTGCCGTGCTCTTGCAGCCGTGTTCTCGGCGGCCGGCACCTGACTTGGTGCACCTTGAGCATCGGTTCGCCCGCAGCTTGGCTGCAAACGGAGTTGTGCTCACATCCGCATCCTCACAGTGGTGATGCTTGACTCCACAAATTATGTCACGTCGTTCTTGCTATCTGCTGCACAGTCAGCGCAGAGTACCAAACTCAGACTGATTCATAACAAGCGCTCATGCACTGAAGCTACCACTGACCATTGTGTGTGGCGTCTGACCTTTTCGGCAGGGGGTCGCACTTTCAAACAATGGGCAATCCGCTCGCAGCCTTCAGGAGCGACGCAGTGGACAGCAACGAAGCCTTCTTGCCATCTGTGCTGCTGGAGCTGCCCCCAAACGTGCGGCACATTTGCACCGCAGCCTTGCATGGCGCCACCGCCCTGGCCTACTTTACCGCAGCCGGGCAGCCGGTCCAACTTGCCAGGGGATGCACTGCTGTCCACACTCTGGACTCAGATAGCAGCCAGCGGGTCGTGTCGTCAGTGGTGCAGCTGCTATTGGAGGCGAAGGCGCCTCTGGCAGAACCCAGCAGCACTGCTGACAGTGCACAGACAGCCGCCAGCCTGGTCGACGTGCTGTGCGAAGACACTGCAGCTCAAACGCTGCCAGAGGCAGCTGACTGCAGGTTGCCGAGTTTCCCCCAGCCAGCCGAACCAAGAAGTGCACCACGGCACCAACCAGGACAATGGCAGCTGCCGCCGCACGAATGTAATGCTTCACCGCAACGGCTCAAGCCGGGCAAGTCACGCAGCAGGGGGGCGTGCTTGACGCTGCAGCTGGCACATGCACTGCAAGCTGCACACGCGGCGCCAGCAGCGCTGGGGCCTGAGGACCCCATGCACCTCGCAGCGCTGCTGCGGCCACGGAAGGCGGGGCCGCCACGCCTGCCGCGCCGCAAGCCAGCCAAGCGCTCCTCCGACCAGCTGCAGCATGCAGCCGCTGGCGAGCTCGGCGGCAGCGGCTTGGCGTGGAGCGGGAGCCCTAACCAGCAGCTCAGCAGGGCGGACGCGCTGCAGTCAAGGCTGCAGCAAGCAAAGCGTCCCGCCTGGGCGCGGCCAATGTCCCCTGAACATGACCAGCAGGAGCAGGACCTGCTCAACTTCGTTAGCGAGCTGTGAGCAGTGGAAATGCCATGACATTTGCTGTGAAGATCACAAGCAGATGCCGGGCAAAGCATGACGTTGCAGAGTCAGCGAGATGATGGACTGGCTCATGCTCACTGCACAGACCTTACACGTGAGCGTTGCAGCTGAAGTGCAGTATGTTGCATGTTGTGAAGACGCTGCGACACCATCCGTGTTCCTTTGCCTCTTTTACGCTTGCAGTACATAACTCTGAACTACATGGCACGGTCTGATCAGCTGCAACACAAGCAGCATCACTCGCGGGCGCCCTCCCGTCCGCCATCCCGGCCACCGCCTCTGCCGCCGCCTCCGCCCCTGCCTTCCCCACGACCCAGCGTCCGCCCCCTACCACGACCCCGGCCACCACCCGCTGGGCGCTTCTCTGCAGTTTTTCAGGTCCGAAGTGTGGGCATGCAGATTGCCAACATCATAATGTGCCATAGTTGACTGCGCACACAAGCTGTGCTTCCATGCAATGGTTGAATCTCTGGCTGCTTACCATCGCGTTTGAACTTCTCGTCCTTCACCTTGTCGATGACCTGCACAGCAGCACATGCAAGATGGCCGCCATGCCTGGGTTTGAAGATCTGAGAAGCGTGTATACGTCCTGGTGGCACACCTCATTGGGCACCCGCAGGTATTTGATGGTGTTGCCCCGGACGTACGTCTCCGGCATCCTCCAGAATCTATCACCATCCTGCGCAGAGTGGCATGCAGTGTTGACTCACCGCATTCCGTCAAACAAGCTGCTTAACAGCAGCTGCAGACATGCAGCCCACCTTTGATGTGCAGATGACTTCCCGGAGGTGCACGTTCATCCAGCTGTCGCACGCCACCATGTGCCCATTGTAAGTCTCGCCATTCTTCAGCTCTAGGAGCTGCGGCAGCAGATGTGTTCACTTCGCAGGAAGCAGTGCATCAGCCACAGCAATGAACATGTGCGTGAAGACTCGTGAAGGAGTGTCTGCAGATGCAGCACTGTAAATCACCACAGGATGGCTCTGCGCTGTCTTGAGTAGTAAGAGCGGCAGCATGGCGGTACTAAATCGGACCGGAGCAGGAGGGCCCTGTCCTACCGGCAAACTGCTAAGCTCGAACGCCTAGCTGAGCAAATGACTGGCGACACTTGCGACCAGTATGTGCGATGGACAATATGCAGCAACTATATCAACTACTGGGGTTAACGGGCCTGGCAAGGCAACGACTGAGACGACAAGCGGGGTCCGCCAGTTGTCGACTTCTTGCAGGGCCGATGTGCTGGTAGAACGGCGCGTGTGCTGCTGTGTACATGTGAATTGCGCAAGCTCAAGTCCTCCAAGTTTTTGAAGACCGCAGCGGAGACCAGGCGGCCTTTCCCCTACCTCCATTCGAACTAGGTCAAAGGTTCGATAGGGATTTCCGCCGATCGTCTGGTAGCGCACCTGCAGCAGACTGTGATCCAACCCACATTCAGCGCTTAGCACATACCACGAACTACTGTTGCGTTCGACGAGGTCTGAGCTGGCAAGCATGCCACGCAAGGTGAAAGACGAGACCAGCGCGCCCGCAGCAGGCTCCGATGCTGCTGTCAAGGCCGAAATTGCCAAGGGTGAAGCTCAGTTCACCGACGCAGAGAAGGCCGCACCCGTCGCTCTCGCAGTCGCAAAGCGCCTCCGAGCAGCCCGGAAGCGGCTGAACAGGATCACCGATCTTGAGGGCGCCGAGGCTCAGGGCAAGGAGCTGAATGCCGATCAGGTGCAGCCGTCACACGCATCTGCGCCATCTGGCTGACACACGGATGTTATGCCACAATTGTCGTGTTCTAGAGCACATCACGGACGATTTGCCGTGTCATTCCGACACCCATGGCACAGGGTGCCCCAAAACTTTCATGCACCTTCGAGTTGCCAAGTTGGCACCAGCCCACAACCCTGCAGATCGGATTGGTTGGAGCAGGCTGCTGCTTGCACGCAATAATGACCGTTTGCTTCTCTCTGGCGCGTCTTGAGAGTGGTGCCCCGCTCGATCACCTGCAGCGTGAGACGCTCAAGAGCAAGACTGGCGTGCTGGCGATCATCGATGAGCTGGAGAAGATCACGCCGCTGCTGAAGGAAGCGGCGGCCGAAGAGGTCGCCAAAGGTATTGCTGCCGCGGATGCCAAGGCTGCAGCACGTGCCGAGCGGCGGGCTGAGCGTGAACGTGCTGAACAGGAGAAGGCCGCTGCTGACACTGCGGAAGATCACAAGGTAAGGCACTGTGTGATACAACGGTGGTGCTCGCATTCACATGCACTTGAGTCCTGCTTGCTGCTTTAGCAACGCCTCTGAAGTCCACCCTGCAGCCAGCGGCAAGTATAGGCAACTATCCACCACCCGCTCCTGCCTGACCATCTTGCAGCATTCTGAGGAGATCCACAACTGCCCACAGGAAGAGGGTCCGTCCACACCGCCACAGGAGAACCATCAGGACGTGGACCACAGTGAATCCACCGCTGAGGCCACAACGTCACCTGGACAGACCCCCGGGGGTGTTGACCGTCTGCTGAGCCTGCTGTACTTCTCCCAGGTAGTGCTCGCCTGGCCTATGACATAGCCTTCATATGTGTCGTGCTGCAAAGGAAAACAGGCGGCACGTTGTCAGTGGCATCCCCTGGTGGCAACATTTGACCCTGTGTGCTGCGACACTCTGCAGCTGTTCAGCGGCTCGTCAGAGTACGTGCAGCGGGCGGAGCGCGACTCTTGTCTGTCCTACGATCAGTATGCAAACGAGGTATGCAGCTTCGTGATGCTGCTAAGAGTCCCTTCGTCTGCAACAGCGCATACCTTCTGGTTGCATGTATCGATTGTCCTGAGGGCTGTGTTTAGGAGCGCGTGCTGATGGAGAGTGACCTCGACCGGATTGCCAAATTTGGAGGTCTGCTGCTGACGCGGCACCCCAACAAGACGAACAGCCACTCGGTGGGCACAGCCTCGTCTGCTGTCTGGCAAACTTCCAGCAGAGCATCTGGCTGCAACACTGTCGTACATACGACCGCTTTTATGTGGGGGTGCCCAATGGTGCTGCGCTGCTCTGTGAAACCAGGAGGCGCTGGAGGAATGCAAGGCCCTGGCGCAGACGTGGCTTACGGAGCCAGGCGCGGCGCTGCCCGACGTTGTGGCTGCTGACGGCACCACTGGTGAGTGCTTGCCCAGCATAATCAGCACAATGCCCTGTGCAGGATGCTGTGCTTCGTGCGGTGATGCTGGTGCACGAACCATCATAGCTGACTGCGCTCTCCGCATGCAGTGGGCGAGCTCATTGGCAAGCTGGAGCACATCATGAAGTCGGACTACTTCACCATCCAGCCGCAGATCCAGCAGATGCACCAGGTAGTGGGAGCACTCCGCATTCGTTTCTGGCACAATCTGAGACGTCCACAGCGGTCCTCTGTCAGGTGGAATTATGTCTGCAGGAGCAGGTGGGAATTTCCTCCTTGCATGAGCCGTACACTGCACCTTCATCAGCCAAAAGCAGCAGCCAGCCCCGACTCACATGCATTCCTGCTGTGACCTGCAGGAGGGCGAGGATGGCGTGCAGCCGGGCGGCACCAGCGACGGCGAGTACCGTGGCCTCGCGGTGTCGCAGGCGGAGGCAGTGCTTGAGCCGCCGCCGCCGCCCCCCGTCGTCCCCCAGCAGCACGCCGGCGGCCTGGACCTGCACTCCAGCCTGCAGCCGCAGGTGCTGCTCAGCCACGCACTTGCACTCTTGATCATGTCAATCCGCCACGTAGCTGTGCAGCTTGCTTGGCCTCCTCGAGGGCTGAAGCGTCTTGACACTGTTGTGATGTTGATCGATGTGAGCAGCCAGGCGCACCTATCGGCTGAACACAGTCGTACGAACAGAAACCATGTAGAAGCTGCGATGCCTGCAGGGTCTGCCGGACACGCTCAGTGGTGGCGATCTCACCAGCCTCAATCAGATCCAGCCACAGCCACAGCCCCAGCACCAGCAGTCTGGGCACCAGCAGTTGCCAACTCAGTTCTATGGCTCAGGCATCTACGCTGGCGCTGCATCGTACCACCCTGGTGCCAAGGCTGCCTTCCAGGCTGTGCCGCCCACCACTCAGTTTGAAGCCCCGCAGATGCCAGGTGCACTGCACATGTCCAACCCTAGGCTGCACGATTGATCACGTGGCCCCAAACAAGCGGCCACAAGCTTATCCTCGTGCGCTCAGATTTGCCTGTTTGGTTCCATGTCCAAGCTCTGGATGTTGGCTGTGCAGCTATCAACTTCATGAACAGCAGCAGCCTTGGCATGGACAGCAGTTCGGAGCCCTCGATGCCTGCCCAGCCCCCGCAGCAGCCGCAGGAGGAGTCGCTGCCCAAGCCACCTGCAGCACCGCAGCAGCTGCAGGCGCCCCAGCAGATGCAGCAGCAGCAGGGCCAGGGCGCTCCGCCACAGCAGCCGCTGCAGGCACAGCACTCTGCAGGCGGCTTTGCGCGGGCGCCGCAGCAGGGCAGCGGCGGCCTGAATGCGAGCGATGCAGAGGTGCCAGCGCCGGGCCGCGGCCGCGGCGGCGACAGGTGGGTCATTGGCGCACGTGGCAGTCGTCGTGCTTGCCGTACCTGCGGGCAGGTTGACGCGGCCCAAACTCACACTGCCAGGCCGGGCCCTTGTGTCGTTCACAGGGGTGGCCGGCGGGGCGGCCGTGGTGGCGGTGGCCGCTTTGGGGGCTACCGTGGCGGTCCACCTGGCGAGGGACGGGGTGACTACAGGGGCGAGGGCCGTGGGTACCGCGGTGGTTACCGTGGCGGCCGGGGGCGCGGCCCACCTGGCGGCCCGGGCGGCAACGGCGGGCCGCCACAGCAGCCGCAGCAGCAGCCACAGCAGCAGCAGCAGGGGCCGCAGTGAGACAGCGGCTGGGGCTGCCAATTGGGTGGTTCACCCAAGGTTCACACGGGTGTCATCCTGGCTGAGCTGATGTGGGGGCTCAAGGCAGGTGGCATGCATGCGGTGTAGCAGCAAAGCATTGGCGAGGCTGTGCATGCAGCATCGTAGCGCTTGAGCCCAAAGTAGGTTGCAGTGCTATGCTATGTCACAGCAGCTGTTCTGCAGCTGCAAATTGTTGGTGTGGCATACTCGCGGCAAATGCAGCGTCAGCACTTTCACCAGTGGGCTGGTCATGCTCAGCTAAGTGCTGTAAACCACGAACAAGTCCTACACTATCAACTTCAGATGCTTTGCTCCACCCCAAGCCTCGGTACATCCGTGAATATCAGATGTCAACGATGACAAACACCTCGACATCCTCGCCCTGTTCCCGCACATCCATGGCACTGTAGGTGATGGCCTTTACCTCTGTCCCCTGCGTATGCTTCTGCCGGCTGAACGTTTCGCCCTTCCTGCAACAACCAGACTCAGCAAATGTTATGTTGATGGCTGGTTTAGTACATACGAAAGTGCGCCATTCAGAAGGAAAGCAGGCAAGCTGGGTTGCTCGCTGCAGGTTTCTGGAGTCTGCATACCCAGTGGCCTCTAGTCGCCACTCGTCCCGGTCGAACTCTGTGATGTGCAGCTCTAACGGCACAAACAGCTCCGTGGAGAACACGAACAGCAGCTCGTCCAGATAGTTGAACAGCAGCGAGTGCATGTCATGTCCGCTGGCCTTGTAAGTCCTACGCCGATAAAGCAGATGCTGTTATTGTGGTTGGAGAGCTGACGCATGCTCATCACATCATGACATAGATACACATGCACATGCAAGTCATCGTGTAGGTTTTGCTTTTCACCGCGTCGCCGACTCGTCGATGCTGATGCCCGCTAACGGCGTCATGTAGTTGAACATTGCCAGCGCCACCTGCTCGAATGCCTGCTGCACGTCGCCGCCCCCTGCAGACGTGCAACGAATGCGAGGTCGACCATTGACGTGCGTGCCAATCACGCCAGCGGCGTGTCACACCGTTGATCGCCGAAGAGCACTTACATGCGTGCAGCTGGATGTCCGCCGTGTGGTCCAGATCTACATGGCATCGAGCACCCGTCATCAGCATGTCAGGTCGACGTCAGGCTGTAGTCCTAGTCGTTTGGCGACAGACGTAGCAAATAAACTCACATTCGAAATTGTAGCCGTCCACTTTGGCGCTCCGCAACGCTCCTGACGTGTGCTTGTCACTGATGTGCATCGCCGGCGGAAGCTGCGCTGATCCAGCCGTGCCTGCTGATTGATCGGCACCTGTGGGAAGCTGATCAACAGAATGTGGCTGTTCGCCTGATGTATCCGTTGCATTGCCTGCTGCTCGTTTTGCGTTCCCACGCTCAGCGTCATCCTCTGGGTGCGCCGATGGTGCTGCACGCCGCCGGGACCGTGGTGGGCGCTGCGGAAGACCTCCGCCGTCTGACTCCATGCTCTGCACTCTCACGTCAGCAACGCAGATGTCTTCTGCAAAAAGAATGTGGAACAGGCCCAACCGCCCAAGAGCGCTGAGCAGATCCACTAGCGACAGGCCAGCAGGAGGTCGAGCTAATCTGGCTAGCGTTGCCAGCTGCACAACAGATGCCGGATGCGATGTGCACACGGCACTCTCCGCATTGCCTTGTGCGTTTCCAGTCAAAAACAGATGCAGCATTGCCGTGACTATATTCGCTGCTCGCCTGCCTTGCGTAGCTGATCGTGACATGTTACTGGACATTTGACCAGGGACTAGATCCAATATCAGCATCTTCTTGCTCGGCCGCAGTCTCCACGACGGTTGACCCTCCGCAGTAACTGTCAGCTTCTGCATGCAGTTTGAGACCTCGAAAGCAGCTGCCCGCAACCAAGCATGCCCAGGCGGTGACGGCATGGAGCGCCACCCAACATTAGCAGAGACCCGGTCAAGGCTCAGCAACAGCGGCATTGGTCCAGAGCCGCACCCAGCGCTGGAAGATCTGGATCCGTCCACCAAGTTTCTCTATCAGCCGCGCACCATCACATTTGGCGCCATAGGTGAGAATGATAATGCATGTATGACGCTGCAAATGTGCGCAGGAACTGCATGGGATGTGCTCATGAACGAGACAAGGAGATCATCATTCATGCAACATGCGTCAGGAGCCCCAATCACAAGTTGCCGCATGAGGTCAGGATAACCGCCGTGCGAACTGCTTCAGGGCTGGCGCTCATGCTGTACTTCAGCCAGACATTCAAACCTCCGGCAGCGCCTACCGACACCGGGGAGGCAGAGGCGCGGGCGTACCGCAATGCCTATGCTGGCGTATGGGCTGTGGTGCTCGCCTTTCTGGGTGGGCGTTGCATCCATAGTGTGTCTGGGAAATGCCTGACACTGCGGTCATTGCTGACAGCAACAATACGCTAGAACTCGGGCTTGATCGTCCGGTTTGCATACCGTGGCTCATGTTAGCTGTACCCGCGCCAACAGCGACCGACACTAGTCCACTGCCCGCAGGCTACTCCACGCTGCAGGGGCCAGTGACGTGCATGGTGCGGCCGCACCCCGCCGTGTGGCGCTTCATTCACGGCGTGCTGGTGGCGTACCTGCTGCTGCTGGTGTTCCTGCTGTTCCAGGACGTGGGCTATGCCCGCCAGTTCCTCAGGGTAAGCACAGCATCAGACTTGTGCGGTCCGCGGCTCAGCCTACCTGGCTGTGCGGGGTGCGGGCTTACCATGTGGAATATGTGTGAGCTGTCTGTTAGCAACCTGCGCAGACGTCCTGATCATGCTCTCATGACAACACACCACTTCATGTTCACAGCACCTGTTCCCGGAGCTGGGGCGGGACCTACAGGAGCGAGCATACGGCAGCGATTGCCGGCTGTGGATCGCAGAGGAGCACCGCGTCAACTGGGAGGTCATCAAGGGCACCGTGTTTGATGAGTTCGTGGTCGCACACACCCTCGGCTGGTGGTGCGCTGCTTGCTCTTACTCAGATCCGTGGATTGCATAGCCGCTGTTGTGTCTCGCTATAACATAAGCAAAAACCCCAAGCTTCCCCAGTGCAAAGTGTGCGGCCTGTTGAATACCAGCTGTCCTGCGCATAGCTGTCCATCTGCTCTCAGGACACAGCCGAGGGCCACGTCGTGTTGCATGCCGCAGGTGCAAGGCGCTGATCCTGCGGGACTACCAGCTGCTATGGGTGCTGTCCATCGGCTTCGAGCTGATGGAGCTGACCTTCCAGCACATGCTGCCGAACTTCAACGAGTGCTGGTGGGACTCCTGGATCCTGGACGTCGCCGTCTGCAACTTCCTGGGCATGTGGGCCGGCATGAAGGTGCGCAAGGCGGTTGCCTGCTCCTGTACACTGTTCCCGCACTGGCACTTGCATGCGCTGTCATACCCTCCTGCGGCGCTGGCATTGGTGCAACAGGCACACCGCTGGTGAGTGGACAGTTGTGATGCTGTTATCGAATGACGAAATCATCTACCTTGTGAGCACCTCTGAACGGCGTTGCCTGCAGACGGTGGAGTGGGCCAAGGCGCAGGATTACAACTGGAGCGGGCTGAGCCAGCAGACGAGCCTGACCGCCAAGGCCAAGCGCTCGCTGCTGCAGTTCACGCCCTACTCCTGGGACGACTTCCAGTGGAAGGCCTTCTCCACGCCCAAGCGCTGCGTGCAGAGCCTGGGGCTCCTGACCGTGTTCCTGCTGATGGAGGTGCGACCACTGCTGGTCATGCCCGGCTGCTGCACATTCGGACACTGTCCTTTCACCGTACCCAATACGTTCAGTTTCTGTGGTGCAACGTTTGACAATCGGTTGCAGGTCAATGCGTTCTTCCTGAAGTACATACTGTGGATCCCGCCAACCAACCCCCTCAACACCCTCCGCCTGCTCATCCTGTTCCTGGCGGCGCTTCCCACAGCCAAGGTCTGGCCTGGAGACTGCCCAGTGTGACTCTGCGCTGTCACGACTGCTGTTATGCAATGTCGCAGACTGTCGGCATGTGCTGCGCCGACAATGGCCTCGCACCGTGCAGGAGTATTATGCGTACATTGATGACTCCGCGGTCAATGGCAGCCGGAAGCTGGGCTTCTTCGCCTGGCTGTACTGCAGCATGGCTGTGGTGGAGACGGCGGTCGTGATCAAGTTTGGACGGGGCATGTTCCCTGAGCCCTGGCCGGCGCATGTGCTGTGGTTCTGGGGCATCGTGTGCAGCGCCTTTGCTGTCATCATGAGCGCATGGGTGTGGCGGGTACGCTCGCGAGTTGAAGCAGCCAAAGTCAAGTCGCTGTGAGGGTGGAAACGTTGGCCTGAGAAGATCATCGTGATGGCGACATTGACCCTCGTGCACTGCTGAGGTACCGCAATGTCGAGCTGACAGGATGCCATGCAGGCTGCCACAATGCGCATGCTGTACCCATCGTCGGCCATGTACGGTAAACTGCGTGAAAGATTTCAGACTGGGCTGTTCCAAACGTCCTCAGTCACCGAAAGAATGTGTCGTAGTTCCAGTGCAGACATGACCAACCAACCAAACTCCTCATAAGCGAGCATGACACGACACTCTGGACCGCAGCTGCGGCAGCACAATCTGATGTGCAGTACTGTGTTGCTCACTCTGAGGGGTTCCACAGTTCATTTGGACCCTCCTGAGGTCGATCGAATACTTTGACCGGTGCAAGCGTCGACCGGCCGCTTCTGCCCCGGGTGTGCTGCCGCACATCAGCAGCACAATGCGCTCCAGCAGAGAAGCTGCCTCCCTCTGGCTGATGCGCAGCTAGGGGCTGCGCAGGGGGGCTGCTCTCGGCCTGGCACCCCTGAGCCTCCTCGGTTGAGGTCGACCACCTGATGAACAAGGGCAAGCAAGAGTTCAGCTGCTGTCAGGGTGAGCAACGAACGTGGCGGTTGTCACATAACATCAGGTTCGTCTTGTGTGCAATGCACCTTCTCCCAGGTGAACACGTCGAGGTCATCACGGCCGAAGTGACCGTAGGCTGCCGTCTTAATGAAGCGGTTTCCGCCACGCTGCAGGTCCAGGTTGCGCGCCATCATGCCTGCGTTCCAATTTGTATGGCGTCAGTGGGATATTCAGCTGCTTCTCTACACGGCTGCCCGCGCTACCTGTTGCTCAGTGTCGCGACTGCAGCTTGTTTGCACCCTGCATGGTATACCTGGCCGGAAGTCGAACTTGTCCAAGACCTTCTTCAGGATCTCCTTGTCGGGGATCTTTCCTGTCTCGTATGTATCCACGTGCACAGACAGCGGTTGTGCGACGCCGATGGCATATGACACCTGCAGTCCAAACATGTGCTGCTCAAGGCTTGATTTGCCGCGTTAACCTGTGCAGCAGCAGCGTGTGCAACGCAGCACCATACTCTGCACGTGAACATGAAGAAGAGCTTGCACTTTACTGGTCGCATGCAACACGGCTGTGCACCTGCACGATGACGCGGCGTGCGAGGCCGGAGGCCACGATCGACTTAGCCACCTGCCGCACGATGTACGCGCCTGACCTGTCCACCTGTTGCACACACGAAGCCACTTGAGCCGATGTTCCATTTCCGACCAGGCCTTCATTGTGCCATTCTTTGCTTGGCCATGTCCTGTAACATGGGGTGTCCCATCGCTGCCGGCATTACGCCAAGACGCAGATCCAAGACGAATTGCCAACCATTCAATGAACGATGTTCCAGCACACCAAGCTCGACATGGTGCAGCGATCAAGGGGTCCCACCTTGGTGGGGTCCTTGCCGGAGAAGGCGCCGCCGCCGTGCGCGCCCCAGCCGCCGTAGGTGTCGATGATGATCTTGCGGCCGGTGAGCCCGGCGTCGCCGTGCGGGCCGCCGATGACGAAGCGGCCGCTGGGGTTCAGGTGGAAGATGGTCTCCTCGTCCAGGTACTTGGCTGGCACCACCGGCTTGATCACATGCTCCATCAAGTCCTGCATACGTGCAGCACCCCACATGGGTACACTGGCCAGGACGGTGCATGAAGGATGATGCAGCTGCCGCTCAGCTGCACTGGCAGCTGCCGGCGCCTGCAGGGTGGTAGTGTTGCATGCACTTCAGCCCACCAGTTGAGGCTCGTCTGCACAGGCATGACCATACAACTGCAGGCTCTCACCTTGTGGATCTGCTCGTTGGACACGTCCTCATTGTGCTGCGTGGAGATGAGGACGGTGTGCACGCGGATGGGGATCATGGCGCCGCCCTCCTTCTTGTACTCCACCGTCACCTGCGCAGGCAGTCGGGAGCGCCCGACTCAGGTGACCAGACCAGCGCCGCCCACGACCCGACCAAGGACATGCAGAACACTGCGTCAAGCCACAGTGGAAGTGTACCAGGGTGCATGCATCAACTGACAGGAGCAGCCCACCTGCGTCTTGCCGTCAGGGCGCAGCCACGGCACCGTGCCGTCCTTCCGCACCTCCGTCAACCGGTACCTGCCCACATGCGCAATGCGGTTTCAGCCTTGAGGAGAGCGGACCAAACTTTCAAGGTTGGCGTGCAGGCGAAGCAGGGTCCTCACGGGCCGGCGCACAGCACCATGGGGCGCGCACCCCAGCTTGGTGGCCAGCACGTGGGTGAGGGGCATGAGCTCGGGCGTCTCGTCGGTGGCGTAGCCGAACATGTGGCCCTGGTCGCCTGCGCCGATCTCCTCCAGCGTCTTGGTGCCCATGCCGTGCACGCCCTGCCCGATGTCCGGCGACTGCGCCTCGATGTGCATGAGCACCTGCACGCGCAGGCGCCACACCCCTCGATGATTGCACGGTGCATGTCGCTGTGTTAAGGTCAAAAGCACTGCGCACGGCTGTGTGGTGTGTATGGGAGTGCAGCCTGCGAGGGCGGCGGGGCAGCAAGCAGCAGCCTCAGCATTAGGCGGAGCACATCGTGCAGCAGCTCGGTGTCTGTGTCCAGGCGCGTGCCCACCTTGCAGGTGTCTGCGTCAAGGCCGACGTCCTCGGACGTGAAGCCGATGTTGCGGCACGTCTGGCGCACAATCGCCTCGTAGTCCACTTTTGCGTTGGTGGTGATCTCTCCGAAGACCATCACCATGCCCGTCTTCGTCGCCGTCTCGCAGGCCACCTGATGCAGCATGGTTGCTAGCCGCATCTTGCTGCTGCAGCATGATCGCAGGACATGTCTGGTGATCTGTGATCCATATATGCTATCTCGCCACAGACGCCGCCCTTGCAGCGGCACGCCGATCACGCTTACAGCACTGCTCACCTTTGAGTAGGGGTCCTGCTCAAGGCACGCATCCAGGATGGCATCTGAGACCTGCAAGACAGATGCCGAGGCCGCCTCAAGTCTTCGATTACCGTTCGGTTGCAGCGTTGCAGCCGTCCGCAACACCAACACCGATGTACTTGGTACAGCACCAAAGTATACGACCGATCATGCAGGAGCGCAGCGGCAGCGCGCGCCAGCAGACATCGACATCGGTCGTCCACCACGTGTTCGGTTGGGGCGTTTGAGTTGGTTGCAGGTTGCAGCAGCAACTCCCTCATGCATGAATGGGGTCACATATTCAGATCATTAGCAAGCACACCTGATCGCACAGCTTGTCCGGATGCCCCTCGTTCACGGACCTGCGGCAACGCACAGAAGCCTATGAGCCTTCTGGTCAGCCGTTGCAACATGCGTGGTGCACAGCCAACGGCTGGCATGCAGTGCAACGTACTCTGATGTGAACAGGAACGTTTCGCCGTCTGTGGCTGCCGGCGCCGCCATGGTGATTAAGCTGGCTGACACTCCTCTTCTCTGATCGACTGGCGTTGGACGACTTGACCAGAAGCAGCTTCGCAAGGACAACGCTCCTACAAGCAGGCCAGATATATCGCAGCAGTACAACCTTATGTAGCGTGCAGGTGTGTGCAGACGGAGAGAGAGCACATTGTCCAGTGAACACAGACGCCGTGCAAAACCGGTCACGTGCGGCCCCGCCGGCAACTAGGTCGGGCTAATGCGTGTAGCTATGCGCAGGGGGCTGGCAGGATGTTGACGGGGTGTGGCACTGCTGTTGCTGCACATCTCCAGCGGATGTGCCACCAGGCTCCGTGCTTCCAGATGTTGCTTGCAAGTTGGGTTGCCAACTTGCCGTTTTGAGGTTTGCCCCTTGTGTTGCAGCGTTTGGTGAGGTTTGAGCGGCGACAAGGTGCATTGTGCACACCTCCCAGTCCAGCCTTGCCTTCCGGTCGTTATCGCACTGGCGTCGCTTTCGGCTTGTCCGCGCGTGACACTGCACAGTGGACGCATCCGATTGCGGACATTACCTGTTACCGCAGCGGTCCCAACTCATCGGTCCCTCAATTCACTACCGCAGCGTGCAGAGCGTCACTGGCTCGGGAGTCGACCGCGGCAGCGGCGTTTGCCAGCCAACCGCCCGAGACGCGTCTTGCATGTGCAGTTGAACGTTGTCAAACAGGCAGCAGCATCGCCTGGCGATCCGTATGCGAACACAGCGCAGCTGCGGCATCTCAGCATCGTACTGGGCTTCACAGACTACAAGGACCTGCAGAGCTTGATCAGGTCAGCTTGAAAACTGAATCATGTACCATGGCAAGCATGCAAACGCACGCCTCATCACTAGCATCATGTTCGCTGCTGTGCGTGCGTGACGTGCAAGCCATGCACCAGCAGACGCGCTCCAGAAATCTTGGACGTGCCACCGGCGGCAGTGCTCAGTCGGGTGCTGCAGCTGCGTGCGCTGCTGCCGCACACGGACCTGCGTGCTGTGGTGCAGCGCCGGCCGCGGGTCCTGACGCAGGTGCTCCGGGTGCACATCACCCTGCTGCCTGCAGCGCATCTGTGTACTGTTGAACAATGTTAGGACACTCGGCTGCCTTTTTTAGCTGCTCTACCAGCGCTGTCACTTCCTCGTCCGTGCTTCGCAAAGAGCATGCGTCACTGATTGTTGTGGTTTACCTGGCACTGCTGTGGCTCGAGCAGCTCATGCCATGTGCGTAGCTGAACCACATGCAACAGGCGTCCGGAGCGTTTCGGCTGCAGGACTCCGTTGCTGCCGTGGAAGCGGCGCTGCGGCAGCTGGGGCGGCTGATGCCGGGCTACGACCTGCAGGCGGACGGCAAGCTGCTGGAGCTGCACGTGTGGCAGAACTTCGTGTCCTGCCTCGAGGAGACGCGCTTGTGAGCGGCGCTACGGGGACTACCCTCAGCAGCGAGCGGCTTGTCACTCTGGGCGGCGACTCGCAGCAGACATGCAGGCTGCTGTCAGGCGTGCCTGCGCTGCATATGTGGGTTGCTCTCCCCAGCTCGGCGTTCTTCGGCTGCTGCGGCCTGCCCTCAGCAGCGGCTGCCAGTGTGCAGCAGGCCTGCGACGCGGGCAGCTCTGGTCAGCCCCTCCAGCATGCAGCAGGCAGCGGCTGCAGCACCATGCAGGTGCGGTCAGTTCACCGTGTGCTGCACAGCACGGCGCATGGCAGCATCAAAAGCCCAGCACGAGGGGGCCTAGGCGTCCATTTCGGCCTGTTGTGCAGGTGCATTGACCTCCCACCCGCCGGGGTGGCGAGCACTGGCTGTCGCTGCTGCATCCCCAGCAGCTGCAGGTGGTTGGCAAGTCATGACAACTGCTTATTGCGGCACAAGGGCTGTCTTGTCGTGGGCACCATTGAGTCGACGAGGCGCTGTGTTGCTGCAGGCGGCAAGCGGGTGAAGAAGCACAAGTCGCCTGGGACGGCGCCTGGCCCCCTGCCGCTGGAAGTACCGCCTGGCAAGCCGGTGAGAGATGCACATGGTGCCATCTGCTGGCAGCCCTCTCGTATGCCAATGCGAGCTAAGCGAGCCAGTCTGTGATCCCGCAGGTGGTCATCCTTGGGATTGACCCAGATGCTTCTGGAGCGTTTGTGACTCTAGAGTGGTCAGCATCTGCCGCTCGCACGGAGGAGGGCCTTCCCAGCAGCCTTGCCGATGCTGCGTTGACCGTCTTCGATATGCCTATGGAGACCATCGCGCTCGAGAAGCGCAGCCGCAGGTGCACCTGCTTCAAAATGTTCCCCGTGTGTGCTGAGCACGTTTGCCTTGCAGGTCATAGCTGGTATGCACTGCTAGGCTGACCTCTGCGCTGACATTTTTGATGCAGGCAAGCAGATGCTTGTGTGATCAGTGATCAGCTGCACGCTCTGCTGCCGCCACTCCAGGAGAAATGCACCGTCCACTGCATCCTGGAGCAGCCTGTGCCAAATGCACTGAATGGTGCGGACTGGATCCTGCACTGAGTAACATTGCTTTCAGCATATCAGGTCCGCTTGTGAATGGACTCGGAGACTAGTTTGAATGATTGTGAATTCTGCATTGCATTGGCTGCAGGCAAGTTCAGCTGGTTTCAGTCTGGGTATGCGTATGGCGTGTGGAATGGTCTGCTTGCAACATACACCATGCGCAAGCAGGTAGGCTGCCCTGCGATGCTGTATTCAGTGGTATCTTGCGCATAGCAGGGCATGCACATGCAGCAACATGCATGCAAGTTGCGGGCCCAATTCGGATGTAGTCTGCGTCAAGTGGACATGATCTTGCAACACACTCTGCAGGTCATCTCCGCGTCACGGTGGAAGCGGGACATGGGGCTGTACGGCAAGGGCAAGGAGGGCAGCCGCCAGCTGGCGCTCGCCCTCTTCCCGCAGGCCGCGGTGCACCTCAAGTGCGCAGCTGCCGTGCCCTGTGCTCATGCTGGTCAGCTGTGCGGATTGCGCTGGGGATTAACTGCAACATAATGCCACCGTCTGAACGGGGACAAGCCACTAGACACAAGCTTGCTAGCTCCAGGCGACATCTAATGCCAGCAGTATGCCGACTGGTCTGCAGGCGAAAGAAGGATCATGGGCGAGCGGAGGCGCTGCTGCTTGCGGCCTGGGCGTCTGGCATCGAGCTGCCTGCCGTGGCCTTTGAGACGGCGCAGGCGGCATTGGACGAGGCAGAGGGTGGGACACTTGGCAGCGCAGACGTCGAAGATGCCACTGAAGTCGAGCAGAACGGAAAGGTGTTGCAATCGGCGATGTAGCAGGCAGCAGACTGTGCTGGCGCACTGCTCTCATGCGGATCTGCACATGTGCTCACCACCTGCGACTGTTCTGTATTGTTGACAACTTGCCAGCAGATGCACCAGGTCAGCTGGCACATCCCAAAACGTTGCCGGACATGACTGTGCCTAGGCTGTATCCGGCACGAGTCCAACATGCCGAATGTGTTGGCTGTGTCACAATGACTACAACATGCCAGATGTGTGAGCCACACACCATCGACTTGCTGAACTGCTCAACCAAGTAGGCCCCTGATCCCTGCACACCGCGCCCGCACCCTGCACCTCACACCTTGCCCTCGTACTTGAAGCCCGTCTCATAGCCCCGCCGCAGGTCGGCCAGCACCGCGCGGCCCCGGCCACTGGCTCGACCGCCCAGCGTGACGAACAGATGTTGGATCTGCAAAGGGCGAATCTGCTCTGAGCATCTTTGTATCGGTGACACTGCAGGCTCACCGTCGCGTCTGGCGCGGGCACATCGAGGACATGCGTGACTGCACCAACAAGCAGCAGCGCACCTCAGCCGGGGAGCATGCCCCATACAGCGCGTAGATCCCAGGCAGCAGGGCCGCCTCCACTGCTGCACCCGCTGCTGGAGGTGTTGCACCCATCGTCAGGACCACGGCCATGCCACCGCTGCGTTCTGCGTGCCCTAGACTGCCAGGCGCCCCGGCAGCAGCCGCGGCCGCAGCAGCTGGCAGCGCCCACAGCACGATGTAGTCAGCCTGCAGGGCAAGGCACAGTCAGCTGAGCATGCGTTCGCGCTCACAACTCGCACCGTAACAGGCACTACACACACAGTTTCAGCCGCAGCACGGGTGCAGCGCCGCACCAGCATGTGCAGGCTGTACTTGGCGAGATCCTTGTGCTCCGCGACCCCGACGTACACCGCCGCGAGGGTGGTGGCGCCCGCCGCCAGGAGGCGCCCGCGCCGGCCGCCTGCCGGCGCGCCCCGCTGCCACCAGTGATCCTGCGCAGCCGCGCCTTCTGCCCCTGGCTGGACCGCCGCTGCACCCGGGGCTGCAGGCCCCTGCCCAAGGGTGACCGGCCCCGCGGCGGCGTGCCAGGCGGCGAGGGCGGCCAGCAGCGCCCGCGCCGAGGCGGCCGCGAGCGCCATGCAGCGGCGCGCTGCGGGGGCGTGGTGCCGCACCACCGCGGCCAGCAGCCGCGCCGCCGCCACCAGCGCCCCGGCGCCCGCCTCCGGGCCCAGGGCGCCGCCGATGCCCTGGCCGCCGGCCGCACCGGCCGCTGCTGGTGGTGCTGGTGCTGCGGCTGAGGGAGCCTCGTCTGCCATGGGCGCTGGTGTGACTTCGCCTGCGCCTTCAGTGCCGTCCAGCGCTGCAGCGGCGGCCGCCGCTGTGCTATCAGCCCGGGTGCTGGACGTAGTGGAGGCGGCACCGCTGAACAGCATGCTGGGCACCGTCAGCAGGCTGGCCACCTGTGCAGCAGCGGACACCACTGCTCTAACGGATTTCCAAGGCTTTGCCGCATGAGCAGATGACGAACGTAGACCTGGCTGTGTGCACCTATGCTTAGAATCCAAACCGCACCTGACGATCCAGCACTGACGCAACAGACTTGCGGGCAGCTGCCGCTTCCAGGCACCGCAGCGCGGTGCACAGCGCCGCAGCCACCGCGCCACGTGACTGCACACCGTGACTGACCGAGCAGCGGGCCACGCGCGAGAGGTATGTAAGGACGCTGGAGGCGTATCGTTCCACCTGTCACAAGCAGTCAACACATGGCCCTTGCAGCTGTTGTGCGTTATGGAGCACACGCTCCACCCAGCATTGCTGGGCTCTCGTGTCCACACGATGATGACGGCCTCGCATCGCATCATGCCGCTTGCTGTTCGACAGCTGACAGCTGATGGGCGGACTCCACCTGAGACGCGAGGGCGCGACCGTCAGCTGTCTCCAGGGCCAGCAGGGTTGCCTCCAGGGCTGGCAGCGCAGCCGCTGGTGCGCTGCCAGGTGCCTCCCGCAGTGCCCGCTGCAGCGCCGCCTGCGTGCCCTGCAGCTCCCCCGGCGCCGCACCCTCCAGCAGCTGCCTGGCGGCACAGCACAGCGCATGGTGATTGCGGTTGGTTCAGCATGATCAGTGACCGCCAGCGCTGCTTATTACAGGCGTCCGCATTCTGGGAATGGCAGGCTACAGCGGCTATCATCGCACTGATGTGTTCGTGCTTCATCAGCACGTCACACAGGTCGGTGTACCTGAGCGATGTCAGCAGGGCGCGGCGAATGCTGCCAGCGGCACCGGCAGTCGGCACGCCTGCCCAGAAGGAGGATCCCGGCTGCAGCACTGGCGGGGGCGCGGGCGGCGGCGGGGCCAGGTGCGCCAGCAGCCGCAGGTGCAGGTGCAGCAGCGCGGCATGGCTGCCTGGCACGTCAGCCGCCTCCGCAGCAGCAGGCCCAGCATCGGGCAGCGCCTCCGCTGCAGGCGCGGCCTGGTCTCGCGCATCATCTGCGGATCGACCCTGCTGCTGTGGCAGCTCCTCAGGCTGCTGCTGCCGGCGCTGCAGCGTCTGCACAGCAGCGTGGAGGTAGCCGACAAGCTGCTGCGCGGCCACTGTGTCCAAAGGGCTTTCCGCGTCCTCAGTGTTAGCGCTGCACATGGCCAGCAGCAGCTGGCTCACGTGCTGCAGGTGCTCATGGCAGTGCGCAACCAACGGACTGGCTGGACTGGAGGCATCATGTGCGTTGTCCGTCCCTCCGCTGCAAATGCCATTTGCTGTAGGCGCAGGAGCGGCTGCTGCTGTGCTGTCACGGCGTGCGCCGCCGTCTGCAGCATGCTGGTGCAGCGCTGCAGCGGCAGCCGCAAACAGCGCGGCAGTTGCTCGCCGCTCCAAGCAGTCAGCTGGCGGCGGGCGCTGCATGTCATCTGATATCACACTGCACAGGGCCGCCTCCAACCGGATCTGACTACTGGCGCCGCTGACCTCAGCATGATCTGCCTTGCCAGCCTCCGCTCCAGGGCCTGCATGTGTGGCGGCGACTTCTCAGCTGCTTGGCATTGGAGCGCAGCTGCCGTGCCTCCCTCAACTGTCCTACTGTCCCAGCACAGCACATATGAGACCATTGCCTAACAGCACAGATCACACCATATAGCTCAGTGACTTGGCAATGGTCGAACCACCTGCAACGATGTCGGCCAGGGCAAGCTGCTGCCTGTTGGGTTGTGTGATGGAGGTTGAGCGCGACGCTGCCGCTGCAGCCAACAGCGCATGGACGGCCACAGCAGTGCCAGTGCGCATCGTCAGCGGCAGCCCGCTCCACCCCTGCAGCAGCATATGTCCCTTCAGCAGTGAGCAGAGGTCGCATGACAGGGCTAGTGTCGTGCAAATCAGGTGCAGCGAGCAGATGTTGCGCACACGCATCAGTGCGATGCCCTGCTGTTCTGTGCAAAGCCCAGAGTAAGAAAGTGACGTCCGACAGCACCTTCAAATCTGCACGGAGTGCTTTGCTGAGGCGCCTCAGGGATTTGCCGGCTGCAGCGTGGCTGGCGGCAGGCACCCCAGCCGGCAGCTGCTGCATCGCCAAGCTGGCCATGGCTGTCATCACCCGGCAGGTATCGCTGGTGAAAGTGGCTGGCAGCCCTGCACAGAGACGACAGGCTTGTCTACTCTTGGCAGCGCCTTGCTGGTAACGAGGGTGATAGTACACCGGAGTTCATTGCATCTGGGGATCCTGCTTGAGGCGAACACCAACTTGTTGTATACCTTGGATCGTCAGGCTCGCACGCAGCCAGGCCAATGCTGCACCATCCTGTACATCCCACAGCGCCCCAGCTGCAGCGTAGCCGCCGGCAGCTGGTGCAGCAATGGCTGCCAGCAGGTGCCGTGCTGCAGCCAGCACCTCGGCCCAGCCGGAGGCTAGTGTCAGACCTTCGGCATTGCGGGACGCCATGCCAGCGGCTGCTGCCTCTGCCTGATGCATGGACAGCGGGTGGAACATCTTACTGACATGACCTACGAGTAGACGGCGTGGCCCGCAGCAGGCAAACCTGTGGGGTGCTGCAGGCAGGCGCCACCGCCGTATACACCCAGATGGGTCATCATATAGGAAGCAATGCTCACCGCCAAGGCGCACAAGGTCAGCTGCTGTGCAGCTGACCCTGAAACACAGAGCATTGGTGCAGCAAATGTCGCCCAATGCAGCAGCTCCGAGGTCTGACTCTGGCAACGCCTGTCTGCTTCGTCGACGATGCCGTCAGTGCTGTCGACTGCAGTCGTGTCAGCAGCCTGCTCGGCCACTTGCTGCAGCATACCTGGCAGCAAACGCTGCTGTGCTGCTGAGCTGACAGCTGCACTGCAGGCCTGCTGCGCACGCTGATCGTGCTGCATCCTCGAGCTGCTGTGCCTGCAGGACATGTGGTCACGACTGAGCAGTCTGCTTTCTACCACAATGCAGCATCGGCTGCTGTGATGAGGCACCTGTGCGGCACGGGCGACAATCATATTGGATCCCAGCACACCTGAGAGTATGGTCCAGGACTGCTGCCAGGGCAGACGGCCACAGGGGCTGCAGGTGCGGAGGCTCAAGCGCCTGGCGACTGCTCAGCCACGACCGGCTTGCCGCGGACAGCTGCTGAGCATAGCTGCCATCATGAGGGAGTGTGGCCATAAACAGGCAGGCCTGCAGCGACAGCAGCAGCCGTAAGCAGGCTGTTACAGCCTCTCACATGACAGGCAGTTGAGCAACAGCCACACAACGACGGGTGATCCTGGCACCTGGAGGAGATTAGACAGATCCTGCGACTCTGCTGCTACGCTGTGCGGAGAGGATGCTGCCTGCAGCAGCGCCGGCCACAGGGTTGCTAGCTCCTCCACACGCATCGCACTGTCCCCAGCGCCGCCACTGGTGTGCCGCTGTGACAGCGCGGCTGACAACTCCCCAAGCGATGGCGCCCGTGACAGGAGACAACCGCACAGCGTTGCTGCCTCGGCCTCTGCTGACTGCAGCGCTGCGTCAGCGTCACTGCACGCAGGCACAGCAGGCAATGGAACACACCGCATCAGGTGTCTCAGCAGCCCAACCTGATGCTACAAGCATTGCAGGGAGACGTTGTAGCCATCTGACACACTGCAAGATGGCCTGCTATGGCTCCTGGCAAACATACGAGATAGAAGCGCACCGCGCATCTGCAGCGGCGGCTGAAGTGCTGCCATCAGCGGCGGCGGCAACAGGCGCTGGGCAGCTGTACCGCAGGCGGGCGACACGCTCCGCCAGCAGGCCAAGCCGCTGCGCCACACAGCCGGCGGCAGCAGCTGCCATGTCCGGTGGAGCCGCGGGCCCCAGCAGAACGTCCAGCGTTTGCGGAAGTGCAGTACTTTGCTCAACCTCCACACCCTGCACCCCACACGGCCCACTCCTGTCACCAGCTCGCTTCAGCTGTCTCGCACCATGCGCCATGCTGGGCAGCGGCTGCGTCCGCAATGCTGCAACATGTGCGGCAAGTGTGTGCAGCATTGCTGCCTCTTCGAGCCTGTGGCAGAGCCAGGGCTCACCAGTGCAGCGAAGTAGTCGTCTGCGGCGACAGCTCCGTGGCCCGGCAGAGGTTGGATGTCCGGACGCAGGGCGGGGCAGTGTGCCCGCATTCTACACACGATGATACGACATGCTGAGCCCCAGATGCAGGGGTGCTGTTAGCAGGCAAGGCGGCCTTGAGCAGCTCTCCAAGGGATCGTCTACAATCATTGCAGCAGGCCCCGACTGGAATCCCAGCGACACAGCAAGCAGGGTGTCGCTGCGCTGCTCCAAACCCTGGCGCTGTAACGCTCAGTCCCTACAATCAAACATGGCCATGCCACAAGCGACCATCTCACTCAGCCACACCTGGTCGCCGCCGAGTAGAGCCGCAGCAGCAGCGGCAGCACTGCCGGTGCCTCTCCAGTCAGCACTGCCACCTGCAGCAACCAAAGCAAGATTGGGGCTGACAGTGATGCAATGCTAGGCTCTTGGAGGTATGACCAGTGTGATCCAATATCCAGGTTTGCCAGTGTGACCAATGTCAATCACATGTCCAGCGAAGCAGCGAAGTCGTAGCAGGTGGAGGTTTGGCCGCCATTGGGCCATACCTGCAGCAGCTGTGCCAGGTTTGCGCCCAGAGTCTCGGTCACCAACGACTCGGACGCCTTTGCCACTGCTGGCGCGATGCTGCTGTCCAGCTGGACGGCCGACAGCACGCAGACGTACACCTGCAGCACCAGCGGTGTGAGGTTGAATTGACTTGACCTAAACGACAGGGCCACGACAGGCCGACACACTAGTCCATGAAACTTGCAGCTCATGTATGAGGCCGCATTCTGCGTGGCAGAGCGCCCACCTCGCCCAGCGCAGCTGTGTTGGGTTCGCCATCCAGCAGCGCCGGCAACCCCTCGGCCACGAAGCGGACCATGGCGGGCGCCTGCCCCGCAGGCAGCGCCCTCACGACCTGCAACCACACTTCAAGGTGTGCCTCAGCACTAGCAACCAGGTGGATGCTGAGCCTGCTGGCAAATTCCACGCAGCAAGGGCCCAGCATCTGCCTTTGGCAACATGGCGCTTGTTACATGACATCAAGGGTGTTCAGCAGCACCTGCGCCAGGGTTGCCAGGACTGCAGGCGCATCCAGCACCGGCGCCAGCGGCATGTGAGGTGGTCCCGCCACGACCGCGGTCCGCAACGACGCCAGCAGCGCCTCCAGCTGCCGCAGCTCACCCCACGCCGACACCAGCTGCGCTGCCAGCCGGCAGGCCGGTGTGACAACCCGCGCATCAGACCCTGCATGCAGCGCAGCGCAGCAGTCCGAATGCAGTCGGCATGAGGTTTCACCTTCATTTCGGACGTGCCAGCTTCAGCACAGCGCGCATGCAGATGTGGCCAGGGCCGAGCGCGCGCCTGCGCCTCCCAAGCTGGATGCAGCGGTCGACACGAGGTGCCAGACGGAGGGCAGCGGCGGCAGCGCCTGGTGGTCCAGGGCCAGCACCGCACCCAGGAGCTCTGCAGCAGCTGCGGCATCCTGCAAGCGGGACCACATTCGAGTTGGGTCTTGTCGCCACAATCCTCAGATGTCCGTCCTGCCACCTCATGTCTGTGTGCAAACATGCAGCCTGTATCCAAACGCTTGTCATTCGTGCGGCACCTGGGCATGATGATGGGCGACTGCAGCAGACGCCAGCGAGGCGAGCAGCGCCCTGTGGCTTCCCTCAGCGTTTGCAGTGGGGCGGTACACACCGCCGGCCCGCGCGCACGTCAGCAGCGCCGCTGCGCCCCTGCACACACGGTGTGCTCACGATGCAGTGTCAGCGACTGTCTGCAGTACAGGCCTGTCGATACAAGGTGCAATGCATGGCAAACTTGATGCTCATGCACAGGCCACCAGAGCCCAGCCAGAACGAGTGGCACATCTGGGTACCGACCTGGCAACATCCGCCCATGCAAGGCTCGTGGTCCCAGACTGATGTTGTGAGCCGTCTGCTGCCGCATCGTAGCTCTTTCGCCTGCGTTTCGCTTTCCTGTGCTCGCCCGCCAGGCTGTCAGCTGGTGCGGCAGGCCGCTGCAGCGCCGCCAGCAGCGGCAGCGCCAGGCTGGCAAAGAACTGAAAGCCCACAGCCAACGGCTGCTTGGGCGGCGCAGGCGCGCTGTCTGTGCTCTCTCCACCTGATTGTAGTATGCAAAAGCCGATGAGCAGCCTGCACATGCTGGCGTACGGGGGGTGTGCACTGATGAAGCCAGGTGTCGTATGAGGCAACCTTGAAGCTGTGCAGCATGGCGTCTGGGCTACCTTGAGGAGGAATCTGCCGGTGGGTGCTGTGCAGCGAGGCGCAGAAGGTGGCCAGCAGCCAGGGCATGCCCTGCAGCACTGCGTGCGATGCTGGCGCCCTGCTGTTGCTGGCTGCAGCTCCAGCTGCGAGCGGTGCTGCCAGAGTGTCGAAGAGCAGCCGATGGTAGTCTTGCACAGTGGCGGCCTTTGTCTTGGGCGGCTCAACAGTACCAGGCTGCCCTGCTGGTAGGTCTGTCGCTGTGCTGTCTGGCTTTTGCGCGGCAGCTGAGGCACTGCTTGCCTGAGCTGCTTTCCAACGGGCAGCAGCTGCTGTGCTCAACCCTGCAACTGGCAAGGCATCTGATTTGGAAGGAACAGTGACCCAACAGGCCTGGCAGTCGATGAGAAGTGCCCACAGACGTTGTGCAGCAGTAATTTCGAATGGATGGCCCGCCTGGTACGTGACAGCTGTGGAACAGGGCCGCCTGCAAGAGGCTGCTGGCTTCCTTCGACTGAGCTGCTGCAACCGAAGCCAGTGCTGCTGACGCAGGTGCTGTCGGAAATGCACATCGCAGCAGCGGCAGCAGCAGCTTGTCGCTGGCGACTGCAGCAAATGCCTTCTTTGGCACCGGGTGTGCAACCACCACCCCCTGCACTTGAGGGGTGCAGGGTCAGAGATGTGTACGCAATGAGAAACCCACGACACCTACTGTGGGCAAAGGCGACTACATGAGGAAATCAATGAAGGGAGCATGGCGGCAGCGCCTCACAGCTCACCCTCAGCAGCCGCAGCGCCTGGCATGTGAACTCCTGCCCCACCAGCCCACATCGTGCAGCCGACGGCGCCGTTCCACAATCAGTGCCGGGCAACAGGACCGTGACGAGTGCGGCCACGTGCTCCAGGCTGGGCCGGAAGGCATGGCGATATCCGGACATGAGCAGCCGGAGCACATCCAGCAGCAGAGGCGCCACTTCACCTGCCACGTCGGAACGTCACCGTGGCGTTGGTCACAGGCATTGCAGCACTTTCAAGGGCACTTGCACCATGCCTGCACACGCACCCGGTAGCGTTGCTGTATGCATCCTCCTGACGTGCAAGCTGCTGAACGATCATGCCCCACAGGCATGTCCCAAGTCAGTTTGCACCTGCTACATGGTCCGGCAGATCGGCCACGGCTGCAGTCAGCGCCGGCAGCAGCGTCTCCGACAGCGCCACGCCACCACACGGAGCGCCCGCTCCCAGCAGCCGCCGCAGCAGCCGCCACAGTCGAGCATCATGGTGTGTGTGCATAACTGCTGCCGACGTGTCAGTGCCGGCATGGCTGATGCGCTCCTGCTTCTCGGCGGCCTTCTTGTTGCTGAGTCCTTTCACGCCTGTTGCTCCTGAGCCCTGGGCTCTTGCGCCTTTCGCGGCGACGTAAATGGCCCATTCGAGCAGCAGCTCCAGGTAGCGCACTCTGATGCGGGCTGGCAGGTGCACCGCATTACCAGACGCAGCGCCATCGGCAGCTGGCTGCCTGGTCTGCTGAGCATCGCATGCTGCATCTGATTTCACGCTGTGCGAGGCTGCTGGACGCTGTGCTGTAGCCTGCGCTTCTTCTTCCTGATAGGCCGCGGTCGTCAGCTGCTCAGCCGCCACGCATGCCGCCTTCAGCCGCCTGCAGCATGTGCACTTGCCAAGATGTCAAGATCGCATAGCACCTGATTCATATGCGTTGATACACACCTGTACTGCACGTCACATAATGCGCCAGGCGCATGTGCAGCATGGTAGCATGCAGGTTTGCATGGCTGTGTGAGGGCTGCATGCTCACTCTTCCAGGGGCAGAGATGTCTTGTGTACGCGTGCCACCAGCGAAGATGCGTTGATATTCTCCTCCATTGTGCTGCCGCGTACTGTGCCAGTAATGCACCAACTGTTGATGGTATCCAAAGCAAACATTGTACCTGCTGGATGCGGCAGCGGTACATGCCAGCACAGCATGTGAGATGTTGGCCAGGGCGGTGCTGATGTGCGACAGTGAAGCGGTGCGAACTGGCGTGTGTGTTGATCACAAAGTTATTTGTCTTGTCAACGGTCTCAATCTGTGCAATCGTTCCGCCGCCTCTAGCCTCAGCTCTGCTGGGAAGCGATCTGGCACCGCTTGGCAGTTCGCCAAGAAGCTGGCTGCTACACATCCCCAACGAGCTGCAGCCTCCAAGGGTTCACCGGCTTGCAGTGCTGCGAGGAAGCCGCCGCAGAAGGCGTTACCACAGCCAGTGGGATCCACGACCTTGGTTGCAGGTACCGCTGGCACTGCGTAGGCGCTGCCGCCCCTCTGTGAGACCCACGCGCCGTCTGCGCCGCAGCGCAGTGACACGAACTGCGCGCCCAGCTCGTGCAGGCGACTGAGTAGCTGCAATCACGTCGAAACAATAGTCGAGGCAAGCAAACGAAGGCTGACATCACAGCACTTTGGCACGTGCTCAACGATGCTGCACAGACACTGTTTGACGCAGCTGTGCAACCTCGTAGAGCCTTGGCATTGATCAGACATAGGAATATATCAACCCATACCTGAGGCGGGGTTCCCGACCCGACCAGGCTTTCTGCCTCAACGACGTTTGGCGAGAAGACTGTGCAGAGCTGCAGCAGCATCCGCAGCTCTGCAGCAGACGGCCTGGACTGTGCGCTGGTGAAGGGCTCCACAGACAGCATGCCTGCACGGCATCACAAGCGGAAGCATGAGGGGGCAGTCAAGCTGGGGCCATGCTGCTTGGGACCCACCGCAGCATGCCCCCAGGTCATCAGGTGCCCACTGCATCCGATTGGTGTATAGTGCCCTGATGTCAACATAGCCGAGTACAGGAAGCAATGGCACCATCTGGATGAAGGTCCACTGCTGCCCGCAGCTGGTGCAGCAGCTCCATGGGCGGCGCATTGGGGTGCACGCCGATGTGGTAGCTGCGCGCTGCTGCAAAGCGTGGCGGCAGCACGGCCAGCGGCGGCCGCAGCACTGCGTCGCGCTGCTCTGTGGTGAACTCTGTGCGCCAGACCTGGCCGCCACAGGTCCATCACTCGTCAGCCTGCGGACTACGTCATGGCATGATATGAGCAGCCCATGCGCAGGATCTTGGCTAGCCTGCGACACAAGCAACCAAACATTGTGCAAACCCTGCATGGAAGCGTACTTGGGTGCGGCGTCCATCGTCCTCCAGTATCTGCCATGCACGCGGTGTCCGCACACCGTCTGTCAGCAGCAGGCCTGAGGTATCGACGTTCAACGCCTCTAGCCATTCCTGCGAAGCACTTGACCTGTCGCTCGCGTGCGCCCAACTTCGAGGTGGTATGCTCTGACCGGCTGTCGCTGGCTCATCAGACGCCAATATGTTGCACAAACCTTGCACAAACCTTGCAGGATGGCGGAAAGTCAGGGCCGATGCCTGCAGCAAGCCCAACTTGCTTGCGCTGCTCGTGATACAGCTGGTAGCCAAACAGCGACTGTGATCCTGCATGTGAAAGAGCTGGGGGTCAGCCGACGCCTTGCATGTTGAGCCCGGCGAGAAGGCTGTTGAAAGGCATCGAAATGTACAGAGCTGCCACACATGCAGCTGTGCACCTCCGCCACCAAGAGCTCCCATCAGGGTCTTGCCGTCCGGGAACACAATGTCATCAATGATCACCGTGAAGCACACACATCCGAGCGCATCATCTGCAGGAGTAGCAACCGGCATTGACTGCGCTGCTGTGGCCATCGAGAGCTCTGTCCGCAAGAATGTATGGTTTGCAGGCCATGGCGGTCGGGGCAGCTGACAGATCTGTGGCACGACGGCCAGCAGGCTGCAGGTGCTGCGGCATGGCTGCGACATGCGCATCTGCATGGCCATGGCCATGGGCAGCGGTTGGATCCAGGCCACTGCGGGCTGCAAGCCAGCGATCACGACATGGCTCTCACAAGTGCGTCTGCTGTTTTGTCAGCCCGTCCTCATGCCGTCTCTTACGCATGCATACACTAGAGTCATCAGCATCGCAGTACAGATGCAGTACACATGTGGCTGTTCAGTCGTCAGTGCAACCTTCACTTCACAACAGGAGCCATCTATCGTACAGCGAGCCTGACAGGCGCTCATCATACACAGTACCGATGGGCGACCGTGATCCAATTATGTTGAGACGGGTCGGTGCACATCCACAAACTTGGTCCGTCTGCGGTGGATTTTGTTGGTATGCAGGTCGCCGGTGCCGTACGTTACTCCTGACGCGACTGTGGTGAAGTATGGCAACATGCACGGCCACACCGTCAGTACGATTAACAGGCGTAAAAGGCAAACAAAACTGGCTGCTCCCCAATGTTGCCTTCATGCCAAAATAAACCCAAGCCGAGTGACGCTAACAGAAAGTATTCCTGGCCGTCGCCCATGCACATCACACTCGTGCCAAACCAAATTTGTCTGCAATCAGCAAGCAGGCAACGAAAGTGCATATTATCATGCCAGATGTTTCATCAAACTTTGCCTCGCACTCGGCAAATTTGCAAAGGGCCTTTAGGGTCGGCATCTGCTTTGCAATCGGATGCCAACATCTCAGCGCCCCAGGCTCGTTCTGTTCCAAGCTGTGAATGCCTCGCTCTTCCAGTTCAGGCGCATCTACAGGTTGAAAACATGACAGTCACCAGGTGACACATGTGAGTGATGCAGCAGGTATCAATTTGCACAGGGAGCTAGCATGGCCGAGCAGGAATGCATGTTCGAAAGACCACAAAGCCAGACACCGATAGGAGACGCACCACCACGACACCATACCAAATAGTCTGCAACAGCATACAGCCATTTGTCAGCCAATCAGCACGCAAGGAGCTCGTCAGCACGCACAGTGGTCAGGAGGTACCAATACAGGGTGGCTTGCACCTGGATGAATGGCCCGACCATCAGGCCACCGAGCAGGCCTTCCACGCCCCACCCTCGACCGGGGTCGCCAAACGCGAGGTAGGCTCCTGCAGAGTCAGCAAAACGTTGTGTGGAAGCACTAAATGGAGATGAGCAGACGTCCAAAGTACTCGACCTTCTGCAGGGTATGCAAGCGCACCAAGAGGCAGGCCCACAAGCCAAAAGGCCACAAGGTTTGCGGCGGCGCCCTTTGCCTGCTTGGCAGTGCCCTGCAACGGCAAGTGGACGCGTGGTGCACCCCGCACATGCGCTTTGTCAGGACGCCGACCATGCAACACGCATTGTTGCAGCGGTCTGCTCGCCGATGATGCAGCGCTGTCGGGCGCACCGCAATGATGCCAGCCAGGATCGCCTGCAGTCCAGTCAGTAGCACCAAGACGACCACAAGGTCGAGCAGGTGCCGCAGCCGATTCACCAACTCGACGTCGTCACCCTGCGAAGCAGGATCTGAGCTGGTGAAGGACTGGCAGATGACACACAGCAGGCTTGCAGGGAGCGCTGTTCCATGAATTGCCAGACATGGATGGGTGCGCAGCCTTGCCTTTGTGAACAGCCACAAGATAAACTTCTGGCTGTTGGGCTCCAGCAGGAAGGCTGCAACGACTACCCAGACGACCGGCACAGCCATCAGTGAGGCGCGCGCCGCCAGCCGTGCACTGAGTGCCTGCCCTGCCCCCAGCGCCGCACCCACCCTGCAGCATTGCCAGGATTGGTCCGCACGAAGTCGACAGGCACCACAGCAAGCAAGCCGTAATGTTCACATTGGCCACAAGCCAAACTGGACGAACCACCTAGGTATGGAGGGTGACAGAATGTGTAGAGCAATGTGGCACCTGGCGCATGCCGCCATGCCGCCAGCCAGGAATGCCATCGACAGCACACTGTAAAGGTCTGACGCGACCGTCAAGCTAGCGACCGCAATCTCTGGCTCGGGCAGCAGTCCCGACAGCAGGATGGTGATGCCCGCACTCCAGGCCTCTAAGATCTTCATGGCGCATGACGCCCAAGCCAGCATGGCAAATGGTCGCCACTCCTACACCCCCAATGAGGACGTCATGTGGAGGGATGAATGCCATGATAACATCAGGGCCTTCAGCAACCGGAGTGTGGACAGACCAGCACAGTACAAGGTGTTGATACAGAAGGTGAACGGCCCCGTGGCTGAACTGTGGGATGCAGCACCTTGAAGGCTTCCGTGGTGGGGCGGCCCCAGGTGCGTGGCACCAGCTTGTACACCAGCACATACGCCACAGTCAGCACGATGTTGGTGACTGAGGCAATCACCATGGCCACGGCTCCCCCAATGTAGCCCAGCTGCACTTGTGGCAGCGATGTGAGCTTAGAAATGCGCGTCGAAACATGTTTGGATTGGGAACAGCAATAGTATGCATCAGCAGTGCTGCAGGTGCTCGTTCAAGCATGTTCATGATAAATCACCTGCGCCTGATAGATCAGTAGATAGCAGATGCCAACATGCAGGGCGGTCACAACGAAAGTGATGCCGAACTGGGGCGCAACGATGCGCTGTGCCAGTAAACACCCGTACACTGGCCTGAACAGTTGCAACACTCCATCAGCATGTGCCACCACAAGAGCTGCTGTTGACATCACCGCGGCAAATGCCGTATCAGCATTACATGCCTTGTGTGTAGCGCACCTGTTGAACGCCTCGATCCACAGGCGCGGGATCAGGACCCAGAGGTATGGCGTAGCCATCGTGCACAACACGGGTTCCACACCTGCAGAGCGAGGCTTTGACAGGTAGGCTCTATTGGGACCAGGCATCGATGCGTTCCAGTCAAGGTCCAAGGAGAAGCTGTGATACCGAATTAGGCACCGCAGTCACTGCGGGAGTCTGAAGATGTGTGACCCACCAATGGCACTGAGGATAGCTGGCGTGACCAGCAGCAGCGCCGTGAGCGGCACGCAGTGCAGCAGGCAAAAGTACACCGAGCGCTGCAGGATGATGGGGAGAGACTCCACATCGCCAGCACCATATGCCTGGGCAGGGAGGAACAGACACTGCGATTAGACAACAAATTGCAGAAGAACAGCTTCGCTGACTGCTACTGCCTGAACGCAGCAGTGGATCGCATGTGCAAGCTCTACAGGAGCGTTGTCTTCTGAGCCACTTCCAGTACCTGCGCTGCTTGGGTGTCGAGAGCTCCGCACAGGCCGCTGATGATCAGGCGGCCCAGCATTGTGTAGCAGGCAGCAGCGAGGGCTGCGGCGGCCAGCGGCTGCGTGCCCAGCTGGGCCACCCACGCCAGGCTGATGAGGGTGAGGCTGTGGGTCAGGACGAGGTCTGCTGCCAGCGGCGCACTCATCTTTGCCTGCTTCTGGACTTCCTGTGGCAATGCAGGGGATTCCATGGTGATGAGGAGGCACACGTGGCGTGTGGGATGCAGCTGGTCGCCTAGGAATTAGGGCACAGTCACCTTGTTGATCAAGCGCCATGTCAGCTTCGCGCCGCTGCTGCTGTAGTCCTCGGAGTCCACCAGTCTGTCCTGGTTGTTCCAGGAGCACAGGAAGGTGAGGCATGTTTTGCATCTCTTGCTGCCTACAGAGAAAAATCGGTAGGTTTGGTGTGCAGGCTGATGCTACGGCACCTCACCTGTAGGAATGGTGGGCCGGAGTCGCTGTCTGAGGAGTCCGTGCCAAGGAGCCCTGCCTCCAGTGGAGCATCTGACACTGGGCTGCTGTGCGCCAGTCGCTGCGGCAGCAGCACATTGGGGCGAATGTCATTCACCAACAGGCTCTGCAGCCCCATTGGCTCAACTAGGCCCCCTGACACACCGGACATGTGCTCAGCGTGTCGCCGGCGGTCAGGTCAAGCGGTGCTGTGTCCTGACATGCATGTCAGCACGTCCGAGGTGCAAGTGCACACCGACATATCAAGGCTGCCCTACATCTTCTGCGGGTGTATGACATACCAAGGTGCTGGTGTGTCTTGCTGTGCATGGATCAAGGGTGTACGAAACAAATCCTTCAAGAATCAACTATCTTGCCGTGATGCTTCTGGCTCAGCACGACAGCCAGCTCCGCTATTGCCGCTTACACGTCCTGATCAATCGTCGAGGTGTGCACAGGGTCGCATTGAAAGCTCTGACGATCTGCGAAGATGTCCAGTGCACGTGCGCGCGAGCACGTGCACCAAGATCGCGGCTTTCTTGCATGTTAGGTGAATGTTGCACAGTGGCAGCATGCACCCAGAACATCAATCTCTGCTGGTCGACAGTCAGGTCGTCGAGCTGTAGGGGAGTTCAGCGGTTGCTGCACAGGTTGTCAATCTGTCAACATTTACTCTTCAGCTCCACACCGTGCTAGCCCGGCTGGACATAGAGGTCCAATGTCAGCATTGCCTCTGAGTGTTGGAGGCTTGCACGTCGTCCACTGACGCCTGCGATCAGATCTCACGGGTGTGCATCTGGAGGGCAAAGGGTTCTGCGCCGCAAGCTGTCAAGCACGCCCCAGACTGCACAGACCGCAGGACTGTTGTCGTGGAGATGTCGCACGACCTGGTGCTGGATGCAGGTGGGTCCAGTTGAGTTCAGCTGTAACCACTGCTGATGCCGCGTAATGCTGTTACAGGATGACTGACGTGCTGCTTCATGTATGCAAACGCAGCGGTGCGGGACTGGGTGTTGGTGCCCCTCACACAGTCCGTAGTGCTTATGATGGTTCTGAGGCAGTACATCACAAAGGTGGGCTGATGGGTCGTATGATCAATGCCGAAGTTCTTGCGAGCAAAGTAGAGTGTTGCCAGTGAGTCCTGTAGTTGCTGGCTAATGTTCTCTGGCTGGGTGACTGCAGCTGATGGCCAGCAGCCCGCCGCCGACAAAGGATCCGAAGGAGCTTGCCGAAAAGCAGCAACTGGTGCGGTCGCAGCTGCTGCGCGGCAACCTCGGATACCTGCCAGAGTCGGCATTCCGTGAGCGCCGCCACTACTTCACCAACAAGGCGAGCTGGGAATTAGCGGAACATGCACGCGTGGGATGTCGTCTCGCGAACTGGTGAACGTCTGGGATACTCCATGGCTGAGGCTGACTGATTGACCTCAAATCCTACAGGAGCTGGGGGTGTTCAACCAGAGGTCGGAGGCGCCGACACCACAGGAGATGATGATGAGCAACCCTGACATGATGATGAACATGATGAAGGGCAACATCACCGGCTTCCTGCCACAGGTGTTGCTGAGTTGCATGCTTGCTCGTGATTTTACACTGGTTCGTGATATGCTGCAACAGTGTGTAGTCTGCACTGACATCAACTGCAACAATTTCAACTGTTTCTTTGTGGCCCGCAGATTGCAATGGGTATGTTTGTGAACTACTTCTTTGCCGGGTTCATCCTAGGCAAGGTGATGCGCAGCACAAATGGTGGTCTGAAGCATCGGCAACCACCTGCTGGCAGTTTATCACTGGGAAAACTCAGGAGTCCTGCCGAATGGCAACACATGGGTGTGCTGCCGCCGCAGGTGCCGTTCCAGCTCAGCCCGTCCTTCAGGCCCATGCTGCAACGCGGCATCGAGCTGCCAGCGCTGGATGTGACGTACTTCACCTCGCTCTCCTTCTACATCCTGCTGCTGTTTGGCCTGCGCGGCGTCTTCATGCTGGTCTTCAGGTGAGCACATGGCCACATAGTCAGCAATCCTGCGTGGCCGGGGGCACCAGGATGTGCGGTGCAATCCGGTGCATGCTGCCACGCCTGCAAGCCTGATGCCTGAGCCCTTGGCATGTGCAGGGAAGAGACCATCGACGACTCGCAGGTGTACAAGCAGCAGATGGCAGCCATGAGTGGCGCTCAGATGATGGATGTCAACAAGGCCTTCGCCAGCGAGCGGCAGGCTCTTGAAATGGTAAGAGCCAAGCTGTTTCTGCCTGTTGATAAAATTGCGATACAGGATGAGGCTGCACGGGGACCACTGTCCTGCACCACACCCACCTGACAGTATCGTGGTGGCTGCCTGCAGACGGAGTGGAAGAGCAGGCTGGCAACAGCGGAAGCAGATGCGGCCAAGCTGCTGCAAAGCCGGCTATGAGGTCATCAGGGAGCGCGGGCCTGCAGAGGGCGACCATCCTGTGGTTTTGCGGTAATGGAAGACGGTGTCCAGCAGCACCACCGTGCTCGGATCTAGCTGCCGATAGGTCGGTGCACCTGCCAAGAAACGACCACCTGGCCCACTGCTGGTCATCTATTGATTGCAAGTAAGCAGGCGTGCACAGTGTGCGTGGCAAGCGAACTTGCATTGGATCGGCATTCTTGGCAGCATCATGATGTTGCCACTCTTCCTAACAGCGCCTCTGCTCACATCATGGTGTTGCAATTCAGAGCGGCAATCGCCGGCAAGAAACCACGCAGATCCCGATGCCCAAACCCAGCAACATAGCAGTTGTTCTGGGAAAACCAAGGACAGAAGATCCCTTGCAAAAGTCACAGGTCAGAAACGAGCGTTGTTCTACAGGTCGCATCCGAGTAACAGAACACGGAGCCACGATTTCACATTCACTTTCACATCAAGGCTAGGTGATGACAGCATTTGAGTGCTTCACGACTGCTTGCATCAGAGCGTCCGGCTCATCACTTCATCTTTGGCATTGGCGGCGCCCTGCAGCAGTGGCACAGGAGTGGACTGAGTCGCCAGGAAGCACGTCACGTCTGCATGCGTGCTGCAATCAGGGCAGCCCTGCTTCTGGTGCTGCAGCGCCACCAGCGTGCAGGGCGTCAGGCTGAACATCTTGTATGGCATGGCGGGGACTGCGGGCCACACCTGCGGAAGGAACCAGCCTGCACCGCCGCGATCTCCCACGCCAGCATCTTGGGGTCGTGCTCGAAGGGGGACGACCGTGTCATCAGCGACCGCGAGATGTGGATGAGCTGGACATGGTGGCTGTCGCCCTGCGGGGTCGAGGGCAGGGTGCCATTGTCAGCACTCCTGGATGTGGCTTGCCAAGCGCAGGTGCCCAAAGCTTGTCGATGCTGTCCAGAGCCCTGGGCAGCCAGAACATTCATGCAATGTGAAGCGCATGCTCACTGGCATGACGACTGGACTGAAGCTGCTGAAGTCCTCCTGCAGCATGAGGCGCCGTGGGCGCTGCGCAGGCTGCTGCAGCACCACCGACTCGCCCTGCAGTCGCCAAGGCTTCATCACATCAGCTTGATGCTGTTGACGCTGCGCAGTGGTAGGGTCTAGATCCACCAGGTGCAGCGGCTGTACCCATGCACATGCAATAAGCCAGCCAAGCTGACACTTATGGCAACAACGGGAAATGGCAGGCGCACCGAGGAGCTGCTGGCCCGCTGCTGTGGCGGTGACGGCGCATCCGCTGGCTGGCTGGGCCTGGAGCTGTCATCGGCGTGGCTGCCTGCGAGCTGAGTCTGCTGCGCCCGCAGCATCTGTGCAATCTGTAAGCAGACAAGCCACTGCTTACGATGTGTGCTGCCGACATTGCCGCATGGAGACTGCTCTGTCGACTGCCTACAGTGGAAGGAGATATGTGACTGTGTGGACATGCAGCCTGCTGAAGCGCAGCACACACGCACCCTTTCTGCGAGGTCCATGCGGCTCACGCGGCCAAGCTCTTCTGCTGGCTGCGAGACGGCTGCTGGGCGGCTGGCTGCAGGCACGGCACCTGGCTGTGCTTCCTGCTTCTGCCTCTCTGCCCGGCACTCCAGCATCTGCACGGCCTTGGCTGCCACAGCCTGCGCTGCCTGTGGGGCAGTCATGGGTCTTGGTCAGCAAAAACATCACGTGCATGTTGCTCAGCAGTCTGACGCACATGAGCTCAGGCACGCAAAGGCAGAGGATCCACAGTAGCGCACCTGCTGCGTCAGCTGGGCGTCGGTCTGGACAGCTGCAGCAGGGGTGGCGGCAGGCTTGGAGGCAGCGGGTGCTGAGCAGAGCTGCTGGCTGGTGGTCGGCGGCACCGGGGTCTGGGTGTTGGTTTGGCTGGTCGCGGGTGTGAGCTGGGCGGGGTGTGCGGCAATGGCGGTCTTGCGGCTGCAGCACATGTCGCGCAGCTTGCCGATCACGCCGCGCTTCTTGGTCTGGCGATCCCTGCAGCGTTCATTGCTGACCCGCTCAGCATAGGGAGCAGCTGATCAACACATGCTGATGGCATGGCACAGGCGCACTATGCGCACCGCAGCACGCTGGAAGCTACTGTCAATGTGTGACACACACATACACACACAGTACAGCAGCAATTTATGTCGGCAGAGTGCCGACGCGGCCATTAGGGACGCAAGTGACACAGGCAATAGTGAAGGAGCAGCACTTGCCTGTCGGCGCCAGGGGCGTGCGCCTGACGCGCCTTGCCGCTACCGGCTGCACACACGATATGACATGAGTCAGGAGGAGTGCTGAAGGCTGTGACAGTGCTGTCACAAACATGCAAGTCGTGACTCAGAGCCCCTTCAGGCAGGCACCGAGCCCGCACCTGCGGCCCTGGAGAAACGGGCCTGCGGCATCACCTTGGCGAACGTCAGCTTCATGGCTGCTTGTGACGCCTGCAGCATGGGGCGGGCACGGATCAGATGGCGGTCCCGCTTCAGGACTGCGGAGCCCAGCAGGGAACGCAGATTTGAAATGCTGGCGAGGCGGAAGGGTCTTGCAGCGCAAACAGCCCACCATAAGCGTTCATACATGCAGTTAACACAGCACAGAGGTCCTGTTGGCGGGCCCGACGCGGCAAGGAGCTGGATCTGCAGTTGTGACGGACATCACCTGCTGTGCGTCGGGGCGGGCGATGCTGGGGCTGTACGCGAGCGTCGTGCTGATAGAGTAGAAGGCTGATCGTCTACAGACGGGGCGCACGGCAACGTGGGCGGCGGGAATGTGCAAGAGGGCACGAGTGGGCGATCAGTGCCAGAGTTGTGTACTTGTGCAATTCCCGTGTTCTAAGACCCGGACGGACTCTACATTCCCAGCCAGGCAGCTGGAAGTGGGTAGCTTCCCTGGCTTGGACGCTCTTGTTACACCCCTGCGTGAGCCGTCAAGTGAGGTTGGCCGGGCTGGGTGCGGCCTTTCGGGTTGCGAGACGGCGACCCCGGCAGCCTCGGGGAGGGCTGGTCCGCCGCCATGGTGCGCTGCATCAGGCGCCCTGCTGTTTGCTGTCATGGTTTGCTGGGGGCCACGGCCACCCTCAGATGTCTGCAGCAGATTGGGCACTGGTGGCACGGAGTGCACCCGGTCGCTGATCAGCTGCGTGTGTATTGCAGGGTATCGACCTTGAGGCCGGTGGCCGTAACAAAACAAAGCACAGGACCGCACCCAAGTCGGACAATGTGTATCTCAAGCTGCTTGTGAAGGTGGGTGCTGGCGAGGCAGCAGACCAATCATCAGCGTACTGTCTGGACTCTGGTCGTTATCGGGCCAGCTGTTGGGGGGTGCCAGGGCCGCAGCTGGTGCTATGGGATACAGTGCCGTGCTGCGGCAGCATGTGGCACGGCAACGGCCGGAACTTGCTGCAGCTTGCGTGCAGTGCCCCCCTGCGCAGCATGCTGTTGAAAGCGCTTCGTCAGTAGTGCACCGGCAGCAGTGCCTGGGACGCCTTGCCGTGCAGGCTGTGAGCTGAGTGCTTGATAGTGACCCGTCAGCAGCCATTAGGTGCAAGAACATGGTGTCACCATTGCAACAGTGGGCATGCTGTTGACGGTGCCGTGCTCTGCTGCCACGCAGCTGTACACGTTCCTGGGCCGCCGCACGGACGCCAAGTTCAACAAGGTGGTGCTGAAGCGGCTTTATCAGAGCAAGCAGCACCGCGCGCCGGTGTCGCTGTCCCGCCTCGCCCGCTACATGGCCGGCAAGGTGAGCAGGCTGCCTGGCCACCATCAGCCCTGCTGCAGTAGCGGCAGGGATGTTGCACAGGCTGAGCAGCAGACTCGCTGACAGCCGTCTGCGGTGCTCGAGAGCACCTGCGTGCATGTCAACTCTGCAAGCAAGTTGCTGGATCAGGGCACTGGCCAAGTCTGCATGGATACATACTGACAGGAGGACAAGATCGCCGTGCTGGTGGGCACGATCACCGATGACAAGCGGCTGTTCGAGCTGCCCAAGCTGCGGGTGGTGGCGATGCGCTTCACTGAGACCGCACGCGCCCGCATCCTGAAGGTCAGCACACAGTGCCGTGCCTGTCACGACTGCCTGGCGTTGGCCGGGCAGTGCTGCCCTGCCAGCGCTTGCTGGGATTGTGAACTGATCGGGGTCGTGTTGCGCCTGTCCACTGTGCTTTTGTGCCAAGCATCACTGTGTCCGAGGCACCACTGCATGTTGGTTTAACAGCGTGCTGATGCCTGCTTGCGCTGCTCTGCAGTCGGGCGGCGAGTGCATGACGTTCGACCAGCTGGCACTGCTCAAGCCGACAGGGTCAGACACGGTGCTGCTGCGCGGCCCCAAGAGCCAGCGCGAGGCCAACAAGCACTTCGGTGCCCCTGGGTACGTGCACCCACCGCCTCTTTCCTGCCTGCAATGCTGATGTAGTGTGATACACAGCGGCATGCACACCTGCTGGTGCAAGGTTGCCGCTGTTGATGTTCATAAGGCCAGATGTACCAGCGTGCTCTCTGCTGCAAGCGCCATCAGGAGTCACTGCTGCAACAGTTCGGAGCTCGAAGAACTGAGCAACTGTCATTTTGTGTGCAGTGTGCCGCACAGCCATGTGAAGCCGTATGTGCGGAGCAAGGGCCGCAAGTTCGAGAAGGCGCGTGGCCGCCGCAAGTCACGTGGCTACAAGGCCTAGGCAGGAGTGCTGCAGGGCAGGGCTGTGCATGCTGGCATGTGACACCGCATGGTAGTGGTGGCTCGCATGTCGGGTTGTCAGACATCTGGATCGTGCTGTGGACACCTGCTGCAAGCATGCTGGCAACGTGATTACGTGAAGGTGTTTGGAACTTCGGATGACGTAACCTGCATTTGCATCCGGTCTCGATCCCTTCGTCAACGCACACATATATCACAAGCACGCTTACGGAGGTAAGGAGCGTGTAGCTGTTCAGTTCCCCAGATGAGCAGCGCGCTGTACGGACACGCGTCCCTGCACAACCCACCTCACCCAGCTACACATCCGCCAGCTACTCGGTATGAACATGACAACTGAGCGATCTACTGCTTCACGCTTCCTGGTCGATATATGTACAACGTGCGAATACGCGCATCTGCGCTGCACGTCAAATATTTAATCGAATGCATGCAGACGCCTGGTTCACAGCTGCCTGCGGCGGCCAGTGTTTGTTGCACGCTTGACGCCCGGCGACGCAGGTGCTTGAAAAGGGCAGTTGAACTTGACACAAATGCACGAAACATGTGTCGGGTGCAAAGTTCAATCATCTCATGGTCCCTCTTTGCAGAGGGGAACTGCGGTACTGCAGCGGATCAGTCCAAGCACCGGCGGCAGCGGCTTTGGTAAGCGTGACGTCCCCGCGTTGTGACACGTTGAGAATTACATGTGCAAGCGATGTTCGTGAACGCGTACTACAAGCCACTGTGCCACAATGCAGCAGGCGAGCAGCGGGTTTTGGCGTCACAGCAGCGGCGGCAGCAGGGCTTTCATCGAGCCACTTGACAGCCGTAGCAACCCAGTCATCAGCAGGGGGCGGGGCTGGTGGACCACCTCCTGCTGGCGGTGAGGGCGGCGGCGGCGGCGGCGGCCATGGTGGTGGTGGTGGTGGCTGGGGCCCCTTCGGCTGGGGGAAGAAGGATAAGAAGCCAAAAGTTCAGCCAGTGACACTTACGCTAGTGTCATTCGCAGTATCTAGAAAGGCATATGCAAGGGTGAGCCATCAGACTTCGAGGCCTGCCCCATTTTGCGTGCTGCCCGTGTGGACATGTCAGCTGCTCGCCACGCTGCTGAGTAGTATTGTGGCTGTCGCAGATATGCTCCAGATTCTGCAGAGAATATGAGCAGAAGACAGGCGTGCCAGTTGGCTTCCGCTTGTCCTTTGGCGGATCTGGCACGCAGGTCGACGCACTTCTGCCTCTGACGCATGACAGCCTTCTCTGATGCTGGAGAACTGTCTGCAGGAGCTTCCCTGAGCGGTGAAGCCATGCTTGCAGGCGCGAGCAGTCATTGATGGCCTACCAGCCGACATTGCAGCGCTGGCACTGCCGCTGGACATCATGAAGATTGCGGATGCCGGGTTGATGCGTCAGGTGCGCAAAGGACTGCACGTTCACATACATGGTCTGCCTGCGAAGAGGTGGTTAAACCGAGTGTGGCGCCACGTGCAACGAGGTCTGTGGCAGCAAAGCTGTAACTGATCGATGCACAAGGCGATGAGCAGGACTGGCGGAAGGCAGCGCCCAACAATGCGGTGCTCGCCACATCGGTGGTCGCAATGGTGGTGCGGCAGGGCAACCCAAAGGGCATCCGCGACTGGGACGACTTGACGAGGTGGGACTGCCCACACCTCGAGCCGTTTCAGAGCTGGCTCGTAAGCGCAGTGTCAGTGTGGCTGCTGACCGCCTCACTGCCTGCAGGGACGATGTTGAGACCATCACAGCCAACCCGAAGACGGCGGGGGTGGCGCGGTGGAACTTCCTGGCATTATGGGGCCATCGCATGCGCAAGGGCGACGCCGCTGCCCAAGAATATGTCACCAAGGTCGTCATTCTTCTCACTCTGCCTGCATGCCTGAGATGTGGTTGAGGCACCTTGTGCATTTGGTTCATGGCGTGTTCAATGCATCGCGCCAGATGTGGTGCTGGACTTGCCAAGACATGCAACATTGGCGCAGGTGTTCCAGCATGTGCCCATCCAGCCGCGAGATGCCCGGGAGGCGTCTGACGTGTTCTACAAGCAGAAGACAGGCGACGCGCTGCTGACGTACGAGAACGAGGTCATCATGACCAACATGAGCCAGGCGCCCGCGCGGCAACTGCCCTACGTCGTGCCGCAGAACAACGTCTCGGTGCACAGCATACAAACACAGTGCATGCGTCGGTCCAGGCCGTTTCTCGACTCGCTCGCTCGCTTGAGGCATGCATTGCGCGGAGAGGCACCCAAGCACGTTGGGCGCATCGGGTGTGCGCGACCTGACGCGGTGCCATCACCCGCCAGGTCGAGTTCCCCATCGCGCTCATCGACCGCAACCTGGACAAGCAGCCGCCCGAGGCGCGCACCGCCGCGGAGGCCTTCATCCAGTACTGCTTCACGCCCGAGGCGCAGCGTGAATTCGCAGCCTGCGGGTTCAGGTGCCACCCGGCACCTCGCACGGCAGCCGGCAGCGCCATGTGTACCTGCTGCATCCTGTCGACCGTCTGGGTGGCTGCAGCACATGGGTCAAACACTTTCCAGAGTAACCATACCAGCATTCGCATGGCACATGTGTGTGGCGGCTGCCGCAGGCCGGTCCTACCCAAAGTGGCGAAGGAGTCGCCGCTGCCGCCCGTCAAGTCCACCTGGACGGTGGAGCAGAAGCTCAAGGGCTGGGACGCTGCGCAGGCCAAGTTTTTCAAGGTGCCTGGATGCTGCATGTTGATGACAGGTCATAATATTCGTGGACCCATGTGCCTCCATGCTGGCATGCTGGATCCCATGCTCTGCAGCTCGATACTGACATGGTGACTAAATTGCTAACCCCTCAACACAAGAAACCCAGCTGTAGACGTGCGAGACCAGCTTTCATTTGTCCAACGCGCAGGATCAGGCCATCCTGGACCAGATTCAGCGAAGAGTGGGCGAGGAGCGGCTGCAGCAGCGGATAGCGGAGCAGAAGCGCAAGTCCTGGATCAAGCGCTCATGAACGATGCAGTGGAATGTAGACTTGGCAGCAGCCACAGCATGTCACTAGCTGACTTCAGGCTTTCTCGGGCTATTCTGCCTGTTCTGAACAATCACATACAGTCACACGAGCTAAACTTACTCAACGGGCCACACATAACAAATAACCACCCGAATCTGACAGATAACCGGCTGGTAGAGCAAGCTTATGCATGGTGGTGAGCCGAATTGGCGATTGCTATGCTCAAAACCACCCTGGGTGAATCCCACCCCAAACCAAACCACAGCTGTATGAATACTTGTTGCTGACTGCTGATCTCAAGGCTCCTGAGACTCTGCTGCTATCAGCGGCGCTTCAAGGTCACTGCACAAGCATTGAACGGTGGACTAATTGCAAAGAAGCAACACGTAACTGCGGCGAGGCCATGCAGCATAGGTGGCGCATCATGCAACTATACGGGCTCTACACGCAAAGGTGATGCGAATAGACACGTGATGTCACCTCTTCGTTGGTCGGAAGGCCAAGTACAGGATCACTTGCACGATTCCCAGGATGGCACCCACACCGTTGGGCACCCAAATGAATGGGTTATTGATTGCAAACCCATATGCAACCCAGAGAGCACCTGCAGCAACAGGGCAGCAGTGCTTGATCAAGCCAATCAGAGTGTGTTGTCCGTGCAGATGTAGGCAGCTATGCAGAACCTATTCACCGTTGAGGACTGTCATGATGGCCATGCCGAGGTGGATGGGGGCGCTGGAGCGCGTCTGGAAGACCTTCAACAGAGCGCTGAGGGGCGAAGCATAGAAGACGAGCAGGATGCCGTTTGCAGCAAAGCCCCTGCTCAGTCGGCAACGACAGTCAGTCCCCCGGGGAGTGTTGAGTGCAACTGCAATGCACAGCATGTCAGCTGAGGCGGAGCTATTCACCACAGCAGCTTCAGGTTGTGGTGCAGCAGCCAGCCCTCTGCGCCGAGGAAGCCCACCACCTCCAGCAGCACCGCCGACAGCAGGATCATCATCATGATGAGGTGTGCCGTCTGCATGGTGCAGAAGCCCAACGTGAACATCGTCCCACTCATGACGGCAGCATAGCAACATGCGGCAAAAGCATCAGCAAGCAATGGCGGATAGGACATGGTACTGGCGGTGAGCTGAGGCACATATGCATGCGCATCAGTTGCACCTTCGGGTCTGCCAGCCGCAGTGAGATCATCATCATCCACAATCCCACGATGACGCCTGCGGGATGGCACAGCATGGAATGAGAAGTAGTGCCCTTGCATCCAATGCACAATCCAAATTTCAGACGCCGAGTGCTTGTTGTGTATATGTCTGTCAACCACCTGGGGCATTGGCCAGGAAGACGTAGGGATCCCGGACAACAATCGCATAGCTGACCCATCCTCCGCAATTGGCAGCCACCAGTGGGAAGGGAATGACGTTCAAATCCTGCGACATCATCAAGGTCACCTTGATCGCATGTACGACCGGTTGGCTGTTGTTTTAGCAATCTGTGAGTACCAGGCGATCTCATGGGTGTGCATTTTCACAAGTATATCAGGATTTGCCACACGATCATCTGCAAATATTAAGCACGACAATTGCCAAGTTCACCCCAAGCGTGCCGTCCTTCTGCGCCTGCAGGGCGGCGCCAAGGGGACTGAAGAACAGCAAAATGGCTGTTACGACGCCGAGGGCTGGAGCCACGGTGGTCAGCAGCAGGACAAAGTCCACCATGGCTGCAGGGTTGCTCAATGCAGCGGTGGACCTGCCCCGCCCGGCCGGCCAGGTGCCCACGTGCACCGCAGCAAAGCTCAGCAACCTGAGCTCATTGAAACGATCAATCACGCACGACACATCTTCTTGGAGATACTAGCATTCAAGTCCGCGACTGCACTACAATTCAAGTAGATACCAGCAAACGATCCACACTAACCTAATGGCCAAATGGCACAACACGCGTCTGGCTTGACCCTGAGAAGTAGTTTCATCAGATTGCTGACCTACGTCATAGATGATGCATGCTACTGCCACATAGCGCAACCCGCGCCGGTGCACTTGACCAAAAACCATGCTTGCTCCCTCGGCTGCTACAGGGCAGGTTTTGCACATCTCGTCGCTCTGTTGCTGTGTCCCGTCTGACCTGCTGCGGTGCCGGCGTGCCGCACCTAGAGTGTGCTTGCAAAATTATATAGCATTAGACGGGACTGATGTGATTGAAGCCTGCAAGCAACAGTTTGTGACACTCGCCCTGGCAGCGCGCGCATACCACCCCAACCTGTAACCCAGAGCAGCTGCAAGCAGGCCTCTGAAACTTCAGCGCAGGCTGGAAGCCTCGTTTCTGCCGTGAGTTTGTTGCTCTGCAACTTCCAGGAAGCAATGTAAGCTATTCAGCGAGATGTATGCAGACTCCCGGGCGGGCGCGGGGCCATCTGCGGCATCGGACACCCACCGGCCATTCTACCCTGTGATTGGTCAGCAGCAGCAGCAGAACAGCCGGCCAGCACCGCCACCGCAGCCACGCCAGGCTCCGCCAGCGCCGCCTCCGCCGCCAGATGGAGGCAGCGGCCTGCAGAACCCCCTGCTGCGCGTCCAGATAGCCGAGGCATACCGCACGATGCCACCTGTGAGTGTCACGAGGAACGCTGGAAGCCCTGCTGAATGGCACTGTGGGAAGCGAGTAGCTTAGTAGCTGTGCACAGCAACATACATGCCACATTGCACATACAATGATGCAGGTGCTGCTCCGACCAGGGCTGGACCAGATCACGCGCACGCAGGCCAGCTTTGACTTCGAGCTGGAGCGGCGGGTCCTCTCAGAGGGCGCCAATGGTCAGGCTGCTGCAGCAGCACATGCAGCGCCACAGGTGGTGGACGACCCCTTCCAGCTGGTGCTGGAGCGCTACATGCAGATGGGCTATGAGGTGAGCGCTGTCGGTGGTGCATACATACTGCACCCTGTGGCCACTGCTCTGCAGCAGATACGCAGCTGTGCGGCAACCGTCCTGCCGTGTGTACTCGCTTGTGTGGTGATGCAGCGAGAGGAGGTGGCCATGGCACTTGCGGCACATGACGGGCAGGAAGAGCAGGGCCAGGTGCTGTCTGTGGCAATGGTATGCAGCGTGCATTTTTCACCCATTCCCAAGTGCCTTGCTTTCACGTTAGCCGGCCTGAGTATGTGTGCAATGTGCCAGGTCATCGAGTTTTGCAGACAGTACAGACAGCTGAAGAGCATGGGGTTTGCGGCGCCCCTGGTTGCCGGTGCTCTGATGAGGCATCGAAATGACCTGGCCGCCGCCACAGAGTCATGCCTGTCAGCTCAAGGGACGTGAGGCTAGTCTCGTATAGTCCCTGACATGCGCGGTGCTGCGCTGGCAAGTGTAGAACAAAGAGGCTACTGTCAGCTGTACACTCCTCTTCATGCAGTGCAAGATGTGCAGATGGCACTGAGATCGTCACAGATCTCCAATGCAACATCGGATTGGCTGAGCCAGGCACTAAGAAAATTTCGCTGCATGTCATCCACAGCAGACCTCCTGGCCATCGTTGGACATGAGCAACTCGATGGCCTTGTTCGCCACCTGCGCACCGCAGACAGCTGTACACACCGCGGATTGAGCTAACTGTGCATGTGCAGGAAGGGCAGCAGTGTGCACAGTACCTGAAAGTTCCCAGTGAAGGTGTCATGGAAGTCGAATGCCTCAAGGTCGCTAGCAATGCTCAAAAGAATCGTTCCAATGTCGTTTTCCCCTGTGGACCGGACTGCATGGTATGCCTGCACACCGAGTCCGGCGCAAACGCCGGCAGTGAAGCTTAGCAGCTGGGTGGCTGACGATGCTCTATCGAGTCACTAGCCAACAACACGTCGCTCACCTTGGCAACGGCAATACCCAGGTCACGATGATTTTCCTGCACTTGCCACTCGTCGTCCTGCCACGCCTGCGCTTCAGCCCCATGCTCTATGTCACATGTGCACCCAGTGTGAGTCGTGCAAGCTGCTATGCTGAGCCACAGCAAGCCATGCCTGAATCGTGTCTGCAAGCCACTGTGCTTCAGCTGCCAGCTGCTGGTCATCGCCGATGGGAGGTAGCACCGGTGATGCAATGCTTTCTGCATCCTGTGTTGGCAAGGAGATCAATCCGCCAACCAAGGATCACCCAGTGTATCTTTGTGCAAATAATCAAGGCGCAGCATACCAGACTGCAAAGCACCTGCGCTGCGGCTGGGGCCCTGCACCGATGCCGGTGCCTGTCAGTCGCACCTCTCAATCGAGACCTGCATCTATGCCGCTTCTGAAGCAAGTGTGAGCGTTTGTAGGCTGCATGCTGTGGCATGCAGCTCCCTCTGGTGTAAGGGCAGCTGGCGGCCAGCGCAGACATGCCGCCAGCGGTCAGCACACAGACCCAACGCAGAAAGCGTCACAAGGCAGGAGGACAGCCTTTCAACGCAGCCTGGACCAGGAATCCATGCAAATGCGGTTGTGAGTCATGTTATGTGGGCAAAGGCACCTTCCGGAGGTGCATGTCACCTGATCGACCCTGCCGAGAGCTGCATGCTGTGCTCAACTGCTCTATCTGCATCGCTGTCAGAACTCATGTGCATTGTGCCGAGGGGCTCGTTGTTTATTCTATAGCCATTTCACAGGCATGTCAGCGCCTTCGCGGCCGGATCGTGAAAGGTAAGCAGCTGACACGATTTTGCAATTTTGAATCTCCACTTTGGCTTGCCACTGTACTTCCGGCTGTTTGCTCAGCTTTGTACGTGTGTGTCGTAACACCCTCCAGTTACACATACAAAGCGCCCCAATTGCATGGGACCTCTTATTCTGTCAGTAACAAGCATGACGTGCCGCAGGTTGAACACTGCCGACGTGGAACACAGAGCAGAGCAATGCTTCTGCTACGAGCCTGAGCAGTATGGCCGACCTTGTCGATGGTCTGAGCGGCCGGTCAGCGCCATGCACCGCCGTCAGTGTGCCCGAAGCTGAACGGCGCACTGCCCCAGCGGAAGGACAGGGGATGCAGCAGCACGAGCCCCAGCAGCTGGAGTGGACCACGGCAGCCAGCAGCCGGACAGCATCGCACGCCGTCATGAGTGACGGTCCGTTGCAGAGCATGACCGGGCATGAAGCAGCATGGGCAGATTGGCAGCCACCTGCACAGCTGGCAGGCTCCCACCTATCCGCAGATGGCAGACCCCGCGAGCCACATGCCGCTGACATGGACATGAGTCACCAGCCACAGCATCTGCAGGCGCACCAGCCACAGGATGTGCAGCAGCGGCAACCACTGCACCTGATGCTGCTGCAGCACGGGATGCCATTTACCGTCAATGGCCTGCCTGCGATCAGGATGCCAGGTTAGTGTTGTGTGACTCAGTAGAGGTCAGCAGCCTTCCTGTCCTCTGTTTTATTGCTGGAGGCTGCAGCTGTCCTGATTGCATGCATGCAATGCTTGCAGGACCGGAACAGGGGCCAGTCCCGCCGGGCTACACGCGCAAGCTTGTGTGCCAGTGGGTGGATGTGCCTGAAGACAGCATGGCGCCAGAGCCGAGCAGCCTGGCTGCTGTGCCGCACCACCTCATGCCGTCCGATGCAATGGAGACGGCAGCTGAGTCGCCTGGTGCAGCTGGCGGCTGTGCGCGGGGGCAGCTGCCTGTATATGAGCAGCATGGCGGCGACACTGGCGTCGCTGCCGCAGACGATGTCAGCGAGAATGCAGCGCCGCGCCTGCAGCTGCTGCCTGCACCCCATTTCCAGCAGCTGCGGCCGTCACCTCTTGAGACAGTGGAGGTGCTTCCAGACACCACTGTTGCGGGGCCCTCACGGACGGCTGCCCCTGGCGCTGCTGCCGCACCAGCAGCTGCGGCAGGTCTGGGCAGCAGTGCTCTGCCAGCTGAGCGCAACAGCATTTCTCGCTACGACGGGCCAGCAGCTGCAGACCCGCAGTTTGCGATGCAACCCACTCCTGCAGCACCGCAGCCGCACACACATGATGCTCACAACGCCGCTGCGTCATCAGCTGTGGTCGAGCCTGCAGGTTCGGCAGCAGACGCCATTGCCCCTTCGCAGCCATCCGCGGACCCTGTCCGCAGCAGCAGCTTAGGAGGAGGAGGAGCAGCAGCATTTGCACAGCCTGGCAACCTGGCGCCAGCGCAGCGCCCTGTTGTCCAGCACGAAGACGAGGAGATGGCACGGCATGACAGAGGGCGGCTACAGCAGCAGCAGATGGCGGCGCAGGAGCAGCTGCAGCCCGCCTGCACGCAGGCTGTGGCGGCTGAGCGGCAACACGCACCGCCGTTCGCTGGCCTGCTGCTTTCCCCGCCAGAGTGCGGGCCCGCTCCAGCTAGCCAGGCGCATGCGACCATCACGACTGGCCTGCCTGGCATGTCGGCATACAGCTCAGGGTCGATGTCAGCGGCCACCTCTGAGGAGAATGACGCAAACGAGCTTGAGGGCGTCTCCGTGCAGATGGGCACTGCTGGGCCGCAAGGGCTCCCAAGCTACCCCGTGAGCTCAGGTGCAGCAGGTTCCATGCACGGTCAGTTCGGCCACCTCAGCCTGCTGTCTGCCAGCCACGCACCGCAGCACATGCCAGTCAGTCAGCCGACGGAAGCCAGCTGCGGGGCACCGACACTCCAGCACCTTGAGCATGCAGACCAGGATGGCCGACAGCAGTCCAGCCCCATGGAAGGTGCATTGGAGGGAAGCCCTCAAGCATCCCCTCGCCGGCTGCAGCTGGCATCAGCTGGACAGCTGCCTGCCGCTCTGTTTACAGTCACAACAGGCATGAGTTTGGCACGCGGCACAGCACAACCTGACGAGGCAGCCGTCCCTGCCGCTCAGCAGGCTGCAGATGCTCCAGCAGCAGACGGTGCGGGATTGCAGCATGCTGGTGCAGCATTGCAGCATGCTGGTCTGGGGCCTGCTGCTGTGCTGCCCCAGGCCACCGTCACTGATCAGCTGCGGGAGTCAGCTGCACGAGTCGGCGGTGCCAGCAGTGCACCTCCAGTCAGCAGGGGCATGCTGCCGGTCGACGCCGGCGGCAGCACTGGCAGTGCTGTTGCCGAGCTCTGTCCGGCGTCCAGTGTGCGGCTGCTGCGGCGGGCGCCCTGCAGCGAGGGCGCTGCACACGGAGCCGGCGGTGACAGCGGCGCGGCCGGCGCCGCTTGCCCGGACCCGGCGCCATGCGAGCTGTCAGCGGCTGCTCTGGCCGCTGGCCTCCCCTGCACAGAGCCCCTGGCGGCAGGCTTGTTCGCCAGCGGCCGCCCCAAGCGCACGCCCGGCGGCAACCTGGCTGATGTGCGCCTTCTGTGCTTCCCCACCCTGCAGCCTTTTGGAGTTACTGTAGTTCCTCCTGTCACCGTACCAGCCTGGATTGTCGGATCCAAGCTGGCATGGTGCCGATTGACGCTTCAACAGTGGCACATAACTCACAATCGATGCAACACCCCGGTGCTGATCCTATGTGCATTTTGACTCCAGAACCTACCGCTGGCGGAGTTTCTGGACGACATCCGCAGCAACAGCCGCAAGTTCGAGGCCGACGGGCGTGTGCTGCGGCTGAAGCAGTACCTGGGCATCACCGCCCGGCCGCCCATCATCGATGCTGTGCTGGATGCGCTGGAGGTCAACACCCGCATCGAAGCCCTGTACATCCAAAACTTCGAGGAGGTGCGAAGTCAATTGCAGCAGGCCATCCCGAGCCATAACCACATATTCGGTCGAGCATTCTTGCTGGCTCAGCACAGCCACTGAACAGCCACTGAACCTGGGTGCACTACCCTATAGTGCAGTTGCAGCACCTGCTCTGCGACTGCTGTGCACACTCCTGGCCCTCTGCCTGCAGGGGATGTTTGACGCGCAGCTGGAGCACGTGACGCGTGTGCTGCAGCTGAAGCGGATTTGGGCCATCAATGTCGGGGAGAACTTCCGGGTGTCCGGCAAGGCCTGGCACGCCTTCTGCAGCGCGCTGCCGGACACGCACGTCGGGTTCATGTACGTGTCCGAGCACCACCTGATGGGCTCCAACCTCAAGCTGAAGATGCGGGACCACATCCGCGCCAACCGCAAGTGAGCAAAGCCCAAATGGCTGCTCTGCTTGCGTACCAGCAGTCTGGCGCACTGATCTGAGGTCGCTTCCATGCGGAGCAAGACAACGCGTGCTGCGATGCTGTAAAGCTCATGAACGTCCCGACCTGTGCAGGAAGCTTCCTGGCCTGGACCCAGATGTGGTTGCCGTCATCAAGAAGTGAGTGGGAGTTCCTTGCATTCATCATGTCAAGCGCATATGCCTTGCATGCTGCTGAATTTCTGCAGCTATCACGATCTTCATTCCAGCCTCCTCCTTTTCACACTGGACATGCCTCACAGCTGGATGTGGTGTGTGCAGCATGTGGTGGAACCCATGCAACATGGGCGCAGGCGCCAGTGAGTCTTGTGCAATCAAGTGTCACGCGCCTTGTAGCTGTTGACTGTGGCTTCCTATGCCAGATCGTTGTTCGTTATCAAGTAGCAACGCTTCAATTGGACAGAGCGCCAGGAGAAGCAGCGCGCTGCTGAGGAGGCCAAGCATGCGGCCCGGCAGGCGGCGGCTGCGCACCGGCCGGGCTTCAGTGTAGCCCACAGCCGCAGTACGAAACTTCACAATGACTGCTGGCAGTCAGCATGCTCCCTGTGTTTCCGTACTTGCCCCAGATGACTGAGGCAACTTGTGCTGTGCATGACAGCATCCATGCCAAAGCTCAGCTCATGACGGGCAGCCAACAGGTGCCTGACTGCTCTGGTAGCTTGCACGGCAGGGCTCACCATCCCCAGCCTGCAGCGCGCAGCAAGCGCTGCGCAGCGCATCCCCGCGGCCGCTGCCGTCATGCGTGCTGCGGAGGCGGCTGGGGCGCGACCGCTGCGGCCGGAGCAGAGGGTGCTGGCCCGGGAGGTGGCCGAGGCTGTGCTGCAGAAGCCCGAGCGGGTGTCAACCTCCGGACGGGCCATCAAGCGGCCGGCGGTGTACCAGGCGGTGGCCTCCAACCGCAGCATCAGCATCGTTGAGCAGGTGGGCCTGGGCCTTGGTGCTGAGCTCTGTCCTCTCATGCATTTGTACCCAAAGATAGTGCAGCAACCCGAGCTGATAAGGCACACAGTGAGCAGTATCACAGTATTTGCAATCTCAACCTCAGACACACCGTATGCATGGCGATTTCACCCTGCAACTGGTTGGGATGAGCTCGTGTGAACAACGAGGTGCACAACCCATCACATCAATGGCGCTGCAGGAAGCGCGCAGGCTGGCCGAGGCAGCTGCTGCCGAAGCAGCGCACAGGACTCAGCAGGTTGCAGCCCAGCGTGCGGCTGGGGGCAACCCCTGTGCGAGCGTCGCTGCGGCACTGGACGCGGTGGCCCGCTCGCCACGCCGGCCGCGCGACGGCAGGGCGCCGCAACCCCGCCCGGCTGCAGCCCTCAACAGCCTCCCCACATCGCACTCTGCAGGTGCCTGCTTACAATGTACATACAGACGTTGAAGAGCAGATCTGGCCTGACAGAGGTTGCATGCTGCCATTGGTTGAACACACGATCACTCATTCTATCAGACCACAGAATGATGTGCTGTTCAAGCAGAGCTGTTGCCGTCATAGCAAGAAGTGTGAACTCATGCAGCTTCGTGGACTGCAGGTGGCTTGACTCCAGCAGCTGCTGCGACGGTGGCAGTGCAGGGCAGGCGCATCGTAAGCCAGCCAGTGGCGTCGCAGCGGGCCCCTGGCACAGGTCCGCAGCCTATGGACATGGATGCTGCGGCGCAGAGCGCGGAGCAGCACTTGCCCGGCTCGCCACTGCAGTTTCGCTTGGGCTGTGGTGGCAGCCATGGCCGCAGCGGCAGCACGACGGCGCCTGCCCAGCGCAGGCAGCAGGCTGTGGGCACCCCCTATGGCGGCGTCAGCATGTCTGGGCGGCAGCGCAGGCAGGTGGAGCACTACGAGGCGGTACCCAGCACCGTCGACACGCAGCGGCTGCGGGAACAGCAGCGCCGGCAGGAGGAACAGCGGGCTGCACAGCTGGCGGCACGGCGCACAAAGCGTGCGGCCTTGGCACCGCCTGAGCGGCCGCAGCCCCCCCAGCAGCAGCGGCAGCCCACCCAGCAGCGGCAGCAGCAGCAGCTGAGCGCGTCAGCGGCGATGCGCGCGCCGGACCAGCCGCAGGTGGTTGGCGGCAGACCCAGATGCCAGGTCATGTCTGATGGCAGCCTCTGGTGGCGCATGCCGCAACTCTGCGGGCGGACCATCGACCTGCCCGGCACAGCAGTGCGAGTGCTGGACCTGCCCCTCAGCAAACCCGCGACATTCGTTCTGCCTGATGGCACGAACTTCACGTGCACACTGAAGCGGCGCAGCAATGGGCAAGCTGCCATGCACGGCTGGGCGGCACATGTGGCTTCACTGCGCCTGCAAGAGGGCACCGTGCTGCGCCTGCTGGCAGAGCCGCGCCGCCGACAGCAGGACGCCCTGCGCGTGCACCTCAGCTGTGCGAAGCGTGGCGCACCAGCCTCGGCCGCAGAGGTCCCTGCTACCAGTGCTCAGGCTGCGCAGCCGACAGCATCATATGCGCTGAAAGCGTCTGCCCAGATCGGGCGTGCCGGCAGTGGTGCTGTCGATGGTCAGAGTACTGGTGGCGCACCGCTTGCTGCAGCTGAGGCACGGGTGGGCTTTTGCATGCCAGATGTTGCCAATGCTCTGCCAAGCGTGTGACCCACAGAAGGCTTGCCTGATTGCGCCAAGTCAGCTTTTGCGCACCGTGCAAGCAGGTTCTCAATGTGCACCTTGAACGCTGCAGGTCCGCAGCCCCTCGGCCCCTGCAGCGCTGGCGATGGGCCCTTCCCTGGTCTTCCAGCTTGGGAAGCAGTACACGGGAACAAGCCTCCGCATTCCCACCGCACATCGGGACCGCTTCACGCTGCCCAGTCACGGCAGTCTCATATTCGTGCTGCCAAGGGGCAGAGAGATGTCGTGCCATCTTCATCGCTGCAACATGCAGCTTCGTACTGGCTGGCAGGCCATCTCAGCTGCGCTCAAGCTGCGTGCTGGCGTTACAGTGCAGCTGCAGCAGGAGCGGCGCGGCAGCCGCCGTTTTCACATTGCCAGGCTATCTGCTGCAGCTGCAGCAGCAGCTCAGCAAGCAACAGCATTGGCCACAGCAGCTGCAGTTGTCCCTGCGAACCTAACTGGGGCCGAAACAGTGGCAGGCCAGCCTGCAGACCAGCAGCGTGCAGCCCAGCCAGGCATCACGGCTGCAGCGGCAGCAGCAGCTCCAGAGCAGCAAGTGGCGGTAGCAGCGCAGGCGGAGGCGGATGGTCCTGCCGTCATGCGTGTCAGGCTGCCAGGCAGCTATACTGGTCGTTGTTGTGGTTTTACAGGGGCTACGCGGGCCCAGCTGGAGGCGCTGCTGCCAGGATCCGACAGCATTCGATCTTTCGACCTGGTGCTCCCAGACGGCAAGCAGCTGCCAGTGGCATACCGCCTGCGAGAGGGCCGCATCCAGCGAGGGTGGCCGGCTGTGCACCGGGCGCTGAAGCTGCATGGCGGCAGTACGCTATACTTCTGGCAGGCTTTGCCAGGCGAGGTGCAAGTTTCCACACAGCGTCCCCCTGTCGCCGCTGCTCAGCGCAGTGCGCCTGCCCCGTCCTGCCCATCAGCCCATGGCATGCTGCAGCAGCCGGATGGTCCCCCCTCACAGCTACCCCAAGACCAGGTACTCACAGTGTGTCTTGCCAGTCTGCCCTAGGTGAAATGCTACTGATGCTGAAGTTCCGCATGTGTTACATGGGGAAAACTGCACAGGCGAAAAGGCCCTTTGTCCGGAGGTTGCATGGTAACCCGACTGCAGTGTGCCGCGCTGCAGGCCATGGACTTGGAGGAGGGCCCATACTCTGGCTTTTCACAGCTGCACCACAACTACAGCGGCGAGGTGCTGGTCACGACCAAGCGGCTGTTTGCCGCTGACACGCCCTGCACCCTGCAGCTGCCGGATGGCAGCCGCAGCATCTGCTTCTACCAGGGCAGCAGTCACCGCCGGTTTGCTGATGGATGGCCAGCAGTGTCGGACGCACTCAGCCTGGCACCCAGCGACATCGTGCAGATCAAGCAGCTTGCTGCTGGCTCCACAGACTTCCTGGTGGCCAAGGTCTCTGCAGAGGTGGCGGCGGCAGCGGGCTTCAGCGTCCAGCCAATGTCAGAGGCCGAGCGCATGCGGCGGTCGACCACAGTCTCCGCAGATGGCACAGTTTCGATGCCGCTGTCAGAAGCCGCTGTCCGCAGCATGTCACCCTGGCTCGCTCCGACAGCACTGCAGCTTTGGGGCGTGAGCACCCTGAAAACCTGCACGCTCCTGCTGCCCAGCGGGAGGCGGCATGAGCGCAGCATCTACAGGCAACCCCACAGCATCAACGGCACCTTCAAGGGGTGGAGATCAGCCACTGCAGAGCTGCAGCTGCAAGCCAGTGACACTCTCCGCATCCAGATGCTGCAGCCGTGTCCGCTGCTGCTGCGGGTCTCCACAGATCGGGTGGAGGCAGTCACTGCACCTGCCGGGCAGCCGGCAGGGTCTGACGCAGCAGCGGCAACTGTGTCAGCAGCGTCAGCAGATGGACCAGCAGCAGCGTCAGCAGGCGGACCAGCAGCAGCAGGCAGCCCACCGCCTGCAGGACCAGCCAGCTGGCAGCAGTGGTGCCCTCTGGACTGGGCCGGCACGCAGCTGGTGATCCCTGGGCAGCAGGATCTGTTTTCGGTGGTGGGCACCCGCAGCCGGCAGCCCTGCACCCTGCTGCTGCCAGGCGGCCTGGAGGTTGCAACCGTCGCGGCGGCACATGAGCAGACAGGGGTCTGTCTGTCGGACGGCGTTGCTGCCGTCGCAGACGCGCTGCAGCTCGAGGCGGGGAGCCTCCTGCAGTGTCGTCAGGATGCCCCCGGCAGCTGTCGCTTCCATGTTCAGAAGCTGCAGCCAGCTGCCGCTACAATTCCGCCGCTGCAGGCTTACGAGAGGCGCGACAGCAAGTCCAAGGTTGCCATCCTTCCTGACGGCACAGTCAGATGGCCTGCAACTGCAGCTGTGTGCGGTGCTTACACCCTGCAGATGCCGGGTGCCGTGTCACGGCACCTGCAGCTGGGCGGATGTTCTCAAGCAGAATTCCAGCTGCCCAATGGCCTGCGGTTTGTCCGTGCACTTGCGATGCGGCAGTACGATTGCGGTGTTTGCCGGTGGAAGCAGATAGCGACAGCTCTGCAGCTCGCAGCTGGTGACCTGCTGCACCTGAGAGTCAGCCAGCGTGTGCCGCTGCAGCTGCAGCTGCATGTCACAGCTCCTGACGGCGCGCCCAAGCCATTCGCCACGCCAGGTCAGCAGGCGCAGGCGCCACAGCCGCAGCCGCAGCCGCAGCCGGCGGTGGGTGCAGGCGCAGATCCAGCGGCAGCAGATGAGGCCACGGCCGAGGTGGCAGCAGCAGCAGCGCCGGCAGTGGCAACACCTGCAAACGAGCTGGACATTGCGGCAGCACCTGCAGTTGCGCCTGGCGAACTTGCAGCTGGCAGCGACACAGCGGCAGCAGATGCTGCAGACACAGCTGCATTGTCTGTGGCTGCACAGCACAGTCCTGGCCAGGAGCCATCCCAGCATGGCGCTGGTGCACAGCTGCACCTGCCCCATCAGCTGTCGGCCGAGGGCCTGACATCCGGTGAGCTTTGTTGCAGTTGCACAAAATGCCATGTGCCGAGGCACTCTCATGACCGTCGTCTTCAGGAATTCATAGCCTGAACTGCTTCGTGCGCAGGGTCACCTAGGCGCAGCGCAGACCCGCATGACGACGCTGCTGATGTCCCTGCCAGTCCTCAGCCGCCTTTCATCGACCAGGCAAGGGTGGTATAGTGTGTAGGAATGGCATGTGATCCCGGTGACAGAGATTGTGGGCGACAGTTGAGGGCTGTTTCCGTTGTTTCCCTCACTATGCAAGCTTGCAGAAGTAACCTTTGCGAGGTGCCTGTGCCGCAGATACTTTCGATTGGTGCCGGGTCCTGTTCACCTCTGGTTTGGGTGGATGCAGGACACTCCAGGCCCTCACAGTCGCTCGAACGCTGAACAGCTGGACGTTCCTCAAGCGTCCAGTGCTGGATTGGAGCTGCCATTGTTGCCTGACCCGGAGGTGAGCAACGAAACCCAATGCACGCCACCTCACCCTGGGCTGGCTGGCCAGCGCCTTGATCCCATCTGCGCGTGCATCCTGTATTTGATGCACATTGTCTGATGTTGCTCCTTTCAGATATCAGGCTGAATTGCCTCTGAGCTGAGAGAAGTCGGGTGTAGGTCATGGACAGCACCTGGCACGGGCGCACCCCATCCCCTGCCGCTCCCAGCCAGAACGATGCTGGCTCCCCTGGCGAGGCTGCAATCCCACTGCCAGCTGACACCACAGCTGATGTGGCATCCCCTGTCAGGGCGTCGTCAGCCATGGCCACAGAGGCAATGCTGCCCTCGGCAGTGCCAGGCGCTGCAGATGCCAGTGGTCACCAACAGGACGATCTGCGAGCCGGGTCTTGGACAAAAACAGCAGAGTCGCCCCGCTCTCGGCTGCTGGCAGACAGCAGCGACAGCATCCCACCTGCAGGGCGGCAGGCGGACCTGGATGCAGACGCAGTTTCAGCGCGGCCACAGGAGCCCGCTGATGCTGCTGCCCAGCATGCTGCACCACCAGCGGCGGACGAGGCCGGTCAGCAGGATGCGTTGCCGCCTGCAATGCACCCGTTGTCCAAGGCCACCATCCTGCCGGATGGCGAGGTCGAGTGGCGGGTGCCCGGCAGCGTGCACCGGATGCTCAGCCTGCCAACGGCAGCAGTGCAGCAGTGGCAGCTGTGGAAGGGCGTCACACCCTGCACGATGGTGCTGCCGGGTGGCCGGCGCCACGAGACGCAGCTGTCTGGAAACGGCCAGAGGCCCTCTGTGGCAGGCTGGCACGAGCTGGCGGCAGAGCTGGGCATTCGGCCTGGCAACGTCATCCGCATGCGGGCCGCACACTCTTCGCCAGGTCAGCTGCAGGAGCCGCTCGAGCTGTACATCCGTGTCCGGCAGCCGGGCAGCGCATCCCCGCAGCCAGCCGACCACGGCGCAGCAGCAGCGCCAGCTGAAGAGGTGGCGGCAGCCTCGCCACCTGCGCAGATGCTTGACCTGCCATCATCTGAAGCAGCTGAGCCCGCAGCTTCGATGCCAGCAGAGTCGGACGGCGCACAGGTGGCTGTCGCGGGACCTGATGCCCTGCAGCCGGCTGTCGTCGTGCCGACCTGGGGACGCAACGGGTTCCGAACCTCGCCCCGCGGCAGACGCGGCTGCAGCCAAACGGAAGGCAGCCAGCCTGCTGCAGCGCTGGGCAGTAGGCGGGGTGGCCAGCAGAAGCGGGCTGCTACGCCTGCAGCTGCCCGGCCCGCCAAGCGCTTGCGCCAACTGCAGGTGGCTGCACTCCTCTGCCCCAAGTTGATTGAACACACATAGCACTGTCAATGTGTGCCTGTTTACTGCCCTTGATACTGGGTATGTGTTAGCTGCTCTCACTGCATCAGAATGGTTATGACTTGCAGGATGAGGAGCCTGCAGCGCTCGATGGTTGCACCGCGGACAACTCAACGGTGGGCAGGCATGCTCAGTGTATGTGCTGACTGCCATAAACTCATTGCAATCTCATTTCGCATCAGCATTGGCAGTGCACACAAGGGTGGTCGCTCAATACCCGCGCTTGCCAAGCAGGATGCGACGCCTGCGGCGGAGCGGCCGCCAGTGGTCGCCGCCACAGGCGTTGGCGGGACAGCCGACGGGCAGCCGCACAGCGCGTCGCAGCCAGTGCAGCGGCAGGTGCAGCGACCGCAGCACTTGCGCACCGCCTCCCTGCCCACTGAGCACCCTGAGACGAACAGCAGTGAGGCCAATGCCAGCGCTCACCAGCGCCGGCCGCAGCGCATGCGCAAGCTCAGCAGCAGGGCGCATGACAGCGGTTACGATCTGCTGCTGCAAGCCATTCATGTGAGTGCCCACTAACAGGGTGGAAAGCACTTCAAGACCTGAGTCATTGATGCTTTGCATGCGTTCAGATGATGCAGGCAGATGTTACAGGAGACTCAACATGTAGACGCCTGGCTTCAGGGACGACACGGCGAGCTGCCCAGCCCTGCTGCCGTTGGCCACAGCAGCGTGCCGGAGCGTGCTGCCAGTGGTGCAGCACGAGATGGAGATGCTGCGGCCGCCTGCGCCCTGAGCCGGGGCTCCGGCAGCCGCCCCCCTGCAGCGCCACCCAGTGGCCCAGCTGAGCAGGGTGCAGCGGACGGCACCGCTGCGGTCGCGGCCCGCTCTGGTGGGCAGGGCGGCGCGGCGGCTGCAGCCCCAGCACCGGCGGAGGCGGGCGATGGCAGACGCCGCAGCTGCAAGCGGCCCAGGAGCAGCCGCGTCACGCCGGAGCCGGATGCGGACCATGACGCGGAGGCATCGTCTCCCCGGCAGGCGCTGCCCACTGCAGCCGACCTTGCATCTCAGCGCAGGGGAGCCAGGGCGAGGACCGGCCGCAAGCGGCCCAAGCGGCGCAAGCTCAGCCGCATCGGCGCAGACAGCGGCAGCGACGTGCCGGCGGCGCCGCTCGCCACCTACACCCCGAGGCGCAAGGCGGCTGTCCTGGCGGACGCGCTGCTGGAGGCGCAGCAGCAGCCCCGGGCGGTGCGCAGGCAGCCGGCGTCGCAGGCAGCTGGCAGACGCAAAGGCGCCCACGGCGCGCAGCCGAGCGCACCTGTCACGCATGCACTGAACCCTGTGGGTGCGACTACAGCGCAGCACGATGCCAATGCCGGCACCCCCCAAGGTGTGAGCGCTACTCCTGCAGGCCAGTCTGACTGCTCGAGTTTCTTCGTAGCACAGCAGCTTCGCTGAGTGCTCGCAACTGTGTCGTGAACTCGACAAGTTGAGGGGTGTCGAATGGCGTTGCAGGTGACTCTGGCACAGCGGCGGGCAGTGACAGCCTCTTCTCTGGCAGCCTGCCCATGCAGGACTGCCCACAGCTGCTGCCAGAGGACCCCACCCTCGAGCACATCGCGACGGTGTGGCCATCGCGCCAAGTGTGTCGACGCTGAACAGTCCCACGCTGGCCATGCGGTGTGGACATGCCATGGCATTGTCATTGTTGTGTGCCAGTGCTGCAGGCTGTAAAGGAACGCTTTTCGGGACCCCGAACAATCAAGCTACTGGTTCAGGCCGGGTGGATTGCAGAGGGTGCAGCCGCTTTTGTGGTGAGATGCCTGCATTGCTGACACGACTATCAGCAAATTTGGGCATGTGAAATATTAGAGATCAGAAATGTATCTCATTGTCAATCTGTTGCGAGCAGGTGCGCACAAACAAGGGCCCTGCTGTGACCATCACCTGCACCGTGACATCCGATGGTGAGCGCCTTGCTGCACGTCAACAGTGGACTATCCCTCCTACCCGAATGTCGAACTTTGCTGGCTAGATGCAGTGGTGTCACTGCAAGTGACTACTGCACGGTGAATGTCAAACATGTTGCTGCTGCTGCTGCTGCTGCTGCCGCCTCACTGCAGCACTGCTGATGCATCCCTGTGTCCTGCAGCCAGGATAGTGTACATGGGCGAGGTATACGAAACGCTCAGCAAGCTGCTGCAAGCAGTGCGCAGGGAGCACCCCCAGGTCGGTTCCTGCAGCGTCTCGCGACATCGTACGAGTGCAGTGGCTGCTGCATGCTCTCTGCCCATCCAAGCCGCTGGTGCAACCGTTTGCCAGCGTGGGCAGGCATCAACATGCCGTCGTGTCCGCTCAGAAAACGACAACATGCAATTTTCAACCTGCAGCTGGGCCGCACGGCGGTGTCCCCTGCCACCAAGGCCTTCGAGTACTGCGGCCACAATCTGAACGACCTGTCGCTGCGGGCCTACCGCCTGTACCAGGACGCCACGCAGCTCCTGGGCAGAATGCCGCAGTAGCTTGCTCCTGGCCCGTGTGTGGGAATTCGTAGTACCAGTTATGCTGCCTTCAGCTGGCTGGCGTGGGGCACACACTGTCGCCCTGTCGGTGGCTACAGCGCCAACGCAGGCCTGTGCAGCCTGTGTTCTTAAGGGCGCCTGTTGCAAAATAAACTTCCGTCGTGATTTGGCTGTGTTTGAGCAAGCGAGCATGTAGTATTGACGTGCATGCTTTGCATGCCTCAGGGATGGCAGTGTTATAACAGCGTTTCTCACAGCAAGCGCTGCTGTGCTAGATGGGTGAATGCTTATCCTAATGTCAAGAGTCAGAAACAAAGGCTAACAATCGGCACATATGTGTACTGCAAACATGGATGCAATACCCTCAAAGCACTGGGCACATGCATTGAACACATGATGGGAAGACAACTACATTCATGTCAAGCCAAGCTATGCACGAAATGCTGAGGACATGATGTGTATCAGGCACCGCCGGCTGAGTCTGCAGTTTCAGACGGTGCCGTCATCTCAGGCCGCCAAGCTAATTCGTGTCACTGTGGCACGTCTTGTGCAATTGGTGCTTTGAGCCGTAAACGGATGGGGCCTTTGAACTTGTTAGGGTCCACTGTCTGTCCCTTCTGCGTGATATCCAACTTGCCGCCCAGTGCCAGCTCGACAGCAGCATCCCGAGTGGCCGGCATCAGCGACCTCCAGTCTGCACATGTGCCAATCTCTTGAGCAGCATATCACAGGCCGCCTTCTAGTGGAAATTGTACGATGGTGTTGTATATGCACACCTCACCACCTACATGTGTGAACACGGCTGGCCACACCTGCAGTCGACATGCTGCGCGGGACGTCGGACGGTCAGCATGTAGCTCCAGCTTTCCTGGCAGCGAGGAGCTCCATGATCCGGTGTTTCAGGTCGTCTGCTGAAACCGAAACGCTCTGCTCCGGCTTCGCTTCCCGCTGCTGTCCTTGCCGCTTCTCCCTTGCAACACGGCGTGATGCTGGCCGCTTGCTCGGTGCCTTCCTGCTGGGCTTGACGACGCCAGCAGCGCGTGCTTTGCCCCTCGGCGGCATGCCCGCTGCACAGTGGACACTTGAGGCAATCCTGAGGGTGCACGCACCAGGCCAGGCGATTGTGAAGGCTGCCGACAAAGGAGGTGTGTGTACACCACGAACGCAGATGCCCTGCAGCGTGCTGAAGAGGCAGCGACGTCGACATGCAAGGATGCAGAAACTGCTGCACGCGGCCACATCACTGCTCTTCACATCATGGCATCGACCTGCGCCAGCCGTTGGGCTGCATGGCTCCCTTGACAAAGCCATCGCCAGTTGATCTGCACACGGATTGTCACCCATCAACGTAGCATCTCGCGCGAGCATGGCAAGATTCCTTGAGGACTTGACGCGAGTTGCCCGTGGCGTTGCATTAGTGGCCGCCAAGGGCATCGCTGACAGGTGCAGCATGCACTTGACATTGCACTGGTTGAAGCAGCGTCTGCATATGGCAGCGGCACAGTCGTCCCTCATCAGTCAAGCTGACCATCGACCACAATGACAAGGACACTCCACACCTCCTCATGACGCATTGCTGACTTCCGTGTGTATGTGCAGCTCTGTCACGAAGGGCCTTGCTCGAGGAGATGTGCGGCAGCAGCTGCAGGCAGCAGCAGCGCAGGTGCAACCTTGCACCCCGACTGCGTGAGGCCTGTCAACTGCATGGCTTCGATTTTCGATTTCTCGGCATTCGGACGCCATTGGAACGTACTGATTGTTCGGGTGTGTGCGGCGGCAGGGGCAGCAGCTGGCGAAAGCAGCGCAGGAGGCAGGACACAACGCGGTGCGGCAGCATGCCCAGGCGGCGCAGGGCGGGCCCCGCGACGCCGTGAGGGCGGCGAAGGACGCGGCACGAGCGGCGGTGCAGTCACTGCAGCATGTTGCGCAGCAGGCGCAGCAGAACATCGAGCCGCAGCTGCGGGAGACAATGAACCGGGTCAGCTCCCGAGGCGCCGCCCTGAAGGTGTGCACCTCCATCTCGCTCAAAACACTTGCAGCGCCAGCTGTCAGGTGCTGTGCACGCCGGCCTGCAGACCTATAGTTGCTTGCACCTCTGGTCGACTGCTCCCAGAATCTTCGTTTGGCGATCATGCCCGCAGGACGATGCGCATGCGAACCTGAGGCGTGGCGAGGCCGACCTGCAGCACGCGACCGATGCTGCGCGGCAGCAAGTCCAGGACGCCGCAGATGCCACTGCGCAGCATGCAAGGCGCACAGCGGAGACACTGCAGCGGTCATCAGAGACAGCGGCGGTGCAGGCAGAAGCTGGTGAGAGCGCGGTCAGCAGTCCTGATGTCACCTCAGCATCATGCAGCCAACTCACTGAAAGGGTTGGAAATCTCCGGATGAAAGCTGCTCCACGCTGCTCAGATGGCTGCATACAGCTCGAAACATCAAGTGCGCAGGCTTCCAACACTGCTGCCCCTCGTGCACTCGCAGCAAGGGCAAGGTCTGCGGAGGCGGCGTTGCCGCATGCGCCGGTGCCACATATGCCCCCGCCCTTTGCAGCCGCCACCCGCACAGCGTCCAGCCCGGGGCTGGCGTTTGCGCCCTGGGCCGCGCCGCGCGGCGGGGCGCTGGCCGCCGTGTCCGCCTCCCTCTCCACCACCCTCGCCAGCCTCGGGGCCCCGCCGCCGCAGCCGCCAGGCCACCCTGCAGCACCGGCGGGACCCGCCAGCGTGCCGCCGCCGCCACGGCACCCGGCAGCCAGCCCGCCCGTCTCTGAGGCGCCTGTTCCCGGGCCCGATCCCATCGCAGACCTGCAGCGGGCGCAAGCCGCTGCCGCGGCCTCCAGGAGCTCAGGCCAGGTGTGTACTCGTGCACTGCGTGCATTGCAGGGGCGCTTGCCAACGAGACGCGCCTGACAACCCATCTATAGTCAGCTTATGGCATGCTGGATCCGTAGCCAGATAAACGTTGAAATGGACTAGCCAGACGTTCCGACAAACTTGTCCGCTGTTTGTGACGAAGGGAGTTGAGCAAGCACGCAGCAGCGCGCTGGCCGACACGTCCCTGAGGGCCGAGAGCGGCGGCGCTGCAGCGGCGACAGAGGGCCTGGCAGAGGGTCTGGCCGGGGCGTCAGCGCGGCTGGCGCCGGACCTCGCCGGTGGAGCGGCCGGCACAGCCGCCGCAGCCCAGCCAGCGGCGAAGCAGCAGGCGCGATCACAGAGCTCTAGACCTCCTTTCCTGCTCCGCAACTCCACTGGCCGGTCGACAGCTGGGCCTGTGTCCTGAGCGTGTCGGGCCCGCGGTGCAGGCGGAGCGCAGGAAGCTGCGGCAGCGGCGGGTGCCGTCCAGCCAGCTGGGCCGCGTGATGGGCTTTGCCGGCCTGGGCGCCCGCCTGGCCGCCGGCACCGCCGTCGACTCCATCACCAGCCTGTTCAGGTGACCTGCATGTGCTGTGGCCGCCTGATGTCCCAACCCTGCTGCAACCTCGACGTCGCTGAGCTGCTGCAGCCCCAGCGTCTGGCTCAGGCTGCGCCAGCACTCACCAGGTAACAACACGGAGCTTCGGGCTCAAGTTTCCGTCTCAGCTGGTGTGGACCTCGGGGTGCAGGCCGAAGCAGGAGGGCGCGCCGGCGCACAGCGTGGTGCTGTCCGAGGCGAACGCCGAGCGGCTGGCGAATGCGCTGTGCCGCATGCGGGGCGCCGCCCTGAAGCTCGGCCAGATGCTGGTGCGCATCGGCTCTAGACCCATGCCTCATCAGCATGCCTCCTCCAGCTGCGGAATGTTCCGCCTCTGCTTTTCGTGTCATATGCATGCCGCGGGTGAGCTGCTGCTGCCTGTGGATTGCAGTCCATCCAGGACGACAACGTGCTGCCGCCGGCCTTCCAGGCTGCGCTCGACCGTGTGCGGGCAGGTAAGCCGCTCTTCCTCGACTCGGCCCTGCTGCGTTTTGCCCATGTACGCTATGTCACCTCGATCGATGTACCGTGGTCCCATTTGCTGTCTGCTGCTGAGACGCAAGGCTGCCGCTGCAGGCGCCGACACGATGCCGCGGCGGCAGCTGGAGCAGGCCATCAGCAGCGAGCTGGGGCCCGACTGGCGCTCCAAGGTTGCAGAGTTTGACGATGAGCCGCTGGCTGCCGCGTCGATTGGCCAGGTGCTCGAGGAATTTGCATGTGCTGCAGCAGCTGGTGCGCCTGAAGCTGGGTGACTAGCCCGCCCATGTGCGCTGATCACGCCTGGTGACATGGTGCGCAGGTGCACGCTGCAAAGCTGCACGACGGCCGGGATGTCGTCATGAAGATCCAGTACCCGGGAGTCGCTCGCAGCATTGCGTCAGACGTGGACAACCTGCTGCGCCTGGTCAACACTTTCAACCTGCTGCCAGAGGGACTGTATATCCGCCAGGCTGCTGAGGTGCGCCTTGAGCAGGGCGTGCCGGCACAGTCTGCCATGCACACTTGCTGCGGACAACGTCAATGCAACCTCCCCGCCATGCCTCCTGGACCACCCCAGCCATGGGAGACAATGGTTCACGTGTTTTGAGTTCCGGCGGGTGGTGGTCATATTGTGGCTTGTCGAACAAGCTTCCACATTTGCAGGTATTGAGCGTGTCGCTCAATGCAGAAGTGCACAGCACTATGTGTGTCGTCACTCATTTCCAATAACAAGAATTGCTTGAAACTGGCGCTGACACTTCCAGGGCACTTTTCTGGGATTCATGATATCGTCTGTTTGTTGTGAAGCTAACAGTCTCCATGCATTTGGCAGGTGGCCAAGGAGGAGCTGTCACTGGAGTGCGACTACACGTACGAGGCGCAGTGCCAGCAGCGCTTCAAGGCGCTCATCGAGGCGGAGCCCGCGTTTGCCGGCAGGTTCTCGGTGCCTGCGGTCGTGCCTGAGCTGTGCGCGCAGCGGCTGCTCACCACAGAGCGTGTGCCCGGCGTGCCTATCGACCAGGTGGGCAGTCAATGGTCTCCGGGCGTACATGTGCTGGTGTGAACCTGTCATGGCGTCCACAATGGGTTGCAGCTGGTGCGAAATGGCGGCAGCGTGCCTGGACTGCCTGGCAGCACATCGTTGTGCATGGTCGTAGGTGCGGCACCTTGCGCCCGAGGTGCGTGATGCGGTGGGGTCGCGCCTGCTGCAGCTGACGCTGCACGAGCTGTTCCACTGGAAGTTCATGCAGACAGACCCCAACTGGTGCGCAATGGACAGCGTTTGACATCCTGTCAGGCTTGTGGTGATTGTCATGTGCAACAACACTGCAAGAAAACCTTCTACGTCAGGCAGTGTGTGTGCTGGGTGGCATGCAGGCCTGAAGGTGCCTTTCTGTGTTGCAGGGGCAACTTCTTGTATGACGAGGCCACCGACATGCTGCACCTGATCGATTTTGGCGCATCCCGCGACTACCCTGCTGATTTCGTAGCTGTGAGCGGACCTGCCTCCTGCTGCCTGTCGCATGTACTTGCTCATGCGTTCCGATGCATGCATCAGACGAAACAAGGCGCAATGCCAATGATTTACCTTCATGTTTGCTGCCATCGCCACCGGCAGGATTACATGGAGATGGTGAGGGCCTGTGCCGACAAGGATCGGGATGAGATCCTCACCCGCTCCAAGAAGCTAGGGTTCCTGACCGGTGCGCTTCCCGTTACTCTGACCTGCTTGGAGCTCAAAATCCGCATAGCAGGGTGCCATCCGGTGAACCTGACAGCTGCTGTACTGTGCACTCCACATTTTTCTGTACAACACAGGCGATGAGAGCAGCGCCATGCTGGACGCACACACTCAGGCTGGCTTCCTGGTCGGCGTGCCATTTGCCCACGAGGGCGGCTACGACTTCAAGCTGCACGGTGGTGAGCTCCGTGACTGCTGATACGCAACGGGAGTTTAATGCAGGTTTCTCTGCTATCGTCCTCCGGGCTTGCCTGCTTTCTGGTGTGCGATGAGTGCGGTGCATGCGATGCGACATAAGTGTACATTTGTGTTTAAGCGCCTTGCTGCAACTTGCTGGGCCTTTGTGCAGACATGACACGCCAGGTGGGCAACCTCGGCGCGGTGATGGTCAAGGAGCGCCTCGTGGCACCACCCCGCGAGGTGCGCGGACCTGAGCTGTGTTGTGAGACGCTGTGAACCCTTACTGCTCAAGCAAGGGGACATCCCAGCACTTTGCTGAGGTTTTGTCAGTGCTGCGGTTTGAGACCCGGTGATTGCGCTGCTGCAGGCGTACTCGCTGCACCGCAAGCTGTCGGGCGCCTTCCTGGCCTGCATCAAGCTCGGCGCGGTGTGCACATCATCAGCCCACTCCCGTCACGAACAGCGTGTTACCCGTTGACATGCAGGGAGTCAACCTATGCGATATGCTGCAAACCCGGCACTGACAATTGTGGGTGTTTCTGCATGTTGCAGGTGGTGCCGTGCCGGCAGCTGTTCATGGAGACCTACAACAGCGTGAAAGCGGAGCAGGCTGCCGCCGCAGGGTTTGCCGAGGAGCCAGCTGCAGCGGCTGCTTGACGTTATACACGTTACCAGAGTGCAACGCTCAGCAATTTAATTGGATAACCCATTAATTGCTACAACACATTCTTGTAGGTGGCGGCTATTGTTTGTCCCTCACACTAGGTGGGAATACAGTACTGTTGGCCAGCCTCCTTCTTACTTAGCTCACTGACGTGCACCCAGTTGCAGTGTACAGATACAGAAAGTGCGGTGCAGCACGCTCGTCACCTAACTTCATCTGGTAGCACGGAAACCACAGCACATTGCCAGACATGCCACACCTGCCGGTCGTTCACAGCCTGTCAGTCAGCGTCACTCCTCCACATCCTGGTCCTCGTCCCCGTCCCACCAGCTGACCAGCCCCAGCCCAGAGTCGAGCGCATCGCCAACCACTGTCATTGGGGCGTACGGCGCCGCCGCCGTCCCCACCACCGGCTTGCCCGCCTGCTCGGCGTCCTGCAACATGCTGTCAAGCGTCGTGCAAGTGCTTCCTCTCAGCAAGCGCCAGTTCGGTGTTTCGGTAAGCAACACCCACATTCCTCTACAGTACCAAGCGCAGGCACAGCCACCTGCATGTCTGCTCGTGTGGGCACAGGGTGCAGCTTCACGCTCTGCACCCGGAAACGGATCGGCTGGTCCAAGTCGAACCACATCTTGTTGCCGTCAAAATCCCAGTACCTGCAGAGGCATTCAGCTTTGTGTAACTCACACGCCAATCGATCATGCAGCGTCACATGCACGAGCATCAAACGAGGCTCGACGTTCTGCCCACCACAGCTTCTCGTTTGCGTCAAACTCCTTGGGGGCTGGCAGCGCATAGCTGGGGATGTCGATGTCCTCGAAGAAGCCCAGGCTCACTTTGAGTCCCCTCCTGTACGAACAAGAGGGAAGCAGCTGACCCTATCGGACCCTCTTTCAGAGGCGGTAGGGCGATCGTTGTGCCACACATGCAGGACCGTAGTAGTCTTGGCACAGTTCAGTGGAAGCAGGCGCCAATGCCCGCACACGCAGGCCGCCATCCACATCATCTTGGGCCACTCACTTGCTGGAGCTGGTCAGGCGGCCGACGAGGACCTCGCCGATGAAGGGGAGGAACACCACCAGGCGGAACTTCACGTCGTAGATGGCCGCGCCGTCGGAAGGGTACACGAAGCCGCCCTGGATGTCGAGGATGTCGTAGACGCAGATGACCAGGCCAACCTTGGGCACAACCTTGTCTGTGGCACACGAGACGCACTTGGAGCAACGTGCTGGTGGTGTAGGTTGGACTAAGCCGTGGGGACCAATATGATCTGAGCTTTGCGCCGGCCCGGGGGTGCAGGGTGCGGCGACGCACCAACAAAGGTCTTGACGAGCGTGGCCTTGATGGCGTCGGGGGGTGCGCGGCCAAGATCGCAAGGCTCCACTCTACAGCAGCAACAAGGGGATCTGCAATACATCTGCTCAAATATATACATGATGTGCATCATGCATCACACGGTCGCACCGCCGCTCACCGCACACTGTCCTGGATCTGCAAGAGCTGGAACATGTAAGGCCGCCAGGCTCCGATGCTGTTGATCTCTGTAACACGTCTGTCAGCCAATCTGCAAAGCAAATGCAGACCGCAGCATTCGCATTCGCCAGCGGCCAAGTCCAACACCCTACTGCAGCTTCATTGCAGTTCACGTGGATGCACCAGCATGCTGCCCAAATGACCAACCTGCTGAGAGGCGTATACACATGGGATCAGTCAATGTTCAAGGCAATCGTGGGTCAGACTGCAGACCCTCAATGGCATTGCGTCAGCTAGCCAGCACTTGCACATCTGCACCGGAGTGTTTCAGCTGATGCATGCTGCCACAATCGACGCTGCGCATGCACACGCACTGTGTGTCTTCATTTGGTGTGTCTCTGTGTGTTACTGGCACGTTCTGTTGTGTGAACCTCAGCGATGGACTGTCCGATCATTCCCGCACCCATCAGCTGCACTCAGCAGGATGGCCAACTAGAAATCAGCAGCTCAGTGGCCATCAGCTGCACCGGAGGATGTCAGGGCGTTGGCGACCTGCTTGCCGCCTATCTACGAGACAGGCTGGCAATTGTCGCACGGATGCCAAGGGTGGGTCGATCAACAGATTGCACATGGTACGGCATGGACGGCTGTCAGATGCCACCACTGCAAGGCACCCCCTTATGCACAGTGTTCGCAAGTGCAGGATGGCCAAGTTGATGTGCCGACGGTCACACTGGATTGCTCATCGGCAAAGCTGTCGGCACTTGAGGGGCAGCCGCTGGCGCAAGAGGGCTATGAGCTGACAGTCAGCAGCGAAGGCGTCGTCATTCGGGGTATTGCAGCGGCGGGTGTATTCTACGGCGTGCAGAGCCTCCTGCAGCTGCTGCCAGCCACGCGAGACACTGCTATGCCACAGCCGATCATGCTGCCTGCGCTCACGGTACTGTACTGATTTGTAGCCTATCCACCGCATTGGGTTGTCGCAGTTGCGCCTTCACTGTGTATGGCTGCAGACCATAGGCTCGGCCGTTCAGTGCATTCTGCGCGGTCAAGCTACAATGTTCAGGGTTGGAACCTCGTAATACGGGCTGCAGATCGTGGATGCGCCGAGGTTCCTGTGGCGTGGGGTGCTGCTGGACTGCGGCCGCCACTTCTTCCCGCTGCCCTTCGTCAAAAAGTTCCTGGACGTCATGGCACTGCACAAGCTCAATCGCTTCCACTGGCACCTTGTCGAGGACCAGGCAGGCCGCTTTCCGTCCGTGTGTTGGGAGCCTGATTCCCCCCGTGATGCAGGTGTCCGCTGTCTGCTTGCGATGAGCCGTGCGGCTCATGTGGCGGCCTTGTGCGGCCTGCTGCCGGCTCAAGTCTACATTGCAAGTGCAGGGATGGCGGGTGGAGGTGCACGCCTTTCCACAGCTGACAAATGTGGGGGCATGGCGGGGGGGCTGTGACGGCGTGCCTCGCTATGGCGGGTACTACACCCAGGACGAGGTGCAGGCCTGAAGACAGTGCCATGATCATGCCGTCCGCCACCACAATTGAGCATGTTGCAGCACCACATCTGCTCTGGCACGACACCCGCGACAGCTTTTTGGCCTGCAGCTTCCTCACAGCAGATGTTTTGGCAACTGGTGCAGATGCGCGAGGTTGTTGCTTATGCAGCCTCCCGTTTCATCGAGGTGGTGCCAGAGATCGAGCTGCCAGGGCACTGCTGCTCAGCGCTGGCATCATACCCGCACTTGGGATGTGAGCACACGTTTCTGACTGGCTCACTCCTGCTGTGCATGTGTTGCACAGCAATGAGTGGACAGGCTTGCTCCTGGCCATCATTCCTTTACAGCTGAGATCTTGCGAGGCTGATGGCGGGCCTCTTGCCGCCGCCATGCAGGCACGGGGCAGGTGACAGAGACGCCCTACTACTGGGGCGTGCACGAGGACGTGTACTGCGCGGGGAAGGAGGAGGTGTTCGAGTTCCTGGAGGCGGTGCTGAAGGAGGTCATCGACATCTTCCCCTGCACCCACTTCCACATAGGCGGCGACGAGGTCCGCTGCTGCTGTTGCTGCTGCAGTCGCATGCATGGCTGGAGCCGACTCTGCATGCCTGTGATCAGCCGACGTAGACGTCAACAACATATACGTGTCGCTGTGCGTGCAGTGCCCAAAGGTGAGGTGGGCAGAGTGCGAGCACTGTCAGCGGCGCATAGCTGAGGAGGGCCTCGCCGACGAGTACGAGCTGCAGTCCTGGTGCGCAGCACCCTGTCGCCCCTGCTTGTTGTGCTGCATGCATGCACAGCATCACACTGGAAATGAGCATGATTGCGGGTCTGGCTGCGACATGTTGGATCTTTGACCCTCTGTGAGGTGCTCCTCGCAGGTTTGTGGGGCGGATAGGCGCCTTCCTGGCGCGGCACAATCGCATCCTGATTGGCTGGGACGAGATCTTGGAGGGCACAGCCGACGGGCGGCGGCTGCCGCCTGATGCCGTCGTCATGTCCTGGCGGGTGTGTCTGCCTGCACAGCATGCTGCATCGTGTCTGTGGCTGCAGCTGCGCGTGAGATGCCCTCCACCGCCATCACACGTGACGTTGGCACCGCAGTCCTGGCTCGTGTGGAGGCCAAGAACTCATGTCCTTGCAGGGCATCTCGGGGGGCGTGAGGGCGGCGCGGGCGGGGCACCAGGTCATCATGACGCCCACCAGCCACTGCTACCTGGACTACCGGCAGTCGCTGCGAGCGGGCGAGCCCGGCGCTTGGTGTGAGTGGGTTTCAGACGATCAACAGGCTCCTTGCATCGCATCACAGGACGAGCTGTGTTCGCCCTGGCGTACGGAAAAAGCGCGTCTGCTGAGGCCTATCCCAGTGCATAACAGTGCCAGATGCTTGCCAGCTGCTCATGAGGACAGGAGCCTGTGCGTCCCGCAGATGCGCTGCTGCCGCTGGAGATGGTGTACGCCTTCGAGCCGGTGCCGCCAGAGGCGCCGCCGGCGGCGGACATGGCGCTGGACGATGCGGCGACGGCCTCCGAGGCGGCGCCCATGTCGCCCGGCGGCCCCTCCCCCCCGGCCGACAGCGACGGCGACATGGAGTGCTCCGCAGCCGACGGGTGCGGCCAATGACTCACGCACTTTCAACGTCAACCACTTGACCGGCTCAGACCCACTCCTGGGGCAGTTTTTGGACGTCAGCGCACCTTCACTTGCAGTCTCTGTTGCTGCTGTGTTGTCGTACACTCAGCTGCAGGCCACAAAAATACTTGTTAGATGGCCGAATCCCATGCTACAATCCTGTAGGGACACAGCCGGCAGCCCCGCCACGCGCGCGACAGGTGACGAGGACCTGACGCCGGCGCCCAGCGACGCGGTGCCGGAGGAGGACCTGGCCAGCGAGCCGCCGCTGCTGCCGCCCGACGCGGACATGATGCTGACGGCGGAGGAGGGGCGCAACATCATCGGCGGCCAGGTGCTGTGGCGTGTGCCGCTTGTGGCACTCCCTTAATACAGCAGGCGGTCTGCATATAGTCTGCATGGCATGTGATGGACGCCTCAACATGTCAGACGTCTGCTGCAGCACATGGAATCTCTACATTGGCATACAAACGAGACTGCGCCTTCTTTGCACGCTTTCTCCTCTCACTCCTACCTCAACCGTTGCAGGCCAATGTGTGGACAGAGTACATCGGCAACGAGCCGACAGTGGAGTACATGCTGCTGCCGCGCGTGTGCGCGATGGCAGAGGTGCTGTGGAGTCCAGCCGCCGCGAAGGACTGGGACAGCTTCCTGCAGCGCCTGCCAAACCTGCTGGCACATTTCGAGGCCACTGGCCTCAGATACCGGCCCCTGGGCTGAGCCCTGGCTCCCAATTTGTGCAGCTTTGCCAGGGAGCATGCAAGGGGGGCTGTCTTGTGCGCCACATTGGCGCCGTGCACTTGGGCTTGCAGCATGCAGAAGTGTGCATTGGAATATTCTTTGGCAGCTCAGGCAGACCGCAGGCGCTCATGCGCATGATTGTAGTCAAGCGCAGCAGCAGGAAGGGCTGACCTGCCACCTCAAGCTGTCATGGTCATGTGTACTGAGGGGTACGTACAGAACGGCGTGAAAGGCCTGCCAACATACATCGGGAGCAAGCCCCCTGCTGCAATGCACAGAACTTTGCAGGGTGTACTGGGTTCACCAGCGGCTATACAGCTTGTGCAAAGCATCAGCAATATATCAAGCTGTGTTCAATGCATGGTAGCCACGTAGTCCTGCTCACGTACATGGGCGATGTGGCATAGTTCAGGTGCAATGCCGGCAAGAGCCGTCATCTGGCAGGCTGTCAAGAATGGCTACCCCATAACGTGTGCACACACTGCTACCTGGGATGTGTCATTGTCACAGTTTCACGCTCTGTCACGAGGCTGGTTGCATAGCTGGCTACCCCAATCGAGTGCTGCACCATGGCTGTGAGGTGCGTCAGCACATACAAAGCGGGAACACCCGGCAGCCCCGGCTGCTGCACGATGCCAGGTGCTCACACGCTGCTGTTGCCACCAAGTGTAGGGCACGTGTTGGTCAGCTCCACTGCTACTGAAGTGGCCAGCGAGAGGGATCCCTCGAAGTAGTTGCGGTGCCCACGACCCCGCGTGCGCCCACCACCTGCGAACCAAACAGTGCACGGGTTGCAGTGCATGTGCATGTCAGCACGATGAGGCATCAGCCGTGCCAGCAAAGGCCTGACGTCGCAGCAGGACGTAAAACCTATCCCCAGGCTGCATGCTCCTGCAGACCGAAGATCTACATGGTGCGCACGCACCTCCGGTGCCACTCAGGACCCTCTGCACGGCCGCGATGCTGCGCAGGGCGGCCAGGCGCTCATACCGGGCGTCGCAGACGTGGCTGACATGCGCCCTGACGGAGTCGTTCAGTGCGTCGTCGGCGGCCGCCACCCACGCTGCGCACGCATCGCCGTACCTACACGCGCAAACGCCAAAGATGCTCCTGGCTGTCGAGCTTGCTTGGGCGGCCTCTACCAGTTCCAGACTGTTGTCAGTAGTGGAGATACTGACGACCAACAGTACGGCACACCTGCTCTGTTCCAGGGTCCAGCTGCTGAGAGGCCCCGCTGCGACCGCACCGCTGGACAGTTCACTGCCCCGATGGCGGCGCGTGCCACCCAGCCGGTGGTGTACTGTGTCAGCCGCCGAGGCAAAGACGACCATGCGCAGCTGCTCTGCCGGCTGCAAGTCACCCTGCAGTGCACATGGGGAGTTCCACGAAGTGCCACTGCCTTCAGCACACATCAGCAGCTTCCCGCTTTCACGCTGCTCCAACCGCAAAATGCGATCAGCACTAGTCCAGAGTATCATGCTGGACGGGACAGTGCACATGGCGCACCTGCAGCAGGGACGGCATCCGGCGGTCGAGGTCCTCGGCAGCCGGCGGGGCCCGGTCGTCAGCGGGCGCGGCAGCCGCTGCAAAGGGCCCAGGGTGGGCGCAGCCGCGCAGCGCCTGCGCCATGTGGATGCTCTGCCTGCGCTTGGGGGCAAGCAGAGCTCAGCCTTGGCTCCCTGTCGCCTGCGTTGCTTTGATGAGACAAGGCATCGATGCGCTCACTGGTCATGGCACGACAGCCCGCAGCACCTGAGGTCCCCGCGGCAGGCCGCTGCCAGGTGCGCCAGGTGCTGCAGAGGGGTGCTGGGCGCGCCATCGGCCTCGTGCAAGAGCACAAGCTGCTGCAACACCTGTGGCCCCGATGCAACAGCCTTAACATTGCTCTTAGGCTTCTTGGGGGCACACTCGTGCACTCATAGAACAGCTGGCACTAACGGTTGTTCAGATCAGGGGGTTTGAATGCAGCTTCCGGGCCCACCTCGCTGGGGCTGGGACGGGCAAAGCTGATGACGCGGGCCTGCATGCCGCTCAGCATGCCGCCCGGGCTGCTGTGGTTCGACGTCATGATGATGGGGCACTGCAGACAAAGTCGCACAAGTGGCATGCACTCTCCAGGTAGGCCACGCAGATTTGGCAGGTCGAAAGTGAGGCAGCACGGACAAGGCACTGTTAGAGTAGGTCGTTCATTGGGATACCATCAAGAGACACCACCCATTCAGGAAAGGGCATGTGCCCAGAGTCTGATCACATCTAGCCAAGCGCTCGGTCGGCATTACCTTGGAGCAGGTCAGCAGCGTCTGCAGGGTGGATATGAAGCCGCGGTCCTCGTCCTGCAGGTTCTCCACCTCCTCGAACAGCAGCAGCGTCAGCGGCGGCGGCTGCCCGCAGCCCTGGGGCTGCACCTGTCCATTGGCTGGTGCGGTGCCGGCGCCGGCGGCCGGGGTCTGCAGCACGCTGGAGCCGCCGCCTTTTTTGCTGCCAGCGACCGCGCCGTTGCTTTTGCCGAGCTGGCCGCCGGTGCCGTCAAGCTGCTTCCCGGCACGTGTGGACGCCTGCTGCGGCCTGAAGAAGCTGCTCACGGGCGCCTTCTTGGCGGGCTTTGCCGGCACATCAGCGGCAGCCGCAGCAGCGGCACCGCCACCGGCACCGTCATCGGCCGCGGCGCCCCCGTCGGCGGCTCCCATCGGGGCCAGCGCGACGCGCTGCGACTGCGTGGCCTCGCCCACCAGGCGCTGCACCTGCGCGCCCGCCCGGTTGACGGAGGGGTTCACCTCGATGACCCGGTACCCCGCCGCCTGCGGTGTGCAAACCAGGCGGGAGCTGACGCGGAGTGCTGTGGGTGCAAGTGAAGGCGATCTGCTGCTGTGTGCTGTCAGTTTACCCCAAACTCTGATGTACATCGCCGTGGCCTCAGGCGAGGTCCCAGCATCTCGGGCAAGCCCACCACTGCAACGGCGTAGGCGGCCGCCGTCTTGCCGCTGCCCACCGGCCCGCTCAGCAGCACCGCGTTCCCGCGGTCGACGGCGGGGGCGCGTGCGTCGTCATCGCTGTCCGCGTCGCCCTCCCCGGCCGACCAGTCGCTGTCGCTGAGCAGAGCGCGCGCATGGCTGCGCCTGCAGACAGGTGCAACCGATCTGGCAATGCCTGCGGTCACGAGGTCGTGGTGTGTCTGCTGCCAACTGGCAGCATCCGTTTCCAACTAGTGGGTGAATGCTGAGGCTTACCTGGGTGGTCGCCTTGGCTGTGTAAGGTCGGCAGCGCCTGCCGCGTTCTCCTGCCAAGCACCGAGCCAGCTGCGCAGCTCCTCCACAGCATCCGCATTGCCGCACACCTGCGACGGGCAAGGCCATCATCTCGACCCCGCCCGGGGTGCAACATGCTGTACACCTCTGGAGGCAGGCAGATGCTGATGCGAGTACACAGGGTCCACACCCAAACACATCTCGCATGCCTGCGAGGGCTGCCGGGGCTGGAAGCGCTCGGTCCAGAGCGCGTGTGTGGCCGAGGGCGGCGGCGGGGGGGCGGCGCCAGGCTCGGCAGCCGCCAGCCCGGGGTCCCGCGTCGCGCCGTCGCGGGCCGCCGACACCTGAGCCAGCCGCTGCTGCAGGCGCTGGAGGTGCTGCTCCGCTGTCGGGCGGTCCTCCAGCTCCTGCACACACAGATGAACTGCTGACTACTGCATTTTCCTGGCACACACTGCGAACCCCCAGCTCGATGCAGCCACAACCTGCCAGTGTTGGATCAACACAGCATCTGCAGCCCACCGCATTGCTGCTGCTGGCGGAGGGGCGCTCTGCATCTGCAAGCTGCTGGGCCAGTTGCTGAAGCAGGGACTGGCCGGCCGGCTGTGCTTCGGCAGCAGGCGCAGCTGTGTTTGGGCTTGCAGTGGCTGTTGCCTGACGACTGACCAGCGCAAAGCTGACAGCTGCTGCTGCATGCTCCTCTGCTGCTGGAGCTTCGGCTGGGGCCGCCTCGTACCGGAAGGTCCGAGTCTCTTGGATGCTGTGGGCGGCTGCAGCCTCACCGACCTGAAGTACGTAGAAGAACGACAGACTGACTGCCTGTGCTACACAATACACCTGTCGACACCTGTTGCTTGACACGGCCGGGTGTAAATGCCGCCGACTGCCTTTTATACACCCACCTGTGTGATGTGTATCGGCGGCATCGGAGGCTCTGTCAGCTCCGTCACCAGCTTCACCCTGGCTGCGCCCGCATCCGCAGCGGCGCGGCGGTCAAAAAATGCGTGCGGCACCCGCCCCGCATTGATCCTCGCAGTGTCCTGCATGAGACCCACATGTGCGTATGGTACCACTCGATGTGTCCTACACCCTACATGACCTATCATGCAGCAGCTGCTGGCTGATCTGCCTCCCCTACTGCCTCGACTCGTTGACCGCCCCGCCCTTGAAACGCTGGATCATTGATAAGAACGCTCACCTCTGCGGACCGCTTCAGGTCCTGCTGGAAGGTCACAGCCGCTGCCTTTGCGGCCTGCCTGCGCGCCTCCTCTGCCTCCGCCTGCTCCTGTGCGTCCCGCTCCAGTGCTGCCTGGGCTGCTGCCTCCGCCGCGGCCCTTTCAGCTGCCACCCTGTCTGCTGCCTGGGGAACATGCACACTCTGACGTGAAAGACCAGTCATGCCAGTCACTGCCTGCCATCTAGTCCATGGGAACGACTGCACCCTGAACCACAGTGTGCCGTCACCTTTTTCTGTTTCCTCTGCGCCAGGGGCATGAAGAAGTCTGTAGGTGCGCCTGGGGTAGCGTCACCCGCACTCCTTGGCTTGCGGGTGGGCTGCCTCCGGCGTGGAGGCGTGCTGCTGCCCTCCTGATGCTGCGCTGCGGCTGCCGACTGTGGCGAGCCCTTGGCAGCAGCCTTGCGGCTTTTACGGCTGCCAGCTGTCCTTTGCTCTGGCTGAAAGTCCTCATCTGCGCAATACATCAGCATGGTGACGCCTTCGAAAGAGCACGATGGACTGCCTGCGCTTAGGTACCCACACCGTGCTTCTGACGACTGTCTGTGCGCTCACCAGAGCCAGCGTCAAGGATGATGGCGGTGCGGCGCTGCCTCCGCCTGGACGCATGCTGTGGGCCATTGGCGCTGGCTTTGCTGCTTTTCGGCTGTGCATCCTGGCTGTCCGTGGGATCTGCATCTGCCACAGATCTTCGAGCTGAGTCTCGCTGCATGGGCCGAAAGCACTGCAACTCTATCAACCAGACTCGACCGAACGCACTCCACCAAAGCGCACCATTGTCACTGTCCTCCAGCATGATAGCCTCTGCAAGCACATCGTGATCCGATCCCTGCTGTTTGATCGCCTCCTTCCTGCACGTTGAGCATGTTCAGTTGTGGCGTCTGTCTGCGCAGCTGATCCAGCGCATGTGGCGCTGTGCATGCGCTTTCCCTGAATGATGCTATGAGCGCACCTTGTCCGCTTCTGGCGCTGTGGCTGCGGCGGAGTGCAGCCGCAGGAAATGTCCGAGTCGATTGGAAACACCTTCATCCGGCTGGCTGACCGCAGTTTTCAGTTTGTTGTCAGACTACCCAATGGATGCATGTCTGCCCCAGGAAACATGCGTGCCAATCACAACATAGCCGTCTATTTCAAACCACGGTCAGTCACATCGTCGATACACCACTTCTGGCGGTTGACCAGTCAGACTTGAGCCGCTCTGCTGCACCTCACTAGGTGCCTGCTTCAAATTCAACCGAGGTTGCGTCGAGGTTAACCTCCCTGGCCACGTGGCAGCTTCGCCGTGTATGCAGCGGCCCCAGCGCGCTTCTGCGCGTTGTATATGCATCGTCAAGCGGAGTTGTCTTAAGGTTCAACTGCCATACAGCCGGAAGCCGTTGGACCAGCTGCGGAGAGCCTGCAGAAGCAATCCGCAGGGCACTGGAGAATGAAGGTCACTGTGTCTCGTCACGCCGCCCGACCATCGGGTGCTGACCGCCGCGCTGCCGAGGTGCGAATGGTACTTAGATGACAGCCCTGCTGTGGCGTTTGTCCCGCAATCCAGGCATTTGAGCGTACGAAGTCCCCAAGCTGGCAAACTTCAACTCTTGAGGTGCACGCCTTTGTGGCGTCATAACTTCGCCGTGCTACTGCCCTGCTGGATCGTTGTTCGTCCATCGCAAGCGTCGATGGTCGCATCTGGTGTAGCTGCTGCACAGGAGCGTGAAAACTGTTCTGCAAGCCTGCATACGTCACCCGCATGTATCCCCGTTTCACAACACCGTTTCGCAGATCGGTGACTGCACCGCGTTGACGCGCAAGTGTAGCAATTTCGTGTAGCAAATCTACTGGCTTGCAGTGCGGCTTGACTATTTCGAGCCTTGATCAACTTTCATGAACGTCGGGACCGCATCGCCGAATCGAGTGCACAGGCCTTTGATCATGAAGTTTGCCTCGCTATGATGCAGATGCCAGCACAGATGAGAAGCGTCATGGGCCTGCGCGCGCCGCTGCTGGGCCGGCTGCGTGCCGTGCAGCACAGCCGGGCGGCATGCGTCAGAACATATGCCGTGCTGGAGGCAGAAGTCACTGCAGTTGCGACACCAGGTGTGTTGTGCGGCGGTGAACATCACTGTAATGCTATACTCCAGAAATCCACTCCAGCAGCGACGGGGAATGTTGTGATCGAGCTGCAAAGTGGCACCAACTGTTTTGTGTTCGGCCGCATCACACCCTGTGCTATATCTCAGCTGCTGCAATCGCTTTTTGTGACATTACTGGTGCATCATTGCAGGTGCCGTGCTGCCCAAGGCGAAGCCAGCACAGGCAGACAGGCAGCGGTTCCAGTTGCACCCGTCAGTAAACACCTGGCGCACATTTGACCCCGCTGCATCAATTGACGCGGATGCCTCGGTGGTTAACCAAGTTCAGGGCGCGCTGCAGGTGACATGCTCGCATCACGGCACGGCTTGTCCCTCGTGATACAGGCTGTCACAGCCGGGTTAATTTCCTGTGTTTATTTACACAAGCGTGTCCTTTTGCAGAGCTTGCAGCGCAGCTTCAGGTCGTCTGGAACAACGAGCTTGTTTGAGAGCCGCGAGTCGACCGCCTACTGGGCGTACCACCTGGGCAGGATGGGCTTCTTCACCGTGCAAGGCGTCGCAGGTGCTTCACATTCCCTGCACACCCATGCGGCATATAGCAGTACACTATATTCTGTGCTACTGGGATGAGGCTTGGCTGCTGGCGTACACAAAGGCCAGCATTCAGGTGGACAGCAGCGCCTCGACAAGCAGTATTGCTGCACCTACATGATGCAGTCCTGTATGATGGGTTGCACACGGTGCAGGGCTGCTGTCGGCGCGCACGTCAAGCGCTGCTTCGGGCGAGGCGGAGGGCGGCACTGGCGTCCGCCTGGAGAAGCTCGTGAAGTCGGGCGTGGCGGGTGAGGGCGTCGACGATGGCTTGCACAGCTGCACGCGGCTGGTGCTTGCGTCAGGATTGCTTGAACAATGAACGTCAGGCAGTTGTGTGAACTTCCTGATGACACTGGGTGTTGTGCAGGCCCCATCCTGGAGGCGCTTGCCACCTACCAGCAGGACTACGAGAACATCAAGTGCGGTTCATCCGGCGTTCCCCTGATGCCAACCTGCCAGCCGACAATACTACATCTGCCTGCAATGCTTTTCATGCGTCTGCATATCACACATTTCCATGCTGCTGTGCCGCAGGGCTGGTCTGTACAAGCTGCCCTGGGACATGACCACGCCCGGGCACAGGCAGACCAACCCGCTGTTTGTGCTGCAGAAGGTGTGCAGCTGTGTCCACCACAGTCCTAGCAATGTTTATTGCCGCTGCTGACATTGCCCAAGGTCAACTTCCGAGGCAGGCCTCTGTGCAACACCACGACGGTATGTCATGCTGTGACAGGCAGCAGCATTCATTCGGGAGGCGTCCGACACGCTCGGCCGCCGCGACCGGCAGGCAGACACCAGCGTGTGGCTAGACTCCAAGCTGTACCCGCAGTATTACAGATCAACGTTCCACTATCAGGTTTGTTGATCTGGGCCGACATGTAGCATGGGCCCACGAACTAACAGTTGTCATGCCTGTCAGCATACAGTGCGATGGACTGTGAGTGATTCCTACGCTTGTGGCTGGCTGCAGACTGATGGCTGGATGTCCAAGGCGTCTGCAGGTATGTTTCGCTGAGATTGGCATGTCCTGCCACTTCGTGTTCTTATAGAATATCACAGAGTGTTGTCCGTGCATATGGCTGCTGACAAACAAAATCCATGTGACAATTTTCACGCGCAGACATCTACGAGACGTCGACAGAGACGCTGTTCCTGGGGAAGCAGGACGCGATGCAGCGGCAGACGCTGGTGCCGCTGCACCACCACATGCGCAGCAAGCCCCCTGGCGGCGTCGGCATGAAGTGCCTGGAGGTCGCCTGCGGCACAGGCCGCTTCGCGACCTTCATCAAGGTGGTGTCTTGTTTCAGTGTTGGTTGCACATGCTCAGCAGTGTCGAGCAATTGTCAAGATGAGCAAGTGTACATCAAGAGAGGCAAGCGCCCAATCACCTGGCCCAACAGGACAACTACCCGGAGATGGACATCACCTGCCTGGACCTGTCGCCCTTCTACCTGGAGAAGAGCCGCGAGAACATGGACTACTGGCGCCGCATGAGGGCGCCCGCCTCCCAGAAGAACACCACAGACGCCTTCATCCAGGTCGGTGACGAACGCTGGTGACGGATGGCACTGTCTGTCACAGGCTAGTTCTGCGTCGCAAGTGGAAGCAATAAGGACTCAGGTGCACTGTGACACAGTGGTGGGCTTCAGCTTAATCTTTTGCTCATCATGGATCTGCAGGCTGCTGCAGAGGATATGCCCGTGGCGGACGAGTCGTACGATGTGGTACGCAGCCTGCTGTTGCCCGAGCTCATGCACTTGTCATTGCCTGCTTGTCACAAACGGTGCAGAACAGCAATGCTGGTCCTACCGTCTTCACCCGCTCCTCGCAGGTGACCTGCGTCTACCTGTTCCACGAGCTGCCGGCGGCGGTGCGCCGCAAGGCGGCCGCCGAGATGGCGCGCGTCTGCAAGCCCGGCGGCATGGTGGTGAGCATGCGCATGAGCATGGCGCTCACAAGCATCTAGGATCTTTGGGATCACAAGCATCTAGGATCTTTGGGAGTCGCGTTCCCTGGCAGCTGCTGGCTGCTCTTATAAAGGACCTCATGGGCATCATATGACACATGCATTCATCGGAAGCTGTGGACAATCCTCATCCAATGCACCCAGCTGTGGACAATCCTCATCCAATGCACCCAGCTGTTGCAGTATCCTGCATGTGCCATTGCAGGTGCTCACAGACAGTGTGCAGCTGGGCGATCGTGAGGCCTTCGACCCGCAGCTGGGCCAGTTTGGTGAGCTGTCCTAAATTCGATGCCAACACCCCGATGCAAGGGGTGCAGCGTGCGGAATGTGTGGTGGCGCAGTCACGAGGTTGACCCGTCAGTCTGGCTGCACAAATGCAGGCAACTTCAACGAGCCATACTACCAGGGTTACATCAACAGCGACATCGGTGAGCACACCCTGCCACTGTGCCTGGTTCTGCAGCTGCCTCCACCCTTATCACATCTGTGCCATAATCTGGTACATCTATGATCATGTGCCCCCACTTCAGATCTTGATCTGTTTGGTCTTGCAGGCCAGCTGTTCGAGGAGGCAGGTCTGTTGCCGCACATGAAGACCGTCGCCTCATCCACCAAGTCGCTCAGCTTCAAGAAGCCCCTGAAGGCTTCAGCAGCGCAGCCAGAGGCCCCACCGCTGCCGGCCTCCGTCATTGTCAATGGGTGCGCCTGGTCGTTGGCACATCTGCATACAACCTGGATTGAATCACCAGACAGGCTGCCTTGCTGCGCTTAAATTATGCTGGCATACATGAATAACATTGAGACTTGAGCTTGCAGATCGCAAAAGTCGGCCTCTTCAGTCTGGTGACTGTTGGCAGCAGCCGCCCAGCTTAGGCCTGGCCAGCAGACGCCGGCATCAGTGAATACCGGGGACTTCTTACAACTCAACCGAGCCCTGAAGCCGTGAAGCTGCCCAGCACCAGCGCGACCACACAAGAACGATGCTCGAGTCGAGCGCCTCCGCTGTCATCAAGGTGCATGTACTAGTGTAGACTGCCGGACCATTCTTGGCTCACCATTTTAGACGAGCAACGTTGGGTACGATTTATGCGTTGGGATTTCTCGGGATTTCTGCCACCTGCTGCAATGGGGCAGAGGGTTGAGTGTTGGAGTTTTCGGTGTGTGGGCTTGGGTTGAAGTTGAGTGCAGTCTGTACATTGGGTCATGGCATGTACATTAGCTATTGGCCTGAACTCGATGCGTGCAGAGATTATACCTGGTTGATTGTGAGCTGTACCTGACAAAATGTGTGAAGCCTGAAGGTCTGAAGACATGATGCTTTGCTATACCCCGGCTTGCCGGGCGCTCGGTGTGAGACACGCATGTCACGACTACCAAAGAAGGTGCAGCCAACATCTGCCTCCGTTGTTACATTGGTTCGTATGGTGTCCCAGCCCAGCGCCTGTACTGGCATCGAGGATGCATCCTGGGTGCGCGGAGTTGTCGAGGTGTTGAAACTACATCCAGCCACCAGAAACGCCCATTGGCCAATCAGACTCCTGCCAACAGAGCGTGACACTTTGAGACATTTTGCGGGCCGAATTCGTTGCAAGCTGTTGCAATTTTGCTGTGCTGTCAACTCACAAGTTGCTGTTGCATCCCTCCATTGAAGTAGAGGTCAGCGAACCCGATCAACTCGTCAACCATTGGGTGCAACCCATCTCAGTTCAGCCTCGCAATAACAGCATATCGCTGGGCAAAGCCGTGCTTTAGTAAAGGACATTCGATCTTGCATTTACGTGCAGCATCTGTTGAAATATCGCAACCTATAAAGTCAGCCATCGATGGAGACTGTGGCGGGGTGGATGCGTCGCGGTGCCGCCGCCATCCTGCGGATGGGGCCCGTGCCACGACACGTCGCCTTCATCATGGACGGAAACCGACGCTTCGCAGAACGTCTGCAGATCGAGGCATTACGAGGCCACAGCCGAGGCTACGACAAGGTGTGCATGCATTGCATGCAATTACCCACCGCTGGCGTACTGATGTCGCCGAAGCAATTTTCTGCAACATGAATGCACAGCTCCTCACTTTGATCGTGCTAAAATACTGCAAGGAGATCATGGCGTGTGCCACCCGCTGTTGCATCTGATGTCGACCCTCCCTGCAGGGGTGCATGCTCCTGACAAGCCCACACCATGACCAGTTTTCGCAACAGCTGTGCAGCTGGTGCAAGCGCTGGAGTGGTGCCTGGAGCTGGGCGTGCCGTGCGTCAGCGTGTACGCCTTCAGCCTGGAGAACTTCAGCCGCAGCGCCGCCGAGGTGGCCGTGCTCATGGACCTGGCCGAGCGGAAGCTGCTCGCCATCCTGCAGGTGGTCGGCGCACCGCCCGCGGCACCGCGGGCTGCCAGCTGAGGCGCCGTGGGCTTGCATGCACCAAGTTGACAGTCCCACGTGCCACGTGCCACTGTCCCACGGAGGCCAGTTCTGGTGCACCAGTGGGCGGCCAGCATGATGCTGATCAGATGACCTGGCGTTTTGCAGGAGCGGGGCATTGTTGAGCGGCACGGGGTGCGGGTCCAGGTGCTGGGCGACCTCAGCCGGCTGCCGGACAGCGTCGCAGCGGCGGCGCAGCGCTGCATGGCGGCCACCTCACACCAGACGCGCTGCGTGCTCAATATCTGCCTGGCCTACACGTGAGTCGGGCTCGTCTTCCAGCGGGACCATCTGGTCCGGTGGAGGGTCATGCTGCCTGCACGCTATCAACTTGATCGTGACAGTCGCCATGCGTCAGCAACTGACACATGATCGCGATGTGCCAACTGCTGCGCAGGGCCACGCAGGAGATGTGGCAGGCAGTGACAGCTGTGCAGCAGCGGGTGGCAGCGGGCCAGCTGGCGGCGGCAGATGTCAGCATCGACACCATCCAACAGCACCTGTACACCGAGGTGCAACTCCACTGTGTTTCAGGCCAGTACTATGTGTCAGAGGCTGTGTTCCAGCGAGCACTTCACGGTGCCAATTGCCCAACGTGGGTGAGGAACTGCCTCGACTGGCGCCGACGCAGGGCTGCCCGCCGGTGGACCTGATGATCCGGACGTCCGGCGAGACGCGCCTCAGCGACTTCCTACTGGCGCAGAGCGGCCACGCCACGCTGCACTTCTCCGCGGCGCTGTGGCCCGACTTTTCGTTTCTGGACATGCTGGGCGCGCTGGCGCAGTACCAGCGGGACGCACCCACCCTGCAGCGGAACGCCCAGGCCAGCCAGCAGCGCAGCGCAGACAGCAGAGCAGCACAGCCGCTGCCGACGCCAGCGTGCGATGGCGACATCAGGCATGCGGCTGCAGCTTCAAGAGGTGTGAAAGGTGTCAGCAGAGCTGCAGCCGAGCGGCAGCAGCTCGACCTCAGCAGCAGTCCTGCACTGCCAGACGAGCAGCATGCGCTGCGGAGGCGGCATGCAGCCAGGGGGGTCTGTAAGGGGCATTCTGAGACAGGCCAGGCTGCACCACCCAGCTGCGATGGCAGTGACACTGCAGCAGAGGCAGCTGCCCCAGCGGCTGCCACGTGCAGGGCAGCCTCGAAGGGGAAGATAGGTATGCAGACGTCGCTGCAGTTTGATGTGATTGCAACCAGCACTGCACCTGCTCTGATTTCATGACGATCCATGGCGCTAGAGTGGAATGGTGGATAGGCATGTGCAGAGCCAAATACTGAGTGCAATAGTTGCAGGAAAGTCCATGAAATAACATTACAGATAGGATGCGCCCCGAACAGTTGCAAGAGACTGATGGTGTTGCAGTGTTGCAAAAATGCTTTCTGTTCCAGTCCAAGTGCAACAGTTGTCGATAGGTACATGACACACTGTCCGCATTGTCATACGCAATGATGTGACAGTGATCAGGTCGCATCTGTGCCTTGCAAGCCCGCAGCATTCCCCATCCGGAGTGTTGCAACCTCCGAGCCAGCTGCGTGTGTGTCCGGCTGCTGCCGCCCAACCTGCTCCTGTGGTGCAGCAACGCATACTTAACAGCTGTGAGCTGTGCAGACTCGGTCAGTCAGCATGTGCACGGCTCGCCAACCTCTTTCGGAAGTTCAAGAAGTTCTGATGATAATGCCTCCGACCATGTGCTCCACATCTTTCCAGAAACCGCTCGAAGCACATTCTGCAGGAACATGCAGACCTTGAGGGCGGCGACCTCCCCGCGCAGCTGCTCCACCTCCGCATCGCGCTCCCTCAGCTGCATGCGCAGTTGCTGCACCTCGGCCTCCAGTGCCGGGGGGCTGCCCGGCGCCACCACCGCCTGCTGTGCAGCATCATGCAACCCTGCCGTGCCGTCAAGTTCACACTGTGCTCTGAGCTTTTCTGACAGTGCGCCCGTCTGCTCCGAATGGAAGCTGCAGTATGAGCAGGCACCGTGGGCGATGTGGGAGTGGGCGCGACGCCGCCGCTGTTGCCGCGCCGTAGCAACGACGACGGCTGCTCGCTCGACGCCCGGGGCTCACGCGGGCTGAGGGGGTACTGCGGCGACGCGTCTCCCCCCTGCACCTGCTTCACAGCGGGGCATCAGGTGCACCGCTGCAGCGCCATGATTGCCGAACCCTGCTCTGTCGACTCGAGGAAAGCCCTGGTGCAGACATTCAAGCCCAGCAGAGCCAGGCAGACAGCAGGTGGTGCTGCCCTGCACTCACCGCCTTAGCTGGGATGACGAGAACGGGGCAGGACGCGTGCGAAACAACATGCTGCGAAACGGTGCCGCCTGGTGTAAAGGCCTGCATTTCGCAGCACATATGTAACACGACAACCATGCCTCGCTTTGTGCGGCAGAATACTACTGGCCACTGCCCCGACATCTCACAGCGAAACCTGCAACAACGCCGCCGCACCTTTTTGAAGCGGCCGCCAAGCGAGCGGCCCACCAGCAGCAAGTCGAGGCCCTGATCACGGACGAAGTTGATGATGGCGTCCCTTGGGTCACCCTGCAAGAATGGCGCTCCTCAGGACAGTGTGATGGGAGTTGCATGCCCACAGGAACCGTGATTACAGCAACAACAGATGTGTGGTTGATGTGATCTACACAAACCTAGGCCTGACTCGTGTGCCACCCACCTGCAACTGCTTGTTGACGGCCACGTTGAAGGTGTCCAGCTCGCTAGCAATGGTCGCCTCCGGCTGCTCACCTGATGTTCCCGTGGGAGTGTCGGCTCTGAGGGCTGGGCCAGACCCCAGCATCGACCCTGCACCACATGGGGATCACGACCAGGTGGTTGCCCTCTACGTTTCATGTGTTTCGTGCCGAGGCGTTGCTGCTAGCAGATACGCTTCCTCGTGGTGCCATGTCAGGGGCAGGCGCACCCAGCGCAGGCGCTGCCCCGGTTGCCGGCCCCGACGTTATTTGCACGATGTACACCTGCAGCGCCCACACAGCCCTCGCTGGCGTTCTGCCCGGCCCACTGTGGCATGGCAGGTAGATTTTGCACGCAATTGCTCGACAGGTGTCTAAAGAAGGCACCTCGTCGCTCGTCTGCAGCAGATGCGCGGCAGCCCACCGGAGCATGCTTGCTCCTGCAAAACATGATCCGAGGCTTTGGACTGACAGCGGCCTACCCGTCCCACACAGACCAACTGCAGCTCGTTTGCATCTGGTGATGTGTGTGACATGCACGTGTCTGTCAGCAATCAACAGCAGTCAGTGGGCCAGCGAGCTTGCAGCACGCCTGCAGCACCTGCGACGTCCTGCTCGAAGGCGATGCCGACCTTCCTCGTGTCGGCGGGCACGAATCTGGGCAACCTGCCGGGTGACAGCGTCCTCACAAGAGCGGGCACCGACTTGGTGGTCAGCGACGGGGCGGGGCTGTCCGCCACCGCCGCCACCGCCGCAGCTGCTGCCTGCACGGGGGGCGTGCAGGGGTTTCTTGTGTAGATCGGGCATGTGTCAGGGCAAACTTGCCCAGCCCGTGTGCTCGAGGTGCGCTCAAAACTTGCCCAGAAGCTGTTCATGCGACAGCCAGGCACCCCCTGCCTGATCGGCTGAGCCGGGCGCCATGCTGGGCTGGGTGATGCGCAGCTTGTTCAGCTTCAGCGCGGCGTCTGGGCGCACCACCAGCAGCGGCACCTGCAGCACAGGAGGCGTCCGGCTCGCAACGAAGTGCATCGCTGTGCACCACTCAATCTCATCTTTGCGAAATGTACACTGACAGCAGCGACACAGCCAAGAGGCAGGTCTGGAGTGCACCCGTGTGTGCTGCAGCGTCCTGCCGCTGACGCTGCCGAGACCCCACTCCCCCGGGATGACCTTGGTCATGGCGGCCTTTACTTTGGCGTCCCTGAAGCCTGCGCAGACCATAACGAGCTCCTTTGTGCGTGTCAGATTATGGCGACCTCAACACGGTCCACATTGATGTGATTCGCTTGATCGCGAAGCTACCGAAAGCGCACCCATGACCAGGATGTGAACGCCCTCGCCCTCCGCCCAATCAAGAGTTGCGGCTGTCACATTGCTGCCCGTCAGCTCCACAGTCGTGTGTGGGTACTGCTCAAGTGCATCCTGCGTGGTCATGCAAGCTCGGGTCGGTGTCATGCACTGTGCTCGAAAGTGCCTCAAATGCAGCTCTGGAACAGTGCTTAGCTGGGTGTGCGACACACCTGCATGTTGTGCATAAGCGCGCCGCCCATCTGCCATGCGCCCCTCTTGGTGCCGCCCTGCTTGGGGCTGTGAACGTGGACAATGTACAAAGTGTCGCCCGGGTGCAGCCCCGCGCCCAGCGGGCTGTGCTGCTTCTGTACAGGACCACACAGACACGATCGGCGGCTACACTCGAGGCTGCCGATCACCTCGCTCAAACAGTCTGCCAGTAGGCACAGTGTGCGCCGCAACGAAACATGGGATGCTGTTAGCGCTGCGTGGCAAGTTTTGGGCAGGGCGCTGGTACTGTACCCGCAGCAGGTACTGCTTGGTATAGTTCCTGCACAGGGAGACACCAGCGCGGTGGTCGAGGTGCGAACCCAGCATGCATGCTGAGGACCGCTCAGCAGCTTGGCGGACCACATGCAACTTGCCGCAGCATCAGACGGCGCGCAGGATTGCTTACCACATATACAGTGTGCTCTCGGAGCTCCATGTCGACACGCACAAGGCAATCTTCCGTGAAGATTGGAACACCATGGCGCTTCTCCAGGAACTTCGACGGTTGACCCTCTTACACACCAGTCATCAGCGAAACCTCACACGCGAGCACCCATCACCGAAGCTGGCATGAAACGTGCCGTGCAGTCAAGCTTCCAGTACTGTAAGCAGCGCTCTCAGGTGTTGCAGGTTTTTGCGGGATACGCAAGGCTGCACGGGCACCTGCATTGGCCTGTTCTCTTCGATCTCCGACATGTTTGTCATGGCTGCATCCAGCTTCCTGTCCAGGTTGGCACACGACAATCTTGATGGCGGATTGAGTTTGAGTTGTGTATGGTGCAGAACACGGCTGTATTTGAACGTTTCCTCATCCACATCGCAGTGAAAGCTATCGCGAGGCAGCTGCCACCCGCCACCGTGCAGCAGATCACACATGACGGAGGCCGCAGCTGAGGCGCAGCGGCTGTACCACCTTGTGCAGACCGCATCGTGGGATCGTGCAGTGCAGTCTGGGCAGCCGTACTTTCCCCCTACCTACGCACAGGTGCGATGTTTGAGCAACTGCATGGGCCTGTCGGCATCCTACCAGGTGCATTGTGAGCGGTACCATCTGTAAGGGACACTGCGCCGTAACAAGCGTCCTCCAGAGGCGCAACGTTGCAGCAACCTGTGACACTGGTATGACACCATCACTGACGTGCGTGCAGGATGGCTTCATTCATCTGACGGCAGATCCCAGCCTGCTGCTGGAAGTGGCAAACAGGTTCTACACTAAATCCCAAGGCGACTGGGAGGTCCTGGTGATTGATTCTGCCAGACTTACAGCTGAGGTGAGTGATGTGAAGTGTTACATGTATGCCGGGCCATGTCATACACATGAAGCTCCATTTGAGGCGCAGCTGCAGCACATGCAGCTCAACTGCGGCAGTGGGCAATTATTCCCAGCTGCCGTGACTGTTGCTTTTGACAGTAGCTGGACATTCGAATTCCTGCATGACAGGTCAAATTCGAAGCTGCGGCACCAGTTGGCAACACAGCAGCGCGGCCCAGTGATGACCGCAAGTGGCCACACCTGTATGGCACGCTCGATTATGACGCAGTGCTGCAGCGGCTGCCGGTGCGCCGCGATGCTGGGGGCAGCTTCCTCGGCATTGACCATATCGATCATGTATAGACCTCATGGACGGTTGCACGAACTGCACTCGCATGGTGTGCTGAGAATGGGTTCACACCCTGAAGTTACCAGTGTGACCTGAATGGCAATGGTCGCCTGCACGATGCAACACTACCTGACGTACCACAGTCCGCAAGAGGCACACACCACACGCTTGTCGGGCCGTAGCGCCCTTTAGCAGCTTGCCTGAAGCCCTGCGGCCGCCAGTTTCAGGATCATCGGGCTGGTGGCAGGCGGATGCAGGATGCCACGGGAATGCGGTTTGCGACTCCTTAGAGTGTCACGAAGGGGTTACGGCAACTGCATTGGCTAATGCCAGATTGCCACACCGCCGCTTGCTCTACGGCCGGCCAGGTTGGCGTCGACGATGGTGTAAAGCCAACGTGGGGTTGCAGCTTGTTCCGTGTGAAGCGGCGGCCCGATCCGAGGCGTTGCTGCCCCTCTCGACAAGTGGGCCTGGTCATAAGCATCGCAGACGAGCATGGCGTCTAGTCTGCCGCAAGTGGGACACATCATGGAGCTTCTGACCTCGCAACAGGGGCAAGGCGGCGCGGCCCCTGCGCAGGTGAGGGATTAGGTGACCGGCATGACCAAAAATTACCCAACTGGCCGGCGTGGGCCAGGGCTTGCACAGCTGCTGGCTCACTTGAGATCAGCACATCTGCAACCTACAGCGTTCAGATCAGTGTTTGCAGAGCTTGAGATGTGCTTGCCGGCCGTGATACCTGGCAGCTCCACGACCTGGATCCCAATGACTCATCGCAGGCTGCCCCCGGTGGAGCCGCACCCGCGGAGGACGACGGCGCCGCGCAGCGCGGTCGCAAGCGCGCCATGTCCGGCCGGCCGCAGGATGAGCGCCTGGCCGCGGTGCAGGAGAAGAACAGGAAAGCGCAGAAGCGCTTCCGCGAGCGCCAGAAGGTTTGTACTCCCTGCATGGCTTACTGCGCCGTCCTGTCGCCTGGTCGCTGCGACTCTGTATCAGCAAGACCGCAAGATCATCTTCGTGATGGCCGGAGATAGCACGGTCAACAGCTGGCTTGGCATGGACGCAGATGTAGCGTATCAGGCATGGCAGCATGCGACTTGCACAAGCAGCAGATGCACCAGCTGCCAACTGTGCTGCTGCTCTTGCACAGGCACTGAAACCTTGCTCCCCCGCTGCAGGAAAAGATGTCCAGCATGGAGGCGGAGATCGCGGAGAAGGACCGGCAGCTGACGGCGCTGCGGGAGGAGAACAGCTCGCTGGCGGGCCGCAACGCGGTGCTGGAGAAGGTGCTCGCGCTGCGGGAGGAGCAGCTCAAGCAGCAGCAGGGCGGCGCCGTGGACAATAATCAGGTGTGCAGATTCCCCAGCAGAGCCTGCTGGATCAGAGATGATGCGCTCCAGTTTGCATCCACAATGCCCGGATGCCAGGCGCATGTTGCGCATGGCTATGCACCGCTGGTCTCAAATGTACCGCTGGCCCAACAGGTCTCACCTTGTAGAGCAGCATAGTTTCGCATCACGTGCTGTGCATGATGCTTGCCACGCGGCTGCCTGCTGCAGATGGCGGCGCTCGGGTACACGCCGCTGGCGGGGGGCGGTGCGGCTGCAAGCGTGGGGCTGCTGCCGCCGAGCAGCACACAGGTGCTGCTCTCGTCAGAGCACGCGAATCTGACACAGCGTGCTACAAGTACACCGTGCACAAGGGGGTGCTGTAGCATTTGCAAGTCAGTGACATGAGACGGGTTGTTTTGCATGTTGCAGGGCTCGACCCTGCCGCCGACCGCTGGACTGCTGACCGGCGGCTCCAATGCTGGAGGCGGCGCTGACAAGCAGGTGTGTGCCGCGTTGCAACCCCGGTCAGCGTGAGAGCCACATCATCTGCTGTGGCGGCAAAAACTTTGCCGACATGTTTCCAAGCTGTGAAGGCGATCTACTTATCAGCCAGGGTCCAACTGCAGGGCGCCAATCCGCAATGGATGGACTATGTGCATGAGCTGTCCAAGCTGACGGAGGACAAGGCATCGCCCACATCAGAGCGGCGCCTCACGCAGATCGTATCGCAGGCGGTGTGTGCCCTGCCCTCCCTGCCCTGCCCGTCTCCCTACCTGCCTCTGCCGCTGTTCAACGTCATCAGTGCTGTGATAGAGCACAAGCATGCATGACCCCTGCGTGTTTGCTGCTTATCGAACAGGCGCAGCTGAGTGCCCGCAATGCGCCGTTCACGTCACCAGCTAACGGCGCAGCCCGTGATGCTGGCAGTGTGGACCCTGCACGCTGGAAGAGCATTGCAGTGCGTGTCCGTCCGTCAGCTGTCGAAGCGTGGCAATTGTGGCATCAGCTGCCATGCCTGTCCACCTGTGGCACAAGAGTGGAACACGCATGCACGACTCCCACGCATGGGAGCTGATTTCTACAGACTGTCACGGCAGGCCAACATGGGGGCGACGGCAGAGCAGCGAGCGGAAGTGAAGCGCCTGCGGGATGCGCACCTCCAGAGGCTGCACGATCTGCAGGTGGCGCGGCACCAGCTCACCGCCAACGTGACTGCAGGCGCTAAATCAAACAACACTGCGCAGGTAGAGCCCAGTGGGCTGTCCAGCATACATGTTTGATGGCGTGCCCGTGTTCTGCACACACCATGCACATGTGCCGCAGGGATTGACCTGTTGGCAGACGGCATGTGCCGCGCGCTGCTAACCGAACCCACGCGTGCTGAGGGTGTGTGCTCCTATTCAGATGGAGGCGGCAACCACAGAGCTGCGCAACAGCCTGCAGGAAGAGTCGGAAGCCAATGTGCAGGTCCTGCAGGAGATCTACACCAAGGTACGACATCCTTGACATCCCATACATTGCATGTCGGCCATTGCTGTCAGAAGCCTGCCCTGGGCGCGCCGCGCACAACAGCCTGGTGATCGTGTATACCTCTTGGGCAGGTGCTCACTCCCAAGCAATTTGGCAAGGCGGTGGTGCAGTCGTACCCCTTCTACCTGGACGGCGCGGTGCTGGTCGAGCTGCTGGCGACGGATGGGCAGGGCCCGCCCGGCGCGCCGCCCGCCTCCCTGCCGCCCGTGAGGCCAACCACCTCTGAGCTGCTGCCCAATCCTATGTCCTTGCCCGTCAGACATGTACACTGTCACACTGTTGGACACGCGCAGCGGTCATTCCATCATGACGCTGGTGCTGCGGCTGACATGGGCCTGAGGGGCCCCGCTCCTGCGGCGCTGCAGGGTATTGGGCCCAGCTCGCTGTTTGCAAACCTGGCTGCCGTGTCGCAGCCGGAGCTGCTGGCCAGCCTTGCAGCTGGCATGCCAGTGATGCAGAGTGGCCCGATGGCGTCAGCAGCAGCGGCAAAGATGGCCGGCAGCAGCTGAGCAGCATGCTTGGCGTGTTGCACAGAGCGAACCTGCCATTAGAGACGGCCTCCGTCCCATGCCCGATGCCCACCTGGAGGCGCCTGTTCGCAGCACATCGCCACATGCAGTGCACCTGGCTGCAGATGCTGGCACGTCATGCTAGGCCCGCTACTCGTGTTGGTGATCCCTGCAGTCGCATGCCTGCGCAACCGTCGGGCTTGTTGTTGTGCAGACGAGGTTTCGCATCGGTGGCACTCAAAGACTGGGATTTGTCAGTGCGACCAAGTTTAGACCTGAATAATCTGCATGCAAGTGGTTTGCCGTGTGTTTTGATCATCGTTGTCAGTGCACCAAAGTCAGTGAGGCGTCACATCTGTCCTGACACAACAGTCGATGGTGTCGGCCCTGAGGTGTAAACCTGAGCAGAAAGTACGGTACACAAGCGAGCAGTACTGAACGTCATCTACAACCTGGTGCATCTACGTGTGGAGATAGCAGCCTCGCATGGGAATCTCACACATCAGACGCAAACTGAGGGCGGGGGCGGCTCCTCGGGTATTTTACCCTTGGTGAAGCTGGGCGCCTGCCACACTGCAAGGTCGCTGCCTGCTGCCGTTGACACCTGCCGGCCACTATCTGCGCCACCTGGCAGTGCAGCCACCCCAGTGTCAACAGATGCCAGTGCTGCCATGCAATGAGTGCGGCGATGAGTGCAGTACCGACTTGCATGCGCTGAGATGCTGAGGCGCGGGATTGGGACCAACCTGCAGATGGACTGTGTCCGTTCTCAAGCGGCTGTGAAGGCGGGGCAGCTCCCGCCATCGACTGACCAAACCCAGGGGATTGGCCCAGCGATGCCGCATGACTGGATGTGGGCATGGCTACTTGCCCTGCACCCGGCGCCGTGCTACCGGCCGCAAACCCGAAGCCGCCTGGCTGCTGCTGCTGCAGTGAAGGTGGCGCGGCTGCACCGCCGAAACCAAATGCATTCGGCTGGCTGGCAGCAGCATTCCCAAAGGTCCCGGGGGCTGCCGCTGCTGCGCCGCCAAAGGGTGATGCGCCTGCCATTGCCGGTGCAAACGCCCCAGTGGCTGTCGCACCAGTGCCGGATGCCCCGGAACCAAATGGATTCGCAGCCAGGCTGGTGCTGAACCCCGGCACGCTGGAGGAGCCAAAGGCCGCTGCTGGTTGCGCTGCTTGCCCGAAGACGACCTTCGAGGCGGCGGCTGTCTGCCCAAACCCTGCCGCTGGCTGCTGGGGCTGCCCAAATGACGAGGCTGGCTGCTGCTGGCCGAATGCTGTCGCTGCCGCCGGCTGCTGGGGCTGCTCAAAAGGCGAGGCTGGCTGCTGCTGGCCGAACGCTGTTGCTGCCGGCTGCTGCGGCTGCTGCTGGAAGGACTGCTGGAAGGGCCCCGCTGCACCCTGGACTGCTGAGGCGCCAGCCGCATCTGGCACCGGGATGTCTGGCCCACCTTTTGACGGTGGTCGCTGAGCCTTCAGCAGTGCCTGCAAACGGAATCGAGGGAGCTGCCTGCCAAGTGCGCTGCATGCACTTACAACATGACAGCTTGCTGCAACAGCACCAGCAGCAGAGAGCGGACACACACCAGTGTCTACATGCGAGCTCACCTCCCACTGCTGTTGCTTGGCGCGCACCGCTGCGGTATACTGCTGCTGTATCTGCATGCCGAGACAAGCTGGTTGAGCATGCTGCACGTGCCAGACATGTGCAACTTCGACAGCCGTGCTGTCCCGCCACAGCATGAAGCTGGACACTGCCGCGGTAAGGGTGCAACACGCCCATTGGCGCTCCCCTGACAGTTTCACAGTTGCATCTCCGGGTGAGGATGTCAAGGATTTCGTTCGCAGACCTGCGTGGGGGTGGCGCCGCCGCGGGCCGCCTGCAGCTGCTGCCAGCGGAGCTCCTCGAAGGAGGTGTCGCCCTGCAGGTCGGACGGCTCCCCGCGCTCGTGCGCGTACGACGTCAGCCGCCACGCCGGCCGCTCGTTCCCGTCGTCGAACTGCACCGCCTCCCGCCAGGAGGGCTGCCCGCCGCCGCCGCCCCCGCGCCCCTGCCTGCAGTATGGCGCAGGGCTGCCTCATCCGACGTGGGGTTGGCTTTCACAGCACGGGCCACATTTGGACAGGTGCCAGCACAAGAGTACAGTGGCTGCGTCTGATGTGCCGGCACTGGGCGCAAACTGACCGGCCGCGGCCACGGCCCCCGCCGCCGCCGCCGCCGCCGCCGCGGCCCCCGCGGTAGGTGTTGAAGGCACGTTCATTGTCCTCCGCCTCGCTCAGCTGCTGGAAGCGGTTGTCGCCCCGGCCGCGGCCTCGCCCTGCATGTGCTTCGACGGTTTCGCAGGATGCACGAGGCATGCTCCTGCTGACGTCCTGCTTATGCCTAAGTGTCAGCCTCACGCAGCGACATTGTGCGCTGGGCAGTCCCTGAAGCTCAAGGGCGATCGGGCATTCGCTGCTGGTGGACATGATGTATGTGCCCGCGTATGTGGCGAGCATTGCCAGTACAGCTGCTACACACCTTGTTGCTGGTTGCCCTGGCCGCCACGAAACCCAGATCCCCAAGCACTTTGCCCGCCCTGACCGCCTCCACCGCGGCCACCCTGATACCCAGTGCCCCAACCTGCACGATAGCACTGTAGATCCCATCCACGGCATACTAGTAGACACTGAAGCAATCACGACCGTGGTTGGGAGCCAATACCTCTGTTCGCCATGCTCTGCTGTGCTGAGGGTCACATGGTGCGCTGCGCAGTGCCACGCAAATCAGCTCATGCTGCTGTAGCTGCGCTCCGACAACTTTGCGCTGTATGCCCGAACAGTCATCGGAGTGCTGACATGCCGTCCGCACAATGCAGCATGCATTTGCTACCACGTGCGACATGCTCCTGACATGACCTGCCATTCCGTAAGGATGCTGTGAAACTGCGGAACCGTGCCGTTTCTATCCATTGTTGCAAAACTCTGATGCAGCCATGCACCACTAGCATCAGCAGGCGCCTGCAAGCATGAAGGCGCTGCAGTCGACGCCACATCCGAGGGCCTGCTCGGGGCATGCCAGCAGCACATGCTGGCCCGCAGTGCCCCAGCGTCCCGGTGCAGCCCAGCACCAGAAGCGCACACTGAAAGCGTCCTCATTTCTCGGCAACCGCACAGCTGGTCTGCATGCAAGCCACGCGGCATGCTCGACCCGCAGCGGCCAGAGGCTGCAATGCCGAGCCGCAGCCCCGCTGCAGCAGCCTATGGAGCAGACGTACAGCAAGACCGCCGGCAAGGCGCTCGGCATCAACCTGGACCCTCAGAACTACGGCAGCTTTGCCGAGATTGGCGCCGGCCAGGAGGTTGCACGCTGGTTCTTCCGGTGAGGGTTTGGGTCATGCATGCGGCGTATCCGACTTTGGTGTGTTCACCGGACGAGGTCACTGCAATACGTTGGACTGCACCGACTGTTGTGCACCCACATGGGGGCCTGCCTCCAGCTTGGGGCCACTCAGGCTAGCGGCCATTATGCAGGGTGGGCGGAGCGGCAGGCACCATTGCCAAGTCAATCTCAGCTTACGACATGAGTATCAGCGACTCGATGTATGGGGCGTGTGCGAGGTGCGTAGACGGCCACCGAACGGTATCCATGAAAATGGTGTCCATCAAAATCGTCCAAGGTGACATGAGCATAAGCAAGCCGCTTCACATGCCGAGGCATCTATATGTAGGTACGTGACAAGGGAGCGATTGGAGGCAATGCTTGACTACGAGGTAGGCATATCTGGGCTCGAGCCAGTGCTTCAAGTTGTTTGGCCACAGAAGGCTGACATCGTGTTGACAGGTTGAGCTGATGAAGCTGACATTGGATGCATCGTGCAGTATCTGCAATGCAACTTGACATTGAGGAAGGAGAAGGGGCAGAACACCGCATTCTTTGCATTTGCTGACACGGTGGGAGCATGGTAGATGACTGCAGACTGTCTCGCAGCACTCATGAACAACACCCTACCACCACGCACGTGCACAATGTGTTGCTTGCTATGCAAGAGTCTTCGAATCTTCGGTCAGTACAGATGTGCTGCCCTGCAGGTCGTTGCAAAAGCTTACAACCGTGACAACGAGTGCCATGGCTGGCTGGTGCGTGGAACTGGCGTTGACTTGATGCTGTACGTCGCTGGCTGTCATAAATTTTCCATGTTTTCACGCCTGAATCACATGTTTTTTTGGTTACCCCAGGGCATCAAGTACCAGGCTAAGCCACAGTAAGTCGGGAGCTGCCCCAGGGCTGCTTGTTGTTGTTGTGCTGTTTCGAGTTTGATCATGTCCAGTGCGATGGTGCATCCTCCAAACTCGCAGGACGGAGCCTAGCCAGATCCTGATTCATACACGCATGCTTGAGAACACGGCTCAGGCTCAGGTGACACTGCACTGTGTTCAGACTGTATCTCACTGTGCATCCGCTTGTTACCTAGCTGCAATTCGGAAGCTGACTGCGTGCTGCACCGGCCACCTGGACATCGGCTGTGCATGATGTCAGGCCGAGGCTCTGGGTATTTTGGGGGTCAACCTGATCCACAGCGCGCTGACAAAGGGTGGAGACCACTATGCCATTGTGTCCAGCCTCATGGACGACCTCAGCCGCGCACGTGTCGAGGTACGCTTCGCACTCCTGAATGATGCAGTCTGCTGCTGTTGGTACCTACTTTACAGCATGACAGTTACATGGCAGTTTGGTGTCTGTAGCGGCAACTGCCCTGCATCCTGTGGCACTGACATCTGTACACGCACTACATTTGCCCTGTGGCAGGTGGACCTTGTGGACTTCAGCGGGCCCATTTTTGAGCACGTGGACAACCGGTTTGCAGCGCTGACGCTGGTTCAGAAGGGGCTGTGCGATGCGGCACTCTTCTCGCCGCAGGGTAAGCATCCGCATGGTCGTAACTGATATTTTTCAAAGAGCATGATGGACTGTGAAGCAGCAGTAGCTTCCCTCGAATTGGCTGTACATGCGCCTTGGCTGATAGTTGCAAAGCATGTTGCAGGGTCGATGCTCATCCCCCAGGAGACGCTGTGAGCATGCACTCCCCAGCTTCATGACTTGATGTCATTGCCTGCCTTGCATTGGCAGCACGCCGCAGCCGCACCACCTGCCTTGTCTGCAGGGCTGAGCTCAGGCTCCCAGCATTTCGCAGGTACAAGAAGAACGTGATGATGGTGCGCGGCCGCTTCCGGCCCTTCACCCTGCTGCACAACGACATGCTGCAGGGTGCGGCAGCGCAGTTCTTCTGCGAGCCAGAGGGCGAGGTGTCCGTGGACAATGTGCGCACCCTTGCCCATTGGCTTCACTGTTTGCAGGGTAGATAGGCTTCATATGTGCTTAGGAGCGGGCACTGTGATCCTGTAGATGCAGCGTCACCATGCGCGGCAAGCATTTCAACATGTGCCCAGCAGGTGTCTGACACATACGACGAGTGCGTGTTCCGAGATGATACGCTGGTCCTGTTGGAGATGACAACGCGCGACATGATGGAGGTGTGGGCCCAGCAGACTTCCTGCTCTAGATGTAAGGCTGAGAAGCACCGGTCTACCTTCCAGCTGTTCTGGATAAACTCCTGCACTCTTTGGTGTGACGCAGGGCGGCGACCTCCTGGACTGGACCTCTGACAAGGGCATCCAGATGGACGCCTTCATCCAGCGCATTGATGCGCTGTCAACGATGGGGTGCGTGCCACTGTTGCACGTCCCTTTGAACCAGCAGGCTGCCGGCGGTGCCACGATGTGCAGCAACCGACACTCAACAATTGCAAGCACATCCAAACATAGCCGCCACTATCTTGCAGGTACACTGTGCTGCTGTCCAACTTCCGGCGGTACTTCAAGCTGGCCAGCTACATCTCGACGCACACCGACCAGTCCATCGTCATTGCGATGGGCGTCCCGTCCCTCAGAGTGAGTGCTGTCTCCATGTGCAGACGAACATCATGTACAGGCCAACATCATCGTCAAGGCACTGGCACACTGATGAGATGGGACAAGATTCACGCACATGGTACAGGAGCTGTTTTCCGAGCGGCACTATGCAGACCTGGATGGCGGCATTCTGGAGGGCTTTGGGCGCCTGCTCAAGTTCGACCTGAAGGTCTACGTGTATCCGACCATCAACGAGAAGGTGCCAACCTTCCTTCTTGTTTCACGCCTGCAGACGCAGACTGAGGGTGACTTGTCAGTCCAGCGCCCCAGTGGACGGCACAATGCGTTTGCCTCACATGCTGAGTCTGTCCTCGTTTGCACCCTCGGCAGACCGGGGAGCTGGAGACGGTGGACACCGTGGTGGTGGCGCCACAAGTGCAGAAGCTGTTTGAGTACATCCGCGACCGCGGCACCCTGGTCGCCATCACCACCTACAACAAGTGCGTTGGTCATTGCACACCTTCTGCTCACTCGGCGCTGCATCAACTTCCGATGTCCACTGCCTGTGCTCCATATCGACTGCTGTGAGTGGTGACCATGCAGGGAGCTGCTGATGCACGGCGACGTCAGCAAGGCCGTCACGGAGAGCATCCGTATGGGCACCTCGCTGTGGGAGGGTGAGGCATCAATGCAATGCGTACTCGGGCGTGAAGCTGTCTTATCATGTCTCTGGTGCACAGTTGCTGCTGCTCTGCTATGGGCCTGACATTCCTGTTTGGGTTGCCAGAACTGGTGCCGCGGCATGTCTCTGATGAGATCAAGGCCAACCACCTGGTGCGCTCTTCCTCATCATATGTGCAATTTCATGTGGCACGGGACCGAATGGCACGCTCTTCTGTCTGGACTGCCCAGAGTCTGCAATGTGTCAAAGATGGAATTGTGACGTGAGACCCAACGGCACCCTGTGCTTTGCAGCTGGGGTACCGCCCCCGCAAGGACACCGCCCTGCTGGTCAACGGCACAATCGCCACGGTCAACGGCAACGGCAATGGCTCCGGCACCAAGCAGCTCAATGCCGCTACGCGGTCAGAGGAATGATATGACACGCTGCCAGGACGCCAAAGCACGGTTGCTGTCTGGTCGGCTGCGCGAGTCAGAGTCTATGAGGCAGAACTGCACATTGCAGCATGCAGCGGTCCACTGATGGCGTGCTGCACAGTGTCAGTGCGTCCGGGAGTGACTAGGCACACTTCCGTTCATTTTGATCTGCACACAAATTCATATGTCCATCTAGCACCTTTGATTGCTGTGATGTTGCGGGCGCTTGGTTGGGAGTGAGTCTGGTGGCGGTGGTCTGTGCACATTGTACATACATGAGGGCAACTTCGTCAACCCTCAGGAAAAGGCTCAGGGTGTAACATTCGAGCTGTGGCCTCGTAAGTCAAAGGCTATTAAATTGAGGTATATCACTGGACGTAAGCGCATGCACACTTTTTCAGCAGGCTTGTCAACGGGAAAGCCACCCTTGAGCGATATGCTGCGCGCCCCATCGCTCCGACATCGCCTGCTGATAACAGCCCGATCAACGTCGCGCTGTGTTCATATACTGCGTGCAGGACATAGTCAAGCAACGACACCGATCGCCATGGCAGCAGCCAACCTGAAACTGCTTGATGAGACGTTCAAGCGGCTCAGCAGCGTGCCGGGCGTACTTGGACTACTGGTCTGCACCACAGACGGCATTCCGATCCGCACAACATTTGAGCCGCAGGTCGCACTTCAGTATGCTGCCCTCGCGCTCAACGTCAGCCAGGTGGCTCGGCGCGCGGTGAAACAGTTGTCACATGCCACATACGGCAGCGACGCAGCCCAGCAGGACGATCAGAAGAGAGCTGACGCTGGTGGGGCCTGATCTACCGCCAATAATCCAGTCTTGCCCGCTGACCCTACCTATCCATCAGTTATCAGCTCTGTTGATGTGCGTCAAGCAGCCAGGTGCTGCATGTGCAGGCGCGGTGCCAGACGAGCTGCAGCATGTCAGGCTACGGACAACGAAACACGAGATCATGATTGTGGTTCCCGAGGACCAGACGAACTACTTCATGGTCGTCGTGCACGCAACAGACACCAAGGCAGCCTGAGTATAAAAAGATCACGCAACTAATGATGTCTGTGCTGCTGGGCGGTGTACATGCTACAAGATGACCACTGCCGTCAAGGGGCTGTCGCCTGATGAGCGCATGCGGACGTTGAGCTGGTCTTCAGAATTTATAAAACGATCGAGCTGACAGTTTACACAATCCCCCTGCTATGCTTGCTGCACGCGCCGCCTCCGCTGTGTGGCAACTGGCCCTGCTGCGCCCCCCTCGCCGCCGCTGACGGCTGTGCTGCCGTTGCCACCGGCTGCAGCGCCGACACCGTTTGCCGCTGGTTTGGCTGGAAACCACACGAAGCTCCAAAGCACGCGTAAGACTAGGGCCACCCTACGAAAGGCAGAAAGCACGGGTTCAGGCTCCCTGTCGAACGAGTCGGGCAGATTGGGCATGGGCATGACCGAAGCCGCAAGCAGCATTGCGACACACCAGAAAGCTGCCAGCGGCCCGAGCAGCCGCCGATACTGGCTGCTGGGCTGCAGCGTGTCACTGACGCGGCCCAGTGCGGCCAGGCCGCCAAAGCACACGGTGAGGCCGAGACCAGTGAACTGTACCAGCTGCTTCCTGTGCCAACCGGAATCAGCCAGGTGGACACATTTGATTCGTGAGGACTGCCTGCTTTACAGCAATAATACTCAGCTGTTGACGGGAGGATGTTGGGTGCAATGTCAGTCAAAAAAGGAGCCGCAACATACTTTCGCTTCTCTTTGTCCCAATTCACAGGTGCACCGGCTCTGCCTGAGCCAATACCCGTCACTCGTCTCCTTTGACCATCTGCTGCCGCAGCTGTCGCCATGCGAGCTGTTGTCCCTGCGCACTTTGTCATGCGCACACGCATCAAGCACTGAAACCGCACACGACATGACGTGCCGTCATGCCCTTGCCATGCCAGCTGCATATATGATGACGCAAGCATGTCGCATTCGAGGCCTCCGATCACCTTGGCGTCGCAGCAGAGGTGTTGTCGATGTTGGATTGTACAATCCCTTATGATGCACACCGGCACTTCGGCGTCAGCCTGTCTGCCATTTGCAAAGCAAGCGAAGTGAGACCTCCGAGCAGCTGGCGTGAAGATCGTGTATCCTCCGGCCAGCGCAAATTGCGGTTTGAGGTCAGAAGTGGGGACTGCATGACTTGCAGTGGGCATCCCATGCAGTGCGACATCATGCTGCGAGCCAACGTCTCACAAACGCGTTGCACGCCAAGACCTACCAGTCGCAACCAGTACGCTGCAGCGTCAGATCAATTGCTCTACTCACGGATGATAACTTAGTGGCCCGGTCGCCGTTGCATCCTGCGCCTGGCGGGACGACCCAGCAATCAGCACAGACATGGCAGCATGCATCTGCAAGCAATGCGGACATGCTCAGATAGCGGCTTCAGCGGCTGCTGCGCGACGCAGATGCATCCCACCTGCGGCTGCTCACAGAGCCAAGCGGTGCGCACCTCCAGGCAAATGGGTGGTGTAACCCCCACCCTGTTGTCATGCTGCCGATGTAACCGCCTTGTGCTGCCGCAGAGTATCGAGCAGCAGGGCAGTACGTAGGGTGCGCTGCGCCGCTGCAGGCGGCGATGCTGCAGACAGCGATGCTTCCGCACCCGGCGACGGGCTGGGCGCAACCATCAGGTGCACCGACAGCTCATGCTATGAGGCTCAGGTATCTCTGAGCAACGTCTTCGTGTCTCGGAGCAGCCATCACTCAAATCAAATGCAAAGTGGCAGACATCTGACGGTCAGTCCGCGCGCCATTGCAGGCGCAAGATGCAGCAGATCCGCACACGCATTGAGGATCTGGGCGACGAGGCGCTGGAGGAGCAGCTGCAGATGGCGGTGGCCAACGAGGAGCGTCGTGCAGCGCCCGACTTCCGGCTGACGCGCCTCATCAGCGTGGGTCCCTCCGGTTTTCTTAGTACCCTTGAGCGTGTGTCCTCGCATGGTTTGTCAGCAAACATGCGCTTTGCGCACACACCATTGCTGTTCCCTGTCCTGACAATGTGATGCTGATGTCTCATCTACTGCACGCAGGACGTGAGGTCCCAAGATGGACGGTCAGCCATCATTGCAGAGGTGCGCCGCGGCAAAAACATCAGCAGCCCCCAGGAGCTGGCAGCAGAGGCGCGGCGGGTGCTGGCAGCCGGCGCCGACGCTGTTGCCATACCGACAGACTCAGCAGACACGCCTTCAGGTGAACATGGACAGATGTCGATTGCTCGCTGTGCACTTTGCTCTGGAATGAGCACCAGTTGGCGGCAGCGTGCTCGACTCGACCGACTTGCGCTGTCACGCAGCACCAGGCCGCATCCTGTGATCTATCAAATGCGAGGAGGACGGTGCTTGCGCTGCAGGTCTTGCGGACCTGTTCGCCGTGAGCCAGGCGGTGGACGCGCCGGTGCTGATGCGGGACTGGATCCTGCACCCGCTGCAGATCGTGGACGCCCGGGAAGCCGGCGCCTCAGGCGTCCTGGGCATCGTCACGTCAGTCAGCGCCGACGGCACAGGTGCTGCCCAATGCGTTGCCAGGCAAGGCTGACACTGTGTTGGGCAAACTCTTCCCAGGCACTGGTGCGAACCATCAGCAGTCAGCTCATCCTTGTGCTGCTGGCTATGCAGCGGTCTTGAGCAGCTTTGCTTCAGCCCTCGGACTGGAGGCGCCTGTCGAGGTCAGCCTCTCGGCTTGTTTTAGCAGCAATCATACAGTCATGCGTGCTGAGGACCATATGCGCACCCGCCTCACCAGCCTCACCTTGCTACCCTGTGACTGTCTTGCCCTGTCGGCAGGTCGTCAATAAGCAGGAGTCGGACAAGGTGGAGCAGCTGGGTGTGCCCTTTGTGGCAGTCAACCTCTCAGTCGGACTCTCACTCAGCATGCCAAGCATCGCCTTGAAGATTGCAGGTACGCCAATGCAGTACATATATTGCCTCCTAGTCACCTGGCATCCACAGGCGCTGCATCATCCGTCGTGTTTTCCTACTGACAGCCATCACATGATTGCAGAGGCACTGGTAACAGATCAGCCCTTCGGAAACATGACCATCGTGGGCGTCAGGTGCAAGATGTGCACACGTCATACTGCAAGCTCTCTACAGCAAGTGAAAGAAATCAGGGAACGCCAATATCGCTTTCCAGAGGAAACCTGTCTGCTCACAGGACTTTTGCGGAAGCGCGTAGCATGCAGGCGGCTGGCGCCGACTGCCTGTTCGTCAGGGCTGACTTCGTGCAGGAAAATGTTGAGCAGATACCAGTGGTGTTGAAGGAAGATAGCGAGTGCAGCGAGCAGCAGGCTGTGTTTGACGAGCTGCTGGACCTGCTGTCTGGTAACCGGTGAAGACCGATGCTCTGCAAAATCGCCTAGTACGATATCCTTGCACTGCACAAGCACTTTCCGGTGGCTCATCGGGGTAAATCAAAGGCAGCCAAACGTTGTCACTCCAAGACAGCACAGATCATGGTCGCCAAGCTGCAACACTGGGCTCGCCACACAGTGTAATAATCACGCCGCGGTCACGCCGCCACGTCCAGATTTATCGGCGGATCTTCCGAGTCGATGCGTGTTGCGCGTGCAACGACTGCCTGGGCTTCTCAACTCTCAAGCACATGTGGGCGGTTGAGCACCATCCCAAGACGAAACGCGATGCAGCGTCGTCAACTTGAAGGTCAAGTTTCTAAGCAACCGCCGTGTGAATGTGGTGCAAGACCGTTGGACAGACCACTGCTCTTGCACGGCAACCCTGCCCAGACTTTCTGCATGGACTCATAGGTGACCAATGGAGTAGTCAGCCGGGCGGCTGACATGGCACTGCCTGACGGCACCCGGCTGCCCCGCATGCTGTCGCCGCAAGTGCTGCAGCAGCGAGGTTGCCGGCAGACTCTGCTGCTGCTGCGAGCACGATGGCTTGCCGTGAGGCGAACTGCTGGGCTTCGCAGCCTAGTAGTCGTGTTGCTGCTGCTGCTGGCTGTTGGCACAGGCATGCGACTGCAGGTGTTACTCTTCAGTCATTCGACCGTCCTGGGCCGGCATCCGGCCCACTGCTTGCAAGCCAACGCCATGGCCCCAGCAGTTGGACTGCGGCACGAGGTAAGTGGCAGTTACTGCCTGCAGTATGTCAGGATAACAAGCCGCGGCTTGCCCTGCATCAATACAGAATATGGGCTAAGAATAGATGCCTGCTGCGCACAGATTGATGAATTGCAGATTGAGTTCTCGGTTCCAGGTGTGACATCAGCCTCCTCACGTGTTCCTGCATATGCATAATATGGCTGGTGGCTGTGAGGTTATCAGCAACATGTTGCAGAAATGCCAGCTTGCATTCACAGGCCTGCTGCTGCCTCTCAGCAAAGCATTGGATCTGTCGCTTTCGACGCAGCCCGCCGAACAGCAGTGGCAGCAAGCAGCAGAGCGGCAGCAGGAACCTGTCACACACATGAACACTGCAAGGCATGCTGATGACAGCTTGCCGCATTCAACAGGTTTAGAAGTAGACCCGGTGAGTTGGCTTGCCATCCATTCAGCTGCTGCGCTGTGGCATGTCGTGCAGCCACCTGCTGGTCCATCAGCGTGACACCTGTTGAGAGCCTCTGAGGCTTTGCTCAGGTGTTTGCAAGGCTTGACACATTGTCAGTTGAGCAGCTGCCGATCACCTTCTTCATAGCCATTACATCCACCTGCTGCTCGAAAGCGGTGGGCGCTGACTGATTGTTGTGAGGTATTGTGTACAGAGCCAGTGCTCATGCTCACCTAGCTTCACAGGCATGTGCTCTGATGCGGCTTCTTGTCGTGCACGCGTACAAGGCGCAGCAAAGACGGGATGCCATACGTCGCACATGGGCAAAGCTGGCCGCCAAGCAAGCGCCTCAGACTACCATTCGTTTCTTCCTCGCTCAGCCACCAGCCGTCCGTGATAGTCATTCATACAGTGACGCCCACTCCCTGCTTCAGGTGCACCAGCCTGCCGAGCCGTGCTGTCAGTGTGCTTGCTGCTGCAACCTGCGAGGTGCTGCCAGTGCATGCAGGGCGCATGTGCAGACTGTGAGTGCCGGTGATATGTAAATACATGTTGTCTATCACAGCACGAGCTGATGGAGCACAGCGACTTGGTGATGCTGCGGGGTGCAGACACCTACGTGAATCTGCCGAACAAGACGGTTGGTCTCTCGCTTGCAGTGCCTGAGAAACTCCCTGATGCGCCTGCACTTGCATGTTCCAGCAATAGTGGTGCTGACGGCCCTACGTGCCGTGCAGGTGAACATCCTGACATACATGGCCAGATTGACGAGCAAGTGGACACACCTGCTGAAGACTGACGATGACTGCTATGTCCGGTTGCAGCATGTCATTCGCAGTGTGCAGGTATGTACCACGAATGCAGCATTCCCACGCATACAAGCCTGCCATGACCATGCACATATGTATGGTGACATTGAATGGAGATACAAGTGCTGCAGAACCCCATTACTGGCCGCATCTGGCACAAGAAGCTGTACCTGGGGTACATGGAGAACCAATATGGGTTCCACCCTGTACGCGATCCTGGTGTGTACATTGCATTGCCGCGACGCTCCAGCAGCAAAGGCATCGCGCCGTGCCCATTGTTCCGTTGTGATTTTTGTGTGGACCACAGAAAAGACATACATGTGGCTCTCATATGCAGAATCAAAGTGGTATATGTCACAGGAACAGCTGCCAGACCGACTTGTGCCTCGCGGCAAGCCTTACTTGGCAGGCTGGGCATATGTGCTATCGCATGATGTCGTCCAAGACTTGGTGGCACTTGTGACCAGCTTTGCCCTGCAGCCGGCAATGCGGCCAGGTGCTTCTTCGCATGCATGTTGCACCCTCGTCTCGATGCCTGACAACCAATTTGAGGGCCATCAATACATGCAGCTTGTTTGCAAAAGAGTGCAATACAATGATGTGTATGTGTATCAGTCTGGCTGCCGGGACTTCAGTGGGAGGACGTCATGGTTGGGCTGCTTGCTGACGAGATTGTTGACATCCCAATCACCAACGGCGGTGCGCAATGATCTGGCATCGCTAGGTGTGAAGATGGTTGTGTTTACCCCGCAGATTGAGTGCAACCACTCCAGGCACAGCGCTTGACCATGGCTGTGTGCAGCCTTCAAGGCAGCGTGGCGCAGCTGCACGAATGACACGGCTGTCAAGCACCTTGATACCGATGCGCCCCTGCTCATGGATGGGCTAGCGGCTCAGGAGATCTCTGGCCTCTGGTCCGCTAAGACCGTCCAATGCTCCACAGGTACAGCACACGCGCTCCTGTCTCCTCTGTGCAGAGGGCAGATGTGCCTCAGACTGCATAAATATTCCGGCATCTCGAGGTGACTGCAAGCTCCGCCCATCATCAGGTACCTACCAACCTGGAGACTACCAGGGGTGGCTGGCATGGCGCCGCGGGCTGCCTGACGTGGCACGAGTTTGATATCCGGCGTTGAAACTTGACCAGAATGATGCATTGCCATTTGATTGACTGTTGCTCTCCTATCGATGCTGTATTGTCAAATGCACTCGGATTGGACATGACTGCAATGTAGCTGGTGGTTGACTGGCAGACCCGATTTCGCTCCGTTGCTGGCAGACAACATCATCAGGACTAGGAGCCGATGTCGGAGGCCTCCTAGCGCATAGGTTGCGAATGAGGTTGAGGTTGAGGCTATTGCGTATGTGCTGTCGTTGCCACTCCATAAGCAGTGGCAACCAGCATCACCTGGTTGTACTTGCTTCATTAGTCATGCACCGCCACACCCACCGCCATGCTCAAAGCTCGCTGAGCTACAGAGTCTGCTGAGTGTCTGCTGCTCTTGTTTCCTTGCCACTCTTCAATTTGACGTAACACTCGCACTCTCTGAGGTGTATGGCTGCTGCTGCGACACCAAAACTTACGAGTTGGCATCGATCTGGGGACTATTTAGCAACCCAGCCAACCATGCAGATGCTCATTTAGTGCTGGCATTAGCATTGCTCAGTCAGATCAGCTTCTCAAGCGCTCAGAGTCACGGTTAGGGAGATCGCGCGACAAGCTTAACTCTTTCAGGCAGCGGCGACATGACGTGCGCCGCTGCCGCTCAATCGCCTATGTACGCTGAAGCATCGCTATACATATGGGATGCAAAAGGTCAGCATCTTGGAGTTGTGCGATGATGGCTGTGCTCGCTGATCATTTGGTATGGATACTGTGCACATGCGATGCCATGTTCCAGCATTGATGAGGCATTTGATATGCAGTGGCTGTTGGCCTAAGAAAGAACCACCGTATAGTAGGGGCGCTGATCGGCACAAGTTTCGGTACGTAGAGTGTATCAAGAGATCAAAGCAGTGCATTGCGTCATGATGTGCAAAGCATGACATGCAGGTATTAGCAGCGGCAGCCCTTTGTCCAAGCTTGGGCTCAAAGTAAGCAACCTCAATGCAGGCCACATGCAGCAGAACGCCGATCTGGAGCTACCCCTGGAGCTGAGCCCATACGAAGCAGGACTGGTGTTGGAGCGAGGTGCACTGCAAGTGTGCAAGATGATGCTCTGCCTGCCTGCCTGCCTGCAGTGAGTCTCCAGCTGCAATGTGATTCCAGCAGTGCACGCAGGCTGGCTCACATCCAGCAGCACTTTAGGAGGTCTGCGGGAACCGACTGCTGCCCCACTGAGTGGCGAGGTGAGGCATTGGTGTGTGCAGCATCAGCATGTGACATGCAACGAGCAGTCGCTCTGTTGTCGAATAGGTATGCACAGCCTTTGGTCATGATACGCAGCGTTTTTTGCTGGACACAGGACGAGCCTGAGTCAGACTGGAAGCAGGCCCTGAAGGGTGGTGTTGCATACTCGATGCCAGTCGCATCGCAACAGCCGGGCACAGAGCGATGGGGCAGCACGGCGCAGGGCGTAGAGCTCAGTGCCGAACAGAAGCGGCGGCTGCGGCGGAGGCACATAGTGTTCAGGGATTTGTATGACCGCGGGTAGGCACATCGGTCCCTAGCCGGCTCACTTGCTTTTTCCTGATCCACTTGCATGGTTGCATGGCGCTATATGGCTGCGCCAGGTGGTCTGTCAGTGGCATCATCAGCGATGCAGGTTCCATGTGACAAGTGGACACAAGTTTGGCGGGGACTTCTTGTGCTACCAGGGGGACCCGCATCTGTTCCATGCTCAGTACACCGTCCGTGTGCAGGTGAGTCGCATACACTTCCGGTGCTGTGGTGCTCACTATGACCACAACTGATACACATGTCTCACTTGAATCTGGCCATGTCTGGCTGCAGCACGACATGATGAAGCGCAGCCATGTTATACTGTCAGCGTCACGGCGGGGCGCACTTGGCGCCAAAAAGCATGTGCTGCTGGCAGAGGTGGTTGTGGGGGCCAACTTGCTGTGCCAATATTATGGACATCATGCAGGCTGTTGCCATGCAAAGCCTGGACGACGTAATCAGCTCTTGACGCTCTGTACCAGACACTAGCTCTGCGTGTGCAGGTCGTTGAAATCCAACATGATGGCGCCGACAGCGGAGCTAGACCGAAAGTCATATATCACAACATAGAGAAGAGTGGGGTAGTGGGGGCGCCAGAGGAGCTGGTGCTCACACCTGGAGAGCTGAACAGCAAGCTGTACAGGACTATGGGCAATCAGTGATTGGTTCAATAACTATCATGCTGCACTGCATTGGTAAGTAGCCAATGTATGCAACGACGCACATGCAGGGTTTGCAAGCGGGAATCCGCTCCCAAATCAGATGGTATTCACTCCCACATTGCGGCCAAGCCACCTACCTGCAACTTTGATCAGCACCCGCACTGAGCCTACACAATCATCTCTGAAACCAAGCTACAAAGCACCAAGCTACAAAGCTGTACGTACATACAGATGGTGCAGTGTCCTTCCAGGCCCCTGCCTCAGGCTTCGCCGGGATGCGGGCTGTCGCCCGCGCTCATTTCTGCCACGGTATCTTCACCATTGCTGCCGGCAGCATCAAACCCTGGATCCGCCGTCGCAACATGCACCTGATCTGGCTGATCTGCTGGCGCTGAATCAGGCTCGTCAGGCACTGCTGGCGCTGGCTCTGGCTCTGGCTGAAGCTCGCCAGGCTGTGCATCTGCAGCCTCTGCAGTCTCTGCTGGTGCTGACTCGGCACTCAGCGACTGTGCAGCCACATGGTCAGCAGCAGCAGCAGCGTTGGAACCTACATCTGCTGCGCCGTCCATAGCATGATTTGGTTCGTCGTGCTGAGGTGCAGCTTCTTCCCACTGCTGTGGTCCGGTGTCTGTTTCTGGGACAGCATCCGCGGTGGCAGCGGCATCCTGCGGTTGGTGCAGGCCTGGTGCGGGCTCAGTTGCACCAGGGGCAGTGCCGGCAGCCTGTGCAGCAGCAAGGTCTGCCAGAATGTCAGCTGCGTCTGCGTCTGAAAAGCCGTGCTGTGCCGCCAGCGCCTCTGCCTCGTCGCTGGCTGCCTCCACTTCTGCCTGCAGTGCGGTGAAATCACAGACTCTTACCCATCCCCGTGCCACACGAGTCCCCAGAAGCGTGCTCATCAGATCACCTGGAACTGGGAAACGCGGCGGGCTGCCTGCAGTGATGCTTGTTCAGGCTGAGGAGGCGATTTAGATAGTCCCGGTGTGCAGGCACACCAAGTCTAGATACCATACCTGGAGGGCGGCCGCCTCCTCGAACTGCTCAGCCGCAGCAGCAGCGTCCAGCTGCTGCACGAAGGCTGCTGCTGTGGCGTGGGCCCGGCGCCACCGCGCCCGCGCCGCCTGCACGCCGAACGGAAGCTCCAGGTAACATCCGGATGCAGCACGACAGCCATTGCGGGAGGTCTGCCAGTCTACATAGGTCGCACGACACATAGGGCGGAGCATGTTGCCGCACGCTGCACTGCACACCTGCTTGCGGGCTCCGGCAGCGGCTTCTGCAGCAGCAGCAGCCTCGGCCAGCTGCACCTGCTGCTGCTGCTGCAGGTCAGCGAGGCGGGCTGCACGGCCGCCGCCTGCCGCTGCATCCGCCGCGGCCTTGGCGCCCAGTGCCTTGGCCTCCGCCGACAGCCGCGCCGCCTCTTTGAAGTCCTGTGCAAGAGTGAGAAACAGATATGCTGGACAGCGGCTGCAGAAAACCAGGTTTGCCATCAGTCGTTTTGCAGCCTTCAATGTCAGATGGAGTTCAAGCTGGCAGGTCAGCTCTGCCACGCAGCTCTGCCATGCTGCACTGCAACAGTGGGAACCAGCACAGGTGGGTGCAGCGCTGCTGCCAGCGGGCGCTGCACAGCTTGGTCACCCGCCGGGCGGCGGCCGCCCTCTTGGCGGCCTCCAGCTCCGCGAGGCGCGCGGCGGAGCGGGCGGCGGCCGCCTGCGCAGCGGCCTCCTCCTGCTGCAGGGAGGCGGCGGCGGCCGCCGCCTCCCGCGCCGCCGCCTGCGCGCCGCCCACCCGCTCGTCCAGGCCCTGCACGGGCGCCGACGCCACGCTTGCCAGCGTCGCAGGTCCCCTGGCCGGCTTGCGGTGGGTGCAGGGTCCAGCTCTTGACAAGGGAGTCCCTGTTCAGGCCGAGGCATGCTGCTAGGCACGTCACTGGGTGAAGCTGGTTGCACATGCCGCGATCCGTGAGCAGCCGGACCTGCAGCTCGGCATCGGCGGCCTGCTCCGCGTCACGCAGCCGGGCCAGCAGGCCGCCGAGGCGCTGCTCCGCTTCCACCTGCGTGCGCAGCCCCGCGGCCTGGCCGCCAAACTCCGCAGCTGCCGCCAGGGCCTCCTCCGCCTGTGGGTGCCCATGATCGATTGAGCAGGATAGGTGATTGGGCACTTTGACCACAAAATGACCGAGCCCAGCAGAGTGGCTGCTGAGAGTACACCATGACTCGACATTGTTTGCATATGCTGTTGACTGGCAGAGACATGAGCCACAAGTCGAACAGAACGTACGTGCGGCTGCCAGTGCGTGTGCTCCTCCGCTGCAGCGCTAGCTGCCTGCATAGCTGCTGTCACCTTGGCATCAGCCTGCAGCACACAGGGGCATTCTGCTAGCAGATCGCTGTAATTTGACAATCCTGGTCTGATGCCGACCGCACGGCATCTGTGAGTGGTTGCAAGCTTCCAATAGTGACCGACCTGTGCCTGTGCCTCTTCACAGTCTGCCGAGTCAGCAGCGAGGGCTTCCCTCTCGGCTGCCAATCGCTCCCGAGCTCCGTCAAACTCACACGTCGCTGCGGCGACCCTTGCATCCACAGCCGCAAGTGCCTCGGCGGCAGTCGCAGCTTCTGCTTCCTTTGCCGCCAGCTGCTGCCTGTCGTGAGATCACGGACAGAACGTGACCGACACCTGTGGGTGATTGCAGCCGCACACCACTCTTCATGCACCGTATGCAGTTTCATGCATCTTCGTGAACTAAACTGCATCTTCGTGAACTGAGCGCGCTTGCAGGTGCACCTGAGCTCGTCAACCTCAGCGTTCAGGGATGCCACAGCTGCTGCAGCTGATTCGCGCTCTGCTGCCACGGGCGCGGCTGCCTCTGCACACTTGGCGTCTAGCTCAGCCGCATCCTTGTCGAGGGCAGCAGACCGCTCATCCAGCCGCCGCCGCAGCTCGACAGCATGCTGGCGTGCCTCGGCGGCGGCGGCCTCGGCTGCTGCAGTCTCCTGCATGCACAGACATCCGGAATGCACTGACCTCCCGTTCAGCACTGAGTGACACTGCATACCGACCCCTGAACACACTACTCCACGTGGTGGATCTGACTGCACTGCCAGGTGCCCGCCTCTTTGGCACGCTGCACAATGGAGTCTGCCTCGGCCTGCTGCTGAGCCGCCAGCTCCTGCAGCGCCTGCGCCGCACGCTCCCATGCCAGCGCCTGCTGGGCTGCCGCCTGCAGACCAGGTATTGCAGTGATCGACCGCACTTCAAGTTGCAAAAAAACTGCAAGCACACAGTTATGCTGGATGCACTGGTCGTGCCCATGCCATAAGGGGGGACGGTTCCTTCCCATGCGATCGCTGAGCTGACCTCGACCCTGTGACGGGAGGTGGCCTCGCAGCTGGCCTGCGCCTCGCGGGCCGCCGCTGCCGCCGCGCCGGCGTCACGCCCCGCAGCATCCAGCCTGGCGCTCAGGTCGGCCGCCCGCTCGAAGTCCTCGGCCTCCACCGCAGCCGCCTCCTCGTCACGCAGGCGCTGGATGGCGGCTGCACATCAGGAAGGCACCGCCGTTGAGCGGTCAGCTGATCGATTGGCGGGCAACTCGGGCATGGACAGATCAGCTGTGCTTGGCTGCCGCAAGGTTATTTGTAGCAGATGACGCTCACCCTGCGCAGCGTCGGCGTCCGCCGCCAGCTGCCGCCGCCTCTGCTTCGCCTCCTGCTCCGCCTGGGCGGCGGCCGCCAAGCCTGCACTTGTAGAGTGGCAGCATCACACCTGCACCCTGGACAGCTGGCTGCAAGCCTCCAGCGAGCTGGGCTGCACGGCATATGACGGACGAGGTGCGCGGCCCACCGTCGCTGAGGCGCTGGTGCTCCAGGTCGGCGCGCTGCCGCACCATCGCGACCTGCTCCTGGAAGCTGCAGCCGTCCAGGCCGGCCGTGAACAGCGACAGCGGCGCAGCCTGCATCAAGTGACAGCAGCAAGATCAGCTTGCAGCATGCGACATTACCTGTGCATCCACTGGGGCGCGTCACATGTCGGGCTGTGGTCACACTTTGTAGCTGTGGAAGCACTGAGAAAGGATTGCCACGTGCTGACCTGCAAGCTGGGCTCATCCAGCAGGTTGACTGCTGGGCCTGCCGGTACTACTGTCCTTGCTGCCAGCCCAGAGTCTGCCAGAGGCAGGCTTGCATCCGCTGAGCCTGCGGCGCCGTCGGGGACCGCCCAGTCCAGCATGGGGTCTGCCAGCGGCTGCTCAGCAGGCTGCGGTGCTGCTCGCGGCAAGTCGGGCTCAGCTGCGGGCGGTGCACCGTCCAGGTCAGCTGATGACTGCCGCATCCGCGGCGGCGGCGACCCCATCGCCGAGACGGGCGCCACTGGCGAGACGGGGGCTGGCGGCACTGCAGGGCTGCTGGCATGGTCCGAGGCCGCGACTGATGAGGCCCGCGACACAGCGGCCGGCTGACCGGGCTGCGCCTGGTGGCCGAGGTGCTGCGGTGAGACGGGCGCCCTGACTGGATGCGCTGCGGGCTGTGGCTGGGGCAGCGACTGTTCCACCTCAGCCGTGCGGGCGTACCCCACCCGAAAGCCGGGCCGCTTCTGCCGCGCCGGCACACGCGGCGACTCACCTGTAGGCAGCCTGATGCAGCCTCACACAACCACGGCAACCAGCAACAGTGCTGTGCGGGCCGCATGAGACACTGACATCTGCCTACTCACGACGATCAGCTATATCACTTGCCTGTTGAGCCTGCTGGCGACAACGCTGTCTGCAGATCGTGTCCGTGCGGCGAAGCTGCTGCTGCACTGCTGGTTGTGATAGCGCTGAGATGTGTGGCGTCGTTGCTCACACTTGAAAGCGTGCTGCTACCATCGACCATTGCCACTGTCCCCCTGTAACAACGATGGCACTCACCCCGTCTTGCAGAGCACTGGCATTGCAACTGCATGACCACAATTTGTCGCTCTGTTGACCGCCTCACATGCAGGATTGACGGCACTCACCTGCCGTCACTGCTGCTGGGCACACGCTCAGGCTGGGGTTCAACACCGAACGACAGGCCACCATCCGCCATGTCCAAACCGCTGAATAGGCTGTCGTCAGGCGGCGCTGCTGTGCTGGCCTGCCTCGCCGGGGTGCTGCCGGCCGGTGGCGGCACTGTGGCGCTGGGCGCTGCGAGGCTCAGGCCCGCAAACAGGGAGTCCCCTGCATTGTCGCAGCATAGCGTTTACCACCCACACCCGAAGGACCGGAACCATTCCTGTGTCCTCATGAAGACAACATCTGCGAAAAGCACCTGAGTCTTGTGCGGCAGCACGCTCTGTTTGACCGTCGCCGCCGCCGCCTCCAGAGCCACCGGCATGTGCGGCAGCAAACGCGCTAGGTGAGCTGCACGACAGCACATTTGTTCGGGAGATTGAGGCTGGCGACTTGTAGATGGAAGGACTGCGGTGGACGGGTGCAAATCGCACGCCAGGAAGCAGAGGTGTACCTGGAGGCTGGCTGGCTGGTGTCCGACAGCATGCGGGCGGTGGCCATCTGCAACGCTCGCTGCAGCTCTGTGACCTGCTCCCGCCACGCCGCCTTCGTGTCACCGTCCGGCATGCGCATGACGGCTCCTTCGACTTGCTGGACTGCAGGCAGCGTGACAGGGCTCCAACCGAGGTGTCCGTAGCGATGAGCCGAATCACGCTCGAGTGTGTGGGCATCGGTCGGGAGGCAGCCCACCATATCGAGTCGCCTCGTTGAGCAGCGGAAAGTTTTCACCATCGCCGAGCCTCAACTGCTTCAGCAGATCCTCTGCCTTGCTCAGCAACTCGCCGCTGGCCGCTGCTGCCGCATCTGCATCGGCTGCGGCCTTTGGACTAGCGGCGCCCAGCGCTTTGGTGAAAAAGCTCCTCATCGAGCCGCACACTGCAGGACACACTGAACAGGTGAGCGGCGCTAAGGAAGCATTGCTGGTTGGCAAGTAAGCATCATTCCCTAGGCTCTTCATGCATGAAGGGTGGCGCATTTTAGTGACGGCATGCAGTTTGTCACGCGTTGCGGAGATTGCATACCATGTGCATGCACTAGTCAGAGACTGGTATTCCAAGTGAGTACTGTTGAGCTCAGTACTCGCGCAGGCGCTCGGATTCTTGAATGATCTATTTCGGGTGATCAGGGGGCACCGAATGTTGTTCAGATCAGTTCAACTGCAGGCAGCGCGTTGCACTGTCAGAGAACAGACATAGATCTACAGCTGCCTATGCTGCTCGTGAAGCGGTGCCAGAGTGTTGCGATGCACAGGTGAAGCAGGCAAAGATGTCAGGGGGACTGTGAAACTCACCTAATTAACTCTCATTTCTATTCATACTAGCTATTGGCCCCTTCATTTCGGCGGCCCTTTGCCAGAAGGGGAGGCTGTGAAGGGCAGGGGGGCATGTCCGCATGTGTGATTAGGGCAGCTGACCCGATTAGGGGAGTAGCCTGTAAGTTAGCTTCCGTCAGCAACCGGCCCCTGACGCCGCGCAGCAGTCGCCACTGGATGCGTGCAGACATATAATCAGGATACAACGCGGCATGTGAGTTGCGCTGGCCCAGCCGGGCGCCCACACGCGGGAGAAACGGCAGTCCCATAGAAGATTAGTGATCGATCTAGCAGTACGCTAGGTTCGTATTGTACCAGCCGACACAGCACGGGCGCATGCCAGCCGCGATATGCAGGTGCAGACACCTTGCATGCGATTGTGCAAGCTCAACGCCGTCCGCAACGTGCCCGATACACACTGTGAACTCGCCTAGGGGAGTGACGTGCGCTGCCTGATTTGCCAGGACACCGAGTGCACCCCAAGCAGGCAATACGGCGAGCCTGCCCTTGGTCAGTGCAGACGCAGCGCAGTGCAGACAGGCACCAGCGATCCACTCGAACTGTGATCTCTGGACGCCTAGCGCTATACACAAGTGCGGGTGCCGCACCAGAGGGACTGCAGCATGCAACAACACATAGCAAAAACGTTTGTTACTGCAGGTCAGGCACTCTGTCAAAGATTCAGTGACTGACGGTGCTGTGCTGTTGCAACGCAGGAATCAGCTGTGGGTGCATGAAGGCGTCGTCCGTCGCGGCGCTGGCTGTCGCGCTGCTTCTACTTCATTTGTCATCAGCGCGTGCTCAGCCACTGTCAAGGGACGATGCAGTCAGCGACCTACACCGGAGACTGCTAACAGCATGCAGTGCGTTTTCTCTACACTTGACTTCAGAAACTCACCAAATCCTCATGTTTGACCAAATTGTGCAGTGGATGCTTGGTAGCAGCTGCTACCGGGCAGCCTGCTCATGCTGGTGTGCAGCCTCTGCGGAATAGCAACAGTGCAAGAGACCATCCCTAGTATGTGTCATACATGCAGCTCGCACCATACCGTGGAGCAACCCCAACATGCTGGCGGACTACAAAGTGCGAAAGTACATCAAACCGTCATCAGCAGCAGGCCGTCGTCTTGCAGCCATGTCAGTGGTGTACCCCTATCGTAAGTTCGTCAAGATGGACCCGGAGACGTACCAATGGGATTACAAGAGCATCACGCTGGGGCGCGGTTGCAAGCTCAAGCTGGATTGGAACATCCCCGTCAACACCGGGGCAGCGGCCCAGTCACGGGGCGTCGCCATGTCCCGCATCTCAGGTACCCCAATGCACCTGCCTGCTGCCGCAACTCTGTCGGTCGTTGTGAATCAGTTCGCATTATGCTAGCACACTCAGATTGTGACAATGCTGGCTTCGACTGCTGTGTCCCTCACAGTGTGCAACATCACCAAGGGACGGTACACATATTTGAAGATGGCCACGCGAAAATCATCCTACACCATGACTTTACGATCGCCTGGCGTCTACTACTTTTGGGATAGCTACGGTGAGCTGCAGCTTCACAGTCCTGGGGCTGTTGCATACCCATGTCTGTACAACAAAACAGGTGCTACAGTGCCTCCTTGATTTGGTGAGATTCTGAAGTTCGGGTTGTCCAACCCTGCAGGCCGCAAGCCAGGACAGCTGACGCCCAGTCAGACGCCCTACCCTTACGATCAATTCTGGCCGCGATGCCAATTCGGAGTATACATAGCTGTGCGAGTTTTGTGACATGGAACATGGTGTGACGCGGGCCGGGCAGAAGTGGAGCGAAATGAACGCATGCATTAAGTTATTCTTCATGTACTGCCAAGGCAGTTGCAAACAGTGCCGTGTCAGAACATTCATATACGTGAGATTGTGCTCATTTTCGCACTTATTACGCAAACCACGCATGGGTCAGGTCATGCTGGACACCTCCCGACCTATGCCATGCATGGTCAGCCGCCTCCCAGCCAGGAGGGCATAGGTACGTAGCTGCTGAGGGGCTTTGGGATGTGAGTCTATCTCCAGCCTCATGATATCAGAGTAGCTCCCCGGACGGGAGGAGCTGTAGGTGGGCGAACAACGATACTTACAGGCTGCCTGTGGTGACTTGATCAAAAACGATATGTATCAAAATGAAACTGACGATGAATGGCCTTGCTGTTGGCTACCTCATGCTACTGGTCTAACTAAATTGCATCAACGTAAAGCGTTCATGAGCTCCGACCCATGTGTGCAAGATGCAAAACAGTCTAGGGTGGGGCTGCCGTACGACAAGCTTCTACCTTCCCCGCAGCCCTGCAAGCCTGGCGCTGTCGCTGCCCTGGTAGTGGGTGCTCATCAGCGGTCCCCATGCAAACGCTTGCATGCTGATGTTTACTGCCCCGCAGCATCGGCCAGGTGGGTCTGTCTGCGCTGCCCCTGTGGACGCTTCTATCAGCTCAGTGACAGCATGCAGCGGGCCGAGTTCCCTGGAACGTGACGTCTGAGCAGCCAGCTGTGCTACCGCCACAGCAGGCGCTCGCAGTCTGGCGACAGCCCCCATCGCGCCTGCGGTGACGCCACACCCTTCTGGGCTGCTGCCTCGTCGTCCTGCACATCCATGTGGCTGCCTGTGGGCTGCACGTTGATGTGCGCCCCTGGGGCCCCCAACTCGGTGGACGCCAGCGACGACGCCGACAGCGCTGACCGCATGGGGCCTGGCTGCAGGTCCTGCCCCCCAGCTGTGGTGCAGTCGCTGAGGCCAGCCGTGTCCATGGTGGCGTAGCATGAGGCGCTGCGCGCGAATGGCGCCAGCAGGCGCCGCGCAATGGTCGAACGCCTCAGGCGCTTGCGAGCACGGGAAGCTGCTGCCATCGCCGCACAGTGCACGGCCGCATCGAATGCGCCGCTGCCGTTGAGCTGCAGCGGCTGGCCTGTCAGCAGGGGAAACGGCATAGAGTGGGCCATAGCACATTGGAATACATGCCATCCTCCTCACCCAGCACTGCAAGTGGTGCCAGCCGGGCAGGATCAGCACCTGTTGCTGGCTCGGCGCAGTCGAAGGTCAGGTCCATGTGCTGCTGCGCGTCAATGCCAAACAGGCTGCGTACTCTGCCGAGAAACTCCTCAAAGCCATCCGGGCCGCTCTCCACCTCCAGCTCGTGCGACTGATGAGACAGCAACACTTCAATCAGTCAGCGCGACAGAGCAGGGTGACCTCACTTGGAGCCTGTTCAACACTCGACTCGAGGTGGTTCAGGTGTGTACAAGCGCGCTCACCTGGCCCAGAAAAGCCACTGTCATCGTGGCCGGCGGTGCCAGGCCACAGCGCCGAACCTCTACAGCCGCCTGCGGCGTCAGTGACTGCCTCCAGTCCGGCAGCTGCTCGGAGCAGAACCGACAGTGCGTCTCCTCCCTGCAGCGCAGGCATTGCTGTTGCTGCCTTCAGCGCACAAGAATAGTTCGAATGCGGCAGGCACAGATGTCAACGGAGTGCGGAGCTCACCCCTTGCCGGCTGATCTGAGCTGCCATCGCGCCAGGCACACGGGGTGCACGGGCCGAGGGCACTTGCACACGCGCACCAGCCCCCCGCCGCCGCCGTCCTCCGCCGCGCCCTCCAGGCACACCCAGCACGCCTCCTGCGAGGCGAGAAGGCTGGCTTCCGTCAGCTGCGTCCGCCGTGATTACCAGTGCCGCTGCCTTATTCGGACTGCTCGGGGAGCCGTCCTCCCTGCTGCCCGTTGGCCTGCTGCAGCCCAACGACCTGCTGCCCACCCCCCCGCCAACTCGGCCAACCCGGGACGACCGCCAGAGAGACCGACCGACCACATGAAGATGTGCAACCACATGTATCGGATGTGCTCCTGGCATATTCATGGCCAGCCTGCGCATTGTCGGATCGAAACAGGCACCCCTATCTCCAGTCTGTTGCTCGACACATGTCTGCCCCGCCGTGCCAGTGGCATTGCGCACCCCACGAACGCGTTCGCCTGCAGTGCTTTGTGGGTTTGCACGCAGCAGGCGCTGCATATCAGGCAGGTCGTTGGCTGATCTGGGGGTTCCTAGTTTGACCCCGCTCAGCTCGGGGGCGGCAGCGCTTTCTCGACATCAGGTGCAAGAAGCAGCGCACCTCATCCTTCCAGTTCCGCTTTGATCTGAGGAAGGGCATGGGACCGCTGAGAGGCACCAACGCCGCCTGCCGCCGCGCTGCCGTTGCCGCGAACGACAACCTGACGACAACGAAGCCAGGTGCAGTGGGGCTTGAAGCTTGCCGATCGTCAACAGAACATAACAGACCAGGCGGACTTGTAATCTCTCGTCAACGTCTGCAAGCGCCAGTCCGGCAGTCGGCGGAGCTGCTGCACTTCTGCAATGAGGTTGGACTGCCTAACGCCCCTCGCCGCTTGGCAACCGCCCGGCGGAGCTGTTGTGCAGGGCGTCAGCAGATCTGACACAAATCAAAGCAACTACACTACTTGTCGGTGGTTACACCGCCTTAGCCTACATGAAATGCTTCAGAACTGCCGCTTGCAAGTAGAGAGCAACCGCTAGGGCTTACAAGTATCTAAAGTACTGACCACCTGATACCTCGTCTTCCTCAACATCTGCGTTCTGGGAGGAGACCCCTGAGATCTTTGGAGCTATGCTTCAATGCTTGTCAAGGCCACAAGCTCGCAGTTCTCGCCGACAAGCTGTCCGTATTTGCCACGCGGATCATTCCAGATCGGGTCAATGCATGTCACATAATCAGCGGCGGCATGTGCACCGCACTTCTTTGCACAGCTGACATGCCCTCTGCCGCGTCGCTCAGGTTCTGACTGGGGGTGAACAACACATGGCCCTCACCACATTTAGACTTCTCAAGTTCACGTCGCTGCGGTCCCACTGCGGCATACACTGCGAACATCTGGCGGGGCGCACATTCTGTAGGGGCGCAAGTGTGCTTGGTGATTGCCAGTACAGTCGCCTCGCAGCCAGATCCCACAAGGCCGGGAGATCAGGTAGCCCGCCTCGCCACCAGCGTGCACACCGGTCGGTCAGCTGCTCCATTGCAGCAGGAGCAGCTGCAGCTGCGCCAGCTGCAGAGCACATGATGGATGAGGATGTACGCCGCCTGATACAGCACATCCACGACAGCCCGGCTCAGGCAGTCCTGTACGCCACTGGCGGCGGGTTTCAGGTGAGCTGGTGCATGAGCAGTTGCATGTTGTACCATATTGTGTCGAGCCAATGCATGGCTGCAGCTGCGAGGGTATTGGTGCAGGCATTATCATGGTTGCTGACGGTGCCTGGCGCATCACGCACGCTGCTGGATGCACGCGTGCCGTACGCCCAGCAGGCCCTGGCAGATGTGCTGGGAGGCTCAGCGCCGGCATCGTATGCATCGCCGGATACTGCACGAGGCATGGCGATGGCGGCGTACCAGTCAGCGGCACAGTTTGCCACGTATGGCACACCAATCGTTGGTCTGGGCTGCAGCTGCGCGCTTGCCACGGACCGCCCAAAGCGCGGCGAACACAAGGCGAGCCGCCTTCCCACAACCCCCATGCCTCATGCAGCATGTGATGAGTACAGGATGGCCAATGGGATGTCCACCCGCATGGCAGCTGTGACGGGCAGGCTGGTGCTGCAGGACAGGTGGTAGTGGCTGCGCACAGCGGCAGCGCCACCGCATGTCTAGCAGTAAACCTGCAGAAGGGCTCCAGGTGCTGCTGCAGAACTTTGTCGTGACAGTGAGGATGACCTTTGATGTGACAGGTGGCCTGCTGCTCTGTGCTTGCCATTCTGAGGTAGCCAACATCTAGCTTGTCACACCGCAAAATGATGGGCCCCGATGTACAGCATGCAGCTCGCGGTGCCCTCTGCAGGGACAGGGTCGGCGAGGACGCTGTGGCATCGCGCCTCCTGCTGCGGGCGCTGGCGCAGGCTTCAGGGTTGCGGGACGAGAGCCAGGCCCTGAGCAGCAGCCTCCGAGACACGGAGGACCTGCAGGCGCGTGGATGACCCTATCGACTGTGAGGTAGGGGCCTTCCCCGCTTCCGACAGTGGGCTCATGCCTTCACCAGCATTCACACCTCGATCGAACAGGTGACAGAGGATACGGCGCGGGAGCCGCTGCAGGCGCTGCTGGACGGCAGGCTGCGGGCGGTGGAGTTTGCGGGGGGGCAGGTGGTGGTGGACGCGCCCCGCCGCCGCCGCATGTACCTCCCCGGCTCCTTCAACCCGCTGCACGACGGCCACAGGTCCGGGCGGCCTCGGCGCCATCTCACGTGCCCAACTGACGGCAACTTCGGCCGTTGTCAGCATGCCTGTCAGGGTGACAGATGTGACAAGATTGTGTGCAGGCAGCTCATGGCGGCGGCGTGCAAGGCGGCCGGCGGGCTGCCCGGCTGCTACGAGATGACGGTGGGCCACCCCGACAAGGGGCAGCTCGAGCTGGCGGTGGTGCAGCGCCGGCTGCAGCCGTTCCTGGACGACGGCACGCCCATCATCGTCACCCAGGTCAGCCACTCTGAGGCCTCATGGCGGCCACCCACAGCTTTCACAGAATGGCCTGCAGCAGACTCAAGTGTGGCAGGAATGATGTTGCACAGAGAAGGGGTTGTGCTCATGATTGTGCATCGCATCGACGTGCACAGGCGCCGCTGTACTCGGACAAGGCGGCGCTGTTCCCCGACTCCACATTCGCCATCGGGTACGACACGGCGGAGCGGCTGGTGGCGCCGCGCTACTACGGCGGCAACGACGGCATGCTGCTGTCCATGGCGGCGCTGCACGGCGCCGGGTGCCGCGTCCTGGTGGCCGGCCGCGTGGAGGCCGCCAGCAGCAGGGAAGGCGGGGCCGCAGCCGGCGCCGCCAAGTTCCTGACGCTGGCGGACCTAGCGATGCCACAGGACCTGCAAAACCTGGTGCGCGGGCTGCACCTGGATGTGCTGCTGCTGGTGCCGGTCTGCGACTCGAGCAACATGGTGACGCCCTTTCATGTCGCACAGGGCCTGTTTGAAGACATCCCAGAGGCCGACTTCCGGCTGGACATCTCATCGACGCAGCTCCGCGAGCGTGAGGCTGCGCGGAAAGCAGCATCGTGAGGAAGCTCCATGGCAGCGTCGCGCTGCTGTATTCTCACACTTGTAGCAAACTGACTAGACGCTGCATGGTCGAGCTAGGGTTGAACAGGGGACAAACCTTAGGTGCTGCCTGTGTAACGAATCATAAAGCCTGCCTATCATTCAATCGGTCGGCAGCACCACACAGCCCTGTCCCTTTCGGCAGCCACCTGAACAGCAGCCCTGCAGGGAAATGTCTCTGCTCGCTGGCAAGGGGTATAGCTATTGCCCTCGTCGCTGGGGAACATGCACGGCAAACCTCACAGCAGTCCATGTCATCATGCAATAACGCAAGACTTGCTCGCAGGTTGCTTTGAAGTACTACATGCATGTTGCACAGGCGCCCCCTGACGTGTGGGCCGCTGTGATAAAGGCAGGGTCCTAGCTCTGCTGTCGTAATTCAGCCCGAAAGTGGCAGTAGTGGCGGTACCGCGGGCCCCGCCTGGCGCTGTCGACCACCCAGCCGCCATGGACGGCGACAAAGCAAAGAGGTCACGGCGGCAGAGCGAGATCTTGGTGACGGCAGCCAGCAGCGAGCCCCAAAGGCTCACTTCCCAGACCTCAGAGGTGCAGTGCTCGCTGCTTGAGTCGAGGCGCGAGAGGATCGTTGCAGCTTCCGCTTAAGTAGTGCTTGCTGGTCCCCAGCGGCGACCGGGGACGGCTGAGGGGCCACACGCGCGACACTGCACCCTGGCCTGTGCTGATGCACGGGCGGGGGTCATGCTTTGTCCTCGCTTCCGGGCGGCAGCTGGGTCGGCACCGTGTATGTAGCGTCACATATGCTTTCGATGGTGCCTGCTTGCCTGGGCGCCTGGATCCGTGCGCTGCAGCGCACAGGCCCAACCCTCTGTCATGTGTCGGAGGGGCCCTATCGGGCAACAGTGTGACCCGCATGCCGCGACTGCCCAGCGTTGGCCTGCACAGCTGCATGCTGCGTATTGTGCCCGCCCGTCAGCCCCCGCTCGCGCTCTGCCGCTGGCCTTGCGCACTCCGCCTGGGCGCTCCTCGCAGTGTGTTGGGGACACTGGGAGCCGTGAGGCTGCGGCGACGGCCGACATGTGCACACGGCCCGTCGTGGCTTTACTAGGATAGTTATCAACATCTGAGGTGCACCGCGCGGGCGGATGGCCCGGCGGGCAGCCTGTCCCTCGGGTCGAGTAGTGCTCACCGTCCTCATCCGGGCCTTGCACTGCCTCGGCGAGGGGCCGCAACCGATCTGACTGCCGGTGCTGGTGGCTGCAGGATGCTCCAATATGCTGGATATGCCTGGGGGAGCAGCCGGGCCTCGTGCGGCCGTGCGCATGCCCCCGCTTCGCCCATGCAACGTGCCTGGCACGTTGGCAGCTGCAGAGCGCCGGCTCCAGGTAGGGTGCACCATCATAATCAGCATCAGCCGTTCAACCTGGATGACATGGAGCGGGGCGGCGAGACTGTCCGCCTGCTGCACCTGACCTGCATCGTGACACTGGTGTCACTGCGTGTGTCGCTGTCAGACAGCTCCATGGCGCATGCTTCATCACACAGCAGCCGAATTCAGACAGCAACCACCGCAGGCGAGAGACGCATTGCGAGTTCTGCGACCACACGCTGCCGGACTGGAAGAAGACGCTGACGCCGACGTGCGGAGCCAATGCGCCGGCCGTCATGAACGTCAACTTTGATGGCCGCACCTACAGCTTCGAGGTGCGAGCACGGTGCAAGCCAAGCCCATTTGCATGATCCACGCCCAATTCACTCGCATTCTGGACGAGCCACGTGAGCAATAGGCTTTGGGCTGGAACCCCCTTCTACCAAATCTGTGGCCGACGGCTCAGAGGGGTTGTACCGCGGACTGTTCGGTGACTCACGGCCCACGCCCGCAGGTGCGCCCCGGGCCAGACGGGTACGCGCAGTTCACGGACGCCATCCGGCGCGCCTTCTCCCTGCCGGACGACAGCGAGCTGAACATCACGTTCACCTGCGACGAGCCCACGGTGGTGGAGCCGCTGGCCGCACTGCCGGCGGTGCCCGCCGCGCCGCCCGCCCCGGCGCCCCCCGCCGCACCGCCCCCACCCCCGCCCCCGCCCCCGCCGCCTGGTGACCCGCGCACACCCACACACGCGTCACCGCACTGCTCGCCTGCGCCCCGCAACCGCCTGGGCCCCCTGGCTGCCAACACCAGTCTGATGGTGTTGGCTGGATGACGGTGTGACATGATGTGGTGGCTGGATGACGGTGTGACATGATGGCGGGGCGCTGACGTGCCCGCTGTTCCACCGTGCAGTGCACTTCATGGACGCGGCCAGCATCGCGGGGTCGCTGCTGACGCTGCAGGGGGCGGGCGCGTACGACGCAGCGGTGCACTGCGCCTCCGTGTCGGCAGCCCGCCGCATGCTGCAGCAGCGTTACCTGTCCGAGATGCTGCCCCTGGCCGCCGGCGCGGGCGCTTTCAGGCCTGAAATCACAGCATCAGGACAGTCCTTCACGGCAGCAGCTGCGGCAGGTAGCCAGGATGCAGCGATGGCTGCCACAGCAGCAGCAGCGCCGGCAGCGCAGGGCCCGTCTGGACCCTCCGACAGCCGCCCGAGGAAGCGGCTACCGGCAGCCCTGTCTCGTAAGCTGCGCAACTTCTGCGACATGCTGACCTTGGGCAGTAAGTGATGCGACGCCTGTGGAGGGACATCGCTGGTGGCTGTCACCGGAGAGCGGCTACGTTGGCGCCATCGTCTGCCGTACAAAGAGCAGCTGTTTGTGTCGCTGGTCGGCAGCACCACGGGCACCGTCAGAGGTCCATTTGGTAGGGCGGTGTGTAGGCCATAGACAGGGACAGAAGTGCGGCAGGAGCCGGGCCAGAAGTCCATCATTCTGGGCAGGGTGAACAATCTGAGCACGCGTCGAGGGGCATCGTCATTGACCACATCATCAATGTCGCTGCAGCTGATGCCAGGCAGGTTGCAGTTTCCACAGACTTTATGCGGACTTTGTTGCTGTGGTTTCCGCGCAGATGTGGTCTTGGTTTGTGTTGGTCCTGTTCTGCCTTCATCAAGTCAGTCCTGCCGGCAGCGTCTATTGTTGCACATGTAGTGGACCTACGATAGCCATCTCACGATGCTCTGCTATATCTGATATGGATTGATCAAGTTTGATGTGGAGACCGCTGGTGTAACAATTCAATGAATGATTGTCTATCTGCAGTGCGCACTCAATCAAAGCGCGTATGCTGCACCTATATGTGCGCCCCAAACCTCGTCCCATCAAACCACTAATGAATGCTGACAGACAAGTTCAATGCTGGCCGTGCAAGCTACACAACTGGATCGGACAGACTTGATACACCGAGTTATGCGGGGAACCCTGGATGATATGCAACCTGATCGCGCTGGCAAGGCCATCAAATGTTCAGTGTGCTATACAACCGGCATACGCTACGTGCACAGCCTGTAGCCAACCCGTCAGGTCGGACAGCTGGTCCCACTGCTGAAATCCCGCCAATCGAGAGTGGCGCCTCTAAAAAGATGCCCCATTGCGATGACCACTAAGATGTGCATCAACTGCAGGCCAGGAGCAACATGTTTGGCAACCATTATCAACAGAGAAGCATTGCAAACGCAGCGTTGAAACGACCAGCGATCAACTGGCGCTCACCTGATGGCTGTTGAGCCAGTAGTCGAAGCGCCCGGGCCGCCCGGGCTCCGGCTGGAAGTGGCGCTCCGGCCACCGCAGCACGTTGACGGTGCCGCCGACCAGCGACAGCACCTGCACGGACGCAGGGGTGTGAGCACAGGCTGTCGGGGAACGCCCCGACAAGTGCGCTCATGTTGACCCCATGCGTGCCGTGCGTCGCCGCTGACCTCCATGACGGCGTAGTGCCGTGTCGCAGCCGGGGGGCCGGCGGGCAGCGCCCACCGCAGCACCGTCAGGCTCACACGCACCAGGAACAGCACCTGCGAGTGCGGGGTGGGACACAGCATGAGCAGCAAGCATGGCAGCAGGTGGCAGTGGTCACTGTGGTGCGACCCCGATGTGCCAGCAACCGGCAACAGGACGCCAGGTGTACTTGGAAACTACCGCACCAGCATCGGGAGCGCTCTCATGACCACGCTCTTGGCGCGCACCGCCGAGACCACCGCCACAACGGCGACGGAGTAGTATACAACCACATAGAAGGCGCGCAGTGTGGGCCAACACCTGCAGGGTGCAGTGCAGCTACTGAGCAGTGAGCAAGCAGCGCAGTGGGACCGCTCTGGCAGTCTGGACTGCAGGGTGGCAGGCGGGGCTGCACGCCGTCCAGAAGACACCCACCTCAGGCCCCACCAGGCCACAACTTGCACGCCGCTCAAAAACAGGACAAAGATGCCGCACACCTGTCGTGTGCACATGCACATGCACATGTTTGACGGTTTCAGAGACTGCATCAAGTGCGCTCTGGTGGACATGGTAGCAGAGGGATACAGATGGGAGCATGATGGTGGTGCAGGGGGCAGGCGCTCACGTCGACTGCAAGCCAGACTTTGTACTTCTCGTGGTGCGCCATCAGCGTGTGGTAGGTCACCGAGCCGAGCAGGCACACCAGGATGCCGCCCACTTGGCCGATGAAGTTGTGCAGGGCGCCTGGCCACGCTGGCAGCCACCCCAGCAGCACTGCTGCCAGCAACGCGGTCGCGGGCAGGAGATGGAACAGGATGTTGCCTGCACAGCATCATGTTTCCATGCTTGCTGTGTCACATCGCTGCCAGCCGACATGCCAGAGTCATGCACAACAACTGCTGTGGGGAATCATTGCAAGTCTGTGAACACAACGTCGTGACACACCTGTCTCATTGTGGTAGCTGAGGATGCTGCACATGCACTGCTGGTAGCTCATCCCCGCACGGTACCCGCTGCGCACATACTTGTTGAACTGCAGCACCGGCGGCGCCTCGTCGAACCAGTACAATCGCTGACCATCCCACTGCACTGCTGGTGATGCGGCTGCGTCGCCATTGGCGTAGCCGTTACCATTTGTGTAGCTCGCCTGGAGTCCATCTGCATTTGCAGCAGTTGACTTGGCACCAAGCTTGCCTTGAGTCCAGGGTTCGCACGAGATCAACTGTTACTTCACTGTAGTGAACACGACGCTGCAACCGATCGTCAGCGTCCGCCTCGAATCTGCAGCAGGATCAAGGGGTTGCCGTGAGGTGGGAGGGCGCCTTGCCTGCTTCTGTCACGGACAGGTCGCTGCCGCTGGAGTTGCGCCGCCGAGGGACAGACAGCATAGCTGAGCGCTTGGAGGCGTCGCGTGCTTCCTTTTCCATCAGGAACAACACCTCTTCCGCCATGGCGACCCAAGTGATCGGCCGCACGGCGGCCCCTGACAAAGCTGACAGCACCCTACGGCCTACACAGCCATCGAGCGCCCGTCTCAATCGCAACAGAATACACGCTGCCTGCTCCACAAGCCGTGCTGGACACCAGAGCCTGCCGATCTGGGAAAGGCATATGCCCTGCAGCCACCAGGTGGAACTAGACATGAGACGCACCTGATCATGTAAAGTCGATCTGCGTCGGGTGTCTCAAGGCTCATGAGTACTTTTGATGCATGTTGCTTGTGTCACGGGAAGACTCCCGCAAGATGCACAAATGCAACTTGAAATGGTCAAACCCAGCCTGCATCTATGGCACCGAAATGCGAAACTATGCCGATATTGTGACAGCTCCTGCAAGGGGCTGTGGCCCTGAGCTGCCGTCACAGGCCCGAGCGGCCTGCAGCTCGCACCCTCTCGCAGTGAGGCATGACTGGAGCCTGCAGGCGTACTTGGGCGAAGCTGCTGATGTCAAATGTCGTCATCTGAAGAGCGGCGGCAACGCTGCGGGCAGATGGTGAGAGGAGGAAACTTGTTGTGTGGAGCTGCAGACCCTCGTGCAACAGTGATTGCCATGTGCTCACTCGCGACGTCGACCAGATCAGGACCTGCAACCCTTTGACTGTACGTAGCAATATTGTTGACAAAGCAACACGTGCGATACTCCATGGTGCAGTGCGTGTACACTATTCTATTGACCGCTTTCTACCCCTGACCACCATAGTCACCTTCCTGCCTACTGACCCCTCTGTCTATACTCCCTCTCTCTCAAATGCTGCAAAGTCACTTATCAGTGAGCTCACGGCAGCCCTGCCAGCCGTCTGGCACTGTGTACCCCGTGCGGGCCATGAACTCCAACAGCGTGATGGACGGTCCGTCCGGCACGACGTCCCCCGACTGTGAGCGCCGTGCCGACGCGCATTCCTCCAGCACCGACCGTGCAGCTCCCCACCGCCCTGCCTGGTACGCCCGAAACCCCTCCCTGAATCGCTCCAGGAAGGCGTCTGTGACCGCCCACGTCCTGCGTGTTTGTGCACAAAGGGGTCACGAGGCCGCACATTGATGCGGGTGTGAAGCAGCACTCACAAGCACTCTAGGTGCACACATGAAGTGTAATGCAGCCCGACCAGGAGCAGGCGAGAGCGCTGCTCACTTCACGAGGTGCGGGTGCTCTTCAAACTCGTGTTCGTAGGACAAGCCCGAAAAGGTCTCGAGCTCTGGTGCTTGGCCGCCGGGATCATCGTCTGCTGGGCTGGCGATGTGCTCAAGCGTCACGTCGTACGTGAACAACCCCATCGGATGGTTGCTGCCCTTGACGGTGACACAGTCGATCTGCAAGAGGCAGTCACGCTGAGGAGCAGCAACAGCAGCAGGTCCCTGCAGCAGCGTCAATGCTCCCATGCAGTGCACGCATTCACATGGTGAGCATGGCACCTGCCGCACTCGCCGCCGCACGCCGGGCGACAGCAGTGACACAAAGTCGTCCGACAGCAGCATTGTGACGCCAAACTGTTTGGTGGCTGCCTCCAGCCGTGACGCCATGTTCACGTTGGGCGACAGGTACGAGGCGTCAATCTTGTAGTCGGAGCCAATCGCGCCCTCAATGGCCCAGCCCACGTGCAGACCAAACCCCATGCGCACCTGCAGGCGGCAAGCAGACGGATGTGAGGATGCTGCACAAGATTTGCGGTGCACAGTGAAAATTGCATCAGTGGGGCGGTGCCCTGAATTTGACAATGATCAGTGGGTCTGACACAGAGTCAGGCTTGATGCTCTGCCCACCGTGTACTCTGGCATGCGTGCATTGAGGTCTGCCCGCCTGCAAAAGTGCCTTAATCGCGGCGACATCTTCAGCAGCACCTAGAAGTTTAGAAGCAGTACTGTGAGGCTAGAGATGTTGAACAAGCGTCAGCCAAAGCGACGTGGCATGCATGCTAAAGTCAGCCGAGGCAAAGCTTCACTAGGACTGACCTGAACGATTATGAATGCGGCCAGCGCCCGGTCAGCCATCTCCTCGACCCTTGGCAGGGGTGGGCGCCCCGTCGCGCCGCTGATGCTGCCCGCTCGTGACGCCTGCAACAAAACAGCATGTTTGCTGTTGTTGAGCATGTAGCAGCTATTAACACTTCACTCGGGCCTCCAACTTCAACAGCGGCCACAGACGCAAGCCAGCTCCACCAAGGGTTGGACTTGAGCATCGTATCGCCTGCGCCTGCCCATACCACCACCACATCCTGTGCACACCTGCACGCTGTGCTTGCGCAGCACCCGCTGGCTCAGGTTCAGCCGCTTGCTGAGCGGTGGGGGCCGCCCGCGGGCGCTGCCCTCCCGCTGTGCGCTGCTGAAGCTGCCGTTGCGGCTGCTGGAGGCGCTGCCGCCCGAGCCGCCCGAGCCGATGCGACCCCGCGCTGCAGCCAGCTTTGCTGGGCTGGGGAACTTCCACACCTGCGCGCCGCTCGTGCTGGCCCTCATCAGCATCGTCCCGAACGCAGACCAAAATGCCAATCGTGATACGGTGCTGCAGCAGGGATGCAGATGAGAGTGCGTGGGTCAGAGACACAAGATGTGTGTTGGTGTTGTCGACTCACCAGCAGGAACGCATCTCCGATGTTTTTGTTGGCGGAGCCACCGTGCTTGTCCACCTCCGAATGCACAATCTTGGCGATCGAGTTGACAAATTCCATGATGTCCTCCTGCGGCGATGAAGCAGTGGTATGAGCTAGTGTACAAAAATGCCTACTCATTGGAGACAGCACCTTGCAGCAGTTTGCACCGCCACTGTAAGAGCGCGGCAGCAACATGCACCTGCAGGACTTCCGTGGTGTCTGTGAACTGTCGGATGTCGCAGAAGCCGAAGATGGCAGTGACCTTCTGGCCTGGTACCATGGGGTCGATGTCGCCGCCGCTCTTGATGTTGTTGGCTATCACCTCCGCACCAGCATCCCCAAACCCAATCGCCAACAAGCTGCGCAAATTTGGTGGCAGCATGTGTCAGTTGCATGTGCATGTGCACATCGTACGGTCGCACTGGCAGCACAGTACTGAGGCTCATGCGCCGCTGGGCCAGCCCACCTGCAGATCTTGTCCAGTGCATTCTCCAGCTGCCGCGTTTCCAGCTGCTCCTCCTCTGTCTTAGCCTTCACCTTGGGGTGCTTGGCCAGCGGGTTCTGTGACACCTGCTTCACCTGCGACCGGCCAGGGACGCACGCCTTGTGACATCGTATGGCGCTGAATCTAAAAATGTGCCACTGGCAAGGGGTGATGCTCGTTGGTCGGAGGCACCGTGCATGAATGCCTTGCCTTCTTGAACATGCGCTCGATGGGCACCAGCACCAGCACTGTCGTGTCGCGCTTGAAGATGTACGCGCCCAGGCCCAGCAGAATAATGGCTGTCAGGATGCGCATCATGTCCAGGATGGCCTGTTCATTTTCGAATATACACGTCACCCATGGGACGAGGGATGCGCATGCGGGTCTGTGCATGACTGCTGACTGCAGAGATTGCCATCACCTGCAGCTGGGACTCCCATCTGAGGTCGAACACCCCGCGGCTGATCAGGCAGTCACCCAGCACCGCATCGCTGCACCCCGGCGTGCGGATGACCTCCTGCGTCAGCTCATCCGCCCGCCAGTGCCTCCCGATTCGCACCTACATCAGCCCGGCAGGGTTGACGACTCAACATCATGGGCAACAACAGGGTGAGGCACACAGTCCGCTGATGTGATGTCATGTGCCCCATGTAGGCTGTTCCAGCAGCAGGTCACCTCTTCTGCTGCGAGATCAGCGTCCGTGTTTGGCAGGAATGTCGAGTTGCAGATCGTCAAGATCAGCGGCCGGAAGGTGTTGTGCGCCCCCTGACTGCCAAGCCCCAGAACATATGGCGACGCCTGCACTCATGTTGCCCTGGTCAGCAAAGCGTACACAACCGCGTGCATGTGCAGCAGGATCCCTAGGCAATAATGATTGCTGACGGCACTGCACCTGCAGGATCAGCTGCTCGGCAGTCACAGCCGCGGTCGGGAATGTGACAGATGCCGCTGCCAAGAAGGCCGGAGATGTGTAGCCTTCGTGGATCCAGAGTTGGTGCAGCACCTGAATGTGGCATGTGCACCACTCGTCAGTCAGCATGCCCGCATGCCAGCGAGGCGAGGCGGGCAGCCACATCATGGTGGCTCACCTTGACGGCAGCAGAGCCGAGGGGCGGCGCGCTGCCATAGATGCCGCTGCCAATGTTGAACACCGGCAGCACGAACAGCATTGCCAGCACCAGCAGCACCACACGACTTGTCGTCAGGTCTGACAGCTTCTGGCCCACCTGTGCAAGGAGCGTTGCAAACCTTTCATCCCACCTACCCACACAGCAAGCGCCACTGTTCTCCAGCTTGCAGTTGCAGGACTCGGCTGCCGTTTGACCCTACCCTGGATGGCCGGCTCTCCTCTGCCAGCAGGTCATAATCCAACCCACTGTCATCTGACAAAGTGCGCAGGGCCTCGAGGCGCCGGTGCTCCTGGTGCGCCTTCACCAGCTGAATGATCTGCAGCACCTGCGTGCACATTGACAAAACGACTGTCAGGTGCTGCCACAGCGTGCTCGACCCTCCCTGATCAGCTCACAATCTCTTGTGGCTGCCGTCTGGCACAGAGGGGGAGTCACCGCACTTTCAGCAGGCGGGATATCCGGATGAGCTGGAAGGCCCGCACGGCAGCCCGCAGCGTGGACGCCTGCTTGTCCTCCCTGCTGGAGCCGGCGGCCACAAACGATGACTGCAGCGCCGGGATGTCCAGCAGAAGTGATGCTGTGGAGATCAGGTCTAGCCAGAACCAGAAGCTCTTCAGGAAGTACCTTGGCTTGACTGCTGACGTCCAGACCTGCGGTATACGAGCACAGCCATGTCAGCCCTGATGGCTCTTGAATGGTGTGCAACACAAGTCGCGAGGATTACCGCACAACCCTCACCAGCTCAACTGCGAACTGCACCAGGCACAGGGATGCCAGCACGGTGAAAAACTCGTCGGCAGATGGCGGCGTCAGAGCCAGCCGCACATCGCTCAGGAAAATAGCAATAACTGTGACCAGTGTGGAGAATATAAGGTACGGAATGCTGTGAAGGACCCGCAATGAGCGCTGCTTCCACACCGGCAGCGCTGCAAGTGTAGCGTTGCTCTCGAATATGGACCGCTCCGGCTTCTGCACGGTCAATTGACCATATGAGTTTGCGTCGAGCATGATGCAACTGTTGTGGCTGCTGCCTTGAACTCCAGCCCACACGCAAGCCTCACCGATCTTAGTGGCAGCACGTCGCCATCGAAAGGAACCACAGCGTTCTGCTTGACCGGCACCAGCGGCATCTTGCGTGCTGCCGGCGGCGAGGCCTTGAGGGGTGTGCTTGCCAGCAGGCCATCTGGACGCCCGCCCAGCGCCAGCGCCGGCAGGCTGCCGCTGCCATCACGCCACAGAGGGTTGCCGGCAACGAAGGACGAGCTGCTGGCCACCACCTCAAACGCGTGCTGAGACGTGATTTCACTGCCATCGGCAGAGCTGAACCCGCCATAAGCTGTTCGCAAGTGCGCGGAGTCGCTGCTGGGCTGTCGCTGGCGTTTGGCACAACCCGCTCCATCTTCTTCGGCGACGGTGCTCGATAAGCTGTTGATGAGTGGCTGGGAAGAGGTCCCATACGAGGGTGACGGCGGCGGATCGGGTGCATGCTGCACCGCTGACAATGCCGCTGCCATGCTCTCTGCCTCGGAGTCGGCATTCGACGTTCTGACGGACAGGCGATGTGGGCGAGGTTTGCGTGGCTGTGCTGGGCCATGGCGCCCTGCCATGTGCTGTGCTGCAGGTGTGCACGATCTGGCGACCCGGCCAGCAGAGGAGCGTGGTGATGAACAGCTGCCATTCACAGCCAAACGTGCTGGTCAGCAGGTCAAGCTGATCACCACCATGGCCAGGCCGTGAAGTATGTGATCACCCGCAACACCACTGTTTGATGGTAAAGAAAGGTGGCTCGTTGTACGCTGGGGCTGCCTCTGAACACACTTCACTTTGGCCGACGGGCGAGTAGTCGATACACACCGCGCTGTGCAGCCGCTTGCATGCGACGCAATGCTTTGCAGCCTTCAAAACCGGTATGAACACACTAGCTGTCGGCGTCCCGCAGGGCGAGAACCCAGGAGGAGTCAGCAACGCCAAAGCAACACGAGGAGCCTTGGAAGGGACGAACCACATGAGATCCTCCCCAGATGCTGCTGCAGCACATTCAGCACTCGAACCCTGGCACTTTCCAGGCAGACCACAACGTGCAAGACCTGGTACTCCTTGACTATCCCTAATCCAAGCACCGGCCTGTGCCCAGCACCCTGGTGCACCCGCTGCTTCGAGTGACACCTACTTCTTACAAAGTGGGACGAGCACAGCTCAGATCCACACCTTCCACGGTGCTCGGCGACATTCAGCGCTCTGGTCGTCTCGCTGTCACTGCTGCAGTCCCAGTGATCGTGCTCTTCTAGCACTGACTGGGCTGGTGTCAATTGGGATCAGGCCCAGCACCTGTTTACTCTTGGCGCAGCCTCAAGAGCCTGCGGCGAGCGGCTCCATCCTTCTTCCAGCCACGACCAGGCGGCATGGCCGACCGGTTGATCAGCGCAGCACAGCGTGATTTGCGGGACTGCAGCAGAATTCTGATCTTTGATGGGGCCGGCACGGTGCTGCACGCTACATTCGAGGCAAGGCACCTGCACAGCGGCCAGCCTGCTCTGGTGTGTTGCAGCTGATCGTGCACGACCTGACCAAGCAAATCACAGTTCGTGCAGGGTGTCTCCAAGAAGGACATGCAGTCATTGACAGCTGCGGTGGCACAGCCCCGGGAGCAGGCCATCCGGCACGGGCTCTTTATTCAGGGCAGGCGATACGAGGTGAGGTGAATCTGGAGGACGGAACACACGCACAAACAACGGCGACAACGTCAACATCCATGCTGCTTGCAGACAGCTGCTACGCTTTGTACTCGTCAGCACAGCAGTGTTGAGGTTGTCAGCCCAGTGCAGCGGCCCGGATGCTGTCACTCCCGCAGCTGTACATTGCTTTGTACACCATCGACCACAGGTGCATCAACACCACCCGCCGCTGGTGTGGGGCCGCAGCATGCAGGGCGACCCGGAGACCAGCACCGGCGCAGCTGTCTGCCTGGGGACAGTCAGCGGGAAGCCTGTGTATGTGGCCGTCACCTTCGAGTGAGTTGTGTCTCACTGTTGCCATCCGACGTTGCGCCAGGACGTGATCTGTTGTAAAAAGTCTGCTCTCATGGTACACGTTGTTGCGCAGGCTGCCGGCGACTACAGCACGCATGGTGGCGCTCCTATCAAACTTTTGCCGCAAATATTGCCCAGCCGCTTAGAAGACGCTGTTGACAGCCACGTGAAGAACAAGTGTGCACGGCCTTGACAACTGCATCATGTGAGGAGGCCCAAAACAGCAGACGCTTTGGCCCCACCGGCAACAACCAATGTGATCTTGACCGCAAGCACTTTATAATGTATGTTCCCAACACCTGCGACCTGCTGATGTGATCCGGTCAGGCCTGATGCTGTGCACAGCCTTCCCTTGGCGTTACCCGTGTGCGAGTCATTGCTCTCGAAGCGTATCTGACCACCATCGTCTCTTGTTGCTGCTCTCAGTTTCCCTCACCTGCAATTGGCAGACCGACAAATGCATTGAGTTTGCCATGAATGTTGCATGTTGCGAGACGGAGCAACCATGCAGTAGAAGGCATCACCTCGAACTGCTGCTGCTCATGCGCATACGTATGCGTGTTGTGATCCTGCAGTGCAATGGCAGCAAGCTTCACGCAAGGCAGCCCAATGATGGCTGGACACAAAGTGATCATCATTGCTGTCCACTCACAGCGCGTCAGCAGGGTGAGCGCACCACAACGTTCGTGTCTGCCAACTCAAGGTTAAAGAAGCTCATGCTGTCAGCGCCATCAAATAGAGGCCCGGCTGCAGCAGAGCAAGGCACAGTGATGGTGCACGGTTGCACTAGAGTGGGCATCAGTAATGCAGACAGAGGCCCTGAAAGATAGGCCATTACCGTGCCAAGTCGCTTGGTGCAGTTTTGCAAAGGAACCATGCGGTATCTGCAGTCAACGTGAAATAGCAATGACACAAACACCGTTGATGTGCTCAATTTGAATGCGGCTGCACATCAGGAGCAAGCAATGCTATGGCGCACCCTGAAAGCATGGAGGTCCTCTACGCGAGGAAACCTCTGCACCGAGCCGGTTGGCTCAGCGACCACGAGGTACCATGGCTCGGGGTTCATGGAGCCTGCGAGACACACACACCTCTGCTGACCTGCTGCACCACCCGGCAGGCAGGAAGGTTGCATGCTGTCGGCAGTAGTGCGGGTGCCTCACCCAAGCACTGGGTGACATTGGCGTGGTATGTGATCCGGTCAAAGGTGAGGCCACGCCGGGGCAGCTTCATGATGTAGAAGCGTGGTGCGGCACCCTGGTCCAGCACCAGCTTTGCGTCCTCGTCGTCAAATTCGTTGCCATCGTCCGTTGCGCTGATGAGCTGCATGTTAAAGGTGGATGCTCTTCTGCTCTGCGGCAGCTGGACAGCAGAAGCAGGCCGTGTATTTAGCGGCGTTTGCACAGGCATCAGCGACCACTGTGAACCTTGCTGCTCGCCGGACCAGCACGCACCTGCCCAAATGGCCTAAAGTTGTCAGCCGTGGCGATCTGCGCCTCCAGCACGGTCTTCTGGGCAGTGCTGTTGCCAGCTGCGCTGCTGCAGGCTGTTCGACAGCGTTGCGCCGGACTGAGCGGAGAGCAAGACGTGAAGCACGCGCCTCGAATGCCAGCGCTGGTGCAGGGCTTCGCCAGGCAGGGCCCTGAGGCCAGGCGCTGCATGTTGCGGTGGCACCGTTTTACTGACAGACGGCTCTCTGATCAGGCCAACGGGAGTCCTCAGCTATATGTCATGACGGTTTGTACGGACACAGCGTGTGGTGGTCAGGTGGTAGTCAGCGTGGTTGATGACCTTGAGCAATGCAACTGAAGCGCTATTGCCCTGGCAAGGTGCAGGGCTGAACTGCTGGCTCCTTCCAAGCAGATTTGTGCCCTAATGCTCTACTCGCAAGCATACAGGATCGCGGACAAGGCTGAAGTGCTGCAATGAAGAGTCTACAACTGATCAAGATGACCCTCGCTTGACCGTTTGCATGCATTGTCGTACATCTCACTCTATATATACATCGACGGCTGAAATGTTCAATGATGAAACACACTGGCATTCTTCAAAACACCACGTTCGGTAATTCAGTAAAGCTTCCAATACATCCTTCCAAAACATCCTTCCAAAACAGACTCTGAGCTGCTGAGTTCCGATACTTGGGGGCTGCCTAGCCTGACCAAGGCGGCACACAATTAGGCGCCTCTGCGCCAGTGGAGATGAGTACCAGATGCCCCCCATAATGTAAAGCACACGCCTCGTCAGGTCAGGCGAGCGCGCCGTCGCGGGCGTCAATCTTCAGCAGCTGCTCAGGTGTCAGGGTGAAGTCGTCCATCTCCAGATTGGACTGGATGTGCAGCTTCTTGCTGGACTGGGGGATGACAGCCATGCCACTTTGCAGGGCCCACTTCAGGATAACCTGCGCTGAGGAGCGATCCACCTCCTCGCCAATCATCTCAACAACTGCATCCCACAGCACGGGGTTGTAGCGGTGTCCTCGCATCAGCCACTGGGTGCCGAGGCTGGAGTACGCCTGGTACTGGATGCCGGCCAGTCGGCAGTATGATCGCATCTCAGCGTCTTGGCTGAAGGGGTCGCTGTTGCGCTGCACCACGGCTGGCTGTATCCGTGCAGTGGCGCGCAGCTCGTTCAGCTGCGACATGTCAAAGTTGCTCACACCAATGGCACGCAGCTTGCCCTGGTCCACAGCGTGCTCAAATGCGCGCCAGCTGTCCTTCCAGGTGCCTTGTGGCGGGGTGCCCTTGCACAGCGTCCCCCAGCACTCCGGGTAATGCAGCAGCATCAGGTCTAGGTAGGTGGTGCCCAGATTCTCCAGGGTCTGCGATGGTAGGAACTTGCCGAGGCGCGCTGATCTCGTGAGTTCATCTCAGGGTTTTGGATCCTGTGCAATGAGCGCAAAGGTTATCATCGAGCTGTCATATGCAGGACAGGCGATGAGGTGTGCCTTGTTTAGTTGTCGAAGCGCAGGCTCGTAGCCGTGATGCCGTGGATGCAGCTTGGATGTCAGGAAGATGTCCCTGCGGTCCACGCTGCTGTTCCTGATGGCCGCGCCCACTGCATCTTCCCGATACCACTCGGGTGCCTGCGAAACATGCAGGGTGTTCGTGCTTGACGTGCCGCAAAGGATAGGGTCTACAGGCGTGCTGAGGGCAAAGGCCTCACTTGCGCGCTGTCGATGAGCCGATAGCCGGACGCCAGTGCGATCTGCACAGCCTGCTGTGTCTGGTTGCCCAGGCCGGCCGTGCCGAAGCCGACCAAGGGCATGCTGACATTGTGGCTGATCTGGACCTACAGTCAGTGATGGCACAATGCATAATGTCTGCAAGAGTGTACTCGACACGGTGCGCCAGGTAGCGGCGGACAGCAATTGGTGTTCACCTCCTCGGGGGTCTCCATGAGCGTGAGCCGCTCGCACACCCCACACGTCGCTCGGCATTTTGACAGCATGAAGCCTGCACTAATAGCACGGGGTCCGTCAGGCACTTGCGCAGACATGCTGGCAACGGCCTCGCATGCTGCCGACGTGTCAGGCCAGGCCCACCTGGATTGTGCAGACAGCCTTCCTGCTGCTTGATAGTGGTGCAAGAACTGTCTGTATCCCGACAGCCTGGCACTGATATGGTCCCATTCGGCGCCGGACGCATGATTTGCGGATCCGCAGGCATTTGCAGCACACGGTTGGTCTGTTCATGTCGAGTTTCCAGGGTGCTGCAGGCAGCATCATCTACGTAACGATGACGAGGACCATCTCAAAGGCATTGCAGACAAGGACAAAATCAACTGAACAATGCCACGATGCCCACCTGTCCACATGCCGCAGAGCCCTTGGATGGCGCACAAAGCCATTGACCTTGACTGGTAGCTTCGCACCATACAGCAGCACATTCAGGACAAAACAGGCCGCGATCAGTGTTAGTGCCACCGCCGTGGTGGGCCACCGCTGCTTCCTGCGAATGCTGCCCATTGCTGCTCACCCATCCGAGGACCTGCCACCTCACTGTTGTTCCACTAATGCTCGACAGCCGGGCTGGTGCAGGCCAGCTGACACGCCCGTCATGCTTGCGTGCATGTCGCAGCAACAAGTAACGCGCAACCTCGTCCCAGGCGCGTCTCGAGGACGCCCCGAACAACAGGTAGATGACGTCATGAACTGGCGCACAGCACGTGCCCCCCACACTGATCGAGACCACATGAAATGCCCGTGGCATAGCTGTTGCGTAAGAAGTGCTCTTTGACCAAGCATGTGCGAGCAGTTTCGAAGGCCTGCAGCGTGTCCCACCCGACAGCTGCGCTGCTGGCTGCACCCGACTACTTCCTTGAAGCGCACACATGTCAGCATGTCCCCTCCGCCCACCTGACCGCTGTCAGCTCCTGCCGGGACCGTAGTGGTGACGGTCCGTAGATTGCAAGTCCCGGCTGCTGCGTACAAGACGCAAGCTGAGCCTCCCCCTGGGAGGTCTATGACAGCGAGCACCGCGTCGCCTCCAGCTTGCCGCGGCGGCAGCCATGAACTGGCTGGGCCTTGGTGCCAACGTCACAGGGTGTCTGGACACTGTTGTGGCCAGCTGTCGGCACTGGCTCCCCGACTTGATTCCCGCAGAGGAGGTGGTGCTGGGCACACGCCGCTTCCGCGTGGTGCGCCTGCTCGGCGAGGGCGGGTACTCCTTCGTGTACCTTGTTGCGGAGACAACGCCGGGGCCCGACACAGACGGCAACGGCCGTTACGCACTCAAGAAGGTACACACGTGCTTTCGTGCAACTGCATGCGCTGGGATGTACAAGGCGTGCCGGTAGCACGCTCCACCCACCCAACGTTATGTCAGCAGGCGGATCTCTGACGTTGGGTGTGATCGGCCTGATCCGTGTGCAGGTGCAAGCGGCATCTTGCGAGCATCTGGAGGCCGCGCGCTTTGAGATCGCCGTCATGTCGCGGCTGCGGCACCCCAACCTGCTGCCCCTGCTGGCATCGCAGGTATCAGCAGCACCAGACGGCAGCACCGCCAGCCACGTCGCCTACATGCTGTTTCCGCTGTACGGCGGCTCAGTTGCAGACCTTGCAGAGCGCCTCGCAGCGGAGAAGCGGTCGCTGCCGGCGTCGGAGGTGGTGCACATCTTCATCCAGGTGAGCGTCAGCTGCGGTGGATGGTCAGCATGCTTTTCGCAGTCATCCAGAGTCGCCGGCAGTCCACGATATGCACTTGCAGCAAGTGCATCATCCATCACACACCCTGCGCAGGTAGCCCGGGGGCTGCAAGCCATGCACAGCCTGCAGCCGCGCCCGCTCATCCACCGCGATGTGAAGCCACACAACGTGCTGCTGCGAGCACGCACGTCTGACGGTGCCCATGGCCGGCGGCATGGCAGGTGCTGTTGGCGTCACATGTGGCCCGCTTATCATATGGATGCTGTGCTGATGGTGTCTGGCCAGCGACGCCAGCCAACCTGCCACCATGTCGAGTGCAGGTACCAGGCTGTCCTCATGGACTTTGGCAGCGTCCAGGACGGCCGGCGACACATACAGTCGCGCACAGAGGCTCTCGCAATCCAGGTGAGGTGTTGTCGTCCATGTGGTGGAAGGCGACGGTTGCACACAATCCAGATAAGTCCAGACAAGAAGTTGCAGCAAGGGGACGGGGTCACGACCTCGCTGACCTGCGAAACGTGCTGCTGCAGGAGGAGGCCGAGCGGCATGCCACAGCCCCTTACCGAGCCCCTGAACTTTGGGACGTGCCCTCAGATTGCACCATTGATGAGCGCGTCGACTCCTGGTCCCTCGGCTGTCTCCTGTGAGTGCCGCCGGCACGACCCTTTGCCTCGAATGGTGTGCTGTGCTGCTGTTCGAAAGGTGTGCAGATGGTCGCGTGCGATGTGAACTGTCACCGGTGGTCTCCCTGCTGCAGGTACTTCATGATGTACGGGGTCTCGCCTTTTGAGCGGGTGCTCAACGAAGCGGGCGGCAGCCTCATGCTGGCAGTGATCAACAATGCGATAAGCTGGCCGCCGCACGACACGTATCCAGAGGAGCTCCGCACATTGGTCAGATTCTGCCTGAACAGCGATCCAGCAACGCGGCCATTCATTGACGATGTACTGAACCTCACGATGACTTTGACGAGACATTGACAACGCTTCTTCTGACAGGGTAGCCGCCAGGCTTGACGCAAGTCAGCAGGTCTGCGCTGCTTTAGTATGGTCGTGCAGCATTGAAGAAGATAAGTGTACAAAACAAGTGTAGGAAACCATGGTTGCAACTGGCCAACAACCTGTATCATCACGGGACTGGTAATGGTGAACCACATACGCCAGCAATGCAGGCTTCGTGTGCTCTACAGCTCTGTGTGCTCTGATGGCTCGGATTCCTGCTGCTGCTGCTGCCGCGGAACAGCACTGTGCGGCTCGCTGGCAGCGCCCTCTGCTGGCGTGGCGGCGCCGTCATCTTCGAGGAAGGCTTGCGCCGGATCCTGCTCTGCACCGCTTTCTATAGAGGTGCCACCAGTCTGGGAGCTGCTGCCTGCGGCTGTGGTGCTGCCCCCAGTGGCTTCTGCCAGACCTTCCTTTTGTGGCTGCTCGTCCTGGGAAGCCTGCTCTGCAGCGTCGCCCAGCACAGGCTCCGGCCTTGCGGCCCAACTGAATTGCACGCTTTGCAGCCCCAGTGCGTTGACCACGTGCGCCAGCGTCTGTGCTGCTGCTGCAGTATCACCTTCTGCTGGCGCACCTGCACGTGCACCTTTTGGCTATGTCCCGTGGTGCACACTCCCACGTTCCACAGCACATTGAAGGTCCTCTGCCAGCAGACACAGCCACGGTGAGCCATGCCATATGGTGGCCATGCAGCGCAAATGATGTGGAAGCCTCCAGCCCTACAGTGTGCGAATCAACCACTTGCCAAGAGCGCCGACGCCTCTCCACTCGGGCTCAAGGGCCGGCATGCCGCACAACGTCGGCGTGAGTAGCACCACCTACACAAGCCGAGGCGTCGTCACGTGTCCATGCCCATGCTGTCTGTGGTTCCATGATTAGACGATGTGGAGGTTGAGACAACAGTTGGGCTGTGCACGACGACCCGGGGAAAAGGGCTGCGCACCACATAGTGGCAGGCCTGCGGCTCGTGCACTGTCAGGTGCGTCGCAGCGTCGGGCGAGCACGCCGCGCGCACCTGGCAGCACAGGTGAGCACGGCCTCGGGCATAACCCTGAGAGGTCCGTTCGTGCAGGGCATCAGCTGAGACAGGCTTCAAGTGGCACGGCGCCACAGGCGCCAGGAGACAACAGCATGGTGCATGGCGCACCTCTGCCTTGCGCAGCCTGCCCCGCGAGCCCAGCACCTGGCATGGATCACCTCTGCAATGCGAGAAGAAGTGGTAGCTGAGTTTTGCTGAAAGCGCTCGACATACTGTCGCTGAGCAGTCGATCGACTGAGTGTCACAAGCATCCCGCTGCAAAAGCAGGATGGCATGCCTGCTGTAGAGGGCGTGCCGCGTGTAGGGCACGCGGCTCCCCGCACACCCCGACAGCAGCTGACTGGGCGGCAGCACTGGGGGCGCGCCGTCCCCGCTGCCCACCTCAGCCCCGGCGGACGGCTGCGCATCGTAGATGCCTGTGCAAGGCAGCGGTGCATGGTCAAGCTTGAAACTCCCACACCTGTGACAGGTGCCCTGTCGCCTGGTTGGCGTCCGCTGCACATCCGGGTGGCGGTGCGGGCCCAGGCGGGCGGCGCACCCAGGAGGTGCACGGGCTCCAGCCTCTGCTCCGCGTCCAGCTCCGGCACGTGGAACTGCCGCAGGTGCCGTGCCCAGCACAGCTCGTAGCCCCACCAGCCGGCGTCGATGTACAGGCACTTGTCGTGCAGCGCACCCTCCAGCGCCTGCATGCATGCACCAGCGCATGCTCCCTGACATGGACAATGAACAATCAGGTGCACTCAAGAGCGCAGTCAGCCATGCGCACCACCCCCACGTCACATCAGATGCACGATGCTGCTGTACCTGCTGCAGAGGGGTGGGGGGCGGGGCGTCCTCTGGGGGCGGTGCGGGCACCTCCGCACGCCCCGTCAGCGCCTCCGAAGACCGCCGCACCAGTGCGACTCTGGAGGACGGCCACCTGCAATGGTGCTGAGAGTATGTGCAGTGGACAACACTCTACAGCTTCAGACACGCACACACACAGCTGCAGCACCTGCACGCTTGACTGCGACATACTTCGGTACGAGGTCCACGATAGGACGCTGTATGGCACCAATACTGAGACACCCCAGTTGCAGCCACACCTGGTGGCTGGTAGCTGCAGCCGTGCGCCATGCTCATCAACAGCGTGTGCATTGCCACCGCGTGCGGCGATGCGCATGTTTGCGACCTCCCGCTGCAGCAGGTGCGCAACCTTGCGCTGGCAGGGCCGTGCATTGGAACACAGCTGCCGCTCCAGACTCGACACTGCAGACAGTTCGGTACCACCATGGGCTGTTTGTTGGTGAAACAATGGTGCTCCAGCAAAACGTGCAGATCGCCGACTTTGGCACACGACTGAGCCGCAATGCAGTCGCCAGCACCGGGGTCATGCTAGTCCATGCTGAGCCCACCGACTGATTCCGCTGCGGCGAGCAGCGCGGCGGACGAGCGTTCTGATAGGAACCGGTTGCGCACGTGCGCTGGCGGGGTGCATGCGCCGCAGCTGAGCTTGCAGTTGCCGGGCCACTCCTCATAGCCCAGCATGTACTGCGCACGACACGCTGTATATGTTCGGTGCATGGCAAACACAGGAACAACGACGAGGGCGTCTGCATGTGTAACAGCTGCTTACCTTTGGGTTGCGGTCGCACTCCCCCTGCACGGTAGCAACAGGTGTGTGAGGCTCTGGACACTACGGCACAGCCTTGCAGGCAGTTCAAGGTGCTGCAGTAGTGTGAAGAGAGACCGTATCAACTGACCCAGCGAGCCCAGTTGACGCATCCTTCATGATGGTCCTGCAATTGGATCGAAACATCTTAGGTCCTTGGTCGCTGTCAACATCTGCATGCTCCTCAGCCCGATCCGTGCAACACCAAGACCAGCAATCGAGCTGACAGCACATTGGAGCACACCTGGCAGGTGTCGAGCAATGCAGGCCCATCATCTTCATCGAATGTGATTTCCACAGCATTGCTTTGCCCCTTCTTGTATCCCAAGCCTGGGATGCTCACCAGTTCCAGCACCTGTGCACCATGCAGCCATGTGACAGGGCTGCACCTGGATAGAGCAGAGCCACCAAGGTTGTGGAGAGCTTTGCAGGACGCTGAGCATGATGGCCCACCATCGTGTCTATGGCCTTCACAACGATGTCGATCAGGTCATCCGCTTCCCGCTTGCCATCCGCCGCTGTGGCTGAAGCTGCTTGGGCTCCACTCGCACTGGGCGGGGCTTTGGCTGTCGCTTCCTCGGTGGAGGCAGCCCCCTGCGATGGCATGCTCGTTGTCACTTTCAGACAAGAGTTATCGCATTTACAGCTGCATCCGCCGGATGGTAGACAGTTGTCTCACACACGCACCAGGGGCTCAAGTATGCTGGCGCATGCCGCCCGAACGGTCCGCAGCTCGTGGATCTTGGTCACTTCCTCGTGGCGGCGGCCGACTGTGATCAGCTTGACGGGCTCGTCGGCCTGGGTGTCGGGCCCCGGCTCGGGCTCCATGATGACATGCTCCCGCAGGAAGACCTGCGGCACGTGGTGCTGGCACATCTCCGGCAGGTACTTGGCCAGGCGCTGCCGCGACAGGCGCTGCCCTGGCCCGGCCAGCAGCCACTGCACGATGCCCTGCAGAGCAGACGAGACCCACTCGGCGGCACCGCTTGCGATGTGCGCAGGTCTGCACAGGTAGGAGCGATTATGGCAAAGGTGTTCAAAGGGGCCGCACCTGCCAGACCTGCTCTGCCCAATGTTGGCAGACCTGGCACTCGATGGCGGCTGCAGCCTTTGGCACCGCGGCGTCTGACTCGATGATCCGCATGGGCGGCCTGCGCAGCACGGACTTGTACTAGCTTGATCATGGGCCTGAGTGATCGGGCGCAGGCAGATGTCGCAGCATGACAATCCATAAGGCCATCAGCTTACCCTGCAGATAGCTTCGTGCCAGCGTGCGGCGCGCCAGAGCCAGACGTCGCCGCCACGGCGCCGCTGAGGCTGACACCCTCGTACCCTTGCAGCGCAGCGTGGAGCTCGGGTGTCCTGAGACCTGCCGGCAGCCAGCGCTGCGCCTTCTGCTCAGCTGCTGCACTGCTGTCACCCCCAATCGCAGCAGTGGTGCTGTTTGTAGCCGTTGCATCTGCGCCAGCGGGCTGCATGTCTGCCTCTGCAGCAATGCCGGGGTTGCTGAACTGGTGCAGCGGAAATCTCAGTTTGAAGTCCCGCCAGGTGCCCTTTGTCCAGAGATACTCATCCTGCAGCAGCGCACTTAGCGTTCGTAAACGACACCTCACCAAGAGTGGGCCACCATGGCATTGTGAGTTGTGTGCACGGCGGGCGCACCTGGATGAACTGGACGCCGCCGACCGCCACCAGCAGGCATGCAGCAACCACCAGCACAGCTGCGAGCCGCGTTCCCAAGAAAGCCATGTCGCACGGCAAGCGAGCGTTACACTGAGTGTGCGAGGTGTGCTAGCTCATGCTGCATGCTGTGCACAGCCACTGCAGAGCTGAAGCGCTGTGCTTTTGCTTCATGCTGCCTCGGTTGTGGCTGAGCTGCGACGCAGCGACTGTGCACCTGCACTGCACTTCTTCGCTGGATATGTGGCAGAGCGTCTCAGAGGTACATCCACGCACGGGTCAGGGTAGCGCACAGGCGTGCATGTGAGTGCGCACAACACACCAATCATTCAGCAGCTGGTACTCATATAAATACTAGCGTGTGCCTCTGCTAGATTGAGAGTGCAAGTCAGTTGCGCGCTGAACGCGCTTGCGGTGATGTCCGTCGTGAATGCACGATGCCATGGCAGGGGCAAGCATTACTATTACACATGACAGCCTGGCAAGTCTACATGGTGTGCAATTTGATGCAAGACCCCAGGGCCAAACCAAGGCTACCTTCCTCAGCTGCATCCCGAGAAGTTGGGCTCACTGAGTACGGCGAGAGCATGATAAGTGTAGTCCTGCACGTGGAAAGTATATGGCAGGCAGCACCTGACGTGCGCGGAGCAGCTGGCCGCCGTAAGGTAGTGACCAGAAAACATGTACCAAACAGTTGGAGCCAGCAATTCTAAAACGCAGTCTCTCGGGGCACGTTGGGGCGTATGCTTAGCGCTATGTGCCCTGACCGACCCTCCTTCAGGACCCCAGCTCAGACCAGCGTCTTCATGCCTGCATGGACAACTGAGCATCGTCGACCTGCTCCGCAGCAAGGCATGCAGACATGCACATCATCCAACCACGCACAACCCACGGCGCACCGTCGCCGTGAATGAACTTCGGGTTGTCGACTGTGTAGATGTGCGTCTCCTCCGCAAGTGCTTTCCGTGTGATCTTATTGAGGGCCATGACGCCCGCCAGCGTGGCGCCGTCCAGAAACTGCATGTTGTGGAGCACAATCTGTTGACGAGCAAATGCGCTCCACTGATTGCATGTGGTGTTCCTGCATGTAACACACGCTTCATGCTGATGAAGAAACATCAGGGTACTGGAGGAACCCACCCTCAGCTCCTGCCCGGCCTGAAGCCTGCTGGCGATGCGCTCATCAACCTCTTGGGCTGTCAGCACCTTTTGTGCACCGTCCGAGAATGCCATGTTCCACCCCTGCGCAACACCGCATCACAGAAGCGGCTTTGCATCATGCTCAGCAGACTCATCCTGTTCGGTGAGCTGTGACCAGTCAAACGCTTTGCCACAGCAGCAGGTTCCACTTCCCGACCAGTTCTCACCCAGCAGTCTGCAAAGGAAGGCAGGTGCTGCAGGAAGGGGATCACAGTGGGGAACACTGACTGCAGCGTGTGATTGATTGCTGTGTACACCTGCATTTCAGGGAGCAACGCTGAACGACAGTGTTATCACGCCGCTCCTGGCCTGAACGGTAACCTAGGCCAGATGTGTACATTTGTACATGTAATTGCTCACCTGCGTTGCTGACAGCACCCCAGCAGGGCCACTCTGTGTCACAAACACGCCACCAGGCGCCAGCTTCTGCTTCACAACTGTCTGATAGAACTCCTGGGTGTACAGCTGCAACACACAACATGCCCAGCTCAGTCAGCAGGCGGCTAGTACCAACTGGATCAGCCCTGGGTCGGCAGAACACCAGCAGCAGGGTACAGAGATAAGCGACAAGAAGGCGCGCCTGGTAGCACGGCCCGCCGTAAACGGGATCCGCAAGATCGCCAATGATGACATCGAAGGAGCCATCCTGTGTCTGCTCCAGCTGCGCCCGTGCATCGTCGATAATGAGCTTCAAGCGGCTGTCTTTGAAGGCAGCCTGGTTGGCCTCAAGGTGCTTCTCACAGAAGGAGCACACCACCTGCAGCAGCACAGCGGTATTCAGCTGGTGCACCACAATGGTGGATCACGTCAGGGCGGAATCTGTGAGGCCTACAGCCTCCTGCTGCAGCAGTCGTCCATCACCTCGTCGATGTCCACCATGACGCACTCCTCAACGCTCTGATGTTTGAGAACCTCCCGCGCTGTTGACCCCTCACCCCCTGCGGGCACGCAAGCAGACCTAGTAGGAGGACTGCCCAAAAGGCACCATTGCGACCAGCTCCAAGGCGGCACAAGAGCAGACCATAATCTCGCTTGGCCCCCCATAATCGCCGTGAGCCACACCTCCCATGATGAAGACGCGCTTTGGGTTATGGTGGTGCAGCATGGCCGGGTGCACCAGGCACTCGTGATACACAGACTCGTCCGCCTCAGCGCTCTGCACCTTGCCATCAAGTAGCAGCACCTAGGGGGCAACATACAGTCTGTCCAGTCTTCATGCCTGCTGCCAGATCCTCTGAGGAGCGTCAGCATGCATGCACAATCCAAGCAACATCCAGCCGCCGCACCTTGCCAAAGGGCCCTGTGACGATGAGCTCGACATCCTGGAATTTGCTTTTCTCCACATGCAGAATCTCCTTTGTCAGCATGCACCACTTCAGGTCGTCCTGCAGCTCCTCCTCCAGCTGCGGCACAGGGACTACCCCACATGGCGCATCACACTGGATCACCCATGCAACGATGCCAGGTGTACACATATCGACATGCAGCCAGCTCCTTCTGCCCGCCACCGTACAGCATCCGACCTCGCACATCGTCAGCAACCAACAGCGCATTTGCCAGCACATGAAGGCATGTCCACCGCAGTGGCGTCAAACACGCCCTTGGCAGCAGCCATGGCCGTGCTGCGGTGCTTGTGCTCACACTCACCCATAGACGTTTAGAGCTCATGTGCGGCGATGCGCAAATGTGCTTGAGAAAGCGGTGGAGATGTCAACCTAGCCTGGTGTTCGCAGCAGCGCGCCGTGAGCAAACTCCGAGCTGGTCTGAATGTAGTGCTGATCGGGGTGGCTAGTTTGACGTTCACGCACGAGATGTCCAGTTTTCAGGTTTGCTCGCTGCCCAGATATACTATCAACTGCAGCGTGAAACGCAACATGTGCAAGACAGCCGTACTGCTGACCTCAGCACTGGCGGCTGAGCTGGCGACATGTGCAAGGAATTTAGTCGCGGCAGCTGGAGATGCAGGCGTATCCAGCGACATGCGGGCCTCCCAGCAAAAAGCGTGTGGCATCTGCCGTGTGTACTGCAACGCAGAGGCATTAGGATGTGGCATGCAACAACATGCCTTGCTTTGTGCCGCCTAGCTACCAGGTTCTGCCGCCCATGGCACTGTGTATTGTAGGTGATATGCACCGTGCTTGCTGAGACACGTACAGCTACCACCATGGCGCTTACAACAGGAACCTTTACAGCTGTCCGAAAGGCACAGAACAATCAGTGGTGCTGCGCATGTGAGGCAGGCATCTCAAGTGTGTTGGCTGCTGTTGCGCAGTGGTCAGCTTGCTCTTGCTATGGCAGGTCTGGCGCACCACAGCCCTGCCGCCGTCAGCTGGGCAACATCAGCAGGCAGCTGGAACAGCCTCCTCCAACCCTGGCCCCAACCCTCGTCCAGCTTCATCGGTACTGTGGGCAGGCAGCACACACATGTTGAACACAGTGCCGCATCTGGCACACCAAAGCGCAGGAAACAACTGCACGAGGAGAACGCAGCAGCAAGAGCAGCAGCATGCCGGGCAGAGCTGAAGGACACAATGACTCACCTTGACAAAGCCAATGTCCTTTGCGAGCTCGCGGAAGCTCTGCCTGTTGATGTTCAGCCCGTACTTGCGGATCAAACCCCAGTGGCTCCCGGACACGCGGCTGCAAAGAGCACGAGACAACAACTGCGTCTACACCTTTATCAGCAACTGAACATTGAGAGACGCTGCTTCATGCCAGAGCACAACGCTGCCGCTGCCGCTCCAGTTGCGTACACATTCGCTACGAACTCCAGAGGGCAGCAGCGAGGGGCGACAGCACAGACACATACACGGCATGCTGACACTGCGCCAAGGAGCGTCCTGAACCAGCTTACATCTGCCAAAGCTGCTCGCAGATGTGTCTGCCAGCAGCAGGCATGTCCCAAAGACTGTGAGGCAGACCATGGTGCACGCCTGCCTGAAGTAGGCTGCAGACTAGCATGAAGCGACGCACACACTGGCTGGACCGCGTGCAAGCTACGCCTCTGAGCAGACCCAAACACACACAGGAGGTGCCACTCACCACTCGCGGCTGCCCTTGCCATAGCCCTTCGGGTGCGAGTTCCACACCTCGTTGTGCCCCATGCTGACTGCTGCTACAGCCGTGGGCGCCTGGAGCCTGCAACTTCGAGAGGACGAGTGACATGCGCTTCGCGCAGAGTGGCCGGCGCGACTAGAGGTGTCTTTAACTGAGCAGCAAGCGAGCTAAACGCAGCGGTAGTTTGTGTAGATTGCAGCACTGCAGGGGGGGGGACTGCACAAGGGCGTTGATCATTGCACATTTCTCGCTGCGAGCTGCGTCCCAGCTGCATCACGTGGCTCTCACCATGATAACCAATGACATCGACGACGCCCTGATTCGCTTGCAGGGTTGGGCATAAGAGTGAGCGGCGATTTATAATCGCTAACTCAGTCCGAGCAGTGGCACGGCGAATGCTGCCGAATCGAGCACCTGCATGTTGCTGTAGCCTCAGGGTAGAGCTGGTCATACAGAGCATCAACTGCTAGCGCCGTGTGCGGACAACCCTTCTGCATCGATCTGCAAGCTGCACGATTTGCACTCCCACGTCTTCAATGTGAGCAAGGGTAACGTGACAAGGAAGTCAGCATTGCACTGAGGCGTTCCTTGCATGGAGGTGCGGGACGCTGAGGAGATGGCACAGTTGATACCGAACCAATCGCCGCAAGGAACAGCTGCCGCACCACCGACGAGCAGCAGCAATGATGACGGCGACTTTTTATGCGGCGTGGCGCTCAGCGTGTACCAAAATGCCGGCGGCCAGGACACCAACTGGGAGGCGTTTGAGGGCCGACGATACATGTTCCAGCCCACCATCGCGGTGCGCATCTGAATCTGATCAGGTGTGATGTGTCTGAAAAATATCAGTGAGTTATGCTCCTGATGCTCCACCATTTGCTGCTTTGCAGCATGGCGACAAGTGTGGGACGTCTAACGACTTCTGGAACCTATACGAAGCGGACATTGAGCGAGCGGCGCAGCTCAATGTCAAGCTCTTCCGCCTGTCCATAGAGTGGTCCCGGATCATGCCCCATCGTGGCGAGGTGGACGTTGCCGCGGTGCAGCGGTACCACCAGATGTTCGATGTCATGGACAGGTGCATGGTTCACCTTGTTGCTTCATGCGATGCTGTGGTGAGCTGTATGTGAACAGCTGGCGATATCCTGTTCATACCACGCGCCTGTGTACATCACGCTCAATGCCATGTGCAGGCTTGGCATGCAGTCTACAGTGACGCTCATGCACTTTGTGCATCCTCTGTGGTTCGACCAGCTTGGTCACTGGGAGAAAGCTGAAAACATACAGTATTTTGTCGAGTTTGTGAAGGTCGCCTTCAAGTGAGTGCACCTCCTGGTTGTTGTGATCGAGCCCGACATTGGCGCGCCGCACGCATGAGCATGGTGGGTGGTGTATCACTGAAGGACGCCATCCGCCTGCAGGCACTTTGGCCGCAGAAGCAAGCTGTGGGCCACCTTCAACGAGGTCAATGTGCAGGTGTTTTGCGGCTACGTCTATGGCAGGTGATGCACAAGTGCAGAGTCGTGGGTTTGCCCAATGCTGACACCTACACCAGCAAGCTGCTCCTGTACATTCCTGATAGAGCTATGGGTCTTCTCGTGTAGCTTCCCACCAGGGAAACACTTCAGCTTCAGCACAGCCGGCAAGGCGTTCCTGCACATGTACCAAGCTCACATAGCCGCGTACGACGCCATCAAGGCGTCAGACGGTGCGTGAGCATCGTACGGCCGCAGCAGCGTCGGTCGTGGTAACATTCGTCTGCCATGCACCATGTCAGCATGGGGTCTGCCACTGAGCGCAGGTGGGGACCAGGTGCAAGTGGGCATCGTGCACAACCACATGAAGTATGAGCCCAAGCATCCGCTTGCCTTTTCTGCCGCCTGGGTCACGCCCATCGTGCGGGTCATCAACCAGGCGTGGGTGAGCGCTGTCATGTGGCTGCATTGCTCATGTGGCATTGACGGCAGAGCGCACAGCGCATGATGTCCGATGCTGTCGAAGTCAGACCCTGTGTCCTGTGGTGTTCAGGGCAACGACTTGACCATCGAGTTCTTCAAGACTGGGTCCTTCGTGTGGCCGAAGTTCTTCACCGAGGGCTTCACCTGGCAGTACCCTGGCGGGCGGCCGCCCTGCGACTTCGTGGGGCTGAACTACTATGGCAGGTCTGGCGGGTGGCCGCAGACTTGCCCTTGGGTTGTATGTGCTGCACGTCAGAGGCGCACTGCCGAGCTTGCATGCCGCTGCACTGCAGAGCGCTCATCGACTGGACGCTGCAGCCCACGCACCGCCCGGGCGACATGACCACCGACATGCCGTTCCCAGCGTATGCGCCGGGGTTGTACACCGCCATCACTGCCATGGCCGACATCGGCTTGCCCATCTACATCACAGAGACCGGCATCTGCGACCACACCACGCTGAAGCGGCCAGCATTCTTCAAACTGTACTTTGACGAGGTACCATTTGATGCCGCATGGATGCATTACGCCCTGAACGGTGCCTTGATGACCTTTGTTCTGCGCCACCCATCCTTGAGTGTCGGCTGATACATGCAGATAGTGAACGCGGTGGAAGATGGCCATGATGTGCGCGGCATCACTGTTTGGACGCTCGTTGACAACTTCGAGTGGGCGTACGGCTGGGACAAGAAGTTCGGGCTGTATGGCTGGGAGCATGGCGACCCAGAGAACAAACGTGTGCTGCACGACACCAGCAAGGTGCACGCTGATCTGTCTGAGGCCACAAAGGACAAACGCTGGCTTCTGCATCACACGGCTGGGCGGTTGGTGCATGCGGCAACAATGCTGGCTTGCTGTGCAGGTGGTCGGCGACCTGTACCAGGAGCTGCCGGGCAGGATACGCACTGCCCGCAAGGTGTGGGCGGCGCGCAGGCAGCAGGGCGACACGCTGCCGCGCCATGTGCCGCCGCCCGAGGAACGGGCGGCAGAGCACCTGAAGCACCTGAAGGTCAAGAGTGCTATTAAGACACACCAGATCGGGGTGCTGTAGACCACGGCTGCACGCTGGGACGCTGTAGGTAGCGGATGTACACCAACACAGAATTTTGACGCCCTATGTTGGGGTTGCTGTAGCATATAGTATTCGAATGCCAAGACTTGCGATGGCGTACGACTCTGTCCACTTAGCGTTCCAACCTCACCGTGTGTTCATCGATGGTTTCCCTGCATCGCTCGATCGCTGCAAGGCTGCATGCAACCGGATGACTAAGGACTGTGCCAGGTCAGCTGCAGCTGCACTACGCTCCTGAAGCTGGTGCAGCACAGCAGTCTGTTTCAGACACATCGCAGCTGCAGCAGCGTCAAATGTACTCGTGTAATTACACCGTCAGTGTGTCCTGTTGACACCTTTCTCCCACTAGGCCTGTGAGATGGTGTGAGGTGTGATCGTCACAACCTGCAACGACCGACAATGGGGCAGCACAAGCATGTCCTTGGCATTGCGCTCGTGTTGCTCACCCTGTGCTGCTCAGTGACATGTGCCCCAGCCTGGCAGCCCGGCAGCTTTCCAGACCCCAGTAGAGATGCCAAGGCCTGCGGCAGGGACGTCAAGGCGGGCGCATCCCGCATCTGTGACCCTGACAACGTCATCGGCACCGAGAGCCGCAACGTGGTCGAAGGCATCATCCAGGACATTGAGGCTGGAAGGGAGCCGTACACCCTGATGGACTGCGGCGACAAGGGCAAGACCGGGTACAAGGTCCGCACGTAGTTGGCTGGCAGTGCTGAAGCAGGCCCCGTGCCTACGCAGACAGGCCGGGTTTGCAGGAAACGTTTATTGAGCGTCTTCAAGCACGGCCTCTGGTGCGCACACCCACAGGTGGCTGTGGCGCTGATGGAGCGCATGGCCCTCGCGCCCGGGCAGGACCCCGCGGAGGCGGCCCAGCTGTTCGCCAAGTCACTGCACGACGCCTGGGGCGTCGGCGATGCTCAGTGCAACAACGGCGTGCTCCTGCTGCTCTCCATCCACGACCGGCAGGTGCGACTGGTAATGTCACCATTCAGTGCCAAGTGGCAGCTGGGCAGGCACCATTGGCAGTTTGACAGTCGGGCATAGCCGCCCCACTGGCAGCCGGCGCTGCGGTGCAGGTGTACATCTCCACGGGGCCGGGCGCCGTCAACCAGTTGCCCAACGGCAAAGTGGAGGCGATCTTGTCGCGCATGCGGCCGCCGCTGCGTGCAGCGGAATACGATGAGGCAGTGGAGCAGGCGGTGGTGGACATCGGACTCGGGCTGGCGGGGCAAGGTGGCGTCACGCCCTGACCTGCCATCCTGCCAGTGTCGCTCTCCCGAGCTTGGGGAGGTGGCATGGTGTCATGACATGACATCACATGTTTGCTGGCCTGCAGAGTTTGACGCCGGTGGCCATGGCTGGTTTGACCCTGTCCTGCTGGGCTTCCTGGCAGTGGTCAGCGGGTGTTTTGGCTTCACCTGGTGGAAGGCGCGCAAGCAGCGCAAGGAGTACAGGTGTGTCATACGGGCAGCACGTACACTGCTGCACACCACTCCTGCTGCAGTGCAGGCGATGCAGCAATGTGGCCCTGATCAGAGACATGGTTCAGTTGTCTTGACGCAGCAAGTGCAAGCAGCTGCTGGAGAAGCTGAAGCGGGAACAGCAGAGCGCGCTGCGCACAAACACGTACCAGACAACAGTGCGTGCCTTGGACATGATGCGCACTGCGCTGCTACGCTGCCGTGGTCATGCTGTTGATTCCTATATGCACAACTCAACAGGATGACACCCCTCTGATGCTAGCGAACTGGGCTGTGTACCTTGTAGTCGTGCCCAATCTGCCTGAAGGACTTCACGCTGGACTCGGGGTCCAGCGCCGCCAGCCGGGGTGGCGAGGCTGCAGGCAGCGGCGAGCCTGGTCCCAGCTCGGGCAAGGCCGCCGCAGCGGACAGCGTGCCGCTGCTCGACAAGCTGGGCGGCGGCACACGCGGCGCGGCTGCAGCTACTGGCGAGCAGGCCGTGTCGCGTACACCATTGGCGCTGCCGTGCGGCCATCGCTTCTGCACACCCTGCATCTCAAGGTGCAGACTGTCGTCATCTGCTTCCATGTGCACCTTGTCATCGCTGCTCGGCACGAGTGCACAGTGTGCAGCACACTCAGCAAGTTACCATAGAGTGGCCGGCATACAACAGGTGGGTGGACAGCGGTACAACATGCCCTATTTGCCGGAAACCCATCTCTGGCGAGGATGCACATGGTCCACATGCAGCGCCGCTGCCGTCTCAGCAGGTGCCCTCCATTGCTGCAGTGCATGCCATGCAACAGCATGTCTCCAGAGTCGCCTTTGTGATCTGCTGACACTCGAGCGCTGCACGTGCACAGGAGCGGCAGGGGCTTGGGCACTACAACGACTTGTTCGTGCCAGACATGATTTTCCGGCTGAGCACCATGCAGCAGCGCTTTCCCAGCTACATGGACCCCAGCCTCGTCGACGACTGGAGCCGCGAAGCGCAAGCAGTGAGTGTTTGCACAGCCAACCCATGTCACCCCACTCGACCATCAGGCATGGCAGGAAGAAAATGGCTATTCAATTTGCCTCCATGGCATGTCGAGCGTTTGCACCGAAAACTGTCGTGACGAGCTGCCGCTTGCCTGCAGGGCCATGCCATCAACTGGGACGCTGCACGGTTTTCGCAACTGCACGACCCCAGCATCCGGCACTCCCACAGTGAGATGGGGTCTGCCGGTGCTAGCACATCCTTTGGGGGCGGCACCAGCTTCGGTGGTGGTGGCGGTGGGTCGTCCTGGTAGATGGTGGGGCTGAGCTGTACCCTGTTGATCTTCGGAATACGGCTGAATACCCAGGGCTTTGAGCAGTTGAGCTGCGATGCACCCTTTTGCTTGGACGTGCGCACCTTGGCAACCCCAAGTGCAGACAAGTTACTGGGTTACATGTACAATAGCATGCTGAAACGCTATCAGCCAGATGCCAACTACCATAGACCTCCGACACCTCAGCAGCAGTGATTTGCAACCCGAGCAGGTTACGCAGGTTCAACACAGTGCTGTCCGTAACAACTCCAGACGCTCGCCTAGTGCTGCATCGGTGGGTCTCCCCTGCGCTCGCCGTTGCAGGTCAGCCACGAAAGTTGCCAGCGGCGCTGCTCCTTCAGGGAGACCTTTCCCGCGCCACGAAGCTGGCAGCGCTGCCACGACCTGCTCTACAAGGCCAACTGCCCTTCCTACATCGTTGGTGGCAGACCGCAGCAGCGGCAGCACCTGCAACCACAGGCAAACATGTCAGACCCACCTCAAACATGGGGCTGGACGCAGCCTCTGGTACGCACGACCACACTTCGCAGCTGACCTCGACAGGCGCCATTTTGCAGCAGCAGGTGGAAAGCAGAACCAGTACCTGCTGCAACAAGAGCTGGTCGACTGCCAGCTGTGTCGCCACACCAGACGGCAGCAGCGGAGCGATTGAAGTGACAGCCGCCAGCAGCTTGATGGCATGTCGGAACTGGCGGGACACATAAGCGGCTGCCCGTGGCGATGCGAGCAAAGCCTCGCCTGGCCACCGTGGCACAGCCACGCTGCTGACTGCTTCTGCCAGCCGCTGCCGCACCACCCGCAGCGCTTCCTGTGGAAGCATGTCTGACAGACTCATGCGCCAAACACCAATTCGACGAGCATCGATGGACAATCGGCACCGCAGCAACAAGCGAAAAGTCTGCACAGACCAGAACGCTTCTCGGGGCACCTGCAAGTTCCTGTCCTCGGGCTGCAGATAGACCTGCATGAGGTTTTCAAGAACACCGCACATGCTGCGGGTCTGTGAGCGACTTGCTGGACTCCACACCTGCAGAATGTGGGGCACCGTGTCCTCATGGTGAAGCCGAGCCGAGTGAGCACAGTCCCACACGGACATGGATGAGATCGCACACTCACATGGTGGGCAGAACGTGCCAGCTGATGACGCACATACCATGCTGCAGGTGTCTGCATGCTATGAGGAGGCATACACACCCTCTCTGCTAGGTGCAGGACAAGTGGGGCGATGATGTTGCGGATAAGCACAGGCACGACATCTGCGTCCTCGCCAACTCCCGAGTTGCCGTCTTGTGGCGCTGAAAAGTCGTACAGATGCTGGTACCAGGGCCGCAGCTCAAAACCTGCAGTGTTAAGGTTCTCAGCCATGGTCCAAGCCAGCATTGGGCACGCGCACATGCAGCATGTTTACGCACACCATCCTCACCACAGCCTGTAGACCCACCAGCAGTTGGTCTCCCGAACAGCAGATCCCAGTGGAGCAGGTCCAGCCGCACAAAGGGTGCGAAGATGGCAGGCGCTGACAGAGGCATGTATGCGTCGCGGTATGCTGCTGGGTACGATGTCTGCCAGTCCTCCAGCCGACGCTTGACAGCCTCGACGGTGCTGTAGTCTTCGCTCACATCCGCGAACACCGTGGCAGCCACCTGTTTGCGGACCGGCACAACGTACACACGGGCAAGAAGCAACATGCACACCTCAGTGGTGTTAGTGTACGGTGTGACAGCCGAAGCAGTCGTGCACGAGGGTTTCTGCAGAGGAGAATAACTCGATGCTGTGCCCCATGCCATGCCAAGCCAACCACGCATGCACTGCTCTGATCGTATCAGGCGCTGTTCAGCCCTGAACAACAGCACTGCATGCTTTCCATACACGTTTGCAGTGCACCTCCAGAATCTGGCCACGCTCCCTGTCGTAGCTGGACACCTCCGCCTCGTCCTCCTCTGACATGTCCCCAGCTGCCTGTGCTGACTGCGCTGCCTGAGCCCTCCGCTTTGCCAGCCGCTCCTCAGCCTGAGCCGCAGGATCAGCTGTTGTGGTCCGTGAAAAACTGAGAAGTCAGGCAGAGCATGTGATCAGAAAGTCCTCTGCAAACAGTGCTGGGCTTGGGTGAAGCTCACCTGGCGCCGCTTCTCAACATTCAGATCACGCCCAAACTCGTCCAGCGCCTCCGGCATGTTCTGCACACTTGCTGCATCAGATGCCACAGCTGCCGCCTCTGCAGCTTGCTGCGCCTCAGACAATGCACCACCAGCGGAGAGCACAGCAATGGCTGCACCAATGGCTGCCTGCACAGGCATTAGGCAAGCCCTGAGTAGCAATTCCATCACAACACCGTGTGGACACCGTCCTTGTCCAGAGCAGCGTGTCGATGACGCACCTGAGCTGCCTCAAGATCGTCCGAGTCCCTGGCATCTGTCGCTGCCGCTGCTGCAGTGCCGCGATCCTCAGCCGCTTTCATCAGGCGTTCCTCTAGAACCTCGATGATGGGCGACTTTGCCTGCAGTTGCACATGCAAGCACTTCCTGATGCCACCCGCACAACCTCAGCTCCTGTCACCAGTTGATGCCACCTTGAGAGCACAACAACGCTACGAGCTCGTAGTGTCACAGCTCGCGTACAGAAACGCATGGTGGAGAGCAACGCCGCACCTGCAGCATGTCACACATGTCTGCAACGAAGGCGCGCATCTCCTGCAGGTAGGTATACTTCTGCCCTGCTGCTGCCACATCGCCTTCCAACCGTGTGACCGCCTGACCGCATAACACAACTTTCATCAGCTACGTAAATGGTAGAGTAGCATCTGGATGCAAACGTGGCCGTGCGTAACCATCAAAACACCTGCAGCGAGTCTGCCAGACTTGTTTTCGTCTGCAGTTGCTGCCGCTCCACATGCTGCTGCTTCTCCTGCAGTCGGCGCAGCCCCTCCTGCAGCGACACCACGACACTCCGCCCGGCTGCAAGCGCCTGGGCGACCGGGTCAGCAGCGGCCGCGTGCCCTGGGATCCGTGCCAGGTCCAGCATGCTTGCGCTGCTGCCGCCAGTCCCGGGCTGCTGGGGTGCACTGGCCAGGCCGGCGGCGCCAGCCTTCTGCAGCTGCTGCCGCACCCAGGCATCATCCTCGTCTTCGTCATCCTCATCTCCATTCTGCGGCGCACAGAGCCGACTGACAGCCTGACCCCGGCTCCAAGCAGGCAGTGGTCCCAAGACATGCGGCGAGCTTCCATGTTGTGCTGCCATACGTCGACAGCTGGCCCACCTCTGTGTCCCCAGTTGCAAACACGCTGGCGCGGGCCGGCTGATTTGTACCACTGCGGCCAACAAACTGCATGCGAATGTCTGCCTCCGCATCCCGCTCGTCGTCTGAGTCAGCCCCAGTGGCCAAGACCGCGCCGCCAGCCTGGTCGCCACGCAGCCGAGCCGCAGCGTCCTGGTTGCTGGTCAGGGCGGCGGCACCGCCGAGTGGCAGGTAGTCTGGTGCCAGGTGCGCCGAGCGCAGCCGCTCCCGCTTCTCCTTGGCCCGCCTGCGAAGGATTGCCAGGTGAACTCCATCGACACAACCTGCTGGCAGTCCCACGGCTGACTGCTGCAGTGCACTCACGGCCAATGCACCTGATGGCGTCTGCTGTGGGGATGCTGAAGCCATTGCTGTCATCGCCATGTGGCTCCGCGGGCATCCCCCTGGAAGGATCTGCTGTTGTGACTGTCGCTGCTGGTGCGGCTGGAGCCTGGCGCTGCACATTGCGCGGCGGAGGCGGCAGCAAAGGCGCCTCCTTTTTGGCAGACCTCGGTTCAGCACGCTTCATCTGCGCCGACAGCTTGCCCCGCTTCTATTGTGCCACATGGTCATTGCTTGCTCTGCAAGGTTGATGGCTTCAACACTCATGAAGAGTGCTTTGGTGACAAAACTGCAACGTGGTCAGTCGAGGCGATCATCGCACCATCTCCCTGGCGTCAATTGTATAGCGGTTTTCTGCTGGCTGCTTGGCGACCTTGAAGCTGCCGGACAAGGTGAAGCCGCCAGCACTGACCGGCTTGGGTTGCGGTGCAGCAGCTGGCAAGCTCCTTGTCTGCTGCCGCAGCTCCGCCAGCTTCTCAGTGGAATACTCGCCTGAGGTGCAAGCGCCTTGGTCTCAGCGGTCCACACAGCTGCTAGAATGTGCCCAGCATACATCGAAAGGCCAAACGTGAAGCATGCGTCCAGACCTGCTGCAGACCGCTGTGTATTGGATGCGCTCTCCTCTCGCAGCGGTGGCACGAGCTGCGCCCTCACGCTGCGTGCTGGCGCCGGCGCGGCGGGCGCCCCATCCTCATCATCTTCGAAGCTGAGCAGGCCAGCCTTCTTAACGATGTCCGTCTTGCTGCTTCCCTGCTGCCTGCTGGGATTGCGAGCGGGCTGCTGCAGGGTGGACGGGGTGCCTGCGTCACCGTCGTCGTCATCATTTGCTGCGGCCTTCCGTGCGCGAAACCGCCGCTGCTTCTGCATCGAAGTCTTCAACGTCACTCAGAGCCGGCGATGACCGCTGTCACTGCTGCGCTATGCCGCGTAGCGTTTGTATCTGAGTGCATGTAGGCTCGCTGCGTCCCTGCTATAGGATTTGCTGATGAATGCTGCTTGCGTTCTTGCCTTAGGCTGCGGCATGCCGGGTACTGGTGCAAGAGCAGCACATCAGAAGGGACATAGTCCACGATGCACGAACACTGCAGCAAATGCTACCAGTGTGCAAGAGACTGACGAACAGCTGTTAGAGCAGCAAACTGATGCAGACGAGCACTCGAGCAGACCTGCAAGCGAGGTTGCTGCAGCTGAGTCGTTCCCCTGCAAAGCGGAAGCAAGTGCTACCAGGTTCTCGTCATGACGCGTGATTGCATCACTTTCACACAGGGCTCTCACTTCTCGTGTCAGGCTCTGGCTTTGCAAGTGGCTCGTCGCCGCGTCAGGCTGCAGCAGTCGAGGTGCGCCAGACGCTGCGTTTTCTGCGCTTCAGCCACGTGCATATCCTCTAGCCTCGAGAGGCTCTGTCCAGCGCGGCGGAGCCATGGCATTAGCAGCCACTAGCCAGGGCACCGCCGGCGATTCGGAGCCGCTGTTGCCAGGTGCGTTGGGCAGCCCGTCAGGATGCGAGCAGAGCTGCCAAGCTCTCACATCCTGCGACACGTCTCCGAGGTCTTGTTTCACAGCCGGGCACGCTGCCCCTGCCATCAGACACAGGCCCTTTTCCTAGCCTGACAGATGATGCTGTCGCCTGACGCCCGGTCCGGCCCATGGTTCGGTTGGTGTATATGACCTGGTTGTGCCTCAAGGTACCAAGCAGCAGCGTTGATTCGAGCGCGGTCGTGGTGCCATTGTAGACCACATCAGTTGCTGCGTCACGACGTGTGCGCGTGCGGCGCCAGTCGTCAACGCAGTGGCAGGTTGGTGCACCTGGAAATACGTTGATGTACTGTGTTGTGTTGTACCCTGCAGACTCCGAGAATAGCCTCCTGCGCCGAGTGGTGGGTGGCTTGCAGCCGGCTCGTACATGGAGGTGCGTGCATTGTGCCAGGGGCGGGACCACGTCAGTCGCCTGCACGCTTTCTGTGCATGCCGACATGTTGTGAAACTGGGTAGCGCTGCGACTGAGCAGGCGGTGGTTCTCACGGGATCATGCTCAGCGAGAGCAGTCGCCTGGCACATCGTCGAACAGCAGCCAGTCAGTCGTTCAAAGCGACATTGAGGCTGGAGTGCCCATCGAGTCAGCCAACTCTTGGCGAGCTGTGCCGCGGGACAGACATGACAATGGTGCAGCTGCAGCGCGCGACACAGCCCCACCAGTGCCAGCGACACCATCCGATCGAGGTGTGCATATGCCAGCTCGCCTGCAAGTCACTGTTACACACTGTGAGGTTATACAGTGCACCAAGAGCCGGGTGCCTCTGCTTTCAACGGTGTCACGCACCCTCAGTTTCGAGACAATTGCAATCTTTCGTTGTGCGCTGTGCGCTACAGGCCACGCAGAACAGCTTTCAGCACATGACAGAGATGACACAGAGATCGTGGCAGCGCCGCAGCAGGCTGTAGGGGCTGCTGAGGCTGGTGTGGCAGCGCCAGTGCCGGGCACACCTTCAGGGGAGGCGCCGGGGCGCGGCACGTTTGCCGGGCTCACAATCGGCGAGCGTGTTGCCAATCTGGGCCAGCTGCTGGGCTTGGGCGGCAGTACGTCTACCGACACAGCAGACGCGGCTGGCAACAGCAGCAGCAGCGCCAAAGCGTCGAGTGCGGGCATGAAGCGCTTCCTGAGCAGCAACTCGATGGACGGCAGCGCTGTGCGCGGCCTCAGCCGCAGCAGCAGTGGCTCGCAGCCAATGTGTCTCATCTGCCTGGAACCCCTCACCAGCGAGGATTTCATGGCAAGTCCTTTTTCAGCGTCCTAATGCTGAAGTTTGTGTGTCTACCGTACTCTGTGTATGTGGCTTGCATTGTTTGCCGCACAGCTGCCCAAGACAGCTCTCAGTCTCCTAACCTCAACCCATAAGACTCAATCATGCTGTGCAGAGCGGGGAGGCCATTTCCCTGGACTGCCAGTGCAGAGGGGACCTGGCGCTGCGGCACAGGGCCTGCGCCATCAAATGGAGCCGAGTCAAGGGCGATGCTGTGTGCGACATCTGCAAATCTACGGTTGGTCTTTAGTGCATATGCCTTGTGTCATCAGAGTTCTGCGCGCACTGACAGCAGAGCAGAGCAGAGCAGGGTGCGGTGCAGTCTGCAACTCACACTCAGCTCATGTAGTATGTGCACCCGGACGACATTGGCGCACATGTTGTCACTGCCCACCGGCAGGTGGCCAACCTGCCGACGCCATCACCACGGGCTTCCACGCCGAGTGGCAGCGATGTGGAGATTACCATTGAGGACTACGCTGCGCACAATGGCATCCCTATGGGGCTGGATGCTGTGCCCGGCAATGCTGATATGCTGTTTGATTGCATCAGGTGATGCCCTCGGTCATGTCTGCTTTGTGTGATTTGTGTGGTCGGACTGCTCTAAGACTGTACACCTGCCTGATGCACCTGCAAACAAATTGTGTCATACCAAGTTGCCCCTCAAAAACAGTATGCTGCAGGTATATCCCAACGGTGTCTAAGCGGCTTGGAGCATTTAATGTGATGGTTGTGTTGCAGCACCTTGATGCATTGTCTGTCTTGCTTTGCTGCAGGGTCACCTGGGTGTTCATGATCATCTGCATCCTATTCTTTGAAATGAATTTGTCAACGGTAAGCATGTTGTCTCGAGATTAGTGAGGTTGGTACATGAAGATGCCCATATCATTGTTATTGTAGCAGATGCCAGATCGTGATATCACCCATTCGTGACATGGACGTGTCTCAATGTTTGTACATGAGACATGTCCGCCGTTTGCATCACAGGCGCTGTGGAGCGGCATCATTGCTGGCATCGGGTGCGTTTCTGCTGCTGCTGCACAACACAATCGTCCTTGACCCTGCTTATGGTCTGGTGTGGTACTAATGTGTGTTTCCCCCTTGCAGGTACACACTGTTCGTCCGTGCTATGTATCGGCAACAGCTCCAGGCTGCTGCTGCAGAAGCAGCACGTGTCGCTGCTGGCGGTGTTACACCCCCGCCACCTGCGCCCCCGCCGCCCATGCTGCACCATGTGGTGGGCTGAGCGCCAGCAGCTTCGGTGATGAACTGGAGTGTGTACCGCAAGTCGTGCCCCTGCTGACGGGTCACATTCGCCAATGCTATTTTGGAGTGGTAGTATGCAGCTTAGGGCTGACATGAAGTTGCCACGGATCATAGTGTACATAGGCTCAGAAGGGAGTTGATTTTACAAGGAAGTGTGCCCACATACGGTGAAGGTGAAACAGCACACGAAAGGACACAACTGCAAAGCAGAACACAGTTACGATACACTTGATGAAGACAGTCCGATCAATCCAGCTGAATCTGTGCAAGTCTCAGCATGTTCAGCCAAAGCATGTCTCTCGTCAGCTCCGATGCTCTCTCATCAGTAGCTGCTGTGACCATGTCCTGGACTGTGTTGCCTGAGGCCGACACCACCCACCTGTAGCCGTCCAACCGCAACGTCATGACATTTGAGCACATGATTCATTGGCAGTCATGCGTCCAAAGCTTGACAGCCCTGACAAGCTCGTGCTAGCGCACCAAGACTCGTCCAGGATCTCGCTGCTCAACTGGTAAGGACCCCAGCCGCAGATGCCGGCCAGCAGTCTGACAAGCACAACCTAGCTCAGCTCACATGCGCTTGCACCCCTTCCTGACAGTGCCATTGCTTTTGCTGGCGTGCCCACGCCATGCAATTGCAGAATCATAGCTCGCGAGCTGTAGCATCTGCACACCTGACGCCCGAGGCCGAGCCCTCTCCTGAGAGAACCTTTTCAAGCAAATCTTCCAGTCCGCCGACGAAAACGCCAGGCACGATGGCAGTCGCGCCGCTGATACCCGCTTGTGTGTGCAGCGCGTGCATGCGGTCCGTTTGCATGGGCCCGCCAAGATACAGGCGCCTCGTGCCAAACACCCCTGCGCAACTTACCGATGTATAGATCACAGCGTTGGATTCGACAAACCAGCACCAAGCAGGCAGGCTTGCTTCAAGATACTGCCCACTGAATATCCAAGCTACTCCTGCACCTTTGACTGCCGGCAGCTGCCATGCGACGTCGTTCACTAGGAGCGGTGATGGCAGGTTCAATATGAGGCCGACGGAGCCCTTTCTGTCGCTATGCTCCAGAACAAGTACAACTGCACGCTCAAATACGCCCATACCCGGCTGTCGGCCTATGAGTAGACTGCCTGCATAATGGATCAGAGTCCTGCCATGTCAGCCTCACGAAAGCACCAGAGCCAAGCTTGGTACACTTGACACACCAGCACCCACGTGCCTGGCTCAGGCGCTGCGAGCCGATGGGCCCACTGCACATCCCCCACCTGGGTACATCGTCCACTGTTGAGGCATTTCCAGTTTCATCCTCAGGTAGCGTGATCAGGTTCGGCATGCAATTGAAGCAGCCCGCTCACCAGCTGCAGACTTGCGTCGCCACTGGGCTCCGCAGCAGTGCTCTCCCTCGCAACAAGATTTGCCCGGAATTCCCGCCAATCCTGTTCTGCCTTCGGGAAGCACCAGCCGCCCTCATGCCTGCTGATGCAGCGGTGCATCACGCATGTGCAGCTCAAGGAGCTCAAAATGCACTCGCCTGTGTAAGAGGCTCTGCAGGGGATGATTTGCCGGGATCGCGGCTGTCATCAGCCTATGTACATGATGCAACACCTTCAGTTCATTGTCCACTCCGATCTCTGACCCATCATTCAACAGTTGCAGCACGCAATCCTACCTGTGAAGCGCCGTCTGCTGGTGTTGCACTCGAGTGACATGGCCAGTGGCACAGAAACCTTGCGGAACCCGCGGCTTCAGTAATGACAATGCGGTTTTGGCTGTGTCTGCTGATACGGAATGGAACGTGCTGCCGCACAGCAGCAGTCACGAGACATGGAGACCCGACGATGTAATGCGCAAGGTGCATCAGACGTCAACAGCTGCCTGCAAATGCACAGTATGTATGCAAATCAGCTGAACGCACTACGACAGGTTTGAGTTGGTCACTACAGAGTGCTTGCTGCAGTCGCAAGCCGCAGCAACGAAGGCACTGCAAGGTCGTGAACATTGGGCGTGAGCAGTCTCCTCACTGTGCTCACTGCAGGACTTGCACATCGTGCAGCTAGCACCTGGCCCGATGCAGGGTGGGCTGAGATCAGTCAGCCAGAATGGGAAACACAGCGCTAGTGTTTCCTGTGGACGAAGGACGACGAATGTGTCATCAAGCTTGCTGCAAGGGACTGATAACAGTGCCTTTTGCCGACACCACAACAACAATGTTGCTGGTGCATGGTTGTATGCTGTCTGTCCAGATGGGTAGCAGTTGCATGTACCGTGTGTTGTGCAAACACTACTGGGTGCCCTCATGTGTCGACAAGACTGTGTTGTATGCTGTCCAATTTGTCTCTTTTGGATACAGAACCACGTAGCAAGACGACAGTCTGGCTGACAGAGTTGTGATGATGAAGGTTTTCGCTCCCAACCACATCTATCTTAGGGCGCACTACATACACAACATGATTATTGGAGACGCATTTGACTGCCCATATCAGCAGCAGCCGGTGTTGTCAGGCCATCATCGTTATGCGTGTGCGTATTGCAGCCAGGTTGTCGCTCTGACCAATGCTATGGTGAGTGGTCTCGAACTTAACAGACATTTCGAGGAGGTGATAACAATTGAAAAAAATCATATTGTATAAACGACGATACATATGCCGTTACGAGAAACATGTGCACAAACAAGTATTCAAATCCTCCGACCACAGCTAACAAGGTGTATTTATATGTATATGTATATGTATATTTATATTATATTATATAGATGTAATAGAGGATTTAAATACTTGTATATATCATGCGTTAGGTATACAATGTTTTCATGGAGGAGTATCGATGCAGATTTGTAGCTGGGTAACGTACACCAACTTCTCACCAACTTTTGCATTATTAACGGGCAAGACTCACATTATCAGGCATCGCTTCGCATTTTGCATAACGTACCTGGAGGGTACGCCGCCAAAGCCGACGGCCAGCTCAGGCTTGTGTTCTGGTTCACAATGCTGCGGTTGTCAAGATACAGCCGGAGCAGCAACTTGAGAGCGTAGCATGTAGACATATGGGCATGTAAAACACGTGCTTGACCACGAGGACTGGCAAGATGTAGATGAGAGGGTCGCTGCGGCAAGTAAGAGGCGCTGGTTGTCTTACGTCCGTGTTAATGCCAATTATTGATTATATTTTTTTCAGGATCGGGCACAGCGAGGGTACCAGCGATCCAGCGTAAGGCAATCAACGTACGGTAAAGCTCAAGTTTACACAGGTGCAAGTGGTGTGCTGCTGCAAAGGCTTGGCGGGATAGCGAAAGTGTTCATGCCCACATCATCCGGTCTGCACTGCCCACACATGGAATGGACAGCTGCCTATATGCATCACGGTTCACTATTTGAGAACATAATTATCACGATGCGGTAATCAGTGCCATCGATCATTTTGGTTTCTGAGCAAAGATGGCCTACTACCAGGATGTTGGTAGACAAACATTTGCAGTCAATACGACTGACGAAGACAGAACGAGCCGTATGCAGCAACCCACCATTCCCACCTATCTGTCCGTTTATGCAGGCTACCGTGAGGCTGGATAAACAACATCACTTGAACTTGGCATGTCATCAACAAGCCCGCCATCTTTGACAATAAAACCCGACTTGACACTGAGCACATATTCCTCTATGCCAGGCTCACATGGAATGTTAGCCGCCATGTCAGGCACAGCACGGCCTTGGTCAAAGACACACGAAGCCCACACATCAGCAACCAAGTGTCTCTGCCTGAAAACAGTACCCGCATTGCAGTGTTGTGCGTGGCAGTATTGTGAGTTGGCTATGTACGCTGTCCTAGCTTGTTGCTTGTTCTTATGTGCACCAACTCCTGCCAGCAGCAAACTCCACCTCTATAAATTGTTTGTGTGCTTGCTTGTGTGTGTCACATCCCGTCCCTGTTGGGGTCCGTCCTGCGGGACACAAGCCGTGCCGGCTGCACGCAGGTTGGCCGTGTGCCTTTACAAGCAAGAAAGGAAGGGTACGTGTAAACTGTACGCCCTAACAATGTGACAAAGCCTCATGGCTCATGCATGTCACTTGCCAGCACCAGGTCATTCTTCAATTCGGTCATCTGGATTTTGTTTCTGTTTTGTTTATTCTTGTGCTGTGCATGTCGCTTCCGCTGGGGCCCCTGCATGAGGCTTCATCAATGCATACATGTAAGCTTCCTTCCTTCAAGCAGGGTCCCAGTGGAGGCGACACACGGAAACGAGAAACAGAACAGAAATAGAGCCAATAAAAGGACAACGAAAGGAAAACGCGGGTGCCGTGGCACGTGGACAGACACACGTTACGACTCTTCAGGATTGGACACTCGCAGCGGTGCGACCTAGCCGCGTGTGCGTGGCCTTGCTGCCGCCGCCGCCAAGTCCCCGCACTTGTACGACCATTAGGTAGCCTTCCTCATCGGGACTATTGCCTTTCGCTGGTCTCATGGGCCCTGCATTCCCTTGTGGTTTCAGTGTCCTCCATTGTCATATTTCGAACAGAGCATTTTGATGACCTATCCAGCCGCCCTCACGTTCCCACGTGAGACGCCGCATTGTGCCGCAGAGCCTTGTTCATTGAGCTTGGTTCTGGTCTGGACGCCCTTTGTAAAAATCAAACAAACAAACAAAAAAAAGGAAAAAAGAATAGAAGACATGCAACAAACTATGCAACTGTACCTGGTTTGTTTGTTTGTTTGTTTGTTTTTTACAAAGGGCGTCCAGACCAGAACCAAGCTCAGTAGCAAGGCTCTGCGGCACAATGCGGCTTCTCACATGTCAACACGAGAGCGGCGAATGAACAACACGTCAAACATCAAGTGTTCGAAACATGTAGATGGAGTTTGTTTGTTTGTTTGTTTGTTTTTTACAAAGGGCGTCCAGACCAGAACCAAGCTCAATGAACAAGGCAAGCTTGTACGCAACCGGTCCCTGCATGTCTGCGCGGGGTTTTCTGGGTTTACCCGCGGGTGCCGTGGCACGTGGACAGACACTCGTTACGACTCTTCAGGATTAGACACTTGCAGCGGTGCGACTTAGCCGCGTGTGCGTGGCCTTGCTGCCGCCGCCGCCAGGTCCCCGCACTTGTCGACCATTAGGTAGCCTTCCTCATCGGGACTATTGCCTTTCGCTGGTCTCATGGGCCCTGCATTCCCTTGTGGTTTCAGTGTCCTCCGTTGACATATTTCGAACAGAGCATTTGGATGACCTACCCAGCCGCCCTCACGTTCCCACGTGAGACGCCGCATTGTGCCGCAGAGCCTTGTTCATTGAGCTTGGTTCTGGTCTGGACGCCCTTTGTAAAAAACAAACAAACAAACAAACAAACAATGAACAAGGCTCTGCGGCACAGTGCGGCGTCTCACGTGGGAACGTGAGGGCGGCTGGGTAGGTCATCAAAATGCTCTGTTCGAAATATGTCAATGGAGGACACTGAAACCACAAGGGAATGCAGGGCCCATGAGACCAGCGCAAGGCAATAGTCCCGATGAGGAAGTCTAATCTGCATGGCTGCAAACGTGCTGCAAAGGCTAAGAACGGCGAAAGTCAGCAACGCCAACAACGCGGTCCCAATCACCCAGGCCACAAATGCAATGTCCTGTACTAGGTAATTCCATCAAAACTGGTGAGTCTCTATGGCCCACTGCTAATGCGGCCGAAGCTAGCGGCAGACTGCGACGAGGGCAGACGCGGCAAGCAGCGGCGGCGGCAGCTGGCAATGGTGAAGCTGCATGGCTGAGGAGGCAGCGCATGCCGATATGACGATGTGACACAGTCGCGAGTATGTGCATCTGCAGTCTGAGAAGAAAGGGCCGTGAGTGTCGGCTGTCGGTGGCAAGGCGGCGCAGCTGATGCCAGACGCCAGACTAAAGCGGCTCCCCCAAACCGCTGCAAACTGGATCTGACAAGAGCCGAGGCGCTGCTGAAGCTGTACCTGGTGCCGGCAAACGTGCAATGTGAACGCCTTACAAATTACGTGTGCCACCGACAGCACGAGGCATACAAGGCATACATGCGCTCTTATCCGCACGATCTGCATTGACCTTCTTTTAGGCCGCTTTGCGGATGCTGTCGCTCATATATTCAGCTCTCACTGGCAAGTGTCTCTATAAATTTCATACATACGCCAGGCTCATGTTTAAGCCGGTGCCGTGGCACGTGGACAGACACTCGTTACGACTCTTCAGGATTAGACACTTGCAGCGGTGCGACTTAGCCGCGTGTGCGTGGCCTTGCTGCCGCCGCCGCCAGGTCCCCGCACTTGTACGATCGTTAGGTAGCCTTCCTCGTCGGGACTATTGCCTTGCGCTGGTCTCATGGGCCCTGCATTCCCTTGTTTGTTTGTTTGTTTTTCACAAAGGGCGTCCAGACCAGAACCAAGCTCAATGAACAAGGTGGTCTCATGGGCCCTGCATTCCCTTGTGGTTTCAGTGTCCTCCATTGACATATTTCGAACAGAGCGTTTTGATGACCTACCCAGCCGCCCTCACGTTCCCACGTTGACATTGATTACATACTGGTGGTGGGCCATTTTGGCCTAGCCACAGGCTCTGGCGGAAAAACCCAGAGCAACATGCACAACGAGTCGTGTACGAAACCGTTCACTCCCCGCTGACAGAATGGTTCCACTCAATCCCGGTTGGATGCACACCCCTCCAACTCTGCACATTGATTGTGACAACCCCGCAAAAGGGCTGCCAGTTGCCCGGCATCCTGCTGCATAAAGCCTGCCACTGATGTGATGTTGCTGTCCTCAAACAGCTCCGAATGCTGCACCCTCTGATCCACTAGGGCTGGACACCCCCAGACCATATGCGCCTCATCATCCACCACGCCGCAGCTACACCGCTGACACAGCCGCTCTGCCCGCGGCAGCCGCTGCCACCTCCCTGTCTCCACCCCCAGCATGTGACTGCCCATGCGAAACTGTGCTAACCGCCGACGACCGGTCTTGGAGGCGACTGCCTGCAAGTAGCCGGCCAACTGGTAGTTGTCACCGTTCACAGGGCCCCTGACTCCCAGCCACTCACGCACTTTGCGCAAGTCGCTGCCATTCACAGCATCGAAGGTGCGGCGTTGCAGGTGTGCAGTGACAACAGATGTGTCAATGCGCTGCGGCACGCCGTCAACGATGGGTGACATGAAGTGCAGGAACGAACACACCTGGGCAGCCCAGCATGCTGAGCTGCTGGTGCTGCGCCCCGGCCGGCTGGCCAGAGCACAGTTCTCCAGGAATGCCTGCTTGGTGAGGCGGGTGTCCGGCATTGCGACCAGACATTGACATTGATTACATACTGGTGGTGGGCCATTTTGGCCTAGCCACAGGCTCTGGCGGAAAAACCCAGAGCAACATGCACAACGAGTCGTGTACGAAACCGTTCACTCCCCGCTGACAGAATGGTTCCACTCAATCCCGGTTGGATGCACACCCCTCCAACTCTGCACATTGATCATGACAACCCCGCAAAAAGGCTGCCAGTTGCCCGGCATCCTGCTGCATAAAGTCCGCCACTGATGTGATGTTGCTGTCCTCAAACAGCTCCGAATGCTGCACCCTCTGATCTACTAGGGCTGGACACCCCCAGACCATATGCGCCTCATCATCCACCACGCCGCAGTTACACCGCTGACACAGCCGCTCTGCCCGCGGCAGCCGCTGCCACCTCCCTGTTTCCACCCCCAGCATGTGACTGCCCATGCGAAACTGTGCTAACCGCCGACGACCGGTCTTGGAGGCGACTGCCTGCAAGTAGCCGGCCATCTGGTAGTTGTCACTGTTCACAGGGCCCCTGACTCCCAGCCACTCACGCACTTTGCGCAAGTCGCTGCCATTCACAGCATCGAAGGTGCGGCGCTGCAGGTGTGCAGTGACAACAGATGTGTCAATGCGCTGCGGCACGCCGTCAACGATGGGTGACATGAAGTGCAGGAACGAACACACCTGGGCAGCCCAGCATGCTGAGCTGCTGGTGCTGCGCCCCGGCCGTGTGGCCAGAGCACAGTTCTCCAGGAATGCCTGCTTGGTGAGGCGGGTGTCCGGGATTGCGACCAGCCGGTTCCAGAACCGGCAGATGGCCAGCGTTGCCGTGTGCGCCACTGGGAACCGCCCAAGCTCCCCCAACACCGCCACGTTGGGAGTGCCTGTGCGCACGCTAAGAACAGACCGAAGGAACTTCCGATGAACAAGCTCACAAGTATCCATGCCAGTACCACATAACGCCCCAGGTCCCCATGTTTCAACACCGTATAGCATAACAGGACGCACTAGTGCATCAAACAAATGCAGCTGCAGTGCTGGGTCATGCAGGCTCAGGTCATGGCAACGATGCTGCAATGCAAGTGCGGCGCGCTGGGCGGAGGCCGCTCTGCCGATGCTAGCGGCAGCAAAAGAACTACGAGTAGAGACATCAACCCCCAGATAGGTAAACGAGTCCAGCACTTCGATGGGAGCATGCATGTAGGTGAGAACCGGTGGTGCAGCAGCCTGGGCTGCATACACCACGACCTTTGTCTTCTTCACGTTGACGGTGAGGCGCCAGCGCTTGCAGTACGACTCCAGCAGGTCGAGCTGCGCCTGCAGGCCGCGTACGGACGTGGACACCAGGTCCAGGTCATCTGCATAGAAGAGGGCAGGTGCCTGCACACCACACAGGGTGGGCAGGTCCAGGTCCCCGCCAGCGGCCTCCAGCTCCGCTTGGAAATCGTCAATGTAAATCCCGAAAAGGGTTGGAGATAGTGGACATCCCTGCTTAACACCCAAAGTGCTCTGGAATGTATCGGACATTCCCCCCTCAAACTGCAATGCCATTGGCACATCAGCATACAGTGCCTGCACCCCCCTCAGAAACTCCCCATGCACCCCAATCCGCTGCAGCTTCTCCCAAAGCAAATCACGAGGTACAGTATCGTATGCCTTCTTGAAATCGACAAAGCAAGAGTACAGAGGCTGCTTATCTGCCTTGGCCTTCTCGATGAGGGTGCGAACGACGAAGGTTTGATCGGTGGTGCGGTGGTCCTTGCGGAAGCCCGCCTGTCCGCGTGCGCGCAGCTGGTGCTGCTCGGTCCACCTCATAAGCTTTTCGTTAAGCATGCAAGCATATAGTTTTGCCAACAGAGACCCAACAGCAATGCCACGGTAATTACCCGGATCAGATGTATCGCCCCCCTTATGAATTGGCGTGATGCCGCACAATGCCCAGCTCCTTGGCAGCGCTGCAACTCGTTGACACGAGTTAAAATACATGCAAGACAGGGTGCAAGCTGCGCCGCTGCAACAGATAAAGCATCCAATTTGAGCAACCCCACCGTTGCTTTGCCTCCGCGCAGGGCTCCTATAGCCTCTTGCACGGCGCCGGCTGTGAAGGGCGAGTTCAGCTCGCTCCCGTCGGCAAAAGGTGGCGCAGCACCACTACCCGAGGTACCTGCAGTGCTTGATGGAAGTGTGGGGGCATCCAGTAGTTTACGGAAGGACTCGAGCATCACATCATCTGCTATGGGACAGGACCGCTTCTTAGCAGGTTTGAAACGTGAGACGCCGCACTGTGCCGCAGAGCCTTGTTCATTGTTTGTTTGTTTGTTTGTTTGTTTTTTACAAAGGGCGTCCAGACCAGAGCTTGGTTCTTACAAAGGGCGTCCAGACCAGAACCAAGCTCAATGAACAAGGCTCTGCGGCACAGTGCGGCGTCTCACGTGGGAACGTGAGGGCGGCTGGGTAGGTCATCAAAATGCTCTGTTCGAAATATGTCAATGGAGGACACTGAAACCACAAGGGAATGCAGGGCCCATGAGACCAGCGCAAGGCAATAGTCCCGATGAGGAAGTCTAATCTGCATGGCTGCAAACGTGCTGCAAAGGCTAAGAACGGCGAAAGTCAGCAACGCCAACAACGCGGTCCCAAATACCCAGGCCACAAATGCAATGTCCTGTACTAGGTAATGCCATCAAAACTGGTGAGTCTCTATGGCCCACTGCTAATGCGGCCGAAGCTAGCGGCAGACTGCGACGAGGGCAGACGCGGCAAGCAGCGGCGGCGGCAGCTGGCAATGGTGAAGCTGCATGGCTGAGGAGGCAGCGCATGCCGATATGACGATGTGACAAAGTCGCGAGTATGTGCATCTGCAGTCTGAGAAGAAAGGGCCGTGAGTGTCGGCTGTCGGTGGCAAGGCGGCGCAGCTGATGCCAGACGCCAGACTAAAGCGGCTCCCCCAAACCGCTGCAAACTGGATCTGACAAGAGCCGAGGCGCTGCTGAAGCTGTACCTGGTGCCGGCAAACGTGCAATGTGAACGCCTTACAAATTACGTGTGCCACCGACAGCACGAGGCAATGGCATTGCAGTTTGAGGGGGGAATGTCCGATACATTCCAGAGCACTTTGGGCGTTAAGCAGGGATGTCCACTATCTCCAACCCTTTTCGGGATCTACATTGACGATTTCCAAGCGGAGCTGGAGGCCGCCGGCGGGGACCTGGACCTGCCCACCCTGTGTGGTGTGCAGGCACCTGCCCTCTTCTATGCAGATGACCTGGACCTGGTGTCCACGTCCGTACGCGGCCTGCAGGCGCAGCTCGACCTGCTGGAGTCGTACTGCAAGCGCTGGCGCCTCACCGTCAACGTGAAGAAGACAAAGGTCGTGGTGTATGCAGCCCAGGCTGCTGCACCACCGGTTCTCACCTACATGCATGCTCCCATCGAAGTGCTGGACTCGTTTACCTATCTGGGGGTTGATATCTCTACTCAATGTCAACTCGTAGTTCTTTTGCTGCCGCTGGCATCGGCAGAGCGGCCTCCGCCCAGCGCGCCGCACTTGCATTGCAGCATCGTTGCCATGACCTGAGCCTGCATGACCCAGCATTGCAGCTGCATTTGTTTGATGCACTAGTACGTCCTGTTATGCTATATGGTGTCGAAACATGGGGACCTGGGGCGTTATGTGGTATTGGCATGGATACTTGTGAGCTTGTCCATCGGAAGTTCCTTCGGTCTGTTCTTGGCGTGCGCACAGGCACTCCCAACGTGGCGGTGTTGGGGGAGCTTGGGCGGTTCCCAGTGGTGCACACGGCAACGCTGGCCATCTGCCGGTTCTGGAACCGGCTGGTCGCAATGCCGGACACCCGCCTCACCAAGCAGGCATTCTTCCGTTTGCATACTCGGAAGGGTTTCTTGCGCACGTTCTCAACACGCTCTCTGGCTACATACAGGCTCTCTGTACCAAGCGCGAAGGATCCCGCGCTGCCCGGTGTCCGGCAGTGCGCTCTCAGGAGGCCAACCGCACCCAACCAACCAACCAACCACGCGAAACACCGCAACCCTACGCTCTATCCCCCTCAAACTGCTTGCAACTCTTGCGAGCAGACTCATCACACACACATCATCCATCTGCTGCAATTTCGCAGCAATCGCACCTCGTTTGAGGCCATTGCACCTCGTTTGAGGCGTCCCATACTCACTCCAACCACCCAATCTGTGTCACACTCACCCTACAGCAGCAGCCCAAGCTGCAACCATCCAGCTACCTTCTATACATCACAACATGACGATCTGCACGCGTTCGTTCTCTGACGTTGTGTGCTCGACAGATGCGGCGATGGACTGGGCGACGGTTGCATCACTGAGTGACGTGACCGAACTCCGGAAGATCGCCAAACGTTACAACGTATCTGTTCGCAGGGGTGCCAACGCAGAAACAGTTCGTCGCCAGATACACGCCGTTATGGAGCCGATGGACGGCATTGCGGACGCTGCACTTGCAGAGTTTTCGGTGTCGGACTCCAGCGCCGATTTGACGCAGCAGTCCTGCACGCTTACTGCGGCACCCATCAGCGAGGCCTATACAGAGCCTGCTGCTCAGCAGCGGCCACCAAGGGCCCCCCTGCATGGACACGCATGCGTGCATGCAACTGCAGTTGGTGCTGACCAGGATCACGTGACTGCCCAGACTGCCCAGGGTGATTCCAGTGCAGGCTGTGCAGTCCCACAGCCCTCGTCTAACGCAGCCATTGCGCCATACTTGCACAGGATTGCGGCTCTTGAGGCCGAGCTGAAGCAGTCGAAGCTCGAGGCAGCAACATATCGGCAAGCGGCACTGCAGCAGCAATGCCAGTCAGTCAAGCTTGTGATACATGTGCAGCAGCCACAGCTCAACAGCAACAGCCCGGAGCAGCAGACGGCACCGGCCACGCATGCAGCCCCAGAGCAGCATGCAGCGACCGCGCCAGCAGCTCCCAGCAGCCAGCCTGCAACACCAGCAACGGCACCAGCAGCAACATTGCCACAGCAGCCAGCAGCAACCAGCCGGCCCAGCATTGACCCAAAACAGCAGCCGCGGCTTCCAGCGCGCAGCAGCAGCTCTGGGTCAGCAACGTGGGTTTTCAGCGGCCTGGATTTTGCAGCAGGCAGCAGCAGCGATGCTGCCGCAGCGGCAGTACAGGGTTTCTGCACCAGCAAGCTTTGCTTACAAGATGCTGCACAGCATGTCACTGTCATGCGTGTCAGCAAGCAGAAGACCGGCCTGGCTGTTGTCAGCATCGATGATGCTGTGTTTGTGCGCAGGATGTGCAGCGCGAAAGCGCGCCTTCCCCGCACTTGCGGAGTGTCTATCTTTGAGAGCGTGGCACCGCAGCGTCGTGACGCAGCGGCACAGCTGCGCAGGAGTCAACACCAGGCAGCCCAAGATGCAGCTCCAGTGGCGAATGCACGCCGCGCAGCCGCGGATGCTGTGCAATTTGCACAGCAGCACCTCGCGCCGCGCCGGCAGCGGCGGCCAAGCGCTCTTGGCCCTCACCCTGCTGCTGCTCCCCTTGGCATTGCATCACGCTTTGCTGTGCTGCCTGTTGAGCCCACTTCTCACACATCACCTGGTGGCCCCACACTGGCTGAGGGCACACAACCCTCTCCAGCAAAGGCGCCAGCCACACCCAAACCCACCTCCAACCATGTCTGCTAGGGGTGCTGGGGCCGGGCTGCGCCCGGCGCAATCCGGTCCCCTAACAGCGCCCTGTCTGTGCTGAGCCTGAACGTCCAGGGCTGGCTGTCCAGAGATGCATCTGCTCTTTCGCAGGTCATCAAGGCGGCTGACTTCGATGTACTGGCATTCAGCGAGACGTGGGCGCGTGAGGGGAGCGATGCGCCGGAGCTGGACGGCTTCACGTCCGTCCTGCACCTGCCGCGCAGCCGGCGTCAGCAGCGTGGCGGCGCACGTGGCGGCATCGCTGTCTACGTCGCCGACAAGCTGGCACCAATGGTAACACACTTATCGACTGGACCCCAGAACTGCTACGCTGTTTTGAGGTTTGACAAAGCCATTGGCCAGGAGGAGGATGCGTACATGTTCGCATGTTACATTCCACCAGAGGGCAGCCCATCATTTGATGGCAAAGGCCCTGCGGTCTGGGAGGCGTTACGTGAGGAGGTGAGCGCCACCTGCCGCATGGGGCATGTGTTTGTTGTTGGAGACCTGAACGCACGCACCAGCACCTGCCCGGACTTTCCGGGATCTGTCGATCACCCTGTCACAGAAGAGTTCCTGCCCTCCACTGCCCCTCCTGTGCAGTCACAGCGGCACAGCCGCGACAGCAGGGAGCGGCCCAACAAGTGGGGCAGGGCTCTGCTTGACATGTGTGTTGAGACATCCCTCAGGATTGCTAACGGTCGTGTCCCAGGAGATGAGGGGGGACAAGTCACTTTTGTCAGCCACAGTCAGGTGGGCAGCAGCCTGATCGACTATGTGCTTGCAAGTGCTGATGCATTCCCGCTGATTCAATCCCTAACAGTACTCCCTGCTCCCGAGTCGGACCACGCAGCCCTGCACTTGCTCATCAAGAGGACCACCGCCGCCCAGCAGCCGCTCCCACGTCGCCAGCGCCGCCGCCATCAGCAGCAGCAACCGCAGCAGCCCACAACCCAGCAGCCCCTGCGCCTCAGCGCAGCGCAGCTGGGAGTGTGGCAGCAGCGCCTGCAGCAGCTTGATGCAGCAGCCCAACTGGTCGACATCGCAACGGCAGCTGACGCCGCCCAGGTACCTGATGACATGCATGCTGTGGGCTTGCAGTTCGACCAGTTTATCGAGACCACGCAGGCTGAGGTGGCTGCAACAGCGCCGGCCGCCAAGGGGCGGGGGCGTGACCGCAACGCTGTGCCCCGCTGGTGGGACGCTGAACTGGCCCGCGGGCGCCGCGCAGCGCGGCAAGCCGCGCGTCGCGACCCGCAGTCAGCTGCTGCTCGCGCACTGCGCCAGCAGTACCAGCACCTGCTACGCCGCACACAGCGCCAGTGGACCCGCAGTCAGGCTCTTTCTCTCACTGAAATGGCTCGCTCTACCGACTCCAAGAAGTTCTGGCAGAAGTTCAAACCTGCTAAGAAGCGGTCCTGTCCCATAGCAGATGATGTGATGCTCGAGTCCTTCCGTAAACTACTGGATGCCCCCACACTTCCATCAAGCACTGCAGGTACCTCGGGTAGTGGGGCTGCGCCACCTTTTGCCGACGGGAGCGAGCTCAACTCGCCCTTCACAGCCGGCGCCGTGCAAGAGGCTATAGGAGCCCTGCGCGGAGGCAAAGCGACGGTGGGATTGCTCAAATTGGATGCTTTATCTGTTGCAGCGGCGCAGCTTGCACCCTGTCTTGCATGTATTTTTAACTCGTGTCAACGAGTTGCAGCGTTGCCAAGGAGCTGGGCATTGTGCGGCATCACGCCAATTCATAAGGGGGGCGACACATCTGATCCGGGTAATTACCGTGGCATTGCTGTTGGGTCTCTGCTGGCAAAACTATATGCTTGCATGCTTAACGAAAAGCTTATGAGGTGGACCGAGCAGCACCAGCTGCGCGCACGCGGACAGGCGGGCTTCCGCAAGGACCACCGCACCACCGATCAAACCTTCGTCGTTCGCACCCTCATCGAGAAGGCCAAGGCAGATAAGCAGCCTCTGTACTCTTGCTTTGTCGATTTCAAGAAGGCATACGATACTGTACCTCGTGATTTGCTTTGGGAGAAGCTGCAGCGGATTGGGGTGCATGGGGAGTTTCTGAGGGGGGTTCAGGCACTGTATGCTGATGTGCCAATGGCATTGCAGTTTGAGGGGGGAATGTCCGATACATTCCAGAGCACTTTGGGCGTTAAGCAGGGATGTCCACTATCTCCAACCCTTTTCGGGATCTACATTGACGATTTCCAAGCGGAACTGGAGGCCGCCGGCGGGGACCTGGACCTGCCCACCCTGTGTGGTGTGCAGGCACCTGCCCTCTTCTATGCAGATGACCTGGACCTGGTGTCCACGTCCGTACGCGGCCTGCAGGCGCAGCTCGACCTGCTGGAGTCGTACTGCAAGCGCTGGCGCCTCACCGTCAACGTGAAGAAGACAAAGGTCGTGGTGTATGCAGCCCAGGCTGCTGCACCACCGGTTCTCACCTACATGCATGCTCCCATCGAAGTGCTGGACTCGTTTACCTATCTGGGGGTTGATATCTCTACTCGTAGTTCTTTTGCTGCCGCTAGCATCGGCAGAGCGGCCTCCGCCCAGCGCGCCGCACTTGCATTGCAGCATCGTTGCCACGACCTGAGCCTGCATGACCCAGCATTGCAGCTGCATTTGTTTGATGCACTAGTACGTCCTGTTATGCTATATGGTGTCGAAACATGGGGACCTGGGGCGTTATGTGGTACTGGCATGGATACTTGTGAGCTTGTCCATCGGAAGTTCCTTCGGTCTGTTCTTGGCGTGCGCACAGGCACTCCCAACGTGGCGGTGTTGGGGGAGCTTGGGCGGTTCCCAGTGGCGCACACGGCAACGCTGGCCATCTGCCGGTTCTGGAACCGGCTGGTCGCAATCCCGGACACCCGCCTCACCAAGCAGGCATTCCTGGAGAACTGTGCTCTGGCCACACGGCCGGGGCGCAGCACCAGCAGCTCAGCATGCTGGGCTGCCCAGGTGTGTTCGTTCCTGCACTTCATGTCACCCATCGTTGACGGCGTGCCGCAGCGCATTGACACATCTGTTGTCACTGCACACCTGCAGCGCCGCACCTTCGATGCTGTGAATGGCAGCGACTTGCGCAAAGTGCGTGAGTGGCTGGGAGTCAGGGGCCCTGTGAACAGTGACAACTACCAGATGGCCGGCTACTTGCAGGCAGTCGCCTCCAAGACCGGTCGTCGGCGGTTAGCACAGTTTCGCATGGGCAGTCACATGCTGGGGGTGGAAACAGGGAGGTGGCAGCGGCTGCCGCGGGCAGAGCGGCTGTGTCAGCGGTGTAACTGCGGCGTGGTGGATGATGAGGCGCATATGGTCTGGGGGTGTCCAGCCCTAGTAGATCAGAGGGTGCAGCATTCGGAGCTGTTTGAGGACAGCAACATCACATCAGTGGCGGACTTTATGCAGCAGGATGCCGGGCAACTGGCAGCCTTTTTGCGGGGTTGTCATGATCAATGTGCAGAGTTGGAGGGGTGTGCATCCAACCGGGATTGAGTGGAACCATTCTGTCAGCGGGGAGTGAACGGTTTCGTACACGACTCGTTGTGCATGTTGCTCTGGGTTTTTCCGCCAGAGCCTGTGGCTAGGCCAAAATGGCCCACCACCAGTATGTAATCAATGTCAATGTCAAATTCCTGGAGAACTGTGCTCTGGCCACCCGGCCGGGGCGCAGCACCAGCAGCTCAGCATGCTGGGCTGCCCAGGTGTGTTCGTTCCTGCACTTCATGTCACCCATCGTTGACGGCGTGCCGCAGCGCATTGACACATCTGTTGTCACTGCACACCTGCAGCGCCGCACCTTCGATGCTGTGAATGGCAGCGACTTGCGCAAAGTGCGTGAGTGGCTGGGAGTCAGGGGCCCTGTGAACGGTGACAACTACCAGTTGGCCGGCTACTTGCAGGCAGTCGCCTCCAAGACCGGTCGTCGGCGGTTAGCACAGTTTCGCATGGGCAGTCACATGCTGGGGGTGGAGACAGGGAGGTGGCAGCGGCTGCCGCGGGCAGAGCGGCTGTGTCAGCGGTGTAGCTGCGGCGTGGTGGATGATGAGGCGCATATGGTCTGGGGGTGTCCAGCCCTAGTAGATCAGAGGGTACAGCATTCGGAGCTGTTTGAGGACAGCAACATCATATCAGTGGCGGACTTTATGCAGCAGGATGCCGGGCAACTGGCAGCCTTTTTGCGGGGTTGTCATGATCAATGTGCAGAGTTGGAGGGGTGTGCATCCAACCGGGATTGAGTGGAACCATTCTGTCAGCGGGGAGTGAACGGTTTCGTACACGACTCGTTGCGCATGTTGCTCTGGGTTTTTCCGCCAGAGCCTGTGGCTAGGCCAAAATGGCCCACCACCAGTATGTAATCAATGTCATGTCAATGTCAATGTCAATGGCATACAAGGCATACATGCGCTCTTATCCGCACGATCTGCATTGACCTTCTTTTAGGCCGCTTTGCGGATGCTGTCGCTCATATATTCAGCTCTCACTGGCAAGTGTCTCTATAAATTTCATACATACGCCAGGCTCATGTTTAAGCCGGTGCCGTGGCACGTGGACAGACACTCGTTACGACTCTTCAGGATTAGACACTTGCAGCGGTGCGACTTAGCCGCGTGTGCGTGGCCTTGCTGCCGCCGCCGCCAGGTCCCCGCACTTGTACGATCGTTAGGTAGCCTTCCTCGTCGGGACTATTGCCTTGCGCTGGTCTCATGGGCCCTGCATTCCCTTGTTTGTTTGTTTGTTTTCCACAAAGGGCGTCCAGACCAGAACCAAGCTCAATGAACAAGGTGGTCTCATGGGCCCTGCATTCCCTTGTGGTTTCAGTGTCCTCCATTGACATATTTCGAACAGAGCGTTTTGATGACCTACCCAGCCGCCCTCACGTTCCCACGTTGACATTGATTACATACTGGTGGTGGGCCATTTTGGCCTAGCCACAGGCTCTGGCGGAAAAACCCAGAGCAACATGCACAACGAGTCGTGTACGAAACCGTTCACTCCCCGCTGACAGAATGGTTCCACTCAATCCCGGTTGGATGCACACCCCTCCAACTTTGACATTGACATTGATTACATACTGGTGGTGGGCCATTTTGGCCTAGCCACAGGCTCTGGCGGAAAAACCCAGAGCAACATGCACAACGAGTCGTGTACGAAACCGTTCACTCCCCGCTGACAGAATGGTTCCACTCAATCCCGGTTGGATGCACACCCCTCCAACTCTGCACATTGATCATGACAACCCCGCAAAAAGGCTGCCAGTTGCCCGGCATCCTGCTGCATAAAGTCCGCCACTGATATGATGTTGCTGTCCTCAAACAGCTCCGAATGCTGTACCCTCTGATCTACTAGGGCTGGACACCCCCAGACCATATGCGCCTCATCATCCACCACGCCGCAGCTACACCGCTGACACAGCCGCTCTGCCCGCGGCAGCCGCTGCCACCTCCCTGTCTCCACCCCCAGCATGTGACTGCCCATGCGAAACTGTGCTAACCGCCGACGACCGGTCTTGGAGGCGACTGCCTGCAAGTAGCCGGCCAACTGGTAGTTGTCACCGTTCACAGGGCCCCTGACTCCCAGCCACTCACGCACTTTGCGCAAGTCGCTGCCATTCACAGCATCGAAGGTGCGGCGCTGCAGGTGTGCAGTGACAACAGATGTGTCAATGCGCTGCGGCACGCCGTCAACGATGGGTGACATGAAGTGCAGGAACGAACACACCTGGGCAGCCCAGCACGTGCAGCTGCACCACGACCTTTGTCTTCTTCACGTTGACGGTGAGGCGCCAGCGCTTGCAGTACGACTCCAGCAGGTCGAGCTGCGCCTGCAGGCCGCGTACGGACGTGGACACCAGGTCCAGGTCATCTGCATAGAAGAGGGCAGGTGCCTGCACACCACACAGGGTGGGCAGGTCCAGGTCCCCGCCGGCGGCCTCCAGCTCCGCTTGGAAATCGTCAATGTAGATCCCGAAAAGGGTTGGAGATAGTGGACATCCCTGCTTAACGCCCAAAGTGCTCTGGAATGTATCGGACATTCCCCCCTCAAACTGCAATGCCATTGCCTCGTGCTGTCGGTGGCACACGTAATTTGTAAGGCGTTCACATTGCACGTTTGCCGGCACCAGGTACAGCTTCAGCAGCGCCTCGGCTCTTGTCAGATCCAGTTTGACATTGACATTGATTACATACTGGTGGTGGGCCATTTTGGCCTAGCCACAGGCTCTGGCGGAAAAACCCAGAGCAACATGCACAACGAGTCGTGTACGAAACCGTTCACTCCCCGCTGACAGAATGGTTCCACTCAATCCCGGTTGGATGCACACCCCTCCAACTCTGCACATTGATTGTGACAACCCCGCAAAAAGGCTGCCAGTTGCCCGGCATCCTGCTGCATAAAGCCTGCCACTGATGTGATGTTGCTGTCCTCAAACAGCTCCGAATGCTGCACCCTCTGATCCACTAGGGCTGGACACCCCCAGACCATATGCGCCTCATCATCCACCACGCCGCAGCTACACCGCTGACACAGCCGCTCTGCCCGCGGCAGCCGCTGCCACCTCCCTGTCTCCACCCCCAGCATGTGACTGCCCATGCGAAACTGTGCTAACCGCCGACGACCGGTCTTGGAGGCGACTGCCTGCAAGTTTCCGGCCAACTGGTAGTTGTCACCGTTCACAGGGCCCCTGACTCCCAGCCACTCACGCACTTTGCGCAAGTCGCTGCCATTCACAGCATCGAAGGTGCGGCGTTGCAGGTGTGCAGTGACAACAGATGTGTCAATGCGCTGCGGCACGCCGTCAACGATGGGTGACATGAAGTGCAGGAACGAACACACCTGGGCAGCCCAGCATGCTGAGCTGCTGGTGCTGCGCCCCGGCCGGCTGGCCAGAGCACAGTTCTCCAGGAATGCCTGCTTGGTGAGGCGGGTGTCCGGCATTGCGACCAGCCGGTTCCAGAACCGGCAGATGGCCAGCGTTGCCGTGTGCGCCACTGGGAACCGCCCAAGCTCCCCCAGCACCGCCACGTTGGGAGTGCCTGTGCGCACGCCAAGAACAGACCGAAGGAACTTCCGATGAACAAGCTCACAAGTATCCATGCCAGTACCACATAACGCCCCAGGTCCCCATGTTTCAACACCGTATAGCATTGACATTGACATTGATTACATACTGGTGGTGGGCCATTTTGGCCTAGCCACAGGCTCTGGCGGAAAAACCCAGAGCAACATGCACAACGAGTCGTGTACGAAACCGTGCACTCCCCGCTGACAGAATGGTTCCAATCAATCCCGGTTGGATGCACACCCCTCCAACTCTGCACATTGATCATGGCAACCCCGCAAAAAGGCTGCCAGTTGCCCGGCATCCTGCTGCATAAAGTCCGCCACTGATGCGATGTTGCTGTCTTCAAACAGCTCCGAATGCTGCACCCTCTGATCCACTACGGCTGGACACCCCCAGACCATATGCGCCTCATCATCCACCACGCCGCAGCTACACCGCTGACACAGCCGCTCTGCCCGCGGCAGCCGCTGCCACCTCCCTGTCTCCACCCCAAGCATGTGACTGCCCATGCGAAACTGTGCTAACCGCCGACGACCGGTCTTGGAGGCGACTGCCTGCAAGTAGCCGGCCATCTCGTAGTTGTCACTGTTCACAGGGCCCCTGACTCCCAGCCACTCACGCACTTTGCGCAAGTCGCTGCCATTCACAGCATCGAAGGTGCGGCGCTGCAGGTGTGCAGTCACAACAGATGTGTCAATGCGCTGCGGTACGCCGTCAACGATGGGTGACATGAAGTGCAGGAACGAACACACCTGGGCAGCCCAGCAGAGCGGCTGTGTCAGCGGTGTAACTGCGGCGTGGTGGATGATGAGGCGCATATGGTCTGGGGGTGTCCAGCCCTAGTAGATCAGAGGGTGCAGCATTCGGAGCTGTTTGAGGACAGCAACATCACATCAGTGGCGGACTTTATGCAGCAGGATGCCGGGCAACTGGCAGCCTTTTTGCGGGGTTGTCATGATCAATGTGCAGAGTTGGAGGGGTGTGCATCCAACCGGGATTGAGTGGAACCATTCTGTCAGCGGGGAGTGAACGGTTTCGTACACGACTCGTTGTGCATGTTGCTCTGGGTTTTTCCGCCAGAGCCTGTGGCTAGGCCAAAATGGCCCACCACCAGTATGTAATCAATGTCAATGTCAATGCCAGCATGCTGAGCTGCTGGTGCTGCGCCCCGGCCGGGTGGCCAGAGCACAGTTCTCCAGGAATGCCTGCTTGGTGAGGCGGGTGTCCGGCATTGCGACCAGCCGGTTCCAGAACCGGCAGATGGCCAGCGTTGCCGTGTGCGCCACTGGGAACCGCCCAAGCTCCCCCAACACCGCCACGTTGGGAGTGCCTGTGCGCACGCCAAGAACAGACCGAAGGAACTTCCGATGGACAAGCTCACAAGTATCCATGCCAATACCACATAACGCCCCAGGTCCCCATGTTTCGACACCATATAGCATAACAGGACGTACTAGTGCATCAAACAAATGCAGCTGCAATGCTGGGTCATGCAGGCTCAGGTCATGGCAACGATGCTGCAATGCAAGTGCGGCGCGCTGGGCGGAGGCCGCTCTGCCGATGCCAGCGGCAGCAAAAGAACTACGAGTTGACATTGAGTAGAGATATCAACCCCCAGATAGGTAAACGAGTCCAGCACTTCGATGGGAGCATGCATGTAGGTGAGAACCGGTGGTGCAGCAGCCTGGGCTGCATACACCACGACCTTTGTCTTCTTCACGTTGACGGTGAGGCGCCAGCGCTTGCAGTACGACTCCAGCAGGTCGAGCTGCGCCTGCAGGCCGCGTACGGACGTGGACACCAGGTCCAGGTCATCTGCATAGAAGAGGGCAGGTGCCTGCACACCACACAGGGTGGGCAGGTCCAGGTCCCCGCCGGCGGCCTCCAGCTCCGCTTGGAAATCGTCAATGTAGATCCCGAAAAGGGTTGGAGATAGTGGACATCCCTGCTTAACGCCCAAAGTGCTCTGGAATGTATCGGACATTCCCCCCTCAAACTGCAATGCCATTGCCTCGTGCTGTCGGTGGCACACGTAATTTGTAAGGCGTTCACATTGCACGTTTGCCGGCACCAGGTACAGCTTCAGCAGCGCCTCGGCTCTTGTCAGATCCAGTTTGACATTGACATTGATTACATACTGGTGGTGGGCCATTTTGGCCTAGCCACAGGCTCTGGCGGAAAAACCCAGAGCAACATGCACAACGAGTCGTGTACGAAACCGTGCACTCCCCGCTGACAGAATGGTTCCAATCAATCCCGGTTGGATGCACACCCCTCCAACTCTGCACATTGATCATGACAACCCCGCAAAAAGGCTGCCAGTTGCCCGGCATCCTGCTGCATAAAGTCCGCCACTGATGTGATGTTGCTGTCCTCAAACAGCTCCGAATGCTGCACCCTCTGATCTACTAGGGCTGGACACCCCCAGACCATATGCGCCTCATCATCCACCACGCCGCAGTTACACCGCTGACACAGCCGCTCTGCCCGCGGCAGCCGCTGCCACCTCCCTGTTTCCACCCCCAGCATGTGACTGCCCATGCGAAACTGTGCTAACCACCGATGACCGGTCTTGGAGGCGACTGCCTGCAAGTAGCCGGCCATCTGGTAGTTGTCACTGTTCACAGGGCCCCTGACTCCCAGCCACTCACGCACTTTGCGCAAGTCGCTGCCATTCACAGCATCGAAGGTGCGGCGCTGCAGGTGTGCAGTGACAACAGATGTGTCAATGCGCTGCGGCACGCCGTCAACGATGGGTGACATGAAGTGCAGGAACGAACACACCTGGGCAGCCCAGCATGCTGAGCTGCTGGTGCTGCGCCCCGGCCGTGTGGCCAGAGCACAGTTCTCCAGGAATGCCTGCTTGGTGAGGCGGGTGTCCGGCATTGCGACCAGCCGGTTCCAGAACCGGCAGATGGCCAGCGTTGCCGTGTGCGCCACTGGGAACCGCCCAAGCTCCCCCAACACCGCCACGTTGGGAGTGCCTGTGCGCACGCCAAGAACAGACCGAAGGAACTTCCGATGGACAAGCTCACAAGTATCCATGCCAGTACCACATAACGCCCCAGGTCCCCATGTTTCGACACCATATAGCATAACAGGACGTACTAGTGCATCAAACAAATGCAGCTGCAATGCTGGGTCATGCAGGCTCAGGTCGTGGCAACGATGCTGCAATGCAAGTGCGGCGCGCTGGGCGGAGGCCGCTCTGCCGATGCTAGCGGCAGCAAAAGAACTACGAGTAGAGATATCAACCCCCAGATAGGTAAACGAGTCCAGTACTTCGATGGGAGCATGCATGTAGGTGAGAACCGGTGGTGCAGCAGCCTGGGCTGCATACACCACGACCTTTGTCTTCTTCACGTTGACGGTGAGGCGCCAGCGCTTGCAGTACGACTCCAGCAGGTCGAGCTGCGCCTGCAGGCCGCGTACGGACGTGGACACCAGGTCCAGGTCATCTGCATAGAAGAGGGCAGGTGCCTGCACACCACACAGGGTGGGCAGGTCCAGGTCCCCGCCGGCGGCCTCCAGCTCCGCTTGGAAATCGTCAATGTAAATCCCGAAAAGGGTTGGAGATAGTGGACATCCCTGCTTAACCCCCAAAGTGCTCTGGAATGTATCGGACATTCCCCCCTCAAACTGCAATGCCATTGGCACATCAGCATACAGTGCCTGAACCCCCCTCAGCAACTCCCCATGCACCCCAATCCGCTGCAGCTTCTCCCAAAGCAAATCACGAGGTACAGTATCGTATGCCTTCTTGAAATCGACAAAGCAAGAGTACAGAGGCTGCTTATCTGCCTTGGCCTTCTCGATGAGGGTGCGAACGACGAAGGTTTGGTCGGTGGTGCGGTGGTCCTTGCGGAAGCCCGCCTGTCCGCGTGCGCGCAGCTGGTGCTGCTCGGTCCACCTCATAAGCTTTTCGTTAAGCATGTAAGCATATAGTTTTGCCAACAGAGACCCAACAGCAATGCCACGGTAATTACCCGGATCAGATGTGTCGCCCCCCTTATGAATTGGCGTGATGCCGCACAATGCCCAGCTCCTTGGCAACGCTGCAACTCGTTGACACGACTTAAAAATACATGCAAGACAGGGTGCAAGCTGCGCCGCTGCAACAGATAAAGCATCCAATTTGAGCAATCCCACCGTCGCTTTGCCTCCGCGCAGGGCTCCTATAGCCTCTTGCACGGCGCCGGCTGTGAAGGGCGAGTTGAGCTCGCTCCCGTCGGCAAAAGGTGGCGCAGCCCCACTACCCGAGGTACCTGCAGTGCTTGATGGAAGTGTGGGGGCATCCAGTAGTTTACGGAAGGACTCGAGCATCACATCATCTGCTATGGGACAGGACCGCTTCTTAGCAGGTTTGAACTTCTGCCAGAACTTTTTGGAGTTGGTAGAGCGAGCCATTTCAGTGAGAGAAAGAGCCTGACTGCGGGTCCACTGACGCTGTGTGCGGCGTAGCAGGTGCTGGTACTGCTGGCGCAGTGCGCGAGCAGCAGCTGACTGCGGGTCGCGACGCGCGGCTTGCCGCGCTGCGCGGCGCCCGCGAGCCAGTTCAGCGTCCCACCAGCGGGGCACAGCGTTGCGGTCACGCCCCCGCCCCTTGGCGGCCGGCGCTGTTGCAGCCACCTCAGCCTGCGTGGTCTCGATAAACTGGTCGAATTGCATGCCCACAGCATGCATGTCATCAGGTACCTGGGCGGCGTCAGCTGCAGCTGCAATGTCGACCAGTTGGGCTGCTGCGTCAGGCTGCTGCAGGCGCTGCTGCCACACTCCCAGCTGCGCTGCGCTGAGGCGCAGGGGCTGCTGGGTTGTGGGCTGCTGCGGTTGCTGCTGCTGATGGCGGCGGCGCTGGCGACGTGGGAGCGGCTGCTGGGCGGCGGTGGTCCTCTTGATGAGCAGATGCAAGGCTGCATGGTCCGACTCGGGAGCAGGGAGTACTGTTAGGGATTGAATCAGCGGGAATGCATCAGCACTTGCAAGCACATAGTCGATCAGGCTGCTGCCCACCTGACTTTGGCTAACAAAAGTGACTTGACCCCCCTCATCTCCTGGGACACGACCGTTAGCAATCCTGAGGGATGTCTCAACACACATGTCAAGCAGAGCCCTGCCCCACTTGTTGGGCCGCTCCCTGCTGTCGCGGCTGTGCCGCTGTGACTGCACAGGAGGGGCAGTGGAGGGCAGGAACTCTTCTGTGACAGGGTGATCGACAGATCCCGGAAAGTCCGGGCAGGTGCTGGTGCGTGCGTTCAGGTCTCCAACAACAAACACATGCCCCATGCGGCAGGTGGCGCTCACCTCCTCACGTAACGCCTCCCAGACCGCAGGGCCTTTGCCATCAAATGATGGGCTGCCCTCTGGTGGAATGTAACATGCGAACATGTACGCATCCTCCTCCTGGCCAATGGCTTTGTCAAACCTCAAAACAGCGTAGCAGTTCTGGGGTCCAGTCGATAAGTGTGTTACCATTGGTGCCAGCTTGTCGGCGACGTAGACAGCGATGCCGCCACGTGCGCCGCCACGCTGCTGACGCCGGCTGCGCGGCAGGTGCAGGACGGACGTGAAGCCGTCCAGCTCCGGCGCATCGCTCCCCTCACGCGCCCACGTCTCGCTGAATGCCAGTACATCGAAGTCAGCCGCCTTGATGACCTGCGAAAGAGCAGATGCATCTCTGGACAGCCAGCCCTGGACGTTCAGGCTCAGCACAGACAGGGCGCTGTTAGGGGACCGGATTGCGCCGGGCGCAGCCCGGCCCCAGCACCCCTAGCAGACATGGTTGGAGGTGGGTTTGGGTGTGGCTGGCGCCTTTGCTGGAGAGGGTTGTGTGCCCTCAGCCAGTGTGGGGCCACCAGGTGATGTGTGAGAAGTGGGCTCAACAGGCAGCACAGCAAAGCGTGATGCAATGCCAAGGGGAGCAGCAGCAGGGTGAGGGCCAAGAGCGCTTGGCCGCCGCTGCCGGCGCGGCGCGAAGTGCTGCTGTGCAAATTGCACAGCATCCGCGGCTGCGCGGCGTGCATTCGCCACTGGAGCTGCATCTTGGGCTGCCTGGTGTTGACTCCTGCGCAGCTGCATACACCACGACCTTTGTCTTCTTCACGTTGACGGTGAGGCGCCAGCGCTTGCAGTACGACTCCAGCAGGTCGAGCTGCGCCTGCAGGCCGCGTACGGACGTGGACACCAGGTCCAGGTCATCTGCATAGAAGAGGGCAGGTGCCTGCACACCACACAGGGTGGGCAGGTCCAGGTCCCCGCCAGCGGCCTCCAGCTCCGCTTGGAAATCGTCAATGTAAATCCCGAAAAGGGTTGGAGATAGTGGACATCCCTGCTTAACACCCAAAGTGCTCTGGAATGTATCGGACATTCCCCCCTCAAACTGCAATGCCATTGGCACATCAGCATACAGTGCCTGCACCCCCCTCAGAAACTCCCCATGCACCCCAATCCGCTGCAGCTTCTCCCAAAGCAAATCACGAGGTACAGTATCGTATGCCTTCTTGAAATCGACAAAGCAAGAGTACAGAGGCTGCTTATCTGCCTTGGCCTTCTCGATGAGGGTGCGAACGACGAAGGTTTGATCGGTGGTGCGGTGGTCCTTGCGGAAGCCCGCCTGTCCGCGTGCGCGCAGCTGGTGCTGCTCGGTCCACCTCATAAGCTTTTCGTTAAGCATGCAAGCATATAGTTTTGCCAACAGAGACCCAACAGCAATGCCACGGTAATTACCCGGATCAGATGTATCGCCCCCCTTATGAATTGGCGTGATGCCGCACAATGCCCAGCTCCTTGGCAGCGCTGCAACTCGTTGACACGAGTTAAAAATACATGCAAGACAGGGTGCAAGCTGCGCCGCTGCAACAGATAAAGCATCCAATTTGAGCAACCCCACCGTTGCTTTGCCTCCGCGCAGGGCTCCTATAGCCTCTTGCACGGCGCCGGCTGTGAAGGGCGAGTTCAGCTCGCTCCCGTCGGCAAAAGGTGGCGCAGCACCACTACCCGAGGTACCTGCAGTGCTTGATGGAAGTGTGGGGGCATCCAGTAGTTTACGGAAGGACTCGAGCATCACATCATCTGCTATGGGACAGGACCGCTTCTTAGCAGGTTTGAACTTCTGCCAAAACTTTTTGGAGTTGGTAGAGCGAGCCATTTCAGTGAGAGAAAGAGCCTGACTGCGGGTCCACTGGCGCTGTGTGCGGCGTAGCAGGTGCTGGTACTGCTGGCGCAGTGCGCGAGCAGCAGCTGACTGCGGGTCGCGACGCGCGGCTTGCCGCGCTGCGCGGCGCCCGCGAGCCAGTTCAGCGTCCCACCAGCGGGGCACAGCGTTGCGGTCACGCCCCCGCCCCTTGGCGGCCGGCGCTGTTGCAGCCACCTCAGCCTGCGTGGTCTCGATAAACTGGTCGAATTGCATGCCCACAGCATGCATGTCATCAGGTACCTGGGCGGCGTCAGCTGCAGCTGCAATGTCGACCAGTTGGGCTGCTGCGTCAGGCTGCTGCAGGCGCTGCTGCCACACTCCCAGCTGCGCTGCGCTGAGGCGCAGGGGCTGCTGGGTTGTGGGCTGCTGCGGTTGCTGCTGCTGATGGCGGCGGCGCTGGCGACGTGGGAGCGGCTGCTGGGCGGCGGTGGTCCTCTTGATGAGCAGATGCAAGGCTGCATGGTCCGACTCGGGAGCAGGGAGTACTGTTAGGGATTGAATCAGCGGGAATGCATCAGCACTTGCAAGCACATAGTCGATCAGGCTGCTGCCCACCTGACTTTGGCTAACAAAAGTGACTTGACCCCCCTCATCTCCTGGGACACGACCGTTAGCAATCCTGAGGGATGTCTCAACACACATGTCAAGCAGAGCCCTGCCCCACTTGTTGGGCCGCTCCCTGCTGTCGCGGCTGTGCCGCTGTGACTGCACAGGAGGGGCAGTGGAGGGCAGGAACTCTTCTGTGACAGGGTGATCGACAGATCCCGGAAAGTCCGGGCAGGTGCTGGTGCGTGCGTTCAGGTCTCCAACAACAAACACATGCCCCATGCGGCAGGTGGCGCTCACCTCCTCACGTAACGCCTCCCAGACCGCAGGGCCTTTGCCATCAAATGATGGGCTGCCCTCTGGTGGAATGTAACATGCGAACATGTACGCATCCTCCTCCTGGCCAATGGCTTTGTCAAACCTCAAAACAGCGTAGCAGTTCTGGGGTCCAGTCGATAAGTGTGTTACCATTGGTGCCAGCTTGTCGGCGACGTAGACAGCGATGCCGCCACGTGCGCCGCCACGCTGCTGACGCCGGCTGCGCGGCAGGTGCAGGACGGACGTGAAGCCGTCCAGCTCCGGCGCATCGCTCCCCTCACGCGCCCACGTCTCGCTGAATGCCAGTACATCGAAGTCAGCCGCCTTGATGACCTGCGAAAGAGCAGATGCATCTCTGGACAGCCAGCCCTGGACGTTCAGGCTCAGCACAGACAGGGCGCTGTTAGGGGACCGGATTGCGCCGGGCGCAGCCCGGCCCCAGCACCCCTAGCAGACATGGTTGGAGGTGGGTTTGGGTGTGGCTGGCGCCTTTGCTGGAGAGGGTTGTGTGCCCTCAGCCAGTGTGGGGCCACCAGGTGATGTGTGAGAAGTGGGCTCAACAGGCAGCACAGCAAAGCGTGATGCAATGCCAAGGGGAGCAGCAGCAGGGTGAGGGCCAAGAGCGCTTGGCCGCCGCTGCCGGCGCGGCGCGAGGTGCTGCTGTGCAAATTGCACAGCATCCGCGGCTGCGCGGCGTGCATTCGCCACTGGAGCTGCATCTTGGGCTGCCTGGTGTTGACTCCTGCGCAGCTGCATACACCACGACCTTTGTCTTCTTCACGTTGACGGTGAGGCGCCAGCGCTTGCAGTACGACTCCAGCAGGTCGAGCTGCGCCTGCAGGCCGCGTACGGACGTGGACACCAGGTCCAGGTCATCTGCATAGAAGAGGGCAGGTGCCTGCACACCACACAGGGTGGGCAGGTCCAGGTCCCCGCCAGCGGCCTCCAGCTCCGCTTGGAAATCGTCAATGTAAATCCCGAAAAGGGTTGGAGATAGTGGACATCCCTGCTTAACACCCAAAGTGCTCTGGAATGTATCGGACATTCCCCCCTCAAACTGCAATGCCATTGGCACATCAGCATACAGTGCCTGCACCCCCCTCAGAAACTCCCCATGCACCCCAATCCGCTGCAGCTTCTCCCAAAGCAAATCACGAGGTACAGTATCGTATGCCTTCTTGAAATCGACAAAGCAAGAGTACAGAGGCTGCTTATCTGCCTTGGCCTTCTCGATGAGGGTGCGAACGACGAAGGTTTGATCGGTGGTGCGGTGGTCCTTGCGGAAGCCCGCCTGTCCGCGTGCGCGCAGCTGGTGCTGCTCGGTCCACCTCATAAGCTTTTCGTTAAGCATGCAAGCATATAGTTTTGCCAACAGAGACCCAACAGCAATGCCACGGTAATTACCCGGATCAGATGTATCGCCCCCCTTATGAATTGGCGTGATGCCGCACAATGCCCAGCTCCTTGGCAGCGCTGCAACTCGTTGACACGAGTTAAAAATACATGCAAGACAGGGTGCAAGCTGCGCCGCTGCAACAGATAAAGCATCCAATTTGAGCAACCCCACCGTTGCTTTGCCTCCGCGCAGGGCTCCTATAGCCTCTTGCACGGCGCCGGCTGTGAAGGGCGAGTTCAGCTCGCTCCCGTCGGCAAAAGGTGGCGCAGCACCACTACCCGAGGTACCTGCAGTGCTTGATGGAAGTGTGGGGGCATCCAGTAGTTTACGGAAGGACTCGAGCATCACATCATCTGCTATGGGACAGGACCGCTTCTTAGCAGGTTTGAACTTCTGCCAAAACTTTTTGGAGTTGGTAGAGCGAGCCATTTCAGTGAGAGAAAGAGCCTGACTGCGGGTCCACTGGCGCTGTGTGCGGCGTAGCAGGTGGATAGCGGTAAGGGAAGTGCAAATAGCGATGGAAAAGGACCTTTGACCGGAAGGCTGTTTGTGTATTGCGTTTTTCAACGACTTATATACACAAACCATGGAGGGCAGATTGCCGAAGCAACCACTTGCATAGGGTGGGGTGGGTTGGTCCCACACGGAACTAGACCCGAAACTTCCGCCACCGCCAGGGATCGAACCCGGTCCCTGAACGGTGTCCAATGAATGGAGGTGCTGGTACTGCTGGCGCAGTGCGCGAGCAGCAGCTGACTGCGGGTCGCGACGCGCGGCTTGCCGCGCTGCGCGGCGCCCGCGAGCCAGTTCAGCGTCCCACCAGCGGGGCACAGCGTTGCGGTCACGCCCCCGCCCCTTGGCGGCCGGCGCTGTTGCAGCCACCTCAGCCTGCGTGGTCTCGATAAACTGGTCGAATTGCATGCCCACAGCATGCATGTCATCAGGTACCTGGGCGGCGTCAGCTGCAGCTGCAATGTCGACCAGTTGGGCTGCTGCGTCAGGCTGCTGCAGGCGCTGCTGCCACACTCCCAGCTGCGCTGCGCTGAGGCGCAGGGGCTGCTGGGTTGTGGGCTGCTGCGGTTGCTGCTGCTGATGGCGGCGGCGCTGGCGACGTGGGAGCGGCTGCTGGGCGGCGGTGGTCCTCTTGATGAGCAGATGCAAGGCTGCATGGTCCGACTCGGGAGCAGGGAGTACTGTTAGGGATTGAATCAGCGGGAATGCATCAGCACTTGCAAGCACATAGTCGATCAGGCTGCTGCCCACCTGACTTTGGCTAACAAAAGTGACTTGACCCCCCTCATCTCCTGGGACACGACCGTTAGCAATCCTGAGGGATGTCTCAACACACATGTCAAGCAGAGCCCTGCCCCACTTGTTGGGCCGCTCCCTGCTGTCGCGGCTGTGCCGCTGTGACTGCACAGGAGGGGCAGTGGAGGGCAGGAACTCTTCTGTGACAGGGTGATCGACAGATCCCGGAAAGTCCGGGCAGGTGCTGGTGCGTGCGTTCAGGTCTCCAACAACAAACACATGCCCCATGCGGCAGGTGGCGCTCACCTCCTCACGTAACGCCTCCCAGACCGCAGGGCCTTTGCCATCAAATGATGGGCTGCCCTCTGGTGGAATGTAACATGCGAACATGTACGCATCCTCCTCCTGGCCAATGGCTTTGTCAAACCTCAAAACAGCGTAGCAGTTCTGGGGTCCAGTCGATAAGTGTGTTACCATTGGTGCCAGCTTGTCGGCGACGTAGACAGCGATGCCGCCACGTGCGCCGCCACGCTGCTGACGCCGGCTGCGCGGCAGGTGCAGGACGGACGTGAAGCCGTCCAGCTCCGGCGCATCGCTCCCCTCACGCGCCCACGTCTCGCTGAATGCCAGTACATCGAAGTCAGCCGCCTTGATGACCTGCGAAAGAGCAGATGCATCTCTGGACAGCCAGCCCTGGACGTTCAGGCTCAGCACAGACAGGGCGCTGTTAGGGGACCGGATTGCGCCGGGCGCAGCCCGGCCCCAGCACCCCTAGCAGACATGGTTGGAGGTGGGTTTGGGTGTGGCTGGCGCCTTTGCTGGAGAGGGTTGTGTGCCCTCAGCCAGTGTGGGGCCACCAGGTGATGTGTGAGAAGTGGGCTCAACAGGCAGCACAGCAAAGCGTGATGCAATGCCAAGGGGAGCAGCAGCAGGGTGAGGGCCAAGAGCGCTTGGCCGCCGCTGCCGGCGCGGCGCGAGGTGCTGCTGTGCAAATTGCACAGCATCCGCGGCTGCGCGGCGTGCATTCGCCACTGGAAACCCATTGGACACCGTTCAGGGACCGGGTTCGATCCCTGGCGGTGGCGGAAGTTTCGGGTCTAGTTCCGTGTGGGACCAACCCACCCCACCCTATGCAAGTGGTTGCTTCGGCAATCTGCCCTCCATGGTTTGTGTATATAAGTCGTTGAAAAACGCAATACACAAACAGCCTTCCGGTCAAAGGTCCTTTTCCATCGCTATTTGCACTTCCCTTACCGCTATCCATTCCACTGGAGCTGCATCTTGGGCTGCCTGGTGTTGACTCCTGCGCAGCTGCATACACCACGACCTTTGTCTTCTTCACGTTGACGGTGAGGCGCCAGCGCTTGCAGTACGACTCCAGCAGGTCGAGCTGCGCCTGCAGGCCGCGTACGGACGTGGACACCAGGTCCAGGTCATCTGCATAGAAGAGGGCAGGTGCCTGCACACCACACAGGGTGGGCAGGTCCAGGTCCCCGCCAGCGGCCTCCAGCTCCGCTTGGAAATCGTCAATGTAAATCCCGAAAAGGGTTGGAGATAGTGGACATCCCTGCTTAACACCCAAAGTGCTCTGGAATGTATCGGACATTCCCCCCTCAAACTGCAATGCCATTGGCACATCAGCATACAGTGCCTGCACCCCCCTCAGAAACTCCCCATGCACCCCAATCCGCTGCAGCTTCTCCCAAAGCAAATCACGAGGTACAGTATCGTATGCCTTCTTGAAATCGACAAAGCAAGAGTACAGAGGCTGCTTATCTGCCTTGGCCTTCTCGATGAGGGTGCGAACGACGAAGGTTTGATCGGTGGTGCGGTGGTCCTTGCGGAAGCCCGCCTGTCCGCGTGCGCGCAGCTGGTGCTGCTCGGTCCACCTCATAAGCTTTTCGTTAAGCATGCAAGCATATAGTTTTGCCAACAGAGACCCAACAGCAATGCCACGGTAATTGCCCGGATCAGATGTATCGCCCCCCTTATGAATTGGCGTGATGCCGCAAAATGCCCAGCTCCTTGGCAGCGCTGCAACTCGTTGACACGAGTTAAAAATACATGCAAGACAGGGTGCAAGCTGCGCCGCTGCAACAGATAAAGCATCCAATTTGAGCAACCCCACCGTTGCTTTGCCTCCGCGCAGGGCTCCTATAGCCTCTTGCACGGCGCCGGCTGTGAAGGGCGAGTTCAGCTCGCTCCCGTCGGCAAAAGGTGGCGCAGCACCACTACCCGAGGTACCTGCAGTGCTTGATGGAAGTGTGGGGGCATCCAGTAGTTTACGGAAGGACTCGAGCATCACATCATCTGCTATGGGACAGGACCGCTTCTTAGCAGGTTTGAACTTCTGCCAAAACTTTTTGGAGTTGGTAGAGCGAGCCATTTCAGTGAGAGAAAGAGCCTGACTGCGGGTCCACTGGCGCTGTGTGCGGCGTAGCAGGTGCTGGTACTGCTGGCGCAGTGCGCGAGCAGCAGCTGACTGCGGGTCGCGACGCGCGGCTTGCCGCGCTGCGCGGCGCCCGCGGGCCAGTTCAGCGTCCCACCAGCGGGGCACAGCGTTGCGGTCACGCCCCCGCCCCTTGGCGGCCGGCGCTGTTGCAGCCACCTCAGCCTGCGTGGTCTCGATAAACTGGTCGAACTGCATGCCCACAGCATGCATGTCATCAGGTACCTGGGCGGCGTCAGCTGCCGTTGCGATGTCGACCAGTTGGGCTGCTGCATCAAGCTGCTGCAGGCGCTGCTGCCACACTCCCAGCTGCGCTGCGCTGAGGCGAAGGGGCTGCTGGGTTGTGGGCTGCTGCGGTTGCTGCTGCTGATGGCGGCGGCGCTGGCGACGTGGGAGCGGCTGCTGGGCGGCGGTGGTCCTCTTGATGAGCAAGTGCAAGGCTGCGTGGTCCGACTCGGGAGCAGGGAGTACTGTTAGGGATTGAATCAGCGGGAATGCATCAGCACTTGCAAGCACATAGTCGATCAGGCTGCTGCCCACCTGACTGTGGCTAACAAATGTGACCTGTCCCCCCTCATCTCCTGGGACACGACCGTTAGCAATCCTGAGGGATGTTTCAACACACATGTCAAGCAGAGCCCTGCCCCACTTGTTGGGCCGCTCCCTGCTGTCGCGGCTGTGCCGCTGTGACTGCACAGGAGGGGCAGTGGAGGGCAGGAACTCTTCTGTGACAGGGTGATCGACAGATCCCGGAAAGTCCGGGCAGGTGCTGGTGCGTGCATTCAGGTCTCCAACAACAAACACATGCCCCATGCGGCAGGTGGCGCTCACCTCCTCACGTAACGCCTCCCAGACCGCAGGGCCTTTGCCATCAAATGATGGGCTGCCCTCTGGTGGAATGTAACATGCGAACATGTACGCATCCTCCTCCTGGCCAATGGCTTTGTCAAACCTCAAAACAGCGTAGCAGTTCTGGGGTCCAGTCGATAAGTGTGTTACCATTGGTGCCAGCTTGTCGGCGACGTAGACAGCAATGGGTTTGCAGCGGTTTGGGGGAGCCGCTTTAGTCTGGCGTCTGGCATCAGCTGCGCCGCCTTGCCACCGACAGCCGACACTCACGGCCCTTTCTTCTCAGACTGCAGATGCACATACTCGCGACTGTGTCACATCGTCATATCGGCATGCGCTGCCTCCTCAGCCATGCAGCTTCACCATTGCCAGCTGCCGCCGCCGCTGCTTGCCGCGTCTGCCCTCGTCGCAGTCTGCCGCTAGCTTCGGCCGCATTAGCAGTGGGCCATAGAGACTCACCAGTTTTGATGGCATTACCTAGTACAGGACATTGCATTTGTGGCCTGGGTGATTGGGACCGCGTTGTTGGCGTTGCTGACTTTCGCCGTTCTTAGCCTTTGCAGCACGTTTGCAGCCATGCAGATTAGACTTCCTCATCGGGACTATTGCCTTGCGCTGGTCTCATGGGCCCTGCATTCCCTTGTGGTTTCAGTGTCCTCCATTGACATATTTCGAACAGAGCATTTTGATGACCTACCCAGCCGCCCTCACGTTCCCACGTGAGACGCCGCACTGTGCCGCAGAGCCTTGTTCATTGAGCTTGGTTCTGGTCTGGACGCCCTTTGTAAGAACCAAGCTCTGGTCTGGACGCCCTTTGTAAAAAACAAACAAACAAACAAACAAACAATGAACAAGGCTCTGCGGCACAGTGCGGCGTCTCACGTTTCAAACCTGCTAAGAAGCGGTCCTGTCCCATAGCAGATGATGTGATGCTCGAGTCCTTCCGTAAACTACTGGATGCCCCCACACTTCCATCAAGCACTGCAGGTACCTCGGGTAGTGGTGCTGCGCCACCTTTTGCCGACGGGAGCGAGCTGAACTCGCCCTTCACAGCCGGCGCCGTGCAAGAGGCTATAGGAGCCCTGCGCGGAGGCAAAGCAACGGTGGGGTTGCTCAAATTGGATGCTTTATCTGTTGCAGCGGCGCAGCTTGCACCCTGTCTTGCATGTATTTTAACTCGTGTCAACGAGTTGCAGCGCTGCCAAGGAGCTGGGCATTGTGCGGCATCACGCCAATTCATAAGGGGGGCGATACATCTGATCCGGGTAATTACCGTGGCATTGCTGTTGGGTCTCTGTTGGCAAAACTATATGCTTGCATGCTTAACGAAAAGCTTATGAGGTGGACCGAGCAGCACCAGCTGCGCGCACGCGGACAGGCGGGCTTCCGCAAGGACCACCGCACCACCGATCAAACCTTCGTCGTTCGCACCCTCATCGAGAAGGCCAAGGCAGATAAGCAGCCTCTGTACTCTTGCTTTGTCGATTTCAAGAAGGCATACGATACTGTACCTCGTGATTTGCTTTGGGAGAAGCTGCAGCGGATTGGGGTGCATGGGGAGTTTCTGAGGGGGGTGCAGGCACTGTATGCTGATGTGCCAATGGCATTGCAGTTTGAGGGGGGAATGTCCGATACATTCCAGAGCACTTCGGGTGTTAAGCAGGGATGTCCACTATCTCCAACCCTTTTCGGGATTTACATTGACATTTGACATTGACATGACATTTGACATTGATTACATACTGGTGGTGGGCCATTTTGGCCTAGCCACAGGCTCTGGCGGAAAAACCCAGAGCAACATGCACAACGAGTCGTGTACGAAACCGTTCACTCCCCGCTGACAGAATGGTTCCACTCAATCCCGGTTGGATGCACACCCCTCCAACTCTGCACATTGATCATGACAACCCCGCAAAAAGGCTGCCAGTTGCCCGGCATCCTGCTGCATAAAGTCCGCCACTGATGTGATGTTGCTGTCCTCAAACAGCTCCGAATGCTGCACCCTCTGATCTACTAGGGCTGGACACCCCCAGACCATATGCGCCTCATCATCCACCACGCCGCAGTTACACCGCTGACACAGCCGCTCTGCCCGCGGCAGCCGCTGCCACCTCCCTGTTTCCACCCCCAGCATGTGACTGCCCATGCGAAACTGTGCTAACCGCCGACGACCGGTCTTGGAGGCGACTGCCTGCAAGTAGCCGGCCATCTGGTAGTTGTCACTGTTCACAGGGCCCCTGACTCCCAGCCACTCACGCACTTTGCGCAAGTCGCTGCCATTCACAGCATCGAAGGTGCGGCGCTGCAGGTGTGCAGTGACAACAGATGTGTCAATGCGCTGCGGCACGCCGTCAACGATGGGTGACATGAAGTGCAGGAACGAACACACCTGGGCAGCCCAGCATGCTGAGCTGCTGGTGCTGCGCCCCGGCCGTGTGGCCAGAGCACAGTTCTCCAGGAATGCCTGCTTGGTGAGGCGGGTGTCCGGGATTGCGACCAGCCGGTTCCAGAACCGGCAGATGGCCAGCGTTGCCGTGTGCGCCACTGGGAACCGCCCAAGCTCCCCCAACACCGCCACGTTGGGAGTGCCTGTGCGCACGCCAAGAACAGACCGAAGGAACTTCCGATGGACAAGCTCACAAGTATCCATGCCAGTACCACATAACGCCCCAGGTCCCCATGTTTCGACACCATATAGCATAACAGGACGTACTAGTGCATCAAACAAATGCAGCTGCAATGCTGGGTCATGCAGGCTCAGGTCGTGGCAACGATGCTGCAATGCAAGTGCGGCGCGCTGGGCGGAGGCCGCTCTGCCGATGCTAGCGGCAGCAAAAGAACTACGAGTAGAGATATCAACCCCCAGATAGGTAAACGAGTCCAGCACTTCGATGGGAGCATGCATGTAGGTGAGAACCGGTGGTGCAGCAGCCTGGGCTGCATACACCACGACCTTTGTCTTCTTCACGTTGACGGTGAGGCGCCAGCGCTTGCAGTACGACTCCAGCAGGTCGAGCTGCGCCTGCAGGCCGCGTACGGACGTGGACACCAGGTCCAGGTCATCTGCATAGAAGAGGGCAGGTGCCTGCACACCACACAGGGTGGGCAGGTCCAGGTCCCCGCCGGCGGCCTCCAGTTCCGCTTGGAAATCGTCAATGTAGATCCCGAAAAGGGTTGGAGATAGTGGACATCCCTGCTTAACGCCCAAAGTGCTCTGGAATGTATCGGACATTCCCCCCTCAAACTGCAATGCCATTGGCACATCAGCATACAGTGCCTGAACCCCCCTCAGAAACTCCTCATGCACCCCAATCCGCTGCAGCTTCTCCCAAAGCAAATCACGAGGTACAGTATCGTATGCCTTCTTGAAATCGACAAAGCAAGAGTACAGAGGCTGCTTATCTGCCTTGGCCTTCTCGATGAGGGTGCGAACGACGAAGGTTTGATCGGTGGTGCGGTGGTCCTTGCGGAAGCCCGCCTGTCCGCGTGCGCGCAGCTGGTGCTGCTCGGTCCACCTCATAAGCTTTTCGTTAAGCATGCAAGCATATAGTTTTGCCAGCAGAGACCCAACAGCAATGCCACGGTAATTACCCGGATCAGATGTGTCGCCCCCCTTATGAATTGGCGTGATGCCGCACAATGCCCAGCTCCTTGGCAACGCTGCAACTCGTTGACACGAGTTAAAAATACATGCAAGACAGGGTGCAAGCTGCGCCGCTGCAACAGATAAAGCATCCAATTTGAGCAATCCCACCGTCGCTTTGCCTCCGCGCAGGGCTCCTATAGCCTCTTGCACGGCGCCGGCTGTGAATTTGACATTGACATTGACATTGATTACATACTGGTGGTGGGCCATTTTGGCCTAGCCACAGGCTCTGGCGGAAAAACCCAGAGCAACATGCACAACGAGTCGTGTACGAAACCGTTCACTCCCCGCTGACAGAATGGTGGACACCGTTCAGGGACCGGGTTCGATCCCTGGCGGTGGCGGAAGTTTCGGGTCTAGTTCCGTGTGGGACCAACCCACCCCACCCTATGCAAGTGGTTGCTTCGGCAATCTGCCCTCCATGGTTTGTGTATATAAGTCGTTGAAAAACGCAATACACAAACAGCCTTCCGGTCAAAGGTCCTTTTCCATCGCTATTTGCACTTCCCTTACCGCTATCCATTCCATCCATGGTTCCACTCAATCCCGGTTGGATGCACACCCCTCCAACTCTGCACATTGATCATGACAACCCCGCAAAAAGGCTGCCAGTTGCCCGGCATCCTGCTGCATAAAGTCCGCCACTGATGTGATGTTGCTGTCCTCAAACAGCTCCGAATGCTGCACCCTCTGATCTACTAGGGCTGGACACCCCCAGACCATATGCGCCTCATCATCCACCACGCCGCAGTTACACCGCTGACACAGCCGCTCTGCCCGCGGCAGCCGCTGCCACCTCCCTGTTTCCACCCCCAGCATGTGACTGCCCATGCGAAACTGTGCTAACCGCCGACGACCGGTCTTGGAGGCGACTGCCTGCAAGTAGCCGGCCATCTGGTAGTTGTCACTGTTCACAGGGCCCCTGACTCCCAGCCACTCACGCACTTTGCGCAAGTCGCTGCCATTCACAGCATCGAAGGTGCGGCGCTGCAGGTGTGCAGTGACGAAGGGCGAGTTGAGCTCGCTCCCGTCGGCAAAAGGTGGCGCAGCCCCACTACCCGAGGTACCTGCAGTGCTTGATGGAAGTGTGGGGGCATCCAGTAGTTTACGGAAGGACTCGAGCATCACATCATCTGCTATGGGACAGGACCGCTTCTTAGCAGGTTTGAACTTCTGCCAGAACTTCTTGGAGTCGGTAGAGCGAGCCATTTCAGTGAGAGAAAGAGCCTGACTGCGGGTCCACTGGCGCTGTGTGCGGCGTAGCAGGTGCTGGTACTGCTGGCGCAGTGCGCGAGCAGCAGCTGACTGCGGGTCGCGACGCGCGGCTTGCCGCGCTGCGCGGCGCCCGCGGGCCAGTTCAGCGTCCCACCAGCGGGGCACAGCGTTGCGGTCACGCCCCCGCCCCTTGGCGGCCGGCGCTGTTGCAGCCACCTCAGCCTGCGTGGTCTCGATAAACTGGTCGAACTGCAAGCCCACAGCATGCATGTCATCAGGTACCTGGGCGGCGTCAGCTGCCGTTGCGATGTCGACCAGTTGGGCTGCTGCATCAAGCTGCTGCAGGCGCTGCTGCCACACTCCCAGCTGCGCTGCGCTGAGGCGCAGGGGCTGCTGGGTTGTGGGCTGCTGCGGTTGCTGCTGCTGATGGCGGCGGCGCTGGCGACGTGGGAGCGGCTGCTGGGCGGCGGTGGTCCTCTTGATGAGCAAGTGCAGGGCTGCGTGGTCCGACTCGGGAGCAGGGAGTACTGTTAGGGATTGAATCAGCGGGAATGCATCAGCACTTGCAAGCACATAGTCGATCAGGCTGCTGCCCACCTGACTGTGGCTGACAAAAGTGACTTGTCCCCCCTCATCTCCTGGGACACGACCGTTAGCAATCCTGAGGGATGTCTCAACACACATGTCAAGCAGAGCCCTGCCCCACTTGTTGGGCCGCTCCCTGCTGTCGCGGCTGTGCCGCTGTGACTGCACAGGAGGGGCAGTGGAGGGCAGGAACTCTTCTGTGACAGGGTGATCGACAGATCCCGGAAAGTCCGGGCAGGTGCTGGTGCGTGCGTTCAGGTCTCCAACAACAAACACATGCCCCATGCGGCAGGTGGCGCTCACCTCCTCACGTAACGCCTCCCAGACCGCAGGGCCTTTGCCATCAAATGATGGGCTGCCCTCTGGTGGAATGTAACATGCGAACATGTACGCATCCTCCTCCTGGCCAATGGCTTTGTCAAACCTCAAAACAGCGTAGCAGTTCTGGGGTCCAGTCGATAAGTGTGTTACCATTGGTGCCAGCTTGTCGGCGACGTAGACAGCGATGCCGCCACGTGCGCCGCCACGCTGCTGACGCCGGCTGCGCGGCAGGTGCAGGACGGACGTGAAGCCGTCCAGCTCCGGCGCATCGCTCCCCTCACGCGCCCACGTCTCGCTGAATGCCAGTACATCGAAGTCAGCCGCCTTGATGACCTGCGAAAGAGCAGATGCATCTCTGGACAGCCAGCCCTGGACGTTCAGGCTCAGCACAGACAGGGCGCTGTTAGGGGACCGGATTGCGCCGGGCGCAGCCCGGCCCCAGCACCCCTAGCAGACATGGTTGGAGGTGGGTTTGGGTGTGGCTGGCGCCTTTGCTGGAGAGGGTTGTGTGCCCTCAGCCAGTGTGGGGCCACCAGGTGATGTGTGAGAAGTGGGCTCAACAGGCAGCACAGCAAAGCGTGATGCAATGCCAAGGGGAGCAGCAGCAGGGTGAGGGCCAAGAGCGCTTGGCCGCCGCTGCCGGCGCGGCGCGAGGTGCTGCTGTGCAAATTGCACAGCATCCGCGGCTGCGCGGCGTGCATTCGCCACTGGAGCTGCATCTTGGGCTGCCTGGTGTTGACTCCTGCGCAGCTGTGCCGCTGCGTCACGACGCTGCGGTGCCACGCTCTCAAAGATAGACACTCCGCAAGTGCGGGGAAGGCGCGCTTTCGCGCTGCACATCCTGCGCACAAACACAGCATCATCGATGCTGACAACAGCCAGGCCGGTCTTCTGCTTGCTGACACGCATGACAGTGACATGCTGTGCAGCATCTTGTAAGCAAAGCTTGCTGGTGCAGAAACCCTGTACTGCCGCTGCGGCAGCATCGCTGCTGCTGCCTGCTGCAAAATCCAGGCCGCTGAAAACCCACGTTGCTGACCCAGAGCTGCTGCTGCGCGCTGGAAGCCGCGGCTGCTGTTTTGGGTCAATGCTGGGCCGGCTGGTTGCTGCTGGCTGCTGTGGCAATGTTGCTGCTGGTGCCGTTGCTGGTGTTGCAGGCTGGCTGCTGGGAGCTGCTGGCGCGGTCGCTGCATGCTGCTCTGGGGCTGCATGCGTGGCCGGTGCCGTCTGCTGCTCCGGGCTGTTGCTGTTGAGCTGTGGCTGTTGCACATGTATCACAAGCTTGACTGACTGGCATTGCTGCTGCAGTGCCGCTTGCCGATATGTTGCTGCCTCGAGCTTCGACTGCTTCAGCTCGGCCTCAAGAGCCGCAATCCTGTGCAAGTATGGCGCAATGGCTGCGTTAGACGAGGGCTGTGGGACTGCACAGCCTGCACTGGAATCACCCTGGGCAGTCTGGGCAGTCACGTGATCCTGGTCAGCACCAACTGCAGTTGCATGCACGCATGCGTGTCCATGCAGGGGGGCCCTTGGTGGCCGCTGCTGAGCAGCAGGCTCTGTATAGGCCTCGCTGATGGGTGCCGCAGTAAGCGTGCAGGACTGCTGCGTCAAATCGGCGCTGGAGTCCGACACCGAAAACTCTGCAAGTGCAGCGTCCGCAATGCCGTCCATCGGCTCCATAACGGCGTGTATCTGGCGACGAACTGTTTCTGCGTTGGCACCCCTGCGAACAGATACGTTGTAACGTTTGGCGATCTTCCGGAGTTCGGTCACGTCACTCAGTGATGCAACCGTCGCCCAGTCCATCGCCGCATCTGTCGAGCACACAACGTCAGAGAACGAACGCGTGCAGATCGTCATGTTGTGATGTATAGAAGGTAGCTGGATGGTTGCAGCTTGGGCTGCTGCTGTAGGGTGAGTGTGACACAGATTGGGTGGTTGGAGTGAGTATGGGACGCCTCAAACGAGGTGCAATGGCCTCAAACGAGGTGCGATTGCTGCGAAATTGCAGCAGATGGATGATGTGTGTGTGATGAGTCTGCTCGCAAGAGTTGCAAGCAGTTTGAGGGGGATAGAGCGTAGGGTTGCGGTGTTTCGCGTGGTTGGTTGGTTGGTTGGGTGCGGTTGGCCTCCTGAGAGCGCACTGCCGGACACCGGGCAGCGCGGGATCCTTCGCGCTTGGTACAGAGAGCCTGTATGTAGCCAGAGAGCGTGTTGAGAACGTGCGCAAGAAACCCTTCCGAGTATGCAAACGGAAGACGATTTCCAAGCGGAGCTGGAGGCCGCTGGCGGGGACCTGGACCTGCCCACCCTGTGTGGTGTGCAGGCACCTGCCCTCTTCTATGCAGATGACCTGGACCTGGTGTCCACGTCCGTACGCGGCCTGCAGGCGCAGCTCGACCTGCTGGAGTCGTACTGCAAGCGCTGGCGCCTCACCGTCAACGTGAAGAAGACAAAGGTCGTGGTGTATGCAGCCCAGGCTGCTGCACCACCGGTTCTCACCTACATGCATGCTCCCATCGAAGTGCTGGACTCGTTTACCTATCTGGGGGTTGATGTCTCTACTCGTAGTTCTTTTGCTGCCGCTAGCATCGGCAGAGCGGCCTCCGCCCAGCGCGCCGCACTTGCATTGCAGCATCGTTGCCATGACCTGAGCCTGCATGACCCAGCACTGCAGCTGCATTTGTTTGATGCACTAGTGCGTCCTGTTATGCTATACGGTGAAACATGGGGACCTGGGGCGTTATGTGGTACTGGCATGGATACTTGTGAGCTTGTTCATCGGAAGTTCCTTCGGTCTGTTCTTGGCGTGCGCACAGGCACTCCCAACGTGGCGGTGTTGGGGGAGCTTGGGCGGTTCCCAGTGGCGCACACGGCAACGCTGGCCATCTGCCGGTTCTGGAACCGGCTGGTCGCAATGCCGGACACCCGCCTCACCAAGCAGGCATTCCTGGAGAACTGTGCTCTGGCCAGCCGGCCGGGGCGCAGCACCAGCAGCTCAGCATGCTGGGCTGCCCAGGTGTGTTCGTTCCTGCACTTCATGTCACCCATCGTTGACGGCGTGCCGCAGCGCATTGACACATCTGTTGTCACTGCACACCTGCAGCGCCGCACCTTCGATGCTGTGAATGGCAGCGACTTGCGCAAAGTGCGTGAGTGGCTGGGAGTCAGGGGCCCTGTGAACGGTGACAACTACCAGTTGGCCGGCTACTTGCAGGCAGTCGCCTCCAAGACCGGTCGTCGGCGGTTAGCACAGTTTCGCATGGGCAGTCACATGCTGGGGGTGGAGACAGGGAGGTGGCAGCGGCTGCCGCGGGCAGAGCGGCTGTGTCAGCGGTGTAGCTGCGGCGTGGTGGATGATGAGGCGCATATGGTCTGGGGGTGTCCAGCCCTAGTAGATCAGAGGGTACAGCATTCGGAGCTGTTTGAGGACAGCAACATCATATCAGTGGCGGACTTTATGCAGCAGGATGCCGGGCAACTGGCAGCCTTTTTGCGGGGTTGTCATGATCAATGTGCAGAGTTGGAGGGGTGTGCATCCAACCGGGATTGAGTGGAACCATTCTGTCAGCGGGGAGTGAACGGTTTCGTACACGACTCGTTGTGCATGTTGCTCTGGGTTTTTCCGCCAGAGCCTGTGGCTAGGCCAAAATGGCCCACCACCAGTATGTAATCAATGTCAATGTCAAAGTTGGAGGGGTGTGCATCCAACCGGGATTGAGTGGAACCATTCTGTCAGCGGGGAGTGAACGGTTTCGTACACGACTCGTTGTGCATGTTGCTCTGGGTTTTTCCGCCAGAGCCTGTGGCTAGGCCAAAATGGCCCACCACCAGTATGTAATCAATGTCAACGTGGGAACGTGAGGGCGGCTGGGTAGGTCATCAAAACGCTCTGTTCGAAATATGTCAATGGAGGACACTGAAACCACAAGGGAATGCAGGGCCCATGAGACCACCTTGTTCATTGAGCTTGGTTCTGGTCTGGACGCCCTTTGTGGAAAACAAACAAACAAACAAGGGAATGCAGGGCCCATGAGACCAGCGCAAGGCAATAGTCCCGACGAGGAAGGCTACCTAACGATCGTACAAGTGCGGGGACCTGGCGGCGGCGGCAGCAAGGCCACGCACACGCGGCTAAGTCGCACCGCTGCAAGTGTCTAATCCTGAAGAGTCGTAACGAGTGTCTGTCCACGTGCCACGGCACCGGCTTAAACATGAGCCTGGCGTATGTATGAAATTTATAGAGACACTTGCCAGTGAGAGCTGAATATATGAGCGACAGCATCCGCAAAGCGGCCTAAAAGAAGGTCAATGCAGATCGTGCGGATAAGAGCGCATGTATGCCTTGTATGCCATTGACATTGACATTGACATGACATTGATTACATACTGGTGGTGGGCCATTTTGGCCTAGCCACAGGCTCTGGCGGAAAAACCCAGAGCAACATGCGCAACGAGTCGTGTACGAAACCGTTCACTCCCCGCTGACAGAATGGTTCCACTCAATCCCGGTTGGATGCACACCCCTCCAACTCTGCACATTGATCATGACAACCCCGCAAAAAGGCTGCCAGTTGCCCGGCATCCTGCTGCATAAAGTCCGCCACTGATATGATGTTGCTGTCCTCAAACAGCTCCGAATGCTGTACCCTCTGATCTACTAGGGCTGGACACCCCCAGACCATATGCGCCTCATCATCCACCACGCCGCAGCTACACCGCTGACACAGCCGCTCTGCCCGCGGCAGCCGCTGCCACCTCCCTGTCTCCACCCCCAGCATGTGACTGCCCATGCGAAACTGTGCTAACCGCCGACGACCGGTCTTGGAGGCGACTGCCTGCAAGTAGCCGGCCAACTGGTAGTTGTCACCGTTCACAGGGCCCCTGACTCCCAGCCACTCACGCACTTTGCGCAAGTCGCTGCCATTCACAGCATCGAAGGTGCGGCGCTGCAGGTGTGCAGTGACAACAGATGTGTCAATGCGCTGCGGCACGCCGTCAACGATGGGTGACATGAAGTGCAGGAACGAACACACCTGGGCAGCCCAGCATGCTGAGCTGCTGGTGCTGCGCCCCGGCCGGGTGGCCAGAGCACAGTTCTCCAGGAATTTGACATTGACATTGATTACATACTGGTGGTGGGCCATTTTGGCCTAGCCACAGGCTCTGGCGGAAAAACCCAGAGCAACATGCACAACGAGTCGTGTACGAAACCGTTCACTCCCCGCTGACAGAATGGTTCCACTCAATCCCGGTTGGATGCACACCCCTCCAACTCTGCACATTGATCATGACAACCCCGCAAAAAGGCTGCCAGTTGCCCGGCATCCTGCTGCATAAAGTCCGCCACTGATGTGATGTTGCTGTCCTCAAACAGCTCCGAATGCTGCACCCTCTGATCTACTAGGGCTGGACACCCCCAGACCATATGCGCCTCATCATCCACCACGCCGCAGTTACACCGCTGACACAGCCGCTCTGCCCGCGGCAGCCGCTGCCACCTCCCTGTTTCCACCCCCAGCATGTGACTGCCCATGCGAAACTGTGCTAACCGCCGACGACCGGTCTTGGAGGCGACTGCCTGCAAGTAGCCGGCCATCTGGTAGTTGTCACTGTTCACAGGGCCCCTGACTCCCAGCCACTCACGCACTTTGCGCAAGTCGCTGCCATTCACAGCATCGAAGGTGCGGCGCTGCAGGTGTGCAGTGACGAAGGGCGAGTTGAGCTCGCTCCCGTCGGCAAAAGGTGGCGCAGCCCCACTACCCGAGGTACCTGCAGTGCTTGATGGAAGTGTGGGGGCATCCAGTAGTTTACGGAAGGACTCGAGCATCACATCATCTGCTATGGGACAGGACCGCTTCTTAGCAGGTTTGAACTTCTGCCAGAACTTCTTGGAGTCGGTAGAGCGAGCCATTTCAGTGAGAGAAAGAGCCTGACTGCGGGTCCACTGGCGCTGTGTGCGGCGTAGCAGGTGCTGGTACTGCTGGCGCAGTGCGCGAGCAGCAGCTGACTGCGGGTCGCGACGCGCGGCTTGCCGCGCTGCGCGGCGCCCGCGGGCCAGTTCAGCGTCCCACCAGCGGGGCACAGCGTTGCGGTCACGCCCCCGCCCCTTGGCGGCCGGCGCTGTTGCAGCCACCTCAGCCTGCGTGGTCTCGATAAACTGGTCGAACTGCAAGCCCACAGCATGCATGTCATCAGGTACCTGGGCGGCGTCAGCTGCCGTTGCGATGTCGACCAGTTGGGCTGCTGCATCAAGCTGCTGCAGGCGCTGCTGCCACACTCCCAGCTGCGCTGCGCTGAGGCGCAGGGGCTGCTGGGTTGTGGGCTGCTGCGGTTGCTGCTGCTGATGGCGGCGGCGCTGGCGACGTGGGAGCGGCTGCTGGGCGGCGGTGGTCCTCTTGATGAGCAAGTGCAGGGCTGCGTGGTCCGACTCGGGAGCAGGGAGTACTGTTAGGGATTGAATCAGCGGGAATGCATCAGCACTTGCAAGCACATAGTCGATCAGGCTGCTGCCCACCTGACTGTGGCTGACAAAAGTGACTTGTCCCCCCTCATCTCCTGGGACACGACCGTTAGCAATCCTGAGGGATGTCTCAACACACATGTCAAGCAGAGCCCTGCCCCACTTGTTGGGCCGCTCCCTGCTGTCGCGGCTGTGCCGCTGTGACTGCACAGGAGGGGCAGTGGAGGGCAGGAACTCTTCTGTGACAGGGTGATCGACAGATCCCGGAAAGTCCGGGCAGGTGCTGGTGCGTGCGTTCAGGTCTCCAACAACAAACACATGCCCCATGCGGCAGGTGGCGCTCACCTCCTCACGTAACGCCTCCCAGACCGCAGGGCCTTTGCCATCAAATGATGGGCTGCCCTCTGGTGGAATGTAACATGCGAACATGTACGCATCCTCCTCCTGGCCAATGGCTTTGTCAAACCTCAAAACAGCGTAGCAGTTCTGGGGTCCAGTCGATAAGTGTGTTACCATTGGTGCCAGCTTGTCGGCGACGTAGACAGCGATGCCGCCACGTGCGCCGCCACGCTGCTGACGCCGGCTGCGCGGCAGGTGCAGGACGGACGTGAAGCCGTCCAGCTCCGGCGCATCGCTCCCCTCACGCGCCCACGTCTCGCTGAATGCCAGTACATCGAAGTCAGCCGCCTTGATGACCTGCGAAAGAGCAGATGCATCTCTGGACAGCCAGCCCTGGACGTTCAGGCTCAGCACAGACAGGGCGCTGTTAGGGGACCGGATTGCGCCGGGCGCAGCCCGGCCCCAGCACCCCTAGCAGACATGGTTGGAGGTGGGTTTGGGTGTGGCTGGCGCCTTTGCTGGAGAGGGTTGTGTGCCCTCAGCCAGTGTGGGGCCACCAGGTGATGTGTGAGAAGTGGGCTCAACAGGCAGCACAGCAAAGCGTGATGCAATGCCAAGGGGAGCAGCAGCAGGGTGAGGGCCAAGAGCGCTTGGCCGCCGCTGCCGGCGCGGCGCGAGGTGCTGCTGTGCAAATTGCACAGCATCCGCGGCTGCGCGGCGTGCATTCGCCACTGGAGCTGCATCTTGGGCTGCCTGGTGTTGACTCCTGCGCAGCTGTGCCGCTGCGTCACGACGCTGCGGTGCCACGCTCTCAAAGATAGACACTCCGCAAGTGCGGGGAGGCGCGCTTTCGCGCTGCACATCCTGCGCACAAACACAGCATCATCGATGCTGACAACAGCCAGGCCGGTCTTCTGCTTGCTGACACGCATGACAGTGACATGCTGTGCAGCATCTTGTAAGCAAAGCTTGCTGGTGCAGAAACCCTGTACTGCCGCTGCGGCAGCATCGCTGCTGCTGCCTGCTGCAAAATCCAGGCCGCTGAAAACCCACGTTGCTGACCCAGAGCTGCTGCTGCGCGCTGGAAGCCGCGGCTGCTGTTTTGGGTCAATGCTGGGCCGGCTGGTTGCTGCTGGCTGCTGTGGCAATGTTGCTGCTGGTGCCGTTGCTGGTGTTGCAGGCTGGCTGCTGGGAGCTGCTGGCGCGGTCGCTGCATGCTGCTCTGGGGCTGCATGCGTGGCCGGTGCCGTCTGCTGCTCCGGGCTGTTGCTGTTGAGCTGTGGCTGTTGCACATGTATCACAAGCTTGACTGACTGGCATTGCTGCTGCAGTGCCGCTTGCCGATATGTTGCTGCCTCGAGCTTCGACTGCTTCAGCTCGGCCTCAAGAGCCGCAATCCTGTGCAAGTATGGCGCAATGGCTGCGTTAGACGAGGGCTGTGGGACTGCACAGCCTGCACTGGAATCACCCTGGGCAGTCTGGGCAGTCACGTGATCCTGGTCAGCACCAACTGCAGTTGCATGCACGCATGCGTGTCCATGCAGGGGGGCCCTTGGTGGCCGCTGCTGAGCAGCAGGCTCTGTATAGGCCTCGCTGATGGGTGCCGCAGTAAGCGTGCAGGACTGCTGCGTCAAATCGGCGCTGGAGTCCGACACCGAAAACTCTGCAAGTGCAGCGTCCGCAATGCCGTCCATCGGCTCCATAACGGCGTGTATCTGGCGACGAACTGTTTCTGCGTTGGCACCCCTGCGAACAGATACGTTGTAACGTTTGGCGATCTTCCGGAGTTCGGTCACGTCACTCAGTGATGCAACCGTCGCCCAGTCCATCGCCGCATCTGTCGAGCACACAACGTCAGAGAACGAACGCGTGCAGATCGTCATGTTGTGATGTATAGAAGGTAGCTGGATGGTTGCAGCTTGGGCTGCTGCTGTAGGGTGAGTGTGACACAGATTGGGTGGTTGGAGTGAGTATGGGACGCCTCAAACGAGGTGCAATGGCCTCAAACGAGGTGCGATTGCTGCGAAATTGCAGCAGATGGATGATGTGTGTGTGATGAGTCTGCTCGCAAGAGTTGCAAGCAGTTTGAGGGGGATAGAGCGTAGGGTTGCGGTGTTTCGCGTGGTTGGTTGGTTGGTTGGGTGCGGTTGGCCTCCTGAGAGCGCACTGCCGGACACCGGGCAGCGCGGGATCCTTCGCGCTTGGTACAGAGAGCCTGTATGTAGCCAGAGAGCGTGTTGAGAACGTGCGCAAGAAACCCTTCCGAGTATGCAAACGGAAGACGATTTCCAAGCGGAGCTGGAGGCCGCTGGCGGGGACCTGGACCTGCCCACCCTGTGTGGTGTGCAGGCACCTGCCCTCTTCTATGCAGATGACCTGGACCTGGTGTCCACGTCCGTACGCGGCCTGCAGGCGCAGCTCGACCTGCTGGAGTCGTACTGCAAGCGCTGGCGCCTCACCGTCAACGTGAAGAAGACAAAGGTCGTGGTGTATGCAGCCCAGGCTGCTGCACCACCGGTTCTCACCTACATGCATGCTCCCATCGAAGTGCTGGACTCGTTTACCTATCTGGGGGTTGATGTCTCTACTCGTAGTTCTTTTGCTGCCGCTAGCATCGGCAGAGCGGCCTCCGCCCAGCGCGCCGCACTTGCATTGCAGCATCGTTGCCATGACCTGAGCCTGCATGACCCAGCACTGCAGCTGCATTTGTTTGATGCACTAGTGCGTCCTGTTATGCTATACGGTGAAACATGGGGACCTGGGGCGTTATGTGGTACTGGCATGGATACTTGTGAGCTTGTTCATCGGAAGTTCCTTCGGTCTGTTCTTGGCGTGCGCACAGGCACTCCCAACGTGGCGGTGTTGGGGGAGCTTGGGCGGTTCCCAGTGGCGCACACGGCAACGCTGGCCATCTGCCGGTTCTGGAACCGGCTGGTCGCAATGCCGGACACCCGCCTCACCAAGCAGGCATTCCTGGAGAACTGTGCTCTGGCCAGCCGGCCGGGGCGCAGCACCAGCAGCTCAGCATGCTGGATAGCGGTAAGGGAAGTGCAAATAGCGATGGAAAAGGACCTTTGACCGGAAGGCTGTTTGTGTATTGCGTTTTTCAACGACTTATATACACAAACCATGGAGGGCAGATTGCCGAAGCAACCACTTGCATAGGGTGGGGTGGGTTGGTCCCACACGGAACTAGACCCGAAACTTCCGCCACCGCCAGGGATCGAACCCGGTCCCTGAACGGTGTCCAATGAATGGATAGCGGTAAGGGAAGTGCAAATAGCGATGGAAAAGGACCTTTGACCACGACCTATGCAGCCCAGGCTGCTGCACCACCGGTTCTCACCTACATGCATGCTCCCATCGAAGTGCTGGACTCGTTTACCTATCTGGGGGTTGATATCTCTACTCAATGTCAACTCGTAGTTCTTTTGCTGCCGCTGGCATCGGCAGAGCGGCCTCCGCCCAGCGCGCCGCACTTGCATTGCAGCATCGTTGCCATGACCTGAGCCTGCATGACCCAGCATTGCAGCTGCATTTGTTTGATGCACTAGTACGTCCTGTTATGCTATATGGTGTCGAAACATGGGGACCTGGGGCGTTATGTGGTATTGGCATGGATACTTGTGAGCTTGTCCATCGGAAGTTCCTTCGGTCTGTTCTTGGCGTGCGCACAGGCACTCCCAACGTGGCGGTGTTGGGGGAGCTTGGGCGGTTCCCAGTGGCGCACACGGCAACGCTGGCCATCTGCCGGTTCTGGAACCGGCTGGTCGCAATGCCGGACACCCGCCTCACCAAGCAGGCATTCCTGGAGAACTGTGCTCTGGCCACCCGGCCGGGGCGCAGCACCAGCAGCTCAGCATGCTGGGCTGCCCAGGTGTGTTCGTTCCTGCACTTCATGTCACCCATCGTTGACGGCGTACCGCAGCGCATTGACACATCTGTTGTGACTGCACACCTGCAGCGCCGCACCTTCGATGCTGTGAATGGCAGCGACTTGCGCAAAGTGCGTGAGTGGCTGGGAGTCAGGGGCCCTGTGAACAGTGACAACTACGAGATGGCCGGCTACTTGCAGGCAGTCGCCTCCAAGACCGGTCGTCGGCGGTTAGCACAGTTTCGCATGGGCAGTCACATGCTTGGGGTGGAGACAGGGAGGTGGCAGCGGCTGCCGCGGGCAGAGCGGCTGTGTCAGCGGTGTAGCTGCGGCGTGGTGGATGATGAGGCGCATATGGTCTGGGGGTGTCCAGCCGTAGTGGATCAGAGGGTGCAGCATTCGGAGCTGTTTGAAGACAGCAACATCGCATCAGTGGCGGACTTTATGCAGCAGGATGCCGGGCAACTGGCAGCCTTTTTGCGGGGTTGCCATGATCAATGTGCAGAGTTGGAGGGGTGTGCATCCAACCGGGATTGAGTGGAACCATTCTGTCAGCGGGGAGTGCACGGTTTCGTACACGACTCGTTGTGCATGTTGCTCTGGGTTTTTCCGCCAGAGCCTGTGGCTAGGCCAAAATGGCCCACCACCAGTATGTAATCAATGTCAATGTCAATGTGGTGGATGATGAGGCGCATATGGTCTGGGGGTGTCCAACCCTAGTGGACCAGAGGGTGCAGCATTCGGAGCTGTTTGAAGACAGCAACATCACATCAGTGGCGGACTTTATGCAGCAGGATGCCGGGCAACTGGCAGCCTTTTTGCGGGGTTGTCATGATCAATGTGCCGAGTTGGAGGGGTGTGCATCCAACCGGGGTTGAGTGGAACCATTCTGTCAGCGGGGAGTGAACGGTTTCGTACACGACTCGTTGTGCATGTTGCTCTGGGATTTTCCGCCAGACCCTGTGGCTAGGCCAAAATGGCCCACCACCAGTATGTAATCAATGTCAATGTCAAGTTGGAGGGGTGTGCATCCAACCGGGATTGAGTGGAACCATTCTGTCAGCGGGGAGTGCACGGTTTCGTACACGACTCGTTGTGCATGTTGCTCTGGGTTTTTCCGCCAGAGCCTGTGGCTAGGCCAAAATGGCCCACCACCAGTATGTAATCAATGTCAATGACATGAAGTGCAGGAACGAACACACCTGGGCAGCCCAGCATGCTGAGCTGCTGGTGCTGCGCCCCGGCCGGGTGGCCAGGGCACAGTTCTCCAGGAATGCCTGCTTGGTGAGGCGGGTGTCCGGCATTGCGACCAGCCGGTTCCAGAACCGGCAGATGGCCAGCGTTGCCGTGTGCGCCACTGGGAACCGCCCAAGCTCCCCCAATACGGGAGAACACCGCCACGTTGGGAGTGCCTGTGCGCACGCCAAGAACAGACCGAAGGAACTTCCGATGGACAAGCTCACAAGTATCCATGCCAGTACCACATAACGCCCCAGGTCCCCATGTTTCGACACCGTATAGCATAACAGGACGTACTAGTGCATCATGACATTTGACATTGATTACATACTGGTGGTGGGCCATTTTGGCCTAGCCACAGGCTCTGGCGGAAAAACCCAGAGCAACATGCACAACGAGTCGTGTACGAAACCGTGCACTCCCCGCTGACAGAATGGTTCCAATCAATCCCGGTTGGATGCACACCCCTCCAACTCTGCACATTGATCATGACAACCCCGCAAAAAGGCTGCCAGTTGCCCGGCATCCTGCTGCATAAAGTCCGCCACTGATGTGATGTTGCTGTCCTCAAACAGCTCCGAATGCTGCACCCTCTGATCTACTAGGGCTGGACACCCCCAGACCATATGCGCCTCATCATCCACGTGAGACTCCGCATTGTGCCGCAGAGCCTTGTTCATTGAGCTTGGTTCTGGTCTGGACGCCCTTTGTGAAAAACAAACAAACAAACAAACACCGTGCCAGGGGGAGGGGGCCCCCTGGCACGGCCTGCCGCTGCCCCATACGCATCTTCATCGCCTTCGCCACTCTTGCTTGCCACCACGAGCAGCGCGCCAGCCTTGCGGCCCATCACGCCAGCCCAAACTGTTGCCATCCTGGCAGCACAACACCTCTACCAGCCACACCTGACGTCCACACCGCTTCTACGCTCACACAGCCACTCAGCACCTTCTTCATCGTCATCAAACGCAAGCGCGCAAACGGAAAGTCCACAGTCGCCGCCTCCGACCCCCAAACCCCTCAGCACGCCTCCACCAGCCAGCCCCCTCAACGCCGTCTCCTACGGTTCTACGCCTTCACCATCACCTTCAGCAGCTTTTACATCGTCATAGGAGCCGCCTGCAGCCGGCCCTGCGTCGCTAGCCGGACTTCGGGGGCAGTTCGGTTTGGTGATCAGCAGGGATCCCGCAGCACAGCGGTTTCGGAAACCGCCTTCACAGCCTGGCCGGCGTCACCACAGCTCTGCAGCCATCACGCACGGTGTCATGATACGCTCTGACAGCCGTTAGCCCGCCATCAGCCATCACAGCAGCCGCTTCAGCCGCCTGCGGCGCATGCGCGACTGCGCTGCTGCAGGCTTGGTCACCCAGCAGCGGCTGCCGCGGGCAGAGCGGCTGTGTCAGCGGTGTAGCTGCGGCGTGGTGGATGATGAGGCGCATATGGTCTGGGGGTGTCCAGCCCTAGTGGATCAGAGGGTGCAGCATTCGGAGCTGTTTGAGGACAGCAACATCACATCAGTGGCAGGCTTTATGCAGCAGGATGCCGGGCAACTGGCAGCCTTTTTGCGGGGTTGTCACAATCAATGTGCAGAGTTGGAGGGGTGTGCATCCAACCGGGATTGAGTGGAACCATTCTGTCAGCGGGGAGTGAACGGTTTCGTACACGACTCGTTGTGCATGTTGCTCTGGGATTTTCCGCCAGACCCTGTGGCTAGGCCAAAATGGCCCACCACCAGTATGTAATCAATGTCAATGTCAAGTTGGAGGGGTGTGCATCCAACCGGGATTGAGTGGAACCATTCTGTCAGCGGGGAGTGCACGGTTTCGTACACGACTCGTTGTGCATGTTGCTCTGGGTTTTTCCGCCAGAGCCTGTGGCTAGGCCAAAATGGCCCACCACCAGTATGTAATCAATGTCAATGTCAATGGCTAGGCCAAAATGGCCCACCACCAGTATGTAATCAATGTCAATGACATGAAGTGCAGGAACGAACACACCTGGGCAGCCCAGCATGCTGAGCTGCTGGTGCTGCGCCCCGGCCGGGTGGCCAGGGCACAGTTCTCCAGGAATGCCTGCTTGGTGAGGCGGGTGTCCGGCATTGCGACCAGCCGGTTCCAGAACCGGCAGATGGCCAGCGTTGCCGTGTGCGCCACTGGGAACCGCCCAAGCTCCCCCAATACGGGAGAACACCGCCACGTTGGGAGTGCCTGTGCGCACGCCAAGAACAGACCGAAGGAACTTCCGATGGACAAGCTCACAAGTATCCATGCCAGTACCACATAACGCCCCAGGTCCCCATGTTTCGACACCGTATAGCATAACAGGACGTACTAGTGCATCAAACAATGCACCAGCGAGACGTGGGCGTGAGGGGAGCGATGCGCCGGAGCTGGACGGCTTCACGTCCGTCCTGCACCTGCCGCGCAGCCGGCGTCAGCAGCGTGGCGGCGCACGTGGCGGCATCGCTGTCTACGTCGCCGACAAGCTGGCACCAATGTCCCATCCTGGACTCCCACCTCTGCTACTCGCCCCAGCCCGGACTCCAACCACCGCGTACCTTCAAGACCAAGAACAAGACCAAGAACGAGACCAAGACCAACACCTTAGTAGCATGACACCTAGCAGCGGTCACCCGCGGACCCCGCGTGGCTGGAGGCGTCTACCTCAGAAGACCCTGGAGCCCGGTGTTGTGCATAGCGGACAGCTTGCGGCGTCAGCCGCCGGCCCTCTGTTGTTTGCCAGCGCCAGCCCTCTGTCATCTTGGGTTTGGTTGCTTTCACCAGCATGCAGGGCGCCTCGCGGCGTATCCGGTCCCAGCGGGCCCAGAGCTCGGCGTACTTGTACGCAACCGGTCCCTGCATGTCTGCGCGGGGTTTTCTGGGTTTACCCGCGGGTGCCGTGGCACGTGGACAGACACACGTTACGACTCTTCAGGGTTAGACACTCGCAGCGGTGCGACCTAGCCGCGTGTGCGTGGCCTTGCTGCCGCCGCCGCCAGGTCCCCGCACTTGTACGACCATTAGGTAGCCTTCCTCATCGGGACTATTGCCTTTCGCTGGTCTCATGGGCCCTGCATTCCCTTGTGGTTTCAGTGTCCTCCATTGACATATTTCGAACAGAGCGTTTTGATGACCTAGCCAGCCGCCCTCACGTTCACACGTGAGACGCCGCATTGTGCCGCAGAGCCTTGTTCATTGAGCTTGGTTCTGGTCTGGACGCCCTTTGTGAAAAACAAACAAACAAACAAACACCGTGCCAGGGGGAGGGGGCCCCCTGGCACGGCCTGCCGCTGCCCCATACGCATCTTCATCGCCTTCGCCACTCTTGCTTGCCACCACGAGCAGCGCGCCAGCCTTGCGGCCCATCACGCCAGCCCAAACTGTTGCCATCCTGGCAGCACAACACCTCTACCAGCCACACCTGACGTCCACACCGCTTCTACGCTCACACAGCCACTCAGCACCTTCTTCATCGTCATCAAACGCAAGCGCGCAAACGGAAAGTCCACAGTCGCCGCCTCCGACCCCCAAACCCCTCAGCACGCCTCCACCAGCCAGCCCCCTCAACGCCGTCTCCTACGGTTCTACGCCTTCACCATCACCTTCAGCAGCTTTTACATCGTCATAGGAGCCGCCTGCAGCCGGCCCTGCGTCGCTAGCCGGACTTCGGGGGCAGTTCGGTTTGGTGATCAGCAGGGATCCCGCAGCACAGCGGTTTCGGAAACCGCCTTCACAGCCTGGCCGGCGTCACCACAGCTCTGCAGCCATCACGCACGGTGTCATGATACGCTCTGACAGCCGTTAGCCCGCCATCAGCCATCACAGCAGCCGCTTCAGCCGCCTGCGGCGCATGCGCGACTGCGCTGCTGCAGGCTTGGTCACCCAGCAGCGGCTGCCGCGGGCAGAGCGGCTGTGTCAGCGGTGTAGCTGCGGCGTGGTGGATGATGAGGCGCATATGGTCTGGGGGTGTCCAGCCCTAGTGGATCAGAGGGTGCAGCATTCGGAGCTGTTTGAGGACAGCAACATCACATCAGTGGCAGGCTTTATGCAGCAGGATGCCGGGCAACTGGCAGCCTTTTTGCGGGGTTGTCACAATCAATGGAATGGAAAGCGGTAAGGGAAGTTGCAAATAGCGATGGAAAAGAGAACCTTTGACCGGAAGGATGTTTGTGTATTGCGTTTTTCAACGACTTATATACACAAACAATGGAGGGCAGATTGCCGAGGCAACCACTTGCATAGGGTGGGGTGGGTTGGTCCCGTCAATGTGCAGAGTTGGAGGGGTGTGCATCCAACCGGGATTGAGTGGAACCATTCTGTCAGCGGGGAGTGAACGGTTTCGTACACGACTCGTTGTGCATGTTGCTCTGGGTTTTTCCGCCAGAGCCTGTGGCTAGGCCAAAATGGCCCACCACCAGTATGTAATCAATGTCAATGTCAACCCTGTAGCAGCCAGGCGCACGTTCGGCGTTCAGCGGCGTACAGCATCCATCTACGCAGCTTCAGCAGCGCCTCGGCTCTTGTTAGATCCAGTTTGCAGCGGTTTGGGGGAGCCTGCTCTAGACTGGCGTCTGGCATCAGCTGCGCCGCCTTGCCACCGACAGCCGACACTCACAGACCTTTCTTCTCAGGCTGCAGATGCACATACTCGCGACTGTGTCACATCGTCATACCGGCGTGTGCTGCCTCCTCAGCCATGCAGCTTTTCCATCGCTATTTGCAACTTCCCTTACCGCTTTCCATTCATTGGACATCGTGAGGGACTCGGTTCGATCCCTGACGGTGGCGGAAGTTTCGGGTCTAGTTCCGTGCGGGACCAACCCACCCCACCCTATGCAAGTGGTTGCCTCGGCAATCTGCCCTCCATTGTTTGTGTATATAAGTCGTTGAAAAACGCAATACACAAACATCCTTCCGGTCAAAGGTTCTCTTTTCCATCGCTATTTGCAACTTCCCTTACCGCTTTCCATTCCATTGCCAGCTGCCGCCGCCGCCGCTTGCCGCATCTGCCCTTGCCGCAGTCTGCCGCTAGCTTCGGCCGCATTAGCAGTGGGCCATAGAGACTCGCCAGTTTTGATGGCATCACCTAGCACAGGACATTGCATTTGTAGCCTGGGTGATTGGGACCGCGTTGTTGGCGTTGCTGACTTTCGCCGTTCTTAGCCTTTGCAGCACATTTGCAGCCATGCAGCTTAGATTTCCTCATCGGGACTATTGCCTTGCGCTGGTCTCATGGGCCCTGCATTCCCTTGTGATTTCAGTGTCCTCCATCTACATGTTTCGAACACCTGATGTTTGACGTGATATTCATTCGCCGCTCTCATGTTGACATGTGAGAAGCCGCATTGTGCCGCAGAGCCTTGCTACTGAGCTTGGTTCTGGTCTGGACGCCCTTTGTAAAAACAAACAACCAAACAAAAAAGCGCTCTTTCCATTCATTGGACATCGTGAGGGACTCGGTTCGATCCCTGACGGTGGCGGAAGTTTCGGGTCTAGTTCCGTGCGGGACCAACCCACCCCACCCTGTGCAAGTGGTTGCCTCGGCAATCTGCCCTCCATTGTTTGTGTATATAAGTCGTTGAAAAACGCAATACACAAACAGCCTTCCGGTCAAAGGTTCTCTTTTCCATCGCTATTTGCAACTTCCCTTACCGCTTTCCATTCCATCCACTCTTGGCCCTCACCCTGCTCCTGCTCCCCTTGACATTGCATCACGCTTTGCTGTGCTGCCTGTTGAGCCCACTTCCCACACATCATCTGGTTGTCCCACACTGGCTGAGGGCACACAACCCTCTCCAGCAAAGGCGCCAGCCACACCCAAACCCACCCCCAACCATGTCTGCTTGTTTGTTTGTTTGTTTGTTTGTTACAAAGGGCGTCCAGACCAGAACCAAGCTCAAGGAACAAGGCTCTGCGGCACAATGCGGCATCTCACGTGGGAACGTGAGGGCGGCTGGCTAGGTCATCAAAATGCTGTGTTCGAAATATGTCAATGGAGGACACTGAAACCACAAGGGAATGCAGGGCCCATGAGACCAGCGAAAGGCAATAGTCCCAATGAGGAAGGCTACCTAATGGTCGTACAAGTGCGGAGACCTGGCGGCGGCGGCAGCAAGGCCACGCACACGCGGCTAAGTCGCACCGCTGCAAGTGTCTAATCCTGAAGAGTCGTTAGGTGTGTCTGTCCACGTGCCACGGCACCCGCGGGTAAACCCAGAAAACCCCGCGCAGACATGCAGGGACCGGTTGCGTACAAGTACGCCGAGCTCTGGGCCCGCTGGGACCGGATACGCCGCGAGGCGCCCTGCATGCTGGTGAAAGCAACCAAACCCAAGATGACCAAGGGCTGGCGCTGGCAAGCAACAGAGGGCCGGCGGCTGACGCCGCAAGCTGTCCGCCATGCACAACACCGGGCTCCAGGGTCTTCTGAGGTAGACGCCTCCAGCCACGCGGGGTCCGCGGGTGACCGCTGCTAGGTGTCATGCTACTAAGGTGTTGGTCTTGGTCTCGTTCTTGGTCTTGTTCTTGGTCTTGAAGGTACGCGGTGGTTGGAGTCCGGGCTGGGACGAGTAGCGGAGGTGGGAGTCCAGGATGGGACTAATGGATGGGACTAATGGTCGTAGGTGTAGGTGAAGGTGAAGGTGTAGGTGAAGGTGAAGGTGTAGGTGAAGGTGAGCGGCGGTGGGGGTCCAGGATGGGACTGAAAGTGAAGGTGAAGACGAAGGCTGGTGCTGGCTGTCAAGGTGTGAAGGTGTAGGCGAAGGCGAGTGGCGGTGGGAGTCCTGGATGGGACTGAGAGTGAGGGTGAAGATGAAGGCTGGTGCTGGCAGGTGAGGTGTGAAGGTGTAGGTGAAGGTGAGCGGCGGTGGGAGTCCAGGATGGGACTGAAAGTGAAGGTGAAGGTGACGGCGGGTGCTGGCAGGTGAGGTGTGAAGGTGTAGGTGAAGGTGAGTGGCGGTGGGAGTCCTAGATGGGACTGAAAGTGAAGGTGAAGGCGACGGCGGGTGCTGGCTGACGAAGTGTGAAGGTGTAGGCGAAGGCGAGTGGCGGTGGGGGTCCAGGATGGGACTGAAAGTGAAGGTGAAGGTGACGGCGGGTGCTGGCAGGTGAGGTGTGAAGGTGTAGGTGAAGGTGAGTGGCGGTGGGAGTCCAGGATGGGACTGCAAGTGAAGGTGAAGGTGACGGCGGGTGCTGGCAGGTGAGGTGTGAAGGTGTAGGTGAAGGCGAGCGGCGGTGGGAGTCCTGGATGGGACTGAAAGTGAAGGTGAAGGCGACGGCGGGTGCTGGCTGGCTAGGTGTGAAGGTGTAGGTGAAGATGAGCGGCGGTGGGAGTCCAGGATCGGACTGAAAGTGAAGGTGAAGAAGACGGTGGGTGCTGGCTGACGAAGTGTGAAGGTGTAGGCGAAGGCGAGTGGCGGTGGGGGTCCTGGATGGGACTGAGAGTGAGGGTGAAGATGAAGGCTGGTGCTGGCAGGTGAGGTGTGAAGGTGTAGGTGAAGGTGAGCGGCGGTGGGAGTCCAGGATGGGACTGCAAGTGAAGGTGAAGGTGACGGCGGGTGCTGGCAGGTGAGGTGTGAAGGTGTAGGTGAAGGTGAGTGGCGGTGGGAGTCCTAGATGGGACTGAAAGTGAAGGTGAAGGCGACGGCGGATGTTGGCTGACGAAGTGTGAAGGTGTAGGCGAAGGCGAGTGGCGGTGGGGGTCCAGGATGGGACTGAAAGTGAAGGTGAAGGTGACGGCGGGTGCTGGCAGGTGAGGTGTGAAGGTGTAGGTGAAGGCGAGCGGCGGTGGGAGTCCTGGATGGGACTGAAAGTGAAGGTGAAGGCGACGGCGGGTGCTGGCTGGCTAGGTGTGAAGGTGAAGGTCAAGGTGAGCGGCGGTGGGAGTCCAGGATCGGACTGAAAGTGAAGGTGAAGAAGACGGCGGGTGCTGGCTGGCAAGGTGTGAAGGTGTAGACGAAGGTGAGTGGCGGTGGGAGTCCTGGATGGGACTGAAAGTGAGGGTGAAGGTGAAGGCTGGTGCTGGCTGGCAAGGTGCGAAGGTGTAGGCGAAGGTGAGCGGCGGTGGGAGTCCAGGATGGGACTGAAAGTGAAGGTGAAGACGAAGGCTGGTGCTGGCAGGTGAGGTGTGAAGGTGTAGGCGAAGGTGAGCGGCGGTGGGAGTCCAGGATGGGACTGAGAGTGAGGGTGAAGATGAAGGCTGGTGCTGGCTGGTGAGGTGTGAAGGTGTAGGCGAAGGTGAGCGGCGGTGGGAGTCCAGGAGGGGACTGAAAGTGAGGGTGAAGATGAAAGATGGTGCTGGCTGGCAAGGTGTGAAGGTGTAGGCGAAGGCGAGCGGCGGTTGGAGTCCAGGAGGGGACTGAGAGTGACGGTGAAGGTGAAAGCTGGTGCCGGCTGACGAAGTGTGAAGGTGTAGGTGAGGGTGAGCGGCGGTGGGAGTCCAGGATGGGTTTGAAGGTGAAGGTGAAGGTGAAGGCGGGTGCTGGCTGGCAAGGTGTGAAGGTGTAGGTGAAGGTGAGCGGCGGTGGGAGTCCAAGAGGGGACTGCAAGTGATGGTGAAGATGAATGCTGGTGCTGGCTGACGAAGTGTGAAGGTGTTGGTGAGGGTGAGCGGCGGTGGGAGTCCGTGGTCATGCAGGGCAGTGCTTCAGATAAGTTGGAGGCGCGGCGGGGAGGCAGTCGCCGGAGGTGGTCGCTGCGATGGTGGGGGTACAGGGCGTGACTCAGGCTGAGGCTGGGGCTGACTCTGAGGCTGCGGAGGAGGTTTTTTTTGTTTGTTTGTTTGGTTGGTTATTACAAAGGGCGTCCAGACCAGAACCAAGCTCAATGAACAAGGCTCTGCGGCACAATGCGGAGTCTCACGTGGATGATGAGGCGCATATGGTCTGGGGGTGTCCAGCCCTAGTAGATCAGAGGGTGCAGCATTCGGAGCTGTTTGAGGACAGCAACATCACATCAGTGGCGGACTTCATGCAGCAGGATGCCGGGCAACTGGCAGCCTTTCTGCGGGGTTGTCATGATCAATGTGCAGAGTTGGAGGGGTGTGCATCCAACCGGGATTGAGTGGAACCATTCTGTCAGCGGGGAGTGCACGGTTTCGTACACGACTCGTTGTGCATGTTGCTCTGGGTTTTTCCGCCAGAGCCTGTGGCTAGGCCAACATGGCCCACCACCAGTACGTAATCAATGTCAAAATGTCAACGTCAGTGCCTGTGCGCATGCCAAGGACAGACCGAAGGAACTTCCGATGGACAAGCTCACAAGTATCCATGCCAGTACCACATAACGCCCCAGGTCCCCATGTTTCAACACCGTATAGCATAACAGGACGCACTAGTGCATCAAACAAATGCAGCTGCAATGCTGGGTCATGCAGGCTCAGGTCATGGCAACGACGCTGCAATGCAAGTGCGGCGCGCTGGGCGGAGGCCGCTCTGCCGATGCTAGCGGCAGCAAAAGAACTACGAGTAGAGATATCAACCCCCAGATAAGTAAACGAGTCCAGCACTTCATTGAGCTTGGTTCTGGTCTGGACGCCCTTTGTAAAAAACAAACAAAAACAAACAAACAAACTTCATTGACATTGATTACATACTGGTGGTGGGCCATTTTGGCCTAGCCACAGGCCCTGGCGGAAAAACCCAGAGCAACATGCACAACAAGTCGTGTACGAAACCGTTCACTCCCCGCTGACAGAATGGTTCCACTCAAGCCCGGTTGGATGCACACCCCTCTAACTCTGCACATTGATCATGACAACCCCGCAAAAAGGCTGCCAGTTGCCCAGCATCCTGTTGCATAAAGTCCGCCACTTCGATGGGAGCATGCATGTAGGTGAGAACCAGTGGTGCAGCAGCCTGGGCTGCATACACCACGACCTTTGTCTTCTTCACGTTGACGGTGAGGCGCCAGCGCTTGCAGTACGACTCCAGCAGGTTTGTTTGTTTGTTTGTTTGTTTGTTTGTTTGTTTGTTTGTTTGTTTGTTTGTTTGTTTGTTTGTTTGTTTTGTTTTGTTTTTGATGAGAAGCCACATGGCTGATGCAGGGGCCCGAGCGGAGGCAATGTGCATACATAACAAAATAAACAACACAAGACTCAAAATCAAGGCAAATGTTCATAACACAAATTGCAGCACTGTGCAAATGTCGGGAGTGAACGGTTCCGGACAACTTTGCGCATGTTGCTCAGGGTTTTCCCTGTGGCCTGGCCAAGATAGCCCACCACCAGTGTGTTATCAACGCGAATATCAAATGACATCCGACCATTCTAGGAGGCCATCAATCTCGACCGCCAGCATTGGACTGCCATGTAAAAAGTTCAGCCGCTGACATGCAGCCAGTGGAGACATGCTACAGGATGCTCTGTGTCACAGTCTGTAGCTGCGTTGGATTTGGACGTAGAGTGCTGGTAACCACTGACAACGTGTGTCAATCGACATGTAGCACTCATATATGTATCAACTGCACCGAGTCTGTGCTGGTATGCTAACAGTGCCGTCACAATCGCACGAGCGGCCAATACTTGTCTGCAGTATTCAGCTGGAATCCCATCGAGGTTGGCAGCCCATGCATCCGTTCTACAGCTACAAACAATGGGGAAAACCCACAAATCAGTCCTTCAGGCCGGTAGATCAAATATCCGGTAGAGATCCCCCTTAATGAAATCGTTGTCGACAAGGCTGACCAGGTACCAGTTCTCCACAATACCATTTATGAGCTTGGAAGCTGCAGAGTCTTCGCTGTACAAGCTGGCCCACTCCGTCTGCCACAGCTGAAATGCTTCATCCTGCAAGCACAAGCAGCTCTTCGATCGTGATCCTGACACGCGAGCCAGTTGATGGCAGCAGTTCTCATGTAAGGCTGCTCATATCATGGTAAGCAGAAATACCTTCCAGACTAGGAACGACTGCTGGTCGACTACTGTCGGCTGAATAATCTCTTTGCCAGGAAACACACCCCATGTCACCGCATTGGCGTCTGTAGAGCCCTACCAGCACCAATGAAAGCAGAGTAGGCATTGCTCAGCGCAAAACTGCAACACCCTACCAGTGTTTTTGAGGCTGCCAAGCGGATGCAGTGCGGCTGTCGTGTCAACTGTGACAGCAACTAATAGACACAGGGCAGGCTTGCCTGGTTGGAATGGAAGTCTCCCTTGCTGTTGACACCCATGTATGTGAGTGAAGGGAAATCTGCTGTCTTTGTTTTCAGCTCCACAAACTTGTCTGCCGACACGAAAAACTCCACATATGGCTTCTGGTAGACATACCTGCACAGGCATTCCAGATTTCAGTATTGGTCATGGTGTCCAGACATCCAGCCCAGCGTCTCAAGTCAGCGCAAGCAAAATGCTCTGTGAGCCAAGCAAGACTGCACAAAGGGCTAGTTTTAGCATACCCGCCGGGGCCGCCCCAGCCGACCTTGGGGTCGTCTGATGGTGCCGCGTTCACGAGTGGCTGTGAGTTTATCGTCAAGTATTCGGCCCTGTTCAGCTGCACCAACTGCTGTGTGATGGCACTGGTCTCCTTTTGTAGGCCGCCCATCTCGTTCCATGGCATGAAGTCAACCTCGCCTGCGTCATCGCTGTATGCTTGAAAGGCAGCCGGCTTTGTGCACTATGCAACATGCAAGCGCGCGTCACTGCATCTCCAAGATGCATGCGAGTCACAATGCTCCGACAGCATGCTGCACAACAAGCTCGGACCCACGGCAGCCCTGCACAACCGGATGGTCATGGCGCTACTGCGCACCTGACGTGTATTTGACGAACACTTGAATGATGTCAGACAGGGTGCTGGGCGAGCTGCCCCATGCATCCCGTGCCTTTTCCTTCCGCTTGTCGCTGGATGTGTGCCGCCGCATGAATCGATAGTCTGAGAGTGTGCCGTATGCAGGACTGCACACCACCGCATGCCAGTCAGTCAGCTGAACTAGCAACGCTGTGAGCATTGGGCCATGCGCTACAAGCAACACCAGTGCAGAAAGCCTATCAGTAACAGCAGGTACAGACTGACCTGCGAGCATTGCCCCAGCGCCCGGTTGGGAAGCGATCCCACTCGGCCGTCCGCTTCAGGTATGCTTTCGGCCTGTTTGACCTGTGGGTAGCAAGCAGCTGTCGTCATAGTTGGTCTGGTTGCTGCAATGAGATAGAAGAGACCTCCGGGTGCCCTGGTTCAGATCGAGACCCAGGCCAAGAGGCGACTGTATGCACAGGCAACAGCCGCACCAATGAATCGGCCGCACACTCTCCTCCTTCCGGTGCACATTCGTGGCCGCCCTCCATGGCAATGAGCGTGGCACCTGCGTACAAGGCAGCTTTCAGCAGTGATGATTGCACGCACAATGACATGGTCAGACTCCAAGCCGGCACACTGCCAGCAGACCTGGTCGTTGATGAGGCCAAGATTCTCCAGGATGGCAACGGCGCTGCGCTCCATGTTCAAGGTGTACATGTGAAGGCCGTGCACATTCCCAGACTCCAGGATACGTTTGCACATTGCGGTGCCCTGGTCGATGCCAAACTTCTGCAGCAAATATGCGGGCAACTTGGTGAGAAGCAACTTCATGAAGATGACCCCTGACGTGCCTCTTACGGTGCTGTCAGCTGTGAATCGACAAGGACGTCCTGCTCACCTTGACGGCCTCATCATCGTCCTTGATAGCCTCCAGAGCCTTCAGAATGTCTGCTGGGATGCGTGTCTTACAGAAGCCAGTCATGCGTTTGAACCCACCATAGGTCATGATGGGCATGATGCCTGCACACAGATGACATATGGCTTTATCCAGCTTTGTGTGTGCTGCACGTTCGTAGAGCATGTGCTTCTGCCCAAGGCGGCACCTTGCAGGTACACAGCGCAGGTGGGTACCCAGCTCTGCGCACCTGGCACAATGGGCACGGTGATGCCGACGGACCGGCAGTCCTCCACAAACTGCAGGAACACCTCAACATCGTAGAAGAGCTGCGTCACTACCACATCGCCCCCAGCGTCCACCTGATGCAAAACGATCAGCAACATTATCAGCAGCCATGTCGAGCAATTGCCATGCCTGCAGCAGGCAGAGTTGACGGCATCAAATTGCAGACTGATGCCTCAGCAGATAATGGGCCTGCACACACCTTCTCCTTCAGGTAGTGAATGTCTTTCCAGTAGGCCTCCCGCATCTGCTCAGGATCCTCAGAGATGACGTCCGGGTGCGCCTCAGGGTAGCCAGCCACCTGCGACACAACTTCGTCGCTGCTGCACCACCACTGGCGCACATGCTCACGTATGAAGCTACATCGTGATGCGACGTCACACTGCCACACGCACCGCAATGCCAAAGTAGTCCCCGTGCTGCTGGCGGATGTATTTGACCAGGTCCAGGGCACACGCAAAGCCGCCCTCAACAGCCTGGAAGCTCTCCTGTCCCTTGGGCGGGTCGCCACGCAGTGCCAGCACGTTCTGAATGCCCAAATCCTTCACCTGCAGCGCAAACGCCGCCGCGAGTCCAGGTCAGCTGTGACACATGATGGGGCTGATCACACCTGGCATGCCTTGCGGGTGCGGTGCAGTGTTCACACAGTTTGCATCTTCAGTGCATTACAGTTTGTACCTTGTTGAGAGCGTCCTCCAGCTGCTTCTGTGGCATATTTGTGCAAGTGAGGTGCATCATGGTCTCCACACAGACCTGCAGCGTCAGGATGCTGATTCAGTATGGCAATAGCAGCCAATGCATCCTGTAGATCGATTTCGCATGTACACGGCGTGAACAAGCTTATTGGCACGCGGCGCCAGGACACAGACCATGTTCTGCATCTTGTTGGCGATGTCAATGGTCAGGTCCGCTGTGGTGCCGCCGGCGCCCCAGGTGATGTCGCAGAACAGAGGGCCCAAACTGGCCATTCGGTCCTGCCTGTCAAACAGGTTTTCGACACCCTGCAACCAAGCGCACGATAATGCATGAACAAGACGCTGTGCCACAATCCAGTGTGCTGTTGCAGGACGTCATGACGAGGAAGCAGGCCAGGCACACACCTCATCCGTGCGCGGCGGGAAGAACTCAAACGAGAAGAACGGCTTGCCAGAGGCAGCAGCTTCTCGCATCTTGTCGGAGACTTTCATGGCTGCGGCGTTTGGCTTGTGTCACGTTCGATCAACCTGCTATGGCACTAACCGCCAGCAACCGCCGCTCGCTCGTCCACGAGCCCACAATCAGCGCTGCGTGATGTCAAGCACACATGCTACAGCGCGTGCAACAACACACCGATGGCCCACTCAAGCAACGACAAGGTGTGAAGCTTGGGAGGCGTGATTCAATAAGGCCACGGTGGCAACATGTGCATGCTGTGCATCCAGCGTCCACCTCGCAGCTGCATAAACAGCGGTCCAACAAAGCCCTGCACTCCAAGCGACTAAGAAGGTATGTGGAGACTGCTAACTGAGCCAGATAGGCACAATCTGACATCTGACGACTCCCGCTGTGCCAGGCTGAGTCAACGACGGCAGAAAGCCAGGCGTGCCTCGTAGCCTTGGCCAGCAGCGCGGGTGGCCTGCGACTGCAATGTGTGGCGTCGTTTGCCCCCATGGACCTTGCAGCTGCACATTCTCTTACTACCGCCGCTTGCTGGGACTAGCTGGCGGGCTGGGACTGGGGCTATCCCAGCATCTCTGCAGGGCAGATCGAAGCTACAGTGTGCGTATTGCAGCCTGAATGCAGGAGCACATGCGCATGCCCGCTTGCTGATGCGTGCCTCGCTGTCAGAAGCATGCTCTGCAGTGTGTCAGGCATGCTACCAGTTGGACTGTAAACTTACCACGTCGTTCGGTACGTGTGCAGCATTGCCGAGCTTTCCCGCAATCAAGCTGAACGACCCCGGAGGGCCCTGCTGCTCCACTAATTGCTTCAGCTGCGCAAGTGCCCGCTTTGCATGCAAGCGTGTCTCCAAAAGCCCATCTTGCATAAGGCTTTCGCATATGTGAGCGACCCGCTCTGGCAGTGTTGCGTGCACTGCAAATGTACAGACAGCTGTCGGTGTACACAGCGACTGCCTACCACTTTGACACCACACCACGCTGCAGCAGGCTGCAACATCATGGTTGCTCAAGGTGCTCACTGCACATGGTAAACCTACCAGCGATCCGCTGGCCGTGCTCGCTCTGGAGGCTGCTGTTCAGATGCGCTGCAAACTTGCATCTGACCTTTGGTCCCTTGAGTGCTGCTGCTGCTGACAGCAGGGCCCCAATGAACTTCAGCGGCGAGCAATTGGTCAGCAATGTGTGCAACACCCTGCACGTGTTGGTTGGATTGGTCGATGCATCAACGTGTGTACTCAGCATGTACCGTCCTCTGCAGCTACATCAGCGACGCACAGGTCTGCATGGTGCGCAAGGAAGCTGTCCCGGCCGCTGGATGCTGCGCCAGCCCGTTTCATCAGCACGGGCACCAAGTAGTCCAACTCACCATCCAGCTGATTGCCCAAGCTCTGGGAGCACTCCTGCGAGCCCATATGCTCGCGGTTTCAGGCAGCTGCAGTCACCGCGACATGCAAACGCAGACCTGCTTCCATGGCTCAAGACGCTTACCAATAGGAACACGAGTGCTGTCTTCGAGACAAAGCTGCGCAAGTCCTCGACCATTGGCGCAATGTTCCAAAGGAGGGCATGCACGTGCGGGGAGACATGCCCTGTGTGATGTCGCACAAGTCGCCGTGCATCGTTGATCGCCTGCTTGATGGGAAATGCTGATGTCAGACCCTTTTCAGCTCAACTTCAGTGCTGTGCTGCAAGCAACATACAGGATGCCCCACACCTGCAGCTGCGCCTGCCAGTCCACATCCTGCCTGTTTGCGAGCTTCGAAGACGACAGCACCGTCATGACGTATCGCATCTCATTCGCAGGATCAGCGCAGGGTGGCAGCGTTTCCAATGATGGCTCCACAGGTTCGGGGCTGCTGCATCTGCTGAAAGGATAGGACGTGGCAGGCCGCACAGCTGCCTGCGGGACGCTGTTGCTGCTGGACATCATCACAGCTGGACTACTCTGCAGTCTGTGCAGTGCACCGCTGATCTCGGCACCCTCGCATGCTGCAGGCCAGCATCGAGCTGTGACTGCAATACCACTGACGACATATGCTGGACGTTGGTGGCAGCAGACACACGACTCACTGTTTGGCCGCGATAACCTGCTGGTCCATGTGCCCCATATCATACGCCTGCCCTCCTGCTTGCACGGAGACCACGAGGTGAGTTGAGCATGATAGCATGCATGCATTTATGTTTCAGCCATGTTGCTGACAGGCCGCCATACCAGCTGCCGACGCTTTAGCGCCATGAGCTTCAGGTCCATTGTTAATGAACCAGCGGAGTATGGGCGCCCCTCATGGTGACAATGCTTCAGACTGCCAGCCTTAATGATCTCGCGCCAGTCTGCAGTTTGTTTGAACATCACATCCACATCGGATGCACGTGCAATGCAGAAGCACGTAGTGGCACTCATGCTCAGCTGACCAAAAAGCCCTGGCGCAGCACCAGCACAGCTTGCGACAGGGTAGCGCAGCGTTTCGAGTTTCACTTCGTCATTACGGAGAGCTACCTTCGATGGACTCTGCGGCGTCTGCACGCGACAGAGGGACCTCCAGCAGCGGAGTCTGATCTACTGCTGCCCAGGTGGGCGGCGCGCACTGCAGCACGTCCGGCGGCACCTGGCAGCTGTCCATCGACTGCTGCGATTGAGGCGAATGTGATGCAATATAAGTCAGGTGCAAGACGTGCGCTCAAGTAGCGGCGAAATATGCTTCACTAAAGTGACGGCCTGCCACAGCTGACCAGTCCCTCGTCTAAGGGCTGGGAGCAATGCCGGGCCCAGCGGACCCTCCGTATACAGTTCCAAAAGCAATTCGTGATTACTGACGTGTTTACGACCAGCAACCTGCTTCGCTCGACGCCATGCGGATGCTCTGGGAGACGATGGAACAACTTTCCGACTGTGTTCAGGTCGACAACTGTAAGCAGGACAAGGTAGCATGTGCAAACACTTGCAACGCTCATATACTCGTTTGCGGTGCCGTTTATAATGACACCAGTTGTGGTGTTGTGGCAGTATGCAACACGGTCGGCAAATCCGATTGCTGGAGGGTTTTGCCAACATCACAGCAAGACACACTGTCGCACCCATCATCATCGCCTAAATGCACATTGTCGGTGCTGTTTGCCGGCCAGCACACAAGCAGAGAGACGAGGAGCGTGCTGCCGCTAGCCGTAGTATTTCACAGTAGTCATGCCCTTTTCTGCCACGCCACGAGTTGCTGGTGCACAAGCACCCGCCGCTGCTTTGCAAGCCATAACCGGGCGTGCTCGAACCAGCAGGGTACTGCCACCCACCGCAGGTGAGCGCAGGCCGATGTCCGCGTGCTGAAGCAGGGTACAGCTGATGCAAGGCAACAGGCGCCATTGCCCACCGCAGCGTGCCTGACACATGCTTCACATACTTGCGCAACTGCGTTCACATTCACCATAATCATGGATTGCAGCGTCATACCAGGCGAGCCAGCCTGCCGCTTCAGACGACCAGTTTGTGAAGGCAGTGCGGTCGTTAATGGATACCGCACTGTTCATGCCCCGAGCGGCTGCTGGCGCAGCGATGGCGATGACGAGCAGCACGCCAGGCGAGCCGCTGCGCCGGTTGCCCCAGACAGCAGAGGTGCACGTTGCTGGCAGGCTGTGCACGACGCCCACCTAGACGACCGATTAGCTTTGATTTGTTGCTGCTCACCTCCTGAATGCGGAAGTGATGGCCTGTTCCGCAACTGCGCAGGAGCTGTCAGAGACGATGATGTTGTTTGCGGAGAGGGGCAGTCGTGCCGAGTACGAAGCGTTCGCAGCACTCAGCTCTCTGGTTCCGGCAGAGGTGTCGCAGGCTGTCCCGCTGCAGCTTCGACAGCTCGCGCCGCGGCCGCCAGTGCAGAGCAACGTGATAGATTTGGTGCCCATTGACAGCCCTGCGGTGCCACCCGCGACGGCAGCTGCCGCGGATGCACCGCAGATGCTCCTCGCAAATCAACTGTGTACGTCAATCTCTAGGGGAGCTATTGCATGTCCTCATTGCAAAGCTCTCAGCTTGCCATAGTCTGTCCACCTCAGTCTTCATCAGACGTTGGGGCAACTGTGGCACGGAGCATTGGCCTGCTTGATGCACCCGTGGCCTTCCTGCTCTGTGGCACATGAGTGTTGTCTCGCATGCAGCGGCTGAGGTGGCCACCCTGCGGGAGGCTGTCAAGACTGTGCGGGATGCGGCAGAAGCATTACAGGTAGCAAGCGATGAAGCGCAGAAGCCAATGCTGAGGCTGAACCTGCGAGAGGCACGCAGCATTCTGGTGAGCTGCTGCTCGTCATACACCAGAATGTGCACTGCATGCAAGACTGCTGTGTACGTAGGCTTGGTAAAAGGTTGCATGCTGTGGTCATGTCGGCGCAGGCACGTCGGCTGGAACAGTTGAGCCCTCAATGCACCAGTGGCGTTGGCTCGGATGCCGCATCAGAAGCCACGATGCTGCTGCTGTCACTGGATGCAATGCTGGAAGTGCTGTGACGCCCCATAATCGCATGCTATGGCTGCTAGATCCCACTGGTCCAGCGTGTTTGGCAACTCTATGTGTAGCAGACGACATGGTGCACCAATGGGGACCCCGTGCAATTGTTAGATACGATTTGGCGACAACTGTAGTTGTTCCGACGTGTGCAAGCGCATATCAGCTGTGACAACTGTGTGAACACTACAAGCATACGCCAAGATCAACTTCATGGTGCTGCTTCACCCAGGCAGCCGAAGCATTAGTGGCGATTGCAGGAAAGAGGCGGAACATATCGTCGTTCTGGCTGTTCCGGCACAGATGGAGCAGTAGGTACAGCACTTTGGTTTGCAAGTGGCAGGCTCATGTCATGGCTGCGGACGAGACTGCACTATGAATACAGAGTCGTCCACGATGGCCCCTTCAACGTCTTGGGCGCCGTTGAATGCCTTCTCAAGCTGGACGCCTATCCTGCCGAGGCGGGCGCCCAGCTGCACATCAGGGAAGGTTGCGGTCACGACTGGCAACCTTGCCGCCACCATGCCGCTGACAATGCTGATATCCATTTCAAAAGCGCACCTGCTGCCGGGCATCTTCACTGGTAGACAGAGACTCTCTGCTAAAGTCTAGGACGCGTGGCACCAGTGTGAAGCGGGCTGCAGCCTTGCCGGCTGGGGGCGTAACAAGCGCTGTGCTGAAGTTGGCAAAGGACTGCACGCTCGTTTGACCTGCAGCAGCAGCATGTTGTGTCACGCTGACAATTTGTAATTGGTCTCAACGCGCAGTCTTGCAGCAGTGTTACAGTGCGGATGCAGACTGTTTCTTCCTGATATTGGTGCAAAGCTCACCAGATGCTTTCTCGACAACCAGGCGCCAGGCGCTGCCGCGGGTCCCGGATGCCAGGGTCTCGCCCAGGCCTGGTGCAATTTCGGCGTGCAGCACACTGGCATCGCCATCCAGCGGGCTGGCAGTGTGCAGAACGAAAGATGCAGACGGCGCGAGCATTTCCATCACGAGCACAGCCATCGATGCATCTGCCTGCTTGACACCTGCGACGCAATGGGATGCACTGTCCTTTTGAGGACCCAGGTCATGTGCGCTTTGCTTGCAGCTGCTCCTTGACCCATCATGACCGATGTGCACGTTTGACGCCATCATAGGGCAGCTGCGGCACGGCCCGCACCTGCTCTCCGGCGCGTCATCACAGCCCGTGCGGTGTACAGCGACGCCCACACCGCCGCGACGGCAGCGCCCAATTCCTCAGCGCTTCCCACGTCCACGTTGGGCACCGACTCGTACAGCCCCGCGCCGCTCATGCCCTCCATGTCCTCCACATTTGCGCTGGACCGCACGTACGCGCGCGCCGAGGACCCCAGCTCCTTGGCTGCGGAGCAGGTCACCAAGCATCGCCTGCTCCGTCGTGGGCCCAAGCTCCGGCACGAGGACAGGCGGCTACGATACTGCTGGTACGCCAGGGCTGGTCCCCACGGGCATCGCACCGGCTTGGCTGAGCAGGGCCTCTGCTGGGCGCAGCTCCGACACCAAGCCCTGCAGCTGGCCACACACTGCAGCCACCTCCTGCGCTGGTGCTGACTCGGCACGCTCCAGCAGCTTGCGGAACTCCTTGCCAGAGCCAGCTGCCTGCGTATGGAAAGGGTGCCCAAGAGTCGGCTGGGATGTGTCACAAACCGTAGCCGAGTCCTCCGAGGCCGTCAGGCGGCCATGTCGCAGGATGCCGCCTGACGCACCTCGATGGCCAGGTCCATGACGCCAAAGGGCACCACGACAGCTGCGGCAGTCGCAAAATCGACGTCCGAGCCTGCAGCCAGGCGCGCCAGCTCGCCGCAGGCAGCGGCCTTGGCACCGCACCGCGCTGCGTCAGCGTCAGCCAGGAGCAGCAGCTCCGGCTCAGACACCTTCGCACACAGCGTCACCAAGCTTGTTGCCCGAGTCGTAGCCTGTTGATTTCGACCATGCAGCTGTCGTGTGAGCCTTGAATACTGCAGCAGCTTGCGCTGCCTTGCCTTTGTGACTGCGCCCTTGGCAGATGTATGCTGCGTCGTGGCAGCGCTGTCGACATTGGCGCTAGCGCCATCCGCTGATGCCTCAGTGCCGTCATCAGCAGCGAGCAGCACGCCCTGTGCACCAGCCTGCAGTCGCACGCGCTTGCCGAGCAGCGGCCGCACCGCAGAATCCAGCAGCTCCGCGTCCTCACACGTGACAAAGGGCACGCGCTCCTGTCGAGCGCGCACACCTGACCACAAGGGCAGCAGCGTGTCAACATTCCCATACAAGCAAGGTGGCCCATGCTGTACTCCTATGCAGTCCTCAGGGTGCATGCGTGGCGATACTGCTGTGCTCGCAGTGAAGCCTCCCGCACCCAGGTGGCTGAGGTGCGGCAGCGAGTGCGCCAGGATGACGCCCCGCAGCCGCCCGCCGCCAGCGCTCACCTCCTCATCGCCAGTGGCGTTGCGCACCAGCAGCACAACCTGCAAGTTGCGACCAGTATATTCCATGCTTGGCCACATGGCACAGCCTGCAGCAGATCATGAACCTGACCCTCAGCAAGACACATCACTGGGACGTTCAGTTGTTTATGTCACCTCTTTCCCCAAGTTCTCAATGTCCGCCTGCTCGATCGAGGCCACCTCGACCAGCTCGCCAACGGCGGTTCCTGGGGGTCAAAGGCAGCTTGTCGGGGCTTTACAGGATGCCTGGGCCTGGTCACACGATTTCGCCTCGGAGACTGCAAACCTCTGCAGAAAGTCAGCACTTGCATCGCATGTGCAGCGGCAAGCACAGGGCGCACCTGCAACCAGGGCGTCCCACTCGTCGCAGTCTGCCGCCTGGCGTGCCGCCTTGAGGAGCGTCGACAGCAGGCCAGACAGCTGAAACACCACGCTGGCCCGCACTTCTGCCTCGGTAAACACCTGCCCAGGCGGGCCAGTTGGACTACAAATGAGATTGGTGCAATGGTGATGCTTGTCCTGCCAGCACCACATGCATGGATGTGGCCGACCGGCAGCTGCTGTCCCGAAAGACACGAGCAGCGGTTGCAAAACTCACCCTTTGGCGCTCCTGCTGAATGCCCAGCGCGTTGCCAAGGCCCTCAGCCATGCCCGGCAGCACCTCCAGGAGGCTGTCTGTGAAGCTCTGCGTCATCCGCTGCGCCCGCTCCAGAGTCGCCTTGAGCCTGCAAGGCAGCGGTGTCGTCACACCTATGCTGCCGAAGTGTGGTGGTGGCCCGCAACAGCTGCGCTGCACTGTGTTGACGGTGGACATAGGTACCTGAGAGCGTTGTCACGGCTGGCAAACTCGCCCAGGCGCTGCCATGCTGACAGCTCGTTCTCCACCGCCATGCACTCCTGCGGCTGCCAGCCGCCAAGGCCCACGTGGCGCACGCCCAGCACTGCTGCCCCGATGGGCAGCGCCCACGCTGAGTCTGTGCCAGCCGACAAGTTGGCGGCACCCCCCTGCGATCTCAAACAACATCATCTGATGCTGCTGAGCACAGCAAGGAGGGTTCGAGCATGCTGCTGCATGTAGCACGGTGCAAACGGTGCATCTGGCTCGAGCACCTGTGCCTCAATGGCGTTGGTGAACTGGCTGAGCAGCACAAATGCGTATTCCTCAGCGCGCAGCTCTGCCAGCCGCCAGCGCTGCCGCATGGCGAGCGCGCCATCTGGCGCATCGTTGCGCGGCCCACTGGACAAGCCGGTGCACAGTGCTGCCCGAACCTGCACGGCAATGTCGCAAGTGACTGGTGTGTTCCTGCCAAGCCGGCTGCATGCTGTCAGCACGGCTCCCCGGTGTCGACTTCCTTTCCACATTGCCCAGCGAATTGCGCACCGTGCTGACTCTGTGCAGGGCATCCATAACAAGGTCCATAGTCGGCTCCCGAGTCGCGTCCAGCTTCTCCTTTGCTGCCACAAAACTGTCGAGTGCCTGCGAGTCGGTTGGGCACATCATGTCACTCGATCCAACGACTGTGCCCTGCCCAGCGACATTGTCAAGCCTTGACGCAGCACACTGCAGCACTGCTGACAGCATCACCTGCTTGTCCGACTCATCCAAAGATGGCCGCAGTGCAGTCAGCATGTCGGTGAGGCTGGAGGCGTTGAAGAAGTCGCGCAGCTCAGTGCGGAAGGTGTAAAACTCGGACATGAAGTCCTCGCTGTACCCGCCCTCACCCTCTAATCGCTCGATCATGCGCTCTGTGGCCACCTGCAAACGTGTGTGCATCTGGCTCACCGAAACGAGGCAGCTGTCGGCAAATAACAAACCACTGATGACGGATTTGTGGTTCAGTTGGGTGTGCACCATCCTACAAGTATGCACGGTGATGTGGGCTGAAGCGTACCAGGTCCTCGGGCCCGGCGTTGCGGTGCAGCTTGTTCTGGATGGTGTGCTTGATCTCCTGCTTGAGCTCGTGGGGGATGTCGCCGCGGTGCGCGATGTCACGGATGCGGGTCAGCGGCGTCGATGCCGTGTACGCCTCTGTGAACGACGGTAGCCTGCATGTGGAGGTGACGGACTCTGTGAACCATACTCTGGTCATTGATACACATACAGCACAATTGCGGTGGTCGACAAACTGCAAAGCCTGGGGTCGGGCACAGCTGCACCTGGAGTGCATGCGGCGGGCGAGCAGCGCGCGGGTGCCGGCGGCCTGCGGGTCCGCGACCACCCGCTCCAGCGACCGGAAGATCAGCCGCGACAGCTCGGCTGCAGACATGAGCAGGGCGTCAGGCAGCGTTGGAAGATCAGGCCCAAGCCTCCACCTCGTCAGGATGACTGAGCAGGGCACCACACAGAGGGCGGTCCGAGGAACGAGACGGTCCTCACCGTGGCGGTTGGGACGGTGGTGGCCGCCGCCCTCCACGCACTGGATCGCGCCGGTCGCGATCCACTGCAGGTACACGTACGCCGCTGCAACCGCGTCCAGCTCCGGCTTCTTGTCCGGGGCGTCGTCCACCAGCAGGCGCTTCACCGCCTCGATCTTTGCCAGCCAGCTGCACTCGGAGAACAGACGACGGCGCATGACATGACTTCCAGCATCTTGTCGGCATGCAGGCTGTGACTGCCCTGATCCATGGTTGCCAGCGCAGCATGCGGACTGTACCTCCATGTACACTCGCAGCATGGATGTACCTGGCAGCTTGACCACAGCAGCACCTGCCAGGTACCCCAACGATGCCACTCACTTGCCAGCCTTCTCGTCAGCCTCGACGATCTGCAGGGCGGCACCCTCCACGCCGCTGGTGTCCCACTTGCCCTGGCGCTCTCGGGTGTGGGCGTTGGACTGCATGAACTCTGTGTCCTGGCCCTGCCACTGGTTGTGCGGCAGGCGGTCGTCGGCTGGAGCTGCGCCGTTCCCAGCCGGCTTTGGCTCCGTGGCGGAGGAGGCACGCCCCTGCTGCAGTTGCTCATCTGTGGACAGTTGGGCTGCATCCCCCTACAGAGGAACGGGACTGGTGATGAGACGCAGCTGCAGCCTGCCGTGTGACAGTGTTACAGCATTGGTCAGGCTGCAGCACAGTCATGGGCATGGTACTTGCTGCACCTGCTCCTTGGGTCCTGCACCATTGCGGGGCTCCAGAGACAGCTCAGGGCTGCCCCACTGAGTGCTCACGTCCACACCCTCATGGGTGAGCTTGCACAGCAGAAACGTGATCGTTGGTGAGGAAACACTGTGGAAAACCCTGCGTGTCAACGATGCAGACTGCACGGCAGCGGGAAGGCTTGTTAGAGCACCACCTGCAGGCTGCGATCTTGACACTCCTCCCAATGCTCGCCGCCATCGCTCACCCTCACAAACTGCATGGCAGCATGAGGCGACAGTGGAGGCCAGAACAGGGCGCAGCTGGGTGCAAGTCGACCTACGTGACCATGTGTTGTAAGGCGATCGTGCGCCCTTGGTGACTCGCTGCAAACCTTGAAATGCACGTCTCCGGGCGACAGCTCGACGCTCGTGGTCCATAAATCGCCGTCTGACCAGGTCAGCTCTGGTGCAGCGCCAACATTCCAGCCGCCCAACTCTGCCGCGCTGCCCACCAGCTTGACAGTCTCGCCGTAGTGCACCTGCGCGCTGGCAAGCAGTCTGACATGCTGAATAACAGCAGCAGCATCATCAGTGTTGAGGTCCGAAGGGATCCGGCAGCCGCACCTGCTTCCTGATTCTGAAGCCCACAGTGACTCCGCCCCCGCCGCCCGCCTGCACCTACGTGAACAGCTGGGCCCGGTTGTCAGTGGCACATATACTCGCACGTTGGACGAAAGCCCTCAGGGCGCAGGGGCAACAAGGAGAGCATGCATTCAGCTTCCACCTGCACCACAGCATGCCGTCTCTGCCGGCAGGTGGTCTGGCTGCTCAGCCCAGGTTGAAGCTGCCGCTGCGCATGCAGGGTGGCCCGCATGCTACTCATGACGGTGTCAACGGTGAATGAGCCCTTTCGCAACGCCAAAAAAGGCCCCTTAAACTGTGTCCGCTGACGATCTGGAATGCCGCAGCGCGCCACCTTGCGGCGCAAGCCAGCAGGCTGTATGCAGACGTCGATGGCAGTCGGAGACTGTGAGCCGCGCCAAGTATGCTTTGGGTGGGCGTTCGTACGTGGTTTGCAAACAGAACGACTGGGAGACCGCTGCCCAATGCTGGCGTTCGTGCCCATGTGCATTGCAGGTCAAACTCCCGCCCTTGAGCAACCCGGGCCCTCACTCCGTTGCTTATGCATGGCGTTGCCCAGCACCTCTTTCAAACACTGGGAAAAGACAGAAAGCCTCTGAGTCGCAGCCCACTTGAAACTCTGTTTTCGACAGCCGCTGCACGCAAGATCTGGTGCACATCCCTCCGCAACTGTGCCTGGGGGTTGCACTCACGTGCGCTGTTGCGGTGCCCTGCACACGGCAGCAGCGCGTGTCCGTCAGGGCAGCTTCTGCTGTCGAACGCATGTCAAGCGAAAAAGGCGCAGCACGAAACTCCTTGACAAGAGAGCGAGCTTGTGCGGCAGGTCGGCGCTGATGTGACGCTGCTGCTGCGGCAAGCTGCTGCTGAGCGCACCGCAAAGCAGCCAGCATGCAATCGTCAGTCCCAGCGACGCCGCATCCAGCAGCTCCAGGGGCAGTAGCAGGCGATCCGCAGGTTGCTGCGGAGGCAGGCACATCTACAGCAGCTGGCAGCACCGCAGAAACTGTCGGCGATGCGGGCCTCAGCCGCAACGCTCCGTTTGGGTATGCAGTCTTGCACCTGGTCCTGGACTGATCTGGTGCAAATGCACACAGACTTGCATAGGGTTGCTGCTGTCCTGCACGCAGGACAGCGGATGAAGAGGTGGCCCGATTGACGGGGTCGCAGGGGACCATCAACTACTATGCAGCTCTCAAAGTATGTTCTTGCAAGTTGCACACCACCTGTGACCCGGTCATGGTGCTGTGTCGCGACAGGCTTAATTTCTCATCGACGGATTGCTGGCTGCAGCTGACGCCAGAAACCATGAGTGATTTGCGGAAGAATTACTTCAAGTGAGCTTGGTTGCATATCTGTGCTCGCCGCCATTGTGGCCGTGAATGAGCGCCCACTGTGCAGCCTTAAGCTACACTTGAATAAAAGTGGGTCTGAGGCCCTCCTCTGGCACCCGCCTGCAGGCTCAGCAGGCTGGTGCACCCCGACAAGTGTGCCAACCCCAAAGCATCGGAAGCCCAGGCAGTTGTGACGCAGGTCAGTGCAGCCACTGTGCCAAGGATGTGCCGGTTCTTTTAGTTGAAGTATGCTGTGCTGCACTGACGGACGTGCGGTGACTGACTTGACGGTTTACTGTCTCAGGCATACGACACACTCAGGTAGGGGCGTCCTGCTGCAAGGCTAGTATCCCGAGTTGTGCCGACTGTCCCGATCACATGCCATCACCTGATTCAGGGTCGGATCACTGACAACTGCGCTATTCCTCCTGCGTCCCTCAGCAACCCTGTCAAGAAGAAGCTCTACGATGCGTACGCAACAAACACCTCGAAGCCGGACAACATGAGCTATGCCGAGTGGGAGTCGAGGCAGGTAGAGATACCGCGGTGGCTGGAGCGCATCCTCAGGATACCAGGCGGCGGCATCTGGTGGGTCCTGCTGCGGACGTGCTCCGTCCATGCGGCATTCGCATTGGCAAGCATACTGTCGCTGTTGGAGGCAGACTGCATCCTGCGCCTGCATCACATAGCCTGCTTGCCAGTCCGCCTGCCCATCACAGCTCATGGCTGCCCTGGCTCAATGTGCACATCCTGTCCTCTCCTCTGCGCAGCGTGCTCATCACGCTCATCCCGCTGCTGATCATCCTCTTCATCTTCATGCTGCTGCTGTGGGTGGTCTGCTTGCCCGTGCGGTGCGTGTGCCGGGTGTGCTGCGGCGTGAAGCTGGAAGAGGATGAGCAGGGTGCAGCCGCTCCTCAGGACCCCGCAGCGGCCCCAGCGCAGCAGACGGCCAGCAATGGCACGTGAAGCTCCTAACAAATGAGCCTGATTTTGTTGATGCTGATGGACTGGCTTTGGTCGTGGCAGCACATTGATACTGTGCACTGTGCAAATCTTCCGTGCAACGTGCACGTTGCTTGCTTCTGGAGTTGCCGCAGGCTATCGATGATTGGTCAAATGCTACTGCACAACTCTCATAGTTCATTGTAGCGCAAGGTGTCGCCCAATGAGCCCTGACCGCATGATTGATACGGTATTCTGTAGCGACATCAAAGGTCGTCACAAATATCAAGCAAGCAGCAGCAGTGGTGTTGCAGGCAGTCGATCCATCAGTGCAGCAGCCTGAGCGGCACGACGGTACGCGGCAGAGCCTGTAATTCGGGGGCTGACAACACTGGGGGTGATATTCACCTCCAGTCTGCCTATCCGCCCTTGAAAGGGCCCACCTGGCGTTATGGAAGATTGCGCCAGCGGGCGCCCTGTCTTTCGATGATCCTGCAGCGCCTCGAGCGCGCACATCCTCTTCGCGCTGCAGCGTTATTTCAGACGTGTGAGTGCAGCGCCGCCGACGGAGAGCGAGTGCGCGCTGCGGCGCCAATATGGTGCGAACCAATCTGTCGCACACCCGTGCGCCCACAGATGATGTACAAGCGTATGGGGGCTTCTCACCACACCACTCGCCTGCTTGTGGAGAGGCACGCACTCGGTTTCCACCTCGTCACGCAGTCTGGCGCCCAGGCTGCCACATTGCTGTGCTCGAGGCACAGTCCAGCTGGTGGTTGAGGGTAGATGCAGCGGGCAGGGCGGTGCTTTCGCGTGCTCACTCCGCCCCTTGCATATTTGAGCTGCATATGATGGGCATCAGAGGGCATGCCGGGGCGCCCTCTGTCCCACGGACATGGGCACATGCAAGATAGTGGCACACTGTGCGTGCATTTCTCCCCCGAAGTCCAGCGTCATTCCAGGATTTCGAGAACGTGCTGGAAACACGGTGATGATTGCGTGACTCCTGCCGCTTGCAGAACGGCGGCACGATTCCTCCCAAGACGACCAACGCGCTTCCCAAGAAGTTGGGGTTTGCCCCCGAGGACAACCGCGTCTACATTGAGTGAGCACGCTGTTGTTGCAACTGTGCATCGTCAGCGCACCACCGTCTCCTGCATGCATCGTTCCGGCGGATACCCGGCAAAACAGTGCGGAGACACATGTAGCCGCTGTTTCGTAGCGCCAACTGGGCAGCCAAGGATGGCGTCGCACTCATCGACAACCTGTTTCTGGGCAAAGTGCTGGGCGCTGGCATGCAGATGAGTGCCGCAAGTGCTTGTCATTCCCTGACCCTCCTGCGCACTGTGGTGCAGTTGCACATGTGTACTTGCGAAGCATCCTTGCACCACTTGCTGCGCAGCAGCTGACATGGGTTTGATACCTGCGCTGCACGGTCAAATCTTCGAGCTTCGGGATGGCACCGGGCGCATAGCTCCGATTGTGCTCAAGGTGCTCAAGAGCGGCGCGCTCATTGGCGACATCGAGCGCGAGTGGGAGGCGGGCCAAAGGGTGTCCCAGCTCGCAGACAAAGATGGCAACCTGCCGGTGAGACTCGGCAGCTCCGCCTTCACTGCCTGCTCAAGCCTGCGGAGATGGCAGGGGATGGCACGTTGGGCCTCTCTTTGCTGCAGGGGTTCATGAAGGTCGGCCCGGCGCTGGTGCGCCCAGATGGCAAGATGGTTGGTGAGCGTTTCGCCCTTCAACCAGCTTACCGCACTCGTGGACAACACTGAAAGACATTGCAGACATGACCCACCAAGGCAGAGCTGCCAGCGCCTGTCGTGCTTTCTGCCCACAGGCCAGGTGCTGGAGAGACTGAACGGCAAGAGCGTCAGCAAGGCGTTTTCAAACAAGAAGTTTGCCGACATCCACTACATCCGCTCCATGATGCTGGAGGTGCGATTGGCAGCTGCCTGGGGACGCACAAGGTGCTGTGCGCAGTTGACATCGGGAAACAATGCAGAGTGCGCGCACCGTCGTTGTGTTGTGAATCGGCATGTTTTGTGCAGGTGTTCACAGCATTGGACAAGGCCCAACGTGCCTTTGGGTGAGCCCCATCGCACGGCACAGCCCATGGTGCAAAACAGCCTGGCATTGTAGTCATGATGCTACAACCTCGCACTCATTTGTGCGCAGGTTCCACCACTGCGACTTCCGTCTGGAGAATGTGATGGAGCATTTCCCCTCTCGCGAGCACAACGCAGACGATGCTATCTCGATTGCGGTGGCCGGCCTGCCGGAGAACAGGCAAGCGCTCAAACCTGTGCACCGCCGCCCTGGGTTTCGGTGCTGCTGCTAGTGTGTCATTTCAAGTTGTACACCAGAGCTTCGTCTCGCTCGCAGGCTATATGCACGGCAGTTCAAGATGATTGACTACGGTCTTGCAAAGGTCAGCACGAATGCTGCTGCGCTGTTGAGGTGCAAGAGACGTGAGCCAGTGCAACAAAGAGAGAGTCGGTGTGCATCAAGGCGGTGCTGTCGAGTGACAAGGGTGTGTGTGCTCTTCTTGCAGTTCGACGACCTCTACTGCGTAAGTGCCGCGGTCCCAAGGCGGTCCTGAGACAAGTGTCGCAGGGCCAGGGCTTGCCTGCTGCCATGCCAGACGTCAATAACAACTCATCTGTATGCCACAGGGTGATGCGTGCCCATGCAGGCGGCACATGGATGGCTGGAGCAGGAGGCTCAGGGCGAGGGTGAGGATGACCAGATGGACAGCAAAGTGAAGCTGGCATTCCCAGAGTGGGTGAGTCTACAGTCCCCATGGGCCTGCGGGGGCCAGGCCAGGGCAGGATTTGCGTCGGGGGATGCGTCGCGCGTCAGCTGCGAGTTGAGAGCTCCACGGACCGACCCACTCCCTGGCGCCATGCAGATCCATCACACGGCATGGAAGGGCAAGGGCGACGTCTACCACCTGGTCTTTGACGTCACGCAGTTCATCTACGGTGCGCAAAGCAAGCTGGGGGCTGCTTCCCGCCGCATGACTGCGCCCACAGTGCAGCTCGACATTGCTGCATGTGCAACCATCACAACGGTCCCTGCACCTGCGTCGGCAGGCCGGGTGTGGCCGGAGGAGGACAAGGGCGAGGTGGAGCTGCTGTTGATGCTCATCTCGCACATCTGCGGTGCGCTGTGTCCTCCACAGACTTTGTCCAACCTTGTTCGTGCTGTCGTCCCTCTTGGTTGCTTGCGCGACCCAGCCTGCAGACACTGTTCTCTGACCTCAAGGCTGTCAAGTGCAGGCGTGAAGCCGAAGGCATGGTTCAGACCCGACCAGAAAGCTGTCAGTAGTTCTGCAAGCAACACGTCGACGGCGGTGAGCAATGGCGTTGGCTGCGTGCTTCACAACGTGAAGGCAGTGAATATTCACACTTGTGTCATGTGAAGCGCCTGACTCCCGAGTGTGAGCGCAGGTGGAGTCTCGCACAGCGTCCACAAAGTACGCCATTCCTGAAAAGGCCACCACTCATGTGGGCAAGGCCATCCAGGCGTACGGCAAGTACAGCCGCGTGCAGCGCTGGGGCCGCAAGTACGTCACAGCCCTCCATGATACGACGAGTCCTGAAGCTGTTGCAGCCAGTGGTGCCAGGGGTGTATGAACAACATTGTACAACATACCATCGTGTCGTATTGCCAGGCTGAAGGCTTGGCGCTGGCCACACAACCCCGGCATCACAGCAGCCGAAATCCTGACCTCTGCGTTTTTCTACAGCCCCCCAGGTTTGCGGTGTAATATTGACAGTCTGCATGTCGATGATCATGGTGATGTGCCCACTGACCGGTGGACAGCACCGCACTCACCACAGTGTACTTTCTCAGCCTCAGGCCGGGGGATTGACAGGCCATCCAGCAAGGTGTTGAGCGAGGACGAAGTCCGACTGCAGAAGTAGATGGCGAATCGCTTGTAGCTCCGGTGGCAAACTCATTGGGTTCTGCACTCCAGTCGTGCGGTAGTGTTGTGCAACTTTTGCTGTGTTTCATTCAGATGGCCATCTGCTGCACCAGGGGTGGCGGCACACATTGATTGTGGGATCCTTATCGTTCATGCCTGCTCCAAGAATGTCTGCAGCATTGCCTGTTGATGCCTAGGAATGCAAAGGAAGTGCCCGACCGAGTTGCATTTGATCATCATCTGATGGACCTCACTGTATGGTACAGTTTGCTGAAACCTGTATATCGAGTCTACCGTATGACTCCCAGAGCACATATGTCATCATGTCCGATATCAGGCGACTGTCCATTGTGTGACAGTTTGATTTTCATTTGTCGTGTGCATCGGCACCCCGCAAGATGTTCACCACGTCATCAGTCTCCAGCCCAGCCTCTCTCCCTCGGCCATACTTGGCTATTGTATGTAGCGTCCGCCTGGATGCCCGTGATGCATGCATATTCAGCGAAATGTCATGCGCAAGCTCATCGACAACTCAGCGCTCCCGGCCCGATGGGATGTGCGCATGATCAGGGATGCAGCACGGTGAATCATCGCAGTCTGATCAGATGCCCATGAGCCAATGTATATGTACGCATGTATATGTACGCAAAAACATTATTGGGGCATCGCACCAACGGTCCTTCAGATGAACGTTGGAACGATACGACAGGTTGTACTTCTCCTGCATTGCACAGGAACTCGAGCTACCCTTTGAAGCATGAGCATGTAACAATAGCAAATTGATTGACGTGGTGCAGCATCCGACACTGAGCCATCAGCTTTCTCGAGACCTGGTGTACCTGGATCGTCTTCCACGATTTCCCATACAGCAGGAAGCCTGCATGCAGGACACACCGCTTCACTGCTGCATCTGTTCGCCGACCTCGAGTGAAGACGCAGGAGATGCTGTGCAACTCACCCGCGATCAGGCGCCGTGTCTCGTCCAGGTCCCACCGCCCCAGCCTGGCCTTGCCTGCGTTTGGACCTGCCTGCTGGCCCTGCTGCGGCGGTGCAGCCGCGCGGGCGGGCGGTGCAATGATGCCAGCAGCTGCAGCCAGTCAGTGACGCGTGTCAGCAGACGCCCGCAGGTGACCCGGACAGCGTGCGCAGCTGTGGGCAGCTCGGTGCGATGGGACAGCATCCCGACAGCTGACCTGGTTGCTGCTGGGCGTCCGGCCGCCCCCGCTGCACGGGCTGCGCGGGTGGCGGCCAGGCGGGCGTCGACTGGACGGCGGGCACCAGCGCATGGTGGTGCGCTGGTGCCTGCACCGCATGCGCCGGGTGCGCGGACCCCTGCTGCGGGCGCCGCCCCGCGCCTTGGACACCGATGTTCTCCTGGCCTGGCCAGTGTCGCTCGGCATGCGGGCTGCCAGCAAAGTGCCCAGCCACCTGTGCAGATGCAGAGACATGCTGTGCGCCACTGACCAGACATGTGCAGTTATGAATGTTACTGAGCTCCTACACAATCACTGTCACGGCGCACGCCACTGGTTTACTTCTTGCCAAACCTGCCCGTCTTGTATTGCATCGTCATGAAATATATAGCAGATCCTGCTGTCGCCCAGTGGATCAGCCACAGCAGACTCACAACGACAGCGCCTGAGGGTAGTGCCCAGCAGTGCTGGCTTCAGGACACAGCACTGCTCACTGCAGGGTGTGCCTCCGTCTCTGGGCTGGCCAGCGGCGGAATTTCGTCTGCCGGCCGCGCAGGGCTTGCTGCTGCACCCTGCGCCTGCTGCATCATCGACTGTGCCGTCACTCGCACTGCAGCATGCATAGTTGGCTGCTGCTGTGGCTGCGGCCTGGCTGCGACCGCGACGTAGGCAGCCCTGCAGGCACGCGGAGCAAGGTGTCTGCCCGTCCATCAGTGTGAACAAGTCATCACTCACCTTTGTGCAACGGGAACAGGACTCACTGTTCCTGCAGCGGGGCCTGCAGCGATTTGGGATCGCCAGGATGGTCCTGCGCAGCGGTTGCTGGCTGATCCAGCGGCCTGACTGTGAGGTGGATGGCAATGGGGCCATATTGCCCATCAGGCCCAGGCGTGCCGGTGTACTTGCGTAGCTGCGGATTGCCGGCAGGTCCAGGCTTGCTGTCGGCTGCTATCTGCTCATCACCTTGTCCCAGCACCCGCAGGATGAACTGCTGCGCATTGTACTGCACAACAGGATGCGGCCTTGTAAAGCCTTTCATACCAACAGCTGCCAAGTACATGCAGCACTCAGCAACACTGCACACAATCGAGAACTTCACATTGACCCACACCTTTTGCCCAAACAGTTCCATGCCCTGCAGTCGCGTCCGCACATCACGCAGCGTCGAGTCCACCGGCATCCTCAGCTGCACAAGCACAGCTTGGTCACATGCGGCTCACAACTCACACTCCCACACTGCAGCAAACATTCCAATGGCAGCTTGTCCGCTGTCTCGTACAAGTTGGCTAGGCGTGTCTGACATGTACCGCCAGAACTACATTGCCACGAGACACAGTGCATCAATGCCATGCATACCTGCAGGCGGCCCAGCCCTGCGCCCCAGAAGACCATGTCCAGCACAACCGTCGGGCTGCTGTCGTCCCCTGGCCAGTCGACCTCCTCCTCCTCCTCCTGGTCTTTGGCGCTGGTGCAAGCACCCTCGTCGCTGCCGGCATCACCGCTGATCTCGCCGCTCTTCCGGGTCGCAGCGCCATCAGCTGTCGCATCGTTCCCTCTCACCGAGCGAGATGGCACGTCCTGCACTGGACTGCTGGGCAGCACGCTGGTTGCTGGCTCAGGCTGCGCCTTCCTGAGGCGTCGCAACCGTTGCCTTTTGGCTGCTGGTGCGCCTTCCTGCTCATTGTTGGCAGCATCTGCCGCTCCCACTGCTGTTGCAGCTCGTGTGCGTTTGGCTGGGCCGTCCAGGTCGCCAGCAGACCGAAGGGAACGATGACTGCGACCTGCGACCATGTGTAGGCGTCTTAAGCAGGTGGCACGCGATGGGCATGTTGCTCACGCTTTGTCCTGCACTTGCGTGTCGTGATGTCTCACCTTGGACCATCCTCTGGCACTGGCGAAGAGTAATCCGCTGCGACACCCCCTCAACGCCTGGCCTGGCAGTTTTGGCAATCCCGAAGGGAGCCGTGGCAGCTTGTGGGGCGCACGATCAGGAAAAGTGATCTGAAACACTTCAGACACCAAGAGCGCTTCCGCGTGCTGTGAGCACAGCCGAGCTCGGAGCAAGACGGCTAGTAAGAATGGTGAAAGCTGCCGGTCTGCATGTGTGCAACGTTGTGGGCCGTGCGGCTGCCGCAGAAGAATATAGTGGTCCGGCTGTCGGAACCGCAGCATGCGTAACACGAGGAATGAGGTTTACGAATCAAAGTGGTTTTACTTTACGAGCACCAGGGCACAACAGGCCATGCTTTCCATCGATTAACGTTGCTGATCACCCAATGCCGTTGTTACAAGTCCATGACGCTGTCTCGAAGGAATCTTGCTGATACTGTGTGTATACTGAGATTGTCAAGCCGAGAGCGAAGCAAGATTGACGCTCGTACATTGTCCTATGGCGGTTGTGTCAGCAGCCGTAGTGCATCTTGCAGATATCTGACGGCTGTTGGCACATCTTCAAAGCCAAGGGAGCTGACCGCATACTTGGCACACTTCTGCGCCTCCGTGACCGCCGTCAATGCAGGCTTGAAACCTGGCGCTGGCGTGTATGCTGCATCTGCAGAGAGCCGCCAGTTTATCCCCAAGTCTACATGCAGTCGTCCGCATACAACAAGGCGACGCGTCTTGCAGGCACTGTTCCTGATGGTCAGTTGGAGCAACTCACTGTCAGCGGGCGGAGGCGCCTGCTGTGGCTGCCTGGGCGGGCTCGCCAGCGGAGGTGGACGAGTGGGCGGTGGCTGTGACCCAAAGCGAGGGTAGCTGGCGTCTGCAGCATTGCATGGCAGGTTCACAGCCGTGAACAAGTGTCCACAAACGCAACGTGGCCAGACGATTGTATCTGAAGGGCACCGAGCAGAACTGGGCTGTCCTCAGGCGCACAAGCAAGGGAAGCTGACCTGCAGGTTGGAAGTTCGGTGGCACAGCGGGGTGCTGCTGGTCTGACGTCTGGCTTGGTAGTGGTGCAGGTGCAGGCGGCGGGCCAGCCAACGAGACGTGGGCTGCTTGTCCCACTGGCGGCTGCTCTGCTGACTGCTGCGGCGGCTGCTGCGCTGGCGTCAGCACCTCATCAGTGACGCTCACCTCCTGTCCCGACGGCAGCCGGATCTGGTAGCTTGGGCGCCTGCAGCGATGCAGATGGTGCTGTCCGCACAGCGATGTTGCAATACACTATCAAGCGCGCAAAGTGGTGTCGCTCAGCAGTGCGCATGTGTGCTGCTTGAGAAGCCTTGCCAGTAGGCGGAGTCTGTGGCGATGGCGACGACTGGAGTCTCCCGCCCATCAGGCGTGCGGTACATCAGCGCCTCGCCCTGCCGGTACTCTGGCGCCAAGGATGTGCTCATGCACGCGCACGATCTTCTTCGGCAGCGCCACAGTGTACAGCCACTTGCTGTCTGCGCCACACGGCGCATGAGCACACCTCATTGCATTGCTGCCTTGCCCAGACACAGTCAGCGCTCTGCTGGCACAAACAGTCTGGCAACCTGCGGAGTCATCTGCTGACCACACAGCAGTGATGGAAGTCCATTCACACCAACGCGGCAACGCAGTGACTGTACCTTGCCAATCGACCTTGGCGACGGTGCCACGCACGGGCTCCGACTCGTCAAATGCGTCGTACAGCACGCGGCGGCCCGGTGCATACCGAGGCGCAAGCGCGTGCCCTGCCGGCTGCTGGTCAGCAGAGGAGGCGACTGAAACGGAGCGTGTAAATGACGGTGCTGATGGCAAGCCAGACCCACTGCTGCCGTCATTCCGCCCGCTGAAGCCCACCCCTGCATGATAGAGATCGGTTTTCACTAATCGCTCGATGCTTGTGGCTGGGAACAAGCACCAGTTGCAGCATGCTGTTGTAATGCATAGTCAGCAGTGTAGTGAAAACCTGACGGCGGCGGAGGCTGCTGGTATGAGGTCTGGTATGAACCAGCATGCTCGGAGCTCGGGGACAATTGCGGCTCGGACGGCGACTGGGCTGCTGGGGCGCTGGGGTGCGATTCGTGAGGCCACGGCCTGCTGTCGGCTGGCGTACTGTCAGAGCTGTGCTGTGGTGGGGGCGCTGCGCCATTCCAGCCGTGGCTCGGACCGAGCGGCGGGGCTTGCAGCTCAGGCGCGGAGTGCGAGTCGTTGATGTGCAGGCCGCCGAGGCCCGCTGCCTCCACGGTGGTGGCTGGCGGCTGGCCATCTGGCCTTCCGGACGCGTCGGACGGCGCAATGTTGGCCATCTGAAACGCAATGCAGCAGTGTGTAGGCAACGAGTCTGCTGTGTTGGCAGGTGGTGTCGGCATGCGGCAGCTGGTTGTGCAGAGGCAGCCCCCGCACCTCATGCGGAGGCACGCCCGGCAGCAGGTCATCGGGCGCAGCGTCGCCGTTGCCGGGTGTCGGCTGCCGGCCCTCGCGCAGCGCCTTGCGAATGTCGGCAGCCTTCCACGCCGCGTAGCGCTGCAAGTCTACCAGGTCCTCCGGCAGACTGCCAAACTGTCTCAGAATCTGCGATGCAACATCTGCCACGGACTTGAAAGCACTCTAGACTGTGCACATCACCGACATACGAGCGTAAATGAGGACACGCAATGCGCTCCTGTATCACTGCGGCCAGCTGGGGGATTGGCTCACACCTCGATGAAGATTGTGGCAGCGTAAAAGGTGAGGCAGGTGCTCTTGTCGGCACGTCCAGCACGGTCGATCTTATCGGCACGTGCAAATATGGACTCTGCAAAGTTGCGGCAGTACTCCTTGTCGCCGTCGCCGAGGCCAGCGGCTGGCTTGTCTCGCTCCAGCTTTGCAATGAGCGCTCTCAGCACGCCCTCAAACTTTGGACCGCGGCTCTTCATCTGTATGCCCTGTAGGATGCGCGCCACGGCGTCGCTACCGGCTGACCGCAGTGTCCATGTGGTACAAACATAGCAGCTAACACTGCCGTCAGAGGCATGGTCAAGGTTGCAATGGTGCAGATGCTGACTCACCATGTCAACGGCGTACATGCGGCAGTAGTATGCAACCTGCAGGCAAGGTCAACCAATGAACATCTGTGAACGTTATATCTGACGTGTGCCTGCTGTCACTTTCACACAGCCGCGGCAACAGCTCAGCCCATGGCAACTGGGCAGGGAGTACACCTTGGGCTCAAGCCTTGATATTTCATCAGCGCGCTGCAGCAGATCATGGACATAGTTTGGTCAGCGATGCCTGCTATATCATCAAGGGCACCTATGAGTATTGTGAAAGCAGATATACAGCTCAAGTTCATGCTGCCAACCTGCAGAAAGGGCAGGATGGCCTTCGTCTGGGCTTGTTCATCCTCTGTCCCAGCCATTGCGCGTCAGCAAGCGGTGTTTGATATAAGCGCTGTCGCAGCACTGTCGTTGCACAGTACGGTCTACGACGCAACAGCTTGAAGACAGCTTGTGCCACAACGAGCGATGGGTGGATCGACACCGAATGGTGGTCTCGAGCTGGTCGCCCAGATGAGCATTGCCTGTGCGCCGCTGTCCAGACACGCAGGAGATCACGTCGGCAGGCTGCACGCTGCGCGAACGGTGTTCTGCAGTCATCTACCCTCGAGTGCAGCAGCTGCATCCTGCATGGCCTCATGCATGGTTGCCACCCCTGCTCGCCCCCGCTGTCAGCGTTGGGCCAACGCTGCCAACGCCGTTGGCAGCAGCTTCCTGAACGCATCAAAAAAGTGGGACACAACGGATTGTGCCAAGGTGTTGAGGGTATTCGTTGGTCAGTGCCAGGCAACCCACCTGGACGCTTGCTTGCCGCAAGCAGCCAGCGCTGCGACATACGCCGGGGCGCATCCAGCAGGCTGTGCTGGTCGGATTGCAGAACACGCGTGCTCCAGCTGGCCGCCTGCTTGCAACAAGAATGTAGCAAGCCCCATCAGATACTTTGTTGCAGCGAACTTTGGTCGGTGCTGCCTGGTGTGCGCTTGACGCATGGCTGCATCAGGCAGGATGACGCGCCATGTGCACGATACAGCTGTGGATTGATCGGGTCAGGCAACTGACAACACACAGAGGTTCACCCAGCATGTCGGGCTCTGAGATACCAGTGGCACGACACAAAGCGCCGGCCCGCGGCGCGCTTGCAGGTGCGAGCTGGATCGCAATCTGCAGCGTCTTTCAAACAAAAATGAGCGTTGATCAGGTACAGCAGCTGCACTGACGACGCACAGATGGTCTCTACCTGCCACTCTGTTGTATGCTGCATTCCGCATCAGGTGCGAGGGGCGACTCCAAAGCAGCTGGAGACAAGTACGACCCGCGGGGCACGGGCACAGCATGGTGTGTGCTCCTCCCCCCTATGTCCTTTACTTGCCAAGCACGTCTGCACGTACCCGCCTCCATGACTGTCTGCAAAGACACCAGACGCTGCAGGCACACTCACCACTGCACTTGATGCAGGAGCCACAACTTCCTGAACCAGAAGCCATGGCACCCCAGCAACTTCAAGAATCAGGCCAGGGCGTACGAAGCGGAGCAGGAGTCCATCGCTGTTGCAAAGCGCAATGCGCTTGCGAAGCAAGGTGAGCTGATGCTGGGCAAGTGCAACAGCTGGCGCATCCTGGGTGGTAGCTCCTGCATGCTGATGACGTCGGCTTGGTGGCTGTTCAGAGTTCGAGGCAGAGCAGGACTACATGAAGACGCTGTCGTACCTCAGCCCCGAGGAGCAAAAGAAGCACGCGGCACGGGCGGCCATCGCGTTCATGTACCAGAAGCCGCCAGGCATCGACATTGTCGAGCGCAAGGCAGCTGCGCAGGTGAGCGTGTGCCCATGCGACGGCTCAGTTAGGACACACAGAGCTGCATGCTGCCTGCTATGTGCAACGGGAATCTGCATTTGCGCCAGCATGCTCACCTATGCCCTGGACAGGCAGAGGCAGCTGGTCAGGGGGGTCAAGCGGCGGCGGGCCGGGGTGGCGCCGCTGATGGTGCGGCGGCGGGCGCTGAGGGGGGCGGCCGGGGGCGGGGCCGGGGCCGCGGGCCGCCGCCGCCACCCAAGGAGGGCCACGTCAAGCACATGCTGGGCGCGGTGGCCGCGCTGCGCACCGACGAGCGCTTTGAGCTGAAGCCGGGCACCCATGGCCTGATGGGCCGCCGCAGCCCCCCGCGCGGCGGACAGGTTGGGCACCTGCTGTATGCGTGCACGCCTCAGCCCATCGCGCCCGCTCTGCATGCCTGGTTCTGAGTTGATGGCGCCGCGATACAACGAGCTCGGGCGCCTCACACATTGCACTCCCATGCAGGCAGCAGACGGCGCCAACCAGCAAATTCTTGTCAGTGATTCGGACGAGGATGCGGCCGCGATGCCGCCGCCTGATGCGGCCGAGCTGGAGCGGCAGGCCCGAGCGCTGCTGAAGGCAGAAAAGAGGGCAGCCAAGGCAGCGAAGGAGGAGCGCAAGCGGAAGGAGCTGGAAGCGGCGGAAGCGTTTCTGAAGTCTGCGGGCGTTGACCCGGTGGACCTGGCACGCTTGCACTCAAAAAAGCACAAAACGCACAAGAAGGAGAAGAAGGACAGGCGGTGACTGGCCAGTGTACCGTCATCCTCCATATCCAGCGTTCCGCCTGACGTCAGGTGAGGGGGACTGGTATATGCATGTTGCTGTAGGCCTGCATCCTCCTTCATGAGTCGTTCAATTCAACCTGTCGACAACGTCTGAAACTTCAATCACATCCCTGACAAGGTGTCAACTTGTGCCGCACAGGCGGTGCAACAATGCTGCTGGATATCGTCAAAACTGAATCTGCGCTGGGCGGACGCTCAGCAACCCACTGTGGACGGTCAAACTAGTGTACAGGTGTCCAGCAGTTCCTCCTACCTGAACGCTCCTGAATACGCATCTCTGAATAAGAATCCTAAATCACATACAACCTAAAGCCTCTTCAGCCACTGTCAGATGGACAAACACACATTCCGGGCAAGAATCGCGATTGCGACATCGGCAAATTCTTGCCCATGTATACATGACTTTTGCTGATGCGAACATGTGACGGTTCCTCGAAGTCCATGTGCCGTTGGTTGCAGCAGCACTGTGAGTCGCCTTTCAGTCCTCCGAGTCGGAGCTCGGCCCCGAGCTCGTCAGCACAATGGGGTGCGACATGACTGCAACAGAGTCCGAGGTGGCACCGGATGGGAGGCGCGGCGTGAAGGGCTCCGGCGTGGTTGGTGCCTTGACGCTACCCTTTGAGGGGCTCAAGGCACCCATCTGCATGATTTTGACGTACGCCCATTCGGTGTCACGCTGGGACCTGGCTGGTTTGGCGGCTTTGCGCCGTGTGGTGCTGCTGCCGAGTGCGCAGAGGAGCAGCTCCTTGACCACATGCTTTGTGCCGAGCGCGATGCCGACCATGGCACCGGCGCCCTCGAACGCTGCCACGACGTATGGATGGTTCAGCATGTTGCTAGGCGCAAGCCCCCAATTTGCCTGCGGAGGTGTTGTCAAACTTTGCCCACGGTGTGAGACTGGACAAACCGCACTGACTGTTTGAATCCTTATGGGATGCGCAGACAAGGGTTCCGTCAGCGCAGGAGCCCAGAGGAACCCCCGACAGAATGGCTCATGTGCGCAAGCCTGTCAACGCTTGAGCAGAGCGCCTTGTAATGTAACGAGCATATGACTGGCGCTCCAAAAATTTTCAGGGCACCACATGCTGTGGCCACAAGGCGCTGTCTTGCATCTTGGGGGCTGACTGAGGCTCAGGGGTCTCTTCCTCTCTTCACCATGCACCGGGATGCAGCAGTGGTAGCTCCGGAAGCAGTTCGTCCAAGCAAGGCTAGCTTTTGGGACGATTCAGTTGGATGTACCACACTAGCACTCGGTGAACACCAAACGCCCTTCACTCGTCATCATCATCAAACAGTCCATCCTCAAATTGCCGGAATACATCGTCGTCGAACGGCATGTTCGTTTGCATTGGGTCCATTTGACCCTGCGCCATAGCACCAAATGCTGCGCCACAACCGACGATGCAATGGGAAAGCGGGACACAACTGCATGTCTTCCAAATGCGATACCACAGAAAGGTTCTCACCTTGGGCAGCTGCATCTCTGGCACCTTCCAATCCTCATTCTCGCCGCCAATGAAGAGGTGTTTGATGCCCAGGTTCCTGTTACATGGATGGGGTTAGCCATGACTCAGCTGCCGACTCCATCAGAATGCGGGGATGCACCACAGCACGTATGACACTTGCATGAGACGCACTCGCGGCTGAAGTTGGACAGCATGTTGATTAGGACATCGATTGCCAGCTCGTCCGCCGTGCCCATGTTAACCCTGCATGCCACCAGATGAAAGCTGTGAAAGTGCCGACGAAGCCTCTTTGGACTGAGACACCCCCGATGCAGCACTGCAGTGTGCCTCACCAGGTGCGGAGCCAGCTGCCGTTGCGCTCTGTGTTGCTCATGTCGTGAAACAGGGCATCCAGCCCCGTCTCGCACTCCTCCGCATCATACTCCAGGAAGCTGGCGCCCTCGTCCGCCGCGTTGTTGAACACCTGACACGCAACGCTCCCGGTGTGAGGTTGAGCTGGCCGGCAGAACCTTGTGACGTGTGCATTCGCATGGCAGCAGCACTGTCGCGTCCTGCAGCACGGCGCAGGTGCCAGCAAAGGTGTGTCGTTCAGTGGAATGCAGCCAGCCGTACCTGGAGGTTCATGCCGTTGAAGCCGCCCAGGCGGCCGACCATGAACCAGGATTTGAGCACCTCCTCGACCAGCTCTGCCTCACCCTCTGATGGTGCCTCGTACATCTCCATCCACAGCTGCATACCAAGAGCTGCACGGGTCGACATGCCGTCGACGTGCAGCTGTCACACGCAGAGTGATGCGGCCAAGCCTACCGATCTACGTGCAGCGCCCCATGTAACACGCACCCACAAGTTGAAGGGCTCCACGTCGCGCAGGGTGACCTGCATCTGCGCCTCCTGCCCAGTGCGGTCGCCGATCATGTCATCCGGCGCCTCAGCAACATACTGCCGCATCTGCTCAACCACTGACGACGTCAGTCTGGAGTGGCATGCCAACACACTGTATGATAAAAGAACGCCGCAACGGTTTTACTGGCTGAGCTACTGGGCAGACATATTGACCCAAGGAATGTTCGAGAGCGAGTTGCCCACCCGCTCTCGAACCACCTCGGGGTCACCATTGGCGCCCTCAAGCACCCTGGCAATGTCGGGGTCCTCTGCCGCATCTGCCTCCATTTCCCTACAGCATATCAGCAACGATGTCGTCTTGTGCCGTCCATGCGGTCTAGCAAGGTTTAAAAAGAGGCAGGGTACCCAGGCAAGTGACCCGCCTGAGCCACTCGGGTTTGCTGTCTGCCGTTGCTGCCGCGGCAACCGCGGCACTTCGCCGGAATCTGCATGCTTCGTGCGGGTGACGGGGCTGTGGCTGCTGGAGGGGGGTCGCAGGCCGTTGATGCACATGTGAGCCCGCATGCAGCGCGCAGTGACTGTGCCGCAGGTTTGTGAGCGGCCGCACCACCTGCGGCCATCCCGCTGCCAGCTCCATTGCCGTTTCTGTGTGTGCAGCCCGGCGTGCGGTGTGCACTGCACAACTTACTGCACAGTACTCAGGTGCCTACACCTCTGCGGAGCTCGCGCTGATAGGCTGGGGTGCGAAACTGCCAATGAACAGCAGTGAAGTCCCTCGAGAGGGGGGCCATGCAGGCCGCTGCACGTCGGAAGTGCTCCTGTGCCGGAAGGCTTCGCCGGCAACATACCAACATTGCTTTATTGTAACGTACGCAGCGGTGCTCATCAAGTGTGGCAACTGAATCGCCAAGCATGTTGCAGCCATCGCTGCTGCGCAGTCCGTGCACCGGCACGCACACATGTGTGCCGCCGCTGGTGCGGCAGCGCTGCCGCTCTGTCAGCGCCGCAGCAAAGCGGTCCTCGGAGATTAAGAAAGCACCAGTAGTGCTTCCAGGTATATTTGCTCGTTGCAGTGGGCGCTCAGCTCCGCTGAGCTGAGCAGGCACCTGGCAAAACGCCTGCCAACCGGCGGCCTGCGCGCCGCTGGCAACGCTGCAGGCTGCTGACTTTCGGCATCTTCGGTTGTAGGCGAGGATCAGAACCCGCTGGAATGGGTTCGCAACGCCCGGGACCTGGCATCAGAGGCGGTTGTGGTGCCGCTGCCGCGGCGGCGGCAGTCGGAGCCGGCCGCGCCTGCTGAGCTGGCTGCGCAGCCTAGCGACAGCCCTACCCAGGTGGCTCGCAGCGTGGAAGACGCAGGAGAGCCGGACGTCTCGGAGGGCGTGCAGCAGTCTGCACCAGAGCAGCCTATGCCAGGTACGTGGGTTGCCAAGACTACGCATGCCTTGCAACCAGCAGTGCTGCGTGCGCACGCAGCAGCCTTAGAGGCAGCCTGAACTCGACATACACCAGTGCCGTTGACCTTATGCAGGGAGACAGACTACCCGCAAGCGGCCAAAGACACTCAAGGAGATCAGGTCCTACCTCAAGCCGCGGCAGGGCTTCGAAGGCGTCCTTGACGCATGCGAGGAAATCTGGCCAGCATGGGCCGCCAACGGCTGCCGCAAGCTGGATCTCCGGGTAGGTTTCCTGACGTACGTTGTGGGCAGTATGCGAGGGTGGATCCGCGCAGTGCCTGGCATCAACCTGCTGCTGTTGCAAGCTCTCAGAGCGTGTCATTGATCGCCGCAGGGGTTGCAGCACGGCGCAGTGCGTGGTCCAAGGCCTGCAGAAGCGGCCACAGCACTGCGCATGGCGGCAGAACAGTCGCTGAAGCAGTGCTCCGGTAGTGCACGCCTGCTGCAGGTGCTTTGGTCGTCTGCGAAGCGCCAGACACTTCGATAGTGGGAACCCACCCGTCAGCTGGTCACGCACTTGGTTGGAACCTGCTGTGGTGAGCCGCATGACTTCTTGAATACTTGCTGACAATCGCTGACAGGCGCGCGACCGGCGGCTGCTGGGTCTGATCGAGGCCCTCAGCGTGACGCCCCCACGGCTGCCGCCCAGCGAGCAGCTGCAGGAGCAGCCACAGCCAGATAAGCTCGCAGAGGAGGCAGGCCCAGATGCGGCTGGCGCCAGTTCTGTGGCAGGCAGCGGGGAGGATGCACATCCGAGCAATGCCGACTCTGCTGCGCACCAGTTGCACCCTGTGCTGGTCACGAATGCCATTTGGTCACTTGGCGTCATGGGCGGCCCGGTGGCGTTCGAGGCCGAGATGGATGCCCTCGTCTTGGTGCGTCCCCTGGTCCCCCACGCATGCATCAAGCAGCATGTGGCCGCTCCCCCTCCACATGACATGTTACTGTACTTTACACAGTCTGCGCTGGTAGGTTGGCAAGCGCTGGGGAAGACCTGACATGAGAAGCTTGTCAGGAACATGTCCCGGTCCGTTTCTGAGGGCTGCAGCCCTGATCTGCAGAGGGCAGACCTGGCGCATGACGACTGGCGGCCCAGGCTGGCAGCAGATGCCCTGTGGGCCCTGGCGCTGGCGCACCACTGGACGCCCCGGCTGCCGCACCTGGAGGCGCTGCTGCAGCGGCTGGGCGGCTTCCCGGCGCTTACGGCCCGCGAGGCGGCCAGCACGCTGTGGGCCTTTGCCACGCTTGGCCACGTGCCAACAGCCCTGCTGCAGGTGAAGCTTGTTCGCAGCAGCGCCTCACATCTGCTCAGGGCAGATGCAACCCCATTGTGGACCAGTGTCAATGTAAGTGTTCATGATGGGTGTCCCCAACCCTGCCGAACCCTCACAAACCCTCCAATTCAGTGAGGGATTACTGCCCCTCGAACTCGCAGGAGGTGGAGGCCGCAGGCTGCTGGCGCCTTGCGCACGAGCCGTGGCAAAGGGACCGGCGCGAGGGGCCACGCGCCGCCGCCTCCATGTCCAGCCAGGCGCTTGCCGTGGCAGCATGGTCGCTGGCAGTCATGGTGAGGGACGCGCGTGCGGTTGTTGGTCAACACAAATGCTGCTGTGACTTGCGGGCTGCAGTGTGTTGTGGGTTCAAAGGCTGCGGCAAGGTCACTGGCGTGCGCGCCGTCAGAGCTGAGTGCCTTCTGCACTGCTGCAGGAGCAAGTCAGCACGGCAGCCTTTTCGGAGATCTGGCAGGAGATTGAGCGCCGGGGGATCGATGGAATGGGCAGCGAGAAGAAGGTGCTTCTGCAGGTCCATCAGGTGGGTCGTGCACACCGATACAGGCACCCATGCCAAGCAGAGTGTAGCACACGGGTGTCTTGCACCTGCGCTGTCTCGCTGCCAAAATCTCGTGATAGTGATGGTTGATCGCTGGTATGCTTGTTGCATATGTGAGCTGGCAAGAAAGATTCGGTGCCACATCGCCTGGTAGCATAATTATCATGCTCACGTGCGATGGTCACATGCAACGGCTCATTTCGCTGCAGGTGGCCTTGGCCATCCGACTGGAAGGCGGCGGTCGGCAGTCGGAGGGCGAGGCTGCCGCAGAGCTGCTGGCGGTTGCCGCGGATGTGTGGCAGCACTCCATCCGGCCCATGCACCGCGAGCAGGAGTCGTACCATGAGGGGCAGGTCTGTGCTGTCTTGTTCTTATCTTCCTGCGTGCACCACACTTGCATTGTGCTCGGCTGCGCATTCGGTCCGCGCTCTGAGCCCCATGCTTCATCATGCCTGTCTTGTGCGCTGCAGATTGCCAGCGCGCTGTCGGGCTTGGGACGCTTCCATGTGAAACAGGATGTGATGTCGGGATACAGCGTGGACCTGTGCCTGCCAGAAGGACGCGTCGCCATTGAGGCTGATGGTCCATCCCACTTCTCCCGCAACACAGCCTACCCGGCCAAGTAAGCATGCTGCTGTTCCTCTTGCCCGCATTGCAGATAGCAGATCACATCATGATTGGCCCCAGGGTGTGATGTGCCTCGGGGATGTGTCAAAATTCAATCACAGCTTGAGATGTCGACAGCGTGTGCTACCACTGCAGGCTGCTAGGGCATTCTCTGATGAAGCACCGCCACCTGCAGCTGCTGGGGTACCAGGTGGTTTCGGTGCCATGGTTTGAGTGGGATGCGCTTCAGGGTCCGGCGAACAAACATCAATACTTGCAGCAGCGCATCGATGCAGCAACGGCATGAACTGCGGCCACAGCTTCTGTTGTGTACCTCATCGGATGGCATCTATTGCACAGCCAGCAAGTGTGGTGAACGTGGGCATATAGCAGTAGGCGCTGCAGTCGACCCCTGTCTGCCTGACGCGATTCGTCTCAGCAGACACCGAACTTACAGCACAACGACTGGTGTGCTGCGACTGTTAACAGAATTCCGGGTTGTTCACAACAACCCGCCACTGCCCTGCACTGTCGAAGGCAACCCTGACATGTACTATGACCGAATATGGACCAACCCCGCCCTGCATCGATTTGGCAGCATGCAATTTTGCAGGCCAGAAGCCAGCAGCTTTATTGCATTGCAACATGTGCATTGTCATGGCATATGATGCATCGATTCGAGGATGAGCGAGGATCGGCCGCTGACGGCGTTTGAGCGTCGGCTACATGAGGTGAAGCACCTATATCCAGTGCATGAGCACTTTCCGCAGCAACAAAGACTGCACCCCTGCGGACGCGACGCTGAACAGACCCTCTGCTACCCGCAGGCATGTATGCTGATACCCGCCGGGAAGTGCACTTCTTATGGTGCACTCGCAGCGGTGCTTGAAACATCTCCGCGGGCGGTTGGCCAGGTGTACATCAGCGTCACCGTGACTTGGATATGTCCCTCTGTAATGAACGGGTCATGCATGCAAGCACTTTGCCTCAACACCAATCAACGAATTCTGCAGCACTTCACTGGCCTCAGGCGCTGCGGCGGGCCACCTGGATGCCAGAGGTTCCTGCGCACCGTGTCATAAAGGCGTCAGGCGACATTGGTGGCTTTGGCGGCACCGCTGGACTCTCGCAGGTCCCTGTGCAGCGTAAGAGGGCGCTCCTTGAAGCAGAGGGGATTGAATTTCAGGGTTCGCAACTCATCACCTCGGATGCGTTGCTTGGGGCTGATGAACTGATCGAGCTGGTCGCCGTCGATTGACGCTGGCTACGCCGCAGATATTTAATAGGGGGGCATACGGTGACCGCTCAGCTGGACAATATCATGCAGTCAGCAACAGCACTTCCTTCCTGTGACGCTGCATTTCTGGGCCAATGCATAAATGCACTGTAGACCCCTTACTAACGACAGCGCTAGCTGATTTATCCGTGTCATCAGTGGCCACTTTGCCGCAAGCGGTCAGTGGACAGACTGATCACAAGCGCACAACGAAGGCTATCATCGGTGCCACGTGTGTAGTGATCGTCCTAAAGTCGCAATGATATGACAGACCCCATCAAAAGTTGATGGATCAGCCTCCGATCGCCACAAATGGCGTCAGTTGTCAGAGTCCTCGTCTGCGAGCGACCATACACGGTGCTTCGTGAACACCACCATGGCGTCCTCTGCTGCGCCAGCCCTGTTGGGATTGCAAGACCACATAGTACGGTCAGAGCAGATGTGGCAACACTCTGGGAAGTGTGCATGGTGCGTCATCCTATAGGGTTGACACGGAACATTAGGACTGGATCTCGTGCACCATTCCTTGGCACTGTCTGAAGGTCGCCGTGCAGTACATGTACGAGGGCCCCTTGGGCCATGTGCGTCGCTGCGCCACCCACCTGGCCCCAGGGCTGGCATAGTTGTCGTGCATGAAGGTGGAGTCCACGACGTCCTCTTGCCGCGGTATGAGGTGGTACTCTGTGACCGTGGTCAGCCCGCCGTACGACTGGACCGCGCTCTCTGCCAGCTTCACCTGCCTGCACAGACAGTCACGCAACGGCTGATGTCTCGCCAGATTGCTCCCACTGGCTGAGCTGACGGACATCAGTGCAATGGAGGTTTTCCCACCGTCAGCAAGGCCGCCCCACCTGAAGTTCCACAGCACGGTGTAGGCGCCGCAGGAGGCGACGATCCAGCGCTCCTGCCGGCCGGCCTCCGTGATCCACGTGAACTTGCCCTTCTGCAGCGGCGCGCGCCCCACCTGCCCATCCAGAGAGGAGCACGGTCAGCAGATACCGAGCTATGGCGATGCATAATAGTGCAGGTGGGGACACAAGGTATATTGGTGCAATGGGGCTGACCTTGGCCTGGTCCTCGGGCTTGAGGCGCAGCAGCCGGGGTGCTGGTGCCTGTGCCCCCATCCTCGCCTGAAAGCCGTTTGTTTCCCTGCAAAGGGTGGCAACTGTGAATTGCATGGACGCCATGTGCAACCATGAGCAACACCAGCTGTGTAAAGCAGCAGATGTATGCCGTACATGGTCGGGGCAACAAGTAAACCCTCCTCGACATGCCGTACCTGCCACTTTTGTCACGGAACTGGGTCTTGACGACCATGAGGTACTTGTTTGTGGTTGCCAGCACCCATTTGGAGTCGTACGCCACGTCCACAGCGGTAATGGGCGCGCCCAGGCCCGGGATGCTGGTCTTTGCCATCGTGAGTGTGCTGCTGCTAAACAGCCGGATCTTGCCGTCGTCGCTGCCCACGACCACATGGCCATCGCCTGCAGGGCGACGCAAACTGTCATGGCCCGCTCCTGCGCGACGTCTCCTGTGGAATATGACCACACGGTGCACAGCAACGCACCGGAGGTGGCCATGCAGTTGAAGTTGGTATTGCGGGCGTAGTCCTTGCCCCCGGCGTACTGCACGGTGGGGCTGGACATCTCCTGCACCACGCCCTCCCGCACACGCTGCAGGGTGCCCAGCTAGCTGCGATCAGGGCCTGCACACGTGCCTGGGCAACAAGCTGACCCAAACACATCTGCTGCATGTCACCACGGAGCAGCAGCCAGCTGTGCTGCACTTTACCTGGTCCCACCGCACAAGGCGGTTGGTGCCCACACCCAGAAATGTGTCACGGTCATCCAGCTGGGCACCTGCAATGTACCAGCACTGCAGCATTCCTGTGCTTGTGTGAATTGTGAGCATCTGCAGACTCACGCATAAGGCTGCAAATGCACAACACATCTGCGAGTTGACTGCTGGCTCCGCACACCCTTTGTGTCGTTGATGAGGTCCTTCATGGCGACATCTGTGCCGTCCTTCTGGAAGCCCCACTCTGCAACTGTCTTGCCCGTCTCTATGTCCAGCTGCATGGCCAACACTGCTTGTCAGTTGCCTCCAAACCCAGAGCAGAGTGGCCTCAAAGTGACAGGCTCGTGTACCGACTGGTGCTGAACACACCCCACCTGGTGCAGGCTGGTCCCCTCCTCCGGACTGAGGATGTTCATCTGCCGCTCGCCGCGCATCAGCAGCAACTTGGAGGGCGTTGCACCGCCTGCTGCTGAATCGCTGGCCAGGCCGAGCCCGCTGCGCCGCTTCGACTGCGGGCTCATGAAGCTCAGGCCAGTGTCCTGTTGGCAAGCATGGTCGACAGGCTCAAGAGCAGTGACAACCACAGCTGCACATTAGGAAGAGCTGCAGCAGATCTCCATGTACGCATTGTATGACAGCGTGTGCAATGGCACTTGTCACATGTCGGTTTCAAACACTGACCTGCACGCCGCCATGTACATTGCGCAGCACGCCGATCTTCTTGTCCTGCACCATGTATGACCGGCCACCGGCGCCCAGGCGCACCCCCAGGATTGCATCCTTTTCACGTCCGCCCTTTGCTGGTGTTTTCAGCTCATCGACGTCTGGTGCGTCCTGCAAAGCGGGTGCTGAACTTAAGTTGCTGACGTCTTGGTGGTCGGGCATCATGCTGCTGCTGGGCTGGTCTGTGGCGGCAGGCAACCTGCGTCAAGCTGTGTCACCTGATCATCTGCATCATCTGCCCAGGCTTTCCTGGACTCCTCTGTCTCGCGACCCAATGTCAGGAACGAGTCTTTGCCGAACACCTGCAGGCGGGTTCTGGTAGCTCAGAGGCGGCACTACAACCCTTCCCGAGAAGGATGCACATGCAATGACTCCATGCCACTGTGTGGAGTTCTCACCTTGTTGCGGTTAGCCTCGTCGTTGTCCACCTTGAACGTGTTTTCAAACAGCTTGTCGTTGTACTGCTCCGTGAATGCTGCATACTTGGGCGCGCTCCCGAAGCGGATGGCCCAGATACCATCCGGCGATACAAATGTTACCTGTACATGATCAGCCATGATCTGCTCACTTGATTGTGACACATACACACCTATGCATGCAGCAGCGACGATGCTTGCGTCACTGCCAGCCCACCCGCCGAGCAGCCTTATCAAATGCGAAGTTGTCTGACACATCTGTCTCCACATCGCCAACTTCCAGGCACCACTGCCGCGGCACCGATGGCGTGTCCTCGTTCATGTCAAAGAAGTGCGGTTGCACGCCCGCCGCCTCCACCTGAAAGCCCTGGCCTTGCACCAGGCGGAATAGCTTTGTGACGCCATCCTGCAGCGCACCCGACAGACGCACAATCACCTTCCTGCACTACCACACGCGTGCAAGACATAGCAGACGCACATCACAGCTGATATGAGTTCCGCTTTCGACAGGGACTGCTGCACACAGGTGCCTTGAAGGAGCGACAGCTGCCTGGTCTGCAGAGCAGCACTCGTAGAGCACCCTGCACCTGTTCTGGTGTGGATGCCTCTGCTTCTGAATGCGGCTGATCAGTGGGGGCGGGGGCACTCTGCCCTGCCCCCATCCTAGTGCTGCGAAAGCTGTCTTCAAGGTGCAACTGCGCTGCAAAGCGTGCTGACCCTGAACTGTGCTTGGCGGTGTGTTGTGCAGTACCGAGACCACGTCAAGTGTAGAGCAAGACAGTCAAATCAAACAGGAAGTGAGACATGACCCAGCGACCCAGCCGTTCCACCCTTGCATCGCGGTCTGCGGAGAAGCTGGTCACACTACTGCAGGGTGGGGCCCGTCAGGCCCGATGCCTCCTTATGGCATTCCAGCCAAGGGAAACTACAAAAGTTTTTCCAGATCGCCTGACCCAGGCTTGGTGCTGACCCAAGGCTTGGTGGGACTCCCTTGGCTTTACCAATTTTGAGGGCATGTGCAGAAACAGACTGATCAGATCAAGGGAGCTGCAACCTCATGAAGCCATGGAGCTACCTACTGGTCCATGTCAAATGGTAGTAGTGGGCGCCATCCGAAAGAGATGCGGGGCGAGCTCTGGCAGCCAGCCCGGCTCGATGGCTGTGACGTTGCGTGCGTACAGCCGAGCCGTCTGCACCAGCTCATCGAACACGATACAGGCCGCCTTGCGGCCGCTGAGCACCGACGATGGGTGTATCATCACCAGCTGGTTCGTGGCCACAAGCCGGTATGTGCCTGCATGGACCATCAATGGCCGTGAAGCAGTGTTTGGGCATGGGTACATCGGTCTGTTGATCTGAACGGTAGCACACGCCACGATAAACTTGCACTTCGCATTTGCATTTTGTGATCAAGAACAGTGGCTTGAGCTCTCACCGTCGGGCTGCCGCATGGCGCCGTGCACCGCCAAGCCGGCGGTGAGAGCGCGCCTCAACCCGATCGTGGCCTCTGCATCTGCTGAGCTGCTGTCCACGCCCCGCAAGCTGCCACTGTGCTGTGCATCACCATTGACTGCTACACGACTGCTGGGCATAGTATCCGAGGACAGCTGTGCTGAGAGCTGCGTGTGGATGTCCACGGCCTTCCGCAGAGCGCGGCCATTGATAAAGTTCGCTGAGCACCACTGCTTCTGTTCCCTCTCGTTCACCTGCTTGCGTGGCAATCCTGTGCTGATCTGGGCACGTCAGTGCCACGACCCAGCACGCATCCACTGCTTGCAAGCGTCGTGCATATGCCGCACCTGCTGATACATCCTGAAAACGGCGAGCAAAGTGGCGTGGTCGCCGTCACGGCTGATGAAGCGTGCCCTTGCAGCGGCTGCCTCCGCGCGTTTATGGCTGCAAGCAGTGCAGCAGCGTCAGTGTAGTGCGAGGCAGCAGCCTGATACCCTGAGCAGCCAAATGTCGGATCGGCTGAAGACAAATCAAGCAGCTGGACACCGACCAGAGCTCTGCACAGACATGCAAGACCCATTTCTTGGACTACTCACACAGGACTGACGAAGACGTTGTCTGATGAAATCATAGAAACAACGATCAGGGCATCAGACACACAGTCGGTACTTAGCGCCGTCAGCAGCACCTACGCAGCAAGATCGGTGTTGGCATTGCACTCTACTGCTGTGCTCACGATGGACGAGGGTCCGTACTATTGCAATACTCTATGATGACTGACATAACTGCTCACTTTTGCATACATGGGGTGCAGTGGCAGAGCTGCCATGCGCCGGCCCAGTGGCTTGCTGAGTTCGCCCTCCGAATCCAGAGCGCCCAGAGCATACCTGCAGCCCACGACCCTCTGCTCAGCATGGCACGAAGCGCAGCACCACGGTGCACGAAGCCTTGCGTGCAACACAGGGGAAGGCTTCGGCGGAGGGCACACATCGGTCAGAAAGTACCCCCAAAAACAACATTTTACCCAAAATTGCCTGTTTCACATACTAGTCTGTAGTCAGGTCTAGGCACCGGCAAGGCCCTGAGAACAGGGGAGACAGGCGACGCACAGGAGCTCCAGGGAGCGCAGGAGGGCGGGCTGCGGCGGCGGGTCCAGGAAGTCGAAGCCCAGGACGTCGGCCACGCCCAGCGCCTTGAGCTGCAGCACCGTGGACGCCAGGTTGCAGCGCCGGATCTCCGGCACCGTCTCCGGCGCCAGCCGCCTGAAGGCCGCCTCTGGGTACAGGCGGTACGCCTTGCCCGGCGCCTCACGGCCTGTTACAATAAAGCACACGGCGATGGTTGCATGGGTTCACAATTCAGCAGAGTTGGGAGGCAAGACATATGCATGATCACCCGCCAATCTGCATTACCTGCTCTGCCTGCTCGTTGCCGTGCCTGCGCCTGCGATACTGGCACTACCTGCAGGATGTTGACAGGGGGATCGTGCGTATGTATGATTGCGAGAATGACGTTCACCAACGCTGTGTACGAGAGGCGCTATTTGCACACTGCCAACCTGCAGCGAGTCGATGCCGGCTGCTGCGTGGTAGGCGCGGGCCTTGACGAAGCCAGCGTCCACCACATAGCGGACGCCCCTGACCGTGATGGACGTTTCGGCAATGTTCGTGGCAATGATGACCTGTGTCGCAGGTCGCAGGTGGGTGGCCAGAGGCTGACATTGGGTGGCAAATGGTGGGGACAGGCCACACATGTGACATCTCAGCAGGCACCTTGCGCGTGCCCGCAGGTGCTGGCTCAAAGATCCGCAGCTGCTGTGCCGCTGGCAGGCTCGCGTAGATGGGGGCGACCAGCATGGGGCCGGCGCCCTCCGCTTGCTGATGCTGAGGCAGCCTAAGAGATTGGGCAGGTTGTGATGAGCATTCGCCGCGAGTATGACGTCGCGCCATGAGCCGGTCATGTGCTACAGAAACGGTGTTGTACGATGCACCCACCGGGTGTTGATGAGTCGGGCCAGGGCCTCGATCTCCTCCTGGCCCGTCAGAAACACCAGGATGTCTCCGGGCGGCTGGTCTGTGTGGATCTGCAGGAATTTGCGCCATGCAAAGTGTGTTGTGGTAGAGAGGAATGCGTCAGGCATGGCAGGGGCAGGCACCACTGCATAGCAGCGGCTTGCCTGCAGCACGGTCTGCAGGGCGGCATCCATGTAGCTGTCCTCCGGCTGCGGCGTGTAGAACACCTCCACAGGGAACTGCCTCCCCTGCAGCAGCCGGTGTCTCACATCAACGAGTGGATCCGCCAAGTATGACGACGGTTGCGACATGCTTCCGTTGCAGCGCTGAGCCGGTCACCTTGACGTAGGCGATCCTGGCGTCCCCAAAGTACTTGGACATGGGCGCCGCGTCCAGGGTGGCGGACATCACGACGAGGCGGAAGTCGTCGGGCCGCCGCGCCAGCACGCCCTTGAGCAGGCCCAGCAGCACGTCGGTGTTGACCGTGCGCTCGTGCGCCTCGTCCAGCAGCACCACCTGCGCGGTGCCCACGCACTGTGCTGGGCAACATCAATTTTGTACTGGGTCTGTTTGGCTGATGCTGGGCCTTCCTCAAGACAGCAAGCGCGCCAGCCTGCCTTGTAGCGCCGCAGCAGCGGGTCCAGCAGCGCCTCCCGCAGCAGCATGCCGTCCGTCATGTACTTGATGCGCGTCGCCTCGGACGTCTGGTCCTCGAACCGCACGGCGTAGCCGACCTGCGATGCATGTCACACGCATCAATGCCCCAGGAAGGCGCTGCTGACAGGCTGCTGGAGGTGCTGCATGCGCACGTCCACATGCCGCGGGCTGCCTGCTCGCTGCCGTGTGGCAGCTGCCCACCGTGCCGCCGACGGCGACGCCCATCTCCTCCGCAACGCGGCGCGCCACGGTGATGGCCGCCACCCGGCGCGGCTGCGTGCAGGCGACCAGGCCGCCGCGCGCCAGCCCCGCCTCCATCAGCATGCGCGGTATCTGCGTCGTCTTGCCGCTGCCGGTCTCCCCCACCACGACGAGCGCCCGGTTGGCGCGCACCTCGGCCAGCAGCGCCTCCCGGGCCGCCCACACCGGCAGCTGCCGCCGCTCCGCCTCCAGCACATCCCGCCTGTATCACATCAATGTCACTGCCAAAGTCCGTCCCTACAACAGCATATGATGACTTGGAGGCAGAGCTGGGTTGTGGCGCAGCATGATCAGCGCACCGCGCACCTTCCAGCCCGAGACGGTGCTGTGCTGTGTGCACCGCCCTCATGGCTGAGCTTGCGCTTCTTTGCAGCCGGCGCGGCCATTGCTGTGCCACACGTCCCGTGATACCCAATGGTTTGTGCCTCATGCCCCGTGTTATATCATGCACCGCCGCAGCAGTGTGGCCATGCCTGGCGCACAGCCGGTCTACTTGTTGTTATCGTTCATTCTGCCCCGCTCCCTGGCACCGATGGCAAGTTTGCCATTTGACACCTATGTAAGTGCTGCACTCTGCATCAGAGACTGCAACTAGATGTCACTTGAGCGTCATCCGTCATGCCAGCTGCTGCATGGTTCCCCACCCTGGCCTGCTGATGCTAGTCTGTAGATGATCATAATGTGACATGCCAACGGGTGACTGTCCAGATCACATTCGCAGCTCGCCTTCACTCTGCTGCTAATGTTCCGCGGCTTGCGCATCGCATCGCGCTGCGCTCCTGTGCTCGCCTCGACCCCACGGATCCGGTGCAATCATCAGGTGCAGCGACACTGCAGCCGTCCCAGCGTCCGGGCTATGGCGTCTGACGAAGCGTCAGCCGCGAAGAAGGCTGCTGAGTCCGGGTGCGCTGCGGCTGCGCACCTGAGGCCTGCGTGCATCTGTACCGCTGCGGCGAACGCGTGCGGCATTGACATGCACGGATACAGCTGCGTGTCGATGCAGGGCGGAGCAGAAGGCGGACCAGGGGCAGCCAACCATATTCGACAAGATTATCTCCAAGGACATCCCGGCAAAGGTGTTGTTCGAGGACGACCAGGCGCTTGCATTTGAGGTAAGCAACCGTGGCGTGCTTGTATGCACGCATCGCTGCGGCATTTTGTGTCGGCAACACATTGCGCCATGAAGCTACATGCAACGGCGACAGTGTCTGCTCTAGGACATCAACCCGCAGGCGCCCGTCCACTTCCTGGTCATTCCCAAGGTGACACACCCCTGTGTCCCTCACTTCATGGCGCTTCGATTCATTTTGGTCACTTCTAGCCGGTTCGATATGTGCTGCACAGTGATGTGTTGCACTGTGCTGCTGACGTTGGTGCAACAACACTGTGCATATCTGGCTGCTGTGACGGGACAAGATTCACAGTGCAACTGCGCTCGTGTTCGCAGCACCGAGACGGCTTGACGGGGTTGTCGAAGGCAGAAGATCGCCATGCCTCAGTGCTGGGTCACCTGCTGGTCGTGGCCAACAAGGTGCGTCCACTGCTTCACGAACATTGAATACCATCCGCCCTCTGTGCGCTTGCTGTGTCCGCTTTGACGATCAGTGGTCTGCTGGTACACATGGTATTTAGCCTGCAAGCAGGTGGCACAGCAGAAGGGCTGCAAAGACGGGTACAGGGTCACCATCAATGATGGAGTCAATGGCTGTAAGTTGATACAACAGTACTGATGTACGCTGCTGCTCCCGACTTGTTGAAACTGGCAACTTGCCATGCAGTCAGCACAGCTGACCCGCAACGATCACATTGCAGGCCAATCAGTGTTCCATCTGCACTTGCACATCATGGGGGGCAGGCAACTGGTAGGCCCTCCATGTCACTGGCATTCTGACTGACTGCGCCCGCCGCCATGTCACACAGCCCCCAGCAGATGTCGCCGTACCACGCATGCATGACCGCGCTCTTCGGTGTTGCGCAGGGCTGGCCGCCTGGTTGATGCGCCTGCCTCATGAAGCGAGCTGGTCGACAGAGTGGCCGGCCGCACATTTCTGCGGATGCAGAGGCTTTGACATTTCAGCCAGGCGTGAAATTGGGATGGTTTTCAAATACCATAGCTGTACTGCGCAGATCTGGAAAACACATTGCAAGACAGACGAAATGCAGCAGACGACATCATCAGACCCGAAGCCAGCTAGCAGGATTGTGCGCATGCACTACACGTGTGCCTTGCATGTAGCTCTGTTGCCACTGTGGCCACACAAAATCACACCTAGTCAGCTGACACACAAGCACTTGCCAACCTCCTCTGCATCATCCTCATCCTGCAGCATCCCATCCTGCACCATCCTGCCTCAGCACCGCGATCGCAGACCACCATGAGCACATTGTTCAAGATGTGTTCCAGGCCCTACTGATCAGGACCAGGGGTGGGCCCTGCCCAGCGTGCTGGCAGCCGCTGGCGCAGCCTGCTGTGCAGAGAGGCTGCATCATCGCCGGACTCCAGCTCTGCTGTTGCGCCTGCACCCGAGCCATTGCCACCGTCCAGTCGAAAGGCGCGCCCTGGAAATGGCACAGCACGCCCCTCGGTGCTGCATGCGAGACGCTGCGCCTGCTGCGTGTCTGCCACCGATGGGGCAGGGGCTGCCGGCTCTGCTGGCGCCTGCATGGCACCAGCTCTGCCCGCCGGGCGGCTGCCGCCGCCGCCGAAGCTGATGCCATTGCTGAGCTGCCGCTGCCACGCTGCCTGCTGCCGATGCTGGACGACTGATGGGCCGGCACCCGCGTCAGCAGTTGCCTGCATGCCTGCAGGTGCTGTCCCAGAGCCGGCACCCGATGCGGGGCACTGGGGCTGCGCGGCGCGCGCGTCCTGCGGCTGCAGCTGCGGAGGTCCCTCTGCCTGTGGTGGCGGCTGCGCATGACCTGCAGCCGCGTGCTGTGGCTCGTGTGGGATGACCTCCGCATGCACAGCACGGAGGTCATCCATGTCCTGCAGGATGCCCTGCAGCACAGGATGGGCAGCCTCTCAGTGCGGCAGACAGAACCGCCACTCAAATGTGGCTGTGCCATGCGTCACGCCAGCCTGTCAGTCCACGGGCGCCAGCACCGCTCTCAAGTGCAACCAACCAGCACACCTGCAGTTCGGGAAACAAGTTGTGGCCGCCAACATTGCCGCCGGGCGGCGGCACCACCAGGGGCGCTGCCTCGTCCACATCTGCTTCGTCCTCGGGTGGCAGTGGCATCTCCTCGGCTGGGGGCGACCAGAATGGCAAGCGCCACTGGATGCGAAGCTCCACGGCAGTCGCACACATCGGACAGCTGGCCACTCGTCCCTGCCTGTTGAGCGCAGGCCAGCACACGCTGATGATGGCGGTCACGAATCGATGATCAGTCTTCTCCAGCATGCAGCGCAGTCATCTGTGCCCCAGCCATCGCCCCAGCCTCATATCTCCATAGGATCAACACTTTGATGTACAAGATTTCTGCTTGTTGAGCGCATGCAGTGCTCACCCGTGGCACTGGCGCAGCCACTGGACGATGCAAGCCTCGTGGTAGGCGTGCTTGCAGGGCAGCGTCATGCCATGGCGGCGCCCGGCACTTGGCGCCCGCTGCCCTGGCTGGTCACCAATCACCATGCTGCTCCAGCAGATGGCGCAGTTGCCGTCCATCCGTTCGATGTCCTCCTGCAGCAATAGAGTCAACCCGAAAGCTTCAGCTTTGTCGCTGACCGCCACACATACCAGGTCAGGAGATGAGGAAGCAAAAGATGGAAGACAGCGGGCACTGCTGGACAAAGCAACAAGCAGGTCACCTCGGAGGCCGGTGCCAGAATCGATGGCCGCACAGTGGCGGAGTGCAGGCGCACAAGCTCCAGCAGCTGCAGCGCAGGGCCGCCCCAGAACACCACGGACACAAAGGCGCTGAAGATGAAGCCGGCGCCATACGCCCAGCAGATGGCTGGGAACGTGTACAGGATGACCTGCAAGTGTGGGACAAACTGCGTCTGACACACTGGCGAAGTGAGTCGTGGTGATGCGAGTGGGTGGGCAGGACTGCGAAGCACGGCCATCGGCCCCTGTTCTGTCGACCTACCTTCTGGAACATGTCTGACAGCCGTGCGTTCAGCTGGATGACATGGCGCACCACACGGGGTGGCTCACGGAAGATCAGGTACGCCACGAACACCGACGCAAGCACGAAGAACTGCGAGGCAAGGAATACAAAGAACATAAGGTGCGAAGTCAATGCCCCAGTGTAGATGCAACGGACTTGCTCAATACCATTCAAGGCCTGTACAGACCAACACCTTTTCGCAGCTGAGGCGCATGATCGCAAGCGCAGCCTCGATCAGCGGCACCAGGTGCACATGCTCGGGGTCCGCCATCTTGCGCAGCTCCGTCGCATGCTTGTGCATCACGCTGCGCAGCAAATGCATGAATTTCAGCGGGCGCCCCTCCAGCAATAACATGCACCATGCGTCGTGACTGGCAGCAAGGCTTTCGAAACACACTTGCTGATGGGCTGCGTGCGCGGGCAGCCGCGCTGCATGTACGCTGCCTCCATGGCTGCCAGCGAGCGCGGCAGCGGGCCCTCGCCCTCTGGCATCGCCTGCAGCAGCCGGCTTTTGGGGTGCGCCTGCGGAGCATGGCAGTGCTGTCAGCATCTCCACTTGGAGGGGTAAATGACTTGCATGCGGAGCATGGTGCAATGCTGCTGGCAGGACAGCAGGGTGCGATCCTTACCTGCACGGCAGCCTCCATTGACACAGGCACCAGAATGGCATTGGCCGCGGCCAGCAGCGCCACGCCCACCACCACCAGCATGACGCGCTTGTTGGCGCTGCAAGCACCGATGGTGTACCCAGTCAGTACCTACATGTGCTGCAGCCACAGTGCCAACCAAGTGCCTGCTCGAAAAACACTCTGGCATGCAGGCGCGGCGGGGCCACCTGAGGCGGGCGAACAGGGAGCGCTGGCGCGGGTCCAGGCGCCAGTGGCCGCGCATGATGACGGGCGCCAGGTCCTCCCGCGGTATCTCCTCCTGGTCCGCCGCCTCCAGCGGCACCTGATGCAAGCCACAGGTCGCGGTGGCGTCATGTGGAACCCCTGGCGCATCACGATTGCAGTGCCACAGGAAGTCTTGCATGCGATTTCGACAGGGCACAGGGCAGTAGGGATGATGCGAGGACGGCAGGGTTTCAGGTGACATACCACGACACGTAGCTGTGGCTGCGCCAGGATGCGCAGGCGTGAGCAGATGATCTGCACTGTTGGCAGCACAATGAGGAGCTCCACCGCAAAGTGCGGCAGTTCGAACAGCGCTGAGCTGCACTCCGCACCCCATTCCTGCCCACATGGTAACACATGAAGGCTCTGTACGAGGCCCACGTTGACTACATGCGAAGTCATCCGACAAGAGCTGTAGACAGCCAGTGTACCTGCTCCCAGCTGTTCAGCCAGTACGGGATGAGGCGCCAGCAGATGGAAATGAAGCTCTCCTTTGTCACCACCTCCTCACCTACAAGCGCCAGCAGTGTATAGTCAGCCACATAGCCACCAGACCCCAGGCGGGATGCAACGGACTATGCTGATACGCAGTGATCACCTGGCAGCAGCCCGTCCAGGCAGAAATCCACCACGAGCTTTTGGATGCCGAGTGCAGCCGACAGAATGAAATTCCACAGCGCCTGCATGCGTGAAACACTTCTGGCGACGGAACCAAAGCGTGTAGCTGCTCTGCCGCAATAGCCATGCATATGCATGCATGCGCAGGATGCACAGACGGCCCTCACAGTACAGAAGATATGCATGCACAGATACAGTAGGACACATGCGACACACGGTGCACCCAGGCCTTCCTGCCTTGTGTCCTCAAGACGCATGATGCATGTATCACTCACCAGGAACTTGAAATAACCAACGAAAGTCCACTTGAAGTCGCACGTACAAAAGCGGGCATCGGAGCAGAAATAGTATACATCCGACCAGGACTGCACAGCATTGCAAAGGTTCAGCCGAGGTCTGGCAAACTTCGTGCATGTGTTTGCAGTGCATGACAGCATGCAGAGTCTTTCTGGCCTGCGCATGTCGCCGTCTCACACACCTGGAAGGAGGGGTCCTTGTGCAGGTAAAACAGGAAGGCCGCTGCCGAGAGGTATGCCCACAGCACGTGCAGCCAGCTCTGCCGCAGGCCATCCTTGGAGCTAGCCAGCACAAATGTGGTCCACATGGACAGCGACGCCAGGCACCAGGACAGCGGCGAGGCGTTGGTCAGCACCAGGCTGCCGACGCCAGAGGCCAGCAGTCCTGCCGCCAGCAGTGACTTGGTGGGCAGCGACATGGCTATGCTGTGCTTGCACCGCTGTTCAGATGGGCTCCTGCTGCCGTGGGCGGCTGATAAATCCGACTCAGCTGCGTGTCATGGATGAGCTCATTGCCACCTGGACGCATTGTGCAGTCATTAACAATAAGCACAACCTTCAGATGCTGCCGCTTGCACAGTCAGCACATGTTGCAGCAGCAACTGGCAAAAGCACCGGCGTGCCAGCGCCGCAACACTGTTGAGTAGATTTAGATCACATCGGCGCCGCACCAAGCAGCTGCATAAACAGGGCAAGCAAAAAAGGTGCCCACCTGCTCCCAGAGATGCTCATGACTTCCGTTCGAGCTGAACGAGCAGAGGCCTGCGCTGTCGCCAGCGGCAGCTCGCGTGTGCAGTAGTGGACTGATTAGGCTCTCCTTGCCAATGAGGCCTTAATGTATGGTCCTGATGTGGTGAGACTATGCACGTGCAGGACCAACTATACCAGAATTGTTTCCGACAAACAGTCAGGGTCAGCTGTCTATGACCGTCAGCAGGTCAGCACGCAACCACAGCGACCACCCGACCAGTCTGGCATCGCCACAACAAGGTCACAATCGACGTTTGCTCAGTAGGCTTCGGCACAAGGCTGCAGAAGCTGGACGTACCCATTACGTGTATCACAAGGGGGCCCAGAGAATGCTGCAAACCTGAGAGCCAGGTGCACTGCAATAAGTAGCAATGGAGCAACGGGTATTTGGCAGCATCGCTCTCAACTTGTCGAGCTGCAATCGCAAGGAGCAGGCGCGCGTTGCTTGCCAGCCGGCAGTTCACTGCTCATCACTCTGTCCAGACCCTCGTGAAGACGTGAGCAAATTTTTGGCAATCGAGCAGTTTGCAGCATGCTGACACGCTGGTTGGCAGGTGCCAGTCGCACAGGCATCACGGCAGTAGGCCCAAGGCCGTGCCCTGGACCCGCGCGAGCTGGCCCATCCCGCTTGGTCGTGTCAGCATTTGCACATCAGCACAGACACTCTTACTCGGAGCGAATCCTGCGGTACCCCGACGGGCGGGAGAGACGCATCATCTACCCCACAGACGATGCGACCGCAGCGGAGTCTGAGGACGATATTGTGATCAGCGGTGATATCTATCGCAGCTTCGCAGAGGAGCTGCAGCCCGATAGGTGGACGTCCTCTGCCGAGGTGTGCCCACTCAGAAGGCCTCTGGTGTTACCCCATGTCCCACCCTTGAATGCTCCAAGATGAATGGGACGCTGGCATGCTTGCGCACCTGCACTTGACCGCTTGCTCATGCCGTGGCAGGAGTGGGACGCATCACAGCTGTGGAGTGGGATCCCGGATGAGCCCCGGGGTAGTGCATCCTCTTCAACCGCTCCTGCCGATGTGGCGCCCCAGCAGCAGGTGCTCAGTTGGTGTAGAAGTGCTGGTGTCACCTTGCGGGTTTCCCTGCGATGACACATGGGATCACGCTTTCTCGTGCTTCCACAGACTACGGAGCAGCCGGAGGACTTGTTCGCAGAGCTGAGCAGCACCAGCTACAGGGACGCTCAACGACAACATTTGGAGCGCATAGGCAGCTCCTACCAGGTGAGCAGCCTGTGGTGCTGTGGACGCCAGGATGGGGGCTGGTTTGTTCATGCTGGAACGCTGCTCGCACGGCGTTTGGTAACTGATTCTGGCTGCTTACACAGGTGTTGCACGGCTGCCCATGGCTGCTGCCCAAGGCGCTGCATGTGCTTGCGGTGCCGCAGCTGGCACAGCCACACGCAGCAATGTTCACACTGCAGACCCGCGTGCAGCAGCAGCAGGTCGAGAGCGAGATGAGCAAGGTATGTGGCATTCCTGATGCGCATCGTGTTGTACCGGCAAGCGCCACATGATGACTGGTGGGATGAGTCGTTGGTGCGCAATTCGTAGGTGTTGGGCCGTCGGCATGCGGATGGCAGCAGTGCAATCAGCGTTGACAGCCTGGTTGAGGGCATTGTAGCCTTCGAAGACGAGGCCATGGCAGAGGCGTTTGGGCATGCCCTCGAGGCAGAGGGTCACCAGGTGCTATGATGTGCAAGACCCCAGTCTGCTTTTGCACTGAGAACATACGTCTGAAGAAAACGCCAACTGCCCACAGCTCCCTGTCTGGTTGCTGCATTGCTCACAGCCTGGCCATTGCAGCAAAAGTTGGAGCAGACGTGTGCTTTCTGCAGCCCATCCTGGCATCTACCACTGATTGTTGTCTATGCCATACTTGCAGGACGTCGGCCTTGCAACTGCAGACTCCCATGAGCTATTTCGCTTGTCCACATCCTCGGCAGCGGTGGTGGTGCTGATGAAGTCGGACTGTGCAATGCCACTGCCGGGGGAGCTGGAAGCATCATTGCGGCGGCAGCGGCGAGGTCTGATTAGTCTGTAAGGAGGCATGGCAGTACAGCTCAAGTGTTGCCGATGTTACGGTTGGGGTTGCTGCTCGTGCATGGTCGTGTTGCAGAGAGGGGGGAGCCCTTGACAAATACAGATTGGAAACAGCGAGTGTCATCACCTGTACTTGTGCTTGGTGTCAGTCAAGCATGCAGTGTACATTATGTACCAACGGAGAGTTGTCAACGAGATATTGGCTGGAGTGCTAGGGTGTGCGTTGGAGCGAGTAGGAGTTCACGTGTTGTTCTGTGTTGCACTCACATCTTGCGCAGCTAAATGGAAGCGTCACAGTTCAACACACAAGTCTGCAGGGTCTAAACCCACACATGCGACCCTAAGCACAGCTTTATTTGGGAGCCGACACGACCGACTGCACCAACCACACCCATACATCACACGCCAACCACAACTTGGGCAGCGGGTCTGCCGAGCGGCTCTGCATCCGAGTCCTGGGATTCTGTGACCTTCACAGCTGGGTTCTCTGCTGCACGCTGCTGTGACTGGATGTACCTGTTGCATCATCACAAAATAAGAGAACGTGAGCATTGCCAGATGCCATTCCATGTCATCGTTGCACGACCTCAATGGCACATATACCGGGACTCATTGATTCTCGACGCACCCGATAACCTTGTTCAGCGCTGATACATATGCCCGGGCACTGGCCACTACAACATCCTCTGAAGACGCAGTCCCCGAGAATGTGCGTTGGTATCGTCGGCCCTGCAACGTCAGGCCATCCCTCGTGGTCAGAGTCTGCAGAATCAAGGCTCTTGGGAAGGGCCGGGGAACCCAGATGGCTGATCTGCAGCAGAGGGATGAGCCTGCACCTGAGCATTTCTGATGATGCCCTGCCGTGCCAGTGCGCCGGTTGGCCGCACAACCACTCGTGTGACTGCTAAACCCTCAATGCCCTCCGTCACGCTGCAAGACGGTTCAACCTGATGCTGCTACCGCAAGTACGGTCGTTGTGCTATTCTTGCTACATGATGCAGCGCGCCGAGCTTGCCGCATATCATGGCAAACTGCACGGACCTGTTGATGGTGTAGTCCTCCAGCTCCACGGCCACACCCACCAGCGTATCCACCGCCTTGTAGGCAGCGTCAACAGGCCCTGCACAGCAGGCGTGGGCTCGGAGGCTATGTTGCATTGTCATGCAGAGTAGTGCTCATTCAGATCCTGCAAGTGAACAGTGCTGGCACCCTGACATTGCGTGTCTAGCCACGACGGAATCACCTGTGCCGGTGCCGGTCGAGATGCGCAGGATGCCATCCGGCCCTTGCATCTTGACCGTCGCTGTGTTCAGGCCCAGGGTGCCGCAGGTCACCTGCGCAAACCACGTTTGGTAAGTCGAGATGTTCGCGGGCTTTCGAGCGCTGGAAATTGGCAGGGCATCAGCACTTTTAGGCACGGATCATGGCGGGGCATGGATGCACCCTCGCCTGCAGGTCAGCGAGGTCCCACACGGTGGCTGGCTGGTTGGCCTCGTCAGTGGCCAGCGCAACAATGTCATCATCTGTGATGCCCTTCTTCACATCCGCCAGCTGCACACGTTGCAAGTGCCCTGTGAGTACGGTTGCTCAACACTGCGGAATGGTGACGTTGACTGACAACAGCATGTCCATCGCAGCACCTTCTTGAAGCGCTTGAAGATGTCGGATACTTGTTCCTTTGGCAAATCCGCAAAGCCAAGGTCCTTGAGCCGCTGCCTGAGGGCTGCGCTGCCGCTGTGCTTGCCCATGACAAGGCCTGAACAGGTAGGTGTTGCAAAGCGTCCCTCGTTTGTGATGTGTGTCTCACATACAGGAAGTGCGTCGGATGAGGCATTTAGTTGTCCCTGGAAAGCCCACCTGCTGCATCGACCCGCGACTTGCCGATGAGCTCCGGTCGCATGATCTCATAGGTGTCTGGGCTCTTCAGCATGCCATCCTGGTGGATGCCGGACTCGTGCGCGAAGGCATTCGCACCCACAATCGCCTGCGCTGGCATAGCAGCGTGTCAACATTGCACCAGTAGGTGTTGCTGAAGTGGTCGGAAAAATATGAAACTTCGCTAGCTCATCACATCATGAACCAGCGGGCACCTTGTGGGGCTGCACCATCATGCCAGAGTAGTCCGACACCATCTTGCTGGCGACGCTGATGTGCTCGGGCCGAATGCCTGTCCAGAGGCCGCCCATCTGGGCTTGCCTGCAGACGCGATAGCTGGGCTGAACATGCAGACAGGACGGTCTTCAGAAACCACCGCGCCCGCCAGTGTGCACCACGTGACAATCGTTGTGCAGGTGCTCTCACCCACGCAGGTAGATGGCCAGCGCCACCTCCTCAAGAGACGCATTGCCGGCACGCTCGCCAATGCCATTGATGGTGGACTCCACCTGCAGCAGCTTACAGCATGGCTGATGCAGACGATGACCTCCTGGAAAGTGTGTACCGAGCATGGGCGTACCCAGCATGGGCGCACTCGTAGCATACACGGGTCAGCAGATGTGACAGGAGGCACCTGACGAGCGCCGTTCTGTGCGCCGGCGAGGCTGTTCGCTGTCGAGAGGCCCAGGTCGTTCTGGCAGTGTGTCGAGATGATGACGTCGTCGATGCCTGGCGTGTTTGCCTTCAGGTCGGCGATCAGCGCGCCAAACTCGTGCGGCAGCGCCCACCCCGTGGTGTCCGGGATGTTGACCGTCGTGGCGCCCGCCTTGATCACCTCCTCCAGCACCCGGTACAGGAACCTGGGCTCCGACCTGTTACAGCAAATACACAGTTCTATGAGAGTGGCAGGCCTCTGGCTACTCTACTGCACAGCCCTCTCCGTGACTGCCATCATATCAGCAACCTTGGTCATGCGTGACTGCCAACATCCCCACCTGGTCGCATCCTCCGGCGAGAACTCGATGTCTTGGCAGCCCAGCGAGCGGAGGTGCTTCACGGTGCTGACCGAGTTGGCCACCACCTGGTCCTCCGTCATGTTCAGCTTGAACTGCATGTGGATTGGCGATGTGGCCAGGAACACGTGCACCCGCGGCCGCACCGCCGCCTTGACAGCGTTCCATGCCGCCTGAAGCACACGGCATTAGTAGCATGAGTACACGCGAGAAGCGTGTAGAGCCACAGCAACACCAGTGCAGCCTCTGCAAAGGGGCCCCTTGGAATACAGGCTTGTTGTGCAGGATTGCATGCGCATGGCGGCTGAGGTGCGGCAGCAGGGTGGCCACCTCCGCATCGCCCTCCTTGCAGCGTGCCAGGCCGCAGATGACGGGCACGTAGCCGTCGGCATCGACGTCGCGGCCAACGGTCTCCGCGATGGCCTGCACCGCCGCAAAGTCGCCGGGCGACGCCTGCGGGAAACCCGCCTCGATGATGTCCACCCCCAGCTTGGCCAGCTGCCGCGCTATGTCCAGTTTCTCTTTGTGCGTGAGCGTGGCGCCGGGGGACTGCTCCCCATCCCGCAGCGTCGTGTCGAAGATCCGCACGTAATGCGGGTCCTCGATGCGGTGCGGCACATACTGCGGCCGGGCTCTAGGTGCTGCGACGGCTCCGTTGCCGGCTGCTGCTGCACATACGGTTACACGAACACGCGGGTGTGCTGCAGGTTGCCTGCATACCCGCGGCAAGGGCACCTGCCACTGCTGACTGCACTGCCTGTGCACGAACACATGAGGCAGTGTGCAGGGCTGCACAACAGCCTGCCGGCTGGTTGTGCTCGCCGTGGGCGACGAGAAGCGCCCTGCGGCAAGCATGATCGCTACATGCAAGCGCACAAGTGTGCTGCAGATCGTCAGCACATAGGAGCTGCAGCAGAAGCCACCCCCAGCAAGCCTGGAAGTAGTTTGTGTACGACTGGACAGGTGCCATTGCTTGCATTTGGCGGTAATCCAGTTACTTTGGTCATCGTATATGCACACGGTCATATAGAGCATTGAGGTGGGCGGTCTGAATTGCATCACGCTGATCGCACCTTCTCCGATCCAACTGCACTTCTAGATCGCTCTTCAGCCGTAGTAAGGCCTCCTCAGCTTCAGGCTGCGGTCTTGGCTCATAGGACCCATGTCAGAAAGAGTAATGTAACCGTCGGCCTGGACTGTGGTCTGACGCCGCAACACTCGGCAAGCTGGCGGGGTGGAACCAGGCGCGGCCGCGCGGTCTACTGGAGGGAAGCAACCCGCGCTCCTTCTCCTCAGGCAGCTTCTCCAAGATGCGCGCCCGGGCGCTCAGCCCCCAGGACCTATGGCAACGGTACACTCCAGTCACCCTCAATGATGTTGATGATCCCGGTGCGCTTGGACGCCTGCGGTGATCACACACATGCTGTGGTGCTGCAGGTACCGAGGCGTGATAGTGCTTGTGTCCGTACCGGTACGTGTCACAGCTGGGCAGTCGCGTGTGGTGAGAGCTGCGCATCATGCCGTTGCACTCATGTCTGCACTGGCTTCAGCCGCGCTCGGACATGCAGGTGCTGTTGATCCTGGCGGTGCTGCTGATCATGCCACGAACAGGGCCAGAAACATACCGGGTGCTGACCACCTCTGAGAGCAAAGAGGAGCTGCCGACACTCACAAAGGTGGAAACTGGTCAGGCTGCCACCCGCCACAGTGCCAAGGACCGCGCGCAAGACAACTGGCGGCATGAAGCACTGGGCCGAGCCGTGCTATGCATCTGCACCTGCTTGAGCTGTCAATCAATTCATGTCATGCAGGCAAGGGAAGGTGTGGATACAACAGATACCTCGAAGATGAACAGTGACCAGAAGGGCGCCCTGCAATACGCCGTGATTATTGACGCCGGCAGTACAGGCAGCCGTGTGCACGTCTACAAATTCCAGGTGTGCTCCCTGCTTGTGCTGGCCTGGCAGCACATGCAAGCTTCCAATACAGCGCACGAGTCGCAGTCTGACGGTGTGGTGTGCGATGCAGCTGGTGAACGGGCGGCTGGATTTGGACACAGACACCTTTGAAAGTCTCAAGCCGGGGCTCAGCTCCTATGACAGCGACCCAGCTGCCGCGGCCAAGTCGCTGGACCCGCTGCTGCAGACGGCACTGAAGACGGTGCCGGATGAACTCCAGGTACAAGAGCTTGTCCACATGCAGCCGGGTGACCATGGCAAACCTGTGGCACCACATCTTCTTCCATCCGGACTCCTTGGAGTTGAGCTGCTGTCGCTCAGTCTCATTGTCAACACTTCATCTCGTGCGCAAACGCTCGATCTGCAGAGAAAGACGCCGATCAAAGTTGGCGCGACAGCGGGGCTGCGGCTGCTGCCGGGCGGCAAGGCCGACGACATCCTGGCGGCGGTGAAGCAGCACCTGGCCGACGACTACCCCTTCCAGCTGGAGCAGGTCACCATCATAGATGGTGAGGCATGCTTCCGAAAGCAAACGCACTGGACGTCCCAGGTGTGAGCTGCCACCGCCTGTGTTGGACCTGAGGATCCTGGATTGCCTAATTGTCTCAAAAGCAATGCAGGCACCGACGAGGGTGGCTTTGCGTGGCTGACGCTCAACTACCTGTTGGGGCACCTGGGGCAGAGCAACAGCAACACCGTCGCGGCAATTGACCTGGTGCGCGGGGCAAGGCCGTCGCATGCATGACACATACACGAGCGCCTTACCATGTCATCATCCCAGCACGTGATTGTTGCTATGCAGGGCGGCGGCTCGGTGCAGATGGCGTATGCCATGAATGCCAAGGAGGCGGGCAGAGCGCCTGATGGGTACATCTCGAACCTGTCTGGCGGTGGTGAGCAGTACAGCGTGTATGTCCACAGGTGAGGCCGGCAGCTGCATTGGACGCCAATGATGTTGGCATGGTGAAGCTATGCCACAGCAGCAGCGTAGCAACATGAGCGTTGCTGCAAAGTGCACACTTGTACAGCACACCACGCTGGTTCAATGCTGACGAGCCAAGCAGTCCTGTCGTCCCTTGCTGCCTGCAGCTACCTGGGTTTCGGCCTCATGGCGGCACGGGCAGCGACACTGGACTGGGAGGCGACGGCGGCGGCCAACCCCTGCGTGCCGCTGGACCACACCGGCAGCTTTGAGTACGGCAACAAGCACCACGAGCTGCACGCCGCCAAGCAGGGGTGCGTCCACTCTGCCTCGGCGCCAGGACGTGACAGCTTGGCTGCACGGCGCGGCTGCATGGCCGGTGCCAAGTCGATCCTTGTGCTGCAGTTATGCATACAGCAAGGTCATGAGGTGCCCCAGCATTGCCTGATGCAGGGCGGACTTTGGGATGTGCACAAAGGTGGTGTCGCAGGTCATGGCCATCGGCGGCGACTGCGGGGTGCCGAAGAACAAGCTGGTGAGCCTGACAGATCAGCGGTCATGTTCACATCGTGTGCTGGGTCTGCACAGCGTGCAAAAATAACCTCTTTCACCCTGCAACTCACATGTTTTCTGCACTGGCACAGTCGGAGTGCACCTTCAATGGTGCGTGGGGCGGCTCCAAGGTGCCGGCAGTGTTCTACATCTCCAGCTACTTCTGGGACCGTGCCCAGGACGTTGGTTTGATCCCCAACGACAAGGTGCAGCATTGAAACCAGCTAGTTTGGGCGCTGAGTATGCACCGCTGGGCTGCCATGGTGCGTCTCATGCGTCAAGACAGACACTGATGTGGTTCGATGGACCATCGTCATACTTTCTGGTGCAGGCCATTTCTGTCGTGATCAGCCCGGTGGCTTTCCGCGAGAAGGGCGACCTGGCGTGCCGGACGCCAATGCACAGCCTCGCCTCGGAGTTTTCATCGGTAGGCATCGCATCAGATACGCCTGTTGCATGCTGTGCACAGCGCACTTCGTTCTGCTGATAGCCTCACCACTGTGGTCACGCTGGTGGCCAACAGCCCCTGGTGCACGCCCCAGGTTGAAGAGGCGCAGCGGCCATACCTGTGCATGGACCTGTCTTTCTTGCACACCTTGCTGACGCAAGGTTTCAAGGTGGGGCATCGTCCGACGGCACGGTGCATCTGCTCAGAATTGACCCAGGCATGCGCGATCACAATCGACGATCCAATTTGCAATCAGCGTGGCAAATGCGCGCTTCACTCTGTCTACTGCCAGGTGCCCGAGAAGGCGGAAATTACAGTGGTCAAGAAAGTCCGGTACAAGAAGGAAGAGATTGAAGCCGCATGGCCTCTGGGAGCAGCGATCAACCTGTTATCATCGTCTTCCAGCGGTTGACGCGCACACCGCGAACGTGATGCGTGCTGCTGCACCGCTGCTGTACGTCGCGTTGGCAATTTCACAACCACATAACGTGCTGCGTCATGTTGGCAGGTCAAAAAACAGTGTATTTGCTTGAGCTAATTGGAACACACATGACGAACAGAGACAAAGACAGTTACAAGCTTACAGCTTGCTATGCCCAAAATGTGCATGGAATCAATGCAACAACTTATCATGTGGTGCTGACACAACCCACAGAACATGCTCCTCGGAGCTGTAAAGAATCACACCATGTATCTGTTCTCATGCATGACGCTCCTGCATCTGCGACCTTCGACTCAGAGACATATACACAGGAGACGGCTACTGCAAATGGCCGGAAGCTAACCGAAAATTGCGCTCTCACAGTGCTACATGAAATAGGTAAGCTCCATTGCCCGACGGCTGCCACCCTCGCCTGCATGTCATCATGCAACAGTCGGAACAGCTTCACAGCACCTGCACAGGCTACATATCTTACACACGCCGAAACGCCAACAAAGCATGACACTCAAAGCAAGCGGCTCACCGTACTGCTCGTTCCATTGCCGCAGCTCACTCATGTTGCAGGCCTCTGTGGAGTTGCTGGCGCCCGCCTGCAAACACGGACACCATATGCTCGCGCAATCCGCCCCACCATGCACGGTTGCCGGGCGACGCATGGTGTGTAGACGCACATCGCATGTTGTGGCCGGTACCTGCTTCATGGCGGCCTTGAAGTCTGCCAAGTCAAGCGGCCGCAGCACTGGGGCCGGCTTCACGCCGCTGATTGCTGCAGGCGGGCCAGGCAGCCGCTCCTGTGGAAACGAGGCCTTTCTGGGTGCGGTCGCTGGAGCTGCTGCCACTTGCCCAGCTGTGTCCCGCTCTGCTGTCTCCTGGTGCCCCTGCTGGGCTGCTGCGTCTGCTGGCTGTGCTGTCGCGGCGGGTGTGTCCGCTGCTGGTGACTGTGCGACGGCACCGTCTCCTGCCAGCATGTCTGCTTTTCGCTTCCGGCTGCCACCTGCCGTGTCCATTGCTGCTAAAAGTGCTTTCGCTTTGGCCGCTGCGCCGCTGGCATCCTCATTGCTTGGGGATGGAGCATGTGCTGCCGCACTCTTCTCCTCAGCAGCCAGGAAGTCCCTGATGGGGCGGTAGGCAGCCGCGACGCACAGCGCCTTCAGGTCCGACCCAGAGTATCCGTCCGTCATCCCCGCCAGCTCGTCAAAACTGAAGCCTGGCAGCAGCGCCTCATCTCGCAGGATGACCTGCATCGATTGCAGCACCATGCTTCAGTCCCTCAAACGTGGACAGGTGAGGCCATCGTGGTTATGAGTAGGCTTTCAGGTTATCAGGTGAAGGGCTTCGGGTGATGTGGTTTGTCATGACTGCAACACCGCGGTCACCTTGAGGATGCGCGCGCGGTTCAGCGCGTCGGGCAGGTCCACCAGCAGGCGGCGGGGCAGCCGCCGCACCACCGCCTCGTCCAGGTCGGCGGGCCGGTTGGTGGCGGCCAGCACCAGCACCCTGTCGCCCTGCGCCGTGCGCAGCCCGTCCCTGCGCACACACCACGGGCTCCCCGATGCTGAGCACGCAGTCGTGGAGCTTGCAGCAAGACCCAGCAGCAATGGCAAGCTGCTAGCCAGCAGCATGTGGCAGGACTCTTTGGCCAGCTCACCAGTTCATCATGAACTCGTTCTTGATCTTGCGCATTGCCTGCACCGCCAAAGAGGTGGTAGTCAATTATTGGTCATCAGGAATGTCATTATGTGTCTGCAACGTGAGCAGCAGGCAACCGTTCTGGTTGGTGCACTAGTTGCACTGTACCTCGTGCTCGCCGGTCTTGTCCCGGCGCGAGAGCATGGAGTCCACCTCGTCCACAAAGATGACGGCGGGCGCCAGCCGGTGCGCGAGCGTGAACAGCGCGCTGCAGGGCGCGGAACCTCCTCGTCACGCTCAGGTGGGCCCGGTATAACGCGAAGACCTCGTTCGTTATCGAGCATAGGTCAAGTTGATTGACAGACTGGTGGTGGATAGCGATGCCCACGTTCTATACTGGAACAGCAGGGCGCGCACCGCACATACTTCTCGCCCTCCCCAAACCACTTGCTGGCCAGAGCGGACATGGAGATGTTCAGGAAGTTTGCGCCCGACTCGGCTGCAACCGCCCGCGCCAGCATGGTCTTGCCTGTGCCGGGGGGGCCAAACAGCAGGACGCCCTGCAGCCACGGCATGGCTGATAGTCATATGCAGGCCTCACAACGTGAAGTGGCAAATGCTGCATGCAGCACAGGCAGCGTGCTGGGCCCATCTGGCACTGACGACAGAGTCGTGCACCTTTGTGGGGCGCGTCAGGGAGCCGCGCTGAAACAGCTCTGGCCGCTGCAGCGGCAGCATGACGATCTGCAAGCATATGAGGACCGCTTACAGCACTGCATTGTGTGCGACATCTGGCTGAAGCGATGGACTGACTCTACGGCCAGAGTGTGTGGAAGACCTGCCACAGCAATGCAGTGAAGCGGATGAGACAGCGAAGACAGACGAGGTCGAATCGGCATAGGTCTGCACCTCCCGCAATGCAGACTTGACATTGTCCAGCGCGCCGATATCATCAAAGCAGGTGCCAACCTCGCCAGGCGGGATGACCTGCAGCGTGGTCACACAGGCTCCAGCCGTCTGCTGTGCAGGGTGCTTAGCAGGGCAGATCCCTCCCCGCTTTCCCAGACAGCACAGCACGTTGTGAGCTTACCTCTTCCAACAACTTCTTCTCGAAGTCGTTCAGATCGCCGATCTCTTTGAAGCGCTGTGCAGCAGGGGCTGCGTCTGCCTGTGACACGCCACTAGCAGTGTCACGAGCAGGACGCGTGGTAAGAGTGAGCCACCCCATGTGGAAGCCAGCATTGTTGATTGCTCAGCACGAGGCGTTGTACCCAGAAAGCCTCTAGTTGGCGCACCTGTGCGGCCGCATGCGTGGCCAGCGCTGCTTGCAGGGATGCCGACGGCACTGCAAGGGGCGCAGCTGGACTGTCCTTGCCGCCCTTTGGCGGGAGAACAGTGTCGGCTCCAGATGACAGGAACTGGCTGAGCGCCCAGCCTACGATGCGCTCTGCCTGCTGTGCTGTAAGGGCGGCCTCTGAGTGGTGCACCTCCTGGATATCCTTGCACTCCAAGCCACACCTGCAACATGGTGTTTGAACGTTTCGTATGCTGGAGATGCAGGTCACACGCGCTTTTGGTGCACCTTGGCAATCAGATGTCCACTGTCTGCTTGCTGTCACGACCTGCTATCAATGCGTGTTTGCTCACTTGGCGAGAATTTTGGCGAGGGTGGCGCGGTTCTCGACCTCGCGCATGGTCGCAACATCGCCCTCCAGCATCTTCTTCCACGCCGTGAGTGCGGGCTCCGCTGGGGGCGGCGTCAGCGTCACGCAGTTGGGCATGATGCGCGCCAGCAGCTTGGTCACCTGAGGGATTGCGGACATACTGCATGATACCTCGCCCTGACGATGCTGACATCTGATGCAGCACATGGTCTGGCCAGTTGCACGATGCAGGGGTTTACACATCCTTGATGAAGCACCTTGGTCTGCGCTGCCGCAGCGCCGGCGCGGTCGGCGCCCATGCGGCCCGGCAGGCCGTCCAGGAGGCTTTCCACGCCGCCAAGGCTGGGGAGGTAACCGCCATACAGCGATGAGATCATGCCACGGTCGCCGCCACGCCGTGCTGCAGGTTATACACATGCATGCTGAGTGCGGAACATGTTGGCCCTGTAAAGACATTTTTGGAGCACGAAGGATGCACTGGTGATTGACTGTTTCGAGCAACACGGGTACCTGGTGGGTCACAGTGCCCTGCCAGCACGAGAACCCTGGCGCTGTTGGTGCGAACCAGGCGACCTGCAATGGCGGCATAGCGCCGGCTGGGGGTGGTCAGCTGCTGCGCCGCGTCCTACATATCGCAGCGACACTGCTCAGGTCATCGTGCTTGTGCTTTGTTTGAGCATGTGCGTCTTGACACTACACAGCCGACCAAGTAGTGTCGGCGACACCATCCTTGGAAATCACCAGCACAGCCTTGACAAATTACCCTCATGCCACATCCACAACACGCACCTTGAAGTACACAATGAGTGGCCCCGCCTTAGCTGCCGTCATGATGAACTCAAACAGCTCGTTGACGACCAGCAAGTCCGCATCTGGGCCCTTCTCAGGCGCACTCTCGGCTGTGAGCTGAGCAGCGTTGCAGAAGAAGCCGCAGCCCTCGGGGCACTGTCCGCCCAGGTTGATGCCTCCGGGCACGACCCGGTCAAAGCGCACTCCGACCTGCCACAACAGCACCATGGCACCTGTTGTTCGTCCTCCTCGATAGGGCGCAAAGAACCCGGTCCACAAACAGCAGGCGTTTTGAGGTCCCAGGCCGTTTGGAGCATGCCGCAGCAGCACGCTCCACACACGGCGGCGCACCTTGGCGGGGTGGTCTGGGAAGACCATGGCAACTGTGCCGCAGGTTCCCACGGAGGGGCCGCGCCGCCCGATGGCAGCCGCAGCCACCGCGGCATCGATTGCCGCCTCGCGCCTGCCAGCGCCCGGCTTGCTGCTGACATAGCTCTGCGCAGTCCATGACGATAGGCATGTGAGTGGAAGGACACATCAGCAGCAGAGCAGTGGTGACCCATACTGCATGTGCCGCTTGCAGTTTCTGCAGCTCATCGCCTTACCACAAAGCATTCGCAGTCACACGACACCTGCAGGGAGCCGGCGCCGTTGGCAGGCAGCCCCCAGCCCCAGGCGCTGCTGCCGGCGGTGACGCGCACCCGGTCGCCCTTCTTCCACCACGTGGTGCCAGCACCGCCTGTACTGGCTGCTGCCGCTGTGCGCTCAGCGGCCAGCGCCGCGATGCGCGCATAGGTGGCCGCAGAGTGCGAGGTGCCCGCTGTCCTGGCCACGGCGGCTGCATCGGCCGCTGCCACTGCTGCTGCGGCCCGGCCAGAGCGGGCGGTTGCCAGGTGCGTGCGGAATGCTGTGCTGCCAGGAACCCCTGCGGGGTGCGGACGCAACAACGCAATCAGAGAACGCTTCATCAAACACCCACAGTCCCACAGGATGCCCTGCAGACAACTGAGAAGTCACACCCGCTGCAGGGTTGCAGCAGCACGCAGCACCTGTCGCCGTGCGGCGCGCGACAGGCCGGGACAGCATGGTGGCACGCCATGACGCCTCTGCATCGCCGTCATCTGCGCCTGCCTCGGCATCTGCCAGGTCCTGCCAGTCTGCCTCGTCCATCTCGTCGGCATCTGCATGCAATGGACACGATGTACTTAGTTGAAATTTCCACATCAGGTCGTCAGCAGGCCCGTGTTGCGGGCCTGGGCGCAGCCCTGCATGAAGATTGCTTGCCAGGCAACACACTCACCGTCGCCGAGCCCGCTGCCTGCAGGGTCTGCATCAGAAGCAGATGCAGCTGGAGTGCTTTCTGCTGTGACCGCCAACAGGTGCTCGATGTCCACCACCATGAGCTGGGCATCCATGTCCTTGGCCAGTGCCCTACAACATGGGCAATCATTTCGTCATCATGACGCAGCACATCTAGCTGCAAGGGGTTGGTGAGGTAGTCCTCAGAGGCAGAGGCTTGCACTGGCGGCAGCACCACAACTTCAACAAAAGCACGGCCCACCTGGCAACTGCTTCCTGGTACAGCTCTGAGCCTGCTGGGCCATGCATCCAGATCCGGTTGGATAGGTTGGGTAGATCCTTCACGAGCCGCGCAAACTCTGGGCGCTGCACAGGGCGACGGGACTGGTCATGTCAGCAAACTGTATAGCTGGTGAACTACCCATGTCACAACTGATACACAGCATGGCCTGATGATGAGCTTTGAGTTGCGCCAGGGCCCAGCAATCCCACAGCACTGCTGCGGACCCACTTGCAGGTGCAGGAAGGCGGTGTTGTACAGCTGTGCCCGCGCGCCGTCGCCCAGGTGGTGCGGGAAGGCGCCCCAGCTGACAGACTGGTGGCGGCCTTGCTCCAAGACGCTGTCGTGACAAGACGGGGATGTCACAGAGGGTGTGTACAATCCATGACATGCATAGCTGTGCTGCAGGTAGGTGTGTGGTCCAGGATCAGCAGTACATGGGTACGGCAAGCACGCCAGCATATTGGCAGAGCCCCAAGGCAACAATCCCACCTTTTCAGCTCGGCATCCAGGGCCTCATTACGCTGCCTGATGTTGTTGACCTGGCCGCCAGCAGCTGCACTGCCATTCGCGGGTGCGGGCGTGTCTGCGGTAGCTGCGGCCTCTGTTTCGGGGGGGCCTGCCGAGGGGTCGGCGCCGCGCGCGGCCACACCGCTGTGGCCGTGACCAGATGGCCAATGCCTACATGAACAACCTCTGATTCATATTTGGAGTTCGGCATGCAGGCCCCGCATGCATGTAATATGCTGGCCATCTCGATATTTTTTGAAAGCTCACCTGCCCAGCTGTAGCGTGGTTGGCAGCCTGTGCACGGCGGATGCCCCGCCCGCGATGTCAAGGGCCCCCAGCACATGCAGGTGGTCCCCAAAGGCATCATGCGTCTGTCGGCGGGGTGCTGCTGCAACCACAGCAGTTCCTGGTGCGATCATCACCCGCTGCTGCCCAGCCACGACGGTGCCTGCTTGTCTCAGAGGAGCCCCTCCCACATCTGTGAGTGCGGGTGGCGGCGTAGCTGGCAGCTTGCCAGCTGCAGCTGCTGTTGTGGAGGCTGCAATGTGAAGAGGTTGCGATAATCAAGGCATTGATTTTGGACATATGGACGTTCATTTGCTGCTACTTCACGCAGACACAACGAACTTCACGGGAGATCACCTGCAGGCTGTGCTGGCGCAGCGCTGTCAGCTTGCAAGCCTTTACACAGGGCTGCAGGCTCTGGTTGGCTGCTGTGGGCTGCGGTGCTGGTGGCTGGAGCATCTGCTGCAGCATGCCCCACGGACATCACCTCTGGGGCATCATCTGCAAGGCCGGCGGCCTGCAGCAGCAGGCGGGTGGCATCTGCATCTGCCGCACCATCCGCGGAGGCAGCCGGCTGCACACCCGTGGCGGCGGCATCCTGACCGGCCTTGTCACTTGCACAATCTGATGCCTGTGCGTCAGTGGATGGCTGGGCTGGTTGCTGGCTGGGCTGCTTTGCAGCGGGCTGGGCCGCCCTGCTGGGCGCCTCTGCTGCTTTTGAGCTTGCGCCCACTGCGCCTGCCTCTTGCAGCTGTGCAGCAGGAGCAGCTGCCTCTGACGGGCCCAGCAGCAGGTCCTTCAGCAGGTCACCCGCAGACTTGCCTGCAGAAAGCACCTCATCATGTTTCTTCACACCCGCTGTGATTGATGTGTCCTACATATAGCTGCATACAGATTCCAGACTACACACCTGTTTCACCCCTTTCAGGACCTGCTGCAGTATCCACTGCGGCTGCATGGAGCTGGTCGTCGCTGGGCTTGTAGATGAATGAGTAGCACGTGCTGGCAATGAGTGTCAGTTCATCACCGCCCTGAAGCGTGACCTGCAGACATGCGAGCGTATAATCGCACATGTTTCCGCAGACCCAGAATCGATCTGTTGGACTCCACACACGCTTTGCAAAACATTCCTTACCTTTTCATTCTTCAGCAATGTGCGCCCATTGAGCGACAGCAGCCGGCAATTGGACATGCAGTGCAGGGACACCTTGGGCGGCCATGCCTTGCCCCCCGCCTGGGCCAAGATTGACCACCGTAAGTTGCTCGTATTCTTCACGGGCTCTGAAGAACAATGACATGTGCACCACACTGCAACGCCCACCTGAATGCGACAGAGTTCGCTGGGCACCAGCAAGTCTGCAAAGGTGATGTGACATGCGCTGCTGCGGCCCACGCTAAGCATGCGTCGGGAGAGCGCCACATGCGGGTGCTGCAGATCAATGCTAATGCCATCTGAAAAGGTCGTCATCCAAACGAGATCCCAGGACGACTCAATGATGACTGGATGCCACAGGCACGGAGCTCGCCGCACCTGTGGGTACTGCGAGATGAGCAGTCCCCACTGCGGCTGCGATGCAGCAACATCCGTCTCCACGCCTACGTGCACAGGTACCGTCTGAGCACTCGTGATGCACATATGTGCTCTTCCTTCAATGCTGAGGACCACAAACATGTTGCACTGCTCAGCAGAAAGGCAGTATGGTCAGGTGGTTTGTATGGGCTCGACACCTGGGTCAGGTGTAGGGACGCCCTGCAGCTCAGCGGTGGCTGGTCCTGCGCTTACGGCCGGCTCTAGTGGCCTCTCTGCGTCATCAACCGATGCAGGAGGCTCTGCCTCGGCCTCCTCGGCACCCCTCGACCTCTTGGCAGGGGGCGTGTGCTCCTCATGTGATGCCGTCTTCCGTCTTTTGCCTGCTGAAACGCCTCCTGCAGACGAACTGGCACAAGCTGTGGTGTCGCCACCGCCCTGGCTGCTGCTGCGCGTCCTCATGCTCTATAATGAGCCCGTCATGTATATGACTGACGGACAATGCAGGCGTGCCATGCACATAACTGCTCGGTGTCTGCTTTCTGATCAACACTCTACATTCCATTAACTACCCGCATACGTGCGTGGAACAGACGCTACGATAGGTGAGCTTCCTTGGGCTGAGCAGGCTGGTGTAACCTTACGACTTTACCTTGGAAACATCGTGCAGTACTTGGTATACGCACCGGAGCCATGCTACCAGGCACAAAAACAAGGCTCACAGCATGACACGGCTCGGCTTTGAGCGCTGGGTGGATGATCAGACTGTTGAGGCGCGGTCGGCATGCCTTTTTGATCAGCTCTGTGTATAGCCAGTTGTGAGCGACATCGGCAGTGCATCACGGCGTTCCCAAGGACATGTTACATGAGCCAGTAGCTGTGTCGCCACCATGAACGGGAGCGACAGCAGCACACACAGCTTCACAGGCTCCTTTTCACAAGCCCTCAAGGCGTTCGACCTGCTCATCAAGGAGCATGACGGCACCGCATCGGTGCAGCTGCTGTGCAACCGAGCCGTCTGCTACGAGAGACTGCAGCTGAACCGGAAGGCTTTGAAGGTCAGCGATTTCTGATGTCAATATTGCTTGCTCACCCGGACGGGCCTCAATTACTGAACACCTGGAACAAGAACCCAGTGCCAGGCATGCGTCTTGTGCTCCGTAGGACTATGAGGCAGCGCTGCAGGAGGAGCCAGGCAACCTGCAGATACTGCTGCGGCAAGGCCGGGTGCTGCATGCGCTGCGACGTACAGACGTGAGGCTCACGCATTGCGATGAGAGGCCCGATTGCTCATTGCACCTGCCGCTCGCACTGTTGACAGTGGCATTCTGCAGCACATAGTGAGCTGACCTAAAAGCGTTCCGCTGGATGCTTTACAGGAGGCCAAGCAGCTGTGGGAGCGTGCTGCGGCAGCTGACATGCTGTCTAGTGACCTAGCCCTGGTCCTCGAGGCGCAGGCGCTGCTGCAGAACACCAATGGCAATGCGGCGCCACCTACCGCCACAGCACTGGCATCACTGGCAGCCACTCCAACGGCACCAGTGCCCTCACCCGGACCTGCGTCACCCGGTCCTGCGTCAGAGGGACAAGTGCCGCCAGGCAGCCAGCCGCCAGCTGGTGTGCCAGCTTCCAGCGAGCCTACAGCGTCGTCTGCCACTGAGCTGCAGGTGTGTACTGGAGGACGAAGTCGACTGCAGGAGTGAGATGGGTCCACCCTTTGGGATGTGGGCAGTGTCAGTCCTGGCATGCAGCCTGTGATGCATGCGATGACGGTCAACGACACGCTTGGTGCAGGCTGCCCATCCCACAGCCAATGGCCCCAGCACGCCAAAAGCTGCACAGAAGGCACACGCCAGAGCCAGGGCTCGCAACCAGCTGTCACCAGAGCTGCTGCTGCTGATCGAGAAGGACCCTAACCAAGCAGTCGGCATCGCAGTCAACCAGGTGCGCGTTCAGCTGCTGACTTCCTGGATACATCTGCATGCCAGGAAAGGCTGCGTCAACCACCCCCCTTGCCGAGCTGCATAGTGGCCTGCACTGTCAGAGTGCAGTTGATCCGTGGGCATAGTCCTCTGAACGTCGAGTCGTCTGTGAACCCTGGGCAGATCAACGAGGGCAAGGTGGTGGAGGCGGAGGGCCTGCTGTGCCGCATCCTGGAGAAGGCGCCGCCGCACGCCAAGCTCGGCGCCTACGTCGCCCGCGGCACCGCCCGCGCCCTCGCCCGCAACCTGCAGCGTGCGCACTGCGGCAAATGTCAATCCGCCGACCTGCTACTGTGTTATATGGTGCAGTCGGCAACAAAGGCACAACCTTCATATTGATTCGCTTCAATGGCACAGTGGCGGTCGACGACTTCAGCAAGGCCATTGCGTTGGAGCCCCGGTATGCTGACTGCTGGAAGCGCCGGGGCCAGGCGCGCTCTGCGCTCGGCGAGAATGAGGCCGCGCTTCAGGTGCAGCGGTTGGTGCATGTGGCTGTCCCAAGCACGCTGTGTATTGTGACAGCAGTTGTGTAGCAAGTTGGCTGTGCGATCCACGCAGGACCTGCGCAAGGCGGCGGACCTGACGGCCGACCGCACCGGCAAGGCGGATTGCCAAGTGGAGGCCGGCATGATCCTGCAGAAGCAGAAGGACTACCGCGCCGCCACGGCCGCATTTGAGGTGCCGCTCTGACATTCGACTCGCAACCAAACCTGCTCAGCATCACGCTTGTCAATCTTAGGCACGAGGTCTTGGCATGCGCAGCTGCCTCACTGGGTGTCGATGCCATCGCAGGCGGCAACGCGGCTAGACCCGCGCAATGTGCAGGCGGTCAACATGCTGGGGCTGTGCTACACCAGCCAGGGCGACCTGCAGGACGGCATCAAGGCCTACGAGAAGGCCCTGCGCCTGGACCCCGGCCTCAAGGACGCCTGGTCCAATCTGGCCACCGCGCACAAAGAGGCGCGCTCCTGCGCTGTTGCAGTGGTTGCATCAAACTGCCTGGCGTCTGTACTGCTTTCATGGCATGACCTCCTGCACGATCCGCCACTACTGCATCCGTGGTCGTGTTGCAGTTTACATGTGTCCCATGGTGAGCATCCGCAGCCCATGCAGCGCCTGTGGTGCTCACACAGATTGGGAACAGCAACGAGGCAGAGAAGGCCTTTGCGCACAGCATCAAGCTGCGCGGCGACCGCGACAGCGCCGTTGCCATGCGCATGGTGCGTCCGTGTGCGACATCGCACCGCCTTGCCTGGGGTATGCCCTGCATGATGCACGTGCACGTTGGAGGCTGCGCCTGGAACAGTACGACTGACAATGTGTGATGTGGCCGTCGCGTCACATGCGCAGGTGGCCGAGCTGCGCCGTGGCCGCGGCGACCACATGTCAGCCATCCAGCTGCTGGATCGTGCGCTGGCAGCTGCCCCGCCACGCAACCGCGTTGAGCTGCTGTTTCTGCGCGGTGCGCACCATTGCATGATGCGGTTCCGGGAAATGCGAACACGTCATGCATGGTCGACAGGGCTAGGCTGAGGGGTCTTGCAATGCCACAGGGGCGTGTTATCATGCGCTGGGCTTTCACCGTTCGGCGGCGCGCGACTACAGCCAGGCATTCACAATCGAGCAGAAGGACTCCAGCAACGAAGTGAAGATGCAGCAGTTCCTAGCCTTCTACCAGGTGTGCTGCCCTGTTTCAGTGTTTGCTCAAACACTCTTGCTCCTGTGTCACAGGCCGTGCAAAGCAGCTCGCGCTGTATGCAGTTTGCCGAAACAGGATACGCCATACAGCATCTACTACCTCTCTGCTCTGCAGAGGGAGCTGGCGCTGTACACATACCACAATCTGGACCGTACATTCTCGACGTACTTCATGGATAAGGACATCGATCCTGTGTTCAAGGGTGCGCACTTCTGGATCAGGACGTCCCCATTTGTTGGTCCGTGACTGCGTGTCACCTCGATGATGATTTGATGTTGTGGCCAGTCTGTCAGGCCACGCCGGTTCCATGTGAGATATCAGAGCATCACACGTCGGTTGTGTGACTGCAGAGTCGTGGTGCAAGAAGGGCCCACCGCCGCCGCAGCTGCTGACGGCCTCAGCGCTGCAGCCGCCCTTCCCAGCCCGGGAGCCAGCGCCGCCCGCTCCGCCCAAAGCAGCTGATGCAAGTCCTTTTGTGGCTCCATCCCCTATGCGTCCCGCTGCCATACGAAGGCACACTTTGGTGCGGGCGCTGGCCACATGGTTCGGCGTACAGTGAGTGGTGCCTGTGTTGTGCTGCAGCTGGCCAAGCTCCTGCAAGCGGCGGACGCGATCGGCGACCGGCTGCGCTACAGGCACCAGGGCTTTCTGGCCAACAAGCGGCAGCTGCGCATGGGCGGCCTCGCCGCCATCGAGCTAGCCCAGATGCTGCGCACTGAGGTGAGGCGCAGGCCCTCTACCCAGCGTGTGCAGGTGGTTGCCCACCCTGGTACCTGCCGGAGCATGGTCTGCAGGACAGTCTGAATTCCAGGTTTTGCAAGGTCGGCCAAATCTCTGATGAAAACCCATGGTGTTGGTCCGATTTGATATGAGTGACTTCTACTTTCGTGGATGATGCAGCTAAGCCACCGCCGTGCCAACCACCCGCTGCGAGTGCTGAATGATGGCGCCAGCGGTGAGCGATCGGCCAGCGGCAGCCACGCCTTCGGCTGGCGCGATGCCATGGACATCCTGGTGCGCTGGCGCCAGCTGTCGGAGCCCAACGACCAGGTTTGTTCGGCTGTGCGCATAAAGTACATGGCTAAACATCCGACGGATTTGCTCGATATAGTGCACTGCTCACATAAACATCAGCTGCGGAGCTTAGTAGTTGCCATCAGGTGTGACACCGACAGTGTTGCATCCTGCACCAGGTGCTGTGGGTGGACCTGCTCACGAAGCAGGAGTTTGAGGCGGGCTTCGGGTCACACACCCCCATCTTCAGCGGACAGACCAAGTGCGTGCGGTACTACATGAACTTCGAGCGTGCGCTGGGCGTGTTCAAGGAGGTCCTGCTGCGCGACGGCCGCGGCTTTGATGCACACAACATTGCCGGTGGGCCCCCTGCTCGCTGCTCCCCAGCCAGCGGCTGTTGCAGCACCCCACATCCTGCCCAGCACAACGTATCTGCATGTTTTCTATCATAGTCATATGCATGTCAAGCATCAAGACCTAGTCCTCACTCAATACGCCAGGTGCCCATGCAGCTGCCCTGCACCCTGCAGTGCTGCTCAACACGGAGGCCAAGCGCAAGGCGGTCGCGGCGGCGGCGACGGCGGAGGAGCTGTGGCAGGCGATGGGCGTGGACTGCTGGGCGGTGGTCCCCGTCGCCTCCGTCCACCGGCCCGGCCACGACCTGGAGGGCACCCGCCTCACGGTGCGGCGCCGCCAGACCCTATACCCTAGGCTCACCCTGCAGCGGCCTGTGGTCTATTGCGCAGGATGCCTCTGTCGTGAGGTGCATGATGCATCTGGCAAGCAACGCAAACGGTCTGCTCGGTCTGGTAGTCGTGCATCACATCATGCAGCCTGAATATTCGCAGGTGGTGCGGCTGGGCGACATGCCCAATGGCTACGAGGTGTCGATCCGCACGCCGGTGACGCCGCCGCGCTGGGAGGACTTTCACGAGGTGCGCCCTCCCAACTTCACATGGCAACATGGCAACACACTTGCTGTACACGGTTTTTTATGCACCATGCTGTACAGCATATGGTTGCTCCGGTGTGCAGCGCCTGCAGATGCAGCGACGCTAGCACGCTGTCGGGGCTGCTGACCTGAGGTGTCACACCAGGTCCACTGCAACCGCAGGAGCTGACGTCGTGCTGGGGCGCGCTGATGGAGGCGCTGGCGGCCGGCAACCGCGCCGAGATTGCGCGCCGCACCCTGCACTTTGCCTACTACTGGTGTGCGGTGCTTGACGCCTTTGCCCACCTTTTGCATCCACAGCAGCGGTGAACGCTGTTGCCATTGCCCATTGGGTCACTCTCTTGATTCATTTGACGTTCCTGGATGTATGCATGATCCACTGAGAGGCAAGGTGCGTAATGGACCTTGTTTTGGAGAGGCTAGGTCATGCTGCTCTGCAGGTACAACTTCATGCCGCTGGCGCGGGGCAGCGCGGTGGTGGGCGCCATGACCGTCCTGGCCGTGTTCATGGCCGCGGGCATGCCCATCACCGCCAGCATCCCGCCGGTCAGTCGCAGCCTTGACATGCATCCCAGTCTGTTCTCCCAGCAGACTAGCAGAGACATCCAAGTGCCCACGCGTCGCTTGACGTCAGCCAATTCACCAAACTGGCGAATGTGTGACATGTGCCGGTCAACGTCTGCAGGGGTACCAGACGGACTGGGAGGCCATCCTGTCGCAGTCGGTGGACCCGTTCGTGGCGTCGGTGTCGCCGTGGCTGTACCCGCCCGAGGCGCGCGGCGAGGCGGCCGCCGCCGACCGCCCCTTTGCGCCGCTCGAGGTGACTGCCTTTGCGCCTTTGGCGAGCAATGGGGTTGCCACGGAGGTTTGCACGGAGGGTCCCTCACCGACACGCGCAGCCGCACATGTGCTGCACAGCTTAGCAGGTCGTTTGCTTGCACTGCCCAAGTCTACAGCATGTGTGGAGGCCATTACGTGACATGTTGCTTGCATATATTGATATCACATGCACTGCCACCTTCGTGGCACAAGCTGTGTGACAAACTGTTGCTGATGGTGATTGCTCACTTCTGCAGGAGCTGCCATCAGTGGACAAGCTGCTGTCGACGATGCGGGCGCGGCTGGAGGCGCTCAACGGGCCGGACGTGCCGCGCATCCACACCGACCAGTCCTGAGGGGTGGCATGCAGCACAGCCTCCAGGGTGTGCCTGAACAGCGGGTGCTTATTCTGGTGGCAGAGGCGTAGCAGGAAGAGTTCAGGCTCACGACATGCGTGTGTTAGCGGTGCACACTGCCGAACAATGTCTGTGTCCATGTAAAGGGGTAGGTTTGTTCCGAGGGGTCAGCATCAGCTTTTGCATGCGCATCCATCAAAGGGTGGTCATATTCTGAGGATGGGCAGGCAATCAGGAAACTTCGCTTCGAACACAATGATGCAATCAATCAAGCGCCACCGACTGAGCGACATCAAATGTCCAATGCACCTGACATTCTGAAAGCCTTGTCATTGCAGTTTCTCCAATGACACAGCTGTGCAGCGGCCTCAAGTAGTAACGGCATACACTGCACACAAGTCACTGAGCTTTCGTTTTGTTCTGCTGCGGCAGCTTCTTCTCCAAGTTCTTCGCACGCCTGCATCCATACAAGCCAAGTCACGCCGCGCTTCCGCCGACTGAATTTGATCAACCATGGCAAACTGTCGGATGTCTGCTGTCATGCCTGATGCAGTCGACGCTCTCTGGCGCACTTCCACTGCCATCCGGTGGCACTGCCCCGCGTCAGGTCACAGAACAGCAGGACGACCACAGAAGCGCACCATCGGTTGATCCACTCTCTGGCATCCTCGACATTGGCCTCCGTGCCTGCGTCGCCAGCGCTGGAGGGCGAGGCTGCCTGCAACACAGCACATGATCCACGTGTTGCAGTGCTAGACGACACCCGAGTGCCTGTACGCCAGTTGTGCATGGCAGGTGCCGCGTCCATCACCTGGGTCTGCCGCTGCTCTGCTGCTGCGCCCGACTCTGCACGAGCCGGTGCCTGCTGCGGCCGCTGTTGCTGCTCCTGCTGCTGCTGCTGTTGCTGCTGCCATGGCCACCTGAAGCCTGCGCACATGCAAAGGCAAACATCAGCAGTGACCACCAAGCTTGCAAACTGTCAGGCAGATGTCCAGGGTGTGCCACCCAGCTATACAATCAGTAGTGGTCCGTCTCAGCTGACAGCTGGTATGCTCTTTTGGACCGGGGTGTTAAGTGCGTACCGCTGAAAATGCCGCTGGTCTGCTCCGCCACCTCCTCAGCAGCCTCCTCTGCCCAGGTGACGCCGTTGTCCCGCCAGTTCTGGATCCAGGCCCGCGCTTCTGAGGCATTCTTCTTTGCCTGCAAGCATGCGTCGGACTGCAGGTTTTGCAAGCGCTGCTCACATTCGTCGAGTAGGCTACCCATGGCCAAGTTGCAACGCATGGGGTTTGCTGCGCCCACATCGACCACGAAGCACATCCACAGTGTGCACATACCTGCTCGGCTGCAGCTGACACGCCGTCCTCAGCGCCTCGGCTGGCTTGCTTCACAGCACTCGCCGCCTGCTTTGCCTGCAGCACAGATAGCAGCGACTGAGTGCCAGCATGCATGTGCTGCTACGATCCTGAGTCAGCAGGGTTTGCTTTGATTGCAATCATTGCTGGTTGAATCTGAGTCACTTACACATGCAGCTGGGACGTACATATGCCACATGCACGTGATCAGGTGCGCACCTGTGCCTCAGCATCCTTCCGCTGCTGCCCCTGGGCTGTCTGCTCCTGCTGCTTTTTGGCCTACAAACACGTCATGGATATCTCCACTTGTATGCTTACAGGAGATGCCGGCTAACGTTTTCGATCGTGGGCCATGCTGTACTGTCGGGCTGGTTGCAGCGCACTGTGCATGTGGAAGCTGCCATAGCAGCAGGGACCACTGTGGATGCACGTTCTGCATGGTTGGTTGCCACCTGCAGGGATGCATTCTGCAGCCCCACCTTTGCTTCTGCATCAGCGCGGGCGCGGCTCTCCTCACGCTCCCTCTGCTCCTTTGCATCCTGGTCCTTCTTCGCCTGTGCAATGAAAAACAACATTTGTCAGCATCACGCACGCATTGCAAGCAGTAGTATGCCGGCATATCATCGCCTTTCAGGCGGGAGAGAGGTGAGCGGGACTGCTGCTGGCTACTGTGCTGCCCACGAGTCGCATGCTGCTAGTATGCTACGGGCAGGCAGGAGGCCACCTTGGCTTCAGCAGCCTGCTTGGCGCGCGCCTCCTCTTGCTGCTTTGCTTCCTGGTCCTTCTTTGCCTGCATACAGTGCAATTCGAGATGATGGTGCGGCGCTAGATGGGCCGTCCAGATCCCTTAGCGCTGCGCCCTCTACTCTTGACAGAATCTGGGCAGCTCGAGCGAACAATCACTGATGGAGATCTGGCAGGGCGCAGCCCTGGGACACCAAGCTTGCGATGCTGCTGCTGCCAGTTGTTAGAAGACGGTGTGGCTGAATGGCAGGCACCCACCTTGGCCTCAGCAGCCGCCTTTGCGCGTGCCTCCTCTCGTTGCTTATCCTCCTGCTCCTTCTCGGCCTGATTCAAGGGCATCACATGATTCTGCTCGAGATCGGCCACTGCCACGAAGTCATTAATGTCACCAATGGCTAGTGTATAGTGCCAGCGTGCGCACATGAGCGCGGAAGCTACTAAAGTGGCCCCAGCGTGCAAGCTGAAGGGCTGCTGTCCGATGCAGCAGTGCTGGAGTGCCGTGCGGCGGGTGCGATGGCCTTACGAACTGCTGCGTGCCGGGCAGGGCCCAGCACCATGCTCACCTTAGCTTCTGCCTCCGCCTTGGCGCGCGTCTCCTCCCGTTCCTTCCGCTCCTGCTCCTGTTTGGCCTGCGCGCAGCGCGCCAGCACCCGGGCCTCAGATGGCTGACGCAGGCGTCAAGGTAGCGGCGTGCTGACCATGGCCGAGAGATGCCATTCACGGTCTGAAATCACCCAGGGCTGGCACCAGCGTCTGCCCGCAGCACATACCACACGGCACAGTCTGGCACCTTGGCCTCGGCGTCAGCCTTGGCGCGGGCGGCCTCGCGCTCCTCCTGCTGCTTCTTCTGCTGCGCGGCTGCGGCCTCGCGCTGTTGCCGGGCCTCCTCCTGCTTCTTCTCCTGCTCAGCGCGCGCCGCTGCCTGTGCCTCCTGGCGGGCCTGCAGGTTTGCACACAAATTGGTGTGCTGCGGCAGACTGCGCCTGCTACCCAGGGTTTGGATACAGTGACAGGGCATATGGTGTGGTCCTGGTCGTTGGCGTCACCGTTAGCGCCTCCCCCTGCCGGCCAGGCAGTTGTGCCACAGCTGCATCTTGTGAGTGCAGAACTTTAGCTTTAACATGCATGGCGGAACCCCAGTGGCAGGGGAGGTGCAATGTGGGATGTGCACCTTCTGCTCTGCGGCACGTCGATCCTCCTCCGCCTTGCGCTTGGCATCAGCCTCAGCTCGGGCCTGCACATCGACAGGGGACGCTTGGGCACCCCATGCAGCTTGGTGAGCCGATGCGCACGAAAGAGGACACGCGGCACACCACCCCACTGCCATGCCGCTGCACAACCCAGCCGGCGCACACTGTCAGACGGTGCCCTCGCCGGCCTGCGCACACGGGCGCGGGCACGGCGACACGGCGCACCTTGGCAGCGCGGTCCTCCTGCTCCTTCTTCTGCTGCGCGGCGGCTGCCTCGCGCGCCTGCCGGGCCTCGTCCGCCACGCGCTCGCGCTCTGCACGCTCCGCCTCGGCTGCCTCCGCCTTTGCCTACGCAGCGGGGCCAACAGTAAGACCAGCACAGCGACCAAGGGTTGTCGCACTGTGTACGGATGGCGGCAGCTCATCAGCCAGTTCACAGCGTCAAGTTGCGCAAGCAGCAGGTTGCTTTGTATGACACCGCAAATCAGATGCAGCATGGGCATTGTTGCGCATGTGCAGGCGCCGGGCCCGCCCACCCGCTGCTCGGCCTGGCGGCGCTCCTCGACCTCCTCGGGCGTGGGCGGGAACAGGATGTCGTTCTGGATGCGCGACACCTCCTCCGGCGTCAGCGCCTCCCGCCGCTTGCGCGCCTCCTGGGGCCCACGGCACGGTCGCAGTGTGGGCAGGGTCGCAGATGATCGGCGATCAGTCGATCGGCGGCGATCAGTGTGCAGCTGACATTGATCAGTGAGCACTGGGGGTGAGTAGTGATCACTGGCTCTCTCCACTGTCACCCACACGTCTCTGACTTCTCACAGATTGACCTGGCCCAGGAGCTGGCTGTGGCAGATGATCAATGTTGCGCACACTCGCTCATCCACTTTGACAGTCTACACTGACCTGCGCGGCCTTCAGCACTGCCCTCGCAGCCGCCTCCTGCTGCTGCGCCTCCTCCGCAGCCTCCTGCAGCATGCCCAGCTGCACGCACGCAGACAGATGTCCATGGCTACGTGCGCCCTGATGTCGGTGTAGCAAGGCGCTGGCTGCAAGTGCTGGACGTCGACCTCAGCTCCTGTTGTTGATGCTGGTGCCAGGCCCGACACCATTGACGTGGCATGCGGCGGTTGATTGATTTGCGCGGGGGGCCGTGCCTGGCGCTCGGCCTCCTGGATGGAGCGGGTGACGCGCTGCATGGCGCGCGCGTTGGGCGCGTCCTCCTCCTCCTGCGCCAGCTCCGCCAGCCGCGCCTGCGTGTCGCCATACTGCTCCCGCAGCGCCTCCTGGTCCGCCTGCAGGGCCTCCAGCTGTGCGCAGGGCGGCGCGGCCTCAGCACCAGGTCGGCGGCACCCGCAGGGTCCGAGCTCACTGTGCAGACCGTCATCATGCAACACACTGTGACACGGCATCAGGGCCTGCATGCGTTGTGCCACGCATGCTGCCACGCGCAAGCTGCCACGATGTGGCACCACGGCTGCACACGGTCAGCACTCACTGCCTCCTCGGCCTCATCGATTGCAGAAGCCGTGGCTGCCCGGGCTTCCTGTGCCGCCTCCTGCGGCGCGTCCGCCAGCAGCAGCTCGATCTCGCGCTGAGGCGCAGAGGTCTCGGCCACCAGCTCCAGCACCTGTCACAGCGATGCTGATGAATATCGTGCTCGACGCAGCTGCAACCAATCAGGACTGTTCGGCTCTGCAGAGGACTTCTGCTGTGGAAGACAACTGCCTTGTTGACCGTTTGCTGGAATGACCACGGGTGTCATACATGCACCGTGCTGCCAGTAACTGGTGCAGGAGGACTGTCAATGTGTCAAATCACCTTGTTCTCAGCCAGCTCCGTGCGCGCAATGGCGGTGCCGACCACCTCCGCTACCTGCAGGCGGGAGATCTGGCCGCCAAACAGCATGTCCCGCGGTGCGATCGTCACATTGTTTGTGGCCTTGAAGTCGTCTCCCGGCCGCTCCATGCCACCAGGCCTGCACGGTGGTGCCGCAGGAGCTTGGCTCACATGCTCGGTGTACAGTTGACACAGTGGCAGCGCGGCTGCGGCTGTAACCCAGCTCCCTGCGCACCGCACAATGGTGTAGCGCATGCCGCTGGCCTCCAGAGCCTCCTCTGCCCGCTTCTTCTGGATCAGCACCCCTCCAAACAGGTTCAAGATGCCTGTGTGTTGGAAGAGGACAGCTAGATGAGGCTTTGGCCGCACAACAGGATTGCAGAGTGAAGGATGGAGCGACAGGGTTGGGCACACCGCAGATGCGTTGGGCACCTGCAGGCCACCCGAACTTGCCAGTCCCCAGGGACGTGACCATGATGAAGTGTTGCACACCAGCGGCCTTGGCTGCATTGACCAGGTTGATGCCGCCCTGCACCACAAAGTGTCCGCTTCAGGTTTGAATGGACAGCATGCGCATGAGCCTAAGTGGCCATGCTGGCTGACATCACATGCTGGGCGTTCAGAGCGGAGTGGTTGTGGCTCCGCCTGGTACCCACCTGACCATCCACCTTTTTGGGTGCACTGAAGTCCAGCGCTTCTGCGGCGCCAATGGCGCTGATCACCTGGTGCGAAAAAAAAAATTTTGAGCCTTGCGGACAGCAGGACTGCAACCTGAAGTCCGCACACATGGCTCCTGCTGCTCCTGCTGCCGCAGCATGATGGCGCCTGCAGCGCTCAAAGTTATTTTCGTCCAGTCTGCTCCCCCCGCAAGCAATTTACCTTGTCAGCGGAGCCGATGGCTGGGCCGATGGTGTCGGGCTCTGTGATGTCATACTCGACGAGCTGGACACGGCGCTCTGCACCGCGGGGCAGCAGGCCGTATGCCATTGCTGTCTCCAGGTACGCCTGCGCTTTGTCCTTGTTGCGCACCCCCACACGGACCCTGCATGCGCACGTCCCCGCAGATGAACGGCTTCGCTGACGGATCCAATCTGCAATCCTACAGACAAGCACACCAGCACCACACGTGTGAAGGGTGCTGGCTGCGCAGCGGCTCGGTACGCCGTCTCACTTGAGGCCCTGCAGCAGCAGCTGACGGACAATGCGGGCACCAAGGCGCCCTGTCCCGCCCGCCACAAACACCTGCAGGCGATGCACGATGTCACTCACATGGGTGCATTGTGTTCACTGAACATGAGCACCCCTGCAGCATGGCAGCAGGTGTCAGGTCCATATGTGCATTGTCTCGTGTACCCAAAAAGGGGTTCTGTGCAAAGCCTTACAACCCCACCAGCTGGGTGTCGCGACGGCCGCTGCGCCCACCAAACAGCCCCCGCGGCCCGGCCTCCTTCTGGCGGCCGCCGCCGATGACGGTGGTGCCACCTCCGCGACCACCAATGCGCCTTGTTCCCGCCCCGATGCCGCCAGGCCGCCTCATGCCCAATCGCTGCGTGCCGAGGCGCTCTTTGCGCACGCCCACCTTGGCAGTGCCGCCCCGCTGCTTAGCGCCACCCTGTGTGCGGGCCGTGCCCGGTCGGGCACCGCGGGCGGGCGTCGCCTGCTTGGCAGGCGCCTCTGACTCTGGCTGCCGGCCGCCGCCGCCTGCATGCAATGCCACCCTGTTGCAATCGAGTAGCTCTGACGTGCTATCAGTGATATGGAAGGCATTGTGCATCAATAAAGTACACCTACGATTGGGATCACCATTCTGTGATGAAACGCACCAAAGAAACTTCGCAGGTTGAAGGCAGGGCCAGCGGGCTCATCCGCCTCGTCCTCGGGCTGCGCCCTGGCATTGCGTGTTGCGGCACGCACAGTTGTCCCCGTTCCTGGCCGCCTGCTGTGATCAAGCGCACCCAAAACCCTTGAGACATCAGCTATTTCCAGAATCCCCGGAGACTTGTGGGGCTGTGAGCTCAGCATCCACAGTGTGGCATGCCGCCGCAGCGCATTGCTCTGGACATCATAGTCGTAGCGACTTAGCAGGCAGTAGCGCAACACCGGTCATCTGTCAACCTCTCAATGATACGCATTGCATCGCAAATGCCAGCCGTCAGTCATGTCTACTGTCAGGCAACACAAGTCCGGGCCTTTGGATCCTACCATTCTGCCTGTTCCACAGTACATTCTTTGCAATGGCGGTGCAGGCATGGGCACTACCTTGGATTGGCGGCATGTGATCTGGAAGTGAGAGGCCTCCCGCTGCTGAAAGCTCGCCGACCGCTGTGCAGCTGGACGGCCAACAGGCCTACGCCTGCCACAGCCGTCGACACCATCTGATGTATAAATGTGCTGCTGCGGGTCTCAACTGCAATGCTGCGCGATCTTGTGCACGGCGACAGTCGCCATGTGTTGACTCGAAGCAAAGAATAGACGTCGTGACGCAAATGATCGGGATGATCTGATCCAGGGGATAGGGTTTTCCATGGAATCTGGGGGTGAAGTCAGCTACATGTGTAGCTGACTTCATATATGTGAGCAGCATTGGCAAACTCATGCTAGTTTTCCACCGGGGCAAGCACAGCTGTCATTGGCCGGCATCTCTGCCGTCTGCTCCTTCTGTGCCCGGCTCGGTGCCCTCAGGTGGCGGGCCAGGCCCGGCGTTGAACCAGGGCGCCTGGGGCGCATAGTAAAGGCATTAGCTGTTGCTCAAACAGACACCACATCAGGCACAGAGCAATGCGGGGAGCGTGGAAGGCTACCGGCAGCATAGCTTCCGAGAACAACAGACTCACGAGTGATCGGAGCAGCGCCTCCACGACGCCCATGTCCTGCACATTGCTCGGCTCCCCGTTTGCGGCCGCATGCTGCATTGCTGCCAGGGCGGCCTCCGCCTGGGCTGGATCGCGGCCCTGGGCCTGCAGCTGTGCCCGCACCTGCAGCAGCAATATGACGTGTGGTGTACCGTGCCGCATACCAGCTGAAGTGCCTGTTGCGGCCTATGGCAAGAGGGCAGTATGGGAAAAGGATTTGCACCTGCTGCAGCACATCTGCCGCCTGCCGCTCCTGCGCCTGCGCCTGCATTGCCGCTTGCACCTCCTGCAGCAGCACAGCTGGCAGCTCACCTGCTGACATGGCACCAGCTTGTGATGCATGTGATTCGTGTCCCTGGCAAAATGCCCAGTGTAAAGTGGCCCAGGTGCGGCTAGTGGCTGTGGGGCCACCTCAGGCGGCAGCGCCACAGCAGTGCTGTCGCCAAAGTCCTGGGTGCGCAGGTGGGCTATGCGGTCCGGCTCTCCTGCTGGGAATGCATCCGTGACCACTGGCGCCCAGTCCGCCAATGGCACGCCGTTGTGGCCCCCGGCTGCGACGACGCGCTTGCAGACATCACGCAGCCAGTCCTGAACATCCTGCGGCTGTGACTCGCAGGGGAAATGCCCACCGTCAATAGGTTTCACGATGGTCTGTCGAAAGCCGCAAGAGCCTGCGCCTGCAGCTGCGCACAACAGACATGTGCTCGTTCAGGACCGCCACCAGGCACATCAACAGTGACCCAGGGATACAGAAGCTATCCCGCACCTTCCACAGCTGATGGTGCCGCTCAACAAAGAGTGCGACCATGTGCCCAAACGTGGCGCTGCCGTTGTCGTCTGCATCTGCAAAGTGCGGCTCTGCCAGCAGGGCCTGCCATTCCAGGCCACGGCCTGCACTCAATGGTTCCGGTCTTGAGCACAAACTTGCAGCTGTTCAAAACGGCTGCAGTTGCCACCAAACATGTTGAGAGGTGTGCCGTTGGCAAAGCCAGATGGCCAGTGGACAGGGTGCGCACCGACGCCCTGATCGTTGAGGCGCTCCATCAGCTTCCTGACAGCAAATGGAAACACCGCCACTGCCCGTGACAGATCCTCGCTGGCCTTCTGCCTGGCGTCCTCAGGACTGCTGTCTGCGGATTCTGCATGTGCCAAGCCGGCATGTCTGTCGAAGCATGCTACAACAGAGCTCCTGTGCAGATGCGTGACTCTCATGCACGATGCTTGGTGTGGCAGTGTTCACTGCGCACCTGGCATCGACTGCGACCGTTGAAAAGATACAAGGGCCAGGGAAAATGCCCAGTTGGGCAGCAGCAGGATGCTGCGCCCTGCGTCCCACTCCATGATGAATCGCTGCAGAAAGTCGTACGCCTGAGCGCATACTGCCAAGTAGTCCAGGTAGAACAGCATGCCTGCATTTGACAAAGTGCGACCCACTTTCCGCAGTTAATGCAGCTCGACCGTCACATGATGCTTGGGGCGCTTGCCCGGCAAATAAGGGCAAGCAAGCGTGATGGGAAGGCAGCCGGCTGTGGCAAGGAAGCCTGCCTGTGGGGTCATGCCAGTCCAGCGCCAGGAGCAGCTTTGCGATCTCGAGCGCGGGCCGATGCAGACCCCGGCGACTCAGCCTCTGGAACGCCAGCACCAGATCTCAACCGAAGCACAACATCGCCAAGCACATGTGCACAGAAAAAGGCTGTTGTGACGCCGTGCACTGTCTGCTGCATACACCATGAACCAGACGTGCAACATGATGCACCTGCAGCTGGCGGAACAACGCCTCAAAGAAGCCTTTGTTTTCTTTGCGCTCTGGATCCAGCATGCAGTTCGCCGTCGCAACGCTGAAGCTGTGATGCCATGCCATCTCGAAGGCATACAGGCACCGGTCCAGCATGTCGTCTGCTGTAGATTGCTCGCCCATGGACTGCAGGCAGTCAGATGCCACGGCTTTGCGCTCAAGATCACCGTGCAAGCACAGCACATAGGAAAGCGGCACAGGATGAGCATGGCAGGCGGAAAATGCACAACACCCACCCTGTAAAGCTCTGACATTGTCAACAAGGCATCCGTGTGGTATGGGGAGTGATGCAGCAGCTCTGCTATCGCATTTGGTTCGTGTGACTCCTGCATCACATGCGACCGTTATCAGTATGTGCCCCAGGCGTGCAGGGGAAGACTGCACATCCCATACTCTTTTTAAACAGCTGATTTTGTACAACATTACCTGCGCCTCCTCGAAGACGACCTGTGCCGCTGAGTAGCTTGAGGAGTAGGTGTACGCGAAAAGCTGCTGGCCTGTGGAGGTTGTTTCTGCAGCGGTGCATTGAATGCTCTGCAGCTCACATCAATTCAGGCTTAACTTAAGAACAGTGCACATACTTGTGCACATTTGTGATCTTTCCCCACCGCACCTGTTACTTCCATGGACAGACCACCCTGCAGTGGCGGCCAGTGCTGGCCAGGGGTGACGAGCACGCCACGCTTCAGCGCCCGCCCATGCAGCCTGCCCCGCCGCTGTCCATCTGCGTAGAGTTGAACGGTGATGCAATGTCACATCGACCATGCGACGGATGCAGACCATTGGCACAGCAACACATGATACGTTCACTGAAATAGCGCACCCTGTCGAGCTTCACGAGCCTCCTCGGCAATGACGCTGGACCCGAAGATGCGCCGCAGCTCCTCATCACCCTTGAGTAGCTTCGTGCTGACTGCCAAGAGTGGTGGCTTGTCATCCGTGCGTTCCATTGCGGCAGAGCGCACCTGCATGCAACGTCATACTACATGGTGCATCAGCTCCTCTGGCTGATTGAGGCATGCAGCAGTAGACACCGTGATTGACTGCATGTGGACACCTGTCCCGGGGCCATGTCCAGTTCTTTCAGTAGCTGGTCCAGATCTGCCTCCTCGCCGACACCATGCTTGACTGCCATGGCACCCCTGCGGCCACCCTTGCTGCCTGCCGCAGCTTTGCCAGCTTTCTGCTGGCTGCGAGACTTTGCCGCCGAGTTGCTGGCGTTCTGTCGCTGCTGCTGTTGCGGCACCGCTGCGGGTCGAGGCGGGGACTGCGGGGGAGAGGCTGCTGCATCTGCATCTGCCTCACTCGCGCTGTCCTCATCATCCTGGATCAGGTCGAAAGGGTTGAATGCAAGCTGCTGGGGATGCGCGTCCTCTTCATCGGATGCTGTGTCGCTGTCGCTGGCAACTGCTGGCGGCAACTCCTGCTGGGCGCGCAGCCGCGCAAGGTTCCGCACGGACATGACCGATGTTGTGTCGCTGGCCGAGCCTCACAGCACAAGATCCCTTCCTGTGAGTCGTGTTGGGCAGTGTGCGGTGTGCTGCGGCCCCTTCAGCTTACGCAAGGGCTGCCTGCCACTATGCGGTCAGCATGGCGGATGCGCTTGCACTTGCACATCAATATTTTCACAGCGCAAACCCGCCGGGAGCCCCACCTCTAGTCGCGAGTGATTTCTGGAGAAGGACTGCAGGTACAAACGTGCAATTCATGTGTGTAGGACACATTACAAGTCGGCAAAACTGCGTGTTATGTACGGGCATGGTGCAGAGGTGCACACATGACCATTGAAATGATAGTCCTGACACCACATCGAGGGAGCACACTACGCCAGCGCTTCCACTTGCAGCAAGCAAACTGACGACAGCAAGGAAGTCACTGTATGCACGTGCACATGTTCCTCCGCTGCATTGGGCGTGCATGAGCAGCGCCGCGAGTGTAGTTGGCCGGGAGGTGTCCCACATGCAAGCGGCATCGTCCAACTGATATCACTTAGAGCTGCCGTGTCGGTCACGGCAAATAAACTTTGAGAAGCAGGAGTCGCTTGCATCCTTTTGAGGCTGCCGCAGCATTGGGGCATCAGCCGCTGCGTTGCCTGTGAGCATGCCATGCTCATCAGCGGCGCCCAGGGTATCCTGCCAGCGCACACTCTGCAGCTCGCACCGCCGCAACAGGTTCGGGAAAGTGACGTCTGTTCCCTTCTTGTGTCAGGGTGGTAAATCAGGAGTAGTAAATCAGCGGCCAACTGTGCTGTCATGTATAATGCAGGCCATCACTCCCGCTGCGGCTGGGTGCATGGCATCACCAAGCGTCACAGGTATTGCACCGGCAGCTTCAGAGGCAAGTGTCCCGCTTGAGCCGTCAGTGCCGCTCGCAACTGGCAGCGCGGCGGTGGCCCGGCGGCGCAGCACCGGGAAATGGCAGGTGGCGTGTCCGCCAGCTGACAGAGGACGAGCTCATGTGGGCAGCACAGGTCCAGTTCGAGGGATTCCACACGCCGCCAAAGCTGCCGCTGCTTAATGCGCTGTCAAGTATGACATTCAGGTGAGGCCTACATACGCACAAATGCCTACGATGTGGCGCACAATGCACTACATGTTTGACCTGGTGGTGATTTTATTGCTTAATCCGCAGGGCAGAGGTGGTGTCTACGCTGAAGCAGAAGCTGTTGTACAACACTCCTGATAGGTGACGCCAGCTCTGGTAATGGGTGCCAGGTGCACTGTGCAGCGTGCATTGCAGGACGCAGACGGCTGTCATCAGGGGACGCCTGCTGTGCCTCAATGCAGGTTTGCGTGCCTTGTTGCTGAACGAAGCGGCGGGGAGCGCCGGGCAGTTGGCGTCGCTGATGTGTCCCTGCAGAAGGACAAGGTACATTGCGAGTCGATCAGCATCATTGGCATGTGCTGCTGGGAAGCGCCAGGGTGACATATAGACTTCTAGCCGTGCCATGCAGACGGTGCATGAGTCCACCTGCAGGAGGTGCTTCGCAAGCTGCCAGAAGCAGTCGACCAGTATGCTTACCTCAGGTTCGTCCTTACTCACACTTTGCAGGTCTAGTGGTAGTTTGCTGCGCTGTCCCTTGCACGGCTCAGAGTGTCCCTGCTTAACACCGCGGTGCATGCATGCAGCTCCATGGCAGTCGATAAGGCGCTGCGGCGCCAAGGTGCAGCGCAAGCACTGCTGTCAGCATCGGAGGAGATGGCGGGTGAGCATTGCTGCATGTGATTCGATGCTGCTGTCCACAAGCATCCTCGTGAACATCAGGCTTGTACTACCAGAGTTGGCTCTGTGACCATGCTCGACGTTAATGCCATGCAGGCACCTGGATGCAGAAGTGGTTGGCGCTGCATCTTTTCGCGGACAACACAGCGGCTCTGCGGCTGTATGTGCAGGCTGGCTTCCAAGAGCTCGACAGAATTGCGCCACCGTTTATCATGGGGCGCACCCGCATCCTGATGGCTAAGCCTGTGCGAAGATGAGGGAGGGCCTGTCAGGCAGCAGCAGTGACAGAAGTGTGCAATGACCTGCACTGTACATAGAGCGAACCATACAGATCAGATGAGTGGAAATTGTCACGCTGTGATGTGCCATTTGGGAGCTGACTAGTACAGGGCGGCTGAGCGTTTTTCTTGGAAATGACCACACGCGAAGAGAGGTGCTCTGCTTGCAGAGGTGGCGGACGTGATTGCGTGATACCGGTGAATTGCTAAGGAGGCTGCTGCAGATGTCAAGCACTGGGTAGTGTTGCGCGTGCATGCGTAAGCAACGTGAGACCCGCGGCAATCCTTCGTTGTCGAAGCAGTGCATGATCCAGGCTGTGGCCTGCGGTCAGGCATGCCATGGCAGGAAACTCAGAGCATGATTCTCAGCAGTCTCATGTCGGCACGAAGAGCCGTGAGCCCAAATGTGAGTGATAGTCCAGCCATGCGACTGTCACCATGGCACTGCTAACATTGATGGCCAGTTGAACGCAAGCCTGCATATGCAGATTCGAAGCTTACACAGCAGGAACTTCCGGCATTTCGACCACTGCTGACACCAGACTGGGTAGGCAATATGTATTTGAGAATGTGTACGCTTATCGCACATGCGCATGGTGGTTGCAGCGACAGGCCGAAGTCGTATTGTTTCATGCAGGTTTTAATCATTTTGTTTCTTGTTGGTGTTGTGTTCGTCCCGATCGGGACCGTGTGCTTGGTGGCATCCAGATCAGTAAGGCTGCATCGGTGTAAGAGGCACTTGTCCAGTTGCATGTCCGAAACATGAATGTGATGCCTGATTGCACGTCCAGGTGGTGGAAGTGTCTGCACGCTACGATGACGTCTGTTTAGGCTCGGCGTTCGTGACTGCTACCAACGCCCAGAGAGATGCAGCATTGCTACAGGTTCCCGACCTGATGATCATCAAGCTGGTGCAGCGCATGTGAAGCGCAGTGCGCCCACCCTTGACAGTCATGTGCACAGCGAATGGTTTCATAGCTGCAAAACTCCTTTGCAGCTTGGTGGCGGCGGGCTGCCATGCTCAGTGGTCCTGCAAACGCCGAGCAAGATGAAGGAGCCCATCTTCCTGTACTACGAACTAGACAACTACTACCAAAACCACCGAAGGTCCCTAATTTTCAACCAAGTACTGCTGTGCTGTGCTGGTTCATGTTGCGGATGTGCATAGCACGGCTTATATGTGTGCAGGTATGTGAAGAGCCGCAGTGATGCGCAGCTACGCGGTGAGAAGGCCAAGTCGCTATCCGACTGCTCGCCACAGCAGTACCTGGATGGCGACATGTCCAAGGAGGTGGACCCGTGCGGCCTGGTGGCGTGGTCCAACTTCAACGACACATTCACGGTGTGCACTCCCTGTGCACCTTATGGAGCTTTTATCTTCTCTGCGCGCTTTGTTCGTTGCATGGTTCTTCCGATGGCCTGCGCTTGTTGCATCTGCTTCAGGCAGCACTGCAGTCAAGGACTGTGGCCACAGCAACGACAGAGCTGCCGATCAATGACACAGACATAGCATGGAAGAGCGATAGGTCCAAGAAATTTGGTTCTCAAGAGGCACACAACTTCAATACGGACATCGCAGCACGGGGCGGCGGCACCATAACAGGTTTGGGCACTGTCCACGTGCAGGAGTTGCATGTTAACATACCGGCTACTATTTGGATGACACAGGACGTGTAAGGATACAGGACCCATCAAGGACGATGAGCACTTTATCGTGTGGATGCGCACGGCCGCGCTGCCAAAGTTCCGCAAGCTCTGGGGCCGCATTGAAACAGACATCCCAGCGGGCGCTGCCATCCGCATCACCATCCGCAACCGCTACAACAGCTACCGCTATGGCGGCAAGAAAAGGGTGTGCGCTCTGCTCACATGTATGTATCAGTACACAGCACATCTGCTGTCGATGCACTGGCGTGCAGGATCAGAGACTGCCCAAGACAATGCCACCCGTTACAGGTGGTGCTGAGCACAATGTCGTGGCTGGGAGGACGAAACGACTTTCTGGGCATTGCCTACCTGGTGGTGGGCTGCGTCGCCTTTGCAAGTGCGCTGGCATTTGGTGCTGCCTTGTGGCGTTGGCCACGCAAACTGGGCGATGTGCGGCTGCTGTCCTGGAACCGCCAGGAACTGAGCTAGGTGCCATTATTGTCAAGTAAGCTGGTTGGATTTTGGTGGTTGGATTTTGGCGTCAGAGGGATACTGTAATTGTCAGACCGTCATGTTTCATGCTGTGGCTTCTGAACAGTCTCGCCTATGAGCAGCCCAGGCGCTGCACCTACTGGCGGTGTCGAGGAGTCGGGAAGTACCGTTGAGAGGTTGGCAGCAAAGGGGAAGGGATTGTCCGTCCACGCTGCCAGCCTGCTACCTTATAAGTACGGCAAACAATTGCACGACATGACGGCATCACTTCAGGCACCAGGTCCAGGGTTCAGCAGCGTCTCGAGTGTTGCCACTTCTTGCAACATCCGCCCTGCTTCCGCCACCGGCAAAAGTACTTGTCGTAGGTGCAGGCAAGCCCTGGGCAGAACGCTAGCAGCGTTGAGCTACAGCCAAGTCGTCTTGTCGATCCACAGAACGCAGCGCACGACAACAGCGGCTCGTGAATGCACACGACTGCACTCATCAAGACTCAACATACTGTTCTCAGGCAGCGCCCCGCGGACTCGAGGCCCACTGGGCGATCCTAGGCACGCAATGGCGTCTGCAGGCAGCCAGGAGGCGGATGGGCGCCGCAGTTCGCCAGGCAGCGGCCCGGGTGGCCGAAGCAGGGACCAGGGACCGAGCAACAGGACTGGCGGAGCAGAGCGCCCCTACAGATCCGGCACGTTCTTCACAATCAGATACATTTATGATGCATGCAATGCATCAACAGCACTGCTGGGGACAGCCCTCCTGTGGGTCGTCCAGTGTTGATCATGTGCATTCGTAGCATGTGTGCACTTGCGATCACGTGGCGACGGCTGCTCACCTCCTGTCTGTTAAACACAGGATCCTCACCTTGGACGGCACCGCAGCCGCTGGCCGCCGGACAAGCGCCAGCGACGATGGTGCTGACGTGCATTGACGCTGAGACGCAAGCAACTTCGATGGCAAGACTGCTGGCCTGGCAGTTGTAGCCAATACACATCCAATGTACACACTGCAGGAGCAGCTCAAATCGGCTGTTTGGCACGCGTCGCCGACCCCTGGCGAGGTGCAGCGTATCATCTCAGACGCGCCCTTCAAGCCGGGTGTGCGCGGCTTCACCTCGCTGCTGCAGCTGTGCAGCAAGGACAGGTCGCCAAAGGCCTGGCAGAAGGTGAGACGATCCAACCGAAGATATGCTCGTTGTGCAGGGTGGATGTTGACAAGTTGTGCATGCTCCAGTTTGTGTGGAAGAATTTGCCTGGTGCCCTGAATTACTTACTCGGCAACACCTACCAAATTTCACAGGCCATGGAAGTGCGGCAAGCGCTGCGAGAGCGGTCAGACCTGCATCCAAACACCATCACGTACTCGGTACGGCATGTGCAGTTGGTTGCCCATGTGGCCCCCTCACCGTCACTCTTGCCAGTGTGGTACACAAACGGATGACAACAGGTTTCACATCACCCGGTACCTGCAGGCGCTCATCTCAGCGCTGGGAAACCAGTGGGAAAAGGCCATCGAGGTGTTCAGAGAACAGGAGGACGCAGCACAGCAAGACCCTGACTGCGTACCCAACACCATCACATATTCAGTGAGTCTGTCGTCCATCTGGCACATGGCACCCTGCACAAAGGACCATGTACACCTAGACAAAGGACGCTCATCTGCTACCGATAAGCCATAATACCCTCCCACTTTGCCAACAGGCCTTGATATCAGCGTGTGAGAAGGGCGGGCGCCTGGACAAGGCATTGCAGGTGTATGAGGAGATGAAGGCAGCCGGCCGGGAGGCCGACATGATCACTTTCAGCAATCTGCTCACAGGCAAGCAACTGCCAGCGTATGCTGCCTGTTTGCTTGTTGCATACTGGAGTGGAAAGCTGTACTGGTAGCTTGACTCAGCAACATGCGTACGCGATTGCGCAGCGTGTGAACGGCACAACGAGACGGACAAAGCGCTCGACCTGCTGGAGTGCATGCATCGGGCCGGGTTCGCAGCCTCGTACGCCAACTACAGCTCCATCATCATGCAGGTGCTGCTGCATGTTGTGGTGTTAAGCACACATGCGTGTCCTGTCTCTGCTGTGTCCGAGAAAGGCTTTCTGCGATTCCTTGTGTCCTTGTGGGCCGACCAACCCATGCACTCTATTCCTGCAGCTTGGGAAGCGGGGCGACTGGAACCGGGCGCTGGAGGTCTGGCTGGAGATGCAGATGGCTCAGGTGGAGCCTTCCCGCACCTGCATCAACGCGCTGCTGCTGGTTTTCGAGAATGCCGGCCGCTCAAAGCAGGTGAGCCACGGACCTGCCCAGAACATCAGACAACCTGAACCCTACCGCCTTTGGTTGGCCCTCATAACGGCGGCAGTCTGCAGCACCAGAAACAAGTTCAGAGGCCGCCGTCAGCTGGCTTGGCTGTGAGCTGCGCAGCAGAACCCCTGACTTTTGTGGGGGCACACACCAGGCACGGCAGCTGCTCGAGGAGATGACGCGGGCTGGCCTCACCCCGGAGCTGGAGCTCTACAGCGCTGCACTGCGGGCAGCGGCGGCAGCCGGCGACGCGCGCAGCGCAGAGTCCATCTTTTCAGCCATGACAGCCGCCGGTGTGAAGCCGGACGCCTCAGCCGGCGGCTCACTGTTGGCCGCCCTGCGCAAGGGCGGCGCCAGCGGCAGGGCAGCGCAGCTGGCAGAGCGCTTCAGGTTCGACTGATGCACCGCATGACCCACGTCGCGCGTGAAGTCGTGGACGAAACGAAATGCCTGCCTGCCCGCCAGTGTGGTTTGCAACTCCAACGAGCGGGAGTGCTCTGCTCGACAGCAGGTTGATCAATTGCAGGCGTGAAGGGCTGCGGATAAATGCTGCGGATGGACGGCCAAGCAACGGCGGCCGTTGATGGCCCAAGCCACGGTTATGGGTTGTGTCCGGGTTCGCCATGGCCTGCTGCTGCAGCAGCGCGGAGTCAACGCAGCAGTGTTTCCACTCCGTTTGTGTCTGCGAACAACTCTGGTGATGACACAAGCTCCTGGCAAGAAAGTCATGGAGTCGTCCTTACTATGGTGGCCGGGCTGGAGGTGATGATTCTTTGACGGTGCCTTCGCAAGCTTGGCAGGCGCACAATGCATGCACCTGCCAGGCTGTAGGCGAGGACCTGCACTGTATGCTTGCTGGGTGAGTGTGGTCCACCACGTGTCTTGAGCAGAAACAAGTAGAGGGTGTGCTTGTTCGTGATTCAGCGCTGTGTCAGTCGGCTCCGGTGCAGCGCAGCTTCCATGTGGTGCACCAATTCTTGTGCGGCAGGCTCTGCTTTGCTGAACAATGGGGGTTCGATTTGTGTAAATCCCCAAGCTCATACACTGCACACCAACCACTCGACATCGGTCTGGTCGCATTGCTAGTACGCTGGGCAGCCAAGCCTCGTGCACAATGTGGAGTCTGTGTGCTTGATCGCCGTACACCAATCACCGGATGAGGCGCACAACACCCAGCCCGACCGTCAGCAGCGCAAACATCATACCCAAAGAATACCTGCAGGAGGGCGCAGGCACAAAGTCAACGTAAAGCGCAGTCATGCAGCACACAACAGCAGCACCAGCAGCACCGCTGCGAAGCATGCAACAGGCATGAGGCTCACTTGATCGTCTCGTTCTTAGTCAGCTCCACTGCCGCCTTCAGGGCATTGATCTCCTTGTCGATCTTGATCTCGAGCTCGTTGCTCTTGTCCCGCAGCGCCTGCGATGTGACAGGAGAGCATGCTGGCTGGGCACAGCCACGAGTCAGGCGGCAGCAAAGTGTGTGAGCTATTGCCAGCGTATATGTGTCATGCACAGCTTGCCAGTCCCACCAGCACTTCACACACCTGAAGCTCGTCTCGCATGCGCCCCTTTTCCAAGTTCAGGTCCAGCCGCTGGCTCGCCGTCAGTTTCTCAACTTCATACCTGCACACCAGCAACGCGCTCATGTCTGAAGCTATGACCATGGGATGTGATCCTCCTCCCACACGCTGGAATGTTCTGATGGCAGAAAGCAGTGCAACGCTGGGCACCTGATTTCAGACCGCACTTTGGACACGTCGTTGGCCAACCGCTCGCTTTCCCGGTTGAGCGTGGTGTGGTGCATGTCCTGCGCCTTGAGCACCTCGCTCTTGAACCCCGCATCCCGCGAGATGCCCTCTAGCACTGACTGCGTCGAAGATAAGACAACCGGTGTCAGCATGGCTATGTTGAGCAGCCTACCCGGCAGGTGTGTGGGATTACCATCAGGGATGGATGGCCCATCTAGCACCATGGAAGCGGATGCCACAGCAATTTCTGGACGATCCTGCACACCTTTTCCAGCTGTGCTTTGGTGACGTAGGCCTCTGACAGCTTCTCCTTGTGCGAACACAGCACCTCCGTCAGGTGTTCTGTTAACGTCTCTGCCTGCTGCCGCGTCAGCCCCACCTTTTCAAAGTTGCGCACCTACAGAAAAAGGGGTCGGCGCCTGACAGTGTGAATCGACCGTTGGTGTAACATCCACAGCGGCCAGCGCAATCGGAGGGCTGTGATGCTACATTGCATAAAGCCAAGGCCGGAGTCAGCGGGCTCACCATGTCCAGGGTGTCTACTAGCAGCGACCGTGCCGTCGCAGTCAAACTGCTCCGCTCGGGCAGCGTTGTCAGGGCGCTGTTGCCACCGCTGGCCATTCGCAAACTACAGCGCGCAGCGAGCTGGTCCACCAGGTAATCGTGTCCCGCCAACTGTGCGCACGCCAGCTGCGGCTGCACACCCGCTGCGGGCAGCTGCGCCACATGGTTGACCGCCGTCCTCCGAGCCAGTGCACCCGCACGGGCCAACATTGTGAACGACACTATCTGCGTGATGTAAACATCAATGCATGAAAGCCTCGTGGTGCGAGTGTCCGTGCTCCTCTAGAGTCGACTGAATACTGTATATTGATGGTACGGTCAAGCACTCCTGCACGTTTCTAGTCGCAGCGCTGATTCACGCAGCATTCTGTGCTGCAATGCTGGAAGGATGTATTGCGCGCAAACCAACAGCACGTTGCTGAAGTGGCAAGACTGATTTGCCACCTGCATCGCAACAGCATGCAACGTCCAGCGGCCACGGCACCTTCCCGCTTCCAGATTGGCGTTTGTGTGCTTCCTATTGCCAGATTCTGTCAATATACGCCATATCAATTTCTGGTGACAAGTGCTTTGTGGCGAACGCAGCAGGCAGGACCGTGCCCGTGGCTGCAGTGTCTGTCAATAAACAGTGGTGTTACAGACTGCGCTGAATGTGGGGCTGGACGGGAGCATGAGGCCCCGCCGGGGCGCGTCACCACAAACATGGAGGGCGACGGGGGCCAACCCAGGTGAGCCGCGCGCGTGTGTCTGCACGAACTTGGTGTGTCCAACAACCGCAGCGTCTGCACACCTGCGGTTGTGGGCTGATCAAGCCCGCCCTAGCCGCGCTTTTGCACTTTTGGGCGTGGGCGGAAAGTGCCGCCACGGCTGTGTTTGCACAGCTGGGAGCACCGCAAGCGCCGCTCAGCACCTGCACGTCTACTTGTCAACACCAGCGCCAGTCCCTCTCGACGACGCCACGCTGCCTGCAGCCGGCACCCCTGGTGTCGACTCCGGCAGTGCTGCGTGACAAACGCCACAATTTAGGCAGCTGCCAGCCCAAGCCCGCAACGCCCGAGATGCAACCCGGGTCCTGATATGCATTCCCAGTCCGTCGCTCCCCCGCAAGCTCGGCGTACTTTGTGTCGTCGTGGCCGTTAGTACCGAACCGATCCCTGTGTGTCGGCCGTTTTGACGTCTAACGGTGTATGCCTCCATCGTGCAGGTTGCTCATCAGTTCCAGCAGGAAGCCAGTTTCGTACATCAACCTCGCCAAGAGGTTCCTGCAGGAGCACGGCGAGGTGCAGTTGTCAGCGCTGGGCGTCGCCATCTCCTCGATGGTCACACTCGCTGAGATCCTCAAAAACAAACAGTTGGCGGTGGAGACCCGTGTGGTGACGTCCTTGGAGGAGATCAGTTCCGAGTCCAGGACGCGCCACAAGCCCAAGATGAGCGTGACGCTCAAGAAGTCGCCGCAATTCGACGACATTCTGGCGGCGGAGGGCGCTCGCACCAGCTTCGGGCAGGGCGGCGGCCCCGCCTATGGCGCCGACGACAGCGACCAGCGCTCCAATCACAGCGGAGGCGGCAGCATCCGCCACCTGCGTGGCGGCAACGCTGGCAGCGGCGGCATGCGTGCCGGGAGCTCCGGTCCGTCCTTCCCGCCCGATGCCATGCAGCAGCTGCTGACAGAGCGATTGGGTCACCCCGGCCTGGGCGGCTTTGCCAGAGGCGGATCCAGGGAGTATCTGGGCAGCTTGGGCTCGGTGGAGGCCGGCCCTTCTGGCATGGGCTACCATCATCACGGGGGCACGGCGTCTCAGCTGCAGCAGTACCTCGGGGCTGGCAACAGCGAGCTGCAGCAGCCGCTGGGCTCGCCGGACCCCCAGGGCGGCCGGCAGCGCCTGTCGCCGGGCCCCTGGGATGGGGGCATGCAGCAGCAGCAGCAGCAGACATCGGGCGGCTACCTGTCTGGCGGCCTGCAGCACCCCTCTGCTGGCTCTTCGGTGTCACAGCAGCAGCAGCACCACCAGCAGCAGCAGCACCACCAGCAGCAGCAGTATGCCTATCTGCTGCAGCAGCAGCTGCAGCTGGCGCAGCAGCAGGCGCACGAGGCACAGCAGCAGCAGCAGCACCAGCAGTTGGCACAGCAGCTGGCCAACCTGCAGCTGGCGCAGCAGCAGGCAAGCGAGCAGCACTCTGCACAGCATTCGCTGTCCTACCTTGGCTCGCCCCACGGCCAACCGCCGCAGCCGCAGCATCAGCAACAGCAGCACGATCAGCAGCAGCAGCAGCAGCAGCAGCAGCAGCACCTCCTGCAGCAGTCGCCGCACCGGCATCTTCAGCAGTCTCCGCAGCAGCTGGTCCCCAGCCCTTATACGCCTGACCTGCAGTAAACAAGGTTTTGCGCCCTTCATCATGGCCACAGCGTCAGCTGCAAACGTGTCCTCCGGCGCGCATTGTGCGGCTGGCCCCAGGAGATTTTGTGGCACTCCAAGGACCGGAAGGGGAGGCGAATAAGCGAGCGGCAGCCAGAGTGGGGTGGCTGTCACATCACCATGGTAATTGGATGGCTTGCGGCGTCGCAGCTGCTGCTTGGCACAGCAACCACCTCAGCCAGCGGCCCCAAGCCATTGCCAGCTGCGATCGCCACGATCGCCGTAGACTGACAGACTGGCCACATTGTTTCGCCCCTGGCGTGGAAGCCCGGATGCCCTGCTCAACACCGCCGCCTGCACACAACGCCAGGCATCCCATCAGCAGGCGGCGGTGAGCAGGGCTGCACAGGGGGAATGGCCCCTCATTCAACGGTGTGAGAAAACGATGCCAACTTGTACTGCATGCGGGCAGCTTGCCGCTAGCTACACCGTCAAGGTTGCTCTAGGCGCTTGCATGCCCTTGTCTGTGCCATGTATGATGTGCCTGCATTTGGCGGCCGGTCGCAGGCTTTGCAACAGAGTCCCTCTGCAGGGTTTTCTGCGTGGTGCCCTGGGCTGCTGCCGTGGCAGCAGCCCCTGGTGTGCGCCCCTGGCGGTTCGCTATAGGAAGCGTGTGTTGGAGATACTTTGGGGTGCATAATGCCACGCTTGTCACCTCCTGCTTTGGGGCTGGCACTCATCATGTCCATCAAGCAGCTTTGACATGTTTAGGCATCTGCCACGTCACAGCTCCGTGCAGCACCACTTTGTTTCGGAGCTTTATATGGAGTGGGCTGCAGCTTCGTACATGCTGTGTGCTTGTTATGAATACGTGCTGTTGCTGCAATGGTACCGCCGGATTGCACAGTCGACCGTGCCAGACACCATGTGTATCCACATCATCAGACCGTTCTCCCATCTTGAAGCCCTCAGCAGTACGGTGCCGACCTGAGATTGACACGAAATATCTACCTAAACGGAACTTATGCCAGCCACCGCAACGGCTACTCAGGTGTCCATCAGCTGCAGCACGCCGCTGCGTACGAGGGGCTCCGCCTCGTCTCGCGGCAGCAGGTGGCTGCTGCCCTTGGCCAGGTTGGCGCGTCCAATGGAGAAGGCCACCTCCCCAAAGTCCTCCAGCACCACCACCTCCACGCTGGGCCCCTTTGGCGGCATCTGGTCCTGCAAGGTTCCGCCAGACACAGCCTCAGCCACCGCATTGCAGCCCTCGCACGTGCAGCGCGCCATTGTCCCTACTGGGCACCAGGGCACTGCTGCCAGACCGTCATTTCGGTCGGCTGGAAGGGCACTCACCAGCGTGAGGTCCAAGCCTATGCCCTCTGTGCTGCGGCTCATGTACCCCCGATACCCATTCGGCAGCCCAGTGGTCAGCAGCTTGTTGTAGCTCTCAAAGAACTGCAAGATGACAAGGAGTGTGCAGCCACTGAAGCAGTTGTTGTTGCGGCTACCCACCACAGGTCCAGCTGCGCAGCCTGGGATGTCCTGTGCGTCGTTTTCCACCGCTGTGTCTGTGACCACACGTGTATGCAGATGAGTGTGCAACATGCTGTACACACCTGCAGCTCCGGTGGGCTCAATTGTTGCTTGATATGAGCTGGCAGAAAGCGGGCCTGCCACCGCAAATCACGAATGAGCTCGCACCGCTTGCTCCTGCAGTTGCCGGAATGCGGCGTCAGGAGCAGTCGAGACCAGGGACCCTGCCGTGCTTCCGATCATCTGTGCCAAGGCATGAGGCAGGTCGCGCTATCCGAGGGCTTACATGTAGGTGAAGAGCAGGCGCTTGTTCCGCAGGATGCTGTCGTGGTGCACGATGATGGCGGACGCTTCGCTGGTGTAGCGGCCCCAGTCCGGCTCCACCTCTGCGCCCTCATCCCCCTCCTCCCGCCTGCGCGCGACTTCCTGCTCCTCCACTGACCTGGTGACAGGTGTGACAAAAGCCTCAGGAACTATGCACAGAAGGGTCCTGCCAATGATCCGCATTGCAGTATACAGAGTACCATAAGCCGCACATTCACACCCTGCTCCCAGGAGGTGGCACCTTCAGCAGGTTGCTTGCTGACATGCTGACCACGCAACGAAGAGGCTTTGACCACATCAGGCAGGGCACCTCTGCAGTATCAACACCTGATCAAGTCCAGCATGGCGCTGTGGTGCTGCTGCAGCTCCTCCACGACCAACCGTACCATCTCGTCCTGCCGCCAGCAGGAACACGAGCAGCTATGGCGTATGTCATGGCACTGATTGTAGATCCAGCACTGAGTCTCAATATCTTGCAGTGCGTTTGCACAACATCGCACGTTGTATGCCGGCAGTGCGTCTGAGCTGGCAACAGCAACCTCCCGCAGTAGGTCGCAGGCACGCTGCCCAAACATCCTGGTCCGACCACAACCGTGTCAGACTGGGACGGCAACCGTAGGACTTGCTTGTGTCCGATGTGTGCTGGTCGTTAGTGCCTGCTGAAAGTGGGCGCAGGCCGACTCCAGGCGCCGAAGGAACCGCAAGTGAAGACGATCTGTGTCGAGTGCACGCGGACACCAGCGCTGTCGCAGGTGACCACAGATTGAAGACAGGCCGTCGAAAGATGCATACATGCAGGTGACTGTTGGATCGACTCCACGCGATGGTGGCCCGACCCAACCGCTTCCTGCTGCCTGGTTCAAAAGCTCAGATGGGTGCATGCAACTCGATCACACGCGGCTTGCAATGTTGGCACCTTTGCAATCAGGCGCCGCAGCACGCTGATATACATCTGATCACCTTGACGATCCACTGCTCACACGATTCTCTAGGTCGGCGGGCCGTGCTCAAGCGCAGGATGGTTTGAACCGTGTGACTTGTACCCAGTCGCGCAGTCAGCAACTCAGCCGGTCGCGCAGCACAGTATACAATGCCAGCGAGTAGGGGTGACGCTGGTGAGTGATGACAGGTTGTCCAGTGCGCTGTGCTACCACCTGTTGGGCTCGTAACGTGTTGCATGCAATTGTCAGCAGCAGCAAAGTGATGCCTATGTGTGCAAAATCAGGCAGGCTCGCGCCTCAATGCCCTGCTGATGAAACAATGATGCTGCCTGGCAGACTGTTGCCTGCCGGATCTGGGAGACGATATCAATGGCGGACTGACGCCGTTCTCCACGGAATGGAAGGCGGCAGTGCAGAAGCGCGTCGACGCATTCGTCGTGTCTTTGCCGCTGAGCCATACGGAACAGGACGCGGAAATTGAAGAGAAGATCGCTGAGCGGCTGTATGATGACGAGATTGCCGCAGCCGCGATCAAGTCTCGTCTGTCTGAATGGTACATTCTGCTGCCTATCAGATCTGTTGTCACCACACTAAAGCCCTCCTACAGCAAAGTAGAAATGTCATCAATGGAATCGGAGAGCTGACGCTTGAGAAATAATTGCACAGGTGCAAGGCAGCCAAGGAGCTGCAAGCGACTGTCAAGCAGCAGCAGCGTGACATCCGCTGCCTCCAGGCAATGGCCGGCGATGCACCCGACAAGCAGGAGGTGCAGGTGTGACGCCGTTTGAGGCAGCGCACATGGCTGGCATGCAAGACACGAGAGGACAACGTGGCGACTTGGGTACTTTTTGTGATGTATGGGTTGCCAAGACTTGTCCTGATAGCCCGTCTGTATGGTTAAGCAGGAGCTCCGTGCCGCGCTCAACTCGCTGAAAAAGGAGGCTGCTGCTGCAGCAGCCGCTGCAGAGCGCAAGCTGCAGGAGCAGACAGCGCGGCATGAGGCCCCGCTGCTTGCACTGCAGCAAGAGCTGGACCAGAAGATGCAGGTCCGAAGATTGACTCCTGATGTATCTGTAGTAGATTGCAGGTGCTGATCTTCCCAGCAGCCATTGTACTTCGTGAAGTCTGCAATGCACATGCCATGATGGTGATAGCCTGCCATGTGCTGCACAGGAGGCAGACATGCGGCAGCTGCAGACGGTCATCGATGCAGATAAGCGGCATCAGCGCGCGACACGGGTGGCCCTGTCTGAGCAGGAGGCCAGGCTGTACGAGGAGCACTGTGAAGCGCTCAGGGCAGTAGAGCGGCAGGCGGCCGCTTCACAAGCAGCAGCCGTGGCAGCGCTGCAGCAGCAGCTCGAGCAGGTGCAGCAGCAAGCTCTCGCAGCTGAGGAGGCGGTGGTGCAGATGCAGCAGCAGCTTACAGATGCCCGGGAGGCAGCGGCGCAGCAAGCCTTGGCCAATGAGAAGGCTGCCAGCCAGGCTGCAGCTGGCAACAGTGACGAGCTGCGGATGCAGCTGGAGGGCACGCAGGATCAGCTGGCCGAAACGCAGCAGCGGTTGCAGCGTACGGAGTCGCAGTACGCTGCAGAGACAGAATCACTGCGCTCACAGCTGGCAGCAGCGCATGAGGGGCAGGCCCAGCACGCAGGTGCTACTGCCCGTGCTGCATCTGCAGCATCCAAGGGTTCGGCAGACGAGGCGGCGGTCGCAGCGGCTGTTCAGCAACGGCAGCAGGCGCTAGGCTCCGAGTTTGAGCAGGCGATGCAGCGGCTGGAGCAACAGCTGCAGGAGCAGCATGCAGCTGAGATTGCCAGCCTGGAGCAGGTGCTTGATGCGTTGTGCGCGCTGTGGCAGCTCTCTTTGTGACAATGCGTTTCCTGCAGCCTGCTCAGACTGTGCCTGTGACGTGGTACAGGACTTTGCGAGCGTCGCAGCAGATATGCAGGCGAGGTTTGAGGTCACCATGCAGCGGGAGCGGGACGCACACTCAGCGCAGCTGCAGGTGACAGTCTGGCTGATGAGCTGTAGGTTCGAGTCCTCGTGTCATCCACGGTGATTGGTGCAACGGAGTACATGCACATCATGACAATGCCGCAGTGGATCATCAAGCTGCCAACACTGTGCTCAACCAGCACTGCTGTGGCTATGCAGAGCCTGCAAGGCCAGCTTCAGACACCAGCGCGGCACGAAGGCAACGCCTCTGGCGGAGACTCGCCGGCTGGCTTCTCGCCAAGCACACCGGATGCAAATGCGAATGGTGCTGGCGGCCACAAGCTGCTTCTGGAGCCACCCGCCTCGGCCATCAGTGAGGTGATACATGATCAGTCAGTTGCTGATGACCAAGCCAAGACCTGTGGTTTGATTTACACACAGTCTTTGGAGGACGGTTCATTGTGGGACTTGACTTCGAAGCACCACCAGGTGCAGCTTCCTTGGTAGCGTGCCTGGAGCGCATGCTGAGGTTGTGTCATGGGCGCAGCGTCGCGACAACCCGCTGTGGAGCCCAGTGTCGGCGGCCGAGCCGCCGCAGACAGGCAGCGATCCCGAGGCCACGAATGATGATAAGGCAGTGGCGACTCCCGAGGTGGACAGCACAGGCAGCGCTGCCGCGGACTCGGCCCAAGACTGTGCCGCAGGCAGCACCGGCAGCGCAGCGGTGGTGGCTGAGCTGTGCGGCGGCGCGGACTGCAAGGCGCACTTTGCACAGCTGCAGCAGCAGCTGAAGCAGCAGTCGGCAGCGCTGAGTGTCGCGCAGGTGAGATGACTCACGTTGTGCTCGGCTTGGGGACACCACTCGCATGCACGTGCTGATGTAGCATGCTGATCAGTGCACATGATGGCCACCTGATCACTTGTCTGGCAGATGTGTACTTGTGACCTGTCATAGCATCTCCGGATGCAAAGCTGTCACCTACACTACATGGGAGGGGTTCTGGCTCGACAACACAGGAGGAGGCAGCGCAGCGGGAGGCAGAGCTGATGGAGGCGCTGGCGGAATGCCAGAACATGGTGGACGATCTGCAGCAGTATTCGTACGATCAAGGCCGCGATCTGGCCGCCGCCCAGACACAGCTGCAGGTGCTTGGGGCCGTCATCCTGTCTATGCTTACGCGCTGCGCCATCGATTGCGCCACATGCTCCGGCGCCCGTGCCGGTTCCAAGCAGTGCTGCTGAACCTAATGTGTGATGTGACATCTGCGCAGGCGCTCCTCGGCGATGCGGATGGCACAGACTTCAAGCAGCTGCTGGCGTCTGCCCAAGAATCCATTGGAAGCCTGCGTGAGCAGGTAGCGGAAGCAGTGCACCTGCCCTTTGCACCGACCTGTGGAGCAGACCCCAAGCATTGCGAGGCATGGATCGGATGAGACGTTGTCATCTGCCCGCAAACAGGTTGCGCAGGCGCTTGCCAAGGCAGAGGCAGCGGAGGCCGCTGCCGCTGAAGCGGCCGCTTCGCAGGAGTTGTCAGCGCACGATGCCTCCACTGCACGGGGCCGTGCCGCTGCAGCCGAGGCAGCGTTGGAGACAGCACTCGCCACTGTGCAGCAGCTGTCTGCCAAGCATGCGCTTGCATCGGCTGGCAAGGTATTTCCTGCCATATCGGACTGGCACAGCAGCGTGCCAAGCAAACTATGCTCCCAGGCATGACAACAGCAGAGCTGCAAGATGCTGCGCTATGCGTCAGTCGCATCCCGAGCGTGGGACACACCTTACAATCAGCACCACATCCCTGCAGGGGGAGGCTGCTAGTGCCACCGGCCAACAGCGAGTCGACGTGCTGGCAGCCGAGCTGGCAGCCGAGGCGCGGCGCCGGACCGAGGCGGATGCGATAGTCGAGGAGCTGATGCAGTACAACACCGCGGTCATCGAGCAGGCGCAGGTGAGGCCCCTTTCCACCTCGATCTAACCCCATGGCACCCTCGTGCTGGCTGCAGCTGCGTCAACGAGTCAGCATGAGCGAGGGCCAGCTCGTCGCGGCCCTGCACCGTGCGACCTGCGGACAGGGGGTGCACCAAACACACGTCTGCCTGCTGCCTGCAGGAGCAGAACGAGGCGCTGTTGGCGCAGCTGCATGCCCGCGAGCGCACCATCAGGAACCTGATGCAGCGCACTGGCGCCAGCGATGCTGATGTGGCGGCATTCGTGTCGGACATAGATGCTCGGTGAGCTGGGCAGACATGACATCAAGCATGCATGTGTTTGGCTGTGGTGCACTTCGTGCAGCAATGACCGAGCTCACTCTGCACCCTCGACAACGTCAAGGTCCGCTGCTGCACGACAACGTGGTTGAGGTTTCCACAGTGGGCTCCAGCTGCTGCCATCTGGTCTACCGGAATGCCAGAGGATGTCAACACGATTTGCTGTCGGTGTCGCAGGTCCCTGGACACGGCCGCAGACTACCAGCCCCAACCCGACGCAATCGCTGCCAAGCTGGTGGCGCGCCAGGCAGCTGGTTCCGCAACCAAGATCCCTGGGCTGACGCCCAGCAGCGGCATCGGCAGCCCGCCGGCCACCGGCGGCCACAGCAGCGGCGGCACGCCAGCCCTGCGGCGCCCGCGGCCGCGCTCCCTCAGTGCGACGCCGCTGCGCGACGCGGCCACAATGCAGCGTCTGCGCTTCAGCGCCTCCAAGTGCGCATTTTGCACTATATCGTGCAACTGCTTGGGATATGGCAGCAGCTTATCCGCCGAAAACATACTGCATTGCAGCGAGATGCTCTGCGACATCAGCTGCTGCACCCCCTGCAGCAGCAGTCTAACGTGGCCCAAGCGGATCTGCAGGGACCACCTGGCAGCGTCACACCTGACACCATACCAGCCGAGCGCTCGGCGCAGCAGCGGTGACCGGCAGCGGGCGGAGCACCAAGCTGCTGCGGCTGCGCAGGATGCGGAGCATGCCCATGAGGATGCGCCGGCTGACGAGCCAAACGCGGAGGCCGCTCCAGCGGACCCTGCGAGCGAGCCTGCCAAGGTCCAGGCGTCCGAGGAGTCGTTGATGGCAGAGGAGGCGCGCCGGCTGGCAGCCAGCCTGCGGGATGCAGAGCACCAGACGCTGCTTGAGAACACCGCCGGGGACAGCGCTGACACGGATGACAGTCAGCAGGTGTGTCCTCCTCGATGTGCCGCTGCATCCCATGTTGTCCCTTGCCCTGGCGATACGACATCAGACACTGTTTCAGCTTGCGCCATGCCAGATCCAAGGCCGCCATGCTGAACTGCAGGACATCGAGAACAATGTGGCGACACCGCGAATCAGCCCCGACAAGATCAAGGCGCTGGGCCTGAGCAGCCCGGTTGCAAGTCCGCGAGGCGGCCTCCGTAGTCCGGGCGTCACCCCCCGTGGCCGCCGCACCAGCCCGCCCCAGAAGGGCGGCAAGAGCTTCCGCCGACGGCTGGCGCCGCTGAGCACGCTGATGGGTCGCACCAACCTCCAGTGATGCTGGCAGCGCTGCATATCACCAGCAGTGACACGAGTTGTCTAGTAGGGAGAACGCACAGATAGTTGACCTGGCTCGAACCAAGGTTGCTGCCGACAGTGAGATGGTAGCAGCGTACAGTGCTTCGTTGCAGATATACCCCACACGTTGCATGTGCGGTGTGGATGTGGCTTACTGATATCGTAGCAGCTTTCTGAGTGTAGTCGATGGCCTAGCAGATGGCTCGGTGATCCTTGGCAATTGTCCGTGCATGAGCTGCTTAGCACGTGTTGTAACACCAACTTTTTGCCGAAGTTCTCTATAATCAAGACCCTGCAGGGCTGCATTGCTACTGATCAAACATTGCCGTGAGCATTGTGAAACAACTGAGGTCCAGCGCTACCCATATGCAGTATGCAGAGCAGCATGCAAGATTCCTGATTGGCCTTGGACGCCATCTTGGCTGCTGCATCGTCTGATCCTGAGGTTCGGTTGCCCACTGATGTGCATCTCACTGCTTCTCCCACAACCCTCAAGCTTCCCGCAAATCGCCGCTCTAACCCCCGCTTATGCTGTGTTGCCATAGCCGGCTGTGGCCCTCGAGTTCTGACGTGTTCTGTGTTTCAGGTCTTGCCAGCTACCCAGCAAAGGCCACGGGGGAGGTGGGCGCCTCCGCACCATCCAGGAACTGCATGCCAAAGTCGGCGGTGGAGCCCAGCCGCATGCTGGACAGCTTCATGGTGTCCACCCTGCGCTGGTCCTCCACTTGCACCACCTGGACAATGGCATCTGGCGCGTCAGCCTGGCTCGCGTTGCAGGGGCCCGGAAACATCTCCGTCTGACGCCGCGCAGTGGCGCAATGCATGGGGGCGTCGCACCTTGACTGAGCCCGAGTCGGAGCCCGCCGGGCACTGGTTGACGACCACCTGGTCCCCAACCTTCACCAGGCCGATGTGCCTCGCCTACAGCACCCCAAAACCCGTATGACACACCAATTGCAGCCAGTCCTTATAGCTGGCCACGTGTTCCCACACTGACAGGCTAGCAGCAGGCGCGCAATGATGCAGAGGGTCGCTACAGGGTGCGCACGTGCTGCAGTGCGAACTCCAGCTGGCGGTCGGTGACGTCCACGGCGTCGGCTGCGGAGGGGTTGTCGGCAATGAGCGGCAGGATGCCGCGGTACAGCAGGCACTGCCGGGCCCGAGCCTCGCCGCTGGCTGCCCACCTGCGGCACATAAGCGAGCATGGGTGGGCAGCGGCACTGTGTCAACATACTCACTATGGCTGCGGGCGCTGCTCAAAACGTCTGGTTGCTATATGTCAGCCACTTCACACGCACGCCTCGAAAGATGCAAAGCAAATGCAGTGGAGAAGGAGACTGCCATTTAAGGCTCGAGATGGCATCTCACTTGTTGGTCTGCCCCGCCTCTGCTTTGGGCACAATGACGGCCAGCACCGGCACCGGAGGGCGGTACCTGCACCCACCATAGCAAGCTGCCTGACATGCGGTCTGCACGCCAAGGTGCCCAAGACGGGACGTGCATGCTGTCAGCTGCTGGTGTTCGCCCTTTGCACATGTGCAGGTGGCCACAGATGGTGATCAGGCTACATAGCACTCGGTGCAGGCTGGGTGCAAGAAAGCCCACTTGGCAATGATGCGCGCTGTGCGGCCTGTGCTGGTGAAGACAATCAGGAGGGCGGCGTGCAGCTTGTCAGCAGCCCGCACTGCGCTGCTTGCCAGCGCCTCGACCTGCACCAGCGCACCGGGGTTGAGGGGGCCAGACAGCTGAGGGGTGCCTGCTGTGCCGCAGGACCAACGCAGGGACTGCAGCCCAAGGTGTGTCTGAGGCGCACCTGGCTCATGTTTGGGTTTGGCGAAGAGCCCCCGATCAACCCCATCATTGCCTGCAGATCACATAGGCCACTCAGGGGTCGATCCTTGTTGACGACAAACGATGCAGCCGACCGCGCAATGCAGTGGGTGTCTGTGTAGGGAACTGCCGTGTGACGCCTGTTCAGACATGTGCCAATACAAATAGTAGCAGCCTGCAGAGCATGTTTGCCTGGTAGTGGCCAGAGTGGTTGAACACCCTCTCCGCCTGCCGTGCGATGTCCAGCACGGTTGCTGCAGTGAGGGCTGGGTGTCGGCCCATCCATGTCTCGGCGCCTGTGGATCACAGCTAGAGGCGATAAGGGTTCGCGCCCATACAGATCAAGCATGGCGCAAGTCGAACAGGACCATCAATGAATACCAATGGAGGATTCTCGTGGTAGGAGTGTTTGCACACCAAGCAGGATGCCATCTGTGCCGTCAAGCACTAGGTTTGCCACATCAGTAGCCTCCGCACGCGTTGGGCGTGGCGCCTCCATCATGGTGTCAACCTGCAACCCACCAGCGCCGGTCTTTGCATGTCTTGGCATGTTTGAGGCTAGCTGCCAATCGACTGCAACACTGAGCCGCATCGTTCAGGTGCATGCCGCCATGCAGTGGGGCAGGGCGCACCACACGCGCCACAATCACTGGCTTTCCAGCGAAGTTGCACGCTGAGAGCACCTGCGTAGATTGGCCAAAACGCTCAGCATGACTGCATGAATTAATGTGCAAACGGGGACCCGCGCAGTTGTTTGGCCAGCGCACCATCTTCTGGGCCAAGAACATCTTCTCAGCCGGCAAATCGATGCCAAGGTTGCCGCGGGAGAAGATGATGCCATCGGCAGCATCAATGATCTCCTGGAACGCCATCAGGCCATCCCGATGCTCGATCTTTGCAATGATTCGCGTGGTGCTGAGGCCAAGCCTGTTGCAGGACACCAAATGCACAGTCAACAACAGGGTCACTCTGCTTGTAGAGAACATGAAGTGTACCCTTCAGGCTATCGTTTAGGCAGGCTCGACACTGGGCAGTAGATGTCCACAACAGTAAGCAAGCAGGCGCACGTGTCCAGATGCTGACGGGTGACATGCAAGTCATCAGCGCTGCGGCAGAATGACACATTCACAAAGTCCACCTGCAAGGACGTTACACTCTCATTCCAGCATGGTACTGCTGTGTTGCTTGACAATGTGATCATGCAGGTACTGATAAGTCGGCCGTCTGCAATGACATTGGTGATTCGGCGCCCACATGCAGACTGGAGTGCTCAGCGAAGGCTTTGAGCTGCTCGATGTCGCTTTCATGCAGCACGGGTCCCTCCCTGATCATGTCTGTGACATGCACCTGCGCACTCTCGGGAGTACATCCATCAGCGTGTGCTCAGGGTCGAAGCATTGATGCATGTCAACAAGGTCATGGCTGCTATGGGTCAGGGCCACAAGCGCACCGTAAGCTGTCTGCCCTCTAGCCTGCAGGTGTTGTTGCAGATACAGCGCACGCCATCACCCGTGACCTGCACAATGTGGCCAGTTCCGTCAAGTTGAAGCACTGCACATGTATGGCATACGCCGGTCACACCATGTTCAAACGTCCATATGCAGCTGGACGCGCCTCCTTTGCTGTCAGGAAAGCTGACGTGTTCTCGGATCCTGTGAACAGGTACTGGCCCACAAAGATCTCCGACTCAGCCGTTAGCCCGATCTCCTGCGGGCTGCCGCTGCTGATGGGGATGACGGAGTCTGAAAACTTTGCGTCCCGGCTGCAGCTGACTGTGATCTCCTGGCCCTCTTTCAGTTCCACTACCATCGTCTCGTCCCTGCAAAGCGTTCAACATGAGGCAAGCATCAGAACTATGTCCGACATGCGGTCGGGTGACCGTTTGGCTATGCATGTTACCTGTGAGCTTCAGCAGCACAGCCCGATGAGTATTTGCTGTGCCACTGCAGACGAGTACTCACCGGTTCGTGACGACCACCTCCGTCCCAAGGACATCCAGCATCACAGCACATGGCAGTCCGGTGTCGCTGATGGCCTGTGCCAGGTTCTGCTGCGTCCTGAGGTGCATGTCCTGCGCGCCCAGTGTGCGATTCTGTCAGCGGTGGCGCACCATTCAACATGCAATGTGAACGGATGCTGGCAACGGTTGCACACTGAAGGCAACAGGCTGTGTGACCCACCGTGCTGCCGTATGAGAAGTCGAACCGAGCGATCTGCAGGTGACATTATTATCATAAGATGCATTGTGCGCAGACTCCTCTCACACTTCCTGTGCATGATGATGACGGCGGATCGGTTCTGAAGTTTGACTTTCAGGCACCTGCATGCCGGCCTGGAGCAGGGCAGTGAGCTGCTCAACGCTGCTGCTGTTCGGGCCGAGCGTGGCCACCAGCCGCGTGAGCGGTGCGCTTGGGTGCATCGGCTCTGGCTGCAGACAGGACGCCATGCGCATGTCATGTGTACATATAAGTAGGCATACGAGTGGTTTCATGATCCTGCTGGTGGTGTTTTGTGCTGATGCTGTTGTGTTGATCAACGGCAACGCCGCCTCAAGAGCACAAACCTCCAAGATGCTGTCCAGCTTGTCGGACGTCTGTGCGAAGTTTACGGAAAGGATCGACATCGTGAGACTTTCTACTGTCAACGCGGCGTCCTGAGGATGAGCAGCGTCGAACCCTGTACAGATCGGTCTGCTGCACCACAAGACGGCAGTGTGCTGTTTCAGAAGTGATCAAGCATTCAACATGCGCGATACACGTCTCAAATGCAGCTACGTTATGATTCCAGCACTTGCATCTACACCATTGATACATGAACAGCGGCCCACAGCGCACAAGGACTCTTGGCGAGTACGCTCACCAGTGCAGGATCTTGAACCCTGATCTCTCACATGCAAGTCACATGGATGCTGAGATGCTGCATCAGCACGCGGCGACGTCAAACAGCACCCCGAGCACAGCCATGTTCACTTCGTAGAGCCGCCCTCTCAATGTCGAACACCCACTCCAATGCGCACTAGGTTGATGATGGTTGACATGATGTTGCGAACGAAACGTCTGACACAATCAGCAGTGTAGTGGCATTAGGTTCAGGGCTACTCTTCATGAGCTGGTGTTCATGAGCGTTGCGAAGTTGTAGGCCAAACACCCCTTTCTGCAACACAATAATTGTGTGTGCAGCGAATATCTTGCGTCGCCGTGCAGAGCCTCGTGCAAGACAGACTCCCTCGCTATGGACGCCCGGGTTACATCCGGAGGTTTGAAGTGCAGGTCGTGATCGTCATGTCCAAATGCTTGAGCACGTTGTAGGTTTGAACGGCTTATTATAAACATCTACATAGACCTGTGATCACAAGTTGAGTGCCATCACTGGCGAGCTCCCCGCCGCATGCATCCCACTTGTCTTGTCCGCACACAGCATTCCACAGCCAGTGCGGCGCAAGCACACCCAGATAATAAGGCGCTTGACTTGAGGGAGGAAAGTCATGGTGAGGTTCGGATGGCACGTCGAGGATGGCCTGGGCGCCCACATCCTGCCTGGCCAGATGGCGGTCCATGACAGCACGCAGATCAGCCATGCAACATGCAGCATCGAGGCGCGTGCAACGTTTCTGTGGTCACGTGCGTCCTAGATCTTTGTAGTGGATGCGAGGTATGCGGGCTGGTTCCTACGCATGCTGCAATCTGGCTGCAGCTGGCGGAGGAGAGACAGCCGCTGCAGGCCATCTTCACCCTGCCAGCAAACTACCTGCAGCATGATCAGGTGCAATCAAAGACCTTGACTGCAGGCAGTGTACAGCAGTGGATACGCAAGGTGCAGGCGCCTCATTCATCCAGGTACTGACTCGATGAGTTGATGGGTCACAGGTGCGCCAGGTGGGAGTAGCCCTTGCACACGGTGACAAGGCGAGCGACTGGACTGGCCGCCTGCTGACTGAGCTGGCAGTGGCGCTAGCTGCACAAGGTGGCTTGCTTCGTACAGTTTCACATATCATACTGCTTCGACAGATCCATCGACTGTCCTATTAGCACCGTCATGGACTGTCTCACACTCGCGTGTCATCGCCAGGCTTCCTTGTGGTTCGCTACCACTGCGACTATGCGGAAGACCAGCTGCGGCAGAGGATGTATGAGAAGGCGCTAGACGCGGTTGCCACCTCGCCCTACGCCGCCAGCGTAGAGGGCTGGGTGCTGGCAGGTTGGTCGCACCTCCCAGTCCATGACGCCTTTCAGCCTGGCTTCTACTCAAGCACGTCCACAGCACTGTGACAAACGGGGAAACTCTTGATGCATGCACAGGCATCGGCAGTGGGGCCGGGGTTGCGGCGGCGGTGGCGCGCAGGTGTCGCGGCAGCATCGTCGGCTGCGTGTTCCTGTCGTATCCTTTGCAGGCAAGGCTGCCTTTGCTGTCCCTCGGACAGCCTGCAGCATGATCTGTGTATGTTTGCACACCATGCAAAGCCCACGTGCACAACACGCACTCCAGCGCCCAACCTGCCCATGTCATACAGGAGCCTGCGTCGATTACAGCACAGGCAGCTAGCACTGGCACACCCCCTGCCACCAACACGGTAAGGGGCAGAGCATTTCAGCAGAAAATGGCATTCCAGCATATACAGTTTCAACATAAACCTCGAATTTCCGCTACTAGTCAGCAAGCGAAGCTCGCTGCATGTCACACAGGCCGGCCTTCTGTTGGGGCTGCAGCAGCCCATGCTTTTTGTGGGAGGGGAGGCTGATGAGCGGTGTCCCACTGGGCTCTTGGCACAGCTGCTGCTGTCAGGCCACATGTCGTGCAAAGACGCCCGCCTGCTTCTGGTGCCGGTGAGTGGGCCACAGAGTGAGTTGACGACACAGTGTGCGGTGCACAACGCAAGAGAAACCTAGCAAGCTAGCGACTGACATGGACGAGGACATTCAGCTAGTATGTCGTGTTGCACAGGATGTGGACCAGCACTTCACAGCAGGCAACCGGGGCACCCCGGCGCCAGTGCTGCAGCAGGTGGCAGCCGCCGTCACGCAGTTCATCGAGGCTGTTGACTGCGGCACTCTGGAAGCCTGTCCATTGCCGCGCCCACTGCAACAGCAGGCTGCCATGGTGCCGCCTGGCAGCCTGTCCTCCCACCGTGCACTGCCGCCGTCCAGCACACCACACCACGGGAGCAGCCTGCCATTGCATGCGGCATTGCCCACAGCCAGCAGCGGAGCCGATGCCGGTGTGCTACCTGCACAACAGCCATGGCAACGGCCGCACCAGTGGCAGCAGGGACCAGATGCTGGTGTTTTGGTTGCGGTGCAGCAGGCAGCTCTCGGCTTGAGGGCGGCTCCAGATGCTTCAGATCATGCTGGCAGGGCGCACCCACAGCCACAGCACTCGCAGCCTGCACCACATGCTGGCAATAGCTTTCAGGCAGGAGGTTGGCAGCAGAGCAGGGATGCTGCCACCAACGCCGCAACACCGATGCAGCTGGACGAGCCTGCCGTGCAGCACATTGCCGCTGCACACCCGCGCGAGCTGCCAGAAGATGCAGCGCAGCACAGCGGCAGGCCCAATGGCAGGATAGCAGACGCTGCTGCGTCGGCACAGAGCGATGTCAGCTCCTCAGAATATGATTCAGGCAGTGAGGGACAGCAGCAGCAGCAATTGCAGCAGCCGGATCAACAGAGCTTGCAGCATCTGCAGCCTGGGCAGAAGCACCCTTCTCTGCATGATGGCATAGATGGTGCAGTTCAGCGCAGTCCAGTCATGCCAGCGATGCAGCAGATGGCGGCTGCAGCTCAGCGCCATTCCGAGCAGCCAAATCCGCAGGCGCTGTCGTTCAGGCAAGACCATGGCGGTGTATCCATGCCAAAGGCGCAGCGACCCAGCGTCCAGCACCAGCCACCGACACAGCTATGGCAGCAGCAGGCAGCTACCGCCACCCGGGATCTGTCAGCCAACAGGCCAGATCTGCAGCTACCAGAGCCGGCGCTGCAGCAGCAGGTGGCAGCGCTGCCGGCCCTGGCCTCGATTGGCCAGATGCCCCTGGAGCAGCTTTGGGGCCAGGGAGCAGTGAGCGGCAACATGCTAGCAGCGTTTATGGCTGGGCATCAAAATGTCCCCGGACCAGACTTTACAGGCCGTTGATGTACATGCTGCGTGTTGCGCATCGTTGCAAGCGGTAAGCTGCGGCCAGTCCACCCGCCACAGATGGGCAGCATACCTCACCAGCAGTGCAATGCTGAGACATCCTGCGGATATACCCATAGATGCTAGACGCACCAAACCACATGGAGCATACAGACCCAGATGCTGTGCCTCCTTGTGTGTTAAACGTCCGTGGTCCGCCATGCTAGTGCAGCCGCGAGAGCTCCTCAACTGTCTTGCTGAGCTCCTCCACCGTGACATCGCTGCCCATGCCGCTGGCCACAGCCGCCATCGCATCTGGCCGCAGGTCCAGATACTGCATTCAAACACAGAGCAATTGAGTTCGGCCATTGTTCGCCAACGATCGGATGAACAGGTTACAGCTCTCAGAGTCCAACCTGCTCTATGAGGTCGCCATCAATGAAGCCGCGTGCATCGGCCTTGGTGCGCTCTGAGCGGAAGGCACGCCACTCCGCGTGGTCGAACCCGCCGATGCCCTTGATGACACGCCTCAACGCCGTCTGCATGGAGCGACGATTCATCCAAGCCCTGGTGATGTGGCGTCGGATCCAGGACTGAAGCTGTCTGTATGCAGGCAAGCAGCGTCCGTGTAATAACTCCACACCTGCAGGCGGTTCAGGAACTCGAACTGGGCCTTGGGCAGGCTGGCAACCAGGCCGATGACGCCGTTGATGGTGGCGAACAGCATCGTGGGGATCGCCGCCGTCTCGCTGTCCGGCATCTTCATGACCAGGCTGCCCGCCCGGAAGCGGTTCACAAACTCGCCCAGGTGGTACTCGCCCACCACCTGCACGGCAGGTGACCTGTCAGACTTTGTATGCTGTTTGGGTTACCAACATGGTTTGAATTATTCAGCCATGTGTGTCGAAATGGCAGCCGCCGTGCCATGCGGAAGGGACTCGCCTCCAGGTGGTTGCGCTCCTCGTCGGCGGCGGCGTCGCTGTTCTTGGCCAGCGTGAACAGGTTGAAGCTGTTCTCCGCGCCCAGGTACGTGTCCTCGTCCAGAATGGCGCTCGCGGTGATCCAGTTCGTGTTGTAGTCCCGCGCCCGCACCTGCAGTGCATGGCACAGCGGCCCGTCGAGCAGGGCTGCGGCCTTCCCATCATCAAGCTGGGTGACCAGTCAGTTGTTGTCGTCATGACGGCGACTGCCGTGTCGAATATGCACCTGGATGGCGCCCTCCTCAGGCTTGTACACCAGCAGCTGCAGGCTCTTCATGATGTCGCCTGCAGAGGAAGCGCAGCTATGGTGTACCATCCTGCACGGAGTGGAATGCGCAGCGCCAACTGCGGCAAGGGGACAGAAGAACTCACAGCCAGCTGCGGCAGCACGCAAGTACAGAAGTGGTGCCGCACCGACAAGGATGAAGTCGCCACGTGTCTCCACGAAAAGCGCGCACACGTGGCCGGAGTGGCCGCACTCAGCAGCCAGCTCCCGCGCCCCGGCCTCCCGCTGCGTCCAGCCGTACAGCTGCACCCGGTTGTTGATGCTCGCCAGCAGCTTGCCCTGTTGGCGGGCAATGTGACACCGTATAGCCCCTCACCTGTTGCTGTGCACATCTCCTGCAGCCTTGGCAATGTGCAGCGCTGCGGCATTTGCACACGAAGTGCACGAATGGAAGCTACTGAGCAACCACAGAGTGAAGTGCACCTGGAAGACATTGAGCGAGTACACGGCACCCTTTGTTTCCTTCTCACTGACGAGTGACAGCTTGCCGTCTTGCGCCTGGTCCAACAAGTGAAGGGCTGTTGGTAGGAGCTGGCAAGGTGATTGTATGCACGTTGATGGTTTCAAGCAGGTCAGCAGTTGCAAGCTCGACAAGCATGCACCTGCATCACGAGGATGCGCCCCTTGCTGGGTTCCCGCTCCTCGGGAATGACATATGCGGTTCCAACAATGTAGTATACAGCGCTGTCCTCCGCAAAGCTGCCGCTGATGAGGCTGACCGTCTGCAGGCCAAACAACACACTCGCTAGACCATGTGCATGTCATGTGCTCCTCCTGGGAATGCCACCTGAAGCCCATCCCCAGCAGGAGCACTGGCAGGCATGCACCGCATACAGTGGCAGCTGCATGTCTTCCATTGACTTATTTTTCTGTTTTATGACTTGACTGATCTACGTATCTATCCATCTTAACGTATTCATTCATTTCAACGTGTGCTGCACCTGCTCAGTCATGTCCAGGGCAAAGCGGTCGACGGTCTCAAACGTCTGGTCGTCCACCAGCCGCACCTGCCACGCCATACACGAATGCACTCACCGTCCTTCCATGTCTACAGAGCCAGCTCGTGTACTGGCATCGCGGGTGAGGATGGCATGCAATGTCAGTACGCGATCATGATGTGGCTCATACGGCGCGGCCCGAGCGGCGCGGCTCACCGCGGCGGCCTCCGGCTGCTCCGCCACGGTGTAGTCGGTGGCGACGACGCCGAGGGCGAGGGTGCGGGTGGCGTCCTGGTGCGCCAGCCGCCGCGGCTGCTCCCCCAGCGGCACCGTGCGGATGTGCAGCTTCTGGATCTCGTCGATGGTGCCTGTTGGAAACACAACAGACACGGGTGTACCGTGCCACGCATCAGTGCAACTGGACGTGGTAGTTTTGGCGTGATGTCCGAGTGTGGACCAGGCAACTGACGCTACATGCAGACTATCATATGCATCAGCCATTGTGCTTACCGATTGTCATCGAGCCCTCTTTGGCAATGGCCAGGCTGTCTGGGAAGCTGGACGAGTTGAAGGAGGTCATGAAGTTCACCTGCAGCAACTCACACGCTTTGTTTGGAGCTCACATAGGATGCAAAACGCTCAGTTGCAGCGCTCATATGCTCGTTCCAAGTGCACCATCATTTTCATTGGCACCTCGTCCTCGTTGACGTTGGAGTACAGCAGCTTCTTGTTGGCTGAGTAGATGACCGTGGGGCGGTCGCTGGCGGCAAACACATGCCCCTCTCCGCCGCTGCAGAACCTGCGCAGCGTGATGGGCTTGGTGCCCAGCGACACCTTCTTCCGCTCTGTCAGCTTCCCTGCAGTGCACAACTGATGTCTGTGAGGCGTGAGGCGCACCTATATGCACAGATGGCAGCAGTCAAGGAGATGGTGCACGTGCAGCCCACCCTACAGAACAGCCATTGAGACAGTCACTCAGCTGGGGGCAGGTCGGTGTGCCTACGCCGGGCGCTGCAGACAGCATGGCATGCAGACCACACCTGAGGCTTGGTCCAGCCTGAAGTTGAACAGCGCGCCGTCGCCCATGGCGCACAGCAGGTATGGTCCCGCTGCCTCAAAGTCGGCGATCAGCACGGAGCGCGGTATGACCTCGCCGCCCAGCGCCTCGTTGGCGACCTCCTCGAGCCCGGGCAACCTTGGGAAGCAGCCAAGCTGTCAGGACCGAGGTGTTGCGCTTGGTACAAGCCCATATGAAACCACTCATTGCCAGTATCACCTGAAAGTGTGCAGCCCCATCGCCCAGGTTCCCACGGCAGCAAAGGTAGCCGAGTCTGCATCATCTCCTGTGGCATAGAATGCTTAGCCTTCATGCCAGCCTGAGTACGAAGTGCACAGACGCTGATCATGTCAGTTGCACACTGCATTGGTACTTGACCCACCCAACGGCGTGAGGTCTAAGCAGGCGATCTCAGAGTCAAGCTTCACGTGCGCTGTCTCCACCGCTTTGCCATCCTTCAGCGAGAGCGCTATCAGATTGCCATCTCCCACCGCCAGCAAGGCCTGTTGTGGCGTTGCACACTTGATTTAAGCGCCAGGCTGAATCAAAGATGCAAGAACACATACAAGAACCCAAAAACGGTCAATGATTGGAGACATGTGAACATCCATGCTTGCCTGTGTAGGGGAGGCGGCAGCAACATTGATGGCAAGGCCATCGGGTGGCCGCCATTCCTGTGCCAGCTGCCGTGTGCCCGCGTCGATGAGGCGCAGGGACTGCCGCGTGATCTGCACGATCTGGTCGGCTGCCGTGTTGCCGCAGTACAGGCTCTGCAACCAAGCAGCACACTGCCTCACGGCTTCTGGCTGTCACCCACATTGCGAGGCTGAGTGACAACTGTTCGACCATTGACCTCACAACAGCTGTGCGTGCACGGTGACAGAGCAACAAGAGGCGCTGAAAAACAATACTGTGGCAGTCGTGAGTGTGCGCACCTGCGCCTCTGCGTCAAACCCGGCGAGCTCCGCCTCGTCCAGCTCATCCTCCGGGGTGATGGCCAGCACGCGCGTCTCGCCCACGAAGGTGAGCACCAGGTAGGTGTCAAAGGCGTCCATGCTGCTGGCCTTCAGGCTCCAGATGCCCTTGATGCCTGTTGTCGGACCCCAGGTAGTTTCACGTCAGACTTGATGCAGGCATGTGTACCGTCACCAGCCTTCGCAGGGTGTCACACTTTGAGCATGCGTACAAAGCTGTACAACTTGTGCAATGATGGCATGCACGCTCACCTTCGAGCTCCACTGTAGCCTGCTCGATGACGCCGATACCATTGCGCACAATGCGCAGCGAGCCAGCACTCTCAAAGCCCGAGCATGTCACCACCTGCACATTGCTGGCAAGAGCATCATCGAATGCGGTCAACAGGATTCGAGTGTTGCTGTCTGCACTTTGGAACGGTGCCACGTCATGCAGCTGCGTCACGGCCGTCGGCGCACCTGCCCCTGGCCCTGCCGCTCCAGGTCCATCACAACAAAGTCCACAATCGGCCCGAGGTTGGTGTAAGACTCCAGCACCTGCAGCACACAAAACAATCTGACAACCTGCAAGCGAATGGAGAAGAGCCCTCATATACGAGTTGCGCATGCCCATGCAAGATGCCATTGACAGCTGGACGCCGCGTGCAGCAGCCGACCTCCAGGAATGTGGCGGGGCCGCCCGGCGGCGCCTCTGAACCGCCGATGGGGGTGGCGCTGAGCCGCACCAGCTGGCTGTCCCCGCGCGCTGCCCCCACATACCTGCAGGCAGCTCCACACTGGTCAACCAGGAGCATGGTGGCAGTTCTACATGGTGCGGTTGCAGCAGAGGCGTGCTGAACAGGGTCCCTCCGCCGCCTGCCAGTGCACCCGGGAAGCGCAACTGCCCAGCATGACTCACACAACGCCGTTGTCCAGGTACGATAGCGTGCTGGCGGGCGAGGTGGTGCCGAGGGCCTCCAGCCGCAGCCCGCTCACGCGGCCGCTGCTTGCGCCCAGCACCAGCAGCCACATGCGCCCCACATGGTCGCCCAGCAACCATCGTGAGCCGTCCTCATCCACTTTACCATACGCCTGCAGGCGACGGCAGCTACTGAGCAAGCTCATGGTGCAGCACATCAAGTTGAACTAAGGGGCTCAATGTGTGGAGCAGGGGAACAGCACAGTCATTGTGCACTGTACGCAGGAGTACCGTGTCATTGTGCCACGTACACTGTGGGACGCTGACAGACCTGCACAATCGTTGGCTGGATGGGGGTGACCTTTGGTGGCCCGCCCTCGTTGAGGTACGCGACCACATTCTCGCCGACAACCACTGCGCCGCCCAGCGGTGCTGGAATGGGGATGATCAAATTTGCGCCGCCGTCCAGATCCCGCTGTGACCATGGGCCCTCATGCAGCTCCTGCACCACACAGTATGGGTCTGTACCACAATTCATGACACATTGAGGCGTGCGGCGAAGCTACATCTTCCAGCCTCATGCAGCACCCCACCAGCATGTTCCACATCACACGGATGCTGGTGCCTGCTGTTGATCGCAAGTTACCTTCTCGCGCAGAGCAACTTCGTAGGTCTTTATGTGCCGTGCCCGCCGCGTGTCCTCATACAGGACAGCCAGGAGCGGGCGGCCGCCGAGGGGCGAGTGCAGGAACTTCAGGTCCACAACACAGTTCTCGTCCAGCCGAATGTTGTAGGCCTCCTGCAGCTTGCCTGCCTCGTTGATGGGGATGACCTGCTCCGCAAGGCACAGTCGACACATTGGCCAGGGTCCGTGCAGGGCTTCAAGTCCGAGAATCGCCGTCAACTGCTGTACCGGGTGATATCCCTACACCAAACTCGAGACCTGAGGAGGCACCACGACCCAGCAGCAGCTGAGGACGTGCAGCATGCAGGGTCACTTCTGTCTGTTGCTGAGGGCAGGCTGGTACCTTGAACAGGCCATCGTACAGGTGCAGACCGATGAGCCGGGCCTGCGGGTCGATGACGCCCAGCTGGCCCTCCTCACACGGCCGCCCCACCCGGTCCTCCACATTGCCAGCAGCCAGAGTCACCAGCTCACCTGGGACACACCATGCATAGGGTCATGTCCACGCAATGACCCAGCAACACCTTTGTTTGCAAGAAATGTGGTGACGTCGCTGTTCTGGCTTTGTGATGACCTCCAGTCTGAGCGTACCCTTGTCAGCGTCCCATGCCAGCACGCAGAACATGTAGTGTTCCGTGGAAAGAAACACAACATCTTTGCTCTCCCCCTGCATCCAGTGACGATCAGATATTCGCTCAACGGTGATCATGTGGCCTTAGTCCGATCGCTTGATCATCTGATCCAGGGACGTCTAGCTAGACATATTTGACACTGACCGGTGGTCTGTACAGCTGCAGTGTGGCTATCCTGCCATAGATTGGGACATCGGCTACGCCCTGCAGATGGCTCAGACGAATGGGTGAATCTAGCGTGCAATCTTCTTTTGCTCTCCACTGTTGCACCAGGCCATTTTGTGGATGGCTTACAGGCAGCGATGGCAGCACCGACGGGCATGCACACCTTTAGCCCATCCGCTGTCAATGTCCATATCTCTAATCTTGAGCTTTTACTGCATGAGAAATGTTGTGATGATCTACTTGCATGAGTCTCACATAACAGGTCACGGTCGTCGGGAACAAGCGACTAGACAGCATCCATGCACATGCTGCGTCACTCACGCTAAAACCAGGTCGAGGGTGCTTGTGCCTGTGAAGCTGCCGACGACAGAATGAGTCACCACAGTCGGTTTGTTCGCCGTTACGACATAATTGTAGGCGCAGCCCGACGCTGTCATGACTCCCTCAGTTGAAAGAAGCTTGCATCATCCAGCCTAGATTTTTGCCAAACTCCCAGCGAAGGCTGCGGAACGCAAGCATGCGCGATCAACTGGCCCGTCTCACGTGTCATGCGAACCGTGCATTGCTGCGACGACGTTGCACATCTGCAATGCTTAGCATGCTTTGTATGCGAGCACCTCTCGCGTAAATCCACGACAGCAGCAGGGTGTAGCACCTCAGCTATGAGCACTGAAACATGGAGCGATGCTATGTTCACTTGGTCAGAGCGTGTGTGAGCAGCTCGTTGCTTTCAGGCTAGGCTGGGAGCAGGTACCCGCCCTTGAAGCAGTCCACGCTTTGGCGGCGGCCAGCCAAGTCACGCCGCGTGTGTGAGCCACTGTCCACCATGCTCACTCGGCTGCAGGGCGCGTTGCTGCGTGGCAATACGCAGCAAGCGGTCCACATGGCTTGCAGATCGGATCTGCTGCAGCTGATAAGCTGTAGGCGGTTTGCGAATGATGCAGCTGCTGCCGACGCGCATCGGTCTGCGGACGATGCTGGTGCAGTGCAAGCAGACAGCTCTGTGCAGCAGCACAGCAGCAGCGAGGCAGGCGAGGTTGCAGGACTTGAAGTGCAGTCACCAGCATTTCACCACCTACAAACACCAGATCCGCTGGAGACATTCCGGCAGTCGAACATCAGCATGCCACAACTCGAGGGGCAGGTGAACTTTCTTGCGCATTGCTTACACCTGCAGACACAGGGTACTAACGCCCTTTTGCTCACGTAACCCTGTGTATCCACACTCCTGTCCGCCGCAGAGCGGCAGCTTGCTGCTGTGGAAAAGGCTCATCGAGGGAGGTGACACATGCGCAGGTGGTGAAGGCGCGGATCATTGCCACCGATCAGAAAACCGTCACACTCGACCCAGGGTACAAGTTCACGCAGAATGTGTTCAGGCGAGAGCTGTCAGGGGTCCCAATATACGATGAGGATGGTAAGCGCTGCATGCACACGGATGCTGGTGTGCCTGAGCTTGCTGCGCATCCTGAGCTGCACACAATGTAAGGGCCTCAAGTTTACACCGACATCTGGCACTTGTGCATTGCTTAACCAGGCAACGAGCTGGGCATTCCAGAGGAATACCGGACGGGCGATATCCTGCATGTACGGATCGATGCCCTGGAGACGCCTTTTGGCGATATGCAGCTGAACATGGGTGTTCGGGTGAGCGCTTGACACCCTGCTGATGAAGCCTTCTGTGTCAAGTCAGCACATGCGAGCACCACAGTGCAGCACGGCCTCTGCTGTGCTGCAGATGAGTGTTCAGGAGCAGACAGATGTTATCTTGGGGCGGCTACGGGAGGCCATGCGGACTGAAACGCCGGTCATGGGGCGCATCCTGAACGCCGTCAACCGTGGCTACTCAGTCGGTGTCGCGGGCCTCGTGTGCTTCCTGCCCATCACACAATGCCTCTTCCAGGTGAGCGTTCTTGACAAGCTGCTGCATAATACTGCCACCATCACAGGCTCAAGGGTAAGCAGCCTGTGGCGTCTGGTTGCTGTGCAGACAGCAGCCAGGGTGGGCGTGCTGCAGCCATTCTTCGTGCAGAGCATACGGGAGGACATCCGCAACGTGGTGCTGGCTGATGCCGCCAGACTGTCACTAAGCAGCGCAGCCAGCATGTACAGCCGTCCCAACAACCCGCAGGCCAAGCCAGCTCAGCCACGCTTGCAGCAGCGCATGCAGCCCGCACCGGCGACCCCCATGATGCCCTCCAGGCAGCCGACCTTTCGGGGCCCCAGATCGGAATGATGCAAATATGTGATTGTTTGGCCGGCATTGACCCGGGGCGTAAAGCTGTTATCACCAGAATTTGCTTGTAAGTTGGTGTTACAGCAACATGGAAGGGTTCACACCAGCAGGACTGCAAGGCAGCAAGTGTAACATGCTGGCAAGCCCCCTGCTGAGATCACCATCGCCCCCCTCACTGCTTGCTCTTCTTGCGCTGCAGCTTCTTGACATAAAACTCCAGCTCCTTGCCCTCCAGGATGTAGCCGTCGCAGCGGCCGCACTGGCCAGGCCGCGAGGCAATGCACGCGTACAGCCGGCCGGTGGCAAACTGCTCGTCCAGAGCGGGGTCCACAACGTGCCCCTTGGTCCGCACCGCCAGCTTGCGCTTGACATGGTTGGATGCAGACTTCTCCTCCACAGCGGTCTCGGCGGCGGCGGCCTGGGCGGCGGCTGACCGCTTCTTGGCGCCGATCTCCGTGCCGTAGTGCTGCTGGTACCACTGCTTGAAGGGGTTGGCGTCCACCTGGATGACGGCGTTCTTCACCAGCGTCTGTGTGCGCACCAGCTCGTTGTTGGACGAGTTGTACACCACGTCCAGCACACGGGTCTTGCGGGTGACGGCCTCCGAGCCCCAGGAGAAGTTGCCGCTGTCCAGGCGCAGCGCCCGGAACTTGAAGTTGCCTCCCCGCACGCGCACCCGCCGCACCGACACATTGCTGGACAGCTTTGTGTTAGCGGACTGCCGGCCCATCTCGTACTTCCGCTTCTTGCGCCATTTGGGCTGCTTGCCGCCGGTGAGGCGGCGCTTGTGCAGGCTGTCACGGGAGATACCCATGACGGCTGCTCCACCTGCCCCGCGTGCTCCGCCGAGCTGAAAGGGCTGCCAGGCTCGGGTGCTCGGCGCTTGACGGCCCCCAGGGTTTTAGGCGCGGCATGCTAGATTCGCAGGCACGCAGGGACTGCCAACAATGCCTGTCATGGCAAGTTCGCTGCTTCCATCCAGGCTCGTGCCACTTGTGCTTGCAAGGCAAACTGCAGTCCATCAACACTTGTGTGAGAATACAGCGATCATTCAGGATTGTTGCGTATCGCCACAGTTCCGTGTCAGACTGCGTGCTGACTGTGGCGCCAGATCATCTTATAAGCTGGTGGTTCTGTCTTGACTACGTTCAAACAGCGTCATGCTGAGCGCCTCATGATGCTGGCGGGGTCGACTGACGTTCCTCCGTCCCGGAGCTTTGCTGCGTACCCAACGTAAGAGTGGCACCCGCTGCCGCATTGACGCATGTTGTCATGCATACCTCCAAATGGTGAGGAGCTCAGCCGATGTTGGTAACTACTGGTTGAACATGCGGTTGTTTGTGCATTCAGGTCAATGAAGCCGGCGGCATCCACGCAGCGTGAGGCTGGAAAGCAGGAATGGGACCAGTTGCGCCGGGAGGTCAGTCGGGAGAGGCTGTTGGTGCCAACACACATCTAGGACGTCTTGCTCGTTACGGTCTGTAGAACAGCTTCGTGACCATGGGTTTGTTTGATGACAGGCGCGCAAGCTAGAAACAGAGGTGGACGTCCGGCTGGCGGCATTTGGCAAGCTGTGTGCGAGCTTTGACACGACATACGGCACTCGTGGCGAGGCTGGCCTAGCTACCGACCAGGTCAGTGGTTGCGTCAGACATGAGGCGTTCAGATGGAGAGCGACTTGCTGCCTGTCTGCTGCCGCAGTGGCACACCGGCAGATCAGCTGAACTCAGCAGCCTGCCCATGCAGCTGACACACACAAAAGCTGCGGAGATCGAGGACTACCTCCGGAGGCTCTCAGACATCAACGGGCGTTTGGCGGCCTGCTTAGTTGGCGCAAACGACACGCGGTCACCTATGTTGACGCGGCACCGTGACATCCTGCACGATTATACTCAGGTCGGCTGGGGAGCGTGGCAAGCCCTGCACAGTTGGGGGTCCCAACCATCAATTGCAGCCATGTTGCATGCAGTTGTTCATCTGCCATGGTGTCCTGAACAGGCACTCTGCACCCTGCAGGAGTTTCGGCGGCTGACAGCAACGCTTGGCGAGGCGCGGGACCGGGCCAACCTGTTTACCGGCAGCTCAGAATCAGCACCCTTGGCGGTGGGTCAACATCCCACGTGTCAGTGGTGTGCACGGTACCAAAACGCTCCCTGATTATTTTCCCTGCTGTATCAGCATTGACTTATACGATGCAGTCATCGTGTGCAGGGTCAAGCCACAGGGGCCCTGTTACTGCGAGAGCGCGGCAACATCACAAACTCCAATGCTGCGGCAAGCCAATGGCAGACAGTGATGGCCATGATGTCTACGGACCTGATGCCTTTTTGAAGGTCATGTTAGTTGTCGTAGCACCGACACAGTTTATTGAAATTGTGCAGATGGATGACGTCATGGGTCAGGCGCAGGAGGTTGCCTTTAACCTCAGGGAGCAGCGGCAGCTTTTCTCCAATATCGGGGACAAGTTGCTGAGTGTGGCAGCAAAGTATCCAGCTGTGAACGGGCTGCTGAATGCCATACGGCGGAAGCGGTCGAAGGTGAGCACAATGAGTCGCCTGTGTTCAGGGCGGACAAACCATCAGCATCCCAATCCAACGTGTTATGGCACGGCACGCCGAGGCCTTTTGTTGATGCTGCTGCAGGATACACTCATCCTTTCTGGCGTGATTGCCGTGTGCAGTCTGTTCACGCTCTTGTACTGGTAGGCACATGTGGCTTAGCAGCTTCAGGATCTGGCTGTTGAGCTTATGCTGATGAATGGACGTTATCAGACAATGCACTGGTAGTCTTCAATATGGGTGCGACGTGTCAGGCTTGACCTCTTGCTGACCCTCTGGCATTCCAACCTGGCTGTAGGTGGAACAAGCGCTAGAGAGCAGGGCTGGTTAGTGCTATTGGAATACAGTTCCCTAGCTGCCTTGTGTGTATCATATCTGAGGGCACTTGCGATTTGCAGCAGACCATGTGCTGTTAAGCATCACCTGCCTGGACCTGGCCTTGATGTGCAACATGTCACTTGCGCACGGGTGCAAGCTGTTGGGGTTCGACCCTGGAGGTCTGATTGTGGCTGAATTTCGACAGTGTCATGGCCTGTCTGCACCACCATGATGAAGAATCTCGGTTTGCCCACCCTGCCAATAGTATCAGAAGCATGCCCTGCCGTCTAAATGCTCATTGCAAATGACAGCAATGAGCCTGCTCAAGCGCTAGCTGCCCTCCGCTGTGTATGCTGTTGTGCGTTGAACGTTGATGGCCTGCAACAAGCCAAGCTCATCGTCAAAGCAAGCATGATGTGCAGTCGCCATTTTGTTTCGGACACGTAGAGAGACGCAGCAGAATGATGCTGATCCCAGCCCACCCGAACTGGCGTCTGCACTGCCCCTCAAATGCGCCCATCATCCGCTGCACCACCTGTTGCACATGAAAAGCAACATACCCTACTGTCAAGCCAGAGGAGCCGTCGCTAGCTCAAAAGTGTGCTGTTTGGCAGACGGAACAGCAGCCATTTGCAGCGTGCTGAGCATGAAGGAGCACCTCTTTGAAGAAGACGGTGGCAAGCTGGCCATATAGTGGCGACTTGAATGCAAAGTCGACGCTGAAGCTGAGCCAGCAGCTGTTGGGAGTTGGCCCAGGCGCAAACTCCCACCTACAGTTGGCACCCATCCGATGATTCCATGCCTTTTGATGCAGTCCAGCTGCTGGATGGTGTCTAGCCTCAGCTTGACATCACCGTCGCCAGTGGACATCCACCCGGCAGGCGCTCACGCAAGCCTGCACCTGTTGTCCAGGCTGTTGAACAATGTGCTGTCTGCCACCTTCGTGAGCACCAGCTTGTTCTTCTCCAAAGTGATTTGTGAGGTATACCTGCACCCGCAGCGGGGTCAAAGCCTTTCCAACGGCTCTTTGCTTCTGGGGCTGCTGCTGGCTGTGCACAAGGGTTGCATGCGCACTCTCATACCGCAGCCCAAGCTGGAGTTGCTCACCGCTCCACAAAAACTTTGAAGCCGACCTCTAGCTCTGCCTCCATATAGCTGTCGTCTCGCCTTTCCAACACCGTCGACCGCTCACACCAGGGCACAAAGTCCTGCGGTCACACATGACTGCGGTGAAGCAACACTGCATGCAGCAAGCGTCCTGTGGGACGCTGTTGCATTCTTCAACCAGCCATGGCCCACCTTATAGTTCTCGACCTTCGACACAACGTCGTACAGCTGCTCTGGCGAGTACCTATTGGCACGACCAGTAGTTCCACAATCAAGTGGATAGCTCAAGGTGCATAATGTTATCGTGGTATCGTCAGGCACAGCGTCTGGTGACCGACAACGTGCTCACCCGATCAATCGTCGCTCGTTGTAATGCTTCGACAAGTCGGGGCTGCCTGGAAAACTGAAAAATTGCCGCCGCGCACTGAAGCATTGCAAACCTATGGGCGGCAGTGGATGGGTGTACGGATGGAGCGCTGAGTATATGCATGCCTGCGGCTGCTGCATAGGGCTGTGCGAGATGCCAGCGGCCAAGCATCTGGTCCAGGTGAGCTGACCGCTGCACGCGGCTGACCTGGACACGCTGCCTCCTGCCAGCGGTAACAGCCGCAGCAGGCCACCGGACAGCCGCATCACATGTGCTGCCCAAATCGGCACCAGGACGAGTAGGCGGCGTGGGTAGCACTGAAGGCCCCCCTGTCACAGTTGAAGCAGCGTGAGGTTCCTGACAACCAATTGGCAAAGGCGTTGATATCAGGTATAGATTGCAAAACACCACCCAAGGCCAGGGACTGTTGACCTGCAGGTTCTGTTGTCGACACCGCTCGTGGCACAGAGCAAGCGTGTTTGTTTGCTCAGCACGTCCGGCAAATGTTTGCCACGCAAATGCCCAAGTTGGAGTCACAGCGAAGCTCTCAAGATTGACGACTAGCGTGCCACCCTAATCTGCTTGCGGGGGTCTGTGCTACTGTGCACGATCGCCGAATGCACCACACAACGCAGGAGTCAAGCTGAAGTGCTGAACCCACAAGACATGTGTCAATAGTCGTGCATGATATTGCTTGCGTCTCCCCTTGCTAGATGCGGTGCTTGCATTCCTGTGCAACACCAGCTGCGGCACTTTACGACGGAGGCAGCGTGCGCCTGACTGGGTCCCGGAAGCACTGAGACGACCACATATGTCAGCTCTTCTCGATGGTTCGAACACAGGGCTGTTCGCGCTGGTGACCACAGCAACCTCAGCGTGTCTACCGCCCTGCGCTGCAGCGTGCACAATGCAAGCAGCGGCATTGGTCAATGGAGTCATGTGCCCCGGCTGCAACAAGCAGATACAACCTTCGACCTGTCGTGCTGTGCAGACACGATTTGCACGTCCTTGTCGGTTCTGGTGTCACTCACGGCATAAGCGGGCCTGCGCTGTGGTGGCCAGTGCCAACAGCAGCCAGCAGAACACTTCTCGCACGGCATCGGCGTCCGCGAAGCAGTTATTGAAGCGCCAAAGCGCACAGGAGCCCTGGTATATAGGTTTTCAGGCGGGTAAACCACTGCACCGCTTGATTGGGCACCATGTTTTGTGGCACAGATGCACTGGCGCATGATCAGACAGTTGAAGTCAGGTACTGACTTCTGAACCCGTCAGCTGTGTGCTGCAGACCAATGAGCGCACTCTGGAGTGGGAGGAGTCGGCGCAAGTACAGCTACTGAAGATATATGTTGCACAGAAGAGCGGACAGGTGCTTGCAGTGCTGCTGCGCTCCTGATGTGAGACGATGGTCCTCATGTACTTCTGCGACCTCCTCAAGGGTACTCCATGCACTTGCAGGATGTCGCCTGGGTGCACGATAGACTCTCGGAGCTTGTTGTTCTGCTGCCGGACATTGTGGCAAAGCTGAACAATGTCAAGGCCGACTTGCTGCTTCAGCTGCTGGATACAAAGGTCAGTGCACAGTTGAATCCCTTGCCGACCATACCGTAAGTGCTATGTCGCGCACCAGGACACACTCCAAGATGATGCTGATCGTCATCTGCACAGTGATGCAGATGATTGCGCGACGTTTGGTTGAGCTGGAGGAGGTGCTGCCTGGAGTGGATCTCTCCCGACTAACGGCGCGGTACCCCGCCATCCTGCTGGAGCACAGCATCGATGGCATCCGCACCAAGCTGGAGGCCCTCAGGTGCTGACCAGCTCGTGTCAGATAGCCTGCAAGACGTGGCACTTGACAGCATTGTACCGCCATCATGCAGCCGCTGCTCTGGGGGCGGGCATGCAGCACGGCATGACGCCAGTATGGTATGGCAGGTGCTGTGCCATATCTCTTTCACCAAATGACATGCCTACATCTGCAGGGAAGCGTTGCCAGAGGGTGTGCACGTGGAGCGGCTGGTGGAAAAGGAGCCGGTGCTGCTCGATGTGCAGATCGGCGCGGTGCTGCAGGAGGTCCGGCGCCTGCTGCCGGCTGAGGACCCCATCAAGGTGATGCCGTCAGCTGGCCACCAGCACTGGAGCGCGTTCAGATACACACGACATCGGTACCTGGAGCATTTGCGCTGCAAAGATGTTCACCACTGGTCTCTGCAGGTTCTCCTGCGCGACCCCAGCATCGTGCTGGATATGAATGCGTAAGTCATCTGGGTGAAGCTGCACTGTGCTCTTTCTCAGGGTCTGGTTGTTAGCATGAAGGACCACAGGAGTGGTGCAGTGCACATGCGCTCTCTGAGATGCTGTTGGACGCTGCAGATTCCGTATGGGCAGCTCGCTTCAGGACGACCAGGCGCCCCTTTAACTTGATAGCTCATCGGGCGGGTTTTGGACCTGCCATTCATAAAAGTAGATGACGAAAGATAGGGGCACCAGGACCACGATTTCGGGCATGATGGGCATGCTCCGCTAAACAGTAAACGACGCTTGTCACTACAGTATCATACGTAAGCTGTTTGTGGTTTAAGCTGCATGCATTGCACCTGGTTGATGACTTTAGCGTGCTTGCCCGCAGCAGCATGTACTAAGTGCCATTTGTTGCTGGTTGATGAACATAGACAACGGACATGTCGGTCCTAACCAAGCAGGAATTTAAGTCATCGGTTATGATCTGGGTAGCCCCACTTCACTACTTCGGTCTGATATACATTGGCGAAGTGACAATCAGTGCAGGCGGGGACCCTGCTAAGCCCTGCCAGCACTCTCAAAGCAAATATTGGTGTTCGTTTGGTGAGTGCACGCTGCACGTCCGGCTCACTTTCCACAGTGCTCGTATGCGTGATCTACTGACTATAATGAAGCGCAACATGAAGGTGTTAGTCGGCGGCCTCTTCTTGCTGGGCTGCATAGCAGTGATTGCGTCAGCAAAGCAGGGGTCAGGGGAGGAGACCATCACACACAAGGTTTACTTTGACATTGAGATCGATGGCAAGCCCGAAGGCAGGATCGTTATGGGCCTGTTCGGCAAGACGGTGCCGAAGACGGTAGAGAACTTCCGGGCACTATGCACCGGCGAGAAGGGCATCGGCAAGAAGGGCAAAAAGCTGACGTATGAGGGCAGCATCTTCCACCGCATCATCCCGCAGTTCATGCTGCAAGGCGGCGACTTCACCGACCATCGGGGGACTGGTGGCGAGAGCATCTACGGCGAGAAATTTGCTGACGAGAACTTCAAGCTGAAGCACACCAAGCCGGGGATGCTCTCCATGGCAAATGCTGGACCCAACACCAATGGTTCACAGTTCTTCATTACGACTGTGGTCACTTCGTGGCTGGACGGCAAACACACAGTTTTTGGCCGTGTCCTTGAAGGCATGGACCTGGTCATGAAGATTGAGGGCGTTGGCTCACCAAGCGGCACCCCGAAGAAGCCGGTCAAGATTGTCAAATCGGGCGAGCTGTCACAAGCTTGAGTCTCAATTTGCCAGTTGCTATGCGACAACGCTGAACAGTGACGACTGTAAACCTGGAGAAATCATCCAACGCAACAGTGCTAATCTAGTTTCGAGCTATGCTTGGCAAGCCCCAAGAGAAGGCTACTACAATGGCGGTGGCGGCGGCGGATGCCAGAAGTCCGGAACCCCAGGCCCTGCCCAGCCCTCATCCTGTGTGCAATGAGCAACGCCGTTTACTTGGTGCTCAGTTGTCTCACTTTCCAGGCCTGCGGCAGGATGGCGGTGCAGGCTGAGCCTTCGTATCAGCGATCAGCCGACGCTGTGGCGTGACTTCTCTCACTTGGTCCACATTGAAGCAACCATACCTCGGCCCACTGCATCTCGTCCTCCTCCTCATCCAGCTCGTCCAGGTCGTCCTCGGATCCATCGTCGCCATCATCCGGCGGGTGAAAGCCATGCGGCATGTGCGGGTGATGATGCGGATGTCCCGGTGGTAGGTGCATGAAGTCGTCGGGGTACATAGGAATACCTGCGCCACACGTGTCATCAACCCTTGCAGTCATGTGATGATCGCCATGCCTGACTGCATGCACGGGCGCCAAGTGTGTGTATGGATTGCAGTAGCTGTGGGCACCACCTTAACAGGTGCTGACCAGATCAGCACTCCGCGGTCCCTGTGTACTATTTCAGTCGCTATGCCCTGCCGCCCGGTGCCCCTATTTCAGAAAGCATGACGGTGCATGCATACCTCGAGGGTCGTCACTGTGGTTCAACCCCTCGACGGCGCCAAGCTGCATGAAGGTGGAGAGCGTGGCAGGGCCCGGCTTGGAGGCCGCTGGGCCTCTGATTGGTGCCGGCTGCGCCCCTGCCCTGGCCTGCAGGCGTGTGATATGTCAACATTTGCCTGCCACGGAGTGTTGTAGATACGGCTGGCAGCTGGCAGTGCACTTCATGATCGAGCATGCGGGCAGACACTCGCGGTTGCAGCAGTGCATCCTTGTGTATAGCAGTGGATTGCACCTGCCGCATGGCGACGAACTTCGCCTCGAAGGCACCGGCCTGTATGATGTTTGCGGGCGTGTCCATGCTGCGGTAGTCCCTGAATAGCGATACCTGCACAGCAAGGGTATCACATGTGGGTGCAGACCACTGGATGGGTCAAACTGTTTTGGTCTCATCAGCAAGTGTGGATTCTGCCGGCATATGCCAGCATGCGCCACTGGTGCAACATGTTTGCAGTACTCGTTAGCCATGATGACCGACCTGCTGCAGATTCGGCATCTGTAGCAATGCATCCAGCGGCGGCAGCTTCCGCTGTGGGACGTCAGTGAACCGCAGGCACGTAAGTGCGTGCATCTGGAGTAGGCCAGGTGGCAGTACGCTGTACCTGCAGCGGCACGGTCATGCCACGCATTCCGAGATGAGCAGCCTGACAACTGTGCCAAGCAGCTAGATTTCGCGTGCTTCCACATTCGGCAAATGGCAATAGCCGTGTACACTTTGCACACATCGGCATGCATCTTAGCCGTGCACGCCCAGCAATCCGTACCCGTTGTAGGCTACGTTCAGCTCCTGCAGCTGTGGCAACGGCGGCAGACGAGTTGCACGCCCGCCTTCAAGCACACAGACGCCAGTCAGACAACCTCCACAGGTGTTCGGCAGGGCATGTGTGCCACATGGTTGCGGGTGTGCCTGTCAGGCACACGCTTATGGCGCTTCAAACAGCATGCAGCAGGCCTGACCTGAGCCCAGCATGTTCTCGCTGAGGTGCAGCTCGCGCAGCGCCGTGAGCTGGGACAGCTCTGGTGGCAGCTCCTTGATGTCGTTGGTGCACAGGGTCAGGCGCGTGAGGCCCTGTAGCGCGCTTGCCAGCCCGGGGGGCCACCAGCCGTGCCCCGCTGCCGCAGCCTGCAGACGATGGTGTTCACTGTCCTGGGAGACAGTCCAGATCTAGGAATTGCACTGCCATGTTGGGCGTACCCAGCGTCACCATGCCCTGCAAGGTTCACACGCCGAAAGCACAGGCCATAACGCCGCTGCCACCGTCCAAACAGCAGCCCGAACAAAAGGGCCACCTCTGCGGCATGCGCAGTGGCACGCTTGTGCTGCGCCATGTGCCGGGCGCCATTTGTAGCAGCCGCGTGCGCGTCCTGGAGCATCTGGTAGATGTGCTCGCCAGGGAAATCGGCATCCTGCACACCGCCATCAACTGTCACCCCACTGTGCTTCGAACAGATCAGCTGCTTCGCATCAGCCTGCTGACCAGAGTCGCAAGGCCCTCAAGGTCGAGGTGGCAAGCTGATGCAGAAACCAGCCAGGGCCACAGAGAGCCCTACCGCGTGCGCGCCCTGTGCGTCGCCGCCGGGCCCCGCGCCGGCCGCGCCGCCGGGCTGCGCCGCCCCCGCTGCGGGCGCCGCCGCCGCCGCCGCCGCTCCCTCGCCGGGCTGCTGCGCGCCCTGCGGGTTCAGCGCTGCGGCGTGCGCCAGGGCGGCGTGGTGCTGGAGGCCGGCCACGAAGGGCGGCAGCAACATGGGAAAGGGGCCGTGCCCGGCGGCGGCCCCGGCCCCCCCGGCGGGCGCGGGCTCGGGATCGGGCACCGCGGGCGGTGGCCCCCCGCACCGCCACAACTGGTTGCAGTCCACGCTCAGGTCCACCAGGCGGCGCATGCCCATCACCTGCGTGACGACGGGAGCGCGCCCGGGCGTCAGGCCGCCAAGCGCTTTGATGGGACAGAGCGCATGCTTCGCATCATGCGAAAACAGGCTTCCATCACAGAGCAGCACCACTCGATATCTGTTGCACCGTTTGTACCACTGTTGGTCCCATGCAGCGTGTGGTGAACCCCTACCTCTGCAGGGATGGCGCCCAGGGTGCAGTCGGCGAGGCACAGCCGCGTCAGCCGGGTGAGCGGCGCGATTGCGTCCGCCAGCCGCTCCGCGTCGATCGACGCGGGCGGGCTGGGCGGTGCCTCCGCCCCCAGGTACAGCCTCAAGTCCTGAGCGGCAGCAGCAGCCAATGTTGCAGCATGCCCACGATGCAGTGTTGCGCTATGCAGCGCTGCTCGGACCGCTGTGTTGTGACTCTGTTTTGATGCCATGAACCAATGGCGGTGACTCCCGGGAGGAGTGCCTTCAGATGCTGGTCACCCATGCACATCTCAGCTGCCGGGGGTGGTGCACCTCGAGGCGCGTGAGGGTCGCAAGCACGTCGGGTTGGAAGCGCGCGCCGGCTGACAGCTTCAGCGACCGCAGCGCCTGCAGCGACGAGGCGGCTGCGGGCAGCCCCACGCTGTCCGCGTGCAGCTCCAGCTGCACAGACCACCACCGTGTTGACACGGAGCTGTCTGTCGACTAAGGGGTGTGGTGTGGACTGCATGGTCGGCACATGTGTGTTGCAGGTTGTGGCATCACGGAGCGTCTGCAGTATAGCAAGCAGGGAGGCAGCCCCACGCTGAGGGTGTGCAGCTGCGTGAGGTGGCCGATGGCGGGGGGCACCGCCTGCAGGCTGGGCGTGCGCGCGTAGCTGCCGGGGTCATAGCTGAGCTCCAGCCGTGTGAGGTGCGTGAAGGTGCACAGCTGCGGGAAGCGGTCCTCCACCTTCACCATGTTCGACTGCACAGCAGAGCGCACTTGATGTTGACACGGACTGCATGCCGCATCTGCCCACCGTGGCAATAGCAATTGCACCGCCCCTGCTGCTACTGTTTGAGCGGCAGTGAATGGTATATATATGCCCTACACGTGACAGAGCACACACGTGTGCCTCACCTTGAACCGTACGTCCACCAGGGCATCGGTCAGCCACGGCTGGGACTCGCTGGTCAGGATCGCGAAGCTGCGGTGCTCAAATGTTGCGCCGCACAGCGCAACCGACACGCTCGCCGGCGGCAGCCAGGGCGACAGCATGCCCAGGATGCGCGCCTGCGCTTGCACACGTTGTGTCCTGAGACGCGCGATGGCCGGTCGATCAGAAGGCCACAAGTCGACGTGGTTGCGATGGGTGCCGCAGCATGGGCCCTGCAGCACAGCTACGCGGCACACGCACCAGCGTCATGCCGGCGAACTGGCGGGCAAGCGTCAAGCGGTATGGCATCGCCTGCCCCCGCTCGAGGTAGTCGGTGCCAGGGTCAGGGCCGCCAGCCACATCAGCCAGCTGCCGGTTGAGCCCGTAGCGCGGCGCCAGCTCGTCCGTTGTTGCCGCGTACACCTCGATGCCCGCGAAGCCCGCGGCCCGGCGCGCCAGCCACTCCAGCTGCGCGCTGTCCACCCGCACGTGCAGCCTCATGAGGTTGAGCGGCAGCTTGCCCCACACGCCCGAGCCCTGCGCCGGCAGCTGCGTGGATTCAGCAGGTACCAACAAACCCGTGTGCCTCGTCACTGGCATCATCACAGTGCCGGGATGCGCCGCCAGCCAGGCGGACAGTCACAGCTGGGGCACCTGCGGCGGGTACGTCAGCAGGCGGTACCATCGCTTGCAGGTCCGCAGCACCGCGGCCTTGGACCTGAAGTCCACCCGGCCCAGGATCAGGCACACCGTCTCCTCCGGAAGCACCTCGTTGATGTTGTTGTTCTGGCTCGAATGCAGCATGATCGCTGCCGCTTCAGCAGTCAGCCTGAGCGTGTTGGCTTGAAACCCTGCATATGAGGTTGAAGGTGCGCAGCTGAAAGCTGCCGTCTATAGACATCTGTTTCATCTGCGCACGTGCGGTTTTTAAGGATTTTTGCCCCGCTGCGTTCCTGGAGGGGCAAAACCCTGAAAACCCTGCTCCAAATGGACGCCAGCCAACTTCACAGTTGCACACAGGCCCCTCATGTTCTGACGGCGTGATTACTCATGACATGTAGACCAGGGGCCCAAACAAACCTGCTGCGGGGAGCTGCTGGGCACGAGGAAGTCAGCACGTTCTGCCCTGTCCGCAGCCCACAATTGCCCAAACACGCAGCCTGCCGCGCCACAGACATCAACAACCGATATACATCAGCAGCCGCCAGTTTCGAACAGCGTACCGAGCTACTCAAGCATCCTGATATTGGCGTAAGAACACAGTCAACTTCTTGCAAGCGTTCTGACGCCCGGCGCCCGCCTGCCAGAGGCTCAAGGACCACTGATGACGATCTTCTCGTCGGCGCGCCGCAAGACGAGCCTGCCGCTGCCGCAGAAGGTGCAGCAGTCGGGCGGTGATGACGTCCACAGCAGCCGCAGCACGCGATCAGCTGGGGGCGCCACAGACTTCACCAGCGCAGCCACGGACGTGTTGAACACGCGCAACGTGTCAGCGGCCGCCCCCGACCGCGTGGGCGTGTCAGCTGCGTCATACGCAGCCGCCAGCCCCTGCGGCGATGCTGCTATCACCGAGGTGCGGATCTGCTGCAGCACCCTGCCATTGCCTGCGTTGTGTTCATGTAGGCCCCTGGAGCACCCGTGCGGCATCAGCGGATGCCGGTCGTTGCATCTTGCGACCTGCAGAAGTTGGAGGGCATCGTTTGCCACAGCTGGGTTCCGATCCCCTTGCCTTGCAACGCCGAGCCTGCATCAGATGGCCTTGCGGCTTGGTTTGATCCACAACCGCAGCAGACTGGTGCCGCGCGCAGCATGTTCGCTCCTGCGGGGGCGCGGTGTGTAATATGTGCGAGAGGTTACTGACTAATTGCGTGATCCCGGCTAGCCTTCCGCGACCTTCGATCGTTTCCCAAACCGCCTATGCGGTCCGCACAGACTGTCGACTGCAGCCCGCAGCCCACAGCCTCCCTTCGTCGATCCGTCTCATGTTGCTCCTTCAATTTGGGCCAGCTGAGCATGGTGCACCCGTGGGAGCAGGGCCTGTCGTGCGAGTGGCCCTCACCCAGATGGGCGGGTCAGCTGAAGTTTGCGACCCTGTTTGCGACCCATCCACATCACCACACTCACCAATCGTGTCTCATCCCTCCAACAGGCTGTCCTGACGGGCCCCCGGCCGCACATCTTCGCCGCTGTCACCAGCAGCGAGCCCAAGGCGCATGGCGGCGAGTTCCTGCGTCGCAACCTGGCCCGCGAGCTGCAGGCCCAAATAGGCGCCTGCCGTGGCGACGTGCTGGCCGCCTACAGGTGCCCTGCCATTCAGCTCTGCAGCCTTGTGATTGGTTACCTTGCTACCTTGCCGTGTAATGCAGCCCTCGAGTGCTGAGCTTGTGCATGTGACCTCATCTGCTGCGGCATGTGCCACGGCCAGTTGGCTCCTGGTGTGACCTGTCAGAAGGATCCTCCATGTGCTGAACAGATGTTGTCTGTCCACTCTGCAGGGCCACACTCGCGCAGCTGGACCTCAAGTTCAGGGCGCTGCACATCTACAGCACGCACGTGCTGGACGGCACACACATCGCGGTTGCCTACGTGGACCTGGCCACGTCCACCCTGCACTTGGCCTCCAGCGGCGGCTGCCGCGTTGTGGTCACCACCCGCGACGCCCTGGGCCGCTCGCAGGTGTGGCTGTGTTGCCTGATGGCATGCCGAGTGCAAACAGCAGATCCTTTGCCTGGGACATGTCTTGACGAGTGCTGCCAGAGCATAGTATGAACACGTATCTCGTGACATGTCGCAGGTCGCAGTCGAGCTGGGTCGTCCCTCGCCCGAGCAGACGGCAGCAGCGCAGGATGCAGCTGAGGCAGCCGCAGCCGGCCGGCTGCGCGGCCAGCGGCAGCAGCGGCTCGAGCGGCAGCGGCAGCAGCCCGCCAAGCGGGGCGCCTCGCTGCAGTCCAGCGGCAGCCGCCTCAGTGAAAACATGCTCAGCATGCCGCTCACCGGCGACGTCGAGTCCATCATGCTGGGCTCCACAGGCCTCTGGTGCGTCCTGGTGACTTGTAGCGTCGTACCCTTGTGAACGTTCTTGCATCACATGCTCAGGGTTGCTGACCATTGGCACCTTGCAGCTCAGCCTGACCATTCCATAGTGTAGAACTGTCTCTGACAAAAACATCTGGCAACACTGCAGGCACGAGATGCCCGTGGATCAGGCAGCGCTGTGCGTCGCGACCGGCGCCAGCATCGCGCCCCACGCCATGGGGGCCAACTCCGCTGCGCTGCTGACACAGGTGTGTTGCAGTCTTTTGTATGTCCCCCTTGCCATGCACATGACATCAGGTCAGATCGTCAGTGCATGCTGTAACCCTGTCTGCTAGCAGTGTGCCGGTCGTCTCATGTCCCTTCTGACAGCTTCATCTGACGAGAGAGTGCAACTGATGGTGCAGGCGGCGCTGCAGAATGTGGCAAAGCGTGCATCCAGCTCAGCCGACCCGCGCATGGCAGTGCTGCGTGACCCGACGACGCTGCAGCAGCTGTGGAAGGGCAGCCAGCGCAACTACCGCTGGGGCGGCCGGCAGCCGCTGCGGCGGCGACGCGGCGATGTGCACGGCGACCTGTCCGCCGTCGTCATCCGCCTCGACTGGGCAGGTGTGCTGCTGGCAGAACCTAGTGTGCTCCTGTCCATGATTTCTCTCCTGCACGTTTGCTAGGTGCTCGTGTGCCTTCGTTCGTTGTGACTGGTGCGCTCAACTTAAAAGCAAAGGGTGCCAGGTACTGACTGTCAGTGTACTGCGTGTGCAGGCACCGAGACGCTGCCGCGCAGCGTGTTTGCATGCAAGCGGCAGGCGGGCGCCAGCGCAGCGGTGCCCCGCTCAGCCTCGGGCGTCTCCATCGCCTCCGCAGCCTCCTTCGGCACGCTGCAGGCGGTGGGCCGCGCCAGCCACTGGGACACAGTGCGTGCCCACTTCCTGCACTTCCGGCCCGCCGCAGCCGCTGCCGCCCGCGCCCGCTGGTACGCCGCCGTCGACGCGGCCCTGGCTTCGGCGCCGAAGCTGCGTGCGGAGGCGGCCGCAGCCGCCGCTGCCTCGGCACAGGCGGCTCCTGCAGCCACCGAGCCAGCAGCTGCCCTGCCGCAGCAGCAGTCGCAGCAGCAGGCATCTCCTGCGGCCCCGGGTGCTGCTAAGGCTGCGGACAGCGGCATCGCCATCAACGCCTTGGCTGCGCCGCTGGCGGCCCCCGCAGCGTCGCCGCTGCACACCACCAGCTACCGGCGCCTCGCCACCGGGGGCGCCACGGCGGTGCCGCTGGCCGCGGGCGCCTCGCTCAGCAGCTTCCGCGGGCTGCCGATGCAGCAGCTCTCTGTGCACTAGGCAGATGCTGTAGCACACAGGCTGCCAAGGCACTATACTGCGCTGGAGGATCAAGACACCCCAATTTTGTGATGCGACGTGGAACAAGGCTGAACGTGGAACATGATTTTGACTTGGTGGTTTCGGGATTGTTTCTGGCGCTGGAGCATGACATTCAATCGAACAGCCGCTATGCCAGCGACAAGCTTTGGTTTTATTGGCGATATCTGTCTTCAGCAGCGGCATTGCTGAACAATAGGAACAGATGTCTGCTGTCGCGAGTGTTCGAGAGGCTTCTGCATTCGAGATCCAGTTGCGGCTCAGGGATGTTGACACATACCGTAGTCTGCCGGTCTTGTAAAGACGTGTTGCTCACAACTGACTTCACCCCTCTGCTCTCTTGCTGTTGTTCACCAAGCTGCTATGCTCGCAAACCCATCTGCAACACTTGACATCTGAGCACTGAGCTCCTGTAGAGGTGCCCTTGCAGACCGTAATGCGGGGTAGGACAGTTGTGGGGCACGTGGGTTTGAAATTCAATTCGGGGTGTGAGCCGTTGTAATCAATTCCATGCAGATGCATCCGCACTCTTTGCAGACATACGTTGGCCGTGCCGTTTCTAGATCCAGTACCATTTCTCTGTTGACCGGGCTGCACACTTTCTGCAGTTGAGGGCTGCCGCAGACCTGTGCACGATGTAGGTCTGCTGGTGCTCCTGCGGCGTGAGCTGTCAGCCCCGTGCAATGGTGAAGGGCGGTGCACAGCAGACAGCAGGCAAGAGGCAGGTGACGGCATTTGCGTCACCTGCAACAGCGATACCGTATGGCAGGCCTGGCAACGCAGTCGGTGCATGGCCTCATCGCGAAGAGTGCGCGACGCGGTGGTACAGCAAGTACAGGTCGGTTGCTGTCCTTGTGGCAAGGGGTCTGCTGGTGACGCAAGTGCAAGCGCTGCAATCTTGACGAGGCTACTGTGCATCACGTATGACGTGATCGCAGATGCGTTGCATGGCTTGTCCGTTGCAGGCGGTTTTGGTCTGGCTCATCATGGCAGTTGTTCCTGCCGCCAGCTGAAGGTGGCTTCACAGAGGCCCGTCAGCACGCACAGTGTGCTGCAGGCACCAGTCAGCTGCAGAAGCGCCCAGCAGTGTACGAATTTGCCATCGCCAGCAGGCGCAGCTCAAAGCGGTAGGGCTGCGGCGGACGGCCCATCACCAGATTGAACCCGTGACATTGTGAGATGGCCAAGGCGCACGATGAACGGTCATACATGCTGATGTACAGGTTCAAAGTCTATGTGGGCGAGACCAACAACATGTGGCGGCGCCACCACCTTGAGTACCAGGTGCGCCCGCATCACCAGCAAAAGTCGGCGCAAGCACCTGTGCCTGACCATCGCTGCAGTCGCATGCCATCACCGCATCCAATGCTGGCACTGCCATACACGCTGCTCCGCGAAAACAGCCTGCTGCACGTCGAGCAGGCGCATGGCGACCACCTGCTGCCATTCCTGGATGCCGCCGTGCGGGACGGCTGTGCCGTGTGGCGCCGGCAGCGCTACCTGGTACGCATGTCAAACACTCGCAACTGCAGATGATCTGGGTCTGCCGTTCAGGTAAATCACTCGAGCCCCTGACATTCAGCTCCACATGACGGCTGCCAGCATGTTCAGCCTCCCGTCGCAGGCCAGCAAGCAGGAGGCGGCGACGTCGGAGCTGCAGTGGCTGTCAGCCTACAACTACGCCTGGAATGCACGGTGCAACCAGCGCAGCCGCCATGTGCGGCTGCAGCCGGCGTGGTGCGGCCTGCGGGTTACCGCAGTGCAGGTGCGACCTCGAGAGAACTGAGCGCAACATGCTTTGCAAGCGAAAGGCCGGCCGTTCAGGAAACCTGGCTTCGCTGTGGCATGACACCCGTGCCGCGCTGCATGGCAAGTGCTGGCAGAATGACATGCATGGAAGGCTGTTCGTGGTTCTAGGCCCCACCTATACTGCATGTACACCTGGTGGGACCAGCGGGCGACACACGAGATCTCGGTCTGCAGGTGCCGCCGCCGTGGCAACAAACAGCGGCACCTGTGCAGCGCAGACCACAGCGGAGCAAAAGGCCGCAGCAGCCGCTGCTGCCGCCGCCGTCGCTGCAAATCCAGCACCAGACACCGCCCAGCCTGCCCACGATGCAGCCCCAGTCGGCAGCAGCCGGACCACTGGGTCTGGCTCAGCAGCAGCACGGGTGGGTGGCAGCCACACCGATTGTCCGCTGTCCATCAGCAGCTGCAGCGCGGCAAGCTGCCGGCACATCCCTACCTGTGCCATGGCAACTGCAGCAATCAGCAGGCAGGCACACACAGCCAGCAGGTGGTCAGCGGCAGCAGCAGCAGCAGGGTGGCCGCGTCCAGCATCAGCGCCTCATGCCGCAGCTGCGAGACACCTCTGACGGGCGACCGCATATGGCAGCATCGCAGGATGTGCTGACGCCCTATGGTGTGGCCTGACATGTGCAGTCTGGTCACTGCGCACAGCATCCGGGAGTGTAAGCTGTTGATGTGTGCTAGCTGCATTAGAACCTTGAGAGCAAATTATACCGTGCGATAGACAGCAGCCTGTACCGGTATCATAGCAAAGTTTCAGGGTGAGAAGCCAGCAATCGTCAGCATGGTTGTTTACAGCGCTCAACACCTAGTTTCCTCACTGCTTCGAAACCGATAAGCAAGCGCCCTCTCAATGCTGCACACCCAACAATGGTGCACACCTTGCATCCACCCGTTGTCCTCACAGACTCGTTGCTACTGTACACCATGAAGTCAACTCAACGTCACAAACTCCCTGAATGATGCAGAACAAGTAAACCCCTCGACCACAGTGAGCACTGTTGGTACATGCCAATCTTATGGCAGTGCTTCAACAAGCGGTCCTCACGGGTGGCGAACGGCCTGACCCGACCCCCGCTGGAGCGCGCCCGTGGTGAGGCGCTCCACCCGCGGCGACTCGCGCATGCGGAGTGCTGCAGAGCACGTCAGCGTCCGGTGGCCGCCTCAGGAGGCCGCCACCGGGCGCCAGGACATGCGCATGGTGATCTGGCCGGCGACCTCGGCGCCCTCGGAGGGCGGCGGCGCGGCCCGCGGCCCATCTGCGCCCATCTCCCACGTGCCCGACAGCCTGCCGTTGCGGATGGCAGGCTGCGCAGCGCAAAGTGCAGCAGTCGGTGTGAGGGACGCCAAAAGGCAGTGACCGCACGCCAGGCAGCTGGTTCCCGTTCGGACATGCCGGAGAAGCTACTGCTGATATGAGAACAGCGCCTTCCACTGCTGGCGCGTCTGGCTCTGCCAACCAGCTGGCAATCACGCAGCAGGGTGTAGGGCGCGTGCACCTGCACATTGACGCGGATGATGGCGAGGGGCGTGGTGGAGCGCGCGTACTGGGTGGCGGACGAGAACCAGGTCGCCCACAGCCGGTCGCCCAGGCTGGCTGACACGTTGCCGACTTGCACCGCAATCTGCCGGCACACAGGACAACGCTTGCAGCGCTGCACTCACTGGTGCAGTAGCACCGGTCGATTTTACGCTCGGTGTGTGCATGTAAGCGTGGGGGAGTGTGCACTGGATCAGTTGCACATCAGTCGCGGGCCTGCCAGGGTCATCGTTCACCTCGGTCGGTGCATTGGGGTCGATGGCCATCGCAAATGCGAAGGGTGTTGCGTCCCAGGTGACCCGCCCGCCGTGCAGGCTGGCATACTGCACCGTCTGCCGCACCTGTCGTCCGCATGTTCAAGCAGTTGCAGGGTTGCAGGTACCCATTGCTGTGGCAACACAGCTTTATTAAGACCATGCGGCCAACATGCGCATGGTGGCAGGTCGAGGCACGTGCGCACCTGCTTCCCAATGGTCAGGCGCACGGCCGGGTGGGTCAGCTCGCCGCCCGTCTGCAGTGCTGCGGAGCACAGCCGCACAAGGAGCACGCCCACCTGCATGCCCTGCATCGACCAACGCGGCTGCACCGTCAAGCCGAATGCACAAACTGCAGCTCTCTGCATGAAGTAGGTAAGTGCACATCATATGGGTAAACCAGCAACGGTGCCAAGGATGATCTCACCGGGGGGGCAGCGTTGAGCTGCTGCGAGATAGCGCTGTTGGAGTCATCCGCCAGTGGGCGGAAGGTCAGCCGCACTCGTGCCAGGCCGAGCACCTCTGCCTGCATGATCCACAGCTGGTAGTGTGACGCATTGTCAAACCTGGCTGATTCATGGAGGCTGCATACGCTGCTTTGCCACCACACCAGTTCCCCGCACACTTTTGTGTGCAGTCTGCAGATTGGGCATAAATGTCGTAGATGAGTGCCCACCTTGCGGCTGTACGCCCGCGCTGCGCTGTCACCTGCATCCAGCGCCTCTGCAAACGTGGCCAGCTGCGCCTGGTCCTCTGGTGAAATGTCAGACCCTGCAGCGCATGCACAGAGATCTACATTGAGTCTGCAGTGGACAGGCAGAATCGCCAGTGGTGGAAACGCGGACACTCGCTCATAGTTGCACGACCAGAGAGAGGACCACTGACCAGCTGGCGTGGAAGCGGCACGAGCGGCGGCTCTAGGTGAGCTGCCAGCCGGCGCTGCGGCGGCCGGCGGGGCTGGCTCCGTCCTGGCGGTGCTTGCGCTGGCGCTGCCCGGCTGCTGGTCCTGCCGCGGGGTGGCAGCAGCGGAGGTATGGCCCGAGGCCCCTGTGCCATTGCCATTGGCGCCCTGCCTGCTGCCGCCATGCTCCATCTCAGCAGCCATCAGGGTGAGCGGCTCGGCGGCGGAGCTGGCATGCGCACTGCCCGTGGCCCAGGTGACCAGCCGGTTGGCAACCTTGTTGGGCGGCCTGGTCTTTCTTGATGCCTGCATGGCACATGCAGCCGACATTGTCAACAGCCATTGCTGACCTGCCTGTGGGTGTCACTACAGAGGGTGCAGTGACGATGCACAGCCACCATGCGCTGACCAGCACAGCTGCTTGCTCTGCCAAGCTCCTGCTCAGTGGTCGGCGTCTGTTCCGCTGCGCACACGATGCACGCACCACATGCCAGTCCCAGAAGGAGCTGCTGAAGAAGTGGGTGCTGGGCGCCACAGGGACGCCTTCAGCCACAGCGGCCTCGGCGGCATCCGCAGCTGCCGGCGACGCCAGCTCGCTGCCAGATGGCGCATCGTCTGACGAGTTCTGCTCGGCCTGTATGTGAAATTCGCCATCACTACGGCAGAGGTCCCACAGTGAATGTCGCCTTGACCCATTTTCGTAGCAAAAAATCATGTATGACAGTGATGATGTCAGACCCTGTGGCAGTGTGCACGCATGGCGCGCCTGCTGGTTGCTGGCATGCGCTGTGCTGGAGGCGGGCCATATGGGTGTAATGGAGCCGCGATCCAGTGTGCGGTTCGTTCCGCCCAGCAGCGTGGAGATGTGCTGCATGGAGGGGAAGTAGGACAGGCCCAGGGTGCTGCGCGTCCGCAGCTCTGCACCGTGACCACGAAGCCCGGGTCAGCCCAGCAGCCGGCCGGTGCTCCAGCCCGCACCGGATGTTGATGGGCTGTTGTGTGCAGTGCGGCAGGCACCTGTGTTGCGGGGCGAGGGCGCGGTGGTGGGCTCCCAGGACTGCAGCCCGCCCGCAGCGCTCTTCATGCTCAGCAGCGGCAGCCAGGCGCCCTCCCCACTCGCCGCAGCCAGCGCGGCCTCGTCCGCTGCGCATGACCGCATGTGCAGCGTCGTGCCCCTCCGCTGCTGCCTTGCGCACGCGCACCCAGCAGCAACTTGTGCAAGGCACGATCGTCACAGGTCCCATGTGCTCACCAACGCGGTTGCGGTGCTTCAGGGCCTTGAGACGGTGCTTGAGCGGCGGCTTCGTACCACTGCCGGCCTGCTGAGTACCTGAACCAGCACACCGTGTGAGGCTGTCAGGGAAGCTATAAGTAATGTTCACGAAAGGCGGTCATCTTGGTACGCCTTTGTGTAGACACTGGGGCCCATGCGAAGCATCCAAGGGTCCCGAAAACGGGCCGCCTCCTGTGCACAAGTCTGCGGCTCCCGCAGGGCAATGGTGCACCTGATGCCGCGGATGAGCGGAAGTCCAGCACGCCCAGCAGTCCAGCTCCGTTGGAAGACTGTGCAGGTGACGGCGGCCGCAGCAGCAGCCGTGCCTGCGCTTCTGCGTGCGCTGCCTCTGAGCCGTGCATCGGGTCCTGCAGCAACGCCAAACACACTGGGGCTGTGGCCTTGGCGTGCTCCATACGACATGCATGTGCAGCAGATCGAAACGAAAGCAAAATCTACATTTCGTACTCACACAAGGTGACCAGACCTGGTGGGCTGGCGCCAAGATGCTGAGGATCTGGTCCACAGCGGGGTCGTCACCCGCGACCGAGGCAGCGGCGGCCCCCGCGCCACCGTCGGGCGCCTTGACCGGGCTGCTGCTGTTGCTGTCGCCGACGAACGCCCAGCTGCCGGCAGTGTCACTGGCGCCGTTGAGGTGGTCCGCTCGCGGTGAGGCGCCACGCCCCCTCGGCGTCCTGTTGCAATGGGTACGGGCAACGCTCGGGCATTCGTCAGCATAGCTGCATGGTGCGCCGCCATGCAGTCAGGGGCTGCAAACACAGCAGACACAATGGCGCAGCGATAGCCCTGAAAAAGCTCACGACTGATCGCCGTCGGAGCGGCCGGCCAGCGAGTGGGCGCTGCTGTCGCGCGTCAGGCCGCCGCGTCGCCGCGGCAGCTCGCCGCCGCCCTCACCTCCTGAGCGGGGGCTGTCGCCGGCGACGGAGGAGGCGCGGCTGCCGTGCGGGTGGCGCCGTGCCCGATGCAGGAGCCTACAAGGCAGGGCCGACAGCTCAGCCGATGAGCGGTCGGCAGGGCGAGCAGTGCCCCACACAACTACAGGCACTCGACAGCTCAGGGCATCTGATGGTTACAACACTTGACATCTGTAAAGCACTTGACGGACTGAGCTTCACCGACCTGCGAGCCTGGGAGGCTGCCAGCACAGAGCCAGACAGCCGGTGCTGCTTGGCGTGCTCCACGGGGGCCACCAGCACACTCAGCGGGATGTCCACACGGCCCAGTGTCAGGTCGTTCTGTGGCAAGCCTGCGGCCAGGGAGTGCCCAATTGGCATTCATCCCGTGCCAGGGTCTGCTGTTGCGCCATGCGAGAGTGTTGACACGCAGACTGCACCTGTCTCCATGTTGTGCGCCATGACGACCTTCAGCACTTGCGCTGAGTCGTACACGCACAGGTGGGTCTTCTCCTGCCACGCGGGCGCCACCGTGTTCCACCGCGTGGTGGTGGTTGCCGACTGCACATTCGGGCCGTGCTCAGACCTGCCCACGCGCATTCAACCCCTCGGCCGTCACCCTCACGCGTGCCACAGCACGGTGAACTCAGTTGCATCTGCAAAAGCTGCCCTGGTGCGGTGTGTCGCATGCAGCGTGCCGAGGTGCAGCGCACTCGACGGAGGTGCCGGCGCTGCCAATGACCATGGCGGCGTACGGGTGCAGCGGCTTCTCCTTCCGGGTGATGGTGTGCACCCGCGGCGGCAGCCGCGCCTCCAGCACCTCCACCGTCACCACCCCTGCAGCGTGTTCCAGAGTCCCATGAAATGCGCATGGTGTGCATTGCGCATGGTGTGCGTTGCGCATATGCCAGCAACACTGGTCAGCCTCAAACGTGCAATATGCACACCTAGCGGTGCATGCCACTGCTCCAGCTCCTCCGACTGGATGAATGGAAAATTGACCTGCTTGGGCCACACCTGCGCGGGAACACAGCAGGTCGGAGATGCCTCAGCAGACCCCATGCGTCCGCAGCAATCAAGTATGAGAGTATGCTGCCGAACCTAACAGCGCATGGGGCGTACCATGCCCATGAGATAGCCCTGCACCAGGCTCTGCATGATCCAGTCAGCCACAGCCGGCATGCTCATGATGTCGGTGCCGCCGACACCCCTGCCACAGCAGCGCACAGCATTACACAGTTTTCCATGTCAAATATGGCTTATGTGTAACCTGGATGGATGCAGGACTGCTCACCTGACGTCAAAATCAATCATTGGCATCTCCAGCCAGCTCAGGCTGACGCCGCCAACAAATGGCACATCCTGCACATATTGTGGGAAGCCGTTGATGCATGAGACGCCACCGCCAAGGGCAGATCGTGCTTCCTGTTTGTGCCAGGGCACACAGTGGCTGTGCGCTCCATGTGTGACACCTGCATGATGGGCGTGAGGGTGACACGCAGCATGCCAGCCACGTGCAGCGTGTTGAAGGCCACGTGCATCTCTGGCGTCAGGTTGATCTGTGGCAAGACCTTGAGTTTGCCTGCAGCAGGGACACCCAGATCACTGGCTTGCATGCCGATGACTCAACGCCTCGTGGCAGGGCTGCTCAACCCTGCTCCTACACCAGGCTGCAGTGCATATACACGTGCACGCACCTATCTTCATCTGCTTGATCATCCACTTTGAGGAGGGCTGGAGCTTGAGCGTGATGTCTGCAGTCAGCAGCTTGTTTCCTTTTGGCCTTGCTGCAACTGCGTCTGCAATTGGGTAGGTGGCAGCATTACTGCGAGGCACCCGCATTGCACCTGGTTGCCCAGCCCATCGGACATCAACATCGAGCACGATGCCCAGCTGATCAGCGCCGGTACGGAAGGACGAGTTCTTGACGCCCACAATCTGAATTGCGGAGGAGCCAAAGGACAGCGAGTCGAACTCGCAACCTGCCACTGCTGATGGCGCATTCGCCTGCAATGCACAGGAGCAGCTGCTGATGCCTGGGTTTAGGAGATGCAATGCTGATGTCTTCACACTTTGATAACATTGTGAGCTGGCATCATATCCGGCATCATACATGATGGCAGATCCAAGTGGAAAGATCGCCTGGTACCTGAAGCAGCGGCTCCAGCTCTGTCTTCAGTAGGTTGCATATGGCACGGTCAAACGCAGGCCAGAGCAGCTGCAAGCTGTCATTGACAAATTTCGCCCTCTCGAATTCAGAAAATTTAACCCAAGCCGGGATGTATCCCAGGACAAGGCGCAGCCCGTCGTCGTCCAAGTCAGTGATGCATCTGACCGCAGCGGCAAACTGTGCACGCTTGCGTGCCTTCAGGCCTGCGGAAGCACAGCGTCACCAGGCTTCATGGGTCTGCGCGTTCTCCTGCCGACATGCGTGATCATGCAGCAGCGCTGTTGCCCACCTGCCGTGAAGAAGAGGACGTTGCCGGCAATCAGGGCCGCCTGCAGCGACAGCACGCCGCTGCTACCGAGGCCCTTGCGCAGCCGATTTGCTAGACATAGCGTCTTGACGAGCGCCGTGCGGGTGTGCAGGATGGCGCCCTTGCCAGCACCCGCGAGGGTTGTCAAGACCCCCATGATTGGTGTGGCGGTCACATGACGTTGATATTGTCGGCAGCCAGGGTCCGACCTATGCCACACCACGTTGCTCAGTGGCACCCAGGGCGCACAGTCACACCAAAATGCTGAGGGCTGCTCAGTGATGGAAAAGGCACAGCGTCAAAGCAGCTGTAGATGCTATTTGAAGCCTGCTGCTTGGCAAAAGCACTGCTGGAGGCTTATCACCTTTGCCTGCAGGCAAAGACCCTCGCTAGATCGACTCGATCCCGAAGTCACGCACCAAGCAGCGAGCGGTGCTGACTTCCGCTAAATGACCGTATACAAATGCGCTCCCATTGAAAGTAAAGTCTACAGAATGGCGAAGCCTGGTAGTGTCGCGCTTGTTGTGTCGCTTGCATTCCGTCCCTGAATGCTGAGCTGGCTGGAGCTGTCGAGATCCTCGGCATGAAGCTGCGCAGTGCAGCAGCATGCATCCATGCAATACTGACGCAGTCCTTGTGATTGAATGTTTGCAAAGGTTTCTTATTGGATGCGATTCACCATATACAGATGCACACAATGCAGCATGCAGACAGGTGCTATGAGTGAAGCACAGCAGGGAGCTGCTGCGGCGCTAGCCTGGTGATTGCCTGCACTGAGCTGCAGTGGGCCAAGGGTGCGATGGAAAGCGGTGGAGAGCGTGCGACTGCGGAGGCAGGTGACAATCTTGCATCTCAGCAAGCGGGAGCACAGCCTGACAGCCCCTACCGAGCCGCATACGAGCGTCTCAGCGCAGCATTCCACACCGCCACCGCGCGAGTGGAGCCAGGCCAAGTGGTAGGAACTGCTGACACAGCCTGAGCTCATCCACGAGTGGAACTTCCACATCGTGAATGCCAGACATGGGAGATTTTACCCTGCAGCCGCCAGAGGCGCCACCAGAGGCCAAGGAGCTGGCGCAGAACACTCTCATTGCAGTGCTGTTTGGGATCATGTACGGCGGGGGCAAGCAGTGGCTGGTGGACCGAGCTGCAGGTGCGACTGTGACCTGCTTTCACATGTACCTGCTGCTGCCACCCCACACCAGCTGCAAGCTGGCAACTGGAGTGTTTCACAGGCATACCAACGGCGCCATCGGGCCTACCAACAAAGTTGCATGAGGCCAGATACGTCGCGGACATCCAGACGAACCGTCTGCTTGGACAGCTCAGAGCATCGATCAGGTAGCTGTGTAGGTTGCTGTCCATGTGCAGGCGCCAAGCATAAACAATGCAGCGTTGGTGCTGAGGACATTGTGCCTGCTGCAGGGGCGGCGTGACCATTGGCGGCCTTGCTGCTGCGTTCTACACAACACAGATATTGAGCAGCATTGCGCGGGGCCGCCGCGACCATCGAGACGTGATGGCAGCCGGCCTTGTCACTGGAGGGGCAGCTGGCTTCTTCAGTGAGTCAGGGTTGTTGCGCTTGGTGGCGGCAGATGTATTGGAAGTGATTGCGAGGCGCCGGCACTCTCACCAAGCTAGTCATGCCTCACCTTACTCATCACAAACTTGTGACGCTGGTGTGATGGCATGCAGTGCCGGGGAGCCCTGGTATGCGCTTGCAGAGCGCTGCGCTTGGGGCCGGCATCGGCTGCCTGGTGCGCGTACCAGGCGACATAGGTCAACCCAAGACAATGTGATGCATGTCAAAGACTGGAACACCGGTTCAGTTGCTGAGAGTGCGTGCCGGGATGCTCGCGCAGGCAGGCTTCCCCATCGGCCTTCTCCAGGAGAAGCTGGCACACGTCACTCCAGACGACCAAAGCCTGGCAGGGCAGCCCGGGGCACCAGCAGCAGACCCGTCAGGCAGCATGTCACCACCAGACGCTGGTCAGTCGCCTCCTTACAGGCAACACAGCCGCGACAGCACAGCTGCTGTGATCGCACAGATGGAGGCCAGCTTGCGGAAGAACAGGCCAGACCGATGACCTGGTTGTGTGAGACATGAGCACTTGTGCAGGGGTAACATTCAGTGTCATATTCGGGTTCAGTGTCATATTTGGGTTCAATGGGACTGCAGAATCACACAGGTGTCTTACAAAGGACCCCAAGGCCACATCCATGCGGGTTGTGATGAAATCACGCCACTATCTGTACTTTACTGACGTACTATACACAAGAGAACACCCCTGTCACCAGCACAGCAAACCGATGACGCTTCTGCCACAGGACGCAGCCAAAGCAGAGGCTTGACGGCTGCGCTGCCAAGGTGGTGCAACCCTCAGAGCCACGGCAGACTACTGTCCCCACTTAGAAAGCGCTTCTCAAGCGTCAAGGTTGTGGCTGTGTCCAGTTCTGCTCTAGCTCTGTATACACTACAATCATGCCAGCCAGTGAAGGCGTGTTTGGCTTGACATGCGGGTTCCATGCCACCTCCCACCCAGCTCAGTATCCGCCTTGAATGTACTCGTGAAGCTTGTCCACCTCTTCCCTGTGCTCTGCGACCATGGTTCGCACTGCGTCTCGAATGGAGACCATCCCCAGGTAGTCCCCATCGTCCACCACGGGCACGTGCCGGAAGTTGTTGTCGATCATGAGCTCCATGGCTGCCAGGACAGTGTCTGAGGGCGCGACAGTCTTCAGCACATGCTCCGGCGTCATGATAGTGGACACCTTGATCTCCTTCGAGCTCTTACCCGCCACAACCACCTTGGTCAGGTAGTCTCGCTCCGTCACGAGGCCCGCAACCGCCTCTTTGGCTGCAACTTTCAGGTTCTCGTCGCTGCCGGAGAACGTGAACTTGCTGGGATCAAACACCAGCAGCGAGCCCACGTTGCCCTTGGTCATCTTTTTGACAGCGTCAAACACAGTGTCGTCCTTGCTGCACCACAGCCAGGACCCATCGTGGTACACTTTGCTCCGCAGGATGTCCAGGATCCGGGTGTGGCCCCAGCCCTGACCCACTGACTTGGCTCCCTCGCCCGAGGGCTGCTCCGCGGCCTGTGCCGCCGCGGAGAACGGCCGGATTGCGATGCCCAGGCGTGATGTGTCCGTGGCCAGGCTCTGGCGCGCCGGCTGCAGGAGGCCGCTCACCCGAGACAGCATACGCAGCGCCATGATGCGGTGATAGCAGGAGGCAGCAAACGCAGAGTTTGCCGGATCGCGCGTGCTCCTCAAAATCTCAGACAAAGCCTGGCCCTAGGGTTGGTAGCACTGGGAGTTGGGACCCATCTATGTCGATTGGAGCGCCCATGCAGTCCTTTCGCCGTGTTGCTGGTCTCCTCAGCAGCTCGCCATAAGAAGCGACACAGAGAGAGAGTGTTTACACAGCAGAAACATTACACGTTGTGCCGCTCGTAGCTGACAGGATCCTGACACCAGTCATGGCAGCAACGGGTGAGGACTCACTGCCACACCTGTCGGCGGTGCCATAGTGGCGTGTGCCCACAGCACTTGGCATTCCACGGTAGTGGGGCCCATCTGCTACATTCCCCAGAGTTCTTATCAAAGCTGTGCGTCAGGTCAGTTGTGTTGGATTGCCCGGGGACGACATTGCTGAGGGCCAAGCACCTGTGACAGTGCAAACGACCGCCACAGGCCCCTCCCCATCACGGCTTCGACTTCACGCTGGTGCCCTTGCGCTTCTTGCGGCCGTGCTCCTCCTGCTCAGCCGCCGCCGCTGCCGCAGCAGCAGCTGAGGCAGCGGCACCAGCGGGGGCTGCAACGCTTGTGGGCGCCGCCACCGCCGCGCTCGCCGGTGCCACTGGGTCCTGCAGCACGCCAGCTCACCCAGCATGAGACACACCTTCCGCAGGCAAGCAGTGCGCTGTTCGACCACTGGCTGTGTGCACTCAAAGCATGACCACGACGGCACATGGCGGCCGAGTGAGAAAAAGTGCAGCAGTGGTCACTTGAAGCACTGTGGTGTCAGGGCTGGGGCGCACCTCGCCACCAGTGACCAGCTCGGTGAGGCTGATGTGCTCGTCCATGCCGTCTGGCTGGTGCGCGCCCGGCGGCGGCAGGTGGGCCAGCTGCGCAGCGCCCACCTGCGGAATGGTGGGTGTGTCTACAGTCAGGACGACAGCATCGATGTTAACATGTCATCACCTCCCCTCGCTGGCAGCAGTTTCAAAATTAATGGTTGCCAACAGAGAACGACCCATTGATCTGGCTCCACATCCACGCTCCACATTCGGGCTGCAGTGAAGGCTCGCAAGAGTCGAGATCTCACGCACCTTGCGCTTGGCGCCAGCGGCAGCCTGCGCACCGGCGCCTGCGTCCAGCAGCATCTGCGCATGCTCCTCCGCCACATCCTCGCCCTCACCTGCAGCGTAATGCAGTCAGGTCGTCTGACTAAAACATGCGACCCTGCATGACTTGTGTGCCTCTGCCCTGGACGCTGCAATCCTTTTGCCATTTGACGATATCTACAGAATCAGCACATGGGGCAAGCAGCAGGCAGCCACGCAGTGCAGCTGCCTGCCGCCACAATCAGCTGAGCCCCAGCGAGCAAGCGTGCCTTCATGCGCCTCGTCGTCTGGGTTGCTGGAGGCCAGCAGCTCTGGGTGCGCTGCAAAGTACGCCTCCTTCCACGCCTTTTTCTGCTCGGGCGTCAGCTTAGACCACTCGGCCACCGCCAGCTGCGATGCACAGACTGCTGGTCGGACTGCGGGGCTTGGCATCAAAGCTAACCATGCGACGGCTCCTTTTGACCATGGTTTGACGGTAAGCTCCAGAACTCGCATGTGATCAATTGCTGCTGGCCAGGTGTCCACAGTCGTGGCAGCAGCACGCCACTGACTGTGAGCAGCCCTGTGGTCCGTACCTTGAAAAGCTCGTTGTTATTTTTGTCCTCCTCGATGGTCATGCCCTGCGCCTTGAGGTCCGCCATCTTCTCGCGCACAAAGTGGTTGAAGGCCGTCGGCTTGCGCACGATCTTGTCGCGCTTGATCTGTAGCCAAACGGGTGACAGCGTTCGGTGCCACAAGCGGCTGGCCACTGGCACACGGACGGCTGCTCACCGCATATGCTGGCTGAGAGGGATCAGGACATGAGTCAGGCATTAAAGTACTACTAGCACCTTGCGGGGACGCCCTGGGCCAGGGCCACCTGCATGACCACCAGCACTGCCCTTGGAGGCCGGCAGCAGATCCGCCTTCACGCGGTACAGCGGCTGGCTCGGCACGGTGCCCGTCGTTTGGAAACTCTGCACATGTGGTCCACGGCGAATGTCAGGACACTGGGCCACCTTGCGGCCGTGCAGCAGCAGCACCAGTTGCAGATGTTGTATTCCTTGCAAGTGCAGCTTGATCGTGTCACCACACACACATGTGGAGGCCTGCACCTGCACAGCGTGCTCGACGTGCGCCAGGAAGCCGCGGAACTCAGAGGTGATGAAGCCAAACAGCTTCACGACATCCTCGGCGCCGACGATGGGCTGCGGCTGCTCCTGCCCCAGCGCCTCGTGCGCCTGGTGATCGTGCGGCTGCTCCTGCGGGCCGTTGTGCTCGTGGTGGAGTTGCGGGGGCGGCATGCCGGGCACCCCCATGCCCAGCTCAGTGCCAGGAGCCGCGGCCAGTGGTGGCGCCGACATCCCCATCTGGGTGAGGTCTGCCATCTTTGCAGAACTTCAGGCTGTGACACGCGACTAAGCTCCGCTCCTGCCCGGCACCCGGTGCCTGCGATCACGCATGCAGGCAGCGTCAGGCAATGCATGGCGGTGGCGGTGGCCCACAGCGCCAACCTGTTGTTACCCTATACAGCGCTGCTGGTGCACCCATAGCGGAGAAGCTAAAGCGCTGCTTGCGCACTGAGCCGCTCTGCATAGCATGCTGCAACGATCTGCGCTGGCTGGGGTGCCGAAGCCTCGCGACAGCTGTTTCGCCAGCATCTCACAACGGATAGAACCACGCGGTGAGGGGTCCCAGGCAACGGGCACAAGCGGGACGGAACGCCCGCAGGCCGTGCCTGCGCTGCGATGAGTCCGTCGCTGGAGCGCGCGCCTTGCGACGACAGGCAGCCGGGTGTTCCTTTCAGTCGCAGAGGCCTTCCCGAGCATCGGGGCCGGCAGTTTGGGCAGCTCCCGAGAATATTCTACGGACTGCAGGGAGTCCCCTTCAACTTCCAGCCTCCTGTCTGCAATCTCTGCATGTTGTGGTCCTTCACTGCAGGGATGTCAATGTCTGATGCGTACAGTTTGTCAATTGCGTGGCAGTCATCATGCACGTCAGGCAGCTGTCCGTGAGTCTGGGCCAGCCCACAGTTGCTGCAGCTCGCCGCCCCGCTCCAGCACATCCACATCGCGGCTGCTCTTGCTGTTGTGCCCGCCCAATTCGGCGTCATCTGCCTCCGCATCCCCTACCGGCATCAGCCCCAGGGCTGGCGCCGGGGCCGCGTTGACCTCGCCAGCCGCCGAAAACATAATGATGCCAGCAGCCACAAGACCAAGCGACCCAAAAAATACCCAGGCAGAGGCGCCCGAGAACCCACCTGCACCAGATGACAGCCACAAGCTACAGCATCAATCGTACAGTCGAAATCAAGGACCCTGGCCACTCTGCGTTCATGCCAGTGATTCTCGTGCCGGTTGCATCGCTGCTTACCAAAGAACACAACACGGGCGGTGGCAGCCCAAAGGTCTGAAGAAAGCAGAGACAAGTTCAAAACTGCTGCGCCGCCCAGCCGCAACACAATGGGCACCTGCAAGGGGCAGTCGCGGAATATGACTCGACTGTCCGCCCCTGAACGTAGGTGTCACAGATGAGGCGCCAACTCTCTTTGGGGTACTGCTTGTCCTGATGGCTGTGACCCACCAAGCTGTAGAAGGCCAGGAGCGTTGTGACATATAGCAGCAGCGGTCCAAGCATCTGCAAATACCACAAGAATCCATCTGCTAGTATCACGGACCTGGGCGGTGTTGCAGGTGGCAACTGTGCAACGGTACAGCGTGAAATATCGCAGTTACCTGCCAATCCCATGGAGCCTCCCGCAAGGCTGTATGCTCAATGCTGCCGGCCTGAACCAGGCTGAAGAGCGAGCCAAAGACGCCCAATAGCGCAAGCAGCTCGGCATTGCTGACATTTCCTGCGAGAATGCGGCAGCTATGTGGGAAAGAGCATGAAGTATGGCTGCATGCTGTGGTGCATGTACAGTTGAAAGGACCAAAGGCGGCACCTCTGCGCCAAATCTCACCTAGCAGGTGCTCCTGGGCAACATTGCCGACTGCGTACAACAGCGCCCCGATCAGAACGAGCACATCGCCCAGCAGGGCATGCTTGTAGCCGCTGTGCTGGGATCCGGCGCCATCTGCAAGCACCAGCAGCGCCAGGCCGCCAATGCACACCGCGGAACCCATGTAGTGCAGCGCACGGTACCGTGCCCCCAGCAGCAACTTTGTCAGCAGCAGGACGCCTGCATAGCCAACAATGACAATGGCACGTATTCTCTTCACCAATAACAGCTGCAAGCTCACACCTCACAAAGCAGGCGGTTGGACTGCAGCGGAAGACTGCGGAAGGCACCTGGAATTGAGGCACAGTCGAGGAGGGTGACGCTTGTGATGGATGTATACCGGTAAGCCTTGTTGAGCAGGAAATTTGCCTCCATGTCAACAAGCGCCAGTGCTGCAAACTTGCCAAGGTGCTGCCACTGTTGTCCTCCATTCCGGGCAGCATTGACACCCTTGCCAGGCAACCGGCTGATAAAGCTGCGCCGCTGGTCCTGGGGTGCGCAGAACAGCAGCCAGGCACAGCATGCAGCCGCCAGGCACACATACACCAGCAGTGACTGCGAGGTCGGAAGGAAGACACCCTGCATGGCAATCCGACATCATCATCATCATCATCATCTTCCATTGAAGCAGCCTTGCACGACATCTTGGGAGCGGCAATCACAGTGGAGCCACATCTGTGCAAGAGCGAGTGTCGGCCGCAGGTATGTGTGGGACGCTCAATGCATGTTGATTTCACCTGCCGTGAGAGGCTCTCAGAGCAGGCTCCCACAGTAGCTAGCAGCAAGGAGGCAACTTGGCCCAGCGCTGCAGCGCGCACCCAGGCTGTGGCGGCATGCTTGCTGTTGCTGGGGTCGGGTTGCATGACAGCCTTTGGTCACGTGGATTTATCACGGCATCAAACTATCTACAGCGTTTGTCTCCCTAGATGTGGGCAGAATCGCAATGGGGATCATCATGCCGCCAGCGCCCCTCATCAACAGACACACTGCCCAGGTGTGTGCAAAGGCTGCCCGGTACCCGGTCGAATGCGGCAAAGGAGGCACAGCAAACTGTCGAAGAGTTGCTTGCTATGGCATGTCAATGTATTGTGCAAAGTGTCGGACACGCATGGTGCATGCGCAGCATGCCTGGCATGCCTGCATGGTGATGCAGCTGCCCTGCGGGTGTCGGATGGATCAACACCGGGTGTCCGGTCCGTACCTGGTGTCCTGCTCCTCCTGCAGCTTGCAGTCTTGTGCGTGCAGCAAACAAGGGAATGCACGAGCTGATCTGTGCACCACACTAAAGCCGATCAGCGCCGAACACACGGCGAAGCTTGCTGGGATCCAGCAATGCATCTGCTGGAGAAACAGTCCAGAGAGACGCTCATACTTGTGGGCATGCTTCAGCAAGCCACCATCAACCACAGATGAAGAGCGTTTGAGGAAGGAGCTCGTAGTATCGTTGCATCAGCCAGAGGAAGCAGTCTGCAGGGACACCAACTTGCAGGACTTGAGACGGGAATATGGCGCCAGTGCCAGACCCAGTACAGAATGCTACGAGGTGGCTGATTTGCACACCCATCTGCAGTGTCCTTCACCTTGCACACCCACTGCTGTACCCGGGCATCCTGCTGCTCGGCGCATGCGTCCTGGCGATCAGCGGCAGGTGGCAGCGTGACTTGATGACGGACAGCTGACGGCCAGTCACCGCTGACTCTGCAGGGTGGCTCTGTGCGTGTTCATTCCATGTGTCTTCGGATATGGCTGCATCCTGTCCTGGGGCGGCGCCACGCCCGGAGCGCAGGTCGTCCAGTACGCCATGGCCTGCAAGTGGGCTGCCATCACCTCAGTCGTCATCGCACAGGTGAATGAAAGTCTTGTCTGCCTCTGGTACGCTGGTGATTAGTTCCTGGAGTACATGTGTATGGCGCAATTCTAACCTGAGCTTCATGCTCCGCAGCCTGTCATTGGGAAGCTGAGCCAGCAAGGCGCAGGTCAGTCTGCTGCAGTGAGGGGCAATAGTGTGCCATGAGACGTGCGTGAGCCAGCACGCATCCACCACATGTTTATACCCAGCTTGACATGTCCATTGGGGCTGTTATGCTTCAGAGCGCGTGCTTGGTACCGTCTTGGGGGGCACGCTCGGCTACCTGGTATATGAGGTCGGAAGGAGATTCTGGGATCAAACGTAAGCAGCACTGTGCCAGTGGGACTGTCACCACATGGCGTGTTTCTGTGACACTGCAGCGACGCCTGAGTCCGCTACATGCCTGGCGGCTTGATGTTACTATGGTGTCCTGTAACACAGTGTCTCACAGAAGGACGATGAAGTTTCTCTGAGCTTGGCGGCGGGGGCAGTGGCCTTTTTCGGCAATTGGGCAGGCGCAAGGATGAAGCTGGACTACTCCGCGAAGCTTTTTATTATGACATTCCTGCTGGTCACATTCGGCGCACAGCAAGACAGTGAGTCCAGCTGCAGCTGCTCCCCATGCGGCATGCGCACCAGTGCACTCATTAGGCTGATAGGCTCATTAGGCTGTGGGCTGAGGTGCTCGTCTGTTGCACGAGCGGCCAGTCCCCATACTCCACGAGTCGACAACGTGCTTCTCGTTGCAGACGGGCTCCTTGTGATGGTGACAAGGATCCTGGGCATCTGCTCGGGTGTCCTGCTGTCCCTCATTGTCAGCGTGATTGTGTTCCCACGAAGCGCCACCCACGTGAGCTTGTCAGCTTGCTCCCGCGTGCCGCAGGCTGCACGTTTCACGAAATAGGAACAAGGGCGGTTAGTCGTCTCATATCATTCTCTGCATGCGACAGGAGGCGGTGAAGGAGACAGCAAAGGCGCTGAAGGCGCTGACGGAATTAAGTTCTCAGGTGTGGGCGGAGGGTATCCGGGACAACCTGCAGCAGCCCGGCGCCTCGGCACCGCCCGCCACCACCAATGGGTGCGCTGATTGCATGTCAACACTCTTGGGAGCTGCAAGGCACAGCAAAGCGCCTGGCATTCAGATCATGTGGCCTCCTCACACATACCGCTGTTGCTTGTCATGGCAGGGACCAGTCGGTGGCAGTCGGACTGGTCAGTGGGCGATCCAACGCTGACAAGATGACGGCGAACGAGCAGCTGTGTGAGGAGAAGCTCATGGTCATGTGCGTGTCGACTTTGGAGTGTTCGTATGTCATGCATTATTCGTATGCTGCATGGGGTTTGCTACCCCGCGCTATGTAGTTTCAAAGCTTCTTCCTGCAGCTGCGATACTCGGTATGCCTGCTGCGATGCAGGTACAATGCCCTGACCAAAGCGGGGGATTTCGTGACGCAGTCCAAGGGAGAGATCTACATCGGCATGATTGGCAAGCGCGCCCACTTCTGGCCAGGGCTACCATGGTGGCCTATGGGTGGGGCGCAACACTGATTCCCGTGTTTAAGTCGCAGCAGATACAAAGTTCAGGGCCTGCAACTGCAGAGGATTCTGAGCATCCTCAAGTGTCCATGCCTTGTCACCCAGGCCGATGGAGGCTGCCAGCAGAAGACTTCACCGAGCTGTCGAACTCCATGAAGGCCACCGCCCGGCTGCTGTTTGCTCTGCATCTGGCATTTGACGAGGTGCCCAGCAGAGGGCGCCACTGCCCTGCAGACTGCACGTTGAGAAGAGAGCCCTGCCTCCTGAACATCATGCAGCTGCATCGAACATGGCGCATGCAACATGAACATTGAGACAAATCCTGCTGATGCTTAGGGATTCGATGAGGACCTGCTGGCAATGCTGAGGCAGCAATACCCTGGTATGTACATGGTTGTCAAATCAACCCGGTGCATCGTGGTGATACAACAGCGCATCCAACCGGATACAATGCAAGGCTGTTGGTTTGCAACGAAGCATCATCATGATTGTGCTGGATGTACAGGTGCGCTGCTGCCGCACCTCGGCACGCAAGCGCACGGCTGCCTGGCGGACGCTGTGGAGGCCTTCCCCAACCGGCCTTTCGTCTCGCCGGCGCACCTGCACCGCTTCCACCAGGTGACCGCCGTGTACTCCAGCTGTCACTGGCGCAGTGGGGTGCAGGCATGTCGTGTGGCATGAAGCATGTCAGGGACCTGCCAGCGCTCACGTGGCGCGCGCGCTGGCAGGCGGTGGAGGGGCTGCTGGCGATCAGCGACTACCAGCGCCGGCGGGTGTTCAACCGGGTGCGGCCCACGGCGCGGCAGCTGGACCGGCTGCGCACCCGCCGCCGCCGCGACGGCGGCGCCTCCCCCTCCAGCGGCGGCACCGCTTCCCCCGCGCACGCCTCGGTGCGCCGCCGCCCCCTGCTCCAGGTTCACCCACCTCTGCAGCGTCCCGCCTTTGTCGCACCCCACAAGGGCCTCCACTGTTGGCATCAGTCGACATGCCGCAAAGCATGGCAGTTGCACCACCTGAGGTACAATGTGGTCGGCTGATTTTTGAGGTAGGTTTGTGCATGGGCGCCCTCTGCAGGCAGCCAGGACGATGGCGGCGGCGACGCGGCGGTCGTTTGTGGAGCGGTTTCAGTCGCCCATTGGCAGCCCACCGGAGCAGGGTGCGTCAGCAGGGCTGCCAGCAGCCAACAGCGGCACCTCCGCCCGACCCATCGGCCCGCCTCCGGCCAGCAGCTCGGGCGCAGCCCACTCCGAGTCAGCAGGTGTGCAGCTGCATCCTCTGCGGGGCACAGCTCTTGTCCCTCACCCGAGCAGAGTCTCAGGCAAGACCATCAATACGTTGTTGCCTGTGCCTGGGTTCTGTGTGGACTCCAGGTGAGCGGCTCTAGCTGGTCTCATGCCTCCCGCCTTTTGCAGATGCAGAGTCACTGACTGAGGCCAAGGCAGCACAGCGGTCGCCATTCGAGGCGTTCCAGAACCTGCCGCCCGACCTCCGCATCACGGTCGGCAGCCCAACAGAGGTCAGCGTGCAGCACTGCCCTCTGCTGCAAGGGTTCAATACTGCTGCAATGCTGCCGCAACCTGACAAAAGATACGAGGCTAAACCTAGGGGTTTGGCTCTGAAATGGTCTTACGCACGCGCGGTGTCCACACTTTAGCGGATGCCACCTCACTTACGCCCTGCATTGCAGTCGATGTTGAGTGTACCGCCACGGGGATTGTCACCCGAGCCGGACGAGTCCCAGCGGCAGGCGTCAGCGCCTGTGGAGTCATCCGCGGCGCGCAACAGGCCGCCCCACATGTCCTCCACGCACTCGCACTCGCTGCGTGTCACCGATGTAAGCGGCGCACCAAAGTGACATCATCCTATGCGCCTTCTGCCTTCAGTAATGCGTCATTTCTTATGTACCGAGACATGGCATATCGCAAGCACCTGATACAGGAAAGTTGCCCGCAGGACGGTCGGCTTGACATCAAGCTGCGGCGGCTGCCCTCAGCGGAGCTACTGGTTTTTCCAGATACCTCCAGCGGGTATATTTCGCAGGTGCGCACACGTGCTGGTGTCATGCTTACTTTCCTTTCCCAAATTCTTTTGTATCATATTCCAAATGTAGATATCTTTCTTGTGCTGCAGGTGCGCTTCCACAGCTTTCAGTTCCTGTGCAGCGAGCTGGCAGAGGAGGTGCAGGAGGTGAGTCACCCCCTTGCTTGACGCATAGGGCATGGCGGTGGCCTGTGCATTCTGGCAAACACTGGTGTGGTACACATCACTCATCAGGCTGATCAGGCGTTAGCTCTGTTCGGCGCAAGTTGCTTGCTGGAATCACACGTATCTGAGGCACATGCGTGCCGCTCGGCGCAGCTGCACGAGGTGCTGGGCGACCTGTTGGACCGGCTGCCGGAGGGCGGCGTGTTCCCCGTCTGAGGCGCATCTGCATCCACTCTGCGAGCAGGAGGCCCGTCACCTGTAGCTGAAGCATCACGAGCCTGAAGCACGACAAAGTCGGGAAGCTATCAAGCTTGGCTGAAATGAACTTTTATGCATTGGACGCTCTCCTGCCGCTAGTACACCACTGCTACGACCATGATGTCATTAGGCAGCTCGCCAACACGTAGCATGGTTTTGCTTTCTGCTTTCGCTATGGTATGGAGAATGCGACGGGCAGCATTCTCCTTTGGAAGCTCAGGAAGCATGGCACAACCTACATGTTTGGGCGCCGTCATACGTTTCATCAAGCAACAGCTACAGACACGTCCAAGGGACACATAGCAAGATTCTGACAGCAGTGGCACATCATAGTGTGCCACATACTGGCGCAATTGTAGTCGTGCCTGTTGTCGCAGTTGAATGTGCGCAAACAGCATGTGCACCCAATGCGCCTTGCATTCGGTCGCACTACTGCTGCACGGATCTATATGTAGGGCAGCCGACAGAGACTTACATAAAGTGTCACTTTCAATCCGACATGACACGAGCTTGAAACCAACAAGCACAGACAGATGTTCGTGCCATAGCAACTGCTTGGCGGCACATGACCAGACAAACTTGGTGCTGCAGCGCACAGATGAGAAACCAGTGGCGAAATTATCACACGATGCCAGCACACCATCAGAGGCGCACATCCATATATCTCCATCTGAAACTGTCCATAACGGCAGGAGTTGTTACGTCTGTAGACGCCGCATGGCTGCGGCCTATGCCCAGGCGTGTGAGCATCCATGTCCTCCTCCTGCCGGATGACGAGCCCCGCGGCCGGCGGCAGCTGGCAAGGGTTGCTCCCAGCGCTTGGGGCAGCTATCACGCTGCGAGGTGCCGCTGTGGCCTGCAGGACCGTGCGGCTCAGCGGCGGCCGCCGTTGCCGGTTGCCGGGCTGTCCCACAGGCTGCCGCCACTGGTGACGGGCAGCCCGTAGCCGCCGCCCGAGGACAGCCCCAGGCTGCCCGACCGCTGCGTGGCCACCGCCGGCCGCTCGACCCGCGGGAAATGCGCAGAGGCCTGCGCGTGCAGGGTGTGCTGTAGAGTATCGTGCTTTACTGCGATGTGCCTCCACTACAGCACCGCACGAAGAAGTGCACAATGCAGGCTTACATGCAATGCAAGGAAAGACCAGCACGCCAATGATGCCCTGAGCACCTGCGGCAGCTGCGAGCTGGTGGCGGGCGGGGACTGGAACGCGGAGGCCACCGGCTGCTGGAAGCCGGAGGCGGGGGTGTGCGGCTGGAAGCCGGAGGACGTCGGCGCGGGCTGGAAGCCGCCGCTGCCGAAGCGGGCCGCGGGGCTGGGCCCGCCGCCGCCGCCCACGGACCCCTCGCGCTGCACGCCAGAGGCATCCTGCGGGGGGCCCGACCCTGCCCCCGCGGGCGGCGTGCCGCTCTCGCCTGCAGCCAGGCGCGCCAGCAGCGCCTGCGCCAATTAAAATAAATAAGTCAGCAAACGACTTGGCACAGCTGCCTCATGGTGCGATGTCTTCTGTGCAGCAGCAGGTGGTTGACGGAAAGCCAGCCGCTGTGCAACGTGCCATGGCACAAACAACACATCGGACTCAGGTATATGCAGTGCGAGTGACGAGCAGCTGCACTGAAGCACCTCGGCATTGCCGCGGGAGGCGGCGGGGCGGAAGGCGCTGCCGCTCGCCGGGCGGATGTTCACGCCAGACGGCCCGGGGCCGCCCATGTCACCCAGCCGCTGCCTCAGCGCCTGCCCCACAGCACATCTACCTCAACATCTGCCCATAGTACACGGGGCAGCCATCAGAGTCAAGTTTCTCGCAGTGCGTCACCAGAGCCAGGCTACCCGTGAGGTGAGGTGCTGATTACTAACTCGTATACTTGCACGCCAGGGCGCACCATCATGGCCGCATCGTTCTGGGGTGCGGCGCCGGCCATGGCGGTGGCGGGCGGCGGCAGCAGGCCGCTCAGCGCGGCCAGGGCGGCCGCATCCAGGCCGCCCGACTGCGGGGCGGCGGCGGGCCCGGCGTTCGGGAACGCCGCAGCAAGCGCCGCCAGCTGCAGCGCAACAACCGTCGCTTCCAGGCACGACCCCAGGCACAGGCACGCCACGTATCACGGTGCTGCTGCACCCCCAGTGCGAATGGTGCAGAATGCTTGAAGGAGAGCATGGAGGGGTGTTGATTGACACGTGTCGCACCGAGGCCTGCACTTGCTGCTGGTTCGCCGCGCCCGGGTCCTGCTTGGAGGCCTCAGCCGCCTGCATGTGCTGGTACATGGTGGCGAAATGGTGCAGCTGCAGGCAGCACACAGGAAGACTTGAGGCTTGACGCGATCAGACGCATAGCCCTGCCATCAGGATACAAGAGCCATGCCTTGCGCAAGACGGCAAAGTGAGGGGATATGCTGGCGCTTGCAGCAAAGGAAGCATGTGCGCACCACATCAGGTGGCATGCGGTGCGACTGCTGCTGCAGGATGGCGTGCAGCCCGGCGGACGTCATGCCCTGGCCCAGCAGCCCCGTCACATCGGGCGCCACCCCGGGCGGCGTGCCCTGGTAGCCGCTATTGGCGGCTGCAGCAAGCCAGGAGCATGTGCTTTGGCACCGTGCATCTGACTAGCTACATGACGCTGCACCGAGCCAAACAGGGTCTGCTGCCGCCTACAACAGATCGGGCTAGCCTAGTGTACCAGACACTCTGCACATGCTCGATCGGAGGCTGGGCTCTCACCGCCAAAGGGACTCTGGTGGTCGGCACGCCTGACTTGGGAGCCGCCATAGCCGGCGTGGGCATAGCTGGTCGGCGTTGACGCGCTGGGGCTGTTGTCCTGTGGCAGGGAGCACAGCACGGGTTTGCATCAGATGGTTGACCAGGCACGCATGACCACATGCCTCCATATGTCAGTAGGGTCAAACGTTTGAGACGGCAGCTGAGCTCCTGCCCTTGTGACACGATGGTGCACCTGCGGGTTGCTGCCGGGGGCAGCGCCGGCATCCAGGCGCAGCAGGCCCTGCAGGTGGTGGCTCGCCAGCAGGTTGGGCAGGCCCGGCCAGGCGCCGGCGGTAAATGCGGCCAGTCGCCCACGCGCCTGCAATTTAATGCCCAACAGCCTGTGCACTCGTTGCCTCAGCGCCACTCCAGTGCATGCCTAGGCAGCTCGGCAGTCGAGGCCACGAATGAACAGCGCGCACATTCAGTAACGCAGTGATCTGCACGAGCCATGAGTGCTGCATACAATGTGAGCAGGCGGCGGCCCACCCACCTGGGCGTCCACGACCCAGGCCACCATCATGACCTCCTCCGCCGACAGCACGTCCACCCCCGCGGCCGCGCCGCAGCCCCGGCTGTGCGACACATCCGCCAGCAGCGCCCTGCAGCATTGCCCCACCTTCCCCTGACTACTGCTAATGCAGACAAGCAACAGGCGTGCCGCTGCCCACTGCCCACTGTCATGCAAGCCTGCGATGCACGTCTCTTCCCGTTGATGCCGCCAATACATCATCAGTGTCCTGCTGAGTGTGTGTGTGCGCTGCGGTCGGCACCTGCGCGGCAGCGAGGGCAGCGGCAGGCCGTGCGCCTTGGCGCGGCGCATGATGGCGCGGAACCAGCGCTGCACCACGTTGGGGGCGCTGGTGTTGTAGTCCACGCCGCTCGCCTTCACCACCTCCCGCGCCAGCAGGTACCGCTCGTCCGTCGAGTTCTGCGGGCGAGCGGGCGAGGCGTGTGGCTTGACTGTGGACGTCGGTGTTTGGTTGCAGCATGGACAAATGTGCACACGTCACCACAGTGAGACTCCCTGCATGCACGGCAAGCGTGGCGCATTGCGAGAGGTCTGCAGCAGGCAGCCAGCGAGGGGAAACTGCATACCGGTGGGTGGAAGATGCGGCGGCGGAGGCTGACGCCGGGGGCGGCGGGCGCCAGGTCCACATCCCGGTCCTCGCAGCAGATCAGCGCCTCGCCCGGCCCGTTGAGCAGCGCGCGCTCGTCCCTGCACACCAGGGGTATATCACCTGGATGTCATCGCCAAGCGTGCAGGAACACAGCCGAGTCCTGCACTTGCTGCTGCGGGCGGCCTTTCCTCACATGCAAGACTGGCAGCAAAGAACCCTATCATGCCAGCCTGCGCACCAGGCAGACCGCTCGAAGGTGGGCGGCTGGCGGTCCCAGCGGGCGGCGGCCGCGGCAGCGTTGGCGGCCGCCGCCGCACGCGCAGACTCCCCGGCGGCCGTCGCGGCAGCGGTGCTGGCGCGCCGCTTGCCGGGCCGGCTCATGGCATCGTCCTCGGCAGCGGACAGCTTGGCGGCGGTCGGCCGGCGCTTACGGGAGCTGGTGCGTGCGCCCCCGCGGTCGGATGCGTGCCATGCCGCATCGCACATCGTTGAGCAGAACTTCTGCACACAACGACGTAAAGGTGTCGGCATCTGAAACAAGAGAGCATTCGTCGAGCCTGTACACGCTGACATCCCCTGAAAACAAAAGCGGATGCAGGGTGACGGTGCACACCTTTCTGTCGCCCCCGTCATCAGTGAGTGCATCCTCAGAGCGGGCGGGAGTCGCAGCAGGTGGCGTGAAGCCAAGCGGGGTGCCGCACTGCGCGCACGCAGAGTCATCCGCCTTGATGCCGTTGGGCATGCTGCCACTGGGCGTCAGCTCAGGTGTGACCCTGGCCGCCGCCGCTGCCGCCTGCTGAGCCTGCCAGCACACACCCCTGCTGTCAGCCTCTGTCAAGCACCGGCAGCAACATGGCTTGCGAACAAGGTTATAAACAGCGTTGGGAACCTTTCGCAAGTCGGACGGTCTGCAAGTCACCTGCTGAGCCTGCAGCTGCAACTGCTGCTGCTGCAGTGCCTGCAGCGCCTGCTGCTGCTCCAGGAACTGCTGCAGCTGGGCCTCCTGGGACAGGGGCTCTGGCTGCTGCGCCTGCTGGGGCGGCGGCGGCGACGGCACGTTCGCCTGCTGCAGCTGGGTGTCTGCTCCGTCCGCCTGCCCCGCCTGCAGTGCTGGCGGCGTGCCGCGCTGGCTCCGCCGCGTTGCCGCCAGCGGCTCGACGCTCGCGGGGTACTGCTCGGGTCCGTGCGCCGCCACCGTCGCTTCCATTGGCGGGGCGTTGTTGACCACAGCTTCGAGCGCAGCCAGTGCTGCTGCCGAGGCGGGGTCCGCGGCAGCGGACTCGAGAGCGTTGGCGGGGGGCGACGGCAGCTGCTGCCAGGTGAAGTCCGAGGACAGCGGCGCCACCGCTGCAGCACTCAGCCCGCCAAGACTGGCCGCCGCCTCCTCGGCTGCAGGGTGTTGGACGACTTGTCGAGGCAGAAATGCTGGCGACGATTCAGCGCTTGCTTGCTCCCACACTTGGAAGTTGCTCAGCCTCAGGGCTGAATATGATGTGGAGCACCACATCCGCACAGGGTGACTGTCTGGGAAGAAGTGTTTGGACGCACCATGCAGCGCTGACGTTTCATCCTTTTCCAGCCGCTGCGCCAGGGCCTCCAGCTGCGCAAGATCCGGGTGCACAAAGACGACGGCGCCCGCCCCAGCGCACAGCGCATTTGCCGCCTCCAGGCTGACGATCTCCGAGATCGGCTGCTGCTGCTGTACAGGGGCCTGCGCCTGCTGAGGCGCCGGTGGGTTTGCTGCCGCAGGGCTGGGGGCCGGCGCCAACATGATTGGCGGCATCGACTTTGGCGGCTGCACCACGTCAGTGGCGCTGCCATTGGCTGCCGGGGGGCCGAAGGCTCCGGCCGGCGGGTCCGCCGGTGGTGTGGCGGGTGGCAGGACCACGAGCCCCAGGCGGCACGAATCGCGGGTGCGGCTGCACAGCACTGGCGCCTCCCCAGCTGGCATCAGCTGCAACGCAAGCACACCGACTTGCTGAACGTGCCAAGGGCTGCCTACATTGGAGAACTGCAGCACGTCTGGTTGTAGCTGATCGAGTGTTCTTCAGTGGATCTGACATGAAGAACGCCAGCACGGTTGTCCACCACACACCTGGCTGGTGGCGCCCCTGGACAGCAGCGCGGCGCGTGCGGAATGGAGCGCCCGCATGTGCTTCACAAACGCCCGCAGCACTGTGCCACTAGGGTTAGGCTGCCCGTCCTCGCCCTTCTTCTCATCTGCGGGAACGGCGGCTTCTTTATGAGCATATGCCAGCAGCGCACATGTCCGTGAAACTGCCCACTATGCTTGGCATGAAAGACATTCGAGGCCAGATTCGCCTCAAATTGCCGGCATTGCCCACCTGCCAGCAGCTTCGTGTGGGTGCACAGCAGCGCCTCAAAGAGCAGGATGGGCGGCTTCCGCAGCTGGCAGTACCGCACGCGGGCATCCGCAGCGTACGCGAACCACTCCGCTGCAACATGTCAGCAGCAGGTGTTACATAGTGACGCGCACATGAGCCCTGAGACATACATATGTGGCAGCCAAGCTTGAAATAGCGACCCTGCCACGCTTGCCAGTATCACTGTGAGCTCACCCATTGCAAAGTTGGCAGCCTCCCCTACGCAGAAGCCGTTGCTGAAGCCAGAGTGGTAGGCGCGCGGGAACGTGACGATGATGTGCCCCGGTGACTGCACTGCTCTGCAAACCTTGACACCTGAGCAGCAGACGCAGCATAGCCGATGTCAGCAAATAAGCACTTTCGAAGCGATCTTGAACCCTGGTTCCGGCCCCCACACGGTAGGTTGAGCTGCACCACACAGCACATCGCGCCACTCACAGCCAAGCACAACATGATATGAGCCCATCACCTGCTTCGAGCAGCAGTCTCGGGGAGAACATGGTGGTCTTCCGCAGCAAGTGGCGCAGCGCTTCGCTGTGAGCCTGCCCGGGTGTGGCACCCGCTGCGATGGCAGACTTGATGGCCGGCGCGTACACCTGCATGCGACATGCACCTGCTCATCACCCGCATTCACACCAGCATGGCTGCACTGTCTTGCCCTGGAGGTCTTGAGAGCAGAGAAGGCAGGACATGCCTACCTTGTCAATGGCGACCTTCTCAAAACCGTCTGCTGCAGCTGCTGGCACACCGTACCATGTCTTGGAGGCGCCCAAATGCTGCAGGATCACATGAACACGTCAGCACGCATGACCTTAGCTGCACATCAGCACGTTGTTAGCACAATCGACACCTCCAGACCCAGCAGTGCGGAACGGTCCAGCTGCTGCTCGCCTGGTAGTTGATGGAGTACATGTAGTGGTCCTCCACGTGCCAGGCGAAGGTGGCGAACAGCATGCCCAGGTACAGCATGGGGGACGTCACGCCGGGTATGTCCATGTCCAGCACGCGCAGCACGCTCTCCCCATCCCGCGGCAGCGTCTGTGGTGGTGCAGGCAGGCGGCTTCGTGTTGACACCCTTGAGCTTGCCACTTGCATGCATGTATGCATGCAAATGCTGCTCGTAGTGCATACATGCATGCCGCTCTGCACTGCCAGTGCTCTGCCGCCAACGCCACACCTGCAGGTTCCAGCGCGTGGACCCAAGTGGATCTCGTATGCTGAAGGCTGAGCCCTCCACATCGTTGCCGTACTCCACGAAAGCGCCGTCCCGCTCTGTGCGTGAGCGCCAGTACTCAGCCTGCGATGCAGAAAGCCAAGCTCAACTTACCTGCACGCCAGGTAGGCGTGAAAGTGATTGATATGGTACGGATGCATGCACCAAAGTGGCAGGCGAAGCACGGGCGCACCTCGACCAGCCGGTCGGGCAGGGTGCCAGCGCAGCCAAAGCGCTTTTTGGCAAAGTCGTCGGCTGCCTTCTCAAACTCTGCCACTGTGTACCGCCTGCAAAGGCACACCACAACGTGTGTGACAGGAGAGACGCACCAAGCACAGCCACAAGTGGACCGCAGTGCGGCCAGCTGATGACATGCTCAACAGCAATGTCGATCTCACTTGGTGCCATCTGAGAAGGGGTTGATGCTCTCAAAGTTGGACCAGTTGGGCTCCGCCAGGGTCTGCTGCCGCGTGGTGAACTTGAAGGCCTTGCCCTCCACGCTGCTGAGCACCATGCCGCCCGGCAGCACCGGCGACACCGGAGGCACGATCTTGCAGATGCCTGTACGTTGCGGAAACTCGCTTTGCGCATTTGCTGTGTCACCATCAGCCAGCGTCTCATATGCTCCAACAGCATGCACCTCCGTGTTTTGTGCTGCATGCAGCCTCCATACCGTGCTGTGCTGCCTCCTGCTGAATGGAGCGGATGTAGGCCAGCGGGTCCGCAAACTGCTCGTGCGTGGGGTGATAGGTGGGCGCCTCCGGCAGGCGGTCCATCCAGGCGGCCTGCTGCTTGTGGAAGTCCACCATCTCCGTCTCGAGCTGCAAGGGCGCCAGCACAGTAGGTGGTATGATAGGCGCGCCAATGATCTAGGTTCATAAATCGCTGTCATCAACCGGACGTCGCCGGATGCCGAGTCAAAACCTCAGGAGGACTGCAGGTCAACGGTCGGGTGCGGTTCGTGCCTGCCGCTGGTCAGGCCCTGAACTCCAGCAATCCAGAGTGTCTTGCCCTATGACTCGGCGAACACAGCAGATGCATACGGTGAGGAGCGCCGAGAGCTGCTACTAGAGCTCAGCTGTGTTTGCGAGGCGTAGCTCTTCTGATGCCAGGCCGGCTGCAGACATGGTGCACCTGCCACGAGGCAGAGCCACAACACACCACAGCGCATGCAGCTCGCGGCACGAAGGCGGGCTGGCTGCAAGTCTCAGAGCCTAGTGTCAGGCAGTAGGTGTCGCAGAGCAGACCCGCCCGTGTTGATGACCCCGGCCGCAGGCAGCTAGCATGTCGAAAGTGCACGTGCTGGGACAGTCGAACACTCAGGCGAGAGTGGAAAGTGGTACCACGGCCAAGCCACCGGCCCCGGCGGCCAGCAACAGCCCTCACTATCACGGACTGCTGATTTGAGGGCGGTGATCGCCGTTTGTGCGGGTTCAGCCGCCTGCACTTGCACTCTTCGTCAGCAACTTTGGGACGCACCTTCAGCTGCCGCCGGGCGGCCGCCTTGGCGCGGTCCTGCTCAACAGCCCGGCGCTTCTCGCGAGCGGCTTCGGCCCTTTGCTGCAGCTGTATCCTGAGCAGGTCCCGGTCCAGTTCACGGCTCATTTCGACAAGACGAAGAGTGACTGCCCCATTCCCACCGCCGTGCTGGCGTGTGGCGGCCAGCCCTGGCAGCTGCGCACCCGCTGTCGGCAGTTAATGCGGCTGTGCTGTACGCGCGTGTGCCGGCATGTGCAATCTGGACCTGCAGGCGCGCACAATCGACCCAGCTGGACTCTAAATTCAAGAGGATCGCGATTCAACCTGACGAAAGCACTCGGCAAACCCCTTGTCAGCGGGCTGCCGCATCTGTTCGACCAAATGAAGATCCTGCATGACGCTGTTACACCGTTGAGGCCTCTGACCGTGCCTGCAGCACCAATGGCGCCGGTGCTGTCAGCACTAACAGCAGTACCGTGCAAGGCCAGCCAGGTGCAATAGCCTGTCAACCTCATCTGGTATGGCTCGACCACAGAAGCGGACGTTTGACTGTCCGCCAGTGCTTCTGGTACGTGCCCCTTGCCTCATGCGCCCCACACTCAGCATGCAAGCTGCAAATGCCACTTGTTGCAGCGGGGCGCCTATGCTCGTGATGGTGGGTGCAAACAGTGCTGATCGGACTGGCTGTATTCGTGCAGGTCGTGGTATTCGTGACCGTGCTGGCCGGCTATACGCTGTTCTTGCACGAGCGCCTCGCTTTCGATGTGCGTGCTTGCTGCATGCGTCATGCTGGCCTGCTGTTGATCCTGCGTGCACATACTGTCCTGCGCACACTCAGCGTTAACGATTGCATGCTCTTGCCCAGGCGTCGCGACCAGTGCGCGCAGACAAGGGAGAGGCATTGATACCGCATAGCCAGGTTGCAGCAAGGACACTGCTGCGTGCAGTGGCTGTCATGCTTTCGAGTCGTTCCTGCCAGTCGCAATGCTGTTCGATGGCAACATTCCAAGTGATGACGTTCTTCACTTGCAGAGAGCAGACAGTTTGGAAGATGGTGATGGCGGAGTTGGCTCTGCAACATCCTTGGTGCGGCGGACAGCAGACCTGGCCGCTGAGGTGGCCGGACTGGCCCGCCAGCTGGAGCAGAAGCAGGCTCGGCTGCAAAAGAACCAGGTTTGAGCTTGGTTCTGCACGGTTGCAGAGCAGGCGGGATGTTGGGCTGACTGATTGCTTACCACAAACTGGGAGCTGGCTAGTACCTCTTAGTTGGCCAATCCTGCTGCCACACAGGTGGTGCGACCACTGCTTGTCGACAAGACAGCAAAGGAGCAGCCACCACAACAGCAGGAACAGCAGCAGCGGCAGGAACAGCAGCAACAGCAGCAGAGGCAGCAGGAACAGCAACAGCAGCAGGAGCAGCAGGGTGGGAAGGACCAGATGCAAGCTACTGCTACAGATGCCCCTGCAGAAAACTGGCAGCAGTGAGCCCAGACCACACATTTGCGCAGCTCAACAACCTTCGTCGGTGTCTTGATGCTTACTGCACTATTCTGTTGCTGAGAGGACTGTCAGCTGTGCTTGGACTAGCGCCGCCTGCACGGGGCCCATGCAAGCATGCGAGTGTCTGTGCTACAGGCGGCAGCAGGCGGTGGTGGGGGCCATGCGCCATGCATGGGGCGGCTATGTGCAGTACGCCTGGGGCCACGACGAGCTGGACCCGGTGGCCAAGGTCGGCAAGGACGATTTCGGCGGCGTAGGCGCCACGATCGTCGACAGCCTGGACACCCTGTGGCTTATGGGCCTCAAGGACGAGTTCAAGGCGGCACGCGACTGGACAGCCAACAACCTGTCCTTCAGCACGTGCGCCCTTGTCCCTTCCCTTAAAGGCTCCGCCAGTTCGACGGATGTTTCTCGGGCAGCTTGCAGCAACAACCTGCTGTACTATTCCGTAAGCGGACACTGGAGGACGCTGATACCGCGTCTGCTCTTGGCCACAGCGACCATGATTCGTCGGTGTTTGAGACGACCATCCGGGTGGTGGGCGGTCTGCTGGCGGCGCATGACCTCAGCGGCGATGCCATGTTTGCCAGGCGGTGCGATGATATCGAGCATCTTTCTTCTGAATTCCTATGAGTGCTCGCAGGACATTTGCTTGCAGTCCATACTTCATTCCATGCCCCCAGCCCATTTCCCCTACTGAGTTGAGCTCCTGGTCGTGACCCAGGGCCCAGGAGATCGGGGACTTGCTGATGTTTGCGTTCACCTCTCGGAGCGGCATCCCGTATGGCACTGTGAACCTGAAGACCTTGCGGTCCTACAACCCATCCTGGTCTGGAGGCGCTTCAGGTGTGCTCGGTTTTTTTACGATTCGCCGAAGTCAACATGTTGCACGGAGGCCAGCTGTGCCAATGCAAGTAGTGAAGTGCCTGCTGCTGTTGCCCTGGTCGTGCCAATGACTGCAGCTGCTTCGCTCCATACAGGCCTCGCAGAATTTGGCAGCGAGCAACTGGAGTTCATCAAACTCAGTGACTGGACCGGCAATGCCACATATGCCCGACTGGTCGAGGGCAACATAGCACTGATGCATGACAAGTATCCAGATAAGGTGCGTACCTTGCCGAAGCCCAGCCACGGATCCTAGGGTCCACAGCCTTGCATCCAGTTGAGGCGGGTGTTGGTCCTTTGGTTGCTAGCGTATCAGCGGACATGCGACTTACGATGTCGTGCTGCAGGGGCTGCTGCCATACTATATCAGCGCAGATGACGGGCACCTCCAGAACAATCATATCACGTTCGGGGCAATGGGGGACAGCTACTATGAGTATCTGCTAAAGGTATGGCTTCACCACCCGAGCTGCTGTCCTGCACCGCTTCCTGCAGTTTCGTGCCATATGGCGGCTGCCTCTGCATGATCACATACATCTCACAAACTCAACTCCATTGTTCCACATCACGGCAGGTGTGGTTGCTGAAAGGCAAGAAGGACGACATGTACCGTGCCATGTGGGAGAAAGCAATGGACGAGGCTGCCGCGCAGCTCATTTTCAGCAAGGGCAACCTGACGTACATTGCCGAGCTCCAGAAGTGCGCCGGCTGCTTTCTGCCATGTCGCGACCCCAAGCATCTTGAGCTCACCATGTCGAGCTAGGCTTGCCACCCTCACCCTGCTGCTCGTGCGGTGTGTAAGATACCTGATGCTCCCGTGCCTGCAGCGGGCTGGCCTATCACAAGATGGACCACCTTGCGTGCTTTGCGCCGGCGATGCTGGCACTCGGCGCCAAGTATGGCGCCGTCACGGGGGCGAAGGCTGACCTGTACATGCAGCTGGCCCGCAACCTGACAGAGACTTGCTACCAGATGTATGCCAGGCAGCCAACAGGTCTGGCACACTGTCAGCAGCACTTTGCTGCACTGGCTGCAAGACGACTTTGCAAAAAAAGTGCAAAAAAAGCCTGGCAAAACACCCAGCATTGTGTGGACAATTCGCCTGCTGCGCTCAAGGTGCGTTCAACACTGCCTCATGTTGATTTGCAGGCCTGGCGCCGGAGCTCGTGCTCTTCGACGGTGACGCAATGGCGGCGGGTGCAATGCACAACCTGCTGCGCCCAGAGACGGTCGAGGCCCTGTTTGTGCTGTGGCGCACGACGGGCGACGTGCTGTACCGGCGCCAGGGCTGGGCCATCTTCCAGGCCTTCGAAAAGCACTGCAAGGTGCTCCTCCCAGCTTGCAGCAGCGCCGTCAGGTTGCCGAGTCTGTTGTGATGCAGCATGCCGGTTTGTTCGTGGCTGGCCGGGCCCTCTGTCGCTGAGGCACAAACAGGTCTGGCGCCTGGATGCACCGCAGGTAGAGGCCGGGTATGCTGGTCTTCGGGATGTGACGATGCTGCCGGTGCAGCACGATGACAAGCAGCAGTCGTTCTTCCTGGCGGAGACGCTCAAGTACCTGTACCTGCTATTTGGGCCCACCGATGTGCTTTCACTAGATGAATACGTGCTAAACACAGAGGCGCACCCCCTCAGGAAGGTGCCCGACTTCAAGAGCACCTATCGGACAGCTGTTTCAGGCAAAACGCAGTGACTGGTTTCTGAGTGTTGATCTGGCAATAAGTATGTTGGGATGTGGATTGGCATTGGCGCATGCCATGCTATGCGACATGGCATGGCGTAGGTCACTTTGGCAAAGCGTAGTATCAGCAGTGTACCGTCACGGTACTATCCTAGCGTGCCAAAATCTGGTGACACCCAGGTTACTTGAGGTGCACATTGTTGCGCTACGCGCTGTGCATGTGAATTTTCAGGCATGGTTGGTCACGCTGTGCGTTAGCCAATGCGCCAATGGTGTGCCCGCCTGAGCACCTATGCAACATGATGCTTGCTGGGTAGGCCAATGGCGAGAACATATGATGGTGATGTATGGTCACACACGGGCCCAGCACATGGCCGCCAAACTTGTGTTACGATTATATTGATAGCCAGGCCGTCCACTTCCAGCTGCCAGGGTAGGGAACATAGAGTCCGCCCCGGGGTTTAGAACACGGGATCTGCACAGTCACAATCCCGGCACTGATCGCCCACTCTCCCTCTTGCACATCGCCGCCGCCGCCCACGCTGCCGTGCGCCCCGTCTGTGGACGATCAGCCTCTCTCCCTAGCAGCACGACGCTCACGTACACCCCCAGCAACGCCCGCACCGACGCACAGCAGGTGATCTCTGTCATAATCTGACCTACCGCAGATCCAGCTCCTTGCCGTGCGTGGCCTGCCAACAGGACCCTTGTGCTGTTGTTGACTGCATGTATGGATGCTATTGTGGGCTGCATGCGCTACAAGACCCTTTACGCCCTGCCACCACTTCAAATGTGCGTTTTATGCTGAGCTCCCCAGTTCTGGAGGCGGCTTTGCCGACTGAACCGTGCCCGTACCACGCTGCAGGCCTCACAAGCAGCCATGAAGCTGACGTTCGCCAAAGTACTGCCGCGATCCCTCCGCTTCAAGGCCGCAGGTGCGGGCACGGAGCCTGCCTCAATGGGCCATCAGGCTCTGACTCACGACTGGCATGTTGTGTAATTGCGACCAGCAGCCATCTGCATTCGTTTCAGATTCATGTGCTGTGTTACACGCAGCAGGTGGCGGCACGGCTCGTCAAGCGCCCGCCCCTGGCGGCAACAGGCACGTGCTGCTCCGTTGCTGGTGCCTGTTCACTTGTGTGACCGGCGGCTCTGCCAGCCGTGTGCTGATGTGTTCAAATTGCTGCACTGCGCATTCTATGATACACCTGACAGTAGATTGCAGCGTGATGCGGTGTCAGCAACGCGCCTGCAGAAATCCATCCGCATGTGTCGAGCATCAGCGCTGAGCGGGCATTGTGCCGCAGGGACGCCAAGCTCAATAAGCGTGGCGTGCTCGGCAAGCTGCGTGACATGTGCTGCAGCCGCAAGACCTCCGATGCCACGATGCCTCCCCAGCTCACACCCGCTGCGCCGGCCAGCCAGACCAACGCCCGGACCCAGGCCCTACAAGGCCCCATGCCGCCCTCCACCAGCCAGCAGCTCTGCGCAGCTCCCGCTACCTCCGAGCCTGCCAACGTCTTCCCAGCAGCTGCCCAGTCCGACAACCAGCTGCCACAGCAGGTGCGCTGCGGTCGACCCTGTGCTGCCCTGCCTGCCTCAGCTCGTCATGTCCTGCTGTTACTTGACAAAAGCAGCAGCCTGCATGTTGTGTTTCTTGCACTGACCTCGACCTGAACTGCCCCGCAGGCAGCGCAGGCTGCTGCCGCCAAGGCCGCGCAGGTGCTGACGTCCCAGGCGGAGAGGCAAGTGCAGGCAGCACAGCCAAGTGCTGCATCTGCAGCCGTGTCACGGCCTGCAGAAGAGCTTGGCCATGTGAGCCGCTTGGACCTCGCAGAAAGGGTGCGCTGTCCTCCGCATTTCAGCAGGCTGCTGCTCGTTTAATTGCATCATTGGTGAAAGCTGCATGCTCAGCACTGTTGTCAGGTCGCATGGTGAGTAGATGGCATGCCTGCTCACAGATCGCGCAGATGCTGCGGGCGCAGCAGACCCAGCTGGACGGCAGCCATGTCGACGGCAGCGCCACTCCCAGCCAGCCAACAGATGAGCCGTCACCGCCACAGCAGCGGACCAGCAGCCACCGCGCATCCAGCAGCTCCTCGGTACGCCTGCCATTCCCAGCTGTTATCCGAGTATAGGTCCTGGCTCATCATATGTCTACAGGTTGAGGCACAGAGCACTTGGGTTGCCATTGCACGGCGGAAGTGTAGTAATCTGACATGAAGAAACCTTGCTGACTGCAGGACCAGTCGATCAAGCTGCAGCAGCCCGCACAGCGCCCACAGCGACGCATGCTGCAAGAGGACTTCACGAGCTTCAGTCCTGTCGTCATGCCGGTGAGCGTGCGCTTGCACATCGCATGAAGTCCTGACCGCCCAGTCATGTGACAGCTTTGGGCATCTGCTCTGCAAGTGGCGCGACATGTGCTGGAGGCCGTGCTGACGACGTCACCCTGACCCTCCACAGGGCGACAGCACCCACGTCCAGCTCATCCACATATCGCGGTCGCTGATGACACGCTCGTCTCCTTTCGAGCATGACCCCAAGATGCTGGCTTGGGAGATCGCGGCGGTGCAGGCTGGCTCGTTCAGCAGGTGTGGCTCGTGGTTCCTGCTGTCCTGCACACTGCACAGCCTTGCACCCTGCATGCTGGTGCCGCTGCAGCATCACAAGCAAGGCTGCCCTGACATTGATGCAGATGCAAGGATGTGACGTGCTTCGTGGCGCCTCAGTCCTCCTGTGCCTTGTTGCAGGGCGCCGCCAATGCCGAAGATGAAATGATTCGCCGGATATTGTGCATCGCGTGAAACTGTCTACGTCTGGCACCATGCAGGATTAAGGTCAAGTCGTGAATGCAGTCAGCGCCCCCTGGTTGGCGACCTGTAGAACAATGTTTCTGTACAGACATGTGTTTGTTGTCAAGGAGCCGTGCAAGCTTGTTTATGGAACAACTGCTGTGCTGCTGTGTGTTGGCATTGGGATCCGCATGGTTTTCTGCTGGCACTTTCTGCCGCTCAGATGTGCAGACTAGACTACTGTAACATAAGAAGAGGTGCTGCCAGGAACACGGATCTGTGCAGAACCAGTAATGGCCGTAGATGATACACGAGGCTGTCCCACTCGTTACAAGCCCAGGCTCAAACGAAGCCTGTCCATGCATGAACTACGGACCAAACAGCGTGCCATCGACTAGCCAAAAGGGTGACCAACACTATGCAGCCACTAACAACTGCTGTGACATGCCAATACACCAGAAGGGCCGGCCGAATGACTAGGCGGCAGCCATGACTTCCATCCACTATGGCAGTTGCTGATGCGGCATAGCTCAGGCCGCCGCCGCTGATTCAGCGAGCCGCTGCTCGCTGTGCGGCACCACCTTCTGCGCGGCGTCCTCACTGTCGTACTCGAAGGCCACCTTGTAGACATCCTCGTACGTCTCAGCAAAGTGCACGTCCAGTCCCTCCCGCACCTCATCTGCAGACACGAAACCGAGACTGTTTGACGATCAGACTGCAGGGTGCACCTCTGACAGCTGCACCTGCATCTCTGGATGCAGACTCGCCTTGGATGGCCATGCCGAAACTCATACCACGGATCGCAGCATGTTGAGAGCCTGCTGCACGACTGAAAGAGCACATGCAGACGACGGTTAAGGGGGTGCTTAAAAGCACCACACACCTGCCAGCTCGTCCCAGTCCTTGCGGTTGCCGGCGGGGAAGATGAGGGTGGACACCCCGGAGCGGCGGGCGGCGAGGGCCTTCTCCTTCACGCCGCCGATTGGCAGCACCCGCCCCGTCAGCGTCACCTCGCCTGTAAACCCACAAATGAGTCATCGTGCAGTGCAGCTCGTGACAGCCCTGCTGACACTGGCTGCAGCAGACCAGGTGCAAACACCATTTGAAAGTAGGTCGGGACTGGCAAGCAGGGTCCAGCAGGCGAGTTGGTGACAGCAGGGTGGCCAGACTGCAGGGAAGCTGCACCAGTCATGGCCAGGTCAGGGCGCACGGGGCGGTCCAGCGCCAGCGACGTGATGGCTGTAATGATGGCGCACCCCGCTGATGGCCCTGACGGTGCACCACACACAGGAACAGTCACAACATAGCGCTGGAGCGCACCAACTACAGTGGGACTCACAAACGGGTGGCCCCCTGCCGGCACGGTACAAGGTCACGCAGCAACACAGGAGTGCGCAGGCCCGGACGAGGCAGGGGGTTTGCGCCGCCGAGACCTGCAGAGAGCCTCGCGCACCGTCTTTGGGCGTGGCGCCGGCGGGCACGTGCATGTGGATGGCGTGCTGCCCGAAGTAGTCGGCGGCCAGGTCGGGCGCCCGCCGCGCGAGGAAGCTGCGCGTGAAGGTGTGCGCGATGGAGGCGCTCTCCTTCATCACGTCGCCCAGCTGCCCTGCAGCGATGTCGGACACAAACTTTTGCAACGTATCAGGCAGTATGTGCACCACTTGCAAAGATGCACGAGAGTGACACAGCTGGAGGTGCAGTGAGGCATGAGGCACTTCGGTGGGGGCCTGCCAGCCTGCAGGGCGGCTGTAGCGTAATCGGGCAGCCCACCTGTGGTGCGCAGGCCGCCCTTGCCATCGCCCTTTTCCACGACAGCCGCCTCAATGTACAGCGCATTGCCGCCCAGCGAGGTCCAGGCCAGACCCATGACCACACCTGCAATGCGGCCCCGCAGCACGTTGCAGGCTGCACATCTGGTACATATGGCCAGCACACCCCGCAGCTCGCGGCCTGCCGTGCTGCCAACTCGAACAACCCTGGGCGTGAACCCCACGAACATGCACAGCACCTGCGGGCGTGCGGTCGTAGATGCGGTCGCTGGTGAAGGGCGGCTGTCCCACGTAGTCTGTCAGGTCCTTGACATCCACTGTGAGTGGGTCACCACTCCAGGGTGGAATGGCCTCGCTGCTGTCTGCGCTGGCGACGTCATCGGCGTCTGCAGCGGCGCCTGGCTGCGCGTCGGGGGTGCTGACAATGCTGCCCTCCGCAGGGTTCACCTGTGGGCTGGCGTCTGGGAGCTGCACCTCTGGCTGTTGGCTGTCAGCACCGGCAGTCGAGGCTGCATCAGCTGACTCTGACACACCTGCTGTGTGCCCGTGGCCGCTTGCGGGGTATGCTGCATCCGACTGGCTGTCTGGTGAGGTAAGCGTAGCCCGCTCCCCAGGCTGCTGACCCGAGTCTGTCGCTGCTGCGGCTGGGCTGCTGCTGTTCAGCGTGTCAGGCGGCACACCCGGCCCGCCGCGCTTGACAAGCGTCAGCGCCGACTTCCGGTAGATCTTCTCCAGCAGCTTCTTCAGCGACCGCACGCCTGCCTCCCTAGCATACTCGGTGATGAGCTCCAGCATGGCTGCATCAGTGACATTGGTCGCGCCGGTGGGGATACCAGAGTCCTCCCGCACCTGCGGCTCCAGGTATCGCCGCGCAATGGCTACCTTCTCGTCGGCGATGTAGCCGGACAGCCGGATGACCTCCATGCGGTCCAGCAGCGGCTGCGGGATGGTGTCCAGCGTGTTGGCGGTGCACATGAACAGCACGCGCGACAGGTCCACGGGCACGTCCAGGTAGTGGTCCGTGAACCCCGAGTTCTGCTCCGGGTCCAGCAGCTCCAGCAGCGCGCTCGCCGGGTCTCCCTGGTAGCCTGTGGGGGGAGTGGAGGAGTGCACCTCCCTACAATGCTTGTCACATGCGCTGGCACGCAGCAAATGTGCTAGGAACCTGATTGCAGAGCCCAGCCACTTGTGTTGCTGGTGCAGCAGCAACTGTGTGCTTGGTTGCGTGCGTGCAGCGCACCCCGGCCCAGCTTGTCGATCTCGTCGATGAGCACCAGCGGGTTGCTGGTGCCGACGGTCTTCAGCGCCTGTACCACCTTGCCAGGCATGGCGCCCACATATGTGCGGCGGTGGCCCTGCACGCGACATCTCATATTCCAGCATTGCTGAACCGACTGTGTTTAAGTGCAAACCAAGGGCATGTGCCCTCGTAGGTGGCGGCAACAGGACAGACCTTGATCTCGGCGACGTCTGACAGGCCGCCCACGGAGAAGCGGTAGTACTTGCGCTCCAGCGCCCGCGCCACCGACTTGCCAATCGACGTCTTGCCAACACCTGCCACATGCAAGTTCTGCACGTTGACTTGCTGTGGTAGCGCACAAGCTACTGCACTGCTTGTTCAGCAAAGCGCTTTGTGTTCGGGTTGGGAGCCAGGAAGCAGCTGAGGTGGCACCATCGCACCTGGCGGTCCAACGAGGCACAGGATCTTGCCCTGTGTGGACCCACGCAGCCGCCCAACGGCAATGAACTCCAGGATGCGGTCCTTCACGTCCACCAGCCCATAGTGGTCCTCGTCCAGCACCTGCAATGTGTGTACAGCGCAGTAGCTTAAGATTTCCATGCACACATGCGAACTCGGGTGCACATGGCACCACTAGCCACTACAGCCAGGATGCCCTTGCAGCTTGTGTCTTGCTGCAGCATGCCTGGAGACGCCCGCCGCAGCCGCGCTGAGCCAACAGACCAGATGGCCAATCGGGCCCGCACACACCTGCTGCGCGTGGGCGATGTCCAGGCGCTCGGTGGAGGCGACGCCCCAGGGGATGCTGGACAGCCAGTCCAGGTAGTTGCGGGTGACGTTGAACTCGGAGGAGGACGGCTCCAGGCTGCCCAGCTTGGCCAGCTCCTCGTCGATCACCCGCTGCGCCTCCTCCGGGATGCCGTCGCCGTACTGCTGCAGCCGCTCCTGGAACCTGCAATCCGTCACGTGACGCTAAGCCACGGACTATGTGCGCCATGACCCAACCTCGTTCGTCTGTTTGCTCGTGACACAATTTCAATAGCTGCCAACGGCAGTGCCAGTGATGCAGCTGGTGCCCAGGCGCACTTCTGGATCAGCGCCGACTTGTCGTCCTTCTCCAGCCCCAGCTCCTTCTTGATCGACCGCAGCTGCTCCTGTTTTGAGATCGGCCACCACCATGATCACACGCTGCCGTCCTTCGCACCAACTCACGAGTGCCAAAGCGTTTGCTGCAGACATCATCGGCGTGTGACTGTCTTGCATATGATGACACGGACCTGCAGGAAGTAGCGTCGCTGGTCCTTGCTGATCTTCTCCTCCACCTGCTTGCCAATGTCGGCCTGCAGGCGGCACAGCTCCACCTCCTTCTTCAGCAGCTCCAGCACCGCGCCCGCCCTGCAGCGGCCAGAATAACCAGGTCGCCTTCCCCCTTTCCTACTCCGTCACGCGCACTTGGGTTGCATTCAGCAACATGTCGCCGCGTGGGCTGTCAATGGATTTCAACTGTCTGTGCAGATCACACAAACATACCACTGGAACTCCAGACCTGTTTGATGCCGATGACAAGCTCAAGTAGTGACCGATCGAGGTGACCATCACCTTTCGGGGATGCTCAGCTGCTCGATGATGGCCTGCAGCTGCGCATCGGAGGCGGAGGTGATGCTGGCGCCCATGTCCACCAGACGGCTGGCATCATGGAAGTCGCCTGCAGTGGAAAGGCGTAGCGAAAGACTGGTGCCATCCTCAGCGATGCGGTTGTTGCCAGGCGGTGAGTGGCGCGCAGGGGCCGTGGTGGGTTGATCCTCTGCAGTGCCAGGCAGCTGTGAAGCCCGAAACTTGCATCGTCGTCAATGAGGCACAGCTGCTTCACAGAAGAGATGGGAGAGACCTAGAGCACCTCCAAAGGCAGCAAAGCTCTTGAGCTGCTCGTTGTACAGTGGGTGCAGGTGCAGCAGCTCCTTGAGGGTCGAGACCAGCTCCATTGTGGTTGCCTGCGCAAATCATGGCGTCAAGTCACAGCAAGCTGTGCGCTAACAGTGGAGCCACCACAGCAGTCAGTCTTTGCAGCATCAGCTGACCGAAGCGCTGTGTACCTTCAGGACATCATCGTTGGGGTTGTACGTCTCATCCTTCAGGTGCTGGACCGCAACCTTCAGCGGGTCATCGGTAGTCTGCATGCAGACTGACGCTTCAGCCCTTCAACTAAGCTCGATCATAGCAGCAGGTGCCAGTTTCAAGACGTGATCTGAGGGTAAGCAGAGCAGGCAGACTGACCATGGATGTCCGCAGCAGTCGCCTATGCCCCAGCAGCAGCAGCTGCGCACCACCCTCTGTTGGTGCAATGGTGTGCACCTGCAAGGGGACCATGCAGCGGCTGGTAGTGTGGACATACACTGTGCAGCTTCACGATGATGATGTTCTACTCGGTATCCTCCACATGTGTATTGGCCAGCAAAGTTGCGCTTCACCTGTGCAAAGGTGCCAATCCTATGCAAGTGGTCTGCCGCATCCCCGCTGCTGTCCTCCTGCTCTGCGCCTGCCTCCTTCGGTGGCTTTGCCACCGGCGACACTGCCCCGAGTGCCGTGTCTGCCTCCGTCTCCGCAGCTGGCTCTGGTGTCCGCCGAAGGAAAGCACCTACGTACGCCTGGGCCCTGTACAGACGGTGAGCCAGCACACATCGATGACCAACCATCATTTCACTCAGTCCTGATATCATCAGCTGTGAACTGAACCCCGACGGTGTAGGCAACATTGCGCACCCGCCCTTCTTCAGCTGGATTAGCTCCTGAATTAGCTTCTCGTTCTGCACCGAAACTGGCATCAGTCCGCCAGGAAACAGCGGCCGCCTTGGCAGAGCCACTGCCAGCACCTGAAAGGTGTGAACGCACGCTGGAGCTGCCGTCACTTTGCTTACATATCAAATCACACAGCATAGGCATGTTGCCTCAGGTGCAAGATGCCGCGGGTACTAGCGACGGGGGCCCACCTCTCGGAAGCGGGACTCTGTGGAGTTTGACACCAGGCTCTTGCTCTGCGGGGTTCCAGGCCCCGCAGTGCCAGCATCTGGTGCTGCGCTTTGGCTCCCACGTATCCTGTGCACATAGCAGCGAGCATGGTGCAACAGAGCATGCCACCTGCTGACGCAACAGCTCGCGAAGGCAATGCACCATGCATGGATGTGGCGAATGGCGAACAGAACCTCACCGTGCCCAGAGCCTCGCCCCGAATGGCGCAGCCGACCCATTTGATGCGTCTGATGCAAACCCGCAGATGAGCGCGTCGCCGCTGCCGGCACTGCGGCCGTGGCCCGTCAAGTTACATGTTCTCAGGTTGACCTGCAGGACACTCCAGCGGCTTTGCGCGGCTGTAGCTAGCCGAAATGGCTGCATACGCCAAAGGCTTCGCACTTGTCGGAAGGCAGGTGCTGCTGACGTATTGCTGTTTCAGGCCAAGCTCGACAGCAACGACAACGGTCGCAGCGGACAGGGAGCTTTCGGGCACCAAGTGGTGTTCTAGTGTGCTGCTGCTCAACGCTATGGGCAACAAGTGTGCCTCAACTGGAGCATATTAGAAACCGATGGCAGCATGGTAATATGTTATGGTGGCGATGCGCAAGCCGGGTTGCGACCTCCCAGGCTACAAAGTTAGCGGTTTCGAGGCTTTCAGATATGGAGTCGGCAACAATATCATAAGAGCAGACGGCTGCACCTGCGTTGCACACAGACGCTGGTGGCTACAGCGTGTGTCAGCACCACTGCTGCAGGGCGCCTGAACAGACCTGCCGCAGGGTGCACATGCAAGTCCGACGCCTGGCGACGAAGCAACAACACACATGGTACATGTGCAACATCTGTGAGGATATTTCGTGCATAGGTCAACATTGCAAGTGCGTCGCTCGGCGTTGTGTGGCTTCACGGGCATGTAGTTTCGAGCTTTCTTCGGCTGAGATCCTCGAGCATGCTCATCAAAATCGCAACGAGCAAAGCCTCCAACAACATTTGTTGATGGTTGTTGACGGTGGTTGATGCTGTGGGGTAACAGTACAATCAGGCTTGTCTCTTCTTACGCTGTCTGACAGATGGGGCGTCGGCGCTGAAGTCAGCATTCTGCTTTCCACGGAAACTAGGCACCACTCAGAGACCACATGTAGTGGTGCCAAATGGGAGCGGCAGCTACCTCACCCTGAGAGCCTGCTGAATGCGGCCGCACCAGTTGCTGTGCCGCCATCGTCGCGCTGCAGCAGCATGCATTCTGCTGCTGACGGCATGCATCCAACATGTCGACTGTGGCCGGGATACATGGTCTGTGCTCGAGCCGGAGTACACCCCGGAGGAGCTGGCATCTGCAGATGCCGGCTTGGGGGGTGGCGGCGATCCGCTCATCCCGCTGGGCCCTCCGGAGGAACAGGTGCGCCCAAGTCATTTCGAGATGAGCAATTCAACTAAACACCACGTCCCAACGACGTTGAAACCTGCGGCAACAGGGCTACAGTTAGCTCCATTTCGATGTTGAGACCAGACGCACTGTAGTGAAAGTGACAGGCACCAGATGCAGGTCAATATCGAACAGGGCAGACAAAGGCCAATTCCTGTCGTGCAACAGGTGTTTAGCCTGGGGTTCCGCATCGAGGACCTGGTGGAGGAACCTGCGAGCCTGCGGGCCCGTGAGGCGCCGTTGCCGCGGCCATTCAACACCTCGGCGCTTGGCGGCAGTGCAGCTGTGGCAGCAGGTGTCTCCTTTTGACTAACAGTCCACCATCTGTTAATTGCAGAACATGCTTGGTGCCCAGTGCATGGTCTGCAGCATCTGTTGCGCGTCAGACTCAAGGGTTAGCTTGGGCCCTGCACTGAGCGTCCTGGAAAACTGTTGCAACAGCACCCCAATACTTTGCGGACGCTCTTCCGGATACCAATGAAACCGTCACGGACAACGGCGGCGCTGGCGGCCAGGCAGCAGATGCCAGCAGTTGGAAGTACTGGGAGCAGCCATCCGATGGTTCAGAGTTCATGTGCCCGTACAACACCAGCGCCAAACCGCAGGCGCGACCTCTCAGCAGAGCACCCCAGGACTGCATGTATCTGAGTGAGTGATCAATACCAGCAGCATCAGCTTCATGAGTCAGGATGCCTCGGTCCAGGTGCTGGACTGGGGAGATGGCAACAAGCAGCCGTCAGCCCGGGAGTGCTCCAAGTCGTGCAAGTGAGCCTTTGCATGTTCCTGTGTTGCTTACAGCGTTCATGACCACAGCTGACATTGCTGTCCACTGTGACAACAGCTTACCTGTATCTGGTGACAACAGAGCACGGCGTGGTTGCAACGCGTGGTTCTGGTGCAAGGACCAGGGGCGCCACGAGTGCTACGACATTCAGTCCGACACCTGGGTCAAGTGCGGGCCTGGTCGACCGCCTGCCTTATGTGGCATCTGGTGGTCCACATGCTGGAGTCCGCCTTTGTGCAGGATGGTGCTGATGTCGTACCAGCGGATGATGACATGTGTCGTCCCCTGTTGCTAGGTACCATGGCTGCAAGCTGTTGAACATATCGGTGCTGCCGGTTATGCCGCCAGACCCAGCGGACATGAAGGAGACGCATGAGGCATCCCGTTTCCGCAGCTTCGCCGCTGGGTATCTGAAGCGTGAGCTGGGCTTCGCTGCACTCAAGTCGTTTGCAGCTCACTGCAACCCTCGCATGATGGCAGGCACTGTTGTGGCACGGATGACACAGCTGTGTACAATGCAGCGATAACAGAACCACCGCTTGCGCTGCAGGGGAGCTGTATGTGCGGCCGCCAAACGTGATTGTGGCAACCGCGGTTCAGCGATGTGCGCGCGGCGACTGGGAGGAACAGGACCACATTTGGGCAGACCACCTGACGTGGCTGTCGGTGTACAACAAGATGGACTACGCCCGCCTCCATGGGACGACTCTGCACATGAAGGCCATTTGGGCAAGACCTCCCATGCTTCGAACAAAGCATGTTTGACACAGCGCAGTCACACGCTGCAGTGGCGTGCCTGCGTCATCTGAACCCCAACACTCGTGCCATACATAAGATCTGCCAATCACTGCATGATCCCTCATCCTGACAGAACCTGAAGACACGGCCAATGGAGGTCGTGTTGGAGCTGCTTGAAGAGGAGGCTGGCAACACAGATGCAGAGTGGTTGCTGTGGCTGGGCGTGCGTGGGATGGTTGCCAACCCTGCCTTTGCATTCCCACTCATTAAGGTGCGTATGCAATGCATTCGAATGCCCCGCCGTTCAACCCAACATTGGACCTACTCAGATGTGCACGCCTGGCGATTCTCCATAGTGGGCAGCTGACGTCGTGCATTTGCATGGCCCTGCCCTCGTCTTGTCCAAAGCCATGTCCTCGAGACTGCTATACTCCATGTGCTGCCCTGTCAGGACTATGAGGCAGTAGGTGCCGAGCTGGTGCTGTTTGGCAGCCGTGACGGGGTGCTCAGTGGCGACTCCTGGAGTGAGCTGCCTTTCATTCCACTCTGGCACAGCCTTGTTGCAGGCAGCTCTGCGTGTGATCATGGGTCCGACACTCTGCTGCCAAAACCTCTGTGCAGCTGCAACCAATGCACCCTGATCTGCATCAGCACCACTAGTGGCGAACTTGGCTGGTTGCCACCCATGCAGAGCACGACACAGGTGTTTTGCTCGTAAAGAACACAGCCTGGGCGCGTCAGTTCTTCAAAGAGGTCGTCAAAGTCTTCAGGCGCCCGAAGGTACATTTGGCGATCAGCACATGCTGTGGTGCTTGAGTGTCATGCAGAGCAGGTTCATGTCCATGCCAACCGTCTCACGGCTGCGCACAGGTCATGCGGACATTCCTGACACGGGATGAACATTTGCACGGGCCGCGCAATGCCACACTGGACCAGGTCATGATGTACATGCTGCTGAAAGACAAGGGGGTCAACCAGCCGAAGGTGTGCCATGCAGCACCACGAGCATACATGGCATCCCGCAGGTTTTCCTGCATTCGTGAAGGACTGCAGCGCTGGGGCCAGGCAATGCTGCGATGTGTTGACAGGTGCATTATGAGCGGACGTTCTGTTTGGCGTGCTTCTGGCGCAAGCATAACCTGCGTGCGCCCACATCCTATATCTCGCACTTTGCCTCGGTGCCATGCTGCGGCGAGTACAGCCTTCAGCTGGTGAGACCCTCGTCTGTAGCTCGGTGATGGTGCTCTCATGTGGTGTCGATGTGGTCGTCAACCCCTTCCTTTCGGCTTTGGAGGCATGTGGCAGTGGCCGTTGCAGTCAGGCGCGTGCATATGCTCATGCGTAGGATGAGCAGTACCACGAGAGCCTGATGCAGCACGCCAACATCTCGCGCTGCAACTTCATGAAGGCGCTGCACCGGTCCGCACCACTGGAGGTGGCCCACGGCCCGGCGCCCTTCCGCTACCGCAGCACCCGCCTCATGGTGCGTCGATTGCAGTGCCATGCGTTGATTGTGGTGCAACTGACCGTATGCGCCACGTAAGTAGCCTGAGCATTGCTGGTTGCGGTGGACATTCGTGATGTCTTGCCACTTGCGTTCCGGTACTGATGGCCACATGTCTGCAGGACTGGGTGTTTGTTCCTGGGCGTAAGAACCTGCAGCAGAGCGCGGCCGCGTGCCGGGACTCCTGCGCACGCAACCCGCGCTGCACCACGTGGCTGTGGTGTGCGCGTCCTGGCGGCTGTGACGACGGCAAGGTGGGCACGATTGCATTGTGGTCATCGGAAGGGCAGGCCGGCTGACCGCGAGATGAAGCTGAATCGATGGAGTGCTGCCGTGGCATTCAGCAAATGCACAGGCCGGTCAGCAACAAGCGTCCGCACAGCATGGCCGGGTTTGCCCTATCATTGCGGTCAAAACAACCATGCAAACCTCTGCGACCTGCAGAACCTGGCGCCAAAGACGCGGCCGCACAATGCATGCGCCCTGCTGGACGCGCCGCCCTGGGCGCCGCTCAAGGAGGCCGACCGCGGCCCCCTGTACTCCAGCTTCTCCGTCGGCTTCATGCATGGTCTGTCCTTTCAGCGCTTGCCGCAACTGTTGCACGGAGGTGCACCTGCCTGGCAATGTGCAGCACCTATCAGCCGTGTGGTTTGGCAGGTGTTATGTTGCATGTTATCAGCGGACAGGCACAACGCCAACCTGTACAACTTCTTGCCACCAGATTATGTGACACCGGCGGCAGAGGCGGATGACACAGTAGCAGCAGACAGCGCCAGTGCCGTGGCCAGGGCACGCAGCGGCGCCACAGGCAGCCACCGCAAGCGGCGTGGCCGGAGGCGAACTGCGGCGATCCTGCCAGCAGACAGCGGACCAGCAGCACTGTCGGGTGCAGTCTGTCTTGCTACTGCATAGCGCTGGTGCTTTTGGTGTTTGCTGTCTTAATGGGCTGGTGCACATGGGCGTTCAGTAATGCATGTGCCTCCGGTCATACAGCAGCGCCGATGTTGAAGTTGGCGAACATGGTGCTGGGGCCATGGCTGGCAAAGCCGCACCATGTGCGGCGGGTGCCGCCCCGCCAGCACCCCAACGTCGCCATCATCTCTGCCGTGCCGCCCAACCCCTGCAGGTTGGCGGCGCCCCTCGAGTGCAGCAGAACACCTCTGAGCTTGTGGCACTGATCAATGCAGCAGCAGGGTTGTTCTGAAGATGGCCGTGGCACAGAAAACATTCAAACAACTCCGTGCAGCACACATTGCCTCACTTGTATGTTGCCCTTCCTGATGCAGCTTTCCCATTGCGGACCACTTCAACTCGCTGGGGGTGATCAACAAGCAGGACTACGCACGGCGTCATGGTTGGGAGCTCCATCTATCTGCTGAGAATGTGGACCCCACAGCTATAGTGAGCCTCTAGGTCCCATCTAGCTCATGCCAGAGTTGCATGTTCATGCTATAAAACCTCTCCCGTCATACACGAAGAGTCAATCAGTGTCACATGCAGCAACATTGTTTTTAAATGCATCAGCCACCTGTCTGGCCAGGTTTGAGCTCTTGGAGGTATCCTCTTTCCAGGGCAACTTCAATAAGATGGCGTTCATCAAGAAGATGCTGGCGATCACGCCACGTGCGGATGCGGAGTGGATATGGTGGACAGACGCTGATACGCTCATTACAGACACACCGTTCGAGTTCCCCTTCCACCGGTGTGTGCTTGCCTGTTATGAGTCGAGTGTGGAAGCAGATCCACATGCTGTGCTATGCATGTGCCGTGCTTGCTGCCTCTGCTTGCCGGTCGTCTGTGTCTCGGCTGCCGGCCCTGGTGATTCTGCTAAATTACCTGATCGTGTGCTGTTGGTGCCACGGTCACGCAGGTATGAAGGGTATGACCTGGTGGTCTGGGGACAGCGTGAGCGCATCGAGCAGGGCGAGTTAGAAGGTTGGTACACGGCACTTTATGGCCGTCCCATGTCAACGTGCATCAAGGCAGAGAGCTGCTGCCGAAAGCGTGTCGTTTACAGCTTGACTGTGGGACAGGCCGTGACTCGTTATAAGCCCAGGCCATTTCAAATCTGGTGCAGGCATCAATTGCGGCGTGATGATGTTCCGCAACAGCGACTGGTCGCGCGCCTTCCTGGCGCAGCTGTCCGAGTACGCACATCTGGGCGAGGAGGCGCTCCTGCAGATGCGCCCGGTGAGCAGTCTCAGGAGTGGTGCACCTTCAGTGCATGGGGCATAAATGACAATGCATGGGGCATGAATGACAAGCTGCTGTATGTTGCGCAATCTGACAAAAGGCAGCGAGCACAGGCACAGCACAGGTCTGGGATACTCCATTTCTAACCAAGGGTGAGATCACTGCAGATCTTGGAGCGGGAGGTATATCCGCTGGTGAAGGGGTTTAAGGACACCCCCTTCATCGTGTACATGTTGAAGACGCAGCTGTGGCAGAACGAGAAGTACATTGAGCGTGTGTACTTTGAGCAGGAGGTTGGCCTCAACCGCCACTGGCTGCAGGCGCGTCCTCGAATGCAAACATGCTAGTCCATTGTGTGGCCTATATTACACCATCACAGCCATGTAGCATTCAACTCAACACACTGTCATCAGCAAATGGTACTCCTATATGAACAGGTGAACTGGGGCAGCGAGGAGGTGCCGCTGCTGGTGCACTATGCCGGCTGCACGGTGTGCCACCCGCCCGAGGGGAAACTCAGCGAGGAGGTGAGATGCTGAGATGAGCTGCGCCGTAGGCACGTGTGTCAGTTGCCTTAACAGCTTCCTGCACTGGTGCACCTGCTGTTGTTCGCTGGGTTCGCATGGGCTGTGCCAACCCCCGACTGTGGTCCTCACAGGTCATCAGAGGGTGCAATGATGAGTTTGCCAAGGCGTACCGCTTTGCACGGTGCAACCTGGCCGCAGCCTACACAAATCTGTCGTCAGCAGCCATCTGCCACTACCCGGCGGTGGACCTCAGTGACATGTCTATCCGGCTTGGCGTGTGAAACATAGTGAACATGCTCCTGGTGCACGGGCAGATCTGCAAACACACATCGCGGATGACAATTGTGTGTTATACACAGCAGCTGGCCTTGCTGACCCTGGCTGTCTCACAATTTAGCGCATGGAGTGTGACAAACTGCAAGAAGTTAGGTTGCATCCAAGCTGACTGCAGCAACTTGGGCACAAAAGTGGCATGGTCGACCTCCATGGGAGTGTACGACATTCATATTGTGCTGGATGCCCGATCATCAACCCACCGCTTTGACGCTATGCTGAGCATTCCACATACACAGATACATTTGCCTGTTCCATCACGTTCATACTGGCGACATTGGCGTTTCCCGCGTCGCAGAGTGCCGGGTGTAGCCTGATCATTGTGTCACAGAACAGCTTCTGACAGCCGCGGCAAGGCAGTTTGAACATTTGTGGAGTCCCGCTCTTGATGCTGGCTGACATCGCCGTGCCATTACCTGGTCACAGAGTGGTTGAAAAACATGTAGCTATGCAGAGCACTCCGACCTGCGCCGTGCAGACCGATGCAGGCGCTGTGGCGCTGCCGCTTGCCTCTGTGCGTTGTGGCATTGGCTCTGCTCAGAGCCTCACAGCCTGCCGACAGCCAAGCTGATCCAGTCGAGTCACCACAAGCAGAGAAGGTGGGCAAGGGGGCAAGGCTGGTCACTGCATCAGCGCCACCAGCATCCGGATATGCCACAACCCACTCATGCGCACGCGTGCACATCATCTGCACCAGATACGACGCGTTCAAGCATGCTCTGAGGAGTTGTCTGCATTGCGCAATGTAGGTATACGACCTCGGATTCAATAGTGCCGATCTTGTGGAGGACCCTGCTGGCCTGCGGGCGCATGGTCTGCCGATCCCCACCAGCGACAGCAGTCAGGCAGCAGCTGCGTGGAAGTACTGGGAACAGCCGTCAGACGGCTCGGAGTTCGCCTGCGCCTACAACACCAGTGGGCCCGCCGTGGTGCTGGCCGCAGGCGACGCCAACAGCAGGCAGCCGAGCGCCCGCAGCTGCGCTGAGGCCTGCAGGTGCCGTTTCCATGGTACTGCAACTTGCGACGAGGCCATTGCAGGGTACATGGTGCCAGCAGTGCACAGTGCATGCCCAAGCCAGCTGAGAGCTGTGACAGCTTGGGAGCTTCTCCGTGAATCAGCCCTGCAGCCTCAGCATGTTTCCGGGTGCAGTGCGCGCCGAGGGTGCATGGCATGGTTCTGGTGCAAGGACGCGCATAGGCGGCCCTGCTTTGACGCGCAGTCGGGCACCTGGGTGCAGCACCACGGCTGCGCACTGCTCCAGCTGCCAGTGCTGCCAGCGGCGCCGCCCGACCCTGGCGACCTGAACTCCACTGATGGGACCGACCGCATCCGCAGTTTCGCCGCAGGCTACACCAAGAGTGCGGACGGCTGTGAAGCAAGTTCTGTCGTTGCATGAAAACTTAATAGAATCGTCAAGTTTCCAACTTGCACTCATCACTCCAGCCATGCTCGGACTCTGTGGTGAGCTACCATTAAACATGGCTGGTGGCACTGCTTGCAGGGGGCCTGTACATGCGTCCACCAAGGGTGGCGGTGGCAACCGCTGTGCGGCACTGCGCACGGCCTGATTGGAGCGGCGACCAATGCGCCGGGGCCAACCGCATGGCGTGGCTGTCGGTCCAGGACAAGCTCAACTTTGCGCGGCTCCACGGGACGACGTTCCACCTGGTGGCCATTGAGGTGCTGCCACGTGGATCGGCAGCTGCCTTGTGCTGACAGCACTGTGTACGCAGCCCCTGGCTGTCCCCAAGCGACGTCGCATGTGCCCCCAGGCTTGTGACGATCCAGCATGACCATCTCAAATTCCTTGACCCACTGCATGTCTCCGCACCACACTCAGGACCCTGGCTTCACCAAGGCAGAGGCCATTGCGCAGCTGCTGACCGAGCTGACAGGCAATGCAGGCGCCGCTTGGCTGCTGTGGACAGACGTACAGGTGATCATGCACGACAGGCACTCCAACTGCTCCCTTCAGTTGTGCCTGGCAGCCTGAGCGCACCTCTCTGTGTTGCATCAGTACCACTCTCCGGTTGTGATTGTACAGAAATTAGGCCACATGAATGCCCCGCAGTCGATCATCATCAACCCAGCCTTTGCCTTCCAGCTGGTCAGCAGCTACGACAAGCATGGCAGTGATCTTGTGGTGTCTGGCAAACGGGAAGGCGCCCTCGCCGGCAACTCCCGAAGTGCGCTTCCTCCTATCTCGGCACTCGGTTGCCTGTTTTGCAAGAGTATCTCGTGCTGCTGACACCATGATGGGCAGCATCAACCCGCCAGTTGCAGTCTGGTATTGTGTTCATGCATGGCGTGGTACATGCATGGTCCTGTGAAGTGTGAGCGCTATCTGGCACTTGACAGCGGCATGGTCTTGCAGAGTTTGACGCCTCGGTGCTGCTGGTGCGCAACACGCCCTGGGCGCGCACATTCTTCAGCGCTGCGCACCAGGCACAGCAGCACCCCGCAGCCATGGCGCCTCTTCTGGCTGAGGACATCCGGCTGCATGGGGAGCGCAACGCCACCCTGGAGCAGGCGAGTCTGCCTGCAGGCGGCTTCACACCACAACCCTACCTGCTGGGCATTGGTTCTCTCTGCTATATGATCGTCATGACTGACCACTGACTGTGCTGCTTTGAGCAGGTCGTCATGTATCTGCTGTTGAGTGACAGCACTGGCAACCAGCCCAAGGTGCGGCTGCCTCTGCCCCAGAGGGCAGGCGTTTGCAAGACACAGTATGTGCACACCTGGAGCCAGCTATGTGAGAGCCAGCTATTCAGATCAGCAGGATGTGCAGCACTGGAGCATCGCTTGCTCATCAAAGCAAAGAGTCTGCCCCCGAGCCGCAGGTGTACTTCGAGCAGTCGCTGTGCATGGCATGCGTCTGGGACCTGTTCAACGTTCGGGCGCCATCGTCCTACATTTCATTGTTTTCGGGGCTGCCCGCATGCAACCCACACAGCCTGCAGCAGGTGAGCAGGGGCGCAGTGTGGCATGCACTACCTTTGTCCCAGCTGCGCATTGCGACCGGCTGTCTCTTGAAGGGCCACGGGGTCAGTGGTGCCCGGCAGCAGCAGGTTCCTCAGCAGACGAAGTTACAGGGACCAAATGATGCATGAACAGGTACAGTGGTGCACCTCCAACATTTACTAGTGTGCGTGCAGGAGAGCACGTACTTCGAGGGGTTCATGAACCACACGCACCTGGCGCGCTGCAACTTCATGAAGGCGCTGCACCGCGCGGCGCCATTGGAGCTGGCCCATGCTCCGCTGTCTGTCCAGTCCCCCAGCATCCGACTCATGGTGCTCAACGTGCTCCCCTGACTAATGTCTTCTGCCAACACACACTTGTAGCAGCAAGATGCTGTGCAATGCTGCTATAGGTAGCACGTGCCTCTTGCGCATCCAGCACCCCAGGTTGGTGCCAACGCTTGCATGGTGTGCAGGACTGGGTCATGGAGCCGGGGCGGGAGAACATCCGCAAGGACGCGGCGGCGTGCAGGGCGGCCTGCGCGGAGGACGCCCGCTGCACCGTGTGGCTGTGGTGCGCGCGCGTCGGCGGCTGCGACGATGGCCAGGTATTGGAAACATGTCACCAAGTCAGGACCTGCATCGCCTCGGGACCTCCTCCTAAGTTTGTGTACCAGCTGGCTGCAGTGGCGGTGTGCTAGCGCACCCATCCTGTTGATGGCCTGCTCACTGTCTGCTAGCAGGACATCAGCAGCGGGCTGCGGCCGCAGCTGGCATGCGAGCTGCTGGATGCGCCTGCAACAGCGCCGCTGGCCGAGGCCGCCAGGGGGCCGCTGTTTTCGAGCTTCAGCATGGGCTTCATGCACGGTGAGCCCTCGGTGATTGCTGTGCGGCTAGGCCGCTGTGCTTGCGCCAAGGCTCTTGCACTCAAGGTCATGGCCTTGCCACCCATTGCATAGTGCACTGCACATCATGGCACCCTGCATCGATGCTCCTGCAACCACATCGTTGCACAAGCCATTCAGGTGGCCTTGCGCCCATTGCAGACTACGTGCAGCAGCAAGGGCCTCCCACGGAGCCACCATCAGCAGCGGGGCGCCCTGCCGCCAGCGCAAAAACAGGCCCGCCCCCCACGCCGCCAAAGAAGCCCAAGCGTGGGAGCGGCAAGGCCCGCAGGCAGCGCGGCCGCAGGCGCACCCCGCCACAGGCGCCCAAACCGCGTCAAAAGACACAGCACACAGCCAGCTCGCCACCTGCACAGCAGTCAGGTGCTGTTGAATTTGGACCGCCATGAAAGGGCAGACCTGTGTAGTGATGTCGTGCTGCTGAACCTCCGCATGACTGCCCTCTGACTCCCACCCAGTGCTGTGGCACCGCAGGCAGGCCAGGCGCGCGCGAGACCAGGGAGGTACTTGTGCCACTCTGGGAGCGCGAGGTGGCGTCCAGTCACAGGCGCAGGGTGCCGCCGCCGGGCCACCCCAACGTCGCCATCATCACAGCAATGCCGCCCAACCCCTGCAGGTGGGCTGACCGTCGTGCTGTGCTGAACACGTCCACAGTGATGCACATTCAAGACCCTCAAATGTCTCGAGGTCCTGTGACAGCCCTTTGGTCAGTGCGGCATAGGAATTCATGTTAACCCTGATTGCAGCTTTCCAATTGCGGACCACTTCAACTCGCTGGCGGTGATCAACAAGCAGGACTACGCGCGCCGCCACGGCTGGGAGCTCCATCTGTCCGCCGAGAACGTGGACGCCACAGCTGTGGTGAGCTCAAGTTGGAAGCAGACACCTGCTGCTAGACCAGCAACCTGATCAATCACTGGGCGGGCGCAACATCTTGTGTCAGGCCCGGACAGGGCACCAACCAGCAGAGCATGTGCAGAAGCATCTGACACCCTGCTGCGATCTGCAGGGCAACTACAACAAGATGGCCTTCATCCGGCAGACACTGGCCGCCATGCCCCGCGCTGATGCTGAGTGGATCTGGTGGACAGATGGGGACACGCTCATCACAGGTCGAGTCCGCTGTATTCACCTGCAAAGCTGGTGCGTGTGGCATGCATGCCGTAGGACCGTGCAAATTAACATGTGTATCGTGCTGTTTCATGCCTCATCCCTGCAGACATGCCGTTCGAGTTCCCTTTCGAGCGGTACGAGGGCCACGACCTGGTGGTGTGGGGCCAGCGGGAGCGCGTGGCCAAGGGCGACATGGAGGGTGACACACACCCCACTGAGCCGCTGGCAGTCCATTGCTCTTGCAGCAAGCTACCTTGATGGGCACAGGAAACTGTAGTTACACCTTGTCAGCTCCTGCGATACAGAATGGACGGGAGCGTAGGCACGGGCACTGAACCTGTTGATGTTGCGGTATAGGCATCAACTGCGGCGTGATGATGTTTCGAAACAGCGACTGGTCGCGCGCCTTCCTGGAGCAGCTGTGGTCGTATGCGCACCTGGGAGATGACGCGCTGCAGGACATGCACTCTGTGAGATATTTTTCTCTGAGCTCATGCAGGCGGCAGATGGCACACTCATGACAGCATTGCACAGATTGTCCTGCATGCCCTTGCAGCCATCTGACATTGTCCGTGCGGGTGTTCACTAAGTGCAAGGCGCCTGGCTGACGACATTGTGCTGTCAGTGGCGGCAGTTGTGACCATCGCAGATGCTGGCAAGAGAAAGTCACCTGCTGATGCGCAACAATGGGTCAGAGTTGAGCCCGCACATCTCACGCCTGTATGTGGCCTGCAGACACTGGCGAAGGAGGTCTACCCGCTCGTGGGCGGCTTTCACGACACGCCATTCATCGTGTACATGCTCAAGACGCAGTCGTGGCAGGGCCGCCCGCTCCTGGACAGCGTGTTCTTTGAGGAGGAGATCCCGCTGAACCGCCACTGGGTCCAGGTGAGCGGCCAGCAGAAAGCTGGTTGAGCTGAGGGCCCCGCCTGGGTCCCACGGTGCTGCAGGTTTGTGCACGCCATCCATGGCTTGGGCTGGTGATCGGGAACGTGCTACAGTTGCAATGCGATGCCACATGACCGTCAGCGCGCTGCCCTGGAGCAGGTGGACTGGCGGGCGGGTCAGCTGCCACTCCTCGTGCACTATGCTGGCTGCAGCGCATGCTCGCCCCCAGGTACCCATGGCAATGGCTGGCCAGACACCTGTTTGCACGATCCCAGTACATAAGATGCTATGCAATACCTGCCTTGCGCCCCGCTGACTGGTGCTGCTTCTGTCACGCGCAGAAGACAAGCTCAATCAGAAGGTGAGAGTCAGCAAGCTGGTGGAGTATGGGTTGTCGCGGTCAACCAGTACGTTGCCGAAAGCCGATGCCAGCTACTCTTTCCAACAGATCAGGCTTCTGTCCGCAGGTCGAGCTGGGCTGCAGCAGGGAGTTTGCGAAGGCATATGCATTCTCACGATGTGGTCTGGCGGCGGCTCATCAGAACCTATCACAGGCGGACGTGTGCCACTACGCTGCTGCCAACCTGAGCAATGTGTCTATACGGCTTGGGGAGTGACAAGGATGGACAAGGAGGTGCTGTGCACTGCCAAACGTGGAGATATATTGACAGAATTGCTATGACAGATTGCATCACTTGAATGAATCGAAATTCTGTTGGGTCAGTGACCGCGATCATTGCCCTGATCTACACAGACCAACAGACACATATGAAGGTCTACCACGCCATGAGGTCACAGAAGCAGCAGACTCTGCTACCATGTGCAAAGCAAGTGCCTGATTCAAACTTGACAGCAATTCGCAGCTGTCACTGCATGATGCTGGCCTTCTAGAGGCTGCCATCGTCTCAGAGCCTAGCAAACCACCTGAAGCAATGCTGTTGTACACATACCTGTCTGCCCTGCAAAGGTGCTACTATGGGCTCCTCCTGAATACACCTCCGAATGTAGCATGCTCGCAGTTTCTCAGCGGTCATGCGCCCCTGACACGAGAGTGCTCTGTAGTGTCGCAGTCGGTGCTTGCAACCGCCATGTCAGTTGCCAAGGCGGATGTTGACCCAGGACAGGTCTTTGGCATCGTAGGAGCATGTGCTGGTATTGCTGCTGAGGTACTGTTGCCCCAGGCGGCAGTCAGCAAGCGTCTGCACCAAACCGAACATGTTACACGGCTGGTGTTGCATTTGAGTTCATGTCTGCGGGTGTCATGATATCTGCGGGTGTTGATGAGCTGGTGCAGCAACACAGGGCATGAGGAAGAGCCGCCGCAAGATGGTCACACATGCCTGGACTACATTACTGGAGACATGACGCACCAGCGCCTTTGTCATCTCGTCCATGCAGACGCCCAGTATGCTGCTGCCCAGCTTGGCCAGCTTGTGGCGGGCGCAAAAGGTGCAGCCGGCATAGTGGACGACCAGGGGACGTTCATTCAGGTCCCACTCCACCTGTGATTGTCAAATACGTCAGCACTGTGGTGCACACTCACAAAATGCAGCTATGCATCTCCAACCTACCATGCTGGACTGACGGCCAACGGTCACACTGCGGCACGGCAGGGTCTTGATGTCCGCACGAGGGCGGCACCATTTAACCAGGCTTCACCTGCAGGAAGTGGCGGTTCATGCCGATGTTGCGCTCAAAGTACACGTGGTCCAGGTTGCCGGGCGTGCGCTTGAGCGCCCACAGCAGCAGCGGCGTGTCGAAGAACCCCTGCACCAGGTGCACCTCCTTCTCGAGCTCCTGCGTGCACCACCAGCTACCATTTGTCGCCTGCCCACAACACTTGGGTCCCAACATGCAGCCTGTCAACCTTGATGTATGGCTATGCACGTGTGCTCCTGTCCTGCCACTCAAGTACACCACAGGATTATCGTGTGCAAAGGGTGGTGCCTTGAACCATCTGTACAGTGCTCAGCTGTACCCTTGATCTGAACTGCGTCATGGTGGCTCACCATGCGCATGGCATCCAGATCCTCGCGATGCGCATGCGCACACATCTCCCCCAGCAGCCTGCGCGTCCACTCACTGTTACGGAGCAGCATGCTGCCCGTGTTCAGCCCTGCAGCACTGAGAAGAGTGCTGAAGTGTGGCAAACTACGGGCAGGTGCAGATACCGGCTGACAGTGAGAGGAAGACCGGCACAAGGGACTCTGGCATTGTGTCATGTCTTTAGTACCTTGAATGTCGCCAACTTCCACCAGCTCCCGCTCGCCCCACAGCACGATGTCATGGCCATGGTAATGCTCCAGCGGCAGCGTCTGCAGACATGTAGCCGGATCACACCTCAGGGGCCAAGAGAAGCACACGTGTGACACATGGAGCTTGCAGAGCCGCACAACATTGCACACGAGAGGCCCTCACTCGCCTGTGCAGGGTCCACTACCGTGTCGATGTCCAGCCACCACAGCCAGGCGACCCCGCCCGCCTCCACGGGCGGCGTGTCATTCAGCACCTTCTGCAGCATCTTCAGCTTGTTGAAGTTGCCCTGCGATGTGGCAGGGAATATGTCAAGCCATGGAACCCCAGAAGTGCATCAGAAGAACAATGGGTGAGAGTGTGCGCGGTCTGCACACCTTTTCAGGCTGCTGCAGCTGACGACAGCAGATCGCGCACTGTGGAAAGACTGCTGGAGGTCCCACACACCTTGACGGTCGGGTCGATGTTTTGGGACGACAGGTGGACCTCGTGGCCGTGCAGATGTGCGTAGTCCTGCTTGTTGGTGACGGACCACACGTTGAGGGCATCTGCTGCAGGGTGGGCACATGAATTCGGGGGGATAGCCGTCACCTGCGTCAGCGCTAGCCTGTTTACTGACTGGACGTCTGGGCACAAATGCCAACACAAGCAATGGTTTTAAAAGCTGGGGGCAGTAAGATTGCTGGTTGCCTTGCATTGTGTTCACACCAGCGCGATGGTCGCGTGCGGCTCCACAGGCGGAGGCGCGTGCCGTCTGCGGATCAGCAGCTGGCGGCGGGCGGTGCCGTCCTGCAGTGCTGCGGCCGCCGCACGGATGTGCCGGCGGTGGCCTAAATGCGGCACAAATACATGGAGAGTTGCCTTGAATGACATCACCACACCAGCTGAGTGCACTAGAACAGAGTTGCATGCTTTGACACATAGCAGTGGCTGGGATGGGTGAGGACACCGCCACAGTTGAGAGTGCGGAGAACACTCCGAGATTGTACCTGGCTGCTGAAAGCCCATGGAGGAGCTGGAAAAGGCGAGCGGGCGGCGCCTGTGGGACACTGGCACATCGCGCGGCAGCCGCAGCAGCTCACACGCCTTGTTGGGGTACCTGCACTCAAGTTATCCGCCCCTGGCAAAGATTGTAGATCCTCGTTGATGGCCCAACCTAGCCCATCACAATGGTGTCCAGCCCACGACCTTGCAGCCTGCACAGGGTCCTGTGCATGGAATGCGACTACTAGACAATGCATGATGACGGTATAAATCAGCAACGAGCACTGGGGCGTACCAGTATGTGTTCAGGGCAACGCCATCGTCGCAGCCGCTTGGGTGCCAGCAGTACAGCCAGGCGGTGCAGGCCGCCTCAGCATCGCACGAGGCACGGCATGCCTCCAGGCTGCCCAGCCGGTGGTCCTTGCCAGGCACCAGGACCGAACGCTACGCATTTCAGCAGCCTTCAATCAGTTTGGTGCGCTGTTGGCAGTCTCGGAGGCAAAGCTGCGGAGTGCCCGCAGGATGTGAAATTAGAGGCCCTCAGCAGCAGAGGAGTGTCGAGGCGCGCATGCAGTGGTGCCGCAGCATGCCCACACATCAGGCGTCGTCTGCAGTACAATATTGACGAAGGGCCAAGGAAGCCACCCAACATGCTGCGGCAGGTGCGCACCTGCATGCGCGTGGCAAAGGGCACTGCCAGCGCAGCGCCCGGTGCCGCCACCAGCACCGGGCGCGACTGCTCCAGGCCCCGCATGAAGGAGCACTCCTCTGCACGCATGATGGCGCGCATGTCCTCGTTGTGCTCGGCGTCCTGTGTCAGAACGCATCCTTGTCAGAGCAGCCCAATGACATCCAACCTGGTATTTTGCTTATGCACCAATCCTGAGATGTGAGGTGAGCTCAAAGGTTTGCAGCACGGCACCTGGCCAAGGGAGTGCTCGTTGCACTGGCGTGCGCCATGCAGGGAGATGATGTAGGAGGTGGGGCCCCGCAGGTCGAGGCCCCGCATGCCGCACGCAAAGCAATACTCCGTCTCGAAGTGCACATGCTTCCGCAGTGTGGCGCTGCGGAGCAAAACAGCATCCAGTGTCAGCTTGCAATGACATTGCCTGCTCCATGGGCACCATCAAGCTGCAGTTGCATGGAATGCAACAGTGTTGGCAGCAGCAGCCTTGGCAACACGATTCATCTGTGCAGACTGCTTACCTGTGGCGCAGCATGTGGGCGATCACAAGACGGTCTGTTGGGGCGCTGACATTGTATTTTGGCTTCAGCTTGGCCAGTATATCAGTGCTCTGGATTGCACAGGCCAGACTGTGTCGGAATGTTTTCTGTATGTATCAGCTCACTCGGGTGCTACAGGCAGGTGTCTGCTCAGGATAGGTGTGATGCTCGGCTTACCTCTTGAAGCTCAGCAGGGCTGTCAAACAGCTGGGCGGCACGGCGGAAGAAGCGGCGCGACCACAGCGTGTTGTGCACCAACATGATCTGGGAGTCGAAGGCTGCATGCACAGGTAGGAAGCGAAGACGTTCCGCCAGTTCAGGAGGCATCTGCCTGTCGTGCAAGCATGCGCATGCATGCCAAGCCAGACGTGTCAACAAACAAAAGTACCCCAGGCATCGCCTTGCAGAATGTTGTCCAGCTTGCCACGCAACACGATGTCGTGCCCCTTGGCCGCGTAGTCGTGCAGCGGGAAGCTGAACGCAGGTTTGGCAACCTGCAGTGTTTTTAAGCACCATCAAGCCTGGCGGACCGTCCACTGATGCCTAGACGGGTAAAGTTACAACAGCGCAGCGTACCATGCCGGCGGTGCCCATCCACAGCAGCCACTTCTGAGGCGCGCGGGTGCGCACGAGCTGCTCCAGAGCTGCCAGAATGACTGCGAGCTTGCTCAACTCCTGCGCTTTGGACCAGCCTCTTCAAACCTCAGCAGCAACGGTGACTTGGGAGCTGACAGCACACATGCGGCCCTCCAGCCCTGAATGCATGGCAGTATCCGCCATAGAATACTGACGGATACTCAGCCGCTAGCTGAGTAGCGGCTCAGCATAAAAATATGCACGACAGTTGCGCTGCCTACATGACCTTGCTCAGCCGCTCACCGGATTTGCAACGACCTCCAGGCTCAGACCGTGCAGCCGAGCAAAGGTGACCTTGTTGGTCAGCGAGACCCGGCTCAGGTGGTCCGCCAGTGCGATGTCGTCTGGCTCCCACTTGCGTGAGGTGCACTGCTGCTGCGCCGTCAGGATGTGCAGCGCCATCGGTCGGCGGTACAGCTGGCCTGCATGCAGTGCGTGTGAGCGTCAGCAAGGTCCCAGGCAGGGCGTGGTGCATTGTGGGTGATTGGGCACTCAGGGTGATCACGCGGCATGCTGCTGCAGTGATGTGAAGGCAGGCTGCAACCATCCTGCGTGCAAGGTCGACTCACCTGACTGGAAGCCGACTGTGTGGTTGTACATGTCAAGTGCCACAAGCTCAGCTGGCGTCTCTGCATCTGGCTGTGGCTGTGGGAGCATGTCCATGCGCCACAGCAGGCATGACTCCTTGGACAGCCGGGCGCCGCCATGCACCAGACAGCCTCGTTCGTCGGTGCACCACAGCCAGCCGTTGCATGCCCGTGTGACCCTGTAGCATGCATGCTGGTCACCGTTAGTGTGTGGCTGCATTGACCAAACAAATACAGCCTTGCACGCTCAAGTGGAGCTGTGTCGTTGCTCTCATGCTGTAGTTGAAAGTGCAGCGTACCTGCAGCTGTCAGCGCATGCACGTGCAGTGGCATGTGAGGTCAATCCCACGACGCGTGGCGGCCTAGCATACGTAGCCTGGCACTTTGTGTCGTCGTCTTCGCTGTCCTCCCACCAGCGATCCTTGCTGCTGTCTGCCATGGCCTCTGGGACACCCGCATGCGAAGCGGCAGCGCTGCCTGTTGTCCGTAGTTGCAGCAGCTGAGGTGCTGCTGCAGGAGACTTGAGAGGAGCCCGTTCTAGGCTTTCCGAGCGCTGAGCTGATGCCTGCAGTGCTTGCCATGATGGGCACAGCAGTGCTACGGTGAGCAGCAGGGCTGGATGCATGGCCCACGGTCCTGTGCAGTGATATGCAGCTTTTCTCAGCAGTAATACGCTGCGAAGAATCAAATGAAGACCAGATGTGCAACGACTCTGTGCACACCATGATAAACATGCAACTCAAGTCACTCAAACCTGTCCACGATGTCCGATCGGTGCTGAGTCACAGCACGCACAGCGCCGCTCAAGCACCTGATACCGTGCTGATTGAGCACTTTAGCCAGATTTCAGTTTGCAGAAACTTCTATTGAATCCCAAACTGGCAAGCAGCTCCGCTAGACGCAAAGTTCGGGCAGACAGCAGCCAATGTGCATGCTGAGCATCGGCACTGTCGCTTCAGTGCTGCGGAGCCGTGACGTTTTTTGTTACAAACGAAAAATGTTGGCGACAGTTTCTGAAGTGGAACAGGTTGCGGAGAACGCAAGAACCATCAGCCTGAAGGCCGCTGCAAAGTACTGCTGTCATGCATGCACGACATAAATGCGATGCTCACATGCAGACGTCGTCAGCGCACACGACGTGACTTTATTTCTTGAGTTATACCAATGCTGAATGATGACCTATGGAGATGCTTCGCCACCCAACCTGCGGACGCACACAGGTTGTGCTGCGTATGTGGACCCTCGCCATGCATATGCACCCTCAAGGGCACGCATAGCGAGTGACCCACCCACTCACCTTCGGGTTGTCCAGATGACACCTTTCGCGATGTGTATAAGCGGAGCTGAAGCGTTCGACTGTGTGTCAGCAGCTCAGAGCTGAGGGCAGCAAAATTCGTGCGGTTGCACCAGGGTTCGAACCTGGGCCCCTCTCGGGAACAGATATCAGGTCAAGCGTGTTGACTTCAAGTCTGTCGTGTTAGACCACTCCACCATACAACCAAAAGATGACCAAAACACTATTTTCAAGCATATATTTGTTATGTGCGCCGTTTGTCAGTTATTCGATGGCGCCCACCCTGTAGCAAATCGAGAAACGCTGTCCCTGCTGAATTAGAGGTGTATGGTCATCGGCAGTGAGTCCTGATGGACACTCACTATGTTCTGCATGGACTATGTGTCTGCCTTGGTGGCTTGAGCCTGCTGTCGACTCCCCAGAGTGCAGCTGCAACTGCATGCTATAGCCCTCAAACATCCTACCAAGTGCGCGCCCTCGAAGGGTTTCTGACACTGCCAGCCCTGATGCTCCACAAGTGTTCCTGGTTTCCAGCTGGTGTTGCTGATTTGAAAGGCAACGCATGACTGTTGTCTAACAAAGGCGGTCATAGGCTGGATATGCAAATGTTGATGCATGGCGTGTTTACACGGCGTGTAGCTGTGCAGCTTGTCGCTGCTCTTGCATGCCAGGCTAGACGCTCCGCCTCGAGTCACGATTGGAAGCATCGTACTGCATTCGGCATGCTGGATCCCACGTCTGGTTGCAAACCCTGCTTTACATACCAGCGGTGTAAAACAACAGAAACAGTCGAATTAAGACCTGAGATGCAGTCAGAGGACTGGCCACCTCCTCTCATTACTGCGTGGCATTGACCAGTCATGCAGCGTGTTGAATGACGACTACACGGCGAGGCCTGCTTGTACCCATGCCAGGTCTTTGGCATCGTACTGACACAGCCCATCCGCATCAGCGCCCGCATGCATGGCACCCAACCGGCAGTCTGCAAATGTCTGCGCAAGCAGCAAAATGATCGTTTCAGACAACCACATGTTCCTGAGGCCCACACCCGACGTGTCTGTCGATACTGCATCGTCTGACTGTTACGGCAACATGGCCGAAACAGTGTGCATATTTGCAGTCTTGCAACCATGACCATGTATGCTGGAGATGATTACAAGCCAGGGTCGAGGAGGACAGCACCGAACATGGCCTCACCAGTGCCTTGGCAAACTCGTTGACACACACGCTCACGATGCTGTCGCTCAGCTTTGCGCTCCTGGTGGCGGCGCAAAAGCTGCAGCCCGCATAGTGCACTAGGATCGGACGTTCGTCCGCCGACCACTTCACCTGTAGTGTCCAGTGTCAATGTTCTATAATGACAGCAGTAGAGGACCACAGTATTGATCTGGTGAGGGACCGCATGTCAATAGATTGGGTCAAGCGCAATAGCAAGCCACTCTGCAGACCCTTTTGGTTGCCTAACTACGGCAAGCACAGCTATGCCACCTGTGCAAAGTGGCGGTTGAGTCCAATGTTGACACGCCCGGCATCGCCTTCAAAATACACTCGGTCCAAGTTGCTGGGCGTGCGCTTGAGCGCCAAGTACAGCAGTGGGGTGTCATGGAAGCCTGGCACAAGGGCAACATGCTGCTTGATCTCCTGCGGGGTTGCAACGCCGTCCTTGTCAAGCCGGCAAGTTTGCAGCTGCAAACTCGTGACAGAGGCTTCTCACACAATGCAACCATCAGGCATGTCCTAGGCAGTATGCCAAGGGTCACCGTACGGAGATCCTCAGAATGTGCACGAGCTGCAAACGCACACAGATCGGCGAGCAGATTCCTCGTCCACTCGGTGTTGCGGAAGAGCATGCTGCCGGTGTTGAGGCCTGCAGCCACATTCGCCGCCCAGGCTGCTTGCGTGCCGATCCATGCGCAGTCTACACTTCAACATGACACTCTGCACTGCCTACCAGTGATGTCACCAGCCTCCACATCTTCCCGATGACCCCAGATTACCATGTCATGTCCAGCGAACTCAGCCAACGGCAGCACCTGCGTCACTGTGGAGAAACAGTGCTACCATGTGTGGCAGGGACCTGTGACCCATGCGCTGCCCTTGTGGACGTTAATCAACAGCGCAATACAAGCATAACAAGGTTGCCACTCCTGGGTGGTGCGACATGCCTGTGCTGGGTCGATGGCAGTGTCGATGTCGAGCCACCAAAACCAGTCGACCCCGCCAGCGGAGACGGGAGGTGTATCGTTCAGAAGCTTCTGCAACATCATCAGCTTGTTGGAGTTCCCCTGCATTTGCAATATGCCTCATTCACACCATAGCAATACGCCGGTTCAGATGGCAAAGTGAGCAGCAACGTGCCAATGGTTGTCTCCAAGCCTCTGTCGGGATCTTGTCCTCTGTCGGGATCTTGTCAACCAACACTCCAGGGTCACCTTGACGCCCGTGGCAACGTCATGAGCAGACAGGTGGAATTCGTAGCCGTACAGCTGTGCATAGTCCTGCTTGTTCTGGACTGACCACACGTTCAGGGCATCGGCTGCAGCGTGGGCGCACGAACCCTGCGGAATGGCTGTCACCTGCACCCAGGCGTGGAACCTCACGCATGCTGTGGCGCTATTTTTAAACAATGAGCGGATTAAACAGCAGAGCAAGCCCTGTTGACATGCACAATCTGTCAAGCACTCGCCAGAGCCACCGTCTCACGCCGCATGGCAGGCTCAGCCTCATCGCCACCCAGCTGATCCTCAGCAAAGCTGTCAGGCTGTGCGGCAGCAGCCAGTTCGTCTGGCAGCAAGTCGGCAACTGCAAACGGCTGTGACTCATCGTCTGCTGTCTGGCCTCCGAGCAACCTCCGGGCTGCACCCTCTGGATTCGCGTCCTCTTGACCTCCTTCCAGTGCTTCGGCAGATCGACCGTCTTCCAGCTCAAGTCCATCGTCTGCACACCCAGATGCCAGCAAAGAGCGGTACTGATGCGGTTCAGCATGCGGTTGCAGCATACCTAGGTCGGTGTGAGGCCATCAGACCCTCAGCAGGCAAGCAGGTACACAACTGGCCTCACGTACCTGGCTGCATGTAGCCCATGGACGAGCTGGAAAACGCCATGGGCCGGCCTTTGTGCATCATGGGCGTGTTTGGCGGCAGCTGCAGCAGCTCGCATGCACTTTCTGGATAACTGCAGACATGCAGGGTACATGAGCATGTGCTTGATCTAGCAGATGTTGCTCGGCACGGTCCTCGACGCAAGCAGACTACCGCCGCCCAGCTGTCTCACCACACTCATGTGCTCACCGTCCACTTCCGAAGCTGGTGCCATCATCGCAGCCCCCCGCATGCCAGCAGTACAGCCATGCTGTGCAGGCCTCGTTGTTGCGGCAGGCCGTCCGGCAGGCCTCGATGCTGCTCTGCTTGTTGCTCTTGCCGTCCACCAGCACAGCATCCTGCGGCAGAGGGGGGTCAAGTGGTCAAAATGCCGTTTGTCTCTGCAGGAAGGCAAGGAAGGTACCTCCGAACCTGCTGAAACTGCTACGCGGTCGGTGTAAGACCCACGCAGTAAACGGACATCGATACAGCCTGGACTGCATGGCACATTGTAGGGCGCTGCCTGGCAAAGCATTCTAGACAAACCTTAATGGTTACAGGTTGTACAGCAGTCAGCGCCACGCCCGGGTCAGTGGCCAGCACTGGCTGCGACTGCTCCAGGGTGCGGATGAAGGAGCACTCCTCAGCAGGCATAACCATCTGCACGTTCTGCTGCTGATCCTGCGAGGGCACGCAGGTCAGCAAGTCATACTAGTCGCCTGTTGGCGACAGATGCGATTCCTGCACGGCTCGCACAAATGCATGTATATAGTAACAGGCTTGGTGCTGAGCTCATCAGGCCCTGCCGATCGAAATGCAGCTGGGTACTTCACCTGCGCGACTGAATGTTCGTTGCACTTCGGTGAGCCATACAGCGAGATAGTGAAAGCTGCCGGCATTCTGAGGTCAGTGGCTTGCATGTTGCAACTCCAGCAGAACTTTTTCTCAAAGAGCACACGCTTCTGCGTTTCTGGGCTGCGCCACGCCGAACATTGGAGTGTAGTCGACATGAGCGCCGGACTTGAACAAACTATTTGCTTGCTGTCACCACGCTGAACATGCTATCAGGAAGTTTTCACCTGCTCCGAAACATGTGCGTGAGCACGAGGCGGTCGTCCACAGCAGTGCTGTTGTGCAGTTTTAACACAGTCCTCTGGACCTGCACGCCACGGTGCAACTTGTATCATCCCCCAAGAATGTGCTGAGGACAACACGCACCATCCACAACCATACTAAACCAGTTCTGGATTCACCTCTTCCAGTCTCTCAGGCATGACGAGCAGGTCAGCGGCGCGGCTGATAAAGCGTCGCGACCAGGGCGTATTGCGTATCAGCATGATTTGAGAGTCAAACCCTACGGTATGTGTATACAACAGGGTCAGCATGGCTACCAACCTGAAGGAGAGCTTCTATGAGTTCACGCTGCAGTGGATCTATGAAACCGTCTGCACTGACCCCAGGCATCGCCAGCTAGGACGAGCTCTGGTTTGCCGCCCACCACAAGGTCATGCCCTTTCTGAGCGTACTTGGCCAGGGGGAAGGCAAAAACAGCATTGGCCACCTGCGCCAACAGTTATGAGGTGGATATGATTACCAGCAGCATTCCGCTGACAAGCACTCGACAGCCACCATGATCTATCTGCACACCACACCATGCTGCTTGCTCCCATCCAGAGCAGCCATTCTTGGGGCGCCTGGCTTTGGTGCAGTCGCTCCAGCACGGACAATATAATGTCCAACTTGCTGCTGGTCTGCAACAAGGGTTCAGATGAATGAATCAAACAGACCTCATCGGGCCTGGGCTGCCATTTGCAAATGGTCCTCGTGACTGATGCGGGGTCTTGTGGGAGTCGACACAGCATGTTGTCTCACCGGGTTAGAGACGACCTCCAGACTTACACCATGCAGCCTGGCAAAGGTCATCTTGTTCGTCAGCGAGATCCGGCTCAGGTGATCAGCATGAACGGCCTGTCTTGGTGCCCAGCTGGCTGCCGTGCAAACCTTTTGTGCAGTCAGCATGTGCAGCGGTGTTGGTCGGTGGTAGAGGCGACCTGCACACGTTGCAATAGACATATTTGCTTTGCATCATATAGATTGCAAGAGTACAACAGTAGAGCTGCGTGCTCATAAGTGCTGGCCTCCCGGCATTAGTGGCATACTGGCACTTCATGTATGTCGTGTACCTACCAGACAGGAACCCAACCGTATGATTGTACATGTCCCGACCAGCTGCCTCAGGCAGCACATCCGAGTCCGGCCTTGCCAGCGGCAGCATGTCTAGCCGCCACAGGGCGCAACCCTGTGACTGTAGTTGCCGACCGCCCGACACCGCGCAGCCGCGGGCATCAGTGCACCACAGCCAGGCCGTGCAGTTCTCCTGCAGCCTGTTCGCATCCACACACAATCTGTTGACCAGGATGCATAGCGTGGCAAATGCCCAAAGTCGTTTGTAAGGCAGAGCAACACCACGCCTTGTCCCAGCGTTGCCCTACCTGCAGCTGGCAGCACACTCGACTGCGGTTGGAACTGCCGAGGTACTCAACATGCGCGCAGGCCGCGCATACGCAACGTCTTTGCAGCGCGTGTCGTCGTCCAGGCTGTGCTCCCACCACTTCTCTGGACGGCTGGAGGCCATCAAGGCCGGCATCTCGGCTGCGATGGCGGGCGCTCTGCTTGAGTCGCACACCGGCAGCAGCTGTCTTGCTGCAGAGAGCTTCGTCCGGACGCCTTGCATGTTGTCAAGTTGCAGCGCCCCTGCTGGCTGCGGCCAGCTCGATGCACACAGCAGCACTCCAGGCAGCAGCGCCATCAGTCGCACGATAAGCTCCATCGTGGCTCCCTGCGAACGTGGCGGTGCCACACCACAATCAACAATTTGAGCAGTAAGAGTCATTTTGAGTTGTCTAACAGGAGGATCATGCCTTGTAGCGCAAGTGCACCTTGGTGTTTCGGGCGGCCGCTGCACTGGTCTCGACTTTAGGTCGGCAGCATGCTGTCGCGGTTTGAATGAGATGTGTCGATATTGTACTATATATCAAGGTCTAACAGGTGTGGTAGGCGGTGGAATGAAAGAGGAAGAGCTGGCACAACGAAGGGGCGGAAGGACCCTGTTGCAAACGCTCACGGAATCCGACACAACTACAGCGCGAAGCTCACCACAACATCCGATACATACACCGGCTTTAACGCGCTTTGAGCTTCCGACACGGTCGCAAAAGGCCGTCTGCGTTGAAGTCGACGAAGCCATGACCCCACGAGGACAGAGACCAGACGCCTGAAGGGCAGGGCTGACCGGTCCCCATTGGACAAAAGGCCCGCTTCAAACCAGTTGTCAGCAGCTGAGCATGATCTATCATCGTTGGACGTTGCTGCGTTGCTGATACTTGCTTCCAACACGTTGTCCACATTCAGGCGATCGCATATCGTGCAGCACACTTGATCATGACGACGACCATTGAGCTGCTCCGTCGCTGCGTGTGACACGCCTGGGATTGGGACCTCGACAGACGCAGGACAGCAGGATGTTCTCGGTTTTCCTGGCGGGCGCCGCGGTGCTGGAGATCCACCGTGCCATTCACAGACCTCCTGGCGATCCGGATGTGGAGGTCATACAGAAGCGTGAGGCCGAGCTGAAGGCTGCCCTCGAGGTGCCTGCACGTGGTGCTTTGCACACGCAGCTGCAATGGCACGATGCTGGCAGTGTTCGACTTCGTCCGTCACCCTGGTTATGCTACTGAGTGATGCCGCAACATGCATTACGTCTCGGATCGTCAGATATTGTAGCAAGGGCGCATGCATGGGTGGTGCAGTGCTGAGGTCGAAACGCCACTGTGGCTGATCATGCAATCGTGTGTCTGGCCACAGGCTGTGCAAAGGGAGCTGAAGTCAGAGAAGCAGCAGCGAGAGCGTGCCACGACGGCGACGAAGGTGCTGGAGTCAGAGAAGGCCAGTCTGCAGGCGCAGCAGGCTGCACTGCAGGCCCAGAAGGCCAGCCTCCAGGTGGGCCGCTGCCTGCTTCCAGGCCAGGGCCCTGAAGTTCGGCACCGCTCGCCGTCATTGTGACGCGCAAACCACTACCGTGCCACCATTGGCCTCCAGTGCTGTGTGCCCGCGGTGCAGGCGGAGAAGGCAGCCCTGGAGGACCAGTCCAAGCTGCTGCTGCGGCGCTTCACAGAGCTCGAGGCGTCGGCAACAGACCTGCAGTCCAAGAACGATGGACTGCTGCAGCAGGTGCGGACCGTTGATAGACATCGCACGCCTGCGGCGCCCGGTCACCATTGCTCACACAGCGCTGGGCGCCTGCGCTCACACCATGCTGTTGTGCCTATGTAGGTGGAGATGCTGAAGTCGGACAGCGATGCCGAGGCCGCACGGTTGATGGCGCAGCTGGACGAGCTCCGAGCAGAGGTGAGCACTCTCACCTGGTGTGCCACAGTTGTCCACACTGGGGTGCCCGCCCAACTTCATGGACAGCCTGCTATCCAGAAGCGCTGTCCACTGCCGCCAGTTATAAAGGTGCATCCGGACCCAGCAGATACTGCGCACGTCTAGCCACTGAGGCCGACGCCATGTCCCCGGCGCTGCAGGTGGCGGCGGCGGTGCAGTCGTGGTCGGCGGGCGGGGTGGATGCCGCAGCATTCCTGGGCAGGATGGCCGCCCTGGGCGTGGAGGTGCACCTCGCGCCGGAGGGCCTCCCGGCGCTGCCCGCCCCCCAGCAGATCACGTGCGGCGCCGCGCGCCCGCTCCGGGAGCATGTGTACTTCGAAGACATGGGCCTAGTAGCAGTGTACCTGGTCGCAGTGTACCTGGATCTGCCTCACCAGACTGACACGGTGTGGGCCATGCTCTGCAGGCCCAGCAGCGACTTGCACCTCACCATGGATGCAACATGGACCAGCAAGGTGCATCTGTTTGGAATGAACACACTGCAGTGATTGAGAGTTCTGTGGAGTGAACCTTCAGCCTGGCATCCATGTTGCAAAGCATGAGTGGGCTGTGTGCAACGCCCCTACAGATGCAGCTGCTGATGGACTCGAAGGCGCGCATGTCCCGGCTGCTGACCGCAGCAGCCGCGCGCGAGGGCAGCCTGCAACAGCAGTCCACCGGGTGCGCACTTTGACACGCTTGACCACTTACACAGGAATGACACCAGCCAGACAGGATCAGCGCAGCCGCTAAAGCTGATCACGCACATGCAGGACGTCAGCCAGAGTGCCCAATTTTTCGATCCGTGAGTGTGTGGTTCCATCTGCAGTGCGCTTGCCTTCCCGACGGCAAAGACGCCGCCCAAGGATGCGGGCATGTCGCGCCGCCTGCACATGAGCAGCTTTGGCGTTGCGGGCCTCACACCACGCAAGGCCCAGGTCAGCCTGATGCATACTACGCCCGGCACCCCTGTTGCGCACAGTGACGGTGCTGCACGGTGTGAGGACGGCTGTGTGATGTCAACACACTGCTGAGCCTTGCAGCTGCAGAAGTGAGGTGACATGACACAGTTGCATGGCTGTCGGCAGGCGTTGCTGGACATGGGCAGCCTCACCTTTGCTGAGCCGGCGCAGCCAGCGTCGCAGCCGGCCGCGCAGCCGAAGCAGCCGCTGGGCGCCATTGAGAACATGCCGCCACCCCCGCCGCCACAGCAGCACAAGCCCCTCTTCGCCAAGGTCAAGGTGGGCTGCCCATGCGCAACATGCATGCAGACGGTCGTGCGGCGACCTGCACCGCGCCGGGCGTTCTTGCTCGTGCAGCTGACCTGTAAGAGGCATCACCGTCAGCACCTGATGGACCCGTGGTGTACGCAGGGGGAGAAGAAGGGCGGCAAGCGGGTGGCAGCCATGCCAAAGCTGGAGTTTGCGGCCTTCGACTCGGATGAGGGCTTCGGCAGCAGCCACAGCCGCGACCTCATGCGGCTGTGAGTGCAGACATCACGTCGGGGGGCGTTCTGAGCCTTCGAGCAAGTGCTGGCTGACTGCTCTCATGCGGCCAGGCGGCGAAGGCGGCCCCGGGGCAGCTTGTCATATTGGGGCGCACACTCAGATGACCGACAGGCAGGTCTCACATGGTTGATGACTTCTCAAACAGCTGACAAGGGTGTTTCATTAGGCATGTACCATAGTATGTTGGCACGCATACCGTAATGGGAATGGAACAACCAACAGTTGGAGTTGTAAAACAGATCATGGGCTGAGCACATCGGTCAGCTGGTTACAAACACCTTCAAAGAACAGGCAACAAATGCTACAGTGAGCAGAGGAAGTGTACAGTCTTCAAGTCTGTGCTGCGACCCCAAGTACGCTTCATGATACGATACGCCAACCGATGCATCCAATGCATGGATGGCACGCAACCCTACCTCACTTCTCTTCCATGTATCAAATCTACATCTGATCAGCCTGCTGACCCCGACACGCTCAATTGGGACCTTTGCTACCCGGTAGCAGTGCACAGGCTCGACAAATGCTGCTGACAACATGCTAGGGTGTGCACTGCCTGGCAAACATGCTACAGTGCTCTCCCTGAGAGCCCTCAGTTTTGCAACCATGCGCCCCGCGGTGGTAGCGCATGGTCATCACACCGTGTACACCTGCGAGAAAAAAACAGATGCAGTGGCAACAGGCTCACATGGGTGCACATAGAGAACGCAGCCATCTCCGCACCGATTTCAACGCAGGTTCAGAGTGGGGGCATACGCTGCAGTGACATGCAAACGCTTATGCAAACACCAAAAGTCTCAAGTGCGAAGCAACGCCTCAGTCCCAGTTATTGCCTGGGGCCACAGTGGAACCACAGCCTGCGGGTGCGGGTATATGTGGCAGGGCACGAGTGCGAGGGTGGGGGCGGCTGACCTTGGCGTTCCAGGCCTCCCAGGCCTTGCCGGACTCGGGGTACCAGCCCGCGCAGCCGTGGCGCAGCGCCGGCGGGATGTAGATGGCCGGGTCCACTGAGGCGCGGGGCGCCCCCGTCGCGCTCTCCAGCGGCACGTGCTTGGTGTGCCCGAACTGCAGCACGCAGTGCCTGCGGCGATGCACCACGGTGCAACCTGAGTCAGGGTCCTCAGCAGGGCAGGTTCACGACTCTCACAGCCAGTTGGTGCAGAAGTGGAAGCCAAGCCACAGAAATAGTGGGATGATCAAGGGGCTGGTGGCGGGCGTTAGAGACAGGCCCGTGTAGTTTGAGCGCACTTGTGGAAGTGGTACAGGTAGATGGTGAGCGTGATGAGGACGATGGAGCCCTGCGCCCATGCCGAGTTGGCGAAGAAGACAGCCGCTGCAGGAGCATAGAAATGATCAGCAACTGCAGCCGCTCTGACAGTTGACTAGCATAGCACTGCTGTGGATTAATCGCAGGGTTCTCCATACGAAGGGGAGCTGTGCCACGTTGACCATCCGATGGCTGCAGTGACAGGTCGTGCACCTGTGAATGCCTCAAAGATGAACAGCGAAAAAACCATCTGGCTGAAGATGCGCTCGAACAGCCGGCCGCCAGACTCATAGCACCGTTCAAAGAAGTACAGCACTGCAGCCGACATGGAGCACACAACGTCAGCAACAACCACAGAGGCTGTACCTTTCAGCGTAGCTAAGGGCAACCTGGAGAGACAGAGGGACGTGCAATGCAACATGCCACACACACAAGAAGTCAACGTTTGTCGACTGCTCATGGCAAAGGGGTGGGCAGCGGCGCACTTGCGTAGCGCCAAAACATCCAGGCCAGCACGCTGTACAGCAGCACCACTGGCAGGATGAGCGGGCTGGCAGCTGCATATGCCAGCCCAATGATGTAGATCACTGCAATGCAGCGAGGACGACAGTAATGTCAACATACTGCCGGCGCCTGAGGTGCACTGGGATCTTAAGTGACATATGTGCCCATGGAGATGTGTGACAGGGAGGCAGTGGGGTCAGCAGTCAACACCGCAAATAGTCTGAAAACAATCAATGATCAATCCAGCATAGGACACTGGGGACGGTATAGAAAGACGCACGGATAATGAAGGCAATCTCCTTCGCCCCACGTGCAGAATGGGGCCACAGGGTATCATACTCCACACGCTTTGTGGCAGGCTCTGCAGTCATGGACGGAGGTAACTCGACGCTGTTGGCAGCCCAGCCACCACACCTACGCTTCTTCCTTTAAAGCAGGGTGATATGCAATGTCGTCAAGATGCGAACACAGTGCTGGCAGGAGCACTCACTGCAGAAGCCACAGGAGCGGAACACCCACGGGAAGACCCCTGCGAGGCAGCGTCAGCTCATATCAGGAAGCCATTCATCCACGCTCTGCTAGAGGTCGAATAAATTTTCATGCGTGAAGCCACCGCAGGAGCAGTCGTTCAAATCTGCACGAGAGACAGAGGTCGCACCCATGTGCGGGAACATGAACCTGAAGGGCTGCAGTCAGCACAACAGTCCAACGTTGTAGGCATTTGCAAGCGTTTGAATGATCACAGCCAGACACGTGACGATTTCGGCAGTCAGTTCGACAGCTATCTACAACTGCAACAGAACCAGCACTATGGCAGCTCGGGCTGGTGATGCGGACGTACCACAATGGCGAGCGCCTGCATGGAACAATGCACAGTGAACTCAGTGACAAGCACAAGCACGACCAACAGGTCAGCACGCAACATGCAGAAGCTTGCATGCTGGTTGGCTAAGGCAGGCTTTCAGAATCCATCAGCCCACCTGGACGATTGCGTAGTTGATGAAGAAGTTTGAGCTGGTCGGCAGGGCTGTGCCAATGATGCTTGCAATCTGGCCTGCGGCCGACACAAAGGCAGCGCGTCAGATGCCAACATGAGCAGCACACTACCGACTGCAACCTTGCTGCTGCACTTGGCTGAACGTGGCTATACCGGCATGATACTTTGTGCTGGACCTGCAGGTGCAAGGTAGGGTTGCCTATCAGCGCAGGTGTTTGAATAGAGCATAGGGGAGGTCATCAGCCAACCTACCGGGATCCTCCAGAGCAACGCGAAACTGCGAGAAGATGGAGCCCCCCAGCATCGCGCCCAGGAACACGCTGAACACGGACCACCAGTAGAAGATGCTCAGGATGCGCTGGTCCAGCTGCGTGAAGGACGCCGCACGGCGCTCTGCCTGCAAAGGGAGCATCATCGCCTGTCATCACAGCATGTGCACACGACTGCCAGCTTCGTAGTACCAGGTGGACATCAGCCTACACTCCTGAGAAGACAGTGCCAATGGAGTGACTTGCATGGCTGCAGAAAATGCTCCACTGCAACGCCAACGGAGAAAGATCCAACGCCGCACACCTGGCACCAGTAGTAGAACCACTGGGGCACGATGATGCCCTGCCACAGGGTGAGGATCAGAGGCGGCACCACTCCCGTGATGAGCTTCCGGATGTAGTTGTTGCTCGAGCAGAACCATGGCCACTTCACCCCTGCTGACCAGTGCAGCCACGATCAGAAGTGCTTGCGTGCATGTGGGCCGCATCAACATGCACTCATGGATGGCAATGGCAAGTGTGAAGGCAACGAGCACTGGGCACTCCTTAAATATGCCATAGGCATGTACATAGAAAATATCATGTCAAGCCCCAGTACCTGTTGCGACATTGCTTTCAGGCGAGCCACACAGCAGCAGGTTTAGCTGCGAGATGCTGCCTGCAGTGCACAAATGCACGATCAGAGGGCAACCTCAGCAGGCTTGTGAGACTACAAGCATGGGAGCTCAAAGAGCTTCAATGAGCACAGGTTGCAGGAGGTGCTGCGGCACCACACAGGGAGTGCTCATCTGCCAACACACCAGCGAAGATGCCGATCGGGAAGATGATCATGATGGCGATGGGGATGGCGACCAGCAGGCTGCGGATGTTGCGCCCGCGGAAGCCCTCCCACAGCGTCGGCCAGTTCACCTCCTCTGGACCGGGCGCCTATGCTCACGTGCACGTGCACATCAGCAGGACATTCAGCAGGACGGTCCCAGCGAACAAGGTTGGCATGCATGATAATCAGGATGTGCTTGCACATGTGTCAGTGTGGATGAAGAGCAGGAAACATCGGACCTGGGTCACCCGGAACTGCCGACCATCCTCGGACTGCAGCGACACCTGCGCATACACATCAGCAGTGTCAGAGCCAGATGTGCTTCGAGATCGCGAACACTGCAAATTCTCAGAGGGAGCCTGCCTGGCGAGCGCTCGCAGACTAATGGTTGTTGCGAACCTGAGCGGCGGTGGCAGCCGACCGCTGGTCGTTGAAGAACACGAAGAAGCTCTCGGTGGGCGCCGAGCGCAGCGCCCGCTGCCGCGCCTCCCCCACCGCAGCCTCCAGGTCCCGGACTGTCTTTGCCCAATGGTTGATGGCGTCCACCTTGTGCATGATGCAGGCCATATGTTCAGTTGTGAGGCGATCATGGCTGGCTGCCAGCATGCACGGTGCAGAGCTGAACACCATGCCCTGCAGTCTGGGCAAGTCAACGGGCTGGCACGCCGAGCACCTTGGTGCGACCGAAGCAGCAGCAGCCGCCCACGAGGGCGGTGGGGCGGGTGGTCAGCTCCGAAGCCTCGTACGCCGCCTCGGCGATCTCCAGCGCCTTGGCTGCCTGGTCCCACTTGCTCAGCAGCAGGTCCACCTCCTGCGGTTGTGGAGCAGGAACAGGCCGTTAGATGTGCCGGCCAGCGCCAACAGCCTCAGCACGGCGGACATGCAGCAGGGTGCTGACCCTTGCACTTGAAGCATGGCAGGGGAGCGCAGTCGCCAGGTGGGACTCGGTACTACACTGCACAGTATGTGGTACCTTGTGGCGCAGTACAGGAAGCGCCAGCTGGAAGGTGTCGGGGAACAGGTAGCTGAAGAACTCGTGCACCACCTCCTCCCGCGTCAGCACAGGGCTGCCGTCCGCTTCCGCTGCCTTGCCACCGCCCTCGGCCCCGGGTGCAGCTGCTGCCGGCGGTATGCCTGTTGCGGCTAGCTGCTCCAGGTTCTCGTCGGCCTTCTGGTTTTCCATCACATTCCGCGCCTTGCTGCTGGTGCTGTTGCTGCTGCCGTTCGTGTTGCCATTGGTGGTCACCCTGGAATGCAGAACAGTGAGGATAGGTTCAACACCATCCTCTTGATGTTCTGGTTGCAGCTGTTGCAAAGTACACCAAATACTGCACGTTACAACCTAGCTGAGCAGGGGGTGCTGCAATCACCCGTCAAGGTCGATCGCAATGTGGTGGCTGCCGTTGTCCAAAGGCATGGGATGCTGTTTGCCAGCTGGGGTGGGCATGTCTGCTGGCTGTATTGCTGCTCCGCCCTTGGCAGGCTTATCTGTGGACGCACATCTGCCAGTGTCAGACCAATGCACCTTCAGACCCCTCCTGACGTGGCTATACTCACATGTGGTCGAAGCCACGTCCCATGATGGTCAGCAGGTGGCTGGTGTGCTGCAGGGTCCATGTGTGCTTTGATGACACGCACCCTGCTTGTTCGGCCCTCCTTTTGACGAAGGCGCTGTCCCTTTTCGCTTGCGCCGCAGCGCCTTCCACACGATGCGCCCCACCTCTGTGTGCCTCCACCTGCAGCAAGATTGAGTTCGTAACAACCACTTCTGAAGCAATCAGTAGCACCACGAATCGTGCAGCATCCGCATGTCCTCATAGTCTCCGGTTTCCAAATATTCTGAGCAGCGACTCTGCTTCTGATTCGACAGGCTAGCTCAACGATTGAACGGAGGCAGCAGGACGAATGTCAGTCTGGCAGATGAATTATCACCCCTGCTGCTGGGCGGGGTCGGGGACGCCCTCCACCAGCACCACGTACTGCTGCGCCATGACGCCCACCACGCGGCCCCTGGCGTTGGTGGTGTTGACCACCTTGCGGGCCCACACGTTGGGCTTGCCGCTCAGCAGGTTGCCATGCGGGTCGCGGTGCCCCTGCCACCACTTGTACACCACCACGCCTGCAGCACGCCAACAAAGGCTCTCGGCTTGCATGTTTGTAGCCAGGATGCATCATTGGACGCACTTCAAGACGTGGGCTGGGCTGGCCAGATCGTGTGCATGTGACCAAGCAGACCGTCTGTTGGCATCTGTGTGTTTCAGTCTCTGCAAACAGGCACCCGAGTCTGGAGTGCTGTCCCGCCCTTCGCCTGTTTCATAGCGGCTGGTGCCCGCCATCTGCTGCTGCAGGATGCTGCCGACTTCCGAGGTTGCGGCCTGCATCACGGGCACATGGCATGCACTTAGGATCAAGGCAGTTGTCTCCATCGGCAACCGCATGTTTCATGCAACAAGATCACATGTCCACCAGGGGCAGGTCATCACATGTCAGAGTGAAATGGCACTTTGATTTGATCAATCCCACATTTGGACCTGCACGAGCTGGTGGCGCACCTCTGACTGGTCCATGCGTGCCAGCGATGGCGCCGTGTCAGGGGATGGCAGCACAGTGTCTGACCTGCCGCTGGCACGCTCCATGCCCTGTCCTGGTGGCCGCGAGCGCCGCAAATCAGACTCGGCCCGCCGGAACACCTGCCGGCACCACCGCTGGTTGGCTCAGCAATGGCAAGAGCCTAGTGTGCCAGAAGGTGCTTCATTGCATCCCCTCCCAATAGACTGGGATGGGCTCCTCGTGGGCTGAAGTGGGCTGGGGCGTCCGGTCATAGGCCGAATGCATAGGAGCCAGCAGCAGTGCACATGATCGTCAGCAAGCGACACGTCATCAGTTATGCGTTGCGCAACATATGCTGCAGGCCAAGGGGCGTGTGAGGGACGTACAGACGAGCTGTCGCGGTGGAAACCCTGATCACAGAGCCATCACGATAGCTTGAGGAGGTCGTTCTGAAGTATTTGGCAGCAATCAGCGGGGCAGCTGACAAAGATGTAACAGACTGTGCGGTCTGCACGCCGGGCCTGACAGCAGCAGAGAGCTGGTTGCCAGCAATGTCAAGTGCACACCTGCTCCAGGTAGTTCCGTGCCGGGGGCGAGTCGCCTGTCGGGCTGGCGGGTTCGCGCCGCTGCATTCCATCCTGCGCAGCGGCATTGACGCCATTGCCGTTGTTTGCCTGCAATGCACCCTCGCCCGCTGCCTGCGTGAGCTGTGCTGACGCCGGCGTGACGGCACCAGCTGCTGCCCCAGCGGCAGGCGTGCTGATGGCGCTGCCCGGCGCCAGCGGCAGACCCCGTGCAGGTGGGCCAGCTGGCGTGTGCAGTCCGGACTGGCTGTTGGCGCTGCCTGCCGGCGGGCTGAGTGGCGGCAGGGGAGGCGATATGGGTCCGTCTGCGCCTGCTGTGTGGGAGGGCGTCGGCGATGCCCCACCCAGGCTGTTGCTGCCGGCACGCGCCGCACGGCGGCTGGCCAGCTTCCGCAGGAGTGGCGAGCTGCCCTGCAGCACGACCGCAGGTGCACAGTGACCAGAAGCACGACACCTTGGGCGCCAGCGAGCTGCACTGCAGGAGTGCGGCGAACACCACACAGTGTCGCAGCTGTTATCCTCATGTACCTGGCTGGTGGATGAGGAGTTGCGCCGCAGGTTCCTGTGCCGCAACTCACTGGGCCCACCGTCCTGCGGTGACGCAAGGTGGCGTAGCTGACCTCCGTCTACCATCGACAATTACCAAGTTTCGACCACGCTGCACTGTTGCTGCTGTGCGTACCTCCACTGACAGATCGGAGTCCCGCCGGTCATCCACATCCTCATCATCGCTGCCGTTCTCGGTCTGCGAAAGTGTAATGCAGACTTCTCTTTCAAGATGCCTCTGTGGGGAGTGACTTCCTCGCTGGTGAGGCTGCCTGAGCTGTGAGATGAAACTCGGCAGAGCCGTACCTCATGCCGGCGCCGGGATAGGCCAGTCCAGTGCTGCACGATGGACTGGATCGATGCTCGCTGTGCAGATGCAGGCGGCGGCAGAGGCTTGTCGGGGTTAAGGGTCGTGCGGCGGGCACCCTGCAGCATGAAGTGGTCGTGCCACTCGTTCACGCTGACCTCGCCCTGCACGATGTACCGCTGCCGCAGCCGCACATAGTCCTGCGAGTTGCGGATCACCTTGAATGAGCGCAAGGTCTCGAGGGTTGCACAATCATGCTGTCACGGTGGCAACACAGCTTTGTCGAGTGGCAGAGTGACTGGGGTACCTTGTATTGGCGGCGCAACAGCCAGGATGCATAGATGACGACGATGTACACGTACACAAAAGGTACCCTGCAGGCATGGCACATCCAATGGCACCTCCACTCTGTCACCTGGCAGCACATACTGGGAAGCTGCGTGTGTCCAACGTGCATACCAAAAGACAGGCGAGGCCCGTTTGATGTTGCCCATCGTGGCTCGAGAGAAGGGCGTGGACGTGGACGCCACATCACCCGCAGCATGCTGCTCTGCCAGATAGTTCTGCGACATATATGTCGGCAGCACTGCGCAGCGCAAGCCACACAAAGGTGTACAAGCCTATAAAGAGGCACCATGAACGCACATGCTCTGCCAGGCACAACTGACTGCATCTAGCTGTGGAATGTTGGCCAGTTCTGATGGGCTTGGCAGCAGGAGGGTACTCACAGACGAGGCAGGCAATGATTGTGATAGGTAGGAACAGCTGCACCCCCAGCGCTGCAGTCCGTACGATCATCTGCAGCAGACATTGCTGCCACGTTCGGTACAGAAGCGGCACGGGCCCACCACACTGGCAGTGCTGCATGGCGCAGGCCTCACCAGGGAGTCGAGCCCACATGAGCGGATGAAATCCTCGTCCTTCACTGTGAAGATGGGCACCAGCCAGCTCCTACAGCAACCCATCGCATCTGATGTGCATCTGTGCTCAAGGTTGTGACATTGGCAGCACAATGGTGCAAAATGGCACAAGGTCTCAGCTGGACTGGTTCTGCTGGTGTGATACACCTACCAGAGGCGGTGGTGGCCCGTGAGCTTCATAGTGGGAGGCTTGAAGATGACATTGGCCAGATACTGCAGAGAGTACTTCCAAGTGCTGTCAGTTTGGCAATCAGTGTACATATACAGACTGACTGTCATGACCCAGCAAAAGCTGCCTCTTACCAGCCGTGTCTGATAGAGCTTGATGCCCTTGCGGAAGACGATGAAGAATATGAAGCAGATGACGCCAATGACCGCCATCAGGTACAAGGTGCTAACAATCTGCCCGTCTGCACCAGTCAGCAGCCCACAGTCAGCGAGGGTGGGTGGCAGGTCGATAGTGACGTATTGCAGCTTGTGACTTCGTGTCGTCATCCGGCTATTGCTTGTGATGGTGCGTCCATATGACGCCTGCTGGCATGCACAACTATCTTGAGGATTGCAGCAGACCCAGATCCACCCATGACACACACCTGTGACCCTGTTGTTCAGGGTGATGATGCCTGGAGTGGTCACCGGCGGCGGCGGTGGGGGCGGTGATGGAGGCAGCGGCGGCGGCAACAGCCGCGTCGGTGCTGCTGTCGCCATGTTCACCACCTGTTGGCTGCGCCTCCAACGACTGAGCCTGCTGGCTGGCAAGCAGCCTCAGTGTGTGCAGACCTGCATCATACGGTCTGGTGCTCATAATGCAGCTGTGCTGTGATGTGCCTCCGGTACAAGGATGCAGCTTCAATCATCCCTTGACATCCCTTCAAGTAACGCTTCGTGAAAGATACGCTCAAACTCACGCAATCAGACCACCATACCATTCCCGCATGGCTCAGTGTCGATATCAGTCTTGTGAGTGAGTGCGCACATCTCACCTGTCCAGGACCCAACCCTCGCGACGACCCTCAAATGAATCTGGAAGCACTCAGCCAAGATCGAGACTGCAACATGTGGCTCTGCAGCGCTACAGCCTCCTGCTGCAGAGGCTGATGTACGACTATGTTGGCCCTGGCACTGACGAGGTCATAACACAGCATCGCAACAAAGGGGTTACGCTGATCTCCGTATCATGATACGAGAGGCATGGGCGAGGTCGACCGCTTTTGTCTCAGTAGCAGCAGGTCCCAGAACAAGCGCTAAATGCGATGGGTGTCACCCGCAAGCAGAGTCACAATTTCTGGCTAAACACACGCTGCCAACCGCGCAAATACCACGTAGGCTAGATGTCGACAGATCCATACCACCGCAGCGATGTCTCCGGGGTGTGCTGTGCACGCCACAATCTGCTGCGGTGAAACGCCGAGCGGGCACACGGAAGAAGCTGACAGGAAACTGGAAGCACTTGGCCTGGCCAGATGCAGGCCGTTCCAGACATTCAGATGTGCCGGTTTTACTGCAGTCAACGCCCAGAAGTGTTGCAGCCACGTGGTATTTCCCACGACCAATCAGGCAAGATGATCATCAACAAGTGCATGCAGCTGCTACATTGTGGGCATTGCTTGCGGTCGGCGAGTGCGCAAGGTGCCGGTGTCATACTATCTAGATGTGCGCTATGATTGTGTACCGTTTGTGTCCCAAACAATTGCCTGCGGAGCCACCTGACGCACAAACATCACCGGCAACGGCCCCTCAGTGAGCAGCACTCCATTTGCTGCCCTGAAGAAGGTGTGCCCTGCAGCGAGTGCTGCTGGCAGATCCAGCTGCAAGGCCACTGCCACCCACGAGTTTTTCCGCAGGTGTGCTGCCGCAGTTGCGAAGTGGATGTGGGTGCGGGACATACGCCGCAGGAAGCCGTCTGCCTGCGTGGTCAGCAGTCAACGGGAGTACTGCTTGTCTGCAACAACCTCACAAGCTGCCACACCATGCTGAGACGACAGTGCCGAGAGGCGAACACATCCATGATCAGTTGCACCTGTATAGCGGCCCAGCCCTCATTGCTGGTCACATGCACCGCGGGTCCTGCAGGCTGCTCTGGTGACGTCACCGTGTCAAGAACAGGGGCATCCAGCACAACCGAATGGCCCTGCGCTGCACGCACTGCTGGCCGACCGTCCAGCCCCTCGCCCAACACGAACCGCTTCTGCAACATGCCACGCACAGCACGCGACTAGTGCACTCGAACCTGCTCCAACTGTGAGCTCTTTGCAGACAGTATGATGCTGGTTGAGCTCAGGGTTGCTGCATGACATCAGCCTCATATGTACGCTCAGCAGGACGATGACACCGGGTCAAACACGACCTGCCTTCTCGCTGGTCTCAATAACAGCCAGAACCTCCGCCTCAGTGGCTTTGCACTTGAGTCTGGCAACCAGGTCAGAAAGCGCAATCCAGCCTGATGCATCCATGCCTGAGTCTGCGTTGGAAGCAGGATCATAGTGTAGGCATACAATCGTTGAAGCATTCGCGGAAGGATGACCATCAGGTTTGCACCATATTGCACATGCAGATGCGTACAAGCCACTGGTCACACCTGATGCATGCCGCAGGAGGTACGCCATCTCCTGACTGATGGCCGTGCTCCGCGACCGACTCCTCGTAGGGTTATGCGAGCTGTATACGACAGCCTGTACTCTGGCATACGTCGCTTGCGGATAGCAACCTGCACCTGCAGTTCCAGCCTGGCCCAGCAAGCCGCACCTGTGTCCCGCTGTGGCCTGCTGCATGGTCAGTCGTGTGCTCACTTGGAAGTATGACTCATATGTTTTGATCCTCTAGCGCAGCTGTCGCGTTGACCGCACTAGAGCTGCACGGCCGATGCACACGCCAGGATGGTGAGCTATGGGCTCTAATTGAAGCCCAGTCGTGCGCCCGAGCTGATGCTGTCCGCAATGTATACAATCTGCATGCAGCTAGTAATCATTTGGCCAAAGCAGATCGCACACGTCCGGCCCGTCGCAAATATGCAGCTGCATGTGTTCATGTAGCTTGCTATGGTCTGCAGTACACTCACGAAATTTTTAGTACAGACAATGTCAGTTCAGCAATGCTCCGGTGCATAGCTAGACCTAGACTTCCATCCAGACCCTCGGTCACGGCTTCCTATGCCGTTGAATCATGCGCATCTGACATCAGTGCCTCCAGCACAGCGCTGAAGTCGGAGTCCCCAAAACCGCCCTTCACACCCTATGCAAGGTGTCAGCCGTGTTGACAAGTCCACAGCAGATCGCGGATGTTGACATGCAGTTGAGGGTGATCATGCACAAACGAAATATCAGCAATGTGCAGTTGACACCTCACCTGCTCGAACAGTGAGTTTGCAGCAGCAGCCACTGGCAGGGGCTGCGATACGCTGTCGGCCAGCTCCAACACAAGCCGCAAGTCCTTTTGCTGGTGCTTAAGTGGGAATGCGGTCGGGTACTCCCCCTTTAGCATGCTTGGACCCTACAGTCGGTACAGTTCGTGATGTAGTAACACATCCGCTGGCCAGCAATGAAGTAAGCATGCTGGACATAGCGTCCCCACCGGCACCTTCATGGCGAACATCGGGGCGGCGATGGCACCCAGGCCGCTGGCCTCCAGCAGGTCGTCCTGGCTGAGGCCGGCCTGCTTTGCCAGCGCGAGGCCCTCCGCAAACGATGCCATCATCGTGCCCATGATCTGTAGGTAGGCAGAAGGTCGGGGTCATGCCACGCAGGACATTTCACACAAGCTCGCCAACCTCGGTTGTTGGCCACACGCCCTGCTACGTTTGGGTCTGCAGCATAGGCGTGATCAGCCTGACAGAAATCCATGTACCACTGAGTGTTGGTGTACCATTGGCTACGCACCATGTTGATGACCAGCTTCATTTTGGCACCCTGGCCCACCTATATAGGCAAAGGTGGGGTCATGTCCGGCAGGATATCACGCCAACTTCGCTTGTGACATGATCTGTTACGTTTCGAGCGTTTGGAGTCTGCAGCAATAGGCTTTGTAAGCCTTTGGGCTTGTGGCTCACCTCGCCGAGGAAGAAGGACCTCTTGCCCATGATTTCAAGCATTGGTGTGGCCTGATCAAACAGGTCCTTGTCGCCTGTGGCAATGTCACATGCGGCTACATGGTCGCACCACCGGACATGTGCTTGCAGGGTCTGGTTTGCCATGCAGACATCCTCACACTTCGGGCTACGGTATCACCAGCCACGTGCACACCACAGTGTACCTCCTGCCAGAAATATCAGCTGGCCCTTCTCTGCTGGCTGCTTTGAGCCCGAGACAGGCGCCTCTAGGTACTGGCCGCCTGCCTCACGAATGACTGAGGCAACCTGCTGCGCAGTGCCAGCATCGACGGTGGAGACATCGATGTAGCCCTTGCCTGCATCCAAAGCACTTGATCACCCAGTGGTTGTCAAGGTTGAGTTGTCATCAGCTCTGCTTGCGCAGCTTTCTGCACAGGTTGCAACATCGACAAGGGGCACCTTCTGAAATGCCTGCTGCTACGCCATCTGGCCCTGTCGCTACATCCAGCGCAGCCGCCGGGTCTGACACCACGGCAAACTGCATGCGCAGATGCCCATTTCATTGGATAGATGGACCAGATGGCAACGTTGGCAGTGCCACCATATACATCACTACAGACAGCTCTACCACAAGCTGGCGTCCCCACCGTGATCTGGCACTGCTCTGCCACCTCCCTCGGGCTGCTGCCCAGCTGCAACAACACGGTGACTTGCCATCACCGCATTTGCATGTGAGCGTGCGCACTGTGCCCTAATGCGGGGTCGGGGGCAGCTGAAGCTCTGTTCAGTAGCAACGCTTTACCTTGGCACCAGCCTTCACAAGTGGATCGCAACGGGCGGGGTTGCGGTTCCAGACCGTCACCGAGTAGCCAGCATTCACCAGATTGGTCACCTGCGCAAAACCTCTTGTGGCTTCAGTACAGGCGATGCGGACATGCCTGCCACCGTCTCAAAACCGCTCGTGCATGTGTTCAAGAACTAGCGCATGTGCACCTTGTTCATCTGCACCAGGTCTTACCATTGGCAAACCCAAAGTACCTACGCCGCACCAACCAATCTGAGCTTTGTCCGCCATCGCTCTGATCGTCATGCTCCGACGGGCCCACTGTGCCTGACGACTGTTACTCAGGCGTCGCGAAGGTTGTCTGAGTGCAGGCGTTGTTGCGTGCTTGTTTTGTAATGGGCTGGTAGGTGTGTAGCCGTGCCGCTGCAGTGACAAATGCATGCAATGGCCTGCTGCCGGCAAAGACGACGGGCGGCAGCAGACTGAAATGTGCGCGTCGCAGCTGCGATTTTGCAAATGCATGTCGATCGCAGCGAAGCTGCACCCAGTAAGCTCTGATCAGTCACCACTGTGCTTGCAGGGTATAGCAAATGCGCTTGAAGCAGGGCATCCTCATCGAAGGCTGCAAGCGCACCAACGTACACGAATGCGAATGCTCGCTTGACTGACAAGATGCTGGGCCGATTCTCTGAATCGCGATTGGCCGGTGGATACGGCATGCCAGGTTCCGCAGCAGGGGCCTGACCCATCTCGATCTGTAGGGTTCAGCATGCTTCACGTGCACTGCCAGAGAGGAGCAAGCTTGTCGCAGAGCGGTGCCCAACTTTGGCAGCCTCGTGCAATCCTGAGAGCTGCTGAGGTGCGCCTGCTGCTGATACAAGGGATGTTGCCGCGGCTTTGACATGGTACAAGGGTTCAAACCCTGCAAGGAAGCTGGGCCTCGTGAGTCCTGACCCATCAGGGGTAGACCATTACAAGGGGTAACAACGGTATGCTCTGAGTAGCGCACTCAGAGGCAGCATCTGCCTCAAGCAGCTGCGGCGCCGAAGCCCACTTCGCGCCTCCAACCAGCTTGAAAGGCTTGGATGGCGAAGGTTTGAGGAGGGGCATTCGTGCCAAAGCCGCTGACATGGCGACAGACGCCCCGCTTAGCGTGGATCCGCTGGCAGCGCTCCCGGAGGCTGAGATGCGGGCGCAGGTCCTGATGCACCTGGACAGCTGCGACAAGCGGGCAGCGGCGCTCGCGTGTCGAGCATGGCACGCTGCAGTCAGCGCGCTGCCGGTACACAAGCTGCGATGCACAACTGAACAAGTCGCCCAGAGGGAGTTCATGGCTTGGCTGCGGGTGCCGGGGCGCGCACAGCAGGTGGGCCGATGCTCTTATCCCATGTGCAATGGTCGCGGGGCTTGGTCAGTGCACCATCAACTGCATTGGGGCACACCATCTACTGCTGTGGGGCATTGTTGGGAAACGACTTCAAGCTGTCCGCCGCAGGTACGCGACTTCGGTGTCACCTCGGCGCAAGGCTGTGTTGGCGAGGTGTGCATGCCGATCGCCGAAGCCCGTCGCCTGCTGACTGGCGTCACTCACTATCATGACCACGTCTCTCAGCAGGCAAGCGATCAGATGAGTCACTCGTGGCCCGCAGCAAGCATGCAATATCTGATGCAGCATCCCTGCCGACATGTACTCGTCAATTGAACTCCCGCTTGCATGCACCTCCAGGTCGACAGGGTGATATCTGAGTTGCCGGAGTGTGTCGAGCACCTGGATGTTGGCACACCGGCCTCCGTGGCGGCTGCCCGGCTCGAGCTGCACAGGTGCTGCTTGTCAGTAAGCTGGCGGCGGTCATAGGCACTCCTTTCACTGGCATTACTTTGAAAGGCTATGCACATGGGGCCAGCATGCGTCCTGAACATATGTAAGTCTGTGCATGCGGCAGGCTGGTGGGCTTGCGGTCGCTGGTGCTGGCGGCGGGCTTCTTCCAGGAGATCTCGGGGCTGCCGGCATCACTCACCTCGCTGCGGCTGGACCGTAATGTGGTGTATGTCCGTCTGCTGGGTGCGCAACCAACTGCTAATTGGCAGGCTAAACAGGCGCAGGCAGTATGAAACTACTCAGCTACAGATGCTGCTGCGGGAGCGTACTGCCATGCACTTGATACCATGAGCGGTCGAACATGGTGGTGAAGCAACGAGATGTTCATACTACTGTGTTCCCTGTCTGGCACGTGCTATCAAACATCATGAAGAGGGTAACAGCTGAAGGCGCCATGGGGATACAACCGCTGGCAGTTGATGGCTGCCCTCAACGGGTCAACACCGTCCCGCGTGCCAACGCTGTGCAGGCGACCTGAGCAGGCTGGAGGAGCTGGAGGTGCCGATCTACGACCAGGGGCAGCTGGCGGCGTGCTGCGGGCTGCCGGCGCTGCGGCGGCTGCGGCTGCACCTGTACGCGGGCGTCGGCCTGTCGCTCTCCGCCCTTCCGCGCCTGGCCCCCACCCTGGAGGTGCCGTGGGAACCCGGCCCTGCTTGATGCTCGGCTGTGCATCGCGCACCCCTCTCGTGGTCGTGCCTGCACCGGCAGCGGGCGGCATCTGGTGACTGAGCTCAAACAGGTCAACCGGTGCGATCCGCATGCTTGCGTGTGCAGCATCTGGAGCTGCGGGCGTATGGCGCAGCGCTCACCGAGGCAGGCGCCATATCACAGCTGGGCCGCCTGCGCGCGCTGTCGCTGGATGTCGACCTCAGCTTCTTTGGCGCAAGCGCCGAGCGCCAGGTGCGTCATGGCCTGTGAAAGATCTTTATCATTCCATACGCTGCTTGAGTGCTGATCTGCACCTCGACCTGCTGCACGTGTTTCGCCAGCTGCTGTATAACAGCTGTCGCTGCTGTGCAGGAGGAGATGCTGCTTGAGACGCTGCGGCTGCCGCTGGGCCTGCGGCGGCTGCGGGTGATGCGCTCCAGAGGCGACGAGCAGCTGCCGATCCCATTGATAGCACGCATCGAGCTGCTGCGGCCACAGCTGCGGCAGCTGCAGCTCTCGGCGATGCCCGCCGGCTGGTGCTCTGTTGGCGGTCCAGATGCCTGGGAGCTGCAGTGAGCTGCTCGCACATGAAGACGGTCAGCAATGCTGCTGTCATTCTGACCGTCTTCAGCGAAGGCACTGTCGGATGCAGCCTACCAGCTGCTGGCCTGGTGTCGCATCTATCAGCTGTCATGGGAGGTACTTCCTCAGGACACATCGTCCACTACCACAACATGCTCGGGGGTGATGAGTACTTCCTGCCGCACCAGCCGTTTCAGGGTCTCGGGTGTTGGACAATGGCAGACGTCAATGTTGTACACTATGTGTGGCTTGCGATGGTTTGTACGACGGTTGGCTATAAGAGCCAGTCGTTGCATTGGGGGTTGGATGACTGCTTGATCATGCAGATGTCAACTGCAGCGGCAATTCCGTTTCATCCAGCACAACCACTGAAGTGTTTTCAGCAGCGCTTTGTGAAGTCCCAAGTTGCTCAGAATCAGCTGGTGTATATATGGCCTCTGCAGTCGAATTTTGACGAGAATGACCCCATGTAATCGGATCGGAGCTAGCAAGCTGCAGTCCTGCCCCTGCTGGGGTGCAAGGAGGGCCCTTGAACGATTCCCGCCATCCAAAGTGCAGATGCCAATGTCGATGGTATGGATGGACTGTGACCGCAGTCCAGGTCATCAAGCCGATTGCAGGTACTGAAAGTAGGCCGGGGCATTCTCGGCATTCAGGCCCGGCACACGCTGCTGGAACAGGTGGTACGTTGCCCGCACCCCGTCTGCACCCCGGCCCCCAGAATCGTCACCGCCCTCACTGGTGCCTGCGCCGCAGTCGCCAGTGTACATCGTACGGTATACACAGAACAGATACCTGCAGTTCCTGCTGTTAGAATTTGTGGCATCACAAACATGTACCACGTGAGCGTCAGCAACAGGTAAGACGTGTCATGCTGGTCCAAATTCCCGGTGGCACAACCCACCTCCGCCGGCGCTCATGCCGCGCAGCCCAAAGGCCGGGGACCTGTACCCGCCAGCCAGCGCGGCGCCTGACGAGTAGCCCCCGGAGCTGTAGCCGCCCACCCCGCCCATGCCCATCGACGCCGGGGTGTCCAGCCGCCGCTTCTTAAAGCGCCTGACGTGAGCACACGTCGGTGCACATCAGCAACCCCTTTGCACTGTCATCAAACCTTGCACAGCTGCACAGGGACTGCTGGATGTCAACATGCCGCCGACGCCCTGGCAAGAGAAGCAGTGAGCAGCTCGGCAGAGGCGACTCGCCTGCGGGACTTGCGGGAGTTTTGCAGGGCGGACTGCAGGTGGCGGCCCAGCTGCGGGGCGTCCAGGCGGGGCGCCGCCGCCAGCAGCAGCCGCAGTATCTCCTCGTGCACCTGCGTGCACACCGGCGGTTGATGCAGTCGCAGTGCCACACTCTGGCTGGCGGCGGATCCCACCTCTGGCTTCACACCTCGTGTCATGCAGGAGCACGTAATCCTAGCAATATGGCCAGCACCTGCGTCTCGGTGTCCACGCAGCGCAGCAGGATCTGCTCCAGGGCCAGGTTCCACAGCGGCCCGGGCACCGCCAGCCGCCCCGCAGCCAGCAGCGCCTGGCACAAGCAGAGTAGCGCCTGTGCCATGTCCTGCCTCGCTGGCCCGCCCTACACAGTGGCCACACAGGAGTGCGGAACAGGAGGTGATCCGGGGTGCGGGGTGCACCGCGAGGCGGCGGGCGAGGGTGGCGGCGAAGGGCGCCCACTCGGGGGCGCCCTTCTGCAGGCGGCCCAGCGCCGCGGCCAGCGCCCCCACCAGCGGCCCCGCCCCCTCCAGGTCGCCCCCCGCCAGCCGCTCCAGGCAGTACACCTGCAGTGGGGGCAGACTGGTGCTGATGACAGCGGCTCGTGCTGCGTATGCCTCAAATCATGCCGGATGGCTTGATGCTGGGAGCAGAGATACCAACAGCCGGCTGCAGGCCAGCCACATTGACTCGGCCATGCAGGAGGTGCAGCCGACACTGCGCGGTTGCTCAGACCCGGTGCAGGCCGGCTGACGAAGCTGCGGGCACCTGTGTAACGCGGCGCACGACCTCGTGCTTGATGAGCAGGCCGATCAGCGCCTCGTCTGGTGCCTCCGGCTCGCCTGCACAGACAGCACACCGCGCATGTGTGCACCCAACTTTGTGACCTCGTGCATGCCACCCATGGCTGCGGCTGCCAGCAGGGAGTGGTGTCGTGCATGCTCCACCTCCTCTGCACATGCAGGCCTTGTGACACACGACAGCATCGGACAACTTCACATCAGGGGGAGCGCACCGCTGCCGGTGTCGCCCTCGTCGTCCGACCGCATCTGCGCCTCCATGATGGACCCCGCCAGCAGCGGGTAGAAGGTGTGCACGATCTCCGAGTCCGGCTCCGGCAGCCCGAACCTGAGCAGCACAACTCTCCAGCTTTCAAGTCGAGTAAGACAATGTCCTTGCAGGCCGCCGTGAAAGCAGGGTGAGGAATTTGACGAAACATCGCCCGGCAGAGGTGGCCTTGCCGAACATGTACTGCGAAGAGATGGATGCTGAACCGCGCATGGCAAGCCGACTGAGCAGGGGTGACGGCACCTGCGGGCGCGCAGCTGGGCCTTGGTGGCGGCCCCCAGCTGCAGCAGGCGCGTGATGAACAGCAGCTCCTGGTCGTCGCCCGGGGAGCTCTCCGCCGCCACCACCGCATCCAGCCGCCTGATCACCTGCGCGCGGTGGACGTCTTTGCCAGCGTCGTTCCAGCGCCTGGTAGCAGAAAGGCCAGCCAACAACCATGATCAGGGACCCCATACTGCGCAAGACAGCTGCGTCAAAATGATACAGTGTCGTTGGCCACCTGGTGGGCCAGGAGGTGTGCTGTGGAGGGGTCCCGCAGCACCATGCCAGCGTCCCCCAGCACCCTGCCCGCCTCCTCCCCATGGCTGCTGCTGACGCCGGGCGCGCCTGCGACCAGCACAGCTCGGGTCCTGTGTGCACCAACCTGAGGTGGCTGCGATGAAGCACACGGCCTGGGGAACTTTGGGCCGGGTGCTCTGCCATGCAGCCTTCTCGTGGGCCAACCAACCTGCGGACTCTGCATCGGCATCCCCAAATGCCGGCGGCTTCCCCTGCCGCTTGTGGCGGTGGCCGCCGGCCGACCCCTTGCGTCGCCCTGCCACGGGTACATCGGTGCAGGTGAGCACCTCGTGGCTGCACCAGCATCGCTGAGGCCCATGTGCAGTCTGACATGCGGTCACCGGCGGTGCATGCAAGGGAACAGGCGCCAGTGCCAGTCGTTGCTGCCTGACCGCTGGTGTCGTGCAGCGCGAAGAAGTTCTGCAGCTCCCGTGTGCGCCGCGCGTCCAGCGTCCTGTCGTTCAGGCACGCATCCAGCGTCCAGGCCAGCTTGTGGATGGGTTCCTGCATCATCATGTGAAGCAACCCTGTGAAAGTCCCTGACACCTTACTTGTCTGGGCACAAGTGCTGGTACATCACCGGGTTCTGAAAGCAACTTTGGGCACTGGCATGTATACGTGGGCATGTATGCGTGGGCTTCACATGCATGCAGGCTGCTGGTGATTGCAGGAATGTTCACTGCTATCGTTGAAGTGGAAATCACCTGACTGCACAGCTCAGTGGCGCCCGCATCGTGCAGCGCCATCAGCAGCTGGGCCCGGAGCGCGCAGAACGCCGCTTCGCGTGTGCCGACGTACAGCCCCTCTGCGTCACGGTACTTGACCACGCACAGCTCCACCACGCCGCGATACACCTACGACGGCATGCTGTCAGGTCGGCGGTGCACGCAGGGCAGCAAGCCATTCCGTGTTGGGCCATATCTGCTTGTGCCTTGCATGCACGGCCAAAACCTGCAGAGTTGCAGGAGAGCGGAAGTAGCACAGAGCAGACCTGGCGGGAGCGGCCGACCATGTCGACCAGCGTCTGCAGCGCAGCGCTGCCACGGCGCAGCAGCTTCCGCGGCGGCGGCGGTGGCAGCGGCCTTGGCCTGCCATGCCAGGTGGTACGCGTCGGTGAAACCCAGAACCTTCGTGCCGATTTGAGAGACTGATTGGGAGGAGGTTGCATTCCACTTGATCTGTTTGGCCTGAACCACCTACTTGGCGCCGTTGGCCGTGCCGCCCAGACCCGAGGCCAGCCCCGGCGGCAGGCACTCATCCATGTCCAGCGCCCGCAGCAGCGTCGCCGTCTCGCCTGCGCTTGTGCACACCGCCTGGTGCCTGCTGCAAGCTTGCCAACATGTGCGCAATGTGTGGGGGGAGCACAGTGTGGCAGGAGCAGGCTGGTTGCCCCATGACATGCGACACCTGTGAAAGCAGAGATGGGCTTCAGCGCGTGCCCCTGCAGCAGCTTCTTGTCCAGCTCCCACACCTGGAGGCGGATTGTCAGTGTCATCTGATCGTGCTGCAGGTCAACGGATGTCAACGAAGGGGCAAGTGAGCCAGCCGGTGAAAGTGGATGGCCCCCACCTGCCGCTGCACACTGCGGGGCAGCTCGTCAAACAGCTCCGCATCGGTGGCCAGCTGCTTGAGGAAGGTGGCCGGCACCGGCGCCAGCTGCCCCAGCACCTGCACCGTGTGTCACGCCAGGCATGCACGACACAAGTATGGATTTCATAGAAGGTATGATCAGCACGAGCAGACTCCTGAGGCTGATCGGCTTAGCAATGTGGGTGATCACAGCTCTCTGCTCAGTTGCCCAAGGCGTACGATGCAGTTCACAAGAGTGGAACTGCTGGCCTCAAGCACAACGCTGCCTTCCCTGGGGTCGGCCCTCCGGCCGTACAGGCAAGCTGCTCACCGCGAGGGGCACGCCGCGCAGCTCCGGGATGCCGACGAAGGGGAAGCTGGCCTCCAGCAGCGCCAGCAGAGCGGGGGTCGGCAGCCTCGGCACCCGCTGCAGCAGCACCTCCCGCGCCTGCTCCAGCACCGCCTGATGCGACTCCGCCCTGTGAGTCAGCCATCCCTGAGACCTGAGCTCGTGCAACAACTCGCTGACGTCCTGCTGGAATGCTGCGCAGCGCGAAACCATGCGGTCTGTACTGTGCGACCACGTTCACAGCGGACATGCGTGCTGCAAGGTTCGCACGTGACCACCTGCTGCGGCCGAGCTGGTCCAGCAGCTGCAGCAGGGGGCGGGTGCGCGGGTCGGGCAGCCCCGCCTGCCTTTGGATGGTGGCCACCGCGGCGGCGGGCTCCGTGGTGCTCAGCACGCTCTGCACATACTCCTGCCCCACGCCGCCCACCAGCGCCTCCTGCTTTATCACGATAAAAGTTGCTGATGCTCAAATGAACATGTTCCGTCATCCAAGGCGGATTTGTGTGTATGCAACATCTCTCAGTGCCTTATGTGGGACATTACAGCTTTTGGTAGCGCAGCCAGCGGGTGGTGCACACGCAGGATGTGGACCCACCTGCACACTGGGGCGCGGGCCGTCTGATGACATGATGGACTGCGACATGCCGGCTTACTCCGCCGCAGTGCGGAGGCCTGCAGCTCTGGACGCCTGTGTCGCCGTGCCCGACGCCGCTGCCAAGAAGGGCTGCGCCTCATTGCGGCGCGGCCATGGCCATGCCCGTGCGCTTGGCCTCCAGGGCCTGTGCTTTGCGCCGCAACTCCGTCACCACCTTTGCCAGAGCCTGTGCACCTCAGCAACGGCATGCTGTCATCCTTGCACACTGCACACTGCATGTGTCGCGTGCCCTCCGACAGCATGGAACTGCGGCATGCGGAGCGGCACAGTGCATCACCTCGGGATTGACGCCGGCCTCCAGCAGCTGTACCAGCAGGTCCAGGGTAGGCCTGTCCAGCCCAGTATTCAGTATGTCAGACAGCGCTTGCACAGTGTCCAGCTGTTCCTTTGCTTCCGCGCGGCGCTCCAGTTCAGCGTCCATGCCACCCTGAACATGCGTCTGTTTGCATCAGCTTCACTCCGCCCTAGAGCTTGCTGTGTCTTTGAGTTGAGACCTGTCGCAAAGCGTAATTCTGCACGAGATCCAGGCACCACAACTGATGTTGCTGTGGCTGTCAGATTGGCCTTCGCAATGCCGAGAAGTTCACGATGCAACCGGTCAAACAAGGCGCTCCGCAGGTGTGTCGTATTGAACGCTGCTAGGTCAGGGCGCTACGGGCAGCATCGCTGTAATGCTGAGATCTTCCCTGCTTCCTGGCGAACAGACACGGGCACCCTGTGGTGTTGGAATGCAGCCCTGCAGCGCTGACTGCTCAGGCTATTTGTTTGACACATGACTTCTTGTTGATTCAGAGCGTGACAACCGCATCGTGATTGATGTGAGACACACATAAGAAGCTCGGGAAGCGCTGTCCGTTGATCAACTGGGCGACTACTGCATCTCCGCCATGAACTCGGCGTCTGTGCGCACAAGGCCACAGTTGTTGCAGACCGACCGGTCGGTGCCCAGCAGCGGCGCCAGCGTGCCATGACACTGCTCCCGCGGGCACACATACTTCATGACGAACAGCTGTATGTAGTCCTCGGTGCAGCCAGCTGCCTCTGGCTGCTCGCTACTGGCACCTGCAATAATCTCAGTGGCAGTTGCTTTTGCCCATTGACTCTTGACTTGACATGATGGACATGCAGCGCTTCGGCACTTCTCAACACGTGCAGTCAAGTCAAAGTCCCACAGAAGCAAAGATCACCTGAATGCATGTCACGCGGGACAGCAATGACCCCATCTGCGCTGCCCTCCAGCGCACTGCCTTCGCTGCCGTCTGACATGGCGTCTTCACCCTCGTCCGACCCAGAGCCGACACCATCCAGTTCAGCCTCCAACTGCATGTGACACAGGGTCGTGCTGCACGGCTACTCCGAACTGACACCGTCCAAACGACAACAGCCAGGAGTCTGCTATACACCATCTTCCTACGCAATCGCACCTGGCACCGGGGGCAGCTGCAGGTGAACCCATATTGGGTGCGGCAGGCAGCTTGCCGCTCCTCTATGTCCCACGTGATAGGGAAGTATGACTGCGTGAGCTCCTCTCCTACAAGCGGGTTCATGTTCGTTGTTGCTGACTCCAGGGATGCCGCCCACTGCTGCGCAACATTTCTACGACATGAACCAAGCAGCCTGGTGGACGTGATCCCACCTTCTGGTACAGCGTGCAGTGTGCGGAAGCGGACGACCGTGTTGTCAGGTGCTGGCAGCGCCCCATCGAAGTCGTCAAACCTTCAGAGTGACACTTGCACAGGTGCTGTGAAAGTCATGAGGAGCGTCACAGCCACCTGACATCATGAACAGGGTGAAGTCGCAACAGCATACTCACCTGGCAACATTCGGCATGCACTCGTGGTTCAGCAAGGAGGCGGTGGGGTAGATGCCACCACCCCGCACTCGCCGTTCGTCCTGCGCTCCAGAGTGAACCACCACCAATAACATGCGTGCACATCATGACATCGATCCACTTTCTGGCGCTCCACTACATTGTCTCAGGGGCTGGCCCTGCTTGCCTCATTGCCGCCAGGCGCCATGATGCCGTACGCATTGCACTGCTCCAGAGCCAGCAGGCGGCCGGCGTCTTCCATGGAGATGGGCGGCGCGCCGCTGAGGACAGCTGACAGCGCAGCACGTGCTGCCGCCGTGGTGTCTGGCGCTGCGACGTCCACGGCCATGTTGGCCACAAGCGCCGTCAGTGTCTGCAGCCTTGCCTGTGCGCCTGCATGCAGCTGCAGACCTTCAGGGAGCTGTTCGTTCCAACCCGACCAGAGCACACGGTGCCAGTGATGGTCCTTCGATGATGCTCAACAGTGCTGATGCGGGGCTGACCTGCATCGGACGCCGCTGCCAGGCGCAGAGCGCTGACCTGTGTCAGAAAGCTGAGCGCCGCATGCTCCTCGCTGCTAAGTTGCAACCTTCCGGCTGCTGCAAGGACCCTTGCACACACAGCGCAGAAGTACCGTCAGCCATGGCATGATGATCCACGTGCTGACCATGATTCTGTCACTACATGCGTGTATGCCGATAGTGTGTCAAGTCGAGTGCTGCAGCCGTGGCCGCACCTACAGATGTAGGCAGAGTGAATCTCTGGCCTGGCACGGCCTTCTGCTGCGCAGGCTGGTGAGCAGAATGCCGCTTGGCCGCACGCGCTGCATTGCTCATGCTGCGCTCCTGCAGTGTGACTGTGCGTGGGTGAGCTGCCTGGTGGCATGTAGCCTGAGGACATGTTGTTCCAAGCCGATTAGCGGCAAGCAGTGAGTTCATGAAGCGGTGGTCCGATCAGCGGACTCACCCAGGATGCGCATGCAGGTGGCGCAAACAGCGGTGCGGGCTTCCAGTGACGGCGTGAGCAGCAGAGGTGCATCCTCCAGCACCTCCTCGCCTGGCTGCAGGTCACGGGCCGCCACCAAGCCCCTGCCCCTTCCCGGTAGGTCCTGCACCTTGTACGCCGCCGCAGCTGACATCAGTACGCTGCCTCAGTAAACACTCAACGCGCGCGTTCACGCTTATAATTTGACCGTCACTGCAAAGTAAGTGCCGATGGACACAAGTGGTATGAAAAGCTTTGAGTAGCTTGCTTATTGCAAGGCGCCGCTGCAGCTTGGCAATGAGGTTTGATAACGAGTGCTAGCACCGCTGTGCCAAGACGGCATGTTTCGATATGCTGGAGTCGTTGTCAGTCTCTGCAAGCTGCAGCTGAATGCAGAGGCGCAGATCAGCTTGCTGCACCTGTGTTGCATGCTGTGATGACTCAACATGATGTCAGCTTCAGCAGATGCCCGCCGCGACATTGCTTGGCGTCTAACTGCAGGACCTTCTCCTGCATCAAGTGCTACTACAGCGTGCCTCAGACTGCGTGTGACACATCGGCTTGGCACTCATTGCTACGGCAGGGTTGGCTGCAGTTCCAAGTCCTCCAGTGGCATTACTCTTGTAGGTACACGCAGCATACCATCGTCCATGCTTGTCGACAGCCCATTACACATCAAGCATCGAGCATGCAGCAACCGCAATGGCAGCGGCGCCACAAGCATGTCACCAAACGTCCAACAGCTGAACCCAACGCTCCCAGCACTGATGCCAGTCCAGTCAAGCGGTCATCCCCAAAATTGTTCAAAGTGTGCTACTGCTCGCGTTATACTCGCCGCTACATTCTGGAGATACAGTATAAACTTACTTTCTACCTCACAGCAGCACTTGGCTGCACAGAGTTCGGGTAGGAAAAGAAAGATCCGCTGTCATACTTGCGCTTGACTGAGGCCAGGCGAGCAGCATTGCCGCCATAGTAGGCGGACATCGAAGATGATCCTATGTCCTGCATAAGAGGCAGGAGGATACGCACCTGATCTAACAACAGGACGGCAACTGCAGCCTACATTCATCGCAAGGCCAACTGGTGTCTAACCTTGTCGATGTAGTTGACATACGCTGCAGAGTCCACATATGGCTTCATTGAGGACCAAAAGTCCTGCAGCAGATCAGCCTCAACTGATGGTCCCAAACCTCATTTGAGACCTATCGAATCCAGCACCGCTCAGAACGATTACTAGGTGGCGAGCTGTCATAGTCAGCTGGCATGAACCGGACCTGCAGCCAGGCAGTGCAGCGCGACGCCTGACTGGTGTCCGTCCATGACACATACCACTGCACGGATGATAGCATGGCGCGATGTGGAAACGCCGAGTCTGCTGCCTTGGAACCTGCAGGGTATGTGGGGATTTCCGTGAATCCGCAAACGCAATGCAGCAAGTGGGTCTGCCCCGTTGTGGCCATGTAGGGGTGCAGGATGTGCAGAACTGCATAATTGCCCGCCGTCGACCTGTTGAGGGCACCACCATAGGCGTGCAGCTGCATCCAGCCGCCAATGCCCTGGCTGGTCGCAGCAGCAATCTTGCTGGCTGCCAGGTTTGCGCCGGCCGCCGACATGGGGGCCTTGATGTAGTTGCTGTGCACCTTGAAGGAGTTGGGCGGGCTGACCTGGTGGCAGGGCTGCCGAGAGCTGTTGGCGACTGCACCGCGCTCAGCACATTTGGTCACTTGATCTGCTGGGTGTTCGTGAAATCTGTTTGTGCACTCGCTCACCTGTGTGTCGGATCCCAGTCTCAGGCTTGTGGGTTGCATCGGCTGCAGCGCCTATACATCAGGATCTCCTGTTGAGCAACTAACCGGGACAGCTGTGCCACCCAAGACAGCAGCTGGCAACAGCTGTATACAGGGCCTGTGATACGACACTACTGCCACCACGCACCTCCGCCTGGTTCCCAAACTGCACCACAGCATCGATGTAGGACATGTTGTTGTACTGCGCCAAAGCTGGCTGTCTGATGCTCTGCAAAACACGGTTGGACACCAGAGTCAATGCATGTGTAAGCTGTGTGACGATCAGGCCCTCTGCGGAACAGACTGGCAGGATCAACTGTAGGTCGTGCAGGCACATGACAGCACCTGCATGCCAGCGTTTGCAAGAAGTGCACGTGCTGCGCTTGCGCTGCCCAGGTACAGCGCATGCAGCTCCACCACACCATATCCGACGAACAGGTCGGAGCTGATGTCGTCTGGTAACTTTGGGAAGTTGGCCTGTGTGCAGGTGCGACGGCCCACACATTAGCAACAATGTCCATCCGTGGATTACTCACACCAGGGTGCCATCAACTCTTGTGATCAGCATACATGTGAGTTGTGCACGTACCAAGTACCACTGGATGGCCCTGGCGGCAGCGCTAAAACCCCAAACCACTGTGATGACGGTGACTTGCGCCGGCACCGCGACCGTCGCCACCCGAAACCTAGTGACGACCCCAAAATTGCCTGCACAGAACAGCACAGGCGCTGGTCGTGCCACGCTTATTGCTTCGCCTGCTGTGAGGGATGCATGCACCCATTGCTGTGACACTATGGCCGTGGCCCACCGCCGCCGCCGCCGCGGTGCGCCCACAGGAGGTCGGCGTTGAGCGTCTTGTTGGCTGTAAGGACCTTCCCGGCGGCGTCGACCATCTCAATGCCCACCAGTCGATCTGAAGCCAGACCGTACTTCCGTGCCAGCATGCCAAACCCGCCGCCTGCAAGACGAGACTTGCAATGTCATGGATTCTGTTGATAGATCGAGCAATTTCGTGGTCCCGATCACATCAGGGTTTGCTGTGAGCATGTCTGTATGGATAGGTGGGTCCCTCATGCTTAGCATGACACATAGCGCCTTCATGACTTGCATCGCACCCAGGATGTGGCCGCCAATACCGACTGTGGGGCAGGTGCCCGCAGGAATGGTACGCTGGCCCTGCTCCCAGAGCGCCTGCAGCATGGAGCAGCACCAGCCTTGTACACCTCGTTGCACATCGGCCCTGTCGAACTTACATACACCAGCAAGGCACAGCAGCCTGCAGGTGGTAGCCCCTGCACATTGCGCTGTGCAACATCTCTTGACCATTGCCACTCAACTCACCAAGAAGATCGGACCAAGCTTCGCACCAGCTCCTATTGTTGCCACGCCAGTTGAGCTCAGGCTGACGGCACTCATGTTGCTGAGGTCCAGCGTCAGCTTGCCCTCCTGTACTGCATAGCCCCTGCATCCAAGCAAAGGTGTGGAGGCTTCAGTTTTGTCATTGGGCCACGAAGTTCTGTGGTCACGATGTGCGCCTTGACAGCAAAGTCAGATGACAGTATTGGTCACAGGAGCGGAGGATCATACGCACTCATACGAGTGCGCGCCGCTGCGTGGCACCACTTTCACCCCAGACTGCCGTGCACACTTGATGGCGCTGCTGACATCACTTGTAGTTTTGGGGTATGTCACCAGCGCTGGCAAGGCGGCCACCCGTAGGTTCCACACCTGCAACCATGCTGGCGTGTGGTCTGACCTAAGCCAGAGTGAAGTGTGCGGCCAACCCCATCCCAAGTATGTGAATGCACGCATGCCACGGAGCGGGAGGTCGCCTGATGGGAGCAGCCGGCATGCCCACCCGTCGCGCTGTTTGGAAGGAGCTGGCGCTTGGTGCCACGTATGTGATGCCGGCAGCCGACAGGCAGCTCTGCAGGCTGCTGATGGGCGTCGCTGCTTGCAGCCCCCGCAGGCGCTGCCCAGCCGGCACGGCATCGCCGCCTATCTGGACACCCAGCGCAGGGGTGTCGTGTGCGAGTACTGCGCGAAACATTTCGACCGGTGGACATCCACGAATGCTTGAAACGTAGCATAGCGGTCAGACAAAGTCTTCCGGCTTCACAACATCGAGAGGCACAGAGCCACGGCACTGCAAACAGCACCCGACATGCATCGGGAACAGGCCCACACCTGCCACGAGCTGCAGCGCAAGAAGCAACGCGAAGGTGAACGTGGATGCTGCTAACGAGCTGTTCATGACCAGATCAGAAGCTGGTTGGTCTGGTGCGTTGTTGCACTCTATCGGCTCTGGGGCATGCACACTCAGCAGGTGCAAATCATCCCATGCAAATCATCCCATGCGCCAACCCCTTCTGATGTTCAAGGTGCTGGATCTGCTCAACGAGATCCATGGTGAGGTTTGCAAGCCGTCGACTGATGAATGCACAGTTCGCCGCGAGCTGCACCAATGTGAAGCTGGCGCGTCAAGGCCGAAACGACCCTTGCCAAAGCCCTCGATACGCCGCTCAAGGCGCTCAGCGGCTGTAGAAGATCACCTGAGCTCGATGCTTGGGCTGGGTATCGAACCGGAAGAATGCTCTGACCCTCGGCAAGTCGCGTCGATGGGATCGAGGCAACACGGACGGGATGACCTCATGCTTGGTCACCTGATGGGTTCGGCATCGGGTACTCGTCTATCGGGACCTGGCTGAACAGACCACAGGCAATCCGGCATGTCCATCTGGCCACAGCTTGTCAAAGGTCCATGAAAGCAGTCTGTGGCGGTGCGAACTATTCATACCATTCATCTCTATGTTGCTATGCCACATGTTGCACACATGCATATGTCGGCAAGAAAATTCTGCCCCAAAACTGCAGCAATGAACGCAGGTGTAGGTAGCCAGCCGCTCGTTGCGCCCAAAACCACAGGACAATCCGCCCGACGCATGCTCTGCACATGCCGAAACGAAGCCGAAACGAAGGCGATATCAAGACAAGAGAGCAGCGGTACTCTGCACAGTCCGCCTGCAACCTGCACAGCGCCCGTGCCCCAGGCTCCGCCAGCTGCTGGATGTTGCCATAACCCCGCCGCTGATCGCATGGGCGTCCTCATGACCCCTGCAGCAGCATGACAGGGGAGCTGACACAGGGGGTACAACAGAAACTCTGCTGAGCAGTTTAAAGTTATGGTGGTGACCAACCTTGGATAGGGCAGGATCCTGCTGGGCAACAACCGACACTGCAGCAGCTGTACTGCTGCTGCTGCTGCTGCTGCTGGGTTTGCTGAGAAGACTGCTGTTGGGATCAGCGCCTGACTGGGGCGATGCCGCTGGTTCTGGCGGGCTGGACGGTGCCGCTGACGAGGGCTGCAGCGGCGGCACCTTATCACCATCACCGCCGTCGGCTGCCGAGGGTTTACGCGCTGGCCGGGCCTGCAGCGGGGGCGGCTGCCGCTGCGCGCCAGGTGCTGGGGCGCCATTGGCTGCTGCTGCGGCGGCAGCAGCCTGCGGCGGCTGCTGCTTACGCTTCTGCTGTGCTGTCTGCTGGCCCCGTGACTGTGGTCTGCTGCCCGTGGAGGCGCTGCCGCCGCCGCCGCCGCCGCCGCTGCTGCTGCTGCTGGGCCCGGCTGATTTGAGGCCCGAGTAGCTGCGTGCCTCTTTTAGCTGCTGCCGCAGGTCTTCCACCTGCACGGACAAGCACAGCAGGAATCGCAAGGCATGCGCCAACTTTCTAGTCTTGACTCCATGTGCTCCCCAAGTCTTTGCTGAGCGTCATAAGGAACCAGCCACACTGCCCCTGTTCCTGCTCTGATATCAGCCACCTGCTGCGTTGGGGTTCCCACGCATTTGGCAAAAGGTCTGTCGGGGTTGCGGCTGGCACCTCGGCCCGCAGGCGCTGGGCCTCCGCGCGGGCGGCGGGCAGCTGCTGCGCGGCGGGGGCGGCCTCCCGCAGCTCCGCCTCCCGCGCCGCCAGCGCCTTCTGCGTGCCCTGCAGCTCCACCTTCAGCCCGCCCTCCAGCTCCTGCAGACACGCACACTTGTACGCGAAATCTCTTGAACGACATGCCGGGAGCGCAAGGATTGGAGCGCTCCATGACAGGTGGTCAGCGGTGCATGCAGTACGTCCAGCCTGCCCGTTGCAGCAACGACTGCCGTGCCCAGTCGCCACCAAAAGGATGCCAGGCGCACCTTCAGGGACGTCTCCGCAGTGGACAGGCGGCCGCGGAGGCGGCTGGCCTCCTGGCGTGCGCTCTCCAGCGCATCCTCCGCTTCCGCCATCCGCCGGATTGCCTCCTCTGCTGCCTGCTCATGCGCAGACCAAGGCCAAGCGTCATGCACGACCCGTTCTTGGTACCCGAGTCGGCTGATACCACCTTGTGCTGAGCTGTGCATGTGGTTCAGGGCCAGCGCGTCCGTACCACAACCAGATCTGGACAGCACACTTGTACAGCTCATGCGCGACCCTGCTGCGCGGACACTGTGGGCACCGCACCGCGCGCTCGTCCTCGGCCTGCTGCAGGGCGGACACCTCGCGGTGGAGCGCGTCCCGCACGTCCGCCACCGCCTGCGTGATGTCGCCCTCCAGCTCGCGGACCTCCTGCTCCCGCGCCCCCGCCGCCGCCCTCGCCTCCCCCGCCTCCGCCTGCGAGCAGCAGCCCTGCAGTCAGCACCCCTGTGCACCGGCCGCAGCTCGTCTCAGCCCCACGCCTCGTACCTCCACGCGAAGTGTGCGTGTGGCCGCGCCCCCCTCCTGGCCGCGCACACTGCCTCCATGACCCGAGCAGTGGCTGCCAGGCACAGCAGGGGCGCGCCTGCGCGGCCTCCAGCTCGGACTGCAGGTGCTGGCACGCCTGCATGGCCTCCCGCAGCCGCTCCTGCCGGGCGGCGGACTCCTTGGTGAGCGCCTCCAGCGCGACCAGTGCCTCGTTGCGGCCGGCCGCCTCCGTGTGCAGCTCCTCCAGCGTCGCCTGCTCGCGCGCCTCGGCGTCCCGGACCGCAACCTCCAGCTCCTCGGAGTTCGCGGCAAAGGCCTCGGCGGTCTGCTCCAGCTCGAGGCGCGCCCCCTTCTCCTCCTGCAGCTGGGCGGCCAGCTCCACCGCCTCCTGCTTCCCCGCGGCCACCTCCGCCTCCAGCTGCCGCTTCGTGCTCAGCAGGTCGCGCACAGCCTGCAAGCGGACCACTTGACAGACATTCATGCTCTGGCACATGCCTGTAGGCTACTCAGCAATCTGGCAGCGGCCGGATGTGTGGCACGCCCTGTGTGCCCCACAAGAGCGGCGCAAGAGACATCAGTCCCGACGCACCTCAACAGAGGCAGCGCGTGCGCGATCCAGCGTCGCTGAGTTCTCACGCTCTGCCGTCAGCTTGGCCTTTGCCGCGCTGGCATCCGTCACCTGAAAACGACATGGGCTTGCGAATCAGCATGTGTGCATGCTGATAGGGTTACTGGGTGCCCTTGGTGTGAAGCGAAGAATGGCGACGCAAGGCACGCTCCGCAGTCAGCAGCCCATGCAACTCGGCGGTGTCAAGTGTACAGTCACCGGCACCCTGTGTGGCATGACCTGGGCGGCTTCACAGCAACCATCTCACCGCCTCCTGCAGCGCCGCCTGCAGCTCGGACACCTCGCCCTCGTGGCGCTGCAGCCGGTCCCGCGCCTCCGCCAGCAGCTTGCGCACCTCGGTGAGAGCCTGCACGGCGGCAGACCCCATGTGTGCTGATCGATGTGTACAACGACGCTGTGCTGTGAGAGAGTCTGATTGCTTGGGGCCGCCAGCTACTGTCTGCTGTGCCCTGCCAATGCCGGCTGAACTTGGCCTTCCACACGAGGGTTACATGTGATGCAAGGCTGTATGCAGTCGAGCGGCTGCCAGCGCATCTCTGCAAGGCAGATGCGCAACACCCAAACTGCAAGGCGGGCCGGCACCTGCTGCTTCTGGGCCGCATCCGCGTGCGCCTCCTGCGCGTCTGCCCGCGCCGCCGCCAGCGCCTGCCGCTCCGCCTGCAGCTCCGCCTCCAGCCGGCCGCCGCCCTGCTGCGCGGCCTGCAGCGCGCGCTGCAGGTCCTCCTGCTTGCGCGCCGCCTGCGCCGCCGCCTTCTCCGCCTCTGCGAGCCGCTGCTGCTCGCCCTGCAGCAGGTGCGGGCAGGCTTGTGCCAGCTGCATTCTTGAGTGGCGGGGATAGCGTGGGGATGTGGCAGCAAGAGGGGTTTGCCAGGCCCCTGGGGCAACACGCAACTTCAGTGCAAGTGTTCACTCCGCACCTGCAGCTGCCGGCGCACGTCCCGCAGGCTGCTGCCGGCGTCCGACAGCTCAGCCAGCCGCGCCTCCAGCGCCGCCTGCAGGTCTGCCGACGACGACGCACCCAGCACCTGCCCCAGTGCTGACAGCTGGCTGTCCGCTGTGCTGAGTCTGGCCTCCGCCCCACGCAGGGCCTCATCCAAAGCCTTGGTCTGGACAACAGGAAAGCAAGCAGACCTCAAGCCTGGCTTCAGCCTGTGAAGTGTAGAGCCATGTTGCTGGTTGGCATATGCTGCAGGCATGACAAGCGAGACGGTGCGTGGCGGCGCTGACTCAATGTTGAGACCCACTCCGCCATGGATGGAGGTGCCATGGCCTGTTGGCAGACGCCAGCACCTTCTGGGTCTGTGACAGTGCGGCGGTGCCGCCTGCCACTGCGCCAACAGCTGCAGCCACCCACGGCACCCACTCAGCAGCGCCTGAGCTGGCGACTGCCGCAGCAGCCCGCCCGGTGTCAATATCCGCAAGGAAAGCGCTGGTGGCGGTGTGGTGTTGCGTTGCAGCATTCGCCAAGGCGCTGCCACTGATACTGCCGTCTGCCTCGCTGAAGTTCGGCGCTGTCACGCTGTCTGCCACTTCAGGTAGCCACCCAGGCTGAGACTGTGAGGCTGTGACCTGCAATGAGATGGCGGCGCGGTGATAGGCCATCTCAGCTGCGCACCCCAGTGCAACCAGGCAGAGCAGATCCTTGCACAATACGGGTCTACAAAGTCCTAGCGGCATGTGATGCAGGCAACGAGGTTTTGATCGCCTGCTGTGCGAACTGCAGCTTGCAAGCCTATGGACACCTGTTCCGGAACGGCAACTCACACCGAACAAGCTCATCATGAGCTGCGGTACTGCATCACAGAGAGGTGTCAGGTGCAACAACCACCTGGTTGTCATGAAGCATGGCAGCGCCCGCACGGCCCCGCTCCCTGGCCATGCTCCACCACATCGGCACAGCCGAAGCCACGGCCGAGGCGCCGGCCAGCAACAGTAGCCGGCGACCCGACGCCCCTGGCCCCTCTTCTTGCTTTGGCTGCCGCTCCGGCGGCGGTGGGACCTGCCCATCGTCGCCGGCACGCACCCTGAGCCGTGTGCACCCGCCCAGGCACTGTCTCCGACATCCTGGCCGATAGGTGCGCTGTGATCGCAGCCTGAGCTGCAGGCTGTGTGGCTGTAGCAGTGCAGTTTGCCCCATAGTATCCATGCTCAACAGCAAATGCTGGCTGCGCACGCTGATGCACCCCACACGGGTCTTCCATGCGCGATTTGGCAGATGCCACCGCCGATTCCGCCAAACCGCCCTGTGCTGTTCACCACTGTTGCAGAGGTGTGGTCCTGCCATCGCCTCGGCCCCTTAGCACAGCTTTCCTGCTCACGTAAGAGCTCATTGCTGGCTCATTGTTACACGCTGCGCATGGCACTCTGCTATACACAAAACTTGACGGCCGCATGTAAGCTGACACCGTCCCGAAAACCAATGCATGCCCAGCACAAAGCATAGCAAGCTTTGGTACACGTTCAATCAATGGATCAGTGAAGCACTCGACGATGGCCTGAAATGTACAGAATATCACTGATGTCCGCCGATTGGCGCCGCCCATGCTGTTCATGGGCTGAAAAACCCCGCCGCTGATGCTGCATCCCCGTCCAATACCTGATATGCATTTCCGGCACTGGCCTGATATGCCCGCCACTATGATGGCTCCTGCTCTGCCATTTGGAGGTGGCACTGCCGGTGTGCTGTCCTCACTTGTCCGTCCGATCGGTCACTTCTTCCTGTGGTGCGGCACCAGCCGTATCCACTGTGATGATTGCACTGCGTGACACTGTTTATCATCACAGTTGTGAGCAGCATATCCTGGCATTCGCAGAGTGACCCACCGCGGGGCATCTGGACATGTCGTGGGCTCACTGCGTCTGCGCTTCGCCGGCAGAGATCCTGCGGCCACATGCCATGTGGACCAACGGCCAGGGGGAGTGGGGAGAAAGTCACGGTGGTAGCATGAGGACTACAGCCGTGCAGGTTTGCAACCCCTGCTGCACATGACCTCAATTCACCGGCAGTTGGTGAATGCACTTCTGATGTCACGGTGATATAAGCAGTCATACCGGGGGCAGAAGGGCGATGTATTCGTGGCGGCTCGCTTTGGGGGACACTGCGCGCTGCTGCTGGTGTAGGGGGCACCTCGCCGGTTGCCGCCCTGCGCTGCTCTGCGCCCGGGTCCCGCAACAGTGACTCCTGTTGCAGGTCCTCATGCCATTTGAGTCGGTGCAAGGTACACACTCTGATCCGATGTACATGTTTGTTGGGTGCAGTGTGATGCTTCTTTCGTTCATATCTTCATCAGCAGCAGTGACATGCTGACTTCGTATTGTTCAGGCAGGCGAAGTCCCGATGAGCTTCATGGCATACTGCAACGCTGTTCGCCTCGACACAAGGAAGCACCATGAACATGCATCTACAGGCAATTGTGCCACACCAAGCTACCGCTCGCACCTTGGAGGCATGCAGCACGGAGCTGAAGGGGTGCGCCATGTGCAGCAGGCGGCTGCGCTTGCTGAAGTCGTGCAGCAGGTCCCGCCACGGCGGCGAGCGCTGCAGGAGCAACAGCAGCGTCATGTCGGGGCACAGATGTGTAACCTCTGTGCCACCGCAGGTAACAAGGATCCTGCAAACCCACATGAATCGCAGCGTGGTGCACCTTCAGCGTCTCACTGTGGCCCACGATCCACAGGGCACGCCGGGCTCGCGTGAGCGCCACGTTCATGCGGCGCACGTCCGCCAGGAAGCCCACGCCCGGTTTGTCGCCCTCGGCTCGTGACTTGGCGCGGACACAGGAGAAGATGACGATGTCCGCCTCCCGACCCTGTGGGTTTTCACAGGGCTGGCTCAAACGGAGCAGTACTGGCCCGTGCGCAACTGCAGGGGCCATGGAACTCCTGCTGGAAGGGTGGTGCCTGCGCTGACAAGGGAGCAGGCATACACCGACAGACCTGAAAGCCATCCACGGTGGCAAAGTCCACGCCATCCTGGTCAAGGTCGGCTTGCGTGTGCTTGGACCTGCAATCTTGCAGTGTAGGACAACTGATGCGTGGTCGCAAGGACTGCTTGTGTCACACCAGACACCGCATCATATATGAGGAGCGAACCATACAGGCGGGTACAAACCTGAAGATGTCCCGCAATACCCGCTGCTGCGCCTTGTAGGGCGTGAGCACAGCAACAGACTCGTAGTCGCTCTGGAAACGCTTCCGCAGCCCTGCATGGCAGAGTCAGCCATCTGCGACAGCATATTAGACGGTTCAGCAGTCCTCATGCACCACTCTGTACGTTGATGTGGAGCATCGAGTTACTGAAATGCATTTGCAAGCCAGGCAGCATGAGAAGCCTCGAGATGATCTCGAGAGGAGGACGCACCCCCGTACAGAACAGCAGCCAGTTCGGCTTCGGAGGCATTGGCCAGCGATGCGCCGCCCCCGCCGCCATGCTCACGCCCCTCGTGGCAGTTGAAGAAAGCCAGTGGCGGAAAGCACGGTACACTGTGGAATGCTGCCTTCCTGCGCACATTTAGGTGGCCAGCCATGACCCGACACATGCATATGCTGTGCATTCCAAGGATACTGCGTCACAACATGCTAGATCAGCAGAGCATGTGCTGTGCAACATCAGTCGCACACCGCTGTTCCAAGATTCCCCTGGTATCCTGAATGCTGCTATCATAGAAGTACTTCGATGGCCTGCAAGAGGAACGCTTGCATAGCTCATCATCAGGTATCGATTCTAGAGGTTTTCTGTGCAGCATTCACAAGCCTGCATCTTGCACCCATCGACTCGGGCAAAAGCTCACCATGTGGAAATGGCAGGGTGCATGCGGTATTGCTCGTTCAGCAACGCCACTGGATACTCTGCCTATGGAGATGAGATCACAGAGTTGCACGACACATACCACCAGCTGTGATGTCATGCTGCAGTAGATGGCATCACATCCAAGGTGGGTATGCAGCAGGGGTGCGCACCCGCTGCAGCCGCTCGAACAGGGACTGCGCCAGGTGGTGGCGCTGCGCCTTGCTGGACAGCACCGTTGCCGGCAGCTGCATCGGGTCGCCCACCAGCACGGCCTGCGATGCATGGCAGTTACTGTGCAGTGCCACCACCCTGGTTGAACCTCCTCAATTCGTCTAAACGGGTATGGTGGCGGCTGCAGGTGTCGTGAGACAGCAGGCGGCCCACCTTGCCGCTGGGCTTCAGCAGCAGCAGCGCAATCAGAGCAGCGGGCTCCAGGGCCTGTGCTGCCTGCGCATCCATGTACCATCCGGTCAACATTCTGGTGTTTCGTCTGAAATCAGGGAGCTGGTCAAGCACTGAGCTCTCGTTCTCAGACCAGGATTGCAGTCTCTCACCTCGTCAATGACAACGGCGTCAAACAGCAGGTTGTGTGGCAGCAGCTGCTTCAGCTCGCCACCAGCCGACACAAGTGTTGATGCCACCACATGCGCTCTGCGGATGACGGCCTGCCGGTGCTCCCGCTTCTGCCGCACGATGTCATCGCCAGCCTGTCGGATCTGCAAAAGGCGAGCTGTGTGCTCAGCGCTAATTGGTGAAGAAGCAAAACCTGCCGGGCCACGGATGAGTGTTACTGCTCTCAGCAGAAAGCAGCATGTCGCTGCATGAGCAACTGCAGCGGCTGCAGCACACGAAGGGGCTCACATCGGCCTTCAGCTGATCCAGCTCCTGGTGCAGCGTGTACTGCCGCTGCTTGACCTGCTGCAACTGCTGACCGGCCAGGAGCAAAGCGTCCATGCTGCTTGCTCGCTCCACTGCTGCCACCGGATTGTCCTGTGCCGCTGCATCGTCTGGCGCTGGGGAGCCAGAGGGCGAGGTGCCTGGCGAAGGTGATGTACCGGGCGCAGGGGCTACAGCCCCTAGCTGTGCCTCCAGCGCCGCGCGCCTGAAATGCATACTTTCCCGTCATTTTGGACTATCTCTATGTGCATCCTCCGACCACACATTAACTGCACACATATGCAGCATCCAGGTTGACCCAATGTTGTGTAGTGGCAACGAGTGACACCTGGTGTGCAGCTCGCCAAGCTCAGTGTCAACCGCCTGCTTGCGCTGCCGCTTCTCCTCAACAGCATCTGCAATGCACGCAGTCACCGATATGCCCTATGTGCAATGCGACCATGCAAAAGGCGCATGTCACTGATGTGTGCAAGTTGCTCACGCAGCTGGGAGGAAACTGTAAAGGCTGATCCATGCTGCATCAGCTGTCGACTTTGCTGTGCGTACCAAAGCATAGGTCAACATGTCCACGCTGAGGACAGGTACGCACCGTGTATGGAGGAGTCGCCACGTGTAGCATACTGTGCCGCCTGCGCATCGATGTGGTACCGCCGGTTGGCTGAAGTGCTGAACGACTCCAGCTTGCCCATGCGCACCAGGCGCGCCTTTTGACGCTCGCCGCTTCCTGTGAACAGGCCCTGCAGCAGAAACACAGCACTGAAGGAGTTGCGCTGAGAATGCGGTCGCTGACTGCAGTATACAGCAGTGTGGTCTTGTGATACTGCGCCACATCTGTCTGCCATGTCTGGACGAGGGCAGAGCACACCTGCGCATCGAGTCGGGTGACCAGCTCGTCTACCGCGGCATTCGACTGGGCGCAAACCAGCACCTGCAGGCAGTCGCAGGCTGTCATGAGCCCAGCCATTGAAGTGTGGTGCTGAAGGCCTGAGTGGTGGGACAGTGGGCCACCGAGCATCCGAAACCATCACTGCGATTGCATATGGCTGAGGCTGTTCAGGGGCTTCGCACGACAAGAAAGCTCAAGGACTCTTGGAACGTTTCATGCGTCATGCAATCGCCATGCATCACAAGCTCTGCAACCACTTCCTCACCTGTACAGGTGGCAAGTCAGCATCCAACCATGCCTTCTGATCGTCTGTATGCTCGCTGGGCGCTGCCCTGGCCAGCAGTGCAGAGATGATGCCAATGGTGCTTGACGTCTTCCCAGTGCCGGGTGGCCCCTGCAGACGCATGTACCACATGGTGACGTATGTGCGCAGGCATGCCGACAACGTGAACAACACGCGCGCGCGCATGCGACCCGCACCTGCACCAGCGCGAAGGGCTCGCGTCCTATAATGGACTCTGCAATAGCCGCAACCTGCAGGTGACATGCCTCCATCATACGCCTCCACATACCAAGAATATCAAGGACGTCATGAAAGCATGCGTGCAATATCTATCAGCCACTACCTGAGACTTGTTGAAGGCCGCCTGCAGCGCATCTCGAAGTAGAGCGGGCATGCCACAGCGTTGCAGCACTGTGGCGTCTGCAACCCTGCTTCGCTGTGCTTGCGGCTTCAGCAACTGCTCCAGCATTGGCCTGGGCAGCTTGTGCATTGCGCACAGGGCCTATGGGTCCAAGGTCCGGAGGTGAGCCATTATGGATGGGGTTTGCTGAGCAAGCTACCACACACCTGCTGAGGACAGCATGCCATGCCCCGATGGCAGGCTGCTCCTGCAGCGGTGCTTCAGGGTGCCGCAACAACGCACCTTGAACTGGCGGCAGTGGGGTGTCCAGGACATGATGCGCGTGGCGTGCCAGGTGCTGCGGGGCACCAGCCGCCGGACCACCTCCTCCAGTCGCTTGCCGTCCTTGCCTGTTCGCTCACCACGAGTGCTCCTTGCACATGCGATGCGCGTGCAAGCGCAGCGCAGGATGTTCCTGACACGGCAGACATGCCATGCTATGACGTCTCAAGTGGGCATACCTTTGTCGCCAGTCAGGATGTTGACCACGGCACCGAGCTCTGTGCGGCCCCCGCCCCGGTCCATCCGCTCGACAAGTGCAATGATGTGCAGCGGCGGCGTCTTGAAGGAGCGGACGTTGGCCGGAGGCGGCTTCATGGTCAGCAGCACGAGCTCCTCGGCACGCAGCTCACGGTCGCTGCAGGCGGTGCGCTCAATAGTCAGGGTCGCCGGTTTCATTGCAACTCGGAATACATTACAGCACCCTGTTGAAGCAGGTCATAGCTTGTATGTGCATTTAGAAATCATGAAGCGAGCAGTGGGCTGCGCACATGTCACCAGAGGGCGCGCTGAGCGTGAGCCTGTGGAGGTGCGAGTGGCGGGCAACTGCATCGACTGACACCTGCACCGCCCGCAGGCTTGACCCCTTCTTCACCAGCCCTGCCAGCTGCTCATGCGCCTGCAGCAGAGGCACCCACAACGTTGTGCTGTTTGAGGCTGCAACTGCATGGCAATTTTGATCCGGTTCCATGGCACGAGTGCACCCTGCTCAAGGTATTGTGCATCATCGTGGGTATCACCTGCTGCAGGGCTGCCCGCAGCTCCTCGATCAGCAGGGGCTTGAAAGCCTGCAGTGTGAGCCACAAGGTTGCCGGTGCCAACTGAACCTCTCCCCCTGTAACAAGTTTTTGGTCATAATCAGTAAGGTGTGGTGTCACAGGACCTGCAGCTTGCCTTGACATACACGTCAATATCGGCAAACCGCAGGGGCGCCTGCAGTGCTGCCTGGCCCCAGCCACCGCTGGCCTCCGATGCCAGCACGGCATACATGTCCCACGCCAACACATCCCGCAGGACTTCGTCCAGGTTCAGCACAGCCTGCATGAAGCTCGCTGTGTGGCCTGACAAACCACATTGTCTGACAGCCAACCATACGAGCAGCATGGTCAGACAGCCAACTTGTCGAGCTCAGAGTAGCTGCTCAGATGATGTGCAGAAGCATGGCGCACCGCGGGAGGGAAAACAGGAGCTGCGCCTCGCATGTTGTGGCCTGCCCACCGCCCGTTCGGCTTGGCCATTGGGCTGATGGTCAGTGTGCGGCGCTCTGCACCCTGCGGCGCCCCAGGCTGCTGCGGCTGCCGACGCGGCCGGTCGTTGAATCTGCATGCCAGCAGTTCTGATCAATGGCAATGACAGTGAATGCAATTGACGTCCAAGTTCGCACGCTCGTGACCATGGTATCTCAGACAGCTGGTGTCCAGAAAGGGCGGTGAGGTGACATCCTCTGCAGCTCACCCGGCAGCTAGGAGGAAGTCTGCCTCCTGCAGTTCTGCCGCTGGCATCGCAGGTGCCTCTGGGATGCTGGTGGGCATCGGCATGATGCCCGGACGCTGCCGCGGTGCTGTCGTTGCTGATGCGAGCGGCGGCGGCAGCGGCGGACCCAGATCGTCCTGCCTTGCTTGCGCTGCCAGCTTCGGTGACGAGGGAGGCGAGGGCCTCGGCTGTTGTGCATGCACTGCAGCAGCTGCTCTGCCTGCACCATCTCAGCAAACAGCATGTCAGGGACCTTCAAATGCCTGATTGCATGGCCATAGTCGACCAATAAACAGTCTGATGACCACCTGCGGCTGCAGTACCTGTCCTTGCTGCTGAGTCGAGGGCTGCTCGGGACGCTGCGGGCGGTCTGTGTGACTGCCTGCCTGCCGCAGCTGGCTGCTCCTTGCGCATCTTCTTCAGCTCGGCGGCCAGGCGGCCCGGCTGTCGCTGCGCCTTGCGCTGCTCCGCCTTCTGTGCTGCACTGGCACCCCTGTGCATGCATCCGGCAACTTGACTGCCTCCAGTTACGACGTGTCACTACCGTCATACGCCTACAGTGCACACACGCCACTCGAGCGCTCTCGGACGCTCAAACTGCTGAGCCTTGTGTAACAGATATGCGATTTGCGCTGGAACCAGCAGCCTGATGATCTTGCTGCCGACCTGCACACATGACGAACACAACGACCAACCCACCTGGCAGGCCACTGCGACTCGGGCCACAGGTTCACTGCGCCGTCAGAATCTTGCCGAGGGCGCCTTGCTGGGCTGCGGTGGCTGGACACTGCCTGCTGTGCCGTTGGTTCCCTTGCCGGCATCGCAGCTGCTGTGCTGCTGCCCTTGAACAGGCTGGCCGCTGAACCAAAGGGCTGGGAAGGCTGCGCCTGCTGCTGCGGTACCATCGCCGCCTGCTGTTGCTGTGCTCTGCACAGAATGCACCAAATGCCTTGTGAATCGTGGAGATTTGACGGCACAACTGTCATCTTTTCAGGCGTCCTGACAGCCACTTAGGTGTTGTAGTGCGAAAGGTGTGGCACCTGTGTAGCATGTGCATCAGGGGTGACGAGGAGGCAGCATGCCGAGGCGACCGCGGGCGCTGCGGCGGCGACTGCTGGGCCTCTGCGGACCCGTGGGCTGCTTTCTGGGGGCTGGCGTAGTCCATCATTGTCGGCTGCCAGGCCTTTGGCTGCCGGCGGACAGGTGCGCCAGGCTGTCTGGAGCTGACACCGTCCTGCTGTGGCAATGCCTGCACCCAGCATGCCCTCAATGCGTTGCACGTAGCTTTCTGCATGCACTCTGCAGTGCCAACTCCGTGCACCAGCTGGTTATACTAAATCAGCACAGAGAATGCTGCAGCGCGCCCACCAGCTGTGGTGGCGACGCAGGCTGTGGCGCTCGCCGGTCCTCGCTGCTGCTGTCAGCGGTCAGGTCCACCACCATGACGCCCTCAGGCTGTGCGCCTGCAGCAGACGGAGTAAACCCTACTGACCCACAGGCCCTTGTCCACCTCATACACACCACAGTCGCTCAGCGATGCAGATTCAACCAACTTGAAGAAGCTGGCACCACAGCGCACCTGGCCATGCTGCGGCAGGCGCTGGGTGGGGGGTGGCTGAATTTACGAGCTGGCTGATGGCGCTGAGCGCCAGCTGGATGTTGGGCTCCTGTTGTTGACCCACGCAGTTTGCAGTCCCACGAGACGATGGGATGGTAGCATACAAGCAGATTGCAAACAGCACACAATGTACTTGCTTGCACCTTTGATCTTGCAGCACGCAGCTGAGCTCCAAGAACATCTGGAGGTATGCTGCACGCTGCCCAGAAGGCCTCGCGAGACTGCGTGGACCGCAGCATCTGCTGCAGGCAGCTGAGAGCATGGTGCCTGCGCAACAACAGCTTCGAGATATGATTGGGTAGCATATGCAGATATAGCATAGTCTCCTGCTTCCTTTGAGGTTACCCTTGCGATTGACACAAAATAGCTCACATGCGGCGTATCAGGCGTATAGATGCAGACTATGGAGTCTACAGTCGCTCACTGATGGGAGCTGGGTGCTGTCGCAGCAGTGACGACAATGTCACACAGCTGCGGGAAGGCCTGCATGATGGCCTGCATGGCCGGCTGCTGCATGCGCCCCAGCAGGCCGCGCAGTGCAACCCACAGCGGGATCCGTGGCTGCACATACCTACAGGATGCATGGTAGAACATCTGAAAGCCGGCGCACTGCACTTGTCGGCGTTTCAACCAACCAACCTCGGATTGAGCTATGGGCCAACTAGGTGCAGCAGTGGGTTTTGATAACTTTCTCGCTGAACATGTGATGCAAATGCTTGCGGCACACGTCAGCACTGGCAACTGCAGGTGGTGCGGTGCTCACGTCCTGCGCTGGCCCTCGGGTGCCGGGTGGCTGTGGAACAGGTCGAACTCAAGGAGGTGCGTCCAATGCTGCAGCACGCCCATGATGGGCTCCAGGTCGGCAGCAGATGCGAAGGGCCCGAGCCGCTCGACATCTGACGCCACCTGTGCAGACACAGGCCAGCTTAGTAGTCAGCCATGCCTCCAGCCATCCTCCATAAGGCTGTACAAGCGCGAACCTTCCAGCGGTGTTCCAGGCATTGCATACAGGCAGGGGAGACAGCTCTGCCCACCAGTGCCCGCACAGCCGGGTTTGCATGCGCTGTGAGGATGAACAGCCCCGGGTAGCGGCCACCTTCCCAGAGTTCCAGGTCGCACCTGCCGCAGCAATTGGAGGGTCACATGTGTCAAGCCCAGCGTGTCACTGCAGACGGTAATTGAAGACAAAGCAGCATGAAACAGTCCTCGCACCACTGGCTGATGTGGAGCAGGGTCGACACCAGGCCAGCCATGACCTCAGCATCCTCCAGCAGGTGTGCAAAGCTCAGTGCCTCAAACAGCGCGGTGGTGAGCGCAGGCGTGATGCCGTCCGCATCCTTGACCTCGTCTGCATGCAATGCAATGTTACATGCTCACAACATGCAGGATAGAGCATCGATGAATACTGTGCTTAACCTTGCTTGATGAGTGTGTCAGGCGATTTATTGCATTTAGCACACTGGCAGGACGTCAGGCGGCAGTGGTTCGCGAAAGAGGACCCTGCCTTTGGTGCGGGTCAGCTGGGCTCCCAACCGCTCAACATCATTCCGCTGCATGGCGGCCAGCAGCGGCGCTGCGCTCTCCTCACTGAACTCCTCGCGGATGAACAGCTGCACCATGCGACAGCTGTTGCCTTGTCAAGGATGCCAGTCTACATGCAACAGCAGCGTTGAGCGGACGGTCTGACGGAAGGCAGGATGTTGGACTGGGCAAACTGTTGGTTGCTCACCTGAGCAGCATGGTAAGCATTGACGCAGTCGCTGCAGGCCTGCAGCTGCTCGTTGATGCTGGCCCACAGGCGCTGCACCGCCGCTTTGTCCTCAAACCTGCGGTTGTCCTCACAACCTCGGCATGTCATGCACACGTCAACCGCCAAGCATTCACAGCAGGAAGAAGGTTGCAGGCCAACCTGAGAACTTCTGCCAAGCCTTTCGCAATTTCGCTGTGTTTGCAGAACCAGTGGTCGATGCCTCCGCGCTGGAGGTACTCCGCAGCGGCGGCGTACCACGCCTGCCGGCCTGCCGCCACATCATCAGGAGGCTGTGCAGGGTCGCTGAGCTGTCTGAGGCGCTCGATCAGCTGCCGTTCCTCGGACGCAGCTGCCATGTTATGGCGGGATCAGCATCTCCATGCCGAGCGCTGCGGCCACTGCATGCGGCAATCTGGATGGTCCATCATGGCGATCCAGATTCCATAGCATTGTGGGAATAATAATTGCACGCATGGGTGACTTCTGGTGCTACATGTGGAGTGCAGCGCGGTAGTGGCAGTCGCAAACCGGCCAATGTGGCATCCCAGAGTGAAAAAGCCCAGAGGGAGGTGCTGACACCGCCGCACTTGCCTTCAGGATAGATTACATAGGTACCAATGCTAATCCTCGCCGCACATGCATGATGCCAGTGCATCTGTGCAAATTATAGTGGACGAGCTTTGGCACCGTGATGCTCTGACCGTGCTGTGCTGCGGGCAGGATGACCGCCCTGTGCTTTGTCTGGGACTCAACGATGGCAAGGCTGATGCTAGAGGGTCCTGGTCATTCTATCGAAGGGTGGCTGCGTCAATCACCAGCATAAGCATTGGAGCCGCACTTTGCGTTTGCACGGCAATCAACTGCACACTAACAGATCAGGTCCGAGTGGCTGTCACAAAGCGATCGACGCCAAAAATGTCTGCCACAACCTGAACATCTGCAAAGGCCGGTCCGCTCCAACTGGCACGGTTGCGCAGCATGGCAGCGACCTCATGAGCCTGTGGCCCCCCATTCGTCTCTAGGGCCAGGAAGCCGCCGGGCAACAGCATGCCGGCGGCGCTGTGGCAGACCGTTGTCAGGTCATCACAGCCACTGCCTGCGCCGCCATCCAGTGCTGACCATGGCTCATATTGCCGCACTTCCGCCTGCATTGGGTGACTTGACAACGGTCAAGCGCCGCTCACAGCGCTGCTTTCACTAACCTGTGTACACATCAAGCCAACGCATGCCTGCAATGGCAAAAAGCACCTGCAATGTGGGCAAGTCGTCTGCGGGGATGTATGGCGGGTTGCTGACGATGCCCGCCAGTTGCCCGCGCAGGTGTTGCAGTGGCTCAAACCAGCTACCCACCGACACCTGCAGCCATCCATGCACTGTCACGCATGCGCAAGTGAAGGACTGATGTCGGAATGTGGAACATAGGAGTGCACATGTTCACCTGGATGTTTGCACTGTGCGGTATCCTTTCAACATTGAGGCGCGCCCATGCTGCCGCCTGTGGGCTGGCATCCACCGCACTCACCTGAGCAGCAGACAAGACCCATTCACCGCAAGGGGAGCAACACTGCATAAGGCGTGAGCTTGGGCGATGATTGCACACAAGGCTGTTCCGCCAGCACCCACCTTGGCTGAGGAAGGGAGGATGCTGGCCAAGCCAAGTCCAATTGCACCGCTGCCAGTGCCGAGGTCGGCCCAGTGGCCATCTCGCAGCTGCGGCCTGGCTGCCAGTGCAGTCTCCACAAGCTCCAGCAGCTGCTCTGTCTCCGGCCGGGGGATGAGGACACCTACACGCGCCCGGCAGCACACACGCTCATACATCAAATGATGGCACCTACCCTCTGAAATGTCAGGTCAATAAGCGGACTTTCTAGCATCAAGGTGCTATTCACATTGGTGAACAACAACACACCTGGGCCAACAGCAAGCTGGAAGCGCCACCAGTGTGCGCAGTTCACCAGGTACTGCAGTGGACATCTGTCCTGTATCCGTGCCCTCCACAGCTCCTGCATGCCACAGCTGCTTCTCCTGCGAAGTGTCTTGGAGGTGGTCCTTGGGGCAGCAGCAGCTGCCACCAGACTGCCACAAACTGGCAGCCTGCTGATACCGTGTCAGCACGCACCTGCAGTGTCAGCAGATTGGCACGCAGCCTGACGCGCCAGAGCTCAGTGGCCACAGCGCCTGAGCCATGCAGCTCCTGCTGCAATGCTCTCCAGGAGGTTGGCTGCCAGGAGCCCTCGGCTCGTCGCTGGACAGCGTCCACAGCATCGTCCAGCACCCATTCCAGCTCCCTCTGTACAGCATGTGGCCAATTACATTACCTTGAATCTCTGCCTGTTTGCCGCCCATGTAAATTTGACGGATCAACAGTGTCTCGACTTGCCTGCAGCTCGCTGCTGCTAGGGCCGTTGTCGGCGACGAGAGCATCCCTTGTGTTGCTTGCCGCCTCCTTCGCCTGCTGGTGCCACGCTCGTAAGTCTGTGAGCTGACAGTGGTGCTGCGCTGCCCGCTCATGCAGCGGCAGCGGCAGCTGTCGCCAATCTACAGCAACCCCTGTGCCTTCCACACGGTTTTCTATAGCCGCAAACCGTGCATGCGCTGCTGCAAGCGCTGTCAGTCGCGATTGCTGAGAGCGCAGTGTTGCCGGTGTCGTGCCACCCGCTGATGGCGCAGCAACTGCAGCACACTGCTTGAAGTCACCGCGACCGTCTAGTGTTGTACGCAGGACTGCGCTGCTATATCCCGACGTCCCGGTGCGGACTGCACTTGACGAGCGCACAATGGCCGTCATCATGCCGCTGTGGAACAGCCGCCGCAACACCCGGAGGTTAGACTCAAAAAGGAGCAACAGCGACATACAGTAGGAAACCGAGCAAGCTCTACCCTGGATATTCACAAGTGGTCGATGCATGTGATGCTCGAATCTCGTCGCATGTTGGCAAGTGTGATGTGACGGTCACTGCAGTACAGACAACGCCCACATGGGTCACGTTGTACATGTGCAGCAAGATGATTGGCGGGTGCTCGCTATGACACTCCATATCGTGCAGGATGGGTCAGGGGAACGGCCTCCTATAGCTGCGACACTCTGTGCGTTACAAGTCCGATCTCAGCTGCAGTTCGCAGCCAATGTGCGGCATGCTGCATCGCATAGGAACTTGGCTGAACGTGCAGATATCGAGTTTCATTGACAGCCGTGGACAGCCAATCTGATGTCAGTACGCAAAAGATATCCTGCGGCACCACTCAACTGTATATAATGCTGAACACGCCACTCTAGATGCCGCCCTCGCTGATGACGCCGACAGACGGCTTCGTCTCTGGCTGTGGCCTTGAGACACCCAGTGTCCGCAACCTGCACATTTGAGAACACAGTTTGTCCATGTGATGCAGTGAGCACGCTGCAGATCTTTGACGTGTCCACCACTGCCATGCAGCCATCCCACTGACGCGCTGACAGCGAGGATGCATATACACATCTTAAACAGCGCACCGCAGCGCCTGCAGCTTGATGAAGCCTGCGGCGTCGGTCTGGTCGTAGGCTCCAGCGTCGTCCTCGAAGGACGACAGCTGCTGGTTGTACAGGCTGTAAGGGCTCTTGCGGCCCACCACGATGACATTGCCCTGTGTGATGCACGAAGGCGTGTGCATCGGGTGCTTCCCCAGTAAAAGCCAGCACAGCCACATGTTCAAAGACACTGGACATCTGCATGAGCGCAGCCGTGTTTGCGCAGAATGTCTGGCCTGGCTGCAGCATCGCATCACCTTGTACAGCTTGAGGCGCACGGTGCCGGTGACGAACTCCTGCGTCTTGTCGATGGCGGCCTGCAGCGCCAGCCGCTCGGGGCTGTACCAGAAGCCGTTGTACAGCAGCTCCGCGTACTTCGGCATCAACTCGTCCTGCAAAACAGAGGCAACATCGTCATGACGACCTCGGCACAGCATGTGCATCTGGAGCTCCAGTGCCTCAAGGCTGAGGGGGAAAAATCATGCTACTGCATGTTGCACCCGATGACGCGACGTACAACACATGGCATGAGATTCAGGCAGCCCAGGGGGGGACGCGCGCCTTGAGGTGCGCCTCGCCGCGGTCCAGGGTGATGGACTCCATGGCGCGGTGCGCCTCCAGCAGCACCGTGCCGCCGGGCGTCTCGTACACGCCCCGCGACTTCATGCCCACGAAGCGGCTCTCTACGATGTCGATCCGCCCGATGCCTGCGAACGACCCCGGGCCATCTGCTTGCTGCCAGCTTGTCAGTGTTTGCCAGCCTGCCAGATGTCTGGAATGTTGTCTGACAGGCACGCTGCAGCGGGGGGCCACAGGCAGCGCCGCGCACCGTTGTCGCCCGCCACCTTGTTGAGCTCCGTGAGCAGCGTCGCTGGCGACATGCGCATGCCGTTGATCGCGACGGGGTCACCCTGCAGCCATACAACCAAATCATCGGTTTCTCATTTACGAACCAAGCTCCTGCCAGGCACCTGCAGACGGAACGCTGCGTACGCCATTGATGGCAAGCCACAGCGAAGCGCACCCGCTCGAACTCCATCTCGATGTAGGTGGCCTTGTCGGGCGCCTTCTCGGGCGACACCGACCGCGTGAACATGCTCTCCTTGGGCTCCACCCACGGGTCCTCCAGCGCATTGCTGCAAAGCATTGGGTGTGGCCTGGATCAGCCTTGCTGTGTTGTTTCCTGCTGTGGCTGCATTGCTGACGGCATGCCCAGTGTCCTGCCTACCACAGGCGGTTGTCTGACAACTGCCTGTGTTCCGGTGCAGTCAAAAGGTGGGTCCCGATCTTCCTGGAAGCATGCCCCAGCAGGGCACCCGCTCACTTCAAATCGACTCACTCACTCACTCAACCACTCAGACCAGCCTGTATCTCCAGCAATCACTTACTAGCCATCGCCTCGAACTTGACATGTGATGTGTTTCAAAATAAAAACTTGCGCCTCACCCCTCGTAGGAGATGTGCAGCAGGTTGGCGTCCATGGAGAAGGGCGGCTCCCCCCGCTTGGCCGCCGGCACCGGGATGTTGTTGCTCTCCGCATACTCGATCAGCTTGGTGCGCGACAGCAGGTCCCACTCCCGCCACGGCGCGATGACCTTGATGTCCGGCGCCAGCCCATAGTACCTGGTGTCCGTGGTGAGGACGGTCATGAGTTTTGCACAAAGATCTTACTGCGATGCGTGTACCGGTTGGCACCATTGGACTCGTTCAGTAAGTGGCGACCTGCCCAGGCTTCCGCAGACAATACGATCTGCACCTCGTCGCAATGACACCACCTGCACTTTTATTTGCCCCTATAGCAACACGCTCACGACAGTTGGGGTTGATACAACGGCGCACCCCAGCTCGAAGCGGACTTGGTCGTTGCCCTTGCCGGTGGCGCCGTGCGACACGGCATCGGCGCCCGTCTCGCGCGCGATCTCGATTTGCCGCTTTGCGATCAGCGGTCGCGCGATCGAGGTGCCCAGCAGATAGATGCCCTCGTACTTCGAGTTCGCCCTGCAAGGCGTCAGTCCAAGGCGCTATGAGCTCCAGTTTTAATTGCCGATCACACCAGAGGAGTCGCCAATCACACTAGCGGAGTCCGGGAGGACCAGACAGGATCCAAGTCTGCTGCAGGCAGGTACAATGCGGCATCTCCTCGAGGCACACCTGAACATGGGGAACACAAAGTCTCGGACAAACTCCTCGCGCAGGTCATCAATGTAGATCTCCGTCACGCCAAACTGCTCTGCCTTGCCGCGCACTGGTGCAAGCTCCTCGCCCTGACACCACATCGCATAAAAGGCTTTACATATCACCTCCTGACACTGCTGTCCATCATGGCAAATCCATCAACACTGTGCTAAATCTGCAACACCTCTTCAAGTGAATTGGCCGGTCTACCTGTCCCAGGTCGGCTGTGAATGTTACGACCTCGCAGTCGTAGGTGTCCTGCAACCACTTCAGGATGACGGAGGTGTCTAGGCCGCCTGAGTATGCCAGCACCACCTGCACGCACACATGACGGTTGTGCACCTCAGCAAGATGTGTCAGGAAACAGCAACAACCACCAGCTGTCAACGTGCATCGTGAAGCGCAATATACCCACCTTCTTGATTGACCGCTTGTCCAGCTTCCTGGCTGCAACGCGCACGGTGCGGGCACGCGAGGCTGCTGGGGTTCTGGCTGCATGGCGGCATGGCGCCGGCAGGGCCACGCCCCGCAGAGCGCCCTTCTGCGTCGCCAGCATACCTCCGCAGCTCCGGCTGTGTGCTCTGTATGTCTGCAGCATCACGCAGCTTGCTGTTGTGCCATAACGCCCAAGCTGATAGTTATTGCAAGTTGCCTACACCATAATTGGCACTGGGTGGATTCACTCCTGCACATCTTGCTCACAGCCAGAACATCGGCAGAAAGCAGATTTGTACTGTGGAAGTTAGCTGATCTGGCAGGCAGGAGGGCTAACCTTGCTACTGGCGGCAATGCTCTGTGCATGCATGACTGATCAGGCAAACTTTTAGGGTTGCATCTGCCCATTCTGTGCTCGCCGTGCGGCGGTACCCCTTCCAGTATCAGGCACATTCACGAATTTCTTTCTTCAAGTGCTTCTGCGCAACGATCACCCTCAGATCAGCAGCTGTTCACCTGCCGGCTGCTCACGTGGTCGTGCACTCCTGCCGCAGGGTTGGTTATGACGGCCACGCCCAGCGCACCCACAATGCAATCGTCCTCGACAGCCGATCAAGATGCCGTGAAAGCGGGCGACGTGCTAGAACGCCGCCTGCACTGTTCTGATCATATTTCGCAGTCTGCGGCTACTTCCGACCTCCTTACGTAACTGGTGCCCATGCCAGCAACAGGTGCAGCGCCGCTGCAGACACCCGTTTTTGAGATAAATTGCCCGGTTGCCTGCCTGATACAACAGACCGGCATCTGCGAACCGTCACGCTGCACTCTGTGTCAACACTACAAAGCCGACACAGCAGTCACGACACCAGCATCAACGCTCGTGCTACAAAGCTCAACACGCGAGCAGGGCACGCATCATGGCGCGCGGCCCTGGCCGGGGCGCCAGGGGCGGCGGCGGCAGGGGCAGGGGCAGAGGAGCAGGCAGGGGCAGGGGCCCCGGCTCCGGCAGCAAGCCGCCAGGCAAGGCCGGCGGCGGCAGGCAGCAGGGCGGCGATGAGGAGCCATTCGGGCTGGACGACATCGACGCCTTCCACAAGCAGCGGGACACGGTCAAGCTGAATGTATCGGATGACGAGGACGACAGCGAGGCAGACTCGGAGCTTGAGGCGGCGGCGTACCAGCTGGACCGCGACGGCGGCAGCGACGACAGCAGCGACGACGATGACGATTCCGCAGACGAGCTGTCGGATGAGGAGGAGGGCGATGCCGATGCTGCGCTGCAGGCCGCCATCCAGCGCGGCGGGCGCATCGGCAGATGTGAGCGCCTGTTGGCAGATGCCGTGCAGGATGGAACTGTCATCAGTTGGTGTACGTGTGGCCTCGCCTGCTCGATCACTGGGTAAACCTGATCACATGCGCATGCCCTGTACCGAGAGCATGCCTGCTTCGCCGGCAGTGGCCAAGGCGGCAAAGGCGGTGGGCCAGAGGGTGGCGTTGCAGCGGGGCCTGGATGAGGAGGGGGCGGGGTCGGAGGGCGAGGAGGAGGAGGCCGACCTGGAGCGGCGGCGGCTGTGGGGCGCCAACAAGCGCGCCTACCACGGCGCAGACGAGGTGCCATCATGCAGAGCCACTTGGCTCGGCATTGGCTTGCCTCCCTGCACGCTGCCTGTGTGATAGTCACAGTGACAAGGGCAATTTGACAAGGTCAGGAGACCACAAGCAACTATACCTGGAGCAGCGCCCTCGACCTGCTTCAAAGCGACGTGCACCTAGTGGGGCAATGCTGTTTCTGCAGACGGATGATGAGGAGGCGGCGCAGGAGGAGGAGGAGGAGGCGCTGCGGCTGCAGCGCGAGCAGCAGGCGGCGCTGCGGCCCGAGGACTACGACGATGCGCACCTGTTTCCCGGTAGGCTGCACATGCAAATGCGACTTCATCAAGCCGCATGCAGTCACCAAAACCAGCAGATGCACGTGTACCATGTCAGTGCAGCGTCGCGAGGCAACTCCAGGTTAGGCCGTGTGAGGGGCAGTGTTATGATCCTGCATGGTTTGTGTCACCAGGGGAGGGCGACGCCGACAGCAGCAGCGACGAGGAGGACGGCGCTGACGCAGAGCCTGCGATGGGCAGCATGGCAGCAGCCCAGGTGCAGGCTGCTCAGCCCCTTGTCTCCCGACTGTCGCCTTTGAATGCGGGTGCCCGCCCGCCTACAGGAGGAGAAGCATATGGCCTTACAGCATTTACCGCTGCTGCATCGACTGCCAAAATTTACCATTTCTAGAACTTGCACATCTGGCACCGGCCAGTCCCGTCAGCGCATCAGATACCGCCTTCCCGCAGGCCAACGGCAAGGTGCACGTGGAGCGGCTGCAGCGGGACGGCGCCGCGGCGCTGGGCGCCGACGAGGCGCGCGCCCTGGTGGAGCGGGACGCGCCCGAGCTGCTGGCGCTGCTGGAGGAGCTCAAGGACTCGCTGCAGGAGCTGCGCTCGCGCGTCGGGCCCGTGCTCGCGCAGGTGCCCCCTGCCGCCGCACAGCACAAAGCACTCGCACTCTCAACGCTGTGCAGTGCATTTGCCGGCTGAGCATGGTGCCGGCGCCCGCTTCTGGGTTGTGTCATCATGCACATGGGCACTCGCTGCTGCCCATGTGGCTGCGTCCCTGGCTGGCTCAGGTCAAGGCCGGGGAGCTGGCCACGGCGGAGGGGCTGTCGTACCTGGAGGCCAAGCACCTGCTGCTGCTCAGCTACTGCATCCACATCGTGTTCTACGTGCTGCTCAAGGCGGAGGGCGCCCCTGTGCGGGACCACCCCGTCATCGGCCGCCTGCTGCAGCTCCGCACCTACCTGGTGAGCCAGAACTGCGAAACATTCCTGCTGCGAACCCGTGCCACCGTGCTCCTGCACTTTCAACGGATCTGCATCAAAGCAGGCACCATCTGAACTGGCCTGCGGCTGCCCACAGGAGAAGCTGCGGCCGATCAACAGGAAGCTGGCTTATCAGGTGGAGAAGCTGCTGGCGGCGGGGCAGCGCGTCCCCACAGACGCAGCAGACGGCGCCGCCGCGGACCCGCTGAGCTTCGGGCCCCGGCCCGAGGCGCTGGTGCCGCGCACCGCGGGCGGCAACGCCGCAGACCCCGCAGATGCAGGTGAGGTCTAGCCCCTCCTGCAGGGCGGTGCACCCCCGAAAGCCAGTGGGTCTGCGCCCATACCTTGGCGCGGCATGGCATGTTGGCAGCCACCCCGATACGCTGCCATGCGCTGTACAACCGCACATGCAGGTGCCAGTTGAAGCAGCGCTGTATTGGGGCTGAACGGCATCCCCCCATACAGCGACGCATGCTGGACGGTGGCCGGCAGCCTCTGACTGACCGTTGCGCACTGCAGGCGTGTACCGGCCGCCGCGGCTGGCCATGGTGGCGATGGAGGACGACCCGGACCGGCGGCAGAGCGCCAAGGAGCGCCGCCGGGAGCGCGAGGCCTCCCGCCGCGGCGGCCGCTCCGCGCTGGTGAGCTCCCCCCCTGCAGTGCTCCGGTGCCGGGTCGGGTGGTGCCTGTGGTGCTGCTGGCGTGGGTCCCAGGGCCTCGCGCTGCCGCGCTGCTCGGCAGCAAGCTGAGGCCGAGCCCTGCTGCCTATGAAGACCGTCCGCCGACGAGCACACTCACACTTTCCGTGCTCCCCCTGCACGCTGCACACGCCTCGCGCGCTGGGCCGCCTCGCCGTCTCAAGTGGAGTGCACGCCCCATCTGACTTGGGGGTGCTGCGCTGCGCCGCAGCTGCAGGAGCTGGCGCAGGAGGTGGAGGGGGCGCCGGAGGAGGCGCCCGCGGTGGGCGGCGGCGGGGCGGACGCGGGCGCCGAGTCCGCGGCGGTGCGGCGGCAGCTGCACGCCCTCGCCGCCCGCGCCGCCGTGGAGGAGGACATGATGATGCGCGTGCCGCTGTCCAAGGTGCGCACCTGGCACTACTTGCTTACCTTCAAGCCCTGGTGTGTTGAGACGACCGTCCATGATCCTGGCAGCTCCTGGCGCTGGGCAGCGTCATGAGCGTGCCATGGCGACGTGCGAACGGTGGGTGGGACTGGTCCCACTGGAGCCGGTGGCCGCCCCGCAGGACCAGCGGAAGAGCCTGAAGGCGCAGCGGCGGGCGGCGCTGTCGGGCAAGGCGCTGCACGACGACTTTGCGGACGATGTGGCGGAGCTGGTGGCAGCCGCTGGCGGCGCGGACGGGTACGGTCGCCTCAGCTGATGGTCGTCCGCACCTTTTGTATGTCGTTGGTGACATGGGCGCGAGTGCTTTCACGGCTTGTAGGCCTTGTGAGGCTACTGCAAAGTGACACTGGGCTGTGCAGGGCTGACGACGACATGCTGAGCAGGCGGCTGGTATCACAACGCTATGGCGCTGATGCAGCCACAAATCCCAAGGGGCGCTCAGGTACAACAGTGCGTAACAGCACTCGTCTGTCCGTGCGTTGTTGACAAACTCCGGATTTGGCATTGGCACTGGGGAGTGCTGTGTTTGTCTTGGACTGTGCGTCACCATTCATGTGCCAACAACGACATGTCGCTTGTGTGCAGGCGATGAGGACCTGCCGCTGCGGGATCCGCTGCACGAGCGGCGCGCCAAGTATGACAGCGTCAAGGCGCGCCACGCCGCCGCTGCGGGCGGCGAGGCTGGCGGCGGCAAGCGCATGCGTAACGCGGACGACCCAGACTACCAGGCAGGCTTGTCACACACACGCCAGTCTTTCGCAAAGTTATATATTTGCTGGTGTCCGGATGCTGCTCCTGAACGTGTGCTGCGACGCTCTTCTGTTGTCCCCAACAGCTGGCAAGCGGTGTGTTCCTGACGTCGCCCATGTCCCTTCGTACCCACAGGCGCTGGCAGCGGAGCAGACGACCAAGAAGAAGGCGCGCAAGGAGGCGCGGGCGGTGCCAGACACGCTGCCGCCGCTGCAGGACCCGGCGGCCGAGGGCGCCCGCAAGATCAGCACAGCCATCGAGAAGAACCGGGGCCTGACCCCGCACCGCGCCAAGGCCGGCAAGAACCCGCGCAAGAAGAACCGCACCAAGTTCGAGAAGGCGCAGGTGCGGCGGCATCACGACTGCACTGTGCCTCAGCGGCAATTATCCGCACGCAGACGCCCAGCCCGTGATAGCAGTCGACGTCGTCAGTTCTTTGCAAACCACCTGCCACAACTTACTGTGAGGCCTTCGTTATCATGCTGAGTGGGGTCCGAGTGTGGCTTGTGTTGTTGTAGGTGCGGCGGGGTGGGCAGGTGCAGGCGGTCCGGGAGAAGACGGCTGGCTACGGCGGCGAGGCCACCGGCATCAAGTCCAAGGTCAGCAAGTCACGCCGCTTCTGAGGGCGTGCCGGGAGTGGCCCAACGAAGCGCAAGTAGCCGTGTGCGAGAGCGTGTGCTGTGTGTGAGTGTAGAGTGCTGTCGTTCTGGGTCCGGTTCAGACATCATGCCTCAGGCTTTGGTACAGTTAGGTTGGGCCATTTGTTCAAGGGTTATGACCACAGCGCTCAGTGCGAGGCAATCCAGGCACACAACTCACTATACAGCTGTTCTCGCGATCATCCACTTGACCAGCATGATGCTCCCCAGCATCCAAGATTCTTCAGCCATAGCACCTGACAGGGTCATTGCACATCTTGGCTGCGGACTGGCCCCTGCCCATGCGCCCGCCCTTCTCCAGGTACTGCTGGTGGTACGCCTCGGCTGGATAGAACGTTTTCAGTGGCGCAAGCTCAGTGACCGCGCCGGGCACGTTGGCTTTGGCTGCCTCTGCAATCTGCTTCTCCTGATCACTCCTGTAATAAATGCCCGAGCGGTATTGTGTGCCAGCATCGCCCTTCTGCCGGTTCAGAGTCGTGGGGTCGTGTATCTCGTAGAACTTCTGTACCAGCTGCTCATAGTTGATCTCGTCTGGGTTGTAGGTCAAATCAATTGCCTCTGTGTGCCCAGTGCGCCCGCTGCACACCTGCTCGTATGTCGGGTTGTCCACATGGCCACCGGTGTATCCGACAGCGGTGGACACCACGCCCGGCACACGCTGGAAGTGCAGCTCCGGACCCCAGAAGCAGCCCGCCGCAAAGGTTGCCCTAGGGAGCGTCTCCTCGCCCGGCTTTGGCCACGGAGCCATGGTCTTGTCGCGTATACCACTTGCGCCAATACCCATCAACTGGGGATACCTGTACCAAACGACAGCAAGCGCGAGCGCAGCAAACGCAAGGATGAAGTATTGGTTCTGCAGCACCGATTGCATATGGAACGAGCTTTGTCGTGCCTCCCTCAACGCGTAAGCGCCTCGTGCGAGACCTGCAGTTTCACGTGGGTTCCTGCTGCCAGAAAGGCGCCCTGTGGTGAGCAGCACTTCACACCAATTGCAGCCTTCTGAGCACCTCATGCTGTGTGCGTGCTCCTGCAGCTTGACCGAGTGCACAAAACGTCGGCAACGGCCTCTGTGCGTTTGCACCAACCTTTGTTGATGCCTGCTGGACCGTGAGTGGGACATTGTATTGGTGCACGGAGGCACATCAAGGTCATTAATAGTCAGGCCTGTTCAACAGCTCATCGAGCGTGCGTTGCCCTTGTGAAAGCCGAACAGACAGATATCAGGCAAACCCGCCTGATCGCCTGTTGCTCGCCAGGTGCAGCTGCACGCTGGCAACACATGGGCAAGGACTGCAGCACGTGAAAGCTCTTCTGTTTGCAAGGTTGCCCAGCATGCACGGACGGTCGTCGTGTGGCTGATGTTGTATGGCTGTGTTGTCAGGCGCTGAGCGCCATGGTGGAGGCGTCCAACAGAGGGGAGGGCATCCGCTGCTATGACATTGCTCGCGGCGCGCTTGCAGCGGGGGATTTCGGCAAAGCTCAGCGATTTGCAGACAAGGCGGCTCGGCTGCATCCCGGAATATCTGCGCAGGTGAATGTCACTGACATTGTGCAGAGTCAGCAAGGTCATGTCAACACGTGCCACCAGACATGCGTCAGAAAATGTTTGCAAATGCCTGCAGGTTAGCACCCTGCTGAAAGAGGTCGAGCGCGTGCAGCGCAGCGGGCAGGCTTCCTCTTCAGGCGCTGCGCGCAACGGCAGCTCTCCAGCAGGCATGTCAGGAGCAGGGCTGCACAACCGCGGCGCCAGCTCGGCTCAGGCCAACGGCAGCGCAGCCTCCCAGAATGCAGGCACCCCAGAGCAGCGGCAGCTTGTGCGGAAGATCATCGCCACCAAGGTCAGCTGGGGACTCACAGCAGGCTGTTGCTGTCCGCTTGCTTGTTGCAGCAGTGTGGTGTGCAGCAAATCTACAGCTACGCACATCATGCATTATACTGCCAACGCCGCCCTTCGTCAGAATATCCAATCTTGTTGGTGATCGACAGGACTACTACGAGATGTTGAGCGTGGAGAGAAGCGCGGGCGAGGACGAGCTGAAGCGTGGCTACAAGAAGCTGGCGCTGAAGCTGCACCCCGACAAAAACCAGGCAGCAGGCGCTGTGGAGGCCTTCAAAGGTACATGGTGCCGATGCTTTGGGCGTCTTGTATCTGGTGGATGCATCCCCATGATTGCCTCACCCGTCAGACTGTGACTCACTGGAGCTGTGTCGGCTCCATGTCAGCTCATGCGCTGACTGTGTTTGCTGCAGCGGTGTCACGTGCGTACGCATGCCTCAGCGACCCAGACAAGCGCGCCAACTACGACCGCTTTGGGTGAGTTGCAGTCTGCGGTACCTTCTTTTGAGCTGCTGCGTGAGCTGCCAAAGGGCTATGATTCGCGTCCCTCTGCTGCCAGTGCCCTGCACATGGACTTCGCCTGGCGCGTGGGTGGTTTACAAACATGAGTTTCTGCCTGTGCAGGCACGAGGACCCAGGGCAGCAGCTGGGGCGGCGCGGCAGCCGCGGCGGCGCTGGCGTGTATGCGCAGGACCAGTTCGACCCCGACGAGATCTTCAACATGTTCTTTGGCGGCGGCGGCTTCGGCCCCAGGTCAGCTCCCTGCCCCGGCACATTGCAAGGATACTCCTGCTGCCCCCACATGCTGTCCACAGAGCAGCAACGGCAGCACGATGAAAGCCAGGCGTCAGTATGCTTTGCCCGCTCATGCACCCGCTGGCGTGCGCAGGACGCGGGTGTACACCAACTTCGGGCCGCGGGCGCAACGGGGCGGGCAGCCGGCGGCGCCCGTCAACCCCTGGGCGCAGCTGATGCACTTCCTGCCCATCCTGCTGCTGGTCGCCTTCACCTTCTTCTCCACGCAGTCCGAGCCGGTGCGGATGTCGTGGGGTGCATAGCATCGTGTGTGAGTCATGTCGTCCTGCAGTCCTTCCTGCAGCCCTGTGTTGCTGACTTTGTCGTTGGCACCACCTCCACGGGTGGTGCTGCCTGTGGTCCTTGTGTTCCTCTGTCAGCACTTGGCGATCAGTGATTGTTTAGATACCAGCCGATCCTGCAGTACATGTTCCTGCTCTCAGGTCGCAGGTGGCTACCACCAACGAGCTGGTATCTGTCTCACTGTAGACTCATGGGGCTGCAGGCAGTCAGCCTGGACCGAAAGGGGGCGTACACTGACCGCTATGTAACGCAGCGGTACAGCGTGCCATTCTTCGCCAAGGCGGGTGGCGACTTTCAGCAGAGATATCCAGTGGGATCGGGCAGCCGAGTGCGCCTGGAGCAGGTACAGCTTGATCATCATCCTCTCCATCTACGGCTGCATTGGAGGCTCGGGCACTGATCGTCCGCACTTGAGTGGCACCTGCGCCTCACACCCACCCTGGGGCAAGTGTCCTGCAGCACAGCCATGCTGACGCGGGGAAGTGTGGTCAGCATCCGGCCTGCCTGAGTACTGCTGGGCCAGCAGGGTGCTCCCGGAACCTGTACACCGGGTCTCCATTCGAATGGACGGCGGCTGTTGCTGTGCTGCAGGGTATAGAGGTGGAGCACAAGGACCGCCTGGAGCACTTGTGCCACAGAGAACGGGTGGAGCAGGCACGCATGGCCCGCTGGGGCAACAGGGAACGAGCACGCGGCATGCGGCTGCCGCACTGCGAGGAGATCTACGAGAGGTTTGGCTACCGATATGCGCCGGGCGTGTATTGAGCGCATGTACATTCAGCGCTTCCATGTACATGCACCAGGCGTGTTTGATGCGGCTTTAGGGTGGTCGTAATTGGGTCAGGAGTGCCGATCACACACTGTGGGCCATAGGCCGGTAAGTGCTGCTGATATGTGGCTGAAGCCAAGAGGGGTCATCCAACCTATTTTGGGCAGCGGAGCTGCAGTACACTGATCAGTGGGACACTTGGGTGGCGTTACTAAACTTGCAGCGGACAGTACACAGGACGCTAAAACCTGGTCCCTCCCGGACAGCACCTGCCCGCACGGCCAGCCATTGCACCGCCAGCCGACCACCCCTGCACAGCGACTTGCCAAGTACCTTTCCTTGGTTTCTCCTTGCTTGCTCCTCGGTTTCGCTGTTTCGAAGCGCCGCGGGCAGCACCAGGTAAACCGGAGTCCCAGCAGCAGGCCAGTGACAGTGCGTTGCGGCCGCACCCACATCACCGGAGGGCACCGCTGAGGTACGTGTGTCCTTCTGATCGTGACGCTGGCCGCTAGCGCCTGGCCGCTAGCGCCCCACTCGTCCGGGTCGGTTGTATACAACCCCTCGTCGAAACGCTCTCGATGTTGATGTTGGGTACAACGCAGTAGCTAGCAGGCAGGCGCAGCAGGAGCTAGCAGTGACCCGAGTGCTTTCCGTCGCCCCCAGCGAGCGGGTTTCGCCCCGCTGCACATGGAGCCCTAGGTGTTTTGGGGGAGGTGTTACGGTTCTGCACACTAACTAGCAGGGCGTAACACCATGAGGTGTGCTCATGCCCCTCCTGAGCCCAGCTTTCGCGCCCGAGCCGATAGTGCGTCAGACATCCATGTCAGCTCCGCGTGCGGTGTCAGGTCGCTGCAGCGGCGGCAGCAGCGGCGGCCGCCTGCGCCATGACCCAGGGCACATGCACCTCAAGTGCAGCCACTCCAGGCATGACCTGCGGCCAAGCCCGCGTACTGAAGCCGCCCAAGCCTGCAAACGCCCGATGAAGCCGCCATCAGGTTGCATTCAGCGCGTCTGGGCCAGTGGCAGCGGCGTTTGCACGATCGGAGGGTCGGTTCCGCGTGGTTGTCCTGCTTGCTGACGGACTGGATGACGCATGCTCAGCCGTCACAGTGCGGCGCCAGAGCGCAGCATGCGGCCTGCCCGCCGCCGGCCCGCCCAGCGTTGCACCCGCAACACCTGCGGTCTCGGATATGCATGGCTGTCTTGGGAGGCCTGTGCGCCCGGACATCACGTGCCTTCGCAAATAGCGCGGACGGACCGACGGCCACCATAAGACAATTTTCGTCGTGCGCAGGCCTTGAGCTGCTTGCAGTGATGTGCTGCAGGGCGACAGCGCCGCGCAGGACTGAACAGGCGGGCAGAGCACGAGTGGCTGACACCTCAGCCCGAGGACTTGGCGGCAGTTGGGTGCCAGGCGACACCGGCAGCCGCTGCCTGCGCAGCTGCCGCACCACAGCACCAGCAGAAGCCACTGCACAGGCCTGCACGGCCGGCGGTGCTCGGCACAGGGCGCCGGTGAGATATCACCACGTGCGCCCCAATGTCTCATGAGATGGGACAGCCGCTGCCCGCCGGGCGCAGCTCGGGAGGCGCAGAGGGCGGGGCTGGTATACGAGACGATGAGCCGGAGCCGTCGGGCGTCGGCGGCAACCCCGGCGGCGGTGCAGGGCTGCAGCAGGCGGAGGCCGCTGAGGCCGCAGCGCCGGCGCCCGCACCGGCGGCCTCAGGGCGGCCAGAGGCGTCCCGCTCGCTGTACATCGGCAAGCTGCACCCCTCCGTCAACGAGGCCATGCTGCTGGAGATATTCTCCACGCTGGGCGCCGTGCAGGAGGTCAAGGTCATCCGCGACAAGCTGACCAGCCTGAGCGCTGGCTACGGCTTTGTCACCTACTATGACGCCAGGTGCGGTGCACACACAACCGGATCATGCGCTGTAAAGACCACATTACCATCTGAGACCGTCAGGCATGCGATATACACGGGCAGCAGGCTGCTGCGTGCATGATTTGCCGGGCAGCGCTGCCGACTAGCTGACAGTGCATGCTGGCTTCGTGTACAGCAGCCCGCGGCGTGCATGTCGCATACGAGGCACCACATAACACAAAAAGCGATGCTACGAGTCTGGAACACGCTGAAGACCGTGGTGCTGCATGTATGCAGGTGTGCAGCGCTCGCGCTGCAATCCATCGACCGGCGGGTGCTGTACGGTCAGGAGGTGCGAGTCAACTGGGCATCGCAGCGGGACACGCGGCCAGACACGTCCAACCACTTCCACATCTTCGTCGGCGACCTCGCTGCCGAGGTGCGCACACCTCCGCTGCTGTCTCGGGCATGATGTTGACAGAATGCCCTGCGGGGTGAATGGCTGCAATGTTACCGTGTGCAGCAATAGCCACACCTTGCATAAGGTTGCGCTGAGCTGTTGAGGCGCCCTGCTGACAGGTGGACGACCAGATGCTGCTGTCGGCTGTGCAGCCTCTGGGTGGGTGCTCCGACGCTCGCGTCGTCTGGGACCTCACCACCGGCAGGTCCGCTGCGCTTGTGTGGTTGACTTGCATGTTTGCTCCAGCAGCGACTGGCTTGATTGGTCCTCGCGCTATCCACGTGTGTGTCGCACTTGCTCACCTTTTTCAAGTGGCAGAATTTTGATGGGATCGCTGCGTCATGCGCTGCAGGTCAAAGGGTTATGGTTTCTGCTCCTTTTACACCAAGGCTGACGCGGAGAATGCGATGGCCAAGCTCAGCGGCAGCAAGATCGGCAGCCGCACCGTGCGCTGTGGCTGGGCGCACCACAAGAAGGATGCCATGCAGAGCATTGACTACACCACCGTCGACCAGGTGCACATGTTGATAAACTTTTAGCTTTTGAACCAGTGTGCCGTCTGTTACTGCTAACTCTGGACGCACCTGCGCATCTACACCCCATCCGACAGTGTCTGACCCAGCGGACGCATGTTGCTCTGCAGGCTGACCCGCTGAATGCTAATGTGTACATCGGAAGTATATCACCCGAAGTCAGCGATGACGAGCTGAAGGTGCTGCTCGAGCTGCCACCCGTGTTGCCACATGCCCGAGACCGTGTCATTGCAGCGAGCATGTGCATGCATGCTTGTCAGCCGTTCAGCTAACATGTGGTCGCCATCGGGATGCAGAGCTACCTGGAGCAGTTTGGTCAGCTTTTGGATATGCGCATCTTCCGCAAGAATTGCTATGGCTTTGCCCAGTATGCGCAGCACAGCGACGCCGTGATGGCCATCCTTGGTGAGTGGCAGTGCAGGCCATCCCACGCTCTGCATGTCTCAACGGGTCAGCATGCTGTGTACCAGTCCTGTGCCTGCTGCTCAGTAGCCTGAGCTCCCGTCAGCGATGAGCTTTGACCACCAGATTGTCATGCTTGTGCAGGCCTGAATGGGCTGCAGCTGGGCGGCAAGGTGCTCCGGCTGTCGTGGGGCCGGCACCAGGCCCGCGCCGCCGCTGCCGCCACGGCTGCCATGACACCGAGCCCCATGATGGCCGCCGCCGCCGCTGCAGGTCCGCACGGCATCACCCATGTTTCCTGTCAGCAACACGATATGTGCAGACATCCGAAAGCTGCAAGCTCCTCTGACGGCACACAGCTTGAGATTGCTGGGCATTGGATATCATTTCAGACATGACACCTCCTAACCACCAGCTTCCACCTCGTACACAGGCGCGGGCGCCTATGGGCTGCAGCAGCTGCCGGGGGGCGGCATCATGGTGTGCCAGGCGCCCGGCATGAGCTACCCTCCCTTCATGGGTGCGCCATGCATGTCACCCTGGATTGCACACGTACCACATGACTAGCATGAGTCATGTGGGTGCCATGTGAAGCTACCTAGGTTGCCAGCCGGTCGGGGGTCGTGGTGTCACACTAGTGGAGCACAGTTGTGGAGGCCATTGCTGCAGCTGATCGCCGTATCGGCATGTGCAGGCACGTGCATGATGATGCCGCAGCTGACGCAGCTGGGCTCCCCGCAGCAGCTGGGCTACCAGCACCAGCAGCCCGCGATGTACGGCGGCGCCCCGGCCTCCCCACAGCAGCTGGGCGGCCAGCAGTCGTACCACCTGCTGCTCATGCAGCAGCAGGCGGCGGCGGCCGCCGCCGCGCGCCAGCAGCAGATGGCTGCCGGCATGCAGCGGGGCGGAGGCGGCGGCGGCTTCGGCTCGCTGGCCCCCGGCGGCCTGCCGCCTCAAACCATGGGCTACGGCGCCGGGCAGCTGCCCGCCGACATCAGCGCCCTGGGCGCCAGCCTGGCGGGCATGCAGCTGGGGGGCGGCGGCGGCGGCGGGGCGCTGAGCCCCGAGCTGCCGCAGGTGCCGCCCCAGGGTGGGGCCTACGGCGGCGGCTTCGGCGGCGGCATGATGGGCGCCCTGGATCCCTCGGGGCCCTTCGCCCCCGGCGGCGGCGGGCAGCAGCGCAGGCGGCCGACCCAGGGTGGCCAGCCGTGGCCCGAGCGTGAGGAGGGCGGCCACTGAGCCAAAACCTCCGGCAGTCAGCCCTTAGTTTTTGACAAGCCCCATCCTGTCGGCAGCAGCAGAGGCGGACCGCCTGGCGCCGCTGCGACGGGGCCGTGTCCGCCGCACATCCCACGGCGTCGACCGGCGACCAGTAAGCAAGACGACAACCCGACGCAAGCACCAAGAACCCCAAGACCGAGAACAATGACCCGCCAGCGGCGCACCACCATGTTTCAGCCAGCTCGCCCTCCCTGCCCGCCACCGCAGCCGCCTGGATGACAGCACAACCCTGCGTTTTGATTCAATGAAGCCTGGTGCCACGCTGCAGCACCGGAGCAAGATCTGCCGCAGGCTTTCATGCCTGCGGTCATAACATGATGATTGCGGCTCCAGCCTGAGGCTGCAGCTGAGACACAGGGGCCGTGGCAGCGGCTGCGCAGGGGCATGTACTGGGCACGATGCTGCCACAGCGCTGCTCGTGTGCTGTCGCTGCCGCAGCGCCCACCTGACAACTCGTGGCGCAGCTTTCTGCAGCACATCAGCTGCCAGCTTTGCTTCTGTCAGCACATCAATCAGTATGCGTCTCTGAAACTTCAGGCTCGGTCCTGTTGAAGTTGGTGGTTGACATTTGCAGCGTAGCATTTTGGCATATGGTTTTACTGCACTTGTTCTACGGTTTGCAAAATCACATCCTGCTGTAAGTTCAAACCCCCCCTGCTACCAGCAACTTTCCTGACAAATGCACCACAGCGCTCCTTAGTGTGATCCCAGTCCCACGGCCCTTGCCCCCCATGGAGTAGTGCACTGAACTGTTTCCGATTCTTGTCGATACTGTTTCAACACGTCCCCCACGCCCCCACATTCCTTACTTTGCTCAATACTCTTCAGGGTTTCACACTTAGTTAGTGAACGCTTGCATGCTCAACCCACACTACACACCCAATCGATCATCGGTAGCCGATGCCCCTTCCACTTTCATATCTAAGGTAGGACGCCAGTCTGCGAGCTGATATCCAACCACTTGCACAAGTACCTCAACCCCAGCTAGTGCCTGCACTGCCTGCGCTGCCGCTAGTGCTTCAGCGGGCGCTGCGCCACCTGTATCTGGGCACGCTGCGCCGTCAGCGACGGGGCCACCGGCCTTCAAGCTGGCCGCCTGCGAGCTGCAGGCACTCAGGCAGCTGGCCAGCAGCGCTGTGAGTGTCTGGTGCACCGGTGCAGCCGCTGCGGCAGCGCTGGTAGCAGGCAAAGCTGTGTAGCCTTCCTGCTGCTGGTGTCCATCTGTGCATGGCATTGCTGTCTGCGGCTGGTGTAGCGGCTCTTGCAACAGCGGCTGCCCTGGCTGCACTGCCTGTTGAGGGAGTGCTGGGCAGTGCTGTGCTGTTGCCTCCTCTTCTTGCACTCGCAGCGTGAACAGCTGCGGCCATCGTGAGCTAGTCAGGGGCACGTGCAGGATAGAGTGCAAGATGGATCACTGCAGGCGAGAGCAACAATTGCCGTGATTATTGAGCATATACCAACACCTCCGCACCTCTATGTCGCGCTGAAAAGCGCTCTTGATAGCTGGCCGCCGGCCCCGGCGCTTGAGGCTGGACTGTGGCGACCGCCGCGGCTTGCCGCCGCGCTGCCCCCGGCTGCCGGACCCTGAGCTGTTTGGGGTGTGCGGCTGCCCAATCAGCGGCTCTGCAGTGAGACACTCATGAGGTCTGGGCTTCCCACATATAAGCAGGACTGACTGCTCCGCTGCGACCGAGGCCAGCACGGCAAGCAGGATCCCGCACATGGCGCACCATGCGGGTGCGTCCTATGATATTATTCCCAGCATTGTTCTAAGATCCACCGGAAACCGCACCTGGCTGGATACCGCCGTTCCAGAGGCGCAGCTCCCGCAGAAGCAAGGTGTCGCCCAGCATTGGCACCATCGACCCTGCGATTAGTGGAAGGGGTTCATGGTCTACAGTGCTTGCATGGTACTTCAAAAACGTGCCCTTATCACTCATGGTCACGGACCTGCCGAGCCTGCTGCTGCCTCAGCAACCCAGGCAGTGTTGTTGCCAAATTCCAGTGCACCCGCTGCTGCCTCTGCCTGGGACGCTGTCAAGCCCGAAGATGTTGCGTGCAGCAACTGCTCATCAGCCTGGTGCATGCACTGTGACAGATCCTGTCGCAATGGCTCTGTCAGCGTGGTGCTCTTCGAAGCTGCCTCTGCTGCTGTTGTCACCGCTGCGGCTGCTGCTGGCGTGCTGTGGTTCAGTGACGCAGCTGCATCCCCATCCGCTAGCGCGATCAGCCACTGCATCTCCTCCTCCGAGATGGGAAAGTCCAGCATCGCCATGTCGGGCGTCCGCAGTCCGGGCGACGGCTGCTCCAGGACTGCTGCATGTGGCGCCTGCTGCGTGGGACTCAGGGCCGGCAACCCGAGAGTCTGTAGCTCGGTCTGTGCTGTGGGCACCATCAGCATCATGTCGAGGCTGCAGGGGCTCCATGCCGCCTGGTCCCCCATCCCGTGGCGCTGAACTCTATTGCACCTCACCGCTGCGACCCTCAACAGAAGGTGGGTCTACGGCATGACGCCTCGGTGTGACTGGCTGCGGTGCCACCCTATACTGCGCTTGGTGTGTAGGTGGAGCGTGCTCGATCCGCTTGACACCAGGGCTGTGCCGGAAGCCTTCTCACGACGCACCGACAACCCCTCCTGCTAGCCACAACGCTCGCCCGACTGTTCGATCGGATCCGTTGTCCAAAGACGTCGCACAAAACCTTTCTCGTGACCTATCAAACTCTTTCGATCATGAAACGTGCGCGCGACCCCGCATGCACAGGCGTTTTGACCGGCTCTGGCTGACAACTGCGTAGCTGGCTTCTCGTAAACCCTGAACGGCGGTTGCCTCGGCGGGTCGAAGTTCGCCAACGCCTCCAGTGCGGTGGGTAAGGCGACACTCAGCTCACAACTCTTGCCCGGGGTCAGCACTGCGTGCAGACAGCGAGAGAGGCTGCACGACCAGCCAGGCACAATGAACGCCACCACCGCTGCTGTGTTCGGTCTCCTGCTGCTGTCCGCAGCCTGCCTGCCGGCGGCCCATGCAGGCAGCAGCAGCAGCGGCGGCAGGCCCAGCAAGCCGTCTTCCCGCAAGCCCTCCCAGTCGTCTGGTTCGTCGACGTCAACATCAGCAGTGGTGCGCTGTGGCGCTCGATACCTGAAACATTACCGGTATGGTTGCCGTATCGTGCAAACTGGGCAGCTTGTGCCCTTACGACCCTCATGCGTGTGTGTTTGGCATTGCGTGGTGCAGGCCGTCGGGGGAGGCAACAACAGCGGCAGCGCTGGCGACACAACGGTGACGGCTGACCCCGTCGCCGTCATCTCCACCCACATCCTGGCAGGCCTGCAGGTGTGTTTGACACACAGAATGGGTGTCACCCGCATGGTTGGCTGCCATCATGGCAGCTACACCGCCCTGCTGCATGCCTCATGCTGCTGGAGTGGCCCCTGCAGATCCTGGAGACGCAGCTGACACTGAACCTGGCGGGCTGGCTGTCGCTGATGTCCGCCACCATCCAGCCCACCGACCCGGCCGCCGCCACACCGGTGGCCGCGGCCGCTGCCTCCGCCTCATCAGCCAGCCGCAGGCTGCTGCAGGTTCGCCTGAAGAAGTCCTGCTGTGAACTCATGCCAGCCAGCCTCACTTTAGCTGCAGTGCTGCTGCACACTTTTGTCACTTGACACGTACAACCCTGGCAGTTCCCATATTCCTCACATCACATGGGTCACTTCACGTGTGTCCTCTAAGCCTGCTCCTGTCATTTCGCAGTAGGCGGCACCGGCGCCAGCCCCCGCCTCAGACGAGGCGGCGTTGTCGGCCGGGCTCAGCGCCGATGTGGCGGCGCTGCGTGCGCAGCTGGCAGACACCGCCGGCGCCTTCGAGGCGTTTGTGTCCCGCCTGCAGTCGGCCCTCGACACGGTTGTCGGCGTGCAGGCGCCTGCCCCCGCGCCCCTTCCCACTTGAACCACCTGACGCGATAGCTGCGGCTGGAACACTGCCGCTAGTGGCGACGATACAGATTGTCGCTAGGACATAGATTGTGGTTGTGGTGTGTGCTGTCATACTGTGGTGAAAGTGAAAGCAAATTTCCCTGCGGTGCTGATGTACTGTTGAGGCAGCGATCTTGGCAGCCGGGAGTATTTACAATGGACAAGTACCCCGCTGACACCCACACAGCCTGTGCGCTGCCACGCACAGAAATCAATGTCAGGACATCTTGAAGCTGGGAGGCCGGGGAACCACGCAAACATCACTGCGCCCCTCGTGGCGCCGAGTGCGCCACCTCTGCCAGCCTGTCTCCGCTGTCACTGCCGCCACTGCCGTAGTGCGTGTTGTACCACCGCCAGCCAAAGTAGGCCGCCAGGCCGGCGCCCGCGCCAGCCGCTGTGTACAGCAGCGCCCGCCGCACCGTCCTCCTGTACTGCAGCGCTGCCTGCACAGCGCAGCACAGGGCGCTCAACCCGCCTGCCACCAGTCCTTGGCAGTTTACGATGCTGCATGTCAGCAGAGAATGGGCAGCAGTGCATGCAAAAGCACTCTCTCCTGGGAGGGCCGAAAGGCCACAGCCCACCGCACGCACTACACCTTGCACATGCAATGACGATGTGCAATGCATCTCGTGTAGTGCTGCGCAGCTATCACGAAAGAGCTCCTGCCTTCAGGGAGGGCGTCAGGGGGATGTGGGGCTCGGGGTCCTGTGCCGCGGCCACCAGCTGCGAGAGGACGGGCCCCGCCTCCCCCGCGCGCAGCGACACCGGCACCGGCGGCCGCAGCCGCAGCTCCCCAAACGCGGCGCCGCACTGCTCCACCAGATCCTGCGGCGGGATTAATGCAAGGTGTGGAGGCAGCCAACAATCCCTGATTGCACTCGCAAGGCAGTCTGCTGCCTCTGGCATGCAGACCCTCCTGCTGGTGCCGGACCGCCTGAGCCAGGCGCCGCCTCCAGCCAGCCCAGCAGCTTCACACGCAGGTGGTGGCCGCCTGCCGCTGCACATGTCAGATGTCCAAGACATCACGAGATGTCCCCACCTGCGACATGCCCAGGTCGTCCTTGGCCGCCAGGAAGACGCAGGGCAGCGCGTCGCCGGCGGCCTGCGCGGTCGCCAGCATGAGCTGGTGCGCGGTGCGGAAGGACGCCAGGCTGGTGCTGTCGAACATGAAGACCGCAAAGTCGGTGGCCGCCAGCGCCGCCCGGCACCCCGGCGACTGCGGCGACACCACACACCCGCCCTCAGCACCCCGTGCACGCATGCCAGCAGCTGAACAGACACATGCGAGACTGTTCAGCTCGGCGCGCGCGCGCCTGGTGGGGCCATGCGTGCCCGTGTGCACGTGGAAAGACTGCGTCTGCTGGAGCCGGCGCACCAACCTGCAGCAGCGCGGAGCAGGCGCCCTCGTTGAGCTCCCGCAGCAGCAGCGTGACCTCCATGTCGGTGTCCGAGCCAGCGCCTGCGCAGGCGCATTTGACAGCAAATCATCTGATAGCCTGTACCATGCCTTGCACGCACACACACACACCCAGCGCTGTTGCGAGCCACCACCAGGTCGACACTGCCAGCGAGCGCTGTGGTCATGGCTCACGTTTGATGTCGACCGGGCCGGCGGCGGCAGAGGTGCTGGAGCCCTGGCCGCCGCCGGGGCTGCCGGAGGCGGGCGCCCTGGCCAGCCGCGCCAGCAGCGTCGTTTTGCCCACGCCAGCGCCGCCAATGACCAGCCCCTGCCCGGGGGAGCGTCACGTGTCAGCGCTGTGTGGCGTGAGTGTCTGCATGAACTTCACTAAGATGGACACTGTTGCCGCAGAAGGGGTGTCCCCATGGTGATGGATGCATCTGGTGGTCGTTCCAGACCTGGTACACGCTGCGCACGGGCGCGTCGCCCTTGGACCGCTGCTCCGCGCGGCGCGGGCGGCTGGTGCGGAACAGCGCCGAGGCGTCGCCCTCGAAGCCCAGGTACATCATGTGCTCCAGCGCCCTGCAGGCGACATGGGGCGTGAGGCCCGCATCTCAGGTGGACACTCGTCGTCGGTTCGGACAGTTCAAGCAGGTGGCTGAAGGGGCGTGTCGGGACGGGCGTGGTGTCGGGCGGCGGCCACCTGCGCGGCTGCCGTGCTGTCAGCGCCGCCCAGCGCGCCAGGAAGCCCGCGAGCGTGATGCCCTCCGGCGTGCTCTCCACCAGCAGCCCGTCCTGCGGCGACCCCACCCACGGCCTGCACGCGTGGGACAGCATGCGGCTGCAGCCCTAGCATATCTGTATGCTCCCGCAAGTAGCGCAGCTGCAGGGTTCAGCGGGGACAGGGCCGGGACCGGCCACTGCATGGAGCTGCATCGGGGTCGGAGACATGCAAAAACACAGCAGCACGCGGTCTACGCTACCCAAGCACAGGGGAGCATGGAACCTGAGCAACGATGCGCACTGGACCACTTTACAACAACTCACGAGGCGGGCGCTGTGGACCACATGTCGTCCTGCTCCGCGGCGGACAGCGCGCCGTCCCGGTCGCGGTCCGCCCGCCGGAAGGCGCCCCGCAGGAAGTCCTTCCCCACGTCCGTCAGCTCCACAACCTGCACAGGCCGTGCATGGTGTGATAGCCAGGTGAGTGACCCATTCTTTTGGTTTTGTGCAGAGTGCCTGAAATTCCCTTGCACAAGGCACACATGCAGGCTGCCCAGCTGTGGAGTTCGTTGCAGACATCCCTCTGCAGTCCCCGGGGCACACCTGATCGGGCGAGTGCTGGAAGTTGACGGCGTCCAACAGCTCGTCGCAGATGTGCAGGTCGTCGTTGTAGCCGAACTTGCGCAGCACCGCCCACGTCGTCTCTAGCCGCCCGCGCTCGATGAACAGCGCGTGCAGGAACAGGAAGCCGCTCAGCGTCAGCCCCCTGGCGTTCACGCCCTGCGATGGCGAGGACTCGGTGTCCTCATGTCTTATTCATGGCCCAGGACACCACCGAAAAACGCAGATGCGCAGCAAGCAGCTCACGGTGTACCAAAAAAAATACAAAGCTTGACATCATGTCAGCGCTGGGCCCCTTCACACCGACACATGCCAAACTCACATGTACAAGTCCAGGATGCTGCATGTGCATACATGTGCGGGTCCGCAAGCCCTCGATCCTGGACCCAACCCCACCTGCGGCATCTTGTCCTGGACGACCTTCTTGACGCCCATCAGCTCCTCGGGCTGCAGCGGCGCGTTGAAGCACCGCACCTGGAACGCGTTGAGCTCCGCATCGTCCAGCGCGTCGTCCTGCCACCAGTGAAGGAGCACTTGTTGATGGCGGAAGGTGAAATAGCATTGACCCTGAAACGACCAATTGCGTGGCGCTAAGTCATGCATCGCCGAAAACACAGGGCCATTCTGACTGCAGGGACACCCTTTGATGGCTGCCGATGGTGGCAACACCGCTTATCTCAAGCAAGGTCTCAAGTGAAGGCTGCAGCCCACCTTGTCCACATCACACATCATGAAGATGCGGCGCAGCGCATTCACGCAGAGTGGTTTGAGCGTCTGTGTCATGGCGTCAAAGAGCGCTGCCGTGGGGTGCACCACTGCCTTCACTGCGTAGTAGAAGACCTGTGGGATGCATGAAAGCCATGCATGCTTCAAGCATTGGATCCTTTGGATGTTCAAGGTTCAGTCTTGCAGCAATGTACATTGGCAGGGGCTGAAAAGCCAGTCAATGGTCACCTCAGCCACGAACACCAGGTTCTTTGCAGAACACTCCAGACATGTCTCAATCTCCTTGTAGTTGCTCATGACATGCACCACGGCCTGCACGGTAGCAAGAAAGAGATCAAGCCCACACTTTGCGAGCTGTACATGAGGGTACTGTGCTGTCATGGCTTACGATGACCTGGCCCATCCTGACTATGCAGAGAGGTCACCTGCTGCAGATTGTGGTCTGCGGACTTCAGGTCGGATTTGGTGCCGACCAGGATGACGGGCGCCCGCACGCCGATGCGCCGCAGCTCCGGCAGCCAGTGGCTGCCGATGCGCGCGAGGGCGTCATCGCGATCCGTGGCGAACAGCAGCACTATCACGTCAGCTGCATTGCACGCCGCCTGCGTTGTGCAGGTCAGGTGCTCAGGTGGAGCACTCACTTGCATTTGACACGTGGCTGATGAGAGCAATTGCAACCATTGATGGTACAGCCCTGTCCGCGATGCCCTTCCAGGGTAAGTGCTGATCCCCTCCGTCAAACAGTGTGCCGGGGAAATGCACAATCCAGTACTCACATCCAGGGTCGTCTTTTCCTCCTCTCGGCTGCTGGTGTCAACAATGACCATTGGGACGCCCTCCGGTGTGGCCTCTGCTGGCAGGCGCGTGGGCGGCAGCACTGGCGGCGGAAAATCTGGGAATGATTCCGTGGCCGCTGCCGTGATGAGGCTGGTTTTGCCAACCCCCTGCGCATGATGGCATCCATTGCCTGACAAATTCCAGGTGTATGTGTGAAACATGCATGCAGTGGCCTAAGCAGACAGGGACGACGTTGCTGTGCACGAGCACGAGTGCGTTGGAAAGGCGTTTGCCCCACCTCATCTCCGATGACCACGGCGTTGACAGGCTTGTTGCGCCTCCTGGCGCCCAAAGCATTCATTTTCTCAGTGCGTGTTGCTTGCTGGCTCAGCGGAGCTGCCCACCAGCTTGCGCCAGCTCAGTGCATGACTGCAGCTCGTGCAGCAGCTGTACAGCAGTCTGCAATCATCGAGGGCACCCAGGTTCGCACATGAGGATGTGACAGTGGCACTCGACTTTATCAAGTTGCAGGACGAGTTCTGGCCGGATCGCTGCGCGCTCAGAAAGCTCAGCTGGATGTATGCCTGACCTATCAGAGGTGAAGCACTGAACGTAATTGCGCAACTGGAGTGATGCAGCATGCAGAGGTCCCCCGCTCATTTCGGAAGAACAGGGAGGGGTGGCGGGGTGCAGGTCGAGCAAATCCAGGATTAATCTCAGACCCCAATGCAAATCGGTCGCGACAGCTCCGTCAAACATGCACATAAGCACACTTCCGCTTGTGCACCATGGTCGGAAGGGTCTATGCGGCCTGCGAGTTGCCACACGCTTAGCAACGCAGCGTGACAACATGCCCCTGTGCATACAGGATCCTTTAAGTGCACGGATGGCCTCCGATATATACTGCGCTTTATTGGATCTAGCGCATTACAACCGTGATCCCGCGATTCTGTGAGTGAACTGAGCCTTGGTGATTCGTTCCAGATGGTAGACGCTGTCCCAGGCGCGGCACAGGAGTGCGGCAGTGCTCTCAGCAGCTCAACAGCCAGAAGCGTGCCTGCCGACATCTCCGATCTGAGCTCCGCCGGGACCGCCAGAGCAGCTCAGCTCCGGCCTGGTGGCCATGCGCTCCGGTCCCTTTCGCTGCCGAAGTTCCTCAGCGGCGGTGGCAGCGGCAGTGAGCGCAACAGCCCAACAGCGGCATCTGGTGGTGGCAGCGGATCCAGGCGCTGGCCATTCGCCGGCCGCAGCGGATCAAACAGCTCCACGCCCACAGATTCTGGCAACACGGGCGACTCGCCACACGCAGAGTCCTCAGCATCTTCGGGCGCCGACAGCGGGCAGCGGCGGCAAACGAATGGCACAGCTGCACCAACGGGCCGGAGGCGGTGGTCCTTTCGGCGCGGCAGCAGTGTGAACAGCGGAGCCAGTGCTAGGGATCAGCCTCAGCAGGCAGAAGCCGAGGCCGAGGCAGATGGGTTGTCACCCAGCACTCAGCAGCAAGGTGCGAAGATCTTTCTGATCATGCACATCCCATAAGACCCACGACAGCTGACAGTGTACAGCATGCACCCAATACAACACTGACATCTGTCGTTGTACGATGTAGCGGAGGAGACGTGGGTAGATGTGGCATCGCCGACCAGTGGCACATCAAGCATCACCTTCTCCCATGGCCTCACCTCACATGAAGCAAGCAGTGCTGAGAGCAACCCTTCGTTGCGGAAGTCGCATCAAGAGGCAGACGTGGAGGAGGATGCAGCAGCTGAGGCTTTGAGTGACAGCCGCAAAACCAGCAGCAGGTGCTTTTGGCTTTCCTGCTGCTACGAAGCAGGTCCAGCTGTGTACCCTATATGCACAGCTGAGCAGCAGCCAGCTGCAACCTGTGTGCAGAGCAGCGACTACCGGCAGCAGGCCTTCTGACACCCTGCCAGCTCGTGCTGCTGCAGGGGGGACACATCGCTGTTTGTCACGCCGCGTGTCAGCAGCACCTCTGGGCACCCGCCCCAGGGCCTCCTGGCGGGCACGCCTGCCAGCACGGACGCCACCTTCGACGACGCGCTCTCCAGCCCGTCCTCCGCCACAGCCTCCGAAGGCAGCGGCGGCTTTGAGCCCGCCACCGCGACGCAGCTGGCGCGCCCGTCCTCGGCGCCGGCCGCCGGCCACAGCGCGGCCCTGTCCGCGCTCGCGGCCAGGCGCAGGGGCGTGCCGGCCAGGGCGCCATCTGCAGGCAAAGGCCGCTGTGACAGTGGTGCAGACGCTGCCAGCGGTGCGCGTGGCTCTGATGTCGCCGCTGGCAGCACGGCGCTGCATGCCGCAGCCAGCGAGCCGCTTACAAACGGCGGCGAGGCCTTTCGCGAGCAGCAGCTCGATGTCAGCAGAGCCGCCTCCGCGCCGCAGCGGCCGCAGACCGCGCCCACAGCAGGCACGGGCGCTGGTGCCTCGGCGGCGCTCCAGGCGCCCGGTGATCTTCCGACCGCAACCCTCATGCTCCTCACCGTGCACACAACCTGACATGCTCATCCGCGATGCTCGTGTGTGGCACATCTGCAAGACCACTCGTGTGAGTACGCCTGTCTAGTGTGCGAAAGCCTGCGTCCAGCACGGACATGCCGCTGCAGGTGCTGGGGGGCACAGCGGGGCGCTGCTGCGCCTCAAGCAGCGGGCGGCCGTGCGGCGCTCAGGCAGCACGCTGTCGGGCGGGGCGGCGGCGCCGCCCGCGAGCGACCTGTCCGTCAGGTGGGCCGCATGCATGTGCCCCCGTCTGTGCCCCAGTCTGCACGCACATGCCCATGAACCTGCAGCTGGCCAGGAGGCCCTGGGGCAGGTGGACGAGCAGCCAGCAGCAGCACTGACGACGCTGCCCATTCTGCGGTCCTGCCGTAGGGGGAGCGCAGCACCCGTGGCGGCCGCCAGCCAGCGGCAGCGGCCAGCGCAGCAGCGAGACGCGGCTCCAGCGCACCCATCAGCTCCTGCTGCACAAGCCTCGCCCCGCACCATGCAATGGGCATGCACCGTGACAGCGGCCTGGCTGCAGGTGTGATTCCTCTCTTGCAGCATGTGCAGCTCAGTCTGCTATTGGGCCACATATGCAGTTGACGCGAAATGACCACTTGCCATGGCATGTTGCATGTCCAGTGCTGCAAAGGAATTACGACCAACTGCTGTAGGGGGCGCTGGTGCGGCGGGCCATGGAGGCCCCGCCGCTGCGGGCGCTCATCCGGGAGATCCAAGACATCGACGTCTTCCTGGCCGACTTCACCAGCGACACACACCCGGCAAGTCTGCTCATGGCTGCCATTTCGCCGTGCTACGATGTGACCAGGTGGCTTCATGGGGAACACTCCACATCCGGCCAGAAGGGCTCAAAGGTCAACAAGTACAGGTCTGATGCGTGTTGCACCGTCGACTTCCGTGCAGTCGCCGCGCCCGGACGAGGAGCTGGCGCGCCAGATGCGCGTGCGCAACGCTGCGCGCAAGGCGGACCTGGCCGCAGCGCTGCAGTCCCCGGGGCACAGGCCCGACGGCGCTGCCCCTCCACCCCGCAAGCCAGCGGCGTCTCCAGCCAAGTCCGCCAGGCGCCCAGCGCTCCAGTCAGCCTCCAGCTCCCCTGCCAAGGTGGACACTGCTGCCCTCCACAGGCATTCCTCGAATACGTCCAGCAAGTGATCATCGTAGTCCAGCAGCGTACTTGTGCCGCCCTTTCCAGCTCTACATCTCCGCAGCAGCTCGCTGACGCAGCAACATGCACAGCACGTGCATGGTGTCATCATCCCACACGTGCAACCAGAATGTAAGGTGGCACGTGTCTGGTTGCAGCTGGGCGCTGGCCCGGCCTCCCGATCGGCGTCGCCGGCACTACGGGCTGCGGCGCCCCGCCAGGGCGGCGGCGTGCAGGCCACCGTGCAGCAGCAGCGCCCCAGCAGCCCGCTCAAGCCGCGGCCGGGCAGTGGCGGCAGCGGCCGCAGGTACATGAAGGCACAAGGGCTGCGGCCTTGCTGGGTGTTGGTTGGTGGTGATGAGCAAGCTTGGCGGTGCTGCAGCTCGAGCGCCCAAGTGCACTCATGTCATCCACTGCTGGCCGTCATCGAAGGTCAAAAGTACAGATGTACACAGTCACCACATACGTTGCTGTTTCACGTTCGCAGTGCGGACGCCAGCAACGGCGGCGCGCGCCCAGCGTCACCAGCCAAGACGACGAGACCAGTCGCATCCAGCCGGCCCATCTTCGGCGGGAAGGGCGGCGACAGCGGTGGCAGCGGCGCCAGCAGGGCCGCCGGCGCAGCCGATGGCATGCAGCCCGTGGTGCAGGGCCTGCAGCCGGGTCGGCGGCCGCCCGCGCAGTCCGTCGAGCCGGTGGTCGTGCGGGCCCCGACGCCACGTGTCAGCATCGTGGACCAGGCGGCCGCCCCCGCGCCGTCCCCCGCCTCGCCTGCCAGGCAGGTGGCGCCTTGCCGATGCCCCGGTGCTGCTGGGCTGGAGCTGTACCCTGTCATAGGCAGACGCACTGCGGCGGTGTCGGCCCAGGTTTTGCTCAGGTGCAGCATGCCCTTGATGCCGCAGTTCCTTGCCTGAGACCGCCCCCGGCTGCCCTGCAGGCTCGGGCCCAGCACGCCCGGCGACCAGAACGACCCTGGCACTAGCGGCGGCACGGGCTCGGGGCCCGCCAAGCCGTTCCTGCGGCGCCGCTCCCAGCGCGTCTCCATGGCCCGCAAGTGAGCCGCTGCACGCACGCCAGTCTGGCATGTCAGGCAGCAGCGAGGAGGCGACCGACTGCCCTGCACACTCGGCAACTGCACCATCGACCAGCACGCCATCACGTCGCGACGGTGATGCCCTGCAGGCTGGACCTGTCGGCCGTGAAGCCGCGCACCAACACCCATCTGGACACCAACCTCATCCCCCGCAACAAGGTGCCCGCCCACAGCAGCAGCATGCTGTCCCGGCCCAGCACGCCCTCAAAGCGGGTGAGCGCTGTCCACGGGGCATCACACGAGCGACCTCGCAAGCGTGATGACAGCCAGGCTGCCGCATTGCGTGCCTGGCTCTATGGGATCTCTGGTCTCCTGCAAGACGCAATGGGCCGCCACCCGCCGATGGCGCTCCACACCACTGGGAGACGAGCATTGCACACACCTGTCCGATCTTTGAGCAGACACTGAGGCCGCTGTCCACACTCGACAGGCCGCCGCAGCACGGCGCACCAGCAGCAGCGGCGGCGTGCGTGTCGGCGGCACCGGCAGGTCCAGCCGCGTCGCGTCGCCGCTGGGCAGCCCGGGCGGGCGGCGGCGCCCCGGCTGGGGCTCCGGCGCGATGCTGCCGGACACGCGGCCGACGCCCCGGCGCGCCTCCGGCACAGCCAAGCAGGTGTGCGCTGCCTCGCTTCTTGCTGTTGCAGTTGTCACCACCACCATTGCATGCTCGGAGACTAGGCTGGGTACAGCTCGCCATGCTGGCAGACCAGTCAACTTGCACTGCTGTGGATGCTGTGCACCGTCAGGTGATAGACTTGGAAGCCTGCCAGCTGACGTGTCTGCTCCACCGTCGACTGCAGCCGCTGCGCAGCAGCTACTCGATGTCCTCAGCAAAGTCCAGGCTGCAGTCGGGTGCCGCCGACAGCAGCTGGGGCGCGGAGGAGTACCTGGACGGTGTCACAGCCGCGCATGCAGATGCGCCGCCGCTGGGCAGCCCGCTGCTGGGTGTCCCCGCCACAGATGAGGACGAGGCGGGGCCCCTGGACGACCTGCTGAGCCAGGTCACGGACCTGCTGTCGCAGATGCACGAGCTGTGCCAGGACGAAGAGGACGACGAGTGAGTTGGGGCGCCAGAACCCGGGGGGTTTGATTGGAGAGGGTTTGGGAGCATCCAGGCATGATCTCTGCTCATGCAGACAGTTGTGAACCCCGTCAACGCACAAGGACCACTCTGTTGCACATGCTGCCTGCAGACTATACTGTACAACTCAAAAACGGTGCCCACGATAGCTAGAGGGCAACTCGGAAGACCAGCTCGTCGGCGTGCTCATACATTTCGTCCAGCGTTTCTGGGAACATGGCGTCAGCACAACCCGCCCCCAGCAGCGCCATCTCCGCGATCTGCTGCACCGCTGCGCTGATGTCCCCGTCCGCCTCGCCCTGACCAGCGTCCTTGGCACCTGTGTGGTTGCAAGCATACCACACTAAGTTGGATGTTGCGCATGTGTCGGCTGACCTGCCGAGCAGCAAATGAGCACGATGTCCCAGTACTGCCACAGCTGCTTCTGCACACCTGCGCCAAAAAGCGTGTCCTTGCTGTCGCCGCCTGCCCGCAGCAGTGAGCGCATGTGCTCAGCGCCCGCACCCCGGTAGGCGTCCCTCGCCGCGCAGAACTTGACCAGCTCCCGCCAGCTGGCGTCCTGCTTTGCAGAGAACCCCAGTTTGGCAGTATGCTGCAGTACCTTGTCGAAACAGCCTGCAGCCAGCTTTGTTGCCCACTCGTGTTCTTGCTGGTGGCAGATTGCTTTGCATCTTCAGCTTTGCGATGCACCTCCATGAGCAGCACCGGGTGGCCCACGACCACGAGCAGCGCCTTGGCGCGGGTGATGGCCACGTTGAAGCGCTTGGGGTTGCGCCTGCGGACCATCGCGCGGAGACATTCAGTGTCGCCGCATGCGAAGGCATAATTCACTGGGGATGGCGATGGAAGACTGATGTGAGTTGTCGCTTGCTACAAAAGCACCAAAACCCTTTCCAGGCCACGACTCACCAGAAGCCGAGGTGCACGTCGTCCTGCCGGGCCTGCTGCTGCTGCTGCTGCTGCTGCGGGGCGGCGGCCGCGGGCGGCAGCGTCTCGGGCCGCGACAGCACCGTGGAGATGAAGATGATGCGCTCCTCCTGGCCCTGGTAGTCGTCCACGGTGCCCACCCGGATGGCGCCCAGCCCCCGCTCCCGGAACAGCAGCCGGATCTTCTGCACCTGCGCCCCCAACGACGCAGGGTGTTTTACGTTCCCAGCCTGCCTGAGCGGCTCTGCAGAGCAGCCACAGCCGGTGCAGCAGTCTGCCAGTGCTGCCAGGACTCAGCAGTGCCGGCCACCTTCGGGTCGAGTCTTGTGCCACATTGAGAGGGGTCAGCACACCTGCTTCCGGTAGGTGGCGATGACACCGATGTCGCCGGGCCGCACGCCCACCGCGCTGCGCGCGTGCTGCTGCAGCAGGCCGGCAACAAGGTTGACGAGGACTGCCGCCTCCACGGGGTTGAAGTAGGAGGGCGCCTCCCCCTCCCGCATCTGGGCACCTGCAAAGCATGGTGCTTCACGTGTGGCACCCTGCTCATGGCCCTGATACCTGCAATGCACTTGAAGCTCTGTACCTCAGAAAGCAAAGCGGTGGCACGTTAGGTGATGTGCGACAACTGGTGTGACCGGCATCGCTACAGAAGCAGGGTCTGGACACAGTGGGACGCGCACCACGCACGCCGTAGAAGAGGCACGACGCTGGCAGCAGGTCCTCGTCGAAGGCGTCCTCCCCCGGGGCTGTGCTGCCATCTGCCTGGTCCTGCCCTGCAGCAGTGGCAGCTGCGCCTGCATTCGGTGCAGTTTTTTGCCATCGCTCTGCTGCTGACAACGCTGCGGCTGTTTAGAAAGCAATATTGGATTCCGCAAAGCACGAGTCTGCTGATAATCTCCTGATGTGATGCGAGATGACCCACCTGTTGCTGGCAAGAGGTTCCACCGTGGGGCTAGGACCGAGTCTGGGCTGGCTGCTGCCACGAGTGATGACTGCATGGACCAACGAGGTGTGCTGGAAAGGATGACCCGGTTGCAGATGAATGTGCATGTGTGCACAATTTAATTCTCAACTCTCGTGACACCAACCTGGTAGAACATGCGCGATGGCAGCTCCAGCAGCTGCTGGTGTGACCTGTAGTTGCGCACCAGCATGCCTGCACCAGACAGCGTACGCTCAACAGAGGCAGCAGTGCTGCACACATGACACCGACATGTCCATGCTCGCATAAACGCTCTATATCGGCATGCAGCGCACTTGTGTATAGCATACAGCCAGCTGCCAGCCATCAGACTGGGCTGCGGAGCGTCAGGCGGCTCACTGCTGGGCATGGCGAGGTTGCGCGTGGCATACTGCGGAGCCAGCTGCTCGTGGTGCGCGACCAGGCGCTCCAGCAGCGAGGCCGCCAGCCCGCCGCGCTGCGCGTGCAGCGACCGCACCACCGGCCCCAGCTGCCTGCGCAGCAGCAGTGGGCCAGGCTGCAAGCATTCACAGGCTGGCAGGTGCTTGGCTTCTGTCTCGCACAGCACTGCAAGGGCAGGCTCACAACCCCACGGCTGCCTGCCTTGGTAAGTCTTCCCTGACCCTTGCTGCAACATCTAATCCTCCCACACAGGATGGCATCAGTATAGCCTCGAAGCAAAAACCTACGCACACGGTGCTCTGTCCTTCCTCAGGCGGGGGGCCAATGGCCCCGCATATCAGGGTGCTGACGTGTTACACCAGCAAGAATGGTGCAAAGCCACACCTGGGGTCACCACACAGCATGGCGCTGCCGCCCCCGGGCCCCAGCAGCGTGAGCGGCACCAGCGTCTCCGGCTCAATGGCCTGGCCGGCCTCATCTGCACGAAATGTAGATGCTGTCAACCAACCCCAGATCTGGGACTGCAGGTCATTTCCTACCATTGTACGAGGAGGACGGGGTGTGAACTGCAACAAAGCCAATGCAGAACAGTGCTACCACTGGCGGTACGACCAATGGGCAACAGATGGTGCAGAGCCCAGTCTGCATGCAGGCGCTCGAATCGCAAGTGGAGCAGTGCTTACCAATGAGCACGTCAGTGAAGGAGCCGTCTGCTGGCCGTTGTCTTGCATGTTCTGCATATACACCCTCCCGCAGCAACCCTGACAACCACCCGACATGATTCAAGGTGTCATTAGCAGTACTCGCAGACAACAGAAGGATGCTTGCACGGCGAAGACGACATCAACAAGTTGTATGCAGGAGTTGCTGAGCAGGAGCTGAGCATTGGCAAACCAAGCGACACAGCGAGGGGCTGCCTGGCAAAACAATCCAAGACTGAACAAATCACCTGCGCCACTGCAGCTTGCAACGACAATGCGAGCATGGCTGATCTGCTGCAAACTTGGCAGCACAAACGCTCTGACAGCCTCGTCCAGCAGGCAGAACGGCAGGGTATCATGCTTGGCCTGCAGAGCAGCGGCAGTGCCTCAAGGCCGCCTTGTCTGTCCTGGTGCAACGCAACATGCGCCATGCAACATCAGGGTCATTGCCCAAGTGCCTCAAGGTCTTCGATGACACGCATTCATGTTTGCACTGTGGCAACAGACGGCCCCTGCCTGCTGCGGAGGCCGCCGCGGATCGTTCAGCCGCAGCATGGTACCCCGCTCGACGCCCGCAGCGGCAAGAGCGCTCACGATCAGATCCGCACTGCAAGGAAGCGGAAAACGTGAGCATGCTGGCATGTGGTTGGACGTGAGTGCTGCGCGGTGTGACAGCAGGTGCTCCTGCAGCACCTGTAGTTCTGAGGCGCACACAGCAGCAGCCGGGAGCTCGGCCTGCTGACGAAGATCTGCACCGAAAACAGGCAACATCAAATTGACATGCACAACACATGCATGCTTGGGTGTTGCACAAATGTTTGTAGAAACCTGATGAACGTGCACAAAATAAAGTGAAAATCTGCTATCACCTGCAAAGCTGCCTCTACCAAAGTCACCTGCATCACCAGCAGCGAAATGTCTGGCAGGATGCTATCTCCCAGACAGTTGGCATGAGCAAATGGCCTCTCATGTGAGCAACATATCACTCACCGTCTTGCCAGTGCCTGGCGGTCCATTGAGGCAGAATATAACATTGCGTGGCATGCACAGCAACGTGGCAACTGCCTGCCGCTGCTCGCTGTTCAACTGCCTGGATCCATGCTCTCTGAGTGCGCCTGCCACCTTTGTGACAGCTGTTACTGTGGGCATCGACCCCTGCATGTAAGCATGCATGCTCCAAGAGTAAAACAGCCGAATGATGAGGGACCATTGGGTACAGGTTATCAACCAGGACAGCTGCACATATGCACATCGATGGCCTTGCACTCGGCATGCTTTGTTTGCAGCTTTGCATGGCCTGGATAACAGCGCACCATGCCGCTGGTCTGGCCAGTTGGATGTTGACTTCGTACAGGCAGCATTCGCAAGACGGGCTCCTGTGTCGCGGTGCACAAGGCTGCATGCATGCGCCGGAAGGGGTTGCGGTCGAAGCTGAAGCGGACGTGAAACAACACGTTTCTGGGCCAGAAGCTAGGCCTGCAACAGTGGCAAATACTGTCACCAAATAGGTTACGGCGGGTAGGGCTGTGCATGGCTGCTCGACTTTGATCACTGTCGCCTTTGTCATCCTGCACCATCGCAGAAAGCTTATCACCAATTCCCGTACCCCAACCTGCCACGGTCGACGTGCTGCCAGAAGATGGGCGGCGGCACCAGCAGGCAGGTCGTGCCATCCGCCGCCAGCAGCCGGGTGCCAAATTCGATGTCCGGGCATGCGTTGCTGCGGATGTACAGCATGTCGCCTGGCAGCAAGACTGGTCGGCCCTGCGGAGGGCATGGACCTTGAGACACAAAGTGGTAGCACCTCCGAGCGACTCACATGGGCAGCAGTCAAGTGTGCACACTGTGCAGTACAACTGGCAGCTGGCGATGATGAGCTGTTTGCCCAGCACCAGTCATGAAGCTATTGCTGCCAGTGGGACCCACCTCTAGGATACCTGGTGCTGTGAGGACCAGAAGCTCTGGCCAAGTGTTGTCATCTGGGCGTGCCAGCAGTGTCAGGTTGGGACCACGATACGTGAATGTAGGCTCGCCGCTGGCAGGTCCTGGCCCCTCCCATACCTCACGCCGCCTATACGTCACACCATTCTCCGCAAAGGCTGCTGCGCGCACCCGTACGTTGAACAAGTCGTACCTGCGCGTCCGACCAGCACTCAGCTTCGTGGATCTGGCAGCCTCACACATTAGGCATCTTGGAGGTGCCACGAGACATGCAGAGCAGGAGGCAGAGGGGCTACCGCTTGACGTCGACTTCCATGCACGCCTCCTCCAGCAGCAGCAGACGGCTGAGGCGCTGCAGGTGCTGCCGAGTTGCAGTTTCATCAGCGGCGCTGCTCGGGCGGCTGCCAATCAGAGGCTGCAGCTCTGCCTGACGCAGTGCACCATCGACTTGATGGCATGGCCGAAAAATGCTGCTGCTCGCACCAGCAAGAGCTGCAGCAGAGGGTATGGCAGATGAATGGTGCGGGTTTACAGACAAAACAATTGCACAGCAAGTTGACCCATACCATGCGGTGTGCTGCGATGGTGGATTGCATCCATGCTGGCCGCGAGTCGCTGCTCATTGGCGCTGCATCTGGCCACTGCTGCTGCACCCTGCAGTGATGGAGCATGCCTGGTTCCGCATCAATGTCATGTCCCATACTGGGGCAACACAGTGCAGGTTTGCTAAAGGCTTTGCGCACTTCATGTATTTTCATGCAATCCCATCTCAACAGTCGTGCCGGCTGGACCATGGTTACTGGACCGGGGTTACTTCAAGACTGCCAATGTGACACATCACCCACCCTGCTAGCAATCCGCTGAATGGATCAGGAGCATGCTGCCACTGCCCCGTCTTCGTGTCGAACAGCCCGCGAAGCTGCGCGCTGACAAATACCTTGGCATCTGCGCTGAGCATGCTGTCAAATATCCGCAGGCTGTCTACCAAAGCCACAGTCACTCGTCGACCTGCGACAGAGTTCACAGGTGATGGTCACGTACCAGCTAGCTGCAATTTTGAACATGATGTTGAAGATTGTAAAGCAGCAAAAGCAGCACAACTGGGAGCGCTTTGATACTATGCAAGCTGCTGGGCTTGCATCCTCGTGCTTGCCAACCCCGGGAGTCTGGTGCACTATGCGTAACTGGCCAACAGGTGCAGCACCAAACATGAGGTGTTCGCACCAATGACGACAGCCCAGTAGCCAGGCAACCCGGGCACTGCCCAGCGGCACGGAAGCGGCGCATCTGTCGCATGCGATGCCGGCACCAGCAGTGTGAGGATGAGCAGCTGCTGGAACACGCCCGACGCCGGCCTGCGCAACAAATAACACCATGTGGACGATGTCGTCAGCTTGAGCTGCATGCAGGCATGATATTAGCTCCACAGCCATGCTTCAGACATGTCAGGCGGCAGAGGTTAGCGACACAGCCCCATGTGGAGAATGCGCAGGAACACAGCACCTCAAGCCTAATGAGCATTGTTCTGCAAGCTCCCAGGAAGTTAATGATGGTGCAGCACGACAAGCAGATGATGAACTCACCTGCGGTCTGTGGCTGCAGTGCAGTTTGCTGCAACTGTCACCACATATTCATCACCAGGCCGGAAGGACACACACATCACTGGGTCTGATATGGCGTCTCTGACACGTTCCGCTCTGGCAGGGAGTGCTGGTGTGGGCAACGCCCTTGCAGCCAGCCCCAAGTCGTCCAGATAGGCAAAGGTGCCTGCAAGCATATAATCTCTCGGGCGCGAGCAAGACCTCTATGTGACAGTTCCAGCACTTCCAAGACAATGCCTGCAGGAGGCGACATATATTGAGACGACAGTCCCGCAGCAGCTGTCAGGTGATGTCCATGGGGGCAGCAGGCTGCCCACCTTCTAACGCTGGCAAGGCAGTTATGTCGATCAGCCGCAAGCCGACCTGATCAATGCACTGCAACCGCAGCGGTCGTAGCAGCACAGCGCCAGGCTGCCTATGCTGCGCTGCACCCAGCTGCAAACCAGCGGCATCGCTGCCGTTTGTGCCTGGAGTGCTGCCGGGTTGGCCCACCAGCTGCTGTACCCCAAAGTCTACATCAACGCTGACTACCATCCCGGCTGTCATCGGTCGCAGCAGAGCCTGCGAGGGTCCCACAGCACACCTTACATGCACACCAACCACATGTCGGGCAATCCTGCAGGCGCACCCACACCTGCCGCAGAGACACTGCTGCAGGCATGCAGTCAACTGCCGAAGTGGGGAGCGGCGACTTCAGAGAGCAGCTGCTCAACCCAAGCCAGGGACTCTCTGGAGGTTGCTGCTCACCCCAAAGCCGTGCTGCATGGCAGACTTGTGCAGGTGCGCAAGGCCTCCAGCTGCCAGCCATCTCGCTGCAGGCTCGGGCATTACGCTGGCGCGAGCTGTGGGTGGGGACGGCTGTGGCGGCACCTGTTGCACATCAGCCAGTTTCCCAGAATCTGCCTGTGTCTCTCGTCGGGTTGCCTGACCTTTGGTCACTCAAACGCTCGACATACTTTGCCGACCGAGAAAAGAAACTTGATGGATGCATGCTGCCCTTGCGCGGTATGGCATTTGACTGGGCACAGCAAACCACACTGCTGCTGCAAGGCATTGCCAGCATAGTGTGGCATGGCCGGCCGCACGCCTTGCAACGAAGCGGTGTGCTTCAACGCCTGCTCTCCGGACCTGGGTTGCGGCATCGCTGCTGCTCGGCGCGGCCAGCTGCGGGTGCGTGCAGACCTGCAGCAGCGCTGCGCGAACCTCCGCCGCCGGGGCAACAGGAAGCGCCACGGCTCCCGGCATGCTCACGCCCGACAGTGTGTTTCCACCCATGCTGCGGATCTCCGCACCGTCCAGGAAGTCCTGCAGCGCAGGCACACACGCAGGTCTGCATGCACAGGCCAGTCAGCTCGTCAGCGACCATGCTCAGCAGATGGCCATGATGCGAACTAGGTGCACAGGCAGCATGCACACACATCAGCGAGAAGTAGACGTGCCCCTCCCGTGGCAGGTCTGCAAGACAGAGGACCACTGACCCCACCTGCTGCAAGCGCCGCAACAGCAGGCTGACCAGCTGCAGGAGCACCCCGCGCTGCATGCCGGCCTGTGCATTTGCCACCATTGCCACCTGCTGCCAATGGTGTGCCTGGGCGGAGAAGCACAGGAACCTGTGTCGGCAGGCCCCTCAGTACCACGTACAACCCGCACAACAGCATGAGCATCATGGCAGTCACGCTCTGCCGTGATGTCACTTCTGCAGCACTGCTCGCTGCAGCAGCCACGGCTGCCTCTGGGCTGCAATTTCCGGCTGCAAAGGCTGCAGCCTCCAGCGCCACAAAGCACAGTACTGGAGGCATGCGGGGGTGTTCTGCCTGCATGTATTCAACGAAGTTCACTGTCACACTTCGTTTAACAGCAATAGCTCGTGCTGCAGTAGCTGAGTAGCGGTTGCACAGTCCTGTCCCACAATCCCGAATCACACACACACACATGCCAATTCCTGCCCACCTGTATGCGATAGAGTGCGTGCGCGACCGTCTGCACCACACCGCATGCCCAATCATCGTCAGTGGTGACCTAAAGCGCAGCCGCAATGTGCCGTGACGAGTGGCAAGGAACTGCAGCTTGTGCAACACCTGGCGGGCGGCCTCGGGCGGGCAGCCATGCAGCCGGAGCGCGGGTTCCGGCTGATGAGCTTGCTGTCTGGCGGGCGGCTGCCGACCCAGGCCACCACCCACACCTCGTGCTGCACAAAGCAGTCAGATTAGGGATGACAAACAGTTCTGCAGGAAGCATGGTGGTTCATATGGCGCGAGGAAGCGCACACACGGTAAACATCTGCTTGCATGCCACTGCTTCTCGCTTGCCTGAGTGCTGCTGCTGCTGCGGCGGCAGCGCCAGCGCCGGCGGCGCCGGCTGCACACCAGTGAACCGACGTTCCTGCCATTCAGTCTGCTGAGTGGTGTGCTGATGCCTGCCGATGCTAGATCCTGCTGTTGCGTTTCCCACTGGCGCCGGCGGAGTGATGAGCACCGACACCGTGCGCCCTGCTGTGCTGGCGGGCACCTCCAGCTGGCTGCCACCACGCCAGTTTCTGCCGGGTGATGCCGCAGCCCCAATTGAAGGTGGCTGCTGCTGCGAGCCTGGCAGTGAGGGTGATGGCTGCCCATCTGCCGCCATCAACAACCCTCAGCCCTTGACGAGGCTTGTGTCGGTGCCCGACGTCACTTGCAACTGGCCCAGTACCCCTGTTGAGAGCTGTGGGGCATTGTTGCATCGGCATCGCATATCCGGTGACCCATCATACTATTTGCGATATGTCTGGGTTCTCATATTGCTGTGATAGCGGGCGATCAGCTGAGGCCGGTTGCAACACTGGGTACGGCTGCACCGCTGACAAAATCTCCAGGCCTCGGGCCGCGTCAATGTGCTGCATATGGCGCACATGCATGGCAACGCTGCGGATATTCTAGATGGACCATGCAACTCAGGCTGAAATCTGCTAAAGAAAACACAGCTCTATATCAGCGTGAGAGTTTGCCGGAGCTGTGCCACAGCCCGACGTCGTTACCAAAATTGAGTGAAGTGTCTCGACAACGGTAGGTGTGACGTCTAGATCGTTATGCTAAGGCAGAACGGGCGTAAGACACGAAACAGGTCACCGTGCAAGCCTGTCACGACGCATCACTTCGATACGGGCTGATGTGCCACTGACACAACTTCGCTGAGGATCGCCCTCTCTGCTGGTGAGTGCTGCCAAGGATCTTCTGCCACATCAGCAGCGGATGTACAACCAGCATGACGACTTGCATGCCCAAACACTGTCAACCTATCTCTCTGCACTCAAATGATTGCTTGGTCTCGTTGCGCGCTGTCCCAGTAGCAGAAGACTGCGTTATTGATTCTGCTGAAAGCTGGTGTGATTGCTCGGATGCCGCCTAACAGCGACTCATGAGCCTGCCTGTCATGAGCACCCCGCTGATGGCCTGGTGGAAAGCGGCTTGCAGACACACTCCATGCTCCCATGCAGGACCAATACGTCGCCGCCTTCTAGGCATGCATCAATGCAGATACTTGTCGGCCTGCTCCATCAGCAACCGAGCCGACGCTTTGGCGTCATGGAACAGCAGCGCCACCTGCGTTGGGTGACGTCCATTTGTGATGTCGGCATAACCCAGGTTGACAACCGTTCGCTTGACAACCCTCACGGCGGATGCCGGGAAGTAGGACTTCGGGGGCCACGGGAGTGCTGGAAGTAATGCATAACCATTGACGAATCGTGCTCACCTCCTCAAGGTCGACTTTGGTGACATCATCGCGACCGTTGGTGGCGGCGAGCGTGGCTGCAGGCGTCAGCAGCTGCACCGCGTGCCGCAGGCTGGTCTTCTCGGACATCTCCCCCAGGCACGCCAGGCCCTCCTCATCGATGCTGATGCCCTCCACCTGTTGACAGGATTATCACGGTTCGTGTCATTGAATGCCCAGCATATTGTCCACACTTGGTCAACATTGTTGGGTGCCTGCAGCACCCAGAGTTTCAGTCAGTCGCTTTGTATGCCTAGGCATGTGCCCCTGCAGGGGGTGCAGGGCGGTTGTGAGGCTGTGGCGGGCCATGCACCTGGGCGCGGATGGCCAGGATCTGGATGGCCTCCGGCAGGGTGTAGGGCATGGTGCGCAGGATGAGCAGCCGGTCCAGCAGGTCCGCCGGCACCCCGTGCGGGCTCAGCATGTCCGTGCCCCGCACCTGCGCGCAAGATCGCTACAGTCAGCGCCGAGTGGATGCTATTGGCATGTCTGCTGGCGTCAGGAGATTGTGCAGGAGGCACTGTGGTCTCCACACCTGTGTGACGCCGCGGTTGGTGGCAAACACAACGATGGGCGCAAGGCTGCTCTCCAGCGCCCGATTGAGGTATGCAAAGCACTCCATGTCCAGCATGTGCACCTACGCAGGAGAGCCGACACGCCTGATCACGTCGGGCTGTGAGCATATCCAAGATCAAGCATCGCACAGGGATGCCAACAATGGTACGTCAGGGGGTTCTGCAGGGAGTCGAGCGTTTGTGCACCTCATCAATGAACAGCACGCCGGGAACCAGTTCGGCAGTGCCCTGGTCGATGTACTTGTTGACCACCTGCAGATCATGCAATGGTCATCAAATGCCAGCTTTGCCCCAGACGCAGCATGGGCCTGCATCCCCTGGAGTTGGTAGTGATGCACAGTAGGGTCTGCCATGTGATGTCGCCAAGGGCGGAACTTTTGCAGCGTCGCAGACCGCAGCTGATCAAGTGGCAGCGCGACCCGCATTTGCACTGCATGCCTCAGACATGCACCTTGTTGATCTCCTGGCGCAGCTTGTCTGTGATCTCCGTCTTCTTGGGCTTCAGCATCTGGCCCATGACTGCCATAATATCCTGCCCACCCGCCGGCTTGGCGTTGGCAGCATCCAGGTCGTGCAGTGTCACATCCTGCATTTTGTGAGCGCACAGCTGCTGTGAGCATGCGGCAGTGGACCATTGCCAACCCCAAGCATCGTACCAAGAGCAACGCCGCTGTTCAGTCCATATACCAAGAGCCCAAAGAGATATCAATGCACTGTTGCCAGTGGAAACTACCTGCACGATGGCCTTCTTCTTGTGCACATCACCCTTGGGCAGCGGCACATACTCCTCAGCCTCCAGGTCGAACTCGGTGGCGTATGCGTCACAGCGCCCGACCCGCTTCACCGCACCTGGACGATATCAAATCGCATGCATCTGTGCACAGCTTACGTGGACACCTAAACACTACCTCAAAGCAGCATGTAGCATGCCTCACTCACACCATCGGCAGCAGGAGACCTCAGCACACAACGAGCCTGGCAAGCTGATGTCAGTGTGTGTAGCAGCATGCTACCAAGGTGCAGGCGTCAGAGTGCTCAATACCAACAGCGCAGGAACTCTGACAGAAAACGCAATGCGCAACACACCGCTGTTGGCCTCGATGTAGATGACATCGCCCGGCAACACCTTCTCCTTTTGCAGCGCATCGTAGATCAGCGGGTCCAGCTTCAGCTGCTTCGTGCCCCTGACCTGCAGTGGGAGGCGTGAGATGAACGTTCAACTTTTGCAGCACATTTCCTGCAACTTGTTGCTATAGTGCTCTCTCCCACAGGACTACTGAATGATGCCCAACAGATCGGCCCACCCTGCCAAAGACCTCGTGCGCACACCAAGAAGGTCTGTAAGATGGCCCGTGAAAGCGCTGAGGGCACTGGTGAGGTTCACACTGCTCGACGGGGGTTCCGACTTCACCCTACCGTTCGCAGGCCGATGACGACGTGCGAGATGGACTTCTGGAAGCCGCCGCCGGGCGCCTCCGTCTCCTCGGGCGACAGCTCCGTGACCTCCCCTTCGTACACCTCCTTGTTCTCCTTTATGCGCAGGCCTGCGCCGGCGCCAGGACACCTGCTGAGGGGCGTTCGTTCTGCATCACGTTGATACCTTCTGTGCAGTGGCAGGCTGCGGCCGGCGCACCTATCGCTCGCCGGAAGTGCTCCATCAGCACCTCTGTCTTCTTCACCTCTGAGGAGTACACCTCCGACCCCACCATGGGGCAGAACGGCACCTGCACACACAGGCTGCTGGCCTCTGTCTTGTCTGCGCAACCATCTGCTGTTGCCAAGGGTGTGCCGTCTCTGGCATCAACCGACACCAGAGCAATTGACACTGCACCTTTGTGCCCAGCTCCTGGGCAATACCCAGCGCCAAGGCTGTCTTGCCCGACCCAGGAGCACCTGCAGATGCCAACATGCAGCATACGATCACAACAAAACTTCTACGACATTTGCCCAGCAAGGCTGCGCAGGCTGAGTGATCTTTCGGCAACCAACATATACCAACGCGGCGTTGGGCATTTCAGGTGGTGCAGACCTGTCAGTAGCAGGGCGCGGCCTGCCATCTTCTTGGCGCGGATCATATCCACGACCACGCCACACGCCTCCCGCGCCTTGTGCATACCACGAACCAGATGTCAATCGGGCGCATGTCATATGTTGAACCTTCAAAGTTCAGTCATCAATGCTGAATTAGCTGATCGCAGTGTTGAAGCCGCAACTCGCTGCAACATTGCGATCCCTGACGTCACTTTGCAGTTTGCTTGGAATGCAGATGTGCAGCACGGCACTCATGCCGCATGCTCAGCACCTGCTCTTGCCCGACGAAACCACTTGCAAGCACTGCCGCGGTGCCATCCTCGCCAAGGCCGAGCCCCTTGATGTGCGTGTGGGTCGCGACCCGCTGTGCTTTGGTCGTGGATGCGACCTCCTCAATGCGCATTGCGCCGCCGCCGCCGCTGGCCGCCAATGGCGGTCTGGCTGAGTCGGTACTGTGCCGTGGGTGTGTCAGTGACTTTCTGCTGCTGAAGTCACCTTCAACGCTGGCGCGATATATACCAGTCTCCTGGGTATCATGTAGACTCCGCACGTCGCCTAGGCTGCTGGTGGGACATGCTGTTTGACGGTCGCTTCAAACTGCGCGCAACATCGGCTGCGACTTCGTACCGATCGCCGATGTGTTCGTATGCAAATCTGCCAACGGTGCCTCGATATTGCTATGTTTCCAGATGCCCAGTGCCTGTGCGATGCCTCGATGATCGGATTCCAGCGAGAACTGCGTGACGAAAGTAGAGCACGTCGTGTGTCTGAACGCAGCAGGTGATCGTGATTTCTGCTGCAAATGTACGCATGCTTTCCATGTTGTCGCGAGGGAGCTGAACCGAGCAGGTGGCTGGACGCGGGAATATAAGGCGGGAGTCGGTGGACAAGTCATTGGGGTGCTGTTTGAAGACGATTATGACGCTGAAGTGAGCCTCCGCAACAGTGCGCAAATGCAGGCTGAAGTGTTGACGCAAGCCCGCACTGCCGTTTATATATGCTTGGCACGCCAAAACAGTAACATGACCACCACTGCCATACACGATGCTCCGCCAGCGGTCAGCTCTGCTTGCATGTACCGCTCGCCTGCTCCTCAAGCTGCTGCTGCGTGGCGTCCTCGGCTCGCGGGTCTGCGTGCCAGTCTGCCACCACTGCTGTTGCCTGGCTGTCGGTGGCAGTAGATTCTGCAGACACAGCAGCGGCAGCACTGGTCAGGTTGCCATCGCCATTGCCACCAGGGTCTGCCCTGGGCTGCGCTGCTGGCTGCGGCACTGCACTCGCGTCTGCCAGTCCTTGCTGGACGGCTGGCAGCGCCGCAGCAGCACCAGAATTTGCGATGTCCCTGCATGCCAGACAGTTGAAACCACGTGTGACCTCCAGCACCAGCAGAGGGCTCTGTGGCGTGAATCACCGGCAATGCGATCAGAACTGACGGTGTATACAGCAGCAAGCAGCTGTGTGATGTCAAACCTAGCTCACCCTGCCGCGATAGCCGCTGAGACCGAGGCTGTCGAAGTGGCGATCGAAGCAGCGTTGCCGGTGGGCATGTTGCCTGCTGCACCATCGGATGCCAGGGCCACGCTGTGGCCCACAGCCGGCTGCTGCTCTGCAGAGTGTGGGACGAGGGCAGGCGGCTCGGCGGCAGCTGCTGCCAGCACCTGCGCAGCATTACCCACCGTCTAAACATATTGTGCCACGCTCTATATTGCTGCAACACTCAACACAAGTAGAAGTGCTGGCTGCATCAGATCCACACAGCTGGTATGTCCAGCACAACGCGCCGACGCACCGCTTCGTCCGCCGACTTGCCAGCTGCGACGGACTGCCGCTCGGCCGTGTGCATCTCTGCCGCGGTCGGCGGCCGTGCAGAAGCCGCGCCCTGCTCCTCCAGCTCCATGTCCTGCAGGTGCGCCTGCGCCGCCGCGATGGCCGCCTGCAGCGCCGCACTGTGTGACCCCGAGCCCACCTGCGGGCCGAGTCATAGGCAATGTCACCTCATCCTGCCAGAGTGCTGCCGAACAGGCAGCGGCCATCTCGCAAGGAACGGGCAGAAACAGCATCGGCAGAATACGATGGTGGGTAGTCGCACACCTGCGCCTGAGGAGTGGCCGCAGGGACAGCAGCTGTGGGCAGTGGGGCCGCAGCCGGGGAGGCAGGCGCGGGCTGCGCAGCGCCTGTGGCATCCTGTGGTGCGGGCGCTGGCTGCGGGCTGGGGCTGCTCGGCTGAGGCGCCTGTAGAGACAGCAACAAAACTCAATCTTGCTGCCTGGTACGCGATGTGAAGCTTGAACAAATTTGGGTGGATGCGCAGGCCATGTCTGGAGATGGCGTGTACGGCCGCACCTGCGCCGGCGAGCTCTGCACGGCGGGCGATGCTGGGGCTGATGGGCGCCGCGGCGTGTTGGGCTGCCCGAGGTCCAGGATGTTGGGCCCCAGCCCCGAGGATATCTCGCGTGTGCGCACCCACGTCGCATCCCACATGCTGTGGCCCGCTGGATCCTGCAGTCGCCAAATCTGCAGTGTCACCTCCATGCAGCTGCTTGGTGTACAGGCGGTAGTAGTGCACGTCGGCTGCTCATGCCGGCCAACCTTGAGCAGGGTCATCAAGTATTACACGGACGCAGGTCAGGGGCTGCCAACAAGCCCGTGTGGATGCGAGCCAGGGCTGCCGAAGTGACGACAGCCTCACCTTCCAGGTGGGCACCAGCACGCCGCTGCCGTGCATCACCATCAGCGTGTTCTTCAGCGCCTCGGGCACATGCTCCACCAGCTCATCGCTGCGGCTGTTGGTGCACTCCTGCAGGGGCAGCAGCTGCTGCGTGCTACACCAAGGTGCAAATGAACATCCGATTGTGACATCCTAGTTGGACCATCAGCTCACATGATAGATTGACCGAGTGGAGCTTTCGTCACTTGCTCACCTGCAGCACTCGCAGTACGCGCAGCCACAGGTTGCTGAAGCCGGGCAGCGGTGACGTCGCCGGCAGCGACTGCAGCAGCGCCTGAACGCAACAGGAAGCCAGCCACTCAGCAGTGCACCCATGACATCATGTGCATACCAGCATGACACTGGCGTCTACCGCAACGTCATCAATGCTGGACGTGCCTTGTTGAGGGCGGCAACGGCCATGCGCAGGGTTTTGCCGGCCTCGGGGAAGTCCCGCGGCCGGGCGGCAAGCAGCGCGTTGAGGTCTGCCACCAGGGGCAGCACCAGGTCGCCCAGAGCGCGCAGCCACAGCTCGCCGGGCAGGCCCATGCGCTCGCTCGTCACCAGCATCCTGCGTCGCAGGTTGCCACCACATCAATACCAAGTGCGCAAGCCTTCACGGGAGCAACGCAGTGCGCAGGCATTTGGGCGAAACAGGCTGGTGTGCATCTGAAGAGCAAGGTGGTGTGCGGTTGAGAAGAGACTGCGCACCCAGTCAGCACCAGGGCAGCATGGTTGCGCAAGTGGCCATTTGGCTCGTGGCAGATGCGGGTGACGGCCATCACGGTCGCCAGCCACACCTCCTCCACCTGTGGGGCTGCCATGCTGCTCAGTATCCTCAACGAGCGTCCTGGCCGTATGGGCTTCCTCAAATGTTGCCAAGGTGTCACAATGGTCGACATGACTGCAGGAGGAAGCGCACGTCTGGTGTCTGTTCTGTGGGCGCTGGCCAGGAGCTGCCGACACCCGCCGGCTGCTGCGTCTCGGGCGGCGGGCTGCCGGCCGGCTGCGCCTCTGCGATGCTCCGCTGCGGCTGGACACCGTCTGCTGCAGGGTGGCTGTCGGGCGCCTGCCGCCGCCGCTCCGCGTGCTGCACCAGCCACTTGAACATGCTGTCCAGCACCTCGAGGGCCTTGAGGGACTTGTCGGGGTACGGGTCCTGCATGTTCGTGGTGGCGAGATGTTTTGTCAGACACATGGCAACCGCGGCCAACAGATGCTGCTGACATGAGGCGATTGCGTGCGAATCACGCACTCACCAAGCGGACCCAAGTCGCCCTGTAGCAAAGTTGACAGATTCAGCGACAAAATCATGATCAGTCATCAGCGGGTGAGCAGCAGGTGATCACCTTGCTGTGGCGCTCGAGGATGACCAGCACCGCCTCCATGACCGGCCTGTATGCCGTCAGGCTGAGCACCTGCCCGTCTGGATCCGTCGCAACTGCCAGCGCCTCGAAGCACTTGTCGGCAGCAGCAGGTTGCAGGCTGCACAGGAATCAAAGTGAGTGTGTGGAAGAGTACCATGGCCATTCCTCCGCCACAGCGCTTGGGTGTCATGATCAACCAAGGACATGATCAGAGACAGCGGACATAAGGGTCGGAGGTACCTGGTGGTGGTGATGAGAGCGCACAGGGTCTGCCAGCCGCGGGCCCTGCGGATGTGCGCGCCGCTGCCGCGCACTATCAGCAGCACCTGCACAGCAGCGCAGGAACACTCCAGAACCATCAGTGCCAACACTCTAAGCAGGGTCACCAATCCAGACGGCTGCAGCTATGCGCTGCGTGTTCTTGCAGGAGCATGTGCCGCGGCACCTGCTGTGCGATGGGCTCTGCCAGCTCCCAGGCGACATTTGGGTGCAGGCGCGGCAGCAGGTTCAGCGACCGCAGCAGCGCGTCTGCCACGTCGTCCTGCGCCGCCAGCAGCTGCGCCGCCACCCGCAGCACGCCCAGCGCCGCCCGCCGCACCAGCGGCCCTGCGACCGCCAACACACAGGATATCAGGAGGTGAAGGTAGTGCTGCAGCAATGCTGCAAAAGCTGAAGACGCCGCACCGCCAAAGGCTGCTACACAGCACAATGGATGTCCATGCACAATGCCAGTGGCGTTTGGCTGCCAGACGGCATGCAGATGGCCGGGGGTTGCACCTGGCGCTGTGGTCGCCTCCGCCGACATGACGCCGGCAAGCACATCGTGCAGCAGCGGCCACAGCAGGCTGGCATGGTCCCGGCTGCGCAGCGTCATCGTGAGCAGCAGCTCCAGGCACAACTGCACATGGCATGGTCACATGGTGCAACAGTTGCAAGGTACAGAAGATACGGCCGTTTTGCAGCATTCACCTCGTCGATGCCTGGCCAATAACCAGAACGCATATGCTCATCTCGAACGCTTCCACCACAACAGGTGGCACAGCCTTGGCTGCTCGGTACCTCGGCGGTGTCTGTGTCGCCGTCAGCGCCGGCGCCAGCTGCAGCTGCCCACACGACCGCACGTGCAAGGGCGAGCAGCGAGTCGGGCTGCAGGGACGCGCAGTTCACGAAGATCTCCGCCACTCTGCAGGCGCGGATGGTGTCCATGGTGCGCTGCGTGGCGTTGGCCTCGCGTTCTGACAGCTCCGGGCCGCTGGCCTCGCTGCCGTCAATGCTGATCAGGCTGCAGGTACATGGAAGTGTAAAGTGTCAAGCTCAGGAGCTGGCCCGCATGTTGGTGCAAACCGCTGTGAGGTCTGCTTTGTGACGCAATTGTACACTATGTGGCACCGCTGTCTGTCAGATGTAGCACTGCCTCTGATCTCGCCTGTTGAACGCTCGAGTGAAAAGGGATCCTGACGAGGACGTTCGTGTGGGGGCCACTGGCTTGGGCAGGCGGGCAGATGCTGCCTGCACAGCCAGAATGTATAACGGCTGAATTGCTTGTGAGAGCACGGCGCACATAATGCAACACATGTTACTGTCGGACTTGCAACAGGTACACCTCACACCTGGGGTTGCTCGCCGTCCACTGCCAATATGGTTGCTGGCAGCAGCCCCAGCTTATGCAGCCGTGTGATGCACTCCATGATGTCTCGCCACCCAGACCGCAGGCTGTCACCGTACCTGAACGTATAGCAGGCAGAGGACATGGTCGGACATAGCGCACGCTCGAGCACGCAGTTACAGCAGCTCACTGCAACCTGGTCGGTCTCATACCCTCCAGCGCACACGTCGATGGCAGTTTGCTGCACGACAACTAGGACGCTTGACAGCAGTTGCGTGCTGGTTTGGCAGGCTGGGACGCACTGGTTTGCGATGTTGAAGACAGCCTCTGCAGCAAGCCGCGCCTTGTCCGACTCGCCGAACGCAATGGCTGGCTTGGCAACAGCTGGGTTCAGCAGCTGCGTGTAACGGCTCAGTGATGCCACCAGGTTGTCCATCACCTGCAGAGTGAGATCGACATCAACAGATGACGTACGCAAATCCACACGCCATGCATCTATATGTGTGTTGCAGGTGAACAGCACTGCATGCTTTTCAGGACACAGCCAACATGCCGGTCCTGCCACGCCTCACATCCTCTACCTCCCAGCTCTGAACGACACTTATGCGCACAGCAAGACACATTGCTCGAATGCAATGATACTGACTTGAAACAGTGATCGGTCATCGACACGAAACCCACCTCGTCCACATGGTGGAAGGCAGCAATGCGCGCCGCATGCAGCAGCCCGCCCAGCGCGGTGGACACAATGGCGCCGGCGTCAGCATGGTCCAGCACCACGCTGACAGCGGCCACCGTCGGGCCCCACAGCAGCACGAACATGTCGCGCTCCAGCCGCGTCGAGCCTGCAGGGTCAGCGTCCGAGGATGCAGGGCCTCGTGGGGTGCAGCAGCCCGTCAGGATGGCAGTGGCTGTGTGTGCGGCACTGCGGCATGCCTCAGCATGGCATGCAACGTCATGTCTGCCCTTGCTGTCACTCCACTGTGATGTCTGCTGACACCCCTTTCACGGAGCACCCACCTTCCAGGGGGGCTTCGACCATGATGCTCCTGGGGTGCCCGGAATCCCGCTGCAGCTCGGTCCACAGCACAGGCGACACCTGTTGCAGACAACACAGCTTCAGGTGCTTGGTGCAGCCATCGATGATTTGCTGTGCATGGTCCACACATGCTGTTGACAGCTACCAGCATCACAGGCAACCTGCGTTGGAAAAAGGATCGCACCTCCAGGGAGTTGCTGGCGGCCTCTGAATTCAGCTTGATCTCATTGCGGCGGATGCTGCTGTAGATGTTGCTGAGGAACTCTTCAGGAAGGTTGCCGCCTGCTTTCAGCCAGCATTCGAGTGAACTCAGTGTCCTTTAGCAATACAGCTACACAGTCTATGGCAACAGCGTACACGATGCATGGTGACACACCGTCATTGATCCCCCTGTTGTTGCTGATGAACTGCTCCAGTGTCATCTTCTTCTTGACCTGTGTGCCAGAAACTCCAGGCTCAGCATGCCATGCACAGGTTTATGACACTGGTTTGCTGCAAGCATCAGCACAAGCTTTGAGCCGACCTGCTTGTTGTGCTGGTCGGTGTTCAGCATGATGACGGAGTATGACAGGATGTACGCAGCATCGCTGTTCTTGAACACGCCTGGGCACACCTGCATATCCATCAAAGTACTTGAGTATGTGCAGACTCGGCGTCGCACCTGGCAAAGAGGAGTTGGCCACGACATGGGGGCACATACCCCGTTTGGAAATCAGAACTCACTTGGTGGTAGGCAGTTGAGAACTTCTCCATCATGCGCGCAATCTTCTGCGATTCCCCCGGAAGCCGGAATGACTGAAGGAACATGCGCATTGACGAGTCGAAGTCCAGCTCTGCACGGATGGGTGGTGCGTCATCAAACCTGATGTGGTGGTGCAGTTTCCGTGCAACTGCATGCGCGAGTGCATGCTGGTGCTGCCCACCCACGCCTATACTAGATTTCATCAAGCCAAGGGCTGACCTGCAAAGTCGAAGGTGTCAACGAAGTGCGTCAGCACAGACAGCCAGAACTCCGAGGGCTCGCCCAGCAGCTCCCCGATGGTGGTCTTGGACAGACCGGGGCACCGGCGCAGGAAGCACGCCACCTCGCGCGCATCCAGAGGCTCTGCCAGCAACCCCATTGCCTGTGCATGGTGGAAGACGCCACTGCTGTATGTGCTCAGCAGGCACCGGGTGACTCGCGGCCTCCGCCATGACAATGAACGGTGAACTCACACCAGGGGCTCGATGGCATGTTGCCACGATAGGAATGTTAAGCACCGTCACCGGCAGCCACGTGCATTAGGTTGTGCAAGGGTTTCAGTCTATGTTGCTGAGCTGGGTGAGGCTCAGGCACACAGCTCACCTGGCAGTACTGGAAGCCCTTGCGGTAGTCGCGGTTGAAGTGGTCTGCGGCCACGGTGAGGCGCTGCTTCACCTGCTTCTCCATGCGCGCCGAGACCGCCAGCTCGTTGTCTGGACCGCCTGGCGGCTGCCTTGTGCCATCTGGCGCGCCGAGTTGCTGCGGCGCCGGCTTCCCAGACACCAGCGCCTCCCACACCATGCGCAGCTGCTCTGGGCTCACCGGCTGCACCACGGGCTCCGCCTCGGCGACCCAGCTGCTGGACCCCTGGCACCTGGTACAGTAGCGGCGAGGCGTGCATGACCAACTGCTAGCTTTGAACGTGATCTGGACACTATCATGCGTGCCTAACTACCGAGGGTAACACCACCTTCAGGACCAGGAGACGGGGGAAGCAACAGCATGCCAGCGACATGGTGGCCAACAGGCGAAGACACAAGCGATACAGAGTCGAAAGCAGGAGTGGGGCGTGTACAAAACAAGAGTGTAACTCACGATGCGGACAGCGCTGACAGGATGGAGAAGAGGCCCTCCAGCGACAGCAGGTGCACTGAGCCGAGCGGGCTGTTGACGGGGAAGGCGGTTTTGGAAAGCAGCGAGGCGATGGCCTCGAACAGGTTGTTGCGCTCGATCCGGCAGTCCAGGTTTAGGTACACATTGCGGATGAAGGACAGCTGGTTGCAAAAGTCCAGCACACCCTGCAGGAGCAGCAAGACTGGTGTGTGTGATGAGCATGAGAGCGGAGGCTCCTCGGACTGTCGACCTGCCCCACGGAACAGTGCCTGGATATCCCACAAGTCGTCATGTGCAGCAGTCCAGCTAGCACACAGCGGCAGAACTCCGCCAAGTTGTTCCACCTGCCATGCAGGAGGTTCCAGAGGCCATCAAGCCCCGCACCTCAAGTGCGGCCTCCTGCTGCTCGATCTTCACGATGCCCTTGCCCTCTGCCAGCTTGAGCACGATGTTTGATATGAACGTCTCCAGCTGCAGCAGCAGGTGCTGGCCCAAGTAGCAGTACAGCGTCAGCGCTACCTGCAGATTGCAAGGGCCGAGTCAGCGTGCAATGGAGACTCATTGCTGACCTTACTTCACCATGGCATCGGGGCATGCTGAGTGCAGCGCCATGCAACTGCAAGATATAATGCAATCACCTGGCAGCTGCCTGACAGGCATGCAAGATTGGGCGAGCATGCTGCACGGGACAGCGCCACAAATAGGTCCTCCTGCAGCACTGCCAACAGCGCCTCGTGCCGCTCAAAAGCTGCAGATGCATCATGAACACGTTCAGGAGCGGGTAACAGTCTTCCTGCACATGTACGGCAGGAGCGCTGAATATTGCATCGATTGTGCAAATTGCAGTGCGCCAAGCTTGTACATTGCACTCCTGCATTCTTACCTGCTCCACCAGCGTTCAAAGCGATGTTCATCGCCTCCAGCCCAAACTCGTTGAGGTCAGTGTGCACACCCTCTGCATCACTGGCAATCAGTGACACAAGATACCTGCAACACATCAAACCCAAACGCCCATTACTATCCTGAACGACAGTAAAGGTCACCGGTGGTAGTCTTCTCCAAGGCGGCGGCATGGAATGTGTGCAGCAAGCCCGGCCTCACCCAAGTATCTCGGCTGCGCAAGCCAGCCCGTGTTCGTCAGCCGCTGCTGTGCCGTCTGCAACAGGCTCTGGGGGCCGTGCTCTGATGGGAGCCACTGATACCGTGTGGTGTGCGCCGGTCCAGTCGTGCACTACAGGACACCACAAGGTGCAGCAGTCATCCCGATGTGCGCTTGCAAGAGTGCGCTTGCAAGACAACGGTTGCCTGCACACTGTATCGGACGGAGATGGTGTAGATAAACGGGTGTAGATAAACGGATGCTGCGCACTTGCAGCCCTTGTGCCGGAGCCCTCCTGCGCGGCGGCGCTCGACGGTGCGTTGGTGATGCTGCTCTGGGATGCTGCGGGTGATGGCATCCCGAGGCTGTGTTGCCCTGGCCCCGGCTGCGGCGTCCCGCGACCAGGCGACGCACCCGCTGCCCGGTCCGACACGCCATCTGGCGCCGCCGGCTGCGCTGCGGACGCATCAGCGTTGGAGGCGTTGGTGGCTGACGCTGTCTGCAGCGGGGCGCTGAAGGCCTCGGCCCCAGCGGCAAGGTCGGATGCCAGCGGCGAGGCGGGCATGCGTGCAGCCGCGCCTGTGTGCATGCCTGCGGCAGGACCAAGCAGGATGTTCGTATGGTGAGGCTGGTGCCTGTGTGCCTGCAACATGCGCAAAACATCTAAGCGAGCAGCATGCGACCATGGCTGCTCGAAAATGCAAACCTTGTGGCGACAGGGCCATTGGCGCGAGGTTGCCCAGGCGCCGGAAGATGATGTCGATCAGCTCCAGCATGATCTGCCGGGACGCCTGGGTCAGCAGCTCTGCGGCATGCAGTTTCAGTCAACGACACAGGGTGCCAGTAGCTGGTCCTGAACATCTCTCATGCTGCCTTGCAACCTTGCTGTGCTTGATACATCATCCAAATCTGGAGGAAAATGTGGCAGCACGTGCGCTGTGGTGCAGCGACTTACAACGCACCAGACATGTCCTTGCTGCGCTCTGTCTGATAATGGCCAATCCGGAAGCAGGCGTGGAAAATGTCGATGACATTGTCGTTGGTGAGGCAGTCGCCGCCAGGGCACCGAACACAGGACGACAGCACCTGCGCATGCAAGGCAACAAGCAACGTTGAGACTTAGATACCAGGACGCAACCTTCACTGTTTGGTGTGTAGCCCTTCCTGTCCGCCTGACAACCGTGCTTCGTGTATATATGAATGGCGCACCTGCAGAATCTTGAACAGCACGACCTCGTCCGATGCAGGGTCCGTGGCTTCGAATCTGCACTGCGTGATGGCTTCCGCAGTCTTGTGCATCGCCTCTGCTGTGCCGTGCCGCGCCACGCCTGCACAGCGTGGCTGAGGAAGTCGGAGTATTGCCCTGCCACGATGACCGTCTCAGCATTGTACCGGCTGCTGCACGTCGGACTCACCCAGTACATTCTGGTCAAGGATGCGTCTGACAGCGCCCAGCGCACAGCCAGTGATGGGACCTGCAGCCATGGTGATAGTCTGAACGTATTTGAACACGACGTTGTAGCATACTCTTCCAGTGCTGGTGTCAGCATGCAGTGGCCTCCACCTCCACGATGCGTTGCCACCTGAGGTCTCTGGGCTCCGGATCACTTCCAGAAAGGGCGACATGTACTCCAGCGGCTCCACGGCGCTCCAATCTGCAGATCAGACTCAGAGAGTGCAGTGGCAGGCCGATGCTGACTGTCGACAGCGCATGCAATGTGCTGCTCAACACGCTTGATCGCAGCTGCCACAGCCGCGCACCGGTCCACTTGAAGATGCGGCGTCGCAGCAGGCGGAAGTCCTCCAGTAGCGGCTCATCGCCGAGGTCGTCCTCCTGCTTTGACACGTTGGAACGTGTCGAGGGAACATGCACGTGCGCACATGCTGGACGCAATTTGACACATCCCGGCTGGAAGGCCATCATGCGCACCGCCGTGTAGCGCATCGGTACCAGCGACCACTTGCTGTTCTGTCGCATGGAAGCCAGCACGCCGGCGATCTCCGCGTTGAGCAGCAGCGCCAGCGCTCGCCCGCCGTGCTGCGCCATGCTGGTGCAGTGATGCTCTGGAAACCGCTGCAGGGCGCTGCATACACAGCCGGAGCCTCAACGACGGTGCTGTCCGACGCGACTAGGCATGTCCAGCAATGCTGTGAGCATGCCGGGATGAGCAGACAGCTGAATGTCCAACGTCAAGCACGGTGCCGCGGCAACTATTCGATTTGTTGATGGTGGATCGTGAGCCTTGAAGGGCGTTGTTGATCGCAGTTCCGCCTGAAATAGCAGGATCAGCGGCACACAAGCGGTGCTCTGGCGTTTACGGAGTCGACAATGTGCATCTGATGCAGACCCTGCATCTATAGCAGCTGTTCGGGTGTCTGTGCGCTTGGCAATGGGCTCGGGACGCGCAAGATACGTTGAGGGACCCTGGTACTACTGCCAGGAATGGGAGCGGAAGTAGTTGGGTACTTCCTGGCAACTTTCGCAAAAACTTCAACAGAAACCGTACTTGCCATCTGTCGGCCGAGTGGCGGCTTGCTCCTGCTGCAGGGCTGTGGTGCCTCTAGGTCCGAGCGTAGACGCCATGTAAGGCGCGGCACACAGCAGGAAGGGGCAGGTTAGGGGGACGGTGAAGGGCAGAGCGCATATTGGCGGCGAGCTCTCCGCGGTGTGGGGCAGCGGGCGTGCAGCGCTTTGCCGGATCACGGACAGCTTGCCATGGACGCCAGCGGCATGGTGGGCGGCGGCATCGTGGTCCCAGACTTTCTGCAGGGCGACTTTTTCAACAGCAGCCCTCCAGGTGTGAACGACTGGATCACCGACATCGATGACGGCTTTGGCGCCTCGATTTGGGGTGTCCAGTGCCTTGGCGGCGCCGCCCCCGGTCAGGCGGACGGCCTGCCGGGGCCGGAGCCTGGGCTGTGTCAGGTGCCCGACGCGGGCATGCTGTTCAACGAGGACGAGCTGTCGGGCTCGCGCGCGTCGACAGAGTCCATGGAGATGACCCGCGTGCAGCTCGCTGACCTCGGATCAGGGTCACTTCAGCGGCTGAGCTACGACGAGCGCAACCCCTCGCCTACGGAGGGGTGTCAGGATCAGCAGCAGCCACTGCACGACAACGGCGGCGGCAGCAACATAGTCACCTGCAACCGAGCAGCGGCGCCCAAACTGCAGCTTGATTACAGCAAGGTTCTCAGTGCCTGGGAGGCGATGGGCGGCAGTGTTGCGGCGTCATCAGCAGTCTCCGCTGGCAGCTCAGTCACCCTACGCCTCCCGCCGGCCTGCGACAGCAGCAGCAGCGGCGTCCCGCTGCCCAGCTACAACCTGGCGGCGGCGCCCAGCGGTCTGCTTGTGCCGACGCTGTTGGGCGCCCACCCCGGCGCGGGTGAGGCGAGCGTGCCAGTCAAGACGGCCGTCAGCGGCGAGTGCGTCCCGCTGCGGCGTGCCTCGCTGCAGTCAACCAGCCGCAGCGCATCGACGGCTCAGCATGTCGACGACGTGCTTCTGGGCTTTGGGAACAGCGCCTGCCCCCCGGATATGGACCTTGCAGAGGCGCTCCTGTCCTGCAGCTTCGACAGCACCGCTTTTGACGGCCATGGCTTCGAGGTCAGCAGCCTGTGCAGCATGGGCAGCAACAGCGTGTGCGGCGACATCGGGGGCGGCCAAAATAATGGCGCCCTAGCGATGCCGCCCATCCCCACAATGCAGAGCGGCATCCTCACCACCAGGGGCCTGTCAGCGTTGTGCCTGCCGTCGCTGCCGCAGTCTCTGGCGTCCATCCCCGCCAAGACGATGGAGTGTGCAAAGTCAGCACGTGCAGCCTGCTTCGTTCGCTACAAGGAGAAAAAGCAGAACCGCAAGTCTGGCAAGATTCGCTATGAGATGCGCAAGCTAAATGCAGAGAAGCGCCCCCGCATCAGGGGGCGCTTTGTCAAGCGAGAGGAGTTGAGACGGATGTTGGAGGCAGAGGCGGAGGAGGCGTCACCACGCTCCGATGCCTCAGCATTTGATTGCGAGCCAGCCTGGCCCTACATATCGTGAGCTGGCGGCGGCAGCCGCCTGCTCCCAGCCGCCACGCAGCTGCTGCAGGCATCAGCAGCAGGCAGCGCCCAGCGAGCAGCCGCAGGAGAACCGCAAGCGAATTTGATCAGTATGTTGAGAAGAACCACCTACCATGTCAGGGGCAGCGAGACTTGCTTCCTGTCGCCGCCCCGCCCCTCGCAGCTATCTGACTTTCGGTTTGTGACATCAGTTGGCAGCAAGTGCTGCAGGCGTCCGCAGTCCAGCTGCAGTATGAGTCTTCCGGCTCCCACCTTGCGATGGCTGATCTGCGATTGGCAGCAAATTGCTGTCCAACGAGCAGTCGGAGCAACCTGGGGCACAGCCGCCTAGCACAGCGATCTCGAGCGCAAATTGGCACTGCAGCTGCCACCCTGCCACATTGACTGGCACTAGTGGCTTTGGCCAATATTTTTTGACGACAGCACCATCAGTACTTGCCGCCTATGTTCAGAGCAGCGGCCCCCAAAAAAAAACGGTTCCTATTGGGCAAGTTATGACTTGATTGGCTGGCTGGGCAACATGGGCTTGTGAGCGCCTCACCGACTACTACAGTTGCGAAATATTGCAGCGTGCATCACTAAGATGGGCTTTGAGACAGTCTGTCATGTGGTGCGGGGCGTTGAGTGCCTGTTCGGCCTGCTTCTAGATTCAGATCAGCCAAGTTGACAAGTGTTGTCCAGGCATATCTGCATCGGATACTGCTCTGATCTTGTTCGTTCGAGTGTGTTGTCTATGACATGTCGACTGGTTGTTGAGACGGTTGTGACATGTGCTGTAACGCTGCACCTCAACATGATTCAGCGTCATGTGGCCACCTATGGGCATGAGCAACCTGGAATGCATCCAGTCCTACCAGAGCAGCCCTGCTGCTGATGGCACCCTCTTGTGAGTTGCACATCGAAGAACAGTCAGCAGGTCGAAGCCAGTGTACATGCAGCAAAGCCAGTATGGCTCATCCGAAGGCAGGCCTTTCCAGAGGCTCCGTTTCCTCTGCTGCTACCCTGTTGGCAGCTGCTGTACCCGCTGAAATTGTGCACACCAGCCCCCAGGGTGAGGCCTCGTCCTCCTGAAATGCCTCCTCCCAGCTGCAGCATCATACACTTGTTACTTGCTGCTCAGCATTGACAACTTCTTGACCGTGCAATGGACAGTGGCAATGTATGCAGGTGCTGCCATCGGTGTTGCATCTTGTTGTTGTTGAAGCGCTGTGCACTGACCTGGATGCATGTAGGTCCAGCAGAGCTGCTGTGCATGGACCCAACTTGACCTTCTCTCCCTGCGACCATGTGTGCATTGCATGATCGATGCACGAATCGATCCTTCCAGCAGCCTTCATCTCCAGTGGCAAAGGACCACATGCAGGCAGTCTTACCGTAAAGCTGGTAGCCGCTTCACTCCACCCCTTGTTATGGCCCATTGCAAGGATGCACCTGGCATCCAACCCTGCGGTTTGCTCTGCAATGATGCCCTGCATGCCAAGGATGACCACATTGCCTTCCACGTTTTGGGCAGTGGGCTGCTGGTAACACGCACTGTTGAACAGTTGTGAGCCAGAACATGGCGCGCCTGGAGGTGCGAGCGGGTCTGGCCATCCAGTGCTGCTATTGTGTACAAGTCCCCACGCAGGTGTACCTTCGCGCCCTGCAGTCACCATATCACGGTGTGCATGGTTCTGCACGGTCCTCGCTGCTGCCAGCAGCCTCCACCTGCGCTCAGGTTCTGAGGAAGAGCGCAAGCGATTGTATAATAGTAAGCAAAGGGCGCTACCTCCAGGCCAACTCGCGCGTCCTGCATCGCCTCGAGAGTCTGCCGAGTGCGTGTGGAGTCGCTGCAGATGACAAGATCTGCCACCCAGCCGAGGTCTGCCAGCTGCTGGGCCACCTGCAAGCAAGACGAAGTCGTGCACTTGTGAGAAGGGGGGGGAGGGGTTTACAGTGGCAGCATTGAGCTCCACCGTTGAGGTGGCCTTGCAGTTCCCTGCGCTCAAGAGCCGTATGACGCACAGCGGTGCGCGAACCTGCTGTGCCGCTTGCCGGCCCTCCGCAGTAATTTCACGGTCGTGATCACGCGCTGTGCTATGCGCTGCGTCTTCGCTCTCCGCGTGGCGCATCATCACCAGACGCAGCCTGCGCCGACATGCGCCGGGGTTGGCACAAGCCACCTTGAGGTGGCACGTGCCACATGGCACCTGCACATGGCCACTGTGCTGGAGGCTCAAACCACGGGAAGCTCGACGTCCTCACCTGGTGTCCGACACGTGCTGGCTGCCAGCTGCCGCTGCTGTCTCTCGTTGTCGTGCTGCATGTTGTCGCTGGTGCCGCTGACCATGCAATGCACCGGCGACGGATGCACAGCCTGATGCGCTTGAATGTCCGGCCTGCAGGTTGCAGCATCAGCGCTCGAGCCTGTGCAGTCGTTACTGCTGTGCTTTGCCCACAGACATCAGGGCGACGTGTGTGTTAAAGCTGGCATGAGTTGCGCCAAACCCAGCACAGCCGGTGCAGTCACCTGCTTGTATAACGGCGCATTGTATCCCGCAGTATGCGGAAGAGCTACTCTGGCCACCGGTGCTGGCAGCAGGATTGGCAACGCGCCCGCTAGCATCGCTCAAGGCACGTCGCTGACACCCTATGGATGGCTGGCCTCCTACTCTACGATATGGCAGCGTTGCAACTGCACTTCCAGGCTGTAACCCGGCTGTTCGACGTGCTTCTATTTGAAATTGGGGCGGGTGTCAGCCTCTTTTCACACATGCTCAGCCAGGTCGCTGCGCTTGGACAACCCCCTTTGGCAGGGCCACTGCAGCTTCCAGCCGCTGGAAGTGCAGGAGGAAGTGCTTGTCACCGAGTATGCCATCGACGGGATGCCACCCCACTGTGAGCATCGTCAGTGCTGTGGACTCAGGTGACATCCTCGTCGTTTGAGGTAATGCTTTTTGTTGACTGAGCACTGCCAATCTGCTGTGAACATGGCGGCCGCTGCTGTACTGAATGCCAGAAGCACACACATGCTATCATCATTGCAATCTTCACTGTCATGCACTTGCTGATGTCTTCCATGCTGATGCAGTCGCGTGCCCGTCCGTCGCCTGCCGCATTCTTGGCCAGACAAAGGGCTTCAAAGGTCATACCGCATCCCAACATAACCCCTGTGGGAGCGGGAAGTCCGATTGAGGCTCATTTCTGTGTATACCAGGGTTTCAGCCAAGGTAGACAAACAGCTTGGCCAAGAGAATGGTAGATGCTTTGAAACAAGTCGCTCCTGGCTGGCAGATAGTTCGATGATTCAAGCTGCTCACCTGAAGTCGGTGTGCAGTGCCCAGTTGTTTTCCCTCAGCTGCCCATAATAGTCCTGCACACGCGGAAGAGCAGCACGTCGGCTCGTGTGCTCAACGATAGTGCAATAGCAGTGCAGCATTGCTGCCGTCACTGCTGATGTGTTGCGCATTAGAAGCGATGCAAACTGTCAAATGCATTTTATCGAATTGCTGCACAAATCAATCAGACTGATCGCCCTCACCCCCTTGACATTGCCCTTGTCATCCACCGTGCCCCGGTAGCCGACTGCCAGCCTCACGTCCTGCCGCTCTGTGAAGTTGTAGATGCTCTTGCTTAGCCGCACATGCCCACGGCCCAAGGGCTGCAAGGAATGTGCAGCAGGTGTACATTGATGGGGCTGAAGCACAAATGTCATTGTTGGTCACACCGACAGACACTTCCCAACAGCATCAGCGGCGATGGCAAATATTGATGCTGCAACTGCCGGCACACGCCAGTTGATGACAGAGCGATGCAAGCCCAGGCTACGGAGCGGACCTGCTTTGTGCGTGTGTTGACCTCTGCCGATGCAGCAATCTTCAGCCACAGGTCGAAGTTGCCGCCGATAGCGGTGTGCTTCTTCAGCAGCAGGCCTCCCACTATGTCCTCGGTTTTGCTGTCAAAGCTGACCATGGGTCCAATCCGCAGTTTTGTCTTTGCATAGTAGACATTGCGCCGCCGCACGGCACCCGTGAGAAACTTCGCGAGGCTGCCATTGTAGTCCAGTTGCCCTGTCATTGCATAATCATGCGCTTCGACTTCAGCTTGATGCTATCCATACAGTGCATGGAATGTATCCCACGACCGCGGGCATGCAGAGAAATTGCCGCTGCAGCCGCACACGACATGCTTCTGCAGCTGCTACTAACAGCACCACGGAAAAGTTTGCCCACCTGTCCGCGTATTGAGCACGCCGTGCACCTTGAGTGCCAGATTGCCCAGGATCCCGTTGCCTGGCGTGAGTATAGTCTCCCTGACTCTGAGGCCCAAGCTTTTGCGGTTGTTATCGTACACCAGCTGTGTCTCCATGACAGCTGCTGTTGTTGCTGTTCGTGCTGCAGCAAGTTACTGAAGCCCTGCCACCTCCGATCACAGCCCAGGCCGACTTTCCGATACCCAATGCCTCCAGTCCAAAACAGTCAAGTGCGGGGTTCGGTGTACAGCCGCGTTGCAGTACAGCTAGAGGGTGCGTCGCAGGCCCTTGGTCGGTGTGAAGAGTGCAGAAAGCAAGTTATTGCCGAGGTCATACCAGAAAGAAGACCGTGAGCAGAGGGAGGGGTCGGGACATCCTTCGCATGCATGCAGTTCCCGCAACACTGACAGTCCCATCAGTGTCGGAGCTCTTGCGCAGATGCTCACCGATGCCGACTTGCACGGTCTGCAACCTGCACTTTCCCGCATCGCTATACTCATACGCCTGGTAGTCTTGGGCAAGGCTCGCGCCCCAGGTGGTTTGCATGATCACGGTGTTCCAGAGCAGCTGAAGGCCTCAAGAGTGACAATAGCCATGACCATCTGAGCACTGGGCTTCGACACACCGAGAATTTGTCAACTGAGCTGTTCATGAGATCACAGTGTGCCACTGCGCAGGGCAAAACCACAACGTCGTCCCCAAGCATGCTGCGCGCAGCGCAGGCCGCAGCGCGTTTGCAGGCTGTGCATCCGGCGCAGCTGGCAATGGGCAGCCGGCTGATGGCCTCCGGATTTGACGGTGGGCTACTATCCAGAGTGCAAGCTACAGATGCGGCATGCTGCATGATATGCTGTGTGCTCATCTTGCTGAGCTGGAAACCTATGTTTGCTGCAGAAAGAGAGCGTGGCGAGGAGGTCAGTACCGTCATGTCGTGATGCTTTCATCAGTATTGTGCACTGTGAACCGTACATGGCTTGTTTGCAACCACCTGCATGCCACCGACACACATGACCGACCACTGCGGAGCATGAACAGTCAGAATTGAAGCATTGCTGACATGTTTGGCCCTGCGAATGCAGCGTGTGTACTTCAACAAACAGGTGTGTCTACTGCCACCTCATGCAAACGACACTGAACGTGTGCAACATGCTCCTTGCCATCTTGTGCATGTGATGGTGAACTGCCTTCTATTACACCTGCTCCAGGAGCGGCAACAGCTCGAGAATTTGCTCAAGAAAGTGCAGAACCAGAATGATAAGGTGAGGCACAGCTACTCTGCGTATCCTACGCTGGCGACTGATGCAGTGTCTGACTTGCAGCACCCAACGAATTACATACTGGCATGTAGGCTCCTGAGGGTCAGGAGGCATCAGACGATACGAAGTTGAAGGTACGTTTCCTATCAGCTCTCAACCATCTGTAGCTCAGAGTGACGGTTGCAGCACACAGCACATGTGATGTGCTGGAACCTGTCGTCCCGTGGTGCTCACTGCATTCGCACCGCCCTGAGGTCTTGTCTGCACGCAAGCAGACGATCCTGGGCAAGGACCTCGACTTTGCCACCCTTGCGGCACTCAAGGCCTGGAAGCGAGGCGAGGCATGATGGCCACTTGTGGCTGGGGAGTGCCAACTACGTGGACGTAGGTTAGAAGCCGTACTCATGTGCGTGGTGGGCGGACGGCGCACATTGGTGCTGTGGCTGCAGTGCATCTGCCAAGCCTCAGACCTGACATCCTCTCAAAACGTACTTGTGCATCACTGCTTGCACGGGTTGGATGGTTGATGTTCTTGCTGTGTTATATCTGACCGCGTGCTGAGGAGGCTGTTGAAGAGGATGACGGAAGCACAGAATGCAATCAGACACAGTTTCTACAAAGTCAACTTGCCAACATCGCCAGCCTGGCACTTGACACTTCAGTAGTCACTCGCACGCTCTCCGCGTGTATCATTGCTGCCGTCTGCTCGATCTTGCAATCCACCAGCCGCAGATTCAGTTGCATACCTGTGTGCAGTTGTGGTGGTCCTGGCGCGAATGCTACATACAACAGCGTCCAAGTCATGATCACCTTAGCACAGAGCTTTGCTCGACCAGTGCATGCATGAGCTCCACAACCGCATCTTCCAGCTGAACCGTGGTCATTTTGGCAACAAGAGGTGGCCTAGGTTCGTATGATACATCAGAGTTGATAGCCTGCATCACAATGCTACATGTGCTTAGAGCTGGGAAACGCAATGCAACTCTTGCAAGGGCGCTCAGCAGTCTTGCAACATACTCATCGCGACAAGGAAGCGCTGCGGGGCACGGTGCTGATCCAAGTGCAAGTGCTGCACTGGTTGCGGCGCAACAGCACCGACATGACAAGAGCAGCATGCACCATCCAGGGTGAGCACAGACGATGCCCACAGGGGCAATCTGCACCAAAGGGATTGTGCTCATCCCTTCTGTGGAGCATTGCACGGAACACACACCATCGAAGTAGATCAAGTCCTTGCGCACATTGTAGGTGGCTCACACTTGTGGCCGCAGCAGCCGCAGCGACGCTCTGCACAGCAGAAGCGAGTGCCAGCAGCGTCACCAGCGACATGCCGCCACCTCCCACTGGCGATGCTGCCAGCAACACCAGCGAGGTGCCTTGGCCTCTGCTGGCTTTGACATCATCATGTGTGTCGCAGCATTGGAAGGCTGCTCAGGCATGTTCCCTGCGCAGATATGAGCATGTGGTTTCTGCCCTGCAGGGCACGCACCTTGTGCCCTTGAAAGAGAAGCAGCGGCTGTACTTCCTGTACGAGAAGCGCATTCGGGAGCTCTCCAACTCGGAGAAGGTCTACGAGTACTTCGCAAACGAGAAACGCAGCGACGGCAGCGCCTTCATGCGACCCCAGGTATGTGATGGGGTTATGGTCATGTATCCAGACTGTTGTGGTCAGGCACTACTGCGACTTGTCTTCTGTGGGCGCTGTCGCAGCTGAACGCATAGAAACAGGACGCAAACAATGATTGATGCATCTACCACTTGCTTCCAGCCAAATGGATGCTAGCATCTGCTGCTGAGGTCCACCGTGTGTCTGGCACCTCAGGATCTGCTGGCGGCGCTCATATCCGTGTACCCGCCGGACAGGGAGCGCATCGTGCGCAGCGGCTCGCTGCCGGGGGAGCCCACCAGGGGCATCCCCACGGCCACAGCGGCAGAGAAGCAAGTGGTGCGGCAATGCACTGCACGCGCTGCATGTATGTTGCCATATGCTGGCCTGCCGTGACCTAAGACACCGTGACTTGAGTGTGATGGCTGCACGACACAGTGGCTCTCCTGATGCTTGCTGCAGAGCAACTTCTTCATGAAGCATTTCGACATCGATGGTGATGGGCTGATCAACTTCCACGAGTACCTGTTGATAGTGACGCTGCTGTCCATCCCGCTCAAGGTACAGTGGTGGGGTTTGCATGATGCGCAGCGGCTTCAGTGCAGTCGATAATTCAGCCTCACAGGGTTTGCACTCCGGCACATGCTTATGGTGACGAGGTTCATCTCGCAGGATGCAGAGATAGCTTTCGCAATGCTTGACGAGGACGACAGTGGCACGATCGACAAGGTGTGCCTTCCTGGTGTGCATGCGGTTGGCGCGTGGCAGGGATGCTGTTGCACTTTGTCCTGGCTGCACGTATTGGCAGGTGGTGGTCTGGCAAGTGTGTGCCTGTAGTCGTGTGGGGTCAGGACAGCGTGTGTGTACACGTGCGCAGGACGAGTTCGAAGCGCTGACGGCGGTGTTGAAGGAGCGGACGCGCAAGACGGCAGGCGCCGGCGCAGGCCGCACCGGGTTCCGCCAGACCACCGAGTGAGCATACCCATCGCGAGTATGTGCTGGATCTTCACACTACATTCCCTGCCATCATATGCAGCGCGACAGTGTTCTGAGCAAGCCCTCCCGGTCGGGACTGGTCACCCTGACAACTTGGCGCTGGGCCAGCGGAGGGGTGCGAGGCGCCCCGAGCAGCGTCTGACCGCACAGCCGGTCATGCAGGGAGGACGACACGGGGCTGATGCTGCACTTCTTTGGGGAAGACGGCCAGAAGAAGCTGGACCTGGCGGCCTTTGACGCCTTTCTGGAGGGCCTGCACGCCGAGATTGACCGCCTGGAGTTCCAGCACTATGACCCGCAGGGCACGGTGCGTCCTTGTTGCAGCTAGGAAGCCCGAGTGATTCGCCTCATCGCTTCGGCTTGAGCTACACGCTGAGTATGCCAAGAGCTTTGTGGCTGTGAATTGCAGGGGTACATGACGGGGTCTGATTTTGCACACAGCATGATTGCGTCCGTCGGCCTGCATCAGATTCACCACTATCTTGGCCAGGTGCATCACCCACACATTTCAGCTCATGGGCACAAAGCTGTGCCATCTGCAGCTTTCATACGTCATAGTGAATGCAAGCAGACATCCACATATAGAGCTCTGCGCTAGCCCTCCAGGTGGACAGTATGCCGGACGCATTGAAAGCTGCCAAGGTGTCGCAAAAGGGCTTTCAGACCTTTGCCGCGTTGTGGCGCAACGTGCACAGCTTGGCAGTCGCAACAGACCTGCACTACAACTCGAGGGGCTTTTTCCGCAAAGCCGACTTCAAGGTGTGCGCCCAATGAGGCGGCTTTTCTGTGCAGCCTGCTGCACCCAACAGTGTGCAGCGGCGTGTCACGTGAGTGCCTGTATGCCTGCAGGGGCCACCTGAGCGCATGGTGCTATGTACAGTCTGATATTGCCATCCTTCACTTGTGCTCCTGGCATGCACTGCAGCGGGCGGTCAAGAAGATCACCGGCAGGCCACTGGAGGATGCACAGGTGGACATCATCTTCTCCATGTTCGACGTGGAGAATGACGGCTCACTGGCGTGCCCCGAATTCGTGGGCGTCATCAAGTGAGTGAGCCCTGCTTGCAGGTTCCTAACGTTCGTAGGCTTGCTTGTGCAGTCAACACCTTACGGCTTCGTGTTCATCTGGGACAAATCTGCTCTCCACGGTCATTCCATGGCAGAGCGTTCTCATGCCGCTTTGCATCATGTTCCCTGATGCGATGCGGATGGGTCCCGTGCAGGCAGCGGGAGGGGCGGCATGGCACCACTACACCGGCGGTCATTGATGAGATGCGGGAGATGGGCATTGTGGCATGCCTCAGAAACTGCGTAGGACTGTAGACCATCAGCCAGCATCGGTCTGTGATATTGGTGTTGCGCCTGTTCATCCCATGCCACGGCTATGTGCAACACCTCAGCAGCATTGCTTTGGCTAGAAGATGCTGACCAGGCTACATACCGGTAGTGAAGTTTGCCGAAGTTGAAAGGAACCGTGCACATGTAGATGTTGTACAATACATTATACATCAGGAGTTCGTGTTATACATGTTGCTCTGCTTGCTGACGCTGTAGCAGCGCAAATCACGAATAGTTGTGTGCTATGGTGGCCTGCAGCAAGAGAGATCGCACGTCAGCATGCTGGCTTCGCTGTCTGAGCATCGCGTCAAGGATGACAGCATCGCCATTTGTGGCCAGCAGCACACATCCACACACACACATCGTGCACCTCTGCAAAGTCGCCGAACGTCATGCCCGCCTTCCACTGCCCAACTCCAATGTCGGAACTGTGGCAGCCGCTGGGTGGCTCCATGGGCTCGTCCCACCTTGAGCGAGATGAGATGTCGTTGGCACCTCTGCAATTGCTGTGTGTGGCAGGGCGTAGTGGCAAAAGCGGGACAACCATGACATCGGTCTGCTGTGCTCGCCTGGGCTGCATGAAGACTGCGAAGGTGTTGCGGCTGACGCCGGCGGCTGCGGGCGACGAGGCGCTGCGCACAAAGTGCGGGGTCGCCTGCAGCAGCCCGCCCGAATGAATCTGCATGGACTCGCCGACCTGCAGCCACCGGACTTGAGAGCATGTGATTCGAGACTGTGTGGCCACAGCCTCACATGCCAGTCAGACACCAGAGACATCAGTGCATGGGTGCTCACAAGCCCACATTGTCCAGCGAGGCAGACGCACCTGGAATGCCAGCTCGTTAGGCCCAATGGTGGCCTTGACGACCTGGCCGTCTCGCGCGCGGATGTGCAGCCCCGCAGTGTCGTCTGGGCAGGGCACCTCCCGTCCGCCGCGCAAGTACATTGCGGCTGTTAGTCCTGCACGCCCGTCAGGAGTCCACCCAACTCAGTGGGGCGACACTCAAGGTCCTGGGAGAAATCCCGAGTAGTGCTTCTCGATCCAGCCTTCAATTAAATGACAGTAGCCAATTCTCAAAGCCGCCATTGGATAGTCTCAAGGCTGCAGCTGCTGACCTGTGAGTGAGCCATGGTCTCGGTGCCATGCGCACCAGTCACCTCCGCTGCTGTCAGCAGCTCCCATCGGGGGGAAGTAGTGCAGCAGGCGCCCCTGCAGTGGCAGCATGTTCTGGCTCGGCCAACCACGTGGTGCAAATGCAGGCACCCAAGGGCCAGATAAAGGTCGGTATCATGATGCCTCAACAGTTGCTGACCTTGGGCATGGCGAGCGCAGCAGGATCTGCTGCAGGGGGCCCGACTGCGCCGTGCTACCATGCTGCGCCATATACTGGTCGCAGTGCTCGGTCAGCCGTAGCCCGACATCCATCATCAGCCGCCCCAGCTCCTTGAATGCAGGCTCCAGCTCCGGCAGCGCTTCCCCCGGCCAGATGTTGGGCCTGAGAACACGGCATGGACACATCTGCAGTCGAAGGTCGTTTTCACACCTTGCGGGGGCTACAACACTTGACCGGCAAGCTGACTTGGAAACCTGGCGTGCATGCAATGTGGTATCCTGGACCAGTTTGTAAGACACTGAACTAGCACTGACTTCTGCAATGCACAATGCACGTGCACGTGTAGACCTGCAGTAGGCGGGGAAGCGGCGCATGAGGTCCGGGTCGTCAGAGGGCGCGTCCAGCAGCGGGTTGGCATAGTAGGAGCCCTTGTGCGTGTCCGGCGCCTTGCCCAGGGTCTCCTTGCCGTGGCTCCACCCGAAGTTGTACAGGCTGGTGGGGTCCTCGCACCGCACCCGGACCTCCGCCGGCAGATCCTGCAGATTGCAGCCGGAGGACTCCAAACGAATGTTCCGACCACAAATAGGACGATCTGTCTGCCATCCACTCTGCTTGAGCTGGTGCTGGCAAGGCTACACAAGGTATGGGAGCCTCGACAGGGTATGTGAGGTTGGAACGCACCGCAAACTGCTGTGCAAGTGGCAACAGGCGCCTCCGCAGGAGCTCCACTCGCGGCACGCCAGCGACGCGGATGATGCCGAGACCCGCCGGACCAAAAGCCTGTCCATGCAACCAAAGGCAACATGACCATGCGATGCCGCGTCAGAGCAGACTGCATGCCACTGTGGTGGTACATGTTGTTCGCATGGTGAGAACTTGCACCTCTGCAATTACAGTCGTGAGATCGTCGGACTCCAGCACGTCTGCGTACTGAACTGTGACGATGTGCGCATCAGCAGAAGCGTGCTGTGACTGACACATGTTGTCAGCTCCTTTGTGCAGTGAGCCTGAGAGTGTACTCTGAGATTTTATTGAATCGCAACAAGTCTCGTAGCTCAGATGATGGTAAGTGCATCGACGCAGCACCGAAGGACTTTGCTGTGCCCTGCGACAGACAGGGTTTGCGTTCAATTGTGGCAAATTGAAACCAGAAAGTTGCCGTGCACGCAGTTCAGGCTTCTCGCTGGTCAAAAGTGATACTTTGCAGGCATGCAAAGCAGTTTCGATTCCCAACGTAGTGCAAGAGTTGGCAAGTTGGGTGTTCGGCTCGGCGATGGCGACCAGGTCAAAGTGATGTGTAGACTCCTGGCGACAGGCACTACGCCGTATTTGGCAATTGGCAAGGGTACATAGCGTAGTATGGCGGCCTGCGCTGGCAGCACGGCGATACCTGCATTGGTGGCTTGCGGCGTCGGCCTGTTGATACTTCGAAGCTGACATACGTGGTGTATATGTCAACGTGATCGCACTATCTCAAGATGTCTGCCCACCTGGTCGAACGCTCAGAAGAGGATTCATTCACAGCAGTCGTTGGCCATGTCGCAGACCTACTCAACGATGCACAGGTAAACTCTTTGCGCTCCTCATGCCGTTTTGTTTGCTTTGGATCAGCTGCTGAGCCAGTGCCCAGTGCAGATGTCACATCAGGTTGACTCCTGTCTGCACGTTGAACCGACGATCAGCTGAAGCTGCGGCAGGGGCTCGCTTTACGGTGTGGTGAAAGCCCCTCTGCTGTCGTTTAAAACATTCATCGTGTGTGCAGGACCAGAGCACAGAGTTGGCAGAGACGCCAGGCTCGCGCTTCGCTGCCGACTGCGGCACATTGATTGCAGAGGGCCAGCTGCCGGAGCTGCTGAGCCGCCTGCTCTCGCATGCAGACCTCCTCTTCAGCAAGGCAGCCGGCAAAGGTCAGCGGGCCGCTGCACGTGAACGAGCATTGGCGAGCGTGCATAGCAGTACTATCAAGCCTGCTGCAGGGGTGCATGCATCCACGGTGTTCAACCTGCAACGCAGACCTGGAGTGCTGCATCAACGTCATATGCCATCTGGTAGCACGGCTGCCGCCCCAGGCAGCAGCGTCAGCAGCCCAGCAGGTCGCGCAGTGCATCGCAGCAAAGGTGGGTGCTGCAGGCTTGGTCGTCTCCTGCAATTGCAGAGCGTGTGCCTGACCGTTCCACAAGCACGTCTCAAGAGCGCGAGCCGCTCTATTGTGAGCTCATGCTGTCAAGTCCTATTCCGCATCCGTCCCTCACCTTCTGTGTCGCCTGTCTCGACACGCAGGCAGACGACCACCAGGAGGCACGGCTGCTGGGCCTGTCGGAGCTGTACAACGTGCTGCCCGACCCACAGCTGCAGTACAATGTGCTGCTGGAGCTGTTGCAGTGAGTGTGCAACATATCTGCATGTGCAACCAATGCTGATTGCAGCAAAGCGTTGGAAGCGGACCAGAAGTGGCAGCATGTTAGTGAGCTGGCTGTGTTGCAGCTGCGGCTTGGTGCTTGGTCAGATGCGTCGCACACCAACATGCTGGTGGTGCGGTCGCAGGTACAGCATTGCAGCGGGGCTCGCGCATCACTTGATACCCGTGATCCGGGTTGGCATGGACTCGTGGCCTGCGGAGCTGCAGCTTCAACCGCAGCAGACGCGGGCGCTGTACATGAAGTCCGCTGACGTGCTGCGGGCCAGCAAGGTAGGTTGCAGCAATGTGGCAGCCAGTATAAGGCGGTCGTGGACAGATCCAATCTGTTGATGGAGGTCCTGTGACGCTTGATGACACATGGTGCATAGTGCATTCATGCCTGAGCAGTTGCCAACACGTGACTGCTGCAGAGGAAGAAGGCAACAGCACAGCGCGAGGCGTACAAACTCACCCTCAAAACCCTGGAGTCGCTTGATGGTGCATCCGCCGACGAGGTGGCGGCCTGCAGGAGCGCAGCCACTGCGGTGAGAGCGCATACATACTTGTCGTCAACATATTGCTGTTGCAAGTGCACGCTTGTTGTACTGCATGCACAATCTGCATCAGCGCACCCTGCGATGTGTCACTTGGCTCATGTGGTGTGGCAGGCGGCGGCAGACTTCATCCGCTCGTTGGAGACCTTCCAGTTCGACATGCTGGACTCGCCGGCGGTGCAGCAGCTGCAGTCGGACTCGCAGCATGGCCCAGTCTTCCAGCTGCTGTCGGTGCTGCTGGCGGGCGATGTGCAGGTGTGGCACTCTACGGCTGTCCAGCAGCATAACTCGAGCCTGTTTCCCACACCAGCAAGGTCGACTGCCATCCACGCCGCTCGATGCAGCCCTGTGCTTCTGCAGTAATGGCCCCACTCTCCCCGCACGAACCTCGGTGACGTTTGACGCTTCGCGCTCGTGTGCACCAGGCGTTCCAGTCGTTGGCGAAGGACAACGCAGGCGTGTTTGGCGCGGTGGGCGCGGCGCAGGGGGACGTGCTGACGAAGGTGCGGATGATGGCGCTGCTGGGCCTGGGGGCGCGCGCCGCCACGCTCACCTTCCAGGACGTGCAGGTGCGGCTGTACTGCAGCGTTTCTTTTTATGGTGGTGACCTACAAGAGGACACTCTTTGTTGTGGGTGCCAGTGCGCTGCTGTTGCTGGCCAGCTTCCGGAACTCAGTACGTGCCTCCGAAACTGTATGGCATGTGTTCACCAGCTTTCAATTCATCACCATGCGGCCGATTGGGTAAGTACAGCAGCGAATAAACGTCCGCCGAGCATTGTCCGATCTCAAGGCCATTATGTCTCAAGTGTACAGGCATGATCGGGTGGCCACAGCGTTTTGCATATCACGTGCCATGGCACTGTTTGCAGACCGCGCTGGATGTCCCAGAGGGCGAGGTCGAGGTGTGGATCGTCCGCGCGATCGGCAAGAAGCTGCTGGACGCGCGCATCGACCAGCTGGGTGAGGCATCAGTCGTCTCCGGTGGCTGACGGGTCATGACACCCGATTGTGGTGGTACAACGCATGTTCCTATCCTCCCGTCCTGCTGTCGTCATGCCAGCGCTGATCTGGTGTCAAGGGACTGGCGTTTGTGTCATGGCGCGCTGCCTGCTCTCGCAGGCGGCACGATCTCCATCACGCGGTGCAACCACCGCGCATTTGGCCCCGAGCAGTGGCGGGAGCTGCGCGACCGCCTGGGCGCCTGGGCGGTGAGTGTCCGAGTTTTCGCTTGGCAGACTAGTGCTGGTATGCTTACGTGAAAGGGTCCGTGGTCCTGCAGCAGGACTCGACTGTCCTGCCGGTGGACCTGCTTGCTGATGCGACCGTCCTTGCTGATGCATCCTGCCGATGCATCAGCAAGACATCGATTGGTCCTTCAGCATGCTGCACCACTTGGCAGGCTCACAGTTGCAGCGGTACAGGCGTCGTCTAGATTAACCTTTGACTGTATGGTGGCCGACAGCCACTAATCTCCAACGGTTGATGGGTCACTGACTTTCCCCATCATGTTGTATGACCAGTGGGTGACTAACGATCGCTTGATGTACCAGTGATCAGCTAGGGTCACCCGTACAGATCGAGTTGTACGAAACCCAACCGCGTAGCTTCCAGGGACTCGGGTTGTGAGCAGCACACAGTAGGCCCCTGTAGGCCCCAGGCGGTGGTGTGTACGCAGTGGTGAGACCTGTTGCTGCTTTTCGTAGCCTCATGCTCTGAGGGGAGCCTCATTCCTTGTGCAGAGGAACGTCGCGGGCGTGAAGCAGATGGTGGCGAATCAGGCTGCGAATGGTGGTCCACAGCTGCCGCCGCTGCCGCAAGCTGTGCGGGCCTGAGTGGCATCCTCTTTCCAGAGGTCAAGTGCGCACACGAGTGCACATTGTTGACACTCGTATGACATCCTGACTTGGGCACCCGGGCATGAGCTGGATGGCCTTCCTGTGCGATTGCGTGCATGGTGTGTAATGCTCGGCCATTCCAGGATACATGCACTCGCATCCATGTGCACAAGGAGATGCATTCGTCAGATCTGCAGCAGCAAACAGCACTTCATCTGAGAAGGTTTATACACACCCCAACGGCTATCAAACCCCGGATGCTGGACGTAGTTTGCATGAGGCTGGTCCAGAGGTCCACCCAACGTGAACATCTGCATTTAGAGCAACACGCTTTGGTCTGCGATCTTCAATTGTTGTACAATACTGCACTTGCTTGCGCTGTCTCGAGTCGACAGCCCCGGATCCTCATCCTGGCAGGGTGTGGCATGGAGGAGCCAACAGCGAAGCGGCAGAGGACAGGTATGACCCCTCAGAAGTCAAAGCGTCTAGCGCCTGCTTCCTTCCACAAGAGCAAGCGCGTGCTGCGCAGATGAAAGCACACAAGCGTGGTGTGTGTGCGTGAGTGATGAGCATGCGCGTGCACGTGCACATTGAAGTCGCCGCTGCGTGCAATGCAGACGGGGAAGTCGCGGAGACAGGTCCTCCAGAGGATCTAGTACCTCCGCCACCACCTCCAGGTGCATGTGCACATGAGGAAGGTTGCTGCAGGTGTTTTGTAAAGTGAATCGATAGTGCACCGACCGACACTGCAGACATCCGTGGCAATTTCCTCGGCACACGGTCTGTCGGCAGGGGACCCAGAGCCGGACCCCGTGACCGTGGCGCTGAAGAAGCTCACGTCGCACATCGGCAGCGCCAGGAAGTTTCCGAAGGCAGCCGGACTGCTGCGGCAGCTGCTGGCGAGCGGCAGCCTCACGGCGGCGCAGCATGGCCCCGCGGTCTTTGCAGCACTGCGCGCCGCCATGGCGGACCCCGCACGAGTGAGCATGCTGTCGAGCAACACCAGCCGTGAGGGGGATATGCAGTACACTGCTGGGGCGCGGCACAGCATGTGCACCTGCCAAAGGGTTGAGCATCGCAAACCTCTGGCATCTGGGTGACGTGTCGCTGCACAGAAGTGTTGAGTTTGCATCAACGACTGCACCCTGCAGGCGGACCAGCCAGAGCTGCGCAGGGAGTACAGCAAGCTGTTCACGGCTGCCAGCAAAGCGAAGCAGCTGTTCAGCGCCTCGGAGCTCGTGGAGCTGGACGTGTACGGCCTGTGGGCGGTGCTGCGGCCGCAGGCAAGTGACACACATGCGGGTGGTGCTTCTCGTTACAGTCGAAGACCATGCTCTGCAGTCATCTGTCAGGCGGCATTCCGCACGTAGGTTGTGGCTGCAGATGCTCTTGGGCTCTGCAAGGTGCCACCCTAGCAATAATGCCATCGTGTGCAGGCGGTCTCTGTGCTGACTAACACGAGTTTGGGCGCTGCAGTTGGCGACGGACGACTCGTTCCAATTCAACCGCACGGTTGGCGTCATCAAACAGCATGTCGGTGCATTGCCAGAAGCGTCGGAAGATGATGATGCCATTATGGCGGCCTTGCAGGTAGGGTGTTTTGTCAATACACAGGTCGGCTGCCACTTGCTCTGGTCGCACTTCTGAGACAACGTGTTTGAGCTCCGTGTCAGGCAGCCACCGCTGACATTCTTTGTAGCGTGATCTTGTACAGGCGAGGTTGCGGGTTGACGCCAGCGGCGCTGTGGCCCAGCAGGCAGCCACGCCCGCGACAGGACCAGCTGGAGCAGACTTGGGCACACCGCAGCCGGACGCTGAGCGGCCCGCTGCTGGCGCCACGACAGCGGACGCCGCTGCAGCAGCTGGGGAGCAGCCAGCAGAGCAGCGGGGTGCGGGTGGGGAACCAGGTGAATTGGCAGGCCCGCCCGAGCAGCAGGCAGCAGGGGCCCCACGGCCAAGTCCGCCAAGCGGGGCGCCGGGCCCCGAGGCGGACCCCTTCGGCCTGGAGCAGGTGCTGGAGCAGCAGCAGGCGCGGGAGGAGCAGCAGACCGCCGCTGCCGCCTGGACGCCCCAGGTGGGGAGCAGTGCCGTGCTGTGCATGCATTGCAGGCGGGGCGCGCAGGTGCAGTCAAAGTGCGGGGTGTCCTCCTACTGGAGTGAGTGCACACGCGCGCATGTGGGCAGCGTTCAGCCGGTTCACTTCAGAGTGGCCGCTGGGCAGGAGGCGGACTGCATGCGGCGGGCGGCGCTGCTGGACTGCTTCGACAGCATGCAGGCGGCGTGCGGGAAGGCCTGGGCGCAGCTGTCCACCGAGATCGCCGTCGAGGTGTGCTGCAGACTACCCAGGGGCTGACGACACACTCGACTGCTGCATGTGCAAGTGCACCGCCTAGACTTCTGACACAAAAGCGAAGTGCTTCCTGTCTGCCATAGTACAGCCGGCGCTTTGCTGATGCGCAGGAGCTGGCGCAGCGGAAGGGGCGCTTCACGCCGGCGCAGCAGCCCCGCATCGCGGCGCTGCACCAGTTCGCGAAGGACCAGCGGCTGCGGCGGAAGCGGGGCCCCTCGGCGGTGGAGCGCCGCCGCGACACCACGTCCTTCGAGGCGGCGCGGCAGGACTGGAGCACCCGCACCGTCTCGGCCCGCGGCACCGTCATGACAGGCGGGTCATGCACGGGGCATTTGTTTGGTGATCACCAACCGGGCGCCTTGGCGGGGCATCGCACATGGCGTCACAGAATACCGCTGCACCTGACCCACCACTGTAGTCCTCACGCAGATGGCACGGCAATTGCTGTGGTCGCCGGTGCGCCGCTCACTTACCTCGCCGCCGCTGTGCAGGGGACCACAAGACGGAGACGTGGCTTGGGTGACAACATCTGGCGTGGCGCTGGGCAGCGCGGCTGCGTAGCAGTGTGCACCTGTGGTTGTTAGCTCTCAGGCACTGGTAAGCGCTGCTTACCCGCAACACCCGACGCCCTGCGACGCACCCGGCCCAGCCCATCGCAATCTGTCGATCTGAAAGGATTTCCGGCGAGCGCTGCTCATCACAAATTTCGAAGGTAGCCTGCAGCTTCCGCCATGTCAGCGTTGTACCGGCGGCCAGATTCGGAGATCCAGCCAATCTCATCTGGGTCCACTTTTGCGGCTGACTACAGCGCCTCGCACAAGACACCTCCCACCGGCCAATGACCCAGCCAACTTTTCATCATTAGTCACTTGCACAAGTGGTTTCATCGACTAGACCCGAGCACGGCGGCCGGCCGAGCGCGTACTGGCGGTGGCGCCGCTTTAGAGATTGGGCAACCCCAGCCAGGAGTCTGCCGCACCTTCTCCCCCAGGGCGCCAGGTACACCGGCCGGCAGCAGACAATCCAATTGCGCCGCGCGCCTGGCCGCACACCAGTGACGCTGCGTTCACTGTGTGTAACCCCCCGGACACGGCTTTTGGCCCGTTGCGTCAGCCCGTCACGCCCTGCTGGTGACCCAGCCCCAGCACATTGCACATTGCCGTTCTGTGACGCCGCGCGCCCGGGGGACTGTCCGGGTGAGCTGAATCGCGGCAGTGTCATGTCACACACGCGCCGTGCATCGCCCCTGCAGCTGTGCTGTCGTGCATCGGCTGCAGTCGCTTGGCGCTACTACTTTGTCTGGGCAACCTCCGGCGACGCCGTTGATCGCCTGCTGGCGTCTAAAACTGCGGGCCGTCGCCATCTGCGTACAGCATGAGTCTACGGTGCATTGCATGAGCCACGCCGTGCGCAGGAGGCCGCCGCTGGACGGCACTACAGTCAGCCGGTGGCGGGCGTGAAAGCGATGCGCATGACTAACATCGGCTGTCGCTCGTGCAGGGCCCCATCCGGCGCAAGACGCGCAGCAGACAATGGAGCAAGGACCTTTGGCCGAGCTGGCAGGCGGCCTATGCCAGGCGCTGACGATGCAGCCGAAGCAGGCGGAGCTGGGCACCGGCATCGCGCGCCAGGCAGCGCTGCAAAAGGCGCTCGCCGCCGCCTTCCCGCGCGCCGCCCGCTGCAGGTGAGCAGTCCGCTCACTTTTCGTCATAGCTAGAGGCTCCATGCGCATTTGGCGCCAGCCCAGCCCCAAACTGGCGCGGGGTGGCCATGACGCAACATATCTTCCAAATCTCCGGATATCACACCCGCCCGACAGCCAACTCAGCCGATGACCCTGACGTCAATGTGCCATGTTACAGCGTCGAGGTCATCGCCGGCCGCAAGGTGTTCATCGCCACGGCGTGCAGCGGCAGCGTGCGGCAGCCGCTGGTGCAGATCAGGGACCGCGGCAGCGCGCAGGACGCGCAGGCGTGCAGCCTGAGCGCCGGCGCCGCCCCCGACACCCTGCGCACCGGCGTGCCGCTGGCGAGGCCGGGCAGGTGGCGCCCCTTCCGCCGCCACTCCGCCGACTGGCTGTCCGACACCAGCAGCAGCAGCGCCGTGCTGTACCTGCAGCTGGCGGCACCCCACGCGGGCTTCACCCCCCAGTGAGCTCCCCCTCGTGCTTGCGTGTGTTCCTTGCAGCTGTCCTGGTGTCGCATCATTGAAAGGCTGCAGTTGCAGCATTGCCTCACCCAACTCCATCCTTGGGGCACCCTGCCCGGCGCACCGCCACCGCCACCGCACCTGGTACTGTACCTTGAGGGGGCCACACCTACTGTCCCAGCATACTGCACCGGGAAGCAACGCTGGTGCCTGCAACACTGCCCCCTTGATGCTGTCCGCTAACCACCGAGGCCGTGTCGCGCAGGGATGTGTGCGTGCTGGAGGGGCTGGCGGCGCTGCTGGGCATGCAGCTGGCGCCGGTGCTGCCGCTGCTGAGGCGGGGGCCCCGCCGCGGCGCCGGCAGCCGCAGCACCGACGCCGCCATCGGGTCCCAGTCCGCGGAGTCGGAGTCCCGCGCGGAGCGCGTGCGCCGCCGCAGCAGCGAGTTCGTGATCCACATGAAGCGCAAGAGCGGCACCTTCCTGTGAGTCCTGCGTGCAGCTGCACCCTCATGCTTGTGCTCCCTGCTTCGTTCTATGTTGACATTCACACGGGGAAGCACTCTCGTGTTACCCATCTGGTGGCCACAGCAACTATTGACGACAGTCCCCCTTCTTGCGCAGGCGCCTGATCTCGCTGGGCAACGACGGCCCATCACCTGCGGGCAGCTTCAACTCCCGGCGGCGGCACTCGCACGCTGGCGACAGCACGCAGGATGTCCTCACACCCCTGCGCAGCGTCCTGTCGGCGGAGCCCACCATCCCTGAGGACCAGGTGTGTGCTCTGATGTCGCTCGTCCAGTTCACCAAGGCCATTCCGCAGGACATTTCACCCAGCAGCACTGCGGATGCAAGCCACTGCTGCTCAGCCCCATGCTCACGGCCGCTATCCTCCGTCCATGCAGCCCGCTGTGCTGGCGCGCCCGTGCTCGGCGCCGTCCGCGATGGCGATGGACGGGCTGCTGGCCGCGCAGGCGCCCCTGGGGCAGGCCGGCGGCTGGCCGCGCCCCATCGTCCGCGACGCCAGCATGACCGCCGGCGCGCCCCGCAGCCTGCCGGCCGGCGGGGCCTACCCACCGCCGCCCCCCGCGGCGGCCCCCTCCAACCCCTTCACATCGGCGGCCTCCAACCCCTTCGCCACCGCACCCCCCCGGGCGGGGGGCCAGCCCTGGAGCGGGCCCGCAGCGGCTAACCCCACCCCCTTCGCATCGGCCAAGAGCGCCGGGCCGTTCGCGCGGCTGCTGGTCCAGGCGGGAACAGTCCCCCTGGCCCCACTGCCGCCGGCTGCGGAGACGCTCGACGGCCAGCCGCCAAACCCCTTTGCGACCATGAGCAGGGCCCGCTGCGACTGGGACTTCATGGAGCGGCCCAACCAGTTTGAGGGCGACGGCTTCGACAGCGACACCACCGACTTCTGCAGCCGCGCCGCGCATGCGCCCTTCGCCCGCAGCGGCGGCCTGGGCCTGTTTGCCACTGACGACCAGGTGACGACTGGCAAGTGCCAAGTGCCCCACTCGGTTGTTGCTGTTCCCTGAAGACATCTGCTTCTCGTCGAGACCCTGCACAGGTTGCTGATGCGAGCTGCTTGCTGCGATGCTGTGCAGGTGTGGCTGCCGGGCAACATGGTGTGGGATGGGCAGGTGCTGCAGCACCGCAACCCGCTCCCGCTGCCTGCCACCTGCGGCCTGACTGCCGCCGCGGCCGGCACCATCCGCCGCGAGGGTGTTGTCCAGGTGCAGAGTTGGGCAACACCATCATTGATAGCTAGCCGCCTAGTGGGTGTTGTCGACCAAACATGCAAGTGCAGACCGAGACCGTCACTGACGCACGAGCTTCCCCGCCCGCAGAGCGCCATGGACCCGCGTGTGCCTCCCGCACGTGGCCTTGACGCCTTTGCACACGAGCGCCAGGTCCGCGTGGACCGCTGGACGGCTGAACACGCCATTACGCACTCCCCACGCCAGCTGTCTGAGGTGAGAGCAGCAGCCGAGCTCTTCTCTTGAGTGACTGCACCATCCTGAGGTTGACTTTGCGGCAGCTGCTTTTGTGAGTTTCCCCTCTGCAACTCTGTGTGCCGCTTGCGCAGGCGTTCCCGGGCGCCGAGCTGCGATCGCTGGCGGCTCCGGCCCCCGCACTCGAGGCCGACCTGGCGCTGCGCCAGTTCCAGCGCCAGCTGCAGCACCGGCGCCTCAGCCTGGAGCGCCGCCGCTCCGGCGACCAGCAGCGCGCCAGCCTGGAGGCGCCCGGCACCCCCCCTGCAGCGCCGCCGCCCCCGCTTCCCGCAGCAGCAAATGCCACGCCAGTCCCAGCTGCCAGGGTACCCGGCAACGACCTGCTGCAGCGTGTCATCGACCGGGTGGAGACGCGAGTGATGACCTCGCCCCGCAGCAGCCACCGCCGCAGCATCAGCAAGCCCGGCAAGACAGCCGTGCCTGCCGTCGTCACAGCAGCATCTGAGCCGGCAGCTGCCAGAGCTCAGCCCCTCAACGTGCCGGCACTGCAGCACCTGCTGCAGCACACCCAGCCTCCAAGCCTGCATGGCCTGGAGGCCTTTCTGCTGGCGGCCATCAGCGGCTGGGTCATCTACAGCGTTGCGCACGAGTTCGTCTGAGGCGCGGCGCTTGCGCACGGCGATGCAGCTGCAGCCCGCACCAGTTTTGGCCCCGCCCACACCACTATTATTACTATCGCCGTGAGGCGGCCGAAATATGGGAAGCATCAAGGGGATCGCATGCCTTGATCCGGATTCTAGACGAAGCATGGTCCACAGCGAAGCCACCAGTGCTGCACTGAGCACTGCTCACTCTTGTTTGCCCCGAGGGCGGTAAACTGCTAAGCACGGCGTCTGGGCCGATTGTGAGGGGATTCGCATAGCATAATTACATTTCGCCAGCTTGAGGTGGAGACCTGGCTTACGGCCATATCCAGCCCACGTTTCTGACATCTGTCTGTGTGCAAGTCAAGCACTTGCTTGTGCAATATGCTGCTGTGCATGTTGTTCATGTTGGACCGGGCAGCTCAGTGGTCTCATGCACTTGACGCTGGCAACATGTTCCTTGATTAATGTTGCATCATTCAAAAAACTCTGCTTCTGCCTCCCGCTTTTTGAGGATGCTGCGCTGCGCATTGTGTTGGCAGCCATGCTTGGTGTTGGACTGAAGTCAGGTGATGTGGTAACAGGAAGTCTTTTCCTGGTTGGAGCATTTGTGAGCTCATCATGGCCATGATGATTGGTGCCGCACCTGTAAGCATAATGGAAGTGTCCGCACGCAGCGCCATCTCCCACTCATCTCCGCACCGCACCGCACGTTGTGCCGCCGCAGAGCGCTGCTGGAAGTCATCAAAGAGACAAAGACAGCCGACCCAATAAACCCTTGGAGTACGTAACCCAACGGTCGAAATGCCGGACGACAGCTGGGGCAAACGAAATGACAGGACAGGGGGACATGCTCACCTTGCACGTACCGGCCCGATCATGCGTGCAGCGTAGGCCTGAGGCCAGTAAGCCACAAACACAGACATGAGGTGGCGAGCTTTTGCCTGCGTGCTGCTGGCGCTGGCCGCGGTGTTGCCGGCTGGTGCGGCATCAGCCAAGGCCACGGCACCCGCGCCGGCCGCCAAGGCCGTGCCCAAGCCGGCGCCCAAGGCGACTCCAAAGCCGGCCCCCGTGAAGACGCCGGCGCCGGTGCAGCTGGATGCGGGCGTCCTGCCGCTGGCCAAGGGCTGGATCATGGGCCGGAGCACCCCTTTCGGCAAACCGAAGGTGGGTCGGCTTGGGGCGCGGGCCGCGGGGCTGGGCCGGCGCCAAGCCGTGGCACCGCCTCAGCGGCAAATCCACTGATCACGAGGAAGCGCTAGCAGACTGGATGCCGGCTTTTGAGACGTGCTCTCTAGCCTGGGGGTGCAGCAATCCGTTGTGTCTGTCATTACGCTGCCATCCCTCACCAGCCCTCTGACGCTTGCGCTCACGCATTACCTGCGTCATGTTGTGCAACATCCACGCGACGAGTGTGCATGCTGTTGAGGCCCAGCTGCAGCTGGTGTCGCATGCTGTCCTGGCTTACTGCAGCTGGTGGTTACATGGCACCTTCAGAATGCCACAGTTCCAATAACAACGAGCGTTCTCGGCCGATCACCTGATTGTGCAGCTCATTTGGCAACAGATGGTCCAGGTCGGCTGCTGCCATGCGGGCTCGCACATGGCACGCTGGTTGTTGCAGGGCAGCTGATGCGCCTTGCGAGTTACATTATGTTCTGCATGCTCCAGGTGGCATCGGGCCCCGCAGTCGAAGGAGTCTGCGGCTATGGCGATGTATCGCAGACGTTGTTCCCTCGCATGAACGTGGCGTCGGTGTCGGCTGTCAACCCTGGGCGCGTCTGCGGCAGCTGCATCCAGATCAGATGCCTGCAGGTGAGGCCAGCAGATGCCACTGAAAGGTGCTGCATGATGTCGATTCTGCATGTTGCTATGCATACCCGCTTCACGTTGTGATGTACAAAGGACCAGATTGGCCCTGACAGTGACGGCGTGCAACCTGCCGCAGAAAAACTGCACCACGACACGGCCTTTCATCGTGCAAGTCGTGGACAACTGCGGCAGCAGATGCAGCCCCAATGAGCTCCAGCTCCCCGTGGACACCTACACCTCCAGCCTGGTTCCCGCCAACGTCTCGCAAGTACTCGTCCAATACCGTGTGGTGCGGCCTTCTGAGCGTGGCGCAAGCACAGCTGCCTTGACACTCTGCACCTTCGCACTTTGCAATTTTCCCCAGCGGCAGGTGGCTTGATAACCCAAATGGCCCAGATCTTTCACAGGGTATCGAAGTCGTGTCCGCTGGTCTGGAAAACTTGGCAGCAATGTCTGGTCACAGGTGCCCTGCAACCCCGTGGGGAATATTGTGGTGCACGTGGCCGATGTGGAGCGGCAGACCGGCGGGCTGCTCATGACCCTCGCCTTCGTCTCGGTGGCCGACAGCGACCAGGACATCACCGGCGTCCGGCTGCAGTCGGGTGAGCGGCCGCCCTGTGTGACCTGCTGCCTGGCAAGCGTGCGTCAGCCCACGTGCCCCGTAGGCCTAAGCCAGCAAGTGGACGAGCATGCGCGTGCACTGCATGGCGAAGCGTGCCTGTGCTGCGTGCAGGGGCCGGCAAGTGGCAGCCTGTCGGACGGGTGCAGGGCAACACGGGGCTGTGGCGCGGGCTGGTGACCGGCGGCGCCCCCTTCAGCGTCAGGATCGAGGACACCAACAATGCTGTGAGTTGTTGGGGTGTCAGCGCCTGACCGTCTTGCAGAAAGGAAGCGGCTGTCGCACAAGACTGATGGGTTATAAGCCCTGGCGAGGATTCCCCGATAAACAAAACCAGCTTGAAGATGTTTTATTGCAGGTGTATGACATGCCTGATGTGATCACAAAGGCAAAAGTGGGCAACTACATCTCCGATGTCCAGCTCCAGGGTGAGACCCCACGTCTTGGCCTTCCGACCTGAATCACACTGCGCGCAACACTGACGGCATTCCTTGGGGAAACAACGATGCTGCATGCTGATTCCATTTGCTGGGTGTGCCCAGGCTACAACACCAACAGCGACGTGCCCGGCCTGACGCCCCTGCCACGCCAGGCAAGTCCAGGCTGCACCCACTCGTTTCCGTGCAACCATCCGATGCGGGGTCTCCCGCCTGCCCTTGTGTCGAGGCGCAACATGCTGAAGGTGCTGCTGCTATGCATGGAGTGCGTCCCGTCAGCTGCGCTGAGGTTGGCACTTTCTATCAACAGGACGACCTGCTGGCGGCGCTGAACGGCACACGCGCATCCGAACTGGACCACAAGCTCGCTGCCACGCCCATCATCCAGAAGCTGCTGCTGGCAGACGGTGCGGTTCTACACCAGAGTGGTTAGGCACACAAAGGCTTATTGCGTTCTTGGCAGCAACCCACCCATAAGTGCAAGCCCGTGCCCATGTTCATCCTAGTCCCCCAACAGCGCTCTGCATTTGCGCAGATGTGAACCAGGCGGCCATCACGACGCTGCAGCTGAACGGCACAGATGTCGCGATGACCTCCGACAACACGTATGTGCTACAGCAGATCACATACGAGATGCTGGGAGACGTGTCGAGCGCGCCCGTGTCCATCACAAAGCCCCTGGTGCGTGCAGGCTCTGCACACCCTCTGCGACTTGCCATGGTTTGTGCTGCCGTCACCTTGTACTGTCACATCAGCTCCTGTGTAGCACTGGCCTGGTTCTCCAGAAGTGGTGGGTGTCTCGTGCTGCCTGATGATGCTGGAACGTACCCGCAAATATTCATCTAGGCTGGCTTTGGGGCGGCCGCGGCGGGCGCACGCCGCATGCTGCGGGCAAAGGACACCAGCGTCACCGTGGGCGTGGTGGTGGAGACGCCCACGGAGGACGAGCGGGCGGCGGTGCTGGAGACGCTGCGCAACACCATCAAGTCTGGCATCTTCCCCGCCCGCCTCAACTCCGCAGGTGCGCCCGCGCCGCCAATGTGCACCGCCCCTCACAGAGTGCTCATCCAGCAATTGCAGCCCTGTGAGTGCACCACCAAAGCAGGGGCGCTTCCGCCCACTGCCAAGGGACGCGAGCCGGCAGTCAACCCGTCTGTTGAGCACCTACGCTGATGGCGCAGGCCTGGGCGTCAACTTCATGACGATGGACTTTGTGCGGCCTAACGCGGCGCAAGTGGTGTCCCCCGCCTCGGCCGGCGTGTCGGCGAGTGCCGGCGAGGCGCAGGCGCCCATCGAGGACGCCAGCATCGTGCCCCCCAGCGACAGCTTCCCCGTCGGCGGCATCATCGGCATCGCCGTCGGCGGCGGCCTCCTGCTGCTGGCTGCAAGTGAGCGCCGAGATGCTGCTATCGGGTTTCTCGAGCACTCGAGACCCTGCCCGACCTGCCTTGCGATCCCCCAAAACCCTGCGTCAGACTGCACCTGCATCCCTGTTGTGCTGTCCTATGCAAGGCCAGCATCCACCGGGTTCCTGCAGCTCTCCAATTCTGCTTCTGCTCCATTGCAGTCGTGTTCATCGTATGCTGTGCGCGGCGCCAGCGCCGGGCATCCACCGCCCGCAAGCTCAACGCCGCCTGCGAGGTGCGTCACACACTCTGCTACTGCGCAACCAAGGTTCGAGATGACAGACACATAGTTTGTGCAGCTAGGTGTGGCATTGCCCAGCTGCAGCGTTGACGAGCGCTGCGACCCCTGTGCACAGGCCGCCTCCGATGCCGACTTCTGGCACCCGAACCCAGCCTTCGACAAGCCGGTATATGAGAACAGTGCGTTCGAGAAGGAGGGCAATGGCACCGGCCTGGGTGCCAAGCTGGGTGGCGTCTTCGGCATGGGCAAGTTCAACAAGTCATCCGGCATCAGCGACGCGTGAGCGCTACATCCTCATGCTGACACAGCTATGCACGCTGCTGATGCCTGATGATGTTCGGTGCTTAGCTGCTGCCACTCATTGAGACGGTACCTTGCTGTGCTGGCAGGTGCACTGGTTTTGTTTAGTGGACTTGACGTGTTCCAGCTTGGTAAACTGCAGGGACTCAAAGGAGAGCGCCAGGGGCATGACCACCATCGACCTGCACGCGGAGTCGCCGCGGGAGGAGCGCTCCCCCACCCCGCCGGGCGCCTTCGGCAGGTTGGTGCCGCCGCCGTGCCGCTGCCGTGTAACCTGCGGCCGTAATGTCAGCAAGCGACACACGACCAGTGTGATGCAGTGTAACATGGGAACCCTGCTGCTCGTGGCAGGTCGCCCAGCCCCAGTCCGCTGCGCTGGGCGGACGTGCGCGCTGCGAACGGCGGCGGCGCCCGGCAGCCGTCCTACGACACCCCCTCCCCCAAGTCCGCGCACGCCCCCAGCCCCTGGACCGGCATGCTGGGCGCGCTGCGTCGCTCACCGGGCCCGAAGGTGCAGACCTGTTGCGATTCACGCATGCATAAGTGAACAGCACGATCACCCCATCGCTACGACAACTTGCTTTGACGCAAACTGCCTGTCTGACTGCTGCTGTCTGCTGCGTCCAGGGGCCGGCATCACCGGGCAACGAGGCCCAGCCCATCCTGTCCCCTGAACCCGTTCCCTCCACCCCTGATGTCGTTACCCACCACACAGCAAGCGCAGCCGCCGCGGCTGCTGCCGCCGCCACGGTCGGCGCCGTGGCAGCCGGCGCCCTGGCTGCCAACCATGCCGAGGCTGGCAAGGGCGCCGCCGCTCCCACGACCACCATCGCCGGCGTGGAGCCATCGGCGCCATCGGAAGCCTCCATGGGCAGCCAGCCCAGCCACCTACCTGATGAGGCCTTCTGCGCTGGCGACGCCGTCGCATCGCAGAGTCCCATGCCGCTGCTCACCAAGGTGCGGTAACAGGCAGGTGCCCGCACAGGCTGGCGCACCTGCCAGCCACCACCTTGGCTGTGCAGCTACCTCATCCTGACCTGTGCAGCTGGTCTGCTGCTTGTGGCCCCACACCTGGTGTCAGCCCTCAGACAGATCAGGGCATCACATGGTGCAATGAAGCTCCTCCCATGCTGCTGCTCCCAGGCCGACACGCGGGGCAGCAAGGCACCCAAGGCCAAGGCGCAGCGCTCGCTGTGGGGCGGCCTGTTTGGTGCCCGCCGCGCCGCCAGCCCCGCGCCCGAGGCCGGCGTGCCGCTGGGCGCCATGACCACCGTGCACGTGCCGTCTGAGGCCGGCTCGCCCGAGCCCCGCCAGGTGTTTCCGGAAGCCCCCTCCGCCCGGTCAGGCACGGCTGCAGGACATGCACAACCCAGCCGTCCATGTTGCGGCACGATTCGATGGGCACTGACGCGGATATGAATGTTCGCAGTGATGTCCGTGCAGGTCGCACCGGTGTCTCCGGATGCGGATTCGCCCGTGGTGCCGGCCGCCGAGCCGTCCCCCTACTCGGAGCGCGACCCCACCTCCCCCTTCTCCGAGCGCCAAAACTCGCTGCTGCTGGAGAGCCCCGTGGTGAGCTGCCGAACCACTTGCCACGCAGGCGCTGTCCAGGCCAAACTCACAGGCTCTACTCTTGTGCATGCGTGCATCAATGACATTTGCCGACGGTGGGCACCAGAACCTGATCTGTGGCTGGCTCATGTGGTGCAGGCAGCGCCGCCAAGCCCTGGAGCAGCGCTGATGGTGGCGCCGCTGGCCCTGGGCCTGCAGGACGGCAGCGCCAAGAAGCAGGAAGTGCAGACGGCAGCAGTGGCTGTTGCGCCCCAGCTGCCGGCGGTGGTGCAGGAGACTGCCGTGGCGGAGGTGCCGCCTGCACAGAAGGTGCACAGGGGGTTCACCTGCATGCTTGTGGAGGCCTGCTCACTCTGAGCATCTGGTTTGCAACTAGGCTGTCTTGCAGTTGTGCAGCACACACTGGCTTGCAGTCGCCCAACAGTGCCGATACTCTGGCTCTGCCCAGGTTGCACCTCAGAGGCGGTGGTGACATGGTCCAAAGCTGTGTCCACAAGACTGACAGACACATCTCGCCTTCCCTTAGGTGCAGAAGCCAGTGCCAGAGCGCCTGGTGGTGTCGGAGCTGGAGATGGCAGGGGACTCGCAGTTCGTGACTGCTGCAGATGCAACAGATGTGGCCGTGACAGCGGCCAACGGACAGCAGACGGTATGCAGAGCTTGGCACCAGTTCAGCTCTGTGCCAGAACTCACACCTTCAGTTTGAAATTGTGAAGCACAGCAGGTGCTCAAATTTGCTGTTGCCACCGCGCAGTTGTACAGGTTGCAAACACCGCAGCTGTACGGGGTCGTGCAGGTGGTGCTGGAGCTGGCTGAGCCAGCCCCGCAGCTGGCGTCGCCAAAGCCGGCGAAGCAGTCGCCGCTGGCGGCGCTCAAGGGCTTCCTGCGCAGCCCGCCGCGCGCGGACAAGCCTGCGGACAGGCGGAGCCCTGGGCCGCCGGTGAGCGTAGACCTGCAGTGTTCGTGGTGCCGTGGCGTCTGAGCCCATGATCTGGGGCGGAGCGCAGGTGCCACCAGCGTCGGAGTGCAGCAGCAATGTTGCAGCAGTGCCACGGCTGAGCAGCGATCGTTCTGTTTACAGGGTGTGCTGGCGACGGCAGCGGCTTCACCACAGCCAGGGCCGGCGGCTTCGCCCAAGCCGCAGAAGGGCGGCCGGTCCCCCAAGCCGGTGAGACCTGGCCCGGGGATCCCGAATCTCAGAGTATGCAACACTGAGTAGCAGACGACACCCTGCATCCCTGGTCGGTGTTAGATACACACGCCTGCACACAGCTCACCACACGACGCCGTGGTGGCTGCAGGTGATGCTGTCACTGGTGCACCAGCGATCAGCGTCGCAGCTGTCCGAGGAGGGGTCGCCTTCAAAGAGCCCCACGCCGCACGACCCACGGTGCGCTGCCTCAAGACTGCTGCCTAGTCTCACGGTGCTCCTTAAATGTCGTCCAGCACTTCGAGGCCTTGCCATGCGAGCAGCAATGTGGTGTTCTATCAAAGTTGTGCTTCGTGAAGCTGCCTTGCTGTTGGCAATGGAAGTGTGACACACTATGTGCTGCCTGCAGGTATGGTGCGCTGGATGGCGGGGATCCCAAGGCACAGGAGGAGGCGGTGATGGCGTCACCCACAACCCGGCGCGTGCGCATCCAGGAGGTGTGTGCAGCCAGGGAAGCTGTCCCCATTGCGCAAAGCTGTCCATCAGCTGCCCTGCATGTGTGTGACTCTGTGCAGGTCTGATTGCCGGGTGGGCGTCCGCCAGCTGCGCTCCTGTACCCCAACCATCGTGTGTGCACGGCGCAGCCAGCTGAGCAGCAAATTGGTTGCCGGCTGCAGGGGGACAACGTGATTGTAGAGTCGCCGAGGGTGGCGGGCCGGCATGTGCGCGTGCCGCGGGGCAGCGCGCTGGACGACTCGCCCTGCCGCTCGCCCGCCGGCAGCCTGAGCCCCGAGCGGCCGCCGCCCCACGGTGTGTTCAACATTGCGACTGCTGACTGCGTTCCAGCATGCTGTCCAGATTGGGTTTAGGTGACAATGTGGCAGGACTGAGCCCTGCCGAGGTTGAGGTCGTGATGCACATTTCAGTCGTGCTTGCAACCTGCTGGTGGAAATGCTCTGTATGAGCCAACACTGGTCTACTGCAGGGCTGTCGAGGTCGCAGCGGGGGACGCCCGACAGCGCGTCGCGGGTGCCCCGGCCGTACGCCGGCGGCCGCAACGATGTGATGCCCTTCACCGCGGAGGAGCTGATGCTGTTCAAGGAGGCCCAGTCCACAGCCAGCTTCGCAGGTGATGCCTACCTGACAGAATGAGCCTCATCATCAAGATGTGCCGACACATTTTGCTCTTCAGGACACAGCTACTGTATCACCATGCCATGTGGTCGAGGGGCGTCACCTAGGCCATTGCAGCCCAGCAGATGACACTCGTGTACCATCAAACATTGGACACTGAAACGGAGCTCCTGGCCCTGCAGGCTCAGCGGGCGGGGACTCGAGGCGGTCACGCGGCAGCGACGCGAGCCGCATCTCCTACCACAGCCGCGCCACCAGCGCAGCCTCGCAGCGGCCCCTGCGCCGCGAACACTCGGGCAGCTACGCCCCCAATGCCGACAACCTGCGGTGCGCACCCGGAGACTTGCGCACCGAAGCACACAGCCCCACTCCTGCGCATGGTGTTCGGGTTGGTTTTGAGCACGAAGCCACCAGACCTACTGCTGTGGCGTATATGCTTCAGGCTGAGGTCAACAAGGTCGAGCCCTCATCCTGACCCCGTTCTCATCCTGCAGGCGGGTGGCAGCGATCCCGGAGGGGGTGCGCGAGGTGCTGGGGCTGCCCAGCGTGCCGGGGGGCCCGCTGCCGGGGGTGCCCCGCCCCAACGCCTCCCGCCGCCCCCAGCGCAACCTGTTCGAGGAGGCGCTGTCGGAGACCGGCTCCGCGGGCTCGGTGCGCACCCCCCTGCGGATGTCTTCTGGAGCAGCCAAGTCAGAGAATTTGGCTTCCAGTGCATCTACAGACTGCTTCGTCCGTCTGCGTATCGCACTGGGTCGCGCGTCACATCGTGGTGTCCACCTGCCTCTGACACTGTGATGGCGTGGTGATGCAGAGGAAGCGTGGCAGCTCAGATGGCGGGCGCAGCCGCTCGAGCCCTGCAAAGCCGTCTGCCTCCCCCAGCCAGAAGCACTTTAAGTGACGTGGAACACTGGTTATGGCACGATCCCAGCAAGGGGGAGGCAGCGGCATGCGAAGGGCTGAGGTGCAGACGGCATGGCAGGCACGCAACGTGTGCAGAGGGGATCTGGGGACGGGGGCTGACAGTGGGGTGCACGTTTCGCTTGAACTCTGTCGGTCAGGATGATGGAGGCTGACTTGACCACACTGCTGTGCCTGGCAAGCGTTGCTGCCAACACTCTCTTAGCGCTGCAAAGTGCTGTGGGCACAACAGACCGACAGATGCAGCATGAAGCAGTGAAGTTTCCGTTTGACCACTGCTTCACTGCAAGGGCAGGCTTGGTTTTGATGCTGTGTTGCTGCCATTGACCGGAGGCAGCGGCATGACTTTCGGTTCGTGATCCTTGCAACCACATTGCAGCATGCAGAAGCGCTTCGAGCTGTTGTGAGTCATCAGCATTTGACATGCCATTGTTGCATTTTGACTTCAATGCGCGGTGTAAGCACTGCTATCCTGCGACACCACGATATGGATAACCCCTGTATTGGTAAACGCTCTCCTTTTCCCTACACTACCCCGCTAGGGCTCTAGCCTCTACACGCCAAACCCCTCAGGTCTTCAATATAAGCTTTCCAGCTGTATCCAGAGGCCATGGCTTACCGTCCACATCCACCTGGAGTGCAACAGTGCACGATTGCATCAGCAGCTGTAATCTGTCAGCAGCATTGAGCCAGAAGTGTGAGCAGGTTTTTGCAGGCGCAGCATGGCAGCTCACCGGAGTGTCAAGCTTCCTGAGCTGCGGCGTGGACCATGCATGGTCCTTGATCAAGCCCCACTCCACTGGCTTGTCAAAGTTTCTCTGCAGACAACAGTGTGCGACACTTCTCAGTGCCCACCAGAGGTGCCTGATCTGTGACGGCAGGGCGCTCATCATGCATGTTTGCACGGGCAGCAAGCCGCATCCGAATGTGCAGATGCATGCTGCTCATGCGCTGGGTATCAACTCAAGTCACCTTCAAGCCGTCTGTGAACAAGCGCTGCGCCTCCTTGAACTCTGGCGTCGAGAAGGACAGCCGCGGGTCCTCGTTTTTCCGCATTTCCTCCAGCTGCATCCGGCACAGTGCAGTGGGTACGGTCTTCTCAAGCAATGACGCACACACGCATTGTTGACAGATCTATCAGGTCCCAGCGTTGTCTGAGGTGTCAGAACGCGTAGGCCTTCAGCGCCATGGTAGGCGTGCACCTTCTTTATGTGTGCCCGCATCTCGTCTATCAGGGCTGCCGTCTGGCGGTCCTTTGGGTCTGCTCGCTTCTCATACTCCCGCTGCAAACGTCATGAGGTGCATTCAGGGGGATCAGTTGGCATGTTGGCACGTAGCTGGGCCGTGTGCATGCAGGTGCCAGAGTGCGGCTGGGCATAACCGTTTGCATGCCACTCTTACAACAATCTTACAGCAATGTACGTGGTAAACCGCATACGAATGATAGTCGCGATCAGGGTCCCGGGCGCCGGCAGCTTACCAGCTTGTTCACATCCGTCTCGCCAAACTTGTTGCCGATGTAGCTCGCCATGCTGCTGAAGCCCCGTGTAGCGCTTCTCACGCCAGTGGCCAATACTTTTCAGCCTTGCAGCTGCGTTGGACTGCCAGCAGCCTGCGAACTGAAGCTGCTGACGGCCATTGGGCTTCGGAGCTCGTCCGAGATATATTCCCAATCTGCCCGCAGCCGAGAGTCGCAGCCAGGTCAACTTCGCCAACGCCTCGCGCAGTCCCGCGTGCAGCGTGTCGCACCTCAAATGTTGATCGCGCTGCTCTAGTGAGCCTGTTCGACCAATTTGCGTGATCCACCCAAGTTTGCAGCCCGGTACTTTCGACGGTAGGTCCGGTGCTGATAGATGTGGGCAACTCCATACCTTACGCTGGCCCGACTGGGCAAGATCACAACGTGCTTACTATGCGCAGAAGACATATAGATGAGAACCTCGCAATGTGGGGCTCTCGGCTGGCCAGCCTGAGCACATGCTTGGATTGAGTGCATGCTGGCGCGGCGCCTGCCAGACATAGCGGCACGCAGCAAACAGCGCAGGTCCAACGATACACGTGACTAGTTCTGGGGCATTATCGATCATGCTTTCGCAGCTGAGGAGGTATCAGAGTTGCCCGCCGCCGCCCGCGGCGCTGATTGCGGCACTCTGCACACTGGCAGCACTGGCCCAGCAGGTGTCAAGATCGTGAAGGAAGCCCTCGAACTAATGAAGCCTGTTAACCGCTTGGAATCGATGAACCACTGTTAGCTTTGACATGAGCAGCCATGCTGTGGGTTTGACAGCACTTGCCTCCGTGACCACATCACTGTTGCACAGGGCACGGCGGCCGCGGCGGGCGACCCCGTGACGCTGCAGGTGGTGCTGACAGGCGCGCCTGATGGCAGCATCAGCACAGCGTTCATCCAGCGCAAGTCGGGCGTGCCAATCGGCGGCCCGCTGCCAGCTCTGTACGCCTCACAGCAGCTGCTGAATGCGCAGCCATATGTCTCAGGCAAGCGGCGTCGCCCGGGCACCGTGCAGATGCACCTGCCACAAGTGCTCGCCGTTCAAACGCTGTCTCGAGTGGGTGGCCGTTGCATTGGATGGCTCTCATATGTACATGTTCGTGCCACGTTATGTGTTGCTGGGATTGCGCTTGCACTTTGATCCATCTCCCGTACAGGCGTCAGGTTGCAGCTCTTCCCGGGTGACACTCCAAAGGGCGCACTGCTCGTGCTGGCGCACTCGCCCGTGGAGATGCTGCTGCAGGACTCGGTGTTCTACCAGCTGCCGGCGCCCGCGCTTGCTGTCATGAACAGCACGGTCCGCCTCAACAACACCCAGGTCAGCACTGTGGCTGCCAGCGGAGTTGTGGGCGCCCTGGCACCCGTCCCCTTGGAGTGCAGAAGGTATGCTGCTGCATTGGCACGCAGTCCTAAGCAGGGTGCTGACGGCCGCGACTGTATGGCACAGGCCGATCAGAAGTACAGCGGCGGGCGACTGCTGGTGCTGACAGGCGGCGCCAGCGTGGCCATCAGTGACAGCAATTTCCAGGGTGCACAGCAGGACGGCGACGGTGCGATGGGCAGCGTGTTGTAGGCTGTGTCTAGCACAGACAACTGGGTGACTCCTGATGACAAGCAGATGAGATGTGACTGGGAGAGATCGCATCTACAAACCTGACACATGGCGGCAGTACTGTCTTGTGCAGGTGGTGTGATATGGATGCACAACAGTGTGCTCGACCTGCGCAACGCGACCTTCTTCAACAATGCGGCCACTGGCAGTGGCGGTGCCATCTACGCTGACACCGACAGCAGCCTGTCGGGCACGGCGAGCACCTTTGCCAACAACTCTGCTGGCAGCGAGGGGGGCGCTTGTTACCACAATGGCTTCTTCCCAACATTGCCAGGTGATCGTGCCTGCTTGTACGCTGTTTCTGAGCGTGGCCAGCAGCAGCAGACAATGGAATGCATGCATTGCAAGCAGATTTGGATTCGGATCTGCAGGCCAGGCAAACTTCAGCCTGTCGGCGGGCCCCGACATCAGAGCATTCTCAGCTGCCAGGGTGGCATTTGTGAATGTGAGCTTTGTGCGCAACACAGCCCCAACAGGCGGCGCAATGCTTCAGGTGCGAGCAACATGACAGTCTCATATATGCCAATTGGCTTCGAATCTGCACAACCAAATGAATTGCGACCTGCAGTAGCTGTATTGTGCTGGTTGGTGACCCGCTGCATAGCGCTGTGCTGCAGGAGTATGTGTCAGGCAACCTGGTAGGCTGCGAGTTCTCGGGCAACACAGCCAGCGCCATTGGGGGTGGCCTCGCACAGGTGTCGGGCCTGCTGTGCGGACAATGGACTTGACCACTGCCAGCCGGAAGCTGCATTCCGCAGTTCATGCCTCAGTGAAGAGCGATCTCGTGCAATGCGTATTTGTTGATGCGCGCAGGCGTCCACCTTCGTGGAGCTCGCAGACTGCAGCTTCTCCGGCAACTCAGCGCAGCAGCATGGTGGCGGCCTGTTTGCCACAAACAGTTTCGGCTCGATGTCTGGCATGCAGTTTGGCGGCAACAGCGCTGGTGTGCACGACCCTCGCTCTGGATTTGACATGCTGTCATGCTCAACAAGTGCACAGCCACGTCATGTCTGAAATGACCTCGTCTTCCCTTTCTGAGTGTCGTGTGGGTGCATCGTGATGACCGATGGGCTGGCCATGTAGGAGCCAGTGGAGGCGGCCTGGCACAAGTACACTGCATGGGCAACCTCAGTGGAAGCACCTTCGTGGATAACAGCGCCTCGCAGGTGCATTGGGACTGCATTGCATGTGAGGCTGCTGCACATGAGCGCCTCAGCAGTGCATCCTCATCACCCACATGTTGGACCAATGAAAACACCACCGAGCGCTGCAGGGTGGTGGCGCCTACATGGACGGCTGCATCAGCGACCTGCTTGAAGACAATGACTTCATCAACAGCATCGTGAGTGCGGCTCGCACGTTGGTTCACAACTGGCGCAAGTGTCTGGAGCATGTGCTGCTACCAAGAAAGCAACTGCTGCACGAGACCAACAGCGCCTGCTGCACCATGCGCCAAGATCTTGACGAGGCACATCGGTACATTCATGCAGGCATCAGCAGCGGGCGGTGGCATGTACCTGAGGGGCACAGTCGTGCAGCTTGTGAACAACATCACCTTCACGGCGTCGAAGGCACAAATGGGCGCTGGCCTGTATGCAGGTGAGCCAGTGCACACGGGCACGGTGGTGTCGCAAGCCTTGAGATCATGCACCACCTGTGTACACGGGCGCTGCCACATATCGCATCGTCACCTCCTCTAATATAATTATGATACTCCCGCAGAGAGCACAACAGTTGGGTCGCTCAGCAACTCGGCCTTTGTCAGCGGAATGGCAGCAGAGCTGGGCGGCGGCCTGGCCCTGAACTCGTCGGTCGCTGGGAGCCTGCTGTATGATATGTTCCTGGTGTGCAAGCAATCATGGTACACAGTGAGCTGCGCATCAGCATGGCCTCACCTCAGCCTGCACCTCAATGGACTCTGTCTTTACCTGCAGAACAACACCGCTGCAAAGGGCGGCGGTATTGCTGCCCTCACATCGCAGCTGACGGTGGGATCCAGCAGGTTCGTCAACAACACTGCCAGCGGCGACAGCACAACGGGCTACGCCATCTTCTCAGCGGGAGGGCAAGTAACACTGGGTGTTCAGAATGTATACGACCCACCGGAGAAAGCGCAGGCAATCAGCAGAAGGCGACTTTTTGGTGTCCTATGGTGATCTTCTGTGGTGGCATGATAGCATGATAGGCAGTATGGTTGGCTCCTGCATGGGCGCACCTCTGTATGTGGACAGTGGCCACCAAGTCATGGTTGACGTCAAGAGTCCTGGGTAGTGATACTACTGGCCGGCAAGCAGTGTTGCTCGGAGTCATGGCACCCAGCACAGCGGCCAGTGAGGACGTGACAGCTTCGCAATGACATTGCAGCAGTGTGCCTGTCCACAAGGGTGCTGCTGAAACCGTGTCGACGGAACCCCGTCTGCCTATGCTGCTCATACGCAGATGATCGGAGCACAATGATGCGCTTTTGCCAGCGGCCACATGCGGTCCTCCCTTACTGCACGTGCAGGCAACAAGCCAGCATACGCAGCGGCATCAGGCCTCCTCAGCAGCGGCCTTGGCCTTCTCCTCATTCACTGTGTCCAGCAGCGGCTGCAGCATGGCACTGTCATACACCGTGTAAAGTACCTGCAGGTAGGAAGCAACATCAGAAGGTTGCAACTAGGACAACAGCCTGGATGTGACGGATTGGTGATTGAAGAAGCCAACAGACGATGGGTCAAGCTCGAGTTGGGCGCGAGCCGGGCATAAATGATATCAGCGCTGGCAGGAAAGCCTGACCCGGCCGCCGTCGGCCTCGTCGCGGCTGATGGTGGCCAGCTCCACCTTGTCCGTCGTCAGCGTCGTGCTGTCCATCGTCTTGCTCAGCACCTGCGCAGCGCCGCCGCCGTGCTGTCAACGTTTGTGGAGTCCTCATCCATGTGCAATGCCGGCAGGTACGCAGCCTCTGTGTGCTGGGTTTAAGGCTCCAACCTGCAAACCCAACCTATACAGCAACTGCTGGGCATATTCTGTGTGACATCGGCTCTCAGCCGACTGGATGCCAACTCCCACCTTGATGACGAGCTTGACGGCATCAGCGAGCGTGATGTCGTCCTTGTAGTCCTGCTTCAGGATGTTCTCCGCGCTCTGGTGGTTGGCGCCAATGGCCGTGGCCTTCCACCTACCAGCCAGCAGGATGCGTTTGCAGAATGTCAGCAGTCCATGGTCATCAGGGCCTAGTCAGTATCTTGAACATGGGCAGCGGTCACTGCCTTCTCCTGCACCAACTGTTGCATGGCCGTGCGCACCCATCGTAGTTGCCGGACGGGTTGCTCTGGTACAGCTGGAACTTGTCAATCTTGTCCCAGCCCGCGTACAGCAGCGACACCCCAAAGGGCCTCAGGCCACCATACTGTGTGTAACCCTGCAGTGCCATCGTGCCCGCATATCAGATGACATGCATCGACCATGGATCCACTTACAATGGCACATGTGATCCGGTTCAAATGCAGCACTTCTGGCCATGTAGCTGTGCGCAGGTTGCCACATGCCTGCTTCTGGTCGCACAGCGCTCGGACCAGCTGCTCCACGGGGATGGGCTCCTGGTATGTATAGGTGTACTGCTGCGCCGCTAACCGGCAGGAGTTGATCAGGATGTTGGCATCCGCTGTGCAGGGTGCGGTCAACATGTCAGCCTTCATTGTCCATGTTGCAGGTCAATCTGCTAGACGGCAGTGAACAGCAGAGATAAAGGCCAGATTGCCGATTTGCTATTAAACGCTCACATGTCAGGCCGGCGACGGCGCACGCGATGTGGTCGTCCAGCTTGTACATCTTCTCCCTCCGCACGCCCACTGCGCTCGTGTCTAGCAACTGCGGTCAGGCAGTGGCGTCCAGCAGTCAGCTCCGCACCTGAGTGCGCATGTCGGGATGCAAACATCAGGCAGGCGAGAGAACAAGAGCCTGAAGCAGCCACGCGACTTCACGCGTCGCCCACCTTCGAGGTCTGCCTCTTCTCGGCTGCCAGCACCACGCCGTCTGATGCGAGCACGCCCAGCGCCGCGCCCGCATTCGAGATGGCCTCCATGGCATACTCCACCTGGTACAGCCGCCCCTCGGGACTGAAGGTCGTCGTGCGGGTGTCATAGCGCCGGCTCATGGCTGCCGCACCCTGTCCGTCTCTACGCTTGACAGACCACTGTTGCCAGTGAAGGTGCCCGAAGAGTGAACTGCCCTTCTAGCAGCGCAGCGCCGCGCGCCGCTGCACAGCTTCAACACACGCACCTAGCACAAGCGGTCGAAAGTGATGCTGTTACGACCAAGCAGCCCTGCAACGTCTGCACCAAGGTCTCTGCACTTGATGGTGTGTGCCACAACGATGGCTGTCAGCAGCAATAAAGGCGATGCTGGGTGCAGCACACAGGCGACGCTGCTCTCCTGTGCGACGTTGCTGGTGAACTATGAGCTCTGCGCGGGCAGCGGGCTCCTTGCTCCTCGGAGCCTGGTTCCATGCACTGAAAGGCAGGCAGCAGTAATAGGCGCTGACAGGTGAATATTGGAAATCCTCGCTCCTTTATCAAGGAAAGGCAGCAGGGGATGCCACACATGTTTGCCACCGCCACAAAACCACCTGCCCTCGTCGGGAAGCAGTAATGAAGTGGCATTGACCTAGGTACTGCTGACAAACTAGCCATCGGTATCGACCGTCACAGTCCATGTCAATGCAGCTGCGTCAGAATCGAAGGGGCTCAACAGCAGTGTCAGCGGAGCACATAGCAGGAGTGCACAGTGCTTTCTGATGGTCCACAGTCTAGCTATAAAGCGATCAGCAGGGCAGCGATAGCGCAGGCGGCCTGCACAGGACAGTGCTGTGCATCAGGTACATGCTTCAGTGGTGAGCCAGCAATATGACAGCTGAACGCCCAAATCATTCCATAAATGCATGCATGCATGTGGCAATGCCAGCCACTGTCAGTGTCACCTGGACAGTCATGACGAGGGGCGGGGTGCAAGTGGCGGCGGCAGCGGCAGGCGGGGAAGTGGCGTCCTGTGCAGGTGCCAGGACTGCAGCGGCGGGAGTTGGCGCGGGTGTCGGTGCAGCGCCGCCCGCACTGGCGACAGCCCCCGCCGGCGCAGCAGTCGGGGCCTTGTCAGCTGTGGGCGCGGCGGGGGCGGCGGTCGGCTGGCCCGGGCTGACGGCGGCAGCGGACGCAGTGGAGCCGGGGCCGGCAGGGGCTGTGGGTTCCGGCCCAGGGGCGGGCAGCCCGCGAGGGGTGGCCCCAGCGGCAGAAGCGGCAGCAGCACTCGAGGGTGGTTCAGTGGCAGGGGCGGCGGCGGCAGCAGCGGCGCGCTTGCCAGCTGGTGTTATGCCAGCTGCGGCTGGTGCGCCTGTTGGTGCAGTCGGAGATGCTGCGGGAGCTGCGGCTGGGGCCGGTCCAGTGGGAGCCGTGGTGGGAGCTGGGGTGGTGGGTGCAGGGGCAACAGCCGGCGAGGGCGCTGGGGTAGCAGATGTCGGCGCTGGCGTCGGTGCTGGCGTCGGAGCTGGTCTAGTGGGTGCTGGCGTCGGTGCTTTGGTCGGAGCTGGTGTGGGCGCTGATGTTGGTGGGGCAGCTGTGGCCCCACTCAGCGCTGCGCTGGGCGTGGCGGGTGGTGCTGTTGGCGCGGTGGGCGCGGCAGCAGACGCTGCAGCGGCGGGTGTACTCGTCGGGGCAACGGTGGGTCCCTTGGCTGGGGAACTGGCAGCTGCGGGTTGACGCTCCGGGGCAGGTGCGGCTGCAGCGCCTGCACAAGGGGGCAAGTGTTGCAAGCGGAGCGTACATGCTTGGGCGCATTCCCGCAACAATGAAGTGTGGTTTGACATGCACAGAACCGCCCGTGATGTTGCATGCTGCGGGCCATCATCGCTCGAGTGTTGCGGTGCTGTTGATGCATCACTTGCCTGCAGCGGTGGGCTCGGTGGCGGGTGCCGCGCCCGCCGCCGCTGCGCCAAGGGCGCCTGCGCCTGCCGCTGCGCCGAGGCCAGCAGCAGCAGCAGCAGCGGCTGCGGCACTTGGTGTGGGGGCGGCCGTGGCGCCTGGCGCCGTCGGCGCCGCGGTCAGCACGTTGCCGCTGGCGGACTGGGCGGAGGGAGCCGTCGTGAGCGTCGGCCCCGAGGCGGACGTGCCCCCGGGCGAGCTGGCCACCGCTTGACCATTTCCTACAGCACGATCATGCCAGATTAATGTTAATCTGATCAGTGCCCGACGTAGCCCTGCAGGCTTGTAAGCTTGAGAAGAAGCAGACAACACTCCGTCACACCGCTGTGGTTGGTAGCACCTGAAGTGGATGTCTGCACGCCTGGTGCAGTGTTGGTGGCGGTGCCGGCGCCCGGTGTGGACGCCGCCGCAGCAGCGCTAGAGGGGGTGGGTGCTGCTGCTGCGGGTGGCCCAGCCCCGGCACCTGCAGGAGCTCAACATACATTCATCACCTGACAGTGCAATACTTGATAGATAGACACAGCACAAACAAGCCCTTTCTCAGGCAGAGTCGCTTATGGCAAAATAAGGCCAGGCAAGCGCACCAGCTGGTGCAGCTGTGGCAGCGCCTGCAGCAGCGGCCACGGTGGGAGGCAGCGTGCCAGTGCGCTGTATCGCTGCAATGGTGCCGGCAAGGTTGGACTGGGAACCTGGTGCCACTGTGGCCGCGGCGGTGGGTGCAAACGGCTGCTGGCCGAGGGCCTGAATGACAGCCGCAGCGCCGGCAGCATTGGCAGCTTCGGTGGGTGATGCAGCAACTGAAGGGGTTCCGGCGGTGGCGGCCGCGCTTGCTGACGGTGTCAGCGTGACGGGCTGGGTGCCCAACGCCTGGATGGCTGCGAGGGCGGCAGCAACACTGGCTGCAGGGGTGGCAGTGGAGGCCCCTGCAGATGGTGCGGCAGACGGCGCAGATGCAGCAGCAGCCGCTGAGGATGGTGTAGGCTGTGCTGGGGTTGACTGAGCTGTTGCAGCAGGCGCTGCAGGTGTGGGTGCAGAACCCTGGGCAGTGGGGGCGGGGGCAGTGGTTGTGGGCGCAGGTGTGGGGGCAGGTGTAGGGGTGAGCAACGCCTGGATGGTGGCCAGGGCGCCGGCAGCGTTGGCGGCTGCCGTCGGTGATGTCGTGACCGAGGGGGTGCTGGACGCTGCAGCAGCACTTGCAGGGGGCGCGGCTGGTGAGGAAGCTGCTGCAGTGGCAGCGGCGGGCGCTGGCGACGGTGTTGGGGCCGCTGAGCTCGGCTGAGCTGTGGGTGCCGCTGCGGCAGTCTTGCCAGCGGCTGCAGGGGCGCTGGAGGCGGGCACCGGTGTGGGAGTAGGCGCTGGGGTGAGCAGAGACTGGATGGTGGCCAGTGCACCGGCAGCGTTGGCAGCTGCAGTCGGGGATGTTGCGGTTGGCGGGGTGGCGGCAGTGCTGGTCGCAGCAGGGGGAGCTGCAGACGGTGTGGCAGACGAGGATGGTGCTGCAGCACTGGTGGCTGGGGATGGTGACAGGTTTGGTGGCCCCGGGTTAGGCTGAGCCCGCGGGCCGGGCGTGGGAGCTGCGGCGGGGGCCACTGGTGCCGGCGTGGGGGCAGCGGTTGGGGTGAGCAGCGCCTGGATGGTGGCCAGCGTGCCGGCAGCATTGGCGGCTGCCGTTGGGGATGTCGTGGTGGGCAAAGTGCCTGCCGTGCTGACGGCTGCTGTGGATCCTGCAGACGGCGTCGCAGATGGCGGAGCTGCTGCGGCAGCAGGGGCTGGGGATGGTGACACACTTGGCAGCGCTGGAGTTGGCGGGGCTGGCGTAGTGGGCGTACTGGCTGTCGGTGCAGGGGTTTTGGCAGCTGCAGGGGCGGTTGTGGTGGGAGCTGCTGTGGGGGCGGGTGTCGGGATTTGGAGCGCCTGGATGGTGGACAGGGCGCCTGCTGCGTTGGCTGCCGCCTGGGCATTGGTGGGGGTCAGGGTCGGCGTGGCTGCGGTGGGTGCCGATGTGCTGCCTGCTGGCGTCGGCGTCGGCACAGACGACGGGGCGGGTGTTGCGCCTGCGGAGGCACTGCTTGACGATGAGGCTGATGAGCTGCCGCCAGGGGCGCTGGGAGGCGATGTGGCGGCTGTCGCGCTGGTCTTGCCGCCGGGGCTGCTGGCGGCTGCTGATGTGGCCCCTGGGCCGCCGGCTGCGCTCGGCGGGGACGTTGCAGCAGCGGCTGCGGTGCTGCCAGCCGCACTGGGAGTGCCGGTTGCCACTTGGGCCAGGCCGGTCGGCGTCACGTCAAAGCCCTGTCCGGCAGCCACGAAGTCGGCGGCTGTCGGCGTCCCTGCTGGGGCTGGTGCGGCTAAGGGGGTACCAGGGGAGGACGGTGGGGGTGTGGCGGTGGGAGTGGCGCCCACAGGCGCTGCAGCAGCGCCCGCAGCCTGGGCAGGGGTGGCTGGTGTGGGGGCGGGTGTGGCTGCAGCAGGGGAGCCGGCCGCAGCAGGCACGGCAGTCGGCAGGGCCAGGAACGAGACCTGCTGCCCTGTTGGCGTCGTGCCGAGGGGCTGTCCTGGGAGTGGCGCCTGCAGCAGGCTGCGCTGCGGGCGGTGGAGCTCTGCATGGCTGCTGCTGCTTGCCGGCAGCACGCAGGGGGTTGCCGCAGAGGATGTGGGATCACTGCAGACGGGCTCAGTCAGGTTGCTGTGGAATGTGCGGTAGCAACCCTGCTGCAGCGGCACACAGGAGCAGGATGCGTGCACCATGTGGCTGCCGCCGGGCACCGGCACAGGGGCTTCTCCGCACCTGCATGGGCACCCCGGCTTTGCCTTGTGACACCACTAGGTGACGCTTTTGGTTGGCAGAACTGACAGGGCAGTACAAAACGACAGTGCATGTCAATGTCTGGAGGACAGCTCGACTTGAATGACAGTTCTCACATGAAAATCATTGTAGCAGTTCCGCACAGCTCTTTGCACAGAACATGCTTCCGACGGCAAAATTCGTCTGTATCTGCAAGCGCGCGGGTTGCTCTGGCTGCATTGTTCCAAGCTTCTGTGCTGCTCGACAGTCTAACTTCCTGCTGGTGCTGTGGACCACAGAGGCAAGGCTGCTGTGGCACATCCGGGCTGACGGTAATGCAACCCGCTGGTATCGCAGAGCGACCCAGGGTTAGGCAGCCCGACTGGCACGACTGCTTGTTGCGTGGGCCAGAGACCCTTCCCAAGTGCGCTCTTGTGGCAAACTGACCGTGTGCATCGGCTGGTTCGAGTGCACCTGCGATTGCTGTAACGGTGAAACACAGTGCAAAGGTCACAAATGCAGCAGTGGTGCTGCTGAAGCAGAACCGGCACATTGCTGCAGCAGATCCTGACAAAATTTGGGTTCCTATGTGCAATCCAGTCTACACACAAAGCATTCTGGTTCTCCTGACCTGGCACTGGCAATGGGCTGGAGATCTGTATAGAGTGCACTGTTGAGGTCTGCCTAGAAGTATTGGCTGCAGGGCAGTTACTGGGGTCAAAATGCGTTAATCTCTCAGGATTGCAGCTCCGGACGATGAAAATACGGCGGTGGCCAGTTGGCTCAGCTTCATCAGGCAGGTCGCTTGTGATGAGCGGGGACACGTAGGATATGACCTGCCCCCGCAATCGTGTTGCAGATTGCAGCCAACACTTTCCGCTGCATGAGCATCATCACAGCAGCCGTGCATACCCTAGCAAAAACTGATTGTAAACGGCGCGGTCAGCCGTCAGGTGAACAACAGGCACACTCATTGAGACTGTGCATGCAGAACCAAAAGGGACATCACAAATCAGTACAAATGCAGAACTAAGCCAGAGTGGAGCTCCTCATGCACAAGCCGCCCATGCGCCGATGACCACCATCGACACCTGCAATGCACATGCATCATGTCACGCCATGAGCTACAATAATGCACATCAGCTGCACTGTGCAGACAAAAGCCAGAGCACCAAGAAGGACAGGCAGCTCAAAGACTGGAAGAGGTATCGCGAACGACTTCCGCTCACCAGCAGCAGCAGCTGAGAGGTCTGGGCGACAGCCGCCAGCACGGCTGCACTGGGTGCGGGCGGCGCCGTTGCAATCGTCGAAGTAGCAGGGCTCGATGAGTCGGAAGCAGTCGCCGGAGGGGTCGGGCCGGGGGTCAGCGGGGTGACGGGCGTGGCGGCTGCACCAGTGGGCGCTGCAGTGGGCGCTGTGGGGCCGGACGCAGATGTCCCTGTTGGCGACATTGCCACAGCCTGGCCGTTGCCCGATGTGGATGTCTGGGTGGAATCATCAGGCGAGGTGCTGGTGTTGGGGCTTGTCGCAGTAGGGGTGCCACTGCTTTGCGGGGGCAGGGGCGCGACCTGCATGTTGAAAGTCAGTGGAGACATCAGGTATGCCAGGTCAAGCATACAGGCTGCTGGTGATCTGCCAACATCCAGCCAAGCAAGGTGCTTGCAGAGAACGAGAGAAGTACTGGCCTGCACGCTCTGGCCGGTGGGTGTCGTCGCAATGGCTTGAGCGTTGCCGCTCACGGACGTCTGCGAGGAGCCGTCTGGGGATGTCACTGTGGAGCTGCCCAGCAGGTGGCGCGCCGGCCGCGCCTTGGCCCAATCCAGCCAGCAGGGCTGAGATGGCTGTGCCTGCATAGCACAACGCTACTTCTGTTACCTCAAGTTGTGAATTGGCACCCCTTCTGGCTGCCGTCACATTGGTGCTGCAATCTGCAGGCGCTGACACGTTCTGGGCAAGGTGTAGCTCGCGGTGGCTCTTGAGTGGACATCTCACTGCTGCGGTTCCGCAGACTGGGCCGCTGGCGCTGCGGAACGCCAGGTCACGGATGCCATCATCGAACGACGTGCAGGCGCAAGCCACAGCCCTGGCTCCACCTTCGTCCTTGCACCTGCACCAGGCCAGGCAGGGCATGGGTGTGCAAGTTGACAGGAGAGCATGATAGAAGTTGCCGGCTACAGTGTTGGGATGCCTGTCTGTAGTCTTGAGCAGACACAGCATGCACGACCACAGTGACTGTGACTGGCAATGACAGAGCCGAAAGGTAGATATGATCACATGAAGTCCATGTGCTCTGCGCCGCCGCACTCGTCCTCGCACTTGTGCCGCTGGCGGCGGCAGAAGGCCGTCTCATCTGAGGCTGCCAGGCTGCAGGCAGGCACTTGGCCCTCCTGGTCGTCTGCGACTGGACAGCAGAAGCAGGGGCAGGCGGCATCCGCCGCGCTGGCTGCAGCACTGGCGCTGCTCAGGGTGTGGCAGGGCAGCGCCGCAGCGGCGCGGTCCAACGACTCGCAGCTGGCCTGACACGTTGCAAAGTCGCGCTTCGGCTGCTTTGTCAGCCATCCGATCTTCCCTTCGTGTCTGGATCCGTCTGCCACAGCTGCGAAGGCTGAAGGGACCCGTAGCAGAGCTGCAACCGTGCAGCAGGCCAGCAGCACACACTGGGGTGCCCGCATGGTTATGGTTCGTGGGTAGGTGGCCGGGATCTCAGGGCAAGCCAAACGACGAACTGCAGCACGAACCTCAGTCTGCTGCTCTGTGTCCCTGCGTGTCAATGCTATTGCACAGAGTCGCCCAATGCATGATGTGATTGCGATCCCAGCACCACGTAGGCAGGATCAGGCAAGGCCGCCAGATAAGTCATCGGCGGCATTTTCAGGGATTGCTGACGCTCGTTGACCGACGCCACCTGAGCAGAGCGTGGCAAACCGTCTTCAGGGCACTTGCAAGCAGGCCAAAGTTTGCCAGGTCATCCTGATGCCCAGAATGGAAGCTGACACGTGGCCCGCCGAGATGCTCTGCAGATGCGATAAGAGAGGCTGGTTCGATCGGCTGCGCCAGTATTCAGCCTTCCCTTTACTTTGCTTGCGGCACATCTGCCGAATTAGACGGCAGCAGCGAAGATGGCGGGGCGCATGTTGTTCGCGGTTGTTGCGGTGCTGGCGCTGTGCCTGTCCGCCGGATGCACAGGTGACAAGGTTGAGGGCACAAAGCCGATATAACCACATCAAGCCTTTCTACCTTCCTGCCTGCTTTGCCAAATTGTCTCTAAGACGGTGGCGTTCGTCACGAAGAAATCCCTCCAGCGAGCAGCACATGATCACTTCAACGGCATGAGCTAGCATGCTGGGCACGCAGTCGGACGCGTGTAAGTACCAGGTTGTCGAGGTCATCATGGTTCATCAGCAGTCTGCCGTTTAACAGCCAGCACACCACCTTTGCCTGGTGCCATGGCTGCCCTCACAGACTTGAGGAGGGCAGCTGTTGGGTGCACGTAGGGGCGGCACTGGTGGAAAACTGCATCGCACAGGCATGACAAGAACCACAAACCGCTGACAGCTTGATACTGTGAAGTTCAATTACTGTGCTACCTGCTGTGCTGCAGGGGTCATGGGACGCAAGGTCCTTCAGACTAACACTGCCGCCGCAGCCGCGGCAGCAGCAGTCGGTGCCGTGGTGTCATCGGTGTGTCTCTGATGGCCTCAGCACCTGGTCCATGTTCTAGACCGTGAACCCAGGGTCGGGGTGCATGGTGGCAAGCCTTTCATGCACCATGGCGGCATTCGATCATGAGGCTCCCGCACTGTGCATGTGGATGCAGCGTCGTCACCAAGCTCATCGGAACCTGCACAGCAGTAGTCATAACACCAGCAGCATGCCACCGGCACACCCAAATTACATCCAGCTCGTGATGTGATGTCAGAGGGGTTGTGTTGCGTCTTGCAGCCGCCGCCGCCCTCGCCGCCTCCACCAAGCCCGTGCGTATGCCTTCACCCCTGCATGTTGCCTGATACTGCCGCGTGCTTTGATGATACGATGCATGCTGTCGGCACGTGCTCATTTCGATTCAGGCTGAACAAATGCGGTTTTCGCACTGCTGCAGCCCTCCACCATCCCCGCCTCCCCCTCTTTCTTCTGGTGGAGGCAAGCGTGCATGCTTTGCAACCTCAGAACCACATCAGCATGCTGCGGCACTGCACAGCACATGTGCTGAATCCTTCGTTGCACGTTCATGAGTGCTATTTGTCGCTGCAGTACCACCACGTCTCGACATGCTGTAATGTTACCTCCTGATGCAGCTTCTTCGGCCGCTGCGGCATCAAGCGCTGCTAGCGGCGGCAAGGGTGGCTCGGCTGCGGCCGGCTCATCCGCAGCAAGCGGTGGCGGTGGCGGCGGCGGATCTGCAGCAGCTGGCAGCGCCGCATCCAGTGGTGGTGGTACGTCAGTTTGCTGGCACTTGAAGGCATGTGTGCCCACTGCTTGATGCCCTACCTGATGTGACTTGCTAGGCCGGTGACTCATCATAAGTATGCACTTCGAAGAGCCAGCAGGTGCCCCTGACATTGTGTGAAACTGAACAGCACGCGGCTGCCTGTTTGCTCGGCAGGTGGAGGGAGCTCAGCCGCTTCTTCAGCTGCAGCCGCCTCAGGCGCCTCACAGGCCTCCTCCCCGCCGCCTCCACCGTCCCCGCCGCCCCCATTCCCGCCGCCGCCATCGCCGCCACCCTCGCCACCGCCCTCCCCTCCCCCGTGCGCAGCTGTCCTGGCAGCTGTCCTGGCCAACTGCCTCTGCCCCTTGCTGTCACCCTGCTGGTGAGGTGCGTTGTCGATGGCAACCAGGCATGTAGCCAGATGTGCAATGCTATGCACCCGCAGGCCTCCCCCAGCTGGCAGTGGTGCTGCAGCTGCTTCCTCCGCCGCATCCTCTTCTGGTACGCAAACGTATACACTTGCCGCCGAGATGCCGAGGTTGTCATGGCACGGTCTGTGGGTGCATCACTGTGCAAGCTTGAGCATGTGGTGGGACGAATCTGCAGGAGGTGGGGCTGCAGCTGCCTCTGGTGCCGCCACCTCAGGTCAGGATCCAGATGCTGCCTGTCTGATGACATGCAAGTGCGTATTGCTGTACGTAAAAAAGCTGGGGCCAGCATAATGTTGTTGCCTTCTATCTGCAGGTCGCTGAACAATTTGGGCAACAAACCACAGCCACAGCGTCAGCTGGGCCTGCCCGGCCCCATGTGGGACGGGTTGTGTCCTTACTGTGGGTGGCTGCGCCGAAGGACTTCGGAAGTGCACAGCACATGCATATGCGTCCAGGGTAGTATCATCAGGCGTACAAGCAGCTGGAAGCAAGTACATACTAGCTCAGTGTCATGGCACAGTGTCAGGGGTCACGCACACCAGACGCCACATACATCTGGCTGCACGGCATATGATTTGGTGAAGTGTAGCAATTACAGATCAACAGAATTGTGTATACATCCATTCCAGCAATGATTGTCGGGCAAGCTGCTGTCAAGGAAGAGCGTTGACCTCTGCCACTTGTCCACTCTGCAATCACTCCACCTGTTACTCCAACGTCGATACAGTACTACTTCGTTCTTAAGCAGGTTGGCGGAATTTCTGGCTGCAGATTTCACATCTCTCATCACATCTCTGCTGCAAGTGGCCGAGCTGGCTCCAGCGCTGTTTGCACTTGAGTAGTCCTGCAGATCAGCAGCAAGCATGGCGAACATCGTGCTTGGTGTTGCAATAATGCTGGCGCTGTGCCTGACCGCTGGCGGCCCCACAGGTGCATGCATACATCATACGATTGACCTCGGATGCCGACGTTGGCCAGACTGTTTTCAGCTGCTATCACGGTAGCAAGCACGAGGACCAATGCATGGACAGCAGCACTGCTGTGTTCTACTTGCCATTACCAGCATGCTGACCAGCTAGGCCCACACACCGAACCGCAGAGTTGATATCAAAGTGTTTCACACTGCACAACTGCATCCTGATGATGCTATATGCCAGGTGATTATATGCATGTTGAAACAGCAACTTGCTTTATCTTTCAAATATGAACATGTCAACTGCAGCATCTACTACTGCATGACTGCTCAAGATTCAGGCCATCACAGGTTCACATCTGACGAGGATGATGGCCTCGTTATTGATGCCATGGCCAGCTGACTATTAGCATAACCATGAGAAGGGCAATCTCGCACAAGCAATGCACTGACCGGTGGGCAGCGCTGCGGGCTGATAGTCCCGTATAATCATGGCTACGGCCTCATCAGCGCTGCACGCATGGCGTCATGACTAGCGACATGCTGCTTCTGTGTCTGCAGGAGCAGCTGGGCGCAAGCTGCGTGGCGACTTCCACGCCCGCGAAGCCGCAGAAGCCGCTGCAGAAGCCAGTGCCGATTCCCACAAGCCTCAAGAATTCAAATATGTGCGCCCTATACCGTTGGCCACCCCAACGTTTATACTCGTACCTGGCTTCAGCTAGAGTGTCGGCGGCTTCAAGTGGTCTAGCAGCAACGGGCTCCGCTGGGCGCCTCAGCCGAGGAGGTTTTGCTGCGTACATGCACACATGCAGCATTCATTCGACATTATCTCATCATCAGTGCCCATCATGAATGCCTAGTTGTGAAGCAAACACTTCCTCCCACAGAGTATCACATGCGATGCTGGCTCACGACCACTATGTCTGACTTCTGTGAACTATTTTTCTGCAGGATCTGCCAGATCCTCCCCCTGCACCTGCGCCTCTGCCCAGCCCGTGCGCCCGACTTGCACTATAGTTGGGCACTCTATCACCTTTCAGCTGACACCCATGCCTGGAGACGATGTCCGTGCAACACCTACATCAACGGCGATGTGCCCTGCAGCGCTGCGCCTGCCCTCGTTCCCACGACGTCATCAGGACCGCAGGCGACACCAGCGAACCCTTCGCCGCCCCTGCCAAGCACGTGCGCATGACTCCCACTACCGCCTGACTTGCGTAACACGTTTGCTGAGTTCACTGGCAGTTGCACATCACTAGGTGCACACGCCCATACTACTATGACAACACCTAGCATCATGCATTGCATCATCATGTTGTCATCATGACACCTGCCTTTGCAGCCCTCCGTCCCCATCCATTTCTCCGACGTCTGGAGGCAAGTGTGCGCTGAGACCACTGACCATCCGCATCATGCTGTTGCCCTCAACTTCACATCACGGTGCAATGACTGCTGTGCAGGCCGAGCTGAGCCACTGTTCTCTCGAAAGCTACTACAGGTGTGTGATCGAGGTTGTCGGAGCAAGCCTGGTGCACTGTGCGCAGCTCATGTGTGCCTGCCTTTTGTGCAGACTGTGCAGTAGTGCCAGCTGGCAGGCATGACATCCTTCCATGACCGATGTGCGTAGGGGTCTCAGCGCTGACTACTTTGACTGTGACTGCCGCAGTTTCCCTCCCCATCTCCGCCCCCACCGCCGCCGCCACCACCACCACCCACGAGTGCCTCAGGTGAAGCATCCCCTGTTGTCTGTGCCTGACCCTTGGTCGCCGACAGGTATATGTGTCTGAAACCATCGGGTGATGTTGATCCCCTGTTGTGGTGGGGCAAGAGGGATCATTGCAACAATGCTGGCATGTGCTGGTCAGCCGACCCTGGACATGTCTGGTCTGTTACTTGTTCTCCGCACATAATTCAGGTGTCAGAAGAATTGGCTGGCACAGCGTTGACTGAAGTAGATCTCTCAATGTGTACATACACCGTGAACATATTGAGAGCGAGCAACTGGCAGTTTGCAGGACCTTCAGGCGCCAGCACCGCACCAGTGTTACAGCCTGTTGTCACCCCGCAGCCGACGCCTGAAGCCATCACAGTGCCAGCCATCGTGCCAGCACCACTGCCCAGCCCAATCGTACCATTGCTCACTGCACTACTGCCGCCCCCGCCGCCGCCTCCACCACCCCCGGCAGCAGCTGCAGCGGCAGTTGCAGGTACGCGTGTTCTGGCTGACAACCGATGCATGTGAGTTTTCATGGCTGCGTGCTTATCACATCGATGCCTTTCGACATGAAACTGAACATAACCTCGTGACAACAATAGTGGCACATGTGCACACAGGGGCAGGCGGTGCGGCATCCACTGCAGTCGCGGGCAATGCACAAGCAGCGGCCTTTGCTGGTCGGCGCTGATGCTCGATCTGCCACCCTTGAAAGTGCACCATGGCGGCCAGTCTGACACGGAGCATGGTGCCTGTTTGGCTCACCGGCTGTCAATGCAGGCAGAGATACAGGACTGTGCGCAAGGTTTCCAGCACTTTATCATATGCACTGCAGCCTTGGTAGACTGACGCGTTGTTGCATACTGTCTGGCACACCGATTGGTCCTTCGCTGTGTTCCTTCAAATACCATGGGTGAAGCTGCAGTCCTCTTTGCCGTACGTCCAAGTTGCTGGCGTCGTCATGCACCGCCGCAGTGTGTTTGCTCCTTCAGCGTGGCCACCAGCTAGCGGTTGCACGTGTCAAAGCTACTGCAATAATGCTATTGATGGTTATACTGGGTAGTAGCGAGAGAGCTGTCGTCTGATTTGAATCCTGTGCAGCAATGATGCTTTGTGGATGAGGCGACAAAACAAGGCAGCTGATGTCAGAGGAAATCAGGCAGCCTACGGGGTTGCACTTCCTTCTCTGCCTACGGAGGTGCAAAGCAACCATCGGTTCAAGGATGTGACAAGCCTAACAACGGCTGCGTACCTTGGCTACTGATCCCTGTCGAGATGTCATGCGGCAGATTGGTGCTGCCTAGGCCGCCAGAATTGCTGACGGCGGTGTACGACGGTCTCCCAACAGCTGTCGTGCATCAGCAAGGCGACTGAACACGTGGGCAGCTCAGAGCTGTAGACTCAGCAGATTTCAAACCAGCTGGCCACACTAACATTCTTCACTCCACGGCCACGTACCCCACACTTAAGTGCCTGCACAGCACTACTGCGAGTGCTCGCCACTGTACAGCAGGAGCAGCAGGTGCAGCGCAGGACAGCCAATGCAACCAGCCGGCCACCGCACGCAACCATGAAGGGCTTCTCCATCCTGCTCCTGCTGGTCGCACTGCTAGCCGCTGCAGCCACGAATGGCGGTGAGACTGCTCAGGGACAGTGACAACAGGCATACACGCACCTGCATCTGCTGGTAGCTATATATATATGGATATCTTAGTGTTGCTTGGGGTATGGACGACTGTTGTTCTTGAGCAATGAGCAGCTTCTGGGCAGAAGTACCTGGGACTCGGTTTCCGGTCTGACATCTGACGGGTGTCCTGCTAGACGGCCATGATGTGTCTGATATGCCCAGCGTTTTGGATGGTGACCTCTGCGCTGCATGCAGGAGTGGCGGCTGCCGCTGCACACCGCAAGATACTGACGACAGGCCCAGATGCCGAGGTGATTCGAAGTGCTAAGGCATTGTGCCTTCCAGATATGCGGCCTGTCGGATCTTGATCGCTTGCATCAGATGGCTGTGCTGCACCTGCTTTGTGCTTCAAGCATGCAAGTCATGCCACCAGTTGCAAAATTCTTGTAATGCTGCCCTCAGCTGCGACTAGCACATGCTAGCTGGGGCCCTTGCATGCAGAGGTTTGGCATTCCTCCGCAGATTGGCAATGTGTTGGCAAACAGTTGCTGCTGTGGGGGCGCAGGTGGTGCCAGCGGGGCGTGCGCTGCAGGGAAGTGCGGCGGCGTCCAGCGCCGCCGCCGCCGCCGCCAGTCAGCCTGTTGTCCCATTGCAGCAGCAGAAGTTCGTGCCTGTGCAGCAGCCGAAGAAGCAGATCATCGTGGTGAGCAAACGCGGAAGCAGGTTTTTGGTTTTGATATGATTCCGGGCCTTGGAGAGCGCTGAGCTTCAAGAACTCTGGCTGGAACGCCTTGGGGTACTCTCAGAATCCTAACTTCTGCACTTATCAGTGGGATGTGAGCAGCTGATGTGACACCAGAAATCTCACGATGCTGCTATCACCGTTGGAAGTGTCGCTCGTTGTCAAGGGCGCCATGACAGAGTCGTCGTGTTCCTGTGCGCAGTTTCCGTCCCCGCCTCCGCCGCTGGTCATCGTCAAGAAGGTGCCACAGAAGCAGCAGGTCATCCCCGCCTCGAGCGCTGCGGCGGCGGCAGGTGCAGCCAGTGGAGGTGATCCCCTCGCTGTTTATCACCGCCAAGAGCCTGTCATGCATGCATGCAGAGGAGGGTGAACAGGTCATGAGGCATTGCTCAACACCTACTTCAAGTTCGATGCTGCAATGTCCCTCTTGAGTCGGCTGCGGTACTTCGAGTTGCTGTTTGACCGCGACATGCAGCAGCTCACTGTAGCAAGTGCCAAACAAGGGCGGTGTGCCTTGCAGGCGGTGCAGCAGCGTCCAGCGCATCTGCGGCCGGCCGCTGAGCACTGCAGGTGATCGTCAACCTGACCCGCAGGCGCACACGACAGACCGTAAAAGAGGTGGAGGCATGCCCCGGCGCAAACACGCTATCAAGCCCAAAGTCAGCCCGGTGATCGAGGTATCAAATGTACACTACACTGCATTGCACCCTGGAGTATGATCCGAGACGACGTGAGGTAGTCGGCAACGGTCATGGTGTCGATTGTGCGCAGCAACACATCGTTGGTACATTGGTGCTTGCAAGGGTTGATTGTAAATTCTACGGTATGGTACGATAGGGGCATATACATCCACCAGTAGTGTGTCCTAATGGTTGCCTGTTGCAGGCTTCGCTGAGTATGCTTTGGTGATGCTCGAGTTAATTGGGTGACTTGAACAATGATTGCTGCCGGTTGTATCTTGTGTGAAGTGTTGTTACATACACAGCGGCGCTAGCTAGCCAGCGCCTGTACATGTAACGGTGTCATGGCAAGCAAGGCACTATGATGGTATCGAGCCAGCGCATACCCTGTTGCACCTTAGCGTGTGAATCCATTGATGCAATTGCACAATGAACTGCGGCATGCATGCATGCCCGTGCGCTGTAATCTGCAGGAACTTGCCCTGTACTGTGCCGCTGCCTGCCGTCATGCACCACAGCCAGCCACCCATGCACAGAACAGAGGAGGTCCTTCGTGACCGCCGATACGAGCTTCGGTTGTACGGCAGGGAGGCAAACAAGTGATTATACATGTTTTGTCAATGACGTGCACGTGGCGGCCGTTGGCCACTCCAAGCTGTGCATCCTATGAAAAGCTGGCACCCAGCTGTCGCTATATATATGGATCGGGCCACCTGCCCATGCCCAAAAGGCAGCCTGCAAATTGATGACACTCGTCACCTGCAGTCTGCGTGCTAGCAAGACAGGGCGTCTGGTGACAAGCCAGGACAAGGCGCCATCATGAGGGCCACAGCCACCTTGCTGCTCATTGCGGCGCTGGCGCTGACCGCCATTCATACCAGCGGTGGGCTGTTTCAGACGAAGCTGTGGTGATGGGAAATGCAAGCCTGCAGGCGTCCTCTTCTACACCCATATGGCTACAGCAAATGCATCAGCAGTACCCGCCTTGTCCACTTATACTTCATGCCTCTGCAGCTGCCGGCCGCCGCCTTGCACAGGATGCTGCAGCCGCTGCCGCCGCGGCTGCTGGGCAGCAGCAGCCGATGTTTCAGCCTGCCCAGCCGGAGGTCGTCAAGAAGTTCATCACCAGCGTGCGTAGGTTGCCTCTTGTGCGTTCCATTCCGTTGCGCACTGCAACTACATGGGTTCATGAGGAGCTGCAGACCTACCCTGCCTGCACACGGAAGTATCAAGCAGGAGCATGGCCTGGTGAAGTGCGCATAGCGCCTGCATTCTGGCTGACATGTGCCTGTGCAACACCGCAGCCGCCCCCGCCGCCGCCCCCGCCGCCGCCCCCTGTGGTCGTAAAGAAGGTCGTCCCCGTGGTGCAGAAGGTCACGCCGCTCGCAGCTGCCGCAGCTGGCGCAGGTACTGCTGCCGACCTCACCACCATCAAAGTGCTCGGTATTGCACAACAGCGGCAGCCACCTGCGTCACAATGCAGGCCATCTTGAACGGTACTACATCAATCCTGAACGAACTCGACAAGCTGATGTCTCTGGGTAACTTGCTGAGTCATCATCCATGCTGCACAGGCGGCGCTGCCGCTGCTGCAGCCGCTGGCAGTGCTGGCGCTGCAGCGGTGGCTGGTTAATGCTTCCACCTCACAGAGCCAACGCTGCTTCCTACAACCACTCCGTACAAATGTGCATGAAGGTGTAAAGGTACACCAAGCGCTGCACATGGTCAGCTGGAGTCTGACAGTAACTCAAGCTCGCTCATGCATACTGACACTGGGTGCTCCGTCTCATAGTATGTGCAACGATCTGTCAGATGGTTTCAGTCATGTGAGCCGCTGGGCAGATGCCTTTGAGCATGCGGCCATCATTGGTGTCGAGCTTCGCAGACTGTTCACGCATCCCATATGCCGTGTGTATGTTGATGTGTGCGTGGTTTGGTGTGCTGTTTTCTGGCAGGTGTGCCTGAGTAGATGCCGCTGCTGTGTACAACAGGCAAACATGTCGGTCATCACACGCTGAAGTGTGCAGTAACTTTTAGAGTAAAGAGTAAGAAAGTATCCATAAACCATCCTGTGTATCTCTATTCGGCGAATCGCATATCTGGAGCAAAATTCACGTGCAGTAACGAACAAGCAACCCATTGTCAAAGACCTGCAATACAAAGGTGTTTCCCATACTTCGGCTCATCTTCAACTGGCAGCCCCGCAGCATAATACAAACAACAAACCTGCAGGCACAATGTCAAGTGTGTTGCAAGCACCCGACCAGATTCCTGTTGCTTAGTATGCCATTATACTACATTACACCCCGCACATCCTCAGACAGGCCACCCATGTCACCATGTTGTCGCTGTCAGCATTTTGGTGCTTCTGACGCCTCATCGCTAGGCTTCAATCCAACAGCAGCCTCATATCCTGCAACAGGAACAGTGTCAGCAGCCTCATTGATGTCATGTCGTGCAAAGCGGTACAAGTGAATGCCGCTGTGCCCAGTCATTCATATCTCCCACGATCTGCGTGTCTGATGTAGTGACACAAACACAAGGAGATAGGCAGTAGATAGCAACAGGGCAGGCACCCATTGACAGCAGCTCCCCAGCCGATGGGTCGCCCTCCTCCTCCGCCAGGCTGCACAGCAATGGGACCCCGTCATGCTGCAGTCTACCATAGGCACATTGCATCCGCAGGCGGCACCTGGGTCGCACACTGGGAAGCAGTGGCAGATCGTTGCATCCAGGGGGCAGTCTGCGCACCAGTTGATGATGGCCAGCATGTCTGGCGCCCACGGGTATGCCTGCACATGTCAGGGACATTGGTGTGTGATGCAATGCTCTGTCTCCGTATGGCAGCAGTGATGTGCAACAAGTTTGCAGTAGCGGCGCACCTGAACGATGACATTGGCTGCCTGCAGCGGCCGGCCGATGCGGAAGGTGATGTTGATCATCAGCATCTGCACATCAGCAGCCGCAAGCTCAGCGGGTCAACGCCCACACTTGGCTGGCACAGCGCGACAGCATCGACTGCTCGCTGTGCAGCCGCCCCAATCACAACTGCAACCCTACTCTGCTGACATTGCTACCCTCATGCTGGCACGAGAGCACAAGGGCAGGACAGCCTGCCAAGTCGCTGACAGTCCAACGCCTGAGGATCAAGTGTCTAAACATGGGGATTCCCCAACACCGGACCTGCAGCAGGCGGTGCTCCTCCGCCAGGTTGGCCTGCAGCTGCTCGGTGATGTCCACCACCTGCGGAGGGGACGTGCGCCGCACAGTTCAGGTCGGCTACTGCCTGTCACTCATCAGGCGCACAGCCACAGCCAGCACTCGACCGTGTGATTGAGGTCCAAGCTGATTGAGGTCCAAGTCCCAGCAGTTCCGGAAAGCCAACAGGGCGACGTTGAAAGCCTGCAGCTGCATGAGCAGCCTGGCAGAGCTGACGCAAGCATCCGCACCTTGCAGTACTCCACTATAGAGGCTCGGCCGCCGTCGAATGTGGCGAGCGATGGCCTCAGCTGCGATGCGATGCCCTGCCGCTTGCGCAGCACATCTCCCAGCCGCCCAAGATACAGTCGCTGCACGAAGATATAAGGCATAGTCAGGGCTGACTCATGACGCTCGGCGACACAACCGAGCCCCAAGGCAGGTGCAGCAGAGTCTCAAAACAGATGCGCTTCACGTCGCTCTGTTGTGCACTCTATGCATGTGTTGCCCAGTTTGGCATCGCACCCGCAGCTGGCGCATGCCCATGCGCTGCTCCTCGGGCATCTTGAGGCTCCTCTGCAGAGCAGCCACGCCCTAGTCAGGGCCTTCATGCACACAGCCTTGCAGCTGGGCAAGCAGATCTGTCGGCTGTATGGGGTGACATGAGAGCCAGCACGCAGGATGCGCTGCAAGGCGGCGGTCGGCGCACCATGATGACGTGCCAGAAGTCGCGCGTTGGGAGGTTCTCCTCAGCGGAGCCTGCCTCCATGCGGTTGCAGTGCCTGGCAACAGGCAACGCCTTGCGTCAGTTTGCGTGCGTCACAGGTTGTTGTGCGAGCAGTTATCACACAGCCACCAGGCGGCACCAGCCAACCGTTTGTAGCAGCTGGCCTCGCTGCCCTGGTCACTCACCCTGATGGTCTGCACTGTATCCAGCTACGCTGAAGAAGGGTCACTGTGTCCCGGCGTCCTCATTTGGACGATAATCGTCAGCTCACCAGGTGCGGTAGCCGCGGGGGTTGTGGATGCTGATGGTGGCCGCCAGCGTGACCGCCTCCCGCACGAGCACCGCCGCGCGCTTCCCAGCCGGCGTCTCCGGGTCGCTCCTGGCTTCCACCAGAAGCTCCGCCAGCCGGCAGACGTACTCCTGTGCATCAAATCAAGTCAGCCTTCAGCCAGGGCAGCCAGCGGCAACTGCAGAGTATTTGTGCCGAGGAGGAACAGCATCAGCTCTCGCGACAAGGTTGCTGTTCACCCAGCCCACGCCATTGAGCAGCAGGCGATGCTGCAAGCATGGACCTGAAGTGGTTGGCAACCCAGTCGAGATGGGTCCGCACATGCACACGCACATGCACGTGCGTGCGTGAACAAGCAGCGGGGTGCACCTTCCAGATGCGCGCATGCTGCTCCCACGGCATGCGCTTGATCTGCTCCGTGGTGAGCGTCAGGTGCTGGCCGTCCCGCACCTGCACGAGCATTTGCACGCAGATGGTTGTGTTTCAGAATTGTGGCGACGCAGAAATTATGCCCCTGCTGTGGACCGAGCGTGGTACGATTGCGCAGAAGCAGCACTACAAGCAAAAGCTACACTACCCTTGCCTCAGACGTCTAGGCTCTGAACACAGGGGTGGTGCCACAACTTGTGGCGCATCCATGTCAGCTCTCAAGTGCTGGCAACAGGAGGTCCCAGTCCAGAGGCTATAATCGACGCAGAGAGCGCGACTCACCGTGAGCACGATCGCAGCGCCCTCGACTGTCGGTGCATCCATGCCGTCTCTTGACGGCGGCCTCGGCACAGACATGCCTGCCTGTGCAAATGCCGCTGCCGTGGGGTCGGAGGATTGGCTGGCTGAAGGCTGAGCCCCACCCTGCTGAGAGCACAGGGTGCCACTTACGGGACAGAAGTACAGACACCACCGCAATAGGCAGCAATCTCTGAACTTCGAAAAGCCGGCAACGCAGTAAGCATGGAGCGCGGAGACATTTGACACCATGGCAGGGGCTGACCGCACAGCCATGGTGCTGCAGGGAGGGCAAGTGCGAGCACCTGCGGCGGGGTTGAGGGGTGCGCTGGATCGCTGTCGGCCCTCGCGTCGGGGCCCTCCAGCAGGCGCCCCTGCTGCTGATCCGTCTCCCGCTCCTCTGCCTGGGAACAATGTGCAAGCGACCCACCTCTACTGACAGCGTCTCGAATATATTCATGAAACTGCACGGGAGGCGTGCCAGCCAAGCTGCAGTACTGAACAGCATGTCGGAGGCCATGTTGGGGTAGCCCAACACTCTGCTGTCTACACAGGCAGACGCCATTGCTATGCTTGTGATGAAATCCATGCCTCTGCTTGCAAACAGCACCTGGCGCATGGCCTTGAACTTCTCCAGCATGGTGTTGCGGGCGACGAGCAGGTCGTGCTCAATGCGCAGCTGCGTGACGGACGCCCGCAGCACCTGCGTCCGCTCCTGGCTGTCCGCCAGCCTCGCGCGCTGCCGCTCGCGAAACCGCTGCTGCGCCCGCCTGCACAGCATGTGTACAGCGTCGTATCCTTGGTAGATCAGGGGTGATGCATTTTTGCTGCAGTGATGTGGCTGACACGCAACGAAGCACAAGCACGAATGGTCACGCAAATGATGTCTCAGTCCGGCACACGAAGCACACCTGTTCTTCTCCTTCACTTTGGCGATTTTGTCCTCCACGCCGAGTGCCGCTGGCGAGGCGCCCTCATCAGCGTGGCCGCCGCCGCTGGCGCTGCTGCTGCGGCGTGCGGCCAGATCCATCGCGCCAGATGCAGCTGCAAACGTGCAGTGACAGTTCAGTGCACTGGTGAGTTGGTGGTGCCTTGCAGGCTGAAAGCATTCTTTTGTCGCACTTTGTATCGGCTCCTCGCTGCCGCTGCAATCTGGTGTTTGTACTGTGATGTCCACATGAAGTACTCCAGGAAGCACCTGCGCCGAGGCCCCAGCTGCCGTGGGCGTCCACATTGCCAGAACTGCCGCTGGACGCATGACCCTGGCTGGGTGGCCGCAAATCCCCACTGCCGCCGGCGAATGCTGACACACTCGGACCCCGACTGCTGCTGACATTGTACGGGTAGCCTGCAGCGTTGCCAGAGGCACGACTTGGAGGCAAGTCGAGCGGGCTGCTCCCAGCCATGCCGCCGCCCCTGCCAAGTGCAACATCTGCCGTACCACCGCTGCCCAGGCTGCTGTCGAACGTCTGTAGGGCAGGAAACGTTGGCAGCATGGCAAAGCCATCAGGCGCGGGCCTGCTCTGCGGCGGGGGCTGCAGCGCTGCGGCTGGCTGGTGAAGCGGAGCATCGCAAGTCCCAGGGCGGGGCTGCTGCCATTGCTGCTGGTAGAAGATGGAATGCGTGCTCGGCTGATGCTGATTGTCCGCAGGAGCGTACTGCGGCATCGACTGCTGTGGCGGCAAGTAGGCATACTGCATAGTGTACATATCCCGGCTGACAACATGAGCAAGGCCCGAAAGCAATGCAGTGGTGGATTTCAAACCAGATAAAAGACAGCCACGCAGACCCACCTGCTGCTGTTGGCCTGGAAACTGGTTGTAACCACATGCATACTGTTGCTCATGCTCCCGCTGCAAGTCTGCCATCGTTGGCGTGCTACTTCGCAGTTCGCCAGCCGAGAACAGGGCGTCTGGCTGCAGTGGCTGCTCCAGCGCCCGGTTCTGTGCCGCTGCCACCTGCAACGTGTAAGGAACCGTACATGAGACGAGACCGGCGCAAGCGGAGATGATGACTGATGCACTCCAGCACACCAGCTGTGGTGCAGGTCCTAACCTCACCTGCTCATGCTGCAGGTCTGGCCAGTTGTCTACAAGCGACGACAGGAAGGGCTCGTCCGCCATGGCCTGATCCAGCAGCGGGAAGTCATCATCCAGCGCGCCAAGGCCCAGCATCACGTCCTCGCCCGGCAGGGGAAGCGGCAAACTGCCGCCGGGCTCCATCACCAACCTCCTGTAGTCAGCGGTTCATACCAGGGGTAGATCCTGAGCAGCAACCACACCGTGCGCAATTTTCTTCTCACGGTGCTTGAAGATGTGCAATGCCAACTGTAGCAAGCGATCGCCAGCAGAGCGCCCAGAAACTGCGAGGCTCTCGTACAGTATGAGCTTGCGAAGGTTACTACTGGCATGCGGGCTGTGCACCTTCAGCACAGTCTGCAACATGTCCAGATTTGTCTGTGCCCCGTTTGGAGCGCATGGCTTCGAAAAGGCGTGCTGGCGCGGAAGTTCATCAGCAGTATTGAATGTTCACAGTACATTGAAACTGCATGCTGCAAGTTGTGTACCCAGAACAGTTGCGGCGCAGCAAGCAGTGGGAACTTGTGAGCTGAACGTTGCATGACCACCATCCTGCACATCAAAAAGGACCACCGGGCCAGCAGTCAAGAACCATTGCACAGCGCTGAGCAGCCATACCTACCTAGTGTACAGCAGGGCGTGCATGGCCCCCCATGCAGCAGGTGGTGCGGCATGCCAGACATGCAGCTATGCTGACGGCCGTGTTTGCGCTGCTGCTCATGGAGCAGCCTTTCTCCTCAGCACAGCAGCAAGACGAAGAAGATGCAGGAGATGTGCAGAGTACCATGAGCACACAGCACAGATGCACAGTATATCGTCCCACGAAGTGCTGGTGAGCCCGCCTCGGTGACAGCAGGAGCGTCGGCAGGGCTCAGCTGTGCGTGCGATGGCAAACAGGTGTTGGCACATGCGTGATCATCAGCACATCAGGAGCCGTCTCCACATCAACAGAAGCTGGGTCTGCTGCCTGGCATTTGCAGGTACAAGCCGTCAGATCCTGACCGCAAGCCGCACGTACCCGCATGCATGGCAGGACACAAGTGCAAGTTTGACCTCAAGAAGAGGCTGGCGTGCCCGTTCTGGGCCGCAGGTACCTTCTCGGTGGAGGACAGACAGGTGAGTCTCCAAAGCATGCATTTACCACAAGTCTAGCAAGAATGGCAGGTATTCGCTGACCGAGATGGTGTGCCATGCTGTTTGCATATGGTCACGAAAGCATGACGGAGACAAGTTGTCGAACCGTTCAACAATAGAAGCGCATCGCCACACGAGACACCTGGACGACCTTGCGCTGCAGGCATGCAGCACACCATTTGCCGAGCAGATCACTCGGCCCAGGCCGCGCTGCGATGACAGCTGCTGCACAGCAGATCCTGGGCCGGGGCAGTGGCGGACGGATCCGAGTCAGAAGGGCCACAAGGTGATCCTGATGGCGTCTGCACCAAGATCCTGTGGGGGTCCTGATGCAGCTCATGCACCACAATCGCTGGTCATCAGCAGTTTGCTGTCTGGCCCTCACGTGCTCGCCAGCACCAGAGTGCTTGTGCTGCGGCCCTGGTGTCTCCATACTGACCGTGGTCAACTCTCGCCAGGTCTTCGAGCCGGACAGCGGGTGCAACTACTTCCAGTACACGCGCGGCGAGGTGCTGGAGCACTTCCAGGGCTCCGCCACCGACATCCTGGTCGTCGGCGACTCCTTCATGCGGCAGCTGTTCGTGCGGCTGGTGCACCTGCTGCGGGGCCAGGTGCGCCGGTGTGCGAGGTCCCGTATGGATGTGTGTGTCAGCATTGAGCTCGTCTCTCAGAGCCGCCACTTGTGGTCATCTGCTGTACGACTACAAAATGTTGATGTCCACCAGGAGCAGGTGGTGGACTACAAGATCCACACGCACGCCACATATGCAGTGTGCGACGCAGCAGATGAGTTCCAGGCAGCGCCAGCGTACACGCGCAAGCTGGCGTCAGACAAGGCCAAGCAGGCTGGGCAGGTTGGCAGGTATGGCTTGGACCCAGGAAGCAGCCACTGGCTGTGCCGATGTTGCATGATTGTATGTTCCCCAGGAAATGCCGTGCACCGCCTGCCAACAACGAAGCATCCTGGCAGATGCACACCAAATGTCTGTGATTATGCACACGTGGTTTGTGCTCTGGGCAGATTCTTTATAGATGCACTCAATGCCAGCGACGCGGTGCGGTGGGCTGCATGCGCCAAGGCGCCACTACAGGTAGACTGCCCGGACGGCTGACAAAGAGTGGCTGCTCCGAGCGCCAGTGTGCAATTAACAGTGTATCGCATCTGCAGCTGACTTTTCAAAATGCCCGCTACCATCTTGCAGGTGCACTACATGTTTGGAGCAAACTTCAAGCAGCAGGTGAGCAAGAACATGCAACCCCAAGGCAGGTATGGCATTGCTGCCTCTGGTCGCATGTCAATACTGTGTCTTCGCATGTCCAGCGCCTGAAGCTGAACTGTGTCGACCCGACAGGTGCGCAACCTGGCGCGGTACACAAGGGGCGGATACAACACTGACAGCCGGGTGGATGTCATCATCTCCGTCATGGTGCGGCTGCGACACCCTTGTTTCACCTTCAATATTGTCCGGTGACTCAGCCACAAAGTCGTGTGACAAAGGGTACTGCATAGGTGTGCCCTTTTGCAAAGTAGTACTACCTGCATTGCCAGCACGGTAGATGAATACAGATGATTTCGAAGTACTAGCAGCTGCAGTTCAACCTATGTTGTGCAGCGTGTCATGTTGATGCAGGCGCTTCAGAGTGACTGAAGCTGCAAACTACGCTGTCAACACCATGGTGTGTGTGCGTGCAGTTCTGGACGCACGCATCCCGGACGCCGCAGGAGTGGCTGGACGCGCTTGAGGCATTCAAGGCGCAGGGCTTTGTGCGGCGAATCTTCTTGCTGGGCATCCCCACCGCCCGCATCAACCCCACCCACACTGCAAAGGGATACCCCAAGGTGCCGGCCGATGAACCTTCATACCAGCTTGCATGCAGCACCATGGCAAGGAGCAAATGATCACAGGTGCTGAGCACTTGTGGGTAGATGAAGAGGTTGTCAGCGCATCACATCACAACTGACATAAAGCAAAGCAACGTTCTGCCGATGCAGGCGTACAGGAACAGGAACAGGATGATGCGCGAGTGGGCGGCCAACCAGACCAGCGGCGCCTACTACATCGATTTTAACGCCCTTGCTTTTGCGCCCAACCTCCCGGTCAGAGAGTCCACAACCAGTCGAAGTTCCATTGCACAGCAGCCGTATGCACTCAACGATGACAGCACCAACACCACTCCTGTGTCGGGCATGCCTTGTGTCTACCTGCACAAACGTCAAACCTGGCTGCTGACGTGCAGGCAGCTTGTGAGGAAGGCAACAAGCACTATGCGTGCCACCTCCGCTCGCCGTATGGCGAGCAGCAGGCGGATGTCAACTACTTCAGGGAGCCGCACCTGAACGTGAGTGCGTCTGCCTCACAACGTGCCGACAGGCTCTGCTGTGCTCCAGACGTATGCAGGTGGTGGTATGCATCTCTCTTTACCCAGTTGCCAAAGGGCTTGTACACACCGCACACCACTAGGATGGCCACAACTACACCTCAGCCTGCCAGGCCGCGCTTGGTTTCCAATGGTGTGCAGTATGGTGATGTGCAGGTGCCGGTAGGCGACTTCTTCAGCAGCGAGGATGGGCAGTGCTACGACGACATGAATGCGATGCTATGGCAGCTGTACTTCAATGTCGCCATGAAGCCCGACCTGGAGGGTGCATCAGGTGTGCCCTTGCTGGTCTGGGCTTTGCTGGGACTATAGAGTTCGCCGTGCCTGGCATCTGTTTGGACGCTGGTGCTTTATCCGTCAGCTACATGGCAGCACGAAGGGAGTTTGCAAAACCATGTTGGTGTGCATCCGACACATGCATGCTGTGCATTGCCGTCCACTGCACACGGCCCTTGCTCCAGGAATGATGTTCTGTTTCCTGTGGTGTGGCTTCCCTTCTACTGCTCCTAAACTGTGCAATGACTTGAGCACAGGCAGCACCCGCCACAGTCGGCCCGTCAAACACAAGGCGAAGAAGACGACTAGTGGGTTGGGCACCGCAGCGGAGATGGCAGCCGGCAGGTTTGTGAGCAGAGTGGTCATGCGTGGCGTCACATAGTGTCGATCGCAGCGACAAGTGTTGGTGGGGGATGCTGTAACTGTTGGCAGAAACCAGCGATGCCAAGGCTAGATGAGCACACATAATGGCACACATCAACATGACGGCTGTCGCCGCAATATGTCTGGTGAACAACTGAACTGCCACAAGTCATGGTACTGGAAGTACGGAAGTTGCTGAAACCACTGTCGGACCTACCGCAGACGACCACCGCTACTGAGACGCCTCAGTTCACTGTGGTCTACTCTCACTGCCCGCCTGTGGTGGCGCCTGTCTGTGCTGCTGGCTTTGCTGCTGCACATGCACCTGTGCGGTTGCATCGGCTGCATGCAGTCCACCCGCACTGCTGCCTGATGTGCTGTCGCCTGCGCCCTGCGCCACCAACTTGGCTCTCCCTGCTGCTTTGGGACCTGCAAGCAGCAGATACACACTGTTGCGTACGGTTGCAGGAGGGTGCCACTAGTAAGCTTCTGGCGTGGCTGATGCATTCCAGTGTTCCACGTGCTGCTCCCAACAGGAAGGTTTGTGGTGCCAGTCCCCACCGGCTGTCGGCTCCGCCTCGATGTGGGCCTGCAGTGCTCGTAGTGTCGCTTCAACCGCATCCAACCGCTTCACCAGCTGCTGATGCACCACCAGCGCCTTGGTCAGCAGCCTGTGGTGTATTCCCAAACGTGCACGCCGCATGTACCTGCGGACGCAGCATGCACAGCCTACCGCGTTGAGGTGCACACAACATCCCAAATGCTGCTCACCTCGGCTGGCGGCCCTGCTGCCGGCTGCGGTGCAGATGTCAGGCGGGCTGCAGCTGCTGCGGCCTCCTCCGCCTCCTGTGCACAGCGGACCGTGCGTCCATCGTATCATGCTTCTCGGCTATAACACCGCTCAGCAGCCTGGGGGCTCCGCGTGATGCTGCGTTGTGCCAGACCACACGGATTACGGATGCATGCCGACAACTCTTGCCACAGATACCTTCTTCTGGTGCTGCTCCTCTCCCCGCTCCATCTCCCACTGTCCATACTTGGCGATGCCGAAGATAGCTGCAGGCGCCGAGGCACGCCATCAGGAGCTGCAGCAGTCTTGTGCGATTCACTTGGATATGCAGCAGTGCAAGGTGCCCAGTAAGCAGATGCAAAGCAGCCCATTGCCTTGCGCATCAGGCAACATGTACCTAGGGGTGGCAGCAATGCTACGAACAGCTGCCACGCATGCCAATCCCACCTGCGCAGCAGTGAGCCCTCGGTTGCTCAGTGTAACAATACCCGTAAACGCCTCGAACTGTATGGTTTGCACCCAGGCCGAGAGCGTCTGTCAGTGTCTGTGAGCACCGCTCTCACCTGCCAACCAAGTTCGGGGCCTCTCGCTTCGAGAACAGCACCTCTGCGGCTTGCCAAAAGCCGTACGTCTCCTGCGCTGGCGCCTGGGTGTTGTCCTGATCTACAGCGGCCGTGGCGGCTGCAGCCACGCTGCTGGTGTTGCCTGCTGCCTGACTGCCTGGCAACCGTGCAGTGAGTATTATGAGACAGCGTGGACGTCATGCCAAGAGCACCCATGAGAGCCAGCACGCTGCGATGCTTGCTAGTGAGTTGACACATTGGTCCGACGCACCTGCCGGTTCTGAAGCAGCAGCAGCTGAGCGACGGATCAGGGACAGGGAGCCCCTGACGCTGCTGAAGTCGTTGGGCAGTTGCGTAACGCTATGACCATTTGTATGGGATAGCAGATTCGGACAGCTGACCAGTCTGCTCAACAACTTCTGTGCACCGCGCTGCGCATGCATGCGCGGGGCCGGCAAGTGGCCGTGTCAACACCCCTGCAGCATTGCTTGCCAGTTAAGTCAACTTGCACACACCTGGTACCAATGGATGTTGTAGGGTGACGCAGCAGTGCAGTATGCAGGCCAGATCACAGTGGCCAGCCTGGGAGCTGGATGGAGACAAGGGCAGTAGGAAGGGCATCATAACATCACGGTTATGTCAGCTCGATGGTCGCCACACGGCGTAGAAACGCCGTCGTGGCCCATCAGCGCACCAGGCGGCATGTTGTGTGCCTCGGTGGGAAACGTTTGCTGTTTGCAACCAACTCTCAATGACCTACACGTGACTCGATACGAAGCAGGTGGCCCCCTTCGCCTGGCGCGGGTCTGCACCTTCGGGCCGGCTGCTGCCCAGGCCGCGTCTGTACCTTCGCCTGAAGCCACTGCGGCCCCAGAGCCGCGCTCGCGCCCATGTCGCGCGACTCGATGGGCTTCACCAGCGTGCGTCGCTCGACCCGCTCGCTCGCTCCATGATTCAAATTTCTAGCTGCTGGTATCTTCCACCGCCTGGCCCGTGTGAGTGCGATGCCCGGTCGATCGGAAGCACCGCCCGTCTGCTGTGACGCCAAGCCCACGACACCAGTATCCTGTGCTCTTCCTGGCTATTGAGACATGGCAGGTGGTGCAGTTCGAGCTGATGCTTGGGCAGGTGCTGGCCGGCGCGGGTGCAGTGCTGCTTCAGCCCCTGAGGCTCCGCGACGACATGTTCGAGCACAGCGGCAGATATCTGAATCAGCTATGCAGATCATGTATATACAAGCAATGGCGACACGGCTCGGTGGTGCGAAACGCAGGCAGTGCGCGGTGCCACCGATGCGTCGCACAATCTCGGCGACGCGGTGTTCCAGCATGCGGACGCCATACAGCATCTGTCGGACGCCCTGGAGGAGGAGGTGTCCCTGTACGCCAGGGAGCTCGGCGCACGCATCGCGATGCTGCACGACGGCGCCCACCAGATCACCTCGGCAGGTCGGTCAGCGCTGCCGGACGTCGCGCTCACACACCCTGCAGCGGGCCGTCATGCCAGCGGGGACGACAGCCGCGACGGGCGCTAGTGTACTCGCAGTCTGCTGAGTCTCACTGAGCTTGTGAGACGCTGCAGGGCTGGCAATTGCACGTGCTGGCGACCGCCTCGCGGCGTGCGGAGAGCACGTGGCGCTGGGGATGCAGCAGATGGTCATCGTGATCGCCGCCAGCATGCTCACGATTGTGACCGGCCTGTTTGGTGCGCCTCAGTGCACATCCTTTTGCTGTCACCTTCCACTCCCACATACGCTTGGCTGCTGCTGGAGTGCCTTGTGTACGCCAGCCTGCCGCCGCCGGCTGGCCAACCACTTGTACGAACCACAGATGCACCTGGCCGACGCTGTGCTCTGGTGTCTGGCGGTCGCAGGGTGGCGGTACCTCGTGCTGGGGTGCGTGGTGCTGTGGCTGTGCGGCTTCGAGGTCAAGCACCTGCAGCGCAGCCTGCTGCCCGGGCGGAGGACGCAGGAGCACCAGGAGCAGCACCATGTGCCACCACACAGCGACGGGGCGCACCTGCCGAGCGCGCTGCACAACCCCGCCGGCATCATCTCCCCGAAACGTGTGTCCTGGGAGCAGGGCATCGACGGCAGCCAGGCGCGCGCAAAGCTGTTGCACCAGTGAAGCGGTGCACGAGCTGTGCCCCGTCTGCAGTGCATGCAATTCACTGCGCCAACAGGGCGCACGGCGCAGAGCACCTGTCAGGAGGCCTCATGACTTCAGCTACTGCGGCGCCATGTGCAAAGGTTGCAGAACCGCCGGGCTACTGATGTGCCAGCTATGTCCGCGCCAACCCTGCAATGTGCTGATGTTGTGTCATGGGAGACCAGACACAGGATCTGCTGCTTGTTTGACACGTGGCATGAGTGATGACGTATTTTACAGGGGACTACGGACAGCGGGATACCGACGCCACACAGCGAGCAGGGCCAGAGCCCCAGGGCCCCACATGTTGGCATCATCAAGCATCAGGTGTTGCTTGCTGGCCTGGAATGGACATCCTGCATCCGCTGCCTGCTGCACTCCCTTGCTGATCACCTCCGCATTCCCTGCCTGAACACCTGTGCGTCACCAACCATGCTGTGACCGATGTCCAAGCCACTACTCGGCATGATGTCTCGCCCCCCTACAGGGCTTGGACGGTGTGTACATCAGCAGCAATCTGGCGCTGCCACCACCGACAGCGGTCGTTGGAGACGGCAGCGCTGCCTTGGCAGCAGGCGCGCAGGCCGCCGCGCGTGACGGCGTGGCGACGCTGAGGAGCGGCGGCATCGCGGCAGTGAGGAGCGGCGACAGCACAAGCCAGCCCAGCATGAACGGCAGCATGCCGGCAGCACAGCCTGCAGCCGAGGGCCCACTGGGTGCAATCGGAGCAGATCGCGGGACGGCCGGGGTGCCTGTCGTGGCTCCTGACGCCGCAGGTCAGCCGGCGACAGAGTGATAGAGAGGAGGAGACAGGCATGCAGTGCAAACCACGACCTGTGCTGGGCCTATGCTGCCCAGCAGATATCCACAGCGCACATGAACGGACATTGGTGGCTGCAGCAGCAGCAAGCCAGCGCCAACCCCCAAGACCAAGAATCCAAGCGGCTGATAGTTAGATGATGGAACAAGCGCAATGTGGGAGTCTGTGTGCTCCTGCATAAATCGAGGGTCCTTCATGCTTGCTTGACAACATCGTAGTCAGCAATTTGTTTCCTGCGATTTTGATATCTGCCATCATGGGCACCTGTATGAGAGACCCAACTGTGCTGCACGAAGATCAATTGCTGATGCATCAGACAGAGAATTGAACCAAGACATCCCCTTGTAAGAACTGACTGATGCTTTCGTCCGCTCCCAATCATCACTGCAATGTAGCAGCCTAAGCGTGGAGCCCTAACGCTGGATATCGACACTAGCCAATGACAATGCTGTAGACTGGCGTATCCTACAGATGCTGCTGACCACCTGCTCTCCTAGCCTGACTGGGACTGAAGCTGTTTGCAGCTATCCTGTTCTGAATCTGCCGGCTACCGCAAACTGTAAACCACACAGGTACACTGAACTACGCACACTTGTACCCCTGGCTGGCTGGTGCGGGCACGATCATGAGCGTTTGTGGCCTCTGCAAAAGCGCTGTGTCTGCAGGAAACTGATCACCAGCACCGCAACTGCATCGTCCCACATGATGTCCGAGTGCTGCAGCGGCACCGTCACGAAGTCCGTTTCAATGTCGGGCGCGAGGTGGTTCAGCCGCGTCTCGTCCACCGCCACAGTCCCATCGCTCGGCCCTGCGCAACCCGCAGGCCAGAGCCTCAAAGCAGGACGAACACATGAGCCACATCGCCCGCAAAGTCTGCTCCTTCTCATATAAATAAGTATGTGCTAAGTACTACTGAGGGGGTTATGCCAGTGCGGCACCTGAGAAGAACCGGCAGGTCTTTGTCATGACGCTGACTGGGTGCTTGAGGCTGAAGGAGCGTGTCCCGGCGATGATGCCGCATGGCGTCGGCGGCAGCGGCCACTGCTTCCCCTCTTCCAGCTCGCACCTGTTTACGTTGGAGTGCACCCATTAGCAGCCCCTCCAGCCGAGCAGGATGCAGCCATGGTCAGGTGCATGCTGCCGGCAGTAGCATGCCGCGCAAAGACTCAAATGCCGCTCACCCCAGGTCCATCCCTGCACATACACCAACGCACGTCACATGGACGTCCCGAGGACCGTGTGCATGCCGGCAGGGGCACGGCTAGCAGACAGGTGATGCAAGCCCATGTCACAACAGGGCACAGCTGCTCGCCTGCTTTGCCGTAGATGCGGGCAAAGACAGTGCTGATGGGGAAGTGCAGGGTGCGGAAGCGGCGCGCCGCGCAGCTGCCCCCATTCGGCGGCGCCAGCATGCAGCAGCCCCGCCACCGCACACCCCCTGCGCATGTGTTTCTTGCCGATTGCTGGTTGCTACATCTCCTGAAACACGTACGCATGTGATGGGCGGCGCAGGCGGGAAGCACCCCATTGGACCACGGCAGGTGTCAAACTGTGGTGCCACAGATTTTTCAAAAGGCCCTGCACCCCAGTGCACCTCGGTCTGGCAGCGCCTGGATGTGGCGCAGGATGATGCCGCCCATGCTGTGCGTGACCGCCCACACCTCGTCCTCCCGACCCACCAGCGCCCTGATCTCCGCCGCAACCCGCTCCGCCAACTCCTGCAACCCCAGTACTCGCCAGCTGACTGATTCACCCTGACGATGTTTCGCACGATGTTGTAGGCGTGCCTACAAAGCCTCGGCAGGTCCGTAGACGAGCTGAGCGTGGCTGTAAAGGGCATGTTTGAACTGCGTGGGCTGTCGCTGACCTTGATGGTGTAGGCGCGCGAAGGGTACTCCACCACGTGCGTCTCCCAACCCGTCTGCAGCTGTATGTGCCTGCGGGTATTGCGACGTCCACGTCGGAGCATGGCGACTTGGTGTGCCGGCGGATGCAGACTTGAAGAAGTTGCATCCTGGTTGCGTCAGTCGCAGCAATGCTGCTGCTGCCCCACAGGCTTTTCATCGCCCGAGAGGTCACACCTTTCCAGCTTGCGCATGCAGTCGGCGGTGCGCAGCAGGCCGTGCAGCAGCACCACCTTGGGCTGCGTGTGCTTTGCTTTAGATCTCTGCTGCGCAAAGCCATTGGCCACAGCAGGTGGCTGCTGCACGACCGACGGCACAGCCGCCATGGCTGCGCTCGTCGTCGCAGTCGAGGCTGACGAGTCTGTGAATTGGGCTCAGATCAAGGTGCCACACCTGCCTGCAGGCGCCCATGTGCAGGGTTTGTCTGACTGTCTGCTGCTGCTGACCGCTCCCTGGAAGCTGCAGCCAGCCAAGTGCTGGGGCATATTCATAGGAGGTGAGTGCACGTCTGAACTGGATCTCTTCGCTGTGCTGTTTCGGTGGGATCGTCTTCTGTTGCTGTGGTCGCCCTCGTGTTGTACTGGCTCATCCAGGCGCACAACAAATTACAGTCTAATGGGCAGCATGATTGGCTGCCATCACACAAGCCTTGCCAGCCATGCTGAGGTGCACATCGTGGGTACCAAAGCTGTCGTTTCATGCGCCAAGTTCGGCAGGTTCAAGCTACAGCGTCCCCAGCGGCGTCTGCCGCACGCCGGAGCCGCGCCCAGGCCGCCGCCTGGACGTGCCGCTGCTTCGTGAGCCCCGCGGCATCGGCCACCACTGCCGCCAGGTGGTGCTGCTCCGCCGCGCCGAAGTCCTCCAGGGCCTCCAGGCACGACGCGGCCTCGGCCAGCAGCGCGAGCGGCCTGCAGGGGCATGTGCACATGCTGCACCAGCAGGGATGGGCACTGCGACATGCCTTGCAGCCATCATCTGGCGGCAGCTCTGATCCAGTCACATGCTTCAACACAGTCGATGGTCACGGTGGTAGCCAGGCCCCATGCAGCATCGCCCAAGCAGCACATTGCCCAAAATGCAGGCGAAACACATCACGAAGGATGCACCAGTCAGCGCCGCCGGCCCTCAGGCTGTCCCCGTCGGCCTGGGCCAGCAGCGCGCGCCCCAGCAGCGCGTGCGCCTCGGCCCGCAGCCGCAGCCCGCCCTGCGCCGCCACCAGTGGCAGCACGCTGCGCACCTCCGAAGCTGCGCGCTGCGCGTGCTGTGGCCCTGGAGCATTCACATCAGCAGGAGTCGACTGTGCTCGACTGCAAGGAGGATGGCAACCGAAGCAGCAGATGCCGAAGGCAGGCCGCCCTGCCTCAAAGATGCGGTCTGCCGCTTGCTGTCCCACCCCAATCCAAAGGGTTTCACGCTGCCACGGCATCCGACTGGCTGCTTGTCATGGTCGCCGCCCATCCCCGGGCCGGATCCTTTGCTGCCCACCTACCGGCGGCAGCCGAGACGGGTGCGGACCGAGCGGCACTGCGCGTCTGAGCTTTGGTGCGGCACTCAGGGGGCGAGGAGAGCAGGACGGGCACCTAGCGCCAGCCAGGTGCCGGCCAGGGCGACGACGGCGCGCGCCGCCATGAGGTCCAGCGCCAGCCGCCGCGCGTGGTGCAGCGCCGACAGCGCGTACGGCAGCGCTGAAGCGGGGAGCAGCGCCGCTTGGTGCGCCTCCGCCGCCAGCAGCAGCGCCTCCACGCACCCCGCCTGGTCACCATGTCGGAGTCCAGCCCATCACTGATCGCTGTTGAGCTGACGCTTTGGTCATCTGCGAATTCTAGTCTGCATGGTGCAAAGCGGAAGGACCGAGTGCAGCGATCGGTGCAGCTGCTCACCTGGAGCATCGCGGCGTGGCACACGGCAAACATGTCGTTGGCTGCGGCTACGGCCTCCTTGAAGCACCGCTCGCCGATCGCCTGCCGCACCCTCACCTGTACAGAGTCGGCGTCAGCAGCACGCTGGAAAGTATGCAAGCGACTCCTGCTGAAGTAATGTGGGGGAGCAGCAGCAGCATCACGGCAGGCGGGTCTGCTGCAGCAAGGTATGTACCGTGTCCGATGCGGCTTGCAACTCGATGTCGGCATGCCCTGTGGTGACCGCCACAGCGGCCAGCTGCGACGCCAGGTCCCGCGCCTGACACAAAACAGACACCGCAGCTCAAACACAGCGGACCGGCAACATCAACCAGACCATGAGGGCGCCACATCTGATGGTGCTACCCTCAGGCCCACAGAATAGTGACACGCCTGGCCTGCGAACCCACATGCGATGTCAGATCATAGGACAAAGGCCCGGCATGTGAAGGGGTTCCTCTCGCTAGGCAACGCTCGAGCCACCCACCTGCTCAGTGTTGCCGTGGGCCAGGGCGCGGGCGTGACCGATGGTGAGGCGCGCGGCCGCCAGCGCTGGCGCTGTGCAGCCGGGCAGCGCTGCATCCGCGCGGGCCAGCACCGCCTCCGCCGCGCTGCGGACACCAGGCAGCAGTCAGGTCTGTGGCGACAAGGTTATCATGCGGCTGTCCACACGCCGAGCCTGAATCGTCACCCTACCAGCGCAGGGCCCCGTCAGGCGAACCCATCACTACATTGCCAGTGCTGTAGGCCATGCTGACAGTAGCAGCCGCAGCAAGTCACCCTTGCAAACATCAAGTACTCGTGTGCACCTTGTGCTTGCAGTCGTGTCTAATGGGACATAGGCACCGGAGTGTCCTCTGGGACAGTCACCTGGGGCCCCGCCGCTCGTGCACCAGCATTGCCAGCTGCGCGTACGCCAGAGCGGCATCTGCTTCCTGCTGCATGCTGCTTGCTTCCCCCGACCGCAGCGTCGCACCATCCACAATGCTGCCTTCAGCGCCTGCTGTATGGTCCAGACGACAGCACAGTCAGCAGATGGGCGCATCTGTTGTCATGCAGTGGGGTGCTGCATGCTTTCTCGATGGTGCGAATGGCAACCTGCGACCGGAGCATTGCAGCAGCCAGGCATGTGAGTGCTTCGCAGTGTGTTGCTCACCCTGCTGGCGCGCGCCGGCAAAGCAGCTGATGCGGGCGACGATCGCGGCGATGGCCAGGTCGGGCGCCCCTGCGGCGGCCCACGCCGCGCCCATCAGCAGCTGCGCCCCGCCCGCCAGCTCCCCCACCGCCGCTGCTGCGGGGGCCTCGCAGCCTTCAAGCACGCAAAGAAAACAGCATCACCACCCGCCAAGCATGCCATTGCTGTGTCGCACGCCTGCCGCAGATGCGTACAGGTCTCCAGTATCCATTGAGCACGGGGTTCTGCACGCTGCTTCAGCCATGGCCTGGCAAAGCCACAAAACCAGAGCGCGAAACGGGCATCCCACCTCGGAGAGCGGGGCCGAACACGGCGTGGCCGGAGCCGAACAGGTCGGCGGCGCGGGCCGCGGCCGCGGCGGCTGGGTCCTGCAGGGGGGGCGCCGCGGGGCTGGGGGCGGCGGCGGCGACGGCCGTCGCGTGCTGCAGCCGCTGCACCTCGTCCAGCGCCGCCGCCACCTGCAGCACGCAGCGGCGCCTCACGACTGGACAGGAAATTTGGTTTGTGTGCAGCAGCTGGTGCAGGCGCACTGCTCATCGGAAGAGTGCGACATCCAGGACGACCACCTTGCACGCTGCTGGCCACCTCGCCAATCCGCATCGATACCTCCTCAGACCGCCCAGCGCTGGCACTGCATGCAGGGCGGCCGCACCTCCAGGGTGGGCGCGGGCGCCGCGGGGCCGGCCGCCTGCGGGTCGCGCCAGATGGCGGGCGGCGGGGCGGTGCCCCCCTGCAGCGCCGCCCTGGCCAGGCCCAGCCGCGCGAAGGCGGCCAGGTGCGGCAGCCCAAGCTCCTGCCCCTGCTGCAGGCACCTGCACACAGATCCTCCACGTCTTTGGTACTCTTCGTCCTACAGCAGGTTCAGCCCGCGGCTGTGTGGCACGAGGCACCTGTGCAGCAGGGGCGCCCAGCTGCAGGCGGAGGCAAATATGACGCACACATACTTTCGAGTTGCAGCCTTGTATGATGAGGCTGCTCACGCTCGCAGCAGGCGGCGCAGCTGGTGGTCGTGGCGCAGGTGGGGCGGCGGCGGTGGAGCGCCCGGCACCGCAGGGGGCCCAGGCGGGCTGTCGGCCAGCAGCCCGCACAGCGCCGCCAGCGCGTGCGCCAGGCACGCCGCGTCGCCCGCCTGCTGTGCCACCCGCACCTGCTCGCAGAACAGGGGCTCCTACTTGCTGTGGTCTACGGTGGAGTCCAAGGGCACAGTGGGCAAGGTTGTAATGAGCCATCACAGAGGCCTCAGGTCTCACTCTGCAGACGTGAGTGCTGCGGAATATCTCTGCACCGCGCCTGCCCTAACTGTTGCCATGTTGAGCAGCACTGCGGGGTCAAGCTGCATGTGTGCTGCAGGGTGGGCGCACCGTCTCGTTGAGGGCGGTGAGGGCCTGCGTGGTGTGGCCAAAGTGCGCGTGCGTCGCTGCCAGGCTGAGCAGCGCGCTCTGGAAGGCGCCCGACCAGCCGCCCCCATCCGGCTCTCCGCCCCCGCCGCCGCCTGCAGCATACACACATCGGTTGTACAACCATAAGACCGAACATGTGTGGTGTTAGAGACAGGGCGACAAGGCCACGTTGCCTGGGTGAGGTGCGCCCGATCTTTAAAGGACCCGTGACATCACAGGCTGCATTGCCTGCGTTGTAATCGAAGTGCTGGTGCAAGGAGTCCAGCGCCGCCAGCAGGTCGTGCTCCCGCAGCGCCTGCGCATGCCGCCGGAAGTGGCGCCGCCTGCGGGCCGCTGCCTGTGCAGCTTCCCCCTCAGACGCTGCCTGCACAGCACTCGAGATGGCCCTCTGGACCGTGTGCTCTGTGTGGCCTGATAGCCGCGCTGCGTTGCAGCAGACAAGGCAGGCACGCGTGCCTTGCAGACTGTGCGACGAGAGGACGCATACACCGACAACAGCACGCCGTGCAGTCCTATGCCACAGCGCGGACTCGAGCTCACAAACGTTCTGCAGGAGATATCCTTTGCTGACCTCGGCGCTGTTGGCGGCCTCTGGCTGATCGAGGTCTGTGGCAAGTCGGCTGGACCGGTGTGGCGTGGGCTGCTGAGGCGACAGGCACTCCTGGAGTGCCTCTGCCGTGATCAGGTCCAGCTCGCCCTGGACGGCGCCAAATAGCGCGCAAACACCCTGCAGGAAACATCGGAATCCTCAGCCCAAAGGTCACGTGTCGTATGCATTGCTCAAGGATCTGGGCGTGGCGCCAGCGGACGAATGCAGGGCAGCAGATGCCTTCACACCCTCGAGATCAGGTGCCAGAACCGGGAGGAGGTTGCAGCACAAGCCGCCGAGCACGATCCAACCTCTGCAAAGCACACGTGCGCGTGCAGCCCCACCTCGAAGGGCAGCGCGTCAAAGGCCAGCAGGGCCCGCCGCAGCGCGGTGCCCAGCGCGGAGTTGACCTCCGCGCCCGGGCGGGGCTCGCCGCCCGGCGGCAGGCTGCTGTTGGACGTGAGCGTGGCCGCGACGGCGCTGAAGAAGTCGACCAGGGAGTCCGGGGACTGCAGCCGCTGCAGAAGCGGAACAGCAGCGGTCGGCGCGAGAGGAGGGCAGTTGTGCAGCATGGCAGGGATGGCACGAAGAGCTGGCAGCATGCCGTGATGCAGGTGAGGCGGTACCCTGATGCGGCCCAGCACGGCTGCGGGCACGGCCTCCAGCCACACTCCATCCTCATCCTCCTCCTCCTCGCCCACGGACTGCATCGCTTGAGCATCATCGCCAGCGCGTGCCATCCTCTGCAGTCAAGAGCGCTGGCATGACACATGCACAAGCACCACAGCTCGCTTTGCATTGACTACGCCATGCCTGCAGTAACTGATCGCCCCTCAGCATCAACCCCTTCACGCCTTACGCTGCAGATCAAACGTTGTGAGCACCTGCAGCAGGGCGAGGACATCCACCAGGGTGGCATCGCTGCCGAGCTCAGGGTTGGCTGTGCCCGCACTGGCACCCTCCGCCTGCAGCACGCGCAGCAGCAGCGTGCCCAGGCGCTCCGAGTCCTCATCGGTCACCTCCTCGTCGTCCTCACTGTCTAGGTACAACTGCACCGCCGCACACAGCGCCACCCTGGCAGGCGTGATCGGCAGCATGCTGTGAAGAGGCAATCCCGACTCTTGAACAATGTACCCAGTTTCAATCACAGCAGATTGATGGATGTTCCTCCAGCTGAAGCGCAGCTAGCTTGTCGGCTGGCGAAGTTGTCATGTTGTGCACCAATGCATGCATCGAAGTCAGACTATGCTGATGCTTGCATGCTTGCGCAACGCCATGCAGATACAGGATGCGATGTGTTGCTTTTCCGATTGCTGGATCGTGCGAATCGGATGCAAACACAGATATGAGTTGTTGAAAGCTGATGTAGCATGTTTCGAAGCAGCACGAGGTGCTTCAGCTTTCTCCGCATACACGACATACAGCTGCTTGCTCAGACTTCTTCAAAGCAGCAGATACACGTGCATGGTAGCAGGGACCACCGTGCTGCACAGCAGTCCCGGCGAGCTTCCAAGTGAATGGGGAGGACCAAGAAGAGCGCCGGCAGCTCCCAGCACCCCATTCAGGACGGCTGGCAGGTGTTTGTAGAGGCAAACGATGCCGAAGCAGGCACACTCACACACCTCGTCCTGCTACAACCGCCGACCGCCAACGTCAGAGCCCTCAGAGGTGAAGGCGCCAACCATGTGGCGCCAACCATGCGGCGCCAACCATGGGCGGTCATATGTAGGTCAACGCGTGAACAAATACTAACGGGTGGTGTACATGCACAGATGACATCACACAGAAGTATCAGGAGCTGCTGCCTGGGTCCGCAGCAGTGTGCAGCCGTGTGCACATCGCCATCAGCAAGCAGCCGGCGGCGCAGCGCTTCATGCTCTTTGACACATACAACCTCAAGAGTGAGGCGTCTGTTTGCAATGCTGTTGCATCGTGAGCATCCACTGCCATCTGGCAAGCGCACAGATGAACGTACCATATTGGTTTGTGTGGCAGGCGCGCTGCAGAGGGACGGGCGTCTGGTGTTTGCAGACATGGTGGCCGCCCAGCCCAAGGAAAAGGTGAGACCCTGTCACTCCTGGACACCTATTTCTTTTGCAGCAGCACTCGCTTGGCCGAAAACTTACCTATGACTCCCGTCACCTTGTTGACGGATTACGTCGCCTTGCAGAAGCGCAAACGGCTCACAGACGCAACATTGCCCGTGCCCCAGAAGCGGCAGCGCACAAAGGCAGCAGGGCATGCCACGCCGGCGGCGCAAACAGCAGCCGAGGTAGTCAAGTGGTGCCACCGAGGCCCACCTCCCTGCCTGCCTATGCCATCAGCCGCAACACCCTGTGCGACTGGGAGTTTCACAGATTGCTGTCGACACTACATGCTTGCTGCATATACAGGGAGCATCGAACCTGCGCCTGATTGCCACAGCACCCCCATCAGCACAGCAGCTGACAGCGCTGGCATCATCGGGCACCTCGAGTGAGGAAGCATCAGGAGAGACGGGCCACGGCAGCAGTGGTAGTGAGGGGGAGGCTGCCGCCGCCACTGGGGCCGCAGGAAAGGCATCCAGCCGGAAGCCGGCATTGGGCGACGCATCTACAGGGCGCCCGTCAGCAGCACCTGCGCCTGACAGGCATGGGCGTAAGGCAAGTCACAAAGCAGCGCAGGCGTCAATGGCGCAGCCAACCTCCACCTCGCACGCAGCGCAGCCCGCCCAGGTTGGCAGGCCCAGTAAGCAGCAGCGCACCGGCAGCAAGCTGACTGGAGTGGTGTCAGGTGACGTCAAGTTGACAGGACGACCAGCGGCGGCTTCAGCAGCACAGGCAGCATCCGCAGTTGCGGAAGCTGAGGACACACCACAGGCAGCTCAGGCAGCCCTGAAGCGGAAGCGTGCACGGCATTCTGACAGCGGCGTGCCCAGCCCAAGGGCAGCTGAGGACGCACCTGCCAACAAGCCAGCGGGCAAGCGACAGAGGACTGCTGCCCCCTCCCAGACCCCAGCCTCTGCAGGCAGCAGGGAGCAGCGCCAGGCGGCGTCCGCCGCGCAGGCAGCAGACCTCAAAGAGGCAGGGCAGACGGCAGTGGGCGAGCCAGCTGAGCGTGCAGCTGCAGCGGCCCCTTCTGAGTCCAGTTCAAGCGGCGAGGAGGCGTCAGATGGCGAAGATTGGCTGGGTCTTGGACACGCGCTACCTGGCGGCGCTGCTCAGCCCACACGCAGTACCCCTGGGGGCATCGGCGCCGCTGCAGCGCGGGTGCAGGCCAGCAAGGCGCCTGGGGAGGCGGGCGCGGCGGCACCGAGTGCAGCAAGTCAGCAGCAGGAGGTGCATGCCGACAGCAGCAGCAGCAGCGGCGGCGGCGGCGGCGGGGATGATTCGGACAGCTCGTCTGGGGAGACTGCTTCCCCAAAGGGAACAGAGGAGAACAGCAACAGGGCAGCAGCACTGGGCGGCAAGTCTGCGCCGCCTCAGAGCAGCAGCGGCGGCGAGGACAGCAGCAGCAGTGAAGACGGCAGCCGCGGCAAAGCCGATGGGGGGAGCAGTGACGACAGCGGCAGCGGCGACGGCAACCTGGAGCCTGACGATGTGCAGCCTGCCGCAACATCTGCCGGGTCTGGAGACAAGACCGCCTCCGGTGTCAAGCCTGGCAAAGGTGGCAGCGGCGGCGTTGAGAGCAGCAGTGACAACAGCAGCGGCGGCAGCAGCGAGGACGAGGCCGCTGACGGCCGGTCCCCGGCCGCCGAGGCACCGGCTGCTGGTGGCGCCGCCGCTGCAGCGGCCACACCCAGCGCCACACAGCCGGTGCGCAGCGGCTCAGGCGGGCCGGCAGCATCCTCCAGCAGCGAAGAGGATGAGTTGGCGGAGGGTGATGGCACACCTCAGGTGGGCGTCAGGCACAGTCTGCTGTGGCCTTGTCATTGTCACTGCTTGACAACAGTCCCGCAGCAGTCATTGCATAACCGGCGAGGAGTACCCTGGTCATTCCTATGTCGGTTGAAGTTGCCATATGGTGGCAAGCAGTCCGCAAAAGCTGATGGTAGCATACACAGTGGCACTGATGCAGCCGCACACTTGGCACTGTTGCAGCAGGGTCAGCAGCTGGACCAAGGGCCCCCGACCCAGCTCGGCACCCAGACTCAGGTAGGATAGGAATTGCATGGACCTACTCTGCTGTTGTTGGCTGGGCTGCTGATTGGGGAGTCCTGCGACATGTTCTAGCTGTGCTTCTGCACGCCTGTGCACAGTTGCAGAAGGGTTCTGCAGGGTCAGAACAGGCATCAGCTGAAGCCTGAATAGGAATCTGACCATGCCAGCTACATATCGAGCATGGCCCCTAGTAGCGATCAGCGCCTGCACAACAAGCTGCTGTCCGGCATGTTGCCACAGGAAGGTCAGGAGCCAGGCATCTTGACGCAGATCCCATCCACGCAGCCAGCGTCAGATGGTCCATCACCGCAGCCCGAGTCTGCTGGTGCAGCAACGCCGCCAGGCAGCCGCCTGGGTGGGGTTTTGAACGCAACCGACGAGGAGGTACGGGATGTACAAAACTGAAGTCTGAATGTGGTCAAGACAAAGCGGCGCTGCTCAACAATATACTTGCATTCCTTCCGCCAATGCGGTCGACATGCCGCATGCATGAACTGGCCCAGTTTCTCACCAGGAGCGGCTGGAGTGTGCTGCGCAGGTGTTGCTCACATTTATCACATGATGGTGTACCTTGCCCATCTGCAGGCTGAGCCCCCGGCGTCGCAGGCAGACCTCAATGATCCCCGGTATGCCAAGCTGCGGCACCATCCCGGCGGCCTGCGAGCCATCCTCACTGCCTCCACCCTCAAGGCCAGGGTGGGTCAAGCCGCCCCCGCTTACCCTCCTCCTGACAGACACCTCGTGATCCTTGTTCTGGTCCCCTCCCCTGCTCCTCGCACGCATCTGGACGCGTATGTCATTTTGAAACGCCAATCACAGTCAGCCTGTGGGTGTGTGCAGAAGCGGGCTGCTGAGAGGCGCGACCCTCGGCTTTGGGCGGGACAGCAGCAGGCGCAGCCGTCGCAGCAGCCGGAGTCGCAGCAGGCCACGCAGCAGGCTGCGCAGCCTGAGCCAGGCGCTGCTGCGAGTGCAGGCAGGCAGGCTGCGCAGCATCCTGGGCAGCCGTCAGCAGGGGGCCTGGCGGCATCAGTCGCGGTGGTGACCGGCCAGCCGGGTTCAGCTGTCGAGCGCCCCCAGCCGCCAGCTGTGGCCGCGCAGCCTGCCACAGACCCGCCGCCTGGAGCGGGTGCGCTGCCGAACGGGCACAGCGACAGCCAGCACCCGCCCAGCAGCCGCACGCAGCTCCGCGCGAAGAAACGCACCAAGGAACAGGTGGCCGCAACCAAGCAGGCGCGGCGTGAAGCGGCGGCAGCGACGGCGGCGGCCGCCGCCTCTGCAGAGCAGCCTGAGCATGGTCCGCGTCAGCATGGCCACGCTGCAGCACCGTCAGCAGCGCCCGCAAACGCCACGCAGCCTGCTTCCCAGGCGCAGCGGGATGCGCAGGGCGCAGGCGACGCAGGGCAGGCACCGCAGCTGCAGCTGCAGGCTGGCAGTACGCCGGCAGCAGCTGGGGCCAACGGCGCGTCACAGTCGGATGCCACCCAGACAGATCGGGAAGACCAGCAGGTGGCACATGAGGTTATCTGCGTCCTGTCATCGGCTGTCTTCTGATGGCCCGCCACGACCGGATGCAGCACCAGCAATCCGAGCGGCGCAAGCGTGCGCTGTTATGCACAGGTTGCACAGCCGGCGTGGGTGCCGGTGCTGCCCCGCGCCGCCCGGGGCATGGACGCCAAGGAGCTCATCAAGGTCACCAAGGCGGCGGTGCGGGATGTGCTGAACCACGAGCGGCACCTGGCCGGCGCCCCGCCGCTGAAGACGGTGCGCGCTGCCACGCCTGCAGGTCGCAGCCTCTGCGCGGGGGTTGAAGGTCCTTGTTTCCGGGAGTTCGTGGCAGTGCTTCCTTTACACCCGCTTGCATGTCGGCGCCATGCTATGCACCGCTGAGGTGTCCACATCTCATGTGCGTGCCAGCAGGTTGCGTACAACAAGCTGCCTCGCCCGGAGTGGTGGCCTCTCGAAAGGTGTGTCATGCGCACCCATGCTCACTGCATACTTGCTCCCTGAGTTGCTTTGGTAACCGAAGCCCAGATGAGGGGTCCACGGCCAGTCAGTGCCTCGCCGCCGCACAGGTGGGACCACTACGCTATGGATCGGCGAGCTGATGTCGAGCGTGTGTACGAGCACCTGCGCTCGCTGCGGGAGAACGCCTTGCCGAAGGACACTGTCCTGTAGCAGTCGTGGTGCGGAGCAGAGTGATTTCTTTGGCGGCGGTCCTGCACCAATTTGCACATGCTTCTGGAGACGCTCCTCACTGTGCAGTTGCCCTGCACGGAATGACTTGCTGGCGTCCACTCCTTCAGGCGTGAACAAGGGAGTGCCATTCGGCGAGGCTCATTGTGCCAATTATCATGCTAGTGCTCGTGCTGTTGTGAAGTAGCATGCCAGTTGTCATGCTGAAAGTGTCCAGGGGCTGTGGTACTTCCGTTGTGCTGCGCACACCACTACCGTACTGCGCATCTACGCCACTCGGATCAGATGTCGTATCTTCAAAGTCCAACTTCAGGCCCAACAATGTGTAACAGAGGTGAGATTGACGCACGGTGCAGTATACCAACCCAGATAGCTGACAGGTGCTTTACCTGACATCAATGCAGTCCCAAGTTATTGGCAATGCAGACGCAATGTGAAACCAGTGCACCGCAAAATTCCAAACCCCAACGGTGATCTTCAAGATCGATGTCAACACGTCTGCCACATACGGCGTTTGCGCAGAGAGCAAAGACTTGCTTGCACGGCTCCCTGCGCTCATGAGGCAGCTGCAGTGCTAAATACCATGTGCAAGGTGACTCCTGATCCGCGCTGTCACCGGAAGCCACGCATGGAAGTCTGCACGCCCGACCGTAGCTGCATCTTCGTCTGCTGCAGGTGTTCTGAGTTCTCGTCCAGGCCAAGCACCTGCACAGAACGGTTGACTGAGCTGTTGGTGCAGCTGCTTGGGTGGAATGAGGCCCTGGAGGTCAGGCAGGATTCTGCTTGGAATTTCAAGCATGACTGCAAGAATGAGCGGCTGTGGGTGGTGTGTCGTGAGGCGTACCTGCCGGGAGGCATGTCGGCTGCCGAGGCTGCTGTCCTTGCTCATGGCTGTGAGTTTGAGTTTTGAAGCCTGCGCAGCACATTCGCTTGCTTGTCGAGCTACACGCGCCTTCAGACTGAAGCGATAGCTGTGTGCAAGCTTCCAGGCTGCTGTCACACATCACACACACCCATCGGATGTGCCTGTCCTCCAAGCAAGCAGTGCGATCCATCCATATCTGTCAGTGCCGATCCAGGGACACAGCCCCTCCGACACCCCAACAAGCCAATGGAGCGTACAAGCAACGTGTCAAGACCATGGAAGATGGAGGACCCGGCTCAAGTACCTTGCGCACAAGCAGGGGAGTGATGTTCTGGAACGGCCTGCGGGCTGCCTTGTTTGAGGGCGCCGGCTTGCCGCCGCCCGGCTTGCTGCTGGGCTGCGCCGGCGCTGCGTTCTCGGGCGACCTGCGGCTGAAGTCCGCTGTCTCGTGCCACCGCTGCGGCAGCGGCGTGCCCGCTGGTGCCACATTCTCCTTCTCGTCCGTGGGGCTGGCGGAACGGGAGCACGGTCCCGCCGCGGACTTTGCTGGGCTGCTATAGACGGAAAAGTGCTCGACTGCAGCGCCGCTTGGCGTTGCCGCCTCCTGAGTGCCTGAAAGCGGCGGGCGCCCCATGCTGTTGCTAATTGAGTGTGGGTGTAGCAAGGAACAGGCGGCGAGACGCTTGCTGCTGCGGCGACAGTAGCTTGCCAAGGCGAGCAGCAGAGGAATTGGACAGCAGCGGAGGTTGCAAATGATCCTGCGCATGGCGTTCAAAGCTTTAAACGCATTGATCGGAGGGTGACTAGAAATGGTGCAGGGTGGCTGCTGACAGCTGTACTGCAGCAATTTCCTACATCCTAGTGCACTCGAGTTGGACGCCTTTCCATGCCGACCATGCGGCCATGCGGGTCGTCTACGTACGCTGTGAGCACGATCAGATGCTGTACTAGCCTTACTCGTAACTTGCGTCCAGTTTCCTTGACTTCAGCGAGATGCCAAGTGCTGCTCAAACCACTGCGCTTCTGAAAGTACTGTATATCGATGACCTGCAATGTGTCCAGCTCAACGCGAAACCAACAACGAAGGAATGCTCGTCAAGACACTCGATGAATATCGCAATGCTATACACTGATTGGCCAGGCAACACTTATGACATTGACACACATGCCATCACGCTGCTCTATGCCAAGCTGCAATCCATCAGTAAGGGCTGGCTGTCATTCCTACAGACGGTCATGCGGCTTCTGCCGCCTTCTCTGGGCGAGGGCCCCTGTAGCTACGGATGCCTGTCGTGCCCTTGACCGAGTTGATGGCCTCGTACCTGCAGCAGCACAAACGATTGCAAGGGTCATGACCATCGGAACAAGGTCGCCATAGGATTGGCGGCCAGTACAAACCAACAGTAGAGGGTTGCGTGCTGATGCATCCCCTCACATGTAGCGGACGATGGCGATGCTGGGCACAACCTGTCAGAGCAGCAGAGCAGAATATCAGCCGCCGTCATCTGACAGCTGTTGATTCGACTTGAACGCACCACAAGGACAGCACAGTGCTTGTAGCACCTTCATGAATGAGGACAGGGTGCCCCGCCAGAAGGCACTGGCGCCCTCCTCCTTCAATATCTTTTGGCAGCAGTCGACCATGCTGGAGTATCGTACAGGGTGTCCCGGGGCACCTTGGATCTGCGCCATGATGTGAGTAAGCTTGGCATTATCTCAAAGGCAGCAAAACATGTCTGCGTCACTAAACTGCAAGATGGACGAACAGGTGACAGCATGAGCAGGGCGGACCTGCATCCGGCGCGTCACTACCTCTAGCGGCATCGTGGCAGTCATGACCCCAATGGCTGCAAAGCCCGCAATGAAGCCGCGCTCCCCTGTCCATACGGTGATGACACACAGTGCTGAGGGCCACACCAGCTAGTCACAGAGAAGAACGTGTCAAGTGCCACACATATGACCCCGGCAAGTTGAGACCCGTTGATCATGCGACCTTGCTGCATGAAAGTGGCATAGCACATCACAGGTGCACCTGGTGTGGGATTGCGCGGCTTGTCCATTATGTACCGCTTGTAGTACTCGACCCCGAAATCATACCCAAAAAACCCTAGGCCCACAGTCGTCACGGTGTTGACCATGCACGGCGCAAACCCGCCGTACACACCTTTGCGCCAGCCCTGCAGCGGTTGGGCTCTCATATGGTATGAGGTTTGGTCGAACATATGTACCTTACGAGGCCAGTTTGAATGGGTGGCTGACTGCCCAAGAATTGAGAGCAAGCCCGGCCCAACGCACGTGCTCCCGGTAGATGTCGCTCAGAATCTTCATGTAGCCACCTTTCCGACCCAAGGACACATGAGTTCGCAGATTTTCCATGGGGTATGTCACAATGATGCTGGCGGCACCCGCAGAGATGCCTGTGACACATGAACGTCATCTGTGTCATGTCTGTAGGTGCATGCAACGGCACTGGCAACTCCTGGGACCTGGGACCTACACCTGGGACCTACACAGCCAAAGCATGGTGCAGTCTGCTGCATGAGCACCCTGCACCTGAGGCCAAGCGCTCCAGGTTTGTGAGCTTTTTGTCGGGGTTGGCCTTCTGAAAGTAGTCCTTGACGGTGTCGAACACCGTCATCTGAAGAGACAACGCTACCATCTATTTGTGGTCACGTTGGGCGACTTTGGTCAGAGGCCTTGCAAACAGCACATTCAGTTTGATGGGGTGTTGTGCACCATGAGCGGTCCTGATCGTACCTGAATGGCGCACTGGGGGACTACTTTCATGACGGTGGCTAGATTGCCCTGCATGGCAAATCCGTTGTTTGAGTGCAGCAGCGCGCTACCGCTGGCCAGTGGTCAGGGACATATGCAATCATCCAAGGGCACTGGGTAGCCTACAGCACCTTGAACAGACCACGCACGCCGCCGTCCGCCCACATCAGTCGTGCAGTTGCTGCAATGCTCTTGTTGCGGGCATCCGCCATCATCATCGTCCGCAACCTGCATCACAAATGGCAAGTACGACCAGATGGCAGCTCTGCTGCTCGAGCCAGGTATGACACGGATTACTACATGCAGCTCAGGGCTTTTGCACGACGTACCGCTCGAGCGGGGCTACCATCGTGCGAGACACCGCACCCGCGATGCCGCCTGCCACCAACCTGTCATACATCTGCTGCGGCGGGGCCAGGTTCAGCCTGCGAACATCAGTTGTCACAGTTCTACCCCGACAAGCAACAGGCTGTGAAACAGGATGGCATGTGCCTGCCTCATGATGCATCTTGATTTATTTCGGTGCAGAACGGTGCTCGCCTGTACTCGATGCCCGACATCCAGTCAGCGCTGTCGATCCAGCTGGACACGATGCCGCCCTGCGACAGCTGGTTCGCGGGCAGCAGGACCACGAAGCGCCGAAACTCCTCATAGTCGATCTGTAGTGCAGTTTACACAGACACATTTCACACACAGTCACATATGGACCGAGGAACCATCGCTCTGCTGCAGAGAATGGGCTTGTTTCTGTGCCCACAGATGGGTGATAGGTGCGCAACGTCAGCGGTTCGGGGCGTGCGGGCGGCGGCGGGGGCGGACCTGCCGGTCGCCGTCGCGGTCCAGCAGCTGGATCATGCGCTCCGTGTCCTCCGGCCGCACCTTCTCCATGCCCAGCTTCCTGCGGCGACAGCACCCGGGCCTGAGGGCGTGGTGGTGGGGGTGTCATACGCCCCGGGACAGTCACGACCAATAGGCCGCCTGAATGCTGTGCCAGTGCGGGCAGCACAGGCTGCAGTGCAGCAGGTCACAGCGCCTGCACCTTCCTCCCCTGCTGCCCGGCGCAAGCACATGCCTGCAAGGTGTCTGCCGTACGTGAAGATGATCGCAAAAGTTGTTCCTGCGACAGCACCCCACCTGAGCGCCTGCAGCAGCTCCTCCTCATCCACCTCGCCCGTCCCATCGAGGTCCAGATCCTGAAAAGTGCTCCACATCGTCTCCTCCTTCCGCGCCACATACTGGTAAAAGTCCTCTGCATCCACCTGCACGATGGAACTGTTTCTGATGGTGTGGTTCTTGTAGCTCTGCCAAAGCCCATGAGCAAGCACCGCATCAGAAGCCCTGACCCTCTTGCAGCCATCCTGCTGTGTGCAAGATCAGCTACCTTGCCGCTGCCGTTGCGGCCGAACTGCGTCATGAGCTGGTCGACATACTCAGGCGAGCCGGGCAGGCCCAGGCTCTTGAGAGCGCCCTGCTGGCAGGCCAGTGATGGTCATGCGGAGAATGGCAGCTGAGCAAGTAAAAGTCATAGAGACTACGGCAAGGGAACGTGGTACAAGGGACACAATTGCACCTGCAGCTCCCCAGTGTCGAGTGTGCCATCCTTGTCGACGTCAAGCTCGGCGAACAGGCGCCTGCACATGAGCACATTGCCTCCAATACCAGCTGACGTGAGCGCCCTGGCGTTGATCGACATTGCACCCGCACCTTACCTGACTTCCTCCCGCCGGTCCTCAGGCAGCTCCGGCGCCGACAGCACCGTGCTCGCTGTCTCTGAGAGGGAGGCCGCCAATTGCGCTGCCTCTGCCGCAGCATCGGCAACAGCTGTCGACGCCGCTGCTGGCATGGCTGATCCAGGTGCAGATGCCGGTGCGAAGAAAGTAGATGTGAGTTCGCAGCCCTCACATCACCATTGAGACACTGCGACAGTCGATCCGCGAGGTGTCTGCCCCGTGAACGCATAACAAATGCTGCCAGTCCATGTGTTGCCGCGGAGTCCACTCAATACGTTGTGTCTGCAGCTGACCGTCACCATAAAACCAATTTCAAGTTGCAGAAACGCAACTCTGCCAGGAGTGGGGTCAGTAACAGAACGTCACGGCTCTCCGTAGTCACCCGAGTCGTGTTACAGGGATAAACCTATGCAGTACCTGCACCCCAGATCAGTTGCTGGAATATGACCGCGCGTTTCACATCTGCAATGATGTGATACACGTCACACATGAGAGCGACACGACAGTGCTGGGGTGCAAGTGTAGGCAGCGCGCACAGGGTCCATCTGGATACGAGCTGGCTTCCCGTTGCCACCTGGCGCCAGCACAGCCTCTTCAGATCTACATGTGCAGATGATGGCATTTGGCCGAGCTCTAGATACGATCCTGCAGCGTTACAAGCCTGTCTGCGCAGGTGTAAGCAATTCTGGTAGGAGCCCCAGTCTGCCAAGAGATCTGACGCCAAAGCTGCTGTCAACCCCAGCCTCTCTCGCTGTATGGTGCTGCAAGTCTTCTTCTGTGCATGTTGTCTACATCCTGGCCGCTGACTACGTATGTGTGGCTGTTGTGACAACTTCTCGTGTCTCCGGGTCCCGCATGAGGCCCATGTGGCTGTCGTAGTCGGGATCCCGGAGCTGCCGGTCTCGGCGGCGGGCCTTATCCAGCTCCGCCTGCGGGGTGACAAGATATGCTATCTAACGCTCTCTCGGACATATGTTGTGAAATTTTGCATCAAGCTATTCCAACAACCTTCAATCAGGGCGAGTCGGACCATGTGGTGTCTGCCGGCGAACTGGGGTCGAGAGCACAAAGAGGCCTGACAGTGTGGCATGGGGCCTTTTACCGAAGGTGTTGCCGCAGATGGCACAGCAAACGCAGTGTGCAGCAACAAGCAGCGTGTGGCCCCTTGAGCTGACAACAGTGAGAGCATCACCAGCAGAGGGCAGATTACCTCTGGGAATGTCTTCGCGTTCTCGATGGCGTGGTCCGCCGCCAGCACCGAGTAGTTGTCGGCGCTGCGGCAGATGAAGGCCACCTCCTCCTCTTCCAGCTTCCGCAGCATTTTAGCTGGCCGCCCCGCCCAAATCTCGCCTGCAAGTGGAGTGGACAAGCGTTGAACCGAACAGCAGGCACCAAGGTGAGCGCGGTAGGAGCTGTGTACGATAGTGATGCAATCAACAGCTGAAGCATGTCTCTCCTCAAGACTCGGGCACCTGTGGGCACAACCGTCCCGGGCGTCACAACTGCGCCTGCCCCCACAATCGCACCCTTCTCCACCTGTCGCACATGGACGCCCGCTCTGACAATCGCTCAGCAAAGCACTGAAGCGAAGCGGGTTGTCACATAAATGGTGCTCTGCTTTCAAACTAGCAGGGCTTGTGCAGCCAGCTTGCTATTGCACCATACCTTTGCACCATCAAGCACCAGTGCGCCCATGCCTATGAGAACATCGTCCTCGATTGTGCAGGCATGGATGCAGGCGCCATGCCCTGCAGTGGCGCAGCAGATGTGAGCGCAGGAGTCATCTGCACGATCATTACACAGTACACATGCAGCAAGGTCTCAAACTCCCACCCGAATGGACGACAAACACATGACGCACCGATGGTGACGTTGTTGCCGATCACTGTGGGCTTGGGCTCCCCAAGCGAGTGTCGTGCCACATGCACGACCACATTGTCCTGGATGTTGCAGTTGTGCCCTATTGTGATGCTGTTGACATCCCCTGCAGATGCAACATACACAACCTTTTTATTTGATCACGGCAACATGCAGTCCGTGGCTCTGCTTGCAGCAGCTGCAAGTAATTGGTGGAAAGCACGATGGACAGTGCAGCGGCAGCACACTTGTCATGGTTCTACCTCGGATCACTGCGCCATAGAAGACTGACGACTGGTCGCCCAGCTTCACGTTGCCAATGAGAGAGGAGTTGGGCGCCACAAAGTTGTCGCGCCCTAGCTGCGGCCTCGCTCCCTCAAATGGCTGCAGCGTCCTGTGCTTTGATACTGCAGCAGGCGCATGCATGATATGATCAGATCCAGGGACGGTTCGCCCAAGTCCAGGAGCAACACATGCACATGCTCAGCACTAGGGTGTCAAGCTCAGTGCAGGAAACAACAGGGAGACCACTGCAAAGCACTCACATGTCTCTTTGTAGCCTTTGCCGCCCTGCAGACCCAGACCTAGACTTTCTAACGCCTGCCCCAATCGGCGAGTGGCCCCGCCGACACCTTTGACAAAGCTCTGCATCGCAGCGGGGCCCTGCCGCTGCTGAAGCAGCTGCCTCCGCCTGCGGCACCCTGTTTGGCTGTATGCAGTGATGCCACCTAGAGGCCACCCAAATGCACGTTGTCAGGGTGCCACTGCTCCCAGCATACACAGCACTACAGCTATACCGTAACAACGGATCGAACAGATCCACCAAAAGTTCGAGTTGGGGCATCGCGGAGAGCTGAGCACAAAGCAGTCATGGCAGCAGCGTTCACCCCCTGGCGTCCCTCGTTTGCAGCACAGACGAGTCGACCGAGGTGCAGCACGCAGTATTGCGTCCACGTTGACGTGTTACCATCTCGCTATGCACTGTAAGCTGTAGTCGTTGCGGCTCTGACTGTGCTGCCAGCGGATAGTCTCATTGGGAAAATTGCGACAGCCTTAGTCGGGGTCGATCTGTGCACGTTGCCCGGAAAGCGGAGCTGCTCATAAGGGTTCCACTGCAGCGGTTTGATATCGCGAATTGCATCAGTGCCTGCATCGCTTCTTATCACCCCAAGCGGGGGTCATTGCGGTGGTGGCGCAGGTCCAAGGTGCAGCATGCAGCGCGAGCTGAGTGCGGCTCTTGGGATCCTGCCGTGACACTGTCCGCAGAAGCCACCACTGTATCGGGTGTATTGGGCCGCTATGTTCTCGGCCATCTACTTTTTCAACCTGCGCGGCGACATCCTGATTCAGCGCATCTACCGCGACGACATCGAGTGCGCTTGATGTTCACCATCCAGCTTCACAACTCGCTCATTCCTCCAATCAAGCATGCAAATGATCGTAAATGACTGCCGCGAGCTGCAACCCGTGCGGATGCAGCCGGACGCTGCCAGCGGCATTCAGAACCCATGTGCTCAACGTGCGGGGTGCGGAGTCAGCAGCGGCGATCACGCCCGTGCGGCTGCTGGGCTCCGTGTCCTTCCTGTACCTGAAACACAATGACGTGTACATCCTGTTCGTCACCCGGCAGAACGCCAATGCCATGCTAGCAATGGCCTTCATGAAGCAGGTGGGTAATCGCAACCATACCAGCCTTGTGGTCTGTTGCAGATGTCCACAGGCTGATGATAGCAAGCGTGGCCTGATCGCTGCAACTCATGATGCTTTTGCAGCTCCCTCGACATGCGCTGACACGAACAGATTGGCTGATCCTGTCAAGCTTGTTGCAGATGGTGTCACTCTTCATGGCGTACTTTGGGGACTTCACGGAGGCAGCCATAAAGAACAACTTCGTGCTTATCTACGAGCTGCTGGACGAGGTGAAGCACTGCTTGTACGAGCAGCAGCTGAGACATAAGCATGCAAAATTGACGATCGTCACACCGTGTGCATGCCCACCAACTTCATGTGTCCCCACTGCTTTGCAGACACTGGACTATGGATGGCCTCAGATGGCAGACCCGGCTGTGCTAAAGCAGTACATCTTCCAGAAGGGGCTCATGACGCAGTCAGCACGACAAAGACGAGAGGATAAAGCAGCACAGTCCACCCTGCAGGTAGCCTCAAACAGTATTTACGACGACCAACAGCTATCAGCATGCTGCAGCAGATCAGGCCTTGAATGCTGATGGAATCTATGTCTGAGCTGTTCAAGATGGTGGATGCAGGTCACAGGCGCTGTTGGCTGGCGAAGAGAGGGCATCAAATACAAAAAGAATGAGGTGATTGGCAACAGTGGTGTGGGCAATGGCTCATGAAACTGCAATGTGCACTGCCCGTTCAACATGAATGCCAGTGGTCATATGAAGCACCAGCTCATAGCAGTGTTGCACCGCCACAGGTATTTTTGGACATAGTAGAGGAGGTGAACGTGCTTTTGAATTCACGGGGGGAGGTGCTCAGCTCGCATGTCGTCGGCCGCTTGGTCATGAAGGCCCTCCTGACAGGCATGCCCGACATCAAAATTGGGCTGAACGACAAAGTAGAGGTGAGGGAGGGCGCCGCGATAGGACCGAGTTGCTGCAGTGTGGCAGAGAGTCGGCACTGTGGATGCACACAAGGCCATGTATTGCATCTTGTGCAGGATGTGAAGTTCCATCAATCAGTGAACCTGGGGCGGTACAACACAGAAAAGGTGCGGTGCCAATGCTCAGCTGCCTTCACAGCCTGCGTATGCCTGCTTGATCAGATTGCGCACAGTTCGACTGCAACAGCCTTCCAGCTGCCAGGTAAGGGATTGTGTCACAGGTCGTATCCTTCGTACCGCCGGACGGGCAGTTCGAGCTCATGAACTACCGCACATCAGAAAATATCCAGCTGCCCTTCAGGGTGTTGCACAGTGTCACTGAGCCCAGCCGCACCCGTGTGGAGGTGTGCATTGATCGTTGCTGCATGTTCTTATGCTTGCAAACTTGCACAGTGCCTGTGTCATACAACCTTCAGCAGCCGTGCCGGATGATGTGTTCAGGGAGATGCCTCTGGTGCATTGGGCTGTGTGCTGGCACATGTTGCTTGATGAACGGCAGCTCGAGTTCACAAAATTGCTGGGCCCCTGCAGATCCAGCTGCGTGTCACCAGTGCCTTCGAGCTGAAGGTGTTCGCCATCGAAACGGTCATCACCATACCGGTGATCCGCCCAATCCAGCTCTACATAGCCTGGCCTATTCTATGAGGGTTTCAATTTGCAGGGTCTTCGTATGCCACTACAAGCCTGCTGTCACATGCACTGTTGACTTGCTGCCACAGGTGCCAGAGCAGACAGCCAAGGCCGACATACAGCAGAGCGCAGGCAAGGCGAAGTATGATGCCAAGCGGAATGCAATCATCTGGAAGATCAAGCGCTTCAATGGAGCACAGGTGCCGTAGGCCATGGCCCTCGTCAAAATACTGCAAAGAAAGAGTTGGTTGCCTGGTGGTCACATCATGGTGTTGAGCACCCTGCGTCTGCAAGAGCTCGCCAGCATGCAGCATGCAGCATCCAACGCATGTGCATTCGCATCGATGTCAGGAGCACACGCTATTTGCGGGTGTGGATCTGGTGACGACAACACGAGATCCCAAGCCCTGGTCCCGGCCGCCTATCCAGATGAGCTTCCAGGTGAGGAGTGCAACAGGGTGACGCATGCTATTGAAAGTCGACAACATGGGCTGGTTGGCATACCAAGGCCCTTCATCGAGGTAGCTCAACCCGGCACGGGTTGCTTGTCATGAAGGCACTTTGTCTGTGCAATGCAGGTGCCGATGTACAGCGCCAGCGGTCTGCGGGTGCAGTACCTGCGAGTGTGGGAGAAGAGCAACAGCAAGGTCGACAAATGGATCCGGAAGGTCAGTGTCCCTTCCACCGTGTGCACAGTGCCTGTTGGCAAGGCTTGTTCTAGCTTTGTGGCGCAAGGCCTGCTCAGTGCCAAATCCCACTCCACCTGCGACGCATGAGAGTGTGGCCGGTGCGCAGGTGTGCAAAGCGGGCGACTTTTCAATTCGTATATGATATCAGGCAAAAGTGACTGCCGCTGTGCGCAAATGTCTGTCCATACAGCCTGTTTCATGCAGAAACCAAGCAGTCGTGCAGTTGGAGGCTTGTAGCTAGCGGTTTGCCTCCGCGTCGTGGGCTGTGAGTCAGAGAAGCTTGATGCAAATGCATCATCTGGTTTGGTGTGCTGTGGTAAACCCTGAGAACCCGTCCCGCCAAGCTTTCCGCCGTCGTCACTGTGCAACCCCAGCCATCAGGACAAACATGATTTGAACCCAGTGGCGCTCCTCTGTGCGCTGTGCTTGCCCAAGTAGACGCCGACCTGCCTGTTAGCCAGGCAGCTCCGCATCAGCCGTAGGCAGGCAGCTTACTTGTGAGCACCTTCCCAAACGAAACGTTGGGAACTCATCACGGCCATCCATCGCATCCAGAGGTATGAATGGATGGACAAACTCTGTCAACAATGAATGCGTCGTTTGTGTTGACGTCGAGATGTCTACGCTTTCGTCTATCTTCTGTGCGTGCCTTGCCTCGAAAGCAACGTGTGGTCAGACTGGCGGCGTGTCCAAACACACATCAATGCACTCACACCAGGTATATCATTCCATTGCTGCGCAGGGGCTGTAATTGTCATTCGAACCCTTGAGAGCAATGCAGATGTTGCTGTTGCTGATTGCAGCAGCTGTGGTCGGGACAGGTGCCACCGCTGCTGTGCAGTCTGGTGACCTGATACTCCTCAGTAGCACCGGCAACAAGCTACAGGTGAGTAGTGTGTTTTTCTGTTGTCGAAACGATTGCCTGTCTCGTATGTTGACATGCCGACTTCGCCGCCATGCACATTGTTGCCTCACATTTGACACCAGATATATAAACCAACTGCTGTAGATCAGGACCCCATCTGGTGGCGACGCCGGCGGAGGCACTTTGCTGGCATCAGCTCGTGGCCAGGCGCAGGTATGCCAGGACATATATCGGCGTGGACACATCGAGCTGTGGGATCTCGCCTGCGTCTGAGTGTTGGCCGAACCTGTGTGGTAGCGCCAGCACATCTTCGGTCAGGCAGGGTGGGCATCGCTGACGATGTCGGTGCAGGAGGGCAGTGTCTCTCCGGATGGCCACTTGGCTTTCAACCCTGTCAGGCGGAGCGGCCGGCCCGCTGTTGTTGTCACTCAGCTGTCTGGAACGTCACAACAGGTGACATAATACATGACAACACCTGCTGTTGCACACAAGTGATGTTCTCACCATTGTGATGCTCGACTGCTGCTGCTCCTCTTTTGTCACAGAGCAGAGCTTGGCCAGGGTACATACTTGCTGTGCCTGCAACAGGTCTTGGATATACCTAGCCCAGGTTATGACCACTTTCAGCTTCACGCATTTCCCGGTGAAGCCAGCAGCGGGAAAATAAGCGCAGTCGGCGCTCTGCAAGATGGCAGGTAGGTGATGTATTGACACCTATCACCCTGCTCGACCACGGGCTACCTGTCCCTTTCTGTCGCTTCTGATTGTCAATCAAGTAACAAGTCGTCCATCACCAAGCATCGTTGTCCTTTGTCATCGCTTGTCAGCTACCCACTCTGGCTGGTGCTAAATGCGACAGTCGCTGGCACAGGTGAGCGGTCTCATGACGATTCATGCACACCAACAGTGCATCCTCTGCAGTAGGTGTTAATCTTGAGCACTGTTTCCGAAAACTGGGACCTCTCTCAGGATAAGTCCCTCCAACGCAGGGTGTGGCAGTGGCACGAATGGGTACACTCTCTTTGTTGCGAGGTTTGTATACGATGTGGCCGACCACACTGTGAGCATTGCGTCAGTCACACCAAGCTCAGCAAAGGCATCACAGCACCTCTGTACCTGGCCCACATCGCAGGCTAGCAGTGCAGGGCTTGTACCCACACATCAGCTGCTCGGGTGCCACAGGTGTCTTGCTTCTTCTGCGCAGGTGACATACACCGGCAGCGTCCAGCTGGAAGCCAGCAACCAGGTGCCGACACAGTCCACGAGAACTATTGCCATGCAGGACTTGACAGGTTGGCAAGGTGGCGCTTGCATTGCATCCCGGCTGCGAAACAGCAACGCTGACTGCTGCCTTGTGCGTGCAGTGTCAGGATCCAGAGAGCTTTGCAGAGGGCGGCTGGCAGCCGCAGGCCATTGTGGGCGGCGTCGGTAACACCCTGTACCTCCTTGCAACCTCCCCATCAGCGGTGTGCCGCCAGAAGTCATTCCTCGCCTGCATGCTCTTCTGAGTTGATGTGCTCCCAATGTACGACATCCTCCATAATTGCCGGATAAATGCTGAACACAGCTGTAGCACCATTTGCGGCTGACGCGGCGAATCCTGTGCAGACTGGTCTGTTCCGCCAGGATGCTGTCGGCTTTGTGCGCACCTTTGCGGCTTCAGATGCAGACACTGACGGCTACTCTGGCAGCAAGTGCACTCTGTTCTCGCTACATCGCTTTGACGCCGACGCTGTCCTCATGTCGGCACTCTGCTCCAAGCAGGGCAGCAGCGCAGTAAGTAGTGTTTGAAGCAGTTGGCTGGGGATTGTTGTGATCATCAAGGTGGCAAGGTCATGCAGTTGCGTGCACACGCCGTTCAAGCGGCAACCAGCAGGGTCATGCTGCATTGCGTGGGAACGCAGGTGGTACTGTTTGGAAAGGGCTCTGACGTGGGATTCCCCTTCGGCAAGGCGTCGGTGACGCTGGCGAACACCATCCTGCCAGGCCGCAAAGGCGCACAGCGGTACACTGCCATTGGCGGCTCGCTGGGTTCCACATCTGTTGCCGCTGTCATGCAGCAGGGGGCCAAGGGCAGTGCTGGGAAAACAGTCAAAGCACTTTCCTTCCCAGCCAGTGCGGTTGCTGACGGGACCGCCGACATCAGCAAAGCATTCAGGGTGGCATCCGGCTACGGCGGCAGCATCGTCGTGGTGCCATGATCCTGTGCTCATGCTGCCGTGTCTGCGCAGCCTCGCGAGACTGAATCCATGTGCACGGTGGTAGTTGTTGACTGGTGGTTATTGTCTGCGATCTGAGTCGTTTCCAACAGAGTGGCTCGTCACTGCCATTGTTCCCTGGGGACGTTAAAATTATTCACGAGATTTCAATGGCTGCAGATACCCGCAGCTCATTGCCTGTGACCGAGATTGAATCATTCAGGCAGCCAGCTGCAGAATGCTGCCTGAGCCACACGCCCTTGTTTGCTGAAAGGTATTGATGCCACCCCGCCTCCTGCTGCCTTGCTGCCAGCAATGCAAACCCTCAACAATGCTGTGCGGTCAACTGGTGCTTACTGTCATTTCACCACGTGGCCCGCCTGCCCTCATCGCTGTTTATGCATGGTCAACGTGGTGGTCTTGTTTCCCCCACACCCTCCGCTGAGTCCTTCCAGTAGAACCTTCTGCAGCCAGCGCCTGGCAAAGCATTGTCGAGCCCACTGCAATCACAGCTCCGCTGCCCTGAGATGCCTCACACACCCCTCCTGACATACTACGGTACACACTCAGCGGGGCGCCCCCCGGGGCCGCAGCCTCAGGGGTGGAAGACCGCCGTGGCGATGGTGATGGTGAAGATGCACACGCTGAGGACGATGAGCCCGATGCCCAGCCACCAGGAGCGGCGCGGCGAGTAGATCAGCCCCGTGCGCTTGATCCCCCGCTCGTTCTCATCCGCCTGCAGTATGAAAAGGTGGTCGATGCCACGGCAGCAGGGGCAGGTACGCGCCAGTGCCAATGTGCAGCAAGGCTCGCGAGCGGTTGTCCGTGACTCCAGCAGGCCTTGTGTTTTCAGGGATACATGACCATGCCACAGCACCGCACCAGCAGCGGGGCCTCGGCATCCAGGTCGCCGGACACCGTGTGCCCCGGCGGCGCGTCCAGCTTCACAATCGCGGCGTTGACCAGCAGCAGCCCCGGCAGGAAGAAGATGATGAAGGCCGCCGCCGTCCCGCCGATCATGTGCAGCACCGCTCCCAGATCCGTCACCTGCGTCCGGCAGCGCTTGATGTGAGACACCGATCAAGTTCACCAAGTCATGCTGCAGTCGGGTCCGTGAGCCCACTGCCACTGCACCGCAAGCCGTGCGCTACCAGCAAGGCGGGCGAGCTGCGTCAGGCTGCACAGGTGCTGCAAGGCACCTTGCAGGGCAGGAGCGGACCGAGAGGCGGCGTCGCTCACCACCAGGGCGATCGCGAGGGTGACGCCGACGAAGGCCACGGTCTGCAGCAGGCCCAGCCCCGTGGATATGTTGCGCCAGCCGAGGAAGTAGGACTCCAGGTGCTCCAGGCCCACACGCGCTGGGTGGGCGTTCAGAGGGTAGTGCCCAATGACCACGCACCCGATTGCCGCCCTCGCAATCTATGGGATGGCACAGTGCACATCTGACGTTGCCCCATTGGCTCAGACTCATGCGCGCCTGGCGCACTGCATGTATGCTCAAGCCGACCATGCTCTGCCTGCCAGCCCTGAAGCTCATTCCGCAACAGGGAGGGAAAGTGCACATCCGGTGGGCGGTTTTATCTGCAATCGAAAGACTGAGTGAGATCAGCATGGACGCTTGCCTTCAGCAGGACTGGCCGCATTGGGAAGGACTTGAGCACATTGGAGTCGACGGAGCTGGGGTATGCCAGGTAGCCCGCAAAGCCCACCGCCAGGTACCCCGCGAATATAATGAACACAGCCGCCAGGATCACTGCGGCGTCAAGATGGAGCTGGTCAAGGCCCATATGTTCAGCACAGCACAGTAGTAGCCCACTGCTGTGTCATGCGACGCTTTGTAGCCGAGCAGACTTCTGGGGCCTGGCAACGAGAGGGCGATGCTACCTGAGATCATGCCGATCATCTTGCGCGTGCGGGGCTTGGGGCCCATGGCGACGGACTCGGTGCGGCGGTACTCTGCCGGATCTGTCGGTAGCGCGGCCACCAGCACCTTGGGGTCCTCTGCCAGCTCACTGCAGCAGCAGGAATTGCAGTGGGTCGCCATGCAACGTCAATGCGAGTACGCAAGCTGTACGCTTGTCAGAGCACGCGCGGCGCTCTGTTCATAGGCTGCAAGAGGGGTTGCGCAGCTGTCTCCGCAGCAGCCTCACTTGAATACGGACACCACATTGGCGTGGCAGTTGAACCCGAAAACGATTATTGGTATGGCGAAGAGCGCCTGCATCAGCAGAGGTTGCCATGAAAGCAGTCCGCAGACCACCTGCAACACTGACCATCATCCACGATGGATGCTTCACGTGACTCTGACAGCACTCCATACCTGGAAGTCGAACACGAATAGGTGCGCGCCATCCCACCTGTCTTCCCTGTGCGAGACAATCTGCGCAGAAACCCAGAGTCCATGACCACATTCACAGAGGACACGAGATTAACAACTCCCCCGGTGCAGCACACTTGTCCATATATGAGCTGCACACCTTGCTGCTCTCGTACACTATGGCAATGGCTGTGTATATGAAGCCGCACACGCCTGCTGTGCTGATCCAGTGCAGGGAGCTGAGGTTCCTGCCGACGAAACACAACATGTTGGACTTGCATAGCAATGCGCACAACGCATAAGTAGACAGGTAACAACACATAGCGAAATGAACAAGGCGCAGCATGTTGGGGGCGCAGAGCAGAGGCGCACCTGGGGAAGCACATTGGCAGGACAACAAAGAGTGTGACCAAGCTGATGATGACATTCCGCTGAGCATACCACGCGTCTGATCCTGCCTCCTGCTGTCAAGAACACAGAAACGAATCAAGGTCATGTGAGGGACCTGAGCACATGTGCACCGCAACTTGAGAGACGGGCGTCATGATGTCGTGCTTGTTTCTGCAGTCGGCTTGCCTGCGCTATCAGGCTGCCGAAGGTATCGCCTACAATGATGAGATACGCTGCACATGATCCCAGCTGGTAGATCATCAGTGTAGCAGACAGCGCCAGCGCCAGCTTCCGCCCCAGCGCTCGCCGCACCTGTGACCACATGATTGCGAACTTCAGCAGGGTGGTGTGGCATGCAGCACAACAACCTGCTGCAGGGTGCAACATGCACCACTCACCAGCTGGCTGTATGTGCGTGCATCATATCGCTCTGCGAACTTCGAGAGCGTGTACAGCGTGAGGCCTTGCCCGAACCCCAGCGCTATGCATGCCAGCAGGCACCCGAGCGCACCTTCAGCATGCATTGCATGTTCATCAAAGCCCTGAGGTGATGCCACAACACAAGCAACATGCACACTTTTTTGATGCAACATCTGCGTGGCTGTGCAGCTCGGAGGCAGACGGCCATATGGGCAGCTTAATCAGAGGTGTGTGCTAAACCTGCGTGGTGCCCTTGCCTGCACATCTGAAGGCATATGGCAGCGACAGAACACCGGCGCCAATTGCCGAGTTGCACATCGTGAACACGCTCGATACGCTGGAAGCCCCGGAGTCCTCTTCTTCCAGCAGATCATCCTCCTCCGCCTCCCCTCCAATGCCGGACGTCATGCGCACAGGGTGCGCTGTCAGCGGGGCGGCTCTGCCGATGGTGGCCGGCATGGAGGACGTCGGCAGCTCTGCAGAGCCCGTCCGCTGCGGCACCGGGTCGGCTGCCGTGTGCTGAGCTGCGACGTCCGCGCTGCTGGAAGCGCCCATGAGAGCTGTTTGCTGATGCTGCGCCGGGGCGCTTGCTGAGCCCTAGCGGCAAAGCTATCGAGGCTGCTTACCGCGTGCGATGCCTGTATCACGCGCGAAATGGCCTGCCTACCTCATCACTTTGCACAGCAAGATGCCTCGCCGCGCTTTACTGCCGTGCCTGCTCACTGACCCCAGTCAGACACAACGCTCACAGGAGCATGCGTCAGAACGCTAAGCGAACGTCTGCCGGCTGCTGCACCGGAAGGAACTCATGAACTGTGGCAGGCTTGCCAACATCGGATCGTGTACACGTCAAAAAGCGCTGCGCACCTGAAGCGAGCATCGGGTCATGCATGCTGCTGACTGGGTCCGACCTGGCAACGCCAGGGTGACGACAAAATGCAGCCAGCGAATTTCGACAAGAGCATGCCGCAGTGCACTCTACCCGATCAACCCTCGAGCAGGCAGTTGCATGTGAGACACTCTGCTTGAATGAGACACTCCCAGGATCGCAAGTTCCGCGCACGGTAGACGGAGTGCATGAGACTGCTGCACTCCCTCCGGAAGGCAATTTTGGCATCAGCGCTCATCAAGCATCAGCACCCGGCCTCTGCAAACCATTTCGCGAGCTCTTTAAGGGCTGCAAGGCCGCGTCGTGTGGCGGGTCACAACCCCAGGGCATCCCTGTCACCACTGCGCGGCGCGCCTGTGAAGGTGCCCGCCGGTGCCTCTGCCGGAATGGGCCGCAGCAAGGCCCAAGCCGACAAGCATGGCAAATCCAACACCAGCTGCTATATCCAGGTGCGAAGTACGAAGAGTTGCCTCAGCGGGCAGGTCCCAGCGGAGCGGCGGCTGCACGCCGCCATGCATGCTGACGCATGCAGCGCTGCACCATGTGCGACTGCCGCACGCGTCGCAGGAGCGACTTGGTTGGAGACATGCTGCAACACCAGCACGTGTTGACGTCAAGTCGTCCATGATTGCATGTATGGGGCACCTGAACCACTGTCGCTGGCGCGTGCAGGTGCTGGGACTGGGCACGGACACGGGGGACTGCGCGCCGAGCGTGCTCCTGTTCTTCGACCACTACCGCTTCCTGTTCAACGCGGGCGAGGGCTTCCAGCGCTTCTGCGTGCAGCACCGCATCCGCATGGGCAAGACGACCGCCATCTTCGGGACCCGCTCCACGACACAGGCGCTCGGCGGCCTGCCAGGTGCCAGCCCTGGGGAAGTTAGCTCCCAGTAGAGCCACAAGCACAGCCGCGAGAGTCTGGGAAGCACGGTCGCCACCTCATCCCTGGCCTGCAAGCACGACCCCATGCCTCATGAGGCTGTGCCGCTTGGAGCATGCATTTTGGATGTCGTGCATCTGTGCAGGGATGCTGCTGACCATGGCAGACATGGGCTTCATGAGCGGCATCTCCAACAGCTTCCTGGCGGAGCTGGATGCCACCAGCATGAGCATCCACGGGCCCCCGGGCCTCGCCACGCTCGCAAACGCTGTTGGCACCTTTGTCAACACCGCCGACATGGGCCTGGAGGTGAGCAGTGGGCCAGGGGTGCGACATGCTCCCTCGCCTATGTGCACTCGAGGCTCGTGGGTGCGTGCAACACGTCCGCACCTGCTGAGGTGCAGAGACGGCATCTGTCCCCTGAATTTCTGCAGGTGAACGAGTTTGGCACGGCGCAGCCGCCTGAAAAGGGGCAGGAGGAGCTGCCGGCTTTGGTGCAGAACGAGTGTGTCACCATTACGCCTGCCGTGCTGCACCCAGGTGAATGCGTGTGACATGCGTAGCATGCAGCAGGCTCTGCCTCGCATGTACGCTAGCTGCTAGGCCCCGAGACCCATTGATTCTTACATGTGTGCAGCCTCAGAGGCAGCGGCCTCCTCGCAGCAGCCAGCCAGTAGTGCAGCAAATGGTGCCGGTGCTGCCACAGATTTTGCAGCTGCTGAGCCGGCCGCTAAAAGGCAGAAAGTTGGACAGTCTGCAGACGAGGACGATGCAGGGGGCATCAAAGAGGGCCAGGTTGGGTTGCCGCACCATGCGCTGAGTCGGCAGGCTGGGTCCTTTGAGCAAGGGGCAATGCAGTACACTGTCAACAGTACAGTATGGCTTGCCAGAAGCTTGACATGTATGGTGAAGATCCTTTAACCTCTTTACCCAGGTGGTTGGCGGCATAGTGGTGCGTCCAGCAGCATGCTATCTTTGCAAGCTGCCAGACATCCCGGGCAAGTTTCAGGTCGACAAGGTGCAACCCTTTGCTTACCTCTTGCCCTTTCTTGTATATTACACGTGATCTACTGCTGCACCATGTCACAGCTGTCCCAATACCTGGGCATCGTGCTCGAAGCACTGGGATGTGGGCCCATGCCAGACGCTGGACAGCACCTCAGGCAGCAAGGGCATGTGTGCCTGTGCAGGCCCAGGCGCTGGGTGTGCCGCGGGGTCCAGCGTACGCGAAGCTGGTGGCGGGCGAGAGCGTGCTGGCCAGCAGCGGCGACACCGTCACGCCCCAGCAGGTGCTTTGGCTGCAGGGCAGCCGCAAGCCTGGCCTGCGGAAGGCGCCGCCTCAGCGGCACGGCACCACATGTACACACTGCGAGCAGCGTATTATCTCGAATCGCTCACTGTTGCCTCATCATGCAAGATCAGGGAGGCTGTGTTTGCATTTCAGGTGTTGGGGCCGTCCACCCCGGGACCCCTGGCACTGGTGCTGGATGTGCCGTCGGCCGCCTTCCTGCCTGCGCTGCTGTCCCACCCCACCCTGCAACGCTGCCAGGCGGCAGGTGAGCCCACTCGCTGCGCGCTGGGCATGTCTGTCAACCGTAACCGCGGAGCATCATGCCCTCTGTTCGCTATATGCTTGGTACCCGCCTGTGCCAACGCCTACTGACTGTCGCTTCGTCTGGCAATACAGACGGGGCCAGCCCAGAGCATTTAGCCGCAGTGGTGGTGCACCTGTCGCCTGCAGATGTCATTGCGCTCCCCGACTATCAGGTCTGCCTCCTGTTGGGGGATGTCGCCTTGCTGTGGCGTTCTTCATGCTGCCAGCTCCGTCGCCAGCCCTGCTCTTGCAAAATGCACCGTTGATGAGCTTGACCCGTGATCCACAGGCATGGATGGCGCGGTGTGGCTCAGACACGCAGCACATCATCGTCAATGCCGCAGCCCCTGGCAGCGGCCCCACGATGCTGCCCTCGGCAGCCACTGTCCTGGCGCGCTTGAATGTGCTGGCGCCCAGCGTCTTCCCGCTGCTGCCGCCCAGCCCAGCCGTAGGCACGTGCATCTGGGATTGCAGGCATATGCATCTGGGATTTGCTGTCTGCTGCTTGGCGGGTCCAGGACAGACCATATGGACTTAGCACGTAAAGCGACTGCATGTGTTTGACGCCTTACAACATGCTGCATGCAGACGCCAAAGCTGTGCTAGCTTCAGACAGCAAAGTGAAGGTTGCACACGGAGAGAACCTGCTGCGTTACTGGCTGCGGCCCATCAAGCGGCTCGGTGTGGACACAGGTCTGCTCTGAACTTTCGACCTTGCTCATGCACGCTTTGCGGCCTGTGCTCGTCCGAGAAGTCAGCCTTGGTTGCGCAATCTGCTGTCACTCACTCGTTACATATTCGGTGCGAAGCTGAGCGCACACCCCGTCGCTTGCAGCCGACGTGCAGCCGGCATTTGATGTAGCGGCAGTACAGGCAGAGCTGCGGGAGCAGCATCCAGATGTCGTAGCAGCAGCTCAGTCGTTCACCAGCCCCGCTGCGGTGCAAAACTTTACCAGTGTTGCCTGGTCGAGTGATGGCAGATAACCTGTGTTCGCTTCGACATGGGTGAGTGCTGACGGCAATATCATCATCTGACTGCAGGATACTGAAGTAGTGCCAGAGGTGGTTCAGACAGCTGGCCGTGAAGAGCTGGAGGTGAGTACTACTGCAGTAAAGCCTTCACAATTGCTGCAACAAGGCTTAAATGAAAAAGGATGCAAACAAATCAACAGAGAAAGGATCTGGACCGTGTCAAGTGCAAACTGCATGTTTGCCGAGGCGCTCGCACACACGCAGGTGGTGTTCCTGGGGACGGGCGCCGCCATCCCGGCCAAGTATCGCAACGTCACAGGCATTTACGTGCACCTGTTCGCTCGTGGTGGCCTCATGCTCGACTGCGGTGCGCATTGAAACACCTTGGGATGCTCGCACAATTCACGATGCTTGGGGTGATGTGATTGACTGCGTTCTCGTCTGTCCGCATCACATTGACTACATGTACACTTGACACGCACAAAACGCTGTTATGGGCAGGTGAGGGCTCGTACGGGCAGCTGGTAAGGCGCTACGGTGCTGCCGGCGCCCAGCAGGTTGTTTCCAATCTGGGGGCGGTGTGGATCAGCCACATTCATGCGGACCACCATGCCGGCCTGCCACGCCTGCTTGCGGTGAGTCTTCCATGGTCGCCAGCACTCATCCTGGCCTTCCGTTACAGCATGAAGGCTGCTGAAGCCTTCTGATGGCAAGAGGGCCATTGGACACATGGCACCACTGGCTTGCCCAGGCAGCTGGTGGTTAGCGTGTCTGCATGGAAATGGCGTATTCATGAGGTAATGGAGGCGGGACGCTCCCATGTGCTGGCTTGGACGGCAGCCTGTGCAGGCATGCGTCCTCACCCCGTGACTGGCGCCTGTTCCAGGTGCGGCGGCAGGTGCTGGGGCGGGACGCGCCGCCGCTGCTGGTGGTGGGGCCCCGGCCGCTGCGCCGCGCGCTGCACGCCTACGCCCAGCTGGAGCCGCTCACCTTCGTGTACCTGGACAATGCCCACACCCTGGTGTGCAGCGCCCTCGGTCCTCACACACATGTGGTCCACGCCGAGTTGCAGGGTCTTGAACGCTGGTGTGCAGGCAGTGCGATTGTCTAGTGTTGCATTCCAGCTGCTGTGCACTCCTTACGTTCCCGTCCTGTGCCTGAGATGGCAACCCCGAGCTCTTGGAGCTCCAGCGAGCTCAGCCCAACTGGCTGTGTTGTGTGACCACATGTGACCCATCGTGCGGTGGGCGCAGGCGGGGGCGGAGGTGCCGGAGGAGGCAGCCGGGTACCTGGCGGCGGCCAAGGCCAAGCTGGGGCTGTCGCGCCTGCAGTCCGTGCGCGTGCACCACTGCGCGCAGGTGGGCGCACAAGTGGCTCGTGCAACATCCGCCTGTCACACCCAGCTCATAGTGCTGAACGCTGGCAACCTGATGCGCTCATGTTGGGACACACTCAATCGCCACTGGCTGGCGTTCAATGCGGTGTGGCACCGTGCCTGCCAGCAGCAGCAAAGCCAGCATGGCTGCTCACCCACCCTCGTGGTTGCGCAGGCGTTTGGCGTGGCGCTGGCTGGGGAGAAGGGGTGGAGCGTTGTGTTCAGCGGGGACACGCGGCCCTGCGCCGCCGTCACCGCCGCCGCCAAGGACGCCACCGTCCTCATCCACGAGGTGCGTCCTGCAGAGCCAGGTGTTGCTGCATGGCACAAATGCTGAGTGACAATGGCGCATTCCTGTGCTGCGTCCTAAACTCTCATTTGGAGCCTCGGCCGGCAGCTTGACCCAGCTGGCGCTGTGGCTCCAGGCAATCTGTGCCATGTGTCAAAATGGTCCAGCTCGGTAGACAGTTCGGGGGCAGGATCACCGTGAGGCATAGCCGAACTCGCCGCCAGCTTCTCCATGCACGGGCCTGCGGAGCTGCACGCCCAAGGTGTGGGGCCGTGGGGCGCAGGCGACGTTCGAGGACGGGCTGGAGGCGGAGGCGCTGGCCAAGCGGCACAGCCTGATGCGGGAGGCGGTGGCGGTGGGCGCCGAGGCGGGCGCCTACCGCACCATCCTCACCCACTTCAGCCAGGCGCGCGCCCGTCCTGCACGCTGGCCCTGGTCCCTGACACTGGGCCCGCCAGGGTGACTCGGATGCACACGGTCACTGCTGCGGTGTCCCTGAGTTGAGCGGCCACGCCAAAGCTGCCCCAGCCCCAGCTGACGTCTTACGCCCCCTGCGCAGAGGTACTCCAAGATGCCGGTCATCGGCGACACCTTCGGCGACAGCAACTGCATCGCGTTTGACCTGATGTCCGTAAACCTGGCGGATCTGCCGGCGCTGCCACGTCTGGTGCCCGCGCTGAAGGTAGTTACTGCAATGCCACTGTACAACCCGTTTGCGGTCCCTTTCTCATGTGGGTATGCAACCCATTGCCAGGCCTCCTCGTCATACTGGCGTGTGTCTGCCAAGACGCTGCACGGGGCGTGGTGTGTGGGTCTGATTTCAAAAAGGAACCCGCAGCAGTCTCTGCCTTGACACGGCAATGGCACGCTGTCCTTGCATCTAGCCGCTGAGCAACAGCAGCCCTGAGTGCAACATGTATGCCATACTTGTGGTGTCGGCTGCAGCTCCTGTTCAAGGACGAAGGAGTCGACGAGGAGGCAGCAGCCGCCGCTGGCGCTGCAGAGAATGCGGCGGCTGCGCTGCAGGCATGATGCAAACAGCCACGCTCGTGGGACTGGGCACCATCAAGATGAGTTGGTGGTCCTTGCTGTAGATTGGTGCAACGCCCAGCAGTCGACCAGAGTACGCTGCACTGAGTGACGGGTGCCCAGCTGGAGGTGACGGTCCGTTGCAAGTCTTGCTACTGGTCCACAGTTGAACCTGTCTATGAATTGACAATTCTCGCTGAACCTGCAAAAGTTGGTCGGCTCTTCAGTGCTACACAGTCTCTTCTGTGCCGGAAAGGTGGCACCAACGGTGACCAGCACTATCCAACCCACCGATGTCCATCTGGGCCCACCACCTCGTTATCGTTCGATGTGCACTGGAATCATCTCGCCATCAAATGCGGACCCTACTATACAGAAGCAAAGCACCTGGTCCCACTGCACAACAGCTGTGGCTGCACAGTCTGGTAGCAGGTGCGAGTTCATGAATGCGATGATGACATATCGGTTCAACCTGGACGTTTCGTTCCGTTGGTGATCAATGCAGACATTAGGCCGCCAGACATCGGTCCTCATTGTTGGCAGCAGCCGCTATTGGCCCTGCAGCGGCGCCTGTGCCAGCTGCCTTTGCATTGCCATCACCGCCATCGGCCTTGCCACTTTCGGCGGTGGCATGGCCCTGCTCGTGGGCTGCATTACGATCAGCGCCACCCTCGGCGGTGATCCCATTGCTGGCGTCAGCTGCTTTCGCGACAGGGGCTTCTGTTATCAGTGCCAGGCGGTCAAGCGAAGCCTGGTGTGTGTCGGGGCCCCCCTCCTGGCTGCACGCCTCGCCCAGCTCCCTGTTCAGCAGGGCCTGCAACTAAAACACGCACTTGAGGGCCCTGCCTGCCGCTGCTGGACGCATGCGCTGCGGCCGTATATCCTTATATACATGACATCCTGCAAAGCGCTGACGGTGGCAACAACGCCTTTGAGAGTCACCAGGTCACTGCCGCTCATGTCGGTGCTGCCGAGCGCGGCGGCGGTGTCCGCCTCGGCGCGCCGCCCCAGGGCATCCTCCATGAACGAGGGCACCTCGGCGTCCTCGGCCGTCGGAGACCGTGGCGGCAGGCTCGCCGGAGTCGGCAGCTCTGGCAGCTGCGGCTCGTGGGCAGCAGCAGTCGCGGCAGACGCCGCAGCAGCCGCAGCGGCTGACTCGGCCGGGGATGCAGCTGCCGTTTGTGGTGGCGCAGGGTAGCCATGTGCGATGGTGGCCTCTTGCAGGGCTGCCTTAGTGTCTGTCACGCCTTCCCTCTGTAAACCTGTTCCTGCGACTGCACCGTCGAGGCTGCTGCTGTGCTCCGCCAGCCTGTGCCGCTGCCGCTGCCACGGTGCTTCCCCGCTGCGGCGGCGCGCATCATCTGGTTCGTTGACTGCCACTTGCACCGCCGGTTCCCGCTCCAGGGTGTCCAGCTCAGCCAGGATGCCATGGCCCAGCTGCTGGCTGTCGCTGCCAAACTTGCCCTCGGGGCCAGCCACACCCTTGCCTGGCGGTCCTACAGGGCTGCCAGGCGATGGAGTGTTGCCAGCGGAGCTGAGGTGGCCGCTGTCAGTTCGCTCAACACCCTGCAGGCATGTGGCATGCAGGCTCTCATGTCAACTGCATGGGTGGCTACACATTCACAGCAAGCGGCGCAGTGCAGGGAAGTCTGCGGCTGGTAGTACCCTTGACCGAGATCAAAACATCAATACGCTGCACATGGCCACCTGCTGCATTGCTGCTTCGCTGATGCCGGGCAGGCGGTTGCCGGACATCAGCAGGCGCGCGGCAGCGGCAGCCTGCACGCAACAGGTGGGCTTTGCCAGCACACTTTCGACGAATATTTGCTACAACAACCACTCTGACGTCGGCTGCATGCGGTCATTCAACTTGCGCCCGATGACACATTCAACACACAGCTCAGTGTTCAGTAGCAATGTGCCCCGAACCACATGTGGTGCATGACCTTGCATACCTGCTCAGGTGCCAGCCGTGGCGGGGAGACCAGCTTCGGTGTTGGAATGCTTGGCGCCTTTGGCGAGGTGGCGGCTGAAGTTGGAGTGCTGCCCACGGGGCTGCCCCCATTCGAGCCGCCCAGCCATGACGGCATCGTCTTGCGGAATGCTGCACCAAATGCCCGGGCCGGGCTGCTGACCTGGATGTGCAGCAGCAATCCTGTTGATGGACCCTTGACTGAAGCAACAGGGCAACGACTCGGGAGTAAGGGTGAGAGCAACAGGTCTGTATGCAGACAGCTCCCAGGTCGGATGCTTAGGTACCTGAGCGGGCTGCTCCTGCAGCCGTGGGGAGCCCAGCTGGCTGTCTGCTGTCACCTGCTGCACCTGCGGCTGCGCTTGCTTGCCGGAAGACGGAGCTTCCTCTGCAGCGGGCGACCCAGCCCCAGCTGGCGAGCCATTGCCTGAGGGCGCTTGCTGGGGAGTCAACTCCTGTGCACTGACGCTCTGACCATGCGTCTGCTGCGCTGGGGCCAGGACACCAGGAACCGGGGCGGCCTGCCCCACACCGTGCTCTGTTGTGTCACCAGCGCTGCCAGGCTGGGACGGCAGTGGCGCTGCAGGCTGTGCCGAGGGGCCCGGCTGCGCCGGCTGAGGGGGCTGTGCAGGTGTGACCGCCGCGCCAGCTTCAGGGGAGCTGGGCTGGGCAGGAGGGGCAGGCTGCGGTGTTGTAGGGTGCGCGGCAGCAGCGGGGTTTGCAGGGGGTTCTGGCGGTGGCAGGAGGTCCAGACTGCTGGGCTTGGCGGGCTCAGAGGCGGGGATGGGCGGCCGGCGTGGCGGCGACGGCGGGGGCATTGGTGACGACGTCAGTCGCGCCAACGCGCTGTCGTCCTGTGTGAAGCCGCACACGGCAGGGTCAAACTGTGCTGCAGGTGGTCAGCACACGTGCGCCCCCATCAACAGCTATAAATGGCATATCTGCCACTATGACGCACAACATATATGCTGTTGAGACACAGGCATCTGATGTATCTGGGGCGTCTGGGTACTGTGCAATACAGAGTCATCAGCAGTGTGACCATTCATGCGACACATGCATACAGCAAGCGCATCTCACCAGGGGTTTTGGGAAGGACAGTGCCTCCAGCAGCTGTCCCTCGCGCGGCGGCGAGCCCCCGCCTGCACTTGCGCCTGCTGCTGATGACCCCGGGTGCATGTCTGCAGCCCCCGGGGCTGGTCGCTGCGTGCGCACCCACCGCCGCCGGCGCACGAAGTGCGTCACCTGCCTGCAGACGCCAGCGGGACGGATATCAGGCTCACACATCCAACAGCACATACCACGTGGTCGTCAACATTCGCACCATCGTTGCGCTACAAGGCTGCACATGGTACAGGGTCAGTGGGAGTGCCAGGCTGTGACTGTGGCAACATCGCCGGCCAGATGACCAGTGTCATGCTCCAGACGGTAACAAAGGCCTACTTGCGGCCGGCGCCGGGGGGCGGCGGCGTCAGCAGCCAGGGGAAGTCGACGGCGTAGGCCCAGCCCTCGGAGTCGACCGCCGCCGCGCCCAGCCCGCTCAGGTCCACGTGCCACTTGGCCTCCTCCCATTCGTACCCCTGCCATGGTAGCCATGCACAGCATTACTACTACGCAAGACAAATGGCGTGACAACACACCGGAGGATGCTGTGATGCGTGTAACACAGCAGTGCATTTTTCTTAGGAACGTGATCATCTGGTGGCGTGCATCAGCAGACGACTTGCTCATAATGGAATCATCACCGGTAATCCACACCAATGGTCAACACGGAGCTAGGGCTGCGCACCGGGCGCAGGCGCGGGGCGACGGAGCGGAAGGACATGGACGGCTGGCCGCCCGGCCCCCCGGCGCGCGTGCTCCAGTGCCCCACCCGGTCCGTCGGCAGGAAGTGCCCCGGCCAGGTGTGGCCCCACCCCCGGAACGGCTGTACCGCACATGTGTCAGATTTGTCAACCATGCTGACGAAACTGACAGGGCAAAACAGCAGGAGGCAGGCAGGCTGCAGCGCTGTGCAAAGACGCAGGACCCATACGTGCGTGGGCATTGACATCTGTAGGAGGTGAGCGCAATGCATCACCTGGGCTCGTTCATTCTCGAACACCTCCTCCAGCCTTGGGCCTGCAAGGCCAGTGGTGAGCATATCTGTGCAAGTCTGATAACAGCTTCAACAACACGGTAGCTGCAAGCACCTGCCGCTGCCAATGAAACGAACAGGTCGTTCCTCGCCAGTCCCCTCTGCTGTACATACGTTGCAGTACACAGCGCTCGAGTGCGCACCTGGGTCCCCCTCCTCTGCCTCCTGCGCAGCAGGGCTGTCCTCCCGTGCAGTCGCTGTGGCCACAGCCGCCCTTTCGTCCGCCGTCAGCTCGCGCTCGGCCGCGCTGCTGTCCGATGTGGCGCGCGTCAGCGAGGGTGCGCTGGCAAAGCGCGCCGCCACCAGTGTGCCAGTGTCAGCTCGTGGCAGCTTCTGGGGTAGTGACGCGTCCGCCTGTGCCATATGCAACACCCTTAGGCGCTTCGTCAGTGTAACACATTACGGGCGTATACAGGCAGCGCCACTGCAATTGCAGGTCAGATGCATCTGCAGCAGCCACCTCGTTTGCGACACCGGCGTCAGCCTGTGGCGACTGGGAGCGGGGCGACAGGATGGCAGCAAACGACTCGTGCCACATGTCTCGGACTGCCCCCATGGCCTGTGTATAAGGGTATGAAGGGGTTCACAGTACAGAGGGCGTGCAACAGGTTGGCCGAAGGCTCTTGTGAAAGGCACCCCATGTACATGTCAGAACCGGACTGCCGCTCGCTCACTGCTCCCTCTGCTAAGCAGTGCTCAGTCCATGCCAGGGTCGTTATGATTGCAAAGCTCACGAAGAGATCACATCAGGCACCTTCACGGTCTGCTGCATAGCGGTGCCAGCAGCTGAGGGTGGATCAGGCTGCGCCACTGCCACATCGTTGGTGAATGCTGCATCAAAGCCCTGCACGGCATGCACGCAAGAGCATTGCGCATGCTCTCCCAGATTCGCCAATTCAACCCCATGTGCAGTGTATGCCAGCAGCTTAGCAGGCCCCGCATGCACACCGAGCAGTCTAAGCTGGCTGAGAGGGGGTTTGCAAGTGTGGCATTGGCAAATTCAAGGGGTGTCACCTCAAAGCGGACACCAACTGCTGGAGCGTCCTCAGAAAGCGTCCGTTGAATTGATGCCGCTGTGGCAGCAGCCTGCCTGGCCACCCAATGCTCACGTACAGCCTGTGGAAAGCCTGGCATGTCAGCGGCGCCAACTTCGCCATTGACTGAAGTGCATGAAGTCTCCTGCTTTCTCGGTCAGTACTGCAGGGCTCCGACTGGCGTGTACAAAGTTATGGTCGACAGGCGCACGATGAGCACACCGTGGCAATGGGCGGCAGCAGGCTGAGCCCGGATGCGAGCCCCGCCTGCAGCAGCACGACGAGGACAAAGCCCGCAAGCACCGTGTGCATGGCTGCCGGCAGCTGCGCCATTGCAACGGTCCGGCGGCAAACATCAGCTGCCCAGCCTGTGCACCGACAGCTCATCACATTGGCCAGGGAACAGACAGCGAAGCCAGGGTGCACGGTATGCAGCACGCCATGGCTGGGCTACAATCTGCATGGTGCATGCGCAACAGCGTGCCTGGCAGGGTGGTGCACGATGCCGACAGCCGCCGAAGCTGCCGTGTAGCCAAGTGAATGCACAGCAGCAGCAGCGCTGCTGCCAGCATCTGCGCAAGGCGGCTGGCCTTGGCCGCGGGGCTAGCAGCTGGCTTCGTATCTGCGCCACCTGCATGCAGTCAACATCACCAGGGGTTCAAATCAGCCTGGCATCTTAGTGCCACACTGGCGCCCTCAAACATGCTCAAGGCTGTGTTGCCACACAACCTTCTGGGCGAGTTGCTCCCATACCTGGTAGCTTGGAGAGCATCCAGGCAGCAATAGGCTCCATCTGCAGGGCCAGCTCAGCATCCAGCAGACCGCCCCACAACCGACCAGCTGGCACGACAGCAGCTGCCTGCTCTGATGGACCTGCTGCAACCTGCGCAGCAGAACCCACCGTATCGCAAGGCATGCAACTGCAGATACTCTGCAGGCCGTACCGCATGCACTCTGTGGCCTGCCTGCAATAGCCGCAGCCACTATTTCTGCCCCGGCCAGCCAGCTGCTCATTGCATGTGCACGTGTTGCATCACTGCCAACAAGCAACAGCACCCTGCTTGCTCGGCCCGAAGAAGGCGCCATGAGGCGCCTGTCACACAACCAAGCAAAAGCCGCAGCAACCCTCATCGGGCAACGAACCAACTGCTCTGGCAATCAATCTCCTCAAACATATCACGTTCGGGAAGTACTGAGTGTCAGGCTATGCACCAACCCCTTGGCAGCATGTGAGTCTGGAGGCGCACCTCAACGTTCGCTGTTTCCGCCGGCAGTTTTGTGAGGTCCGTCACCCCCACCTCCTTGCCCAGCAGCTCGACATACTGCGCAAAGTTCTTGGACAGCCCGGAGTCGGCGCCGCGCTCGATGCAGCCGCGCACGAACTTGTTGACGGCCGACAGATACACCAGTGTGGACTCGATGGTCAGCTCGCAACTGCCAGTCGCCTCTCCCGCCGTCAGCCTGTAAATTGTCAGTGTCGATCACAACACTGTCCACGATCGAACTGACCCGACCCGATGGGGCCTTGACAGCTGCTTCGTATATACTAGATCAATCATCAGATGTCAGCCTGCCAAAGAGTCTACAACAGGCTGACAGTGGGGGTCGTCAATGCATACCAAGTACATTCGAGATAGTCTGCAGTGCGTGCAAGGACACATGCCCTAGCTACAGCAAAGTTGATGGCAGCACCAACAGAAACAGGCATTCCCTGGCTTGGTGCATGGATGTGGTCTACACATGCATGACATACAGTGTCGAAGACTGAACCTGGTGCGGGTGATGACGCGGAATGTGTCGCCATAGGTGGCGGTGGTGGACACGCAGCCCTCCAGGGTGTAGAACTTGCCCTGCTGCGCCAGCAGCAGACGCTGCAGCTCCTCCGTCTTGTACTGCAGCAGTTGGCGTGCAGCTGGGGCAATGGCCTCAATGTGATGGCATCACGGGCCCAGCCGCACATGCAAGGCGTGTGGCCCCCGGGGCGTGCCACCAAAGCCTCGTGCAAGCCGCACTGAGCATGGCGGCCTTGACGCTTGGCACCAGATATCGTAACGTCTCACGCATCTCCAAGTCACCTTCATGCCCATGCCGGCGGCGCTGAAACCAATCCGTCGTACACTGCCCTGGGGCAAAATGCCGACGGGCGCCTTGCTGCCTGCCTTGCCCTTGCCGCGGCTGCTGCCATTGCCATTCGCGCCCGCGGCACCACCGGTGGCGCCAGCACCGCCGAGCAGCTCTGCCACCGGCTGCATCTCGACGCTGGCGAGGGCAGCTTCCGTTGGCAGCCAGGGAGTCTCGCGCATCTCCTTGTTGCCCCGTGCCTCCTGCGACTTGACCTGTTTCGAACAGGCGATGTTACATTTTAGTGTAGACTGGTACACGTTGCTGGAATATGATGCTCGGCGGCTTACTTATGACGATGTCGGAGGCAAATGCGCATGGTGGTCCCAGGGTGACGCACCGCAAATGGGGATGCAGTGCCAAACATTGCTTGGAACAGTGTGTCCACATCCCAGGCGACCCGCACGCGCACGAGCTGTTTGCCTTTGGTGCCGTCAGGCCACCGTGGCCATTTGCTGTCTGCCTGCGCCATTTTCGCAGCTGCAGCTCAACTGCTATGCAAACTGCATAACACACACGTCTACACTATTCCGGCAGCATGGACAGACTCCTGAACACATTTGTGTGTTTGCAACAAACGCTGAGAGCCACTGCTTCGGTGCTTGTTGGCAGGATTTGTGTTTATTTCAACGCATTGACCAGACACATGTTGATCCGCGGTGCCGTGAGGGCAGCCTGTAACATGCAGCATCCGTCCTCGACATTATGAAATCATGTGAGCACGCTGTCTTGACCGACAGACGACAATATGTTTCGACCTATGCAGCATGCACCTACATATGGGGATTGACCTGGTGATTACGTGTGTCCAGCCAGTGGCAAATGTTCCATGTGCTATGACTGGATATCATGTTGGAAAGTTGTTCCCGTCATTGATCAGTGCTGATCTCGAGTCTTACATGCACAGCCGTGCCAGCAATCAACAATACCACTGGCCCTCGACTGCTGCGACTGCTAGCAGCAGGGCACATGAAGCAAGCGCAATACGGTCACCGCAGATGGACATGAAGGGAAGTCTGAAAAAGACTCTCAATGGAGGAACTCCCATGAGTCTTGGGCAGTCTCTAACATAGCTACTGTACTTCTGCTTCCAACCAAAATCCACACAACTGCTGGCGGCCGAATGTCAACAGCGCAGACCGGCACTCCTATTCTATCCCCACTTCCAGCACGAGAGCTTCGCAGACCGCTGCCGCCATACGCTTTGCCTCAGTGCATCAACGTACTCATGCCCAGATGGCGATGATAGCCTGCAGCACGGACGGGGCACAGTTCACAGTCGTTTTTAGGCCATCAACAAACGCTTTTGTAGCAGGCACATGTTCACTCCCACACTACACAGGCGGGAACCCCTTGCAAGATCGCACCATGGCAGTCGCGCCCAGGACCACTGCTAACAAGCACCCCGCCTGGAACGAAGTGCGCTGCGAGCGCATGTGCGCACTGAAGATGTCGGTTGCGAGCAGGTCCACCAGGCCCATGTAGATCAGGATGCCCGAAGCCATCTGGCAAGCACGCGCACATCACATGAGTACGATCAGGAGTTGATGAAGACGGCATGATCGTGAGAAAGATCAAACAGGTCGACGTCGCGGTCATTGCGGTCATTGAGATGCCACAACACTCTGGTGCAGCATGGTGCGAAACTTGCTGATGGATTGTACCAGATTGTCTCGTGAAGATGAGCTGTGCCTCACCGACTCGAAGGTGCCCTGCACACCCAGCGCTGTCGCAGAGTTCTCATTGTATGTCGTGCGGATGCCCAGGCCGATGCCGACGCCCATCGGCGTCGTCACCGCAAACAGCATCGCCATGAGCATGTAGGTCAGCCTGCAGGCAAGATGGGCAGTCAGGGCGGCGCTGGCAGCTGACCACGCTCCAATGATGTGGGGTGGGGTGGGGTGTGCCCACAGGCTGGCTTTTGATGGCACTGGGAGGGCAGCCGGGCATGGAAGGCACGCTGGGATCGAACGAACTCACCCATGGTAGCCTGCGCTGATGAGGGTGGCGCCCAGGGCGATGCCCTCAAACATTTGGTGGAACACCAGGGCCGCTGCGAGGGGCCGGATGGTGCAGGGCGACGAGGACACCCCCAGGGCGATGCCGATGATGACGGAGTGCGCCGCGATGCCGTACTCCAGCACCTGCGCCACCGCCACCGCCCGGCAGCGTGCCCAAACCTGCAGCGCATGCACTGGCTACTCAGAGAAGGCGCAACCACCACTCCAGGCCTGTCGCTCAGAAGCAAGAAGACGACCCCACTGGAGGCGCTGGCGCCAGTGTATGGTGTACAGAAGCACATGCCTGTGTCCAGCGTACAAGCAGACGCACGGTGCAGGTGTATGAGCAGGGTTGTCGATGGGCAACACACACCAGCAGACTGCTGTCAGCACCTGTGTGTCCCCTGAGTCTACTGAGCTGCCATCGCCCGACTCTAGCTCCGCAGGGTCGTCCACACCCTTCGCGAATTCTGGCGGCGGCATGTCTTGAATCGACTGGGTCATCCTGCGGACACATGCGGGCAAGTCAACAAGCAGTAATGCAACGTGTGGTTGACCACAACAGGTACACGACTCACACAGTGGTGCTGGCTGTGCACTCAAATCGACTGGACTGGTACCTGGATCGTGCCCTGATGAAAAGGAGCTGGCCGGCCACAAACTCAATGATGGCGGTGATGATGGCCGTCGCCATTGCAATCATTGCGCCCCACTGCATGTGAGAAACATTTCGTTGGCGTCTGGTGGGATCTTGAAAACGGGAAGCAGAGTAGCCATAGCCCAGAATATGTCCAAGCAAGGGCTGCAGCAATCAATGTACTGCAACAGCTCCAGCAAGAAACGATCAAAATGATAGCGGCAATGCTTACCGGGTAGTCCGGCCAGCCGAGGCACGCGTTGCCAAGCAGGTCTACACCCTCAGGGAACACGTGGATGAAGCCTGTGGCGATCACAACGCCGCCGCCAAAGCAGCGCGCGGCGGTGAAGGGGAAGCTGCCTGGCCGCAGCGCCTTCACCTTCCGGCTGAGCAGCGGCAGGAGCACGCCTGCGCAGGAATGCTTGACAGGTGGAGGCGTGCTCAAACAGGACAGGAACCCTGGCTTATGCAAGCTTGGGTGCAGGTGTCGCAAATTCAGATGAACGATGCTGTGAAACAGGCTCACCGAGCGCTGAGGAGAACAGGATCAGGAACAGGGCGCCGATCGCCCAGCGCTTTGCAACCGACGGGTTAAAGCATTCGCCCTCTGCCTCCCGCGCGCAGTCGGGACCGGCCGTGTCGGCTGTTGGCAGCAGGGCTGGCGTCTGCAGCAGGGCCCGCCCCAGGGCTGCCGATGCTGCATGCATGTGCCTGTGCATGCTGGCTTCCCAGCAGCAGACCTGCAGAGAAAGGCTGGAATGGTGGATTGCGCAGACCATTGTCGCGGGACCGTGGAGGTGTGTAGGTGCGACATGACCGTGAGATATCTGTGGCACCGCAAGCAGCCCAGCTTCGAAGCCGGGCAAGTTACATAATGTTGGTGCAGGCGGCACACGCTGCTCACCACCCACGGGCGGCAGCCGCAAGCATGATCGCGTCAGTCAGCAAGTCAGTACATGCAGGTGTGGGTGCGCAGCTGTGGCCGAATCTGCGGCAACAGAGGTGAAGAGATTCCGGGATGGGGCATGTGCCCAGCACAACCGCCGCACAGACGGCGCGCGGTCAGACGGGCAACGAATCAGACTCGAGCTGCTTCATCGCTTGCATGCAGCATGACAGCGAGGCGGTGTGTTGGACTAGGGCTGCCGAGGCACGCTATGTTCCTCGCTGGGGGTCCAGTCGGGTCCCAAAAGTCGGGCGACAAGCGTCCTCACCTGAGACGCCGGTCCCCTCCGCTGCAGCCGACGCTAGCCGCGGCTGGCGCCAAGGCAGCGAGAAGGAGAGGCAACACGGGGCGTGGGCGTGCAGCTGATCAATCAAAGTAGAATTGGTGGATGTGCAGACTGGCGGCCCCAGAAAACCACATGTGGGGACGATGGAATCTTCCTGCGACAGGGTACTAACTTCCCCCAGGCGAAAGGGAGGCCAGTCACTGCTGGCCCCTTTCGCTGCTGATCCCAAACTGAAACCCAAGAGAAGGGGGCTGTGCGGCTGTCACTACTCTACGATGGTCAACGTCTGCGAGGCGTCAGGTCAGTCAAAGCATTGTCAAGAGGGCCACCGTGCAACCTGGCAGGTGGCCGCCGCCAACGCCATCTGCCAGTGCATCACATGCTGTGATCCCATCATGGCCCGCTGGCCGAGATTGCGTTTACGGTAGCCGACAACAGGTTCTCCAGCGCTGCCAGCTGCCGTGGCGCCCGCTGCGCCAGCCGCGCCTGCATTGTGAAGCCGCCACAAAACTTTCACTCTATTCAACACGTGCAGCTCGGGTCACAGTTAGCAATGACATCACAGCGGGCAAGCCACGGGCAGCAAGGCCGCCCAGCCTTGCATCTTGACCCCTTGGTTGCCTGTATTCAAGTCAGCGCGAGCAAGTGCACTTGCTGCTGCAGGATGATAACGATGTTGCTGGAGGTGAACAGTTCTGCGATGCTCGAGCAACATGCGATCTTAGGTGAGTTACAGACTGACCCCGGGCGGCAGGTCGGCCAGGCCGCGCCCCAGGTCCGCCACCAGGTTGCGCATCTTGGTGTCCAGGATGGTGCGCAGCGCCGCCCGCTCCCTCGCCTCGTTGCCCCGATGCTCCTGCAGCGCTGCCTCCGCCGCCCGCCTCGCCTGTGAATGTGAACGACCGCCTCGAAGGCCGGGCCCATCTCCATCGGAGGCTTGGCCCATGCCCAGGACAATTGCGAGCTGAGCAATGTGTCCCAGGCATGAGCCACCCGGTCGTGGGCAAGGTGGTAGCTCATCATCTGAGCGGGATGGCTCGACAGTTGGATGCAAGGCCACACCCAAGGAACCGAGTGCACCTGTTCTCTCTCTGCTGCCAGGCGCTCCAGCTGCTGCCGGTCGTGCTGGAGCTCCTGCACCTGCGCATGTGCTGCCTCCAGCTGCCGTGACGCCTCCGCCGCCACCTGCTCAGCTGCTGCCGTGGCGTCTGCTCTGTTGTGCCTAATACCCTCACCGGCTGCTGTGCTGCTGTTCTCCGTGCCGCGGCTGCCTGCATGCGCCTCTGCATAGCCGCCGCGACTGGTAGCGGGCAGGCCGCTGCTGCTGCATACAACCAACAGACAGCGTCAGGCATTGGTCCCAAACCCCTGACACCACTGTGCAACCTTGCAATGTGCATGACCACCGCCGCTGCGGGGCTCTTGGGCAGCTTGGACCGCAGGTTACTGCAGTCCTGCAAGCGGGGCCGGCACCTGTGAAAGACGTTGCCGTCGCCGGTGACGCTGCTGCGGTCGGAGGCGGCGTCCGTATCGCGCAGCTCCCCGAGCACCGCCCGCTCCTTCCCGCCGCCGCCATCGCCGCTGCCGGTGGCCTGCGATGCCGGGATCCTTTGTGTGAGAGCCGCCGGACAGTCAGCGGGTTGCAGTGGCTCTTCAATGCCTGGATCTCGTAGTGAGTGCAAATGGGCCTGCCCTGCAGCGCGCCTGGGCGCCGGCGCCCCAACGACCGAGTGCGGACTGCAGCGGTGCAGACAGCAGCCCGGGCGCCGCCGCCTGCTCCTCCACTGCTGCCTTCCGCAGCGCAATGAGCTCCGCCGACCGCTGGTCCAGCTCGTCCTGCAGCCGCCTGTGATCACAGCGCCATCGGTTTGTTCGACGATGTCCAACGACCTTGGGACGCAGCACGGCAGCCAGCTCACCTGCGTGGTGCTGGTCAAGCAAGTGTCACAAAGCAAACTCCAACACCTGACGCAGGGCTGGGTGGGCAAGCTTGATGAGGCAGACATGCTGGCCGTGAGCGACGGCAAACGCATCATCCGAGACGCCTGGCGGCGCACTTGGAGGCGGCGTCGCAGGCGTCCAGGTCGTCCTGCAGCGCCAGGATGCGCTCGTCGCGCTCCCGCAGCCGCTCCGTCAGCGCGATCATGATGTCGCGCTGCTTCAGCAGCAGCGCCTTGTACCGCGGCACCTGCACCCACGATGCAACGCGCCTTCCTGCATGCCTGCTGAGCAGCCAAGCGCCGGAGCGGCCACCACACCTTGTCCCCGAGCACAAGCAGACGATGTACAGCTGCAGGCCATGCACCAGCTGCTATGCAGGGGCGGCACCGTGAGCTGCACCCGGGGCAAGTCTGTCAATGACGTTCACTCCACACAAGGCACCTGGGCCAGGTCGGCCTCGGCGCCGTGGCGCTCGGCCTCCAGCTCCGCCAGCCGCGCCTCGTACTGCTGCCGCAGCCGCCGCTGCTCCGCCGCCACCAGGTTCCTGACAGCGGCAGGCGGGTCACGTCATTCAACGCACCACAGACAGCGCCAGGCTGTGCCAGCAGCGTGAGCGCCCGCTGCACGTCACAAAATCATAGAGAGTACAGGGATGCAGGCAGCTTGGTGTCCTATGCACACCGTCATGGCGTGCATGCTGTTGCACGCTGCCTGCCATGCGGTGCAGTGTGATCTGTTGGTCTCAACCTCGTTCCCATATCGACCACATAGATCATCTGCACGGGCAGCGTCACAGCCCACCGGAAGGCGGGCGTGTCCTGCAGCGCGGCGCCGCCCGTCAGCAGCTGGCTCTGCATGCTGGCGATCTTCTGCTCCAGGCGCCGGTTGGCCTCCTTCTCAGCCATGAAATCGCGCGACCGCTGCTCCAGCGCCGTGATCGCCGCCAGCTTGTCCGCCTCCGCCCGCCGCTTGGCCTCCTCCACCTGCAGCCAGCCGGGGTCAACAGTTGGTCTGCTTCGGCGGGAGCGGGCTGCAGTTTCCAGAGGTGGAAGATTCAACGGTCAGTAGCGCTCGCTGGCGCCTGGACTGGACTGCATTGCTGCACTGACGTGGCACGGGTGAGCTGCAGTGCATGGCGCCACACCTGCAGCAGCCTGCGGGCGTCCACCAGCGACGCCTGCCGCGCGAGCAGCTCCGCCCGCAGCCGCTTGAGCTCGCGCTCGTACTTGCGCAGCAGCGTGCGCTGGTCCACGTCCTCGTTGAGCCGCGCCGCGTTCTTGATGTTCTTGGCGCGGTTGGCGAACTTGAGCGTCGACAGCGACTCTGCACAGGATGGACGAGGTGCATCACCCACAAGCCTTCTTGGCATGCGGCCGGAGTTGCTCCTGCAGCATGATGTTTCGTGAAGAAAGCACTCGTTGCACTGATGTGCCACTCCCGATGCTGCTTAGCCCTCCTCCTCGAGGTGATAAAACAATGCTGCAGGTGGCATAGATACAGTGCACTACCGCAGCCAAGGAGGGCAGCCGCACCGTAGAAGGCGTCCATGGCGGGCGAGGTCATGCACATCATGGTCGTCTTGCAGTTGCCGCCCAGCGAGTCCTCCAGGATGCGGGTGAGGCGGGAGTCGCGGTAGGGCACGTGCGGCCGGGCGCCCCGCGCGTCCGTCAGCGCCGCGATCACGTTGCCCAGCGCCGACAGGCTCTGGTTGATCTTCTTGCTCTCCTCCAGCCGCTTGCCTGCAGGGCCGGCCGGCAGCGGGCTGAGCACTCCCAGGAGTTCATCACAGTCATGCTCACTCAACTGAGTGTGCCGCCGCATCCGTGCGTGGGGAATCAGGTGAGCGCAGGCCCGTGAGGCGCGACATGGTAGCAAGCCGATTGCGCAGGCGCCTGCAGAGAGGGGCGCACCGGTGGCGCCGGTGATGTGCACGCGCTCGGAGCCGGCCAGGTCCACCAGGTTGAGCTTGCCGACGCGCACGCTGCGGCGCACATCCTCCCCCGTGGTGCCTGCAGGGCGGCGCGCGCAATGGTCTGGGCGAGATTGAGGTTCCCAGGTGCGTGATGGTGTCCAGCTCCATACTACAGCGTGTCAAAGCCCCAGCTTTCTGCGCTGCGTGGCACGCTTCTCAGCAGGGCGCAAGTGGGCATGCTGCACAGCAGCACGACACCTGGGTTGGCCATGGAGGCGCGCAGCTCGGCGATCTGCTGCGCTGCCGCCTCCACGCCGCCGTCGTTCGAGCGCTGCGCGAGCACCGACTGCTCCACGATGACGATGAACACCTGTAGCAGCAGCAGAACATCATGAGGGTCGATGACTTTAGCCACAGCATGCTGTCACGTCAGATCGTGCCCAAACTCTGCAACAAGCCCCGCACCGCATGTGAGCGACTGGACATCTCGTTCAGCTTCGTCGCGCCAGTCGCGCGCTGCTCCGCACCCCGGTCCATGAGCCCGTACACCTGCAGATGTACTCCGACTGCTGCATCACTTGTGAGCCTCAATGCAGCAGACCATGCCGATGCCCTTGGGCAGCCCCACAGCGACTACCATGTGCATCATGCTGGCGCAAGCACCCCCCCCCCCCCCCCCCCCCCCCCCGATGGTTGCAATTACCTCCTCGGGGGTGCGCACCACCCACTCCGACAGGCCGTCCACGTAGATGCCGCGCTTCCGGTCCTCCCGGATGCCCAGGTTGGTGCGCTCGGGCTTCAGCAGGTCCGAGATCACCTGGCAGGCACACATAGACACGGGGTATGTATGTGGCACTTGCAGTCCAGCGCACTGGCAACACACGTGCGTGCACATAGACGTCCACAGCCATCATGCTGGGCAACTGCATGTGCAGTGAAGACACCGAGGAGATGTCGAGTGCTTGAAATGAAGCAGCGCAGCTGTCCGCACCTCGTTGTAGATCTGCAGGTAGGATGCACGGACCAGGAACTTGGAGTGCGGCGCGGCATCATGCTCAATCGCGGCAAAGATGTCCTCGATGGCCCGGCGGATGATGCCCCGGCCTGGCAGAACAGCAGGAAGCTGGGCATAAGCCGCGGGCAGCCAGGCGCTCGCACATTTGCTTAGCAGCAATCGTGCAGAAGTAATACACGTATGCAAGAGGTGCTTGAGGTGCTTGTTTTCACACCGGGGCCGGAGCGCTCTCCTTCCATGGTGAACGTTTTGCCCGTGCCGGTCTGCCCATACGCAATGATCGCAGCATTGTAACCCTGCATAGCGGTCACATGACGGTCAGACCCACACGTAGGCTTGAGCTGCAGCACGACTGCGAATCTATCCATGTGCTCTCCAAAACCACCCTGCACTGCATGATCATAGACAGCAGGTGGTCACCTCGAGCACTTGCTTGACAGAGTCCCGCGCCGAGTGCTCATACACCTCCTCCTGTGTCGAGTCTGGACTGTACACCCTATCGAAGGTGTAGCGGTATGTGGAGTACACCTATGGTGCACCAGCACTTTAGCTTTATGGTTTACACCATGATGACGCTGACTTCGCAGTGACAGACGCAGCCCCACAGAGAGGGCACTGCCAGCTGGCAGGGTGTCATTTTGACAGCATATACAGCCAACTCACCACGCCGTTGTCCACATGAGCGGTGCTGGTGTTGCCGCTGGCGACAGAGGACCGCAAGTTTTCCGATAAGGTGATGGTCTGGCGCTGCTGGTCCACCAACGTTGTGTTTTGCGACTGCAGGCATATGACCAGCGGTCAAGCACAGCTGTCGCACTAAGCCATTGTCCGTCATGGCATCGACCACTGGCCATCACCGCACAACTCACCTTGTACTCGCGCTGCAGCGATGGTCGCACACGAATGGCGACCTGCATGTGTGTGCACAACAGATTGCACATATTTACATCGTCGGTTCCGGACGCGCATCAGGCACAACCCTGATGGATCAGCGTGCGCGCCTGTGTCTGCAGGTGTGGCACACACAGTCCCACTTGTGCTCCAGTCACATACGACATGCCACCCACCTTGAAGTTTTCGTTGGGTGCCATGGACAGGGCCATGGCGCTGTCATACCCGTCTTCATACATCTGGTAGGCGTCATCATTGGCGGCGCCGTCGCCGAGCCTGCCATTGGAAGTGTTTGTATCGAACGACACTGATCCAGCGGTATGAGGTCTTTCCATGTCGATCGCACACCGCAGCCAATAGGCTTGCTATGGCGTCGCCAATCTGCAGGCTTCCATTGACGATCTCTTACAGCAATTGCTGGTTCGACATCCAGTGCTTGCAGCAATCCTTGTAGATCTACACTTCAAAGCTGCCCAGTACGCTGAGTTTGCGCCAGCCCAACGACTGCAGCGATGCAAGGCTGATGGGCAATCTGTCAACTTTGAGATGAGAGCTGGTTGCTGCACGCCAATCAGCCGGCGTGTGCACGCTTCACCGACCCAAGCCACGTCTCGTAGCAGTGGCAACATTGAAATGCAACTCCGCTAGGGGGCTCACCATCTATCATCGATCCATTGTGCAAAGCTGTCATCGCGCCTTTTGCCCAGATAGGGTTTCCGGCAGCATGTCCTGACCACCTGACGCACTGACCGTTTTGACCTTTACAACTCGCTGTGTGAACCAAAGTCACGGCGTGTCATCCAGGCAACGCTCTTTGACGCGTCGACACCATGTTCTCCGCCCCTAGTCGAGCGGCAAAAAACGATTGCCATCTGCTGTTCTGACTGTGCACTGCGGCACCGCAGTGGTGTGTGTTACTCGAGCTCCGCCCAGCTGGCGTGCTGTCACTGACAGTCGGCATGCCAGTGATCGCCGCACAGCCGCACATGATGCTGCGATCAGCGACGTGTGCAGCCCTGCGGCACAGTGCATGCCGTAATGCTGCTCATCAGCTAATGTGCCGCACGATGGCAGCGGCCGGCGACGCCGCGCCAGACAGCCTGACCATCACCCGGCCAGACGACTGGCACCTGCACGTGCGCGATGGTGGTGCTTTGGGGTCCGTGGTGCCGCACAGCGCCGCAGCCTTTGGGCGGGCCATCATCATGCCGAACCTGCAGCCGCCAGTCACCACAGTACCGCAGGTGGCATCCTTTTGAGGACGGATGTATGTGTCCAGAGCACTTGCACGGTTCGAATGGTATGCTCATCTGGTCTGCAGCTGATATGATGCCATTGCCGATCAAGGTGGCACACATCGCAGGCTCTGGATGATGAGGATCTTCCATGCCGCAGGCACTGGACTACCGGGAACGCATCACCGCCGCCATACCGGCTGACAGTGGCTTCAAGCCACTGATGACGCTGTACCTCACAGACAGCACGCCTCCTGAGGTGATGTACACGCCTGTGCACCTCGCAGCATATGCTGCGGTGTCCCCAATATGCTGCGCTGTCATCTGGCTGCTGCCATGCGAAGCATCTGAAACTCGCTGTTGGACACCATCAGGAGGTCAGCGCGGCCAAGGAGGCGGGCGTGGTGGCATTCAAGCTGTACCCTGCTGGCGCCACCACCAACTCTGCGTCTGGCGTGACAGACATCCAGCGCGTGATTCCCACGCTCCAAGCAATGGCAGAGGTGATCCAAGACTCCCTCTGCCACAGTGTGCCGCATCAGAGTCCTGCTCAATGGTCGTTACGAGTCGCAGAGCGTAGTAATGCCCAGCTCACCACGACGACCATGGTTAACGGGTGTGCACTGACAATCGTGTGACTTGCTTGACTGACGTAGGCAGGGGTGCTGCTGCTGGTGCACGGCGAGGTCACGGACCCTGCAGTCGACTTCTTTGATCGGGAGGCGGTGTTCATTGAGCGCCACCTGGCGCCGCTGCTCGACAAGGTCTCGTCCGACAATCGCTTGCACCACGCCACACATGCAAGCACTCACTCGGCGCTGCTGACGCTGCAAGCAATTGACCGATGTGGGGCGCATTGCGCAGGTGCCGGACCTCAAGGTCATCATGGAGCATATCACCACAGCAGATGCCGTCGAGTTTGTGCGCTCGGGGCCAGCAGGCCGGCTGGCGGCCACCATCACGCCGCAGCACATCCTGCTGAACCGCAACTCCCTCTTCCAGGTGGCAACCAGACACTAGCCGCCCACACTTCGGGCTCAGCATGCAGGCTATGAGTGTATGTAACCAAGATGCCGGATGTAATCTTCACGCACTCGAGCAGGGTTGCATGTTGGTGTGCTGCAGGGTGGGCTGCGGCCGCACGCATTCTGCCTGCCAATCCTGAAGCGCGAGCGCCACCGCGAGGCGGTACTGGGCGCCGCAGTCAGCGGCAGCACCCGCTTCTTCCTGGGCACAGACAGCGCGCCGCACCCCAAGGGCGCCAAAGTGAGTGTCTATGAAACAATCTGACTTTGCGCTGTCCCAACACATCAGCTGCAGAGTCTCCCTTTGCGATTGGGCTAGCACTGCTTGTCTGTGAGCATGGAGCTGTGTGTGATTGTAAATTCTACTTGCAGGAGTCAGCGTGCGGCTGCGCTGGCATCTACAGTGCGCCGGTCGCGCTGCCGCTGTACGCGCATGCCTTCGAGGAGGCGGGCGCCCTGCAGCACCTCGAGGCCTTTGCTTCGCACAGCGGTCCGGACTTCTATGGGCTGCCGCGGAATCCAGACAGCGTCACATTGCAGCGGCGCCCGTGGCAGGTGCCCGACAGCTACGAGTTTGGCGACACCAGCGTTGTGCCGCTCTGGGCAGGACGCACATTGGACTGGCAGCTGCAGGCGTGATGCAATCTGAAGCGTGATCATGCAGCAGCTGCATTTTGTCCAATGCGTTACAGTTTCTGCGCAGTCAGCAGTCAATGACAACGAAGATGGCAAGGTGTAATTAGTGACAATGTCCATTGCTGATAGCTGTACATCCTAATTGTTGCAAGTCCCAGCATTGTTGAGTCTGCTCATGAAGTAACCACCCGAACTGTTGTTATGCACGATTGCCATTGACATTGATAAGAGCCGCATGGCTGATGATTGCAAGCGCAAGCGAATTTGTGGTTGGTCACAAGCCCGCAAAGCATGCTAACCATGGCTACCCAGCTGAACAGCAGACTGCATTGCCTGTCCTCATTCAAGACTAGCCCAAGGCTGCGAACTGATGCGCCTGCGACCATGCACGAGCACGTTCGTCCAGCAGCGCCTCTGCCTCCACTTCGCCAAGGGCTGCCGCCTTGCGCTTGATTGTTGCCTTGGCGCCTGCTGACCTCGGCTTGGCTGTCCTAGCAGGCGCATCCGCCTGCCCAGCTGGTAGTCCCCAGTCCCGTGCTTCCTCCTGCACCACGTGACGTTTGCTATCGACTGGTGCACACTGTGCCTTACCACCTTACTGATCAGACCCGATAGCACACAATTGAACCCGAGCAGCTCACTTTGCATGGCAACCACTGCCCACCTTGATGACCACGAGGGGAGCTGCAGGAGTTGGTGTGCTGCTGGTGGACGCCACTGGTGCATCTGGATCTGGCTTGACAGCTGCTGGTGCTGATGCAGCGTCCACCTCGAACCAAAAGTAGACCAGCTCCCTGAAGATGCACCGTACATGCTGCAGCGCCCCTGTGCCAAGGGTCTGGATTGCGCTGCAACCACCCTGCAACGAAGTGCACAAGTCGAGATGACGCACACAGTGCAACAAACCACAGCGCGATCACTGACGAGGAGGTATGGCTACACCGTTGCAAGTGACTGACGGTCTGCTACACAGCTTTGCCTGCACCCATGGAGTGCACACCTGGATGGCAGTCTCTACCACCGTCAGGCGATGCTGCCGCAGGGGCTTGATGTCCTCTGCTGCCAGCGGGTTCAGTTCGTCCCCAGTGGCATTGGCTGATGTCACGATGGCGGAGAACAGGTGGTCCAGGCCGTTGGCATCGCACTCCAGCGCACACTGCTGCACCTGCGAACCAGCGTATGCTGTGAGGAAACATGTGCCGAATCCAGTGTGCAGTTTACGCCTGCAGGCCCTAAGCAGCTATGCCAAGGTGCAGCACACGGTGACAGAAAGCGCCATCTGCTGTTGCTGGTCACTCACCCACAGGCTCCCCTGCTGGTGCCGCACGCACGCCGCCCTCGCCGCACGCACCGTCACATTGGCCACCTTGCCCGAGCACCGAAAGTCCAGCGCGGCTGACGCCCCCACCCCACACTGCAGGGTAAACAACATCACAAGTCAGCAGGAGCAGCATCGTCACAGCACTCTTGGCTCTCATATGCACAGCAACAACATGCCGAAAGTCACTACTGATATATTTCAGCAAGTGTACCTCGATGACTGTATCGGCAGCAGATGCGCCCCCGCCAACGATGTGCAGCGGCCAGTTGATGAGCACATTGCTGACCACGTGAGGTGCGTCACCGGCCGTCGACTCCAGCATGATGGTCTCGCCCGGTCTGCAGTCATCGGATCCAGCCAGTCACCACCTGGCTTTCATCCTGCCAAGGAAGAGGCATGTGGAGCCAGAACTCATCATGGACCGTACACAGTCAGCAGTGCATCGAACAGCAGTGCATTTCAAAACGCGCGGAGCGGACCTGCTGTCGTCCACGGCGTCCTGCAGTGTGTCGTAAACATGGCGATACAGGGTGCGGCTGGTGCGGCCGCGGCGTGATACCACCAGCGCCAGGCGCCCGTCCTGGATGATGTCCCGGCAGCGCTGCAGCAGATGACATGCATCGTCTCCCTCCAGATATATCAATTGCTGACTTGTACCTCGGGTATTATCTTAAGGCACGGCATCCCCCTGGCGTCCTACTGAGTGCAGAGGTGCGCACCCTGCAGGTGCCGGCAACGCTGAACACGTCCAGCGGCGACAGCTTGCGCAGGATGTGCGTGATGCAGTTGTCGTCCAGGTCGTCCAGAAACGTGCGCTGCACCTGCGACAGAGCCGGGACGCCGTGAACGTGATGCTGCTGGGTGGGCATGCGGTGACACTGCGCATTTGACCTCAAAGTCCCTGCTGAAGGCAACAGCTGCAGTGAGCGGGCAGGGCAGCTGTGGGCCAGCATGTTGCAGGGCATGCACCTGCAACTGTGCAAAGCGAGCCATGATGCTACCACCCGCTGCAAGAGGTCCTTGGAGTTATGACCCCAGCACAACAGGCATACCACTGCCGAAGGGTCACCGGCGCGATGCGAGCCAAGTAGCACTCAGAGACCAGTCGCAAGTAGTACGTATGAAGGAACAGGGAGTGATGTCCTCCGGGGCCGCGGATTCAGGTGCTGCACGTCGTCACATGACCCTGCCTGCAAACCCTGCAGTCGCTGCTACTGCACGGCTTCAAGCTCACGAGCTGTCGTCATTTGCATTTATCCGGTGCATGTACACGCTGTTGGATTGAAAACAGGCTGCTCAATAGGTACTGCAGCATCAGGCAGCCGCGACAGTGAGGGACAGCCGCGCAGGGGCAGGGGAGTGGGCAACATGTAGGCCTGTTGGCCGAGCATGAGCGCTTTCGCACTGCCTAAAGTCGTGTACATCCCAGCGTGCAGCACGCTCTCGGCGGACGACTACGATCCCAACCGGGCGGCGCTCTTTGACCCGCGGGACTCTGCATACTACAAGGTGGAACGGCGGCAACGGCTGTGCAAAGCCAGAAATCTGAGCGTGCGCAGCAAGCTGTTGCTTGCCTTGTTTGCCTGTGATGCCGACGTACATGTGTGTCTCACCACAGGAGCTTGTGCCGTCCACCGTCGGAGGGTTCCTTCTCGGCTCCATCTGCGTCGTCTGCGCTGGCGTGCAGTCTGTTTGGGTGAGCGCACTGCGGACCAGCTATGCAACTGCGCCTTTGGAGTATTTGCTCACGCTGGTGGTGCGCAGAGCCTTCTTGGCGGTGACGGGCTGACGGCACGCTGCGTGCAAGTGCAGCTCCTGGTGTCGGCCCTCCGACGGCGGACATGGAGGCACGAGCTGCAGCAGCTGGACGCCAGCGAGAAAGTCAGCTCCCCAGGGTGCGGAGGTTGTGCTGTTTAATCACACGACACTTGCTGCAGGGTCTGGACCCTCAACGTGCCTGAGCTGCTGCTGGGTGCACGCAGGGTCAACGTGCAGCTGGGCGGCACAGGCAGCGCTCCAGCGGTGCACGTGGATGCGGACAGCAGCTGGAAGCACAAGTGCAGCGAGGAAGGCGGTGACGATGGCGCCAGCAGCAGCAGCAGCGGCGCGGAGCTGCGCGGCTGGCGGGTCAGGGTCGTGCAGGCGCTCACCATCGCTGCGGTTGCGATGTGCATCTGGGCGCTGGTGGAGTCGATCCTGTCGACTCACGGGTCAGCACAGAAATTCTGGGACGTCATTGACGAGGCGCAAGAGCAGGTCAGCTTGGTGGCCAGCAAAAGCAGCTGGCTCATGGGCAGGTGTATGCGCTGCTGCTTGGAGAACCGCGGTCTCGCTTGGTACCCGTCCCAGCAAGCCTGTGAGAGGCTCATATGGTCAATGATGCCCGCCGTCCTCATGCGTGCAGCTGGAGTCGGTGCTGGGGACCAGCCAAGCGCTGCTGCAGGCAACGAAGGACATCCGCAGCGCCTTCCTGGTGCTCTGGTGGCGGACAACAGCAGGTCGCTACTTGACGTTTATGGTCTCTCAAGGCTGCTGCCACTGTTGGCCATGCAGACCCTCAGCCGATGGCCACAGTATTTGCTGGTGACATCCTGTCCTGGGCCTGCCGCAGGCAAGGGCAGCCTGTCAGCAGGCGTGCCGGCCAATGCGTCAGCCCTGTTGCAGCAGGCTGCACAGCAGTTTGCGCCCATCATCCTGTCAGCGGAGCAATCAGCAGCCCAGATACAAACGAACGGCGTCGAGGTCAGTCGCCACACCCCTCAGTGAATGTTGAAGTCCGGTCTGCCGTGCATAGTTGGGAGCGTATTGTGACTACAGTCTGGTGGGTATCGTCTTTTGGGATCGGGGAGTGGGTTCTCACACGTTCATCTGCAGGATGCTTCACGCTTTGCACTGCAGGCGCTTGTGGCATTGGAGGACCAGTTCAAGGGATCGACGCTGCGGGCGCAGAACTTCGAGGTGCCGGCCGTGATGTCGGTGTTCTACGCGCTGCTGGGCATGGGGTGCGCCGCGGGGGCTTGGCTGGCGCTCAAGGGGCGGCGGCCGCTGCTGCTGGGCTGGCTCACCGCGGGGCTGTGGCTGCTGTCCGCCTTCCTGCTGCTGTTTGGCGCAGGTGACGCAGGCTTTGATGTGCTGTGTGCTGCTTTCCCAGCTGCCGTGTACACGGGTCGGTGTAAAGTGGCTGCAAGTCGTACGCAGCTACTATGTCAGGTGCTGCACTGCAGCACTCTCGCCCAACGCCATGCCAGTTGCGTCTGCTGCCGCAGGCGTGATGAACGGCGGCCGCACAGTCACAGATGACACATGCCTGTATGCCGAGGCCCTCGCCCTCAGGACAGCGCAGGAACAGCCCTCAGGGGTGCTGCAAAACCAGCTGACGCTCGGGCTGCGCTACTATTTTGGCGTGGCTCCGCTGCCAGTACGTCTCTTGTCTGATGCCTGTCAGGGCTGCTCACGCACACCCACTGACAGCTGCTGGCCCAGCTCTTTGTCGCATGTGCTTCCTGCAATACCTCCTGCAAAACTGGTGTATAGCAAGGTGCTGAAGCGTCATATGCAACACCATGTGAATGTATGACATGCTTGCTTTGAAGGTGCACCTGGTGGCGGGACTGATCTACGGCCTGGATTTTGACAGGATACAGTCCACGCTCGGTTCACCCGGCATCAGAAATGTACGCCCCACCGTCTGGATCCTGCACCTGGGGCCTCGCAACATGATCCTTTGTTTACAGCAGGTGTGAGCAATCAAATGTTCCCTTGTCTTCGTGCAGATCACTTCGTTCCTGCGCAGCGACGCGGGCCTTGACGCAATTGCCACCGGCAAGTTCAATGCCACAGGGCTCCGCCTCGTGACAGCTCTGCCGGCCACCCTCAAAGGCCTCGATCAGAAAGTGGATGATCTAGCAGACGAGATCAATGTCGCGGTGAGTTTTTGATGTGCAAACATCCTCGTGTGCAGGCAACAATATCTCTCAAGTGTTATGAGTCGAAAATGGCCCAGCAAGTACGAGCCTTGCTCACCCTGCCCATGCTGGGTTGCTGAGCCGCTGCCGTGCATGCGCAGGCCTTCAGCCGGTTGTACCAGCGGGCGAAGAGCGTGCTGTGCTGCGAGTGGCGCGACGATGTGCGGGGGCTGTTTGCCGCATGGACCGCCTGCGGCGTGGTCGTCATGCTGCTGTGTGCGGCTCTCAGCTACAGGGTGGGGTACCCACACTGCTCTGCTCCGCAGCTCGGACATGATGATTGCGAGCACGAGGAGGCGCGCACGCAACACGTCCATGCATGTAGCAGCTGTGCGTGGTGAGCTGCAGGTGTATGGGCTGGTGGTGCGGCCGGGCCAGCATGCCAACCCGCTACGGCAGCTGTGGCACGAGCTGGCAGACCGGGGCGAGGGCCTGCGCTCCCACTGGTGCAGTTGCCCCACCCTCCTGCATGCTTTTCTGACCAGCTGCCCTGACTGTAGGCACAGGATGCACTAGACTGACCGCAAAACAGGCTCTTGTGCATCGCGTTGTACCGCCCGCCGTTCTATACCCTTCCAGTCACGTTTGTTTCTGGCCCAATCTTCTCGACTGGCTCCTGGTGGCATTTAAAACGAGCACCTGCATGCTCGTTGACACCCCTGTGTTGTGGTCACTGCAGGGCACGAGGCAGAGTATTCGGGGCACAACATCCCATGCGCGCAGGCAGCGGTTTGTGACAGCAATTTGCAGCCGCCATGACATAGCAGGGGCGTGAAAGTCGACCACGATGGCTGATGAGCCTTGAAGCAGCAGGCAGGGAAGCTTGGTGTCAGACGGTCATGAAGTTGGCCCCCAAGTCTATCTCGGCACAAAGACATGGTGCTGCGCCTGATAACTACAGATGTTGCCGATTGGCCACATGGACGCAGAAACGGCTACTGGTTTCCAACTGCACTAGTGCTGCGATGAACCCCTTGAACGTTGTGCTTTCGGTGGTTCTCGAACTGTTTTGCACTCCTGATTTTACGTATGACAAACTGAAGCATTGGCGTTTGCTTGCAATTGGCTTACAGTGACCTTTCGTACGTTGCACTTGATTGCTGCACATGTTCAGGCTCTTTCATGTGGTATGTAACCCTCAATGCGTTGCAAACCAGGTCAAAGGCATGGACTGTGCAGCACAACAGCCCCTTCAGCAACGATGCAGTCATTGTTCGGTGGGACGGGCTGCTACAAACCAAGCATCTATCGCATTTGCTTGCGTGTCAAATTGCTGCAAATGCATTCCAGTATATCGACAAGAATCGGAAGGGGCTTCCTGCATGCCGTGCTTTTGGCTGCTGACAAAACCGAGAAAGTAGCACCACTGCCAGATTGCGCTCGGCTTTTCACCCCTCCAGCCAAGAATGAATGATACAGCCCCCAATTTAAAGGCGGTATCCGCCGCCACCACTTCCAAGCACTAGGGCGAAAGCACGCCGCGCCGGATGGCACCACGGTGCGCTCGCTAGTCCTCCTCAGAAACAGGGGTTGCGGCTATACAAGAATGTGCGTGCCACCAAGCCCTCACACTTCGCCGCAGGTGGAATCCCGGACAACAAAGAGAAGGACTGGTGTGCAGCAGTCTGCTGAAATTGCGCTTCGGTGCATCAGTAGTACCGCAGGCTGGGGTACCGCATGTACCCTGTCGGCCGGTAGTGCGATGGGCTCCAGGTGTTGCCCAGCAGTCTGCGGGACATCTGGCGTGATGCCTCCTGTGCTGCTTCCTGCAACCGCCGCCGGCGGCCCAGACCCAGGAACCCAGTCTTAGTGGCCGTCAGCAGCGGCCGGTTGTTCAGCAAGTTGATCTGCAGCCCCAGGATGCTGGCGCTCACGCCGCCGCCGCCACTGCCGCCGCCGAGGACGCCGCCCAGCAGCTTGAACAGGTCCAGCGACAGCAGCTGCGGCGCCACTGCAATCGTGAAAGAAGGATACCATGAGCACAAAGCAGATGCAGGGACCAGCTGTGTGTTGTTGACATGCCGGTCCATGAGCCCTCGCCGAAACAGCTGTAAGTGTTGCATGTGCAAGCATGTGCTCAGGGGCCTGCAGCACTTCCTGCAGCAGGGCGGCCTACACATCAGCTCCGTGACCACACCACAGAGGCCGGCGGCAGCACGGCGCACGGACCAGCGTCGCTCAGTGCTCACCGTCCTGCAGCGCGACCAGGGCGCTGCCGTCTGCAAAGGTGCCGGGCGTCACGCTGATGGTGCTGGGCTGCTCGTTGGGGACGGGGATGCTCAGCTGCAGCGTCGGCAGCCCTGAGGTGTCGAGCGTGAAGTCGCCCTGCAGCAAGATGATACACAGGCAGATTGGCTACGGGCAGACAGAGTTGCTTGTGGTGGTGTAGCGTCACACAGCATCCGTCAGCTGGCGTGTAGCTAGGCTGCGCCTCAACTTCCAACATGTAAGCTGCAAACCATCTACAGCCTAATGCCGGTGGCTGCGGTCTCGAACCTGGCAGGTGCTGAACACGGCGCAGAGCTGCAGGTTGGAGTTGAGCACAGAGCTCAGCGCTGGCGTGACGTCGATGCCGCACGTGGGCTGCGGCGGACAGCCTGCACATGAACGAGGGAAAGATGTAGAAGTGAGCTGTCACTCATCACGATGGTCAGCTGACCGACCTCAGAGATTACTGCCTCAACATGCAGGACATCACTCTATGATCTTCAGATTCCAGCCTGTACCGGCTGGTCTGTCAATCAATGTCCAGCAAACAACACAACCCCACCCACCTATGCATAGCGTCATGCCGTCATATGCGGCGCCGGCGTCGTTGAAGGACTTGGGGTTGAGCGCCCGCACTTGCGCGCAGCTCATGCCGAACTGTGCGGCAATGCCATCGCAGGTGTCGTTGGGCTTGACAGCGTACACCACCCCGCCGCAGCTCTGCAGAGTATATAATACGAGGGTTCGCTCTTTGCTACGCAAGCAGGCGATGATGCGCTGCGCAAAGTGGAACCTGCACCAATGGACCGCAATCATGCGCAGCCACTCACCGCCTCTGGGGGCAGCGACGGCAGGCAGATGTCTGAGCTCGACAGATCGGCACAGTCCGCCCGGCGCAGCTGCCTGTTGAGGCCCAGCAGCTGGTTGACTGTCAGGCCATTGCCCGCCGCGACCGTGGCGCAGGTGTCGCCGGGGCTGACTTTGGCCCTGCTTGCGCAGAAGGCCAGCTCGTCCGCGGTGCACACCAGGTCGCCCGCCTTGAGGGAGGCGCAGTCGAGCCCGGGGTTGCGGCCCTGCAGCTGTTCGACCGTCTGGTCACTGGCATCCCTGTGCACACAACACGACCCACATCACCATGGCACAGTGCGATGTATAGAACCACACAATGAGAGCACAATGAAGGGAAACATAAATGTTTGTCAAGAGCAACCCCTAAGGGTGGGCGGGCAGGACGGGACACAAGCCGTCCAACCGACTCACGCAATGCTGGCGCACGTCTCGCCCTGCCGCGCTTCAGTCAGCACGCCGCAGCCCGAAGGGAAGTCGTCGGGGCCCACCGCCACAGCTGCGCCGAGGGTCAGCAACAGCAGCGCCGCCGCGAGCCCGCGCGCCATGCCCTTTCACGTGACCCACTGCTCAAGTCAGCAGGGAATCAGGGTCAACAACGGCCCGGCAGACCGCAGCATGTGAGTAAGCGATGGAGTTCACGCGCATCGTGATGGTGGAAGGCGGAAAGGGTGCACGGCGCGGCGGAGTCACCGCAGCAGGTGCACCTATGCTATGCAGGTACAGGCGATCAAGAGGATCAGCTGTCGCCGCGGTTGGCACAAGTTTGTTCCCGATTCGGCCCGCCTACGTCATGATATCGCATTCAGTCGCAACTGGACACGGTGCTGCTGCACAGAAAGTGCGCCCGAGCTTCAGACCTCGCTCTACTCGAACCAATCCACGTCACCCAGGGTTTGCGGGAAATCGTGACACGCAAGGCCGTGGCGTGCAGGGTACGCGGTCAAATCCGCACTACCGAGACGACAGATGGGTCTTTGTGCAGCATCGCGTTGATGCGGCACTGTCGTGGTGCCGGAGCCAGCACGGAAGCCAGGGGACGGACGGGCCGCAAACCTCCGACACAATGATGGATACGGATTGGCACGCTGCAGGCGCTGGCCAGTCTATAGGTCGACCAAAAGGCATGGATCAAGCAAGATACATGGTTGGGTCGCCGCCTGTCGCCGCTGCTCAGCCCATGGAACGGTCTCGTGTCATTCATCCGTCCTATGAATCAGGTCATCACTGTCCTGCTCACTACAAGTGCAGAATATCAACACCCTCCCACACGACAGCGCACAAGCCGCGGTCCCTTGACGCTACATGAGAACACGTAGTTTGCTTGCAAGGTTGCAGAAGCGTCAACCCAGACTAACGGCGGGTGGCGCCTCCTATCTTGGAGTCTGCACACGGGTTGCTCTGACGAGCTGCCGCTTCCCATCTGCAGGTAGTTGCGACGTATACTACTCATTCGACTAAGTTCACCTGCACGCGCGCCGTTGTCCAGCCGGCGTCAGCTGAACGCTCCCTGTAAGGGGCGCTTCAGCGGACGACACCTACAACAACTGATGGAAGCCGCGATCTCCGTGCGGCTGCTCCGATCGCTGTCACCCGCACACGCTTGGAAACCACTTGGGCAACTGAAACCACTGTGTGTGAGCTCGACAGCAGCGGACAGCTGCGGGCTGGCTTGCTCTGATGACTGCGATGCTGATGCGTGGCAAGGATGCATCTGGGCAGGGGCCCGAACCAACACAACCTGGGGGTCAAAGGTCATGCGCACGTGCCCCGCGCGCGATGTTCCCTTCACTTGTCTACAGCAAGGCATCCAGCCTGCTGACGGCAGCTTCCTCATACTCACCAGGATACGACAAAGGCCTGAGCAGCTCCGCCTTTGCCTCATCACCTGGCATGAGCGTCACGGCATCCGAACGCCAGTCTCGGGACACCGCTGCGGTGAAGCAGGTGCAGTCTGGCAGGTTTGTGTGCAACAGCCTGAGGCCTGCATGATCGACAGTTCAGTGATCTTCACTCTGTCACATGCAGGTCCGGTACGACAACACGTACATCACCGACGCCAGCGGCCACGGCAGAGTGCGACCAGTTTCACCATGTCACAGATCCCACAGCAGGCAACAGCTGCCCTCCAGCTCTTCCGCTCAGGAGTATCGATGAGCCTAATACTAATCCCCATCTGTCTACCCCTATGCACTCTCCCAACAGGACCTCGTGTTCGGCGATCGCAAGGTCGAAGCCGTCATTGGTGAGCTGCTGGCGGAGCGGCTCAGCAACCAGCAGTACGACCCGATCACCGGCACCAAGGTGCTGTGACAACCGCGCATTATGGCATGGTGTGATGCATCCACGCCGGCTGGGCTCACTGCAAGCGTGCTCGCAAGCGCAGACTGCCAAAGCCCTTGCGGACGAGCTGCGCGACCGGATCCAGGCGCTGGGCTACCTTCGCCACAAGCTCATCATACAGGTGCCACCCCGGTGAAGACCAGGCACTTGGCGGTGATTCTGTGTTCAACAGTTGGCGTACACTGAGGCATGGACTACGGGCTTCAGAACGCATGTCACGTGTGACCAACTTCATGCTGCAGGTAACAGTCTGCCAGGACACGGGGCAAGCCATGAGGGTGGCGTCGCGGTGCCTGTGGGACCCCGCCAACGACGGCTCCGCCTGTCAGTACTTTCGGAACGACACGCTGGCATGCATCTGCCAGGTGTTTGGTCTGTACCTCGAATGAATGTTCACAAACATAACAGAAATCTGCAAGGACCTACAGTCTGCTAAAAGACGTCGACCAAATGAATGCGTCCCTCAATGGAGGGCTCTTCACGGTGCTGCCAGCAAATACAAGCACATGTACAACGCAACACACCATACACGCCCCAGCTAGGATTGTGCTGCCGAAGGTCAAATGGTGAAAACCCTGCCCTGCCCCAGAAACCTGACGCTGCAGTCGCTAACCTCCCCTCCCGCCTACCCTGCCTGGCCCGCCGCTGACACTCCACCAGCGCAATGTGCGCTGCTGCGCTCCCCAGCGCGACTTCAGCCTGCCATCCCAGGCGACTGCCGTGCGTACGTCTTGAACACCTCAAACAACGACGTGACAATGGCATAGCCGGCGGCAGTGCGAGTGGTGCGCGGCCCTGCGCCCGCAAAGAGCGCCCGCACGCCGCCGCCCTTGTACACCTGCAGCCGCACACCTCGGAGTCAATGACGCACTGACAGTGCAAGCACGATCATGTGCGGGGCAAGTCATGAGGTCCTGGATCTTGTGACGCTGTCGTGGCACGTGCACAGCAAGCAGCTGAGGTCAGCCTGCAGATCCGCTACAAAACAGGGACGCACACCTTGACCAGGCACTGGACGATGGTGCTGGACTTGCCGTTCTTGGCTGTCTGCTGCTTCGTCTTGACGACATCAAAGGGCGTTGTCACCACAGCCGCGAGGCTGGCGGCCGCCCCTGCATCAAAGCAGCCTGAATTAGCATGGTTTCGCCCCAGCAGCAGCCTGTTGCTTGCCTGTCGTGAACTGTGAAGTTGGACCAGCTGGGCTTTGCAAAACGTTTGACGTGCCTGCAGCCGTGATGTTGATCACCAGGATCTCAACAGGGGTGCGAGCGCGCAGCAGCTTTGGCACGTCCGCCACTACCGGCAGCTCATTGATGTTGCCTGCATGGCGCATAACATGCAGGTGTGCCCAGTAGTGCGCGCTGCACAAGAGGACTACTGATGCGACTTCGAGTGCCTGTACAGAAAGTGCACGTTTGCGAAGTGGGAGCAGTAGACAAGGTGAAGTAGGCAGCAGGTTTTGCTGTCACAGCTGTAGGTTGCAAGTATGGCACTCACTGTTTTGCCAGAAGGAGTTTGCCAGCGTGTCGTACTCATGCTGCATGAGCGAGGCACGCAGCGGCTCCAGCATTGCCCAGTACAGTGCTGCAAACGGCACGTCTTTTGCGAGGCTGGCGCCCATCCCTGCATGCCAGCATGCAACGGTGGTTTCGTGCCCAGATCAACCGATGGCTGGGCAGCTGCTGCAGCCAGCTGACAATGACGTCCTGAGGCCATTGGCTCTAACATATGTTACCTACTCTGAATATGGACACATCGCGCTGTTGGGCCACAAGAACAGCCGCTGCATCTGACATGTGCTTGTGACACAACCAAGCACCAGGGCACCTGTCCACATGGAGGTGATGCGCTGGAGGCGGCTGGTGCCGGGCGCCGACGATAGCTGCCGGAGGATGCCGCCCTTCATGGGGCCGCCGCCGCCGCCGCTGCCGCCGCTGCTGCCTGCCATGTCTGCTGCCTGCAGCCGGACCCGCGCCAGCTCCAGGGGCGCTGTTGCAAAGCCGGCGACTGCGCGGGACGCTGCGCCCGCCACCAGCGGTGCATATACGCCTGCAGGAAAAGGCCGATGGCCAACTTGAGCATCTCGGCAATGCTTCCACCCCATGTGCACTGGACACGACACAGGCGGCCCATCTGTTCCCGCTGCAATGCCTGTCTGCAGTCTGCTCCAGGCAACGTACATGGTGGTGTTGCAGCCATGCGTCTATAGGGTTCAAAACACGATCTACACTCTAAATCGCACCTGCGGCGGAGCAGCGCTCCAGGAGGTAGTCGTACAGCGGCAGGTAGATGGCCACCAGCGGCACGGTGAGCAGCACCGCGGCGTCTGTGCCCCGCCACAGGGAGTGCAGGCCCTCGTGCCGTGCAATCTTGTACAGTCCGTCAAACGACGACCTGCATCAGCAGCCAGGGTGTCAGCACCTGAGCAGGTTGCTCACCCGGCGCCAGCTCACACGTGGCAACCAGCACCAGGCTCACTGTGTGGTCCTGCAGGGCGTAGCACGCATGACTGCAGCCAGCAAACCTGTAGCTGGGCAGGACCGCCTGCGGCGGCGCTCTGTAGACAGGCGCATTCTGGACGAATATGGCTGCATTGCCGTTGCTGTGAAACAGGCCAGACGTCAAGCCTGGTCCTGGGCTGTAGCGCCTGCAAGGTCGTTTGCACAAATGAGCATGAGCCTGACTGCTATTTGAGCCTGACTGTTCCCCTGGAGGCGTCAGACAGCTTCGCATGTGACACCCAAAAGGGCGCACCAGGCTGCGGCTGCCGGGCTCTGCGTGTTGCCCTGCAGCGTGTGGCGTGTGGCTGCCTGCGCCTGCATCCTCGTCTGCAGTCACGAGCCAATGCATCGGTGATGCAGTGGGAATATGTATAGTAGCGTCGCTCAGGGCACTTGCATGGGGCTACAGTTGTGGCTCCACCATGCCGCACAGCCAAGCACCTTCACTACGTCGATGGGGTTGAGAAAGACGCTGGACACCAGCGACGCGATGCCTGCTGCGCATCCTCGCTGCCATATCGTCAGCTCGTTGAGCGCTGCGGACTTTTCGTCACCACCGCGCGCTGCCATGGCGCCGCACACACGAAGCCACACGCTAGGCTGCTTGCTATCAAGACAGCACAGGGTTCTGCCTGTGGGTTGTTCAGTGTGTATCTTCACAGGTTTTTAAGCAGTCGCTGATCGCTCGGCACGCCGGATGACGGGCGATGCCGGAGCTACTTCTCATTCTCGTGGGAGCAGTCCCAAAGTGTGCATGCGATCCTGGCGAAGGGGCCCACTTGGCAGTTTGCTGTAGGCTAGCTATCAGTGCTGGCTCTCCAAAACGTTCCTAGACCAACTTAGGTGGTGCTGACAGCCGCATCGCATGGAGCTTCCCTATCGCTCGGTGGTGACGCAGCCAGTGGAGCGCTGGCACATGGCCGTGAGTAGGGCTTTGCACCAGCTGGAGCCCGCCGCGCAGCGCCCAGCACTTCGCATGAAGCTCCTCTGCAAAACGAAGTCTGCACCCATACTCGTCGCTAAAAGCATTCTGCGCCGGGCACAAGCACAGCTGCCAACCGGCCAGTACTGCAAGGCAACATCAGGCACTGCTTGCACTGCTTTGGTCATTTCACTTGTGGCTGTGAGCGGCACAATCCAGTATGTGAATCCCGTATTGAGTGCGGCGAGGTAGCTGACGCATCACAGCGCATTTGCAGCGCTTACCGACGGCACTGCAGGATCAGCATGCAGCGGCTGGCAAGCCGGCACCTGCTGGCACGCGTGTGCAGAGCTGTCGAGCATGCACATGGGCCAGCAGCATCGACGACAGGCCAGCAGCAGCTCCCGTGCTTGGCGTCGTGTGCAGCCAGCATGCCGCGTTGGTCATCCACCGGCGCGGCGGCACCGCCGGGTGAGCATCACTGCTGCGGCACATGCGGCAAACCGAGATGACTTGCGGCGTCTTAGCGCTTGATCAAATCAGAGGGTAGTAGCAGGTTGTCACGACGAGTAGCGCGGTGTCCTGCAGGGGATGCAGAATCACCAGAGCCTGGCAACTTGGCAGCGGCGGCAGAGGGCGGCGAGGCTGATGTGCCCGTAGATGCCTCGGACTCAGAGGCGGTGGAGATCAACATGGACGACTACGAACTCACGGATCGGGGGCTCGACCGGGTAAGCGGGTGCTATGGGTGTGCACAACTCCATTTTCTGGTCTGGCAGGGGGTGGGAAACCGTACCTAATGCTGCAATACCACAGGCACTGAAGTTCAGGGGCGGCGTGCCGGACCGGCGGGGGCGGAAGCCCACGCGAGCAGAGAAAGGCAGCTACATCGACGATGGAGACTTGCAGCGCGAGGTGCTGTCCCTCTGATGCAATCATGAGTGAACTCTCCTGCAGCATTGCACTTGCTGGCCCGGTGTGCTCCTTAGGCACAGGGTGAACTCAGCTGACTCTGCTGACGCCCTGGCGTTCATGCACAGCTGGAAGACATCTCGGTCAAGGTGCCAGATGAGGTCAGCCTGTACAACCTGCGGGACGCAGCGCCGGGCATCTACATGCCGCGCTCTGACGTCCTGGAGGACCTGATCCGATACGGCAAGGAGCACATGGACGAGGTGCTTGGCGATGTGAGTAGGCTTTCCAGACTTTGAGTTGCAGACAGGCTGTATTCGTTGCAGCAGGCCTGAGGAGCCCAGTCATGCCTGGAGATGCGGCCACCAGCGACAAAGCTCAAGGTCGCACAAGACTTGCTGTCATGTCCCTGCAGCTTGCCCCCACCGAGCGCCTGCTTGGTGCTGCAGTGAGGCTGCGGATGCTCAGAGCTGCAATGGAAGTGTGCACTGACATGACCACGTGGTGCACGCTGTGCACATACCAGGTTGGGATGCTGGACGACACTCCCAACCCGCTGCACGCGGGGCAAAGGCCCATCCTGCGGTGGACGGTGCGCATGCGGCTGGACACCTCGGGGGAGTCCAACGTGGCCGTCAATCGGAAGGCCGTGTGCAAGGTACTCCTGGGTCATGTCGTAGGGGCCTGAACCCTGTGGCGCTAGCATCATGGTGCACTGCTGCGTGTGCTGGGCGTCAGCGTGCGTAGCGCAGGTCGCCTCACCACCGCATGTCACAGCCTGGCCGTGCGCCTCTGCAGGTGTATCTGCGGGAGCTGCAGGAGGAGACGGGTCTCACTGATGCCGCCCTGCAGCACATAGCGGTGGTGTGCGGCAGCAGGTGCGAGTACAGATGACACGGCAGAACGTCCCTTGCAGCAGCCTAGTGACCGTCTCATGACCCTCAGCAGCGCCATGCAACATGGCCATCTATAGGTACAACCCCAAGACTGGCGAGCTGACGCTGACGAGCGAGAGATACCCCGAGCGGGAGGAGAACCGCATCCACATTATGGACACGCTGTACGCGCTGATAGCAGAGGGCGAGCGGGTGCACCCGTCGGACAATGCAGCGGCGGATGGGCAGCAGGCAGAGCAGCGGCGAGCGGCCCATGCCGGCGCTGAATGACAGCGGCGGAATTTGACAAACACAACACCATCCAGTTGAACATCGGCTCGTGTCAGATGCACGTCTGAGCACAGTAGCACTCTGAATAGGGCCGGGAGCAGGTACAGTCATCGGTTGTACAATCTACTTGCAACGCAGTCCGATATATATGGAAGGCCCTGCCTGTGCAAGTGTGCATGGCCTGCATGGGAACCCACCCTGAAGCCATCGTGGTCCAGTGTTTCGATCACTGGCAGTGAGCAACCGCCCACGGTCACTGCCATTGCCTGTGCAGCTACCGTCAAGTCTAGGTGCTGACTGTGCTCGATGCTTGCCTTGCCTGCTGCTCCTGCGTCCGGTCCACACAGTGTTTCCTTTGGACTGAGTTGCATCGTGGACTCAAGTGTGAGAAGGGGAGGTGCAGCCACTGATGCTGCTCCAAAATCCCCCCCTTATCCCTTCCTTTAGGTTAGCAGGCAGCCAGCAAGTCCAGCACAGAGCCAGAGGGCTGCGTAACTCACAGTCTAGCACAGTTCGGGCCTCACTGGAGGTCCGTCAACCAGCCACGATGTCCTCCAGCAAGGAGATGCTGCAGAAGGTGTGCCTGCCTGTTGATTGCCAGTACCAAGACGTGCAGGCGGACCTCCTTGAACACCGCTGATCATGCCGCCTGGTCCACTGCAGTACCGGGACCGCATGGCGATGCAGAAGCCGGACATGGAGCGTGTCCGTGACGACTTTGTGGACCAGGTATTGCGGCACGCTGAGATTGTTCAGTGTGATGTATTGAGGATGCTGTTGCGGTGTATAGTTCGGACGGAGGTCAGCACTGGAACGGCGCTTCGTCACAAGTGTGGCCCCCTCCGCAGATGCGGGCTGGCCTTGCGGAGGACGGTGGCAGCACACTGCCCATGATCCCCACGCTGGTGGACATCCTGCCCGACGGCCACGAGCATGGCAAATTCTTCAGCATCGACCTGGGGGGCACCAACCTGCGCTGCGCCTACGTGAAGCTCCCCCGTGACAAGGCGGAGGTGGTGAGTATGCCGAACACCTGCAGTGCACGAGGTGGTAGGCAGTGGAGAGAGCAGCGTAAACAGTAGCGTCAGACATTCTTCAGCTTTCTGTAAGCAAAATAGCCATGCGGTTGCAGGATGTGGTGGAGTATGAAGAGAATCCCATTCCAGACGAATACCGGCATTGCCCGCAAGGTGAGGGATGTGCTGTTGAAAACCCTTCACTTCCTTCGCATCTTAGCGTTTATGATGGTGAGCTGAGCCGTTGGCGAGTTGAGCTGATCGCTGGTTCATTTCTTTGCAGAGGAGCTTTTCGACTACATTGTCGACAAGCTGCTAGCCTTTGCTGAGAAAGTGCACTGGTAAGGTTTAAACGATGCAGCTTTCACGCCCTGCTTGGTGCTGGTGCTGCTGTGCAGCATACTCGAACAGCGTATACAGTGGAACAGGTTCAAGCAGTGCCTTCTTGGTTTGCAGGTTCAGGCCTGGCAGGCGGAAGATGATTCTGGGCTTCTGCTTCTCCTTCCCCACACGGCAGACAGCCATTGACCATGGCACGCTCATAAAGTGGGTCAAGGGTTTTACCAACCCAGGGGCAGAGGGAGAGGACGTCATGCAGCTGCTGCGGGATGCTTTCCATAGAAAGGTGGGCATGCTATGTATCATGACTCAGCACCCCGCGCACCAGGTCATGTGAGCCTCACTGCTGCACATGCTGGCGCAATGATGTGGAGGCTGTGCTGACTTTTGTCATATCGTGTGCAGCACTTCTCAGTTGAGATCACAGCGCTTGTCAACGATACGACTGGCACCCTTGCATCAGCGCAATATGGGGATGCGCGGCACAACACCGACACATGCATCTCCATCATCGTCGGCACAGGTCTGGATGCATGGCTAGAGACCTGTTCGCTCTCGCACGATTGCTGATAGATCCATGTGTTCTCCAGATTGACATGCCACAGCATTCATACACTCCATATCCAGGCACCAACTGTTGCTACCTGGAGCAACTCAGCAACATACCGAAATACCAGCAGCAGTTCCTGCCACGCACCTCTGACATGGTCGTCAACACGGTGAGATACCCGGACCCACTCCTGCCACAAACATGGCATCTGCTCACTGACATCTGTTGTTGCTGTGTACCAACGCTGTTTGATGTTGGAGTGTGAATCTGCTGACACTGCTGCGGACAGGAGTGGGCAGACTACACCTCAGACTGCCTCCCATGGCTGCAAGAGGACAGGGAGCTGGATGCAGACAGCCGGTACCCGGGCAGCCACCACTTCGAGAAGATGACGGCCGGCCTGTACATGGGCAACCTGGCACGCCTCATCATCCTGAGGCGAGACTGCACTGTAGCCTGCACAGTGTTGAAAACCTCCTGCTCCCTGCCCACCCGATTGATCTGATCAAGTTCATCATTGCATGTCGTGATCCCCGCCCAAACGTGCAGGCTGGCTCGAGAGGTTGACCTCTTTGGCGGCGTTGTGCCGGAGCTGCTGCAGCAGGAGTGCACGCTGTCCACTCCCCAGGTACTGCTGTTAGACTGGGCGAGACGAACCATGGCATACGCAACGTAAATTTGACATCCTACAAACTTCATGAAGGTCGAGTCTGGTTGTGCAGCACTGCAAAGTGTTCCTGAAGTGTAACCCTAATGTGCTTCTGCCCTGCAGATGGAGCTCATACATGAGGACACATCAGACGACCGCCAGGATGTGGCAGCCATCCTGCAGGAGCAGTTCCAGATCAGCGCTGAGCAGGCGCCGCTGGATGTGCGGCTGCAGGTGGGGCCTGCCGCGGAGCATGTCCTACCCCAATGCACTCTTTCGGGACTGAGGCTGACCTTGGTCCCGCTGACGTCGGGCATTGCGTGCTAATGGTGCAGATACGATGCATCATCAATACAGCTGATGGCAGCAGAGCTCACCGCGCTTGCCGCCCACATGCGGTGCACAAATGGCTGTTGACGCTGCAACAGGTGCAGGAGGTGTGCCAGCTGGTGGCGGTGCGGGGGGCGCGCCTCACAGCGGCGGCGATCGCGGGGATGCTGCGCCACCTGGGCCGCGACGACCGCAGCGGCCCCGACGCCCCGCGCAACGTCGTCGCCGTGGAGGGCGCTGTGCTGCGCAAGTGAGCACCTCTGGCTCCTTGCTTCACGGGTGCACCGAGTTGGAGCTGGAGTCCAGTTGTTGCCATTTGCAGCGGCGTCAAACTTTTGGGTTTTGTGGCAGGTCCGTCAGTCCCCAGTACGTCTCGACAGCACGCGCTTGCATCATGTGGCTGCAGACGGTCATTGCGTGTTCATCGTCATGTCGACCCCGTTCCTGACCATGGTTGCGCGCTGCTGGCAGGTACACAGCGTACCGCGCAGAGGTGCAGACTGCAGCCGAGGAGCTGATGGGGAAGGCGTCCATCTCCATCGAGCCGGCGCCTGTGCTGAGCGGCACACTGGGCGCCGCACTCGTTGCAGCCGCGGCTAAAAACTACATGTCAGGTCAGCACTAGGGTGGCGCTTAGTTGCTTTCATTGCGGGCGTTCACAACCGTGACGTTGAACTGCAAGTGTGCACGCATCTGCCCTAGAGAACGCCCCGCAAGCTCTGGCATGCTGGTCGTCTGCTGACTGCGATGGTGGGCGTGTGCAGGCCTTTCATTCTATGAGCATTGACATGCTCGCTGGGGGCGCATGACCGGATGTTTCTTAGATCAGCGCCGCAGGATGTTTGTCTCCTGCAGTATGCACTGCTGGTGATCACAAGACCTCTGCAAACGCCTCTCTATCCGGGTAGAGCCCCAACTGGCAAATATGACAAGAGTGTGCAGCAGGGATGCCCAGGGTGCAGAATATGATGTTGCATGGCGCCGTGTACACATACTTTTCTGGCATTTATGTGCTTACGTCTTTGTCAGGTCTTCTAATTATTAAACAACGCTACGGTGCAATGAGCCACTATCACAGAGTCAGACGCTGTGCATATTGAGGTCTGTGACTCGTCATGTGATTTCTTACCACTTGACCGTCCACACGCACTCAACCGGCATGCATGCATCTCAGCTTGCCCAGCGACCGTTGGTAGATCCGAAAGGCCTCGTCGGATGCCGTGCTGTCAGGCGAGAGCATGACCATAGGCCATGCGGGTGGCTTCTTGCATTTGCGGCAACGGAGTTTGCAAATGCGGCTTCAGCATCTCGGACACTGCGCAAACGACGCGAAGGCCTTCACTGGTCGAAACGGACAGGTCAGCAGCTGGTGTGTACCAGCACCATGCAGACAGCAGCACTGCCGGCGCCAGATGCAGCAGAATGCAGCGCACCTCATGATTGTGACGAGGACTTGCAGAAGGCTCTTCAGCGCGTGGCCAGCGGCCTTGCCAAGTCTGGCAATACCGCAGCTTCCCTGTCGATGCTGGGGTCCCTGCGGCGGGAGTTCCCAGACAATGCGCATTACCATGCAGCAGCGGCGCGCCTGCTGGTACAGCAGGGTCATCTTGATGCAGCGCGGCGGATGGCATCCGAAGCAATCGGATTGCAGCCAGACGAGCCCGGCTACTTGCAGGTGCGCAGCTTGCTGACAACGTGCTGACCATTTGGCTAGAGCACGATGGCTCCATGGGCGGCGTTGCCGGTCCCTGACGTTTAAGTGTGGCAAAATGTGCCGCTCCATATGAGACGAGAACGCTCGTGTCGTCGTGCAGTTGCTAGCAGACATTGAGGCGCGCGACGGCAGCGTCCCTGCTGCACGGGAGCTGCATGAGCGCGCTGCAAACCTGCCGTCCGCTCAAGCCCCTCACTTTGTCAGCTGGGTGAGCAGTCAATACACTTCAAGGACAAACTGCGTCATCAAGTCCACACCTACTGTTGCCTGCAAGACATGTGTGTCATGGACCTTCCCAATTCCCGATTCTCACAAGCTACTGTCATTCCTGCATTAACTTTGCATCTGCTGGTGCAGGGCAAATTTGAGGAGCGCCAGGGCAATACATTTGAGGCAATGCGAGTGTATAGGAAGGCGCTCAACCTTGATGGCAACTGCGCAGCAGCTCTGCAGGTACAGCTCATCACACCCCAGAACAGTCACGTTGATGGAACAATTTCTAGGTGCAGGATCGCCCAGTTCTCTGCTACCATGTGCAGCTGCTAGCATGCGTGGTTGGTTGACCTGAATATGTTTGCACCCCGTAAGACTCACACATTCAACTGTTGGTGGGACAGTGTCTTGGGCACCTGGAGTCGAAGACGGGCGATGTGGCAGAGGCGCGCCGCCTCTTCAAATGCGCCACGGCGTCACACCCGGCACATGCCTTCTCCTGGCAGGTGCATGCCCCAGCGGGCGTCCAACAGGCTCCTTGCTAACAACGGCAGTCCAGCAGCAAGGATCATGGGTGTGGTCCCAGGCTGCGGGTGCAGGGCTTGTGCGCACATTGGTGTGTGAAGATGCCAGAGTCACTCCAGCATTCAGTCTTGATACAGGCGTGGGGTGTGATGGAGGCGCGGCTGGGCGACACGGCGGCCGCCCGCCGCATCTTCGAGGAGGGCGCCGCCAAGGCGCCCGCCCACCCGCCGCTGCTGTCTGCCTGGGCGCGCATGGAGGTGTGCTGCAGTACAAGCATGACAGCCTGCTCTGCGAAGTGATGGCATCCAGATCCCCTTCCTGGCACATGTGACAGTTGCAAGCAGTCATGTGAAGTAGCAACAGGCAGGTTGGAACTGTGCGGAACTGTGGCGCCAGCAGCACAGCTGTTGATGCACAATCGCCGCTCATCACTAGTTGAATGCAATTTGCGCAGGCGCAGCGGCAGCGGGTGACGGCGGCACGGCGGCTGTGGCGGGAGGCGCTGGGGGCCGACGCCCAGCACCTGCCGAGCCTGCTGGGCCTTGCTGCGCTCGAGGCCCGCAGCGGCAACCACGACCGCGCCCTGGCGTGAGCTCCCTGACAAAGTGCAGAAGCAGTGGATGAACATGTTCACGCTTCACCACACCGGTCGTGGCTGCAGCACGCTTAGTAGCTGATGCTGCCATCAGGGCAGGTCGTGATGCAGTGCCGGCTATCAAGCTGCTGATGCGCGGCAACATGCACATGCAGGCTGCACAGCACAGCCAGGGAGGTGCAGCCCGACAACGTACGCATCGCCATGAGCGTCGCGCAGCACCACCGGCAGCTGCGCCAAACAGAGGTGTGCACACTGTGCAAAATTGCCCGCAAGTGCCGATTGAATGCAGCGCATCTGCCGATGGCAGCGCGTTCAGACGGTGTCCTCAGCGCACCAGTTGCACCAGACCCTCACTTCTGCTGCAATAACCTTACAACCTTGTGTCGCTACTGTGCAGGCAGCAGAGGCGGAGCTGGCCAGCATATTGGGCAGGGACCCCTGCAACGGCCACGCCTGGCACATGCGGGGCCAGCTGCTGCAGGAGGCGGGGGACTTTGAAGGCGCAGCGGATGCCTTTCGGCAGGGCGCAGCCTGCAGTGGTGATCTGTCACTCAACTGCTTGGTGCTCGCTCGTCTCCCTGTAGGGGCACAGAGCACCACGGCTGCGCCTGCTCCGCCGCTGATCGCAGCAGGTCCTGCAACTGCAGAGCGCGCGGGTGCGCTGCTCTGCGCCGAGGGCCTCGCGCTGCTGGAGGCCTTCCGTGGGCAGATAGACGCGGCGCGGGCCACGTTCCAGGCGGCGGCGGAGGCGCGACAACCCAGCGGGCGGCTGCTGCGTGAGTGGGCGCTGTTCGAGAAGCGGCAAGGCCGGCTGCAGGTGGGTGGGCTGCCTGGCGCTTGCGCTGTCCAAGCTGCTGGTAGTTATTGACTTCATGCGCAACCGGTCTGTGCACCGGGCTGCCCAGTACCCGTAGATTGTGGTTCGGGTAGCTTGCAGGAGGCATCAGACTTGTTTGCCAGGGCGTATGCTGCGGACCCCCGGGATGAGCGCACCTGGCTTGCTGCTGCGCTGCTGGAGCGGCGGCGAGGCAACTACCCACAGGTCTGATGCCTCCCCGTCGCCCCCTTGCTATTTTGCTAATCACAACAAGCAATTCCATATCAGCTGCAAACAACCTACATGTTGTTGCCAGCCTGTGCGTACACAGGTTCCATATATTTTAAGCACCAACGAGCTGGAGCCAACCCTGCTCTGTGACGCTGATCAAAAGTAGTACCATCTCCTGTGTCGCTCATAACCGCAGGCGGAACAGCTGTTCCTGCGGGCGATGGAGACTAGCCCCCGCAACCCGTATGTGTACCTGGCGTGGGGTCAGATGCGGTTCCAGCACTGCCGCAGCGCTGGCGGCGCGCGGGAAATCTTTGAGCGTGGTGTAGAGACCTGCCCCAGGTAGATGGGACTCCAGGATGGGCTCTATTGCTGTTGATGACTTCGCGGCTTTAGTTGGCCTAGCGACGCAGAGTCAGCATCCGTGGCAACGATACAAGTACGTGCGTGTCTGGGCATGCCACGGACACGATGGACTTCGTGCAGGAATGCGCCACTGCTGCTGGAGTGGGCGGTGATGGAGGTGGCGGCGGGGCACCATGACGAGGCACGCCGCCTCTTCAAGCGTGGCGGTGAGCGTGCAGCTAATGCGTCACGGCAGTGGCGGCACATGCTGTGCACCGCCTGTGCTCAACACGTTCAGACGACTTGCTTGCGTGAGCGGCCACTGGTTGCGGGGTCATGTGCTGAGGGTGTGCTGTCCGTTGCAGGGGCGCTCGAGCCGCCGCATGCGCCGCTGCTGGCGGCCTGGGCCGACTTCGAGGCGGCTGCCGGCGATAAGCAGGCAGCAGAGCAGCTGCGGCAGCGGTGCGAGCAGCTGCAGGACAGCACAGCTGGAGGGCGCAGCACACGCCCTGCTGGCAAGCAGCACGCAGCGAGGCAGAAGCCCAGTGCTGGGCAGCTGAGGCGTCCAGGGCGGCCGCCGAGCAAGCAGCCGCAGAGCAATCGGTAGCGTAGTGTGGGGGCTTGCTGTGTTGTGACACAGTATGCTGCTTGTGATACCATGTGAGCATCGAGCCGTTCAATGCCGAACATTCTGACCAACACGCTGACAAACACCGAAATGCCAATGAGCCGACAAGTACCCTCCTGTTATTGATCCTTCGACTCTGTGCCGGCGTCTCCCCCGAGCCCCGCAGCTGCGATGCCCTCGAACTTCTTCAGGAACTTGGCCTGCATTCCACACGCGTGCCGTGCATTAGCACTGGTAGCCACGCAGAGAGACAGTAACATGCGGCTCCACTTGGAGACCTTTTTGACGCACCATGTGCTCATCCTCGCTGGCGAGGCTGTTGTCCTTGCCTGTCCACATAGGCATGTTCGTGGGGTCCTGCACACCACCAGATGTGCTGCAACTCAGCGTGGCTTGCTGGATGCAGCAAGAGACGACCCAATGTCAAGCACACCGACCACGTCCTCTGTCCGTCCACATGTTTGCATGGATATGGCGATGACTGCCTAGTGACTGTGTAGACAGCCATGAAGGCGTGCAATTCACGTAGCAGCAGACCGCACCTCTCGCAGGAAGTAGGGCGCTGAGCGGGGCACGGTGGACATGACCTCGATGCTGGCGCCATTGCGAAGCACCACAGTGACGCGGTGCATCACCGGATGGATGCCCGGGCGCATGCTGTGCTTGTGACGGCTGTACCAGGCTCTGCTAAGACTGCAAGTTTGTCCAAGCCTGAATCAAGCCCGACAGGCGAAGCCGGGCGCTGCTTGGTGATGCGTGTTGCTGATGCCGCTGGGCAATGCTGGCAGCGGCAGCGCGCCCTGTATGTACAACACCTGCAGGCGTGCCAAGCGGAGGCGTGCCCTGGCCTGCTAAATTACTCTCAGACTGCTTGCTTTCGCGCTGCGCTGTTATGGGTTGCAATCGACAATTACCGCATGCTGCACCACAAGAATGTGCATAGAACCACATTACGAGTGTCCCAGCATTGCGCCAAACTCGCGTTCGCTGTAATGAGAAGTTGAGAACTGTGATTGACGCTTTGTTGCATGCACGGTCGGATTGTCAGACTAGCAATTGAAAGTGCTAGCTGCTTGTGTCGGCAGCATGCCGTCGAAGGATGTTGAGATGGCTGATGCCGAAGCTGCAGCACCAGCGGCCGCTGCCGATGGGGAGCGCGAGAAGGGCAGCAGCAAGGAGCACAAGCACAAGCACAAGTCGAAGGACAAGGACCGGGACAAAGAGCGCCACAAGTCGCACAAGAGCAGCAGCAGAAGAGACAGAGATACAGGCAGGGAGAAGGACAGGAGCGAGCGCAGCAGGCACCGCAGCAGCGAGCGCGAGAAGGAGCAGCCGCAGCGAGCTCGGGACACCGAAGATGCGGCCCAGCAGCGGGAGGAGAGCCCGCTGGAAGGCGATGTGCCTGCCCCCGGTATTGCCGCCGCAGCAGCAGCAGCGAATGACACTGCGGAGGCACCTGCAGCAGAGCCAAACGGCGTGGCAGCTGCTGATGCAGTACCCGCCCAGCAGTCCACCGAGGGCGCCGAGGTGTCGATGAGCATCGACGAGACCAACAAGTGCGTCGAGTCCTTCTGCTCAAGTCCTGCCTGCCTTCCTCACAGCAAGCCGCTGCCATGCCAGGACCGTATGCGATGCTGAAGCCTTACATTACTTTCTGCACGACGCAGGATGCGCGTCGCGATGGGCCTCGAGCCGCTCAAGGTGGAGGGCGGCAAAACGGAGGAGCGGGAGGCGCAGGAGCGGGCGGCCGGCAAGGCGCGGGAGGAGGAGCGCCGCAGAAAGACCGAGGCGGCCGAGCTGCGCGAGCGCATCGAAACGTGAGGCTCCCCTGCCTATCCGCCACCCCCCTTACAGTGCGCAGTCCACGCCGTCAGCAAGCACAGTGCAGCTGCAGCGGTGAGCTGAACAAGGCCGAGAGGCAGGCTCGGGCAACGACCAAGCAGGCATGCCCTCTTGCATCGCACAGCAGCAACAGGCTCGCTTTGCCCCTTGATGTAGGGCAAAGGCCAAGCGGAAGATGGAGGCGGACCTGGCGAAGGTGAAGGGGCTGGGGGAGGCGAAGCCGGAGGTGGATGACGTGGCGGCCTGGGTGTCGCGCTCCCGCGAGGCGGAGGAGGAGGCCAAGCGCAAGGCCGAGCGGGAGAAGGCCGCCAAGATGGCGTCCATGTACGACGAGGAGGTGCGTTTGTGCCGGCGCTCGCGTCTGCCAACTTCACTCAACGGCAGGCACCCGCCCTGCTGCATCGATCAGTATGCGACGCCTGTAGACGGGTCATGCGAGTGGTGCATCATCGCTCACTGTCGAGCGTGTGCTGCCTGTGTGCTGCAGGACGAGGACTCGGATGAAGACCGGGAGGAGGCGACGGCGGCGGAGCTGGACGGCCTCAAGGTGGCGCACAATGCGGAGGACCTGGGCGCCGGGGAGACGGTCATCCTGACGCTCAAGGACCGCAACATCCTGGAGGAGGGCGACTCCGACCCCGAGGAGCTGGAGGACGTGCTCGCGGTGCGCGAGCTGTCAGTGCTCAACATGTCTGATGCTGTTTCTGAGGGCATTTGCGATACTCTGAGGAGAGCCGCACTGCCTATGATGGCCCGTGTGCGGGCAGCTTGGAGACATGACAGCCAGAAAACCTTTGCGCACAGGGATGTGGATGCCCTTCGCTGCCTGTGGTGCACACTTGTGCCTCAAGAACTTGCAACATGGTACAGTCTGTCCACTCACTTGTTGCTCTGCGTCAACCTGACACGCTTGCCTGCTGCAGACGGAGCAGCGGAAGCGGGAGCGCGCCCGCAAGGCGGCGGTCAAGCCGGCGGTCGAGTACGATGAGGACGGCCACGTCAAGGTGGGCGCAGCATCTGGCAGCTTGCTGTGTGCACCGCCGTTCACCTGTCGAACGCAAACAGCCTGGTGGCGAACTGCAAACTACCTGGTGTCACAGCCCCCACCTGCAAAGCTGCACGTGCGGAAGCTGCTGCTACAGCCCTGCAGTTGCTGTTTGTGCGGCATATGAACCGCGTGCAACACCCTGACCTCTGCTGCAGGGCATGCTCAGCAAGTACGACGAAGAGGAGGAGGATGCTGGCTTCCAGATCCGTGCTGGCGCCGTCGTCGCAGATCAGAAGGCGCGACAGGCGGCCGAGGAGCGCCGCAAGCTCGCCGAGAGTGAGTGCAACCCGCTGTACAACGGTCGCAACGTGTCTGTGCATGTTGATCACCTTCTGTTGACATCAGCGCTGTGCCCCGACTTTTTTTTGCTGGTGTTTGATCTGCAATAGGAGGCAGTTGCCGCAGCGCTGACGCAATGTCTGTGCCTCCACACACTTGATGCTGCTGCTCAGCAGATGTGCTCAAGGCAACATACAGTCGTTGGTCTGCTTGTGTGTCCTTCTTTCATCAGGGTTAGTCGTCCTCGCTTGCAGGCACAGAGACGCTGGCGGCTGGAGGGCCGGCCTCATTCCAGAACACGGCAGACTTCTACAGCAAGGAGGAGATGGCGGCGTTTGCAAAGCCCAAGAAGCGGGTCAAGAAGAAGCTGCGCAAGAAAGCAGGTGTGAACACAGCTGGCGAGATTACTGACAAGCTGCATGTCTTGCTACAAGGACAGCAGCCCACATATGTGCTGAGATGCACGAAACAGCAGACCCAGTGCTGCGCCTCTGCCACCCTTGCTGCTCAAACTAATCTGTCATCCCGCCGTGCCCCTGTGTCTTGCTCTGATTGAAAAATGATCATGTGTGCCGCAGCCGCTGATGATGAGGCGATGCCCAGCGAGACCGTGGCGGCGGTGGCGGCCCTGGAGGAGGCGGCGGCGGCGGCAAATACGGCAGCGGGCGGCGCTGCGGCGTCAGATCACGGCTCCCGCGGCAGCCGCGGCACAGCGCGCGACGCCAGTCAAACGGCAGCCGAGGCTGCAGACGCCAAGCGGCGGCGCGACAGGTGCCTTGGCAGCCCTGCTTCTGTGCTTCGTCAGGGCAGTCTGACAGCAGTGCATCGAGGCAATGCTGACCTCGCGATGGTGTGTGGAGCCCTTGCTGGTCCCTGTGACCATCGTCTGTTCTGCATGTTCTGCCAGTGCATGATGCCTGCTGGGCACCACAGCTTATGCACTTGGCACTTGCGGCATGCCGTCCGCACAGCGGTCAGAGGGTGGGTTTCTGACGAGCAGCCCCGAGGATCAGGCGCTGCCAGCAGATTGCATTGCGTCAAATGTGGACCTGGCATGTGTTGCAGGTATGACGCAGCGCTGGCAAAGGCCAACTATGCGACGCTCGCCGCAAAAGCGGCGCCCAGCAGCACCGCTGAAGGTAGCGCCCTTGACTGGGACCAACTGTTGGACCATCACACAAGACCACTGCTGCTTGGAGGTTTTCAAGTGTAGCCAGTGCAGGGAGGTTTCAGTGCAGCATTGGCTGCATCATGTGCCGATCCTTGGTCTGAGATATGGCCTTTGCGCGGTGATAGGTGCAAACCGCTCAGTAACCGATCCTGTGGCGCAGGGGGGGCGGAGGAGGAGGACGACGATGTGCGGGCGGCGCTGGAGGCGAGCATGCGCCGCAGCCGTGCGACCGCCTCAACGCGGCCGGACGCTGATGCAGTCGCTGCTGAGGTCGTGAGGCGGAGGCAGCAGGAGGAGGCGCAGCCCGTGGCCTCGGCGGCAGACGCCGCAGGTGGTGGATTCAGCTGCTGCTCGTTGCCATGTCTCTGGCAAACGGTACCCTGGCGCTGGCTGCAGCAAGCACAGCCGCGGCTGCCTGTGCAGGTTCACACAGCCGTTGGGCGACCATTGCAAGCATTGCCCATGCAGCTCTGCACAGCACCACACACCACAGCGGCAGCTGACCCCTGCCACGTCCTGCAACTGAGAGGCCGTGCGCGCTGTGTGCAGGCGGCGAGCGGTTGACGGAGGCAACGGAGTTTGCGCGGCTGGTGGGGCAGCGGGACGGGGGCGGCAGCGGCGGGGGGGACCAGGACGCCGGGGAGCACATGGACGGCGACGCCCCCGAGCCCGCGGCGCCCGCAGTCGGCAGCAAAAGGCACGCCAGTTCATCTGTCCGTGGCAACCGACAACCGTCTGCTGCACCCAGGTCCTGTCAATCGGTGGACCGGTGGAAGGCGGGGCGTTTGTGCTCAGACGAGAAGACCTGACCCGCAAGGGTTGCTGCCTGCAGGAAGTACCGTGCCACGAAGGCGGACGGCGACGACGAGGCGGGGCCATCGGCGGCGCCTGCGGGCGACAAGCTGCCGCCGCCGCCCGCCGGCGGGCCCCCGCCCATCAAGGAGGAGGACTCCGTCACCCGGGAGCGCCACATCGGCAAGGGTACGACTCCTTCCATGCTCTGTTCATGAAGCAAGCGGCGTGCCTGGTCTTGCTGTCACCGCAGTGCAGCTGCCGTGGCCTCACCTCACACCCTGCGCACCCTTCGATTCACATGCTGCTGCAGGCGTGGCGGGGGTGCTGGGCCTGCTCAAGGACCGGGGCGAGCTCAACGGCGCGGGCAGCCTGCGCGCCGTGGAGTGGGCCGGCCGCACCAACGACATGAAGCCCGTGGCCCTGCAGGTCAGTTCAATGTGTTTGCGCAGCTGACGGATGCGGTTCAGCACATCTGGCGTCAGGAGGCGTCAGTTGAACGAGGTCTCCTGGAGACCTGGGGCTGGACTCCGGTGTGCTGAGTCTGCTGACGGCAAAAGTGGCAGATGGACATGTTTTCGGCAGTGCAGATAGCAGTGGGGTTGAACAGTAGCTTAGCAGAAAGCGATGTATGCCTCAATGCACAGTCTTGAAACTGGCATGGACATGCTGGTGATGTGCTGCCTGTGCCATATCGCAGGGCCTGGAGGCGGTGTACACGGGCGGGCGGTCGGCCAGCGAGCTGGAGAACAGCGTGGAGCGGGCGCTGACGCGGCGCGACACCATGGGCCGCGTGCTCACGCCCAAGGAGGCCTTCCGGGACCTGTGCCACCAGTGCGCGCCCGGCCCCCCCTGCTGTCCCGCCTGTTATAATGTGCCTGTGCAGCATGCCCCATTCCATACCCTCATGTTGCTTGACTCTGTTCTTTGGGAGCAGTCAGCATGTATGATAGTTATCAACGTAGCATCGACCTGTGGTGATACCTGCTGCTTACCAGCTTGTGCTGAGCTACACCTTTGTGCTTGCCTGCAGCTTCCACGGCATCTTCCCCAGCAAGAGCAACCAGGAGCGGCAGATGGAGAAGGACGCGGAGACCGCGGCGGCCAAGCGCGCCGCCACCAGCGAGAACCCCGCGTCGCTGCGCCGGCTGCAGGCCGCGCAGAAGCAGGCCGCCGCGCCCTATGTCGTGCTGTCCGGCTCGGTACGGCGCTGAGCGGGGTCATATGTCAACTGCACACAGTCAAGTGGGGTGTCCCTACTGGCTTGCCCCTGCTGCTGGAGTCGCCCTTAGGGTCTAACCTGCTATGCGCATCAGGGTTGTGGACTCAAGTGCGCTCCCAGGGCTCTGCATCGGGTCTCCTGACCAATGACAGCTCATGCGGCAGGTGCGGCCCGGACAGACCAGCGACCCCACGTCCGGCTTCGCCACGGCGACGGGGTACCAGAGCGCGGCGGGCGGCGCCAGCATGGCGCCCACCCCCAGCCTCACGCCCATGCTGGGCGGCGGGCGCACCCCCCTGGTCGGCGACGCCAAGGTACAAGCCATGCAGCCCTGCTGCTCTCCCTGCCTGTGGCTGCGTCTGGATATATAGGTTTGTTGCCTGAAACGCCTTTGGTTGGTCATGTTGGCATGGCAGCCACAGCTGGTAGTTTCACGAGCTACTTGCATACATTGTCATCAAGGTCGTCAACTGTCATGTTCAGGTGAAAGCGATGCTGGGGATGAAGCGGGAGGGCAGTGCTTCAATGCCGCCGCCACCGAGCCGTCAGCGCAAGGGCTGATTGGTGTTGTTGGTGGTTGTGAAGTGTGGTTTCACAAACGCTGCATTGCTTGCTTGACGACTGAGTGCATGTCAGCAACGTCACATGTTGTATACAGCTGTTAAGGGGCTTCACTCAGCAGGTCACCCACTTCACATGTCTGCAGTTCCCACACTCTCCCATCGCGACCATATTCTGATAAATGTCGTGACAGTTTTGGCACGTCACACTTGTGCTGATCTGAATTCTAATTCTGAAGGCTTAGCTATGAGCCTGCCTGCTAGATGCCCAACCCATCAACCACGAGCGTCGCGATAAAAGCACCGGAACGTTGGCGCGACGACCACCAGCTACACATGCTGTGCCAGTGATCACATGGAGCCATGGTCCATGCATGGAGCCAGCTTCTTCCATATGAGGTCTGCGCTCAAGTGCAAAGTACTTTGCACCACCTGCAAGGCCGACAAGAGTGGCTTTGAGTCGAGAAGATGGCTGACCTCATCTTTTTGCGACTTGGTGTGCATTATGTGTGAAGCATGGTGATGTCCCATCAAGAATATCAACACGCACCGCCCAGTAGCCGCGATGTCGTTCCATATCCACCTGCACGACACAGTGACAGCTCAACCATGTAAACTGCCGCTGGCAGCTTTGCCGAAGCATCGCTTGGCTTCTTGAAACCTGGCACAACCCATACACGCAACCTGGTCACAGCGTTCACCTCATCACAGGGCTCCCAGTCTTCGTATTGTGCCTTGGTCCACAAGTTGGCCTGGGAACGCTGCAGGATGGCGTGTGCATGGAACTTCTTCCAGATCTCTGCAAGAGAGGGTCAACGTGGATGAGTCTCAGCACTGCCGACTACTGTCAAATTGGCTCGGCTGTAATTGTGATGCATGCAAACTCAGGAAGGGAAGGCTGAGCTTGTGCGCATTGCAAGAAGGACAGCACAAGCCTCACTTGCGTAGCGCGCATACTCCCAGTATAGGTCGTACTCCTGTGACAGGGCAGCAAGCTTGCGTCAGCCTCCGCGATGGCTTTGCACGGTCCTCAGGCAGCTCAGCACATACGAGCCTGGAGAGGCTGGGCTGGACAGGCGGGTGGGCAAACTAATCTGACTGTGCGTAGTCCTGAAGTACCAGTCTCACACTGATGCAGGCATTGAGAGTCAACACAGTGGCCACGTCCCAGTTGTCAGGGATGTTGCAGAGCCAGGAGCACCATACTGGCCCAAGCTGTGACCAAGTGCTGGAGTGCTCAGCCAGGAGGTGCTCACTGTCCAGGCGGGCAGCGCCTTCTTCTTCTCGTCCCGCAGCCGGTCGGCCTCCATGCGCAGCAGGTACGCCCGCCAGGTCTCCCCGGGCCGCGTGACCTGCCAGCGCATAGTGTTACATTGTATCGCCACATGCACGTTTGTTAGCGCGCTGCGCAATGCTGAGGGCCACTTGATGTCACAGTCCACGAGTTTAGGCACTGCACGCATGGGCGGATGTGCCGCCAATCTAAACCTTAAGCTGCCCACCTGGCTCTCCATGTACATGGCCATGGGGTCCAGCACCGCGCGGGTCATGATCTGTGGCGTCACGCCCATCATGAAACCCTTGCCCTTTGGTGTGGTGATCTGCACACGAGCACCAAGCTGAAGAATTAGCTTTTGCGCAACAGCAGCTCTTGCGAGCCAAAGCTTTAGTTTGGTGTCCTCGAGGGTGCATGCTGGCGCCGTCAGTGACATGTGAGGCGGCTCTGATACGTCGCAGCGACATAACATGACACAGTTCAGAGCTTGTCGCCCGTGCTTGACAGCATGCCGCAGCTGCCTCAGCAGGGAGGAGGGACTTGCATTCAGGACACGAGCGCTGGATGTGATCCACTCCAGCTGGTCGCCTGACTCCGGCGGCATCTGCAGCTCGTTGAGCGCTGTGAACTGCACCTGCGGAGCCAGGCATGCAAAGTGCTGCAAGCGGGACCTCGTTTTGACGCTGCACACTAGTGCATCTCGCCTAATATCACTGATAAGCATCTCTACCGTCAGCTTGCTCGTTGCAGTCATGCTGCACCTCCACAGATGATCACATGCGCTACTGTGTCGCGAGTGGGCAAGCGCAACTGTGTGGTGATTGGGTGGGAGCTAGGTGGGTTAGAGGTATACACGGCAGCGAAAATGGTGTGCACCTTCTTCTTCATGTCACAGACGCCAGAAGCGGCATCGCAGGGCTTCTGCGACATGAGGTCGAGCGCCTGCCACTTGTTCATAAAGAATGTGTCGCTGTCCGTGATGAGGAAGTACGGCGTCTGCAGGCATGAAGAGGGCACATCATGGTGTAAACGCATGACATTGCAATTTGATCAGCCAGCCTGCTGCAGCCTGAGCATTGTCAGCAGCATGCTCACCTGGACTGTGAAGCTGCACGCCAGCTTGATCAGCTGCTGCTTGACCCAGCCGCTGACGCCAAAGGACATGTCGCCCGTGATGTTGTTGAACAGCTCTGGCCGCAGCTCCGGCACGCACGACTCATCCGACACCACCCTCATCTGTCCAGGGATTGCAGCACCGTCTGACATCTAGGTGCACATCGTGTGCAGTCCACTCGGGAGGCAAGGTTATAGGCGCACGCTGGGCACCCTGCATGTATATTGGGCAGCAAACTTGCAGGCAGACTTGCAAGCATGCATTTCCAAGTGGACCCAGGACATGTAGCACTCGGGTCTTGCCATGGCTGAGTTGCAATTCGCCCACCTTACTCACGAGAACACATGGCAGCTGCGGAAGCTTGTCCTCCAAGTAGTGCACCAGGGTGGGCACCTTGGCCTCCGGTGCGATCAGTATCCATTCCTTGATGCTGCTCATCCGCAGAAACTTGTTGGCACTCCGCAACTGTGATATCATTGAGCAGATGTGATGGTTGAGGATGCACTGTATGTTTGCCACGATGTGCCTACTATGAGGCGAGATGCAAGATAGCAGGATCAGCGCAACCGTTGCGTACCATGGCCTAGGGGTGCAGCTGTGCACACACATTTCAGTACAGCTGCTGTCGGATCCAGGCTGCTTTGCAATGCTCATAGGCAGAAATGGTTGTGCAGCTGTCTGACATGTGAGACAACCCTCCCACCTGATTGTGCAGCAGGGCCATGGTCTCGTTGTCCGGGTAGACCGGCGTCATGATGGACAGCAGCCCATCCTTGCGTGCATTGACGAGCCAGGTTTCGCTCCGGTCCTGCGGCGCCTCCATCTGGTAGTGCTCCCCGATGCCCGCTATGTGCACCTGCAGCCCCAGAGCTGATCCACTGACGTTGTCATATGCGACAGTGGTGCTCATAAGCGCCCTGCGGCTCTGGGCTCAACCCAACTCCACCATCCACCTGCAGCAATGGGACCGGCTGCGCCCTTCAACACCAAGGCTGCAAGCGTCATGTCGCATGCAGGCGCCTCGGCAAGCCTTTGACCTTTTCTGTGGTGTTCTTTCGCAGCAGCGCCGGCGGCGGCCGGCAGTGGCGCTCCCCCCGCAGCCGTGCAACAAACACCTTGCCATGGTGCAGGACGTCGTCCTGCAAGTGGGCCCATGAGGAAAACGTCGCCCTGGTGCTCAAAATGCTGCACATTCTAGTTGCTGTTGGGTGGAGTACAGTCCATGTGTGCTCGGGGTCTGACTTGATGCACTGCCATGTGCATGCAGACGCGCACCTTCGCATTGGCACCGGTGCTGCGGATGTGCTTCATGACCATGCCGATGCCCTCCTCTGACTCGGGGACCACAAACGACGCCAGCGTCAGCAGCAGGCATATGAGCGCCACGCCAGACGAGGCGCCCCGCCACCAGGGCCGCCTGCCCGCCGGCTGCCCTTGTTCCCCGCCCGGCTCGTCCGCCTGCCAATGTAGCAGGCCCTGGCCCTCGTCGCCACCGCTGTCTGTCCTGCTGTCTGCTTGCAAACTGTCGCCGTGCCGTCGGCCCCACTCCGCGAGTCCGCCGCTGCTGCTGCCAGGGTGCTGGGTGCCGTTGCCACCATGCAGGCCTTCATGGTGGCCGCCGCTGACGCCATTGCCGCCGTGGGTGCTGTGAACCTGTGCGTCCTCGCCTGTGCTGCTGCTACCACTGCTGTTGCGGTAGGCATCCTGCGTGGCTGCCTCAACATCCCCATATGGTGTGCTGGGGTGTGCGCCCCTGCTGCGCGCGCCAAAAGAGGACATGCTGCCTAGATGCACTCCTGCACGCACAACTGACGTGTGTAATTGTGATCACGCCAATTGGTCAACGGTCAGGCTCAGTAGTGCAGCGCTGCTGGAGACTCACCTGAGTGTCAGGCAGCAGCCTTCATACCGTCTATGCTGGTCCGGTCTGGCAAGTACAGTTGTGACATTATTGCCTGCGGATCACCGGCTGTGAATCGCAGAATTCCATATGAGACGCTTGACGAGACCATGAGCTGTTGCAGCCGATTACACTGTGCTCACATGGGCTGCATGACTGTGTGGCTGCGTCCCCATATGTCATCACAAATTTAAGGGTGGCAACCACAGATCAGGCCGCGGGACAACGTTGAGCCAATCCAACGATGCTCAAATATCATGTAAATGGTCGCGCGGCTCGACCAGAGCTGCGGCAGTTAGAGCTTATGCATGTGGCTGAGCAACAGAATGGCTTGCACCAGACTTGCTGGCTGTTGCCAGAGCTTTGTGCACACGGGCAGAGCGAGTGCGTCAGCAGAAGCCTTTTGCAAGCCAGCTTCGTGGTTCAGCATCTAAGCAATGCTCTGCTGCATGCTGATATGTATGCAGATGCCAGCTCAAGCCACTCTGGCACCGCTGCACTGGACCGCAGTCACAAAGCAGTTACAACGGGGTGACTTTGTGTCAATCAGCATAGCGTCAGGTTGCAAGCATCCACAGTAGTACATGCACACCGGTAACAACAAGACACGGAAACGTCACTGCGCCCGAAAGTCATCTCGGCCCGTCCCAGCGTGCTTCACAGTGCAGCGCACGAGACAATCGTTGTTGTGCGCCACGCTTGTGTGAACTTTATCTGACAATAACACAGCCGTATAATGCCGCCCAAATCCAGCAGCAAGAAGCGCAAGGCCGGGGATGGGGAGCATGATGCTGATGCCCTGGTGGCAGCAGGCTTCGACAATGCAGCATTTGTCCAGCTCCCGGGAGGCGGCATCGGCTTGTTGACAGGTATCAGTGGTTGCAGATGACATTCCACAGTAACGACGGCGTCTTGTGCGCAGTTGCCGCATCGGCCGGCATCTTCCTTGTCCCAATGTCGATATACCATCAGCGACATGTCTGTCGGTCACTCAGGCTGCCGCATTCCGAAGAGCTACTTCATCACGCACGGATTCGGCGAGACTGACTCGGGCGGTGGCGTGGACCCCTGGGAGACAGGCAAACGCATACCTCATGTTTGGGCGCATGCCGCATGCATTGGCGATTCTGATTTGCGAATGCGCAGTGTTTATGACTGCATGACGATCACGGCACTACCAAGTTGTTGCCGGATATCTGCAGGGTCGTATGACCTGGCGCTCGAGGATGCAGGGATTCAGGATTTCAATGTGAGTTTGGCTGTGCATGCATGCATGCATGACATGCGGCCAGTAATATAAGCTGCAATTCAGTCAGGCCTGCAGTGCAATATCTTCTTCCGGGGCCGCCGAGTTTTACATTGTCCCAAACCACAGATCATGACATACACATCGGTCATGCCGCCGGAGAGCCACGAGATTTCTGCAAACGGTGACTCTCGGTGCTCAGCAAGTCTGTGGGAGGCTTTTGCGTCTGCTCACTCGAACATGCTAACATCGAAGTTTGCAAGTGTGTAACGGTAGATACGTTCTTTGAACAGAGGCACAGGAACATTACAGCCATGGCGCAGTGATGGAAGTCATCATGAGCGTCATTCACGGAGTCGAGGTACATGCCCCGTGGCATGCTGCACCGGATTGTCTGGTGATATGCCGGTCATAGGCCTCAGGAGCTCAAGCAAAGGGTCGTGTGACTGGCAGGGGGACAGGCTGTCAGCTGGCGTGGCAAATGCCCAGGTGCGAAACCGGTCCAATGGGCGCGTCATTGGCGGCTATGCAGCCGAATATAAAGGTGGGCCTAATTCATACTGTACAGGCCACGGCTTGCTTATGTTGCACTGCAGCATGCTGCATAGAACACAGCTGGCGGGCATGCACACACACTTGATGTCATGCTGCAGGTCATGCTATGGAGGAGAAGGTCAAGGAAACCCTTCAGAACGATCTGCAGAATATTTTCGACAGGAGGTAGTCGCCACAGTACAATCCTGTCACCTGCGAACGCCCTGTCGTCTTGACGGTCATGTCCTGTACATAGTTTGCAGACTATGGCATGACAACAACCTGCTGTGTCATGCAGGTATAACGAAAAAGAGTATGAACTGCTGCCACCCAAATTCACTATCATTGTGCGGGACGTGGAGAAAGGTTTTGGCACCGCACTGGCGTCCATCTGCTTCACGTCGTTCGTCTCCCCCCTGGTACCTGTCGCAGGTGATCGCCCATGTTTGTTGTTAGATGCACCTTGCCACGCCTGCCCGGACCCAGTGGCCTTGTTGTCTCTTGACGGCAGTCACGCCTTCATCTTGATTTTGCCCTTCTCATCATGCAGGCGAGGCGGACGACAAGTCCCTGCTCGAGGAGAATGGCGCCAAGGCTGGCAAGGTCAGAAAGCACAGCAAGACGTGAGGATGCTGCTGGGGATCAGATTGGATGATGCGTCCATGGTCAACGTTGGCAAGGATAGCACTGGAATGCCGAAGAGGGGCTGTTAACCCTCATCACAGCTGATTGAACAGATCTGCAAATGCTGTCAAATCCAACCGTCACACGCTGCTCTGTGCCTGAAAAAGCAACAATCCAAGTGGTGGACACTTCATCATCAAGATATGGCCGCACACAGGAATGGTGTTGAGCACGGGACATGTGGGCAGTCACGAGCCACCAAGCCAGCACAGAATCACGCACTGCCAGGGTTGACTGTGCAAGCAATGTCGGATGATGAAGAGTACGCACAAGGGTCCTAAGGAAAGAATATCAAGCTTGCGCAAAAATCATTTAGCACCTGCACCACCATATAACACTGATCCCTGACCCCTGCCTGATGCGAAGATCTGACTCGATCATACATTGTCACCATCATCGCCGCCAGCCTCACTGCCTTCCTCGCGGCTGTCACGCGAGATCTCAGCAAGCGAGTGGGACATGCATGGCTTCAACTTTTCCCAGATGAGGTGCGGCTCAATCTTGAGCCTGCTTTGCACCACCTGCACAGCACCACGGCACAACTGAGCACCTCCACGTGCAAGGTCACTGCAAGCCTGCCATCGGGATTGGAGTTGGTGGGCAGAGCTGCACACATGCATCAGTGTCATGTCGTGCCAAGTGCTGGTGCAGCAAAACGCAGAAGTTGCAGCACTGTGACTCACCGCCCAGTAGCCGCGGTCCTGCTCTGTGCCGAACGCCGCGCAGGGGTCCCACGTGTCAAACTGCTCCTTCCACCACAGATTGGCCTCTGTGCGCTGCAGCACGCTGTGCACATGGTACCGATCCCAGAGCCCTGTACATGTGTCCGGTGAGTGATTGTACATTTGCGCTCATTCGCTAACTAAGTGCTGAGCCTGAGAGCATTCAGACTTGCTCTCAACAATCGTGGCGGTGCAGCACAGGGTAGCAAAACACTCCACTGGTGTGGTTGCATCTGGCGCAGCACTCACGTTTGTGGTATGCGTATGCCCAGTACAGGTCATACTCCTGCACACCAGCACCGCACACTGCTCAGAGCCTGTGCACGCCAGCTTTGACGACCTGCTGAGCCCAGCGGCTGCATACTGCCACTGACCCTCTGCGTATGCATCCACCACAGTGAGGTTCATGCTGCTGACAGGGCCGATGGGCGGGTGCCCACCGTCCAGGCGGCGTGCGTCTTGCGCTCGGGGGAGCGCAGCTGGTCCGCGTGCAGCCGCAGCAGGTACCCGCGCCACGACTCGCCCTTGGCCACCACGTTGGCGTTCATGTAGCGCACCATGCGGTCCAGGACCCCACGCGCCATGATCTGCATAAAATGTGAGACGTACATCAGTGTCACAGTCGTCACAGTTAGCACACTGCTATCTGCAACCTATTTGAGGCAGCAGGTGAAGGATGCAGCGGGTTGCCAGGGCACAGGCCTGGAATCAGAAAGTTGCATGGAGGCTGCCAGCATGCAGCGCAGGACCGCAGCATGTGGCATTATCTACCTGCGGTGTGACACCCATGGTATCCATGCCACCCTTTGGCATGTTGAGTGTGATCTGCAGGACAACAGCTCCTTGCTCAGCATCAGCTTGTAGTGTTCCACATCTAAGATCTCCACAGGGGGATGAGGAGCAGTGGCAAGTCTGGCAACAGTCCCTGCATGATAGCAAGCAAACATGCAAGCGGTGGCAGAGGAACCCACGTTCAATACGCGGGCACTACGCGAGATCCACTCGATCTGCTCGGCCTCCTGCGCAATGGCCTGGTTCTGCATCTCATTCCGCGCTCTGAAGTGTACCTGCGTACGCAACAATGCGAGGGTACAGTCAGTTAGCGCCACTCAAAACGCGTGGTGCTCTGATGCGGTTGCAGGCGTTGCAGTGCTTCTGCAGGTAGCCCCAGTTGCACGCCTGCACCACATACCACGCTGTGTGCTGCACACGCTTGGAGGCGTGGCCGCACCTGCTTCTGCAGGTCGCACACGCCGCTGGTCTGGGTGCAGCCCTCCTCCTGGTGCAGCAGGTCCAGGGCCTCGAAGGCCTTGAGGAAGAAGGTGTCTGCGTCCGTCACCAGGTAGTACGGCGTCTGCACACAGCATGAGTCTCATGGTGTGGCTCACCATGAGGCTTGAGCCAAATATGCCACAGTACGTGCCACAGTACAGTACATGCGTACACCACAGCCTAAGCCCGCCTGGCAATTGTCATCTCAAACAATGCAGCATGACCCGGTTGAACATCGAAGCCTTGTGAGGTCAGGGACCATGTCACACAAGCTGTGCACTGCCTATGACGTCCGCATGCATCTCACCGTGACTGTGAACCCGCAGGCCAGCTTCACGAGCTGCTGCTTGTACCAGCCGTCGATGTTGCCCGCCATGTCGCCCGCGATCTTCTTCAGCGGCCCCGGCCGCATCTCCGGCACGCACGCCTCGTCCGCCACCACCCGCATCTGCAGTGCACCACGCCGCTGATGAGGGTCAAATTGACCAAAGGACTACATTGAGTATCAGCAAGAAGCTCGCGAACAACTGCATCTGCACACAGCTGTGGAGACTGGGGAAGTGGGCGAGGGCAGGGAACGCAAACGGACAGGTGTTGACTGAGAACTAGAGCTGGAAAATGCTGGAGACTTGGCTGGCTGGACAATTGCAGGGCACAGGCACCTTGCGGGCCAGGACGCAGGGCAGCGCAGCCAGCTCCTGCTCCAGGAAGTTGACGAGGCGTGGCACCTTGTCCCGCGGCGTCACAAACACCCACTCCTTCACGCTGTCCATGTTCAGGAACTGGTTCGCGCTCCGCAGCTGCAAGGTTGGCACACGCTGTGGTGAGTCTCCTTAGGGTACATCATCACTGCTGCGCAGTGTGCTCGAGTGTGATCTGCCCCCTTGAGCAGTCCCAGACTTGCAAGCTGACTGCAGGGTGTACATCTCGTTTGTCAACCTCTCACGATGCACTCTGACCTGGTTCAGCAGCAGCGCCAGGTTGTCCTTGTCGGGGTAGATGGGCGTCATGAGCGTCAGCAGCCCGTCAAAGCGCGCCTGCACCAGCCACTGCGCCCGCTTCCTCGGCTGCTGCATCTTGTACACGTCCCCCAGCCCAGCCACGTGCAGCTGCACCACAGAAAGCCAGTCCGTGAACCCGTCGCGGGTGTTGCGCAGCACCTGCCATCACCTGAGGATGGCGCAGGGTTATGCCCCTGAATGAGACAAGCACTGCAGCCCACACTGTGACAGCGAGCCTCTTCGGCAGACATGAAACACTTGCGACAGCTGCATGACCTTGGCGGCCTCCACTCGACCCGCACCGTACGTGCAGTTGACTGCCCCACGCACCCTGGTGACATTGCCGCGGAGGGAGCTGGGTGGCGGGCGGCAGTGCCGCTCCCCCTTGAGCTTCGCAATCAGCGCTGAAGACTGGTAGGATGCATCCTCTGAAGCCTCCTGCACCCTGTGTCTGAGGTGGGCTACGCCCCTGCATCACCCAAGCTCGATGTCAGCGGGAGAAGTATCAGCAAAAAGCGTCAGTGGCGTTCCATGCTCGCAACTGTGCATCAACCTGTGCCCTGCCTGCCGACGGGCAAGGTGAGCTGCAATGGAGACCAGGTAGGTTATCAGGCACGCGGACTCACCTGATGGCAGTCTTCGCGAAAACATCGATGCCATGTGGCGAGCCGGGCGCTATGAAGGAGCCCAGCGTCAGCAGCAAGCAGATGAGTGCGACCGAGGACGCTCCGCTGCAGCGGCAGCCGCTGCACCATCCAACTGACGCCTGCATGCGTGACGACATCGTATCATGGCGACACACTCGACGCTGTGTCGTTGCAGCAGCATGCCTGCAAGTACCCACTGGTCACCGCTGCGGATCTGGCTGCCGGTCTTTTGTGGTAGGATGCGAGCTGACCTCTTGGCCGTCATCCGACGAGTCGTCGCTCCGCCAATCCAGAAGCCCGCTGCTGGTGTCGCTGCCGCTGCCGGCGCTGCGTGCCGGGCTGCTGCAGGGCCGCCCATAGTCGTCCAAGCTGGTGCAGGAGTCCGCGCAATTGGTGTCACGCAGCGCAGCCTCCACATCCCCATGAGCCGCTGACTTGCGGGACGTCAGCCGTTCAGGGGTGCTTGGACTGGCAGCCATCTCCTGTAGAGGGCACCGGTGGATGGTCAGGACAGGACCTTGCAGCTTATGGACTGAATGCAAAGTGGAGCTGCAAAGCTGATTGCCGCCGGCACTCAATGCTGGCACACGGGACGCGCATGGTCACGCAGCGGCCGGCGTGCAAATGAGTTGCCATGCTCAAGTCAACATGCGACCATGAGCATGGCGCGCGACGCTTGGGGTGGCTGGCACCCGATGCAGGAGGGTCAGTGTTGTTTGGATGACCTGCAGCCTGAAGTCGACTGCCGTGCAGCATGGCCGCCCGCAGCATGCCCAGCAGATGTTGTGCCTCCACTCGACTGAAGGCAGTGTGTTAGGGGCGGCCGACCTACTTTAAATTTCAACACCCCGGCATGGTGCCCCACAACGTCCAACCGCATCCACCCCGTACAGACACCGCTACGGACCGCGCAGCCATTTGCAACAGCACAGATGACGTTGCCGGCACTGTGTATCGGCAGCTGGCTGCGCGTCATGCACCGGATCGCGTGGTAGCACACGATACAGGCGGGATGCAAGCATGATAAATCGCGGCGGGGGCCGGCCAGCGATCGATCGCAACGCTGCCACGTCTGAAACCGACTCCTGGCACATCGCCCCCATGTTCATATTGGCAGACGACCCAAGTGAGCCGCCGACTTGACCCAGTGTCTGTGGTCCGGGCTGCACGGAAAGCCGCGCACCGTGGGCCAGACGATGGCTGCCGCTGCGCCGTCGGACCCTTAGCTCATTTCCGGCGCCATACCGCAGCCTTGTGTCCTGCTGGACTGCAGCTTTGTGATGTTGCCGCCGACCAAAAGCGTCCCGCTGCCCACTTCTGGCCAACGCCGGAAGCTGCACGATGCCCCAGCAACGTAGTGGCGTCCACTTCCGCTTGACCAAGGAGATGCAGCACTCTGACGCTGCTTCAGGATAGCTTGCACCGCGCACGCGTGTGGTGTTCGGCTGTTGCATAGGATGTCGGACTGTGAGAGCATGGTGAGCAAAACCCTGGCGATTACTGGTCAGGCAGGAAGTCATTGCCTGCAACTTCAACCCCAAGGCCAATCCTCCTACACAGCGGCTGCCTGCAGGGCTGCAAGTCAATCATTGCGGATCGCTGTGCGATCACACGTTGGAGGTGTGCAACCTGCAATGCTGTATGTGTCGGCAGCTGCATTTGCCCAGGTTTACTTGCCACAGCGCAACATGCACACACTACCAAGTTCAGCAATGGCTGATGAACTTCCATCGAATCTTCTCCTACTCAAAGATGCCGACAATATACAAACGTGATCGAAAGCAGCAGGTGGACCACACAGATCGCCCAGCGGCACTGAATGGCGAGCAAAGACGGCGTAGGTTGCGTGGCACGTCTATCATGCTGCCTGCGCAGCTGGCACGCTGCCCGCATGCTTGATGCCATGCTGCACAGCAGGTGACACGCCAGGTCAGCCTTGCGACCGTGATGCGCACAGGTGTGCATACGATCTCACCGGTCACTTGACATGTATGTGATGGCATCATCGTAGGCATTTCAGAAGGTCAAGCGAGCACCCTCACCTCCATGCAAGGCTTCAGTCGCTCCCTGCATGACCACAAAGAATGAGCTCGTCAGCACAGAGACGAGTGTGTGTGCATGAAGTTGTTGAGCCTTTCATATTCTCCTGCAGCTCACCAGATGAGGTCTCCCGGAAGCTGCAGCCTGCTCTGCACAACCTGCACAGCAAGCATGACGGGTTGTACGCCCAACACCCCGCTCAGCTGCTGGCAAGTTCAGAGGATTGCAGATGGTGGACCAGCTGCATGTTGGACAGGGAGCGTTCCATTAACCAAGCACCTCCCTGATCACTTGCTCACACAAGATTATATGTACTAAAATGACTGACACCAATAGCCAAAAAGCCTCACCGCCCAGTAGCCATTCTGCCGATCCAGCTCTGTCTGATTGCACGGGTTCCATGTGGGCCACTCCTTCTTGGTCCACAAGTTGGCCTTTTCCTGCTGCAGCTCGGCGTGCACATGGAGCTTGTCCCACAGCTCTGCACGTGTAGCAAGACGCAACATGGGATGATGTGCCTTCAACTTCAGCAACCTGAACTTGATACATTGCTGAAGTACTGCGCAGAATGGCAGTGGCATGCTGGGACACAGAACGGCCTCACTTGCATGGTGGGCAAACTCCCAGTAGATGTCGTATTCCTGCAGGTAGGTTGGGTATATAGGTTAGCATAGGTAATCAATAGGTTAGCATCTGGCAGTTGCTAGGAGGCAGGTCTGCAATAGCACGTGGTCAAGTGTCTCGTGGAGCTTTCACTGTGCGCACTGTCCAGGAGGGCAGATCGCGTGTAGCATCATCAGCCAGTCGCTCTGCCTGCTTCCGCAGCAGGTATGCTCGCCATGTCTCCCCCGGCTGCGACACCTGCGCATTGCTAGCATGCTCTGCATCAAGACGTAGGTTTCTGTCCTGTTGGTGGCAGGTCTCAAGCAGGACGTCAGAAAGCCTCTCAGTGCTGGCATCAGCTACACTCCGCCTGCTGTGTACACATAGGGCAGTGGGCCGGTTGATCATGCACCTTGTCCTCAAGGTGCACCACCAGCGGGTCCATGACAGCACGGCTGAGGATCTGCGGCGTCACGCCGGGCGTCTGCAGCGTGTGCTCTGGTGCTGAAATCTGCGTCATTGACACGAGCACCTTCGGTGCAGGCGCAGGGTGGGGGGGTGTTGCAATGCAGGCGCAGCACTGGTTGCTGGACAAGTCAGAAGAGCTCAGCGCATGATAGGCACCAAGGGATTACAAAAGCACTGCAGGGGCTGCGTGCGGGCCAGGGTGCCCACATTGAGAACCTGCGCGCTGAGCTTGATCCACTCCTGCTGGTCCGCCCACTGAACCGGCGGCTGCAGCTCATTGCGGGCACGGAACTGCACCTGCGCGTCCAGCCGAGCCACTGCTCGGTGGTGTGACCCAAGGGCAGCAGCAGCGCCCTGCGCCAGGCCTCAGGTGCCAACGCAATAGGCTCAGCCACACAGCCTGCACCCCCTGACGACGCGCCCTATGTTGCACGATTGAGCCACACCTTCTTCTGCAGGTCACAGACGCTGCTGTCGGGTGTGCAGTCCTGCTGGTCCATGAGCGTGAGCGCCTCCAGCTCCCGGATGAAGAACGTGTCGGCGTCCGTAATCAGGAAGTAGGGCGTCTGCAGTGCCACAGAGTGCACAGGGGTGCTTTGATTACGCTCGTCATGTCGTGCTGTGCATTTCACATGCCCCTGATGTGCACAAGATTTGAGAAAGCAGCGAGGCATTGCACAGGGCATGTGGCACATGACCATGTGCATGCGCACCGACGCCGTTCCGTCACTGCAGAGACTTCATGCCTGGGCGCACCTGGATTGTGAAGCTGCACGCCAGCTTCACGACCTGCTGCTTGATCCAGCCGCTGACGCTGCGCGAGTGCTTGCCAGCAATGCCCTCCAGGGCAACCGGCCGCAGCTCTGGCGCGCACGCCTCGTCACCCACCACCCGCATCTGTGCAGCAGGAATAGCATCGAGGCATTGGTTGTCACACCATGTCTGATCTGGGGTTGTTTGACAGCCCGCCCTGACTTGCACCAGCTGGCCGGCCATCGTTTGCATATGAAGTGTATGGGATATCAGGCTGACCATGTGACCTCACTGACTCTCATCATTTCAGCACCTAAGGGTCCAAAAGGGCACTTGCGGCATCAGCCACAGTCACGGTCTAGACGAGGTGTTCAGACAGAACGACGGCACGCGACCGCCACTGCAGCTGTGAGGTGGTCTGCACCGATTGTGCCCACCTTTTTGGGCTGCAAGCAGGGCAGGCGCACGACTTCCCGCTCCAGGAAGTGCACTAGCAGCGCGATGTGCTCCTCAGGCGTCACAAACACCCACTCCTTGAAGCTGTCCATGTTGAGGAACTTGTTTGCACTCCGCAGCTGTAGGAAACGAGGCGCAGCGGTGGTCAACAGGGCAGTCTGGAAGAGCCAGCTTGATGCAGCACAAGCCATGCCCGTTGACATAGGGTATGCTGGGATGATGAGGCAGCGGAAGGCGAAGCAGGCACGCAGGGGAACAGACCTGATTGAGCAGCAGTGACAGGTTCTCATCATCTGGGTACACCGGCGTCATAATGGACATCACGCCGTCGAGGCGAGCTGACACCAGCCACTGCCCCCGCTGCTGCGGCTGCTCCATGACATACTCCTCATCAATCCCCTTGATGTGCGCCTGCAGGTACACAACGAAGACTGTATCAGCCTTAGTTCATGCCCTGCATACCTGCGAGGTCGGACCTGTATCACCCACACAACGGGCACTGTCAGGTTTCATCAGCATTGCTGCTGTGCCGCCTGACCTGCTCGGTGCTGTTGGTCTCTGGCAGCTGCTGCCGCAGGCACCGCCGCTGTTGCACCTTGGTGGAGATGGCTGCCTCTGACTGCTGTGCTGGCCCAGCTGATGGACGGGCAAAGCTCTGCCTTGCCTTGCTGCGAAGGTCACCCACCTGCATGAACGAGCACCGCCATTGGCGACTACACCCAAACACAGACATGCCCTGTGGCGCTGCACTCACGATCCGCCAACAATTCCTAGCAGGGGTAGTGTCACCGTTGTTGCAGTCCCACTTCGTGTACATGCTTACCGAGACCATGCTGCCCAGGCCGTGGCCCGACTTGGGCACGACGAAGGAGCCAAGCGTCAGGAGGAAGCAGACTGCTGCCACCGATGAGGCGCCTCGCCCACACTTGAGCTTCCAGCCGCTGGAAAGCGGCTCCCTGCCGTCATGACCATCCAGTGCGTGCTCCTCAAGCACGTCCAGCTTGCCACTGCCCAGGGCCCCGTTCATGCTGGCGAGGCCGCCGTGCTTGCAGCTGCAGACAGCAATTCAAGGGCACATTGCAGCTTCGTGGTTACTGATCATGTATGTGACGCGCATCCATCATGATCCATTGTGTAATCACATGGACAATCGGATCTTGCAGCATGGAATCAAGGACTTCCTGAGTCTGCAGTGCTCGTTCGCTGCAAACACCTGAGAATGCTTCGTGGCGTGTCCCAAGTTGGGGAGCCTACGTCGCTGCCCCCGATGCTGCCTGGCGCCTTCGGGAAGTCGTCCAGGCTGCTGCATGAGTCGGCGCAGCCCACGTGGGGCGCGCCGGTCTCCACGTCAAATGGTCTGCGGCTGATGGCCTTGTTGGGCGACTGCGGCATGCGGGCTTGGTCACACACGGCGCATGTTGCCTCCACCTGCCCTTCCTCAGCGGTGCCTTGTGGTGGTCGCACACAGTCCTACTGCATTCATCAAACGCAATGATATCAAAACTTTCACCATTCCGATCTATACGGAAAGACCAGCGACACCAAATTGGTCGGCACCCACCTGCCTAAAACCCGATGCATGCAGTGCAAGGTGTGACAATGGCGAGTTTCGTGGGTGACAACGACTCCGACAATTCTGTGTCTATGCATGCGACCAACATTGTATGCCTGGGTTCCCCGCATCATTTTTGAAGTCACGCAAGCGCGGCCTCAAGTCTGTGGGGTCGTTGCAAGCTCACATGCTGCACCTGATTGAAGCATGGAAGCCTCACGCCGCCCGGCTCAGCACCGGATCCATTGCAACGAATCGTATGGATACAGCAGTAACAGGCTATTACTGCACTGTGATCACCAGCTGTTGGCAAGCTCTGTGCGCTCTGTTGTTGCTCGTCCGGTAATCAAATCCAATCTGCTGTTCGCGCCTGCGCGGCAACTCACTGGTTACCAAGTTTCTTGCGTTTCAGCGTTTGAACGGAAGCAAGATGTGCGTGGCGATCTGACTGCATGCATTGCTGACCAACAACAGGGGTAGCGGGTTTAGATGGGCAATATCGACCTAGGCCATTCGGCATCCAGATTGGGCAAACCACAACTGACCAAAAGCCCGAATACAGTTTGAAGGCAGACCAACCTAGCCGCACGACTTGCCGAACTTCGGTGTGCACTTGCGGAGCTCATGCAGAGTGTCTGCATGTATGCCCTACTGACCGGCACTTCGCTCAAATACACTCATCACAGCCTCCACTTGCCGTTTGCTCCTCACATCCACTTGCGTCATGTTGTTGTAGACCGCTGCATCAGCGGCAATGACTTGACATGCGCCTCGATGATACTCAGGGTGGTGTTCCAGCCTGCAGACGAATAGGAAGCCATGGTTTTATTTGTCACTGCACCTATTGTCGTGTTACAGCATCATCTATGTGCTACTGCTGCCAGTACAGTGGAATCTGGCACCTGACACCCAAGGCCTGAAGCCATCGGCGCGCTTTGGGGTGGCCCGCCGTGCCATGCATGCCACATTGGCATCCCAGTTCATGAACGCCTTCCGCTCCTCGAACTGTGCGTGCAAAGGCCATCACAAGTGTACTTGTGCAGCATCACAAATGCCAAACGAGTATCCGACACAGCGCTGCACATGGCCGGGCTGCTTGTGAGCCAAACACGAGGAGCACAGCACGTTCGCACCCCCAGCATGTAGTCCGCTGTCAGGTCGGACCACTTGGGCTGCGGCGCCTTGGACGCCCGCTTCGTGGTGTAGACCGTGTGCCCGTCATAGTCTGCATATGTGTCGGCTGCCAGCATCCACAGGAAGGTCCCTGCAGCAACTTTTGCAACTTTCGGCAGCAAGCCATGATGTGGCACAGGCATTCACGGGCACACAACAATAATATGCAACCAGCAGGCAGGCGCCACCGCACCTATCCGCATGTGTGGCTTCAGCACGTTACCTGCCACGTTGCCGTGCTTCTCGTTCCAGGCCTCCACCTCGGCATACACAGACTCCAGGAAGGCGCGCCGCTGCTTCATGCCGCCGTGGTGCAGCTTGCCAAACTCCCCCAGGATGACGGGCTTGCCCAGCCGCAGCGCATCCTCAAAGTGCGACCGTAGCTGCAGGGAACATGCAGCATGAGGGCTGGTATGACGCTGTGGAGCAGGCTTGTATCTGCAGGACAGCTCGTCTGGTGTTGGGCACGGGATAGGCACGTGCGCACCCAGCGGATGGTCCAGTCCCGCTTGCAGTCCTCGTTGCAGCGCAGCCACGAGTCTGGGTACATGTGCAGCTGCATCAGGTCCACATTGCTGCCCTGCACAGTATTGGGAAAGGATATATAGATATATACACTGCGTCGCAGAGGAGTTCGTGGGCAAACACCACCATGGCATGGCATGTATGCACAGCTCCAGTCTCGGCTGTGCATACCATCTGGTTTCGCACGTAGTCTGAGCCCCAGCACGCCGCATCGTATGGGTGATGCCATGATGTGAGCGGGTTGTTCACGTTCTCTGTCGGCGGGTTGAACGCAAGCCTACAAGCAGGGGCAACAAATTTGTAGATGTGCAGGTGCTACGAGTGCAGATGAACTTGGCAAAGTCGTCAGCGTTGACCTGCAAATCTATACGCAACCAGACAGCCTGCCCTGCAGTCGACACAGCCACACATCTCGCGACCAGGTGCCTGCATCACTGGCTTACCGCTCTGGAGTGGACGCGCCATACCAGCCTATGCTGCCGACTGTAACCAGATGGTTGGGGTCCAGCGACTTGACATACGCTGCAATGTCCTCAATCCACTCCTGCATGTCGTGGGGTGCACGAAGTGCGCTCTATGAGTGTGCAGCTACCAACCCCATCATCTGTATGCCTTCAGGAGGTATGCACAACACTGGCTGCCAGTCACAGCATGTGGGCAGCACATCTGGCAGTGCCATCTTGCTGCAGTGTGGCGCAGATCATACCGTACCTGCAGCACATCACCCGAGTCATCCCCTGGGTTGGACGGCTCATTGGCAATTTCCCAGCCGAAAATGCTGGGATCATCACGGTAGTAGGTGTCAGTGCGCGTGTTCTTGCGTGTGATGATCGTCCCCACATACTTCTTGAATGACTCCTGGTGCAGTGGAGCAGGCCCACCTCAGCTGTATTGCAGCAGTGCTTCATGCACACATAACCCATGGCTACAGGGCATGGACCAGCTCAGCAGCAGCTGTGCCGATTTCAACACCCTAATCACAACAGGGACAGGAACGTGCAGCTGCTTGCTCCTGTCAACACCAAGTTCTCACGGCTTACCCTGAGCTCCTTGCTGGTATAGAAGTCTGTGATCCTGCCGCCCTTGCGACTGTTGCGCGCCCACTTCACATACTGCTCCATGCCACCAAAGCCGGTGTCGCCATTCGTCAGCGATAGCAGCAGCCGGATGCCGTAATTCTTGGCCTCTGCTACCAGGTAGTCCAGCCCATTCCTGAGAGTACCATGGCAGTTTTGCAAAATCAAGGCGATCAGGTGGCACATGGCAATACATGAGCATATGTATAACAACGCAGGTGTCTCAAATAGCAACAACTGCTAGGGCCTTCAGGGCATGCAGCACTGAGTGCTCACGCGAAGATGTCCTCGTCGAACATATCCAGGTGCGGCTGCAGCGCATTCCACTCGTCGGGCCCATCGGCAAACGCCCACATCCGCAGCACAGTGAAGCCCAGCTCCTGGGCCTTCTGCAAAGTCTGGATCACCTGCGTGGTGCAGCGGCAGCACTGGCAGCCCGCCACTGACGCAACTCTAAGCGTTTGCGAGGAGCAGAGCCATCATGCACACTGAGAGGTGTGCGTGTGCCACAAGTGGAGAGCTGCAAGTACAAGCTCTGAACATCGTGTACCTCTTTCCTACCGCTGCCTCGCTTGTCAGCAGCCCGCGTCAGCATGTAGTAGTTGCAGAAGCCGCTGAAGTAGAAAGGCTTGCCCTCCAGTGTCAACCGCGCGCCTTGCCGCTGCACAAAGTGGCTTGGCTCCACCTGCAGGTTCGTGTGCAGTGCATATGTAGCACTTGACTATGGCACCTTGCCAGTGAGTGCGAACATGGCACGCTGTTGACAGATCCCACCTTAACAGATGGTATATTCCGCACATACGCCTTTGTGATGTTCTTGCCCGCTAGGGTGCTGGCTGCGGTGACAGCTGCTGGACTGCTGCTTGCTCTTCCAACGTTGGTGAGCTTCTGCATTGCCATAGACCATGGTGCTTGTCATATATCCAGCCATGTGGTTTTGTGGGAGCTCTCAGCATGCGCAGCAGGGCGGCAATGGTCCGGATCGTCCTGCGCACCATGAAAAGCGCAGCAACAACTGCTATCGCCAAGAACACGTACAGGACCCTCCACATCTTCGGCAGCCTGTTGAAGTCTGCGCAGGGCACACCGCACCCACATCACCCGAGTGCGACAGCGACAAAGCCACATCGCCACCGAGCAATGAGGGACACACAGGATACGTCGGGTACAGCAGGAATGACACTGCTTATGACGCTGCTATTGATATGAAATGCTTCTGAACGCCATTCCTCTCACATGCCAGCTGCCGAGACAGGCCGCCGCCCTCTCGGTCCCTGTCTCGCTGGAATGCGATCTCCGCTCTACGTTCCAACCCAATGAGCGAGCCCTCGCTGGCCCGCCGAGCATGCTGCCCCGACAGCAGATTGCCAGCTGGACCGGCCATGGCCCAGCTTGCGGCTGGGTCCTCAATGCAACGCTAGCATGGCTGACAGGAACGCTGCCGGCAGGCCGTGCGACACTGCATGCAATGATTCGTCCCGGATTCGCCCTGGTCGCAGCAGTCAAGCTGCGTGAAATGTGCCGAACACACGACTGCAGGCTGTCAGTTGTGACAGAACGCAGGGATCAGCTGTATGGAAACGACCGCTGCGAATGGCTTGCGCATCAGGAAGCACTCAGTCCTGCCGGCCATCTCGAGCGCCACTTGTATCACTGCCACTCTGTCTGTTTGGCATGCAAAACAGGGTCACAATCTGTTCAAGCAGCCTAGCAAACGTGACAGTGAGCAAACCTTCTGTCTATCAAGCAAATGGCACAGTCATCCAGTCAGACCGCTCCTCCGCTCCAGGTGTCATTTGCAACTCCTCAACTGAGTATGCAACAACACCGCGACACACTCGCTGCTGCAGGTCCATCTGCTGGTCTCGGCACGCTGATCCATCCGATCCTGCGCCGAGTGCCTTGGCTGTCAACAGCCTGCACCGATCTGCTTTTTGGTTTTGGAACACAGCGCCTGGCATCAAGGTTGAAGGGTTGCCGAGCATTCAGACAGCCCACTGTGAGAAGGGGGGATCCAGCTGCAGCGTCGTCTTGTAACATCGTGCGCAGCCAACAGAGATAGAGGCGTCATCCCGGCTGAGCCCCCTTTTGTTGGCCTCAGCGTGATTTGCCGCAGCGCGGACTCTCACAGCTTTGCAACCGTGAGCAGGCTACCCGCAATGGGCGGGGAGCCCCCTTGAGGCATGGAACGGCCTGCGCATCGGGTGAGCTTTGGCGGCGCACAGTTTGCGGAGACCGGTGAGGATGCTGGCATGAGCCCAGCCAGCCCAGCGGGGATGCCAGCCTCGCCTAAGCAGCCGGAGTACAACCCGAAGAGCAAGCGGCGGCATGGTTTGGTGCGGCGCGCTGCGGCAGCTGTGAAGGAAGCTGGCGCAGCAAAGATCATCTCAGGGGCCATCTCCATCTTCCTGCTGTTCTCCGTGTTCTCGGTGAGCTGATCCCTCGACTCTTCAATACTGGCATATGCAACACAGTTGCAGACGTCAGCGTACGCGCATGCATGTGTGCCATCTACTCTGGCTGTCTCAGCGTCGACTGCACGCATCATACTTGTAGTGGACGATCTACAGTCGGGTCATGGTGAAAGCCAACATCTGTATGCAATTACAACAACACTTGCATATCTTCCAGGCGATTGCCGGCACCAACAGCGGGCTGGAGCGCCCAAAGAAGGTGTCAATACACCTACGTGCACGGGAGTTGCTGCCGATTGCAGTGCCCAAGGTCCCTGCTGTCAAGGTACATGCTTATGCCATCTACATGCTCGTGCCAGCTCTTGTGCAAGCAGCAGGTGCACATGACCAGGGCTTGAGCTCACAGGACAACGTACCAAGAGGCCCCAACTTTCATGATTTCAGGTGGATGGCTCCAAGTTTGTGCAGCGGAAGGGCATGCGCCTCGTGCTGAATGGGCAGACCTTCAAGTTTGCGGGCGCCAGCAACTACTACATGCTCACGCGTGCCGTTGAGAAGGTCACCCGACCGCAGGTGCTGCTCACCAACGCTTGCGAGACCCCTCAGGCTGGGTGCTGCACGATCACGTCACGCTGGACTTGTCTTGTGACATGTTATGGTACAAGCATTTGCATGGATTCGGGTCAGCAAGATAGCAGATGTTCACTGCCATGCCCAGGTTGCGGAAGTGTTCGAGACGGCGCAGAAGCTGGGCATCACTGTGATGCGCGTGTGGGCCTTCAACGACGGGGACACCTGGAACGCGCTGCAGCCGCGCATGGGCCACATAGACGAGCGTGTGCTCAAGTGCGGCGCCTGCTGAATCGTCTCCGCAGCAGCACTGCATCTGGGACAGCTCGTACGTGTCTGCAGGCACCTTGCTGCCACCTTGCCGCATGCGCATTCATGCTCAGCTGCACCATGACAGTGAGCCATCCTTGCGATCAGGGATGGCCTGGACTGGGTCGTCAATGAGGCCCGCGAGTTTGGCATCCGCATCATCATGGTGCTGACGGACTCTCAGGGCGACTACGGCGGCATGGCTCAGTACGTGCGCTGGGCGGGGCCGCTGACAGAGACAGTGCGGGACTTCTATGCCAGCAAGCGCATCAGGGTGAGGCCGCCATGCACGAGCCTGAACCTGTATTGCACGACCAATGGAAGAGCGCAGTTGTTGGCATTGTATGTACTGTCCAGCAGTCCACAATGTTATGGATTGTCAAGCACATCTGCTTGCAGAAAGCGTTCAAGGAGTATGTGGGTGCGGTCATCCTGCACAAGAACGCTGCCACCGGCGTCTACTACCGCGATGACCCGACCATCTTGGGCTGGGAGATTGCAAATGCGCCCGTGTGCCCAGGCGATGACACCGGCGACCTGCTGCAGGTGCTGCAGTGTGCTGTTGGGCATCTTGTATCATTGTAAGACAGCCACGTTGCTCGCGCTGCAGCTGCAAGGCCAGGTTCAGTGGTCTTGCCCATGGGCATTCCATCCTGATTTCCGGCCTTGCACATGCAGAACTGGATCGAGGATCTGTCAGGTCATGTGAAGAGTTTGGACCAGAACCACCTGGTGCTGCTGGGCCACTCGGGCGTCTTTGGCGCCAGCACCCCCGACAAGTGCGCGAGCATATTTTGGAAATCCAGCCACAACTGCAAGCACATCCCATGCACTGTATATTGCAAGCATGTGTGTTGTATGGACAGCCGAAGTGTCACAATGCCACTGGTATTCTCAGCCATGATGCACTGCGCTGCAACAGGTGGCGGTACAACCCAGCGGCGCTGGATGTCACAACGCCGGTGTACCCACAGGCGCACGCATATGACGCCGTGTGCGAGGGCGCCGACTGGGTGCGAAACCACGAGGCGCCCTACGTGGATGTGGCTGCAGTCCAGGTGGGTCCAGTGCAACCTGCAGAGTGCTCATGAGCATGGTGTTCATTTGTGCAGAGGTTCACGCTGGTCATCGCCCATGTTGGTGGTTGCAGCTGGTCGCTAGGTTGGCTGAATGGGTGTCAAAGCACGGCAGGCAATCTGGCATGCCCCACACTGCATCTCGTGTACTGATTGCGCAGGTGTGGCCAGACGACTGGATGCAGGCGCCAGAGCCCTGGAAGCTGCACTGGTCGCGCCAGTGGGTGCGCATGCAGCGCCTCCTGTACCCTGTTGCTGCCTGCCTGCAGTGTGCATGGCGTAATGACCCCACGGTTTTTGCCATCGCCTCCCCTCGCTGACTGCATCGGGGAGGCGCCCTTCCTCTGTGGGAATAACAAGAGACGCCTGGGAGCTGAAATTGCTCGGCGCCACTCGGCACCCTGCAGCAGCTTCCTTGCTCGACAGACCTTCAAGCATCGCCGACGACGGGCCAGCATGACATCATGGCATCACCCAGAATGCAGTATCTGCACCACTGCTGACGCTCTGGTGTGGACTGCGGACAGCTGCGGGCGCACGCAGAGGTGTCGGGGTGGCTGAAGAAGCCCATCATTGTGTCAGCGTTCTCGAAGCAGCGGCGCACCGGGCAGTCCGATATGGCCACGCGCAACGCCTTCTACGAGATGGTGTACCAGGAGGCAGAGCGCTCCGATGCCATCGCAGGTGAGCCCACTGCAGCATGCAATCCAGGGGCTGATCGACTCTTTGACCAGTCTCATCGACACAGTCTTGAAGTGTGCAGCATACAATGTGGTCAGTGCTTGCACCGGTTTGTATGCTGTTGCGGTCGTCACCGCCACATCGTGCGCTACGCCCCGGGTTGTTGTGGCGCAGGCACGCTGTTCTGGCTGCTGGCGAGCAACAGCTACCCAGACTACGACGGGTACACGGTGTACACCAGCAAGGTTGCAGTGCAGCAGCCGGCACCTGCATGGCCGCAGCTGTCGCCTGAGCTGGTGGATGCGGTGGGTGACACGCTTGACTTGTGTTTGCTGTTGGGTGGGCTGCTGGTCATCTCCATGCATCTATGTACTGGGGACACGCTCTGCCCCGCCGATCCCTGCCCACTTGCTGGCCCGAACTGAGCGCACCTCCTGCAAGCTGGCCACGCAGCTGCGGGTCGCGTGTGCTGCCCACTGAGGCTGTGGCAGCATGCTGCTGACAGTTTCTTCACGTCTCGATTGCTGCTGCGGCCACCGTCACCACATAGGAATGCCCGCTGGTGAGAAAACCTGTTGCTGGCAGGGCCTGGCGCGGCGGCGGTTCATGAACTGGGATGCGATGATGGTGTGCGGCGCGAAGCGTGCGATGGGCAACACCACCGCCAACAAGCCCATCAACCCCTACAAGCCGGACGCCAATGCCTGGCTGGACGGCTGGGCGGACGTGCTGGACGTCATCAACAGCCACTCGCAGGTTGCTGCAAGCAGTACTGCCTGCTCAAGGGACATGCCAGCGCAGGACGCCGAAAGCAGACACTTGTTCAGCATCAAGCAGACTGAGATGGGCATACATCATGACACGGCATCAGGCTACAGCATGCTGTCTAACACATCTGCACGTTGCTGCGACAGACACTGAGCCGTGCGGGCCTGCATGCGTACAGGCGATGGCCAAGCTGGCAGGTGTACAGCTGTCAAAGGCCGCACTCAGCCATGTCCAGGTGCCGAGGACGCGCTACGACTCGCCGCTGCTGCCAGATGCTGCTGTGCAGGTAGGCCCCAACAACGTGTCTGCTGTACCCTGTTGGATGTCCACGTTGCCACAGAAAATGACGCAGGATGACGTCTGATCTCAACATGAGACATGTGTCATGCAGGCGTTGCCGCACATCCCAGACGACTTCCACATGGCGGTGGACGGTGACCAGGTCAGCCAGCAGCAGCAGCAAACGCAGCCGAATGCCTCGTCGTCTGACGCAGGTCCTGCATCAGCAGGACAGCAGTCCGACAGCCAGCAGCAGACAGATACCGGCGGCAGTCAGCAGGGGCAGCAGAACGCTGCTGACCGCAGCACAGAGCCTGATGGCGGATCAGCAGACGTGGCAGCGGGCGGCAGCAGCAGCGCCAACAAGACTGCCATCGACGATGACGCCGCAGCAGAGGACGGCAGCGGTGCCGGAGGGACAGCCAGCAAGGAGCCACAGCGGGCAACCAGCGGCTCTGGCAGCAGCAGCAGCAGCGGTGGCGGCGGTGCTTTACAGACAGAGCCCGACGAGGACAGCCCCGTGGGCGACACCAGTGCAGCGCCCAGGCTGAACGCCACAGAAGCTGCGAGGATTGATTTCGACGATGTGGATGCTGATGCAACGCATGGCAGCGGCTTCCTCGCCCGGCTGTCGGACTCAGTCAGCGGCGCCCTTGGCGGCGTGTTCTCGTGAGTGTTGTTGTACACAGCCCAACCAGCATGGTGCCACAGCTGAGTTCTATCAAGCTGCAGCGCTGGGACTTCGCCAGGTTCCAAGTGTTGGTAGTGCCCTATAGCACAACAGTATGAGGAGAACTGTATGCCACAGCTTTTGTGTGCACTTGCAGATCACCCGCGGCGACGGACGAGGAGCTGGACGCTATTGAGATAAGCAGCGATGTAAGTAGCGCCCTCATGTCTTATGCGTCTTGCACGAGCACTGCCGGCCCTGATGTCCATGTACCATGCGGCCTGCTGCGCATGTCGAGCATGCACATGTATGTGTGTTCCATTCAGCTAACACGAGAGGAGCTACTTGACGCAGGATGGCACTGAGGAGTCCGACCGCCAGGTGGGTGCTGGGGCGGACAGGGTCGTGGACGAGAGCAGCGAGGATAGTGCTGCTGATGCGGCGCTGGCAGCGGACGAAGCGGGCGATGCAGACACTGCCCGCTTGGACGCAGGCAGCCTCAGAAATGCAACAGAACAAGTGCACGTCTGTCTGATGCGGACTGAATTGCGGACCGCGTGCATTATGGTGCATGATGCTGTCTGTAGCTGTCAGGAGTTTGCTTATTCGCATGTCAAGCAATGAGCAGCATGTATGCTTGCATAGGCTCTCGGCGATGAGACACAGCCTGGAGGCGCGGCGGTTGGCAAGACGGATGGCAGCCTGCCGACGGTGGTTGACAGCAGCAGCGACGACAAGGGTTCAGCGCCTTTGCTCACAGCCGAGGAGGCTGAGCTGGGCGTCATGCATGCTGCAGAGGATGGGGCTGCCGAAGAGGAGCAATGATTTGGCAACTGATGGGTTAGTCAGCCCAGCCCACCCACGAGGCAAACTGTATGACCCACGGTGCCGGCCAAACGAGCGTCGTATCGTGAAGTGGAGAGTGATAGTAACGTCGCACACACTGCTGCCTCTGCTTCGCGGAAACTCAGCGCATGAAACGCAACAACGAGACAGGCACAGCCTGACCGATCATGAGATGTCACGTGCCAACCTACCTCCAACAACTGCCTCGCCACTCTGCGATTGCGCCGCTATGTGACTGTAGGAAGCGCCAGTGTAAACCTCATTCAGGTGGTGCCTTGGAGTGTGATTCCCCCGCTGAAGTTGCTGCACAGCTTTGATACGAGCTCCAGAGGAGAGTCGGCTGTTTGTGGCGTTGAATAAAGCGCAGCTTTGGTGCACCCCGCAGCGCGACAACAGTGCTGTGTGACACGATTGTCAGCATAGCACTGGTGGTTGCTGGAGAACTGCACCCGCTGCGCGCCTCATCATTGATAACGGGGCCTGTCGCTGCCGTCGGGCCTTCAAAGGTGTGCAGCACCCCGTCCGGTCCGGCAGTGCCGCAATGCGCAAATGGCTACGACATGCACATCGATGCTATTGCAGCGCTTCCCCTCCCAGCGTCCGCTGGCCTACGCATCCCGGCACATGAGAATTACAGGATCTGTGTCGGTGTGGGTGCCTGTTGTGCTTGAGCGCAGATGTTGTATGCTTGCCGCGCGCAGCATCTGGTTGCTCTACGATGCTGATCGACCGTGCAGCCCAAGTACGGTCCGGCACCATCTCAGCATCATGCGTCATTGTGACGGCGCAGCTGTCGCGCCTGCACCCTGCATGCAGTGGGTCTGCACATCAGCACTCCAATGCGATGTGTCGTCAGCTGCGCTCAGAGGGGCACAGCGCCAGGCAGCGGCGACTTTGGCCCCTGTGCCTTGGACTGCTAGCTTAGTGGGGTCAAGTGCACACCAGCATTGTGCTCCGCCCTGGCCATCCATTCCTGATGCGCAGTCCAAAGCGTCAAGTTGGCAGAGATCACAGCCTCACACACGGCCCTCCTGTGCAGATCCGTCGCGCCTTGGCAGAGGCCGGGCGGCATAGTCGTCTGCCGCTTCGAGCGGACGCTGGCGGCGGGCAATGCCGCCCGAGTGCAGGGGCAGAACTGCCACAGCTGGCGACACCTGCAGTACCAACAGCACGGCCGTGCAGCATGACAGCTGCCGACCACGGAGCACCGATGCTCACACTGCGAGCGGCACATCTCAGCCGTGGGAACCACAGCAGTGTCAGCAGGCATGCGCTCAGGCGCAGGAGCTGCAGCAGCACTCTCAGCAACGGCAGCGGCAGCGGCAGTGCTACCGCAAGCCAGGCAGACGCAGGCCAGCCCTAACATCGCTCCTCCACCAGCCGCCACTAGCAGCGCTGCTGGTGTTGGCGGCGCTGCTGGCGCCGGCCTGGGTGCCCTGGCTGCCGGCCCCGCGGCTGGCGGCGGCCACGGAGATCAATTCCGCGGTGTCCATCTTCGGGCCGTGGGACTACGAGCTGCGGGAGGACGGCGGGTCCCGCTGCACCGACATGGTGGCGCGCACCGCGGAGCTGGGCCTCAACACCCGCACCATGTTCCTGCCCACCCTGTTCTGGGTGTCCAAGCACGAGGAGGGCTTCTTCGAGCACACCAAGGTAGTCTGACAGTTAGACGCATGTCACCTTTCCGCACCCAGGCCGTCTGGCCATGATCCTTCGGTGAAGGCCGGCCTGGCTGACAAATATATGGTCGGAGACATATGCGGGGGATGTGACAACATGTAGCTGGACACGCCACTCACCGTCCCAGGCTGTTTTGGGGCACACCAGCCTGCTGTGTGCGTATGGTTGTGAGCTGGGCAGCGCTTGGTGCGCTGCAGGTGGATGCGGAGGAGTACTTTGACGACCAGCGGGAGGTGGAGTACTTCTGCTTCAACCAGCAGTATCACCGCGCGCCCAAGCAGGTGCCGCATCTGTAGCGCCGCATTGTGTGGCAATCGCCATTTGGCATCCCTGGCCGAGGGCTGTTCTCTGTGTGCAACAGCCTTAGGGCGACGCCAATAATACGCATGCCTGCTGGACCTCGGCATGGATCGTGTCGGCGGCGCAGCTGCATATGTGGCAGCGAAACGGACAGTGACCCGTTCCCCATGCACGAAGGTTGATGCTGATGCTGTTACCAGCGTGATGGTGCAGGCCAATGTGCGGCACATCGTGACGGGCTTCTTCCTGGGCGCCGGCGCATCCAAGGCAGCGGACGAGGCCGATGCGCGGCCCACCAACTGGCAGGCCACACAGCACTCCAACCGCTACAGGGTGCGCCACCTTGCTTCCAGTGTACGGGGTTTCGTCGGCACTGCTGGGCTGATGCTCATGTGGAAGGTGCTGCCTGTGAGCACCCTCATCTTTTAGCGCAGTGCATCCACCCTGGCCACTGTAGCTGAGCAGACCCCTGGAAGCAGGCCATCAAAGTCGTCATCGTGGGCATCTACAGGTGTGCCCGCCAGCCACAAAGGAGGACATCCAGAACTTCCAGCACGCGATGGGCGTGTGCTTCAAGGCAGCTGTCGATGCGGGGCTCAGCATTGCCGTGTCACCGCGCCTGGACGACGGGTACGATGCTGATCCGGGCGCCAAGCCTATGAAGTATCTGGTGCCCTGTCGGTTACTAGTTGAGAGCTGATGCTGATGCTGAGGGTGCGACTGCATTCGTCTGCCTTCAGCATACTCGCAGATTGGAGAGATGTGCAGCAATGACCAGCGCTGTGAGTCACTTGCCGCAATGCACTCAGATGTAGCGCACTGTGTGCAGGTGCGGCCTGGGCGGCTGGCGCAATGGCCTGCGCTTCGACCCGTTCAAGAAGTATGGAGACTGGTCGTATGTGGACATCATGCTGGACCCGCTCGTCAATGCGCTGCGCGGCGCCATGACGAAGCAGACAGCGGTGAGCACAGCGCCTTGTGAACTGTCCACACCTGCGCCCCATGTGCGGTCTCCTACACCTCAAGTGACAGCATTGCGGTGCGCAGTGATGGAAGTTCTCGACGAGCAACAACCTGAGCTGCTCCTGCTTGCCCAGTGGCTTGCGAGACATCTGAGTAGCATGCAGGCGTCTCATACACGTATGACATCCCTTGATTGAGGATCATATGTTACCCTAAGTAGCTATTCCGAACACTCGCAATCCTGCGCAGGTGTGGTTCAGCCTCCAGGGCGAGATGAGCGCCACGGTGATGTACTACCCGGAGCAGTACGTGGAGCTGATGGATGTGATGCGGCAGCGGCTGCTGGCGGGGCGGCCCGACAGCTGGGCGGCCAACGTCAAGATCGGCCTGCAGATGAACTACAACAAGCTGTGCGCCTGCATCACGGAGGACGCCATACACCCCGACTTCGAGTCCTCGCTGGCCAAGGTAAAACTTACATGCAGATCGCATGTACGCACCTGTATGTTCGTCTGACATGTGCGCCTACCTCTCAGATGCATCTGCAGCAGCCCGGAACTGTTTGAAAACCCATCCCTACTCCTGTGCATTTGACGTTGCAGGTCATTCATCAGTTCGACCTCCCAGGCATCAAGCGCGTTTTTGATGCCACAGAGTTCATTGGCATGAGCAGTTACCCCAGGTGCACTGTCCGCATTCAACCACTCGACAACCTTCTGCGATGCTTGTTTAGGCTCTCTAGTTCTAGTGGTCTGCCTCAGATTGATCACTGGTACATGCATAGCTGCTGAGGGTTGGTGTGCTAATCGCAGCCTGTCGCCCAGATTCCGGCAGTCGGACCTGGAGAATGGCCTGTGGCAGTTTGCCCGCGAGCTCAAGTACTTTGGCGTCAACCTGGAGCTGGTAAGATTACTACATCCACGACATGGCTCAGCAACTGCCTGGCAGCTGAAAGGACGCAGTCTTGAGCAGCTGCTCTTGGCTGTGATGAGAGAGACATGCCTACATGTCTGATGTCAGGATGCTCACAATGCATATTTTATATGCACAGCTTGCGTTGACAAAGGGCAAGGAGATTCACTGGACAGAGTACGGGGTCGGCGGCGGCACCTGCCAGAGCGGCAACTGCATTGCGGAGGTGGGCCCTGCACATTCATCTCGTGCACTTGCAACGCTTATGCTGCATTTTCTTCGGCACATGCCATCGCATATGTGATCTGTAGTCTGCACAGAGCATGTTCATGCGACTGACATTCACATATTCTGCAGCATGCTCCACCCTTCCTGTGCAGACAGCATCCCAGGCGGCGCACTACCCATTCTTCGGGATCTGGGGGCCGTACCGCGCCGAGATGGACCCATGGCAGCTGAACGCCAAGCAGCCGCCGCCGCCACGGGAGTACCTCTGGTACTTTTACAACCAGACAGCCGCGTACCTCACCGACCAGGTGTGCATGGTGTCCCTCTTGTCTCCCTGCTGCACGTGGCGATGCTCTACAGGTTGGGTCAACCTCACTTCTGCTGATGTAAATTGGCATTATCGGCTACAACTGTGTGTTCCAGGCCCTGCGCCAAGGATCTTTCCAGACTATGACACTGCAGATGCTTGCGTTGGCTGTACAGCTGCCTGTGTGCCGTCAGCAATCAATTGATGCTATACTTGCACAACACTGTAGTCACCCGGATAACCTGACATCGGTGCTCCATGATCTGCAGCGGTGGCGATACAGGGTAGACGGCTGCTATCTGTGGTCCACTGGCAGCTGGGATGTGCTGGCTATTTACCCAGAGTCCACCTCGAGCGAGGGCTCCTACTTGGACCCTGTCGTCGCTGACATTATTGCCAAGCACAACAAGAAGGCGGGTCGCTTTCCCAACCTTGCCCCACCTGGTCATACTACATTGCATGGCACCTGAAGCTGTAGCATGGCGTTTGTGCATGATTGACCATGATGTCAGTGGGCAGCGACCATGAGCACTGTCTGGCCCTGACATCCCAGCTGTCGACACATTGTGCAGCATCACATGAAACCCTATCTCATTTGTGATGTTCTTCTGAGGAGCAGGCGCAGGAGGATGGCCATGCCTTCCTGGCGCCAACCCGTGTCAGAAAGTCGAAGTTCAAGTCTGGCATTCGGGCCGATCAGACCGTGCGGCTTGAAAAGCCTCAGAACAACTTGGACCGGAGGCGGCTCTTGGCGCTGCAATAACGTCAGCTGCTGGGTCCGACGCGGTGTGGGAGGGTGGCTAAGGCACAAACAGTAACGCCGGGGGGCCCGGCAGCACAGCTCAGTGTGCTGAACTGATGTGCGGCACACATGCAGCGGGAACGCTGTGCAGCATCTGTGCAGCAATCACAGAGTCAACAATTGTTGCCACACCGCTACTTGGCGTTCGCCTGCGGCAAGGGCTCTGGGATGGTGTTGCAAAGGACGAAGATTGGCGGCACATGGGATCAGGAGAGGGGTTTGAGCCACAGGCGAAACAGAACAGGAACTTAGTGCTGGGGCGGCAATTTTTGGAACAGCGCAGGTCATCTTTCTCCCCTCAGGCAGGGCGAATTGGTTTCCCTCAGAAATGTGCTTTTGCCTTCGTGTTGCTGATTGGACAGTGGGCAGTCACATTGCATGCAGGCAGCTAGCATTCCCTCCCTCAAAATGGTAGGAATGCGGCAGTGTCTATCCACCTGGTGCATGATGTTGAGTGTTGTTGATGCAGTACTGCTATGCTGAGGTATTTGCAGGAGTCGTCATACCGTCTGGTGATTTGACCTTTGAGATGCCACCTTGAGAACAACTATTCCAACCACACATTAGATCAAACTCCATCTACCTCACAAACCACATGCAATTGCAGTGCACAAAGAATTGGTGAACATCTGTGGTCTTGCATTGACCAGCCTGCATCACCACCACTGCCCCGGCTTCCTGGGCTGACGCTTCGGCTCAAAGCAGCGGGTGATTTCAGCGCCACCTGTATGATGCAGGCAGAGTTCAGACGATAGTCACATTTGATCGCCGGCCCAGATGTTGAAACCCCTCTTGCAGATGTGAAGGCAGCGCTTGATGGCGTGGCACTTACTGGGCTCGTGGTCGAAGCTGCCCACAAGCTGGTACTCCTCCTGCCTTCTGCCTGTATCGGTGCGCTTGAACACCTGCAGCCAGATAATCTCTTCTGATTTCTTGCCCAAGACTCACTGCCAAATGCCAGGAAAGGTGCTGGCTGGTTTCAAGGTTCAAATGGGGCGAAGGTCATCTGTTCAAGGTGTTTGGGCACCAGGTGCGCACCTCCCACTGCTGCCCATATACATACCGCAAAGCACCCTGTGAGCGCAACCATGTGGGTGAGTCTGCAGCAGGGTTGTCAGCGAATGAGTTTGACACACGGTCAAGGGCAGAGTGCTGCTATGCAAGCACTGAGGTGATGGTCTGACCATGATGGGGTACCAGCTCCCTGGAAGGAACAGGAGGCGGAAGTGGTACGCCTGCACCAGATGCCAGTAAATGCACGCTTTGGTCGAGTGTCCAACCCTCGGATGTTGCAGGCTGTGCTATTTGAGGCAGTTGCTGCCTGCATGCAGGCACCCGGCCTGCAGCCTGGCAATTGCTGTTCCGAGTGGACAGGTGCAGTGCACTCTGGCCAGGCGCAGCCGCACCACATCAAACGAGTCTGCGAATGCCATTCGCTCCGCACGGCCCCTGCGATGGTACGCATTTCCTTCTGGTGCGTGGACCGAAGTCAGAATGGTGTGCAGAATCGTGGGCCTGACATGGACAAAGCACCCCAAGCTGCAGCAGTGCAGATGCACCAGAACAATACCGGAAGGTGATGCAACACACCTGACGCCCATGATGCCGCTGTGTGAAGGGAGGTCCTTCAGGACAGGGTTCACGAGCACCACTGCCTTGCCCTTGGCCTCAGCAGCCGCGACCTGGAGCCAACAAGTGATGATGCACTTTCGCTGTGAAAACTTGACAGCAGGTGAAGGGAACTTCCACCAGCGCCGCCTGGAAACACATCAGGAGCGCTCACATGCTCGCCAAGGGATGTCATGATGGTGTTGCCGACCACGTTCTGGGGTGCCTGCAGCAGCAGTGACTGGGCAGCTGGAGGCGTAGGTGGTAAGCAGGTGCCAATGCATTCGCAAAAACGCTGTTCCGCAGATGTCTTGGCACTGTCTGCTGTGTGACTCTTCAGTGCGCACCACCAAGATGTAGTAGTCGCTGTCATCCACCTGCAGGTGTGGTGCTCGCACATTGGCAAGTGTGTGTCAGCACTACTGCACTCTTCAATGCAGCCCTTTCTCGATGATCTGCTGTGTACATGCCCAAACGAGCAGCACTGTACGGTTCGTTTGCATCCGAGAGGCCGAGCGGCTTACCTCCTCGGCGCCCACCGCACCAATGCTGACGAAGCCCTCAGCGTCCCCCCAGTCCATGCTAGTCATGATGCGCTTCACGCCGTTCAGCGACAGCGGCAGCCCCTGTGTACATGCAACCACATCGACCCTATGCCGCTGATTGTACAGAGTGAGCAGGTGTAACTCAGGCTGTCATACGTTTCCAGCAATTCATCTGCTTGTTCGGTCGAGATCAGCAGGATGTCCATGCCGACGCTACAGACTGATGCAACTTGGCGAGTCTGTTGGTCGCATGTCCATGGGGTGCACCCACCTGGAAGACGCCCTGCCCCATCGCACCCTGCACGCACACCTTGACACGCTTGCCGTCCAGCGCCAGCGCGGTCGCCATGTCCCGTACCATCTCAAGCAGCGTGCCCACTCTGTAGACTGCAGGCATCGGCTACTGTCAGTCGTGACTTGTGCACCTCATCTAACTGGGCACCATCATGGCATAACAGATAGCTCTAAGATTTCTCAGTTGAAGGACCTCCTGTTTTGAAGCGGATGCCAAGCCATTTTCACCATCTGTTTCGACGTTCAGCTCCGGGATGATACAGCGGAGTCGTATTCGTGAGCGGCCTGCGCTGAGCGCTGCTTGCATTGCCGTGACTGCGTCTTCGTAGAAGTGCTTGCGCACCTGCAGGTACCATAAGTTCATGATCTGTCACTACAGCCTGTGTTGGCGGATGCAAACAAACAAGACTCCCGGCACCACCCTTCCGCACCTCGCGCTGCATGGGTGTCGCATTGAGCTTCTGCGGGATGGCGTGCGCAGCTGCTGCCTCTGTCGTTGCTGCCCCGTTGCCGTCCTCAGATGATGCTTGGCATCTCACCGGTCCCTATGGTTGGTTGGCATCTGCATGTTATCATGTTGAGGCCGCACGATGCATGCACATGGCAATTTTTGGCATAGTCACCATGAACCAAAGCCGTGACAACTACCTGAGCTCTGAACATGGGCTTGGATGATCCAGCTTCCCGGGATCGCCTTCGCCGCAGCCGCTGCTCATGCTGCGGCGCACTGCGAGCGTGGCATTGAGCTGGCGCTGCGCCACTGGTGGATGCAGACAGATGACTGCAGGATCGCGCAGCGATCGACGTCATGGTGCAGCTGCAATGGTAGCTCGCTGCGTGATGTGCTGAAGGCAAGTTTCAGTTGTCTTCGCAATGTGCACGCAAGATCTTGAAGTGGTGGCAGGATCTCCAGCTCATGCTGCCAATGTCAACTTGCGGTTGTCCGGACATTGTCTCATTCATCATCGTCATTGCCCTACAGGCAGTGCACCAGTGTTATGCTGATGCGCACTCGGGTTATGCCTGTGTAGCTATGTAGCACCACATGCTGCACGTCCCAATGCGCTGCGGCGGAGTGTATCTGGTCACGCTAGCGTTGCTGCTGCTCATTGCCTTGACCAAGCGCATCCACGTACAAGCTCTGGGCACCGAGCAGCCGTGTGACGAGCACCGCGTTCCACTGCAAAGAATCGATGCGCTTGGACAGACGCAAAGGCCGCTGGATGCCGCCGAGGACTGCGCCGCAACATGCAGGCATGTCAGTTTTGTTTAGTGCCCGATCCGTGACACACTTGTGCGCATTTCGACTGTACGATTGAGTGCTGAGCAGCCAACTTCTATGGCCAGAGAGCTGGAATGCACACATGGTCATGCATGTCCGTAGGGAGCATCAGCGGTGCAACGCCTGGTTCTGGTGCAAGGAGGAGGAGCGCAGCTGTTGGGACCGGCAATCGCAGCGTGAGGTGCCGCCGCGCAAGTGCCTGATACTGCGGGCGACGCTCGCTCCGGGGCTGCCACCGGATGCCCAAGCTGGCGAGGAGCCCTTCACCAGCTTCGCGGCTGGGTACCTCCGCAGCACAGGTCGGCCACACCAACCGACCTTTGTGCACCGTGCTGTCCCCAGGCGGGGCAGCTCACAGCAAGCTGCTGTGTTTCTGGAACACAGACATCAGCAAAGCATCGGGGTGGATCCATCATCACGCGGGAGGTCCACATTGTGAGGTCGGCAAACCCAGCATGTGGAAATTATCAGACACGAGTCACCGTCAGGCACATCACCATCAAAGTCTGCTTCAGACTGCTTGCTGCTCTGCTGCAGAGCAACGGTATCTGCGGTATGATGCGCCGCCGCGGCTGATCATCGCCAGCACGGTGCGGAGGTGCGATGGCCCCGATGCGGGCGCCGCCAACCGCCTCAACTGGATCAGCGTCGTCAACAAGCTGGACTACGCCCACCTCCACGGCGTCGAGTTCTGGCTGCACGCGGAGCAGGTGCACCTTCTGTAGTCAGTTCCGCATGAAGCTTGCTTCACGTTTCTTGAGCACACATCCTGCAGGGACTGGTTTCTGTGGTTGCAGGTAACACATGCAGTGCACCCATGCGTGTTGTCAGACGTCTGCAGCTGCACCGCAGGGCAATGCTGACAAGGTGGACGTGCTGCGGCAAGTGCTGGCGGAGGCGCCGCAGGACGCCTGGCTGCTGTGGGCCGACTTCGACACGGTGTTTGCAAACCGGGCGTTCAGCTTCCCGTTTGCGCAGTACGAGGCGGAGGGCCGGCACATGGTGCTGGGCGGCACGCTGTCGGAGGTCCTGGCCGGCAATGGCTACAGTAAGCAGCTCCTTCTGTCGACAATACCTTTCCAGTTGGATCCTGCAAGTCGGGACTGCCATGCTGCCAAGGCAAGGCGCTCCAGGCAGTACATACTAGCTCACTGCAGTAGAGGCTCAGCAAATGGGCATCTGGTAGTGAAAGGCTCGAGAAAAGCTGACAGTGTCACTGATTGCCTGTGCCACAGAGGCCGACACAGGCGTGCTGCTGCTGCGCAACACCCAGTGGACACGCACGCTGTATAGCAAGATCCGCAGCATGCTTGACAGCCAGAGTACCATTGACAAGGTGGTTGTTCTTTTGTAGGCAACATGTTGCCCTGCTGATGAATTGTTACAAACGTGGCAGCACGCTCATAGCTGAATGTGGTGGTGTTGACGATGGATGCAGATGATAGCTGGGCTTGCGCACTATCATGAGGAGTATGGTGGCAGAAATGACCGCACAGCCCTGGTGTGGCTCGTGTACAACAATCCCGAGCAATACCTGCCGCAGGTGTCTAGTGCAAATTTCAAGGTCTCTTACCACCATGTCGCATCTCAGCTCGGAATATGCTTGGCTGACTTCAGTCATAACCTGCACTCGATGCTGACGCAGTTTCATGATCTGCAAACTTCCATCCCATGCTGCTGCTGAGGTTTACACTGTCTCATGGCAGGTGCTGTTCGAGTCCAGATACTGCATCGCCTGCTTCTGGTGGGGCCAGAAGCCGGAGACGTCCTTCATCACGCACTTTCTAAAGACAGAAAAGTGCAACCAGTTCAGTTTGGCGCGCAACTCCACCTACAACCCCTTACTATTGGACCACTACCGCCTATCCAGGTGTGTAGGTCCACAGCGTTTGCCGTAGTGAGCTGTCGTGCTGATGCAGACACTGCTAAGTGGTGTGTAAGCCTAGCTGCTCTTGAGATTTGCAGCTTTTCTTACCACATGCAGATGACCTGGCATATTACATGCGAGTGACAGCGCTCCACCCTGTGTGCAGGTGCACCTTCATGCAGGGGGTGCAATCACAGTCGGAGCCGCTGGCGGTACTTGCAGCAACACACAACAGCTCAGCGCCAGGTATTTGCCCGCAGTCTTGGAAGGTTTCCTCCTCAAAATGCAACAAGCCGACCCCCGAATAGCAAGGAGCCTATGATGTCTCTCGTGTGCAGCCAGAAGGTCACTGCCCACAATGCAGACTTTCCTGTGCTTGGCCGAGCAGGTTTCAGTGCGTTGCATACACCAGGAGCCGTGCACAGTGTCCGAGGCTGGCCGCAGGTGCACGGTGTTCCCAGTCTTGCTTGCTGTGGCCTGACCTTTTGTGCGTCTGCAGGATGCTTTTGGAACTAATGATCTGCTGTCACGCTGCTCTGACGCAGCTACCATCGCGCTTGCAAAGCAACTTTTCGATGCCTGCCAATCGCACAGGTGCTGCGCTCGGCTCGGCAGCACCGCACGCCCACGCCGGGCGCCTGCAGAGCGGCGTGCCGCCGGACCGTGGCCTGCAACGCCTGGCTGCACTGCTGGCACCCGGTGCGGCCCCTCGGTCTGCAGCACCCTCCACTTTTGCACCGCACATGGCAGTACTGCAGCGCCCTGCCACGGCTCCGTCTGGGCTTTGCAGCGTGGCAAGTGACAATGACTCAACTCAGGATTGTGCAGCAGGTTGAAAGCAGCCTTGTGTGGACTGCAGCTGCTGAAGTTGCTCCGCTGCTGCCCTCCAGGGGGGCTGCGACCGGGGGCAAGGGCAGTGGCGGCGGCGGCGGCGAGCCATGCCGCACAACGGCTGCCTACTCTTGCACCTACCAGTGGTGCGCCTGCCCCTGCAGATTTGCAAGCACCGACTGGCATGTGGTCATGTTGTCCGCTTGCCATGTTGGGCGCTATGTGCTTGAATGTGACATCTGTGGTGCAGGGTGAGCCGTTTGACCTTCTGGCACGCGGACCATTGTACAGCAGCTTCTCCATCGGCTTCTTCACAGCAGGTGGGACACAATGTTTTGGCAATAGCATGTCCTCCGAATTGCAATATGGTCGTCTGGGCAGGCAGCATGGTCTGGTATAATGTGAATGACACAGCAGGCTTGGTGTCTCTTGGGTGCAATGTGTCTATATGTGCTGTGCAGCTGCCCAGCATCGCCAGCGAGGTCGCAAGTCCAGCAGCGGGGCGCAAATGAGGCGGCAGGCGACCACTGCTAGGCAGCAGGCAGCCAGTGCAGGCAGGCGGACAAAGCCGTCAGAAGCGGCAGCTGATACAGCCTTGCCGCAGGGCACTGGCGGTCAGCAGCAGCAGCAGCAGCTGTCCCAGCAGTGGAGGGACCAGCAGCGGCGGGAGCAGTGGCAGCAGGCAGACAGCCGCGGCAGCCTGGATTCGGACTGGCAGCAGGAGGTGCGGCGAAGACGGCTGGCGTGGCCCAGCCGGCAGCAGCAGCGGGCGCCATGGCAGCGGCGACGCCTGCAGCAGGCAGCACAGCGCACAAGCAGCGCATCTGCTGCACAGCCAGCGAGGCAGCGCACAGCTGGCGGCTCCAGATGGCGTACAGCCGAGGAGGTGGGCTGCTTGAGGACGATGGCGCCTGGAGGTCTAGCAACTTTTCGCAGGCTCAGAGCCGCAACGTAGGCACTACGCATTTCATCAACACGTGCTCAGACAGCTCATTGTCGCTGCAGCCTTTGCAGCCCAATGTGGCGATGCTCACTGCCATCCCGCCGACGCCGTGCAAGGCCCCGCTCGCAGACCTCATCAACAGCCTGTCGCTGGTCAACAAAGTGCGATCTCAGTGCATGTTCCCCATGCTGCTGACATGGCCAGCTCTCCAGGCTGCCCTTGATCACTATCATGCAGCTTGGTCGCCATTAATCCACATGGCAAGATGCCGCGTCCTTGATGCATCAGTGTGACCTTGCAGGTGGACTATGCGCGCATGCATGGCTACGAGCTGCACTTCAGTGCTTCCAACATTGAGGCGAATGCGACGGTGCGCATGCCAGCAGACAACACTCTGAAGTACTGTGGACATGATGCACATCATGCGGTCCATGAGCTTCGGACTGTGTGCGCTTTGTGCAGGGGGTGTTCAACAAGGAGTCCATGATCATGAAGCTGCTGCAGGAATCATCAGTTGAGGAGGTCAGCCACCATTGCAGGGCAGACTGCCAAAGTGCCATCCGCACATACACACTGTCTTGGTACCTTACCTCAACGAATGGCAACAGACGATCCGATCGAATGGAGCTGATGGACTCCAGGTGCTCCACCGTCGATGTTGCTGATCGCAGGCGGCGTGGCTGTGGTGGTTGGACATAGACACTGCAATGGTCAATCTGACACGACCGCTGCCTCTGGAGTCATACAGCGGGCGTGACCTGGTTGGGTGGGGCAACTACGAACGCCTCAGGGCTGGCGACATGATGCAGGGTGAGACGATGGGTATCGGTGCATGAAAGGGGCCCACCCTTGCAACAGAGGTGCCCAATCAGACAGGCAGCATGAGGATGAACTTCTTGGACCACCTCAGTTCACATGCTGCTCAACTTGTGCCGCAGGTATCAACAATGGCATCCTGCTGATCCGCAACAGCGACTGGTCGCGCCGCTTCTGGGGGGAGGTCACCTCCCATGCCACCACCGAGGTGTGCAGGGTCGCACGCCACAGCAGTGGTATGTCCTGCAGACCTGAGGAGCTCATGGCTGAAGGTTCCACATATGCACCCACACATGGTTGCAGGGTTTGGCCAAGTGGAAACCTGAGCTGGAGGCAGAGTTGGGGCCCCTGCCAACAGGCTTCTTCGACACCCCAATCATTGTGTATCTGCTGAAGACGCGAGCCGAGTATTATGCAAGGTGTGTGTCCTTCGTTGGACAAGATACTGATGCTGGCTGCTGATTCAGCTGTGACTTTGTTAGTGCATAGTTCCAACAAGCAGCCCAGCATCTCCAACACAGTGCCAGCGCTCTATGTATCCAGCTTGCTGTTTGTGCAGCTCTGCTGGTGATGCTTCACTGAGCCTGCTGCAGAGTGTTCTTTGAGTTGGGGCCGGTGGGCTTCAACCGGCACTGGCTCTCAGTCAACTGGCATGAAGCAGAGGAGCCACTCGTAGTGCACTACGCCGGGTGCACCACCTGCAGCCCGCCAACAGATGTCATCAGTGAGGTATGGTGCAGACGTGCTTGCTGTGACTTTCGGAGGTTTGATGAACCGTCAATGGTGTCGTCGACCGCACGAGGGCATGCTGGTGTCAGTGACCCGATCCAATTCGCTGACATTGCTCCTGCTGCAGGCGACCGTGACCGAGTGCAACAATGCGTTTGCGCAGGCTTTCGTGCTCTCAAAGTGCCTGCAGCAGCGGCACTTTCTCAATGATGGGCGACAATGCGTGTACAATGATACTAGCTCCGCCGACTTGTAGCTGAGAAAACTGGCGTGGTGCCACCGAGCAGCTTGGCATGGATGTCCAGCACATGTATGTAGTCTTGCATGGCGCGTCAGGAGCCCGAGAAGAGCGCGTCACCACTAGAGTTGCCCTAAGGCCTTCGAGTCAAAAGCGCACTACCCCTTTCCACACACTTGAGTCAGAGGAGAAACCGTCAAGCTGGCCGTCTGTTGCCTGTGCGCATCACCACACACACTGCTCTTGTGTGCACATCCTGGGCACCATCGAGCCCACCCCGCCTCAGGTGCTTGCTGTGGGAACGATGCCATTCGCTTTGCTACCCATGTCGCCACTGCCTGTCTCCTCAGCATGGGCTTCTGGTGGTGCGTGCCCATTTGCCGCTGTCGTGCTTTCTGACACAGGGCCATTTGCTTCTGAGGGCGCTTGCCCTGCAGCGGTCTCCGCTTGCAGCCAGCCTTCGGCCTCCGCCTGCTTTCGGAAGTCGGCGAAGGCGGCTGGGGCAGTCGGCAGGTCAAGCTGGATGTCGGGCATGTCAGTAGCCACACGCTCGAAGCCCTTGCGCATCTGGGTCTGCAGCAGATCTAGTTCGTATCTCAGGGCGTTGATACACCACAAGCCAGTAAGTACTTCAGCCGTCACGATGCTCAGCTGGAACATTACATAGTGCAGGGTACCACGCAGTAGAACACGAGGCTAGCGAAGCCAGAATGCACTTCGGAAGCAGAGAAGGCCGCGTGCCAGCAATGGCATAGTATTGCACAACCCCTGTGCAGCAGCTCTGTGCAGAGGACGGGGTTAAAGGGGGCTGACCTGCGTGATCTGGTTGCTGTCGCCCAGGTGGGCCAGCAGGCTGAGCAGCGCGGGCGCGGCCCGGGGGTTCTCGAACGCCGCCAGCAGCGCGCGCTTCACGAACTCGTGGTGGTAGTGCGGCACGCCCAGCTCCGCCAGGCAGCGCGCCGCCTGCAGATGTGAGGCGAGACAGTGCGGATCATAAAGTAATAATGCCTGATTGTGTTTGGACAGCCTGCTGAGCATGAGCGGTAGAAGCTGTTGTACTTGCCCGGCATCATCTCTTGTGGTGTGCGCCCAACGAAAGTGACACAGCACATGCAGCGTGTGCATGCCATGATTGGCAGTGCACAACGAGCGGCGCGGCACCTCGGCCTCGTCGCGGGACACGGCAAACTCGGCGAGGCAGTCCTGCATGCGGCCGCGCAGCTGGTCGATGGACGACAGGCCGCCGTGCCAGGCGCCCTGCAGCCGCTCCGCAGCGTGGCGCGCCTTCAGCATCGCGGCTGCACCATGGAACAGCGCATTGAGCGGGCTGGACCAGGCTGTGTTGGGGGAGGCAGCATGTTCAGCACAACAATTCCAACAGCTGTGTGCCGAGTCAGCGGGGGAGCTGCGCGGTGTGCCGGGCGAATGTGCGGCGTGCCTGCGGCCTGCACCACCGCGACGCCCAGGCAGCCGTCGGGCAGCGCCTTGAGCGCGGACACCAGGAAGGCGGGCGGCAGCACCTCGTCCACCACCGCCCGCCCCACAAACAGCGCCTGGACGCCGCGCAGCCCATGGTTTGGTGCACTGGCCAAGCTTGCAGAGTATTGGGTGAACACCAAGGTGCCTGACACTACACTTCTCTTGACTTCTGGCCACATGGGGTTGCACTGGGAAAGTGGGATGCGTGGTGGAAACATTGCTGTCAGAGCATCCCGAATGCCAACAGTGGAAGCGCACCAGCAGGTGGGCGGCAGCGGGAGTGTCCAGGGCAGCATCCTCTGCAGCTGCCAGCAGGCGCGTGAACCCCTGCGCTGCCTGCACATGGCACCTGATGCTGGTGACTCTCCGATGCCAGCGCACACAGTCAGCCCCTTACCGCCTTGCAATGAGCTGCAGTCGCATGCCACTATGAAGGCGGACGCAAACACTAACAACCTGGAGCATGCACGGGAAGACGACGGATCCCACCTGCTGGGGGTCGATGAGCTTGGGGTGCAGCGCGGCCAGCAGCACGCTGGCGGCCTCACACTCGCGCGCCCGCCGGTCCATTGCCCGCATCACCAGCTGCAGCCACGAGAGGTCCACTGAGCCAGCGTCGACAGCCAAGCCGCTGACAAGAATAATGCGTGGCTGCCGTTGCCAGATGACGGACGCAGACCACCGCAGCCTGCAGCCCAGCATGGCGCTCGACCATGCGGTTGCCGGCTCAGAAGGGGCGGCATGAAAGGGGGGACGCTGCGAGCCGTGTGCCCACCTGCTTGAGGAACATGTTGGCCAGCGCGGGCTCGTCCAGCTCCACCAGGCGGCGCACCACCTCCCCCATCTCCCCGCTCGCGAAGTACTCGTCGATCGTCGCGGCGGCGGCCGCCTTGTACGCCGCCACACTGCCGCCGCCGCCGTTCTCGGCGACGGACGAGCCCGCAGGGCGCGCCTGCAGGAGGATGTCTTTCTGACATGTTTGAACCACGGGGTGCTGGTCCTGCAGTGTGGCTCAGCTTGCAGAACTGACCCTGGGCAGCTGGGAGCGCGAGGTGATGCCAGGGTAAGTTGTCTTGCAGGCCAAGTGTCATCCACGCCGCTGCACGAGGTCCCCACCTCAAAGTCAGACTCGAGCCAGCCGGCTCGCTGGGCTGCCTCCACGATGGTGGGGAAGTCGTCCTTCGCACGAGGGTTGTCCAATGCCGTGTCCGCCAGGTTGTCGGCCACCCGCTGGAAGCCCTGCAGCAAAGGGGAACTTCATGATCTGGTGTCTGTCGCACCTTGTAACCCACGCCAGCAGGATGACCTGTGCCGTCCCAGCTCATGCCCTGGGTCTCTTCTGGGAGGAAGATACCAGCGCCATGTGCACCTTGAGCATCTGATTGGCGCTGATGTCTGCAGAGTCTGCAAGCGTGGCCAGGAGGTCCAGCAGCGGCGCCTTCTGTGCCGGCTCCTGCAGCCAGGCTCAGGTAGGATGCGTCCACAAATGCCATCTTCAGGCAGACGACACAGTCTGCAGCGAGGGCCAGCCTCACAGTGGGCGCAGGCTCTGCACCTGGCTGCAGCCGGGCCCACCTGCATGGCCGCCAGCAGCGCCAGCTTCACGGCTTCGTGGTGGACGAACGGCACCGCCAATTCCCGCAGCCGCCGCCGGGCCTCCTCAACGTCATGGCTGTCCTGGTACTCCTGCAACACACACATCTGTGCATGAGAGCAGTGCAACCTGGCCTTCATATACAAAATATCACCTATCACAAATATCACCTATCTGCTCATCAAGGCTGAGCACAGCGCGACTCCTGCTGCGGGCCGCGCCTCAAGCAGGTTGCGGATGGCGGTGCGGGTGGCGTCGAAGGACAGCCCGGCGCCGGCGCCCCAGCAGCGCAGCGAGCGCTCCGCTGCGTGCCGCGCCCCCAGCACCGACTCGCACTGCGCCTTGGCCGCCGCCGCGGCGCTGCCCTCCCCTGCAGCACCAGGTGGCCCCTCAACCCCTGTCGTATTTGTTAGGGTGCCCAGCGGCATTACAATCCCAAGGCGTTACAGCGTGGCAGCGGCTGCGATGTCTGGTGACCGCTGCTTCGCAGCCGCGGTATGCGTGCGCTGCAGGAGCCTGAGTGGGCTCGGTGACATAGCAGCACGCTACTGCACCGCACCTGCCGGCAGCTTGGCCACGAAGGAGGGCGGCAGGATGTCGTCCACCACGCCGCGCGCGGTGAAGGTGGCGGCCAGCGCGGGCGCCTCCGGCACGTCGATCTTGAGGTCGTCCAGCGCGTTGAAGACGTCGATGAAGCCCTTCTGCATCTGGCGGGAGGAGATGACCTGCGGAGACCCCCGGAGCATGTGAGTCGTCGGTCACATGCAAGCACTTGTGCTGCTGCTGCCCCTGTCTTGCTGTTGGTCGGGAAATTTTGGGCTTCCCCCATGAATAATGGCTTTATGTTGGATGTAGCGTGAATCATCCCTAGAGCGTTGATGGCAGCACCTCGCCGTACAGGGACGACAGCAGGACGGAGGCCAGCTCGCGCTCGCGGTTGTGCCGGTCCATCGCCAGCGTGACCACCTTCTTCACAAACACGTGCTCGAGCTCAGGCTCGTCCTGCATTGCACAGTGCAGCTTCTGAGCAGCTTTCTCAGCCTTAGTGGACGAACACAGCAACTTGCGTGACACCCCCTGCAGTTGGTGGCTTGCAGCGTTGTGCCACCATGTCAAGGTGGATGTATGGGAGGCTGCACTGTGGCCACCTGCTCAGCGAGGGAGCGGGCCACCTCCGCCACATCGCCAGACGTGAAATACTCCTCCAGCATCTCCATCACCTGGTGCGACGTACAGGAGCTCTCAGGCGCAGTACAGCACTTGGCAAGTGGGTGCACCATGAGGCACCCGGCTGTGCTGCGTCTCGGCATGCAGTACTGGGGTGGGAGCGGCGCACCGCCGACTTGTAGGACTTGAGGCGGCCGCCCTGCTGGCCGCCGTACGCGGGCGGGCCGCTCTCCTGCTCCGAGTCGTAGTTGGGGTCCTTCGGGTCCAGCGCCCGCACGTCGTCGCTGTCCAGCACGCCGCCCCACACATACTTGCCGCCTGCACGGCAGCGCGCCCACCCTGTCGCTCGGCACGTGCACGCATGCTTGACGCCCCGCTCGAAACAACCTGCACCTAGTGCTCTAAACTTCGTGCATGTCTGACATTGGATGTGGGTGAGCGCAGGCGTTGCGAGCAGCGTGCCAACAGCTCGACACCTGCACCGTCCTTTTTGCTGGTGCGGGTGCTGGTCTTGCCAGTGCGGGACTTCTTGTCCTGCAGCAGCTCGCTCTTCGTCGGCCGAACCGAGCCGCTCTTGGTACGTGGCGCCGAGACTGGCCGACCGGTAGCAGCATCCGCCGCTGCGAGGGATGCACCTTCGCATGGTCAGACCACCCGGAGGCCCATTGCATTAGATGGATTGCAGCATGCGTCAGAGCCTGGGCAGGAATGCAGATAGTGCGAGCTGAGGAGCTACACATTAGAAGGTGCTGCTGCTGCGTCCTGAGTCTCTGGTGGTTTGCTGGGGTGCGGTCATAGGGTATGCTCACCAGACAGCTTGGCAAGCTTGGCGGCCAGGGCAGCGTCCAGCGCCTGCCGCTGCAGGTCGTTGAGGAAGGGCTTGGCCTCCTCGCTCATCTCGCGCACCAGGCGCGGCGTCTCGTGCAGCGACCCGCTCTGGGCGCGCGGCATGGCTGGGCAGGCGGGCCGTCGATGGCGCCGCGCCGCCGAATGGTGTGTGAGAGATCAGCTGCGCTGCGGCTGCTGGCAGTGTGGTGCCCGGCGGACCTCACAGCGAACGACGGTCTCCGGCTTGTAAGGTAGCTCAGGTGACCAGTTGCTGCTCCGAACACCACGATCAGGCACTTCAGGTGCGTAGCCCACCTACAGTGGATTGGAGGGTAGTGATCAGCACGAGCGCCGGACATTCAGACGCGCTGCCATACCGACGAGTGTGACGTGCGATGCCACCTAAAGCTGTGTTCAACCATCGCTCTGCAAAAGCTGACGCAGCTCATCTTTCGGAAAAGGCAGTGCCAGGTCAGCTTATGGTGCCCCATGGCGGTAGTCTCAACCTGATCGCGTGTATGCATGCATGCCAAGATTCATCGTGATGTGAAGTCCTTGCTGCAGAGTGCATCGGGGTGATCAGGTGTCGCAGATCGATCAGGCGACGAAGCCCTCCTGATGTGCCCAGATCGTGCCGTGATGCCGGACGACGTCCCGACAGCGCATGCAAGATAAAAAACTCATCAGTGATGGAAAAGAAGCCCTGCCTGTGCTGCAGAAACCCCTCCGGCACGCTGCACTAGGATCTGGTGTGGGTGTGCAAGTAGAAGGTGAGGCAGTAAAGCAGATGCAGCAAAACGACTGATGCAGCAGCAGCCTACTATAGTAGTGGCGGTTGCTCGCGATCTGCTGCAACTGCACAAGTGCGGCTCTCGGTGCAAGGTACCGAACATTGGCATGATGCACCAGATCTGTAGAGCACCTGGGTGAGAGTCCCGTGCCAGAGCGGGAAGCCTGCAACATGGCTAGCAACCCTGCTTGCCTAGAGACAAGCTCACGGCATTTGCCTGGCGCTGCACGGAGCACTTGCACCTTTAATCCTTCACATCTATCATAATAATAGCACCAGGTTGTTGCTGTGTCTTGCTCGCTTGTGTACTGGTAGTTGTCGGTGATCACCTACGCAAGAGGCAACTCAAGTCTGTTCAGAGGTGGCCTTGGGCAGTGGTGACGACAGATCTGCGGCTTCGGGCTGCGGGAATGGTGTAACCCCACGAGACAATGTGATAGGTGCTGAGCCGGTGCTGCTGGGACTTGACATCATGATCCGGTTCGTGCTGCTGCTCAGCCGGCAGGGCAAGGTGCGGCTGTCAAAGTGGTACACGACAGTCAACCAGAAGGAGCGCGCAAAGATCATCCGGGAGCTGACGCCCATGGTGCTTGCGCGCCCGCTGAAGTTGTGCAACTTCCTGGACTGGCGGGACACCAAGGTCGTGTACAAGCGGTACGCGAGCCTGTACTTTGTTGCTGGGGTAGAGGCAGAGGACAACGAGCTCATCACGCTGGAGATCATCCACCACTTCGTCGAGGTGTTGGACCGCTACTTTGGCAACGTGTGCGAGCTGGACCTCATCTTCAACTTCCACAAGGCATACTTCATGCTGGACGAGATGCTGCTGGCGGGCGAGCTGCAGGAGCCGTCCAAGAAGGCGGTCACACGCGTCATCGAGGTCCAGGATCAGCTGGTGGAGGCAGCCAAGCAGGGCGGCCCCGCCACGTCCGCTGGGCTGGCAGGTTTGGCGATGGAGCGAACCCGCTACTCGTAGGCTGCACGGTGCCGTACTGCAGCTTCTGCAGCAGCAGCTGACTCGCCATGCCGGCAGCACTGAGCGAGCGGGCGAGCCCAGTGCATGCGCTCGCTGCACAGCACATGGCGCCGGAGAGGAGGCTGTGCAGTTGAGGTTACAGTCAACACATCATCGGCCCTTCGCCAAGTCCCACAGAGTTCAGTCTTCACGGGCACGGCAGATAAGGTTGAGCAGTGGCAATTGGGGATCGTGTAATGGAACCTTGGCTGACTGAACCTCAGCAAAGTCTGATGCCGCACAGCTATTGTGCTTGCAACATACAGCCATGACGGTAGGCAACATGTGCAGTGATGCATTGAAGGCGGCAGCTGCCCCGTGTGGGTCATTGCACGTACATTGAGATCCTCGGTCGCCAAACTGTGCTTCTGATCACGATAGGGCAGTGATCTCGGTGCTCTAACCGGCTAGCAATTGTCCAAACCGCAGCTTCCCGCACTACAGAGTTGTCATGCAACAGCAGTATCTCCAGTTCCCAGCGACTAAATCAGTCAGTCTACAAGCGCATGGCACTGCTTGCAGCTCTTGCGGCAGTCCTTCCGCATAAACACTGCAGAAAGCAGCAGCAAAGGTTGGCGGTGACGTCGTGCTACTGTGAAAGATGTGAGCGTATGAGCATCATGAAAGTATGACGACAAGGCAACAAGTTTCTACCTGGGTTCTTGTCGCACTCCCCCTGGGTTGCCCAGCCTGCACAGCACAAACGCACTCTGAAGTGAGGTTGCTCTTGAAGTGTGGTTCCAGCTTTCCGGCTTATTTTTAGGGTTTGCATTGCTTGTCAGGGCGCATAATAATGGGCATTCGCACCTGGGCAGCCGCTGTTGCGGTCCTCGCATGGCGTGGCAACCACCTTGGCAATATCAGCTTTGGTGTAGTGGCACGTCCCACAGCTCTTCTGGCACGTCGAAAGCATGAAGGCGGCATTTGCACTACACTCCCCTGCAAACATCAGGGATGCGCCAAATGACTATTCTTGGTATGCAGGCCGGCCGGCGTGGGCAACACAATATTTCAAGCACTGTGTTGGCAGCATCATGCCACAGAATGTCTCGATGAATTGGGAGCGTTGGGTACAGGCACCGAGTGTGCGTCCCTCACCAGCGGCGGCCCAGCCAGCGCAGCCTGTGGCAGCAGGGCTGTCTACGCACGACGCCGCCAGCAGCTCGCCCAGCAGCTGCTTCTGCCATGCGGGCTGACACGCAAAGAAGCCAAAGTGCCCTGGCACGTCCAGCGACCGAAAGCTAACCCCCGGCAGCCTGCTTGCAGGAAACGCAGCAGCTCATGTCACAGACTACAGCCATGCAGGCCATCTATGACGTTGCCGTCGGGTCACCTGCAACACTGCTGAACACCCCAGCCTATCCAGCAGCGATTCTCAGAAGCGCAGCGCCCATCAGCACAGCACAGTATGCTGTCTAGTGACAAGCATTTTCTGGCAGGCTTTGAGCCTCTCACCTGCGCTTGAGGCTCTTTGCAAAGACATCGGGCACTGTGGTATCTTGCCGTGACGCCAGGATGGTGATCCTCGATTGCGCCTCCGCAGGCAGCACCTGCAGGACAGCGAACCCGTTTGGGATGTGAGTGCGCCGGTTCCATGAACATGCAGCGGCGGTAATGCTCAGTATTATGACCATCCCACCTGGCTGAGGTTGAAGGGCAGCGGCTGCAGCACGGCGGTGATGTCCTCCATCCAGGGCCCCGCCGTCTTCTGGTACAGGCCCTCCTTGTACGCGGCCGTCACCTGCGGCTTCGTGCTCCTGTGGCGGCAGAGGACCTGGTAAGACCCCACTGCTGCAAGGGCTGCAGGGACAAGCCGCTGCAGGTTGCACACCATGATTGTAAAGGGCAAAGGAGAGGGCATGAAATGTCGGCGGTGCCAGCAACCAAGGAATGTCGCTCACAGGATGCAAGCCTGGTCCGCAGGGTCCAGCTTGGTCGTCACGTTGTTCACGATGGGCGCCAGGTGGAAGGCGTACAGCAGCCGCCCGCCCAGCGGCGCCTGCCAGCACACAGCATAAGCTCGTTCCTGCTTCCCAACTGCATCCCCGGTGGCTACGAAGTCACACGACATCACCCTGCCAAGCGATGGACGCAGAGTCAAGCCGGAAGTGCTGCTGCTGGCATGCTGGCATGGAACATCTGCAGAGCGCCAGCACCTGAGCGACCATCTTGAGCAGCTCGGCGCCCTTGGGGTGCTGCCCCACCTTCCGCAGCAGCCCGTTCACCGGGTAGCGGCTGCCTGGGAACTTGGCATCCGCCTTGAGCTCCGCAAACTCCTCTTTGCTGAGGTCCACTGCACACAGCAATGCAGGTTTGCATGAACGGCACAACACTGCCCGCGTCAGGTACCAAGCTGTGGTTGGTGTACACACCACTGCAAACCAGCTGCACGGGCTCAGAGAGCCTTGGAAATTTCCATCCAGCGGAGGCAATGACTCCACCTGAGGGCACAGATGCATGATACAGCAGAAGCAGAAGGGGCCCCGATCGTCTGTCCAAGGTCACAGCACGGCACCTGTGGAACCGCTGGGAGAGATGAGCAGCGCGGCCTGCACCCGGTCCGGGAGGTGGGCAGCCAGCGCCAGCGCATAGGTGGCGCCCACCGAACTGCCCACCACCAGCAGCTTGTGCAGCTTCAGCGCCGTCGCCACCTGCTCCATATCACCTGCCACGCGGGATCCAACCCACTGAGACACGCTGTCGGAGTGTGACGCTTGCAGTGTGGGCTGGACGCCGGTACGCTGCCATGAGCAGCTCAGGGTTCTGCTTGGCAACTGAGAGATGCCTGGTCCTCTGCTGTGGTCCTTTTGCATATACCTGCAAAGGTCGTCAGGTTGCGCGCCGGATGCGGGCTGGACTCGCCGTGCCCCGGGCGGTCAACAGCCAGCACACGCACGCTGTGGTCCCGCAGCACGCCCTCATCAAACAATGCCGCCTCCAATTGGCTGCTGGCTGACCTGTTGTGTATGACAACAGCATTGTCTTCAGCAATGTCACAGGGGTCTGTAATGGCACCGAGCTGCAGCACGATCTCACTACATAGCCAGCCGGCCGCCGGTTGCTGTACGACCGACATGATGAAGTGCATAGGTGTGCAACATCATCAGCCTTTGCTGGCTGGCTGTGCAGGATTACGCAACGCTGAGCGTGCTGCCAATACTCATTGTGTTGATTGGCATGCATTACTATGGCGGATGCGTGCACACTGTATGTACCTGTGCAGGTAAAGTAGTGTGTATGTTGCTGCTGGTTCGCCTCGAAGGCTGTACGAAATATTCCGGCCGTCTGTCAGCGTCACAAATGGCGCTGTCTGCACAATGGCGATGGGTTCGACAGGAAACTTCAGCAAGGCCCCTATGCCCACTGCAGCCACAGCCACCTGCAGAGGAACCAAAACATTTGGCAGTTTGCATGTGACGAGCACCCAATGTCGATCGCTTCGTCTGTGACATGGCATTGAGCTGCGATGGTAGCAACAGCTGAGCAGGTCACCTGCACGGCGATGAAAGTGGCCAGCCAACTGGAGCCTGATGTCTTGCGAAGCTCCTCCATCTTCACAGCCGCTCGTGATTTTGGCGGCATGACTGCCACGCTACCTGCACCGAGGTCCACACCATATGCCCTGTCAACCTGCTGCTCCTTGCCGCCATGTGGTGCACGCCAGATCGTGCATCAACGGACTAAGGGGTGTTGTGTCAAGAGACGGCATGATTTCAGCACGTGACTGTGATTTGCAACTTGCTGCTGAGGATTGGCTCGCACTGGAATTCATGTTCACGAACAAACCAGTGCTTCATCCCATCAATACATGACATACCTTGTCAACAGCTTCAAATGGGGGATTGTACAATGGGCCACGGCGCAATGGGTCGCTGCCCTTACAGATCCGCCAGGTTGCAGGCGTGTAGCAACACACAACCTCTGTCGCCACCCCAATGTTGCCGCACGGCTGATGGCTAGTGACGCGTAACACTCAAAAGCGCGCGATCACGACGTCGGGATCGGTCGGTATGGTCTCACGCTTGATCGAGCACCGATGCAAGCCCCACACCGGCGGACGACGCACTCAGATGTGCACAGTCATAATGCAAACCTCGACTACCCACACAGGCGAGGTTTGCAAGGAGCAAGGTGCATATTACCGCCGTTCGTGCACCGGCGGTAGGCCATGCTTACACATGCAGACATGCTCGATGAGCAGCGTTCAACACTTCCTGTCGAAACCCGTATCCAATGGGATTTGGTAAATCTGAGGCCACAGCCGCACCCACCAGCTGTATGTGTGCAACAACCGTTTGCGCGCGTGTTGAGCGAGTGCACACCGCTGCCCCTGTGGACTTGACTAGACAGTGATGGATGTGTATTCCAATGCTCAGTGGGGGCGCGCAGGCACACGGCATTGCGTCGAGCTCTACAATATTACACCAGTCGAGCAACAAAATTGTTTGGGACTGCAGCACCTAGCCCGCATCCGCACCCAAACTAGTACCTACAAACTATACCTGGTCCCTAAGCTTGCACGTCATGACGCTCACGGGTGCAGTGCAAGCGGTGCAAAACACTGTTTGTAGAAAGGCTGCCAGACACTGCTGCCGAAGGGGCAGCTGACCTCCAAGCATGCAGTACAAAACCGTGACGCCAGAGTTTGACAGCAGCATTGGTCCAGCAGCAACAACATGCGCTCCTGTGCCAAGCCGCAGGCAGCTCATCAAGGCGCATCTACAGTGCGGAGTGCTGCTTCAGCTTTGCTGCAAGCTTCTTGCCCAGTGTGGCATCGCACTGGCTCATGTAGCCCACCCAAATGCGACGGATCTCCTGCGTGCAGCGGCTGTCAAGCAGCATCTCTGACAGACGGCCAATGAAACGCTCCTGGCGGGCGGCGTCCCAGCCGCGGAATCGGGCGCCCGGCTGTGCAAAGTTGTTCTCCTTGAAGATGATCGCCTTCTCGCGGCGCCCGCCAATGGGGCCGCTGGGGATGGGGTACCGCTCGCTGTGGCGCACCGGGTCAAAGCGCGACGGGAAGTAGTTCACCTCCTCATCACGGTGTGTGAAGTTCATGAAGCCCTCGTGGTGGTTGTTGTGGTGCGCCGACTTGGGCGCGTTGACGGGCAGCAGCAGGTAGTTGGGGCCCAGCCGGTGGCGCTGCGTGTCGGAGTACGAGAAGATGCGCGTCTGCAGCAGCTTGTCATCCGAGTAGTAGATGCCTGGCACAATGACGCCGGGGCAGAAGGCCAGCATCTCGTTCTCGTTGAAGAAGTTGTCAACGTTGCGGTTGAGGACCATGCGGCCAACCGGCTGCAACGGGAACACATCCTCCGGCCAGACCTTCGTGACATCCAGCGGGTCGAAATCGTACTTGTCCTCGTCGGCAATCTCCATGGTCTGGATGCAAAGCGTCCACTCTGGATAGTCGCCCGCCGCAATGGCCTCCTGCAGGTCCGCCGTCGCGTGGCTGTGGTTGCTGCCGCCCACCGTCACTGCCTCGTCGTCCAGCAGGTTGTGCTCACCCTGCTTCGTCTTCCAGTGGAACTTGACATAGGTCTCCTTGCCCGCGCGGTTGATGAGCTTGTATGTGTGCACACCAAAGCCGTCCATGGTGCGGTAGTTCTTTGGGATGCCCACATCGTCCAGCAGGAAGGTGAACATGTGCATGGACTCCGGCACATGCGAGAAGAAGTCCATGATGCGCCAGCCCTCCTGGATGTGGTTCTTGGGATTGGGCTTCAGCGCATGCACCATGTCTGGGAACTTCATGCCGTCCCTCACGAAGAAGACCGGGAAGTTGTTGCCCACGAGATCCCAGTTGCCCTCTCGCGTGTAGAACTTGACTGCAAAGCCACGCGGGTCACGCAGCGTCTCTGGGGAGCCCCGCTCGTGGATGACGGTCGAGAACCGGGTGATCAGCGGCGTCTGCACGCCAGGGGCGCGGAAGACGTCCGCGCAGGTCAGGTGCGAGATGTCGTGTGTGACCTCGAAGAAGCCCTTTGCGGCTGCTCCGCGGGCATGCACGACTCGCTCCGGGATGCGCTCGCGGTCAAACTGCGCAAGCTTCTCTGTCAGATGGTAATCCTCCAGCAGGATGGGCCCCCGCACGCCGACCGTCAGCGACTGGTTGTTGTTGTAGACCGGCGCGCCGTTGTTGGTGGTCCAGTAGGGCGAGTCATGGTGGCTTGACGGCACAGCCTTGTAAGGGTCCATACTGGGCCTCTCTGCTCGCCTGCTAGGCCTCTGACTCCGAGTTTGCTGAAGGCAAATGCCCTTCGCTTTCACACAGGCTGCTACCAACGCCGTGCACCCAGCAAAGTCCAGCTGTGAGAACTACAATCCTTGTGCACGCGGTGTGGCGTGGGACGCAGAGGCCGCCGCTGTTGCGAACGTAAACGTGTTTTCTGCCGCGTCAGCGCGGAAGTATCTGCAACGCAGAATCTGGGGAAGCAGGAAGCCCAGAAGGAAGGGTTGAGTGTGCAGAAGTTTACTGACATGCAGTAGCTACGTGCACTAAACCTATTCGCGAAAGCGCAGGCTTCAGCGAGCGTTTGCATATGAAACTGCAGCAGCTTGCTATGATCTAAGCGAGCAAAGGTGGCCGTAAAGCATTCTGTCGACAGACACAACGTATTGCAGGCGGCATACTGATATACACCTTGCCTCGCAGCACCTCCACCAGGGATAGCACCTGCATCTTTTCAACCCCACGCAGACACAGCCGCCGATCTGGAGGCAATCAAGGCGCGGCTGGGGGGCCTGCAGCGCCTGACAGAGAGCATGCCGGGCGGCCAGCTGACAGAGGGCTTCCTCAAATCATGGTATGTGCATGGAGGTGCCAAGCCCACCAAGCATGTGCACACACCACTGCAGCATGCAGACCGCCGCGAACGGGCTGGCTTGCATGCGCAGGGGCATGATCTTGGTATCAGAGATCGGCGACAAGACGTTCTTCATTGCCGCGATCATGGCCATGAAGAATCGGCGGGCGACGGTGTGCACACGCTGGTGGCGCTCGCACTGCCCGTATCAGCGTTTGAGCCCAAGCACGTCATGGACGATGCCGCACCACACTGCAGAATGACGTTGCACTGCTTCGTGCGCAGGTCTTCGCAGGCGCAATCTCAGCCCTGGCAGTCATGACAGCGCTTTCAGCAGCTCTGGGGTGGGCAGCCCCCAATCTGGTGCGTTGATACTGCATTCGATTGTGTGGCACCCTGCACCACGCAAGTTGAACGCGACCAATGCTACCACCGATGTGCACCTGTGACCAGAAGGATACAGAAGCAGGACGCTTGAATAGAATTTAATTTTGTCCATGTTTGCAACAGATCTCCAAGAAGTACACGCATTATGCGGCCATCGCGCTGTTCTTCTTCTTCGGCGCGCGGTCGCTGTGGGAAGCGTACACCTCTGGCGCCGGAGTGAGTTCGCACCACTGTCACACTGCGTGCACTGGCCTCATTTCCGTAGGTCGCACTGCGCTCCTTGTGAGTGGAAGGATGGCACACCAAGGCAACGGTGCGAGAGCAAGAGTAGCTGGTCACTCCCTCTGAGCCCGGGCCATTGATCCCATCAGCCTGGTCCTGGCCGCATCCCCAGGACTCCGATGAGCTGGAGGAGGTGGAGAAGGAGGTGCAGGAGAAGGAGGCCAAGCGGGCGGCGGCGAGGGGCGGCAACGGCCGGAAGGACCACCCGGGCGCCTCCGACACCCTGGCGTCCCTGGTGCGCCGCCACCGCCATGCTTGCCGACGAGCATGGCACCGGAGCATGCCCATGCCACAGGCAGCCGCGACCGTAAAACTGCACTTCTCTGCGCCTACATCATGGTCAAGCTGGACCGTCGCTGATGCTCCGAGGAGTCTCAACGCTCTGCTGTCTGCTGGCGCGCGCAGCTGTCGCCGGTGTTCGTGGAGGCCTTTGTGCTCACCTTCCTGGCAGAGTGGGGCGACCGCAGCCAAATCGCCACCATAGGTACAGCACAGCAACCTAGGATCTGCGGCAGGCTTTGCCACCCGATGCTTCTGTGAATTTTACACCATCGTATATTGTGCTAGTGCACCGGCATGCCGCACGTCCATGTATTTATCTGTACAGATGGCGTCTTGTGCTGCAGGCCTTGCAGCGTCAATCGACATAGTAGGGGTAACGCTAGGCGGCATATTGGGCCACAGCATCTGCACAGGGGCAGCGGTGCTGGGCGGCCGGCAGCTGGCTACCCACATCCAGGAGCGCACAGTCCACGTGAGCCACCTCCCTCTCAGCCACGCTGCTCACCAATGCATGCAGTCTCAGGCCAGCGGCAGTCATCATCGTATGTCTAGACATGGTTTCATGCTTTGGTTACAATGAAATTACGTGCGGATCCCCAAGGCTGGTGCTCTGCTGACACTGACAACTCTTTTCGTGCGTGCAGCTCATCGGCGGGTTGCTCTTTATTGCGTTTGGCATTCATGCGTGCTTCGAGAAGATCGACTAGCTGTGCGGTGTTGGCAGGATGAACAGTTGCTGCGCATTCAGAGTCAAGTTGGGCAGTTGTTTGGCCTTGTGACGGAGCGTGAGAGTCAGGTTATAAGTAGTTTACCGCATGCATTCGGCTCGTCTCCAAGCAACGTACACCGCCTGAGCATATGTACATCGTGCCTATACACATCACCTCTACTCTTCCCAACATGTCTCTGTTCTACATTATCAAACGCGGCGGTTCTGATAGTACACGGCCTCTGCAACCTCAGGGGATCTTTGCATCTGCATTGCCCCCCAGCGCCTCGGTGGCTGCAGTGTGCCTGTGCATGTTCAGACGCCATCATCAGAAAGCTGTAGAACCAGCTGGCACACACAGGCCATGACCCTGAGCAGGTGGTCATGCAGCCGGCTCCTGCCAGCGCTCACCTTGGGGCGGGGTCATCGTAAGCTGTGTCCTCCGCACCCGGCCGGAGGGGATCTGGCAGTCTGTTGGTTTCTCCCTCCTTCGCTGGCACCTACATCAGACAGCCGGATAGTGTTCAGGCACACCGACGCACGTGGACAAATTATCGCAACGCCGTGGCAGTGAAAGAGCTATGCAGCATAGGACCATGAAGTACGGCACTGTCTTCACTGATGACCCTCATACAAGGTGGGTACCTGCGGCGCCACTTGCTGCACAGCCTGGTCGTTTGGCGTCTGCGCTGGCACCTGGCATGCAACGAAACGAATCGGGGATGGTGTGATACAACCAGCACCCAAGCATCCGATCAACAGCAGGCTGTAACCATCACCCTGCAACATGCATCCGTCTCTAAACATTCGCTCGGCAGCCGGCAGCACAGGCAGCAGGAACGCAATCACTGTCCGACCTCCATGTGGAAGGCGGGCGTCTTCTGGTTGGGCTTTTCATGCGGCTGCTCGGGGGGCTCCGGCATCGCGCCGCTGGCCACGCCGCCAAACCCGGGGTCCTTGCTTTCGCTAGCGTGCGACTGCTGTGCGTCCGCCTGCATAAATCACATGACCTACAGCTGAGGCGCCTGGCGCAAGGCGAGCAACACTGACCAGATGCAGTAGTCCTATGCAGGAACAAGTGTATCAGAAGAGGCTGGAGTGTGACCCTGAGTTGGCTGTCGCACCGCGAACAGCCGGACGGCGGTTGCAGCATCGTGCCGCAAGGTGTTCAGGCTGGGCATGGACTTGAGGCAGCCTTCGGCGCTCACCCTGCGCGCAAAAACCGCCAAATCGTCCACTGTATCATTCCCAACCTGCCCATGTCAAAATGTGCTCCCAAACATGTGTGTGAAGCCGACGCACCTCGACTCCACTGCCAGCAGCTGCTTACACTGCCGCAGTGCCGGCTCCACGGCCCGCAACACCGATGCCATCGTTTGTGTGCAAGCAGATACTCTACTGGGCACTGCTCCTCACAGTTCCTCGCGTGAAATGCTCACAGCAAGTGGTACGTCTGCAACACCAGTGATCATGGCATTGGAGTTGGAAGCTGGGTAGTAGCTGAGGCAAGTTTGTGCAGAACTGCTGACACTGGCACATCTATTTACAGATCGGCTCCACTCTGCAAGGTTACAAGCAACTGCAGCTACGAGCCTACAATACCTGCGCATCATGCCGTGCTAGCTGAGGGATGAGCAACTCTCAGATTATGTACACATAGAGGATGCAACTCCCTCGGTGTGGCGCACCAGCAATACGGTATGTTGGTCTGACCTATTCTAGGCATCCGACCTATAACGGCAGCGATGGCTTGACATCTGACCGAATGCTGAAGACTGGGGCGTTGCACAAAGTTCCTGGCGGGAGCGTCGCATGGTCGGCGGCATCTGGCGGTGAACCATGGGGACCACAGGGTGCCACCCGTGGGACCGACACACTGACACCCCGAGTGGCCAACTCGTAAGGCAGGATGTCAGGGCTGACCCGCAGCTGCTGCCTCCCGCTGCGCCAGGTTGACGAACACCTGCTCCAGGGTGGTCTGGCTGAGGGAGTACTCCTCGATGCCCAGCGCCCGCCGCTGCGCCTCCACCTGCGCGTCAGCAGCTCAGGGTTTAGGGCACTACCCAGGGCCATGATTAGCACGCTGCAGACTGGGTCCAACAGTATGCAACGTCCAACAGTCTGCAAAGTGCAGGGGCGACAGGTGGTGAGTCACTGGAGGCGACTAACATACAGTGGCTGGCTGATCTGACACTCACATGCCACGGTGAGCGCACCTGTTCGAAAAGGGTGGGGATGTCCAGCGACTCTGGCGGCAGGCTGAACGACACATGGTCGCCGCCGCGGTCCGAGGCGGCTGCCCCTGGCGCAATCTTCTCAACCAGCGCCGCAACCGCGTCCCGCTGCTCGGGGGACACCCGCATGTCCAGGACATACCTAAACACCAGAGCAGGGTTTGATGCTTGTCCAGACTGAGGACAAACCATGCTCCAGCGCCCAGGCCTGCCAGCTGGTCAGCCAGCCTACTGGCTGGCCACCTTGCTAGGCAATGTGGATCATGCACTGACTCGGAGTTGCGCTTTGGTGTGGGGGTGGGCGAGGGGACTCACCCGGCGCCGAAGCGGTTTTTAAGGTGCTGCACGGTGCCCAGGCAGGCGAGGCGGCCGGCGGTCATGATGCCGATGCGCGTGCACAGCGCCTCGCACTCCTCCATGGAGTGCGATGTCAGCAGCACCGTATGACCTGCGGGTGACGCAATATGAAATGCTCAAAGGGTAAACCGGAGGGAGTCAGGAGGGACAAATCACAATTCGCAACAGTAACTTCGACCTACCTGCAGCGATGACCTGCCGCTGGAGGATGCCCCACAGGAAGTGCCGCGCCCCCGGGTCCATGCCTGGAGGGCACGATTCCACTTTGCCATCTGCTTCTGTTGTCGGGAGGAACTTTTGCTACGAATCTTTGCTACGCATCCTTCGGTGGGCCACAGCTGAGGAAGGCTACAGGGAGGCAAGCGAGCAGGCAGTTTAGCACCTATACCAACATGCTGCACTCCTTGCGCAGTGACCCATAGATCATAGGCACACAGCAGGGGCCACTTGCAAAACAGCACTCATGTGGCCACAGCAGGTTGATTAGCTAGCCGCAGTGTACACACCTGTGCTGGGCTCGTCCATAAGCACCACAGGAGGGCCGCCCATCAGGGCCACAGCCACCGCCAGCTTTCGCCGGTTGCCGCCAGAGTATGACTCACATGTCCTGTGCATGCTTCAGCACGTCAACTAGTGCACAGTGTACAAGACATTTAGCAACCATCCGACTGCAACTGTTATCTGTCGTTGCTTGCTCTACGAGACGGGGCAGCCAAGCAGCATGGGCTAGAAGATGGGTACCTGTCTGCAAACTCGCTGAGGCCCAGGCGCCGCAGCAACCGCGCCGCGAGGCGCTCGATACGGTGCGACGGCAGGCCCCGCAACCGGGCGTACATACGCAGCACCTCCCGCCCTGTCATCAAAGGCAGGGACAGCCGTCGAAGCGCAATACAACAGCCAGAGGACGGGTCATATGATGCACTTGCAGCTGTCTTGGTTGTGGGTCGAGTAGCAAGCAGCAGGCTCTTCAGATACAAGCGCACCTGTCATCTGGCCGGGCAGGCCGTCGAACTGGGGGCAGTAGCCGGTCAGCTGCTGCGCGGAGTGCAGGTCCTTGCGCACCGAGGAGCCGCAGATAGACGCCTCACCCTCCGACGCCCGCACCTCCCCTGCGTCGTGCGATGCATTTGCCTGTCAAGCTCACCTCATGGCGGAGCGCTGGAAGCCTAGGCACCCCGTGCCTTCTCAAGACACTCGACAGGCGGTGGTGTTACATGCGCCGGCGCTGTCAGCTTTAAAGGACTTACAAGCACCTGACATCCAGAAGACATACAGGGCAACCGCTAGATAGCCTGGTTGATATGCAGAAGGTTGGCTTCACACGCACCATGACCCTCAGCATGTCTTCAGTGTTCTGCAGCTGTTGCCAGCAGGCAATCATGCACACCCGACAGGAGCAGCAAGTGCACACCAAGCACATGGGCCTCACCCGTCAGGATCCGGAAGGTGGTGGTCTTGCCGGCGCCATTGAGCCCCAGCAGCCCGAAGCACTCGCCGCGCCCGATGCCCAGCCACAAGCCCGCCACCGCGCGCGTCGGCGGCTGCCCGCCCCCCGTGCTGTACGACTTGGCCACCCCGTCCAGCAGCACCTGCCACTGCGACTCGTCAGCGCCTGCAGCGGGGTTACACGTGGTTGGCGAGATGGTGCGTGTGCGGCAATGGACACAGAGTGCCTTGGGGTTGGGGCGGTGTGAAGGTCCTGGGAGTGGGTGTGGCAAGTCTGTCCAGGCTACGATGTGCCGCACGTACATAAGCTGTACACAACGACAGTTTTGAGCCTGTCACTGTGCATCCAAGTAGCTCCACCGGAAAAGTGGGTGTTGCGAGTTGCCATGAGGGCGCACCTGACTGCACCAGCCGGCGCTCTGCCGCCACATCCTCATCCTCCCCTGGCAACACATTGCCTGCCTCTGCTGCATCTACAGCTGCATCTGCCCTGCAGCGCAAGAGGTCAGGCAGCTCAGGCACGAGTGCAAGATCCCCTCCAATGCCGCAACGCTGCGGTACAAACATGACACAGAGCATGTGGCTTGAGCATAGGGGCGTAGGTCGACAACAGTCAGTGCCGTCCACAGTGGCTGACTGCATGGTTGGTACGCCTTGTGTCCACCTGCCATCGCCGTCTGGCAAATGCTGGTAGCCTTGCTGCCCACGCCGCCGGCCCCGCAGCTGTGCTGTTTTCTGCCGCACGGCATGTGCGACTGCCGGCACGATGTCCCAGTCCACCACCAGTGTCAGCAGGAAGTACACTGCATGCATGCCAACAGAGTTCGTTTCAAGGCTGTCCTCTGCTCACAACCACGAGGCTTCGTCCATGATGCAACAGGGCGAAAACCACTTAGATGCACCCCGGAACTCAATCTGTTGGCTGCCTACCTGCCGCCTGGATGGCAAGGGAGACGTACATGCGGCCGCTGACCTTCCAAGCGAAGGGGTTGAGGTTGGGGAGCCCCTGGTCCTGGCGGTAGCACTGCACCGCACACATTGAACCATTGATATGCAGATGTTGCATTGCCTGACAGCCACAGTCTCACATTGAACAGCACTCCTGGATGCTGGGTGTCAGACAGCGAGCAACAGGGCATGGCGTCTGGAGGTCCGACATCAACCACCCAAAGGTGCGACCCAGTGTCTTGCTGTATGCCTGACACCTGGACGGCACCAGATGTGCCGACAGAACAGGGAGCTGTCCAGCTACAGTTATAGTAGCCCAGGGAGCGTGGCCACCTGGGAGATGTCGTACAGCCCGCGGGCGAGCACGAAGTGGGGCGACAGCGCGCGCAGCGTGTGGCTGGTGACGCCGTTGTACCAGTCCAGGGTGGGGTTGCGCACGAAGGTGAAGATGGTGTCCATGATCCAGGTGGACAGGAAGCCCAAGTAGCCCACCAGGAAGTAGAACGTGTTCAGCACCTGCGGAGGGACAAAAGGCAGAGGGATGCTCGGTGCGGCATGTGGTGCACTGGGTAAGCATCTGTGCTAGGAAGGACACCCCACTGCCTAGCGTCATCAGAAGCGCTGTTGCAGTTCTTGCAGTGCTGGCAGCGTGTCTGTCAGACGGGAAGACTGTACCTGCAGCCCCCGCATCTCGTCAGAGAACCCAAAGCTCAGCAGGTAGGTCAGCGGCAGCGAGGCTGCGCCAAAGCACAGGAACAGCACCACCACGGCCGCCATGCGCACGCCCCGGAACTGCGGCAGGTCGAAGCTGTAGAAGCATACGATGATGCCTGCGAACAGCATGAAGGCATCGCACAACGCACGGCGCCGCTTGTGTACGACTGGCATCCAGCACATGCCTCGCCAGGAAGCAACCAAAGGTGTGACGCATCACTGAGGGTTTGGCAGGTGGCACTGTGCCTGACCTGCGACAGGGATGAGGAAGTTGATGAAGTCCCAGATGTACGTGGCACCCCAGAAGGCTGTCAGCGGCGCGCCTGAAACCACCTGCATATAGCATCAAGCGCTGTTTGACGCTTCGGCACATCAGAGCCAGTCATGCTGATGCCGCTGGCACCTACCATGGCAGGTGACACGGACACAACTGCATGCTGACGCTACGCACACCCGCTCACGGGCCACTGTACTTGTGAAGACTTAGGATGATAATCCAACACAGCTGCTGCAAACTTGCAGTCTGTGGAACATCAGCGTTCCCAAAGTAGTGAACACTACACACCTGCACATGCTTTGAGCGGCTTTCCGCCTCGCGCACAAGGAACACCACGAAGGAGGCTGCCAGCACCGCCGCCGCCATCGTCACACACAACACCATCAGCAGATCGCCTGCAAAGCGCCAGAGCATTTGTCCACCTGTGAGTGACATTTAGCTGCCTGGACAATACAGTTAGAGAGTACAGGTTGCAGCCTGGTTTGCATCACTCGCCTGACATCTGGCTGACTTTGACGGCGTCCTCATTTGACACGGTTGGCAGGGGGTAGTTTGTCACACGCATGGACGCATTCCCGTTGCCCGTGAAGGCACGCAGCAGAGCTGTGTTGGCGGCGTTGATGGCTGCCGGCACGCCGTGTATGGCTGTCTGATTGAGCAGGATCGTGTACGCCACATGCCCTGGTGCCAGCTTGCCGGCGACCTGCATGCAAACATCGCAGGTCTCTCAGCATGAAAAGGCGGCAAACTGGTGTTTGGCGCTGGCTCTTCCTGGTTGCTGCAGGTCATCACTGCACTGCAGTGACATGCACACCACGTTGTTTGGGATGGCGTCCAGAAAGAGCGCATCGTAGGTGTTGTTGCCCGTGAACCAGGTGTCAAGCAGGTACCCCTCCAACGTGCCGCTCGCATTGGCAAAGAATGGACGGTTGAACAGCGTGGTCTCCCCAGTGTCGTACATGGCGATCTCCTGCAGTTGTGTCGTAAATGAGTCAGTGACGGTGCGACATGCCCCGCTTAATACCAGCTGATGGTGCGTCGCTCTTGCAGGCCTCATAAGGCGCGAAGCATCGCACGGACTGCACAGCTAGCACCTGTCTGCAGCGAGCGTTGTACTAGCTGTTCATGGTCTACTGCTGCACACCAATGCTGGCATACATGCAAAGCATTGTGCACGCCTTCTGGGGCGGCTGGCAGATCTGCAAGTGGCACATGCCTGCGTGTGGTGGCGTATCCTGTCCAGCGGTGGGTCGTGGTAGTTTTTCACCAGGGCATGCAGCCCGTCGGGCGCTGCTCGCGCTGCTGGAGACGCCGCCAGCGCGGTGGGGTTGCCTCGGAAGCAAGCATCCCTGCATTGCGGCATCGTGTGTTGTCATGGCAAGCATGCTATGCGGATATTCTGCTGCTTCAGTTGGTTGCAGCCTATCAGATCAACTGGGAAGGCACATGTGTCTGTAGCAGCACCAGCCTTTGTAACGAACACCTTTGGGCCCTGCACGCTGCCAGGGTGTCATAAAGCAGACTTGACAACTGGATGCGGTGGGAGCATGCTCAAAGAGGCTGGCGCACATGCTGATGACGAGTGGCGCCTCGTCTGGGGCGTTGACGTACGCCTTGCCCGCCCACAGCGCGACCAGCACCAAGGCGATCGGCACGGCAAGCTGGGTGACGACCGCCAGCCGGTCCCGGCGTGCGCAGCACGCACGCTTGGTAAAGAGCGCCCCAAAGCGGCGCCAGTACAGCACAGGCCCAGCCAGGAGACCTGGAACAGGCACTGTGTATCAGACTGGGTACAATCAACCGACCCAACTGTGTGTGGCAGGGCAAGTGTATGCATGCTGGCAAGAGTTGTCTTGATGTGCATGCACATCCGTCGACGCTGCAGTGTGAACGAGGTAGCCGCTGCGATTTATTCGGTACCTGAGTGTTCGAAGGCAGGGTCTGATGCCACGGGCGGCAGCTCGGGTTCGGCTCCCGGCTGCGGTGCCGGCTGCGGCTGCAGCAGCGCATGCTGCTCTGCCTCCTCCTCGCTGAGCACGTCATCGTCGTCACCATCGGCGTCTCCGTTCGCCAGAGGCTGTGCATCAGCAACCTGCACGACATAGACACCAAACTGTGGCAAAACGCCGCATGATGCCGTCCTGTGCATGACATCGGGGGTTTGCCAGCTTCAACCGTCCTGAGGTTGGTTGCAGCAGACACCAACACACTGAATACGCACTGGTGGCTGGGTGCCGTCTGTCGCGGCGTGTTTCCGCTCCTCCGCTGCCTCCATGGCCGCCCGCCGCGACACATGCAGGAACACCTGCGTAGCGGCAGACGCAATGGTGCTTACGCTGCACCCCAACAGTTTCGCCATTGCGCTGCAGCAAGCTACCGCCGTGCTGGCAAGCAAGCGTGTGCACTGGCTGCCCCATACAATGGCGAGGTGCACGGCATCAATCACATGCCAGGGCATAGGACGTGCCCCTGTCTCGATGGCTGGAGAAGCCCCACAGCCAAGCAGGCAAGTACTAACTCACCTCCTCCATGGTTGTGATCGACAAGCCATAGCTGCGCACGCGCAGCGCTGCCTTCTGGCTTTCCAGCTCCCGCAGCAACGGTGGAAACCTGTAACATGAGAAGGAGCGAGAGGTGCATCAATGTGAGGTATCGGCACCAGTACGCAGTTCTCAACTTGGAGGCCTGCTGCAGGCCCTGGTGACACATCACACAGGGGCGCATATCGTAATCTCATGGCTCTGCTCATTGCTCGCAGTTAACAGCAGGCCCATACTCGGCAGCATTGCACGACCAGAGCAACGGTACATTCTGAAGCGGCCTCATCGACTTGCAACTGGCTTGTATGCCTGCAGAAAGCTCTCGACAGACAATCAGCCATACCTAGCGGCATCACCCTTGGGCAGGCGATACGCCACTTCACCGCCCGCGCGGCTGAGGAGCTCTGTCTCCGGCACATGACGCGTCAGCAGCGCATCCAGCTGCATGCGCACAAGTATGCGATCTAGGCACACCAACTTCACAAGGCTGAGGCAAGGAGATGCTTGCCTGCAGAAGTATACAAGCATGGTGCGGCGTTTTCTAGCCTGGTCATGCAGCGCACGCCAGTCTGCAGGCTGCATGAGAATGCCACTGTCATTGCACCTCCGCTTCGTGCTCTGATGCCTCTGACAACGCCAGCCTGCTGCTGGCACGCGAGATGCGGGGGCTGCTGCCATGCACGCTGCGCATGGACCCCAGCCCGCTGGCTCTGCTGCCGCCATGGTGTCGCCCCTCCTGCATGCACACCGGCAAGCCGTACACTGTAGAACTCATTGGCCAGCCAAGCTCCTACCATCGTCGAGGACCTGCCTTGGCAAAACCCATAGCAAACTGCAGAGCACTGTGCCAGCATGCCTTGACGATGGTGAGCGTGTAGCCGACGCCATACTGGGTCTTCAGGTCCAGCGACGACCCCAGCGCTGCCAGGCGGCCGTCGGCCAGGATGGCGATGCGGTCGCACAGCACATCCGCCTGGGTGGCAGGCACAATGAATGGTGACGCAACAGACAATCAGCAGGTTGGCCAGCGTTCAATGTGGCCAAGGCCGACCGTTGCCGAGTGTCCGTGAGCTGCGACAGCATTGCACTTTCACCTCCTCCATGCTGTGGGTGGTCAACACAATGGCGCGGTCCTGACGGTGCCGCTTGATGATCTCCCAGGTCAGCCTGCGACGTCAATGAGAGAGGGTGTCAGCAGCGGCTGCGTGAAAGCAAGGTGGCAGTTGACCGCGTGTACTTGAACAGCAGTAGGACAACCAGTCTGAGCAGAACCTGGCTGCCGCATGCCCGACCTGCGGGAGTATGGGTCCATGCCAGAGGTAGGCTCGTCCAGGAACACCACAGCTGGGCTGCCCAGAAAGGCGATCGCCACCGACAGCTTGCGGCGCATCCCGCCCGATAGCTCGCTGGCCCTCGTCTGCAGCTTGTCTGCCAGTCCTGCAACCACGATAACCCAGTCCCATTCATCAGTTGGTCATGCAACCAGACCTGACAGTGCAATCTGTCGGACAACCGTGCTCTGAATGATGACGTCGAGCCAGGCTGCTGTCTGTCTGGGCTCAAACACGGTACAGTGAACCTGAGAACATGGATAGGATCAGCAGGAGCGTACCGACATCTGCAGCAGCTGCCTCTGCAATATGCCGTGAGTCCTTGCGGCTGTACCCCTTGATGGCTGCATACAGCTGCAGGTGCTCTGCCACCTGTCACACAGGAGGCACACCTGTCACTTGCGCTCTTGTGGCCTAGAGAGGTTGCCAACACCTGAATATGTTGTATGCCAGGATGTGAGCACCCTGCTCACTGCTTCACATGGCAACAACGTGCTGACACACTACCAACGCACCGTGATGTCCGGCCACAGGATGTCGAACTGTGGGCAGACACCCAGGTTCTGGCGAATGGTGCCCATGTGGTCCCGAATGGACATGCCATTGATTACAGCGTCTCCACTGGTGGGAGCGATCATGCCTGCGCCACATGTCAGCAACATTCATACAAGTACATATGTCCCTGTTCACAGCTTCACTTCATGTTTGTTCATGGCAGATCTTGTGCAGGCTGATGTGTTGATTGTATGCAGTCGGTCCCACCTGTCAGTATGCTGATGGTAGTGGTCTTGCCAGCGCCATTGTGACCCAGCAGCCCGGTGATGTTGCCACGGTAGATTTCCAGGTCCAACCCATCCACCGCCTATCAGTCATCATATATCATTCAGTCGTGGTACAGCGGCTTGACCATTGAGGACCCTGCGTAGGATGAGGACCGCATGCCCATGAGTGACAGGGCACACCTGCTTGGCGGATCCATCTGCTGCAGCATATGTCTTGCGCAGGTCGGTGATGGCGACGGCAATGCTCTTGCTGCCCTCGCCGGCGGCAACGCCATTGCCATGCGCCTCCACGTCACTGCTGAGCGACCTGCAGCTAAGGTGAGCCAGCTAGTAAAGCAAGCTGGCTTCACCACAGCACCTCTCAAGTGTATAATCATGGGAAGGGGGTTTGTCGGATTGATGCATATCTCTATGGTTCACACAAACAGAGCACTGCAGGGCGGAGCACCTGGACAGCCAGTGGGCCAGCAGCTTCTCGTCGGTAGTGCGCGCACGGCGGGCGCGCCAGAAGGATGGCAGCAGGAAGAAGTACGGCGGTTGCCGCTGCTGCCCTACCTCCGATGGCACCACCTGTACACGCAACAACAGATCGAACGCGGCTGCGCCCGTGATTTGGCATGTGACACGGGCGTGTGCACCCCGCACAATCCTGCTGCACGGCGCATGAAAGCTGCTTGTCTCGCCCACTGCAAAAGGCTTGCATTGGCTCTGCACACAGGATATGAGAGGGAGGCGGATGACTGTGACCCGGGACAGCAGGCGAAACCGTCCTGGATACAGTTGACAAGGAGCGACATGATGAAAACGCACATGGTCCAGGTAGGCTGTGAGCAGGGCGTAGATGAAGATGTCGGCGGTGACCATGAGGAACACGCCGCGCCCTGAGAACGGGAAGTCTGGCGTGATCGACTGCCCTAGGGCGCTCCAGGTCAGCCCCTGCTGCGCCACCTACAGGTCCAGCGGCAGGCATGTCTAGAACGTATATATGGCGCGGAAGAGAACACTAGCATTGGCTTCAATGCATTTCGACTGCTGCACGGCATGCAAAGAGCCAGCTCTGACACGTTAACTGCTGGCACGTTGAGGGGTTTGGGCACTGTTGTATGCACCAGCCCGGACCCCAACCGAAGCTTAACTTTGGCATGCCAAAGCTGCACTTGATCTATAAACACGACCCAGCAGTGGCACATGACATTGCAGCATGCAGCTGCAGGCACAACAGCGCACATCTCCTCCATCTCACCTCCATTTTGAGCAGCACGGTGGCGAACAACGAGATGGAGGAGGGCGGCAGCAGGCAAGACACCGTCCAGCTGATGCCGCCGTACGGCACCAGGTACGGCATCAGGTACCTGCACAAGCACCACCAGCCGCAGTTGCCACAGCTGTCAGGTAGGTTGCTAGGTGCATCCCAGCACAACATCCGGTGCAAAGCAGGTCACCACATGTGTCTGGGGTGCACTGCCACCTGCCGTCCCTCATTCTCCGCCTGGGCTTCCACTGCCCCTGGGTGCAAGCCTTACTGCTCCTCCCACATGAGTTGCAGGGGCCACAGCTCACCCGGGGATCATGGACACGGCGTACAGCACCGCGGTGGAGGTGCCCGCGATGCGGCTCTTGGAGAACAGCGTCGACAGCGCGTACGCATAGCTGATCAGCGCCTGCATTGTGACACGCGTCATTTCAATAGTGGTGAGCACAGCGGATGTGGGCACAGACAACCAGTGCCAGGTGCTGCATCAATACTGGCGCACCCCATTGCCCGGCCTGCATCCAGCAAGGTCCGTGCCAGAGATGACATGTGCGCGCCAACTGCAGCACAACATGTGCAACATATCATGAGAACCGATGAGGTTGCAGGGAGGGAGGAGCCTCACCGCGGCGACGAGCCAGTAGAAGGCCAGCAGCAGCGTCGCGGAGCTGTGGCTGAAGGGGTAGGTGCCCACCAGGGCGCACAGCGCGCCGCTGACCGCCATCGTGGACCAGTGGCTGATCGCCCAGGACGCCCAGTAAGCGGGGTCCTGCACGGCGGGGACGGCAGCAAATCACACGCCAGATGCACCACTGGTGTGCGGCAAGCTTGCGGCGGGAGGCGGCCTGACACGGCACATGCAGGTGCCTATGACCAAGAAGGTGGTGGCCGGGATCCAGATTGACGCCCTGAACCCTGGGGCTCACCCGCAGGCCCAGGATGCGCATGCCCTCCCGCAGCCGCAGCTCCTTCTCCCGCACGACGGCGGCGACGGTGGAGCGCGTGGGCGCCAGGAAGGCGTACACCAGCAGCAGGTTGAACGCCAGCGCGGCCGCGCCCGCGCCTGCAGCGCCACAGGACGCGTGCACTTCAGCGATGAATTTGAACCGGTCTCCAGGTGCCTGATCCTGGCTCCAGCTGACACGATTCGGTAGTATTGAACGAGATGGCACGATTGACACACTGTACAAAGGTAACGTGCTCCTGGTCGGGGGTGATCAGGGGTATGAACGGCAGCTCGACCCACCGAGGTCGATCTTCACCGCCGGCCAGGGGAAGGGCTTGAAGGTGGCCTGGATGTCCGCCGGCCCGGCGTCCAGGGCGCTGCCCAGCAGCGAGCGCTCCAGCAGCTGCTGCACGTTGGCGAAGAACCAGTACATGGCGTACTGCGGGTCGGGCGCCGGTGAGAAGTAGTTCAGCAGCTCCTCATTGGACGGCACCTGCGGCAAACGAGTCGACTTCTGCACAGCATCCACCAGCCCAACCTCTGGGAAAAACAACAGAGACGAGGTGTGAGCTGCCGTGGCAGCGGCACAAGTCACAGGCCAGCGAGGTGAGGGTGTGGTAAAGGAGGGGACTCGCCGAGGTGTGGTTAGTGCGGATGGAGTACTTGAAGTCGTGCGGCGCCAGGGAGTGGAACGCAAGCACCGCGTCAACCGCGGGTTGCTGAGGAAACGAAACACCGCACAGTTGGTTGTGTTGCATGGTGGATGCACAGGTGAGCGTCGAAGTGGGAGGCAAGTTGAGTGTACTGTGCAGCTTGCTGCATTGCTTCCTAAATTGAGTGATGCAACAGAGATATTTGCGTCCACTGCACAGCACCGCCAGAGGCGTAGCACGCACCTGAGAGCCTCCTGCACCGCTGCGGCCTCCGTCTCTACGCCGCGGATCTGCGCCCCCAGCAGCCGACGCCAGCAGACCGGGTTCTGCACGCAGGCCGCCGGGTCCTGGCACTCCGGCGGCGCCGTGTCGGGCGCCGCGAAGTAGCGGTAGAAGCTGGTCGACATGGCAGCCTTTTTGGTCGGGTCTGCCGGGCACGCCGCGGCCTGCGGATTGCAATTTTGATGGTAACAAGCACTCCAAAGCCATGTTTGCAGCAAGCTGTTTTCCTGTTCATGCAGGGCATGTTGATAGTCAGCAGGTGCGGAGTCGCAAAGTCATGTCAACACAGGACATGACTTCAGCGCGCAGCGTTGCACTCCCGATGACTTGCCTGCGCAAAGCGCTCCATGACAGCATGTGCGGTGGCGTTGTTGGGGGCGTACAGCAGCGAGATGTTTTGCGTGAAGCGTGCCGGGCCTGCACAGATGGCAAGGTGCGGTTGATGTGTGCACACCATACACCAGGGTCGTCAACTGACTGCCACCAGCAGCACCAGAGCGCTATGCTGCCACGTTATTCTCGTTTGCAAAGGCCCAAAGGCGCACCAAAGTAGTCGCCGCTGCCCGGCTTGCTGGTGAGCCCCATGTCCAGGTCGTAGGTGCGGCTCATGATCTCCCGTGGCCGCGGCTGCGGCTTGATGTAGTGCTTCGGGATGCACATGATGCCGAAGAACACCACCGGCACCAGCACCTGGCAACAGCAGTTTGGCAATTTGGCGTGTAGTGCACCATGCTGCCCTCGGCACGCCAATTGCAACAGGTCACCGTGATGTTTCTGATGCAAGGCGCCATAGATGCAGCGACCGCCTGTGATTGTCGCGTAGGAGCATATGCCGCGTCACGCGGCCTGCATACATACAGATGCACGAGCAAGCTGAATGTAGGTCCCACCTCTACCAGCAGCGCCAGCCAGCCGGCGCCGCCCCACCACACCCGCCGGCTGCGCGTCTGCAGCAGGTAGTTCTTGCGGAGCACCGCGCTGAACTGGCGTGCACGCGACGGCCTCCGCTCCATCTGTCCCGTGCCTGCTGGAGCGACTGCGGTGGCGGCTGACGGGCCTGCATCGTGCTGCTGCCCGTTCTGCATGCTGCGCCCGCTGCGCCCCAAGCGGTGCGGGAATATGCCGCAACTGGCTCCAGTAGCAACCGGATCCGCCTGATGTTGTTGCTGCCGCTGCCGCAAGTCTTGTTTCAGATACTTGAAAGAGGGTCGCAGGTAGGAGAATGGCTATCAAATGGCAAACTTTGAGCTGCTGCAGAGGTACCTCTACCGGTGCGCACTGCGGTGTGTTGTAATATAACTACAAAGCGTTGTATCTGATACCCAGCACACTCAAAGCTGCCTCCTTCAACTCACGCACAACATGTACAGAAGTGACATGCAAACTGACCCGCTATGCTACACAATGAGGTGACCAGGGGAGACACCAATATGCGTCTGCCAATACGCTATGTGTCTCGTCGGCTCATGATGAGCAGATGGACCTTGGTACAGCCAACGCACATAACACATCAAGGTTGGGCTGTTCTGGTCGAACTGCACGCCGTGGCCGAGACATGACTGAGGATGAAGCTGCCGGAACCGACGCCCGACCGAGCCCCTTTCACATTGAGAGACCTGTACCAGTCGATCCAGACGGGCTGTCTGAAGGGAACCAATAAACCCTCTTCAAGCAGGTGGGCCGCCCTGCAGCGGCGCTAGATGCATGGAGGGATCATGCATGCTACGTTTGTCTCACGGATGCAGCTGGCACAAGGTGCAGCCCTGCCTCGCAAGGTAGTCAAACAGGAAAGACTGTGCGTGCTGGTGCGCGACGGCCGTGCTGGTCTGCTGCGTAATTTGCTGTGACAACCATGCAGTCATGCCACTGCCCACACCAGCGCACCCTGCGCCTGTCGAAGCTCAGCAGCATTTCTGCAGCACTGCAGCCTTGCAGACACGCTTGCCACAGGCGCAGTCCAGCTGCGTTGGCGTCACCATGCACAGCGCTACCCATGCGGCCAGGTATGCACTGCGGAACCATGGCATCAGTGATCGTGTCCCACTGGCAGCTGCAGCGGACTACCACGCGCTGTTGCACTATGATTGCAGTGTTATGACCCTCCCGTTTTGGATATGACAGGAAGTCAGTGGGGCATAGTAGCGCAGCCAACGCGGCAACAGCGGAGGCAGCAGCACCCTGCAGCGGCGCTGCCATCAGCAGCAGTCACAGCGCAGCCGCAGCAGCTGCTTGAGCTGGCGGAGGGCCTGGAGACCCCGGTGCAGCTCATATACCTGCTCACGCTGCTGGGCTTTCTGGTTGTCGGCGCGTACCTTGTTGTCCGGCAGGTGTGAGGGCCGCTGTACTCGCCACTGATGTTGCAGGCGCAACTGACTCTGCATGGCTGCCTTGTTGTGCTTGTGATGCTCACACACCGCACATGAAGAAGTCTCACGGCAAAATTCATGCCTGATGGGCCGCATTGTAGTATTTTGTGATGGGCTGGCAGGTGCTCATCAGGAGAGACCTAGAGGAGGCAGCCAAGGTTTTGGGGGAGCGCGTGCGCAGTGGGTCAGAGGACAGCGAGGTAAGCGCCATCTCCTTGCAACTCATGCAATGACCTGCATGCTGGCACACAGCAGATGTTTTCACGGAGCATGCCACGCACTTGCCAGCATGTTAGAGGTTGAGGGCGTGTGATGAGTGGTTCAACGAATGGCTGACCACACGCGCAGGACCTGTTCCAGCTGGGCGTCATACTGCTGCGGAAGAAGCTGTACACGCAGGCGTGCCGGCACCTGGAGAAGGCCAAAAAGCAGTGGGGTGGCGACCCCGAGGAGCTGGCGCAGGTGTGCCACTAGCTACCTCCGGGTCTTTAGATTCGCTGGTGGTCAACCACGTGCTACACAGCAGCTGCGCTACACTGGCAGAGTGGATGCAGGTTTGCTAACCCAGGTGGCAGCAGGGCCGCTATGTGCACAGTGGCTGCCCACTGCTCGCGAGCTCAGCGCATATGACGGCATACCTGGCATGCAGGTTCACAATGCTCTGGGATATGCTTACTTCAACATGGGGAAGACGGACATCGCGATTGGGGAGTACAAGCAGGCGGTTGACAAGCAGCCCGGGTGAGGCTTGGCACCGCCTCATGATGCATAGCAGCATCCAATGCCACCGCGGCACCCTCGGCAGCAGCGGGGAGGGGTGGACCCGTGTCCGAGCATAGTCACACATGATCGTGTATGCTTGACTGCAGGTATGTGACAGCGCTGAACAATCTGGGGGATGCTTATGAGAAGGCGCAGCAGCAGAAGGACGCGCTGTCGACATATGAGGAGGTGCTCAACTATGCGCCTGGCAACAAGGTGGCCAGCAGCCGTGTGGATGCCCTCCGGCAGCGTGTCTGACGCACAGCCCAGCAGCTGGTTGAAGCAATAGTGGTGTTGCCAGGATGCTCAGCCGTGCTTTCAGCAATACGCATGATGACACGTGCAGCAGCATGGTAACTCCGTTATGGGTGTGCATCGTGCATGCCATGCGTATGCACCATGATGCAGGTGTTGCAATTACTGCGAAAGTAAGGACCATTAGCGCTCTCATTGCCGCTCTCAACCCAACAGATGCTGCATGCAAGACTGTGATTCAACAACAGCATACAAGGCCTATAAATTGACATCGGCATCATGATGTGCACTGCCTCTTGACACAGCGTTTGTAGGGCACATCAGTCTCATGCTCGAAAGCCCCGAACAGTTCAACCCGCACCCCTGGCGCTGCTCCAAGGTTCTCACTGCTAGGGAGCTGATCCAAGTACTCTGCCGGCTTGTGCCGGGCGTCTTGACATTCGACAGTGTCCTCGCGGACACTGCCGAAGGCCACAAGACTGCCAGTACCAAATGTGGCTTGGGTGTGGTCGGAGTGACGAACAGTGCATGTCTTAACCAGACCTAGTACCCTATAGAGGCTGCAGATGCCTTGCCATTGGCTGCACCACCATCTGCCGCAAACTCCGGGTCCGAATCCGTGTACTTCTGGAAAGATGACACCGCCCTGCAAAACATATCAGCTCCATCTCGTCGAGTTGCAGCTTCTGTTGCTGTTCAGGCAGGCTTGCGCCCATTTAGCCTGTTCAGCATGGGCGTCTGCCCAGCGCTTGGACCTTGACAAGCTCCACGATGCAAGGCAAGCAAGCAGCTGACAGCAAGCAATGACAGAAGTGGCGTCAGGTGACACAGCACTCGTCAGCTACATGCACCCTGCATGTCTCGTACCTTTTGCTTCGGCGCTTGATCAGGAATGCAAGCAGCGCCATCAGTAGCAGCACGCCGGCAATGCAGCCGATGACAATGCCGGCAATGTCCCCACCGCTCAATCCGGAACCGCCTGTTTCTCAGAACCACTTGAAGGTTGAAGGCGGCATCACTTGCTGCTACAGCAGCTGGCAGTCGTGTCATTGATATGCGCATACTTCTGTTGAGCTGTGCTCTGCCACTTTCTCAGGCATAGCAGCAGATGCAGGAGCCCATATGTCAGGGTGGACTGTTGCAGCGCTGAAACGCCCACCTGACTGGCTGCCATTTGGATTGTCGTATTGGTCCAGCGCTGCGCACCGCCCCCAGCCGCCGCCATACACCAGGCAAACTTCAGCTGAGCTGTTGACGGGCACACAGTCGCCAAACAGCTCGCCCTGCGGCGTTCAACAGTCAACGATGGGCAGGCCGCGGTAACTCCTGCTTTACCTGCTCACCTCAACTTTCTGCAGCCGAACATGGCGTGCAAGGTGTGATGCCCAGTCTGCAGGCATGCGGCATGCACAGCACGGCTGGTGCCAGCAGCTGAGCACCTCAAAGACTACAGGGATGCGGCAGATGCGCCCGTCCGTGGTGGTGCGGTTGATGAATGGACCCACGGGCGTTGCCTCGCCTGCAGATTCGTGTACAATCTGCGCTCAACTTGCAGGGTAATGCCTGCATTGAGTACGTGCACTTAGCGCCCACCCTGAAAAGGTGGCTATGCCACGACCATTGCGTGATTGTCAAAGTTTGGTGTTGTGTGGAACAAAACCCTTCGTGTTGGAGCAGGCACCTGTGACTTTGGCAGCGGGGCCGGTAGCGCCTGCATCCGGGCCGCAGGGGATCCACTTGCCGGCCTGCGCCCAGCAGCCGGTGCGACCCTGATAGCTCATGCACGAGCGCACGTCGCGCCCATTGTACTGCAGCGGCAGCTGGCACGTCTGCAATGCACAGATGTCACCTGTGAGTATCGCATCCGCATGCCCTTGGCAACAGACCGCCACTGCGATGTGTATCTTCATATCGCTGACGCTGGTCACAACCCACGTGTGCGGGGTGCTGGTTGCACTTCACCTCATTGGCAGGCGTCGCGTCCCTCACAGGCACAGCGCTGTACAGCTGGCTGATCTGCTCCTGGCCCAGCGAGTAGTTGTACACGCCTGCAAGAGCCGCACACATGCGCATACACATGAGCACGAAGGTGGTGTCACACTTGTGCAGCAACCGAGCCAGAGGCTGAGAGAATGAGCAGCTGTGCACCGCATGCCATCGTGCGCCGCACCCAAGTACGCCATGCTGCCATCAAAGAAACGATCAGGGTCGCCGTCAGAGCGCCCACACAGCACGATGCTGCCATTCAGCACCATTGCTCCACCGCCGTCGGACCCAGGGCCGGACACCTCTCCCATGAGCTGCCCATCAATGAACAGCCTGCGGTGTGATGCAATCTTGGATGCAAGCTTGCAGTCCCAAAAGTGGCAACAATTGCAGATCCATACCAGGGCAGCAAAGGGAAAAGTCGTTCCACTGCTGTGAACACAGCTTGTTATTGCCAAATTGCCATGCTGCCGCTATCCAGGCTGGTGTATGTCACCTGTAGCCGGGCGTGTCCGGGCCCCAGCTGGTGAGAGTGACCATGTGCCAACCGCCGTCCATCGCATCAATGGGCGCAGTTCGGACCACGTTGTCGTATGTTGGGTTGTTGCTGGTGTTGCCGGCCAGCAGGCTGTTGGCATAGCCATTGACGCCATCCGAGTCCAGGTATCTGTGCAACAGAAGCCACCCTGTAACACTTGCTCAACCGACATACAGTCCGCAGTGCACACACAATGCGCAGCGTGCACTTCGACGGGACTCGTGCTGCAGCACCCCAAAGATCACAAATGCACTGTCTGCTGTTCTAGAAAGCGCGTGTCGGTGGCGGTTGGGCACCTTACGGACGCCTGCCCGCGGTCGGTGTCGTTGCTGTCCTTCACCACGGTGCGCACCAGGCCGAAGCCTGACTGGGAGATGACCGGGTAGTACACCTGGATCTGCGTGCACCGTCCCACACACATGCATCAGGGCGCTCGGCGTCAGCCAGACACAGGGGACACTGTGCTGCGCATGGACGCTGCTGGCATAGTGCTGACGTCCTGAACAAGCAAGTATGCCGCCACAGCACAGGGCTGCCTTACCTGGTTGGCGTCCCACATGGTGACGTTCACATTGGCGGGCGGGAGTGCCTGGTGAGAAAACATGTACTGGGAGGCGTCTGGGAAGCGGCGGTGCACGCGCTGCCAGAAGTTGACGGTGAAGGTGCCGTTCTCGGCGTATCTGAGGGCCGGCAGCAGTACTGCGCCCTGCAGGGCACGAGTGTCGCTTGATGAGCTAGCTGTAGGTGCTGCAGGTGGGCTTCACAGCAGATGCTGTAAGCAGGAGTGGCTTCTGGCAACGCAGGGTATGTCAATTTGCCCATTGCTGCATGCGAGGCAATGGTGCTGAAGCTATCAGACATGCCACAGCTGTGTGCCACGAGTGCAGGCATGCAGATCAGGCATAAGGCTTCGTGCACCTGGGCGTTGCGGTTGCAGGACAAGGCATTGCCGAACAGCGAGTCAGGGGCGGTGGTGGCGTTACGCGGCTCGCCCAGGAAGTACGGCATCGGCCAGGAGGCCAAGGCCTCGTCTGTCAGCGGGAAGAAGGCGCTGCAGCGTGTGACACAACCACTTACTGACAGGTACCGTGCTGTGTTTTGGCGCTAGAGTATCTTGTGCTGCTGGTTCGACACCGCTGGCCACGAAGCACGAAGATGCATGGACAGCAGGGCACAGCACAGGGTTGACTTCTAGCAACAGCACTGCCACCACACCAGCAAAGCACCGTGCATTGTGATTGGTCTTGACGACATTGCGTCTGCTTCACAGAAGGAGCTACGCAGCTGTTCGGATCAGCGTGCGGCAGCTCATGCAAGTGAAAGCGGCACTCACTATGGTTGGCCGATGTTGTCGCCGACTGGCACCGGCGCTGGTAGGTCCGGTACACATAGGCCCAACTTGCCCTGCTGCGCTGCCTCTCGCAACTGGAACCCCTGCACTGCAACATTGGCAGCTCCATGTGTGTCACAAGTCGAGAGCCCAGAGGCAGACACAAAGTACCTGCCATGGAAGCACCGCTGCATGCAGGGTCGCACATGCGGTGACTCAGGGACAGTGTAACGCTCAATGAGGCGCGCCTCAATGTCGTCGGTTGACAGTGCGGTGCATGTGCCGCCCACAGCGACGCAAGTTGCAGGCGGTGCCCCGGTCACAGGCTTCAGGTTGCACACTTGCAGGCCATTCACGTAGTACTCCGCAACTCCAGCTGCAGCAGGGTGACAGCCAGTGCATCCGACATCTGAGGCTTGGCCTTTGCAATTAGCTGTGCACGCACGGGTATGTGGTTTGCATGCAATGTAGGGGCACCTGGGAGCGACACGTTCTGCAGGCCACTGATACCCTGGGAGTGGAGGTATGCCACCTGCACGCATCAGATACGAAGGTAGCCTTAGCACACGAGGGGGCCACATCCGGGAAACTCGTGAGCGTCAGCGGGCATGATGACGATACCATTGAGCAGCGCAACCTGCTGCTTGTTCAGCGCCTCGTCAAAGATGGACAGCTCTGCCAGTCTGCCACTGAAGAAGCGGTCTGTGTTCAAGTCCACCCGGCCGCACAATGTGACAGGGGAATTGAGGAACATGGGGTCGCCGCCGCTCACGAGCTTCTTGACATTGTCGCTGCCTGCCCGCAACAATCGACGCAAGGCACTGTGTCAATATGCCTGTGTCTGCTGTTCCATCTGGTGATGTGTCATGCTGGGTAAGGACTGCATCCCGCCTTCTTCTAGCACGTCGTACGTGATAGGCATGGGCATGTCGGTGTATGCAACAAGTGCGCAGGCTTGCGGAAGGTGCGCACCAATGTAGGAGCCGTTGGCAAGCGTCTGGCCCACGAGCTTGCCGTCAACGTACAGCTCCAGGCCCCTACCGCCCTGGCTGTGAGTTGTGACCGTCACCTGTGCAAGTGATGGAGAGGAGCATCTGGGTCATGTAGCTCAGAGGGCCCTTTGAGATCACAGGCAGATTTTACAGAAGAGCCTTCAGATGAGACAGTCATCTGCGGCCGGCCAGACAACCTACATGACATACAACAGCTGGCAGAGCATGCCGGCAGGTTGCGTCAAACATATAGAAGTTATCTTGAACGTGTTGGAGCACAGGAGCTTACCATGTGCCACCGATCGTCCTCGACAACATCGACTGTGGCTGCAGAGATGTTGCGTGCTAGGGCGTTGCCAACCTGCAGCCAGAATGTGTTCCCTCCACGCTTGATATGCGCTGTTCTGGCCAGAAACACCCTCCTGATAATAGTGCTGCTGTATGCACACATTGAAGCGATGCGTCAAACGGCCGAGAAAGATGCAGGTTGCAAGACGTAGGAAGCACCCAAAAATTACATAAAGATGGTAGAAGCTGGATCAGACTGGCAGCCAAATGCTGACCTGACCATCGCTGTCCACGAAGGTGAGGGAGTTGTTTGCACGGCTGATGTCGTTCGAGTCCTTAGCCAGGACACGCACCACGCCATAGGATGGGTTCCCCGTCTGAGGTGCGAACAGATTGACCTGCATGCAAGCACCGCATGCTGTCCATAGAGCAGCCCAGCTGGGTGATCCATGGTGGCACCTATGTCTTTATGTGCAGTAGTTGGGTGGCAAGGGTCGTGCAGCCAGCCAGGGCTAATCCCACCTGATTGGGAAACAGAGCCTCATTGCTGGTGCCCGCTGTGCGGGCTGCGCTTATGTTCCAGTGTGAGTAGAAGTAGGAGTTGGCCCCTGCACGTTGCACACGAAAGCAGGTTGATGTGGCGTGCTCTGGCAATGGGCAATGAGCTGGCCAAGAAGGTGCACAGACAGGCACCCTGATGAAGCCGCACCGGGTAGTTCCCAGTGCATGCCATGTGCTCTACACTGGCACCATCGTCCTATCACCTCATGTTCTCTCTGCAAATGCTCTTGCCTTGCAAAGGGCCCCTTGACTGACATGCATGCTGGCAACCGCACCGGGGCCAAACAGGTTGCCGAAGCGGACCCACACGCTGACAGCCCAGCTGCCGGAGCGCCCATAAGGCACGGAATCAAGCAGGAGTGCACCTTTACCGCTCTGCACAGATATCACAAGACGAACCATGTATTGTGCACGTGGAACGGTTGCGCTGTATCGTCCAGCTGGGCATGCACCAGAATCTTCCGATGTCAGGTAAAGCAGTGATGGCCCACCGCATTGCACTCCAGTGCAGTCGTGACACCTCCCAGGTAGTTGTCAGGTACAAAGGCGACACCCCGGCCCGATGCCGTGCCGTTATAGCGCCGGTCGGCTGAGCTCGTGTTCCCATCTGCAACCAGAAGCACGCCAACCTCGAGCTGCGCTGTGTGGCCTACCCTTGGCACACATGTCAGAACCTTCTGAAGGCTGCAAGAGGGCCCACCGCGTGCTAGAATTCTGAAGATGCCCACCTGTCAGAGAGAAGAATGCCAGTGGTGCTGGCAGGTTGCGCCCAGCAGCTGCAGCGCTTGCCGGGTTTTGAGGTCCCTTCGGTTTCTCCTGCAGATGTGTGGTGACACGAAGTAAGGTTCAACCATCATGACGGTAAGCTCTGCGTGGCTTGGACAGGTCGCGCCAGTTGCAACCGTCAACCAAAGCTACAGCCACTCACCGCAGTGATGCGAGTGTGCAGCTTTCAAGCGCACCCAGCAAACAGTATTAGTCACCTGGCGGTAGAGGCTGGCAATCTGCGCAGCTGTCAGCTGAGTGTTGTAGATGCCCAGATTGGCAATGGCGCCAGCATAGAACCGATCGGGGTCCAGGTCTGAGCGTGCGCAGAGGGTGATGGGCTGGGTTGCTGGGATGAGCAGCGGGTCCCCAGCCGTGATGTTCACCTTTGCCCCCTCCGAGTCTGCAGACGCAGTTGAACACTTGACTTGCACATCATGTAAGGTTCAGGCAGCCCAAGTCTGATGACAGGGCAGAGTGTTTGTGGCAGACAATGACCGCCACTCACAACTGTGGCCTCCGCGCCCATGCGCCTCTGGCTTGCAAGTCTGTGGAAAACCACTTGTGTGGGCTCTCACACCACGGAGCAGAGTAGGTTCTGTTCTGCGCACTTATGTACGTTCGGTTGGGGTCCAGGGACCCGACCAGCCGGCCATCCAGGTAGATGTTGTACCCACGGATGCCGCGTGCATTGGATGTCAGCGTGAACATGTGCCAGTTGCCGTCCGACAGCGTCTGTGCCGTAGACTTACTGATAGGGTTAGATGTTGAGACCTGCAACACACACACGCGTGGTTGTCTGAACGTTTGACTACAACCACACCATACCACGATCACCATGTCCAAGGCTTATGGTGTGTGCCGTGCATATGCCGTTCGCTGCCTGCTGATGCAATGACCAACAGCCCAGCTGCGCTGCGCTACCTTGCCATTGGAGTCGAGGAAGGTGCTGGCGTTGCTGTACAGGTCGTTGGAGTCCCGCACCATGGTTCGAATGATGCCATATGCTGTGCATGACGAAAGCAGGTAAGTGCGTCCACTTCATCTTGCATATCAACGTGAACCAATGGCAACACATTTGAGCATCGGGGCAGCAAGAAGCTGATCATGTCAAAGCATGCAGCAGCTACTCACAATGGTGCGTCATTTCCGGCACATAGACCTGGATCTGCACAGCGGACAGTGCCACACAAGTAGTTGGTTCGCACAGCAGGTCAGATGGAGCCAGCCAGGCAGTGCACAAGATGCATTACAGAGTCGTGGTGCTGTTGCTGTCTTCTCGGCGTGGTTGGGCATTGCGGGCATGGCGCTGCAGGTGCACTGATGGGCAGCTGCAAGGGCCTGAGATGACGCTGGCCTTCTTCACGGGTGCCTCTGTGGTGCGAGCAGGAGCTGAATCACGAAGGCACCACCGCAAACACGATGCCAGCGAGAGCATCAACTGCGAACCTGGTTGGGCTTGATGGGCTCGCTGCCCGGCGCACTGGAATTGTGGGAGTACAGGTACGCCAGGCCGCCGCCCAGCAGCTGCGTCGGCTTCACCCAGAAGCTGATGGCAAAGGTGCCCGCCGCGCCATAGGTGACATTGCTCAACTGCGCGTAGCCCTGCCGGCCCTGCGCGGGCAGACGCAAGGCTATTCAGGCGGCAGCATCCCATCATGATGGGTATGCTGCATCTGAAAGATACGGTGCAAAAGTGTCAAGGCAGTGGCAGGTGCACTCAAGGCAGCCCACGTCTCCATCGCACCGCGCTACAGTTGAGGACGGTGCCGCCCAGCTGCGTGTCTGCTGTGAAGTCGGTGCCGTTGAACACAGTGCCCAGGGTGCTGCTTCCTGGCACCGTGCTCACTAGCGTCCCATCTGCAACAGGTGCGATCACAATGCAAACAGTCAGCATCCCTGGTGGGCGGGCATAACATTCATGCTGAACATCAGGAGGATACCCTGCACTGGACGGTGCGTATGTTTTGCATGCAATGCGCACTCTGCAGAGGGAAGTATGCCACGGCTGCCGGGACGCCGGTGGGAGGCCGGTAGCTGTCTGCCTCGCTGAGCGCTGGAGCAGGAGCTCGCGGGTTGGATGCCGCCCGCTCAGCATTTGCATTGCCAGGTGCCAGAGGGCCTGGCGCCTGTAGCAGGTGGCGGCCTGCCTGCAAGCTGGCTGGTCCATCCACCTGCTGGAGAGGGCATACGCACGACACTTGAGAAGCTGTTGACACTCGTGCATTGCAGTGCATCGGTGATGATGCTGTGATGCAGCAGCGCATCCCCGTAACCAATGCCAGCAGTGAGGCATGTGTGCCGCATCATCAACAGTCCGAACCCTTTACATGCTAGCATGGTGCGATTGTGTCAGCCATATATAGGTGAGAACGCCTGCTCACTCGTCAGGATGTGCACGCAAGTGCACAGGAACATCTAGTACTGCAGTGCCTGCTCAGCCATGCTGCCTGGGCCACAAGGGCACGGTTCGCAGTTGTCTCATCTGAACATGCGGCTGCTGTTGTCGGCAGCCTAGGTGCTGCTGAACTTGCCAGTGCATGAATATGCCCTTGCATGACACCTAGCCAATGTTGTCGGTGCAAAATCGACGCGCCTGCGGTGCAGTTGTTGGCGAGGTGCTGTAGAAGTCGATCAGGACGACGAAGCTGAGGCTTGCTGCTGCTGTGAATGCTTTGGAGCAGGTGGAGCAGTGCCGGGGCGCCATGCTGGCCGTCACAGGCCGTCCAGCCCTTCAAGCCAAGGCTGAAATGCCTGCTGCACCTCTGGTCCAACCGTTCGGAGCTGCCGACCCTCTGCTGCGTCAGCGATCGCACATTGGTTGGTGCTGTGAGGCAACCGCGGCTTTATTGCACGGCGGCAAGCCACGCACTGCTGATGGCCCTCTTGAGTTGTCAGCAAGCAGGACAACAAAACACTGCAAGCGCACGGCTCTCTTTACGGCTCTGTGTGGGCTGGCGCTTGTCCTCTGTGTGACCTTTGCTTACAAGGCTGACTCGCTTGTAGTAGAGTGGGAACCAAGCAAGCACACGTCCCATGCATGCATGCTTGATGACCATTGCCAGTTGCACTGTCCTGGTACACGTCAGCTCATGGGTCCGACCGTTCATCTGGACCAGCTCGCTCCCATCGAACGGTCGTCGTCACAGTAACGGTCAGCAAGTGCCTGCTTTGCTGCAGGCTGTGTCCCCCACCACCTGAAGTTCCACTACTACAGCTGTGGCCGGCCTGCGTTTGCTGGCTGTCACCCGGCAGCAGGGTGAGACGGCGCGGCACAGCTGTCACAATTTTAGCTTGTCGTGCTCGCGCCTGCGGCTCGGGCGTCCCGCGCTGATCCAGCATCAGACTGCTTCTGCTACCACCGTGCCGCTGCTGTGTGGCCTGTCGCCGCTCCTTGTCAAGCTGCTGCCGAGATGCGGCCACATGCCGGGCACAGCACATGCGACACTCGGTGGCGGGTGGCGTCGCCGTGGTGCACCAGCGCCTGCTGGCATCAGGAGGAGTCGTCACGGCTGCCTGTAGTGATTGGCGCTGGGCATGTGCATGGCGAATGCAGCGCAGCTCCATACCTGCTGCCAGTGCTCAAGGCAGCAAGCCGGGCACGCCGCTGCCCAACCCACTGAGGAGCTGGGCGAGACTTGCATGTGAATTGCGCTATCCTGACCTGCGAGGTGGCGAAGGCCTTGAAGCAGCCGGGCTCCAGGCACACGAAGCGCTGCGCGCCCTCGTCTGTGTGCATGCCAAAGGCGCGGCCACACTCCTGCACCATACATATGGCTGACAACTCACTGATCTGCGCTGCACACTACTGGCAATTGCAGCGTCGCTGTCACTACGGTGACAGTGCTTCTGTTCAGTTCAAGAAACAAGTATTGCTCGGGTTTCAAAAGTCCGAGTTCAGAGCACCTTGCACGCCCCGCCTGTTGCGGCGCCGCTGTGGTGCGTGTGGTGCCACAGCCGCAGGCGGCGGTAGCAGTGCAGCGTGACCAGTGCGTCGCGGGCAGCGTACAGCACCTGCGCTGGGGGCTGGGCAGCGTCACGTCGGCCTCAAATCACGGCATGGAGTTGAGGTGGGGAGTGACTTTGGAGTGTATGCTCTCAGTGCAGGGACCTGGCGGGGCGTGTAGACGATGGCCTCCCAGTTGGATGTGGTTTCCTGCGGTGCTAAGGAGTCCGATCGAGCTTGGACAGTGTGCTGTGCAAATATCGTAAACGGTTTCATGGTATCATAGGCCTACCCCTTGCATGCGTGGCAGCATGAGGCCGAAGCAGTGGAAGGCGGCACTGGTCAGGTTGACCTGCAGAGCGGTAGCAGCAATGCGTTATCGTCCAGAAACAATCCCTCCCGTATGCTGCAACAAGTGCATGGGCTCAGTAACAAAGCCAGAAGCTGCAGTGTGACCTGGTCGCCAGCGTATCCCAGTTCCGTCAACACCTGCAACAGTCGGTATTGCAGCTTGCCCCTCGTTTCGATCTTGCGGCATGGGCGAAGCTGCATTGGAGTCGAGCATGATGCCTCCGCAGTGAAGCCACCTCCTGAAGGTCGATGAAGCGGGCAAAGTCGGCGCGTCCAAAGCCGAAGGAGTGCGTCATCTTGCGCTCATCGGATGACGACCAGCCTAGGCCCACAAAGGTGCGGCCCTCCGCCCTGCAGGTGCAAGACTGACATTTGCTGGATCGTGCACGTCCTGGATCATATCGCTGCCCCAACATTGGCTGCAGCCAAGATGGTCAGCTATGCTGCGGCGCAGGCTTACCGCAGGAAGGCATCAAGCGCGGGTGGCAGCAGCACCAGCCCCGTGACCTTGATCAGCAGCACGCATTTGGGCGATGCGAGCTGCAGCAGAGCATCACACTCATCACCGTCAGTGAAACATGCAGACATTCAGCGTGCGAAGCAGAACGAGGAGTTATGGACATGATGCAAGTGTGCTTTGCATGACCTGCAGCAGTGCAATGCGATTGTCCATGTCCTCCTCCGTGTCAGGCTGCAGCCAGTATCTTTGGTCCATTGCTTCCAGTCAAGCTTTGGTCAGGTAGCGGCAGGCATTTGCGGATGCACGACATTTGAACCAGTCCGGTTATCAGCATCATGCATAGCACACCTTCCACTCAGTGTCGATGCCAAACACATTGTCTACAGCTGACTCCTGCAAATGAACATGACATCCATTTGCAAGCTGAGGTTTTACATGGAGTTGTACACTGAGCACCTTGCTCACGCTTGCTATCAATGATCACAAAGACTGTCGGCAGGTTGGATCCGTGCGCGGCAGTCCAAAGTGCTGGCATGCCTACAAATGTCTGGCAAACCCCTTGCTGGACATCTGCCCAACAGCCGTTGAGGAAGCACCTCCAGCATGCGCAGGCCAGTTGCCAGTTCGGCAGGCTTGGTGGCCACCAGCACCGAGGCACCGGCATACATCCGATGCATCCCGGCGAAGGGGGACATGCCGCGGAAGCGGCCAAGATCCATCAGCGACCCCTCAGTAAAGCCCGGGTCGGCCACCTCTATACTCACATTACACCTGTGAACGAGACATGTGCAGCGTGAGCACACAGACCAGGAGGCAGATCTGGTCAAGCACACGCCACGTCCCATCCGCAGCCATGGCGTCGTCATCATTGTGCACTGTGCAACACGCAACTGGTGCAACAGGCAGGATCAAACCTCTTGCAGCATCGTCTTACCAGCATCCCTTGCCCGCTAGGCATGCTTCATTGCTGCAGGCTGGCACATGCACAGAGGCTGCTGCCTGGACAGCTGGCTGTGATGCTGTGGCGTATGGCACTGGCGGGCCCTTGTTTGACTGTTGCATGGCAGGCTTGGGTGCCAGAGTGCCTGGAGACTGCTGCCATGCCGATGGCATTGTGCCGCCATTGCTGCCTGTGGTGACGTTCTGCCACGCCTTCGCTGCAGCAGTGCCAGTGGGAGCAGGAAGCCTGTGGTCGACAGCCTTACCAGGAGCTGCAACGACTGCTGGGGCGCTGCTGCGGCCGCCAGTCGATCCGCCAGCGCTGCTGCTGCGCTGGTGCCATTGCTGAGCATTCCGCAGAGCATCGAACCCCGGAGGTGGCCTTCGCGGCTCCTTGTCAGATGCAAGGCCTGTTCCACTCGCGGCGGAAGCAGGCCGGCGCGTCAGCATGCCTGTGCTGCTGGTCCGCTGTGCTGGTCGCACATATACTATGTCGATCTTGGGCTTGCTGGGTACTTCTGGTGCTGAGCTGCGTATGGGTGCTGAGGGGAGTGCCTGATGTTTGCTGCCGGTGCCATTGGCAGCACCATTGCTCGTGCGCCTACTGTCGCTGTTGGCGGTGCCTGCAGAGCTGCTCCGTCTGATACCAGTGGCGAAGTCGAGTGGGTTGTATGCTGGGCGCCGTGAGGCTGGCTGCGGACAGCATGAAGGGACAACATCGTTTGAACAGGGTTCAACAGTGCGCACCGTCAGGCAATCGGCAAATCAGTGGCGAAGCTCACACCAATGTCAACTGCTGTTTTGGCGGTACAGCACTGGGTCTTGGAAGACGTGCCTGCTGGGCGAGGCCCGGGGTCTGCAGGCTTGGGTCAGCAAAGTCCTGCGGCATGGAACTGGTCTGCTGTGCAGCAGTCTCCAGGGGCAAGAGTGCCTGCAAGGCGCTGGCATCCATACTGATATCAGCTCGTGTCGATCCTGCTCTTTGTTCTCCGATTGGCGAGGACTGGCGTCAACGCAGGTTGAGGCACAAAGTGGCAGAGCACATCTGGTACTTTCGCACGCCGGGAGCTGAATATACGGCGGGGACCGAGGGCAGACAGGAAGCAAAATCGCAGTGCTGGAAGGTCGAAACACAAGCCAATGCACGGGCTGTGGGATCCACTGCACATGAGAGCCAGCTTGGTCCAACGCGTCATACCCTACCTGTATGTGATTCATGTATATATATGTAATGGAGGCCGGCGCAGGCGCTGCCCCGTCAACGCCGAAGTCTGACTGGTTGCCGACTCGGTAGTTGTAGGTAGCGACAGACTAGCCACAAGACCAAGCCTTTGCGCGTTGCCAGTCAAGGTCGCATCGTCTCTTGCTTGCTGCTTGTTTCAAGTAAGAATCATGTATATGCTGGACACGCAGGTTTGTTGACAGCATGGGCAGTGATTGCCAAGGCGACAGCAGCAGCACGGAGTGGTCCAATTACAACTCAAGCCGCAGCCGTGAAAGCAGCCCAAGCCCCAGACATAGGCACAGCCGAAGGAGCAATCGCAGCCGCACTCGTAGCCGGCGCACAGATGAGCACAAGCGCATCCGCAGCCCGACCTTTGAACAAAGCAAGCGCAGCAGCCGCCACAGACGTGGTCGCAGCCAACAGCACCATTCAGGTCACAGTAGGGACCACAGCAGCGCCAGCCGCGGGCACTACTCACACCGGTCTCACGGCGGCAGTCATCGCAGCAGCGACATGCCACGGGCCCACAGCAGGTCTCATGCAGCTAGCAATCTGCACTCTGAGCGGCTTGTGCAGTGGGCCCCGAGCGACAGCACAACCACTGGGCGTTGGTCACATGACGGGTGAGCTATGTCTGTGCAAATTTTGTTGCGCTGCGCACCACCAGCCATGGCGTCACTTATGCATGGCAGCGGCACACGTTGAAACTGTGCAACTTGGTGGTAAATACGTTCTTTTGTGCCCGGCCCATGTGCAAACGCGGATGTAGCATGCACAATCTTTGCAATGTGCAGGTATCTGCAAACTTATGCCAGCTACCCTGCCACCAAAACCGTCCCTTCCCTGACACCCGAGGTTTTTCAGAGCTGATGCTATGTAGGAGTCACACCAGTCTGTCAACAGTCCATATTGTAGCATGCCATGCACCTTGCAGATGCGTCGAAAGCTGAGCATGCTCGTCTCTATTCATGTACCTGCAGGAGGGTCTCAGGCTGGCGACACAGGGAAGCCATTGCGCGGGCTGCGCCAGGGCGCCCCTTGCCGATATCATCCCCGACTGCACAGCTGACCACCAGGCGGCCGCGCCTGCTGCAATGGCGCCGCCAGTCCTGCCGCCATGCCCCATTGCAGCCTGCCAGGATGACGAATGTGCTGCCACAACTAAGCGCTGGTATGCAGATCGGTCTCCAAATTTTGTTGCATTGCAACCCTACACTGTCAGGCGGCAACCACCGTGCTGAGGTGTCAGCCCCCTGAACATGATGACAACGCACAGTGGGTCTTCCACCAGTTTTGTTGCGCATCCGCAGTCTTATTGTGCTCAACACGTACAGGTGTGATGTAGACATCACGTACATCCCGCCGCGCTTCAGGACGGCTGCGGACCTGGAGCAGCTCCACCGTCTGCCGCCGCGGCAGCACGCCATGTTCTACGGCCTTCACCGTCAGTACGCCGGCCACGATTTGATGGTCGCAATCACACCCACTGACCTGGACATCGGCCTGCACTGGCTGGAGGTCAGAATCTGCAGCTGCAAATGCCTTTGTCCCATGAAGTCTGCAAGGGTTCTGCAAAACGGCCTCACGGCCCATCTCCATGACCCATTGGTGTATGTATGCATCCCACACCGCACGCCCTGAGCTTCACAAGCATGCTGGACTTTGGTGCATTGCTATAGCGTCCAATCAGATGGTCACTCTGGCGTGTGTGGCCCACAGTTGTCGATGCCAGACGATGTCATTGCAATCGACCTGGAGTGGAAGGTACCCTGCTTCGCAACCGCTAGCAACAGCTACTTGAGGAAGCCCTCCCTTCACCAGTTCGAAACAGCGGCAAAGACGGCAGCTGAACATTGTGCCTAAGCACGGCGGTGCTGAGGTATGTGAACTTCCATGCAGGCGGACACTGACAAGGACCAGGACAACCGGGTGGCGCTCGTCCAGCTGGCATCCCCAAGTGTGGTGCTGCTCATCAAGGTGCTCGTCCAGACGTGATCTTAGTGTCTCCGGCTGATCCTTGTCATGAGGCTCGTCTCTGCACTCCTGCTGATACACGCTGCCATGCCTGCGGGTGCTGTGTGCAGACCACCGGCCTGGACTTCATGCCTGGCCCCCTCGAGGCCTTTCTGCGGTGACCTGCGTTACAGACTGGATTGATTTGCTGCTGCGCACTGTGAGCTGCAAAGCGCATGGGCATGCCACCTTAGCAGTCGGTTAACAGGAGTTGTGGTTTCAGCCTCGAAATCCTGCAGGAAGAAGGGCCGCACCTTTGTTGGCCTGGGGTGGGGCTCTGCAGACGAGAAGAAGATGCGCAAATCCTTCGGCTTTGGGCGGGACGACTTCTCCCGCTTCATCGACCTGCAGGTCCGGCTGTGAGAAGTTCTGTTAGGAATCTTCCGAACCCTACCAACGAGCAACATCAGGATTGACATCCCTTTCTTGATGGACATGCGTTCACATATGAAGGTTCCGCACTGTGCAGGACGTCTTTGGGGAGCTGGGGTACCCCAGCAATCAGGTGAATGCACGCTGCTTGACCCAAGACCCATGCAAACATTGGCACATATTCCGCCACTGACACCCGCCAGTATCATTTCAGCGCCTGTACTTGCTCACAAGATCTGAGGAACACATGCGACAGCGTTGCTTCAGCCATGCTGCAGGTCAACATTCCTGGCATTGCGGCCAACTGCTTCGGCCTGGTCGTGCTGTCGATGCGCAGCTGGGTGAGGCGGCGGCCTGCTGCATGCGCCACGACGGCGAGCATCGTTGCCACATCAGGCTTCAAGCAGCCGGACATCTGTTGTTGCATGTATAGACATGGTGGTGTTGCCTCTTCAGCATGGTGTGTGCAACTGGACGACTGCTTTCCTCCTGCAGGAGATCATGATGGGCTGGGACACTCCAGTACTGAGCGTGCGGCAGCTATGTGCAGACATCACACTGTGCTTGTGCATGTTCCTCAGAACCAGCGTTCAACTCGCCATTTTGTGGGCAGCTGCACATGATTACAGGCTGTGAAGCCAGGATTGCTGTGATTATGATATGTACTTCCCCAGCGAACACATTCACAGTGCAAGCTTGACACTTAACTGCTGTACCCTGATACACAGGTTGTGTATGCTGCACGGGATGCGGTCCTCACAGGCTATGCCTACCGCCAGCTGCGTGCTTGGCATGACGCAACCGTCAATCCCGCAAAACCAACTACTATGTGCGAGGTGCAAAGCTCTTTCACTTTCTCGCCAGAGCACATGTTTGCTTCTGCCTTCCAGGCACATTGACCTGCACTCGTTTGTCTGTGAAATCAGCCGGCATCACTCAGAGTTCATGAAATTGTTGGATATCATAGGGAGACTGCACCCTTCTCTGCTGTGTGCAGGCATGTGGCAGGGCATTTGGTGTGCCTACCGAGTGGCGCATGGGGCCCACACCAATCCGCTGTTGGGAGGACCACTGCCGCAGGACCTTCCTAACCGTGCAGGTCAGGGCCTGCGCCAACCATCTGCTGTGATGCAGAAGCTAGCTGCGCATCTGCGTAGTCCATCGTTGCTGGCATGTGGATCGCAGTGTCCAAATTAGGTGGTGCCACAGTGTGAAATATGCATTTGCATGTATGCCCGCGAGTAACTCTGGACAGGGCCACCCTAGGCACCTTGAAATGCACGTGATCGCTGCATCATCCAGTGCTGCCTCACCTGCAGGCCCTGGCGGACCACGCTACCAGCACCAAGCATGCGGCATCACACGTGCAGTGCTTCAGCTGCAACCGGCTGTGCAGCGTTGAGTGATGGTCACATGCTGGCTCGGCTCCGGAGCCTCAGCTTTGTCCAATGGCAACCAGTGCCCACTCAATCCTCCAGAACAACATACATTAGAAGGTGTTCTTGCCTAGCGGGTGCATCGCAAGGGAGACCAGTGGGACCCTCTTAGCGAGTTCCTACCAGATCTTGCATGTATGTTGAGTTTGAGCCTGCGTTGGAACGCTTCTGCATCGATGTGATTGTCAAGCTTCAGCAGGTAGTCTACCTCTTGCCAAAAGCGTCAGTCAATGAGACATCGTTACATCAGGCAACCGTCCCGAGGAGGCTGCAGCCCCACTTGAGGAGCCGACTACATGGGCTGCACAAACCATCTCGCACAGCAGCACAGCAGCATCTCTAGACCATAGGGCACATGCAGACATGCCACCACCGGCCGAGAAGAACGTTCAGCACAGCAAACAAAGCGCAGCATAGTCGTCAAATCTGCTCAGTACAGCGCCAGCTTGCCGGCGGTCACGGGCGGCTCCAGAGGCGGCAGCGACGGCGGCACCCACTGCATCGGTGCGGGCAGCGGCATGGGCTGCTGCCGCTTGGCCGCCGAGCCAGCGGCCTTGGCCGCCTTGCGCTTCCGCTGCGGCTGCGCCCAGTCCTAGTCGTCGCTGACATCATCCTCATCCGGCTCGTCGCCCTCGGAGTCCTGCGCACGGCAGGAACAGCACAATCTGAAGCTGATGGATCGAAAGCGCAGTGCCCTGGAATGTCCATGCACCATTTGTTGGCGGCTGACGGCTGCATTGGGAGTTGCAAGGCAGCTGCATAAGCAAACAGGCTTGTGTGTAGCTCGGACGAGACGAAAGGGTGTTCACCGTGGGCTCGCTCAGTGCATCGAGGTCCACCTCGGGGTCATCCGAGTCATCGGAGTCGGGATCTGATGCGTCTGGCGTGCCGCCGATGTAGACATCGCTGCCGTCATCATCGTCCGCGGCGGTCGCAGCGGCGGCATCGTGGTCCTCTGCAGCCGCTGCAGGGGGGACAGCAGCCGCAGCAACCGGCACTCCGCCCGGTGCATCGGCAGGCACTTCCGAAGCCTCTGCTGCACGCAATGAAGTGCCTCTGACCACTGATTCATGTTGTCAAAGTTGCATGAACAGCAGGACTGCCAGAGGGCTCCTGGATGAGAGGCCAGCCCAAGTGTCACCGATGTCTTTAGAAATACCTGCAGCGGGCGCCACAGCTGCAGCTGGTGGCGTGTTGTCCTCCTCGGCATTGCAGGTGTTGAGGCTCGGGCTGCGGGCCGGACGGTCAGGCGGTGCCGGCATATGCACGGGTTGCGCAGGAGGGGCAATGCTGGCTTCATTAACTGCAGCCTGCGAAGAGCACCATCCTAGTGAGCATTGGAGGTTCACAACCTATGCTGGGTCTCAAGGCAGCTAAAGACATGCTTGCCTCACAGCAGCTGTGCTCAAGCTGTTGGACATCGGCCAATGCGCAAGCAGTATGGGCAGTTTGGAGGAAGGCCCACCAGCTGCACGCCGCTGGAGCTGCGCTTCTGCAGCGCTCCGCGGCTGGGCTTGCCGCCGCCAGAGCCGCCATCGTCTGGTGGCGGCAGCGACTTGATGAAGGCGTCGTGCGCCGCCTGCACGCGGCCAGACAGCTGGCTGCAAGGCACATCACCCCTGAGGCTTGGGACCGTCCTGTTGAGACTGGTTCTCCTGCAAGATTCTGGACATATCTTTATCAAAGTTTACAGCCACATGTTGGGCGACGCTGACAAAGCTGCATGCACCCACCTGGTGACGCGCCTTGGACCCGAACCCCTGCCACTTCGGCAGTGCGGCCCCTTCTGGCCCCTGACCGAGACTCGCCGGCACCGCACTTTGGCTGAGAGGCGGAACCATTTGCTGCGCTGCTGGCGCCTCGCTGCCGACGTCCACATCCATGTCTTCATCGCCACCCGCTGTGGCGGCTGCTGCGGCCGGCGGCAGCGCTGCACTGCCGGGCGCTGGCGGGTGCAGCAGGGGTGCATCTGCCCGGTCTGCGGCAGGGCTGCCCGACGGGCTGCCGTCTGAGACGCTTGGTGAGGCGGCCGCACCAGGAGGAGCCGAGGCGACTGCTAAGCGACTGCGGCCTGCACCGGCAGAGCCCTTGTTTCGGGTGCAACCATGCACATCTAGCCGGATGCGCATAGGTGAGGGGCACTTGGAGACCACGCAGGTTACGCTCCCTGGCGTTACACTCGGTCGTGGCAGGGGCAGGACACCACTTGTGCTGTGATGATGTACCAGCAGATTGCTGCAGGGGAGACGTTGCGCCCGAGGCCCGGCGGCGGCTGCGGCCGCCGGAAGCGCCCCCGCTGGCTGCTGCACCATCCACAGACGTCGCCGCAGAGGCGGTCGGTGACGGTGCATCAGACGGCGCAGGCAAGATGCTTCCTGCAGATGTTAGGTACTCATTCAGCCGGTCGGTCTACCGCTGCTCATGCTGTCCAACTCACTGCTCCCAGCACGGTAGATGGGCAGCCACTAGGCTGGTTGGGTCAGCAATGCCTTGGTGTCTGGGAGCCAACCTGCAGCCAGGGAGGGGATGTAGCGGTGCGACGGCAGCTCCTCGGCGCACGCGTACGACTCGAAGGTGAAGCCCTGGCTGCGGTATGTCCTCGGCCGCAGCCACCGCCTGCAGGTGGCCGCACAGCTCAGCGCCATCGGTGGGGCTATGCAATCATTGCCCAGCATGAGTCAGCTGGATCAGCTGGCTCCGGCCTGCACATGAAGTGCACAGGCGTGCCGATGCTCAAGCAGCAACAGGTCCGAACGGGCGTGCTGAACCATGCCCACCTGTACCGCTCCCGCGGCAGCATGTGGCCGGCCTCCAGGGGCGCAAGCATGCCAAAGCCCGAGGCAGCCTCTGGGTGCCCCATCCGCACTGCTGCGGCTTCAGACACCTGCAGATGTAGGCTGTCAGACTAAGACTCTTCCCTGAAGGCTCCTGATCATCATGCTGCGCACCACGGGGGACTGTCAGGCCTCCCGGATCTGGCGGATGTCTCGCATCACCTCAAGCTGCAGCGTTGGGGAGCATCACTGGCCAGATCGTTGCACGCTCAAAAAGCAGCAGGAACCGAGGAGAGCCGTGTCCGCGTCAAGACGAGTGCCCTTGGCGACGCACCTCCAGCGTGCCGCCCTCGCCGTCAGGCGGCGCTGCAGCCTGCACTGCCGGAGCGCCGGGTGACCCCGCCACGCGGCCCATCACCCAGGCGCCGCCGCACCACGCCTGCTCAGCAGCAGAGCCCAGGCATGTGCGCAATGCTGCTGGCACGATGCAGCATGTGCTCTGTACTGTTCGGCTCAGACGGCAATCACGCAGCCGAAACAAACTCTGATGTACGATAGGTATGGTTACTGAGCAATGCCAGCCGAGACACAGAGCTGCTTGAGGATGCTCTATGCCTGGTTATTGCCTTGCAGGTCAGATTGTTGACAAGTCACACCTCCACAGCGCTGCCAGGCTCCAGGGTTTCTGCCGCCTCAGTGGGGGCTGGAGCAAGCGGCATCCGCACACGGACCACGGGACGTGGACTTGTTGTAGCTCGTGACAGCAGCGGCACCCACTCTCGGACCTGCAGGCAAGTCAAGTTGCACTCGATACTTTGATTGGGGTGGTGCTGGCATGTCGAGCTAAGCCAACCTACGAGAGTGCATTCCCTCTGTGAGCACTCCTGACTACAAATGTGGCGGTCGGGCAAGGCCGACGCGGAACCCACCTTGCTGCCTGCGTGCACGTCGCCAGTCGATGCGACGCCTGGTGCTGCTGCCCCGTTGTCAGCCGGATCAGGTGCTGTAGGGCCATCCTGCATTGCGGGGCTGCCGGATGCGGCCGCTGCACTTGGCGGTGGCTCTGCCGCAGGGTCCCCGCTGGGGACCCAGTCACGATACTCAATGAGAAACGTCCGTCCGCCCTCCGCCACGCTGCCCTGCTCAACCTGCAGTTGCCGAGCCAGCAGCTTGCTGCTGTGGTAACATGCCTGGGTTGGTGTTCGTGTGGGGAAATCCTGCCTGATGTCAACGAACTCACGTCTTCTTGCGCAGGAAGCGGTAAAAGTGTTGCCTGGAGTACTTCCAGTCATACTGTGAGGTCCGGACGCTGCTGCAGTATGTCCTCTGAAGGCTGATTCGCCGCTTGATACCGCCAGAGTGGCCACCAGGACGGAACGGCTGCCGTACCTGCAGCACGGTGGCGGGCAGCCAGGCGCCGCGCATGCCGATCGCCAGCGGCCGCACCTCCACGGCGTCACCAGCCGCCAGGCTGTCTGCCGCGGCGCTCCTCGCCACAGGGCCAGCCAGCTCCTCCGCTGCAAGGCCGGCGTGCTCGGCGGGCTTCTGTGCCAGCGAGGGAGCTGCAGCTGCTGGCTGCTCTCCCGCCGGCGGCGTGTCAGCTGCCGGCGGCATGTCAGCTGCTGGCGGTACGCTGGCTTCCTGCAACAATGTGGGGAAGTCGCTCGCTGCTGCAGGCCACCAGCAACAATGCTGCAGCATCCATATGCCGGTATTGATGCATAACACAGGGAGGAAACGATCATACCGTCTGGCTTTGCTGGCTAGCAGTCTGCTCCCAGGCGAAGCCGCGGCGGCGGCCGGCGTCTAGGAGAGCCCTCTCCTCTGCTGCCGTCAGCCCACCGCTGGCGCTGTTGCGAGGCTGCGGGGGTGCCGCTGGCGCGGCGCCTCCTGCACCTGCTGCTGGCGTGGCGGTGATTGCAGCTGTTGCCTCTGCTGCGGCTGCCTCTGGATGCTGTGGAGATGCGGCAGCCGTCTCAAGCTTCCTCCGCTTGGCAGCAGGCTGGGCTGACACTGCAGATACAGCCCTGGACTCAGATGCCTATGGCAACTTAGCGGAAGTAGCGCATAACAGCAGCTCAGCCTTGCTCGACCGATCAACATCGATCCGGCCTGCACACCGTCTGCCGAGGGCTTGTAGATGTGCGTCCAGGCATGCGGCGGCGGAAACATCCAGGGCTCCGGCTTGGCTGCCGGCTTGGCGGCCTTGGTGGGAGCGGACTTTTTACGCTGCGCACGCAGCGGTGGCCGTCCCCGGGGCACCGGCACCGGTACCTCGACCACCTCCGGCACCTCCACACCTGTCAGGCCCTCGCGTGTCGCCTGCGACTCGCACATGTTGGATAAGGGTTTTTGTTCTAGTCTATCCCAGGAACCAAGCTGCTCTTGCTGTATGTGTCGCCTGTGCACTAGCTGCCTGGTTGTGGTGGGTAGGCAATTGAAGTCTCGACAAGGTATGGACGTCTAGGCACCTGCTCGAACGCCTTCAGCACCCTGGTGTAGATGCCCTTGGTGGCGGAGGCGATGGACTGCATGCCGGGCGGGGGGTCCTGCCCGCACCCGATCGTGGACCACATCGAGGCAGCCGACACCTGTTCGTGTAACGCCGTCAATGCTCAGCCTGGGGAGAATTCGAGTCTGCAGTCTGCTAGCCTACCAGCACACCGTTCTGTCTGTAAGGTGATGCATGTCAATCCAAACCGCCGTCGAGCACTGTGCCGATACTCTGCAGGCAAAGCTTTGAGGCCTGCGCACCGGCTCGAAGCCGCCGTATGCCATAGTCTGCCGCCACATCCGGTACAGGTCCGCCTCGCGGTGCTTGTGCAGCCGCATTGGCAGCCGCAGCGGGCGGCCGTTGCTGGTGTGGAAGCGCTGCAGGGCCTCCATGAAGGCGGCGGCCTCCGGCGAGGCTGCTGTAGTGCAGCAACATGCACAGCTGATGCACACTGCCCTTCGCTGCCTGGATTGAAACATATTCGATATGCCAGAGAGCAGCGAGTGAGAATGACATATAATATAATATATATAATATGATATGAATGACATCCCTGCAGAAACCGATGAAGCACCTGGTGCGGTAGGAGTGGCATTTCCATTGGCTGGCGGCTCAGCAGCAGTAGGATCCTGTGCGGCCCTACCCTGCACAGGCTCAGCTGCTCCTACGCCCTCAGACGTTGGCAGTGGGTGGCCCTCGGCTGCGGGTGCCCTGTGCGGTGATTTGAGCCGTTGCTGCGCAGCCCTTGCTGCCGACTGCTGCCTGCGAGCCTTCAGCGACGGCCGCTGATCCGTCCTCTCAGCACCTGGCTGCGAGGGCGCTGCTGCCCCTCCTGCAGCTGACGCAGGTGCCCGGGCAGGCTGCGGCGGCACATCGTCAGGGGTTGCTGTGCGCGGCAGTGTTGGGGCATGCTGGTGGCTGGTCCCTGCTGCCGCTATCTGCTCGACCAAGCCCCCTCCTGGTTGCTGAAGTGCTGCACAACGGTTCCGCATACACATTCAGACCGCCTCCATGCAGTCTTGGTGCCGATTTCTGTTGTGTGTCCACTCGCACCTGGGACCCAACAGCATGGGCTGTGTGCACCAACAACAGGTCACTACACGCTACTCGACAAGCCCTTACCCTGCACGCGCTTGCTGTCAATGGCAAAAGCACGGGCATTGGGGCTGTACGCCCCGCCTGGCGTTTGCACCCAGCACAGGGTGGTGTCTGCGGTGCCGTGCCACAGTCGCTCGCTGTCACTTGGCAGTTCCTCAGTCCCCTGCAGTTTGCCATGGGCATCTTCAGCTTGCTGCACTGACTCGAGCAGTCGTACACTTCAGCAACAGCAGCAATACCATGCAGGAAGGTCATGTATCAGCGCAAACAAGTGCACAATCAAGAAACAACCTGCTTGGGCGGCAGATATCGAACGTGCACAGTATTGCCAGTCACAGCGGTGACCGCCGCTCTCCAGAACAGCTCTCCTGGATTGGCCTTCTTGCCACGAAACACCGCTGCATTGGACGAGGCGCTAGCCACCATCAGCTGGTCACCCTCCTCGCACACCAGCTGCACGCAGCAAATGTCAGGCTAGCAAAGCGTATGATGGCAGTCACAACATGCAAATAGTCTACCAACACCCAGCTGCGCCACCAGTGCAAGCAGATGCAGCAAGTCAACAGGATGCACCGAGTGCATCTAGGCCATGTACATTGTGATATTCAGAATCCCTGCACTCTTACTGGCGTCTGGGAGTGCAGGAACGGCTTGCCGGATGCCAGCGCACACGCCCAGCAGAGCCACTCCTCGCTGTCGGGCACCTCCTCGACGCAGCCTGAGCACGGCAACGCCAGTTGACGCAGGCCATTTCACAAACCGGCTACTGGCTGCTGCAGCAGCCACCATAGGTAGTCCAATACTTAGGCAGGAGAGCTGCAGCACGTCAACGTCTCTGCACATGAGCAGACCTTGGCATGCACATGCAGAAGAGCATTGTGCGAGGTGCAGGTACGCACTGTAGCCGGTGCAAAGAGCATGAAATGCTGCTGGACAGGCGTCACAGCACAGCAGCTCGCCACCCTTGCCACAGCCGCCGCAGATCTCCTCGTTGCCGTCGTTTGGCACAACATACTGAGTTTGACTGGCCACACGGCGGCCTGCCATGTTCTTCAGCAAAATGCAGGCGGCTGCGCTGTCTGGTTTGACTTGCCAGAAAAAGCTGCGGGAAGTCCGGCAGCGGTCACACTAGCATAGTCCAAACTTCCGCATGACGTGCAGCTGCTAGCTACATGTATTTGTTCGACAGGCTGCTGGCCGCGGTGGCATAGGCGGCAGTAATAGCTAGGCAGCCACTCGGCGTTTGAACAGAGCTGACGATGCCCAGACCAGGTGCGGCTGTCGGCAATGATGCTCGCTCACAGCGCTACTCGCCTTGAGCGTGTCCCTGGCTCAGCACAGGATCGCGGGCCGCATGCGCCTCATGCAGCTGACATGCATGCTCCGTGATGCATGTGCAGCAGTGGGGTCTATGACAAACCATGCATGTCTCGGAACCATCAGTGGCCTCAAGCCAGAACCGTATTGCGCGCAATGTAAACGAACAAGTATCCGTGCAACACAAAGGTTCGCGGGGCTTTGGCCGCTCGCCGGGGCTGCCAGCCCTTGGTCATGGCTAGCCAGCATGCAGGCCCCCTAGAACTGCGTGATGTGGTGGATGCTGTGCTCTCCAAGCTGGATGGGGTGTCCCTTGCACGCTCTTGCTGCGTATGCAAGCTGTGGAACGAAGCGGGACAGCTGGATCGCCTGTGGCAGACGGCATACGAGTCAGCGGTGCAGGGCACATTCCAGCGCAACACGCAAGCGCAGTTGCCAGCACTTCTACAAGGTCTGTATCATCCTGAGTTCTAGCAAATCATGATGCTGATACATGTTGGACACTTACATCTGTCAGCTTAGACAAGAAGACAGTTGCACATGCACTGGCGCATAACCCTGCAACATGCATCCTTCTCATGTGTGCATGGTGGCATGCTCGCAAGCGCGATCGGACTGCACCTCACTGTGTATATCGATACTTCCAGCTGCTGGCGGCTGGCGAGGCTTGTATGAGTGGCACCGCCGCACAGTGCTCAGTCCTAAGGGCCGCGTGTGGATAGACAACGGCCAGGGCGGCGTGCATGTGCCAGTCAGCATAGCGCCAACCACCGCAGCAGGTCGCGGCGAAGTGACAGTGGGCAGTCTTGAAGTCTGCGGTCGTCAGGGCCTGCAGGTGAGCACGCTTGAATGTCGCAGAGTTGACCGTGCAATCCAATGAAGCACCAAAAGTGCCACTGCAGACCCGCCTTGCTGACCCGCCTTGCAAATCTGGCATGTGCAGACGGCAGCGTCTCAGCAGAACTTCACGTGGAGCCCGAATGGCGCGCTGGTGGCGCACACCCTGGTCTACTGCAGCACGGCGGGCATCCTGGGCAGCAGCATCGCCTCTGCGGTCATGATCGTGAGTGGTTGCGCACCAGTGTGGTTGTGCAGCCCGTTTGCAGGCCTGCCGCCAGAGACAACGCACTGGTCGTGACTTGTGAAGATGCGATTGCCGTGAAACGAATGGCATAGCCCAGGCCTCCATGGCTGCCTCCTGGGCGAAGTTCGACACGGATCACAGCGACCGCGATACCGCCGCCCGCAGGTGGATGTGACCAGCGGGCGGCGGGTGCGGGTGGACCTGGAGGTGCCCTACCCGCCCTTCTACTTCCACTGGAGCCCGTGCGGCACGCGCCTCGCGATGCTCAGCAACTGGCACCACATGCAGTGCGCGCCCGCAGTAACTGGCATGGGTCCCACCCAGAGCTGCATCAGCAGTGCATGGGATGCAGGCACGGCTGTTGTGCATGCAGGTAGCACGCTGCAGCTGGCCATCGCCCCGGCAGGGCATCTTGGCGTCCTCCTGTCTCATGCAAAGTTTGCGTGTGCCGTGCTGCAGGGTGGCGCTGCGCATCATGGAGGTGCCGCTCGCGGAATTTGTCAGCCCTGTGCCGCTGGAGGATCCCCCGCAGCCGAACGTGGTGCTGGCGTCCCTCGGCCGCCCGCTGTTCATCTCATGGCACCCTGACGGCAGCACCATCGTCCAGGTGAGTTGCATCTGGCCTTTGCACTGCACTCTCCTCGCCAACCCCGAGCAATGGGCGTCTGCTGCAGGGCAGGCTGTTGGTTGCATGGTGCTGGCCTTGGTCTGTCTGTAGCTCCGCCCAGCAGCTGATGGCCTGGTTTCGTACATAACACGCTGTACTGTCCTTTCTCGATCAGCCACACTTGTGCCAAGGCAACACCGGTGCGTGCTCGCAGGCTGTCAACGGCGAGAAGTGCAGCTTCTTGGACATTGACTGGGCGCTGGAACAGGGCCAGGGGCGCGAGATCGCCCCGGAGATCGAGGCGCCGGGCAGCGGCATCCCCCAGGAGTTTGTGCAATCCCTCAAGGCGCCCCTGTGGCTGCAGGATGCCGAGGTGCAGCCACGAAGCGCAAGTACCCCTGACAGCGATGTACATGCCGCTGCAAAGCAGCATCGCTGGCCCTGCACTTGCCTTGAACGACCCCACATACACCTTGATGGGCAACTGCAGGAGCGCCACTGGCTGCTGCTGCCCGAGACGGTCACGGAGTGGCCCGGCGTGGAGGCCATGCAAGGAAAAGTGGTTCTGGTGGCACCATTCAATCCTCCAGTGACCGACTCCGAGGACGAGGATGGCCTCTCCAGATACGAGGCGCTGGTGTCGCGCCCTGTGATGCCGAAGTGCACGGTGTGTGCTCCCGCCCTGCTTGGTCTGCTGCTCTGGCGGTTTTGCTGACTGGCATCTGTGCCAGTCTTGGTCAATGTTGTAGCAGCACCCTGGGGATCAGGGACCCTTGCGGTTCTCGAATCTGATGCTATACGCTTGTCGTTACCTGCAGCTGGGCACCTTTAGCACTACTCAGGCAGACGTGGCATTTGCCGCAACCCGCGATGCGTCTGCCATTGCGTGGCTCACTGGCCGTCACGAGGTGCATTCAAGCTGAACACTATGCTGGTCTGCGCAGATTGTTGCTGCAGCGGTATATATATTTAGATATGCCTGCAGCAGTGTGCGCCGTGATCAAGGTATTTCGATGGTCCTGCGCACCCTATCATCTAATCGGTTGGATATCAAAATCACAGGTGTTTGCTGTGCTGCGGCTGCCCGGCAACACCGCAGACGGCCTGCCAGCATACACCACGCCTTATAGGTCCAGAGTCTGCCACAGTATGATGTGCAGGCCAGCACTTGCTTGCACCGGCCAAGCCCTGCTTAACCACTCAATGCTTGCTGCGCTTTTACAGATGGACATCATGCTGCCTGCCTCAGATACAGGCAGCGCTACCCCTGAGGTACCATGCTTTGCTGCTGCAGGGTCTGGCCAGAAGACGGCATCTTCAAGGCCGTGTCACGCGACGATGTCGTCGGCCGGCCGCCAATCGCAATGCAATGGTCGCCCAATGGCCGCCGGCTGCTGATGCTGCTCATGACCGCCGCCTACGGTGGTGCGCTTCTTCTCCTCCATGCGCGTCATGCAAGCAGCTCACCCCCTGATGGCGTAGCGAGCATATGCGGTTCCGCATCGTCTGCCACTACCTTGTTATTCGGCAGGCAGTGGCAGGACGACTGCTGCAGCTCTGCCAAAGTCCGCCTACAGCATGCCTGTTGTTCGTCACGTAGGGCCGCAAGGGGTTCAGAAGGTGCAGTGGGTGGTGTGGGAGCTGCTGCCGACCAACACACTGGCGTACACAATATGCGAGCAGCACCATGCACCCCAGGTCCTGACACCACTGCCAACACGACTGGTCCTGACTGCAGATGCCTTGCGTCTAAACATGATGATGATGCATCAGAAACTGTCTCATGGTGATGTCGCGCTGCAGGAGTTTGTGCAGAGCCAGGCGTCGTTCTTCGACTCGTACGCCCAGGCTGGCACGCTGTGGGCGCCCACGTCCAATGCCTTTTGCTATTCAGCGCTGCCCCAGGGTGGGCCTAGTCGATCGGCCATGCATCAGCTGACATTGCTACATCTAGTAGCCATGCCCTGCAACAAGCATCGAGCCGCTGTGTGCTGCCATGCAGGCGATGAGGACCACCTGCAGTCAGACTTCAGCATCTACGTGCAGCCCGTGCCAGAGTTGATGATTCTCCCAGAGCAAAACCCTCACTTGTCCTTTGAAAAGGGCATCAACGGCGCGATAGTCCCGTCTGCACCCCCACCTGTGCGTGTCGCGCCTGGCAGGAGTGCTAATTGGTCGCCCTGTTGAGTCACGGTTTCCCGGCCGAGCGGAAGTGCACTTGACGGCAGCAGCCTTGCTGTACCCCTATCACCTGAACACCATTGTACTGGTGTCGTGCGTGCCCTCTTGGAGGGAGCCTATGGTTTGACGACAGTGAGTGTACAGGATGGTGCACGGCAGACAGGAAGGTTCAGTGTCCTTCAGCAGCGTCAAATGTTGCAGAACTGGTCTGAGGGTTGTGCTGGTTGGTTGCTGACTTGCTGCGACAGGAGTACAAGACCATGGGACTTCCTGTGCTGATGTACCCTCATGCCCGAAACAAGGAAGCAGATGCAGCCATACAATGCTTCCTAGCAAGCCTGCTGAGCGTCCCCGTTTCAAGTCAACTTTACAGAGTGCAGCGCGGACGTCAGCCGTGAGTGCCTGTCCAGCTCCTCTACTCCGGACCCTGACCACGTAGCCACCTGCTCCAGTGCCCCTGCAGCAATGATCACGAGCACAGTTGCAGGTGAGTCCAGGCAGACTGCAAAGTGAACAAAGGACAATTCAATTCATGTGAGCAGAACCCTGAAGTCAATCAGCAGCAGGTCGATGCAGGACCAGCATGACAGTGAGAAGGTAGTGACGCGCACGATTGAGGATGTTCTTCTCAATTCGTATGAGGCGTGCTGCCACGCGCTTGCGCGGCTTTGCTGAGCTGTCTGAGATGATTGCCTCATCCTGCTCTGCTGTTGTTTGGTACCTGTTGCACGCAACATTCCTGATCTGCACATGGTCCAAACAGACAGCATGCCTGCAGGAAATGATGCAGTCGCTGCTCGGCAACGTGAGTGCCTGTACATGAAGTGCCACATCTGGTTGAGCATACATAGCTGCGCACACCTGCTGAGCCGCATCTGGACGTACTGCGCCAGCTGGTGCAGCGCCTCCCGCTCGTTGCTCTGGCTCAGGGGCTTGGCCTGTGCAACCACAAGCCCAGTTCAGCGGCAAGATTGCAGTGTGCATGATGCTGCATGCCAGCAGGCCATGCCAAGTACCAGGATGTCAGCATTGCCCCTCAGCAAGTCCATGACACCGGCAATGCATGCATGAAACCTGCTTGAGGTCGCGCACGCCCTGAGAGCAGCACGACACCTCCACCTCCGACTCGGCATGAGCCAGCCGCAGGTACGGAAGCAGGTTGTCTGGCAAGCCCTGTATTGGTTGTCCACTGTCAGGACATGCACTTGTGTGCACGAGCCTCGATGACTACATGCACAAAGCACAATACACTCGTGCGAACAGCACCATCAGGATGCTGTGTGCACCTGCCCTGCTGTGATGTTGAACGTCTGCTGGGTGGCGAGCCCCGCTGGTTGAAGAGCGGCCCGCTTTACCTGCACCACAAGACCAGCATGTCGCTCAGCTCCGAGACACAGATGTGCGCAGCTGCACTCACGGCCAGCACAGACCCACGGCACCCTGGAGCACGCACTGCACGTTGTTACAGACTGCGCAGGGCACCTGGAACAGCGGGTCGCTGTGTGGGATGGTGGCTGTCAGCTGGAGCTTGTCATAGGGGTTGTCGTCCTCCACAATGCCATAGTTCACCAGTAACTGTGGCGGGTCACAACGGCAGCGACGTCAGCCAGTGCCACGATAGGGGACGACAAGCCACAATCAAGAGCGAATGCAAACGCTAGTGACACGATGGTACAATATCAAGGGCACGCCATTGCCAGCTCTGCTGGAGCGCACCCGGGAGTTGGGCTGCGGCCCGCACCACGCCAGGATGCGCTCGCCTGCCTGGTAGTCCCGGTCCGCTGTCAGCGCCACCTCCCGGTGCTCCGGGTCATACCTCAGCAGCGCCTGCAGATGCAGGCAGACACAAGTGATGCGGTGCCTACAGGGACTATGGCGTCAGGCCCCGCTTCTGCCAACAGTGTTGCCGGCTAGAACTTTGCATCGTATCCCATTGCGATGTTAAATGCTCTGCAGAAGAGCTCTTGCTCTGCTCCTGACAATGTCTGTTGGACGCTCGTCAAGATAGGTGTGCGCTCCCCATGTCCCTGCCATGATCGATGTCCACCCAGTGCAGCCTGCTGTTTCATGATGCCGAAGGGATGTGCAAGAGGCCCATGGATCTCGACCACACCTTGGCAGTGGGGCTGTAGGTAAGCAGCGGTGGCCCGAGCGGCACCAGGGCAAAGCGCTGTGACACTGGCACCCCCTGCAGGTGCACCACGCTCGACTGCACCGCTGCAAACGCCTGCAGACAGCGGCAACATGGACCAGTCGGCAGGGAGCCTGGGAAACTATAAGTGGGCAGCAGAATGTCAGGGACATGCCTGCACTTGTACACAGCAGCAAAGTGCATACATGGCAGCAAAGACGTGACCATTCGAACTGCATCCCTGGCACGGACACACCTCGCGGAACAGCTTCAGGGGGAAGGCGTCGGTTGGTGTGTCGTAGGGGTAGTTGCGGAACAGGCTGCCGGCCATGAACCACACCGTGTCCAGCTCGCCATACTCCTTCTCGATGCCCTGCACAGGGAGCCAAGTCCACGTCTGATGGAGAATCTAGTGGGCTTGACCAGTCGCAGTGACACAGCAGGCCGCTGGTAAGTAGGAGACTGCATGCCACATTGCGTTGTCACAGGCCGTGTCCATGGTGGGTAGTTTGCTGTGTCTTTTCATCGTACTCGGCAGAGAAACCAGCAGGCCGCATGCATGCGCACCTGGAGGCGGGCGCGGATGTCGGCCTGCACGGGCGAGCCGGCCAGGTACTGCTCCACCTCGCGCGCCTCCCACAGCAGCGGCGACTTGGCGCCCTGCTGCCCCCGCGCCCGCTGCTGGTCCAGCTCCTTGATGTACTCATACCACTTGCTCTTCTTCCCCTCCTTCTTCTCATACCTGCACGAGCAACTTGGCCGAGCTCACGCAGAAGGGATCGCCAATGCAGCACACAACCCAGCTCGACGCTGGGCTGAGCTTGCATGCACGCACGACTTGCACACCAACGAGAGTTGTCAGAATCATGACATGAGCCGGTGCTCGTGGTGGCCTGCTCACATCAGGTACAGTGTGAGGACGGCCAGCTCGGACAGCTTGCCGGTCGTCAGCAGCTCTGCAACTGCCTCGTCCTCGAAGATGCTGCAATGCAAAGACGAGCAGAGTCACTCTACGCTGGGTGGCAGATTCCCTTGCCACGTCTCTCCATGCTCTGGCCGGTGCTTTGCCGGTGTCAAGACAATCGGCAGGCCTTTGCTGGTGTCATAACCCTCCTCCACCAACCTGTTGAGCGTAACCACCAGGTGCTCGGGCACCCGCAGGATGACCTCGCCCTCGCGGATGTCCCGCGCCGCGACGGTGGAATCTATGACGTAGCCGCCGTGATCCACCGGATGCGTGGTGACCGCATCCTGCTGCACGCCCCGCGCCTGTATTGACAGGTTCCCCACCCTTGCTGCTCAGCTGCAGACATGGCAAGGCGCATGCACGCAGGGTAGCAGCACATGCTGCGTATCGTGTGCATTGCATCGATCCAAGGTGCCGCTTCATCTTCATGTATGCATAGCAGTGTGATCAGTACCGTCAGCCACGACAGGAAGTTGTCGTGCGCCTCAGTTGCAGCGCTGCTGGCGGTGTGCGGCCGCTCTGCTGCAGCGACGTTTGTCCAGACGCACCGCCTCCGCTGCCACTTCGGAGATGCAAAAGCCTGCATGCACCGCATTGCAACGCTGCATGTGGTTCCCAGTCGCTGCGACTCAATCCTAGCAGCGCATGTGCATGGCTTGCGCCAGCTGGGTTTTTGTCAAGCGCACCTTGACGTGCGAGTGGTGCGGTGAACAGACGTGACTGGGCTGACACGACGATAGTCTGTCACTCTGTGTGCTCAGGGTGCGTATGAGAGTGGGCATGTGAGCGCTTTGAGCAAACATGGTTCAAGGAACCTCGACCTTCACAGCATGTTTGGTGACCTGCTTGCATGCACGGGCCCCGTTTCGACTGCTATGTCGAGCGATGCTCAGTGATCAGAGGGCCAGCGACACGGCGAACGCTGCAAGTGCTGCCCAGTCGTGCAGATGACCCAATCGGCTATGCCTGCTACACCCTGGCCAATGCACCAGGTGGTCCAAACCCCCTCCCCTCAACCACAATTCATAATAAGGTGACGAGGGTGGGGAAACAGCCATTGCTGTCTGGTCAACACTGGCGCTCTCACGGCACTTCTCGTTTGTCAGACCCGTTATCCCCGTGCATCTGCCTTGCTTACACCTGCTTGCGGCTCAGGTGACCGCTCTGCGGCAGCCCGCTCGGCCCCGACTGCCGGTCCTCGCGAGTTGCCCGCGGCCTCTGCTTGTGGAGAGGTTTGCATCCGCCGCTGCACCCGTGCCAGCGCCCCGTGCCTCTGCGATGGCTCGGTGATGCGCCTGTCGGCACGCGGCAGCGCAGGGGCAGGGCAGCGGCAAGGACTGGCAGCAGGGCCCTGAGGCCAGGAGGCGCGTTCCGCACGGCGCCCAGCAGCAGGCTCCGATGGCGGCGTTTGCGGCATCGTATCCCTTCATCTTCAAGTCGTCCGAAGGCAATGGCGGCGACCAGGTGAGGTCTCCTTTCACATCAGTTCGTGTCGTGGTGGTATACCGCTTGCCGGCAGTCCCCTCGCCCTGCTTGCGTGGACCAGCAGGCGGCAGTCCGTCCATACCACTGATACGATGCACACCGCGATGCTGGCCTGTGCTGCCGGGGCAGCAGCGGTGCCACTTGCCGACTTTGGTGGACGTGTCTCTTTTGCCATCTTGCTGACGAGGAACGCGCCTGCACCGCCGGGTGTGTGGGCGACAGCCGTCCTGATTTTGATGTGCATATCGATTGCGCCGCATAGAACGTCAAGCATGGTTCGCGGCGGCAGCAGCACCGGTGCAACGCGCTCGTGCACTGGTTTCAGACCCTGCAAGTATCTGGCCACTCCTGGCCAGCCACTGCCAGCCCGAGGCACTGGCTGTAGGGCAGGCAGCGCTTCCCCACGGCAGCCTTGCATCTCATTCGTGCACCTGCGGCCATCGCGCATGCTCGCTCGCCTGCCGGACGCCGCTTCGCGCACGGTGTCTCCCCAGCCGTCGTGGCCTTTCGCAACCTAGGGCTCCGAAGTTCACTGGCCAGCCGGTCTGCCTGGTCGCAACGCATACCTGCGGCAACTCATCCAATGTGTTTGCGGCGCAGGAACGGCTGAAGGGCCTCGTGCAGCTCTCAGCGGGTACCACCTTCCAGGACTTTCAGCAGCAGCTTGCGCAGCGCGTCGGGCTGCTGCCGGGCCAGCTGCAGGTCGTCATCGCCTGCAGCCGCGCCAACGAGTTCGACCAGCTGCAGAAGATCCCCATCCATGAGGGCACGGTGGGCACTGTAGTGATACGATGGTGCTTGTGGCGACGCTCACTTGCGCTTTCCGGTGTCACTGTCCACTGCTGCTGTGGACTTCTGCTGATGGCGCTCATTCATGCTTCCGCAGAACTTCAACGTCATCCTGACACAGCACAACCCCGCTCGCGACAAGAACGTCCACTTCATCGTGCAGCCAAAGATGACCGCCAAAGACCGCCAGCTGATTGCCCAGCGCAAGGTGTGCCTCTTCACTCCTTGCCGATCCCAGATCATCTTGCTGCTTCGCTGTACACAAACCTGTTGTCATCACACCTCCCTGGACGTTTGACACACGTTGTGTGCGAGCCACATGCTCGCGTGAACACGCGCGTGTCAGCGTCAGCGACGTGCGATTCCGCCTGCAGGCCATGGAGGCGGCGCGTGCTGATGAGGAGGCGGCGGCGCGCATGGCGGCTGCGTCCTCCCACAGCAACTCCCCGCGCTTCCACACCCCGCCCGACGGCCCCTCCATCCTGGCCCACCTCGCCCACAGCGGCGCCCTCAACGGCAAGGTGCGAGGATCGCAACGGTTCATCGAGCGTCACCAACACCTCTCCCTGGATCTGGCATTGTGCGATGTGCTGCTGTCGGTCCATCTCACAGTGGCGCCACCTGCTTCACTGGCTACCGCACTCGATTGTGAAACTTATCTGCTGGGTGCGCATGCTGATATCCTGTTGTGGTTGGTCACATGCAGCTGGGCGCGGGGCTCCTGCCACAGTACAACCTACAGGCGTGCAACAGCAACATGGTGCTGGTGCCCCACAGCAATGGCTGGACGCCACCAGGTGCGACCCTCGAGTGGCTTGCGCATGGCCACTTCATGGTTTTGTTACTTTTTTCAGACAAGTGTCATTGCACAGGAACAGCAACTTCTCCGTTTGTTGGAACTGCCTACCCTCGTCCTGTCGCCTGACACATGCAGAGAGTGGAAGTTTGACGGTGTCAACCCTGCACTGCAGGCACCTCGCCACAGCAGACGCTGTACAAGAATGCGGTGGCGGGCGGCCACAATGGCGGCATGCTGCCGCACCTGCTGCAGCCCCAGCGCCAGGCCACGCACTCCCCCGACGAGAACCGCGCCCCCATCTTCGCCAGCAACGTCTCCCTCACCGGCCCAGGTGCAGACCCACAGCAAAACTCATCCGCCTTCTGACTGCTGGGCTGGCACAAAGGTGCAACAGCAAGCACCGACAGTCAAAACTGAGCATGCACATCAGGACTGACCGGCTGCAATGGTCACAACTTTTGCTATATGATGCACTCATCTCTCGATGTGTTTCAATGCGAACTAAGGGTGTACATCTTCCAAAGTTGATGGTTCGCATCAGCAGGCACGATCGCGACGCCCCGTGTGACGCCCTTCCCCGAGGGCATGCTGCGCCGCGTGCACGCGGAGCACGGCGGCAGCGGCGAGGGCGAGTTCTGGCGCACCTCCCCCCGGGACCGCATGGTCATGGTGCGCCCATGGTTGCCTGGCTCTCACGCAAACGTGTGTGACGCTCGAAAGCGTTTGGCGTTACTGTTGACCTTCATGATGACACACTCGGCATGGGGTGCATCCCACCATGATTGCCTAGTCGTTGCATCTGCTGTCATCGCCAGCAGCAGGGTGCTGGGAGCAGGGAAGAGGTCGGCACAGTGGAGAGTTGAAACCCATTCCATGCACTTACAATGCACCAACCAGTCTGTCCATGTGCTGCAGGGCTTCCGCGGACCATCTCCCTTTGGTCCCATCGGCACCAAGATCCGTGCCGCCTGAGCCCTGCAACCTGCAAGAGGGCAGAGGCGACGGACCCCACAGCAGCAGCTGCACCCGGCTTTGTAGCAGCTGCACCCGGCAGCAGCAGTCAGCAGCAGTGTCGGTGGGCGCGGCAGGTCATGACTACTGTATGACTCACCCTCAGCAGCAGCGCCCCTTCTTCTTCTGGCTGTACCGTCCAGTCTACCAACGCAGCCGCGCAGGACCCAGCCCTCAGCCCCAGCGCTAGCGCCGGCAGCCGGCAGCCGCGTATCTGCAGGACACCACCTCTGTGGTGCTGTCCCCTGTGGGACTCTGCAGCAGTGCGGGTGCTGGCGTCGGGCTGGCAGCGGCGCTTCAGCGTGGCCTGTCGCGCCGCGAAGTATGTAGGTAGCATGTCAGCAGCAGCAGCAGCTGCACCGAATATCTCAGGGCGAACGGCGGCAAATGCAACGAGTGCAGCAACAGCAAACAGCTTCAGTCTGCGTGCAGCCCTGGAGAGCCCTTTGTGCGAGCCCACAGTTTTTGGTTTGCAGTGTGAGGCGATGCACCGCCTAATTCTTCCAAACTGGTTTCGCCGTCCCGCCCTCGGAGAGCACCACCAGACGTAGCTCAGGGGCCCCCACGCGCCCTGGCGAGATGATATGCAGCTGCAAGGCGGTCCTGCCGCCCTTGCTCTTGTGGTTTAGCTCTGCTGGAAGTGAGGCGTGGCGTTGCCCCTGGCACCCCGCCTAAAGTGTCTGAACCTTATCGCTATGGCCTGGAGGCTTCACCCCCGGTAGTGGGGACAGTCTGCCACCTAGCCTGGTCATCGCTCCACACAATTATGAATGGTATTGCGGATTTCCTACCTTGCAAAGCCAGCTTAGTTTGACCAGGAACCGATTTGGGGACTGTCGCCTGTGGCTGTTTCCTGGGCATCGGAAGCAGCACAGCGGCACAACTGACTTGTTTGGAGCCCAGCTTGTCGTGCTGGTTTGCATGTCTGGATTCTGTTTGCCTGATTGATTTTGCCGTGTGTAAAGGGTTTTCTGCATACGCCCTGTGGATACTAGTCACAACTTTATCCTGCTTGTGAGCATCTTTTCTCCTGCCACAACCTGAACCGGCTGTCACCCAGTTCATTAACAGACAACTCTTGGATCCCAGGACCAGCATCTGTGTCGGTTGCACAGGGCGAGCGCCCAGCAACATCATGCCTGGGTGCCGTTTGTGTGCAGCAGGGAGGCAACAGGACTGCCCGCAGATGCTGCGCGCAGCTGACGGGCTGCCGCCTTGCCGTCCGCCGCCGGCCGTGGGCCGTGCCACGGCGGGGGCGCCGCAGCCGCGCCCGGCTGCGCCGGGCTGCCGCCCTCGCCGGGCGAGTGCCGCTGGTGGTGGCGCGGCGACAGCGCCGGCGGCGTGCGCAGCCCCGCTACAGGGTGCGCGTCGCCCGGGGACGCCACCGGCGAGGGCACCAGCACCGACGGGAGCTCCAGCGCCACGTGCTCCGCAGACCTCGTTCTGCCCCTGCGGACGGTGGACAGCCCTGGTCACAGCCCGGAGGGCGGCGCCCTGTGACGCCTGCTCGGCTGCATTATCCCTTGCTTTGCAGCAGCGCTGGGCTGCAGCTCCACAGATGCCCAGGGCTCAGGCGTGGTGAGGGGTTACTTTGTGAGGGTGCGGCTGTCGGCGTCGTGGAAGCCCCGCCGCCTGCTCTCGCCCAGCGCCACGATCGCGGCGCGGAACAGCGAGGGCCCCGACAGCATGTTAAACAGGATCACGCCGATCTGCACATGCGCACGCAGGCATCCGATTAGCAGACCGACGCCTCTTGTTCAACGCACATGCCGGTGCACAGCATGAGGGGGAACCAGCCTCGGGATGCAGGCGCACACCATCAGCGTGCTGAAGTCCTGGCCCCAGGACGGGAACCGTGCTGCAACTGCCTTGGCCAACCCCATCGCGATGCCGGCCTGCACGCAGACTCGCGCTCACATACCTGTGCACCTCAAACTCACGCTGTGCACAGACAGGCTCACACAACACCCTGCCACCTCAGCGATCCACCAGGCACACGCTGCCACCGTGCTGGAACCCGACACGGTGCACCTGCGTGATCATGCCCTGCCACAGGCGGCGCCCGATGTCCGGCTCGGCGCGGCCCAGCCTGCCGCCGACGTAGGACCCCGCCCACACGGCGCCGCCCCGCACACCCGCCAGCAGCGCCGCGGCCCACAGCGCCGCCAGCAGCGAGCGCTGTCGAAGACCGCACAACAGCGAGCTTTAGGCAGGAAGGTAGCCAAAGCGTGTCCCCTCAGGATGCACGCTGACCTGGCAATGGGGCCTTGGCAGCAGCATGCGGTTCATCGATGCTCGTGGGACATGCACATGCAGAACCATTCAGGGCCGTGTCTTGGACGCACCACACGGACCGAGGCGCCGACGATGCCGAAGAACACGGGGTTGACCGCCGGCATCACGGCCGCCAGCCCCGTGGCCAGCTCCTCCTGCACATCGCGGCTGGCGCCCTCCGACCTGTGGAGAGTGGGGCACGGCATCATCAACGGGCCTGCTGCTGTGTCCCGCGCACTCCATCAAAGGCCAGCAGCCTGCGCAGCAGCGTAGACACCAACCTGCGGTTGGCCACCACCAGGCCCGCGGTCACGCAGGCCAGCAGCGGCTCGGCGTCCAGCACCACCGCCGCCCCGTACACCGCCGCCGCCGCCGCGAACATGGCCGCCGACTTTCCCCTGCACGCCGAGGTGACCAAAGCTGCAACTGAGTCCGATTCAGCAGCAGCTGTGGCTCATAGCAGCCAGCCTCCCAGCGGCTCGCAATGCATGCCATTTGCAGAGTCGGGATGGTTCTGCCGATATGCCGGTGCACCTGAGGACGGCCGCCTCGGGGACGCGCGGGCGCAGGACGCCGGGGACGCTGGTGGCGAGCGCGGCGCCCAGCAGCGCCCCGCCGCCCACGCCCAGGCTGCCGGACATGGCGAGGCCCATCGCGGGGTGCGAGAGCGCCGACAGGCTGGCGCCGCCCCCCGAGTGCCGCGTCACCTGCACCCGGCAACATGATCACGGTGCAGACAGATGTTCAGACACACGCTGGGATCAACGCACCCCTGGTTTAAGAGTAGCCACAGGGTGGGCAGATGCACGCAGATTGGACGGCGTCAGCAAGGCTGCATGATCTGATGGCGTGTTGCAGCAGCCCCACGGATGAGCCGTCACGCCGCCCACCGCGCTGACGGCCTCCAGGTTGGCGGCGAAGGCCACGAAGACGAGCACGTCCTTGACGACCACCACCGCCATGACCAGCGAGCAGTACGGCCCGGCCGCCTCCGTCTCCCGCAGCACCGCAATCTGCACGCCGGCACGAAGATGCTGTGCAGCTGCCCCGTGAGGACGGCTTGTTTTGAGCTGCCGGAAGGCGACACCGCAAGAGTGCAGCAGAGGAGCCCTCGAACTGGTTACGGGCTGCAAAGCACGTCGAAGGCGGTGGCGTGCAGGCGGCGATCACTCCACCGCTTGGGCCACTGTGAGTAAATGACGAGTGGGTGTATGTGCCGATGAGCTGTGCTCGACTCACGGCGGAGGCGGGGGAGCGCGCCATGGCCAGGGTGCCGCCCAGGGAGGCGACCGCCCAGAGCTCGGAGCGCTCCAGGGCCGCCAGGAAGGGCACCGCCCGCGCCACCGCCAGCAGGCACCCGCCCACCGCCAGCCAGCTGGCCAGCGCCACGGCCAGCGTGATGCACAGCACCTGCGGATTGCGACCGCGGGCGTGGCTGCACTTGAAGCGGAATCCCATCATGCGATCTGACGTCCGGCCCGTGAGCTGGCTTGCCTGAGATATGTTCTGGGGCACAAGCAGCACCTGTCGGCGCGTGCGCTGCAGCTCCGACAGGTGCAGCTCGGCGCCAGCCGCGAAGGCGATCGCGCCCAGGCAGGCCGCCTCCACAGGCGCGAGCGCCGCCAGCAGGCGCGCCGACACCAGCCCCAGCCCCGCCGGGCCGGCGACGATGCCCGCCACCAGGAAGCCGGTGATCTGCGGCAGCTTTGCGCGCTGCGCAGCGCGGCCGGCGGCGAAGCACGCGGCGCCGGCAGCTGTCAGGGCAGCGGCATCAAGTGCCACCCGCGCCGCAGCCATGCTGGCGCCCTTTCGTGGGCGCTTCGACGAGCCTCACATCTGACGGCACAGTTGGTGTCGATGAATGAAGCTGGCTACATCGCTGGCAGCAGCTTGGCTGTTCGGAGTGGTGCGGTGCAAGGTAGCAATAGCGGTACCGCAGCTGGTCCTTGTTATCATCCACTCGTTGACTTGAACGGCCTGTGTTCACCCTGCTGTATATTCGAGGTGTAATCGCAAGACTTCCAGCATCACGTCAGCAGGTTGGTGGTGTCCGGCACAGGACGTGCCTCAGAAGCACGTTGTCACGAGTCCAATGTTTCGACAAGAGGGCTGGTGGGTCACTGGCGCAGCGATCGCAACGAGATCAGCAATCGAGCTGCTAGCTATCAATCTGATGGTGTCAAACTAAATAGTGCATCTGTGCATGCGAAGACGCTGCTATGGTGCAACAACTCAAATATGCATCTTGCCATGTCATGCCACGTTGTCCCTTCACGCAGATTGCGGGGTGCAAGTGTTGTGCGGGGTGCTTGGGATGCTGAAAGATACATGAAGCTGATCAATGAATAAGCTGAGGCCCTGAGGATACTGTGCAGCCAAAGAGTCCCATCTCTGCCGTCTGGATCGATCGTGTCTCGGTCTTGATGGACTATGCCGAGCGCAGGCTTGCGTCGGTGTAGATGTCCGGCGTGCGCACATGTTGGTTGGTCATGCTGTGTTGATCATGCATGCGTCTGGATCACAGTCAATGAACGGTTGTGTATGTCCGGGTCATCATCGTCACGACTGCCTGAAGCACCCGCTTGGTGCGGCTGCCTGCCGGTCCATTGACATGTCATCAACACAGCGCGTTGTATCATTGATGCCTGTATGGTAAATAGGCGTCGGAAGCACCAGTGTGACATGCAAGGACGTCTGATTTTGCTACAACAGGTGTGCCCGCATGCATGATACAGGCGTGAACGCCTGTGAGCTGTATCGGAGGCTAACTCCTGATGAGCAATTTTGTTCAACAATTTATAGGCTGTCACCGGTTCAAGACGTCACGCAAACGTGCAGCGTCCCGGAATGCGGAGGGGCGCACCGCTGGCTGACGCCACGTGAACCTTGTCACCATACTTTGCGGTAGCCTGATGCATGGAACCTATAGTATACACACGCAGGAGTTTCAAATAGAGGTGATGAGCTTTCCAGCTCCTGCGTTTGTGTGAGAAGCAGGCATCGATACCGGCAATGCATGGCTTCGTGCACGTGATGATGCTCACTGAAAACAGAGTCACGGGTTCCCAGCTGGACTCGCATACAGGTTGACAGACATGCTTGAAGACGGATAGAAGTCTGCAATGAGGCAGGCGCGCAGCTGGCTGCTGCTACATGTGACGCTGCTCGCTGCTCACACGGCTGTGCGGGGCGCCAGCACTGCGGCGCCGCTGTTCCACTTTGCGATTGCTGACGCACCAACGTCGGTAGAGGTGATGAAACCTATCACCCACACCATGTTTTATTTGAGTCTGGAGTCGGCTGATCAGAGACAATGCCAAGGGTCTGTCAATTTCCACCCTGCAGGTGGTGTACCCATCCCTGCCGGAGGTGCCGATGGAGGCATACCTGGTGCACAGCTGCGCCCAAGAGGCGTGTTCGCCGTCTGAAGCCGTGTCATATCAGGGCTCGCAGCAGCGCTGCTTCGATGCCGCCTGCAAGCTGCTACAGACCGTCATCACCTCAGATGACTCGGCAGCGTACTTCCGGTGCGCAGCATGTGGGGTGCACTTGGGGATGTAGTCGTGCGACAAGCAAACAACCTTGGTCAAGCATAAAGCACAGAAAACGCGTCGTGCAGGGTCACCGTCAATCTGAACAGCTCCAGCCAGCTGCGGTCTGCAGCGGCACAGCCTGTCAGCAGTGCAGGTGTGGCAACGAGAAGCTCAATCCCGATGACATGCATCATCTGAGTGATCAGCTTGCAAGCAGGCTGGACTTGTGTCAAGCAGGGCACGTCTTTGTGTTTCCGGCTGCCAATGCCAGCAGCTCCAGCGCGGCCTGCGGCACATGGGCGGAGCCATGTGCCACCATTGCCTCGGCAGTGAAGCGGGCCACAGACGCCTCCAGCATCCTCATCGGGCCAGGTAGTCTGATGTGCATATCAGGAGACGAGCACCTGCTCTCCCAGCTCCTGTCATTGCTACAGATGCATGTGCGTGGCAGCATGCAACGGCTGCTGAATCGGCTGCATGTCTCGCTGGCAGGCGTCTACACGGGCAGCGGCAACACCAACATCGGCTTCGGGGACGCCGACCTGCAGCTGGACACCCTGGCGGGCCCGGCGCACACGGTGCTGGACTGCGGCGGCAGTGGCCGCGCCTTCTCGCTGAGCGCCGCGCAGACGCCTGAGACGCGCATCGCCGGGCTGACCATCACTCGGTGCATGTGAGAACCCTTCCTCATTGCACTTCTGTGTATATACATTCAGGCCCCACTGATGGCATGACCGAGCATGATGCATTGACATAAGCAGGGGGTAGGCACTCAGAGCTGGTGTCTCTGCGACTGTGTAGCATCGTGAGCGCAGGGCGGCCAACGGTGGTGCCATTGCCATTGCGGAGGGCGCCCCCAGGCTGGAGCGCATGGTGTTCGATAGCAATGTGGCGCAGCTGTCTGGCGGCGCCGTCAGCCTGCAGGCCAGCGCGGCCAATGCGACGGCCATCACGGTCAGTGAACATGAAAGGGAGGATGAGTTCACGGTTGTCAGCTTCTCCAGCTGCACACGAGCCTGTGCCTTATTGATTGGAAGGTGACGCCCGTGTGCAGGACTGCACCTTCATCAATAACACCGTGATCGACAACTTCGGCGGCGCCATCTATGCAGACAGCTCACTGCTGTCGATCGCCAACTCCAGCTTTGAGATGAACCGCTGCGCCTCTGTGGGCGGCGTGGGCGGCGCCCTTGCCAGTGAGTTCCCCCGGTGCAGCTGTGGGACTCGAGACTCTGCCCTTTGATATCACTTGGTGTGCCCGACTCAAAGCGTCAAGGCTGAATGCAGCGGTGATGCGATGCAGGCGTGAACTCGAACCTGTCGATGGCCAGCGTGGCGTTCCTGAACAACACCGCCGGCTTTGGAGGCGGCGCAATGCACCTGTCCAACACCCAGCCCATTGCGCCCGGCGAGGCGTTTGTGAACATCACCGTCGCGTACAACAGCGTCAGCGCCTTTGCTGCTGGTGCCAACATATATGGAGGTGCACCAGGTTGCGTTAGACCAAGCTTGTGGGTCTTGTTGGGGCATGTGCTGATTGTATGAACGACATTCTACATTCATGTCTGCACCCATGAGCACTGTTGCATATCACTTTATGTTCAAAGGCTCATGCCACCTCTGTAGGCAGTAATGTGAGCTTCGTGGGGTCGAACTTCTCGCACAACTCAGCAGCATTCCATGGGGGTGGCATCATGTGCATCTTTGGCCTCGCCTACATCGACGACACCGTCATTGCTGATAACATGTGCGCCTGCATTGCACATTGCTGCATGACCTGCAATGTAAACCATGTAACACTTTCAAGTGGCTTGAACATTCCTGCCACACGCTCGGACTGAACCTGTCTTGCAACGTGCTCAGCCTCAAAAACTGACCTCCTGCAAGCCCACCCTGCAGTGCGGGGCTGGGCGGTGGAGGCGCCAAGGCGCTGGCCGGCACGATTGTCATGCAAAACGTCAGTGTGGTGCGGAACTCGGCGGCGGACGGCGGCGCCTTCGAGGTCGCCAAGCAGGAGGGCTCCAACCTGTTCCCCACCATGCTCCTCGTCAGCGTGAGCTCTGCTGCCTGTACTGGGCGTGAGTGGGTTGCAAAGTTGAGCGTCAGCTACGACGTGCTCTCTTGGCTTCTGATGTGATCATCAGATCCCGGGTAGAGTATGAGAACGACAGCATGTGTGGGAGTGCAGGATTCTGACGTAAGCCACAACACAGCAACGGGGCAGGGCAGCGTCTTCAATGTGGGGAATGCTGAGATGGTCTCCTTCACCAACGTGACCTTCGAGGAGAACTCAGGTGATGGCTTGTCCCCTAAAGCCTTGCCTGCCTCGTGCACTTCGATCACAGCATGGACTTCGTGCTCTACCATCCAAGCTTGGGTTGAGTAGTGCTGCCAACTGCTGCCTGCAGGCACGAAAGGCTCTGGCTACTGCGCCAGCATCATCGCCATCAGCAACTGCACATGGGCGCACAACAACGCACAGCTGGGTGGTGCCATCTATGCCACGGAGGGGTGCCGTCTCGCCGTGGCGAACACCACATTCCAGAGCAACCATGCCCAGGTGCGCCGCTCGGCTGTGCTGCCACAGCAACTCCCTGTCGCAGGCGGTTTGCAGGTGAGCATGCGATTCATGAGTAGCGATCGTGTCGGCTGTCGCAGGACTATGGGGGCGCAGTGGTGGTTGGGAACGATGTGCAGGCGTCCTTCGAGAGCTGTCAGTTCCTGGACAATGGCCGGCCGCTCTGTGCAGAGCAGGACTTCACACTGGTGTGCACCTTTGATTATAACAAAGTATAAACATCACAAACGTGGTGTGATGCAGAATGTCGGTCGACCTGAGCCGCCTGAGTGTCATGCGGCAGGGCGGCGGTGCTATAAACATGGGGCTGGACGACTTCAAGGGCAGCGGCACGTGCAGCGTGGTGCGCCCCAACGCCACGAGCGTCTCCGTCAACGGCAGCAGCGTCTTTGCTGGCAATGTGGCAAAGCTGCAGGGCGGCGCAATTGCACTTCAGTCCGGCAGCCTGCTGCTGCAGGTAATCTTCGTTGTGTGAAGGCAAGGTGTGGGAAGAACGTGTGGTGGCGAGGTCAGTACACGTGCAACACTGACATGCTCTCAAGCCTGAACACCCGGCAGAGGCTCGACACATTCAGTTGATCTGCATGCCGCAGGGTGTGGTGATTGCCAACAACAGTGCGCTGGGGCAGGCTGGCGGCGGGGCGACGGGCTCCGGTCTCGGCGGCGGGCTGTTCCTGCAGCCGGCCTGCCAGGGCGGCGCCGGCTGCAGGGCTGCTTTTGCACTGTTGAACGGCACTCTGCTCGACGGCAACAATGCCACTCAGGTGAGTGATCGGCTGCTCAGCGCCTGGATGATGGTGGCACGCACGTACGACTCCTGTATGCATCTCCGTCAGGATGCTGGCTGAGTTCAAGCAACCGGTCGATGGATCACAGGCGGGAGGAGGAGTATACTATGCACCCGACGCCACAGCCCTCGCGTCATTTGCGATGCTGGGAGGAGGCATCAGGGGCAACAGTGTCCCTGTCGTGCTGGAAAGCTTTGGCGGCGGGGTGTTCATCCAGCGCAGCAATTACAGCTTGGACGGCGTCATGTTCACCGGCAACGCAGCAGGCCTTGGCGGCAGCCTGTTTGTGGCCGCCAATCTGACCTCAGGCGCCAGCATGCGCAACCTGGTGTTTGCCAACGACGACAGAGCCATTCGAGGTGCCTGCTGCTCTGCACTGCTCTGACAGTGGTGCGGGGCTGGACTCGCACCCTTTTTGTCGGTGCAGTCACCTGACAAGCAGCTTGAAACCCAAGGCGCTTTTTGACGCAGGACACAGCATCTACTGGCTGCGGAATGCAACATCGCCTTCGGCTCCGCTTGCCTGCACAAACTGCACACACCTGAGCCTGGCACCAGAGGTCAATGCGACAGAGATCGTCAAGGCAGACTTCCTTCCCGCGAGGGGCACAAAGCCGCTGACTGATGCCACGACCAGTATTGTCGCAGCTGAGGTGCGCATTGCCTTGCGCCTCGACCGCCAATGCAGTTGATGCTCACCGCTGCTGCATCTTGCAGCACTGCTGATGGGCACTGTCTGTGCCGCAGGAGCTGCCCCCCCTGAGGCTGGGGTTGTTTGACTACTACGGGCAGCTCGGGTTCACCGCCAGCACCTGGACCTGCGAGGTCTGTTCTTCAGGACCTGGCTGCGGGTCTGCAGAGTATACACCTGTGGGTGCCTTCGTGCGGCTTGGGGGTGGCAGTCGCCTTTTGGGCTAACGAGGATGCGCTCTGCTGATAATGTGCAGGTGACTGAGACCGCGTCCAGCGGCAACATCTCCAGCATCGCATCTGGCACCGCCCTTGTGGAGAATGGTACCACAACGTTCGACCATCTCATCATTTCAGGTGATCTTGGGTTTGTGGGTTACAGTGTGGCATTGACCTTGGGGCACTGTTGCATCCATCATCTACTTCGTGACAGAGATGGCGCACATGCATCGCACATGATCTTGCAGGCAGAGTAGGGTCGAAGAACCACACCCTGCCGGTGACGTGCGGCGGACCCGACACCAGCCTTGGTGGCGGCAGCGGCGGCAGGAACCTGTTGACACTGCCAGCTTTGCCCCTGAACTTTGACATACAGGCGTGCTCTGGTCCAGGCGCCTGGCTCTCACAAAACACATGACAGCCTTGTATCAACTGTGAAGGTCCTCAAGGCATCTCACCATGCTTGCCTGTGTCATCACCGTGCCGCACACCTGAGTTAGGCCCCAAAAGGCCTACTCAAACATCACGGAATCGTGTCAAGCATGTCAAATGTGTCAACCTGGCACTGCTGTGTTGCTGCAGCTTTGCCCGCCGGGGACACAGGTCGACAAGCAGACGAGCGACCGGTGCCTGAAGTGCGACCCAGGCTTCTTCAACTTTGATGGCACCAGCTGCGTCATCTGCCCAGTTGGTGAGCACTGAAACAACACAACTGAAGCTGCGTGCCACATGATGCGAAGCTGCAGCAAAAGTGCTGCGCAACGGTAAAAGCTGCAAGGTTGCAGCCAGAAAGGGGCCACCAGGCCCAAACACCATGTTCGCAACAGGTGCCCAGTGTGCCGGCGGTGCGACGCTCAAGGTGGAGCCCCGCTTCTGGCGGTCGTCTGCCACCTCGCCGCACGTGTACCAGTGCCAGCTTGCCCGCGCCTGCGAGGGCGACCTCGAGGGCAGGTCGGTAGCAGCTGCCACGCTGGCCATGTTGCAGTCCACTGTACACATTTGGCATTCAGATACGATGTTAGGGTGCCAGGTCGTCGTATGGGTTGACCTCTTTCCTGCAGCGCAACTACGCAGCACGGCTAAGCAAATTGTCTTGGTCTCCCAGAATCGTGTCCTCATGTGTGTATGCAGGGCCAGGTCTGCTGATGCCACATGCGCGGTGGGATACCATGGCCCACTGTGCTCGGTGTGCGACGCCGGCTACTTCCAGTTCGCCAACAGCTGCGTGTGCGTATTCTGATCTTCAGCGCTACAACAATGCTTGCAACGTTTGATTTGAATGCGCTCGCACCACCTGGTGCGGTGCATCCTTTGCTTTTGCTGATGCAAGCCTGGAGCCTTCGGCAGCTTGACGCTTCAATTGCAGCCTCCGCTTCATGCATCCCATTATTGATGCAGGAAGTGCCACGAGCAGGGCGGCGCCAGGCTGCTGTTGGTGGTCATTGTTGTAGTGTTCCTGGTGGCCGTGGTCCTCATGTTTGCGCGGGACTGGGGCTCGCCTGCAGCGGACGACTCGGGCTCTGGCTGGACCGTCAAGCTCAAGATCGTCATCACACACCTGCAGGTGCACACCCGTCTCATGTCTTGCATCTGGAACGGCAAAATTGGCATCAGTTTGGCAGAGGACCTCTGCAGGCATGCACAGTGTTTTGCTTTAGAGCCAGTTATGTGCCTGGCAGGCAGCACGCTGTCCTGTGACGACCATGCACACGGTGGATGGTGGAGCAGGAGAGGCAGTAAATGCAAGCTGTTGTGCAAGGACCTGGGCCAACCCAACCAGCTGCATGGTGTGGCAGGTCCTGGCGCTGTTCAAGGGCTACGACCTGGCGTGGCCGCGGGCCACCAGCTCCGCGATGTCCTGGGCGGACACCGCCAACCTGGGCATCACTGTGACGGCGCCCTCCTGCTACTGGGCGCGCTACGGCTACTACCAGTCCTGGATCATCACCATGGCCCTGCCGGTGGGTGCCACACCTGCTCCACTGTGCGTGTAGCAGCAATCAAGCAGCCAGGGTCCAGGCAGATGCAGGAGAGCCGACTGTTCTTATGGCTCTTCTTCGTAACTGCCTGACATGCAGCAGCAGTGCAGTGCAGTGCAGTGCAGATGTAAGTCACTACAGATCCCTGACTACTGTCAGCACTTGTGGTCAGGTGGCGGCAGTGGCGCTGTGCGCGGCACTGCAGCGGTGGGGCCGCTGGCTGCAGCGGGGGCTGGGCCACCCGCGCGACGGCGGCTGGCTGCTGGCCTCGCTGCCCGACCGCCGCCGCGCCTTCTGGCTGCGCTGGGCCACCAACCTGCGCGCCAGGCAGGCGCCGCCTGGCGTGCCAGCGTCCTTCTGCATGTCCAATATCACAGCTTTCAATCACCCATGTGCACAGACGCCCGCTATCGGGTGCACGTGCACTCTCCGTGCCGCCAAGAGGGCAGAGCTTTTTGTGGATGTTGGCATGTCAGGACGGCTGCGTGCTGCAGGTGCTGGAAGAACGCCTTCTGGCTGGTGACGCTGCTGTACCCGCGGTGCAGCACCACCGCGCTGCAGATGTTCTCCTACAACACCCTGGACACCGGCAGGTGGGGCCAACCTCGACCCCGAAGCAGACCTTGCATCCAAGGGGAGCGCGCTCGGCAGGATGCTGCTCGTACTTGTGAAGCAGGTTCAAATGCTGGATGCTTGGGCAAGATCACGCATCCAAAGCCATGAGAACCCGCTGCAGCACTTCCAGCTGACACCCTGACCTAGGTACCTGCGGGCGGACTACCGCATCCTGGTGAAGCTGCCGGGCGGCCCCTGGAACCGCACCTACCTCCACTACTTCCCGCCGGGCGTGGTGTTCATGGTCGTCTTCGCCTTCCTGGTGCCCGCCGCCTACTTCCTCATCCTGTACTTCCTGCGCCACCGGCTGCAGGTGCTGCGACGACTCGGCTGGCCATGGCCACAGCCAGGCGGAGAAAGCCAGAAGCATATCTTGCATGGGGCTACTGGCACAAAGGAATTGTCCCAACTAGGCGCACAACTAAATTATTTCTCGCTGGGCATGGCAGGAGCCCAAGATCCAGGCGCGCTTTGGGTTCCTGTACAAGGGGTACAGCATGCCGTACTGGGAGGCGCTGGAGATGGTGCGCAAGCTGCTCATCAGCGCCATCCCCGTCTTCGTGCCGGCGCAGCCCTTTGGCTCCACCCAGGTGCCTCGCGGGGCATGCCGATGCACTTTGCTACACGAACATCTGCATTGCACAGTATCCGTAATAGGCAGAGCACTGTTAGCCCTCCTGTCCTCTGCTGAACCTTGATACGAATGTGTCAGAACAGACAGGCTGAACTGCATGCGGGGACCGAGAACATGATCTGCATTTGGAGGGCCCTCCCCCGGTGTGGTGGTATATATCGATGTGGCTCTGCAGGCGCTGTTGGCGCAGATGGTGCTTGTGGGCTTCCTGTTCGTGGTGGCCCTGATCCTGCCATACAGCAAGCGCGTGGACAACTACCTGGCCATGTTCAGCCTCGTGGGTGAGCATCACCCGGAGCCCTTGCTGCGTCGCTGGCGTGCCAGAAGCAGTTAAACACGGCTGCCAGAGTCATGCTGTATCTACTGAAAGTGCTGAGCGCCTGAGACAGGTGTCTGTGTTGTCGTCGAGTGTTGCAGGGCGCTGCTGAGCTCATGCTTGAACCTCGCCGCAGTGCTGTGGCTGCTGCTGCTGTCCGGGTCGGCGCTCAAATGGGCGGGCCTCACGCCGCGGGCGCAGCACCTCTTTGCGGTCGCGCAGATCTTCCTGTCCAGCGGCGTCGTGGCCGCCGGCCTCGCAGCCGTGGTGTTCAGCACCGCCTGGGGCTCGCTCCAATGCCAGGTGCGGGAGTCTGTGCTATTGTTCATGGTCTGCCATCCCGCCGCCAGGTACACGAATCTCCCAAACACTATATATAGGACCCTATCTGCCTGGAGGAAGCGGGCTGCAGTGGCTGGCAAGGGTTTTGAGATATGAGTGGCAGACCTGAGCCGTCCCTCTCCGCCCCTGCAGCGGCTGCGGCGGCGCCTGTTCGGCAAGTACAGCTCGCGGGTGACGCCGCAGCACAGCGGCGGCAGCGCCAGCAGCCAGCGCCACCTCGTTGTTGAGGTGCCACCTCATGACGCACCTGCTGCTTTTAAGGTCTTGGTATACCACTCGTCGCGTCATTATCCGCATGTCTGCAGAGGCGGTCATCATGTAGTCCTCCCAAATGTTCAGCACTCACTTGCACCTGCACCACACAGCTACGAAGTGACCGGGTTGCAAACGAGATGGGCAGCCTCTGCAGTGGCTGTACCGATGGACGAAAGACTGCCATGTCACTTTCTCCTGCAGAAGGACAGTTTGTCGGAGGATCTGGAGCGAGCAGATTCAACCATCTCAACAAGGACAGCCAAGAGCGTGGCGACATCAGATGACAGCCGGCCATGGGGCCTTTCGGAGCACTCGGCGCCCTTCACGCCGCCCTGGGCCGCATCCAACAAGCTGCAACGGCTGTCCGAAGTCGGGAAGGGGCACGAAGACGGCCGCACTTCTGACGTCGGCGCGATTGCAACAGCGTCTGACTTGGCGTATGCATCAGGTACCGTCCCGCCAATCCATGCCATCTGCGTGCTGTGTGAGGTGGCTGTACGGCCCAACCCAGGTGGCTGACGGACACATGTGCCGGGTCGATGGGTGTGGTGTTAGTTGCCGATAGCTCACTTGACTGTCTGACGATTGATGCATGTGCCTGCACACAGGCGCTGCTACGGGGGAGGCGCGCAACAGGCGCAGCTCAGCGATCAGCCTGCCAGAGGGCTGGGACGCAGCCACAGCTGCCCATGGGGCACGTCCGCGAGCCAGCAGCATGTCACCGACCGCGCACGACCTTGCGCCCTCTGATGTGCGTGGCTCCGACTGTGAAGTGTGTGAAGACACTGCACCTTGAGGCTCGTACCATGCCAGCAGCTGTGGGCGCATGTAATGCTGTTCGTCTTGCATGGCACAAAGGGACCAACATGGACTGCGCTCGTGCACACGATACAGTATGGGCAGTTCTGCAACTGTGCTCGTGCAGGCTTCAGGCAGGCTAGAGGCGCTGCAGCGGCTGCTGCTCTCGAGGCGCCGCATCACCACAGGCACCTAAGCAATGCTAGGACCATGGGCAAACATATGGAGCTGCTATTACTTGATGTAAAAGGTAGTCAACATCAATTACAGCAGCATGAAACAAGGGCCAAACGCCATGTGGCCTGCCTTTCTACTACAGTCTACTCAGCTAGTGTCAGTGTTGTCAGTTCAGCAAACTTCAGTGTCCTCGCTTTGGTCCAATTGGTCTAGGTATGACTTCTGCAGCGGCCTGTATGATGCTGCAGTGAATGAACATAGAGTACAGCACCGGCGAAACGTGGATCAGCTTCAAGGCAGTCCTCATCTCGATCTCCGAGCCTTGGCAGCTTTATACTCAGCAGGCGACAGCAGCGTCCCACAAAGTGCGTCCATGTATGTAGTGTAGTGCCTGCAGAACGACATGAACACGAGCTGGAAAACCCTTGCCATAAATTTTATCAGCCAAATAAAGCGTGCAATGTGCAGAGACCTGCCAGACTTGCAGTTCTGCTGCGGCGCACCCGTAATTGTGTTTATAGCTGGTATGGTGTAAAGTATGGAACCCGGCGCCCAACAGCGGCTTCACCTGAATGTTTTAACGTAAGATATCTTAAAATTCGAAATTAAATTTTAAATTATTACCAGTGGCTAGTAACACTGTGGAACGCTCCATTGGATGGCGTCTCACCCCCATGTCGACGGTGTCGTGGATGTTCGTGGTCCACAGACCGGTGGCGAGCAGGAGGAGCTCAAAAGTCATGAAGTGCATCGGGATGAACAGCAGCGTCCAGCAGTACGGCAGCGCCTGCATTCGCACAAGCACCAGTGCATGAAGGAGCCATTGAAGAGCTACAGATGTGACATGCGCTAACACGTCAGGTACAGAGCCTCCTACCTGCATGATCCCGTCCAGTGGGTGGAAGGCGAGGCCTGCAAAGGGGCTGAGCGCGTCCTGCTTGTTGTACTGGTGGTGTATGTGGTGCAGTGACCTGCGTGCAGGCAGCCAAGCCCGCCGTCACTTCCGCGAGCTCGCACTGCTGAACCACATTGCCGGGCCGCCTGCACCCCTCGACCAGTGTGCAGTGCATCGGCTAAGAAGTCGTGGTTTGATGTGTGGCTGATATATGTTGGCTCTTGTTGACCACAGCCAGCGCGGCGTATGTTTGCATGCGCAATGCTGAAAATTCACGCAGAGCAACATGCCGTATGCCCACCTGTATAGTCGCACATCGTGGAGCGAGCGGTGCATCGCGTACACGCCCGCCTCCACCGACGCCATGAATGCCGCAAAGTACAGGACGTGCCACCCCAGCCCCACATCACCCACCCTGCAGCGTGCGCAGCGGGTCAGGGAGTGCAGCGCACTTCAGATCATGTTGCTGCGAGTGCCCGCTGTGGCCAGCTCGTCATTCTGCATCTGACACACGGCAAGTCCGACCGCTGGCAGGTACCTGGAGTACGCCCGGGTCCAGCCCTGCTCCGCTGCCGACTCGATGCCCGCCGGCATCACCGCATACAGCGGGATGGCTGTGCACCACACCTGCAGCACCGCGTAACAAGATTAGGGCTAGGGCTACAGCATGCGATGTCAGGCAGACAAACTGCTGGACAGGGTTGCCGCGCCCGCGCGATGCGCATCACGCGAGAGCAGCTCACGCCGACTTGGCGCGCCATGGCTTTCAGGGGCGGCCGCCCGCGCCCCCTGAACAGGACCGCCCCCGCCACGCCGTAGATGCAGCAGGCCCACACGGCGGCCACGCCGACAAACAGCCCCAAGCACATCAAGTAGTTCCTCACCTGCATGGTGCGAGAACACAGTCGCGAAGGCTTCCACAAGGGTGGACCCAATAGTTGCCCGTGCAGTGTTTGGAATGCTGCAATGAGCCCATGGACACTTTCCGCCTTGCATTGCGCACTCACCCAGGAGCGCACGATCCGCGGCATGGCAGTCCGCAGCTGCCTTGGTAGGACCCACAGCACCATGTCGTTCTTCCAGTCGTTTTCTGCTGCGATCTCCGCCAGTGTGACCGCCCGCGGCTTGCGCTGCATACCCTGTATTTGCACTCTGCTGCTGCGCTCTGTGACGTGCGGCCGCCCCTCACAGCTGATAGCCGTCCTGTAAGCCAATGTTTGACAGCTGACATGCGTGTCCTCCTGTTTGCGCATGTATGACGTGCACGACGCTGTCGCTCGCTCATTGCTCTGCGGCCAATGCCATGGTGAACCACAATAGACCTCACCGGGCTGCACCAGTATGACACGCCACCCCGGCATCGATCACAGTAGAATTCTGCGAACGCATACGTGCAGCTGTCTTGCACAGATGTGCGAATGCTTGTGCTGCACCTCATGCATGCAGCTTGCACCAAGGTGCAACAGTGCAGCAGCACGGGAGACCCCACGCCTGGCGCACCGTTGAGCTGTTATGGAGGCATTCTGTGCAGCTGGCTAGCCCCACAACAAGCAGCACTGCAGCCGCAGCCCCGCGCATGTGGTGACGTCCGCGCATGGTGCTCAGGTGCAAGACATCGACGCCGACGCACTGGGCGAACTGCAGGTTGAAGAGGGGCACAGGACGCACGCTTCGTGCCTCTACCAACAGTCCGACTCTATTAGTTATGCCTTGCAAGGTGCTTGATCGGACTTGTGTGCAGCTGCAGTGGGCCGCCCTGGAGTCTATGATCACTACGGGTGTCTATCAGCCTGTGTCTGCAGAGCTGGCTACTTGGTGCCCAAGCGGCAGCTCTATGTGCAAGGTCGCTGGGGAACGAATGCTCTATAGACACATGTTGCTCTTTGAACGTTGCTCTGTGAATGATGCCGACCCAAGTACGAAAACCACTGCGTGAAACCACTAGAAACTATGTCATTCATGTCAACAGGTACGGCCACCAATTGAACGGTGACGGTGCGACGCTTGATCGCTGCACTGTCGCCGTCAGCCTGCTAGTAGTACTGCAGTATCACACGTAGAAGGCACACGGTGCAGCCCACACTGCTGTGTCGCCCTCAGCCGCAGTCAGCTGCGGCAACTCAACAGCGCTGCACGGCAGCACTACTGCCGCCATCATGCTGCCTGCTCAGCCATCGGCAAGGCGATCTGCGTGTCCGGCTGCGGCACCGCCGGCTGGTCCACTGCCTGCTGCATGACCGGCTGCTGCACCTCCTGCTGCGCCCCGCTGTCCACCTGCGCACATTGAACGCCACATATCCTTTGACGACCTTAAAATACCTGACAGGCAGGTGGGCACTGGCGCTGGTAGTATCATAGCAGCGTGGATGGTCCGAAGCAAGCACGGCAGCTGGCCCGGCCCACCTGCTGCTGCTGCTGCGAATCGGACATACCACCGGAGGCCTTGGCTGCGTGCCGCTTTGCTGCCTGCGTCGCGGGTCATATGAAAGTCAGCAGACGTCGGATCGCCATGCGAAGAGCACCCACAGGACCATTTCAACCGAGTGCTGCAAAGGAAGACGGAGCAGGCGCATCATGTGCAGGGCTGTCACAGCGCACAGGGGGCACACCTGCGCCTGGCTGATGCTGCGCTTCTTGATGCACAGGTTGCAGGGGCAGTGCCGGTACGGGCAGTGCTGCTGGTGCTGGAAGGTGACGGGCGTCCGGAGGTTGTGGTTCTGGCACGCTCCGCAGAAGCGGCGCTTCTTGCCGGACGCGTTGTACTCGGGCACGGGCGGCGTCGGCGACGCGCCCGGCGTCATCGCCAGCTGCATGGGGCCCAGCTGCCCGGCTGCTGCCTGCGTGTCGGGGGCGCGGCGTAAGCCTGGACAGAGGCCACTGATACAGAGCAGAGGGCTTGATGCCGCCTCCGGACATGTCATCGCCGGCAATGCAATGGACATAATCTTTTGGGTTGTGGGCTAGCGTGCAGACTTACCGACGGTGCTGCGATGCCGTTGGCCTGTGCAGTGCTCGCATCCACTGGCGTCACGCCCACTGCCTGTGGTGTCTCGGTGTCATGCTGCATCGGCTGCGCGACATCCGCTTCTGCAGGATGCACGGTATCATCACGTTGCGCTTCAGCACATGTGGACATAGCAAGGCACATGCAACACAGCAGGAAATCATGTTCGTTGACATGTCAGGAGGCTGAGTAGTCTGGCTGCTGATGCGCAGCTCACGGTTGTGACACGTTCTGGCAGCCAGACCTGCATACTGTGGACGCAGCACATGGCCTAGCGTTTCCATTGGTCGTGCACTTGCGAGCTCCGCCACCACTTGTTTAGCAATCGCGTCCCCTGCAGTACTGTCAAATGCAGTCAGCAGCCTATCCGGCCAAGCAGCACAGAAACACATGCCACGCTCTCATGGGGCGTCGATTCAAAGGAGTGTATCAAGTTGTGGCAGAAGCATGCTTGTGCCGTGTCACCTGTGGCAGCGCTGGTCAGCACGCGCTGCTCCAGGGCCTCGAGTATCTGCTTCACGGTCTCCTGTGCCAAGCCTGCAGAGTGCGCACAAAGTGCAAGCTCACTCCCAGTCTCTTCACGTTCTACATACACTTGCGGGCCTTGAACCCTAGCATTTCTGGCAGCATGAGGAGTCGGTCGTCATGCTGCTGCTGCCAAACTGCTGCACCATGTACTGCAAGACGTTGACTTGTGTGTGGGATGGCAGGGCAATGCCCCACCTTCATTGCGGGGCACCGCCTCGACGGCCACTTCCTCGCCGGGCTTGAAAGTTACGGCGCTGTAGTCGGAGCCCTTGTACCCTTCCAGCACCAGGCCGTCGGCCAGGCGGGTGAACGAGGCTGCACCGTAGTTCGCCAATGCGCTGGTCAGGTTCACACGCAGCTGGCCGTCAACTTCGTGGAGCTGCAGCTTGCGGCGCCGCTGCGTCTGGTCCACAAAGTCCACGGTCGCCAGCTCCCCCATCTCGGGCTGAAGCCAGCTGTCCCGAGAAGACAGGAGGTGCAGGTGTCCAAGAACGAGCGTTGAGGGGGTACGCGGCGCGTCAGAGGCCTGCTACAACTTGTTGCCACTGTCGCAGATGTTCAGCAGGTACTCAAGGCGATTGTAAGGCGACATGGCTCCCGCGGTGTGTCGGGCTGCACTAGCACTAGTTGTGATAGCCCAAATTCTGCAAGGCTCCTCTGCTAGCCGTAATCAGAGTCCGGGTAGCTTTACTGCATGTAGCGAAGTGTAAAGCTGGGTATCTTTACCAGACCTCCCGCCAAAACCAGCGCGCCACACACCTCCGCAAGTTGTGTCAGTGCTCTATCAGCAGGGAGGGAAGGGCATCTTGGATATGAATGGCTTTCTGAGGTCTGTGAATGCTGGAAGCTACGCGCATGGCATGCTGGCTTGCGCTTCGTCGTGTCGTCCTGCGGGTTGCATGTGGGCTTGCAGTCACCTGCAATGTCGGATAGCCCGGACACTGCATGCCGCGACACTTGACGATCCAGCATGTTTGAACATACCAGCTGACAAGCATGACTGCGCGTTACTACGTTGCAGACACACTTCACGGACCATCTGCACATGCGGGTGCTGTGCACATGCGGGTGCTGTTGGTTGGACCTTGTGCAAACAGTGGATTTGAGCATGCCTGGTGACCAGCTTCAGCATAAATTATATCTCTAAGCCATGAAGCAGACGGTCCGCAGCCTGCAGAGACCCCGCAGCGCCGGCAGTGCGGCGCATGCAGCAGCCGTTGGCGGTCTGGAGGCCAGGCCTGTGTCCCAGCAGCAGCATCAGCTCCTGCCGGGAGGTGCCAGCTACAAGCAGTGGCAGCGGCTGACCCCAGCTGAGTCAGACGCGATTACACGGAGGCCGGCAACAGGCAGGCTGTCATGGCCGCAGACGAGCATGCGTCTGCCTGCCCAGCGGACGGCACCTGCACATGCGAACGCGCTGACTACACGTCAAGCGGCGCCCCGCTCCAAATCTCGGACGCCATGGCACCGCAGCGCGCTGCTACAGCACCAGAGGAATGCGGGCCTCACCGCTGTGGAGCATGCACAGGCCGGCACGAAAGGCAGGGCGGCTGACCATAACCACGCTGCTGGTGAGGCGCAGCGGGCGGAAGCCTTGCAGGCAGAGCACCTGGAGGTGGCGCGCCAGGTCTTGCAGCTGGATGCTGATCTGCGCAACGCTCAGGTGATCGGGCGTCAGCTCAAGATTCTGAGGAGGTGACCTCCTCTGCACGGTGTCCAAAGCCGGCGTGTACTAATGAGTGCAGGGTCCATGCGCATTAAGAGTATGCCAGTCACCAAGGTGCTGACACATACCTTGCTTCTTGTTAATGAGCTCCTGCTGTCCACTATACAGGAGCGCGAGCAGCAGCTGCTTGCGGCGCTTCAGACAGCGCAGCGGGACGCTGCCAGAGCGCGGGGTGCTCTCCAGAACCTCCAAGCTCAGGTGCTTCCAGGTTCTCTGCGCTCCTTGCAGCAACGATGACATGTGCATCAGCATGCGGTGAGAACAGCAGCTACCTGCAGGAGCTCGATGTCAAGCTTGCATCTTTGAGCAGGTGAGCACAGAGCTGCGCCCGACATTGGCAGCCCAGGCGCGGCGGCTGGCCGCTGCTGAAGCTGAGGCAGCCGCCGCCAGGGAGGCACAAAGCGAAGCTGAGCATGCTGCAGCGTCAAACGCAGCAGCGCTCACATCCGCTCGAGACGCCCTTGGGTGGGTACTTTGGATACTCGAGATCAACTTGTCATGGGGCTGACTGCTGTGCGGTTCATGGGTGTCAGCGCCATGGTGTCATTGAGTTTTATTTCAAGCAATGAACAAGTAGACATCGCACTGCACCGCACAGGCAGCAGACAGACCGCAGAGAAGCCCTGGAGCGGCAGCTGGCTGACCACAGCGCCGAGCTCTCGCGGCTTTTCCGCCAGCAGGCCCCACACCAGCAGCCAGCAGCTGGCCATGAGCAGCAAGCTGCGGTGCAACAACTGCACAGCAGCTGCCGCCAGGATGCCGCTTGTCAGGCGGGTTTGAAGGGGCAGTCCACCGGCCAGGATCCTGGTGCGCCTCCTGGCGCAGCAGCAGGCGGAGGCAGTAGACAGCCGCTCCCAGCGCAGCACGTGCAGCAGCCAGCTCAGCGGCCGGGACGGCAGGACGAGGTGGCGGCCGCAGCGCAGCAGATCGCCTTCCACGCCGGCGCCGCCTCTCTGGCACGCCAGGAGGCCGTCAGGCTGCAACAGCAGGCACGCCGCTCAAGCTTCTAGCAGCAGGTTCAGGGGTCGACTTCAGCGTCACACTGCGTTCGTCAAGCAGGAGGATGCGTCTGTGCAAGCCAGCTTTGCTGTTGTGCTGCAGGTGCGGGGCCTGCAGGCGGATCTGGCTGCAGAGCGCAACGCGAGGGGCAACGCCCAGGCGGCTCTGGAGGCCCTCGTCAGGCGGCAGCCACCCGCTGCAGCTGGTGCAGATGCTCAGCAGTCCGCAGCTGCAGATGGCCCAGACGCTGGAGCAAGCCAAGCAGTCCAGCCACTGAGCCAGAACCAGCCGCTGGGCTTGACGGAGCCTGCAGCCGCAAGCAGACCGCCCCATGGTGTGGCGGCGGAGCTCCATACCGTACAACAGCGGCTGCAGCGGGCGCAGCGCAGCAATGCGGCTCTCAGGGCGGACCTGCAGCATGTGCGGGACGCTGATGAGCTGCTGCGGGCCAGCCTGGAGGCCGAGTGTGCCGCTGCGGCGGCCACGCAGGCAGCGGATGCGGCAGAGATGCGGCAGCTGGCGGAGCGACTGCGGCGCGCCGAAGCTGCACGTGACCATGCCATACAGGCATGTCGCGTCCCAAACCCGCAGCCCCCTCTGTTCTGTCAGTTCCTTTGTGCTTGGCGGACGGCTTATGCATTCATGTCATGGACATGTCAATGACGCCCCGCATTGTTGCGGCCTGCGGCTGTGCATGTTGAGGTGGGACCACTGTGCTTCGAATGCCAGCAGGCAAGCTTGCGCGATGCGGATGGCAGAGCCAGTGGGGCAGAGCTGCAATGGGCGCGCGCTGACATTGCAGTGCTGTTCGACCGCCTGGCAAGGGCGCAAAGTGAGGCAGACGCCTGCCGGCAGCACCTGCGCAACGCACAGGCACGCATTCCTGCTGCTGCTGCTGCTGTCGCTGCTGCTGCTGCTGCTGGGATGGCCAAGACGATGCCTCCTGCCCTTAATGTGGTGCTTGCCTACTGCAGGCACCAGTGCCAACTCAGAGACTGATGGCTTTGACCTGTAACAGGGTTCCATGCTGCTGCAGGCCGGGCATGCCGCCAGGGAGCAGCAGGCAGCTGAGCGCCTGGCAGCAGCGCAGCAGAGCATCGGCGACCTTCAGGTGCATCGGGATTTTAGGGTTTAGGGGTTTCACTCATCCCACGCCTTGCAGGCGCAGACCTCTGATGGGCGCACCCAGCACAGCCAGGTCAGTTGTGGCATCAATACGGAGAACCGTCATATTCAAGCAGTCGACGTTGTGTGCCGTCGCAGGCCCGACTGAGTGCCAGCGCGAATGCTCTGCAGCAGCCGCCAGCGCTGCACCACTATGCAGCAACCGGGGCGCAGTACGCCACAGCGGGCCCGCAGTATCCAGCATCAGAGCTGCAGCAACGAGAGGCGTCCGCTACCAGACCGTCAACTGCAGTTGCTCGGCAGGGCCGTGGCTGCTTGCAGCAGAATGGGAACGAGGTGGTCAAGCACATCGACGTCGCTAGGGGCGGCCCTGCAGCAGACAGTCGCCAGCTGGAGGCTCAGCTTGCTGACAGCCACCGTGAAGTGGCTGTCATGCGGGTGTGCCTGCTCACATGGCATGGCTAACATGTGTATCATCATGCTGTATCTCTACGAATCCTTTGGTCCCCTGGGAACCTGGCCCAAATTCCTGAAGATATCTCTACTTGCTTGCAGGAAACCCTCCTGGAGCAGCGCAGCCTAAATCAGACCCTGCAGGCGTGGCTCGACTCCGCAGCCCAGCCTGCAGCCGCCATCGACGCTGACGCATCGCATGCAGATACAGCAGCAGCGAGGCCAGCACCAGGCAGCGCGTCAGCCACTGGGCCGATCAGCGCCATGCCCGCGGACGCTGCCGAGCTGACAGCCCTGCGGCAACGCAATACATACCTTGAGGCAGGGATTGCAACCCTGAGAGGGGGCACTGGCGTGAGGCGGTCACCAACCCTACCCGCGCCCACAGCTGCGGGTGGCACGGCTGCACCTGCTGAGCTCGCCGCTCTGCAGCAGCGCATTGGCTATCTGGAGGCGCAGAACGCACAGCTGCGGGCAGCGGCGACGGAGGCGCAAGCAGCAGCCGCCACCGCCATGCACGCCACCCCGCATGTGCCGGGCAGTGCAGCTGAGGAGGGTGAGGGGTTGGCAAACGCTCTTCGAGCTCAGCAGTTGCATGCAGCTGAAGACCCAGCGACGGCAGCGGTTTTGGCGGCGGGTTCTGTCGCAGCAACGCTGCCGCCGCAGCATGTGCGGTGGGATGAGCAGCGGCGGCTGCAGCGCCAGCTGGACACCCTGAAGCACCGGCTGCGGGTGAGCCTAAACGTGGTCGCGGGTCATCCTGGCGACACACTCCTGTTGCAATGGGCAAAACATGGTACCACTTGCACTTTCGTCAGTCTGCAGGTCGACTGGCGCTGGAAGTTGGACGTTATCTGGCCCTCATGATACCGCCCTCCACACCGCTTGGCAGTCGAACAACTGCAGGAAAGAGGGCAGGCTGTGGCGGCGCTGTCAGCCGACATGCAGCGGCTGCAGGGGCAGCTGGACGCAGCGAAGGCGGAGGCGCTCGCCGAGAAGCAGCATGCGGAGGAGCTCCAGAAGCGGCTCGCCCGTGCGCACGCCGCGGCCGCCAGCCACCCGCTGCCGCCGCACGAGGTGGCTGACCCGGTCCCTCAGGCCCCAGCAGCGACACTTTCGGCCTGCAGTCATACTACTGCATAGCCATGATACCGCTCCGTCTGTGTTCACCATTTGTGCTCCTTCTGCATGGCAGGTCCGGGATGTGGTGGAGCGGCTGGCGGCGCTGGACGCGCAGCACACAGCGCTGCAGGCGGAGGCGCAGCTGCTGCGGGAGTGCCCCGCCGCAACCGGCGCCAGCCTGACTGGCACCGCCGCTGCAGGGGCGCTTCTGGCACCACCAGCTGATCCGGTGGCGGCCGCGGCCCGCCGGCTGCCGGCGGATGCTGACGCTGTGACCGTGCAGGTTACACCTGCAGTTTCCCTTAGCCTCCTGTGGCATTCGGTGCAGTCTGTGACATCCTCGGGCACACCGGGGCGATTGCCGTTCACACCCCTGCAACACAACAATGCACGCTGACGCTAGTCCCTGACACCGCTCTGTCCAGGCCGTGGCGGAGCTGTTGGCAGCGCAGCTGCGGGCGGCGGCGGCCGAGGGGCGCGCTGACCGGCTGCACTCGAGGCTGCTGGCCTGGTTCGGCGCCGCGGCCGTCGCGGCCGACCCCGATGGCAGCATCAGGCCCGCCACCGTCCCGAGCTCGACGGGCGGCGTGGCGCTGCGACCCGCGACACCAACCGGTAGAGACCTCACCAGCAGGAGCAGCGTGGCCTCAGCAGCACGGTCCAGCAGGAGGCCGGCATTCAGGGCCGGTGGCGGGGTGGCACACAGTGCTGGCGGCAGAAGTGGCGTTGTGGAGCACCAGGCCCGGCTGGAGGCCACCGTCAGCCGTCTCGAAACCGCGCTGGCCAAGGCGCAGCGGGAGGCCGCCGGTGCTGTCAGCACCGTCAAGTACATGCAGGTTTGGGATCCTGCCACTGCTGCATGGCCTGCTTGTGAATGAGCTCAGCTTGCCGGGCTCAACCACTTCACTGGACGCTACAGCTCGTGCCCATGGTGATGCGTGGCAGCATGCCTGCTGTCGCATGATACGCGAAGTGATGTGGCGCAGGCGGTGCAGAAGGCGAAGCAGCTGCAGGCGAGGGTGGATGCCTTGGCCGCCCGGGCTGCCGACGCCGCCGTGCTGCAGCAGAAGCTGGCAGCAGCAGACGCGCAGGCCAAGGCCAGCAGCGCAGAGGCGGCAGCGCTCCAGAAGCTCAAAGCCGACCACATGTCAGCTGCGGCGGCAGCAGCGCAGCGGCAGCAGCAGCTGGAGCAGCAGCTGCAGAATGCACAGCAGGAAGCGACAGCGTTCGAAACTCACGCGCAGATTCAGGCCACTGACGCTGCAGCGGCACGGCAGGCGCTGCAGGGGCTCATGGCAGAAGTCGGTGCAGATCAGACCATGAAGACCGATCTCGGCACTCTCAGGTGGATTGAACGTGCAGGCTGCAGGCCTCTGAGGTATGAAACAAGCTTCCTGGCTTCATGAAAAGGAGCTAGCGAGGCGACACCAGACCAGCAGATGTGACGGTGCCTCTGCAGGGAGCGCCTGGTGACAGCCGAGGGGGAGAACGAGGCGCTGAGGGCGGAGCTGTGTGCGCTGCACCCTGAGTTCTTCGAGCTGGCGGAAGATTTGAAGTGGGACCACTACCAGCTGCAGCGGCGGGCGGCGCAGTACGAGGGCCTCATTGCCAGCCTGGCTGCAGAGCTGGGCAGGGCGCCGCCGGGGGACACTGGGAGGAGATTGCCCCTGGAGACGGGCAGTGGCTTGTAACGACGGCTGCGAGGATACAGCACTGCTGCCGCCTGTCTGCAGGGACGTGCAGTCTGGTCGTCTGGTGTAGATCAGAGTATCAATGTTTGTATTGTATGAGGATTGAAAAAGATGCTGCAGACGTGTGGAACGCAGCCATCAGCGCTGTCCCCTATACGGCTTGGTTTGCTTCAGGTATCGTTCTTCAAGTATCGTTGCCAAGTGAGCAGAAAACTAGGCTTAAGGCTGAAATGATGTGCTGGATACTGGCGATGGATGTGTAAGTGCTCCCTGAGCTAGCTGACAAAACAACTCTGAAGTAACTGAACGTTGCGGCTAGCTAAAAACTGGGGTCAGGTCACAGCTCAACATGGTGCATGTTTGCCCGCCCGGCGCAAAGCCCGGCTGCTGCAGGCATGGCTAGGCGGGCCCAGCGATGCACCTGATGGTTCATGTGGCAACCCGACGCACCACTGCCACGGCACTGCAGTGCCAACAGGAGCTGGCTCGCAGCCGTCTGGCGCGACTACAGGCAGCAGCACAGGCACTTGAGCACGCCGCTGAGGATGGCCAGCACCACCGCTGCCGCAATGGCGATGCCGATGATGCCGGCAACCCCCAGCGCATGGCCCTCCACCACGACGCACGTCTCGCCGGCGTATGACTTCGTGTCCAGCGTCACGGTGGCGCTGATGGGCTGTTCATAGCACAGCACATGGAACGTCAGCTTCAGTTGGGGTGGGGTCCCTTGCAGTAAGGCTAGTGCCAGTGGACAGGTGAGTGCACGATGCAGCTCGTGTGTGACGCACTGCTCAACAAGGAGCGGGGACATTATCATAACACACACCTCGGTGCAGTTGTTCTCGAGGAAAACGAAGGCGTGCTCTGTGTCGTAGCAGATGTTGTCCTGTTGACACATACATGGTTGCAGGCGTTGGTACAGCCCCACAGCTCGGTTCAGCATTGTTAGCAGGATCACGCTGTCGATTGTGCGCAGCTTTCACCTTGTCAAGCGTGGCTGTTCCATCTGAGTTCTTCTTCAGGCTGCTAGCCTTCAGCCTCGCATCTTCGGGGCCATATTTCATGATCTGCAGAGCATTGCAGGTGTTGATTCGGTCGTGGGTGCCTGCGGGCCACCTGCTATATGTGGGTCGCGGCATTGACTACATTGAGCCTTCTCTAAGGCCGTGCGGGCTAGCAGTGAAGAAAGCCTGCCTGTTTGCAGGTTGGTGTCTGGATACACAGCCTTGCTGCACAGGATGTGCTCCTTCTCCAGCTTGACCTCCCAGTTGTTGTCTCGCCGGTCGACGCATGCCTCCTGCGACGGCGCGGACCGAGGCATGCTTCGACACAGCTGCTGGGCTCCACAATGAACCGTACTGTCGCACTGCATACGCCATGATGCGGAGATGCTGATCGTTACGGGCTGCAGCCTCACCTGAACATACAGCTTCGACACTCGCACACTGGCCGCATCGCAGCCGGGCGCCAGCGGGTGCAGGTCAAATGTGACGCTGTACCCGAACTTGTCGCCCTGCGTGCACGTGTGAAAAGATTCACACAGTGAACAGCAGTCTCCAGATGTGTTTGCCTTGGGGCAGCATGGCTTCGACCAACTTAGCACGTCTGTTGTACTGCAGGGTGCAGCTCACCAGGGCATTCCACTGCACGCCCTGGCAGCCGTCCGCATCCAGCGTGATCTGTTTCTCTGATTTGAGGGCACCGCACTGCTGTGCGCACAGCAGCATCGCCGCGGCACACAGTGCCAGCTGCCATGCACGGGGCCTCATGGCTGCACAACCACCGGCCTGAAGGGGGTTGTGGCAGAGTTCGTGCGGTGCCCACCAGCTGGCAGTCCTCAGGCCAGTGAAGCCACAGCGATGATCGCGGAGAGGGCCCTTGTGCGCTTTGTGACGGACGCCCACACACCGCGTTCAGCTTTGTGTGACCCAGTGAGCTGGTCTTACAACGCGAGCGGGCAAGTCGCTATGCAGGTCACAAGTCCAGGGCAAGCTGGGTAAGATCACCGCTGCTTGCTGCAGGACTTTGCACTGCACGTCGCCTCTACCGTGCATCGCGACTACGTACCTCATGCAACACTGGGCGGGATACCCGACTTGAAGACTTGTGGAGATCGTCACGCACGTGATCTGTCGCACATTGTTTTGGCCGATGTCCAGTGGGCTGCCAACGTGCCCGCAGATACACTTCATTCGTTTGATGAGAGCTGATCAAATAGAGTATGAAGGACCCGTTGACGCTTGGGCTTTTGTTCAGCTGTCGCATGATCACATCGATGGCGATCGAGCGTTTCTTGATGTGTTCATCTGATGCTCCGTGGTGATCGGCAATCATGCTGCTGCACAATGGCATAAGAACCTCACTCTTATCCCTTTCAGACGCTGCGCAGAGCTCCAGGGCACACTGCAGGGTTGGCATTTGCAACCCTGAAACCAGAGCTCACAGGCCAGCGCGTTGGATCACGAGGGCGTCGAGCAGCAGCAAGGGCAGCAGCTCGTCCAGGAACCCACAGAAGGCGTACCGCATCAGCAACGTCGGCCAGAGCGTGCTCGACACCCTTGTGGATGTCGAAGTCGGGTGCGGCGCCGCAAGCATCATGGCATGCCTGCAGGGGCCTGTGCGTGGACCGTGCATGGGTTGTGAGGCCTTGAAGAGATGACACATCACAAAGCGACTGCCGATCGGCTACCCCTGCTCGCCCTGCCGTGGTAGGGACTCGGCGCGGCAGGAGGCAGAGACATGGCGCAGCCTGCAGCAGTTCTCCAGCAACGCCCTGGAGCTCGCCCGCAAGCGGCTGCAGCGCGACGACAGCAGCGAGACCTTGCTGCTGGATCCAGCGGCGCCCATCACGCCCTGGCTCAAGCGCCTGTGGTGAGCCGGTGTGCGCCACATTGCAGCATGTCAAATACCTGACAGGAGCTCAGCCTTGACCGGTGCAATCCGACTGCACCAGCCCCTGGGGGCGGCACGGCCTGCTGGAGTATCTGGGCGAGCTCAACGGCAAGCTGCTGTACTCGTACTTTAACTGGCGCCAGGTAGGGCGCCCCACTGGCAATGCAGCTTGCATTATGTTGACAGTTCACACCCATAGCAGTCAACATGCAATCAATCAGCAGTATGCCTGTCTAGCTGAATACGCACATGTCACCTTTCATTCGTACAGGACACCAGCAGCGACCTGCAGCTGTTTGCCATTCTGTCGGTGACACTGGTGGTGACGGGCGGCCTGCTGAAGGGCAGCGTCATCAAGTTCTTTGATGCCCTGCTGCCGCTCAATGATGTCAGCAGCGCAGATGCATGGTGGCGCAACTTCTATCAGGTGAACAGACAGCTGTTGCGTCACTCCAGGCTGCTGATGCCAGCGAGGCTCATTCAACGCCCCCAAACTTGAGGTCATTTCATCATCATGAAAGCCATCTGGCATGCGGCACGCACAGCTGTGTTCTGTCGCGGCGCCGCAGGTCGGGCTGCTGCTGTTTGGCGAGAACTTCCCGCCGGCCACTGATCCTCCGGCGGAGCAGGTCTTCAGCCTGGTGACCGCGTCTATTGGGCTCGCCTCATTCGCCCTCATCCTGGCCCTCGTCGAGCAGGTGCTCGCATTGTCCAGGGGTTGACACACACGGAGGGTTGTGGTGACTTGAGCGCTTTCAAGTGCTGCCCATGTGCCATCACAACACGTCTGGGCGAGCAAACTTCAGCAATGAGAAGCCCTCAATCAACCGCTGCATAGTGCTGACACGGCATGTGTCTCTCCACTCGAGAAAGCAACAACCGTGCCTGCTCGCCGTCGTTGGCAGGTGGTGCTGGAGGTGATTGAGGAGCAGGTTGCCCGCGGCAGCCGCATCTACGAGTCGGGCCACTTCGTGGTCCTGGTGTGGGGCAACTCGCAGCGCGACCTGGAGGCCGTCGAGCGCATCCTCAGCCAGGTGTGACCTCTGCGGCTGGGTGTGAGCACCGTGGCGTGCTGCCATGCGCATTGCCTGCGCTCGGCACGACCACCTGGCTGTGCTCCTTTGTTCTGCAGCACGGCGCACAACAATGCACCAGCATGTCTTGTATGAGCCTTGCAGCACCCTGGGTGGGACCAAGCACGGCGCCTGCGACGTGGTGCCCGCAGGTGTGCCAGGCGCACCGGGCAGACGGCGGCCGCGTGGTGGTGGTCATGTCGCAGCGGGAGAAGCTGGACATGGAGGCACTGTACAGGTGCGAGAGGTTGCACCCCAGACGCAACTCTTGCAAACATCGTTGTGCACCAGGACCATGCTCACTGGCCGCCGTGAACCGCCACCTCCACTGCAACGGCTCTGCTTTGCCATTCTGCGGGGCCTGATGGCCCGCGACATGGCAAAGCAGGCAAAGCACTTGCGCCAGACTACCTTACATCTCCAGTCGTTCCTGTGTGGCAGGCGGCAGATACCCCCGGAGCAGCGGCACGGCAGCAACTTCGTCTTCCGGCAGGGCAGCCCGCTGGACATCACCGACCTGCGGGATGTGTCGGTGTCGTCGGCCGCCGCCGTCATCGTGCTCGCCGACAACTCCAGGTTTGCTGGGGTTCTGGGCCACTTGTCTTGACAGTCGCAGACTCTGGCACCACAGCATCTGACCTAGTGATCCAGCCCGCATGCTCTGGAATGACTGCGCCAACGAAGCGTGAAAGTACGGGGCCATGCACCATGCGCAGGAGCCCGGAGGACGCGGATGCGCAGGCGCTGCGGGCGGCGGTGATCCTGGACGAGCTGGACTTCCCCGGGTGGGGCATGCCCGACCCGCGCACCGCCGCCATCATCGTGGAGCTCAAGACGCCGCAGGTCCCCACTCATGATTCATGGTGTCCCTTGAGTATATGTGTTGCACGCCGTCCATTGCTGCCGGCCGCCAGGGCCTGTGGCTGTGCTGCTCAACATGAGCGGGTCATCCACTCGTGTGGTGCGGGGTGCAGGCGGTGCCGCTGCTGCGGTACAGCACCAGCAAGCGCATCCTGGCGCTGCCCACCTCGCTGCTCAACGCCCGCAGGTCAGCATGCGTAGGATTACACTATAGAATCGTGAAGCTGGTTGCAGCAGCTCCTCGCAGCGGCTGCCTGTGATTCTGCTGAACAGCGGGTCGCATGATGACAGATCATGGAGGCACTCCGCGCTCCGCCATCGCGGTGGTTGACTCGCGCGTGTTGTGCTGCAGGGTGGCCCGCATGGTGACGAGCCCCATCAGCGCCACCGTGTCGCGGAATGTGTGGAACTTCAAGTGAGCCTCCGTTGTGAAGTGATACGTTTTGTGCGGTCTCTGTGTTGAGCCATCTGCCGTGGATGCGAACAGCTTGGCTCTGCTTATGCAGGTCACACGCGCAGAACTACATGCAGCAGTTCCCCCAGCTGGTGGTGCGCTTCACAGCAGATGCCCGTGCTCGCGGTTGTCGAGTGCCTTTATGTTGTGGCTCTGGGTGCCAGCGCTCTGGTTTCGGGGATAGTGACGCAGGTGATGTGTGCTCTGCAGGGCGTCCCCTTTGGAGACCTGCACAGGTACTTCGACGACGGCACGCCCTACGGCCTGGTCAACACGCGCACGGGCGCGTGCAGCTTCAACCCCAGCAACAGGACAGTCATCACGGCAGGTGCCGTCTTGCTTTTCTGATGCCCACCTGCGCGCAAGGCTGTTGCTACTCGCAGCATAACACCGCCGGGCTATCCATGCGGCCGCCCCCTTGTCATCAGTGCCACTGGGCTGTGCAGATGACCTGATCGTCATGAACCGGCCGTCAGAGCACGGCAAGGCCGCATACCAGCCGCTGGAGCAGCCGGTGTCGGTGGACCTGGGTGAGCTGCCGGATGTGCCTGTGTGTATTTCACGGGCTCAAAAGGCACACCCACCAACAAAACCCATGCAGTCGTCTGGACCCCGATGGACTCCCGGTGCCTCCCGGAGCGCACTTCTTATGCTGCTGTTTCGGTCTGACGCAGCCTGCCGTGCTGGCAGGCAACTGGACGCGCCGCCACTGGGCGCGCAACCACGGGCAGGAGGGCCGCCTGTTCGCCTCCCGCGCCTCCATGGACGACGACGGCAGCATCACGCTGCGCGCCCCGGCTGAGCTGCACTCCCAAAGGGTGTGTCCATGCAGCCCTTGCACACCCCAACTACGCCCCACGAGCAGGATCACAGTTGACAGTGAATGCAGATGTCAGGTGCTTCTCACAACGCCTTCTTGAGCTGCAGACTATGCCTGTGGCATGCGCATGTCCCATCCCTCTCTCGCATACGGCTGTGAGTGCCAAGATTGGTTGCACTGCAGCCGCTGTCGTCGCGGCAGAAGGTGCAGCAGCGGCGCCAGGCAGAGCTGCAGCAGCACCTGGCAAAGCAGGACGCCGCGGCCCAGGCTGCCCAGGCGCGCTCTGCCAGACCAGACCATGTAATCTTGAGCACACGGTCGCAAAGCAGGTCGTACTGTCACCAGCATCACGAAGGCAGTCTGACAGGAAGCACGTCAGGGGGTTTCCACCACATCCTGCCAGTGCGGGCTCACACTCGGCTGCATCGCCTGTTCCTCCACCCTGGCTAAACTTGGTGGTTGTGCGAGGTGTAGGCAGAGCGGAGGCGGGCCGCCGCGGCGGCGGATGCCATGCAGCAGACGCAGCCGCCGGGCTCACACAACCACACACTGTGGCCGGTGCGCTGGCAATCAGTTCCTGGGCCTGACGCCCGCTGTGTCGTGTTCATGAGCCTGATGCGGTCGATCTGCCGATCAACTGGGGCGGTCCTGCTCATGCCTGCCGCATGTGCCCTGCTGCTCTATGTCGAGTGCCTGATACGGAAGCAGCTTTCCTGCGCAGACGACGGAGTCTCCGGACGCAGCCGCCAGCAGCCGGGCGCAGCCCAGCCTATTCCGCTACATCGAGGCTGAGCAGCAGTCCCGCACAGCTCAGCCGCCGCCGGCACAGCGGTCCCCGCCGCAGCAGGCGCCCTCCCCTGCACAGGGGCAGCAGCAGCATTCGCCTTCCGATGAGGCGGGGCGCAGCCGCTGGGATGCGCAGTCGCAGCGCGGCGACGGCCGGGAGCAGCAGCCCCTGGCCCAGCGGCGAGCCAGCCAGCGCATCAGGTGAGGGCCGGCGCGCACCCGGCCTGCATGTTGCTGCGCTCTTGAATCTCTCAGGAACGCGACGCTGCAAGCGAATGAGGGAACAGCACCGCACCAGCTCGACCCTGCAAACCTTCTTACCTCCAGTACTGACAAAGCTGTGGCTGAACATGTTTGCAGCGGGGCGCCGGGCGCCTCCTGGGACGACCCCACCTGGTCGGGGCCCGGCCGCCGGCCCGGTGCCCCGGCCGCCGACGCCGGCAAGCGGTGGCCCTCGCAGCTGTCGGGGTGAGCACCGCTGCATGCTGGCCACCGGTGAACCCCGCAGCAGCCGCTCTCTTCGGCAGGTTGTGGGCTGTGCCATCACATGTCTCATACTGTGATCTCGGTCCGGGTATCTGTCGGTCAGTGCGGAGAGATGTGATTGCAGGTACGATTCGGAGGACCCCACCTGGTCAGGCGTCGGGCCGCGGCCGGAAAAGCAGCAGGTGTCCACGGCGGACGCTGCTGCAGCCAGCTCGGATGCCAGCAGTGCCAGTGGCGCCAGCGCCGCCGAGCAGCGCTGGGCGTCGCTCATCGGGTCGACGCCGTCGCGCGTGGCGGCGCAGCGGGAGGCGGAGGCAGCGGCACAGCAGCCGCAAGCGCCCGCCAGCGGTACTTTCACCATTGCAATGCCATACCCCCCGGTCCTTATGTACTTCACCTCCGCATTGCTGAGTGCAGGTTGTGCCTAACTTCGCTAGCACAAGCGGTGCTTTCAGGCCTGTCGTATTCCGAGGATACCAGCCCTGCAGCGAGTGGCGATGCAGGCTATCAAGCAGCAGTTGGGTGCATGCATGAGCGACTAAGGTTTCATGTTGCAGGCCTGAAGCCAGCAGTGCGCACAGCGGGTGGTGAGGCGGCGGGCGCGCACGACCAGTGCTCAGCCAATGCGGTCAGCAATGCGGTCGCAGCGTCCCAGGCTGGTGCTGTGGACGCTGGCCCGCAGCAGCCTGGCACCACAGCAGACAGCAGCAGCGCAGCCGGCCCAGGCACGCCAGGCACCAGCAGTGCCACCAGCAGCGCGCCTGCCCCCGGCAACGGCAGCGGCAACGGCAGCGGCGCCGGCATGGGCGCCGCCAACAGCAGCAGTGGCAATGGCAGCAACGGTGCAACGCCCAGCGCCATGCCCTGGACGTACGACTACATGCTGTTCATCCTGCCGCGCCAGTACACCGGGTGGTCCTACACCGAGGTGGGCCATTGCAAAGTTATATCCCAGTATCACACGACCAGGTTATCACGCGCTTCACTGCCGATTCACCACCTTGTGCGGAGTCATGCTGCCTCTGTCCACCTCATGTTGACAAACACTAAAGACAGCAGGTTGCTCAGGTGTTTGTCCGTGTCAATCATGAAGCATCACACTCACCGCCGTGCAGCGGGTGCTGCTGTGCGGGTGGGGCGAGAGCCCAGGCCCCCTGGGTTGCACGAAACGGCACTTATGGCCTGCCGTATGCCGTATGCACGCGTGCATACGCCTGCGAGGATCTGATCTTACGTCAGCAACGATCTGCAAGCTGATCACTGATGATCAGCTCGGCCAGATGGCGGATTTTGAGCTGCAGCAAGTGCCACTGTGCACAGTAATGCTCTAGGAATCTCCCACGACACCTCTGGGATGCTTGGCCAAGCTTTCAGAGCCATTCAAAGGCAGTTCAGCAAAATTTGGCAGTTGCGATCTGATCAGATCAGATTGTCTGACAATGCCCGACAGCTGTGCATGCGTCTCGGGCAGTGCCGTGCAGCCGTGCATACGCGTGCATACGTCGCCCGCGTATGCACGCTTGCACCGTGAATGTAGAATGCTGCGAGATGCAGTCCACGACGGACCTGCTGGCGGATCAGCTGTCCTGCGCGTAGGTCGTGTTGACTGACACATGCAGTGACTTATTCGGTTCTGTGAATGTGTGCAGCGGGTGCTGCTGTGCGGGTGGGGTGAGACCCAGTATATGGCCGACGTACTTGCTGAACTGGACCACGGGCCCTCGGCGCTGCCCCCCGGCTCCTCCGTCACCCTGCTAAATTCCCGGCCGACGTCCCACATCATGAGTGCGCCGCGGCTGGCTCTTTTTGCACGGCCTGACCGCGTGACACTGTGTCATACACGACGCAGGCCAAGCTGGCACCTTGCTGCCACCGGCCGGTCCACTGGGCGGCATGGGTATCCAGGCTGCGGACAGGCTGATGCTGAATTGTGAGTTCATGTGTGCAGGCTTCCTGGAGGGCCGCGTCAACACGCAGAACATCAGCGTCGGGCATGTGTCAGGTGCGCAGGGCCGCGCCACCTGCCCTGTTGCTGCAGACTCCTGCTCACCCCACACCTACAAAGCAAAGAGTTTCTACCTCGGCTCGGTCTGATGCATACTGATCATGCTGCATGCTGGCAGGTGACCCGCGGCAGCCGGCGCACCTGCGCTCCCGGCTGCGGCTGGCGGCGTTCTCCTCCGCCATCGTGCTGTGCGACGTGATGTGGACGGACCCGGACCCCTATGACGGGGTCGACGAGATTGACAGGTGGGGTGCTGCTGGCTGCACAGCTGTGCATGCCAGCAGCGGCCAGCGCTGGTCGTGGTCGGCAATGCTGCAGTGCCCAAGGGTGGCTGACAGGCTGGCGTGCCTTGCAGGCGGTCGGATGTGCGGCTGCTGGACAGCCTCATCATGACGGTGCAGCTCAACATCCGAAAGCTGCTGCAGGTGAACATCCCACTGTGCACACAACAAGTTCGGGCGACTACTTTTCTAGGACATACCTTCTGAACTCTGGACATCTGGAAGAGAACCTCACACGCTCCATATGGTTGGCATGATGTAAGCTCAGGCTGGTCGATAGTCAACCAGGGTTGCTGGGGAGAGGCTGCACGGGCAGCGCTGTCACATGCAAGCTGAAGGTGCTGCAGGTCTAGCATAGGCAGCTGCGGATCCTGGTGGTTCGTTGAGGGTTCCGCTCCTGCCCACCCTGCAGGAGGGGGGCTGCCCCGACATCAACATCATCTGCGAGCGCATCACTGTGGGCGGGCTGCCGACGCGGTTCGAGGACCAGACGCGGCTGCCGATGGGCGTCTCCGTCAACTCCACCTCCTACTCCGCGAAGCTGCTGCAAGTGCGCCGCACCACCTGCTGTGGGTTGCTCCCTGTATTTCACCCTGTGCCCGTGCTTGTGCGGGCTATGCCAGCGCTATGTGCACTGCTTGTATGCAGAGCTCAGGGGATGCAGTCGAGCGCTGTTCATTTCTTGCGGTCATGAGACCAAGATCTTAGCACTGGCAAAAATCCGGCGGCGCGCGTCTGAGACGGTGTAGTGCTCCCTGGTCGCAGGCCGCTGCGTACGACCCGGGCATGCTGGCGCCCATGCTGTTCGGCGACGGCCACGCGACGCACACGTATGTGCAGGACGCCGAGGCGCTGGCGGCGCCCGGGGAGCAGCTGTCCTGGTGGCAGCTCATGGTGCGGGCTCTGCTCATGTTAGACCGCAGGCGCAGGGCCCTGTCTACTGAATGCATCCTCGCATCTTCTCACACCAGATGCTTGCGGCTCCGACTGGCACATGAGCTGCTTGCCACTGCCGTGCTGACAATCAATGCATGTTGCCCCTGCATCGAGCTATCGCGTGTTCATCGTCTCTACCTCGCTCATAGAATGCACACATATGTCTTTTCACTGTAGGGCCGGGCGCGCACCGTGGGCCAGGTGCTACTGGGCTACTTCGAGGTGCCCTTCAACATGGACGACCCGGTCACCATCGCCATCAACCCCACCGGCAACGCCGCCCGCTGCGCCACGCGGTGAGCGCGAACACCAGCCCAGTGGTCAGGAGCACCACCTCTGGCCCGATACCCGACCGTGGTCACCAGCTCAGATATTCATCACTTTGATGCGCCGCTCTGCTGCTGACCCGCAGCGTGTGGAACCGGGAGGACCTGCGCACCAAGCTGGTCGTCCTGGGGCCGCCGCTGGGGCCCAACGCCGACCGGCGCAATGAGGTGCGTTTGGCTCTGCATGATCACATGTGCAACTTGAACTGCAGCTGCATTGGGGGCCCAGGAGCTGCGCCTGCATGTCACGTGTGCCTGTACAAGCTGCAAGCGCAGCACTGCCGGCCGGCCATGCCGCGAGGCAGCTGAGTGTCGGTCACAGAAGCCGTCTGCCGCCTGTGCAGGTGCAGCGCTTCGCGCTCAGGACGCGGGGAGATGAGGCAGCGCTGCCCATCTTGAGTACCACTGTGCGCAGTTCCATGCCCTCCGTTGACGACAACGACCCGCAGCTGGAAGTGGCGCTGTGAGCGCAAGCTGCGTTGGTTGGCGCCTATGTCAGCGTCCAGCAAGGCAGCCCGACCTGCTGGCGGCGATGGCAGCCATGATCACCGATCGGAGGCACCATCCGCTCAGCCTTGGCCAGCAGCCGGAGCAGCCTGGATCTGCAGTCTGGCGAGCCGCGGAGTCGCTGCCCTACTGGCGTCTGCGGTGAGCACGAAGGCCTGGGTGACGGCGTCAATCTCAGGCATCTGATACAATGAACAAAACATCGGCCTGTGTCAGCTGTGGGCTGTGTTTGGGTGATGATGATGCTGTCCTATCAAATGAGAGAACTGCTAAATAGGATCTGCGCTCTGGAGTCCCGCTTTGGATCAGGCTGATTGATTGTCAGTGGACGTTTGGTCAAAATTGGTCAGGTTCAGGATGTCAGGATATGCTCGGCGTCAGTGTTGACCGCACAGGTTGGGTGCGCACCCAAATAAGTATTCAGTTGTCGCTGATCGTTTCTGGGTCAGCACAATGCAGTGAGGTTGCTAGGAGCACACGGGTCTTCACATTGCTGAGCAATTGCACCGCATGGCACGCCAAGATGTAAATGTCCCTATTGAAAGGATCGGCATGCAGCAAATAATCGGCAGGTCCCACTCGCGCGCCAGACTGGCATTGTTTCCCACAGCCACTCGTGTGGTCCAATGGCCAGAGTTGGCCCCTGACAGAACCAAATCATCGTCGGCGGGTTTGCGATGTACGCATGTTTCATAAGCGGTTCATCATCCACGCCTGCGCTTGTGTGATGCCGCTGCAGCCTTACCTCCCGGCAATGTCAGCATGACCGCCGTTGCGATACCTATGGGCTGGGATACTTTGGCGCACTTTCGAAGCATGCGGTGCTTCTCAGCAGCCTGCGCCTTGGTGTGCCTGCTGCAAAGCGTTTCAGCAGCTGAACTCATGCACTTGCCTGCACAGCACTTCGAATCACAGGCCAGCGGCGGATGGCCAGTCGTTGCCGATCCCATGCACGTGTCGGCAGGAGGCTGCATGCTGGCGCAGCTGCCGCGATCCGCCCTTAGCCGGCGGTCAGCCGGCCCTCCAGCAGTCGGTGTGCAAGCGCCTGGCCTCGCCAGATGCTCAGCCGCCGAGTTCAGGTAGGTCTTCAGCGCATGCTCTGCCAGTCTGTGCCAACAAAGTACGGTTGCCTGGCCTCGCCTATGCACTGCGGCTCATCTGCAACGACATCAGAACCTACTTTCAATGCCGATCCCCAAGATCTGGGCGCTTGTGTCTGCAACAGTGTGCATTTGGTGACTGCTGCCTCCGCCGTGCCAGCAGCATGCAGTGGCATCCTGTCCCAGCTGCTCGACGACACGGCATCGCAGCCACAGTGGCTGGTGCGCAGCAGCTGCAGCCACGACGCGGTCGTCACCCTGCAGCCACAGGTGAGCACCACCACCATCAGCGCTGCGCCCGCGCATGCGACCTGTCCAGCTGCAGCACTCGTCGCAGCATGCCAGCCTGCGCACTGATCTGCGACTGTCAACGGACATCGAGCAGGTGATCAGCGGGGTGCGGCGTGCCTTGCGGCAAGCGTCCGGAGGGCGGGACAACAACATGACCTGCAGCGGACCCACCTGCAAGGTCTGCCGCACCAGCTATGCCACTGCCTTTGAATGCCGACCTGGCCTGCTGTTGTGCATCTGATATACGAGCAGTCCTCCTGAATAGAGCAGCTTGAACACTTTACTATGGTGCTCATCTTGGCAGAAATGCGGAATGTAGGTGTTCATCCTGCTGATCATCACCTTTGGGGTCATCTTTGGCGCCATAGTCGTAGCGTCGGTCATCACCAAGTGTGGGTGAGTGCGTGCGCCGCAGCAGATGCACGGCCTTACCCTGCTGACTTGCGCACGTCAGGGCATTACTGCGCAGCCGCCCAGTCAGCAGGAGGCGCGAGGACAGCCTCTTCACGATGATCATTGCTGCTGATTTGCCCGCAGGCCGTGCCGGTTCTGCTGGTGGGCATGGCAACACCGTCATGACCCGCCCGAGGTCGCCGCTCACCATGCCCACATCGCAAGCAAAGGTCAGTGTCCCTTGATCAAGTTGACCGCTGGAAACGCCTGTGTACCGTATGCTTGACAAGCCCAAGCTGCGGCCGATTGTGAACGGTGTGGCCAACAGTTGCAAGGCTCCTGAGGCAGAGCAGGGGCACACAGATTCATGATCTGACGCAGCAGCAACTCATGACGAGACCATCACTGCAGGGGACCCAGTGGTCGCGGCGCAGCTCATCGCTGAGGTGGTGTCGCCCTGCTCCAGCGCACACATGGACAAGCTCGGCCGGGAGGAGTGCCCGGTGAGCCATCGTGACACCTGTCAAGTGCCATCCCGCATGCCGTGCACTACACGCCACGCGGGCCGAGTGCTTGCTGAGAGCACCCTGATGTGGCGTGGGACACGGAAGGCGGCGTGTTGCTCGCGTATTCCCGCCCCTGTGTGCTGACGGCCCGTGCGGCCGGCTGCGAGCAGGTGTGCCTGCAGAGCGAGGGCGAGTGGAGCCTGCTGCCCTGCGGCCACGCCATCTGCAGCCCCTGCCTCGCGCAGCTCATCAAGGCCCAGGTGCCGATCCCCTGACAACCGCAATCTTGTCACAGCCTACCCAAGCAATGCCAGCTTTCGTTGGTCTAGCGAAGCTTGAACACGTTAGTCACACGCAGCCGTCGTCAGTCACATCGAGCAAGCTGTCTGCAGGCCATGGTGACGACGTGCCCGCTGTGCCGCGACCCGCTGCTGCCGGACGCCGAGGAGCATCAGGCGGCGGGAAGCAGCGGCGGCAGCAGCGGGGGCACCGTCAGCGCCCGCAGCAGCGCCTTCAGCCGCGCCAGCACGCTGAGCCGCTCCTCCGGCGAGGCTGCAGGAAGTAGCAGCAGCAGCGCTGACGGCGGCAGCGGCGGGCTCAGCCCCCGCAGCTCCCCGCAGCCTGTTGCCGGATGCAGCAGTGGCAGTGCCCCTGCTGCTGCTGCGCCTGACAGCAGCACCGGCAGCGACTCTGCTGCAGCTCCAACGTCGGTCTATGCTCCGGCGGCAGGGATGCCTGCAGCGATACAGCTGACCAGCATCCCTGAGGCGCCAGCGGTGCACGCTGCCACACCAGTAGGCGCCGACTCGGGATAGGAGTCACCGTGAGGAGCCACCAGCAGCTCCAGCATCGGCAGAGCACGCCGCTTTGGGCCAGAACGTGATACCAGCAAGCAGAGGACCAGCATGTTACCAACGAGGTGTCGGCGTGCACCGCATGCCGTGTATAGGAGAGGGCACAATTTGGGTTTCAAGGGATCAGAATAAGGGAGTATGCAATGCTGCTCCCATGTTGCGGGTATCCGTATTCTTTTTCAGGGCTATGTATGAATTGACCCACACACCGCGTCGAAACTGCGGACTGTGCTTGAAAGTGCCCCGTGAGGTATTGGCTTGATTAGAGGCTGGTTGTTAGAGTGTGACGAACTGGTTGTGTACTGTGGCGCACTTGATCTGCGTCAGCAGTTTTTGTCTAATGATGGTGCCGTTTTGCAGTGATGCATCCTGTTGAGGTAGCAGCCCTGTAACACACGGGTGTCGCATCAGTTGCACACGAAGAATCATCAAAATTGAATGACTTTGATGCATCACACACCCAGTAGTGCATGGCAGTCAGATCTTGGGTCCTCAAATGGCACACCACTCCAGATTCACGGGTGATGCAGTCCTGCGTTTGCAACTGCACATGTTCCGTCTAGCCGTGGTCTAGGCAGCAGCGCACGTGGCATCTGCGTTGTCAGGCTGATCACCGCGGCAGCAAGCACTGAAGTGCACCGATCTCCGGCGCGTCTGGTCAGCCTCTGGATTCATGTGACTGGTGCACCCTGTGGTGTACGCGCCTGCTGGAAGTGCGCGGGCTGTCACAGAGCTCTGAACACACCCTTCGGATCAGCAGCTGGCGCAACTTCGAGGCAGCTATGTAGTCATGGCGCAGGCATGCTGCCACACATCCGGTCCGAATGACAGAAGAGGACGCTGGACAGGTGGCTGCCATTGACAATATCACCCTCCAGATGTACATGCATACCACCGACGACACATGTTCATGTCTGCATGTGTGTATAGGCGGAGGTGACGCCCGATGCAAGGGCGCAGTGGGCCCGCGAGATGCGGCTGCAGCTCAGCCCGCCCGCCATGCTGGAGCCGGACGGCACCATCAGGCAGAGCTACTTCAAGCCCAAGCACGTGCGTGATGTCATCCGTGCAGCATCGCTGCAGCCCCCCTGCTTCCTTTGCTGTTGGAGTGGACGGTCCCAGACCCTGATGACGAGCCCGCCATCAGAGCGGCAATCATTGCTGATCTGCACATGCGTGCAGGTGCTGCTGGTGGACGAGAGGCGGTGGGGCCCAGAGGAGCGGGAGCTACTGTACCGGGTGAGCTGGTCTGCAGGCTGCAAAGCAGCCCGGCGGTCGCGTGGCCTCATGGAGCCTCAGCATGCTTGAGCGCCACGGCAGACCGTGCAGGAACAGCGTGGCGCTTGCGGTGCTTGCAGAAACAGATGCAAGGCAGTGGTCATGCTGTCTTGGCAGCAACCGCGCATCTGCATTGATCGCTCAGCCACACGTGTGTGTGCGTCACCAGGGCATCGAGAAGCATGGGGTGGGGCGGTGGCGGGAGATCGGGGAGGAGCTCCTGCCACGCTGGGACGACACCACGCTGCGGCTGAAGACGACGCGGCTGCTGGGCAGCCAGAGCCTGGCACGCTATGTCGGCTGGAGGGGCGACAGGTGCACGTGCCTATGGTCAGCCCGCGGTGTCGGACCACAAGATGTCGCGCGGCCTGCAGCCAGATGCTTTGTTGCACATGCGGGGATGCAGGTGGCGCAGGGCTGCAGTCTTGCACAGGAGCAGGTAACACAGGACCGTAGACCTGCAAGCGATGGAGCAGCGAAGGTCACGCTGTCCAAGGTGCCATGCAGGGCGGCGGTGGACGCTGAGCATGCGGCCAACCGCGCCATCGGCGAGGCGACCGGCTGCTGGAAGGCGGGGGCCCTGGTGGAGGATGACGCGGGCAGCGTCGCTGCGGCCCTGGCGGCGCGAGGCAAAGGTGCCGAAGCCGGCGCACCAGCGGCGGACGGCACAGCAATGGATGCAACATAGAGCAGTCAGACAGGCGCTGCAACGCGTCCGATATGGTAGCAGCCAACGGCGCAGGTGACAAGATCGCTGCAGGGTTGATGCTGTGCCGAACAGTCGCTGTGGACCCTTGGGCGACTGACATGTAGAGGTTTGGAGCACCGTGGCCAGGGTGACGGCGCGTGTCAGCGTTGCACGAAGGGTCGACGCGAAGCAAGCTCAATGGGCAGAACCTGCACCGATTGGCAGGGCAACCTGATGCATGTAAGAAGTAGCCTGCAACCCTTGTGGTACACCCTGCCGCGGGTTACGTAACGACTAGCTGAAGGCCGCAAGCAGGACAAAGTCATGGGCACTCGTCTGCTGGATCACTTGCGTTGCTTCCTGTCTTGAGAGCATGCGTGCTCCGTTTGCGCACGCCAATTGCCCGAACAATGTGCTGGACATACCGTGACATCCCAACAGAGTGGAAGACCCGTTCATGTCACAGAAAGTACCTACGGACGTTCGGCTTACACAGGCCATAAGGCACAGCATGGCAGCGGGCCAACCACGCGTGGCACACTTCTCGCTGCATCTGTAGTTGCACGCGGTATCATAGGCAGCATTGGCAGCGGTCACAGTCAATACTAAACGGCTGCTTGCTGCTGCGCTGCCGCTAGAGAGCGCTGGATAGGGCGTTACTGCGCGGCTGACGGCATGGGAGTGCAGCCGGCGGGGCTGGAGCAGGCTGGTGTCACCTGCGGCATCTGCCACAATGACCGCCTGCAGAGCGTGGGGGAGCTGGACAGCTGCTTCCACAGGTACGCCATGCGCAATCACATGGCACTTTCCAATGTTGAGTCGTCACCCGTTCGCCACCAGGGCCAGACATCATGCAAACCATTAGGATGGGAGGGCAGGGCTCATGCGCTTCCACGGCGCTGTAACCATGTGCACGACTCCTGGTGTCTGCAGGTTCTGCTTCCCCTGCATCCTGCAGTGGAGCCAGATCGAGTCGCGCTGCCCGTTCTGCAAGGCGCGCTTCGTGCGGCTGCTGCACCGGCGGCTGTTTGCGGCCGCGCAGCAGGCACACGACACAGCGCAGGGCTACCTGGACGGCAAAGTGCTTGAGGTGCCGTCCAGGAATTGGCCCGAACACCTTTCCGATGCTCACTGTCGTCCGCAGAGCCGTCAGCGCAGCTGCGGAGCGGCCTGCAAGTGTGCGCACGGTTGTGAGCCCTGCTGTGTGAGCAGCAACTGGACGCCGCAGCAGCATGCAGATGGGTTGCAGCCAACCTGCCAGCCAGCTGCACAGCAAGGAGCAGTCGTTGCAGGGGCTACCCTTGTCATTCGAGGGTTTATCGCCCGAAAACCCTGCAGGTGCTGGATGTGCCGGAGCTAAACCAGCGGTCGCAGGAGCCGGACCCCATGGCGGGCGTGCTGTGCATGCACTGCGGCAGCGGCGACGACGACGACCTGCTGCTGCTGTGCGACGGTGCGCCATGCACAGTGCTCCTTCCATGCTAGTGTCCTCCGTCCATATGGCTTCTGTCCGCTGCTGCACATGCAATGAGCACTTTTTCATGCTTGAGTTCATCACTACTGCGCGTCCAGCTGAATTTCAGGCTGATGGTCACTTCATATTGCTCACCACATAACTTCCTGGCCACAGTTGTGCGAACCCTTCTGCAGGCTGCGACCGCGCGATGCACACATACTGCGCCGGGCTGATGTCGGTGCCGGAGGGCGACTGGTACTGCCCCGAGTGCGCCGAGGCCCAGGCGGCGCCCGCTGAGGGCGGCCCCGCAGCAAATGGCGCGACGCCCGCCGTGCTCAGCGTCAGCGACGATGACGAGGACACGTCAGCGGCGGCAGCGGCGGCGGCGGTGGGCGGGGACAGCGGGGGGCGGGGCAGGCGGCGGCGCGGCACGCCGGCCTCAGCGCAGGCTTTGGATGGTGTCGGCGCAGCGGGCGGCGGCGCGGCGGGGGCGGCGGCGGCCCTGGAGGACTGGAGCAGCGGGGAGGCGGCGGCCCCGGGGGGCGACGCGCCGCCGCCGGCGCACGGCCGCTCGGCTGCCAGCAGGTGCTGCGCCCGGCTCAGGGGCAACGGACCAATGTTTCCGCCGCGCATCACCAGCCAGTGCTGTCATCTCACACTGGCGAAACACAAGCCTCTGATGCTGACGCAATGCAGCTCCTGCTGGGGAAGCCGCAGCTTGGGAGTGGTGAGCTGTCACTATGGATATCGCTGACAATGGGGTGTCCACCAAATGATGCAGGAGCCGGCGGCGCCTGATCCGCGGCTCGGAGCGCACGGTGGGCGGGGCGCGGGGCGCGGTGGCGGACATGCTGCGGCGGGTGGGCGCCGCCGCCGCCGCGGCCGAGGAGCTGCCGTCCAGCGCCCACCGGCAGGTGCAGGCGATGCGGGACACCTTCGAGGCGCGGCGGCGGGCGGACGCCGCGGCGGAGGCGGCGGCGGCGGCGGCGGGAGCCCCAGCGCAGCCGCCCGGTGCCGGCGGTGAGCATGGCAGAAAGCGTTCTTGAAAAACCGCATCTGAGGTTCAGCCCATGCCGCGTAGTTGTCCTGCTGTTCTGGGACGAGGCTTTGACAGGGCGCCATGTCGGTTGCAGCGCCATGCGCTGTGCTTCACTTTACCCTGGAGTCACAGGACTCTTACCATGACAAGTACCAACTGGTGCAGGCCACGCCACCGCTGGGAGGTCGGTGTCGGCCATGATCCGGCAGGAGGTGGCGGAGGCGGGCGCCGCGGCCGCCGCCCGCAGCCCAGCCTCGCCCAATTTCAAGTGCGCAGCAGCTGTTTGTCCAAGCAAATGCTAGTCCTGCATGTTGCGCTGCACAGCAAGCCCTGTGATGCTGACGGCAGCTGTATGTTCCAGGTGCATGCCCTTCATCTAGCATGTACAAACCTGAAACTGACCTGAAACCTGCAACTGACATGGTTGCACTGAGCAGGCGGCCAACAGTGCGTCGAGTGCAGCCCTTGGTGCCTCGCTCGGGCAGCCAGCCCACGAGGCTGAACTCAGCAGAGGCGTCTCCTCCGCGCTCGCCGCGTGGTGGGTCGTTATCACATTACCAGCAGCCCCACAGCCAACATGCAGCCGGTAGCAGGGGAGGCGGCGACGTCAGCCACAGCCAAGCCCGGCCGGCTGCGTCTGCGCCCGGTGTTCGCAATGCCGCCGGTGCTGCTCATCAGGGCGGCAGCCAGCGGCCGGCCGGCAGGCGGAGCCGCTGGGAGGCTGCGGCCCCTCTGCAGACGCTGAGAAGTCCTGTCAGGCCGCCGCCGCCGCCGCAGGCGGCACCCAGTGCTCAGCCAGCCGCCGTCAGGGAGCAGCTTGCATCCCCTGTGCCGCCGCCGCCCCCGTCTCATACCAGTAGCCGGCCTCCACCAGCAGGGCCGGTGCGGCAGCTGCCCTCTGCTACAGCGCCTGCTGTGCAGCAGGATGCTGCAGCACCGCAACTGCCGCTGCCGCCGCCGCCGGTGCAGCCGCAGCACCAGCAGCCGCCGCAGCCGCAGCAGCCGCGGCGGCAGCGGCGGCCGTGGCCCAGCATCGCCCAGCGGGCCGCCTCGCCGGCGGGCGCCAGCCCCTGCAGCGGCGCCAGCTCCCCCGCCGCCCCGTCACCCCTCGGCGCCAGCGCAGGGTTCAGGGCGGAGGGTCCAGGTGGCGGCGCCGTGGCCCCGGCACCCCCGGCAACCGCCGCAGCAGCCCCCGCGCCTGTGCCGGCTGACAGCACCCCGCAGGCGCCCGGCGGCGCGGCTGGCCAGCCCAGGGCCCCGCCGCCATGGCTGCAGGGCAGGTCTGGCGATGCAGCCGTGGGGCCAATGGCACCACTTGTGGCGGGGACCGCAGCGGCTTCAGCAGCTCCTGCGGCCGGCACAGCACTGCCGCCGCCGCCGTCCGAGCCGCCGCCTGCAGTGCAGTCGCCCGGCGCCTCTGCTGCGACCACATTCGCAGCTGAAGCGCCGCCGCCGCCGCCGCTGCCGCCGCCGCCGCCGCCGATCGGCGAGCTTTCCCTGCCAAGTCAGCGTGAGACACCCGCGGCGGCGGCGGCGGCGGCAACGACTGCAGCTGCCGACGCGTATAGTCCCATGCGTGACGCCACCGTGGCGACGGCAGCGCCGGACGTCGGCAGCAGCGAGGTGCCCGTGGGTACAAACAGCGCCAGCAGCACAGCAGGCGTCGGAGCAATCCCAGGTGACGAGAGTTCCTGTTGTACAAAGTTGATGCACAGCTCAACCCACGTTGAATGTGTATTGGTTGTCCGCTAGTTCATGGCTGCCTACAACCAAATGACACATGTGAACCCTCATGTGGATGTCTGTGTGTGCAGTGGCGGCGGAGGCGGCGGACAGCGGCGGCGTGAAGCGGCGGCCCCTGGACGCGGGGCTGAGCGGCGACCAGCTGCGGCACGCGCGCAAGCGGCGCATGAAGGAGACCGCGCCCGCCGTGAAGGAGATGCTCAAGCCGCTGTACGCCGCCAGGAAGCTGGACAAGGTCCGGCCCGACGCCACCCCAGCTCCGATGGCTCTGATGTGTGGTTGTTTGCCTTGCTCTGCCATGGCAACGACACCTGTTCACGGACTTCAGTGGCTGATTGCTTTGCTGCTGCAGGAGGGCTTCAAGGCGGCGGCGGCGGCGGCGACGGCGGACCTCGCGGAGACCGTCGAGGTGGCTGACATGGCGGCGGATGACGTGCACGCCGCGGTGCAGCGGGCGCTCGCACCCCTGGGCCTCAGCCTCTTGTGAAGCAGTGGGGCACACAGGGCAAGACTTTTGGCGATCTTGCAAGCGGACGAAGTGCCTGAGGGTTGACTGAGCATGTTGCTGTGCAGCTTGAACCCCTTTCTATCCGCTCTCTGTTTTATGTGCTGTAAGCTTCAACGCTGGCGCACATCTCAACACTGATGGCAGGTGCCGCTGCAACCCGAAGGCTCGACACTGTGCAAACGTGTTCGACAGCCGCAGAACGCAGAGGATAGCCACACGCTTGCCTACCCTGACAACCTGTTGAGGGTGCATGCAAGGCGATCCACCGTCTATCCAACGATGATGAGCCAGCACCTGGCGCTGCTGCATCAGAATACCAGCCGATCCCGAAAAGTACAATGGCTGGCTGCCCACTCCCTGCCCGCGCTCAGCCCTTCAGATCCTCGGGCTCCGCAGTCGTCTTGACACCCTATATATGGAACCAGCTCGATCATGTCGAACAGCAATTCAGTTGACATACTCGGAGGCGAGGAGCATGCTATGCATCACCCGAAATGATTGTGACAAGTCACCTGGAGGTCATCGCGGGCTGGGTCAGACACCTGTGCATGGTGCAAGCAGATGAAAGTTGGCCTGCGTTCTTGATCCATGTGATGTTGCCTGGGAATCATGGCAAGCACAGGGTGGCGGTCTGCAGGCAGTTGAGGAACATACATGCAGCTCCTGGCCATAGCGCTCGGCACGTGTGCGGGCCGCCTGCAGCACAAACAGCAGCACATCCCCGTGCAGGTTTTTGCACGGTGCACGCAGCACAAGCAGCCAGTGTGACTTCACACAGCAGTGGCTCACGACATGCGCTGCTGTTGGTGTGGCAGCTGTGCAGTGCTTGCCTTGCGGGCTGCTTCCTTGCGCTTTTCCTCTGGCCGCTCAGCTGCAGAGCGGGAAGGCAGCATACTCTCGTCAGGTGGGTACACTGTTGCAATGTGCAATCGCAATGTTGCACTGCAGTGTTTTAAATCAAACATGATCCACCGTAGCATGCACCTGAGATCTTGCCGCCCTGCAGACAGAATAAGGCCCCTCACACAGCGTCAAACACAAGTGCATGGCTGCATGCAATGTGACCCCAGCCTGCGACTGAAATTGACAGGCGCTGCCTCAGCCACATGCCCACCTTCTTGCCGGCCGCAACGCGGGCCTCGTGGCCGTGCCCAAAGTGCTCTCTGTGCAGCAGGGAGTCATAGCCCATGGTCTCAGCATCCATGTCCGCCTGCCATGCCGCACGACAGGGCTCACTGTGGCTAGAGTGTAGTGCAGCATGCAGCTACATCGCACTGTGCTGCAGTGCGCGGTTGACTCCAATGACATCGTGCAGGAAGAGGGATGGTTCAGGGGCAGTTCATGTGGAGAGTATGCTCATCGGCACGCCCGTCTTGGTACGCTCCCCCGGTACAACCCGCGGCTCGTCCACTGCAGATTGTGAATTTTCGTTCGCTTCATTGGCATCAATACTCTCAGTGGGTTGGATGAGCTTCATTGAAGTCCTGACATGTCTGGCTGGCAACGTGGTGCACATGAATGAACAAGTGCAGCATGTCATACACAGGCGAGCAGTCTTAGCTGTCACCCCAATTGTCAGCGCCCTGCGCCAAGCAAGGTCTCATGTCCTTGAGCATGCTGCACTGCCAACGCTGTCATGTGAGCAGGCTGCAGTGCGGACAGCATTGTGCAGTCATGCTCACATAGTTGCCGGTGGCTGGGTATGCTGCCGGATCAATGTCAGCCTGCGTGTATGGCATCATGGCATCACATTCTTTTCTCGGAAATCAATGCCTCTGCACATGCAGACGGCAGCAATGGCAACATGACAACCGTACACAGCCGAACTGTATGCTCTGGTCCATTGCCAGCCGGGAACAACTCCCACCCACCAGCGGCTCGGGCTCTTCGGCGCCGCCCTTGAACTTGCTCCCAAAGTCATGTTCTGCCAGGGGGTCTGGGTCCTGTGCAGCAGCATCCTCGTTGTTGTGTTACATCGATTGTGCAGTGCAAGGTGCAAGGTGTGCAGCCAGTTGATGCAGGTGCCTTGCCAACCACTCCAGCCTTGACGGCATTGTAAACAGCAGCAGCAACATGCAAACTCTCAGCCAGCAGCATGCGATGCGAAGGCCATCTCGCAGTTCGAAGAGTTCGGCAACCTGAGCACCCACTCACCGGCATGCCTGGGTTGGCGCCGCCGCGCCGATAGTCTGCAGGTTTTCACCAGTTCCTCGAACCATAGACATGACATGGAAACGCTGCATGTCCGGCATTGTGTTCAGGGGACAGCACAGCAGCTTGCCTTCACCTGAAGCATCTGCTGCTGGGTGGATCTGACGCTTGGTCTGGAGCTGCACAGCCTGCAGACCATACAGGTACTCATGATGCATGTGGAAGAGCAAACATGATTTGCCACTCCAACAGGCGTAACCAGGCTGCCCTCTTGGCTCGGCAGCTGGCAGCTGTTTGGTTTGGCTGACTCGCACGCTGCAGCCTGTTCTATTACCAGGCCTTGCATGACGCACTACGTACAGAGGCCATTGAGACCACCTGCAAGCAGCGTGATGACATTCCCAGGCGTGACAGCGAACGGGCGCTGCCGATGGCTGCTGCAGGCAGCGACATGCTGACTGGGTGCCTGCTGCTTGTCAACATGCAAAGCAGGGCCGCTGCAACTGAATCGTTCGCCGATCCGGCGACCGGTGAGCGAGGGAACGAAATGCTTTTTGTGTCTGACCTGATAGATCTACATAGAGAGCTCCCTACAGCATGTCAGACCGGGCGACAGGTTGCTCGACGAGCAGCGGCTCCAGCAGCCCGCCGTGTCAGCTTCTGTTTGGGTCCAGCCGCCAGATTATTTTTGTGCGGGGCATCAGCTGCCACGATTGCAGCCCGATTACCTTCACTTGATTGCTTCGCATTGGTTGCTTCGCAATGAGGCAATCGCAATGATGCTTCGTAAGTGAAAATGGTGTATGCATCGACATACAGCAGCCAACTGCATTGCATCGGCTGCTGTGCATGTAGTGGACCCGTGCAGACAACAATTGCAGCCATGCCAACAACGACACAAACACATAAACAGGCATCTACATATGCATGACAAAAGGGCACTAAACGTGTCAGCCGTCGCGTCTGATACACATGTCCCACGTAACACAGACCGTAAAATCCTTGGTCACGTCAACTGCAAGACGCAGTGTCATGCATGCTTATGGATGAAACCCGCAACCAGCCGCACCGCGTTGCTTCCTGGGCACCTAGGGACACCCCGCTTGCCATGTAAAACACTGGTTCACAACCCTGTGGGTTGACGCCACTGTGCCTGCTTGGTGCCCTGCATCACACCGCATGCCATATCTTACGGTGACCAGTGTATATATTGGTGGGCTGATGATGCACTCTGAAAACTCCCATCAGCCGCAGTCAGCGATGACGCTGAGCTGTGCATCGATCATTAGGACAACAACAATTGCCACAAGCAGCACACGCTCGGTGGCAGGCACACGGCATTGAACTCACGGGTGGTCAGTCTTTGGGCGTCAGGGGCGACGTTCTAGCCGAGGTGTCCACGCCCTGCGGGTATGCGCACAAGCGACATAAGCAGGCCAGCCCACACCTGCACATCCCGCTGAGGCACCTGCGTGACACTGGTCATGCCCGATGGCATGACCAGGGGCACATGAATGCCATCCAGAGGGCAGCGGAAGCAGGCAGAACACCAGCACCACTTGGACAGCGAGGCGCTGCAGTCGTACCTGTAGGTCATCCTTTGCTGGGTCTGATTTCTGCGCGTGCACACACAGCTTTCATCACATCGATGTCAGGAGTGCCAGCTGCAGCGTGCAGATGGCAGCCTGAAGGCACACGCATGCGTGCTGGACAGAGCAGTTGGTACATACACCAGACAAGAGAACGAAGAGTACATAGAAATGCATGGATGCACACAAGAGAAGGGAGGTGACTCACGTCCAGATGGTCGCCATACCTGTGCAAGAAGAAGCACAGCATGGAGGATGGCATCAGACAAACATGTGACCAGGAACACTTCAAGAGGACCAAATGAACAGGCGCGAGCAGGCTCAAGAAGGCACCCAATGCAGCAAGGGGGATCCTTAGAAGCACCTCTCAGCACGGGTGCGTGCAGCCTGCACAGAAGCAGGGAGCAGCATCAGATGTGGCAGTCACTGTGTCCCTTCAGAAGTGCAGCAACAGCAGCTGCAAACTGCGAGGTATAACCATTCAGCTGTCACCTTGCGTGCGGCTTCCTAGGGAGGGCAGGCAAAGGAGCACTGAGTAGCTGAAATGGTTCAGACACTGTTCATGCATGCAATTGCTGTGGATGCTCGACTCACTATGCATTGCAAGGCATGCCATTGCGCGCAGGAGCGCAGTGTGCACCTTGCGCGCCTCAGGGGAACGAGATGCTGCACGGTGCACACAAAGACATATCACAGGCCCTGATGCAGCGCTGTATGCGATGCAGGACATCTGAACAGCAGACACACAAGTCGGCAGATATTTCATCTCAGCAGCGCCTGAGGGGGTGCTGACCAGAGATTGCTGCGCCCTGCATGTGAAGACATCAGGCAGTGTATTGCAGGTAACGCGGGATTGGCGGACAATGGAATGCAGTGCAACAATGCTGCACCACCCTCTCCAACAACTGGGCGCAAATATTGCGACCAGCAGGCAGTGGCACCTGTGTCAACAGGGGCCAGCACGATGCACCATTATAGCTGCAAGCGCACCTTGTGGCCAGCCTCGCTTTGCGCCACACTGCCCCGGCCGGACTCCTCCTTCTGTGAGAGAGAAGAGCGCAGGCCACCTTGGTGGCAACGCTTGTTGCTTGGCTGTTGTGATTCAAGGATTGCGGAAGGCTTCATTTGACGGCCGGCAACTGTGCTGAAGTGCGTTATGATGATCTCAACTGCTCATGCAACAGCAGTGCACCTGCACACCCGTACTGGTGGTCTCTCCTGCATTCAACACTGTCACCAGTCACATGCATTGTTGCAGCCGATTGAACCCTTCATAGCGCAGGATGGCGCAGCAGCACCAGCTAGCAGCTGCGCACTCATGTCCTTACAAAACAAAGACGGTATATATATGCCATACGCGCCGCATGCTGCCACTACAACAGCGACGTGCAGCACATGGTGTCACCTGGCACTGGGCGCTCCTCAGGTGGCTGTGCCATCCAAAGGCGAGAAGTCATGCCACATCACTTTGCACAACTTAGCAAACCGCACCGCACAAAGATGCACGCAGTCATCAATCAAGCAGCGTGCATCTGGACAATCCCCGCATTCGCACTCGCGATACAGATTGCCATGAGCTACCACGCCTCTGACCCTGCTCCAAGCTTGCCTTGACATATTCAGCAGGCTCCTGGTCGCGGGACGCCATGGTCACTTGTGCTCTTGCAAAACTTTGCTACGGTATTTGGGTGCTGCAAGGCGGCGGGTGTCGTGTTGACTGTCTTCTGGTAGAGCAGGGGGCGCCTTCGCCTTCAAACAGCTCGGTTGGGCTAGGAGAACGTACATGCAGCCTTCTCAGCGTTTGAGGAAGCTGGTGACTTGGCCACTCGAGCTGAAGCTAGCGGCGGCAAAAGTGGCGGGTGGCGACTGACAGGTAGGACCTGACGATACTGAATGAACAGCACCCTCTGGAGACATGTTGTGTGATCACATCTACCTCTTGCACTCAATGATGTTGCGTCAGGTGGTGACTTGTCGCATTGGAGATAAATGGCGCTGTCATTGGAGTATGATGCAGCTGACACTTGACCAAGCTCTTCATCGAGATTTCCGCGCCTAGCTACTCATAACTCACTGTCATCGTGTCATGCTAATAATCAGCTGCGCAAACATGGCATACACGCGGCTCATTTTAATAGGCTCGATGTTCGATGCAGATCAGGCTGTGTCTGGTCCAGGACAATGTTCCCCTTCCATCGTTAGCAGCCGCCGGCATCTTGTGGCCTGCAATGTGAAGCACCACACATGACACCCCATTGTGGGGAACCCAAACATATGTGCAGAGTGTGGGGAGAGCAGAACTTTCGATGCGCATACGTCAGGAAAGCTCCTGGAACCCATAACAGCAGACGCAGTGTATACCCGTGTGTGGACCAGCTGCCCTCACTCCACAGCCGCCCGGGGCAGCTGCGCGCTAGCTGGATCATTGTCCTCGAGATGAGCAGTGGTATCGACGCCCTGCAGCATGGCATCGGCATTACCCTGCTATGCTGTAGTTGCGTATGGATCCAGCCTCGTACCAGCTGATCTCCGCTGCAGTTTCATATGTTGGACTACAAGGCACAAGAAGTCCAGATGACCATGACACATCGGCCTGACCCTCGCACCACCAGGTCATCCTTCTCCGGGTCAGACTTGTAGAGATGGTGGCCATATCTGCATTGGAGAGGCAACATATGTGGATGCCGTCCTTCGTTTGCAGATTTGCATATTCATGCATATCCCTGCAGGCAGGATGCTGGCCGACATACAGACAGCAGCTATGCGTGCAAGGTCTGAAGGCAATCAGATGCTGGCTCACCGCTCTGCGCGCGTGCGTGCCGCCTGAATGATGCAGTAAATGACACCCATCAGGTGGGCACTTGTAGACACCTCGCTGAGGAGTGAGGCTGCCCAATTGAATGCATCTGGACAAACACTGATGACTGCGACTTCCTACCTTGCGGGCAGTCTCCTGTGCCCAATATGACAACCAGCTGTCAGTAGGTCAGAAACGGATCTCCAGAACCGACAGCATGGCATCATCAGAGTACATGCAGACGTGCGTCACCTGGCGGGCTTCAGGCGAGCGCGCCGCTGCAGTTGAGCATATCATCAGATCAGCGGCGTATCGCACCTGCCTCAAACTGTCAGGCATATGCACGCGAAGGGGATACAACATCGGATGGAGGCTGCATGCTGATTGGCATCTCAGACGGAGGGCATCGCGGCGTGTCTCAGGCGCATCAAGTACCTGAGATGCCACCGCCCTGCATCAGAGTCAACAGCACCTGATGTGCTCCATTAGTAACGTGGCAGGTGTTGAGGCTTTGCAGGCCAAACGTCCAGCGTGCCCCGGTGCGGTCATTATTGGCGTGTTTGGAGATTGACCACCATAATGCCACGCTGTTGTGGTGTGATCGAGAGGTACCTTCACGCCGGCAGCACTCTGTGCCTCACTGCCAGCTCCAAAGGTCTCTTTCTGCAGCCCATGCGAAATCGTCATCTTGAGGGCTGTTTGTCGGCTCATGGTTGCAGGCTGGCAGGTGTACTACCAACTGAGTGCTATTCGCTGGTGCCCGTGCCATGCACTGGTGCACGGATAAGGCAGCGACACACCTGAAATCCCGCTTTTGTGGTCTCGCCTGCGCACATACATGAAAGCATATATATGGTAGGAGTCTGAGTCAGCACCACCGGTCCGCCACGCCGGCACCACAGCACAGGCTTGTTGGGAATGTCAGTGTTGTGCTGCTAAATGCAGCGGTCGTGACACAATTGCATGCTGCTCACCTGGGACAGGCCGCTCCTCAGGTGGCTGCAGGAGCGGTGGGTGGATGTATCGATACGTGCTTCGCAAGTCCGCATACGACGATGATGATGTGCAGTGGAACGCCAGCAAGCAGGTTGTGGCAACGTGTACTGGGCACCTTGACATACTCGGCGCCACCGCTGGTGCCAGGCATGTAGCCCCGTTCTGGAGCGTCTTGTGCAGTATCGATCACGATCGGGTCTGCTGCAGAACCCTCCTCCTGCAGGCCAGGTTCATAGTCGGGGTCGGCTGTCGGGTCGTCTGCAAGGTCTGCCATGGCGGCTTCCCTTGTCAGCTGCTGGTCAGAAGTGCTATGTGCTGGGTGCCTGCAGTGGTACCACGGCGAGTGCACTATGGGCATAGGCAGTGCCGACCGTCACGCGCGGTTAGCTGCATGCATGTGCTGACACCTCTGTACAGCACCACTTTCGGGTGGCTCGGAAGGTGCTGACTGGCTGTCTGCTGGGTCGAAGGGTGCAGAGTGAAACGGCGGCCTATTTGGCGGAAATTCTGCACAGTCCAGACAAACAACTTTCACTTCAGCAACACACTATACATGGCATGCATCAACTGCAGAGCCTGCTACGGTGTCCAGATGGTATCCAGGCCAACACACAGAGTTCCTTGCTTCGTCTGCAATCTAGCAGTGAGCAGCATGGTATCATTTTATACGCAGTGCATAGCGGTGCGTGTGCAAATGTCAACACACTACCCAATGTCCATGCATGCCAAGACATCCCTGATACATCCGCGAACTGCTGCTGCTGCTGCTGCTGCTGCTGCTGCTGCTGCTGCTGCTGCAAATCGACTTCAGTCTGAGGTCGTCTTGACGCCCTGCAATTCGTCGTTGTCTGGATGCGACACCTGCAAGAAGAAGGGGTCCAGAATGGCCAGCGCCTTGAAACGCAGAAGTTGACAGCAGCAATGCACGTCGGTGTTCAGCATGGAAGTCTATGGTGTGAGCCCATGCCTTCAGCTCCTCGCCATAGCGCTCTGCCATGCACCATACTCCATGTCAGTCACCACAGTGGTGTCTGCGCTTCACGCGCAATCCATTCACGCAGCCTGATGATGGTCAATCGAAACAGATCACAGACAGCATACCTGCACGGGTGCGAGCTGCCTGCATGCGCATGGTCGCTTGAAGTCAGCACACTGAGAATACCCCTGCTGATCAGGCAACAGATACATGCACGGATCACATTGCAGGTACCATTATAAGCATGTGCACATTGCCCTGTTGTGCTGTGCACCTTGCGGCCAGCCTCCTGCAGTGCCTCCTTTGACCGCTCAGCTGCATGTGTGCAAGGGTATAGAGTGGGCTGATCCTCAGTAAGCACGTCAACATGCCATGCGCACGATCAGGCTTGATAGCAGGTTGTATGGCATAGTGCTGCTTTCAATGGCGTTAGGTCCGCTAAGACCTACATGAGATGGCGGCTCCCTGCAGGTGCAGACAGCACACTGTCAATTCACATTGCTGCCACGGTGGGCATGCAGGCAAACTTGAGAGCAGTGATGGGCTTCAGCCCTGAAAGTTGAAGCCTGCCAGCAAAGAGTCGACAACTGGCAATGGCCACCACCCACCTTCTGTCCGCCAGCCGACTGGCCATCTGACCCCGGACCAAATGTCTCTTTCTACAGAGCAAGATAAACACACTCACAATGTCCATCTTGGTGACATGAAGAACAGAGTTTCAGGCAGTCGGCATCGATCACATGCTTTGTGGCAGCACATTCAGCGTCAGGATGCTGGTTGGCAGTGTAATCCAGCACATGAGCACAGTGCCAGGCGCTCCAGTGCCAGCCCCTTTCAGGGCAACTTGCTGAAGGCAACGCTGGAGGCCCACCCAAAGGTCACACTGCAGTGATTCGAAGTGTCGTCACCTGGTAGCCGGTTTTGGTGAGCTGGCCTTCCACCGGTTTGCCCTCCATGATGGGGTCGAGTGTGATCAGCGGCTGAGGTAGTGATTCGTCAAAATCTGCAGCTGGCGGATCAAGTGCTATGGGCACCGTGCCACAGCCCCTGTTGCTTTCTCACCGACTGCACCCTGGGTCAACTGCTGGGTGCACTTCTCGAGTGCTCGGATGCTGCCAGGATGCTGCTGATTATATCCTGACGACGTGGTCAGCAGTACCATGGCCGGAGGTGGCTGGAAGCATCTGAATGCAGTTGAGTGGCTTTCATGACGGTCTGGGCACCTACATGCTCCCGCCGCCATGAAGTTTCCGAAGCGCTGCACATCATGCCACATGTACTATGGAGGCAGGTACACGTCATGCTGACAAAAGAGAGGCCATGTGAGTGTTGCCCTGAATGTCACTGCATCAGCACCAGTGCTGGCTGGCACCGGCGGCGGCATAGGGCAGCAATGAAGCGCGTTGCACTGGCACGCTTGCTTGCCTTGTGACTACCCAGGGACATCGGCCCCGTTCATGCAGCACTTTAGAGGGACGAGCAGGCATGCATAATCAAACCACAAGTTTCGTCCAGGCTGCGTTAGGTGCGTCATGCTGCTCATCTGGTGCTCCCAATTGCATTGGATCTGCCAAAACGTGATGACAAGCTTGGCGACCATGAAGGATGCAAGGTGCACTCTTGCAGCAGTGCGAAGTGGCAGCGGAGACGTTTGCCATGCTTGCAACATCTGCGATATTGCGGGCTCATACTGTACTGATAATACCAACAGCAGGCGGGCGCACCACCTTGCAACATGCCCGAGATTGCACGACATGATGTGGCAGCAGCAGAGCACGGCACAATGTCCGCCGCCTCAATTGCGGCAGCTGGTGCTGACCGTTCTGCTAGAACCGAAACCTGGTCCACCGTCAGTCAGCAGCTTCGTCTTGACGGAACCAGCTTCCGCTTTGCGGCGGGCGCCGCAGCCAATGCCGCAGCCTCCAAGCCCCGCCACGGCGCAACTGGGAGGCGCCCGCGTTCAGCAGTGCCGCAGGTCCTGAACGCTTTGACCCCTGCAGCAGCACAGCTGGCCTCCCGGGGTCAACCGGCTGCAGAAACGCCGCTCAGAAGCGGGGTTGCCGCACCCGCGCATGAGCCTGGTGCAGCTACACATACCGCCAGATGCGTCCCGCCTGGTACCTTTGGACAGCAGGACGTAGGGCGGTGGCTGCAGCAGGAGTTGCAGCCCGTCAGCGATGCGCCACAGCAGGCATCGGCAGAGCCAGCTACCCTGCAGCAGCCATCCGGTACGCCGCCCTTGGTCTCCGCACCACTGCAGCATGCTTCAAGGCAGTCAGGCAGGCACAGCCGTGGCTGGTGGCCGCCGTGGGATGCTGAGTGTCCTGCAGGCCAGCGCCACGGCAGGGCAACTGCTGTAGGCGCTGTCGCCCAGAGTGCCAGACATGCGGCAGGAGCGCAGGTCGATATCCGGCGGCCGGTCGCAGCATCAGCCGGCCGCAGCACGGTGTACGACAGCGCAGACAGCCTGCAGTCCATGACATCACAGGTGACGCCCATGTAAGAGTCCAACAGCAGGATCAGCATGGACAACTGAGACATCAATGCGCATGACGGCAGACCGGCCTGGGGCGACACCACAGCATTCCCATCCCGAGTGTACCTTCTTTTATGGCGATGCAGCTGGGTGGTGTGCGGCTGATGGCAGAGGCACAGGCCGTGCAACAGAAAAGGGGGAGGTCAGGCGCAACACCCAGCCATCATGCGGCTGAGTCACAAATACCGCACAGGCAGCCGGCGGTGCAAGCGGCGGCCAGCAGGGGCAGCCCAGCATCAGCCGAACAGATCCACACTGGCGCAGGCTGCGCTGCACATGCAGACCTGTCCTGCGTAGCTCCATCAGAGCCTGTGCACATGAGGTAAGCAGTAGGCGCGGCTGCTAGCCTGCGAATACCAAGTACTATCACAGCCGTGTGAACGACTCCCCACAGAGTAGTACAGTGTATTTCAAGGCTCGATGCAAGTCACATGAACATGCGCAACCCACAGACGGGGGCCTAGAACACTGGCAGTACAGTAGCAGCAATGACAGAGTGCGCATGTGCTGCTTCCAGGTTCCAGGCAGCAGGCCACAGTGCAGCGGCATCGCGGCCAGCAGCGAGGCGAGGGGCAGTCTGGACGGCCGCACGCACTGGCAGCCCTGCGAGCTGCGAGCTGCGCAGCAACCCTACCACTACAAGTCAGCCGGGCAGCGGTGCGTGGCGGCAGCAGCAGCACCCCACGCCGGCCGTCAGCGCGGCCGCGGCATCAGATCCCATGGCGGCAGCTGCACCTGCAGCCCAGGCGGTGGGCGCATCCGAGAGCAGCAGTCTGCGGCACAGCGGCCCGCCGGCTGACCTGCCGCTGAGCGCTGCAGAGATGGACGCTTCAGCGCTGCGCGCCATGTCAGGCGTCGCCCATGCCTCTGCAGACCGGTCCAGACACCAGGTGCATGCGCTGCCCAGCACCCGACCTGGCCTGGTCACAATCTAGCAATGGTTGTGAATGCAGGTGATCTGGTGCAGCAACACAAGATCGTCGTGCACCCGTTGTACTCATCTGTGTGCCGTTCTGTGAACAGCTGGACGCAGCAACTGCGATGGGTCTGGGAGCGAAGGGCGCAGCTACCCATACAGCAGCAGAGCCCCGAGCCTTTGGCTGGCACCTGCCGGCGCCCCGGCCGCCGCAGCCGCCAGCCTCCAAGGTTCAGACCCCAGCGCAGCCGAGTCTTCAGCACTCGCCAACATCCGCACACCGAAACCCGGTACACAGTTTGCAACCTGGGCAAGCCAGCACCCTGCCTGTGTCACTCCTTTGGAGGTTTGTCGTTTGTGTGTGATGATGCCTGGCCTTTGTAGACAGGGAGCTCCTTGACCCCATGACGTTCCCTGGGCCAAATCTTATGATGGGGATGTTCATCTGCATGCTGCCCCTGCGCATCAAGCTTGTCAAGCTGCTCCGCAGGTGCTGGCCTACTCTGCGGTGTTCCTGACAGCCGCCAGCCAGCAGCGGCTGCTGGCGGCCGCGCCGCCGCAGCACCCGCACGTGCACTGCGACCATGTGACACTGGACTACCGGCCCACCCTGGACCAGGTGCTTCGTTGTGACTGACAGCTGTTCTCGGCAGATCGAGCACAGCCACTCACATGCTTCGCAACTCGGTTCACGGTTCGAGGCAAGTGAGCCTGCAGTTGTGTGGTTCCTCAGCGCTGTGTGTCATCCCAATGCAGGTGATGGGGCTCCCGCTGGGTTCACGAGTAGACATTGGGGTGTGCTGCTTCGTGGCAGATGACTCTGCGCAGGTGCGAACGCCTGTACGTGCACATCAGCACCACCTGTTGTCCATCACCTAGGCTCTTCAGCTAGTGGCGGCAGCAGCAGCAGCTTACCCTTTGTGTTTTAATCTTGCAGGCGGTGGGTGTGGTGCTGCCAGAGCCCTTTGCGTCTGCTGCACCGCCGCATGTGACCATGTCAGTTGCAGAAGGTACGCGGGGATGGCTACCATGTCAGCCTGCAAGGCCAAGAACATGCTACAGCGCTGTCATGAACCTACGCAACAGGGCTTGTGATGCTGACGCAGGTGTGCCCGCAAAGTATGCCGGCGAGCTCGTGGGCATGCGGGTGTCGAACATGTCAGCACCTGGCACACTGCTCAGCGTTGAAGGTACAAGTCAAGCTGACAACTGTGCAACTGAGATGGTTTCCCATAGGTGTCCCACTTCCGGGGGCTGCGCTATGAGTGCTCCAGTCGTGTACACAGTGCTGTGCTGAAGTGCTGTGACCGGGCTGGCCTGTCTGCTGCTGCAGGGTTTGTCGGGGTGCGGGTGCTGGGGGGCGGTGTGCTGTACAGCGGCGAGGCGGTGCGGGCGGCTGTGCAGCAGCCAGCCAGTCAGCATGGCGACCGGCAGCAGGCAGCTGGGCTTACGAATGACGGCAGTCCCACGCCGCCCCAAAGGTGCTGCTTCCTGTGCTTGAGTTTTCTCGGTCTTGCACTGTTTGCTTGGGTAGGTTCAGCGTCAGCAGCAGGAAGGTTGTGCCGTGTGGTGGCTGCTGTGTACTGATGCCGCTCTTGCCATCATGGTCGTGCAGGCACAGCATGCCAGCCCGGCCGCAGCCTGTGTCAAGGTCCAGGAGAGCAGCAGCCAAGCAGAAGGGTAGCCCGGCCATCCCTCGGGTGGCCCAGCAAAATCAGCAGGTGTGCGACTTTGCTGTTGCACCACCTCCTTGTATCATCTGCCAGAGGGCTTGCTACATTGCACCCAACACTGGTATATTGTGCATTCCATGACAGTGAACGCTGATGCCCGTTCTGTGCTGGCTGAGTTTCTGGTGCGGTCCCCGGACAGGCGGCGGCATGGCCTGCAGCTGAGAGGCGGGTGCGCAGCTGTCCTCAGCCTGTGCTGCTGCCGGCCAGCAGCTCGGAGCTCAGTGCGGCGGAGCTGTCGGAGGATGCTCACTGGTGTGCGCTGTCGCCAGCCAGCCTCCAGCATCCTCCTGCTTCCTAGCACCCGGTCATCGTCTCTGCTGGGCTCGTCACACCTCATATGTGGGCGAGGTTTCATGTGACCTGTGCTGTATCTCGTATTACACTGCAGGCATGATGTGGATGTGGAAGCCCAGCGCGATGGATCTGCGAGCATCAGCGAGCACTCGCTGAGCGGCTGGGCGGCGCCCAGCCGTGGGGCCTCTGCTCGCACCGGACAGCATTTGCAGCTTGACGCTCAGCCGGGCCTGCACCCTGGCGACACGGATCCCAGTGCAGCACATGATATCAGGCAGCGTGAGCCACCCAGCCCGCAGCCCAGCAGCAGCGGTGGCTCTGATGGCGCCGTGCCGGAGTTCCTGCGCACCTCACCAGATGCCGCCCGCTTCGTCCGGCGGGTGACTGGCACCACGGGCGGCAGCAGCGCAGATGGCAGCCCGCAGGCTCCTGCGCGCCGTGCCCAGCAGCACAGCACGCCGGCTGCGGTATTGCCGCCCTGTGAGCGAGAGGCTTCCTCAACCGCTTCTTCACCACCAGAGCGCCAACACCAGCTGCAACAGCCGCCGCCGCCTCCACAGCCGCTACAGCAGCAGGCCCCGCGGCAGCCGCCGCAGCAGCTACTGCCAGCGTCAGAGCATGCGCACATGTTCCAGTTCACGAAGCCGACACCCTCGCAGCCCAGGCAGCACCCGCAGCAGCGGCTGGCGGCGGCAGACAGACAGCCTTTCAAGTTGCCGCCGCCGTCGCCCCCGTTGCCGCCAGATGTGCAGCCGCAGCCGCGTCTGCAGCCATCGTATGCGACTCCAGCGCCAACAGGGCCCATCAGCAAGCAGCGGCAGTTCCAGCGGGTGTCTGGCAGTGCGTCTGACCCCATGTACAGCTCCGAAGGGTGAGCCTCACATCACGACATCACTTGGGGACCTCGTTGGACATCCTGCTCAACTGCACCCTGCTGTACCCCGCTGGTCGACATTCCAGCATACTGCCCGCCGCGTGTCCGCAGGAGCGCTGGCGAGTGGGAGGACACCCAGCACAGCGGCCGCGGGCTGCCCTCCCAGCCGCAGGGCGCAACCCCGCAGCAGGGCACCCCCAGCCAGGTTTGCCGGCGGTGACCACATGTGACAATGCCTGTGACCCTGCCGTCAACGTCCAGCTCACACACGTGCTCATGATGGGCCGATGCGCCGCTTTGAGGCGTGAAAGGAAGCACCTCAGACATCAGTGTGTGCACTGACTAAATCAGCAACCGGGGCAGGCGTGGCTGCAGGCGGACAGCGGCGCCAGGCCGCGCTGGTCGCCGGAGGTCACCCTGCGGCGGGCCAGGGCGCGGGCGGCGGCGGACAGCACCCGGGCCGCGGCCTTCGCGCACCGCACCGCGCGTGACGAGTGCCTGCGCGCAGCAGAAGCGGCCGAAACAGCAGGTGAGTTGACGTGTGCGTACGTCCATGTCAGTGAGCCGGACGGCCCTGAACCCCTGCACTCCTGGCCCCCTGGCAGCAAGGCTGCAGGTTCTCAGATGTGTCAAGGGCAGTGCCACAGTAGTATGCAGCTGCGTTGCTGGCAGGCACGCAGCACTTGCACCCGAGTCTGCAGGCAACGCGCCGTCGGCGGCGGCGTGGCGGCGGCAGGCGGACGAGCACGAGGCGCTGTACCGCGCCCAGCGCCAGGTGGCCAACCAGGGCGCTTTCCACAGCAGCAACCTCGGGCGGCGGCAGACCTTCGAGGTGCGCACTCGCACTGGTGTGCCAGCTCACACGTGTGTGCAGCAGTGCGTGTACACTGGCGTGCGTTGGCAGCCTGCATATTGATAGCTTCTGTCGCCTGGTGCATCCTTCCCGTGGCACTGCTGGCGGTGTGTGAGCCACCCGAGTGGTTGTCAGCAAGATGTCAAGTTCAAGAACTTTTGGTGTGTCGGCCCAACGGCAAGCCGCACGATATGGGGCGCATCCGAGAAGCGTCTGCATCTCGCCGCAGGTGGACCTGCACGGCATGCTGGTGGAGGAGGCCCTCGCGGAGCTGGAGCAGCATATTGAGTGTCTGGGCGGCCTCGCGTACCGGGCGCCCGACGGCATCGCGCTGTCCGTCATCACGGGTGCGCGGCCGGCGGCGTTGAGGCCCCTGAACGAGTGTGGCCACACCGTGTCCACGAGCTGCAGCATCATTGCCTCCACCCATGCGGGGGCCGGGCGTGCACTTGCCAGCGTTTGGGGCAGCACAGCCGTCAACAGCAACCCGGATCCGCACACCCTGCGCTGGTCATGGCTTCTATCCCAGCCGGCTGTCGACTCTACGCCCTCACCCTTGACTTCCGTGCCGCCCGCCGCAGGCAAGGGCAACCACAGCGTGGGCGGCCGCCCCCGCATCCGCCCCGCCGTCGTGCGCTGGCTCACGGAGGCCGGGCACCGGTACGCCGCCGCCGCCGACACCGGCAGCATCGTCGTGCAGGTGAGCACGCTGGCCGACCCTCTGCTGCTGCCACCCTGCCCTCACCCACTCGATGCCGATGTCCCGTGTGTGACCTTTACAGCTGGGGGGCGTGGCGCCACGACCGGACAGCGTGGCCAAGGTGTGACGGAGCAGCCGTCAAGTGCCGCCAGCTGGGGGTGTGGATGTTAGGGAGGCGATCCGGAGGGAGACGGGCCATGATGCTTGAGAGTTATCAAGGCTCCAGCGCAGACAGCTGTATTATTAGTCCATACTAGTACAGTGCTATTACATTACCCAATAACTGTGCTGGCGCCATTAATTCATTGCGTTGACCTTGGGCTGTTTCTCAGGCTCTGCAGTACCGTAGTGCCCAGCATCTAATGCGCACCCAGCTAAAGTGAATTGTTTTTGGCCTCCGCGCACAATCGCGCAGGCGAAAAGTAATTTTCTGGTGGCTTCGCGCACGCAGTTGCAAACTGCACTCATGTTCATCATACTGGTCTACATTGGTGTCTGATTGCCGTTGGGATGTTCAGAATGGCGCACTCTACATGCTTGACGGTGTTTGGCACGATTGCTGGCCGAAAAGGGGTAGATTCTGCCTGGTTTCGGTTGTCAACCCTCGAAAGGTAATTAAATTCCCCCTTCGCGCACTGTATCGCGCAGCCGCTGAATATTCAATTTTAGGTGCGCGATACACTCCGCGCAGTAGATCTCGAATTATTTATGCGCATTAGACGCTGGGCACTACGGTATGCATGAGAGACAGACTTCGGCATGCCAGCGTACGTAGCTAGCATATGCTGCCGCAGTCAGTTTTGCTTGCAGTGTCAGGCAACCTGTCTGAGAACACGAACTACAACAGCTGTTGTGCGTGATTGATCCTATTGGTTGCCTGTCACTGCCATACAGTATGCATGCATGGTGAGCAGTATCTTGCGCGGATTGCTGTGTGCATACACAATTACACCAATGTGATGCAACCTCACAAAGCTGATAGCCTCGCACAACAGCTCAACACCCCGATGCGCGAGTTCCCAAACCCAACAGTTGATGTGTACATGTCCCTTGACCTTGTCTGCATTGACTGTCAGCCTGCTTGACTCTTGAGTGCACAGGTCCCAGGCTCAGACCCCATGCCACCCCTGGTGTGAAGGTTGTGCAGGTGTGGTTGTTGTGAAGTAGTCAGCATGTTCAGGCCAGGGACATGTGTCTTCGCCAGCTACCCATCGGGCGCTCAGCACTGCTTGTCGTACTTGCAGGCGGCATCGCCCAGGTTCTTGCCATTGGCCGTGAAGGTCGCCTGCACAAGCCAACACCCAAATTCATGACGAGGTGGTCATGACGAAGGTCCAGACATTCTGTGGCGGCACCCAAGAGCACGGCAGTATTGTGCATATGTCACGGTCAAACGGGTCAGCCTGCAGGAGAGTGGGGGCATCACCATATATACGGGCTGCGAGTGCTCACACCTGGCGACCACCATCACAGCATCAGCATCAATGTTGTCTATGCACAGGTCAATGACTAGGTGTGTTCATGGGTAGCAGACAAGCCTCAGTGCAGTCGCATCGTGCAGCGGCACTGATGACTCACGCATCATATGCCTTCCAGTCGGCCTGCCAGCACAACGCACGCTTGTCAGAAATGTCAACAACAATGATGCACCGTTACACACCAGACTGCTGATGCAGATGCAGATGGTATAGATATTTGCACGCTGCAGTATGGCAGAAGCCTCAAGCCGTCGTCGACGATGCGAAGAGATAACGCAACTGCGCATGCAATGCACGGTGGCAAGCCACACGTCGCGGACGACAACATCTGGGCAGCAGCCTGCACAGACTGTCAGGCGCTGGCTGACCATTGCTCACACCCAAGGACAGATGCGCACCTGGGTTGGGACCTGCATTAGACCATCGTGTGCATTAGTTAGTTCCATTGTCATGATGGGTGCAACACACAGAATCCAACTGCAGGTGACAGCGCCGTCAGTGAGGGAGCGATGTCAGGGAGCTTTGGCAGCTGGGCGTGCCGCTCCAATGGTTTACCTGCTGCACGACGGTGTAGGAGCACTTGCCAGGGGTGCCAGACGTGCACGTCTCGGCTCCGGGGGTGACGGAGAAGCCCTGCACAACCACCCCACACTTGCAGTACTGCATCAGCAGTACTGCCTGAGCCACTATGCTGGCCTGAGGTAGGTGTTTGCACACACTCGATGTGTGAGCAGCCCATGCATGTAGGCGGTGGCATTCACCAGAAGGTATGCCTGCAATGCTGGCAGATTGCAGCACTGCCCATGAAAGTACTGCTCGCCAATGCTGACAGCAAGCATACAATGCAAAGCATTGGGCTGCACTTCCCGCTGACCTTGCCGGCGGTGCAGGTCTGCCACAGCTTGCGCTTGGCGGCCTTTCCCGCACTGCACATTAGCGCCATACTTGGCATTGAAGTCCCATATGCATGTGCACACTGCTGAGCGCCCTGTGGCATGGCCATATGATTGTGATGCAAGACTCACGCGCATGGGACGTTGTCGTAACCGGACTGGTGGCAGAAAGCTGCACACATGCACACGCCACCGTCAGCACTTGGAGGCTACAACGTGTTGACACGTAGCATGCATGCATGCATCTCAACCCATGCACGTCATTTCTGCATATGGTCTGGAACAATGCCAGATTATGCATGCGAGCCTGTCCGTCCTGGCTGGCTGTCTGGGACACTAGTCATACAGAATCTGCGGTTGATCCGTTCTGGTCCGACCCGAATAATCGGCGGCATCTACCTCTCAGGTGCATCGGCTGCCATGTGGGACAGCGATTGCTAGGTGCCCAGCGTAGAAAGGTATGAACAACCAGGACCCGGTCATAACGTGGCTGTGGGGCGGGCGACGGGCTGTGTCGACGGCACCTCATCAAAAGCTGCCACACTCAAATGCAGTCTCGCAATCTAGGCTCGACATCCTGATGAAGTAGTGCGCGCAGACTCACTCCGAGCTGCAACAGTCGCGACTATGCAGCCAGCTCAAGCCCTCAAAGACCGGCAGCTGCTTGCCGTCGAGGCTTGCGTTATGCAGAAAGTATCAAAGCAGGTGCAAGCAGAGCGAGGAGCAAGCCCACCAGCGTCCGCCGTGGAGACGACAGCGGCCAGGCCCACCAGGGCCAGCAGCAGGACTGCGGTGCGGGAAGCCATGTTGCTGGTTGATTGAACTTGAGCAGCAGAAGTACAAAGCAGAAAAATCAGCAGACGTATGCGAAATGCAGTCTGATCCGACGAGCAGCAGAACACTCCATCCTCGGGATGAGTGGTCTGATGAGGAATATTCGCACATCACCTGGACGCTTGATCCTGCATCTACAGCTGTTCTCTTGACTGCAGAATGTCACATGGCAGCGTGAGATATACAGTCATCAAGAGTAGTGCCGATGCAGCCGCCCCTTTTCGCATCTGGGTGGGGGTATACCGGATGTCTTATGATGACACTTTGCAAGGTTACACGATGCACCGGTCATCGTTGTTGCATGGTGTGCTCCATCAGCTCCAGCACAGCACATCCGGCAGGGCAGCTGCTGCTGGCAGCGTGGCGGCCGCCTGTTCAAGCAGCCAGCTTTGTCTTCATTTCGACAGTAGTGTGAGTAGTGCCGCCGCATACCCATCATGCTGCATGGCAAGTTTGGCCTGCTGGCTTGATCCTCACATGGTCTATTGTCATCAGAGGACATTCAAAGGCAACACAACCTCATCGCAGGCAAGCTGCTGCGTGTGCAACTGAGTTTCACTTCAGCAACAACATCCCAAATTTCCTGCTTGAGGCATGCACCCGACCCCGAGTGTCGTCCCAATGCTGATAGTGTCCACAAAGCCACAGTGCTCAAAGTCCATCAGAATGCCCTGCTGTGCTCATGAACACTGGCATACATGCGGCTACGTAATAAGTCCCTTGTGCAGCCCTGCAAGGCTCCCAGCCTGCTGCATAACCTCAGACAAAAAGTTGGTCAGCTGCACGCTGGCAATGGCGCAACAGGCCCCTGCTACATCGTGCCATGTACTCAAGTGTCGGACGCTGTTCGGTCGTTGCCGCCGACGCCCTTTTGGTGCTCAACACTGCTTGTCGTACTTGCAGGCAGCGTTGCCCAGGTTGGCGCCGCCGCGGGTGAAGGTATCCTGCATGCTGAAACATGAGTGAGAAGGCCACAACGTTGACCAGGCTGGTGCCAAGTGTGCTCAGTGCAAAGGAGCGATGTGGCGTCAGGTGACAATGCACATCCTGTAGCCTACATGGGTGCAGCAATACAACAGCTGGATCGCACCTTGTAGACCTGCTGCGAGTGCTCGCACCTATAATGCAGAGCATGTTGTCACTACGTGACGCTCAGCAGACATCAGATGAGCTCAAGTAACATGGCAGGCTGCAAGGGGCACTGACACCAGGCGTATGGCAGCCACACTGCACAGCATGCCGTCACTCACGCATCGTACGCCTTCCAGTCAGCCTGCCAATAGACAACATGAAGGTTGAGTTACATTTGTACCCATCAGACACCATGCTGCTGTCGATGTATGTGCATTCACCGCGCCCTGTCGGCGACAGGCCTGTGCATCTACAGGCACATGGCAGAGCAGTTTTGGCTGCCATCTGAGGCCAGGTGCGCACCTGAGTTGGGACCTGCAAGGCATCAATTGCACCAGTCAAACGTGTTGCCAAGGAGGGCACATCGTGTTCAGCTTCCTGCCTGGCAGTGGCAAATCAGCGCTGACTGTTGGACGCCAGCTGCTTGACTGACACTCACGTGCTGACACCCTTGCAGACTGCAGTGTGGCTTCCGCAAACAATCACCCACAGTGCCTGAGGACATTGGTGAGCGTACTGAATGCATGGAAGCTGCCTGTACCTGCTGCACAACGGTGTAGGAGCATGTGCCCGGGCGGCCAGGGCTGCAGGTCTCCTCCTTGGGTGTGACGGTGAAGTCCTGTGCACAGCAATGGCTACACTCAGTACCTGGTAGGGTTTGTGGCATTGATGTGCAGGGTGCTGGTGGACGTGTAGTTGCACCAACAATAACACAATGTGCAGCAGGTGGGATACCAGGGGGCTGCTCTTGCATGTCAGACTGCAACCAGATGGTATGATACCGGCCAGGGAAAACACAACAAGCGAAGGGATGCCGATTGGCAAGTGCGTCACCTTGCCGGCAGTGCAGGTCTGCCACAGCTGGCGCTTTGCTGCCTTGCCCTCGCTGCACATGAAAGGGACAGCATGGCATCGCTGGCTCATGAGGCAAGCAGACAGCAGTATGCACACATGATGAGGATAAGGTCAGCAACGACTACTCACGCGCAGGCCACGCCGTCGTAGCCTGACTTGTGACAGAAGGCTGCACAGAGACACAGGCTATCGTTAGCATGCGGAGGGCTGCAGGCACGCACAGGATGACCGTGTGGATACACAGCGGCTGCAGCACTATACTGCAAGGGTAGCACCCGCAACGTGAAAGAGGCATGCTGCACCATCACACTGTGCTTATGCTTGCGTCTGCCATCTGCTGCACAGCATGCGTGCTGCTGTTGTCACTGCACAGGGTCGCAAGTTATGGCGTACGCATGTGTGGCTGGCACCCGCAACTGTGGAAACTTTGTATGACACCTGGGCACCCCTTCGGCCAGAGGAGCTTGCAGCGCTACTGCTGGAAGGACTGGTTGTACCTTCCTGGCTGACTGACACCGGATCTAAAATTTATCCGATTCACCGACTCGGGCATCTTTGTCACCTGCATTCGATCTGTGCTGCTACCGCGGCTACCCTTATTGGCCAGCAGTAGATGATGCTACCACCTCCCAGCATACGTGTATGCACCAGGTGGTCATGGCAGGTTTGCTGATGTGCCCTGCTGCACCAGTGTCACCTGATTCTGAGCAGGCACCCTGGGACTGGGTTGTTGTGCCCGCGACGAGGTGTTTGAACGTGCACACATGTATGGCCAGCGTTTTCGAGCTCCTGCTGCGTGCTGGGTGCTCAGCCTACACTCTTGCAGACTTGCCCTGCGATCGAGGGGTTGTGAGCAGGGAAGCAGGCTCACCAGCGTCCGCCGTGGAGGCGAAGGCGGCCAGGCCCACCAGCGCCAGCAGCAGGACAGCAGTGCGGGACGCCATGTTGCTGAAGCGAGATCTGAAGCTGAGGTACAAAGAGTGACTGCAGGTTTGTCAAGCGACAGAGCGAAGTGAACTCTGGCTCGGCACATCTCAGAGGTGACTCCTGACCATGGGCCACAGAGGAATATTCGCACATCGCCGGCAGCATCGATCTGAGGACTCAATCCCTGCAAGATTGCGCGTGCCCTACAGCTGGGTCTGTGATTCGGCTGCGTCTACAGCCCAGCGGCGACCAGCGCCAATGATATTCCGCCGCCAAGTGGCGACTGACTGACGACACCTCGATGCGTCACAGCTGCTGCACAATGTGCGACAAGAAGCGCCCGATGGAGCCCGACCTCACATCTCAAAGCCGAAACACGGGGCCTGTGTTGATCGCTCCTTGAACCAGCAGTAAGCTTTAAAGAGCCGGCGCGTGCACAACCACTGACTGTGTGCAACATGAGCTTGCTGGATGTCACGAGCGTGGCTGTGGAATTGAAGCAGGTGCGTGCCGTGCATGTATATCACCAAAACGACAGCCCCCTTTGCTGTGGTTGCAGTCAACTGAGCCGAGACTGGCACCGGCTGGGCTGTGGACAGGCTGCACTCCGCTTTTGTGCCAGCGATCCAAATGTGGATTGCCACCTCTGGCTTGGTAACCTGCCCAGCTACGAGGTCATGCTAAGACCGCCGTTCCATATGATCTCTCAGCAGCTGTGAGGCATGACCTAAATAATCTTGCAACAAGGATCACCCATCGCGGCGAGTAAGCAATGCAAGAGCACCGAGACCGCATGGGAAGCTGTGGTCCTTTCAGAGCCACGGGCTGCGCTTCCCTCGTGAAATAGCAGAGTTGCTCATGGGTTTGTGTATTGTGCTTCTGCAGGAGCATGGTTTCGCGCTGTTGGCGCTGCTGCTGACGGCTTTCGTGCACTATTGGTACGCTGCTGTCTGCTGCAAGTGCACACTCCGCTTTTGGATGCCGTGCACTGCTGCTTGCTTCGGCTTGCCGCCCTGAGTCGCCAGCCGTCCTGCTGCACGCGCAGGTACATGACGGTCGGCGTCTCCAAGGCGCGGAAGCGGTGAGTTGCCTCCGCACCGCTGCAGCCTGTGTGCGATGTGGGCAGCTGGGTGCAAGCGGTTCTGGGCAGGCAGCAGGCATTCACGAGCACCAGCAGGACCACGGCAGCCGGGTGTCAAAACCTGGCCTGCCCTCTGCAGGGGTCTGTGCCACCAGCAGTCGGCCTCTGACCCCTTTGAATGCATTTGCAGGTATGGCATCAAGTACCCGGCCCTGTACGCGCCCGGCACCGACGCCAACGCCAACGCGTTCAACTGCGTGCAGCGCGGCCACCAGAACAGCCTGGAGCAGCTGCCGCACTTCCTGATGGTATTCGCAGCCGCGGCAATCAAGGTGAGTATCTTGCGCAGGTCGAATCATAGCTGACCGCGCTGCATTCCACCTTCATTCATGGAAGCGAACATGCTGCAATACATGCATACACATGACACAGCTGCTCACGGCTGCTGCACGATGTGCGTGCAGTACCCTGTCCTGGCGTCGGTGTGCGCGGTGGTCTACAACATCGCAAAGGTCGTGTACTACCAGGTGAGCTTCCTGCAGTGTGCATTCGTGCAACCCTTGAAAAGCTGGCCGCAATGGACATTGGAGCTTAGCTGTAGCCCTCATGCAACACCGCACAGCAGGCCTGCAGTTAGTTGCCGCGTAGCATATCAAGGTTGTGTGCTGCGCTTGTACTGCACGTTTGCCACTCTACGTGCATCTGCTGCAGGGGTACAGCAGCGGTGTCCCTGGCAACCGCAACCGGGGCGCCTTCTCTTACCTTGCGCTCATTGCTCTGTATGGCCAGGTGAGCTACACAAGTGCTGGCAAGGCAAACCCAAATGGGCTACACGCTTGCTGGCAACATAAACACAGAGGGTGGCATCACTCCTCATCCTCCTGCATACGTCTTGCACGCTGTGTGTGGTGAGGCAAGCCTGAGCAGCATCCATGCAGACGCAGCCGTGCTGTCGGGCGACAGGCACTGCAAGCCGGCATCACGGCCTCGGCTGCAGTCGTACAGAATGCGAATGTCTGTGCTGCCTGCAGGTGATCATGTTCGCCAACAGCCTGCTGAAGCTGTCAAAGTGAGTGGCTGGCTGGGTGCCATGCTGGCGTGGAGAACTTTGAGAAAGACGGTGTTGCATGGGGGAGCGGTATGATGTTGGTGTAAACGCAGCAGTGTCTGCACCGTTTGCGGTCGTGATGGGACTGCACACACGCATGGCAGCAGCATCGTGATACTGGAAACAAATGTTACCACAAGGATGTCCAGAGTTCGATATCAGCACCTAGTCTGCGTCACATGTTTTCCTCAAATGAAACAGTCAAGGAGACTTCATCACAGTCCTGATAGAACGCGTCTGGTAACTAGGCGATATGGTCAGCACGAACAGTAAAAGTACAGCATCAACACAGTCATGCTGCCAGCACACTTCAAAAGCATTCTGCTTGCTCTGTGACACAATCACAGTTTGCACCAACACTCAATATCATCAATGGAATTACGGTTGTTGTTCGCTTTGCAAGCTCATCGATGATGAAAGGCGACCTGTAATCCTCTGAAAGCTGGCCCATCGGCTGAGGTCATGGTCAGCATGGCAGCCCTTTCGTTTTCTATACTGCTTCATGCTGCACGTCGTCAGCGCTTCTCCCAGTTGAGTCGTGAGTAGCCCCATATGATCAGCACCCTGCACTGGGAGACGAATGCCTGGCAAGAGGGTACATTGCGCCAGGCAACAGCAAAACACCATGGCACTCACATCACAGGTGCGGTGCTGCATCTACAAGCTGCATCAGGACATGCAATACGAATATGCGTGGCGCACCAAGCAACGCCGTTTCCCCAACAAGCACAGCGACGCCGACGCCTGCATGGCAATGCACGTGTTGAGATGGTGCATCCAGTTGCACGTGCGATGCTGCAGCCTCAGGGATATCACATGCAGTGGGTCGCTAGACTGTTCAGTTGTCAGTCTAATGAATGCATACCCAGGCGGTTGTAGTGATAGCCGTAGAAGCTTTCAATGAAGGTGCTGACAGGCTCTGTCTTGCCCGTAATCTGCAGAGCACACGAAAGGACTTGACCGTCGGCAAGTTCACCATGTTTGCATATCGTGAAGGTTGAGGTACGCCCATGGCATTCGCATTGCATGCTGGTGTTGACGCACCAGCAGGATCGGAGCATCACTTCTGCCCAGCTGGCTGCCGACCTGGCCGTAGATGAGCCACGCGATGGGGTTTACATCTGCACCGGCAGACAGACGTCAGACTTGTTTGATCTGCCACGGTTTGATTACAGCTCGGACTGGCATTTGAAGCAGTTTGAGGCCCATCTTTTTTTACACACAGTCTGGCATCGCACTCTGACAAATCAACTGCAAGCATGCCAGCCAGCCTTTCGGCACTTGGGAGTGACCACACATGTCACGCCGCAGCTGAGGTTGGGTTGCCAGCAGAGCGGGACAGTGTTGCGGACTCACAGTAGAACCAGCGGTGCCACCACGGCATGGCGGGCCCCGGCAGGAAGAACCCAGACTCCAGGGCGCACACGAAGTTGATCATCCCTGAGGGGGCACAAACAGCGCCAGATGTTGGACAAAACACATGCACGCTCGTTAATGCTTCTGGGTGCTGTATTGCCACTGTGATTATCAGATGACCTTCTGTGCTGCATAGGCTGCTGCTGTCGTGGGAACATGTGTTACCTGTCACGATGTACGCGATGACGGGGTTGGGCGTGACCACCACGGCCGCGACGCCGACCGAGGTGAACAGCGTCAGGGTGAGGAACTCGAACAGCAGGAACCACAGGAACTGGGCCGCGCTCCAGTGGAACTGAATGATCGCGTACGCCTGCAAGGGATTCGGATCCAATCTCACCAACAGCAGCTGGATATACATCGTTGTGAAGCGCCGTCAGGAGTTGCCAACAACGACGAGCTGTGTTCACATGCAGCGTGCTTGCCACACTAGTACTCTATGTCAGAGGAACTGTAGATGCATCCTACAACTGCGCCAAGGCGGGCAGAGCGTCTCTGCAAGGGCCAGAGCTCACCAGCACAGAGAAGATGGTGCTCCACGCCAGCACGTACGGCAGCTCGATCGTCAGCTGAAAATGCAGAACCGCAGAGATCAGCGTCAATACTGCCAGAAGTGCATGGCACACTGTGAGACGCTATTTCACGGACACCAGCGCTGGCTGTGGGGACATCCGCTTGCTCTCACCAGGCTCAGAGCGTATGGGGCCGCGCCGTACAGGCCTGCAGTGTGGTTCGAAAGCAAGTGTGCCGGCTGGTGAGTGGGCGGCACACCCATGTGGCGGGCCGGTGTTGCACGTGGAGCAAGCGGCAGGCTGAGGAGGCACATTTGGGCATAGTTCACCTGCGGCGCGTTCCCGATAGTACACAGGCCTCTCGACGTTCAGCATGGGCCGCACCGCATCGCCTGCGTACTTGCCTGTATGCACCACATGATGGCAAGTCGTCTGATTGTCAAAGCACGTCGAACGTACTCTGTGACACGTGCATCACCGTTTCTGCAACGCTGAACCAGGCAGCACCACATGCGTGGCAAGCGCTGCGCAGCAGCACACCGAGTGCCAGCCCTGCTGTGAAGATTGCAGCGACGAGGATGGACACATCTATAGAGCTGCTGGGACTTGAGCCGATGCCGACAAATGTTGTGCCTGCATGCAGTGTGTGCCAGAATCTTCAACATCACTTGTCGCATGCCAGCAAGCAGATGTAATGCAAGCTGCTGCCATCCTTCTGTCTACAGCTAATGAATGACTAGGATGCAACTGGATTGCTAGGCAGAGCCAGATCAGTCCAACCAGCAAGGGCTGTATGCCTACCAAATAAGATGCCCATTGCAAGTGCAAACAGGAGGCGCAGCAGTGTGTAGCTCGTGGTGCGCCTGCAGTGCAGCGGGCGGCAGGCTCTGTCAGCAGCGCTTCAAAGCACTTGCACGCTGGCTGACAGCAGGACAATTTGCAGCTGTGACATGTCAGCAGTGCTATGCAATGTGCTGCATGCATTGACGGACAGCACAGGTAGATTAGCATCCATGCTCGCATCCAAACGAGTGGTGGTTCTGTGAGCAAAGCACACATCGTACCAGTAGGCCTTGTGCCACCGCCACAGGCACAGGCGGTACTGCTGCCAGGCGCCACGGCTGCGCCGCTGCCTGAAGCGCAGGGGCTCGCTCCCCTGCGCCGGCTGACTCAGCTCGTCGATCTGCGCCGCCCTCTGCCTGCGCGAGCGGCAGCGAGCAGCCTGAGCAGGCTCTGACGCGTCAGTACGGACGTTGTGGCCCTGGGTGCAGAACTTGAAGGCCCTGCAGCGCTGGTCGTGCGTTATCGGGGGACTGGGGTAGAGCGGCTGTGCCGCTGCACATGCCTCTCCTTCCTCGGAGGCAGGTTGGGTACGGGTCAAAGGGAACTCACTTGCACGGGCTGCTGGCGGCCCACAGGTCGGCGAAGTCCCGCTGCAGGCGCCGCTCCGCGGCAGCGCTGGCGGCGTCCAGCACCCACGCCGCCGGGTTCGCCTCCGCCGGCATCGGCGCCACGCCGCTGATGCCCTATGGAGAAGATTAACCATGATATGCCTCAAACTTCCCCAGGCACCCATCCTGCAGGCGTTCACGACGTGCCACCTTGTACGGCCGAAAGTGGGCATGTGGCCTGCAGTGGCACCTGGAAGTAGGCAACCAGGTCCTGCGACTGCCGGCCGATGGTGCCGCTGTAGATGATGCGGCCGCCTCGCTTCATCAGCAGCAGCTCGTCGAAGTCCTGCGCAGCAACAGATCATGCAGGCTGTGTCCCGTGCAGCACCAGCGCTGCGTCTGCTTGCTGCGACCACTCTCCACTGCATACGCAAGCGGTGCCAGGTGCTCCACAGCCAATCTCAGCAGAAGCTGGAGCCCAAGGCAGGAGTGTGCACAGTGCTCAGGGGCGCTGCGCACCTCGAACACGGCGATGGACGGCTGGTGGATGGTGCACACCACGGTGCGCCCCGTGTTGACGGTGTTGCGCACCGCCCGCATGACCAGCGCGGCCGCCCTGGCGTCCAGACCTGGCAATGGAGCGCATCTTGTCAGTTTTAAATGCGTACCGGAGAGCGTACAGCAGCAAACCGCAGCCCATAACATCCGCCAGAACGACTGGACATGCTTGTCCTGACGTGGAGGGTGCTGAAGGTGCGTGTGCTATACGTTGCTCTGAACCCAGCATCGGCTGCAGAAGTCCCAGTGCTCACCTGAGGTGGGCTCATCCATGAGCACGATGGACGGCATGGCTACCAGCTCGACCGCGATTGTGAGCCGCTTGCGCGCTTCCACGCTCAGCCCCGATTGGCCTGCGGGTGATCAGATGCAGGTAAGATAGTGCGGCGTGAATGCAACTGCGCAGCCAGAGCACCTGGACATCAGTATGATGCAGTGAGAACTCCAGATCAGAGGAAACCTTGGAACAACATGCCGGTCTGCTTCCTTGAACGCTGGATTCCACAACCACCTGGAGTGCCCACGAGGGCGTCGCGAAGAGGCGCCAGCTCCACCAGGGCCATGACGTGCTCGACCACAGCCTGCACGGCCGCAACGCCGGGGTTGCCCGGCAGCCGCTGCGCCGCCGAGAAGGTGAGCGCCTCGTGGACCGTTGTTGGTGGCGAGTGAATGTCGGTCTGCGGCCAAGTCCAAGCAGTTGACCAGTAGCGTGCCTGCCCCGTGCCTGCATACCAGTTAGTCTCAGCAACAGCATGAGCAAGAGCACTGGGTGCCGTTTCCGCAAAGCACATGAGTTGCGGACGCACCTGCTCGACGAAGCCCGACACGCGGGCAAAGGTGGCGTCGTCCTTGGGGTGCCCCGCCACCCGGATGTCGCCCTCAACCAGGCCGCTGTTCTTGCGGCCCGCCAGCACATCCAGCAGCGTGGTCTGCAGCAGCACACGGGCAGCTTGGCCACCACGGCTGGCCAGCGGTGCTGCTGGTGGCAGCGTGTATGAGGAGCTCCTGCAACTGTGCAGGCGGACGCCATGGAAGTCACCTTGCCGGCGCCCGTCTCGCCGATCAATGCCGTCAGCACACCCGGCCGGAAGCAGCCGCTCACATCCTGCAGACAACATCAGACTCCTCGCATCACCGACAGTGTGCTTTGCTGCAAGCCTGGGTGAAGATGGCAGCAGCTGCCAACGGTTGACGGTTGCTCTTTGTCATGGGCTGTGCTTGACATGTGGCATTGATCGTGCGGACAGTGGCAGCAAGTCGGTCACGAATGGTGTCTGTGCACATTCAGCAGGTACAGGCGCGGCTTGGTGTCAGGCGTGTTGCGCGGGTGCTCGGGCGGCGCCATGGCTTCCGGCAGGTCCACGCTGTACCACAGGTTGCGGAACGTCATGCACCTGCACGACAGCCACAGCGCCACCAGGTCAGCATGATCACCCCAGCCATGTCGCACAGAGGCTTCATCTGAAGTTAGCAGGCAGCAGCGTGGGTGCCGACCAAGGGTGCAGCACAGCAAGGCAGTTTGTGTTGCAGACTGACAGCAAACAACATCGATGGCTAGGTAGCAATTGGTATGGCGCACAGCGGCTGGAAGTGCAGAGTGGCGGCGTCGCTGTGGGAGTGCGCGGCCACGTCGGCCGCCAGCTTGCTCGGCGGCTCCAGCACCTCCGGCTGGCCCTCGTCCACCTGCAGCTTGTAGTCCTCGAGGGCGACCCCATCCGCCGTCGACTTCACGTCCGGTGGCGGCTGCACGTCGACTGCAACCTCAGCTCCACCGGTGGCACGCTCGGCGGCTGCCGACGGGCTGGCCTCGGCCACGGCGCCGAAGCGCTTCTGGGGCGCTGCGATGCAGAATGGCCAATATATATATTATATTCTACTTTTGTTTATACGACCCTGAGCAGCAGCTGTTGCAGCCGCATGTAACCGGAATGCTATCTTTGTTTGATGGGACGATGGCAGCGCATGCTGTGCCACATCCAGCACAGAGCACATGTGCTCGAGGCGTAGAGCAGCAGCACAGGGAGCACAGGGCGCCGGGGTGTCCCACCCGACAGCCACTGCAGGCAGGCGACGGTGGCGGCGTGCGTGAGGACGATGGCGCCGGCCATGAACAGCATGGCACCCCAGATCCAGGCCTCGCTGTTGCTGAAGCCGCGCAGCCGCAGGAAGGCGTCTCCTAAACCATCCCCCGGGAAGGGGCTGGGCGCGCCCCAGTCGGCGCTCCGGAACTCGTTGTCCACCAGCGCCGTGTCCGCGTACGCCAGCGGGTTGATGTAGGACACCCTGCAGCGACAGATGACATCTGCTTGGCAAGTCGCAGTTGAATCGATAGCAGTGGCAGTCATTACAGTCCATCAGATGGTGACAATGTCATGCCAAGATGATGAACCTGGACAGGGTTTGCGGAATGACTGAGAGGCGCACCACCGCCACCACCAGCCCAGCCGGGGGCGGGGGATGTTGGTGCCGCTGGTGTTGACCAGCACCACGAAGATGCAGATGACGGCGAAGTTGCCGACGTGGGGGTCGCGGCACACCGCGGCCATCAGCCTGCAGCGGGACGACATAGCAATTGCTGCCGCCATGGGAGTATGCAGTGGAATCCAGCCTAGATGGCCTGTGCACACCATGCGAGTGAGACATTTTGATCAGGTCGCATGCTGCACTGCATGATCTGAGACGTCATGTATGGCACCTGCAGAAGGCCATGGCCCAGTTGTGCATCAGGCATGCGATGCACCAGAAGATGAAGAAGCCAGACGCCGTCGCTTGCAAGCCCACACCCTGCAGGTAGCGTGTCAGCAAGCCTTCAAGGATTCGGCACACCGCAGAGCGTCTGGCATGCTGGGAACAAAAGTTGAAAGCCACCTGCAGCTCATGTTGTGCGGTAAAAGGGTGCATGACTCGCACCCAATAGATGATCAGGGAAGACACGAGGGACTCCAGCAACGACTGCAGCACTGAGATGCCCTGCATGCAGTATCAGTCAAACTTCAGCAGACTTTCTGCACCAGTAGTATGCAGCATGCCGCTGAACGATGCCAAATTTGACTGCAGCGTGGCTCTCCGCACCATCGTGGGTGCAGCAAATGCCCATGCGGTGTAGAAAAGGTTGTTCCCTGCCACAGCGTTGTGCAACAGTGATGCAGGTTTTCATTTTATAGAGCATCAACACTCGAGCAATACAGGCCGAATCAACAGGAACACTGCTGCCATGTGCATGGCGCACTCTGCTTGAAGAACGTCGGCAGGCGTTGCAGCAGCATCTGCTGCTCTGACAGGTTCACGAAAATCATGGAGATGAGCGCGAAGTACAGGGCCTGCCATGTATGAAGGTTTTCAGTGAAAGGTGGCATAAACTGCAGCCTGGCGGACCAGCAGCTATGACGACAGCACACACATGGCAGATGGCCTGACACAGCTTCATGCAATGCTGGAGCCTGATGTGGCAAGACCAGACAACAGCAGCCAATGCGGAATTTCCACTGGCCACAGGCAGACGCACCCCCATGTAGTAGCTGGCTTCCGACAGGCTGTCTCTGTGCCTTGTGCCCTTGGCATACAATGTCGACACCAAGAACCCGTTGATCAACGCCTGCACAGTACTCAGGCGGCCATGGCTGGGACGCACACACTGCAGTGACTCGGCATGCTGTCGATCAGCCCACGGGATCCCTGATTTAAAGGAGTGCACGATCCAACTGCAATAGAGACAGCGGGTATACCTGGACGAAGCGGGACACGATGACATGGGAGTTGCGGATCATGAACGTGAACTCGCGGTGGCACAGCGCCTGCAGCATCTGGAGCGGCCCCAGCCCATACTTCTGCACCACCTGCGACCGTATTGCAACTCTGTGAAGTGCTGTGTCCGCCCTCCAGACCATCAGAAACACAGGGCATGGAAAGCATGCTGAGGCCACCATGCGGCAGGTGGCCTGCCGTGCAGCAGCGACAGCCCTACCAAGGCATTGTCAGCTGAGGCCGCTCTGTCGAAGGGCATGTCCAGCAATGCCCTCATGCTGTGCGCTGCCTCCGTCTTCTGGAACGCCGCCACAAAGCTGCTTGCAGGCACGAAGCTGTAGGGCTTGCTGTCGTCGGCCCAATACTGCCCCTGCAGACACACAGTTGACATCAAGGATTGCAATGGACCCGGCCAGCCCGCCCTGCGCCAACCTTGCTTCCCGCTGAAGAGTAGCGGCACTGAGCCTCAGCAGCAAGTTGATGCGTGAGGTGAGTTTTCACCTGGTCGCTTGGGGACAGGACCTCCTGCAGGAAGTCGGCCACCGCCTCGCGCTCTGGAAGCTGGAAGCCCATGTCACTGAAGAAGGGCAGCACCTGCACAACTCACAGCACGCCTCCTGCCTTTGCACACCACATGTGCCTTGCTTGATGAAAGAAAGGCCTGGATTGATTCCCATGGTCCATTGGGCGTGAGCAGCCAGCCTAGGTCAATGCTCCTTGTGTTGCATTTGCGTACCTCCTCGCGACAGCCATGGAAAGCAATGCGGCCGTCAGCCAGCAGCATCACGTCGTCAAACAGGCTGTAGACCTGCAGCAGATGCGGCCACCTTGACTCGGATGCGACACTGCTGCATGTCGACTCTGCTTTGCTATCCCCTTTGCACCAGCCGAGAACCTTCAGACATGGGTGCATGACCAAGCAGATCGAGCATCGAGGAGCCCACCTCTGGAGCGGGCTGCAGCAGAGCCAGCAGGATGGTTGCCTGGCGCACATGGCAGAAGTCCGCCAGCGTCTGCACGATTTGGAATGTGGTGGTGGAGTCCAGCCCCGTGCTGATCTCGTCCAGCATCAGCGTCTGCACGGGGCCTGCGCACATGCGATGTGGACACCTCTGTGGAAAGCTTGTATTGGACCAGTCATTGTCAGGTTTGCTCATGCCACACTGCCGCCCGTTCAACCAGCGGGTCATACCCCACGAGCATGCTCGCGCCAACAGCCTACCTACTGTCATCTCTGCCGTGGTCAGCCGCTTGAGCTGGCCGCCGGAGATGCCCTTGATCATGTCGCCGCCGACCAGGCCGTCCGCCACGGCGTCCAGCCCCAGCAGCCGCAGCATCAGCTCCGTCCGGATGGAGTGCCGCCCGCCCACCTGCGCCTCTGCCTGTGCGCACAGCAGGCCACGGAATCGCCATGATTCGGCCAGCCTCAAGGTTTCCACGGGACGCACTCAGCATGGGAAAGCCATGCCGCATGGCTTCTGATCGAGGTGTGCGGTGCACATGGTGCTACTGTACACGCGAGCTGTGCAGCACCTGCATGAAGGCCTGGATCTCGGGGCGGGGCATGATGCCCAGCTCCGCCTCCCGCTCGGCAATCCGCCGCAGCTCCTCCGCCCTCGCGCCGACGCCCTGGCAGCGTGCGGCAAAGTCCAGCGTCTCCCGCACCTGGTGTGGGCACATTCCGATGTTGCAATGCGAAGCGAAAGCGGCGTTACGCTGGTTAATAAGAAGCACAATGCTGGAGCATTATTGTGCCGGCGCCGACCATTTTGTCATGCTCTGATACTGACGCCCGGATATGATAGTGTGCTGGCCCATGAGGATTTGGAAGGCGATGGAACCATGTGTGGACGAAGACTCACCGTCAGCTGAGCAATGTGAACGTCATGCTGGTCCACGTATGCAGCTGTCCGCTCGACAACGAACTCGTCCATCCTGCAATGCAGTTGTGACTACGGTTGATGGCATGCTATTGCCACAGGCTCGACAGACGCCTGCACAGGCACTGTTTGAATTGCAGCACAGCCTCAGTGGCAGCCACAGGTCCCTCACGTGTGGCCGTTGTAATTGATGTCTCCCTTGATGCGCAGCGAGCCGCTGCCGTGCTTCAACTTCCCGCTGAGCGCCTTGAGCAGCGTGGACTTGCCGGACCCTGGCGCCCCCATCAGCAGCGTGAAGCGGCCCTGCAGCGCACGATGTCGACACATCAAGTACTTCTAGCAGGTTCACTGCCCCGCACAGCTGGCCTCATCATGTTCTTGTCATTGCAGCAAGGCAACAGGTAGGCCCATGACGGATATTGCAAGGCCCGCACCGGCTGCAGGGCGCCGCTGACGCCGTCCAGGATGTGCTGCGTGCGCATGCCCTTGCGGCCCAAGCCCAATACATTCAGCGGGGCCTGCAGTTGAGAATGAGCACCTGGTGAGGTTGCTGGCATCAGGCAGGGCTGTCCAGATCTTCAGCAGGGATGGCCTCGTCGGTGCCAGCCCTGTATCGCACTTGTACATGCACTCAGCCCATGCATGCACGGCAATGCAGCAGGATATCTGACGCACACCTGCGCCAGCCGCAGCAGCTCGTTAGAGACTGACGGCAGCGCGGCGCGGCCGACCGCAGCGTCCGCCGTGACGCTCAATCCGCAGAAGCGCACCTCCACAGTCGCCGGCTTGACGCCCACCCTGCGGCGGCCGAGATGCCATTGGGTTGTGTACACGGCTGAATGATGGCTGACGATTGACAGTCTGGTTGTATCCGTTTCAGCAAAGTAGAGGCAGCCACATTGGCAGTGAATAATGGCGCCAGCTGGCAGCAGCGCCGCTGGCTCACTTGTCGAGGCGGGACTTGAGGCGGTCCAGGTGGGGCCTGTACTTCGGGCTCATGGTGTACATCGCCCGCAGCGCCACGCGCCTGTGGTGCTCCACCTGCATGTCAGGGTGAGCACAGCATGAGCGGCATGCCATTCGCAGCGTGCACTTGAGTGTCAAGTCCGGTGCCCCAGCACGGACATGCACAACTGCAGGATGCAAAGCAGTGTACACAGCACTCGCAAGCAAGGAGGCCGCCGCTTACAATGGAGACGGGCAGCGCTGGATCATCCGCCACCGCCGCATCAGCTGGAGGCGCACGATCCACATCTGCAGTGGTCGCTGGATCGCCTGCGGCCGGCTGCCCGTGGCGGCTGCCTGTCTCCGCCGCCGCAAGCCTGCAGCGGACCGACCGGGCTTTGGGACCATCCTTTTAGTCACTGCTGATCGCTAGGTGACCCCGTGCTGGGCCATCCGGCTCACCAGCCTACTGCCGGGGCCAGTGGCTGAGCATGCGATCGCGAAATATGAAACTGCATGGCAACCTGACGAGCCCTGTGCGTTGCGATGCTCGGGTTGTGACCGGCCAGGCAGCGCAAGACATGACTGCGGGTGGCTGGACTGCGTTGCTGCATGTCAGATACAGAGGCACTCCCCTCACTATGCAGCCCGCGTACATCGTAGATACTTGGAGACACAAGAGTCATGGACGCTGCCCCGCTGTCAGATCAATGCGCCGTGGCTGTGGCCAAGGAGGCAGCAGGGACGGATGCATGGGCCACCTCAGTGCGGCGTTCTCATCCTCATCCCGATCCTTGTCCCGCTGCGAGGAGGCTGTGCGCCTGAGGGATTACAGCTGGCCCCTGACGGCGCTGCTGACCAATCCATGATGCTCCGCCCGCGCCATGCCGCCTAACGTGTCCCGCGGGAACTTCGCACCCGGACTTCCAATAGGGGCCTACTATACAGCGCACTATCTGTCGTGCGGCCCGACAGTCGCAGCTCAATGGCCTCGGCTGCCGGTGGAGACTGCGCAGGGACAATGCACCAGTGGCGCCAATGGCAGGATTGCCAGCGCATTGCCGAAGGGTCACCAGAGGCGCGGGAGAGATCTTTGTTGCTTACTCACGAACGCAGGCATCTGACAGACAGCAGTACGGGGTCTGCACTCGATTGCCGCAGCCCGCCATTGTGGATTGAGATCACAAAGCGGCGCAATGGTGGGTTCACGCTGAAGCCAGCTGTGGCGCCGAGCATGGCGCCCTCCTGCACATAAGATGTCTTGAGCACCCTCGCGGGGGCCACCCGCAAGCAGCGGCATGCCGCTGATCGCCCCGGGCCACCGCCTGCAGTTGTCAAGTGATGCAGTGCCGCTGCTAAGCGCATGCAATCTGGTCCTGGGGCTGGCATGGTTTGTGGTAGTCGTCCCACTGCTGGGCGCATCCCACGCTGCAGCATGCAAACAGCCCGAGTACGAGGCCGTCGTGGGCGTCTCACTCGGCCTCATGGCCACTATAGTTCTAACAGACACTGCTCTGTCAGGCCTGGGCCTCAGAGGTGATCGTCTTTGCTCGGCCAGGTGGCAGGTTACTGTGCCTCCGACATGGGTGACCGGTGCAGCCCCTGATACACACGAAAGTCACTCTCACACTGCAGGAAGTGCATTTGAACCGTCGAGGCGCGCCTCCGTACTCTCGCTGCTGTGGCTGGCCACCGGCCTGCTGATCACCGCCACGGGCTTCAACGGTGCGGCGCGGCGGCGATGTAATGGCATGTCGCAGGCGTGAACAGCTGCAGGCCCTGGGTCTTGCGGAGCGTCGACTGCGTGCGTCGTGGCACAGGCTGGGCGACATGGGTGGTGGAGGCCGTGCCGCGGTCGCTGTGCCTCCAGCGCCACAGCCGTGCCGCCGCCGTGCAGGCGATGGTGTACCTCACCTGGGCGTTCCTGTTCCTGAGCTGGTGCGCTTGGTGGCGACACACCAATGCCGTGACAGTACCCAAAGGCAGCCCTGCAGGTCGCAGATGCAACGGTCCAGATGCATGCGGCTGGTCCGATCCCAGGCAGCCATGTCCACAGGCTGCGGCTGGCGGTCCTGGGCCTGGTGTCCGTGGCGCTGCCGCTGTTCTACGACGTCAACAGCTGGCGGTGGCGCATGCGGCTGGCGATGGCGGCCTGCCTCAGCGGCAGGACCCTGCGCAGCATCCGGCAGCAGCTGCGGCTGCGCGGGTGGGCTCGCTTGACGGAAAGCCACAACCCCAACCTCAAGCTGTCTCCGATGCTCTGTTGCAGTGCAGTTGCGGTTACGATTCCCATCCGCAGCACATGCTGTACAGTGGCAGCACGTACACCTGCAGGATGTTGTGATAGTGAGGCAAGGTGCCTACGTCTGCCTGACGGTGCAGGAAGCAGTCATTGAAGCAGACCACCATGCTGGTGGCCGACATGATCCGCGGATTGGACCTGGCTCCGACAGACGTGGTGCGCCGCCGAGTGGTTTTACATCACGCCCCAGTGCAAGCTGTGTTCTGTGCAGCAGAAGGACATGCTCGCCCCACAGCAGCACCCTCTGCGGTACATACATGTGTCTCAGCAGCAGCCTGTCACAGTCGCGTCCGACCCCACAGCAGCATATGGCAGCACAGACGCCATCTGCTCCGCCGCAGGGCGTGGGCCTGATCCTGGTGGCGGCGCTGCAGCGGCGGCGGCGCGGCATCCACATCTCCGTGCTGCTGCGGCCCGAGGCGCCGCCGCCGGCCACCAGCCTGCCCGAGCTGCGCGCCGCGCGGGGCACCTCCATGAAGCTCACCGGGCTCATAGACGTGAGTGTGGCTGTGCAGCCTTGCTCACCTGACTGCCTGCCCACCGTATCTTGAACTGACCGAGCAAACCCTTATGTGCGGGACCTGTACCACGGAAACTGTCCGGCACCGATGTCACCCTCGGATGACCATGGAGCCATGCAAAACCTCGGCCAGCTGTGTCAGGCTGCTCACATATCTGATCGCAGGACCAGCTGGCGCGGGCGCGGGCGGGGGCGCCCGCCGGAGCCGAGTCGGCGCTGTCCAGCCTCCGGGGCCGCCAGCGGGCGGCGGCGGCCCTGGGCCCTTTTGCCGAGGGCGGCGCGGCCGTCGTGGCGGTGACGGACAGCGGGGCGCGGGAGGCGCTGTCCGGCAGGCACCAGCCCGGCTCCGCTGCGGGGCCGCTGCGGCGGCGCTTCAGGGGCAACTCCGCAGCCGCGCCTGCACCCGGCGCTGCAGCAGGCAACTGTGACACAGCATCTGCAGCAGGCAGCCGCGACGCTGCCGGAGTGCAGGGCTGCCCGGCTGCGGGAGCCAGCTGCGGCGGCGCGGCCGGCAGCTGTGCTGACCATGCGCAGCCGATGGCTCCCGGCTGTTTGGGTCCACCTCCCGCAGCCGGCACGGCTGCGGGGACCACCGACCCCGCTAGGCCGCCGCACACCGCCGGCGCCCCTGCCTCGCGCGGCCGGCCTCTCGTTGGCCCAGGCCAGCAGGCGGCGCCAGGCCCCGGCTCCGAGGCTCCTGCGGGGGCCAACACAGCGGGTGGCAGCCCCGCCATGCTGCGCCTGGAGCGCCAGCTCACCAAGGTTCGCGGCAGGCTGCAGACTGCAGCGACCAATGTGCTGTGCTGCTTCAGACGGGCGCAGCCATGCACTCTGCGCGTCCTGCAACGGCACTGCAGCTCCACAGCACCGCGCTGAAGGGCCGCCCTGTTGATGCAGTCCAATCGTACAGGCATTCCTGCATGTAACGGAAGTAAGAAGTGCGGTCTGCTGCCCCCCGCCCAGTGCCCTGGTGGCTGGCAGAGTCTACAGCACCCCATAGTATGCCTGTATTGATGATCGAGACTGATGCACACCTCCGCTTGCTGCGTGTCAGATGGCTGAGGCCGTCGGCGGCGAGGCTCCGCCGCCGGGCGCCATTGCGCGGGAGATTGCGCGCCTGGACATCGGGGCCTGCCTCACGCCGTCCTCCATCGCGGCGGAGATGCGGCCCGACCTGGACCCCATGGAAGCGGCGGCCATCTACACCGGTGCTCAATCAGCTGCTGCATGCCCTGCTGCTTTTCCGTCATTTAGTGTTTAATAAGAGGGTGCCCGACACAAGGAAGTGCCCAACATCTGGTGTCGTGTTGTGGAGCCACAACACGGGAGACAACCATCTGTTGCCGAGGTTGTATAATTCACGGCTGCAATCTGTTTGCAGGCGAGCACGAGCCGGTGGATGCCGCAGTGCTGCGAACTGCACAGACATATGCGAAGTACGCAGTCGGCATCTACTATGTGACCACCAGCAAAGCGCCACAGGGCAGGTGAGGCACTGTTGAGAATCGCATGCTTAGCTTGAAGGTTTTGCATCCGTGTGTTGCATGTGTTCTAACCTGCAGATCCAGGCTTGCTGGGCTGATATCGTCCGCAGGGTCTGAGGCGTGTCGAGCGTTGAAGCAGGAGCAACTGCTGTTTGTGCAGGTTGGCGATGCCGAGCCTGCCGCTGAGGGACTACTTCCGCCGCAGTGCAGCGGTGCCAGACCGCAGCCTCCCGAGCGTCGACAAGGTGCCCTGCCAGACCGGGGAGGCGTATGTGCAAAACTGTGCAGCCCCTGTGGAGTCACCATATCAGTACAAATGCATTCCTTGCAGGCGGCGGCGGCGCAGCAGCAGCTCAGCCAGGAGGCCTTTGTGCGGGAGACGGGCATCCCGGATGCAGATCTGCTATATGTGTCGGGCGACAACCAGGTCTGAAAACACAGCCCTATCAAATTGAAAACCCGCAGTCTATGGCCTCTGAACTGACATGGGGCTGGTGGCTGCCGGTTCGTGAATGAAGAAAGACGGATTGTATCCAGCAGTGCTGTATGCTTGCATTGCCTGTTGTGAGGCGCTCCACTTGCTGTGAAAGGCCACTGAGGCAGTGGAGGTGACAGAGGCAGCACACCCGACGCCTGCTCGCCTGCTGGGCTGCGCAGGCGCTGGGGGCGTTGCCGTACACGGTGGCGCTGTGCCATGACACGGGCGCGGTGGTAGTGTCCATCCGCGGCAGCCTGTCCATCGACGACGTGGTCACCGACTTCCTGTCCACGCCCGAGCCCCTGGACGCCTGGCTGCCCGCCGGCTTCCTGCAGGCGCGCTCGTATTTAGCCGGTCTGGGCGGCACTGACACTGTACCGTCTGTTTCTAACGGAGGTTACTCGCGGGCTGCTGCCTGCCTCAGCGGCCGCATGGTGGCGCTGCCTTGCAGCTTCCCGTCGCTGCTCCCATGCGCCAACACATGCTGTTCATTGCGCAGGAGCACCCGGACATTGGGCCCTGCTTTGCGCACTCGGGCATGCTGTCAGCAGCGCAGGCGGTGTGGGCAGACCTGCAGCAGCACGGCATCCTGCAGGTTCGCAGCAGTTGGTCAGCCTCCAGTACGTTAGCAAGCATATACATGGCGGCCCCGCCACATGCACTCCTTGCATGGAGCTGCTGCTGTTGTCATCCCGCCCTGCAGTCGCATTCGTCTGCAGCACAGGTGATGCGCACCCTGTGCAGGTGCTCCTGAAGGCCGAGGCCGATTACACAGCCACAGTGCACGCCAGGCGACCTGCAAAGCAGAGGTTTGGTGAGGCGGGCAACAGCGTCGCGCCGCAGCCGACGCCGCTGAAAAGGGGACAGACAGCCTCCGACAGCTTCATCTCCCGGGCTGCGGCCAGCCTGATGGCAACAGCAACCAGTGATGTAGACCCCCCTCCGCTCAGCAGCGCAGCTCCTGCAGTCAGAACTGGGAGAAGCCCCACTGTAGAGGTTGCTGGTGGCAGCGCCAACTTCATGGCAGCCACTGACACAGCAGCCGCCGCACTTCCTGGCGCAGCCACAGCTGTCCTGCGGGATGACGACGAGGCAACGATAAGCAGGAAGTGGAGCCGCAAGTGGAGCAGTGGCTCATCTCAGCCGCGCACCCCCCGCCGCTCCGTCTATGCGGCCCTGATACGGGAGCGCGGCCTGCACCTCAAGCCCTGGCGCCTGGTGGTGACTGGCCACAGGTGACATGAGACTGCATGTCTGCATGTCCGAGGGTGCCTCTTGACGTCATGCATCGGGGAGCCGCACTGATCAGGCAGCTACAGGCGTTGGTGCAGACCGCAGTCTGTGCCCTAGTGCTGACATGGCTGTGGCAGTTGCCCGCAGCATGGGCGGAGGGGTGGCTGCGCTGTTGTCGCTGCGACTGCGGTACATGTTTCCAGGTGCGATTCCTGCACATGCACGACGCCACAATTGGCTGGCACCTGTTCGACTGCTGAGGCAGTAGGGGTGGCATGGCATGTCTTGTTTGTCATGCTCTTGAGCAGTTGCATGCTCCCAGGGCTCTACTGACAAATGCACAAACTATCGTAGATGATGAGAGCCCTCTGAAGGCTCACCGTCTTCTGCTGCAGATGTGCACTGCTGGGCGTTCTCTTGCCCAGGCGCCCTGGTCAGCGCCAACGTGTCTGCAGCAATGGAGCCGTACTGCACAGCAGTCATTGTCGGCAAGGTGAGCACCCGGCGGCTGCAGCCAGCATGTGGAATGAGCTCCCGGACTGTGATGCAGTGAGCCTTTCCTCAGCCCTGACGGACCTCAGTCCTATGCAGGACGCCGTCAGCCGGCTGTCGCTGCACAATGTGGCCGCGCTGCTGGACGAGATGCTGGTGGCGCTGGCCCGCTGCAAGCAGCCCACCTGTAAGGTGCGGCGCCACCCCCTGTCACTGCGAAGCTTCATGCTTCAACAGCCACATCACCACATCCACAAGAGCGTACTGGCTGCACATGGCCCGACAGACGGCTGCTCGGCCAGCTTAGGCTGTTTGCAGCGGCAATGCAATGCAACATATTAGCATGAGCATGGGTCTGCACATGTCAAAAACTTACCACACGCTCTTTATATTGGTGGGTCCAGGTGCTGCTGAGCATGTCGCGGCGGCAGTGGCGCTGGCAGAACCAGACCATCGACCAGCTGCTGCACGCGCCGGAGGAGATGTCGCACGAGGCCCTGGCCACGCTGCACAGGTGCGCATGGCTATAAGCACGCACAGCAGGCGCGCCAACTTGCCTGTGACGTGTTTCTGCACTGAAACACCAGCACCACATGCATCCCGCGTCTGGGCTGGTGCTGAGCATCTGCCGTGAGGTGCCCTGCCTTACTTGGGTGCGGCGTATCTGGCCGCAGGTACCAGGCGCAGCGGCCCGCCATCAAGGCGGCCCTGGAGCAGCTGCCGTCGCTGCAGCCGCCGGGCCGAGCGGTGAGCCCAGTGCAGCCTTCCATGCCTTCATCACATTGTCAGCGCTGTGAAACGTTGCTGGTCCCTTTCGCACCAAGATCGTGTGGCTGGCCGCCACCTCGCAGGCGTTCCTGCGGCACCTGAAGGCCAAGTTCGATCCGCGGGAGCGGCGGCTGCGGGCCGAGGCCGCACAGGCCGCTGCTGAACGCGCTGCAAGGGCCGAGGTGCACTCCAATGCTAGAGATGCAACCGTTGCATTAGGCATGTCAGCTGCGGGACGTGCATCATGTGCACCCTGTTTGCAGATGCTGCAGGTCCACAGCAGGACTTTGACGACTACAGTGGTAAAAGCAATGCCTGGCCCTTGTGGTGTGGGGCTGTGCAGCGCGGTGCACTTATATCGTCTCTATGTGACCTGGATCATGCCACAGGCTGCCGCCAAGGAGCCCAATCTGCAGGAGGAGCTGCCCTTCATGCACGGCGGGCTGCGGCAGACGCTGCGGCGGGGGGCGCACCGCATGGGGCTGTCCGTTCCGCCGGCGCTGCGCCGCGTGATCAGCAGCCCAGCAGATGAAGGTAGTCCTCCGGTCCGGGCGGTAACCCTGAGCCGACCGCACCAGACGCCCAGCACCCTGCTTGACATGGCAGCTGCACATGCAGTGCCAGCGGGCAATTCAGAGGCCAGCAGGTCGGTATGGTCTCATGGCTGACCAGGGACATTCAGGGGGTGACCCATCGCCTGTTTCCAGCTGACTGTGTTGATGGATCTCCATCATTGCCATATCAGGCATGCTGCGATAAGACAGCGATGGCAGCGGCGGCACCGTGGCAGGGCCAGCAGCGAGGGCATGGTGAGACCTCCAGTGTTCGCGTCCGGCCCGCTCTTTGCATGACCGGCGTCTGCCTTGCTGCTGGGCAGGCGCCGCCGACAGGGCGGCGGACGAGCTGTGGGCGCACCAGGAGGCGGGCAAAGCTGGCGGCAGCTTCGGCCGGCCAGGGTTCGCAGCCAGGGCCGTCAGCAGCACCCACGGCCGCCTGGAGCGGGGCGCAGCTCCCCGCCAGACCGGCAGCTCCCACGGGAAGAGCAGTCCCAGCCCCGCGCGCCAGCAGCAGGCGCCGCACCACGGCGGCGGCGGACGCCGGCAGAAGGGGACCGTCGAGATGGCGCCGGGCGGCGATGGCGGCCCCGATGAGGCTGACGTGGACTGGGCAGACACGCAGGCGGCGGCAGGCGAGGAACAGGCAAGTGCCCCGGGGGCGCGTCGCTCCAGATCTGGCGCGCGCCAGCACTCCTCCTGGCTGCAGTGCACATCCTGCTGGGAATGTGCCTCGGTGTATGCCATACCTTGGCACATACGCCGCAGAAAGGGCACCCTGCATCTGTGTGCCGCGGCAGCTGCAGCGCGGTGCCGCCCCGCCGCGCAGGTGACGTACGGCTGGTCCTGGGACGCGGTGTGGATCGACCCGCGGGAGGTGGTGGACGAGGGCCTGCTCATCTCGCCCCGCATGTTCGCCGACCACATGACCGACACGCTGACCGATGCACTGAAGGTGCGGCTCCCGCACCCTACCTTACACCGCCAGCGTGCTTGGCAGGAGGAGGTTGCATCCCAGAGTCGTGTGTCAGAGTACGTACAGATTGACGTCGGTTGCAGAGCTTCTGCGGTGTGTGGTGTGCTGGCCGCAATGGCGGTGCTTGCTGGGCTAGATGTGCATCACGACGTGTGCCTCGTCCAGACGGGGCAGTCTGGGTGTGTTGCAGGCGATTGTGGAGGGCGGGACAGCCGGCAGGCCGGGCAGCATGCGGCCGGCGAAGCCGCACCACTCGATAGAGAAGCTGCTGTCGCTGGCGCGCCGCGGCAGCGCATGACCAGCGCCTTCACCAAGTGTGCCTGGGTGCTGACCGGTGCTGTACTGGAGCAGACGACGGCGGCGTAATTCGCATCAGTAACGATATATGTAGCACGGGATCGCAGTCCCAGAACTACAATGTTTCAGGGCGCCGGCTAGGATGGCATTTGGACAGCACTGTTCAGTGTAGGGCTCTGATTCCTGCGCAGCGCTGCAGAGGGACTGACGGCGTGGGGTGGCAGCATTGACGCCGCAGCATTACCAGGCTGGGCTGCAAGCTATAGCAGCCACTAACTACTGACCTTGATTGGCCGTGTCGCTTCGTTTTGCGCTACCGCAACACACTAGATCACGAGACCCCCAGCACAGATTTCCAGGCTGTGTGCTGCATGCAGTCGCCGATGGTTTTAACCTCTCAGTGTATGTGCAGTCTCAGGGTGTTGATATTCTGCTGCCTAGTTTGGGCATCGCAGCGCAACGTGCCCCCAAACCTCGTGCCATGCCAATGCCAAAGTGCCAATGCCAAAGTGCCACGACGGGGCACATCATGATGAACACAGCTGTGCAACATTGCTCAAACCTATATTTTTTCGTGAAATGGGCGCCCTGTAGTGGTGAAGCCACGCGTTTTGTGCCTCCTCACTCAGCGGTTCATGTAATCCCCCTGAACTTCGGCTCCCAGTTTGCGACCTCCGCGCGCAGAGGTTGAACGCGGTTGAGGCGTGAAAGTGGACACAGTTGTATTTCAGCTCACCGACCAACCAAGTTCGACATCGGTCACACTCTGTTGTAGGCCCAGGTGGCTGTTTGCAACTGTCAATTGGGTAGGCATCACCGCCTGCGCCCCTGAGCAGGAGGTTTGCGATCTGCGTGCCGCGTGACCGATCCGCGCGATGAAGTCCAGCAAGCTTGAGACCGAGTCCACAGAGTCGGGCGACGCGGTGCAGCCCGAGCCCAAGGTGTTCAGCCTGCCGGTCGACTCGGAGGGCAAGAGCAAGGTCCTGCGCCTGTGGAGCCTGCAGCACCCGCACCACACCGCCTTCCACCTCAGCTGGCTCGCAGTACGTGATGTGTGCATTAATCTGGCGATTCTATTGGGATAAATGCATGAAAGTACTGGCTGGTGTCATGCGAGTGCCTACCTAGCGCATAGCGTAGGTGCTCACACAGGTATGCGGTGGCCAAGTTCAGGCACGCTGACGGCCAATCATTCTTGCATGTAGTTCTTCACCTCCTTCCTGTCCACGTTCGCCGCCGCGCCATTGATTACAAGTGAGCGTCACTTCTGTACCAGCGGTGTCTGGGTAGCCATCACCAGGAACATTGACGTGCAAGTTGCAACCAGGCCACCTGCATCCGATCGGCCAGTCCCAATAGTCCTGAAATCAACATTCAATATGTCATGCTCCGCCAGCACTTGCTGTTGAGGCATACGCACCAGGTGCACCTGCCCATGATGTGCATCGAAGGACCCAATTGGGTCCTTTGAAGCGTGTCTGCAAACACGCTTCCCACACAGCATCAACAACATCCTTCCCTGACGCCCATGCTGCAAAATGATGCGCAGTCATCCGGCAGGACCTGGACCTGACACGTTCTGGCGTTTCCGGAGCCAATGTCGCCTCAGTCTGCGGCGCGATCTTCGCCCGCATCTCCATGGGCACGTTCACCGACGCGTTCGGCCCGCGCATGGGCTTCACCGCCCTGCTCAGCCTGTCCTCCTCCGCCGGTGCGCCTGCCCCCCACCTGTTCATTTGTGCACCCTGCTTGCGGCGCGTTGGTCTCTCATGCCGCAGCTGCTTCTCAAACACGGGGCTGCAGCCACTTTCACCCTGCGCATCACGCACATGTCGCCACCCTGCCGACTCGTGACTGCTGCTTCTCCGCCGCAGTGTTCTGCATGAGCATGGTGGACAGCAGCGCCGGCTACATCGTGTGCCGCTGCCTGATCGGCTTCTCCCTGGTGCGCGGCACAGTTTGTGTGCAGTCCTGCACTGGCGCATGTCGCATGGCTGCAGCCAACGGAGGTCAGCCCTCAACTGCCAGTGACCTGCATGCGGCGTGCGCCCTGCCCGGCTGACAATCTGCTGTGTTCCACAGGCCTGCTTCGTGTGCTGCCAGTACTGGTGCACAGCCATGTTCTCGCCCAACGTGGTGGGCACCGCCAACGCGTTCGCCGGCGGCTGGGGCAACCTGGGCGGCGGCGCCACACAGCTGGTGCGTGTTGCTCCGGCTGAGCATCCATGGAGTGGCGGCAGGCATGCTCATCAGAGGCTGCAGCACTGCAGAGGGTGGCTCATGCCTGACTGCTGGTGCAGTCAGGCAGGAGCCACCCTCTGGACAGTGCACCCTCGTGTGTGAAGCTATCACCTTCACGTGACACTGCTCTTTGACCTGATCTGCACCTCCGCCGCAGATCATGCCATACCTGTTCAAGGGCATCTCCAAGAGCGCGCCCGCATTCCAGGCGTGGCGCTGGGCCTTCTTCGTGCCGGGCGCCATGCACGTCATTGTCGCCGTCATGATCCTCGCCTTCGGCCAGGTGCGCAATCAGTACTGTCAGCACCCTGACGTGAAGGGCACAGCATGACTGAGAACACGTGCCGGGGAGCTGTTCAAGTCCGTACCGAGCTGCTGATGACTCATGGTCTGCGCACTGATCTGTCCAGACACTGACGCTTTGTCACACTTGCACTGCGTGCAGGACATGCCATATGGCTCGTTCTACGACCTGAAGAAGAGCGGGCAGAAGGCCAAGGCAAAGACGCACGCCGAGTTCTGGGTGGCCGTCAGGTGTGTGCTCTGCTGCGATCCGAGCACTCCCTGCTTCTCATCTGTTCAAGGGATCTGGCTGGTCTGCACCTCCACCTTGCGTGTGTATGGCAGAAGAATGGCGGAAGAAGCGGACACGCACATGGGACGACCTGCTGTGCCTCCCACTCGCAGGAACTACCGCACCTGGATCCTGCTGCTGACGTATGGCTACTGCTTCGGTGTGGAGCTGACCATTGACAAGTGCGCAAAGCATCAGTCTGTCCGTGCCCTGGTATATCGAGTTGGCGGCTGCTGCACAGCACATCAGCCAAAGGAAGCAAAACCTGGAGGCCATCCCTTCGGTTTGCCTGAGCCAATCTCATCTGTTCTGCTCCCATGCAGCAACCTCGCCGAGTACTTCGCTGACCACTTTGGCAAGGGCATCATCGCTGCCGGCAACCTAGTGAGCGTCCCTCCTGAACAGCAGACATGCCTGTGCTTCTTGGCCCCAATTTGCTGATGGCTGCAGGGTCATGCAAGGGCTGTTCTCGTCCGCTGAGGATGCGCTACAAGCTGATGCCGATGCTCTCCTTCTTGTACAGGCCGCCATCTTCGGTCTGCTGAACTTCTTTAGCCGTCCCGGAGGTGCGCATTGCGTGTGCCACTGCGTGTGCCATGGATTAGTCATACGCTCGAACACCTGCCATCGGCAGTAGTGCGCTGCCGCAGCACACAGGTCTGGAGTCGTGCCGACCGTCCTGGTCACCTGCATGAGTGCGGTCCTGAGGAGGCGCTCACCACCTGCACCCCACAGGCGGCTGGATCTCGGACCTGTGCGGCCGGCGGTGGGGCATGCGCGGCCGCGTGTGGTGGCTGTTCATCTGCCAGATGCTGGGCGGCGTGACGTGCCTCGCCCTGGGCCTCGCCAAGGACTCCTTCACCTGGACCATGGTGCGGGCACGTGGCATCTACGGCGTTCCAGCGGCCTTTGGCCTCATCCCATACAATGGAATGGGCATGTATACAATCACAAATGATTTGCCTATGAACTGTCTGATGAGCCGCTGCGCGCCTGCGCCCGTAGGTGGTGGTGGTGCTGTTCTCCATCTTCGTGCAGGGCGCGTGCGGCGCGTCCTTCGGCGTGGTGCCCTTCGTCAGCCTGCGCGCCCGTGAGTGGATTCTTTGCCGCTCACGCCACCAGGCCTGCTGCTGCAACACTGTGGCTGCTGGATCTGTGGCCTTTCACATTGGTCACCAGCGCCCGCTGTGCCTGCCACTGTGCGTTGCACATGATGGTGTTGTTTTCACCGGCTGCACCTGGTGTGCCCTGTTGTGACACTGAGCAAAGCCTGTGCATGTGCAGGCGGCCTGGTGTACGGCTTCGTGGGCGCGAACGGCAACACGGGCGGCGCCGTCACACAGGCCATCTTCTTCACGCCCCACAGCCTGGCGCCCTACGACTCCTTCAAGTGGCTCGGGTGCGCAGACTGCGACCGCACGCGCGGGCGCTACCAGCCCCGCGTGAAGACCACAAAACAGCCGCCGGATGCTGTAACTCAGCAGCATTGTCTGGCTCTCGCTGTTTGGCGGACGTCATGTGTACGATGTGTGGTGACCATGGTATGTCTGTACTGCTGCTGGTAAGGCGCCATGCAATGCTGACTGTCCGAAGCGCGCGCTGTGCAGGTGCATGATCTGCGGCATCACCTTCGCCATCTGCTTCCTGTACTGGCCGCAGTGGGGCGGCATGTTCTGCGGCCCCAAGGTGCTCCCTGTCTCAAGCGTTTCTTCTTCCAGCTACCTATGTACCTGCTGGTGGCCAGCAAGATGCTCAGACATGATGCTGAGCTGTGCATTGCTGCCGCATACGCAAGGCCCTCAGGATGCCTGCCAGGTGTACTGCAGTAGCTTAATCAAAACTCGTAATGCCTGCCACCCAGCAGTGCGCCCAACGATGCCATGCCAGTATCCAGCGTCCAGCAGCGGTGCTGCCAAGCGTGACGGGACCGTGCTTTACACTCACTGCCGTGTCCCGCGCCCGGCTGCAGGAGGGCGTCACCGAGGAGGACTACTACTACGCGGAGTACACCGCCCAGGAGCGGGAGGAGGGCGCCCACCTGGCCGCCATGAAATTCGTGAGTGGTGGCGCTCCGTTGAATCCCTCTTGCAGCCAGCAGTCTCCAGACCAGATCGTGATACACATCACGCTGGAACATCCCCTGATGCGCACATGCCTGCGGGAAGATTCCTGCCCAGCATGGAAACACGTCACCTCACCGGCGTGTCTCCTGCAGAGCTCCCCTGCCCCGTGGGAGCATGTATGCACAGTCCGCATGCCGGCCGCGCAGTTCTCACATGCACGCTGCTGGGTCGCCGCGCAGGCCAACGAGTCCAAGAGCCAGCGCGGCTTCAGGCGCCTGGCCCGCGACACCGACGAGGCCAAGGCGATGGAGCAGAACATCTGAGCCGCGCCGCCGTGCACGCAGCTTGCCCGCCGGCGCACCGAGGCCGGCACCGGTGGAAGGGGGAACAGGCAAGGTGACCATAAACGGTGCACACTGCCCGACTGCCGTGAGGGGCGGTCTTTGCTGGCGTCTGGGCGGCTGTGCATGGACGCCCTGTGAGGGCAGACAGGCCCGGGGGTGGGGAAGGAAGTGGAAGTATGGAAGCGCGACCTGAACTGTTGACCCAAGGGTGATGAAGCATTGGCGAAGTGTACCCGTGGTTCAGTTGTTGTCAGCCCGGACTATGCCACTGCCGCCGGGACTGGCGCGCCATCAAATCGGCTTGAAGTTTGTCATTGGCGGCGAAGTCCTCATGAAGTCCTCATATATACTTGCATGAAGTATTGAATGAAATCGTAGCTTCTGGCATAGGGTGAAGCATGTGGTGACTTTGCTCATGTGTAAAGTAGTTTTCGTTTTCGACGCGTGATCGGCGGGTATAGCCAAGTATTATCCATGGTGGCCAGGCACCCACTTATTACATGCTCCCATCTTTGCCAGCAAAAACTTCGCGCCGCAACCATTGCGTACATCCACAACTTGGCGTCATCTGCTTGGGGACACCAAACAGAAAGCATGCTCCGAACACATAAGCTCATGCACGACACAGACACGTACGATAGATCGACCAGACACTTCACCCAGCTTCCGTCCCCATCGCATGCAATGCCGGCCCAATTGCTACCATGCGCACGTCGAGTGCCCATGCGGTGCAACTGTGCCATGCGACACACTGAAACTGCTGCCCCATCAAAACCCTCCTGATAACACAGTACTGCCGTTTACAACATCAGACAGGGAGGTCCCCAGCTGTATGTAGCCCTCTTCTGCTCCAGCCCATTGTTCAGCCAATCCGCCGGCGGCAATCTGCTTGCACCCCTGCTTGCCTGCCGACAGTCGCGTGGGCAGCGGCCTAAGGCTGGACGGGTGGCACCAGGGTACCCTTCACCCCTGGCGTATCAAGGCACGACCCACACTCAGCTTAGTCAAGCGCCAGCTCTGACGCATGTCAGAGCATCACTTAGCTATTGGCAACCACGCAAGGACATGCACGATGTGTCAGAACAGCTAGCAACTACGGAGAGAGCAGGTTGAATGGAACACACCAGGTGTTGGGTACGGGTTGTAGGCAAGCGTGGTGTTGAATTCTGCAATGAGCGCCTGCGTCAGGTTTGTGATCTGCGGGACATCAACATTGGCTTGTCAACAGAGCATGCCATGTGCACCGCTCGCTCATCATCACACAACAGCAGCCTTCTGGCGGGCGTCTGCTGGGCTGCAGCAGCAAGGGTCAGGCTCTTTGACAGAGTGGGAGCAGGACAACGCCACATCGTGCCCTGCAACACTGGAAACGATGCAAGCGCACCCCAGGCAGGCTGGCTTGCTGCAGGTCGATGATGGCGAAGAAGTCGTTGTTGAGGGACTGCAGGGCAGAAACCAATTGGGTTTAAACTGGATACCGACACCAGCATTTGCTACGCATACATCTTCCAGAGATAGGCACGAAGCAGGAAGCAGGTGCATATGTATGCACATCCAGCGTGCTCAGGGTGGAGGCATTGCCGTTGGTCGATGCCGCATAGTACATCTGGTTCAGCAGGTTGTTGCCAGTCACATTGAGCAGTGCCTGCGGTATGAAATGCCAATGTCATGATGCCAGGGAGCTCAGCAACTATCAGCAGTTGTGCACACAGGGCCAAGCACATCCACAGGCAACAAAAGATGGGCGAGGAGTGCTGGGCATCACAGGTGCCCGAAGCAGCAGTAGCATGCGGGTTAAGCAAGAGGAGATGGCGCACATTCTGGGCGTCGATGATCTGGTCGATCGAGTAGCGGCTGGGGGAGTTGACGCCCAGCGCCACGAACAGGGAGCAGATGGCGCACGCAAACAGGATGGTGAGCACCCAGCCCGAGAAGATCTGCGGAAGCAGCACAGCACCAGGCGGTGTACAGCAAGCATGAGTGAGCATGATAGCAGATCAAATGTAGATGTACCCTTCTGTAGCAGCGAATGCGAGCCATGGCCCGGAACTGGGTTCATCGTTGCCAGTACGAATGCAAATTCGAGTCTGGAACAGGAGCAAAATCGCACCCGCAGGCATGCCCACCAGTTGACGCCCTTGATGCCCTCCATCAGTCCGATGGCGAGCAGCGCGCCGCAGATCGTCTGCGTCGTGGAAACCGGCAGGCCTGCATGAATCAGGCTGATATGAGAGAACATGAACGGAGCAGTTGCATGCAGATCGGCACAGTACAGACCAGTGTAAGTATGACGCAGCTGTGTCATCAATTGTGGGCTGTCTCACCATAGCGGGAGGCAACAGCGACCACGATGGCGGTGGCGAATTCGGCGCAGAAGCCGCGGGCATAGGTGATCTTGGCCACTTGCACGCCCAGGCAGCGGGAGATGTTGCTGGAGAATAGCGCCAGGCCGCACACGATGCCAGTGCCACCGATGACCAGGATCCACTCCGGCACAGTGGACTGCATACAGGGCAACCAACGATGTACATAGACCTCATGGCAATGGTCACAGGACCTCATTCATGCAAGCTCTGCATGATGGCTGACCATGTTCAGTCACACAGAGCACTGTGCCAGCAGCGGTGGTACCCTGCAGGGCGTGCAAAGTGAGCGCACGCAACGAGTCCCTCGCAAAACAGGTGCCGGTGACGTACCGAGCTGGAGACACTCCCTGTAAACCAAATGGTGTACACTGCAGCCAGGGGGCCCATTGCGTTGGACACATCGTTGGCGCCGTGCGTAAAGGACATGACGCACGCTGAAAACACCTGACAAACAACACAAGGCCCATCATGATGTTTTAAGTCAGGATGACCCACTTACACTCCTGTTGCACAGTCGACATGTTTACATATGCTCTGCATAACACAGCACTAAGCAAGCAGCGTGCTTACTAGCAAGTTTCCTTGGACAATGCTCGTGCAGGAGCTGTGCATTTGGCCATTTTGTCTGAACAGACATGATGAAACACGATGGAACTGGATCCTCACCTGGAGGTACCTGAACAGCATCTCGGTTTTGATGTCAAAAACCTCTGCACGGTCGTGCACCACCTTGGTGGCTGTCCCCTCCGTCTTGGCCACCGCATGGATGTCCTGGTAGAAGTTCTGCAGTGCGCAGTGGATCCACAGCTCAGCATGCACATTGCTGTGCAGCTAGCCTACACGTACTTCGTGCCATGGCATTGCCGGCGATTGCGTGTAAGAGTGCTGCCAGAGCTGTGTGCAAGCTATGTGCCAGGATCGCTATATGGCACTGAGGAAGTGCTGGGCGTACCCAGAAGACGGTGTGCCAGATCTTGTTGTCGTGGAAAGACTGGGGAATCTTGGAGGCGATCCAGGCCGAGGGACCCTGCACAACACCAGTCACGTGCTGAGCAGCTTGGGCTTGGGCACCTTTGCTCAGTAGCCACTGCTGCAGGCGCTGCAAGGCAGGTTCCGGAACAGCCCTGCATCGAGACAGCCGTGATGCTCATCACCCAGTCCAAACTCTCTCACTTTGTCCTTCTCCAACTCAATCAGTGCCTCCTGCAAAGCCACTGGGTTGTCGCCCTGATCCGCTGCCAGCCTGCAAGTCAGGGCGTCAAGCACACATTAGGTGTCCACACCGTGCCGCTTGCAAGGGCAGGCATGTGCAACACCCTCACGTAGAGGACTGCATGAGGGCCCCCAATTGCGCATTGTGTCTCAGGAGCTGGACTTGCTTGTCGATGGTCTCGAAGGCGCTGTCGATGCGCTTCTTCAGGAAGGGCATGACCAGCACCTGCGCCACAGGGAGGGCAAACCCTGTGTCGCAACATGGTGCTGTATAGGTTGTTGTGTATGCTACAAGCTTTCAGACCGTGTTTGAGTGCATTTTCGACCGCTGCACACGAGCAGTCAGGTATCCAACAAATGCTGCTGCCTTTAGTTGCCAGCTGGCATCTGCTCACCAAGGTGACAATACCAACGCCGACGCCGCACACGGCTCCCACCCAGGCGGCGAAGCTGTCTGCAGGGCCAAGACCAGATCCTGAATGTCGTGCATCACACTGTGCGGTTCATGGCAGGGTAGGTCACAACCTGTGATAGTGGGCTGTGCTCAGCTCTGGGGGTTGGTCGTGTGTGCATTGTCATGCAAGGCATCGTTCAGGCCAGGGTGCAATGCCAGACTGCACCGGGTCTCGGTCCCCAGGTCGCGTTCTTGGAGCCGGTCTGGATGATGAAGGCGACGATGAGCCACACCATGCCGCCCACTAGTATTGGCAGTGCCTGGAGCGTAGCAGTGTTCCAGCTGAGATGCACATCTGCAGCGGCACCTACAATCTCGGCAGCAACAGCAGCCTGACCCAAGGTGAACAGTGCACCAAGCAACAGACACACGCGTGGCAAAGCTGCACAATGGTTGAGGTCCGTCAATGTCGACGCACAGCAGGCCGTCACCCCCTACCCAGAAGGCGCGCTTGTACCCCGTAGGAGAGCGCAGAATGAGGAAGCGGATGCTGATGAACAGGCCGAAGCAGACAATGCCTGTAGGTGCACTCGACACCATCAGCAAACCTTCCCATCAAGCTTATGTTCAGGTGCTATGCACACTGCAGTACATAGAACATAGCGGCACTGGGCAGCATAATTGGGTATGACAGTCACACAAGACGCTGAACAACGGGACCACGACATCAGAAGCACGAACTGCCAAGAGCGGCTGTCGTGCACCTGAGGCGATGGGGGAGCAGACCCAGGACAGGAAGATGACCAGCATGCCCTTGATGTAGGGGAAGGGGTCCTGGTGCTGGGACCAGATGACGGCGCCGCCGCCGCGCAGCACCAGCGCCATGCCCAGCGTGGCGCCGACTGTACAGAGTGACCGCAGGTGGTCGGTTTCAGGTGCTCAGGCAATGTGCATGTCGAGGTGCCAAAAGGTTGCGTTGGTACATGTTCGTCATGGCATATGCCAAGAGTGCAGATGATAGGAGGCGGCACATTGCCAGCATGCTTGTGCTCAACACCCATATGCATCACAGACCCTGGCGGCGGCACACCGTATCAGGGTAACCATGATCAGAGTGCAAGGGCAAGAGCACCCAGGCCTGAGCTGCAGCAGAGCAACACCATGCGTGGGCAGCGCTCTCCATGCATGCATTGCAGCGCACCGGTGGTGTGGGTGGTGGACACTGGCAGGTACAGCGCAGTCGCCAGGTTGTCCCAGATGGCGGCGGTGCAGGCCACGCACATGAAGCCGTACAGCAGCAGCAATGGCGCATTGAGGAAGTCGTTCAGGTCTGCAATGCCCGACCTGTGGTGCAACAATCAGTGCAATGGTGTGTCTGGTGTTGGCAGCATCTGACTGGACTAACACAGAACAATGGCGGCTGGCTGACATCCACCCCTTGGGAACAAGATAATCTATCTAAAGGTGGCTTGGCGCCAGCCACTACTCAGCAAGGACAGCAGTGGGGCATGGCACAAATGCAGCGCACTTGATGGTGGAGGTAACATTGGCGCCCAGCAGCACGGCACCCAGGAACTCCATGATGGCGGCCACAACCACCACCTGCGAGCTAGCACATCAAGCTGAAGCAGCAGGTTTTCGCTCCCACGTCTCTGATTTTCTCAATCACAGTGTGCCTTCAGGTCGGCATAATGCGGGGCCTCTCTCCTGATTGACTGTGCCAAGCATGAACACATATGAGGATGTGTTGTAGCATGATGATGAGGAGCGGTCGCACCATGCCCAGGGTCAGTGCTCGTGAGCCAAGCGTCGTGCCGAAGGAGTTGGCCATGTCATTGGCGCCTGCAGGAGGCAGCAGCATGTCAGATATCTGCTTGTGCAAAATGTGCATCCGCCTTGCCACATTGCAAGGTCCTGCCAACGATGCACACATAGCCGGCAGAGCGGCAGCAAGCGTCTAGATTGCCTGGCTATGTGCAGGAGGCACGACTGCATATGACGCATCGTTGGCAGGAGCAGTGCAATGGACGATGCACTCACTACAGCAAGGCTTACCAATGCCAAAAGCGGCGATGAAAGCCAACACAATGGTGCAGCCGAAGATCTGCATGTGAGGGCACCAGCAGCATGGTCGGCGCCTTTTCAGCGTCAGGGCTGTGCTTACAGCATGCGCATGTGCGAGAGGCCCTGTGTCAGGGCCATGAACCCATGATGGCGGGCCTCCACGCTCACCCATGTGTACTCAGGGTAGTAGCCTGCCATGCTGCGGTGCTGTCAGTCCTGTCGTCCGCGAGCAAGCGTCTGGAGAGGTCCTGCCGCCTGTGTGCTCCCACGATGTTACAGGTTCGAGATTCTTGCAGTGCAGCCACGAGCGTTTTCAGGCAGCCACTAGGCCATGCACATATGGCTTTGCCACCACAGGCTCACTGACTGTGACGACTGAGCGAGATGCAGGATCCGTGTGATTTACACAGAGGTCCACGTCCAATGAGAGCAGCGAGAAACGTGGCACCCCTCCTCGCTGGCACCTTCTGCAAATGCTGCGACTGTGATGCTGGTGCTTGCTAGCTACTGCCGCAGTTGGCTGGTGCGGGCCCCGCTGTGCAGGCTGGCAGTTCGTGCGTCCACACACCAATTTTTCGGCGGCTCATGGCACGAAGTGCTTGACAGCGTCAACCCCGCCTCCGAGCCCTCACACCTCGGCCGCAAGGCAGCGTCGCACCGTTGCAGCACGGAGCTTGAGCCCAGAAGCTGTCATATGCGGTGGGCGGGCCCCAACATGAAGATTCCCGACGCCTGGGACCGCGTGGCTGTTGTTCAGGCGCAGCACAGCACCGTGCACCGTGCACTCACAGCCAACCATCCGAACTCAGGTAGTAGTGGAGGCGCCACACTGACACAAGCGTCGTTTATTTGGTCGCGGACGCCTGTCCAGCCAGACCTTTTGGCCTCGCTCACCTCCGTGCCTGCAGCTCTTGTCTTGCGGTCCTCCCAACGCCGAGCTAGCTGTGGGCCCTGCTGAGCCCCACACGTCAGTCTGATACTACTGGCCTCTGGTCGTCAGCAGCCAGTCCCGCCAGCAGGCCGGTGTTGCTTGTACAGGCTGCCGCTACAATATGCTCGAGCAGCAGAATATTGTTGCAGTCCACGCACGTGACGGATCTCATATGTACGGAGGTTTCATACAACTCAATAGGGCACTGCTGCGGACAATGGGACCATGGCCGTCAAGTATCTTGGAAGCATCTGATTTACACAGGCGTGTACGCCCCATCAGCAGGGAGGGAACAACCTACCCTGGCATCAACCCGTCGCTTCGAGCCCGAGTGCCTGACTAAACAACAAACAAAGTACTCCTTTCAGCACAGACGCACCACAATGTTGCTGTCTTCCTGCTTCAACAAGGTTGCAGAGGAACCCAAAAGCAACGTGTCAAGGTGTTGATGCTGTTCTGCAACCCTGGTGCACACTGCCGCAAGGACTTTCCAGAACCAGCACCTTCAATTTGATGCACCTTGCAGCCCCAGCTTCACAGTTCCCATTGCACTTCATGTCAGATTCCAAGCAAGCTTCCTGAGTGTGATGTCACATGCTTCCTGGCTTAGGCTTCTGTGCCAGTCTTTTCTGCTGCTTCCTGATGTACGGTGATCATAGCTTCATGCGGGCTTCAGTCGTCTTGATACTTGAGCGGCAGCGGCAGAACCTTCGCGACGTGCTTCACTTACTGTGGGACCAGGGTGCCTGGCACACCTGCATGTGGAGCAGTAGATGTCATACTGAGGTGGTGCCAGTCACTTGAGCTCTCTGATCCAACAGCAAACAATCTGTTCAGCACATCGCCAATCGAGCTTCATCCGACAATGGGACAGACGAGGACTGTACAGAGCAAGAAGCTTGCCTGGTGTAGGGTATGGGTTGTACGCAAGCGTCGAGTTGAACTCTGTGACCAGAGCCTGTGTCAGGTTGACGATCTGCATGGCAGCGCTTGAGGGGTAAACAGCAGACACGATGGAGCATTCTGCTGGCGAGCGATGTTGACAACCGCCTGCACGCATTTCACTCGGACAGCCTGTCACAAGCATGACGTCCGCATAGCAGGGAACCCTCACCCCGGGCAGGCTGGCCTGCTGCAGGTTCAGGACTGCGAAGAAGTCCTCGTTCAAGGTCTGCACCAGATCAAGCAAAATGTCAGATGATGCACGTGTCAGGACCCAAGCGTCGTATGCAGCATGGTAACGAACCTAGAAAATCAGACCACTGCTGGCAATGCAGGCAGACCAGAGTCGCACGGTGAATGCAGCTACACAGAGATAGACACAGCAAGGTTGATATGCAATCGGGAGCGTGGCCGAGCAGAAGCGCACGTCCAGTGTCGTCAGCTGTGCGGTGTTGGTGTCGGGCGTCGCAGTGTACATCTGGTCTAGCAGCGCATTGCCCGTAACATTCACCAGTTGCTGCGGAGCAGGAATGCGCACACATGTCAGACAGCAGCGCACAGGTGTTTCACAGTGACGAAGCAGCACGTTCGCGTGACAGGAGGCTACAGCCGCCTGCCAGGCAAGCTTAGTTTGAAGTAAGCTTGCAGGCTCAGCTGCACATCCTCACCTCCTGAGCGTCGATGATCTGGTCGATGGACTGGCGATTGGGGGAGTTGACGCCCAGCGCCACGAACAGGGCGCTGATTGCACACGCCATGGCGATGGTGATGACCCACCCGCTGAAGATCTGCAGCGGCGACCAGCGTGACCTCAGTGCATGTACTCACGCTGACATGCAGCTCTTTGCCGAAGTTGCACTGATCCTGAACCACTGCTGCACCCTACACTTGCAGCTGAGGCGCCCACAGACACAGCCTCTAGCAAACATGAAGCGGTGTGAAGGACGGAGGCAAGCACACAGGGGCAGAAGGTGTGCTTACCTTCAGCACGACCCACCAGTTGACGCCCTTGAGGCCCTCGGTGAGGCCAATGGCAATCAGCGCACCGGTGATGGTCTGGGTGGTGGACACTGGCAGACCTGCATGTTGGGCGGTCACCCACAGTTGGCAAGCTGGGGTGCTACATGCCAAATTTTCAACGGCAAAACAGCATGGCTGCTGCAGGGGACGTACACCACCTCCTTCACCACAGGACGATGTAGCAGCATACACACCATAGCGAGAGGCGATGGCCACAGTGATGGCTGTGCCGAACTCGGCAGAGAAGCCCCGCGCGAAGGTGATCTTGGCGACTTGCACGCCCAGGCAGCGGGAAATGTTGCTGGAGAACAGGGCCAGGCCGCACACAATGCCGATGCCACCAATGACCAGGATCCACTCCTGCACATCCACCTGCAACCAGACAGCCAGCACACATCAGCAGTCTGACTGTAGGTGCTTGCATGCTATCACTTCCGTGTGCACTATACACGGGTGCAAGGTACAGCTGAACTTATCACAATTTTGAGTGCATCTGTGCTGCTGTGATGTAAAAGTGCAGGAAGCAACGCTGCTCAGCATAGCGAGACTGCGTTGCGGACGCACGTTGCTGGAGATCTGGCCGGTCTGCCAGATCTGGTACACGCCAGAGAGGGGCCCCATGGCGTTGGCCACATCGTTGGCGCCATGCACGAAAGACATGGCGCTGGCCGAGAACACCTGTAACACGGCACCTGAGCGTCGGTCTGTTGGCCTATGAGTTGCTGTACCTGTATAGGTCTGTATCTGTGCAGGTGGATGGCCACCAGACTTGCATGCGTTGCTGCCTCAGCAGGCGCATGCCCGCGACTGTCTGCAGGCAGTCAGCCGTCAAAATGGCACAGCAGCAGCGAGGAACTGCGCCAACAGCGTCACACCTGGAGGTAGCGGAACAGCGCCTCTGTCTTGATGTCGAACACCTCGGCACGGTCGTGCACCACCTTGGTGGCGCTGCCCTCGGTGTGCGCGACCTCGTGGATGTCCTGGTAAAAGTTCTGCAGCGGATGGCACACAGTCGTCAGTGCACGCTTGATGCAGCACACGGACAGAGCAGCGTCTCGTCTTCTGCCATGCACGCCGTGAACCGCAGGTGCGTAAGATTGAGCACAGCAACCGAACCCTGCCTTTGGCCTGCATGCCCGAGTGCTGCTGCTTCGCAGGGAGGGCTGCGCACCCAGAAGATGGTGCGCCAGATCTTGTTGTTGTGCACGCCCGCAGGGATCTTGGAGGCGATCCACGCAAAGGGGCCGTGGCCCTTCTCCTCCTCGATCAGCGCCTCCTGCAGCGCCGCCGGGTCGTCGTGCTCCGCCGCCAGCCTGGCGCAGGGTGCGGCGGTTTGTGACACAGGGTCTGAGCGGCATTCGGCGTGCCGCAGCACAGGTCGCATCCCTCACCCTCCATCAGACATGTCCCGGTTTGCACCGCAGTGAGCGCCGCACATGCAGTTGGTCACAACATCGGGAGCCTCACTTGTCGATGCGCTCGTGCGCGCGGTTGATGCGCTTCTTGAGCAGCGGCATGACGACCGCCTGGCCAGAGCAGGCATGCAGCTCAGGGCCCGGGCCGCCGCTGGAGCAGCTTGACGATGGTCAAACGCTGGAGATAGGCAGCAGACAGCTGACCCGACAGCAGCAGGAGCGCCTGTAAACCTGGACATTTCATCAGGCAGGCTGTCGGTCGCTCACCAGCGTGAAGATCGCGGCGCCGGCGGCGCACACGGCGCCGACCCACACGGCGAAGCTGTCGTCGTACTCCTTCCAGGTCTTGTTCTTGGAGCCGGTCTGGATGATGAACGCGACGATGAGCCAGATCATGCCGCCGATCAGGATGGGCATCGCCTGCAGCACGGGCGATGCACGGGTGTCAGCAGCAGCGTGGCACCAAGCTGCTGCAAGAGGCACATGTGCCGATCTTCTGCGGCCTCTGCTGCATTCGGAACATGGGACAAGGTGCGAGTCAGGGGTGGTTCAGGACTACTTGTGCAGGGGCAGCAGCGGGCGCGCTCACCCAGAAGGCGCGTGTGAAGCCCGAGGGCGAGCGCAGGATGATGGTGCGGATCAGGAGGAACAGGATGGAGGACACAATGGCTGCAAGCAGCAAGCACACGGCGCTCAGGCGCTGTGAAGTCAGAGGTTCTTTCGACGGCTGCCAAGGGAGAGGGATGCACATGTGCATGATGAAGCTGCCAGCGCCTGCCATGGTCAAGCGTTAAAAGCTGCAAATAGGCAGGTGTCACACATGACTGGCTAGCAGCGACTGAGCAGGCCGGGCGACTGGGCAGCACCTGCGGAGATGGGGGAGCAGACCCAGGACAGGAAGATGACCAGCATGCCCTTGATGTAGGGGAAGTTGTCCTGGCTCTTGGACCAGATCACGGAGCCGCCGCCGCGCAGCACCAGCGCCATGCCCAGCGTGGCGCCCACTGCAGCAACACAGTGATGGCGATGTCAGAATTGGTGTTGTGTCCTCGTACAACCTCCTTGCAAGCCTCTGTGAAGCACTGCAGCTCGCTCTGATGCTTTGCGGCTGCATGCTGCGTTTCAGAAGGTGGGGCAGGGTGAACACGAACATCAGGATGCTGGCATGGCATCGCACCGGTGGTGTGGGTGGTGGACACGGGCAGGCCCAGGTAGGTGGCCGTGTTGTCCCAGATGGCGGCGGTGGCGGCGACGCACATGAAGCCGTACATCAGCAGCAGCGGCGCATTGGTGAATGCGTTGATGTCTGCGATGCCCGACCTGCAGGAACCGGGCGCAGGCTCACATCAGGTGACCATTGCCTGCCTGCCTGCCGGCTAGGTCACTGGTACCAGATGCCAGCACCGAGCCACAGAATGTACAAACACAACAAAGCATCGTGCATCTGGGAGCTATGCTGCCACCGAGCATCATGCATCTGGCAGCATGTTATGCATCAGAGCAGGGGGCTGCGCACTTGATGGTGCCCGTCACATTGGCGCCCAGCAGCACGGCGCCCAGGAACTCCATGACGCCGGCGATGCATACCACCTGCGCACGCACCACATCTGAAGTCAAACTTTTGCTGGCCACAGCAGTGCAGCTCAGGCCCCCTGGGACTCATCATGAGGCAGCTACTGCACTGTCAACATGGCAACGCAGATGCCAGCTGGCACCGCCGCGGGCGAGGGCGGGCGAGCGGGGCTGAGCCGAGCAGCTTCAGCATGGCGCTCAGGTGCTGCACAGGCGCGAAAGTGCTGCAGGGCCAGACGAGGGTGCGTGGCAGGAGAGAACGTACCGCGCCCAGGCTGAGTGCGCGTGAGCCGAGGGATGTGGCGAAGGAGTTGGCCAGGTCATTGGCGCCGATGCCGAAGGCGGCGAAAAAGGCCAGCACCACCGTGACGGCGAAGATCCACGTGTAGTCATCTGCACAGACCGCAGACTCAACATAACTACAGCTTAAAGAGGGGGCAACCCCCAACCAAGGGCTGATGCGGCAGCGGCAGCCTTGCGAGGATCAGGCACAACGTCCAGCACCAGCGCAGCTTGCCGTATAACAATGCACGGTGGGCACGACACAACACAGAACGCACCGAAGTACGCCATGGCTGCCAAGTTGTTCAGAGGGTACGGCTGGAAGCAGGAAGGGTGTGCCCGTGGAAGTGTGGCACCGTGCTTGCAGTCTCAGGACCTGCAGGCGTGCAGACCAAGGCGTTAGATAAAGTCGCTCAGACATGAGGTTGCGGGGTGTGCGGCGGCGCTGCAGCTGCGCGCTTGGCGTACTGCACTTGGGGTGACCCTCAGCCAATTGGGTGGCAATAGGCACCGCCGATCCGGCAAAGCCTTCTAACAATTACGCATCCGGCCTGACACGGCACCAGACGGGACCACGGCTGGTGCAAATCCAACGCAGCCTTGCAGAGCGGCAGCAGATGAATGCTTCTGCAGGCACGCAATGGTGCTGAAGCCGGAAACGGCCTGCACAGGCCGGCGGCTGCATGCGACCGACCTGGGGTCCGCATGCATACCGACTGAATTGGCATCAACGGGCAGGCTGCCACCAACCAGAGTTGCCATGAACGCTCAATAGGCCACGCAGCACTTATGCGCCGCGCGGAGACCAGCAGGAGAGGTTGCCCCTTCCTAACGAACGACGCAGATGCTACTACAGGAGGGAATAACCCTATGGCAGGCCTTTGTGAAGCTTGCAATTCAGGATTTGCTCAACTCAGTGCCAGGTCCAAGCCAAAGCTTCCAGCGCATCAGGTTTGCTCGTAGCAGCCGGGCTGGCACGAAGTCACGCAGTCATGAGAAAAGCACGCCCGCTTGTTTAGCCTTACCTGGGACCCCCTTGCGTGCGAATCTCGGATCCTTCGGTCCACCTCTTGCTACTACGACAGACGCGGGGTGGAATGCTGGTGTGTGGGCGCCTGACACGGCCGCCTGACCGCATTTGGAATGTGCGTTTGCCAGAGCATCTTTTAGGTAATGCGTAAAGCGCCGCCCTAGAGCGCATGTGACCTCCCAGCTGGCACAGGCGGGGCAGTGGTGGAAGGCGGGCAGGCAGCTCCCCCCATACAGCAGCCCATGCGACCTCAGAACCAACCCTAACCCCAGCAGACATGCATGCATCAACCTGAACACATTGCATCCTTCACATGCTTCGGTTTTCGTCCTGGTTGGGCCACCGCTGTACTTCCAGCGCTTCGACATGTGCAACCAGAAAAAGCCATACTCAACCGCAAATCCCAGCCAGTGGGGCGGCCACAGGCCTGAAGATACTTCGGTGTGACCGTCTATAGCAGCTGCCAGATGTCGATCGCCCAGCATATGCAGCCTTGCTGCAGCACCCTGATGCCACTGCTGCAGCGAGCGGCTGTTGGAGAGTCGGATGCATGGCTCGCCCTCACGCTCAGCAGCGCAGTGTAAACCTCTGAGTTCGCGCCAGGATGCGCCAGGCGCCGTAAACGTCATCACGCCATGCTGGCAGACGAGTTGTTGTTGTTGTTGTTGTTGTTGTTGTTGTTGTTGTTGTTGTTGTTTGCCAACAACAATTAAAAAATTAGCAGCCGAGATGGTTACGCACGCGTGGCTCATAGCGCTTTTTGCTGCAGCACCTAGTTGGCGGGCACCAGGGTGCCGGGGATCTGGACAGCAAGAACCACAGGATGGTGAGCAGATGCGGGGTTGGTTGTGATGCACCCAGCAGACAAACACGTGCTGGACCGCTGGGTACCAATGATACAGCACTAATGCTTCTGCAGCGGTGCACTGCACCCTGGCAGGGGTCATTGCAGCAGCCTGCAGGGGTGATATAGAGCCTGTTGTGCAATGTGTGACGCACCCCTGGGTTGCCGTCCAGCGTAGGGAAGGGGTTGTAGGCCCTGCAAGACACACACCAGAACGGCTGTCAATGACCATGAGCATCATAGTGCGCATAACAACCTTGTGGCCTGGACACGCTGGGAGCAGCAGGGGTCCACTTCACAGCTGCAGCATGACATGCAGCAGCATGGCAACGAAAGAGAGGCAGCACTGCATGCAGCGCTCACAGTGTGGTGTTGAACTCGCTGATAAGGGCCTGCGTCAGGTTGACGATCTGCGCGGAACAGCACAGGGAATATCAGGGCGTGCACCATGTGCAGCTATAGCTGCTTGGCCGCCATCCAGTCCACCCGTCAGTAGACAGTGCATGCATACAGCGGGAACTGTATGGCATTGGCAAGGAGACGCACCCCGGGCAGTGAGGCCTGCTGCAGGTTGAAGATGGCAAAGAAGTCCTCGTTCAGCAGCTGCAGGCCAGGGGGACACGGCTCAGAATGGTGCGTCAGGTGTGAATTTGCGCATCATCGTCACAACGCATGTCACAGCATGGCTCAGTCACACGGGACGCCCAAGCCCAAGCAATGCCCTGCTGTCTACTCACGTCCAGCTGCGCTAGGGTGGCGGTGTCGTCCGCCGGCAGCGCGGTGTACATCTGGTCCAGCAGCTGGTTGCCCGTCACATTCAGCAGTTGCTGCATGGCAGAGGGACATACGACCCGTCAGCCAGCCTCAGGTACAAACACTGTTGAGCACATGTGGAGCAGCAAGATAGCCTGGAGTAGGCACAGCACTGTGCTCCCTCCAGAGCTAGTGCAGCAAAGGCGCTGCAGGTGTGCAGCAGCGCGGTCCGAGGTTTTGGACAGCAGCAGCAGTGAACCCACCTCGTTAGCACCAATGATCTGGTCGATGGACTGGCGGTTGGGGGAGTTGACGCCCAGCGCGGTGAACAGGGAGCCGATGGCGCACGCCATGCCGATGGTGATGACCCAGCCCGTGAAGATCTGCGGCATCGGCCACACCACATCATCAACGATACGATGCACATCACCGCTGTATTCAGGCTGTGTCCTGCGATGGTGTCGACATGCCGCACCGGTCAGGACAGCAGAGGTGGAGCCAGGGGCATGGCAGGAAGCTGTGAGGGAGGGGCTTACCCTGAGCACAACCCACCAGTTGACGCCCTTGAGGCCCTCGGTCAGGCCGATGGCGATCAGTGCGCCGGTGATGGTCTGGGTGGTGGACACCGGCAGGCCTGCGCGTGAACAAGCGCACAGGATCTGGCGGCTGCAGCAACACGCCAGGCTTGAACAGTACTTGCAGCTGCAGTGGGACCATGCAGCCAGCCAGCAGCTGCTGCAATGCCATCCGCCATTGGCTCGATCCTTCGAGATGCACCGGTTCCTTCTGTGCACCAGGTTTCGTGCCAGGAAAGCATCAGATCGTTGTCCGCACCATAGCGAGAGGCGATGGCCACGGTGATGGCTGTGCCGAACTCCGCAGAGAAGCCGCGCGCAAAGGTGATCTTGGCGACCTCCACGCCCAGGGTCTTGGAGATGTTGCTGGAGAACAGGGCCAGGCCGCATACGATGCCGATGCCGCCGATGACCAGGATCCACTCCTGCACATCCACCTGCGCATGCATGCATGGCAAACAGGTCAGCAGCTTGCAAGCACGGCTGTCTTACCTCAACCAGCTCAGCTGCACTTCAAGCGAGAGTAGCCTGCTGCTAATTGTCACACATGCTGTGCAGCATGTCACTCGCCGCATACCAGGTGTCCGAGCTATGGCCGCGCTGGTGACATGCGTGCTGTGAAGCTGCTTGTGCAAGCCTGTAGCCTTTTACTGCTCAACAGTGCAGCTGGAAGTCTCTCAAGAAGAATGTGATGCTGCAAAGATATCATGGCAGTGCGGACGCACGTTGCTGGAGATCTGGCCGGTCTGCCAGATCTGGTACACGCCGGACAGGGGGCCCATGGCGTTGGCCACATCGTTGGCGCCGTGCACGAAGGACATGGCGCATGCGGAGAACACCTGCATGCGCACACGCCACATGAGCTGCACTTTCGGAGGCGCGGTACACTCGAGCACACAGAGGCATCAGGGGACCTCAGGCAGCCAGCTTGAGGCTCTGCGCTATGCCTGCATGCAATGAGCCTCAAACTGCAGGTTCACTGTCAGCATCTAGCATGCATGCAGCATGCGCCACCCCTGCATGCGCCCACCTGCAGGTAGCGGAACATGGCCTCCGTCTTGATGTCGAACACCTCGGCGCGGTCGTGCACCACCTTGGTGCCGCTGCCCTCCACCTTGGACACCGCGTGGATGTCCACGTAGAAGTTCTGCAGCGCACAGCCCACAGCGTGTGAGAGTCCCGCGGGTGCGTGGGCAAGCAGCAGCGCCCTCAGGGTGATGGCGCAGCGCAATTCGCCCGCTGCACATATGAACCCGAGCTCCCCTGATGCACAGGCTCCTGGCAGGTGGGGACCAGCAGGCAGTGGTCACACGCACCCAGAAGATGGTGCGCCAAATCTTGTTGTTGTGGACGGAGGCGGGGATCTTGGAGGAGATCCAGTAGGTGGGGCCCGAGGTGCTCTCCATCTCCAGCAGCGCCTCCTGCAGCGCCACCGGGTTCTCGTGCTCCTGGGCCAGCCTGCACGAGGAGCATGGGCAGAGGCATCGAGGGGCATGTACCTTTGTAAGGTGTGATTGAGGACGTCAGCATGCACTTGTCAAGAGTGTGGTACCCAGGTATATCGTGCTGGCTCATGGCAGGATCAACTGTATTGGGGCATGTGAAAGGTGCAAGGGCTTTAGGTCGCGGTGTCGTCAGGGCCCAGCAAAGGAGCTCACTTGTCGATCCGCTCATGCGCGACGTTGATGCGCTTCTTCAGGATGGGCATGACGAACACCTGCACAGCGCTTACAACGCAAAGTTAACCATGTTCCCAGTTGCTGCAGACACGTGTATGCCCGTTGCAGGTATGTGGAGCAAGGCACTGAGATTGGTAAGAAGGGCGTCACATACTGGGCACTGTGTGCCTCTGCAAGCCACGCAACTGCAAGTGTGACATCACAACAAAGGACTGCTGGGCATGAAGCGAGCTAACGCCATGTCCAGTGGAAGCAGGATACGAGGCAGTGGCACTCAACATCCATTTAGCAGCAGCGGAAGACTTGCCAGCACAAGGAGGGCGACTCCCACACCGCAGACGCAGCCGACCCACGCAGAGAAGCCATCTGCAGCCGGATGCAGGAGCACAGATCAATGATCAGAACTGCACAGCAGACGTCGGTTAGACATGCACATGCAGAGCTGGTTCCCACGCAAAGTACTGTGCCGCAACTGGCGTCAAACCGCTAGCGAGACCAGTGACTGCAAGACGAAGTTGATGAGCAGCAAACATACCGCCAAACTCGCCCCAGGTCTTGTTCTTGGTACCGGTCTGGATGACTGCAGTTGAGACAGACAGCACCTCGACACACAATCGAAGCAATATCTGTTGATCGTTTCATCTGGGCGCAGGGCTAGGCAATGGACAGGACGCAGGCCAAGAGCAGGGACGCACTGAAGGCGACAATCAGCCAGATCATGCTGCCGATCAGGACGGGCATCGCCTGCACACCGAGAACACCAGCGCATCGGGCATCGATTGGAGTGGCACTGTCAAGTTCCGTGCCCAGGCGTGCAGCAGTGCAGAGCTGCACGGTAGGGCAGCAACAGGCAGGCGGGCGGCTGCCGCTGGCTGCTCGCTGCCTCACCCAGAAGGCGCGCATGAAGCCGTGGGGAGAGCGCAGGATCAGGGCGCGGATGGAGATGAAGAGGATGGAGGACACGATGGCTGCGCATCGGTGGGCAGCGTGTCAGCATCAGCGTGGCATGCCTGATGATGGGTGTCAGCGCAATATAAGTGCACACGAGCGTACAGGCCGGTTGTACAGGCAGGCGGGCAGCACCGAGAAGCGACAGCTCTAGGCAAAGCAGGAGCACGATGTGACGGCGCTTCAAAGAAGAAATCGCATGCTGGTCTGCAGTGGCGGTGCCTGACCTGCGGAGATGGGGGAGCAGACCCAGGACAGGAAGATGACCAGCATGCCCTTGATGTAGGGGAAGGTGGGGGCGCTCTGGGACCAGATCACGGAGTCGCTGCCGCGCAGCACCAGCGCCATGCCCAGCGTGGCGCCCACTGCAGACGCATGCTGGCTGTGCATCAGTGTCTGTAGACGTGGCTGTGTTGGGCAACACCAGCAGACGACACAGTGCTGCAGGTGCGCGATACAGCTGAAAGCCACAAAACGCGTCAGCTTACATAGCAGAGAGACGGAATCAGCAAGGCCGCAACTGCGCGCAGATGCAACGACTGCCTGGTCACAGCAGCACATTGCGGCCCTGCGCGAGCAGATTTCCGGTCAGCCACCACATGTTTGTGGTGATAGTTCCCGCACCGGTGGTGTGGGTGGTGGACACCGGCAGCGAGAAGTAGGTGGCGGTGTTGTCCCAGATGGCGGCGGTGGCGGCGACGCACATGAAGCCGTACATCAGCAGCACCGGCGCGTTGATGAAGTCGTTGATGTCTGCGATGCCCGACCTGCGAGGTGCCATCCACCACGATCACAGCTCGGCTGCGGACACCCCCGCGGTGTGCATGCCAGGTCAACGAGGTGTGTGCATGAGAAGCCAATGGCTGGCGTGTCCTTCGTGGGATGACGCTGCACACACAGTGCTCACTTGATTGTGCCCGTGACGTTGGCTCCCAGCAGTACGGCGCCCAGGAACTCGCACACGCCGGCAATGCACACCACCTGTTGCACACAGCAAGGTCGCAAATGATTGTGTTCGTGCAAGTTCATTCGTCAGCCAGTTATGAAGTGCAATCAACCGAGGCAATGCGTTGCGCTGCTCTTGAGCGATCTGCACACAGGCAGGGCTGCAGGGTGGGGCGCACCATGCCCAGGCTGAGCGCCTTCGAGCCCAGGGACGTCGCGAAACTGCGTAGCACATCCCCTCAGGTCGTGCACGGTATCTAGGATCACATCAAATGATCACATCAACTCGCAGTCTAACATCCACAGGCGCATTGCCTCAATGCGATGTACTCTGCAGTGGGTGTTCGCACGCACCTGTTGGCCAGATCATTGGCGCCGATGCCGAATGCAGCGATGAAGGCCAGGACCACGGTGACGCCGAAGATCTGCGACAAGCGGAATAACAGTCAGCAGTAGTGTGGCTGCAGGCAGCTTGGGTGTAAATCTGACGTGGAGGAGATCCTTAAACTGGCAGAGATGCTCGGGGGTGTGGCTTCCTGCGCACACGGGCCACCGTGGTGTTGCAATGTCTGAGCAGAGCCTTCGGAACCATCCCTTCATGATCGTGATGGTTGCGGCATGCACTGAAAGTGTCGATTTTGGGCTGCCGTGAGGTCCGCGGCACGGCCAGGCGCATGGAGGGCAGCAGGTTTGCACGTTGAACACAGGACGCCTCACCCATGTGTACTCGTCGAAGTACGCCATGCTGACGCTTCCGATGTAGCCGCAAGCCGCTGGCAATCTGGGAGGCCCTTCTCAGCGATCGGACGGCAGCGTGTGACGACGACGCCACCTGCATGCGTGGCACCAGTGCACCGTTGTCAGTAGCCGGTGCAGCTTTACAGCCCTGGCAAAGCTGGTGTGATCAATTGCAGCTCATTCAGTGGCTGGCGCGTCAGGGCAGCATCAGGATTGGGGCAGCCACGCTATGCTGTGGCATAAACCCCTTCGAAACGGCAGGTCTGTGAAAATCCCGCATGCTGCAAGCGTAACGCTCGCCACGACGCGATCAGACAGGCACAGTGAGTTTCAGAATGTTCCCAGACCGACATGCAGACGGTTTGAGCGGTGCTGTACGTCCGCAACGCGCTGCCCCAGGCACCGAGTGCTTTGAAGGCACAGCCGTCACGGCGTGAACCAGCATGTTCGCGCTTGCGCACCACGTCAAAAGTCGAAAAAATTAAATCCAAGCAGCAACGGAGGCGTTCAATCCTGTATCAAAGGCTGAGCACCGCGAGCGGCGAAAAGGTTCGCTTGAAAAACTGAACGCAAAAGCTACCATCCCCATAGGCACACGCAGCTTGACGAGGCCACTATGTTCGCTAATGTGCGATGATTGTTCAGGACTGCGGCGGCGCGATCACGAAGCACGTTCGCGCCGCCGATGCGCGCAAAGCGCGTAGCGTCCTCTGATGCTTGCACGTACGGCCGTTGTGAAGCTCACAACTTGTTAGAACCTATTGCGCTCACCTGACGCACGCTCAGCTGATGCCACTTCGTTCTCTGTGCCGCAGTGCAGCCAATTTTTGGGTGGGGGAGGCGCTTTGGGCGCAGGGACCTTGGTCTGTGGGTAGTTTTGAGACGGACGGCATCATTCTCTCGCGCAGAATATCCATTAAAGTTTTGACGCCAACAGCTGCATTTTAGGCTGTGCAGTACCTTGGCTGATCAGGGTGTAAGATCAACAGTCAGGTCGCAATCAGACCTGGCAACGACAACAGCACCTGGTCAGCCACCTCATGCCCTGCTTCACGTGTCCATGCATGCAGCCATCGGTGCGCCATGCCCACAGCATAGTTAAACCCGAAACAACTAAAACACCCTTTGTGCAGTCTGAGCTGCAGTTTCAAGTCGAACAAGCTTGCGGCACATTACACAGAGAAAAGCCGTTCAGAGTCGCCAAGCAGTGCCCACTATTGCAACCAGATAAAGGTGTGCAGCTAAGCCCCGATGTTGTTGATCACGAGTGTCCTTGCATACTTGTGTGAGGTCACAGTTTTTTCTTCTGAGGTGTTGCGCAGTCCAGCTGTGCTGCATCTGCGCTTACGGCACCAGCGTGCCAGGGACACCCGGCGTCGGGTACGGGTTGTACGCCCTGCACATGGAATGCGTCAGAAGTCAGCAAGCTGCACGCAGGTCCACGGCATCAGAACGAACTCGTGCACAGGCTGCCGCTGGAAGCTGTCGAAACTGAGGGAGGCATCCACATGGACAGAAGACTCACAGCGTGGTGTTGAACTCTGCGATCAGGGCCTGTGTCAGGTTGACGATCTGCAGGGAGCAAGCCGCGGCGTTAGCATTGCACGTTGATGGAAGGCTGAAAGCGCAGGCGACTCGCCACAGCAGTCGTGGACGGGGTGCCTGGCGCAGGCACATGCAGCAGGTGCTGCGCAGCACAGCACAGAAGCAGCAGCGGTCGGCTGCAAAGCAAACTCACCGCGGGCAGGTCGGCCTGCTGCAGGTCCACCACGGCGAAGAAATCCTCGTTCAGGGCCTGCGCAGATTGACGTGTGCCTCTCAACATGCGAATGCTACCACGCTGCTGACATGTCTCTAGACGCTAGGCCCTGAGGCGCTGCAGCAGACGAAATACCCAGTGCAGCAGTGTGCTCAGCGGGTCCGGAACGCACGTCCAGTGTGTCGGTGTTCTGGTCCAGCGGCGTGGCGGTGTACATCTGGTCCAGCATGTTGTTGCCCGTCACGTTCAGCAGTTGCTGCACAGGCAGTGAGATACGGCGGTCAGCTGTTGTATCAGTGCCGGGGCGGACGACCTGCATGTCGCTCGTGCTGTGCAGCGCAGCAATGTGGTGCCGTGAACCGACTGAGCGGGGCACAGTAGGTGCGGGCAGTGGATCGGATGGCACCTGCTGGGCGTCGATGATCTGGTCGACTGAGTAGCGGCTGGGGGAGTTGACGCCCAGCGCCACGAACAGGGAGCAGATGCCGCACGCGAACAGGATGGTGATCACCCAGCCCGTGAAGATCTGCAGGGAGCAGGACACGTCGCCTGAGCAATGGTGCAGCGCCTTGTGCTCCATGATTGGACATGGGCAGCCGTCTGCAGTTCGACACTACTGGTGCACCTTGCAACAGGGGAGCATACTGTTACTCATGCATCAGCAGAGCGAGGGCGGCGTCGCTGCATGTACTGCCCCATGCCAGTCATCGGGAGAAGATGTGCGCACCCGCAGGCACGCCCACCAGTTGACGCCATTGATGCCCTCGATCAGGCCGACGGCGATCAGGGCACCGGTGATGACCTGTGTGGTGGACACCGGCAGGCCTGCAGGCAGCCAGGGGGTTGCCACCGTCAGCATCATGGGCTTGCAAGCAAACAGGGCAGTCCGAGGCTGGTGCAGTGATGGTGCTGGCAAGTCGGGCTTCAGCAGGTGTTGTCAAAGCAGCGAGCACTGCTGTCAGATCTCACCGTAGCGGGAGGCGACAGCCACGACAATGGCAGTGGCGAACTCTGCGCAGAAGCCGCGGGCGTAGGTGATCTTGGCGACTTGCACGCCCAGGCAGCGGGAGATGTTGCTGGAGAACAGGGCCAGGCCGAACACAATGCCGATGCCACCAATGACCAGGATCCACTCTGGTACGGGCGACTGCAGGGCAGAGGGTGCAGTGCTCAGAAAACATGCAAAATGACTCGCCACATGGGTGCACCAGCAACCCCAATCCACACATGTCCAATGAAGCTTTAGCTTCGCTGACAGCAGGGCACTAATGCAGCAGACGTCCAAGCACAGTGATTAAGCACGAAGCAACATCATATGGGGGCATGTCAGGTGGCCATCTGGCCGGTCAGCAGGACAGTACCGCATGTGACTGATCAGGGCACCCCTGGGAAGAATCTTTGATCAGTGAACTGCTGACCCGTGAAGAGGGACACAAGGACATCAGGAGGACACGATTTCCGACTCACCGAGCTGGACACGGCGCCAGTGGACCAGATAGCGTACACAGCGGCGAGGGGGCCCATGGCGTTGGACACATCGTTGGCGCCGTGGGTGAAGGACATGACGCACGCTGAGAACACCTGCGGTGTCACACCATGCCATCAGCTGTGCTCACACAACAGATGTGCAAGATATCCAGAATCACAGCCGGCCATATGGTGCACATCAGAAACACAATGTGCAGAGAGTATAGAAGTAAGTTTTTCTGTGCACCGCCTCGCTGCAGCAATTCCAAGCAATTCCATCAGAAACACTAGGGTATGTACCAACGTCTGCGCCTGGCATGAGCACCTGGAGGTAGCGGAACAGCATCTCCGTCTTGATGTCGAAGACCTCGGCGCGGTCGTGCACCACCTTGGTCTGGGTGCCCTCGGTCTTGGTGTCGGCGTGGATGTCCTGGTAGAAGTTCTGCAGGCAGGCGGCATAGGGACACGCTCAGGTGGGGCGCGGCAGCTGGGAATCGTGCAGCACTGCTGCATGCCGCTGGCTGGCAGCGTGAAGCAAGCAGCTCCACGACGGCAACAGGGCATATGCGGGGTTCAGGAGACGGGGCGCTTGGTGATGGCATGGCGGCTGGGGCGCACCCAGAAGACGGTGCGCCAGATCTTGGAGCTGCTGATGGAGGTAGGGATCTTGGAGCCGATCCAGTGGGAGGGGCCCTGGTCCTTCTCCATCTCGATCAGCGCCTCCTGCAGCGCGACCGGGTTGTCGCCCTGGTCCTGGGCCAGCCTGCAGGGTTGGGAAGCATCGGCATCAGCAGCGGCATCAGAGACGCAAACCCCATGCAGAGAAGTGAAGGGCCACCTGCTGAGTCAAATACTCACAATCCGTGGTCAGGTGGACTGGCGATGCACCAGGTGGTGCAGCATGCGACACGTGCTGGTGCACTCACGTGCAACACAGCCACCGATGCACAGCTAGTTCAGGAATTCGTCGGGGTGACCCACTTGTCGATGGTCTCGAAGGCGCGGTCGATGCGCTTCTTCAGGAGCGGCATGATCAGCACCTGCACGAGACCAACGACACGTCAGCAGGAAGTCCAGCAAGGAACGACTGTATGGGATTGCTGCGTGGCAGCTACTGCCATAGCATGGTTGCCGGTGGCGGAGGCGTGCAGCAGCCGGTGACACGACGCTTAAGGTTCGTAATGGTGGCGTCTCACCAGGGTCAGCAGGCCGACGCCGACGCCGCACACGGCGCCCACCCAGGCGGCGAAGCTGTCGGGGTGGTCCGAGAACACCTTGTTCTTGGAGCCAGTCTGGATGATGAAGGCGACGATGAGCCACACCATGCCGGCCACCAGGATGGGCAGGCACTGCAACGCGGGGTGGGGCCGGGGGTGAGGGGCAGCACATTTGGGGACATCTCAGCATGTATGGGCGTGCCATGAAGCTGGATGTACTGGGCGAGGACGTGTGCTGCAAGTTGCAGTGGACATGGGTGATGCAGCAGGGTTCCACGCAGCTCGAGGGCAGCAGAGGGGAAACTGTGCGCACCCAGAAGGCACGCTTGTAGCCTGAGGGAGAGCGCAGGATGAGGGAGCGGATGACCAGGAACAGGACGCAGCACACGATGCCTGCAGCCAGAAAAGAGGTTCGTCAGCAGGTGCCCCCTCCCGCAAGGTGGAGCAGCCAGACATGTGGGACTGCACGTGGGGCTTCACAACATGATGCTGCGGAAAGGAAACTCGGTGTTTGACCCAGCTAGGATGGCAGCGCACCGGAGCAGATGGGGCTGACGACCCAGGACAGGAAGATGACCAGCATGCCCTTGATGTAGGGGAAGGGGTCTTGGTGCTGGGACCAGATGACGGCGGAGCCGCCGCGCAGCACCAGCGTCATGCCCAGGGTGGCGCCGACTGCAGGTGGGCAACGAACCGCTCAGTGCTCTGAGCACTGCCATGTGCCATTCGTCGGCCACGCTGACAGGCCATGTTTCAGCCCACCAGGAGGCTGCTGCCGCTGACATGAGTGCCACACGATACACTGCTGAAGCGGCACACCGACGCTGACAGCGGGAAGCATGGTGTGCGGGGTGGCAGCGGCACGGGGCGTCGGCGCTGAGGCGCACCGGTGGTGTGGGTGGTGGACACGGGCAGCGACAGCAGCGTGGCCAGGTTGTCCCACAGCGCGGCGGTGCCGGCGACGCACATGAAGCCGTACATCAGCAGCGTGGGGGAGTTGGTGAAGTAGTCCAGGTTGGCGATGCCGGACCTGCGGGGCGGCAGAAGGGGCAGGCGTCAGCCGGCCGCGCTGCTTTACGGTTGTAATATGACATGAAAGGCAGGGCAGGGCTGGAGGCCGTGGGCCGGCTGGGAGCAGCGGGCCTAGGGTGCAGTGGAGCAGCAGCAGCAGCCATGTGTCAGCAGCACGACACACGCTGGGCTGCTGTGTGCTGGCAGGGGGAGGGGTCATGTGGGCAGGGCGGCGCACTTGATGGTGGACGTCACGCTGGCGCCCAGCAGGCAGGCGCCCAGGAACTCGCATATCGCAGCCACCACCACCACCTGCAGTTGCAATGAGGTGGCCTGAGAAAGCGACAACACGAGCTTTGGTGAACCATGCGCGGCTGCAAGGTTGATTGTGAATACGAATGATGCAGATCGAGCAGACTTGTCGGCAACAGGTTGCAGCGGGGCTGGGCTGTATGCGCAAAGCACTCGGGCTGCGGGGCACACACCATGCCCAGGCTCAGTGCGCGCGACCCGAGGGTTGTGCCGAAGGAGTTGGCCATGTCATTGGCGCCTGCAGGCGTGCAGTGATGGGGTCAGTTCGATAACACACTGGTGGGCAAGGCACATCCGCAGCGAGTACCCAATGCTGGCGCCGCCATGCAATGCCAGCAAGGCCGGCAAAACAGTGTGAAACATGCGGGTGTCTGATGGGTGCGGGGATGCAGATGGGAACGCACCAATGCCGAAGGCGGCGATCAGGGCCAGCACGACGGTGCAGCCGAAGATCTGCGCCAACACACCACAGCATGTGAGATGGAATGACCACAGCAGCTCAGCATGTGCTGGGTCGTTGCGCTGGGGTGTTGCGCAGCTGCATGCAGCGCATCTGCATGCAGGTGCATCCGCTCACCCATGTGTACTGGGGGAAGAAGCCCGCCATTGTGCCCGACTTGGTTCGGGGACAGGGCAAGGACGATCAGGGGGTGGCCGAGCGCTGAGCTGCGGGACCGGTACAGGGGCGGTTCTTGACAAGCCTGCATAGTGAGGACACAGACATGTCTCAGGTGAACCCACACGGGATGATGGACTGCGGGTGTGACGTGTCGTCGACGACGCAGTCCTGTACCGAATCAGTGAGCGAAGCGGCCAGCTGTGCATGCCGATGTGGCACCCGGATATGCGCGTGAGCACCAAAACTGCAGCCCACGCGCTTGCGGCAGCACCAGCCAACATGCGACGGTGACAGCCAGCTCTGAGGGCCCCTTGGCACCGCGTGCTACCATCGCAAGCGGATTGGCATGCCCGGAGCCTGGCGGCTAGAACTCGAAACAAACCCCCTACGCTTTTGAAACCGGCATTTCCTGGTCTTGCGGCGCCGGCGCAGGCCGCAACCAACGAGTGCACAGCATGAGCACAACTATCGCACGAGCCGCCGGGAACGACAACATGCACGATGCACACGCACGGGCGAACTGTCGGTGCCGCCGTCGCTTGGCACCTCAACACCCTTGAAGCCAATGCATCTCGCAGCTGCTGCGTTGTATATGCATGACATGGCTCGGTGCCGCGGAAAGGATATGCACGGGCAGCAGCCGCCGGCGCGGGGCTGTGAGCGGGTGTACGTTGGAGACAGGCTCACCTCGTTCAGGCTGCCGGTGATCGTTTCAGGCTACTCCTGTGGCACCCAAGACAGCAACAGCGGCGCAATTGGCAAACACCTGACAAAAGTTGGGCTTGTGGCGGAATGCACAGACGCGTGCGGGAGAAATCAGAAGAAGAGCCCCAAAAGTATATTCCCTTGGCCCTTGGTGACGTGGCGTGACGCGGCCAGATGATGCCCGCGCCGGCGTAACCCCCTTCCTGCTTCCCCTGCGCAACATCAAAACGCCGGAACGCGTCGCCGGGCCCACACAACCTCACTCCGCGCCCTCATTGCCCACTCCCCCTCTTCAGCAATTCAGCAACTTGCCTTCCCCGTCGCAATGGCTATGATGAAGACCCTGTTCGTTGTGCTGATGTGCCTGGTCGCCGCTCTGGCGGCCTTCAGCTCCCCCGTCGAGGCCAAGGGCAAGGTAAACCCAAGCACCTACTATCGTGATCACTATAGAGGCTCTGCAATTCAGTCGATATCCCGCACAGCTGCTCCATCGTTGAATGCACCTGCCTTCACTGTCGCACGTGCGCTGCGTCGGAAGCCGACCGTGCATGCACTCTAACAATTGCGCGCACGACGCGCCTGTGAAACCGCGCACGATTGTGCTGAGGTTATTAAGCTCGCATCCTAGCGCAGCAGCAGCGCTTTGCGCCCCGTCCTCGCAGTGAAGCGACTGATGCGAAAGATGCTCACACTGGCGATCTTTTGATATCGCGGCACGGTACGGGCGGCTCTGCTTGGGTCGACAGCCTACACCGTGGCTGCTTATCAGCACGATAGTGTTGCCTGGCTCGTCCAGCTGCGTCCTGTGCTGTGCTTGGGGCCCCGTCGGAGTATTGCCGTTGCAGTTCGACAGCATCTGGCCTGCACCTGTTTGGCCACGCGCTTGGCGCCCGTCCTGCTGGCTGCCTTGTACGCGTTTGACGTGCGACTTCTCAATCTGAGACGGCAGCCACGTCGGTGGCCTGCAGCCTCCCGAACTCGCGCCTGTAAATGCACATTGTCGTGTCCTCCAGTCTTGAGCGGCCCCACCGCACGCACCGACGCATGATTGGCATGCCTCGCATGCGCCCCCTACCTGTTCACTCGACGCGACTGGCCCTTGTCCGCTGTGCTTAACTGACACTGACCTCTGAAACTGGTGCTGCAGTGGTGCCACAAGTCCGGCTACGACGGCGTGGCCTGCGCCAAGGCCCGTGCAGCCAAGCGCTTCCTGTGGAAGAAGTGCGGTGCCGGCCAGGTGACTGCCCACCTTGCCTAATATGTATGTTGTCATATATATGTCCATTCAATCGATACCACATTGATGGCATGCTGCTGGCAGTCGAGCACCCTGACTGCGCGCACGGTGCCTGACCTGTGTGAACGGCCGGTCTTACGGTTTGTGCTCCGGCTGACACACTTCTCTCTGCTGCTGCAGCGCATCAAGCTGACCACCTCCCAGGAGACCTGCACCCGCCGCCCGGGACGCTGCTCATACACCGTCGTGCAGACCGTCGTCGGCAACAAGGTGCGCTTTGGTGCCTTGTCTGCAACTGCCTGCCAGCTGATTGCTACACATCAGTGGCTTGGCTGCCTGCCCTACACGCCTCTGTTCAGATTGTCCGCTTGCTGCTGTGTCTGTGAGTGACCGGTGCACAGCGGCAAGGGTCTGACACATTAGCTGCCTCCGCGCTGCAGGCAGTGTGGGACAAGTACGACAAGTGCGAGCACGCCCAGGTGTGTGGCGCCTCTATGCGCTGACGTCGTTGTTGTCGCTCTGCGGTCCTGTTGGCAGCCCACCACCTTCACACTAGTCTGTCCGTGGCCAGCTGTATGTCAGGCCGCACCCCGCACACAGCCCCCTTCATGAGCAGCACCGCTGACCGCCTGGTCCATTGCCTGGCTGCAGGGTGTGTACGTGTCCACCTTCACCCGCCGCGGTGCCAACCTGGGCAACAAGCTGTGCAAGTACGACAAGGCCTGCTAGACCGCCAGCCGCTTGGGGGTTGCGGCAATGCGTGACACTCTTAGTTAGCCAGTTTGCCTTTCATTATGATGCCAGATACGTAGAATCAAGTCAGCCGTGAAGTCGCCTCAGCTTTGCCACTCAACAGCGCGTGAACTGCAGTCAAGTCGCTTGAATGAAGCTTGCTTCATGTTCTGGATGTGTTCTGAACTTGCAATGGGTCTGCGAAGCAACCAGCAGCAAGGCTACTGCAGATGAGACACACCTCTACCACATACATGCCTGCCATCATTACCCAACGATGGTTCGCTTCGGCACAGTTACTATGCATGTCGCCACATCATCACTCAGTGTGCCCTGAGTTGTATATTGCTGTCCCATGTGTGACCGCGGTACATGCTGCAAGCCGCAGACCATGTACGTGTTTCCATTGCTGCCGCTGCCGCTGGATCTGCCGCATTTTTGGACAAGGTCGTTTTACCAACGGCAGGGATGGACATGGTCTGATATCTATTGCTGTATGGCACATCTGCTCGGACATGAAATCATATGCTGTGTGCATGATAGGAGAACCTTTCGGTGGGAGTGATGAAGTCTGCCGGCATTGGAACTCTGCCGCATGATGTGTTACAATTCGTTTTGACATTGCCTTTGAACTGCAAGCTAAGCAGCACACCCCACACCATGGTTCATACACATATATTTGTTCGTACACACTTCTCTGTGCGTGGTCTATATACTTGTCCACACTTCTCTAGTACCACGTGCATGTATTGCGCAATTGTACAGGCACGAGAACAAACAAGAAGCTGGGAGTCCAGCGGCAGCGAGGTGTGACCTGCTCAGGAGACCGAAAAACACAATGCAGGAGAAATGTTCCCCCTCAACACATACACACAGTTATGGAGGCGCGACCAGATGTTTCAGCGGCTTTCCCCAATCACTTCGCTGCCTGTACCTGTAAGTTCATGTTGCGTTGACCACTTCCAGTGGCTTCGACTGGTTCTCGTTGCCAAGTACCGCGGTCTGCCGCCCATGCCTTGCGAATCAGTGCAAGCTGAATGTCGGTCCACCCAGGAGTAGTTGTGCTACCGAGCCACGCACGTGCTGCCCGGCTTCGCTCAGGGCACCAGGGTGCCGGGCGTTCCTGCAGACAGCAGCGGCAACTGCGTTAGCAGCAGCTGCAGGCACGTGACGCAACCCTGGGAGCATCACCACGTGTTGCGTCATCAGCTCGAAGGCTGCGCTCGCACCACATCAACGCATCGCGCTATGCGCTTCCAGCCTTCAGTAGATGCACAGCGGCACTCGCCTGAGTAGGGGTTGTATGCCAGGGTGGTGTTGAACTCGGACACCAGGTTCTGCGTCAGGTTGACGATCTGCAGCAGCAGTGACAGCGACAGTGAGGCAGTTAGCTCCACCAGTGTGGCACACGCGTGGACAGTGAGGCAGTGTTGCTGAGGGCACGTAGGTGCAAAACAGACTTCCCAATAGCACACGCTGCACGGCAGACGCACCCCCGGGAGTGATGCCTGCTGCAGGTCGACCAGGGCAAAGAAGTCCTCGTTCAGCGTCTGCAGGACAGCAGGGCTCACACTGTCAGCAAGATCCAACCTCAGCCTATGGCTCGGCCCCTGCAGCCCTGAAGCTGGCAGCATGTGCTGCTGGCAAGCTAGGCTGCTCGTCACACGCCCAGCGCCAGATGCGGGCTGTGTCCCCACAACAGCAAGTTGCACAGCATCGGCAGGCAGCGCACGTTCAGGCGGTCCAGCTCGGCGGTGTTGGTGTCGGGCGTCGCGGTGTACATCTGGTCCAGCAGGTTGTTGCCCGTCACGTTCAGCAGTTGCTGCAGGGCAGTGAATCCGTACAAGGCGTCAGTCGGGGCTGCGCTCACGCAACTGTACGTCGTAGCTGGCGGCTTGTGCAGCACATCGACGCGCATCGGGCACTGGGACTACTGCCACTAGCCGCAGCATGGGTCTGGTGTCCGGGGTCACCTCCTGGGCGCTAATGATTTCGTCGGTGGACTGGCGGTTGGGGGAGTTGACGCCCAGCGCCACGAACAGGGAGCAGATCGCGCAGGCGAACAGCAGCGTCAGCACCCAGCCCGAGAAGATCTGCAGGGACGCAGGTGGTCCACGTGTTGCCAGATCAGATGCAATGCGTTGCTGCTCAACAAGTCTCCAGCTGAACCACGACATCTGGAGCGAAGCAGCTGGACAGCAGCTCACTGCAGGACCCCAATTGCGGCAAGCAGCAGGCAGGAACGGTCAGGATGCAGGCACCCACAGTACAACCAGTGCTGACGGGAGCGCACCCTGAGGCAGGCCCACCAGTTGACGCCCCTGAGACCCTCAGTCAGCCCCACGGCGATCAGGCCGCCGGTGATGACCTGTGTCGTTGACACCGGCAGGCCTGCAGACAGCACCCAGCGCAGCAGCTCAAGCAACCGAAAATGACATCACAGCAGGTGTGTCTGCAGGCGCTGCAGCAACCTGCCTGGGTGAAAAGGGGCCAAAGCATGGCAGACACGAGGGCAGCGAGGGGTGCGCACCGTAGCGGGAGGCGACGGCGACTGTGACGGCGGTGGCAAACTCGGCGCAGAAGCCGCGGGCGTAGGTGATCTTGGCGACTTGCACGCCTAGGCAGCGGGAGATGTTGCTCGAGAACAGGGCCAGGCCGCACACGATGCCGACGCCGCCGATGGCCAGGATCCACTCCTGCACGTCGACCTGTACACGACAGCAGCGCACCAGCAGTCAGTGGTGGGCTCAGGAGGCAGGGTCCTGCCATTATTCGATATGCAATGGTCCACTGTCGCCGAAGCACAGCAGGCATGCCCACCGCACCAGGTGGGGTTATACAGGATGTGTCCACACAGTGAAGCAAACCCTTTAAACCCTGGCAGGGGCTCACCGAACTGGACACTTGGCCAGTCTGCCAGATGGAGTACACCGCAGCGAAGGGGCCGATGGCGTTGGACACATCGTTGGCGCCGTGCGTGAAGGACATGACGCATGCCGAGAACACCTGCAGGGCACACGCTCCAGGTGCGCCCCTGGTGCAGTAGGAGCATGTGGCACCGCATGACAGCGGAAAGGGTGGGCAGTTGCGGGCGTGAGCCGGCGCAGCGGCTGCGCTCACCTGCAGGTAGCGGAACATGGCCTCCGTCTTGATGTCGAACACCTCCGCCCGGTCGTGCACCACCTTGGTCTGGGTGCCCTCCTCGTGCGCCACGGCGTGGATGTCCTGGTAGAAGTTCTGCAGGCAGGGACGGGCAGGCGGTGTCAACCCAGGCACCGCTGGCTCTCGTTTGAGCAGCCAAGCAAACAGCTCAGCCAGCTGCCCGCTGCCCGCTCATGAAACTCAGCTGCGATGGAAGTCAGTGGGCGCGCACCCAGAAGATGGTGCGCCAGACCCTGTTGTTCTTGAGGGCGCCGGGGATGCGGGAGCCGATCCAGTGCGACACGCCCGAGTTCTCCTCCTCCGCCAGCAGCGCCTCCTGCAGCGCCACCGGGTCGTTCTCGTGCTCCGCGGACAGCCTGCGCCCAGGTGAAAAGCACACAGGTGGCAACACTGCCTTGCCCTGAGCATGGCCACGTCTCGGCAGGCAGCAGCACAGGATGACGTGCACAGGGCAGCGGGGGCATGGGCCTGCATGGGCGACGACATGCTGCACGACTCGCTGGCCTTCACCACGCACTTGTCGATGCGCTCGTGGGCGCGGTTGATGCGCCGCCGCAGCAGCGGCATGATCAGCACCAGCGTGATCAGGCCGACGCCGACGCCGCACACGGCGCCCACCCAAACGGCGAAGCTGTCGTCGTACTCCTTCCAGGTCTTGTTCTTGGAGCCGGTCTGGATGATGAACGCGACGATGAGCCACACGACGCCGCCGATCAGGATGGGCATGATCTGCGAACGAGCCACAGCTGTGGTCAGCTTGAGTGCTTTATGAACTAGAAGTTGCAGCCAGAGCAATCGCAGCGATGCTTCAGGTCTGACCGCTGACACGGTGCAACAGCGATTGCAGCCAGAGCAGGTGGAGCATTTTCCTGGGCACGCACCCAGAAAGCGCGCTGGAAGCCGTGCTGCGAGCGCAGGACAAACCAGCGAATGGCGATGAAGAGGACCGAAGCGATGATGCCTGCATGCAGGAACAGGATCGTGGCCACCAGCTTGTTTTGAGTCGTGCGGGCAATGCTGGGCCGGGGAGCAATCAGCACAGGGCACGTAGGTGACGCACGGAATGGCAGCCGACGCTGAACGGCAGCTGCCGCCGCCGTGTCAAGCAGGTCGCCCGCCAGATTGCAGCAGGCTTTGAACTCAAATATACAGCTACTAGCAAATTGCGCACCGGAGCAGATGGGGCTGACGACCCAGGACAGGAAGATGACCAGCATGCCCTTGATGTAGGGGAAGGGGTCCTGGTGCTGGGACCAGATAACGGCACCGCCGCCGCGCAGCACCAGCGCCATGCCCAGCGTGGCGCCGACTGCAGCAATGGGAGGACACGGTTCTGCTGATGGAGGCCGATCAATGCGTAGGGCACGGCGAGTCGCACAGATGCACGCGCCGGCATGCCCCGCGCAGCATGGCACATCTCATCATGCCTAATGGGAGCAAGGTCATGCCGCACCGGTGGTGTGCGTGGTGGACACTGGCAGCGAGAAGTAGGTTGCGGTGTTGTCCCAAATGGCGGCGGTGGCGGCCACGCACATGAAGCCGAACATCAGCAGCAGCGGCGAGTTGGTGAAGGCGTTCAGGTCGGCGATCCCGGACCTGCAGCCACGAGGACAGGCAGATCAAAATTGCCAGGCTCCATGGGATTGACTGGCACTGTCTGGCATGAACCCGTGCGTGGCAGGGACCCTCCCATGGCATAGCCTTGCCAGCAAGAAACAAGCAACTGATGTTCAGATGCGGTTGGTAAGCAGCAGGGCCAGATGTGGTGCGATGAGCGGCGACGCGCACTTGATGGTGGACGTCACGCTGGAGCCCAGCAGGATGGCGCCCAGGAACTCCATGAGGCCGGCCACAACCACCACCTGCGCCAGCAGGCGCCACAGCACTGCTCAGGACCTGCTGGGCGTCATACATCTGCTACGATGACGGCTGGACACACCATACCCATGCGCCGCAACAGCACAGGCCAATTGCGCGCTGATGATCAGCTCGCACCACATGCAGAGCATAAGCTTCTGCGACTGCAACATCAGGTACCAGGGGGCAGGAATCATGAGGGGGCAACAGCCCACCATGCCCAGGCTGAGCGCCCTCGACCCCAGGGTCGTGGCGAACGAGTTGGCCATGTCATTGGAACCTGCATGCCAGCCGACGCGGGTGGTGCATCAGTTCGCAGGTGGGCCAGCAGCTCAAGAGCGCGGGGCTAACACAGGGCAGCTGGGTGCTGCTTTATGCTCTTTGACATGTAGGACGCCAAATGCGCAGCAGTGCAAAAGGCGCATCCATGAGGCATGCATGGCAGCAGGCGGCGTCTGGGTCACACCAATGCCAAAGGCCGCAATGAAGGCGAACACGACCGTCAGTGCGAAGATCCATGTGTAGTCGTCGAAGTACGCCATCCTGGCAGGTGATTTGCGCGCCCAGGAGCAGTGTCAGCGCATAGGACCGCAGTGGGCGACCAGGGAGCGAGGTCTCAGAGTTGCCGGATGCTTGGACACCTGCGCATGGGGTGACACTACCGTCAGAATGCTGCGCCACATCCCATGTACACATAGACATGCGCAAACCGAGAGCCCCACTCGAAAATCGCCAGTGCGGGCAATATTGCAGCATCGTCGCAGCATGTGTAGCGCCGCGCAGCAGAGGTCAGTAAAACCCTGCCTGGCAGTTGCTGCCTGGGTCTCACAAGGTCAAGAGCTGCTTGTGAGGGCATCAGCACAGCAAGCCACAAGCAGGGTCCGCGACAGGCTTCGACCACGGCACACGCAAAGACAAGCACCACTGGCATATGAACATGCCCAAAGCAAGCTTCGCTGACCGGAGTCACACCATGTTCCGCTGTAACACGAAGAAGTTTCCATGTCAATGTAGTACAACCCGAATCTGCTGCCGGCGCCGGCACAGGCGCACGATACTGTCGCTGCTCTGCATGAGACACGAGCACCCAGACTTCTGGTCGCAATGACGACTGATCAACGGCGGTGCAGCTCTACTACAGCCGCCGTTTCGACCCCGCCGTGCGGCAGACGAGAGACCCGTGGGTTCGGGCTGAACTTGAGGCGGGGCCGGGCGCCGCAACCGCAACGGCTGAAGAACCTGCTGGTACCGCCCGCAGGCCTCGGCACTGATCACAGCCGCCGGTTCAGAGACGTCAGCAGGGCAACCCTATCAGTCACAACCACCGGCGGGCGGCTGCAGCATGGCACGGCCACCTAAAAGCCCAACGCTTTATTGCAAAGCGCCAAGCCTGACGCTATACTGCTATGTTGCGAAGGCCGTGCGCGTGTTGTGACTAGAGCCGTGTCACACACCGAACGTGAGTGTACAAGCGACAGGGTCGTGCTCACCTGGGCGTGGGTCGTGCAGGCAGGCACGCACGGAGCCGTGAGAGCGGGCAAACCAGGGAGGCCAGCGCCACGCCGGAGGGCAGACAGCAATGCGAATGCAAGCAGTGGCGGCTCCCAGCTGGTCGCTGCTCTGATAGACACGAAGCGAAGATTCCGCAAATATTCCTTTCGGCCCTGCCAGCGTGGTGCCAGCAGTCGCGGATCTGCCCCCAGCACGAGTGGAATCTTAAGCTGCATTGACAGGTGTGAAGACATGAGAGAGGCCGCGCCCTGGCACCGCCTGAGCACCCTCGTGTCAGTGCGTCACCAATCTGCGGGCCATCTCAAACTTCCAGGTTCCAGGTTCGACTTCATGGGTGCACCTACGCAGGGGCCCACTCCTCACCCAAGCAGAACCCTTTTTACGCAATCCTCTGTCACGGTTCGTTCCGCTCTGACCTTTGTGCTCTTCAATATGCTGCTGGCAACCGCCTGCTCCGCACCGCGATCAGCCCCCATATGGCAGGTTGCACTACTTAGCTCGTGGGTTTGGTGGTCTGTCAGGCTCGGACCCACTTGCAGTAGCTAGCGACACAGGCTGAGCACTCCTGAGGCAGCTGGTGCATCCACCTGCACCTGGATGTCGCTGCAGGCTGCCATCCCTCCTGGGTCGCGAGGGCGACGGCAGGAGCTGGCCACCAAAGCGCGCACCGCAGACAGCGCCAAGTGCGCGTGGTTCTGGCACATCAGAGTCGCATCCCAAGACGCGCAGGATGTGTGCGAACATGTGAGCTGCTGCTGTGCTGTGACATCCGACCACAACTGTGGTGCTACTGTGCACGTGGCTGTGTCTGGAGTGCCCAGTCATGCGGCTCAGCCACTTGCCAGCTGCCGCTGCCTTCCAACTGAAGAGCCTGGACTGGGTCACCCGTCAGAAGCACGGCAACTGTGGACTGCCCTGCTACCGCTGAACAGACTCTTGCTGAGCCGCAGTCACACCCTGACAGCGCAGCCTGCCGGTGTAGGGCATACAGACGCCTGCGCATCGGCGTGCGGCCGGTGGGCTGTGGCAGCCAGCGGGGCTTGCAGCAGACGCGCACGTGCACACCGCGTGTAGCCTGATGCCTGACCGCAGGTGCAAACAAAGCGCCAAGGCTGCGTGTGCCGGCTGTGCCGAGGGGTGCTGTACCGTCAGCCTGTGCAGTTGGTCATGCATGCGTCAGGCAGTGTGGAAGCGCCTTACAGCAGTGGGGCTCCGCCTGCAGGAGATGGCAGCAACAGGGACACAGGAGCGTAGTACGCCGGTGGTCGGCCCTCTCAGCGGCCTCAAGCTGATGAGGTGTGCCCTGCCAGCTGGTCCGCTGTGCACCGCCAGATCTCGGCGCCGGGCACTTATCGATGAGGCCCCTTGGCAGGCTGCGCTCCTTCAGCATTGCCTGACTCAGGGACGCTGGTGGCGACCTTCCATGTGCTGCTCTGCTGGCATCGCAGCGACTGATCATGTGACGCTTGGATCGCCTGTCTGCAGGCATAGCTGCTGAGGCGTGCCCGCACCAGGCGCTACAGCACTGCTGCGCGGTTCTGTTCTGCGTGAGCAGGCCGTGGCCAACACATCCTTGCCGCAGCATGGTCCTTGCGAGCAGGTGATGCTGCCTGGTCACACTGGACAAGAGCCATGTCTGACCGCTCCGTCATTCCACATGCAGCGCAGCACGGAGGCTGTGGTGTGAGCATAGCTCAAGTCTGGTGTGCTGCATGTACTCAGCATGGTCCGTGGATGCAGCACAATCACCTCTGCTGGTGCAGGCTGCATGCCCTGCAGTGAATCACTATCAAGGTGACCAGGAGTAGCTAGTGAACAACAACTGCTGGATGCGCTGCAGGTCGAGATGCCACCGTGTACAGCCACATCACACTGCCACATGCAGCTGCTCCTCTGCAGCCAGCAGCGCAGGTGCAGCTTCGGCGGCTGCCCTCACGACCGCCGCCGCGGCACCCGCTGGCGGCGCCGCCGCCGGCCGGGGCCCATTTTCACCTCGGCTGTCCGTCCACAGTGGCCTCAGCAGCTGAGTGAGGCAGCGGCTGACGCTTCCAGTCTGGCACTGACCGCCAATGACAGCGGCGGCGGCAGCAGCCGCAGTGAGACAGGCTGAGAGGCGATGGTACAAAGTCAGCAGCAGGCGGGGCCTCGGCACGCAGCCTGCTGCATGTCCGGCAGCTGGCGGCAGCGCTGGCGGCGCGTGCTCCTGAGGCAACTGCTTCCGGCACCACCTCGCCCGCCTTGAGACAGGTCAGACGCTGCAGTGCTTACACTTGCCATCAGTCTACGTGCTCTGCACAGTGAGCCGCAGCCCAGCTGCAGCCGCTGTGGTCATGTACCAGCCACATCAAAGTGCACTTGTCTTGATTGAGGTGATGAATGTGGACAGAGCAGTTGAGTGGTGAAAGTGGGCGCTGCGCATCTGATGCCGTCGTCCACGTGCTGCGAGCCGGCATGGCACTGACACTGCACATGTGGCTGACAGGATGTGGCTGGAAGCATCAGGCGTGTGCGGCCGCAGACCACCTGTCGTCTCAGGCAGCGGCAGGGTGTAAGCAGCAGCATAGCAGCAGCAGCAGCAGCAGACTGCGAATGGCTCAGGCTGGAGAAGTCGATCCGCTTCAGTGCCATGGCAGCGAGACACTGCACAGCCGGCTGCCCCATCTGCCTGGTCGTATCTGGGGAGTGCGCAAGTGTAGCCTGCCTGTTGTGAAAGACTATGTACAAGTTGAGCAACGGGTGTCTGTGTCTGCGCATCGGAGTGTGTTGCAAACAGGGTTTGAGACCGCCACGCCTCGCGCTGTCTGCCTTCATCAGATGCATCACACAGCGCTGCACCGGGCAGCGCGCTGTGTCACGTGAGCGGTGTCACCTGTTGGCAATCTGGTACCCCCAGCAATGCACAGTAGTGAGACGAGCACCTTTACATAGCAGCCTTGCTTCACATGGACATATTGCCGGGTAAGCACCCGTGCGCAAAGCACATGCAAGGCGCCGCCAGCATACCGGTAGCAGCTGTGTCCCTGTCATGCCCCCAGCCGGCCATTTGACCTGTGTTACTGCCGCCGTCCGCCGCCATCAGCCCTATCTTGTGTTGTAACCCTACTGTACGCAAATGACTGGAGCTCGGAAAATTGAGTAAGCTAGTAACCCGGGTTGCCCTGCGTAATCCTAACCAGGCAGTTGGTGTGTTTGCCGCTCCATCTTGGTACACGGCAAATGTTTGCCGGATGACAAAGGGGGTTTTCCTGTCGTCCGTTAGGACGCGCGGTGGAGTGCGGGATCTGTCCAGCTGTAGGTGCGGGGTGCAAAGGCATAAGCGGGGGACCGGATTCCCCGCCCTCCAGCGTTTCGAAACCTCCGATATCAGGCCCAGCCGCGCCGTCGTGCCGGACACAAACCTCCTCACGCTCACCTCCGCTCACCTCGTTCTTCCCAGCCTCCCCCAGCCCCCTCAGACTCACAGCAACCCAGCACAATGGTGGCCGTCAAGTTCATGCTGCTGCTGCTGTGCGCCCTGGCCGCCCTGTTCGCAGCCGCCCCCGTCGCCGAGGCCAAGGGCAAGGTGCGCGCCGCAACGCGCTTTCACAAGTCCTGAAACTAATTCCATCAATTTCGTGGCACAGTTCGCGGCCTATCGACGCTGCTGTACGCCGCAACGGCATGCATGGTTTGGTTGCACGGACGCCGTGGTGCAGGACGGTGCCCCGCGAGACGCCCTGTGTCCGACGCGCTTTGCACTGGCCTTTCATAGCATGCATGCGCTCTGTACAGCCACGCGTGAGATCGCTGCAGCGCTGCCATGCCATCGCCTGCCCCCCGCGTGCGCACTTTCATGGGGTCGCTCACACGCGCACAAGCCTGTACGGGCGGCAGCCGACGGCGCGCAACTGGCTGCCCACCGCTGCTCTGCTTCGTCGATGTTTGCTCAAGGCCTTGCTTTCAGACAAACCGCCGGCGGCTGGCCGATAGGTTATTCCTTACGCGTTGGCCGGCGGGCCGGCAGGACCCTCTGTTCCAGTGTCATCCCGTGCGCTGTGCTCGCGCGACGGCCAGGCGCAGCCGTCGTGCTCCGACCACGGCTTTGATTCATCTAGCGCCCTATCTCGTATTTGCAAGGTTGACAGGCCACGACGTCGGCAGTCAGGCCAGTCTGTGTCCGTAAACCACCGAGCATATTCCGCACAAGCCCAGCGCATTTGACAGTGCTGCGCATTGTGCAGTCGCCATTGATAGGCCTTGCATGTTCCATGCCGCATTGAAAGGTCGCAGAGGCTACCTGTGCGTGCCGTTGATACATTCACCCCTGTGTCAGGAAGTTCGACGTTCCACTTACCTGGTGTTCCTGGTGCGCTGCAGTGGTGCCACAAGTCCGGCTACGACGGCGTGGCCTGCGCCAAGGCCCGCGCAGCCAAGCGCTTCCTGTGGAAGAAGTGCGGTGCCGGCCAGGTGACTGTCTGCCCCCGCTGATGTGCCTGTTCTGTTGTCCTATGTTGAAAGCACCAGATCATTAATGTGTTGCCAGCAGTGCAGCACTTGGCCTGTGCCTGCTGATGCCTTTACGTATCTCTGTGTGCTCCCTGCTGACGCACCTCTCCCCCTGCTGCTGCAGCGCATCAAGCTGACCACCTCCCAGGAGACCTGCACCCGCCGCCCGGGACGCTGCTCATACACCGTCGTGCAGACCGTCGTCGGCAACAAGGTGCGCACGCGCAATGATTGGTGCTTTGTCTATCTGCAGCTGCCTGCCAGCCGATTGCTACACATCACTGGCTTGACTGCATGCTCAACCCGCCTCTGTTCAGAATGTGCGCTTGCTGCTGTGTCCGTGAGTGACTGGTGCACAGCGGCAAGGGTCTGACACATTGGCTGCCTCTACACTGCAGGCCGTGTGGGACAAGTACGACAAGTGCGAGCACGCCCAGGTGTGTGGCGCTTCTGTGTGCTGTTGCTGTGATGTTATGCTGCAGCCTGTACGCTGACGCCTTGCCGCCAGCCCACTCTGCTTATCAGCCTGCCATTCACCACATTGTATCTGCTGCTGTGACGCACGTGTCACACTATTACATCGCAGCAACGCTGACCTGCTGGTGCCCTGGCTGCAGGGCGTGTACGTGTCCACCTTCACCCGCCGCGGTGCCAACCTGGGCAACAAGCTGTGCAAGTACGACAAGGCCTGCTAGACTATCGACGCTGCGGCAACACTAACGAAACCAGATGCAGAGGTAGTAGCATAGCTTGAAGCCGATGGGACATCTCAGCACGTAGCGTAGCGCGTCCACGACGCCTGCATCACTCGGTGAACTTTTGCGATGCACAGCACCACTACTGCCGCTACTTTTGTTGTGCCATGGTTTCAAGCCATGCCTTGCCTGTCGCATGCGCTGCTTCTGTGTGAGCAATGCATGTGCTGGTAATGAACACTGCATCAGGTGTTGCACATCTCATCACTCAGTGCTCGAGTTGCACACTTCTACTGCCCCAAGATACCACTGCATCAGCTTCCTCTGCAGCCGGATACTAATCGCCCGTACCATGCATATTCTTTTGTGCCGACCTGCAAACCTCTGATTCTGATTCCCAAGCGCGTCGCGGCCTGCCTCAAAGCCGCCCGAGCAGACGTAGATCCGCACAAACCTCCTCCGCTCACTCCTGCTCCCAGCTCCCACAGTTTGCAGCCACTTTCCTGCCCAGTCAACCCACCTGCACATCCGCAATGGCTGCCTGCAAGAGCCTGTGCGTCTTGCTGCTGGCCGCCGTCGCCGCGTTCTTCATGGCGGCGCCCATGGCCGCCGAGGCCAAGGGGGTGAGTTGTTATTGCAGTTTCTCAGCCTAGTCGCGTTGGCTGCGGCGCGGGCCTTGGCCCCAACATTCGCTGGTCATTCGATGCAAGGTCATCGTGCGGCATGCATGCAAGGCGGCTGCTTGCTTATGCAGCATAACACAGCCGCGTGAGCTCCTCTTATCAGTGTTGCATGGGTGTTTGATGCATGCATACCCGCCAAGCCGTCTTGTGCGCCGCGCCGGCCAGTCTGTCCGTTGCTCACTGAAGTTCACGTCTTGTTGTGCGCCAGTACGGGCAGCGTGCAGACACCGCGGCGCCGCGCACTCTTGGTTTTGGTTTTTCCGATGGGTTTGCAGCAGTTTAGAGCAACACTGGTGCCGTTTGCTCGATAGACCAGACCAGGAGCTGCCTGCAAACCTACCACATGCCGGGCGCGTGGCGGCGGTGCTTTGTACCTCCGACCCGGGGACGCGAGTGCAGAATCAATTGGTGTGCGATGCGGACGACACTGCATGCACCATTAAAAGATAGTTCCAGGCCGGTCGTGCTGCGCTGTCAGCAAGTCCGGTGACGGCGGCGGCCCTCATTGCACATCGCATATGCGTTTGTGACCCGCCTTCGGAGCATCTCATCGATGCAACATGCCGCGCGCCGCACATACTGTGGTGCAACGCGCGGTCCTGATTGTCGTTTTTAGCTAGCACGCGCCGAGCAGCTGCGACATTGGGGGCGCCAATAAGCCTGGGGTTGATGTGAGTTTGCCAGGACGGAGCGAGTGCTGCAGGGTGGCAGTGACCTGCACACATTCGCTCATCACCACTGCCAGACATGCGTTCGCGCCCTGATTGACATCCCGGCACCTGACTTGCATGCGAAGGATCGCACTGGCGGCTTCACTCGGGCTCTGCAGTCACGATGAGGGGCGGCGCATGTATGCCGCGCCCTAACATGCTGCCACTCGCCATGCAACTCGTGAGCGTCGGCCGTCACGGCAATCTGCAGCTGTTCAGAACCTGTTGCTGACCCTGGTGCGTATTCGAACGCTGCCAAGGGCCTCAGCTGACTACCAGCTGAGGCGAAATACAGCGCTGGTATGTGCCGCCGCCCTAGCACGACATGTGTGTCACATCCTACTAAACCAGTGTAGTACCCTCCTCACTTGTACCAGCAATCTTCACGCGGAGGCTGGCACGAAGCTGGTAGCCCCTGGCCTCCCAACTTGGTTCCAGCAGCATGAGCCGTTTCAATTGCACTGACACCTGACGTCTTACAAGACATGTGTGATGTGTCTGGTTACACATGTGAATGTGTATCTGTAGCCTCACAGCAATTGGGTTGGGAAGCTGCAGAGGTGCTGTAGTAGAGGCAAAACAGGCAAGCATGCTCCGAAACCCGAAACCCAGCGGAAGCCAAACCATGCGGCAGTTCAATGCAAAACATCTAGGCAGCACTGGATTGCCATCTGCAGCTTTCGCCTAGGCCAGTGACACGTCGCTCGCGCTATCGTCGCTGTCGCTGTCGCTGCCGCTGCCCTCGCTCTCTGTGTTGAGCTCGCCGCCCGACGACTCATCCACCTTCTGCAATGTTGCACGGCACATACCTCAATGACACTGCCTTCTGGGAAGCATAAAAGAGTCCTGCGCAGATTAACACATCTACATAAACCCTACATGACTTGAGCTCCAACTGCATCCAGTACTGAATACGCACATTGGATGGGGGCCTGCCCGGCGACAGCGGGGTCACGCCGGCAGGGCGGGCCGACTTTCGCCTGCGTGTGTTGGGGCTGCCGCCCGAGCCTGCACACGACGCAAAGCTCAATTGAGAGGGCCTTGGAGCCGTTGCGCAACAGACAGGCTGCTTGCTGAGCCGCACACACACTGCCAAGGCCCCGGCTGAGCACGCTGCGCATCCTGTGAACAGCAATCAACTGCATGTGCACCAGCAAGGGCAGAGCCGCCCACCAGGGTCGGCGCGCGGCGTCTTGCTGCCGCGCGGCGTGGGGGTCGCGATGTCTTCGGCGCCCGCAGACTTCGCGGTGCCCAGGGGCAGCCCCGCCACCGGCCGAGCTGGTGAGGGCTGCCTGCCGGAACCCACAGCCACCGGCGGCAGCACTGGACTCGCAGCGTACGCGCGCGCCGGTGATGCTGCTGGGGCTGACTCTGTGCGCCTGACCCTAGCTGGGCTGCCTGCCGGCTGTGATGTCTGGTGCTCGATGAGCTGCAAAACACAGCAGTGGCAAATCAGCAGGGTGTTGCCAACATGCACACAGCGGCTTTGCAGGTGCCGGCAGCTAAGGGCGACGGCTGCAAGGTAGTAGTAGGCCCAGACTCACTCGAAACCGACGACAGCTCAGAAACACAGCAGTGTACCTCGAAATCGGCATCGTAAGCGGAGCAGCGCTGCGGCTGGAAACCGGCTGGCAGCTGCAGCGCGGCTGCAAAGTCTGGCGGCTCCGCCCCGTGCTGAACGTGCACGCTGCCTTCGGCGGGGGCGGCCACGCCGTCAAACCGCTGTATGGCGCCCGCAGCCTCCTCTGCCGCAGCCGCAAGCTGGTCGCTGCACTCAGCACCCTGCACAGGAGGGAGCCCATGTCTCTCAGTAGATTCCGGCACGCTGCACAGGGGTGGCTGAAACTGTGACCACATGAACCAGCCGAAGTCTGCAACATGATGCATCGCCAGCAAGCCTGGCCGGCAGCTCCCACAGTCCTGCGACACACGAGACGGTCCACAGCGCGCACCCGCCAGATGTATGTGTGCTGCAAGGTGGTGAGCAGGAACGCGCCCCGAGGGTCCAGCGACTCCGCCTTCAGCTCCTTCACCTGCCGGACATTGCAGATCCTGCCTCAACAAATAGAATACTATGCGAATTTCGCATGCCAGAAGCAGGACGGAAGGAGCAGGGTTCAGTGGAAGGGACAACAGTGTAGTCGCACGCCAGCAAAGGGACCAGACTGCTGGAACTGGCGCACCTGGCGAGGCACGAGCAGCAGCGGCGGCTGCTTGAAGGCGGGCGCCAGGCGCAGCAGGCGCGGGGGGCCGGGCGCCTGCGCCGCATCCCGCCGCTTCTGCCAGTGCAGCAGCTGCAGGGCACCAGCAACATCGTGACCGTCCTGCGCAGCCGCTCCTGTCGGCATGCGCATCGGCAGCTAGCGCACTTTCACCCTCCGAGGGGCTGCCGCACCCACAGCTGGGGCACTGACACCCGGCTTGGCCTGGGCGCTGACAGGTGCCCGGCATGCCGGAGGGTCCACGAGCAACAGCCTGCATGCCGTGCCATCAGCGGGGGCCCTGCTCGCCTGGCAGGCGAAGCCGATGTTGGGGTTGGTGACCCCGCGGATGGCCTTCACCAGGTCGGCGACCTCCTGGTAGGGGCGCCCCAGCTTCCACATGAGGTAGCCGATCGTCAGCGCCGCCGACCGCGACACGCCCTGCGAGCAGTGCACCAGCACGCAGCCGCCCGACGACCGCGCTGCCTGCGTGAGCGCACATCGGATCCATGACGCATGAAGCGGGCTCATGAATGGGCCCGCCTGGAGGGTCGGTGATGCAGCCGGGTTCGTCCATGAGCTGACCCATCCTGATAGTCCTCAGCAGACGCTGCATGCAAAATTAGACTCATCCCCAAGATGAGGGTATCACCTCAATGTAGTCGAAGACCTTGAACATGACGCTGGTGATGTCTTCCTGGTTGTTGTCTGCAGTGCAGGAAAGCCACTTCGTTGCGTGAGCGATTCCGCAGTGAAACATATTGGCGTCTTTCTATGAGGTCGCAACAGGTAGCTGATTACAGAGCAGCAGCAGCAGCATCAGCATCAGCTCTCTGAATGCTTGTGCAGCCACAGTCCTCACCCAGCAAAAACAGCGTCAGGTAGTCGATCTCATCCGTGAAGCAGTTGGGCACAATCATGCCCACGCAGTTGACGATGTGCGTGATTCCCGCCGTCCGCAGCGTCTCCCGGTTCTGCGCATTTGAATCAAGGAGATATTGCACACGCAGCAGCGGATGCTGTGCAGCGGTGGCGGGCGGACTTGGCAGGTGGACGCCAAGCTGCAAACCACTCGGAAGCCAGTGCGACTGGTGATGTGAAGCAACACAAGCATCGGCTGGCGAGCGTGCTTGCCTGCGCCACGGCACCGCCGCCGACACAGAGGCCCGGCGCCACCTCGGAGCACGCGTTCTCAAAGGCTGCAAACTTCTGGCGGCGCGCGCCGACCTCGCTGGGCGGCCCCGAATCATCCCGTGGCAATGCCTGCGCGTGGAGCAGGGATGCTGCTACTGTATCCTGTCTGTATCTACTGCTCTGTCCGCATGACGAAGGCGAGCGCTACCGTTTTCAGGGGCTGGGGGCCATGAGGGGCTAGAATGTGGCGGTGGCGCAGATGGCATGTGACCCGCCAGCCGGGCAGCGCCTCACCTGCAGGTCCAGGCTGCGCAGGCCGAAGCGACCTCTGCGTGCCGGGGCCTCCGACTCGGAGCGGCCCAGCTGCCGGCCGCCGAAAGGGGGTAGGTAGTCGCCGCTGGTGCCATCCTGGCGCCGATTTTGCAGCGAGCCCAGGTCCACGCTCAGCGACGCCTGCGAGCGGAGCGACACCCGCGGCTGGGAGCCGCTGCTGCGCTGATCCGGCTGCGGCGGCGTGGGCGGCGAGGCGGAACCATCGTTCCGCTGCTGCTGCCGCTGTTGCTGCTGCTGCCGAGCTCTGCTGCCTGGGGATGGGGTGCCGTTGGACATCCGGCGGTCCGACTCCGCGGGCATCCCGGCTGCAGCTAGCTTCCAGAACCGATCGCGCAGCAGCGGGAACTCGCATCCGCCCTGGAACAGCGCCATGTCCCGTTGTGAGTCAGCGGATGTGTCGACCCATTGGGGTGTTCGCGCCCATGGTGCAGCACACGCGTCGCCGCACTTTCATTGCAGCGTGTTCACGAGTTGCGCAATGTGGGTTTGACAGCAGTGACCTCTTCCTGCAAATGCACGTATCCAGAGCTGATCATCATTTGAACGGCTAGTCGGACCAACACCTGATAGGAGCGAATGCTGTGCCCATCAGCCTTCGGATCGCCCATCATCCGGATGACTGGGTAGGGCCTTTCGATGTTCGGCAAACGCCGAGCAGGCCTGCTGCATATTGGCAAACATGCTTCTGCATGCTCGCTTCATGCGCCAGTTATACAGATAATGACACGCGTGAGTAGGTGATCGTCACCCTCGGATGCCAGCACACATTCCGGACGGCATGGCGGATGGCAGCACAAATGAAAGTGCAGATGGGCAGGACGCCCGCCGGGCGCGCAAGAGGGCGCGATGGGACTCTGCTCCGGACGCAGCGCAGCCAAACGGCGCCAGCACAGCACCTCCAGCAGCTGTGCAACCGCCTGCAGCCGCGACCGGCGCAGCAGCGGGTGGCGCAGCGGGAGCGCTCGAGAAGGCTCGGCAGCTCAAAGCCCCCGGCAACCTTGGCGACATCAAAGCCAAGCTGGAGGCGTTGCGCGTGAGCTAAACTGCCTCTGCCGGATCGCGTCGATTCTATACTTGTATGCGCCATACTCAGCCCATACTTGTGCGCAGGCATACATGTGTGCATTCAGCGAGGCAAAAGCTGCACGAAGTGCACAGCTTAGTGTTTCCACCATGCGTTAAAAGATACAATGTGCATATACCCCGAGCTGGCTCAGCTATGACATCCTCAGCAGATATTCATGTATCTCATCTGGCTTCACGCAGGCCGCGAAGGCAGCAAAAGCAGCAGCCAGCGGCGCAGCGCCAGCGGCGGCAGCTCCAGCAGCGCAGGCCGCAGCAGCGGCGCAGCCAGCAGCCAGTGCGGCAGCAGCGGCGATGCCGCCGCCGCCCCCGCGGTCCGCCGCGCAGAAGCCACGGCTGCTGCGGCTGGACGACCAGGGCCGCGAGATCGACGAGTTCGGCAACGTCGTCGTGCAGCCCGAGATCAAGCCCACGTCCTCGCTGAAGGCAACCTGCGTACTCTTTGCTGTTCAGGCGTCACTGCTACAGCCACACCCCCGGTAGAGCTGGGGAGCCCTGACCATGGCTCATGCTAGCGCACGCTGGCGTCGAATTGCTACACAGAGACGAGCCAGCTGGCAAATCTGCACGGTGCGCCGCTGTGCAGGTCAACCAGCGGAAGCCCGGGTCAGCGCCGGCCCCGGAGCCGCCAAAGGTCGATGCCGCCAGGTGAGGAGTCGCCCAAGGAGACACTGGCATCGATTTCAAACAGCATGGAACACCGACTTGCTTCACCTGTTCACCAGCAACACCCTCGCAAGGCTTCAAGAGGTGGTCACAATTTAAAGGCTGAACCAAGGGTTCTGGCATCTTGCAGCTTTGAGGACCCCGAGCTGTACATGCGGCGGAGCGAGCGGCGCAAGCGCGGCACCTTCGACTTCGTGAAGGAGGGGAAGCTGCAGAAGCAGGCGCAGATCGGGCGGCTGCGGGTGCGGTTTTGCGCTCTCTGAGTCGCAGCACCACCATGTGGTTACCTGTGGAGGCGGCAGGTCACTCGGGATCCTCTTCTTAGATACACCGCACTTGCATGCTGCAGGACTCTGCGCCTTCAGCCCGGTGCTCAGGCATTATCGGTCTTGCAATGCAGGCGGAGTATGGCGACGATGCAGTGAAGCAGCTGAGGCAGCGGGAAGCAGAGGAGCGGCGAGCCGCGCGCGCCGCCCGCGAGCAGGGCGAGATCGACGTCAACCAGATCCCCCTGGGCGAGAAGGTGCAGAGCAGGAACCTACATGATCAGCACCGACATATGCGAAGACCAGCATGACAGTGCCTGCTGTTACAGTGATGTACATCCACACGCACTTGCCTGATCCAATTTTGATGCTGGATGCATGGTGGTGGTGCTGCGACTCCTGCATCTGACGTACGAGGATCCATTCGCAGCCCAAGGATGCCGAGGCAAAGCCGCAGCTGGAGCCCGTCCCAGACATCGAGTGGTGGGACGTGCGCATCTGCGTCGACGGCGCCACCTACGACGCCATGGCAGCCGCCGCCAGCCAGGACGAGTTCCTGCTGCGCGAGAAGATCACCAACCTGGCAAGGCTGCGTCCATCCTGCCAATGCACATGTTTCAGACGCATGTACAGCCAAGTGTGGCTTTAGACATGGCAGCATGTGCATGACTCACGGTGGCCGTTTGAACCACAATGTAGGTCCAGCACCCGGTGCCTATAGAGCCGCCTGCAGAGGCGCCAGCACCCGCGCCCCGGCCGCTCATGCTGACGAAGAAGGTGCGACTCGCTCGTGTGATGAAAATGCTTGATGCCTGGAACCTGGCTCTCGTGTGCAAACGGCGATGGCCACCTCCACAGCGCCTGCTTTGTGACTGGCCGCTCCCCCGCGCGTCGCCGCAGGAGATGCGGAAGCTGCGGAAGCAGCGGCGGGAGGAGCGGGAGAAGGAGAAGCAGGACCTCATCCGGCAGGGCCTCCTGGAGCCGCCGCCGCCCAAGGTGCGTTGGCCGCCGCGCCTGGAGGCCCCCTCCCCTCAGACCATTCCCAGCGGCTGCCATGCGTCCAGTCAGGAGGCGCAACTGCATGTGCCAGATGCTAGCACCCTGCATGGGGCCTGCCCGTCAGCGTCACCGACGCGCGTCCAGCAGGAGGACGGAGCAACTCACAGCGAGCCGCGAGCTTGACGCCATCTGACGCGTGCGCCACCAAGTACCCGTGTCCTGCCTGCCGCCACGCAGGTGAAGATCAGCAACCTGATGCGGGTGCTGGGCGAGGAGGCGACGATGGACCCCACCGCCATCGAGCAGCAAGTGCGGCAGCAGATGGAGGAGCGGTCGCAGGTGCGCTGTCCCCTCCTGGGCGGGGTTTCTGTTTTGCTAGCTTTACAGCAGTAATGCTTATCGTAGTTGCTTTTGTCAGCGGACCGTGCAGCACTGCAGCAATGCAGCGGGTTGTCCACTCGCCGGCAGCATGCACGTGCATGTGCTGACGAAGAGCACAGTTGCGCCACCGTACTCTTCGCGTTGCATCGCAAGGCAAGTCACAGGCCTGTGCTGTGTCATGTACACACACTCAAGCACACAGCCTGAGGACTGGAACCTGCGGTGGCAGGCGCACGACGACAGGAACGAGGCGCGGAAGCTGACGCCGTCCGAGCGGCGCGAGAAGAAGCTCGCCAAGCTCATCGGCGAGGCCGGGCCCGACACCCTGGTCGCCGTGTACAGGGTGGGACCAAATGCTGCTGCTGCGCTGTGTGCACACATTCCTGCACATCAGCTTCATCTGCATGGTGACATACCAGCATCAAGCCATAGCCAGCCTCCGCGATGCGATGGCCATACAGTGTGGTGACGGCGGCGGCGCTGTCGGTGCGTGCAGGTGGAGAGCCTGGCGAAGCCGCAGCTGCGGTACAAGGTGGACGTGAATGCGGTGGAGAACCACCTCACGGGCGCCGCCATCATCACCGACGACTTTTGCATCGTGGTCGTCGAGGGCGGTGGGTGGCAAATACTACGTACTATGCATGTGACGGACAATGCAAGTGCTGCGGTGTCTGATGTGCATGTCCCGCTGCATGGGCAGAGATCGGCGGGGCGTCAATTCGCGATGTCTGCTGGCGCAGGTGCCAAGGGGCAGAAGCGATACAGCAAGCTCATGCTGCGGCGCATACAGTGGGGGGCGGAGGAGGAGGAGGAGGAGGCCCGCAGCGCCACCGCCTCCAGAAAGGTCAGATGCATTGCGGTGTAGAGCATCCAGCGAGACGTCGTACACAGTTGCCGCGTGTCACTGCCCTCGACCCTCACTGACACGGTCGCAGTGTGGCATGCTACATGTACTGCTGCACGCTACAACAGTGGCACGGTCTCCAGAGTATGTAAGTCGTGCCGGTGCCGCATGCAGGGCCCCAACGCCTGCTCGCTTGTGTGGGAGGGCTCAGTCGCGAAGCCGGCGTTCCAGCGCTTCAGCGTGGAGATGTGCCGCACCGCGGACGCCGCCAAGTCGCTGCTCACGGGGCGCGGCGTGGGGCACTACTGGGATGTCGCCGCGCTCGCCATTCCGGGCGAGGAGTAGCATGCAGCAGCATGCAGCGCATGGTGGACCGGGGGGTTCGGCAGCGTGTGTCAGCGACAGTCCCTGCAGCACCGAGCCAGTGGCTGGTCCACCCGCTACGGTGTATACTGTTGTGTAACTGGGTGCTTTTACGCCGCTACTTGCTGGCCCTGCTCTGCCCAAAATTCCACCGCCGATCGCCCACCGTGACTTCATCCTGCTTCCGGCAGCTTCCCCTGCTGACTGTCGGATTGCGCAATGGTTACTAGCAGGGCCTGGTGGAGAGCACAGTTGTACGTTTTTGCCGGCGGCGGTTGTTGATGGAATGTAGCGAGGTTGTCAGCACCGAATATGGGGGGCGCCATATCGTCAACGAAGGCCTGCTTCACCGGAGGCGGTGGCCTGGCGACTGCCGTGGTGGATGGCGACGACGGCTTTGTCAAATCGGCAAGTGCCTGCGCATGCCGCGAGCGGCCTTGACCGCGACATGACAGCGCAGAAAGCTCGATCGATCGCTGGAAGGCCGCCGAGCGACGGCAGACTGCGGGGACCATTGGACCTGACGTCACGCCCAGTCACTGGCAGCCTCTGATTGCATGTCAAGCGGCGACGCCCGGCGGGCCTTTGGCAGTGGCCTCGCCAGCTCTTAGAAGACGCATGTCGCATCGGGGCTTCGCCATGGGCGTCCATTACGTTCATCTCGTGTGCACAGCTGTTGTCCAGCTGACAAGCAGCTGAGCCGTGGACTGCTGCGGCGTCTGCAAGCGGCGGAGCGACGGCTCACGCCAAGCATGCGGCCGCTTTGCATGTGGCATAGGCGTCGCTCCTGCCTATGCGGCACTTCGTGGGGTCTCAGTACACCGCGGTGTGCGGCGCAACGGCCGAGTCTTATGGCCTCACAGGCCCTGCCAGCAGTGCTGCCCGTGACAGACAGCGATCTAAGGCAAAGGGGGATTCCATGTTCCTTTACCTGGGATACTCAGCAGGCAGTGCCGCCATGTTGTGCTGCATCAGCCCTGACCCCCGACTGTACCTGCACGCAGGCCCTCACCAGCAACCCTAAGCTGGCCGCGGCGACTCTGAGCGTCCGGGACGGCTTCACCGCGGTGCACCTGGCAGCAAGTGAGTGCACTGGCTCACGGTGCTGCTGAGGCACGCCACACCTCATGTATGGCACCCGCCACAGCATCCTGCAGCCGGCAGCCCACTCGGGGCCTGCTGTGCCGTCAAGAGACGCCAGCCCGCAGCTCTGACGTCAGCCACGCCGGACAAACGCAACGGCATCGTTGTGTGCAGGCGAGGGGCGGCTGGATTACCTAAAGCTGCTGGTGGAAACATATGAGACGTCGCGCCGGAGCCGCGGCAAAAGCTTCAAGCCCAAGCATGTGGCCCGCATGCTCAACCGCCGCAACATGCACGGCCAGACCGCGCTCATGCTGGCCTGCAAGTTCGGGTGAGGACAGCAGCAGCCGGCGGTCGAGGAATGGGCATCATGTAGCGTCGCTGAGATGCAAGCCTGTGCAATGTCACTGCAGAGTGCAAGGTGGCAGCAAGTGTACAGTCTAGCCGTGGAACCGGCAGCTGGCCGGATTGGCTGGGATGGCCCATATGCGCTGTCAGGTCGTTTTGCCGCAGCGAGCAAGCCCACTCAAGTTCTGTGTGTTGCATTGCCGCAGGTACGCGGAGATTGTCACCTGGCTGCTGCGGCAGGGCGCAAACCCGATGCTGTTTGACAGCATCCACTCCCGCGTGTGCCTGCACTACGCAGCGCTGTATGGCCAGGTGCTCGCCACAACCTCGTTTTGTGCTTGTGCATCCAGCGGTCATCAGCATGATCACCGATATGCATCAGCTAGTTCTCCCAAGTGATGGACGCCTGACAGTCCATATGCCCATCGTGAACCTCGTCCTGTTTGCACGTGCAGCCTGACTGCATCAAGGCACTGTTCGCGGACGACGCATTCGTCAACATGTCGGCGGGGCCAGCGCTGCTGCTCAACGCCCATGTGCTGGACAGCCAGGGCTTCCACAAGTATGGGCGGCCAAGCACACCTGCAGCGTGCAATATACGAGCATGTATTCGGCGGCTTTCTCATTGCACAGCCATCACCTATTCTGAACTCGTTGCCACACGTGCACCGCCGCAGGTACATCGATGTGCGTGCGGCAATGGGCTTTGCGGCGATTCACATGGCGGCGTCGCAGGGTGAGGACACTTCGCCCTGCAGCGGCTGCCTGTGTCACGGGCACGGGCAGCAGTGCCCAGGGTCGCCATCAGCAGGGTCACTTGGTCCTGAGCGGCCTGTCTTTGGCGGCTGCAGGGCACTGGCAGGCGGTGGTCTCGCTGCTGCGGTACGGCGCCAGCCTGACCGTCAGGTGGGCGCCCCCGCTGGTGTGCTGCCAGGCCTGGTGCCGGCACACCGCCGACTGCCGCGTCACTCCACGCCTCCACACATATCGCAGCACGTTGTTGTGAGGTGATATGGACTGATTCGGTCTCGACTGCCACTGCAAGTGTGCTGAGGTGAGGCACCATTTGCAGGTGCTACGGGGTGCTCAGGGCGGATTTCGCGGTGCCGGCGCGGTGGAAGCCCAACTCGACGCCGCTGCACATCGCCGCCGCGCGCGGCTCCACCACCATGGTCAAGCACATGCTGCACGCATACGTGAGCGCCCGGACACCCTGCTGCCTCTTCCAGCTCAGCTCGCCAGGCACTGGGTTGCAATAGCAGCTGGGTGGGGCAACAGAGCTGCAGCTGGAACGCGGGGCGGGTGGCCGCGAGGGAGCCACTGTCTGCACAGTGGTCCAAGCTGAACATGCAGCAGTCAGCGGCCACAACTGTCTGCAGACTGACGTGAAGGGGCCCTGTGCTGCAGGCGGAGCAGGTGGCGCGGGAGCCGGCGACGCCGGACATCCGGCTGATGCGGGACTTTGCGGACATGCGGCCGGTGGACATCGCGCGCGCGTACGGCTACCAGCGCATTGCGGCGCTGCTGGACCCGGGCCGCCCCGTGGAGCTGCTCGCCTACATCACCTCGGGTGCCGCAGCCCGTGCCATGCTTGGAGCGTGTGGTGGTATCAGGAGCTGTCGTTTCTGCCGGATTGCGGGCTGCACTTCTGCTTTCTGCAACCAGGTCATGCATGTAGTTGACAGCGATGTGACCCTCAGACAGGAGGGTGATCTGCGCCTGCTGCAAGTCCTGCGAGTAACCAGCTGCAGTGTTGCTACAGGCGGGCACATGCGGCTGGGGCCGCCCGCGCTGGCTGCCCTGGCGGCGCGCGCGCTGCGGGGCCGCCTGCTAAGCGAGCTCGCCGCCATCGAGCCCAGGTGCAACAGCAACAGTCCTCCCTGATGACACCCATCCACCCTGTAGAATGGCAAATCTGCTCAGAGCTTTGAGGGTTGCACTCACCTTGTCATCAAGATCGCGCGTCTGCTGTTTTGTCATCTGGCTGCACCCTTCAGCTGCCTGAGCTGTATCTCATCGAACCTGCAGCCTTGCGGAGGCAAAGGCCAAGGCGTCCCGCGAGTCCAGCACCCAGGCAGTCAACTTTGGTGCCAAGGGCGTGCCTCCGCCTTCGGCTGCCGGCCAGCAGGCGGGTGCGGACGCGCCCTCGGCCGCAGGCGGCCCCCGCGGCGGCGCCAGCCGCTTCGTGGACGACTTCGGCTGCGCGCCGGGGTGCAGCCACGCCCACTGCGGCCGCCGCACGCATCCCGAGCCAGCACAGCCCGAGCAAGCCCCACAGCAGGAACAGCAGGAACAGCAACAGCAGCAGCAGCAGCAGGAACAGCAGCAGGGTTCAGGCGAGGGCAGGAGTCAGCCTGCGGCGCCTGCCGAGGCGGTGCCCGAGCCAGCTGACCAGGCGGCATCAGCGCCGCCCGGGTTTGTCCGGATCGTGGGGCTGCCGCCGTCCCCTGCTTCCTCCCCCTCCCCGCGCCGCGGCGGCATGCTGCGCGGCCTCCTGTCCCGCGGCGGGCGTGGCGGCAGCAGCAGTGGACCTGCCATCGAGGCTGTGTCTGTGGCAGCGCCAGCGGCTGCAGTCCAGCCACAACAGCAGCCGCGGCCGCAGCCAGCCGCGGGGCCACCGCCCGCGCAGCAGCCCCTGCAGCGACAGCCGTCGACGCCGCTCATGCCCGCGCCCTCCGCCGCGGCACCAGGATCCGCTGCCGACCCCTTCAGCGCCAGCGGCACAATGGCGCAGTTCCCGTCACAGGCCGCTGCGGCTGGCACGGCGGCGGCGCAGCCTCCAGTGGCGCCGGCCACAGCGGCGCCGCAGCGGCCTGCAGACGTGCACCCGCCCGCCGCCAACGGCTTCACCCAGCGGCAGCTGTCGGCGTTCGCCACGGCGGCGTTCAGCCCCTTTCAGGACGACCGCGGTGACGCCAGCGCGCACGGCGGCAGCGCGCACGGCCCGCCCGACGGCTTCCAGCCCCTGCGCCAGGACTCCATGATCAGCATGTCCATCCGCCCGCTGCTCAGCAGGGAGCTGGGGGACTCGGCCGCCGCCGCTGCCGTGGGTTCCCAGGGGCGTGCCGCCGGTGGCAGTTCCAGCACAGCTGCGGCCAGCAGGCAGTCGCACGACGCCGCTGCAGGGCAGGCCCAGGCAGCCACTACAGGGCCGCTGGCGCGCTCGCACACGGTCGCCATCGCGCTGCTGCACCGCCGCAGCGTCGCCGAGCGGCCGCAGTCCGCCGCCTCCGCCGCGCCGCCGCCGGCGGCAGGGTACCGCCGCATGCCGTCGTCCGGCAGGATGGAGCGCGGCCAGTCGCTGGGTGCCGCCCTGGGCTCGCCCCCGCAGGTGACGCCACCTGTCAGGTTGCATCGCACCACCGCAGCTGACCAGATGCCACTCCATGCGGGGTGGCGGAGCCTTGTGACATCCACGCCGCCCGCCAACAGCTCCAGCAGGGCTGCAGCGTCCACCTTTCGGCGCTGCTGTGTGTCCAGCGGGTTGTGATCCGAGGTCCGCTTTGCTGCTGCAGGCAGGGAGGGCGTCGTTCCTGCGGGACGCGATGGCGGCGCTGGCCACCCGCACCGCGTCCGGCATGATCCGCCGCAACAACAGCGAGATGGTGGGTGCTCTTGACCGTGCCTTTGGCACATCAGCAGGACCTTCCGTCAGCAGCAGTGCTACACGGTCTGGGGTGTGGGCAGGCGTCCACCCGGTACACTGCAGGTGGTGTAACCTTCACCTTGGCTTTGCGCAGGTGCTGGATGCTCGGCTGGGCGACGTCTACACCGGTGGGGACGGCGGGCCGTCACCCGCGGGCGGTGCTGTGGATGCCAACGTGGCGCCGCCGGGGGCACAGCCAGAGGCCAGCAGCCGCGAGCAGCGCGCCAGCTTCGACAGCGACGCCGCTGTGCAGGTGCGAGCCTGGTCTGCCGTCAGACAGCATGCTGTTGTTGTGGCTGGGCTGGGTGCTGAGCTTTGGCCAGCAGCCTGCAAACATAGCCGAGCAGTGTCAAAGTATCTCAGTGGCAAGCGCTCCGCTCAGCAGAGGCTGCGCACCCTGACAAGTGTTGGTTTTCCTGGTGAGTGTGCGGGGTATCGCATCGACCTTGGGCCCTGCGGTGTTGGCAGGCGGTGCTGGCGGGGGAGGGCAGCGAGGGGGGCGACGTGGTGGTGGCGGAGCTCAACACGCGCCGCGCCTCGGTGCAGTTCCTGGTCCGCCGCGCCTCCACCGGCCTCGCCAGGTGCGCCCCGGGCCCTTGGTGTATGGGCTGTCCTCTTAAAGCTACGCCATGCCTGTGGACTTTGCCACTGTAGCATGCCTGTCACCAAAAGATGTAGCATGCCCAGTGCTGCCGCAGCTCCCGCACCTGCCCTGCAGTCAGCAGCTGTGACCACCTGCTGATTGCACAAGTATGGTTGCAGCTGCTGCAGCAACCAGCGCCGCGTTTAGCACTCTGCTGCCATGTGGCATTGGTCTGACCTTGACTGCCCGGGAAATTCCGGCTGATGTCGCGCATGGCCTGCATGCAGGGCGCCATCTGCCGCCAGCGTCGCAGGCGAGGAGTGCGACATCTGCTTCGACGGGCCGCTCGAGGTGGCGATCCGCGGCTGCAGCCACCAGTTTTGCGCGCCCTGCCTGCGCGGGGTGAGCGGCTTTGCACCCTTATGCCTCCACATGCGCCCTGCTGTTTTGAAACGGGAACAAATTCGTACGCCGCCAAAAGGCGGACCCTCGTACCGAAAGGCGCTGCCCCGCCGCGGCTGCAGGTGTGCGAGGCCACCCCGGACAAGACGCCCCGGTGCCCCTTCTGCCGGCGCGTGGTGGACGCGGTGGTGCCCGCAGCAGCCAGGCCGGCGCTGCTGTGCGGCGGGGCGGGCGCCCGCGCGTCCAGCCGCGCGCCGCTGCTGTCCGGCCTGGACGACATCTGCAACGCCGCCATCGCGGCGCAGTCGTAGGCAGCCCTTCGAGGCACTGACATATGCTCGTAGGGGCTCAGCTGCTGCCAGGCTCCTGTCGATGCCGCTGCAGCGCAGCCTCAGGGCACTTTTGGATTGTGCAGGTCTGGCTGCGACGTAGTAAAGTTCACCAGCCTAGCACATTGTGATTGTCATTTAAACAATAATGCTGGTAAGCAGGGCGACAGCGGCTGTGTGTCATGGGGTTGTAGTACAGCTGCAAGCATCACGTTCTCTGCAGCTCGCGTGAGGGTGCAGTACTGCTCGTGCCGCTGTTTGCGGTCCTAGCTAAGTAGGGTAACTAGTTCAGCAGTCCATGCCTTGTGAGCAACCTTGTGATGTGGCAAATGGTATGCCGCATGTCGAATGCTGTCCACAGTTTTGGTCTGCTGCAATTGCTGCTGTCTGCAGAGTGGTGCCTCCACAGGTTGGAGAGGTTTGTGTTGTTGTGCGAAGCCTAGCGTGCGTGACGATTGGTACCTCGTGTGCTTGTGCTTGTGTCCACTTTTGCAGTTGATGACTATATTCTTTTGTGCACCTGTAAGTACACGTTCCAACTGCACAAAGTGTCTGCAAGCCAATGCGGCCTGTTCTGACATCGACAACCCTTCGACCTGACATGCACACAAACTGTCCATGCCCACTGCAAATGTCTGTCCCTTACGCCACATTCTTGTACTTCAGGACTATCCTCTATGGCCTCTCACAGCTGATTTTGCGGTATACGGTTCACGCGAATTGCACATCAACCCTCGCATGGCACCAGCATGCCATCCCGCAACCGCTTGCCAGGCTGCTCGGGGTTGACGGTGAAGCCTGCGACCTACATGTGTCACACCAGGCGCTTAAGCACCAGCTGCCGCCAGGTTCGTCAGGCCCGCACCGAAGTGCAGCATGGAAGCAGCAGCCATTATTGTGCCAGCACTTGATGCCGGGTGCAGTCATCAGGCGACCAGGTGAAAGTCCAGCAGGCGACGCACCTGCACTATCCAGGGCTCACAGACGCCGTAGTCCCGCAGCGTCTGCTCGTCCCGGCACCGCTCCCCCATGAACACCAGCTCCTGGTCCTCAGGCTGCAGGCTGTACTTGCCGCTGGCGGCCCCCGCCGCCGACACCTGTGCGGCGCGGGCGGCCACTTCAGCATCGGGTGGAGGCTGGTCGGGTAGGACTGCCCGTTTGACGAGCCAGTCAGTCCGCACATCGTGTCAGACGGAGCTGCTGCCAGGCGCGTCTTGTTGCATGCCACTGGCGACCCAGCATCAGCACGAGTTGCGGCTTGCAACCTCATCCAATGAGCCGCTCGCAATACATGGACTCGTGATGATCTATACCAGCAAGTCATCCCGGATTGACTTTCATACCGAGGCTAACGATAGGCCGGCCCACCTGCTGCTTGATCGCCAGCACGGTGGTGCCCAGTTCGCAGTCCAGCATCTCAAAGTGTGTCGCTGCTGGACCCTCGGAACCTGTGCGCACTTGCACAAGGATCTGCACCTGCAGCAGTGATGACACAAAGCGTGAGATGCCATTTCGTCTGCTTGACTTGCACCTGTTGCACTTCGACATGGTTGTGATGCCTTACCATCATCGGCCAACATCAGTCTTGCAATGCGCCTCTGCTGTCGATGACAGCGTGAAAAGTGTGAACAGCTGAATCATGTATCTCTGTGAAGGTGATGGTGTTGTCTTTTGAGCTTCGCCACCGTGTGCGCCTGGCCATGACTTGTGGCATTCCTGAGAAATCCTGATCATTTCTCGGGCTGGGCCCACCATGTGGACCCTGCCTTCGGGGTGGCTGCGTGCAGCGCTGCTGTCGATCAGGTTGGCAGTTGCACAAGTTATGATGTTAAATACATTTTCACATCATGCAGTATGCTGGCAGTGCCAGTGACTGTGCCTGAGCAGCCTTCAATCCCACAGTTGGCTCAAAAGGCCTGAGAGAAACTGCAAACACCACACGCCTCTGATCAGCCCAAAACGGCACGCATGCCGTCTGTGCTGCAGAGTGCTGCCCAGCGGCGTGCACAGCCGCTGTCCCAGCGACCGCAGCACAGCAGGCGGCAGTCGCCAAGCCGGCTGCTGTGCCGCGCCGATGCGGGGACCCGCAGCCTTGAGCAAGCTGTCAGGGTGACGCCCTCCAGAGCTGCAGTCAACATGGACATCTTGACTGTTATCACATCTCGTTGCACCCAAACGCCCCTGCTCTGATGAGCTCGAGGGCCTGTGGCCGTGCCGTGGCTCCTATGGTGACTCCATCCCTGGCGATGTTCAGGTGCTGAACAGGGTGATCGGCATCGCCAGCAGCCCGCTGAACCGCGCCAGAACGGACGCAGCCCAGAAGTCGGACAAGCCTGCGAAGGTGCTCTGCCGCAGCAGTCCACCATTGCCACTATGACCGCTGCATGCAGGGGAGTGCGCACCAGGATAGCAAACGCCATCTGTTGAAGTTATCACACCAAGCATGACCCTGCGCAGCCCAAGTGGGTGGCGTTCACGGGCGGCAGCTCAGCCAAGGTGGACGCAGCCGGCAGCGGCAGGAGCGGGCGGGCTCTGACGGACTACCTGGCGCTGCCCGTCTCGCAGTACAGCCTCCTTGACGAGTCGCTGGTGGAGCGGTGCGCAGTGTCACAAGGTTGCTGTGCAGTCATGACCACGGTTGCAAGGATACTGGCGGGTGTCCCACACCACGTGTCATACACGTAGCGATAGGTGGCATGCGTGCCTCTGGCCGCTCAGCAGAAACGCTCAGCAGCGTAAAGAACTCGCTGCATGACCCAGGCTCGTCTCTCAGTGGTGGTCGTCCCTTTCTACGCAGGCTGGACGAGGAGACTTTCAAAGTGACAGTGCCTCTGGACACCACGACAGGTGCGGTGCGGCCCGCGGTGTAGGGTTTCCAACGCCTCAACCCTGCACCTGTGCATGTTTAGACGCTGCAGTCCCCTTGCCCGCGGGCGGCGGTGCTGACGCCTGGGGCTGGCCAACCTGCGCAGGGGTGCAGGTGCGGCCGCAGGTGCTGATCAGCGTGAGCGTGGACCGGGAGGCGGGCTGCGTCACCTTCTCCAGCCAGACCGCCACGCTGGGTGCGGCCCACCTGCTTGACTGAACAAAGATTATGTTCTGTGCAAACGGGCCTGCGGTTTGCACACAGGGTATGTATTGATGCCGTGCCGCACATGGCTTGTCCCAAAATGACGCCTGGCAGGACAGATGGTGGCATGCGCTGCTGTTGATGAGCCTTGCATCTGCGGAGGCAACCATCAACGACATCGATGCCACAAACGTTGCAGGAGACCCCGCGCTGGACCGGGAGGTGTCGATGCAGCTGCGGGCGACGCTGGGCAGCATCGAGGCCGGCGACCGGAAGGCCTTCCGCCGCCTGGTGCACACCCTGCTGCCCTCTGCACTGCGAATGTCCTCGAGCCCACTTGGCGGACCGGGGTCATATGCTAGTTATCAATGCCTCCTTGGGATGTTCTTGCCGGCGGGCACCTTGCTCATGCCGCAGCTGTAAGGCTAGGCTTTGTTCTGCATCTGCAGGTGCGCCGGCGGCAGCCAGAGTGGGCGCCGCACCCCCAGCAGCAGGCGGATCGGCAGCAGGGCGGCAGCACCAGCAGCGGTGGCGAGGTGCCGCACGACCCGCTGGCATCAGCTGACGAGTTTCGGCCGCTACAGCCTTCAGACCTGCAACAGTCTGCTGCTGCCATCGCGGCCGCACCCCAGCAGGAGGGCAACGGCAGCAACGACGCAGCAGGAAGCGGCACGGCAGTCTCAGCGGCGTACAGCGTTGTGGACGGCGTGCCAGTCGGGGAAGCCAGCAGCAGCAACGGCGCGACAGACAGCACGAGCAGCAACGGTTCAGACAGCTCGCAGCAGCAGCAAGCGCATGCAGCCGGTGAAGTTGATGCTGCAGGGGGGGCGGCGCAGCAGCTGGCGGCCAGGGTGGACGTCCGGGTGAACCTGAATGTGCCGCCGGCGCTGCGGGTCGTGCCCGGCCCGCTGCTGGGCTACGCCGGTACGCTGTGCTCCAAACCCTGTAGCGGTTCAAAAGTGTTGTTCCAGTAGGTTGTGCAAAACGCTGGTGATAGTCTCGGAGTCTGGATGGCTGAGGCTGCATGGCAGTGAGCATTCTTGGTCGCCGCCTTGCAGTGCTGCTTCAAGCACCTTCAAGCTTTGCTGATTGCGGGGGCCCGGACTGACGTGTTGCAGGGGGCCTGGTGCTGAAGGTGGGGCTGCAGGCGCTGCTGCCCAGCTTCCTGCAGCTGCTGGCCCAGGTGTGCGCACAAGCAGCGCTGGTGCCCATGTCGGACACCTATCTTGCAGAGCCACACCTGTTCGTGCTGATTCCGCATGAACTGCCATGACCTTCCCAGCTGCTGATGCGTGCAATGTAGGACTATGCGGCCTGGTCGACAGGCGACCCCAAGCGGGGCGGCAGCAGCGGCGGCCTGCTGGCAGCCGCGGGGCTGGACGCCGCAGAGCCCGACACCGCAGTGCCGGACGCGCTGCCGGGCGACTGGCAGCCGTGCGACCGAGAAGGCGTGCCCGTGGGGCACGGCGGGCAGGCTGAGGGGTCCTGATGCGGCGGCAAGCCACCCTGGGATCGCCGGCCCTAGAACTCGCGCGAGCAGCGCAATGCATTGGCATGCGGCTGTCAGTGGCAGGATGCTGGTTTGTAGACCCACCAGATGCATGGATGCTGCGCTGCTGCCGGTATGCCGGCGTTCAGTACGCCTTGCCACCAGACACTCTTACATTTCGACTACTGGCAGCTACCATACCGCCCAAGTAAGGGCTTATGCTGCCTGCCTGTTTGTGGGACACAGGTGCCTCACGCATGACAGGACAGGAATGCAATCAATCTACAAACCAGGACAACTACCATTCACTGCGACGCATCAACCAATGCAACTACCTATCGCAATCCATTCTGCAATAAATGGTCCCCACAAAGCATAGGAAATTGAATCAGCGTAAAGTGTGACACTTCGGCGCAAAGAATAGGTGCAGCGCAAAGCCGATCTGCTTTGCGCTATTTAATACGCTGTTATCACAGCTGCACTTCGACTCGACAGCATCGGAATGCTGCATCATTGCTGGGTCTTGTAAGCTACTTTGTTTGCCTTCTCAAGGCTTCGCCTTGCCATTCGCACTTACCTTAATCGCCCCCGCCCCCATAGTCATGAACTGCTCCTCGTGCCATCCGGAGTGCCATGGCACCTCAGCCACAGACACATCCCCACGCAACATGTGCGTCGTGCGACGACGCAGGAGGCTGCACGAGGCGTCTGCCGCGCCCGGCGCCCCCTGCGTCGTCGCAGCCGCATCACATCCCATCACGCGACGTCCACGCCGAACAGGTGCTGCGGCGTCGGCGGCGCCGTCACCGCGGGCATCGGCTCGCCCGCGGGCCCGTAGATCTGCCACCACGGCAGCCGCGCCCGGCACCGCTGGAAGCCCGGCGTCAGCAGCGGCCGGTACCTGCGCGGGCGCACGGCGCTCGTCACACGGCTGCATCGGTGAAGCATCAACAAACTCCTTGACCGCAGCAGCGCTTGCGCGCGGTCAGCACAGCTGGCAGCTTGGCATCGGCCAGGCCAAACAAGTTATACATCTGGATGCACATGGCCATGACATGTGCTGCACACATCATGTGACGCTGCCACGAGCTTATACAATGACGATCATATGGTACCTGATAAACAGGTTGCTCATGCAGTGAAGCGTGTTTTTGTCACGTCACATATTCCTGCATGTCTCCCAGAGCTCAAGCGCATGCGCCAAGCTGCCTGGGGGATTTGGGCGTGGCGGCGCACCGGCTGCCGGCGGCCTTCTGCGCCTCGAAGAAGCCGCTGTTGGTGCCGAAGACCAGCAGGCTGCCCGGCGCGTCTCGGGCCGCGTCCGCCAACGCGGCGCGCGGCTCGGCGCCCGCCGCCACCTGCAGGCGCACCAGCGGCAGCTGACGCATGTGCGGTGGAAGCGGCTGCTGCGTGCCACTGAGCCGTGAGGCGACGTGTCGCTGCAGGCTGCCAGCAGCCGGCCAGGCCCCAGCAGACCGTGGCGCAACCCCGGTGTGATGCAATTTAACATCAGTGCAACAAGAACAGTCTCGATGCCAAGGGGCCGCACCGCGGCGGATGCCTGCGCAGCGATGGCGTGCCCGGCCATGAACTGCTGCTTAGCGGCCGACTCCCGGTGCGGCCGGTGCACCATGTAGCCCCTGTGGTGCACCATGTACCTGCGCCATGGAAAGCATGCGACCGGTCGGTACCTGCATCAAACGCAAACCTGGACATGCAGCACCCCGACCACAGCACATGTAGCCTGCTGCCCTTCAGCACGCCGCCGCAGTGTGTGCCCAGGGCACTTGCGCTGCAGCCTGTCTAGGCCTGCGCAAGATCCCCCCATGCAACTAGCACCAGCACCCTGCAGCAACTGCTCACCGCCAGCCCAGCTGCTCCGTGTGCATGTGCAAGTGCTGGATCTTGTTCCTGCCGTAGCCCCGGTACCGCACGTCGAAGAAGCCCAGCGCTGGGCGGTACATGAGGCCCCACGGCTCGTACCTGCATGCGGTTAAGTGCCAGACTTGAGCGCCGTCAGAGGTTTCCTTGTGTGGTAGATGGCAAAATATTTGCGCACCCTGCCAACATATCCGGCTTTAATCACTGTGGGCAAGGCACCAGCGGAGCCAGATCAGGTGCCATGACACTGCAGCATAATTCACATGTCCAGGTAGGTGGATGATTGAAAGAGGCAGCGTTGCCCAGCACTTCGACTCGCCTCTCGTGCGGCTTGAGCACTCGGAACGGCGCCTCTGCCTTCGCCCAGCGTGGGAAGTTGGTGCTGCCGTGCAGGAACTTCGTGTGCCGCACCTTGAAGCCCCAGGCCTTGTGGTCGCGCATGTGCTCCAGCACCACCCCCTTGCCCCCTGCGCGCAGCACACGAAAGCATGTTGTGAGCCTCCACATGAGAGGGCTGACTCGACCATGCGGTGAACACATGGTAAGCTGCTGATAACTGGGAGCATCTCGGATTGTCAGGCCGAACGCTGCATCACATGGAGCATGGAAATCGAACGAGCTGCGGACCTCTGGCGCATCTGTAGGCGCGGGTGTCCCGCAGGGTCTCGACCACCGGCACCACCAGAAAGTGCTTCCGCCTGCACAGGTCCAGCGCCCTCTGGTGCCTGCAGCAGCAGGCGTACGACGGCTGGTTCAAGGATGGATTGCCAGAAATGCGAACCCCGAACCCTTTTGGTCCAGAACAGCCTACCGCAGCATCCAGAATACTGCATTTGCAGTCGCCCGCGTGCGAGTTTACATGTGCACAGTGCGATGCTGGCGCTGTGCTGTCGCATCACTGAAGCGGAGGGGCTCACTCCGAGGGGTCCGACATCGCGTCGACCAGGTCGGCGCCAATCAGCAGGTCCGCGTCCGCCAGCAGCACCAGCGGCGTGCGCGCCAGCAGGATCGCGTTGTTGCGCAGGATGTTGATGGGGAACAGCGCCGCCGCCGCCTCGTCCGCCACCCGCTCCGAGTACACCACGACGTCCGCCTGGCACCGCCCCAAGTGCTCCAGCCTGCAGCGCAGAGCAGCAGGCCTGAAAACGAAGAAGGCGCTCCCAATGTGGCAAGTCCAGCACCAAACGGTGGTTGCATGGTTGTGCTCAAAGCTGGCTGCCAATATAATCCTGCCGTGCTTGTGTCTGCAAGGCCAGCCGCCGTGATCGCAGCGCCAGGCACAGCCCACTGCTCACTGCTCAAAGGTGGCGTTGACTGCCGCGACGGCTGCCGCGACTCTGTCATCTAGTGGGGAGCCGTCTGCCACGACTGCGAGGTAGAAGGCGATGGACAACGGGCCCGGCCACGACTCACATAGGCCCTGCACGACATGCACATGCACCTATACATGCATGTGTGAAATTGGCCCTGCCAACTAAACCTGCCATGGTTCGCCAGCCCTTTGATTCGTACATTGAAGCATAGACTGGAGCAACAGTTTTGAGCAGGCTGCAGAGCACTGCTGGCGCGTGCCGCCAACCCACAGTGACTGGGCTGAGCAGGAGCAGCGTCCAAAGCGATGGAAGCAAGCACATTGGCCAAGGCACGTTGTGGAGGCGGGTAAACACCGCCACAGCAAGGGCACGTGATGTTCCATTTCACAGCACACTGCATGCGACGCCGCCCATGATCCCTCAATATACCCAATATTCCAGGTATTGAGCAATATATTGATCAATATATTGGCAATATATTGGGCAGCCATGTGCTGTGGGCTGAGACCAGGTGGTTGGCTATCTGCTGTCTGCGTGGAAGGTTTGCTGAATGAACTCAACTCGTTGCGGAGCAGCGCAAGAAGGCAACTGGGTGCGTCTGCCCCACCTGCAGGGCAGGCAGCTTGCCGGCGGTGGCCATGACTGTTACTGTGACCGGCAGCGTGGGGCGGCGGGCGCTGTAGAAGGCCGCCTCCACCCGCAGCCTGCAATGGACGTGCGACACTCTGGCACTTGCAGTGTGCAACATGGTTCACGCGCCATCACTAACGATTGAGACGGGACAGGCGCCCTCTCGTGGAGAGAATTCGCAGATGGAATGACTGCAGTGTTGCGATCGCGCAGACATGGCAGCCTGCCGGCGTGCAGCCCGAGCACAGGATCGCCGACTCATGCGGTGCTGCACTGTTATGACCGGTAGCTTATGACAGCAGTCAGTGCTTGGTGCCATCACTAAGCTGCATGGACTACAGGTAACAGGTGGCGGCCGGATCGATGGGGCAGCTGCGGCGCCGCAGGGGGAAACCTTCAGTACCTGCCGGGCGCCGCGGCCTCGAAGTCCTGCACGCTGAAGGGCACCTCATCGACGTCCTCGGCCATGCAGCTGGTGAGGTTGACGTCGGACGGGCGCCAGCCGGTCTGGGCCGCCGGCGGCGGCGGCGGGGGGCTGCCACTGCGCCGCCGAGCAGGGTGCATGGCGTCGGCGGCATCAGGGTGCGGCGCAGGCCCTGTGGGCATTCGAGCGAAGACTGATCTGCAAGGTCCTGCAGAGGACCGGCCGCCCACCGGGCAGCATGCACAAGGGCCACCTTTGCGGAAGGGTCACATCCGCGGTGTGCGTTGTGCTAGCACCAGGTTATTGCTGATCATGCATGCAGTGCCACCTGCTGAAGATGGATCTGGCGCAGACCAGCAGGGCGCTGCTTCCTTGCGACCGGAGCGGTGTGCGGCGGCTGTGTCGCTGTCGCCGAATGAATGTTGTCGGACCCATGCCCTGTGAGGCTGAGCACACAGCAGCACCAGCGTCGCGGCAAACGTCAGAACGGCGCACGCGCAGGCTGCAGCCTGTGGTGCCCGCCTGCGGTTGTTCAAGCGCAACTTCACGCCTGAATTGTCAGCTTCTGTAACACTTAGTAACGCAAACGATCAGCCGGATCTATCCCAGGGCGGACGACCAAAGGGCACAAGTGCAGCGGCGGACGTAGGCCACTGGCGAGTCCAGTCGCTGTCTCAGCAGGTGTTAAATGATCTACACTTCGGCCCTGCACCTGCACACACGCGGCCGTCGACTGCTGCGGTTGCTGTCTGGGCTGCACATGCCCGCATCTGCGCGGCGTATGGCAACCTTTTGCGCTTGCATTGGACCAACGCTCATCTCAATGCATCACTAATGCAACCAGTGAGGCTTCGTAAGTATTTTGACTGCTATGGATTGGATCAACGGGCACACGCGCCGCGGCGACTGCGTTGCATGACGGGACAAGGACAGAGCTGAATTGGCAAGCGACGCAGCTGCATTCAGTTTTGAGTCAGGAACATCAGCGTATTCAATAGTGAAGTGAACCGTGAAGTGGGGCCCAAGGGAGGTGTGCGCGACAGTCCGACACCGTTGCTGGCATTATCATGGTGTCCAGCTGGGAGGTTTGCAGTCGTCATGGGTGCTGACGTGAAGGGGTCAGGGCTGCCAGCTGGGGAGTATTTCTCGGGCTGCACATTGCGCACTGCCTGCGCAAGGCAGCGATCCTGCTCTGAAGGGAAGCGAACCGCCTGTCATGCAGGGCAGCAGTCAGATTGATGTGCAATGAGCCGGTGCGTGTCATGCGTCAGTGCCACATCGTCCTGCTGTATTCAGCGGCGGCCGCAGTCCTGCTGTGCATGTCGACGACGACGGTTGGAAGAGAAAGAGGTCTTACGAGACTTCAGCGAAGTCAGAGCGCCCGCATAGCTCGTGATCACGCAGCCAATGACAGCATTGCTGTGGCGGATCGGCCCAGCGAAAGGAAGGTCTGGCTGTACTCCTTGATCGGCACGGACTTTCCAGGTGACTTGAAGCGCCGTGATTTGTGTGAAAGCGAGCTGTAGCACCATGAGCGTGCTGTGTGATGCGGCTGACATATGGCAGTAACACTTCCGCAGTTGAATGGTAGGTGCCTCACGCTATGCTGCCGTTGCACATGCTGTTGCAGGCGCTGCTACGCTACTGCAGCACTGGCTGCGTCACTACACAGATGTAGGCTTCAGGCGTGAGCACATGCTGCTGGTGGTCCACACGAAGAGCAATGGTGAGTGATGTTGACTACATTTTAGTCATACATGTCCATGCAATGACATAGTGTGCATGGCTACTGTGTCGACAGTCGGCCATGCAGTTCGATAGGGTCGCTCTGATAGCAGTGAAATTTATCGCGTAAGATCACCGCCCTGACGTCGCCAGCGTGTCCACTTCAGGCACAGCAGCGGCTGGTGACCTGGCGGGAGTGATCAGTGTGTTACAAGGCGCGGGCGTGGCCTATGAACGCTGGACTGGCGCCTCATACTCGTCCGACGCGCACTTAGAGGTACGTGTGTCCGGCTGAGGACCTCTGCAACAAAGCTGTGCCATGCCGCTGCTGCACCCCCAAATGTGCCCCTGGCTGTGCCGCACCCGGTGACGGATCGTCATGAACTGGCTGCAGATCAAGCTGCGGCTGTTGCACGACCGCATCCAGTCACTGCAGGACTGGGTCGTAATTGCCGACAGTGACGAGCTGTATGACTTTGATGCTCTCGGCCCCGGCATACAGGTGCCATTGCTCACACGACGCATTGATCAACATGCGGATACCGAGTAGTGGTCGGATACAGTGGTCTATACAGTCGCTCTGGTGGCAAACATGCCACAGCAGAGTGCATCGTTGCCTGCAGTGCGGGGATCTGACTGATGTTTGCTGCCCTCCGCAGAAGTATGTGACCAGGCTCGAGTCGGCAAATGCCAGCTTTGGTACGGGCGTGCTGGTGGACAGGTGAGCTTCTGCATCTGTCAGAGCTCGGCCACTGCACAGACTGGCAGGCGTCGCTCCCCCAACACACGGTGTCTGCATGTCGTGCTTCCTGAGGGACCGCAAGCATGTGCCGCTGCAGGGTGGCTGAAGACGCCTCGGTGCCGGATGTGCAGCCGGCGCCCAGCCTGCCCGAGCAGTTCGGGCTGCACTGCTCGGTGGTCCGCCACCTGACCGGCGGCTTCCCGTACAAGGTAGGTGCGCCGCCCTGCTGGCGCTCACCGCGCCTGCGAACTTGCTGGTGGCGGAATCCCAGCCGATGACAGTGGCTGCTGGCCCTGTGCTTCGGCGGCTGCCGGGAGCTCAAATTGGGGGTCCTACCCTGCACGTGCGCTTGCCTGTCAGACGGTGATGCAGTCTGTGTGTCTGATGTGCAGGTGGTGGCCTTCAAGGCGTACCTCCGCACCAACACCGGCAACCACAAGGTGGTCAGCGCCCGCACGGCGGCGAGGTACTTTGGGCCGGTGCCGCCCGGCGAGAAGAGCCCCAGGTGTGCGTCACTGGCAGCCCGTGTCGCGTGTGATGCAGAGGGTGACACAGGCTGATGTCTCGCCTGCAGCTGCTGTGCCCCAGCCTGTTGCTGTCCTGCGTGTGAGGATCAGCAGCAATGCCACCATGCAACAAGCGAACAGCGGCTTCTGGTCGAGACCGCTTGAGGCGCAGCATGCACGGCTCTGCTGCGCTGGCCCGCAGGGGGGGGTTCTACGGCGCCTCGGATGTGTACGACCTGACGCCCTACGCCGCGCACAGAGGCAGCTACGTGCGCACCCTGCAGCAGCCGCGGGCGGTGGGCGACGCCTGGAGCGCCTCCGTGTACCCCAAGGCCATTGCCGCCATGCACTTCAAGTGGCACAGCGGCGTTCTTCAGAGGTGCCCAGCTGCTGTGTACCATACCGCTGACCATGTGTGCAGGGTGCCCCACAACGCTTGACACCTGGCAGGGCTGCTGTGCGTTCTGACCCCACCATGCCTCAGGCAGCAGTCGAGTGGATTCTGCTGCAGCACGGCGGCTGTGGGTGCTGCAGTGCCAGGGCGCGCCTGAAGCACTACCGGGGCGACGGGGGCAGCGGGCTGCCCCGGTACCAGCACTTTGTCGAGTCGGAGCGGATCCTGGCGATGCTGGCCAACGGCAGCGTTCCCATTGAGGTCAGCTCGTGGCCACCACGCACAGGGTCTGTTGCAGGATCTATGCGTGGATGCGCTTATGAGCGCCACTCTGCAGGCCGGATCTGCTGGTAGGCAGGCTGACCGCATGGCTATGGTGCGGCTTGCAGAACGCGGAGTGCTCCAGGGACATGCCGTGGCGGGTGAAGAGGCTGCCGAAGAAGAGGAAGATGTACATATGAATACGGAATATGTACACCGGTGCTTCGTGAACATAAGTGAAGTGTGGTAGTTCTGCATTGATGACAGCGCGCCTGAAGAGCAGATGCACAGCAATGATGAGGGTGCTGAGGGTGCGCACTACACTCCATTGAAGCCAGTGTTAGGCTTTGAGCAAAACTGCTACAATACCGGTCCTGCCGTCTGGTCAGCCAGCAGTCACGTAGTTAGGTGGTTGTTCCTCTACACTTGCATACTGGGGCGGGGTTGGACTGAGTTATCTGACTTACAGCTGCAGCGCTGCTGCAACATCTTGCCAGTTTGGCAGCTTCAGGACACAAGCTAGCATGTTCAGAAGCTCGTTGCTGCAATTGATTCATGTTGGTCGCTTCGGTCCACACTGTTATGGCCGAGTGGTACGCATGCGCGCCCCATTGGAAAGCGAAAAGTGCAGCTGCTGAGTGCTTTGCAGTGCGCGCTGCCATCGCTGTAGCCTGGCTGCGCGCCTACGCACTGCCCATATCCGCTGCAGCAGCCGCCCAAACTGTACCGTCGCCATTGTCTGCTGCAGCTGCATCCTCTGCCCCCTGGCCCGATGCCGCCACCTCCGAACCCTCTGCTGCCTGCATATCGGTCGACACCTCCTGCTTACTGGTCATGCCTCAGGAAGCCTACTCCACAGCTGAGATGCAAGCACAATGCCAGCATACCATCGATGCGCTTCATGCAAGAGCGGGAAGTTGTACTGTGGCGTGTTGCACTCTGGTCAGAACAAAGAACATGCCTGCGGAGCACCATCCATGGAGATGCCGCTGCCGCTGATGGACAGCCGGGAGGCGGACGGCAGCTGCTCGGCGGCCGCCGCAGCAGAAGCCAGCGTGATGTGGTCGCTCTCTGGCAGCTGTGGCAGGCCTGCCAGCTGCTGCGCATGCTCGTCTTCTGACAGATCTGGGCTGCCAGTCTCTGCAGCCATGCCTGTCCAAGATGGTAGCTGGGGCGCATCATGCCAGGGGGCTGTGGGCGGTGGTCCAACACTTCCTGCGGCACTGCTGGAGCTCACGTCTCTGAAACCGGTGCCACTGCCACGGGGCAGCGGCGGCTCTGCATCCACCCGCCAGCCCAACCCGCCTGCTTCCCCGTGTGCTGCAGCGGCTGGGGTCCAGCAGGGGTCGCTGCCGTGCGGGGAATGGCCGGTGTTCGGCAGCCGTCGCCCCGCAGCCGCCGCCGCTGGACCAGCTGCCACGGTCTGCCCTGCGCTCGGCTTCTCAGCTGCATCGGCGGGCACATCGCTGTCGCACGCACTATCGGATCCTGCTGCCAGCTGGCCCTGCCAGTGCCGTGCCTCTGCCACCTGCTCAGCAGCCAGATCCAGGGCGGATGCGGCCGCGCGTCCGTCCCGGTTGTCTAAATGATAGTCCAGCTCCTGCTGGAGCAGCGCCAGCTGGCTGGCGTCCTCCAGATCACACTCGGTTGGACTCGCAATGTTTGAAGGACCCTTCCATTCTTCTACCAGCCGCTGCCAATGCAGTGCTTCGACGTTAGCTTCGCAGGCAATCTGCACGCCCGCGATCCGCGCACGTCCATCCCGACTATCACCAATGTCAGCTATCCTCTGTTCCAGCGCTGCCAGCTTACCGGTGTCAGCTGCCCAGCTGCTGAGGCTGCTGGCACTGCTGGCTGCAGTGTGCAGTTCATCTGCTTCCAGCAGCCGCTCGCCAGCTGATGGGCTCAGCGGGGTGTCACCAACGGGTGTGCCTCCCGCGCTATGGCCTCTGGAAGCTGCGACGGAAGCAGCTGTGGAAGCTGTGTCTGTGCCGGTGTGGGTGGCTGCTGCTGCGGCTGGCGCTGACAATGTGTCTGTAGTGAAGGTGGCAGCATTGCCATCAGGTGGTTCGCCAGCAATGGCTCGTCCTGCGCTGTGTCGTGGCTCAGGCGCAATGTTGTAGCCACTGCCTGGCCTGCTGCCTGCTGCTGAAGCGGTGCCAATGCTAGCTGCGTGGCTGCCGACAACACCCGTGTGCCAAAATGACGCCTCAGATAGCACGGAGGTCGCATCTGATGCGACACACGATGCGGATGCCAGGTCGACGGAAGGGTCAACTGCAGCACCATCCTCTTCTGCAAGCTCTGTCATCTGTAGCGCAGCTTCTGCGGCCGCCTCAGCATCTGAGGCATCGCCGTGGCTGTAGCCACAAGATGCGCTGCCCTGGCTGGCGGTCTGCCAGTTGGCCGACTGCCTGCACACCGGAAGTCGGTAGCACATGTGGGCAGCTGACAGATGAGGTGTACATCTTTAGGTAACCACCAGATTGTGTGCAAAGTGTGGTGCGGCAGATGCGCCTTGCCAGGAGCCAAGCACGCTCAGGGGTCAACTGGGTGATACCTGTCTGCTGACTGCCGCAGCAGATGCTGTTCAGACGACTGAATCTGCTGTGGCGCAGCATTTGCTCGTGCAGTTGAGGGTCCTGTGCCCTGCAGACGCACCAGCGCCCATCACTGACACTGTACATATTGGTAGGAAAGCCTCTAGAGCTGCCGCGACTTCGCACCAGTGCAATGTCTGCAACAAGCACTTTCAAAGCACAATGACAAATGCATTTCATATCCTTAACCCACGAAATTGCAAATCACTACCTTTCGCAGGGTGTTCAGCTGCGCGAGCAGCGTTGCATTCTGCGCGAGGTCCTGCGAGTGCCTGATGCGGGCGGCCTTCGCCTCCGCCGCCGCCTGCCGCCGCAGCTTGTCCAGCTGCCCCTGGAAGAATGCGCGCTGCCTGTGTGCAGCAGGGGTCAGCGTATCAACATATCGATTATGTGCTTCAGATGTACGGCACACTCGTTGCCATGGCGGATTCCTTCTCCGCAAGACCAAGACACTCTGCAGTCGTGCATGTACGGATAATAGAAAGGACTCGAAGATGTAGCAAGCTGCTGCCCCGACCGACATAGCAACAGCTAACCAGCTGCTTTGTAAATGTGCACCTGTCAGCCTCTGCACGGACCGCTGCAGCAACCGCGGCATCGCCAGCAGCCATGTCACCGCTGCCAGCAGCAGGTGCTGCCTTGCCAGCGCCCTTTGCAGCCAGGGCGCGGTGCAGGCCCACCACCGCCGCCTTCAATTTCGATGCGTCGTGCACTGTCTCGAACGCCGCCTCAATGCCAGCCTCCAGCTGCCTGCTCATAGCAAGGGCACCCAAGGTCAGTGCTGAATCTATGACAGCTGTCCCATGCAACAACAACTTGCACAGCAACGTCATGTCCCCATATAAACACACCTGGCATTTGTGCCAGCGGCTGATGTGGCAGCTCGCCCAGTGGCCAGCTCCTTTCTGAGGCCGGCAGCCCTCTGCCTTTCGGCGGCCACTTCGGCATGCGCAGCCTTGACGGCCTGCGCCAGCTGTTTGCCGATCGCCTGCACCTCCTGCGGAGTTGGCAGGCGCGCAGGGGGGTTTGTTCCAACACTGCTGTCACACATGTCACACCTCTGGCCAGGGTGTGACGCAGGGTCACAGCGACGCATGGCGGCAGCTAGTATGATTTGTCATGTCTGGCGCTCACCTGCCAGCCTTGTCGCGATGCATCGAGCTCAGACCGCAGCGGTGGCAGTGCCGCCTCGGCGCCAGCGGCCCGGGCCCCAAGAGCCGCGATGGCCGCATCCTGCTCTGCTCTGCATCACGCATACAAAGCATTTGCCGTTGGCAGACGGCACTCAGCCAGGCATGCAGGTTTGGTGCGTCACACAGCGCTTTTGGTCACAAGCTCACAGGCGGCCTCTAAGGTCGGCCAGCGCCAACTCGGAAGTCGCGGCAGCATCCCCCGCCGTCCTGCTGCGGTCTGCGGCTGCCACGCCCTCAGCCGCCAGCCGCTGCAGCCCCTGTTGAAATCCAAGACGGGGTGCACTGACGGCTTGATTTGCTAAGGCAACAGCTGCACATGGTGCGTCCCAGCGGCCCTAATGCAGCAGGCCTGTCACAGCTGAAGCAGTGGATATGAAGCGTGCCAGAATGTGTTGCGCAGCCACCTGCTGCAGGGCATCCCGCTGTGCGGCGTTGTCTGCTGCCAGCCGCTTTGCGCCTGCCGCCGCCTCCGCCGAGGCGTCAGCCTTCTTGCGCAGCACGCCGTTCTCGGCGCGCACCACTGACGCCTTGGCACGCTCCTCTGCCAAATGCGCCTCGAATCTGAGCAAGGAACTTCAAGTTTGAGCTGGTGCAGTGCAGCAGGCACATGTGATGCAATGTGCGCGTGTGGCAGGCAAAGTGGACAGCTGCCTGTATCCGACGTAGCACAGCTTCAGCATACAGAACTTCTGTTCGGTATACAGAAGCACACTTGGCTTTCAGCTGCTCGGTCTCCTGGTCGATGTCCTCCTCGACAGCCCGCAGCGTGGCGGCGGCCCGGTCCTGTGCATCCGCCGCCGCCCGCTGCTGCGCCCCCAGTCGCTCGGCCTCCGCCGCCAGCTGAGCCTGCGTTGAGAAGCACCGAAGGCATTGAAATCCTTGCTAAGCCTGCCGCATGCACTGGCCGCTCCTGGCCCGGGGTTTATGGGCTGTTCATCACACAAAAATGCACGAGTTTTCTGCCAAACATCAGCAGGTCCTAGGCCATCTTCCAGCTTCCAGGCATTGCTCAGCCAACAGCACCTCGTGGGCGGCTCGCTGGTCCGCCAGCTGCTGCATCGATAGCTGCAGAGCCTGGCTGCGGGCCTCTGCCGCCGCCGCCGCTGCCACCTCGCCCTCCCGCCTCAGCGCCTGCACCGCCAAATGACATCCCTTGAGCACGACACTCTCAAGGTGCAATCGGCAGGTGGAAGCCGGCGTGAACCTGCAAACTTTGATCATGACATGAACCAACCGGCCATCGGTTCTCGCGGCGCACTGAAGTTACATGTCACAAGGGTAGCCTCAGCTAGCTCAGCCCGTAGGGAACGGACCGCTAACCCTAGCTGCTGCTGGAGGAGAACGGTCTGCGCACCCTGTAGCGCTCAAGCTCGGCCAGCAATGCAGCCTGGTGCTCGACCTCTGCCTCCGCTTGCTTGGTCGCCGCCGCGGCTTCGATGGCCTTCACCTGCTGCACATGCTCCGCAGCAGCAGCGTCTGCCTCCTGCAGGTCAGTGGAACTGGATGGCATCTCGAGGTGAAGAGGCCAGGCTGACAGTTTATTGCTGGGCGCATCTCAATACGATGCAAGCTGTGTGGAGTGTCTACAGGCTAATGCGGCAACACTGGGCTTGCCTGCTGCAGCGAGTCCAGTGCTGCCTGCAGCTCGGCCTGGGTGGCATCTGCCGACGCCTTTGCAGCCGCCGCTGCCTCCTCGGCCTGCAGCTGCTGCAGCTGCAGCTGGTAGGAGCTCGTGGACGCCACCTCAATGATCTGCAGACCAGAAACCCTTAGCGATATCGGATACCACTGGTAGTTAGGTGGACCGGAGGCTCAAGAGCACGTGGGCAGAATGCAAATGGCCTGCATGCTGCTGCCAAGGCGACAGTGGTCGTGTTTGAAAGCAGCTGCAGCAGGCCACTCCCGTGTAGAGAGGGTGCAACACAGTGGTGGCAAGGGGAAGCATCAGTGCGGGCGCGCCTGGGCCTCAAGGTCGGCCAGCCGTTGGCGGCGCTCCTCCAGGGTGGCCCTGGCCACCAGCACCTCCTCCGCCCACGGCAGCTTCTCCCCCCTGCAGGTTTTGGTGCGAGTCTTTGCGCTCATGACGGTCCCCTTGGCAGCGCAGCCGGCTGCGTCACTGTACGCTCATTTACAACAGTGCATACACACTCGGCAGTTGATGCTGGCACGTCGGATGTGGTGACAAGACGAGGCATGCATGAACATGCTGGAAGACTCTAATTCACCCCAGGGCAGCGCGGGCAGGGTCCCTGTCCTTGACGTCCATCACGAAGGCGCTGCCGTCCGCCGCCGCCACGAACAGCGTGGCGTCGTCTACGCTGAGCGCCAGGCGCGTGATCGCAGCGCCACAGCACCGCAGCTCCTGCGCTGCCACAGCTATAGGTGCAACACTTCCGTGTGTCATGCGAACAGAATGCATGCTATCCATGCCAGCGCATGGATCACTGCCATCGCAAAGCTGCACCTGGCACTGGCCCGCCGTGAGCGGCAGCCTGTACGCTCGCACCGAGCCGCTCTCAGTCCCCGCAAACAGCGCCCTGGCACCGCTCCCTGCATGGCCAAAACACACCACCTATTCCCACAGATGACCACCAGCCGGTGTCACCGGCCTCTTGCAACGACAAAAGTCTGTTCCAGGTTCTTGGGGCTGGCACCTGACGGCAGCGCCAGGCAGGTGATGGGGACATCCGCCCGGAACTCGTCCACCAGCTGCAGCTGGGGCGCCCCGCTGTCCGCCAGCACCGCCAGCCGCCCGTCCGAGCCGGCGACATAGACGGTGCGGCCGTCGGGGGCCGCCGTCGCCGCCACAGCCGCCACAGACACCGCCGGCGGGACCGCCTGCGTATGCAGTGGGACGGAGGCGTAAGAGGCAATCAATTTCGGGCAGGAGCGCTCCCAAAATCTTGTACCACAGGATCTGCTGTCCGTACATCCATTCAGCTGCCTGCGTGACATCACGCCCATGGGATCGACAAATCCACAAAATCTGCACACATAGCGTCGGCCTGTTGCAGTTTTTTTCGAGGGCTTGCCTGCAGCGTGAAGTCCTTGAGGCGCACAAGCCCCGCTACACGCCACTGGAACACGGCGCCATCGGCGCCGCACGTCAGCAGCGTGGTGTCGTCGGGAGACCACCACAGGCCGCGCACCTTTGCCGCGTGCGCCCTGCACACAATGTAGGCGCTTCATACGTCATTGCAAGCAAGCGCTGGCTGGACCTGAGCTTTCGTACATCACACTCATGCAGAATTTCTGTATGTGTGGCACGGTCCACATGAAAGGCAAGGTGAGCACCTGATGACGCCCAGGCTCTCGCAGGTGTAGGTGGCGTGCAGCTGCACAGTGGTGCCGTTGAGGGCGGCAAAGTGCTGGCCGCCGCGCGAGAAGCGCGCCTCCTTGCAGCCTTTGATGCCGAACTCCTTCAGCACCCTGCATATTGGGCGGCACGCAACACTGCTCATTCACACTGCCACAGAGGAGGGTTTGCAGAAAGCACTGACAAGCCAGCTCACACACCACCCTCGTCGCAGTGACCAGCTTCGAAAGCACCCTGCAGTGCTGAGAGACGGACGCTCACTCCAGTCGCGGACACTCACTTCAGCTCGTCCTCCAGCAGGCTGTACAGCCGCAGCTTGTCCTGGAAGCCCACCAGTAGGAGGCCCGCCGCCGGGTGCACCGCCACGCAGTGCAGCTCCTCCACAAAGTTGGCGGCCTCCAGCTCCAGGGTCCTGCGCCCCCCGTGTTGCAAACCATAAGTTTCACAGCTACATACTGACGCCTCCCCAGCATACATGGTGCCGCCGACGTACAGCAGATATTGTACAGCAAGCTGGGGATGGCTAACATGTGTGAAGCCTGCACTGCGGCCAGCAGGCACACGCCCACTGCCCGTGCTACATGGAGTTGCGCTCATCAGATTCGCGCACAGTGGATATCCTCAGCATGTCCGTGGGTTTTGGTGTGTGCGCCCTTGACTCATCGACGAGCACACCTGTCCGCGTGGTTCCACAGGCGGATGGCGCGGTCGGCGCCCACCGTCGCTGCCAGCGGGCGCCGCACTGCGCAGTCCACCCCCGTGACCGCCCCCGCGTGCATCGCCGGCAGCACCTCCGCGAAGCTGTCCTCGTCGCCCTGCGATGCTCACTCCTGGCGTGTTGTGTCTGATGCCTGCTCTGAGGGGGTCACCTGCTGCCAGGTGCAGCTCAGAAGGTGACTGTATTGCCTGTGCAGGCCTGTTCACCAACCATCATGTCATTGCAGCGCTGCAGACCTGAAGCCTGCCATAAGGGGGGTGCTCATGTGCCAACCACACCCCCGCACCTGCAGCGCATCGAGGCGGCCGATGTCCAGGGACAGCAGCCGCGCCGAGGCCAGCGCCACCAGCAGCAGGTCCTCCCCGGGGCTGGCCGCCAGCGCCGCCACCGCCCCCGCCAGCGCGGCCTGCGCCTGCGGGTGGGCCGCTGTTACAGGTGACCAGCTTTCCGCCTGGCCCTCATCATCACAAGTGTCCTGACAGCTGTCCAAGCCATCAGGACAGCTGTGCCGTGCATGAAATTGTTGTCCAATCCATGCGACAGCTGAATGTGTCGTGAAGGGACGGCGACAGCAGTCTGCTGACAGCTGCAGGCGGGAGTCTGCCCAGTTGCCTGCTGACCAAACTGCTTGCTCGCTGTGCTTGCAGTGTACTGTGCCTGGGGCAGGCGGAAGGTGCGGCCGCGCTTCAGGGCCCCCTCCTGGTCCCGCTCCAGGAGCACCACCACACCGTCCGCGGTGCCCGCAACGACCACCTGCACACTGATGAGGCCAGGTCTGCATCTATATTCCATCAAAACCCCGCAGCGCCCGGGGTTCTGGCGCCAGCATGGCCCTTATCAGCAAAGAAGGCAGTAGTGTCACCAGCACGGCGGCGTGTTGTAGCCAGAAGGCCAGCCCGCTGCCGCCCAAGCGCCGCCGCAGCTCACCTTTGTCAGCGCGAGCAGGCAGGTGATGGGCGCGCCGCCGTCGGCCGGAACTGTCCCGCGGTAGTCCATGTGCTCCAGCAGCAGCGCCTCCCCGCCGGCCGCCGCCACCAGGCCACTGCCCTTCTCCAGCCCTGCGACACCGTTTCCACAGATTGCATGCAACGGCATCATTTCCGGCCTCCGCAGTACGGCTCTTGGTCCTCATGCACCATATTGAGCAGCAGATGCAGGACCAACCATTGCCCTGGGCGCTGGTGATGGTTTTGGTATGTGACACCTTCAATGTGGCAGGTGAACGCCTGGCTCTCGCGCTTGCCCAGCGTCGAGGGCTGCAGCTTCAGGTTGCCGTCCCCACCCTTAAGCGACCTGTTGTCACAGGCCAGCATGAAGTGACATTGTCAGCTGGGGCCAAACACGGCGGTGCGGCTCTGCTCGCATGCCTGCTTCGGTGTAGCAGACCACCCACAAGGTCATCTTCTTGTGCACTGTTGGCGGTACGAACATCAGCCATGCCAGAGGCCACCTGCAGACGTGCGCGCCGACCGCAGTGAGAACCAGGGGGCTGGCCTCGGTGCCGCTGCCGCAGCCGCGGGCAAACAGCACATGCGTGACCGTAGCGCCCACGCCGTGCGGTGCGCCCTGCAGTGAAAGGTTGCGTCAATTGCTTGGCCGGTCAACACGACCAGCCATAATCAAGAACGACGACTGGCCACAGGCTGGGCTATAGCTGGCACAAACCGGTGCAGGAGAAGGCAACATTAAGGTGACAGCCGCATCTTGCATGCATGGCAAATCATGTGCTGCCCATCTTGCCTGCGTGGGCCGGTACATGCCGCACAGCTTGGACTTCTCCCACAGCCACAGGGCGAGGGGCCAGTCCGGCCCGCCGCCCTGCACCGCCAGGTACCGCCCATCCGGGCTGAAGTCCATGCTCACCCACTCCTGCACTAGAGAAAAGCTGAACGTGAACAGCACACAGTCTCAGATGGATCTGGGCATGAACGATGGTGTACATGTGCCGCAGCAGGACTAGCAAGACATGTGTTTGTGCCGGCTTCCGTCAACTACGGTCTTCATTCGATGGCCGTGAACAGGCCGGTTGCACAAAATACGGACGCGCACCTTGGCGCCGCCCTCCTGCGGCACCAGTACCTTGCGCTTCTTCAGGATGGCCAGGTCGTAGATGGTGACCGTCCCCGCGGCGGGGCCCCGCTCCCCGACCGCCAGCCACCGCCGGTTGGGGCTGACCGCCAGGCACGTGGTGCCCCGGCTGTCCGCCGCCAACGTGATGAAGCGCTGCGCGGGGCCACAGCGTCACTGTGCTCAACACCTGATCGAGCCTTCTTTGACGATTCGACATGTAGACTAAGAGCGATGCAGTGCTGCCGGCGCCGAGTGCAATGTGCGCCACAAGTCGCACCTGGGTGCGCGCCTCCATGGCGTGCAGCACGACGCAGTTGCCGGCCACGAACAGCACCACGCCGTCGTCCAGCACGTGCACGCCATCCCTGACGTCCACCCGCAGCCCGAAGACATGCCTGCGGCCGGTGGGCAGATGATACCACCTCGACATTGTACAGCCTCTGTGTCGCGATCAGAGCACGAACTGATACTACAAAATCTGCTGGCATGTGCGTGCGGCAGTCGTGTGGGCATCGACTGCGGTCGTCTGGTGCTTGCAGCGCGATGCATCCAGCTTCGCACAAGAAAGCGTACCTCGGCACCAGCGCCGCTGCCGTCGACATGTCTTAGAACGGATCTGCCACCAATGAGAGCAGCTCTGACTGTCTAGAACCACACTACTGTTGTGCTGATGGATGTCGATGGGGTGGCGCGCTCGCTGGTCACGTGAGGGAATCCAGACCGTTTGGTCAGGACTATCATTGCATGCCAGCCGGCTCGTTCTCCTGCCTCATTCCAGCGCTGCCAGACTGACACACACCCAACATGCATTTCTGAATGCGATTTGGGCAGGAACCGAAGTTGCTACCAGGCGATCTCCGACGCTTTGCTCAACATCTTGTCGGCAATGCGCTATGGCGTGCCAGAGCGCATTGCCGCTTTTGATGATCCTGGTGAGCTGATCATGCAGTGTGGAAGTGATGAAAACATATAGTGGTATGCAGGCTGCAGACGCTGGATTGTGTGCTCCGGAGTCGGATGTATGTTGTCGGGATTTGCTCAGCTGGGTCGTGACATCGTGGTTTCTGGTTGCAGAGCTGGAGCTGGCGGACATGTGGGCTGCCACTATCGAGCCCCGCATGGCCAACGAGATGGTGAGACTGAGGGTCGGCTGACCGGGCAGCATGCAGAAATGCCAGATGAATGCGGAGCGCCATCACAAGATGCGCATCACATGTCGCATACGAGTCTGAGCTCCAGCCTGTTGCCTGCTGCGATGCAGATGCGCGTGCTGGGCGAGGCCGCGCCGCTCACAGGACAGCAGCACCTGAAGCGCATAAGGTTGGGCAGCTGCACATCCTGCCGCATGTGCACAGCGCAGGGACAAGCACATCGGCAGGGATGGCAGCGCACTGCTGACACCGTCTGAGCCTTCCAGACCGTCGTGTCCGCAGGAAGCTGGACGGCAAGGGCGGGCAGCTGCAGATCCTGCTGTGTCCCGCCGCTCGCACCAGCGATGCACGGGCGGATGCCGGAGGGGCGGACGACCAGTCAGCGGGCCCATCGCTGGAGGGCCTGGGGCTGGCGTCCGCTCCCAGCACGCCGGTGGCGACAGCGGGACAGGCGGCCGCCGCCAACGCTTCGGCGACGGACGGCTCAGCGGCGGCGACGGCGGCAGACGGCGGTAGTGAGGCGCAGCTGGCCGCGCTGGCAGCGATGCCGCCGTCTGTCGCGGCTGTTGTGCGGGAGCAGCGCCTGACGCCTGTGCCTGTACAGGTGGGCTGCTCTCGTGTGCTGCTCAACTCGCCCGGCATATTGTTCACCACGCATGCATGATTGGAGAGATTCGTGCCAGCCTGCTGACGGCTATGCAGCAGCAAGTCAGCATAGCACATGCCGTGGCATGGCTGTGTTGGCCTTCCGTCCTTCCATAGCCTTCAGCAGGCATTCAGTTTACTGTAGCCCTCGATCCTGCCCAAACTTAAACCGTCGGTTAAAGGTCATTCTGCGGGCTGACTGCACGCCACTGCTGACGCCTGCCCCTGGCCTGCTGCGGTGCAGGTGCCTAGGAACGCGCCGGCGAGCAGGGCGCAGTGGGCGCAATGGTGCGCGCTGTGGCCCCTGGCCTGGCGCCCCCCGGAGCATGCGCGCCTCGAGGTGAGGCGCCTCGTGGCGGCGGTCATGACAACAGCCCCAACTTCATACCATTCTTGTCCCAGCGCTTGAGGACCTGGCTGCAACCGCTCAGATGCCGCGTCATCATTCTGCGTGTGAGCGAGCTGGCAAGCCGCCTGCACGATGCTTGAACCTGGCTCGGTGAGCGTGCAGGGGGATGTGGTGCCGCTGACGGATGAGGTGCGCCGCGCCATGGCTGCCGGCATGGATGCGGCGCTCGCGGTGGCAGCGGCGGCGGAGGCGCGGGGGCAGGCCGGCAACGGCTGCGTGATCGTGGACCCCGGCACCGGGGAGGTCGTCGCCTCCGGCGGCGACAACAGCGCGGCGCACCCCCTGAAGTGGGCCACTGAGAACGATGGCCTATGCAGACATCCGTATGAAGGCAATCCGATAAGAACAGCACTGACATAGATATTTTGGCGAGGACACAGTAGATGATGGAGGACGCTAAGTGACTTCATGGTGCATACATTGTGGCAGTGGCTGTGTCCTCATGAAGCGTGGATGCCGACTTCGCCACTTGTGCTGTGCAGGCATGCGGTGATGGTGGCGATTGATGCTATGGGGCGGCGGGACCTGCAGCTGTGGCCCGACTGGTACCAGGGCGTGCACTGGCACCGGCACCGCGGCAGCGACGGTGAGCAATTTACAGCACAACTTGTGGTGCTGCATCCCTGTTACGTCGACCCAGCAGATGAGTCCTGCCTGTGGAGCCTATACCCTATGGGTGTGGAGTGCACCGCCTTGGCTCGTCTTCCTGCCGGAGTGGGCAAGGTCTCAGAATGGGCCTCCAATGATGGAAGCCATCTTGTCGCTGCATCAGCACAGCAGGCGTGTCGAAGCGCTGAAGCGGTGTTGTCTGATGCGTTGCAGCGTCAGCGTCGGAGGAGCTGCCCCACAAGCGGCGGCGCCTCAGCGAGGATGCCGCTGCCCGATGCGCCTCGCCCGCTGCGGATGCCACATCAGCGCAGCTTGCAGCGGTCCAGCAGGGATCTGACGGTGCGCCAGGGGCCCAGCAGCAGGCGCGGGAGCAAGCGCAGCAGGCGCACGCGGGCAGGGCGGCGGCCGGTGGTCAGGGTGCAGCGGCGGATCCGCAGCGTGTGGCGCCCAACGCAGCAGCTCCGTGTCGAGCGCCGACGCCCTCACCAGCGGCGAAGGCGGGGGCGTCGGCTCCTCATGCGGCTGACCCGCAGCAGAACGGCCTTCCGAGACAGAACGGCGGCGCCGGGCCGGCGGCGGCAGCGGCAGCATCCGCATGCGAGCCTCCGGCGCGCAGCAGCGGCAGCGACGGCGCCGGCGCCGGCGGCCAGGCGTCCGGCCCGCCGGTGGCCAGCAAGAAGCGCAGCGGCAGCGCCGGCAGCGACGTCCCCCTCGCGCGGCAGAAGCCGTACCTGTGCACCGGCTTCGACTGCTATGTTGTGCAGGTGCCCTCCTTCCCACTGTCCCACGACAGCAGACCGCAGATGTGTTGACGGCATTGCTGCACTGCTGTCAGCCATGACTGCAGAGGATTATCATGCCAGCTGCGTCCAAATCTGCTCAAGTGCTGTCACCGGGCGACCCTGCTCAGCGGGCCCTGATGCAATCCCTCAGGAGCCGTGCGCGATGTGCGCGATGGCGCTGGTGCACTCGCGGCTGCGGCGGGTGGTGTTCTGCCGCCCCGACCCCGCCGCCGGCGCCCTCGCCAGCCGCTGCCGCCTGCACGGCGAGCGCAGCCTCAACCACCGGTGCGCCGCGCGGCCCGCACACCATTCCGGGATGCGTGGGGGACTTGTGGGACTTGCGTCACCTGCCCCTTCAATGTGCGCACCCATTGACAGGAACGGGGCGTTGAGTAGATGGTGTGCGTCAGCAGCTTTGAGAGCGCACGCCATCGCCAGATCTATCCCTGAATGTAGTACACCACTTGAGTGGTGCTGTACTTCATGCGCGCAGGTATCAGGTGTACCGGCTGCCGCTGGCGGAGGATGATGCAACCGGATCAGACCGGCCAGCAGCAACTGCCGCTGCTGCCGCAAATGGCATTGTGCGGATATGAAGCAGCTGCTGCTTGCGCGTGGGCTTTTGAAAGAAGGTTCTTCTATAAGGTGCCAACATATTAAGGAACGTCCTTGTTGAAAGGGGTTGTGAGTGTCATAGGAAACCGTTCATTATTACAACTACCCTAGACGTGCTGCCGTGCTGTCACGTGCTCACCCGTACCAAAGTCGGCGTTGTCGCGAGCTTCGGGACTAGAAGGCCGAGAGATTGTGGGGAGGAGAAGGTGCTCGGCTCTGCGACCTTCTGTTGCACGGCCCCTTCAACACGACGCTTCTTAGGCATGTCCTGACTCAGAGCACGCTCACGCGTCAGCGGAGAACGGCAGCCTCCGATCTCCGATGGCCGCACTGTACGCCGCGGGAGCCACAGCGCTGTGGGGGATGCTGCTGGCTCTTCATGCGGCGCATGCGGCCGCTGGCGGGCAGGCGGCGGCGCCCATGAAGGCGTTGCATAATCTGCCGGGTCACTGGGCCCATGCAGCGCTGGCCCCTGGGGCGTGCGTCGCCTGGCGCGTCGACGGCTGGCACAGGGGAGACATTCAGGCACAGGCGACGGTGGCTCGTGGATCAGCCTGTCCACAGCAGGCCGTCAGGTGCGCCTGCTGACGCCACTTGGCAGCCCCTTGCGCTTCTGGACCTGTGATACTTGCATTTGATCCCTGTGCTAAAAGCGCTCGCTTCTTCTACAATAAACTTGATACCTTCGTGTCCAAGGTGAAGGGGCTGCCTGGTGCGGCTCCTGCCTGTTGCATGCATGGGCTGCTGCCTGCTGCTTTGCAGTAGTGGCCCTCATGACTTCACACCACGCGGCGCTGCACGACCTCAGCTCTGCCGCTTGCGTCGTCCCGCAGGCTACAAAAATCAGTCGGAGCTCATGAGGTCGAGGACTGCGCGCTCCGCCGGCTGCAGCTGGGCGAGCTGCCGCCGGCAGCGGTACAGACCGCCTCCCGCAGTCAGCAGCATCAACAGCAGACAGTACATGCCCCATCGCAGGGTGCAGCAGTTCTGCAGGCTTCAGACGGAGTCATGGACACCTCCAGTGGCTTGCATGTCGCGCACCAGGCGGGACAGCAGGTGTACATCAGCATCCGCAGCGGCTGCAGCGCCGCCACAGATGTGCTGCTGCAGCTGCGGCACGTGGCCGCAGCCAACCATTTCCAGCTGCCAGAGCAGCTGGGTTCCTCCTCAGCCGGGATCCTGCTTAGGCCCGCGGCAGCCAGCGGCGGCAGAGCCCGCAGCAGCGGCAGGATGTGGCTGCAGCGGAGGCTGCTGCAGCAGCCGCAAGGGGACTTGCAGCAGCAGGCGTCACAGCAGCAGGTGCAGCAGGGGTCTGAGCCCACCAGGCCGCCGTGGTTCCACAAGCCGGAGGTGTGCTGCTGCCCGGTCGCCGGCGGCGGCAGCAACGCCACCACGGTGCTCACACAGAAGGCGCACGTGCCGCCGGGCGGCCGCTGCTGCTGCGGCACCTTCAAGTGAGCCCTGCTGCCTGCCCCTGCATACACGTCATTGCTATGGTGGTTCTGCAAAAGGTCATCGTAGTACTTGAAAGCAGGCGAACATACTCCTCCAGCTGGCATGCAGCGTTGCGTTGCGCCTGCTGTATGGCACGTCGACACACATACAGCGGGTTGACACACCGACGAATTGTCGTTGCCTTGCGTCGCAGCGAGTGCTGCGCACAGGTCACTGGCAACAACGGGCAGAGCACCAGCAGCCTGGACAGCAAAGGCAGCGGCAGCGGCGGCAACAACGTCGTCATCATGGCGGTGCTGGTGTCGGTGTCGGTGACGCTGATAGCCGGCATCCTCATCTGCATCTTCTACTGCTACAGGTGAGGCCCGTGTAGCCCGGTCTACATGCATGTAGCAGCGTTGCGTGCTCGCCAGTCACACGCGCAGGCTGTCTGCCTCATGAACGAACTGTCTCAAGGCGTCACGAAGTGGCATGTGTGAACTGTTGCGATGCGGCTGCGCAGGAGAAACCAGCGGAACCAGGCAGTGCTGCCGGTGCGGCAGCAGCGCACCAGGCGCTCCCGTCCCGAGAGAGGTGCGTCAGATGCACGGACCACTGCGGCACGCCGCACCCAAGCAGCAGGCATCATGGCACGTCATGGCGCCTGTGCTGGTGGCTCCATGGACGCTCGCACCTGCCGGCGATGGCGCAGGGCAGCAGGGCAGCCAATTTGCTGGAATCAGGAGCGAATTGAAGGGGTGACCATTGCCTTCTGGCTGCGCAGGCGACCCGATTAAGGCAGCGGAGGACATGCGCAGCGTGGTGAAAGCGCTGCCTGAGGGCGACAGCAAGGCCGACGAGGACTGCCCCATCTGCATGGAGGCGGTCGCCACCGGCGACTGGCAGGTGGGGCCACCTGGTTGCAAATTGCCAACTGCTCGGAAGGCGCAGCCGGTGGTCATGCAAGGTGCAAAGGCGATAAACGGTGTTGAGTTGAAGATGGTCATGCAAGGCACCAGGCATTTCAGGGTTCAGTACCACAATGGTGCAGGTGCTGCCGTGCGGGCATGGCGTGTGCTCGCACTGCTTCGAGACGCTGGTCGCCAGGGAGGCGCGGCTCACGATGTGCCCCCTGTGCCGCACGCGTGTGCTGACACCCTCGCCGGAGGAGGAGGCGGCTGCGGCGGCGGCGGCGGCCGAAGCGCAGGCGGCGGCCGCTGCCCGGCTGGCGGCGGCGGCGGCGCCCCCCGGCCGGCGCAGCACAACAGACTCGGCCAGGTGCGCCGACCATTTCATGCATTGTGCATGTTTTTGGCAGGTCACACAGGAAGTCCAGCAGCGCGCTGTTGGATACATGTGCCCTCACAACGATCGGTGTCTCTGCGGCTGCATGTAGCTGAATGCACAGTTTGCACAGCTCGGAGCACTGCCCCGCTGACCAGCAACCGTCTGGCGTGCAGTTCCACGCGGCGGGGCAGCCCAGCCAGCAGCACAACAGAGCAGCGGTCGCGGCAGGAGCCGAGGTTTGGCGGTCTGGCACTGTCAGACTACGGCATCATCAGCAGCACGCCGGTGCAATCCAGAAGCAGCACCTGACCTGCACCCGGCGTTGTGTGGCAGCAGAGCCTGCAGCCACCTGCTTTACTGTAAAAGCAACACGGAACACAGGCAATTGCAGATATGCTCTGCGGGGCACATGTGGCCTGTTGGCATGTTTCAACCCTGATCGCTGGCATCGCTCCGCATTCTGGTACGGTTCAAAAGGTGAACAACCAGATGTGGCATCAGCGCAGCAAAGCCTCCAAACAACTAGCAACTGTGACGTGTACATGAACCTGCGGGCGTGCCAGCTGTTAACAATAGTGTTTGCTTCGCTTGATGTGCATATACGGTAATACGTTTTAGGTTCTGTTCAGGCCTGAAGGGACTCCCCAAGAAGTTAGTTCAAGCTGGTCATGGCGTGATAAGCTCTGCAGCTTCTGTTCCGTCACCCTAGCTACCAGAAACCCCGAGACCCCCGAGCTGCTGACCACCCCTGCAGACTCGACACGTACACCTGTCTGCTACTATACAAACCTACATGAAGGAAGCGAAACACCAGACCCCAGAGTGTTCACCATTGGGATGGCATCACATGCCTACACGTGCCGCGGCTGACCCTAGAGGCCTTTGCTCGTACGCAGCCAATGGGACGGGTAGCTCAAAAACGTTCCTGCCCTTCACTTAGAAGGCACAGCTGTGCCCGGTGTCACGGCATGCGCTGCCGCTGCAGGACATGTCCTGCAGCCCGGCTGCGCGCCATACAGTGGCTCCCGCCGGTGGAAGCTGAATGAAGAATGTGCAGTGAAGCTAGCGACCAAACCGCCGCAGCTACTCCTGCACACAGTCCAGGTTCACAACATGAGCACCGCTTCACCAGCAGTGGCCAAGTCCGCAGACGCCAGGCAGCGCGTAGCAGACGCTTGCAGGGCCGAAAGCTGCCAGGAGGGCCCCACAGCACAAGTGACAAGCTGTGTGTGTTATCCCAGTGCAGCAGACGAGGTGTGCTGACCTGGATGGTGTGGGTCCCGCCGCACTCGGGGTGCCAGCTGTGGCGCCGGCTGCGGGCGCCCCTGCCCCCCTCCCGTGCGTGCCCGTTCTCCTGCTCGTGGCTCAGCCGGCGGCCGTCGTCGTCGCGGCTGGGCCGCCGGTGGCCGTTCTGCTCGCGGCTGGGGCGGCGCTCGGAGCGTGCGTAGATGCCCGAGCTGCCGCCTCGCCTGTGGGCCGCCTGCACGCAAAGCCTGGTGTGTGACGAGATGTGTTGCACGTCACGACATCAGCGCTGAATTCCGAGTGCCAATCACGGGAGAACCCAGCAACAAGCTCGCGTGCAGTGCTTCGTTCACTGGTGCCTGTCGAATGGGCTCGCCACATCAGCATGCCAACGCGCGCGCGCGGCAGACAAGACACTGAAAGCGGGGCTGCCAAAGCACCTTGATGGCCGCGATCTCGGCCTGCAGCTCCGCCGCCGTCGGACCGCTCTTGACCTTTCGCCTACAGCCGGCATGCACGGGCACTCAATCGGATGGGCTGGCAGATGCGACACGGTTTGGCAAACCCCAGGCAGCGTGCCCGAACCTGCCTGAAAGCTTCGAAGCTTTCAGGCAGAAGCACTGACCTGTGCCCGCCGCCCAGCAGCTCCTGGAAGAACTGGATGTCTCGCAGGCTGGACGCCCAGGCCAGGTACCATCCTGTGAAAGTATTGTACACCATGAGATGCAGCGCACAGTACTGCCTCCAGTCTGCCAGCCCTCGACGAGGCAGCACACGCAGCATGCTCTCATGCTGCAGCATCAGTTCCGGTTGCAAGAGGCCAGGTAGTGTGAGGCTGGCAGCCACCAACCCCTGTGGAGCAGCTGCTGATTTGACCTGGGCAGGCAGACGGACCTGCACATATGCACGCGATGATGGCGATGCCGCCCAGCAGCACTGCTCCGATGCCCAGCAGGCGCTCCAGGTGCACGCTGCCGGGCATCCCGCTGAGGTGCTGCGTCGTCAGCAGGCGAGAAAGGTGCCAGCTGATGCTGCCCCCATCGGCGCTGGGCAGGAGCATGCACAGCATGAGCGTCTGCGATGGCAGCTGATACGCCGTCAGGCGTGCGCTGGATGTGTCAGGCCTGCCCGACGACGCCAGCTGCGGCCTGATGTTGTGTCTCGCTCTTGATCCTCTGGCCAACTTGCAGCGGTCCTTGCAGCAAAGGTGTCAGCGCGCAGTCGAGGCCTGTGGACAACAACAGTGATCGACAAAGAGAGCACTCTGGTCTGCGGCAGCGCGAGCAAGAAGTACAGTGTACAGTGGTCTTGCGGATCTGTGAACCTTGGGCATGCAGATTTGAAGAAGGTGGCAAGATCCAACACTGCGATCTGCAGAGAACCTTTTCGCAGCTTTTACATCGGCACATATCCTATCGAAAGATTTGGGTGTGCACCGTCGCAGCTCCCTAGCTGTGCCAGAACCAATGAGGCTGAAAACACAGGAGCGTGCGTGTCACAAAAGCAGCAAAGCAAATTGCAATGTTCCCGTGCTGCCGCGCGCAACATGCCGCTGTAAAGAATACCACACAATTGAAACAGTCTAAGCCAAAGGGTTTGTTGTCTTGTCATTGCCGGACGCACAGCGTCGCTTCAATAGTTGTCTCACCGCTCTTCTCGTGTATGTTCTTGAGGCTCTTTAACTCTTGACACGAAACAAGCGGCGCTTGACGCCCTGTCCAGGCTTCTTCTCCACCCGCTCCAACACAGCCCCTAAACAATTTCCATCAGCCGATACGCTGCCGCTTGAGCGTGGGCACCTCCGGCACGATGCTGTCACGGGGCGTGGCGGGGCTGCCGTTCGGCGTCGTGGCAGCCACCGCGGCCGCCCGGGTCTTGGGCTGCGCCTGCGCCGGCAGCGCCGACGGCACGCTGCTGCTGATGAGCGCGGGGTCCCGCACCGACACAACCGGGTCGTCGAAGATGGTGCTGCACGACAGATGGCGACGCCACCAGTCAGCTCAGAGGTTCGTTGGGCGCTTGCAGTATGCGCAAAACCGGGAAGCATGCCTGAATGTGGTAAGCAGCGAAGCACATGAGGCACCCAGCTCCTGGCGCACTCACTGGGGGCACGACCATGCAGATACTCGCATGCTGCACACACTTGCGACCCCCATGCTGTGAACCAGTGCACCTACACGCAAAGCCTTCAGCCAAGCAGGATCACCAACGATGCAGAGGGATATTCCCACACCTGTCAGCAGGCTGCGAGGCGCCGCCGGCCGACCCGAAGATGTCGTTGGCGGCGTCGTCGGGCAGGAAGCCCAGGTCGGGCACCTCCAGGAACTTGGACCAGTCGTCCAGGTCGCCCAGCCCCGCGTCGCCCCACGCAGCGTCCACATCCTGCAGGCGGCAGCGCACAGCGTGAGCCGTCCGTGCCCCGGCCCCGCATGCCGTACCACCGGCTGGCACAGCCGCTTACTGATTGGCTGCACAGCTCTGGCGCCAGGCTGAGGAGGCGGCAGCAGAGCCGCAGGCCAGCAGCTCGGCGCTCGAGCGCGTGCACTGCGCATCCGCTGCCATGCAGGCATGACACAGCATGTGCCGCCGCATGTCATGAGCCCCAACCAGGCGTGCGGTCGCAGGCCGCGCCGCCCACCTTGGCGCTATAGTTCTGGGGCAGCGAGGGCATGCCCAGCAGGTCCGAGGCGAGCGTGACGCTGTCGTTGCGCTCGGCGCTGCCGCTGCCGCTGCCGCCCGACGGCCCCGCGCCGCCGTCGTCGCCGCGCGTGCTGGCGCTCGCCTGCCGCCGCTGCTGCTGGCCACCCTGCAACGGATGGCGCTGGGTGTCAATGACTGAGCTTATGGTTCCTAGCAGTGCTAGAAGCACCACCCTGTTTCAGGCAACACAACCATGGCACATCCTGCACGCAAAGTCCGTCATATGTCTGCCTACAGACCGGATGCGTTGGTAGCAAGTGCGAGCTATGAGCAGCGCGGACGCACCGCGAGCGGTGCGGGGGCGCCTATCGAGGGGGCCCCCGCGAGAGTGGCGCCGGTGGGCACCATGCCCTGCGGCAGGCTCAGTAGGTCGCCGTTGCTGGGCACGTGCTGGATCTGAGGCATCGCGGCCGCGCTCCGCCTCTGTACCGTGGTGGTCGTTGCCTCCGCTGCAGGGCATGTGACAACGTCCAGCTCAGCACCAAGGTACTGGCATGCGTGGTGTGCGTTTCAAAGTGTCGCAGCGCCTCCGCTGCAGCTGTAGATCTGGCAGTGCACAAGCGCTGGTTGGTAGCATGCCACAGGGTCGGATGCCATTAAGCGTCTCCCGTGTGCACCTTCTGAGCTGGCGCTTGAGGCGGTCGCCTCCGGCAGCCCATGCAGCCCAGCGGCCACACCTGACAGGATGTACCTGGTCGGACGCGCAAAAACCAGTTTGACGCAGGGTCACAAGATGAGCAGACAACAGGCACGAACAGGAGGGTGCTGTGCTAGCAAGACTGTCGCTGTGTACCACACCGCCGATTTGCACAGGGATGTGCTAGTTGTGTCTGTCTGCTGTGTATGATGTGTGCACTTGCACGCACACCCCTCACCGATGGTGCGTCTTGGTGAACTGATTCGCGGTATGGATCATCAGATCGCAGCGCCTGCACGTCATGGCGCGGTCCTCGCTGCAGAACATGACCGCTGGGAGCTCCTGTTGGGTGGAGAAGTGGAGAAGAATAGGTGGTGAATAAAAGGTGCTTGACCCATGGCCGTGCCCTGTCGCATGCTGTGACGAGTTGCACAGCATATACGGCACAGTTAGACCACAGGGTCAGATATGCAGGCTACTGTGTGATCTCCTCGCAGGGTGCGTCGGCAGTATGTGCTGCCGCTGCACACACCTGGCAGATGTCACACTGCGCGCCCTCCTGCTGCGGTGTGAGCGCCACGCGCTCGTGCTTCTGCCCCGCCTTGGCACCGCCGTGCAGGCTGCAGGGCAAGATCATGGCCACGGTCGGACTGGGCAGGTGGTAGGCTGCCTGGCGAGTCATGTACCAGAGCACCGCTTGCGATCCGAGATACCGAGCGCGTGGCACTGGATTGCCACTGCGCGTAGATCATCACGCGACTGGGTGCCTGCTGATCACCATCAAATGCCCAGAGCTGCCAATGCAACTGCTCATACCTCAGCTGCCTGCCCGGTCCCCCTCAAGTGCAAGCACAAAACAAAAGCGCTATGCCCACTCGAAAACATTTAGCTTACATTCTAGCATCACTGGAAGCATTCTGCAGCGGCTGAAGCTTCACAAACGATCGGCTCCCCGTGAGAGGTCTGCAGTGGCGCTCACTTGCTGTCGCAGGCAGCGCACAGAGACGCCTTGTCCGCGAAGCAGAACAGCGTGGCGGGTTGCGACGCGCAGACGTCACATGTAAAGCCCATGGCCGCTGCCGCTCAGGCCGCCGCCGTGATCGCTGTCCAACAGAGGCTGGGATGGCCCAATCAGACGTGGCTCCGTATCTAGAGGCTCGCCCCTGTGCGTACGCCCACCGTATACCTATGTAGCTTGCTGTCGCTGGACTGCTGCACGCTCCCGCTGCAGTTGCTGGTGTTGGTGGAGCACTGTGACTGGGCACGCTGTGGCGTAACTGGTGCTCTGTCACCACAAGTTCTAGGTCACGTGCGACCCATGACAATATGACAAATGCTGAGATATACGAAGGGCCTGGCCGTGCAAACAAGACTGGGGCCGCTTTCACGATTCAACAGGGGGTGGTCCTGACACCAACTGAGCGGTAAGAATGCACACTGAGACAGAACGTCTGACTGCTGAGGCACAACTGTTGCACCCTCGTCGACTCGCACTGAGATCTCATCACACTATGGCGGCATGTGTTCACTCTTCCCGCTGGCGTGGTGCCGCTGCAGCAGATGCAGGAAGCAATAGTCAGGCACGCGTTGAATGATGGTACTAGCAATGGGCAACAGCTTCCACCGTGGAACATGTGATGGCTACATATCACGTCAGCAAGGCTTACATTTGATGATTTCGTCCACGCGCAGGATCATCTCCGCCGCCTCTGTGGCCGAAAGCAGCACTGCATGCTTCACCTGCAAGTGCATGTACCGGCACATACGTGTGACCTGACACAGCACCAACGCGCCTAGCACACCTGCTCACAAAACCGCAAGCTGAGTGGTGCACGTATGAGCAGCCTACGACGGGCAGACCGCCGTGCACCACAACAGTCAGGAGACAGCCACCGGGCCAGAGCATACCTTGTACGCCTCGAAGATGCCCAGCTCCTGCATGCTGCCGACGCGGCCGGCGATGACGTCCACGCCAGACTGCTGGGCGTCGTCGGCCGCGTGCGCCGCCCGCAGCTGAGACACCAGGTCCGCGGAGTCCAGCCCTGTAGGGCATGGCAGCATAGTCTTGCCGCAGATCAAAAGCATGCATGCCGATGTTGACCTGGTTGCCAGCCTGACCCACCGTGCTGCACAGGCAACTGGTGTGCACACGCACGCTGAACAGCAATCCACATGCTTGGAGGCACGTCACCCATGTGAACACTACACAGACTCCATCCCGATTCTGGGGAGCCAGCACAGAGATGCTCTGATGAGCGTGCTAACGCCAAAACCCCTCCGACGCACCCGCGTTGTCGGAGATGATGGTGGGGATGGAGCGCAGCGCGCGCGCAAAGGCCGCCATCGCGAGGCTGCGCTTCCCGGGCGTCCGCGCAGCCGCCTCATCCACCACCTGCACATCCAACGGGGTCACAGCACATGAGTTACATGACTATGATTCCCCTTTGTTTCCCTCCTCTGCCACCTCGGCGACAGGGTGCAGGCTGCCAAGCTCAGGCCACAGCAGAGGCCAGGATGACGGTCACCTTGGCCATCTGCATCTCCGGCCAGCCGCCGCCGTACAGCACCCGCGAGTCGGCGGTGGCGGCGTTCAGTACGCACAGCGCGTCGTGCAGGGACCGCTCCGCCTCGTCCAGCACGTGCGAGCCTGCCGTCGGGCACAGAAACGATGGGTTCCGCGGAATCAATCGTTCCACTGCAGCCACCTTAAACGCACCACTCTGGGAACGGCCGGCACCGACACATCCTATCGGTGTGCTCTTGTCCATCAGGCTTCAGTTTGCAGACAGTTTGACCAGCGTTGCATCCATAACTTTCGAGAGGTGGCTGGACGCACTTGCGCCCCGCAGCACGATGGTGCACGCCTCGGCCTTGGCGACGCCGCTGAAGTGGATGAGGCGGTCCTCGCCGATCATGATCTCCTCGATCAGCTTCGCGTGGCCCAGCTTCGTGGCCTCCGGCGCATCAAAGGTGCTGGTGATGTCGCCACCTGCGATGTGCATCAGTTGACTAGATCTGGCACAGCATGATGTTGTTGTGGCACGTTGCTAGTCCCAGCAAGTGGTTCATGACTGTGGTTCGACTCTAGCAGGCTCAGTCGCTTCCCTCATGGGGCTTGACAGCACTGGGCGCATAACCCCTCAGCCAAGCCATGCATGCAAAGCATCATCGCCTGCACTGATATTGTGGTGTACCCAGAGAGTACGCAAGTCAAGCAGCAGGGTGTTGCAGTCTTGGCGCAAGAGGAACAGCCAAGGACCAAGCAGCCTCAGCTGCAAGGCCTTTATGATACAACATTGCACCGCGTGCTGTGCCAGCACATCCAGCCATCACTGATGCTTGGACGCTCACAACCGCCACACATCCCTTCTTGATGCTGGTTTCGTAGTTCAGGGCCAGATACTTGCCTGTGACGAGCGCCAGACGCTCGATGCCGTCAAAGTCGGCGTGCTCGATGGCCATGACGCCGGCGTCGGCGAAGATCTGCTCCGGGAAGTTGTAGATCAGCTGCCGGTTCACGAAGCAGTTGATGCCGTGGCCGATGATGCGCTTGCACTTGTCCGCCATCTTCTCCCGCTCAGCCTTCTCGATGTCCGCCACCTGCAGTAAGGAGATACATGTTGCACGCCGATAGCATAGCATGCGCACAGCACCTGACCCGATCACACCGCAGCTGTGACATGCTGCGCCTGCAGCCCCTCATCAGCGATGAGGTTGGCAGCAGCAGCAGTCATGTCAGAACTGCTTGACTGCAGCGGACTGACATCAGACATCCAGGGTAGTCCGCACCTTCTGCATGGAGTCCACCCGCACACGGGCGCCGTAGATCTTGATCTTGTCGGTGTCCATGGCGGTGTTGGCGACCAGGATGTTGGCGTTCTCGATGCGCTTGGGCTGCCCCACGCCGATGCGCTTGTCCAGGATGAAGCCCTCGTCCAGGAATGATTCCTGCAGAGGGTGATTAAAAAGCTCGCAGGCTGTATGTAGACTGCAGAGCCCAGACGGAGCGCCTGACCTGTCGACTTGCTGGCTAGAAACCTCATGGCCAAACAACTCGCACAACAGCAACCTGCTGTTACTGCAGAACCTGGCTTCCGCTGAAAGTGTTCATCGTGATGTCACCATGGCAGCTCACCCGCAAGGTGCCGCCCGGCTTCTTGATGATGTGTATCGACTCCAGGTTTTGGCTGCCCTTGAGCCGCAGCACCGCGTCCACCGCCAGGTTGGCAAAGTGGTCCTTGTCCTGCAGATGCACAGGTCCTCAGTCATCTGTGTCATCTCTGGGCCGTCCAGGCTCACGTCGACCAGCGTGAGCACTTGCTTGCAAGCACACTGCACCACTGAGTGACCATGCGGTGCCTCCAGCTGAAGATGAGCATGTGTCACATGGCAGCTGCAAACGAACCTGCGTCAGGATCTTGGAGCTGAGGGTGGTGCGCGCAATGTTCAGCAGGTCGTCCCGGAAGGCGTCCGGCTCTGCGCTGTGATCCACTGCGACTGCCTCTAGCCTGTCCCGCGCGATGTTGCACGCCTCACGGTAGCCTGCAAACACGATGGGTTTGCAGGTTGAGTCGACCGGTTTCAGGCCTCATGTGCCCTTGTCACTTGCATGTCACATCTCTGTTGGCTCACTGATCACATATATCAATTGGCGCATGCTGTGTGCCTTGCGAACAGTACTGTTTTTGGAACACAAGTTCAAACATGTCTTTCTGATGTGGCTCGCCTGCTATGATGGTCATCGGATGGATCTTCTGATTGACCAGCTGCTCTGCCTCTCTGAGCAGCTCGCCTGCCAGCACCACAACGGACGTGGTGCCGTCGCCCACCTCATCGTCCTGTACTTTGGAGATGTCTGCGCGGGCGCATCAGCACATCAAGCGTGTCCGGGAGCAGCTGGCATAGACTGGCACTCTGTCACCTTGACAGGAAGTGGCTGGTTGCACTGGCTGACGCAGTCACTGTGCAGATTTCAAGCTGTTTTAAAGCTTGTGGCGGACGTTGCAGCGCTACCGCTGCAGGGGAGATGATGCATGTTGATGTATGCAGACTCCTCACCAACAAGGACCTTTGCCGCTGGGTTGTCCACCCACAGCGACTTGAGAATGGTGGCGCCGTCATTGGTCACCATGATGTCTTTGCCGCCGGTCATGCTTTGCAGGATTTTGTCCTGTGTAGGATGGTGTGCCAGATCAGGAGCTGCATCGGTGCACTGCCAGATGTTCCAGCATGCTGTGCTGCAGAAGGAAAAGTGCACAGCGATCTGCTCACCATGCCCTTGGGCCCTAGTGTGGTCTTCACCAGGTCTGCGATGGCCATGGCTCCAACGAAGGAAGCCTGCGGTTTCCCGCCATGGACGCACATGAGTTTCCAGGCGCCCATATGCATCACCGCCCTCTCAAGCCGGCTGACAGGAGCATCGATACATGACAGTTACTGTCATTCGTCTTACCATGCGAGCAGTCTCGCCGCGTTCCTCCGAGGCACCTGCCCCGAGGACGCCCGACTGCTGCACCTGCGCACCATGCAAAACATCAGTGCGTCGACACCCAGTGGGTGAGCCTATTAGAGGTGATTCTGCGAGGCTGACAAAACGTTTGTGGATGTTGTAGGTTGGCTTACCGACATGGCTGCTTCTCCTGTTGAGGCCAGTCAAAAGGCGAGTCTGATGGCGCTTGTCTGGAGCGTTGTTGCGGATCCTGACGTCACGTACTTGAGCAACGAGACAGGTTCGGTGAGTGCCTATGCGATTTGATCAGGCTGCGACACACTTCTAATGCAGATAGCTGCATGCAGACAAGCGGCAACTTGGCTTTGCCAGCCACCCTGCAGCAGTATGGGACTACCAACCCTGCCACCAGCGTGTCCTGCGAGTTCCCCGGCTTGTGTGTGCAGCCAAGGGATCAGGGCTCAATTTTCGAGCGTTGCAGCGGCGGGTCGTGCTGCAATAGGTCTGTGCAGCATCTGAGACTCAAACAGCAGGGCCATACCCGTTCGCACGGTCGTACAGCGTCCATCAGCGGCATGGCGACTGCCATGCTTACCAACGCCATGAGCCGCCTGAGCATGCGGCCCTGCAGGACCCTGCAGGCAAGGCCACCGTGCCTGGTGCTGGTCTGATCAGAGCGTGTGATGTGCATGCTGCCTGCTGCGCTACAGTGGGGAAAAGGGCACTCCTGTGGTGCGCGCACGGCAGCACTTGTAGTTCCAAACAACTGCTGGGCAAACTTACGACTAAGCCTCAGCTTACTGTGCTGCACGAACAGGCACAGCGGTTCAGTTCGAAAGTCAACGGCATGTGCGCAGCGCCGAAGATCACAATCGCGCCGCGCCCACAGCAGGTCTGCTGCTGGACCTTCGAGCAGCGTTTCAGCCATAGCAGGACATTCTGAGGGCAGGCACATGCTTCAACTCATAACGGCACCTGATCTGCTGTGGTGACCATGCAGATGCAGCCAGCCCCAGCAGCCCTGGTCATTGAGGCTAAGTATAAGCTGAAGACCCGGAAGGTGAGGAATGCGGGCCTGTAGCCTGGCAGCATGTGCTCTACTTTGTCATCTGCTAGCACAGCTCAATAGTGCAGAAGCCGTCGCCTGGTGACTGATTGTCAACGTCCATTAGCCCAATCTGCCCAGTTTGCCCCAGACACGCTTGCGTCACTCAGGGCATCTTCTGCTGCACCGCTTCTACTCAGGCTACTGCCTCTGGTGCCATGCAGGCGGCGGCAAAGCGGTACAAGGTGACTGGCAGCGGCAAGGTGATGCGGAGGAAGCCGGGCAAGCAGCACATCAATGAGAAGATGAGCCCCGGGCACCTCAAGCGTCTCGGCAAGGAGACCCAGGTCAGGCTCAAACCGAATATTGCGGTGCCAAAGGGTGCTGCTGGTTGTTTGCACCGCTGCAAGGCACGCGCATGGCAAGCCCGAGCACGTTGCTAGTCATTGCGTATGGCACGTTGTGTGATGTGGTGCCATGACTATGGCACTGCACGGCTGCAGGTTGCGGACTCCAACCTGACGAACATCATCGGTGAGTTGCCAATTTCTCTGCTCGCCTCAGTTGTGTTTCCATGCATCGCACTGCTCGTAGCCTGCCAATATGTCTTCGGTGTGTACCTGCCGGCATTAATGCCGCTTCTCCAACACCTGTCATTGTCTTCCCGCAGGGTGCCTGCCATACTCGAAGCTCAGGAAGTAGGCGCACGTACTTGTGCCTCCAAGTCGGTGTTCTGTTGGTTCACGGCCATTCAGTTGTAACAACACCACACAATCGCCTACGTACCGGACCATACCGTGTAGCGTAGTGGCTGCAGCGGCTGCATTGACACTCACTCCTGACAGAGCCCGACACTCATGCCAAACATGCCTTCACAGCAATGCAATGCACGCTTCGTTGTGTACAGTGGTCGGCGACCCTTCATCGGTTTCTGTCACAGTCTGAGGTGTGTGCAGCTGCTACCGCCTGGACTTGCGGCCTGCGAAGCGCTGGCGAAGCCCCAACAGTAGTGCTGGGGACTCTCATGATGCATCCGCTGCTGAGTCCGGCAGGAGCGCAACTTGCCTGCTTTGCATCGCTAGGTGTGACTTGCGGCGCTCAGTACACATTTGCGACGTTTGACTCATATGGACGCTGCCAGCGTTCATTGAGCGCTGTGACTGTGGCAGGTCGGCAACTCGCTGGTACAGCTTGCATCACCATGGTCTCCTCCTAAATGCGGCGAACGCATAGATCGCATGGCCCATTGAAATCAGCGATGATAATGGTACATGAGCTGTCTGATACGTGATGAACGTGCTGAGCCTCTTGCAGCAAGCCTTCTTGGCATGTTGTACTGCTTTCTGCATGATGGCACGAGGTGCATGCCAGCCTGCGTGCCCCATGAATGACCCCCTTGTCACCGCAGTAAACTGCGTACTCATGTGTTACCACAACCGTGCAATCGCAGCCGTGGACATGATGCGCCATGTCTTGGTCGTTTGGATGCACAGGGTAATCTGTGAGGGAGAAGGCTGTCCGTCTGGCGTGCAGTGGCAGCTGATCAAGTACAGCAGCCAGATTACATCAGTGCTGTCGTCTGGCGTGACAGCAGCTCGGCATGGCGGGGTAGCAGCGCCAGCGGCTGTCAGTGCATCAGCGCCGCAGCAGGATGCGGGGGCAGCAGGATGGGCTGCCAGCTCGTGGCCGCCCTGCAAGAAGGCAGCATTTACGCGCTTGCAGGACGTTGCAGCTGGTCAGCGCACTGGTTCTGGCCGTCGTCAGCCTGCGCCCAGCGGCAGCTCTGCGCATCGGCGTGGCCACCTACGAGCCCGACAAGCTGCTCGGCAGCAGCGGCATGAGCATCGGCATCGTCGCGGCGCACCTTCTGGGCCAAGGCGACCACACCGGCAACATGATCACGCAGCCTGGGGGGTTTGCAATGGCCGTCGCCATCCACGACGTCATCCTCGCACACGGGCAAGCGGCGGTGGACATAGCAGACTTTGCAGCAGCGGCGGACAAGCCTGTGATCCGCTTCGCGGACCGCGACAGCGACGTGCACCCGGCGTTCGAGGCGCCCGCGGCCATCGTGCACACCGCCAAGCAGTGCGCGCCAGATCTCAAAGAGGCAGACGTCCCCACCCACGGGCATCCACCAAAGGGACCAACAGCGTCACCGGAGCAGGCGGCGGCGGCGGTCGCGGCGGCGGCGCTCATCGCCAGGCAATATGCAGCAGGGGCGGAGCCAGACTGCATGGAGCAGCAGCCGGCGTGGCTTCTGGGCACGCGCCGCATGCGCTTCCGCGGCGTGGCGAACGTCACGTCGCTCATGGCGGTCGTGGAGGCGGCGCACCGCGACGCCAGCACCTGTCGGAGGCCTTCGCTGGCTGACGCCCTGGGACTGCAGGCAGAGCAGGAGCCGGAAACACAGCCGCCGCTGGGCCTGGCAATGATCGTCAAGAACGAGGCAGACTACATTGCGCAGACGCTGCTCAGCACCAAGCCGCACATCGACTACTGGACCGTTGTGGACACTGGGTCAACAGACGACACTGAGGCGATCGTCAGCAAGACCATGGAGGGGGTGCCGGGGCAGCTGCTGCGCTCAAAGTTCGTGGACTTTGCACAGGCACGCAATGTGGCACTGAAGGCGCATGGTCAGAAGACCGCATATGTGGTCGTTCTGGACGCCGACCACACGCTGGACAATGCATGGCGCATGCGGCTAACATGCGGTCGCCTTGCACGGGAGTGCGCCCGCAGGTCCATTGACGCATGCAGCCAGCCGCTGACGATCTCCAAGACGTACGGCACCAGCTCCCACCTGTGGCTGCGCGGGTTCCCGACACCAGGGCTGGGCGAGGAGGATGGCGGGTGGCACTACAAGTACCCCATCCACGAAGTCCCAGACAACCAGCTCACAGCCTACCAAGGCCGGGCGGGGCTGAGCCTGCGGGTGGTGGTTGAGGCGTTCATCCCGCAGGCCGGCATGCGCTCCTTCAAGAAGAGCCGCAACCGCTGGGAGTTCGACGACCTGCCGCTGCTGCGGTCGCTGCATGCGCAGGACCCTAACGACACCAGGATCACGTTCTACCTGGCACAGACGCTGATGGCCATTGCACGGCACGAGGAGGCGTACGAGTGGTATGAGAAGCGCGTCGCGCTGGGCGGCTGGCACGAGGAGCTGTACGAGTCCAAGCTGAAGCAGGCGGCGTGCGACCAGGCGCTGGGCCGCTCGCCCATCGCAGCGCTGAAGGCGGCGCACAAGTTCATGCCGTGGCGGGCGGAGCCGCTGTACGAGATCGCCAAGTGGCACGACTCGCAGATCAGCAACTGCTCCAGGGTGGCCGCCTGCGAGACGCAGCACCACCTCATGGCCTACCTCCACGGCAAAGAGGCCATGGAGCTGCCGCTGCCAAACAACGACATGCTGTTCGTCGATGTGAAGGTGTACGGTCCAGCAGGCTCCGCAGCAGACATGGTGGCCACGCACGGCTGGCATGTGGCCCGTGCCCTGGGCGACGTCTATGACGTGGGCTTGAAAACAGCGCAGCAGCTGGCCCAGGCTGAGCCAAGTGAGCGGCGGCATAGTATGACAGTTGAATGGTATGGGAAGCTCAGAAATGGGTCCATGTGAGGGTTTCGTCTCAGGCACATCAGTCAGTGGTGAACACTTTGCTGAGGCCTGCAGCCTGACAAAGAGCACTGGCTGTCTGCGGCCAGCATGTTCATCATGGGAATGTGCTGGGACTGATGGCGCTGCACTGGATTGAATAACTGGACGGAATGCTGGATATTGTAGTGACGCCAAACGTGTTCAGATGCGAGTTGAACAGACGTGTTTGCATCGACACGGGGACTGCTCGCGACCATCAACACACCAGCAGTGCATCTAGCAGCTCCAGTTGCCTCGCTGCTATCCGGTTCATTCAGCGCTTGCGGCTCTTGCCCTTGCGCACATTGCGCTTTGGCTGGAACCCCGGCTGCCCTGGCTTCCTCTGCAGGCAGGGCAACATCTAGTGTTACAAGCAAAATGACAGTATGCATGGTGATTGGCATGTGGTTCATGAACTCAGCTATATATGGCAGCACCCACAGTGGCAACAGCCTGTTCACAGACCACATAAAGACCATACCAAGTTGCAAGGTTTTTAGGGTTTAGGGTTTTTGACATACTTTGCACAAGTTTGACGTCTGTGTTCACCTTGACCTTGATCTTGGCAGCCGCCGCCTCTGCCTCTGTCAGCGACTCCATGGCGTCGCCCCGCTTGGGCGCCCGCAAGAAGCCACCCTTGAGCGGGTCCCGCCCCGCGTTCATCTTCCGCCTCTTCTTCAGCGGCAGCACTGAGCAGAGGAACACAACTCGACGCTCACATGGATGATGACACTGAAGCATAATTGTTGGAGGGCTGTCTTTGGGGAGCCTGCAACCTGCTTCCTTGTTGGATGATAACGACACTTCAGCATGACTGACAGCTGCAACACACCTGTATGACCTGCAACATGCTACCTCAGGATGGGCGCAGCATGTTTTGGTCATTAAATAGCATGTTGCAGGCATGTGCGATTCGCAGCCTTTGGATGTACTCAACAAGTCAAGCCTGACTAGCCTGACTTAAACTATGCAAGCTGCTCAATCGCGTCATACATGGTCCCAACCTTTGCGCTGGCTGTCCTGCTGCACCGCCTGCGTCCCCGCGTCCTTCAGGTACGCGGGCAGGTGCTTCAGGTGCGCGGGCGGCGGCGCCCTGTGCAGCGCCTGCACGGCACGCCGGCTGGGTCGGCCCGCCGTGGTGCTGACTCCAGAATGTACATGACGCATGCACCCGCTTCCTGCTGCTGAGCACACTGTGGCGATATCGAAGGCTTTACACGCCTACTCAAGCACAATTGCTGACCTGCAAGCCTCCGCAAGCCTCAGAGCAGCGCACCTTGTCGTGGCGCAGCAGCGCCAGGTCGCCGGGGTGCGCCTCGAAGTGCGCCTTGAGCCGCTCCGAGTTGAGCAGCTCCAGCCGCAGCTCCTTCGCCCGCGCCTGGAGCCAGCAGAGAACGAGTGAAACATGCATTAAGTGACAAGAGAAAAGTAAGAAGCCCACTGCCAATTGCCCACCATGCCGGTGCTTCGGAGCAGTGATTCCTGCTGTAATGCTGTGGACGGTACGCTGCACCAGCGTTCGGTAGGGTTTGTGCAGCGGGCGCACCTCCTTGATGACGGACTTGGTCAGGGAGCGCGCCACGTCCTCTGCCCTGTAGCGCAGCGCCTCGGTGGCCGCCTTCGTGAGCCGCGTGAACGGCTTCAGCGCCGGCTCCGGCCTGTCTTCGTCTGCGGCGCCACTTGCGTCGGCATCCGCTGCGGGCGCCGCGCCATTCTGTGTATCCGCAGTCGGCCGGCCACCTGCACCACACCAGGACTTCCCTGTTGAGGGAGAAGACAGCCATGCAGTATTTCGGCAACAGCAGTCGCTGCTGCCGGCTGTGATGAGCCAGCCAGCCAAGGGTGCGGCAACTGAATACAATCCCGTGGCATTGGGGCCAGGACTGGTGTTGGGGACGCCGACAGCGGTGGGAAGCAGTCCAGACCACGGCTAGCCTGCTCAGCAACCCCTGGCCCTGGCAGCTACTTCAATGGACGTCTTCACATATGACGACCAGTTAGCCTGCCAAGAATGACGGCCAACACGAGACATGCACGCACAGCAAGATGAGCGTAACACTGCAAAGCTGATAGCCTCATTGTCAAACAAACAGCTGAAGCAAGAACAGCCGCAGTGAAAACAGCGACAGGCTGCCCGACATTATTGCGCACTGTTTTATCTCTGAGCTGCGGAATGAAGCATCGTGGCTTGCGCACAACGAAAACTCACCAGACAACGCTGCTTCGATGTCGTTGGCCAATTCCGCGTCCTTCGGCGACAGCAGGCTGACGGCGGTGCCCTGCTGCCCGGCGCGCCCCGTGCGGCCCACCCTGTGGACATATGTCCGCACATCCGGCGGCGGGTGCACATTCACCACCGTTCGCACCCCCTTGAAGTCGATGCCCCTGCGCACAAGCAGGTGCAGGGTTTATCATGTTATCTGGATGGGGCACATGGAGCCACGCCCGTCCATGCTTCAAAAATGACCCGGTGCACATATGTGATTGTTGCTTTTCCTATACATTCGAGGTCTTCGACACGCGTGCCTCGCTCCTCTGAATTAGGTGTCACACACCTGCCAATGCATCAACGTTCGCAGCAACCAGAACAGAGCAGCACAAGCTGCCTGCAGTGCCTGCTGCACGAGACTGAGGCATAGGCAGATGGGGGCATGTGAGAATGTGCAAGCTAGCTTGCTGAAGTTGGCCAGCTCATCAGACTGACTATGTCGATCGTCAGCTCGCACACACCTGGTGACGCTGAACTCCGCATCGCGCTCATCGCTGGGCGTCCGCCGCTTCCGGCTGCCTGGCTTCTTGCTCTTTGCTGCCGCTGCCTCTGCCTTTGGCTGTTCTTCTCCACCCTCGGGGTCGTCCGCCGCCGTCTGCTGCTTGGGCACCGTCAGGGCGTCGGTGGCGATTAGGTAGTCGAACAGACCTCGGTTAAATTGCTGCACAGTGAAACAGGAAGCCAATCAGCTGGTGGTCGTCATGTCACAATATGCAGGTTGGTGCTTTGGGCTTCAAGCAGGACCTGGCAGCATAACAGGCCGATGTCATCTGTGCAGTAACTGAGAGGCCCAAACATACAGGCAGAAGAGTGCAGACCTGCAGGATGTGGTGCCGGGAGTTGACGGGCAGCTCCGCATTCAGCACCGCGGCGCGCAGCCCAAAGGACTCCAGGAACAGGCGAAGCCGGAACCCCGAGTCGATGCCATTGACGAACAGCAGCACGCGCTTGTGCAGCAGCCCCAGACGCAGCAGCGCCAGCACCGCCAGTAGCCGGTCATTTCTACATCAAAATAAATGAGATCCTTAGGCCATGCTTTAGCGCCTGATCACGTTTCAGCATGCTGCGACAGTGCACGCTTGACAGATGGTGCTCGTCATCAGAGCAGTGCAATGCAGCAAGAGTCGCAAGCAACATGTGCTGCTTTGCACCTCGCTGCTTGTGATCATCACCACAAAGCACTGCAGCATTGCCCAATGCAGCAGAAAGATTGTATGATCTGTGCACACTACAGGCAGCAGTCACATGGCAGAACACCCACTCTGCACATGGCAGGGCGAAATGCTGAATGTCGGCTGCAGTGCCAGCGCCAGCAGCGGCAGCAGTGCCGTCCGCTGCATCCCTTCCTGCTTCCGGCAGCGCCAGCAGGTCCAGCGTAACAGGGTTGTGCAGCACCTGACGAATGTGCAGACATATATTTGAGAGCGATGTAGAAGCATGCTCAGCACGGCTGTGAGGGTGTGTAATACTGCAAGCATCTAAATCCATCCACGATATGCGGCTCCACCGCAACACAATGACACCGTGATGTGGCACAACTAGGAGCATGGCATTCACCACCAGCCCAAAGTAGTCCATCCAGCCAGCCTTGTCATCATACTTGTTGTATCCAGCACCAGCGCAACAGCTCACCAGCGCTTGCAGGCGCTCCAGGTCGGCGGAGGTGGTGGCGCTCATCAGCAGGCACTGGCACGAGCGCGGCACCTGCGCACAGTGTACTGCCACAGTCGGACATGCCATCGTCAGACGCCTCATTCCAGTATACCGCTTTAGCAGGTCCCTGCCAGCGGGCCCCGACAGAGCGCGCACCTGGGGCGCGATCGCCTGCAGGTCCGCCTCGTGGCCGTAGGACAGCAGCAGGTCGGCCTCGTCCAGCACCAGCACCGCCAGCCGCCCCAGCACCCGCCCCGCCAGCGACCCCTCCCGCAGCGCCTGCATGCGTGCATGACCAACACTGGCTGCTTTAACAGTGCGCAGCAGCCGGAATGCCTCGTACGAGGGCAGCTCAGCCAAAGCTGAGTGTCGAAGCATGTTGTTACCATGGCCGCAGTCTCACAGCCAAAACATGCCGAGCGCATGCACGTCGCATGCACAGGTACCATATATAGCACTCGGCATATCCTGTCGAGCTGACTCAGCGATGGCAAAGTACCAACAGAATCATCAGGCAGGCATGGGACACGTGCTGAAAGTTGGTGTGCCCTCACCTGTGCGATGCGGCCGGGCGTGGCCACGACCAGCTGCCCCGCGGTGGCGATGGCGGTGCGCTGCGCGGCCGCCGAGCCCCTGTCCACCAGCGACGTCGCCGCCAGCTCGGCGCCGCAGTGCTGCGCGATGGCCGCCGCCTCCTCCCGCACCTGCCAACCATTGGTCGGAACATCACCATACCATGCATTGGTGACGCAGGCGATTTGCGCTCACACCACGCCTGCCTCTGCACCATCTGCACATTGCAAGCATCGTGATCGCGGCTGCCCGCGATGAGCGCATGCTTTGTACCGACAAGGGTGCGCTGACCTGCTCGCACAGCTCGCGGGAGGGCACGAGGATGAGGGCCTGCCAGCCGGCGCGCCCCTTGCTGCCGGCCAGCACCGCCTGCAGCGCCGGCAGCAGGTACGCCAGCGTCTTGCCGCTGCCGGTGCGTGCGCGCGCCACGATGTCCTTGCCCTCCAGGGCCTACAGATTGGACCCGCGCTCGAGTTTGCAGTGTATGCTGGTCCGAGCGTGTGAGGCTGTCCATTGCAAGACATTGTGGCTACCATCACAGCGTGTGACCACCGATAGCTTGTGCATCAGCAGGTTCCTCGCACGTAATCGATGTTAGGTGTGTTTGCTGCAACAACATCAGGCAGTTCTACAGTGTGGCGCATGTGGCGGACGCACATGCCATGAGTTGCAAGCTCGCCTTGGGTATGGACGCCGCCTGGACGGCTGTGGGAGTCGTCAGGCCTTGTTTGGCGATAGCACGCAGCAGCCGTGGGTCCAGCCCCGTGTCCTCGAAGCTCGACATGGTGCCTCGGCGGCTAGCAGCAGCAACGACAATCCTCGCACGTGTGTCGACGCTTCTCACAGCATTCAGCAGTCAACAATGGCTGTATAAACACTTCGCGGCTGCTGCACAGTGGTCCAAGGCCGTGGACTAAGAGTGCACTGCTATTGTTTGCCTTAGATGTCTATCAGCTACATTCAGCCATATGACACGCTGTGCTCAGCGTATGAGGCAAATCATCGATCATCACTGTTCTATTTCACCGTGCTGAAACGCGAAATAGAACATGCAGCTTGGGCGCTTTCGCAGATGTAGCCGGACCATTGCTGCAGGGTGGTGTGGGTGCTGAACATTTCCGCGCACTGGCAGCGCAAACATAGATGGCAGCGCCGAGGCATCTTTGCCAGATGCATGAACAGGGACCGTGGTCATGTCGTGTGTTGTCGCGACAGCGACGGTGGAAACGGCAGTGGGTTGTGGCGGTTGATGGCGCTACAGCCACATGGTTGCGCACATCCCGGGACGAATTGCTCCTGACCATGCTTGCATTTCTGCAGGCTCCTGGCGCAGCCCAATACAGCAGGGTGTGCAGCACTGCAGGCATCACTGATCCAGCGCAGGACGGCAAACTCCGATCTGCCCCTACACTGCCACAGCTTTCCGCTTGGCGCCCAGCGGACGTCCCATCCCAACAAGCCCCTTTCCACAGGCAGCTGTTACTTTGCTCCTTGCAAGGCGTGTGCCCTACTCCTCGTCCTCGTCGTCGCCGGCATCCTCGTCGCCGCCGCCGCCCTTCTTGGACTTGGACCTGCACGGCCAGCAAAGCGGATGTTGGCAAAGGTGACTTGTTTGTGAGGCTAGTGCCCAACCAGCCTAGTCAAAGCATGCCGCTTACTCACCATTCCTCACACACCAGTGCAGTCCAGGTGCAGACAGACTGTGACAGCAGTAATGATGGCGGCTGCAGCAGGAGCGGGGCGCACTTGAGGTTGCGGCGCTTGTTGCGGCCCGGGCGGCCGCCGCCAAAGGGGCTGTTGAGCGCAAAGTCGATGTGCTTCTGGCTGTCCACGCGCACCATGAACGACGGCACGTTCACGATCTGCTTGCCCACCCTGTCGTTGTCAAGAGGAAAAGCAGCCGTCAGAAATCGGCACCATATGGTCCACCACATATCCATTTGAGAGTGGCACCTGCATGGCAGCAGACCTGCCCAGCAGTATTTCAGACACCATGCAATTACCAAGCCTGCATCTGCCATGTGTAGCGACGCTACAGCGTCGCTTCCACGCGCTGTTGCAGCAGCGCTTCCATGCACTAAGATGCGATGGCGGTCGCGCGCACCGGATGTGGCGCTGGCGGATGAGCACGCGGGCGTGGTGGATGGACTTGGCCAGGCCCAGCTTGAAGACGAGCGTCTGCAGGCGGCGCTCCAGGAAGTCGGCCGGCAGCAGCGCCAGCACGTAATCCAGCTGGTTCTGCCCCTCCTCCAGCAGCCCGTACCGGTACATCCGCCGCATCAGCGCCTCGCCCTCGAACAGCCGCTTGGTGTCCTGTCAAGCGGCAGGTGGCGCAAGCCCGTCAGCATTGCATGCCGGGTGTGGACCACACGCATGATGTTTAATGTCAGCATTTGCGTCCGACCGCAGGTAGAGACAGGGAGACGTCGCCCAGAAGAGAGGCAGGGGCCAGACAGCACAATTGAAAGGACCAATCACACAGATGGCGGTGAACCAGTGCAGTGCTGCCACCATCCAGCTGCTGAACAACAGGCACTCTTGCCTTACAAAAAATGGCGGCCAGCACCTTGCTGAACCGAGCACCCATTGTGTTGCATGGTCACTGCCTGGGTTGCTGTCTCAAGCTGCCGCATGACCATCCACGCCGCATACGCAAACTGCTGATCACTGCAAACACTGCGGACGGAGGCACATGCCACCGCCCCAGTATGATGCTTGATGGTCCGCAGGATACAAGTATGTGCACGCCATCACTGACCTTGTCGTCGAGCGTCAGCAGAGTCCGGGCAGCCTTCCGGATCTTCGACAGGGCTGCCTGCACCCGCCAGAGCTCCCGCTTGTTCCGGAGGCCATACTCGCCCACCAGCTTCAGCTCTGCGTCCAGCCGCTCCTTCTCGAACGGCCGCCGCGGCTTCTTGAAGGTCTTGCCATCTGCAAACGCCAGGCATCGGAGTCATGGCTTGAGTGTTGGTGCAAGCCCTGCTGGGCCTGCAGCTGCCTCCAGGAGCTGCCAAACATCCGTGCGCAGCGCCACGCATGGCGAGCTGAGCTGAGCGCGCAGGCAGCAACGCTTGACGGCTGCAACTTCCCCAGCAGCCATGTGGTCGACATCAGCAGCGATGCAGCCGGCAGGAGGCGGGTGCACTCACAGTTGTGATAGAAGGCGACGTGCGGCATGGTGCCCGCAGCTGCCCTCCGCCGCTGGCCACCTGGAAAGGTCGCACTCACTTGGGCGCTCCCTGCTTGACGGCCCCACTCAGGGTTTTTGCCCACCCTAGATTCGCAACAATGGGACTACCACTACAGCAACACGCATACACAGCGCACTGCTGCGTCGGTGCTTTAAATGCCCACAGGCAAGTCTGGCATGCGACCTGCTCTGAGTCTACAGGCAGGGCTCACATGGCCGAGCGAGCGGTGATACATGTTCCAGTTGCAGCTATTACTCATCACGGCTTCCACTGCTTCCGTGTTAGACAGCCTGACCAACACAGAGGTGCAGCGACTCGAGGCCTTGCTTGAGAGAGCGCGTTACCACAAAGTATTGAGTGAAAGTCACAGAATTCTGTGGGCCCGCCGAACACCTCGTTGCTGCGAGGACCTGAGGTCAGAACCTCACCATGGCTGCGGCGCAGCAGCCTGTGGGTGCTGTTCCTGACAATGCCAACGCAGGTAAGGCTATCAGCATTGCAGTTCCTTGCCTGCCTGCATAGTCTGCGGTCCGCTGTCGCGAAAGCAATATGCATGCCCTGCTGCTCTGCTGTCATGCATGGGCGGTCATGCATGCATGCGCACTGTGCTGCACGCTGCATCAAGTCCCCAGGAGCGCATAGAACCCACAGCCTGTTAGGCTTCGGTATCAGATGATTAGGAGAGTGCTGGCGTGCAGAGTGCGTGGGCACGGACAGCGACATGGCGGGGAAGGCAGCGGGCTGCGCGGGGTGCCCGAACCAGGAGGCGTGCGCCACCGCGCCCAAGGGCCCCGACCCAGGTGCAGGAGCTGCTGCCATTCCGCAAGCAGTGCTGCATGCATGAAGAGTGTTCCGTGTCTTGCATTATGTCTGTGCTCTGTGCATCCCCACAGTTCATGACGGCCACCATGTTGTCCCAGCGCTTGGCACTTTACCCCTTGCTGTGGCAATGCAAGCACACTTACGGTGCAAATGCACGAGCTGAGCATATTGAAGGTGGAATCCTAAGTCGCGTTGGTGTCATACGAGCAGACATAGCCGCCATCCAGGAGCGCATGGCGCACATCCGGCACACCATCCTGGTGCTGTCGGGCAAGGGCGGCGTTGGCAAGTCCACCTTCTCGGCGCAACTCGCCTTCGCGCTCGCGGCCGCCGGCGGCCAGGTGTGCGGCTGCCTTGCATTCTGGGAACCCTTGGCATCATACACATAACATCGTGCGACGGCCTCGGTATTGCAGGTTGCTCAGGAGAAGCAGTTCTGGAGCACTGCAGCATGAACGCTGAAAGGGCACGCTGCCTCCAGTGGTGTAGGGCTTGAGGTGTGGGTGCTTGGTGCGCAGGTGGGGCTGCTGGACGTGGACATCTGCGGGCCATCGGTGCCGCGCATGCTGGGCCTGGAGGGCCACGACATCCACTCCTCCGCCTCCGTGAGCGCCCTGTGCCATCAACCAATAAACCCAAGTTGCAATATCACGTCCAGCGTTGCAAGGTGGACTGCATCTGCGCAGCACCTGTTCCGCTGCACGCTCTTGAGTCCCATGTGGCAGAGGAAGCAAGTACGTGCTTAGCATCACGCACATTGGTCAGATGCTGTTTGAATGCGTTTTGCGTGAAACATGACACAATAAGCAGAGCCTCTGAAGCTGGACCTCAACGTGCTGCAGGGCTGGTCTCCAGTGTACGTGGAGGACAATCTGGGCGTCATGTCCATTGGCTTCATGCTGCCAAACCCCGATGACGCCGTCATCTGGCGAGGCCCGCGCAAGAACGGCCTCATCAAGCAGGTGGAGGCGCTCACACATACAGTAGTGTTGGGTTTTGATTTAGTGCATTGCGCAAGTCTCCATTTTCTTGCCTTAACCCAGACATGGCAGCTTACATCATGGACCTTGAAAACTTGCCCTGAGAATTACCCTGAGAATCAGGAATGGCCAGACGGACAGTGCTGTGCCGTTCACCCGTGCTCGAGTCACTCCAGGAGCCCCACAAGTTTGGCAAGTGGCCTTGCTGACCCTTGTGTCTGCAATCTGCAGTTTCTCAAGGACGTGGACTGGGGCGAGCTGGACTTTCTGATAGTGGACGCCCCACCGGGCACCTCCGACGAGCACATCTCCGTGGCTCAGGTGGACTTTTGTCCACTGCAGCCAATGTTCTTTGGCTGCCCAAGGTTTTGCTGGACCTGCACATGTGTGTCCAGCACGCTGAGACGCTGGCCCAGCCCAGTGTACGACCTTGAGGCACTGGGCTGGGTCCAGCGGCAGCTGCTGGCTACACATGCGCTGGGGATATTGGGCATGTACTCCATGCTCACGTCCGTAACCAAAGCTGCTGAGCATGCTATGACTGCATGGTGGCAGATGCTGCAAGATTTGCAACATGCGTGAACTCCTGTCAACCTGTGAGCTGCAAGCTGACGCCGCGCACCGTCTGCAACCGCAGCTGCTCAAGGGGTGCGGGGTGGATGGCGCGCTGATAGTGACCACGCCGCAGGAGGTGGCGCTGGCCGACGTGCGCAAGGAGGTCAACTTCTGCAAAAAGGTGGGGAGGCGCCTATGCACCCGCTTCGTGTGATGTTTCGGAATTGGCTTATGACCGCGAGAACGGGAGGGGGGGCACTGCCGGCGCCAGCATCTGTATGAGCTGCCATCACCAGTGTCATACAGCAGCATCCCCTGGCCACTCAACTGCTCTGAGAGGTGCTGCGCCTGTGGTGATGGTGATTGTGTGGCTGCAGACGGACATCCCGGTCCTGGGCGTGGTGGAGAACATGGCCGGGCTGCGGCAGCGGGCCAACGCCTTCCGCTTCAGCCTGCCGGGCGTCGACAGCTCGGGCGGCGGCGGGCAGCAGCCCGGCGGCAGCGGCAGTACGGCAGCGGAGGAGCGGGATGTCACAGAGCAGGTGCTGGCAGCGCTGCGGCAGGTGGACCCATCTTTGGAGGTGGGACACACCCCAACCCTGTGGCCTGTTTGCCCACAGCTGCAGCACATTGCGCGCGACAGTGTCTGCATCTGAGCCCCTGGTACTTGACCTTTAAATTCTGTTTGTGGACCTGTGACAGTCATTATTGCCTCGCGCAGGCGCTGGTGGCCACCACAGAGGTGTTCTACAGCGGCGCTGGCGGCGGCGGCCGCGGCCTCGCCAAGTCCATGGGCGTGCCCTTCCTCGGCCAGGTGCGTGCTCAAGACCTCGCACTTTTCAGCGTTTGCATGGCGTCACACTGCTTAGGCTCAGTGCGTGTTGCTCGAGCCAGGTGCATGGGCATCATAAGATGTACAGTAATGTGAATCGTGTCGAGAAGAACGGAGCTTAACGGTCATGAGATTGATACTTGTTTTCGGTTGTCTGTCACCAGGTGCCGCTGGACCCAGCGCTGAGCCGCGCGGCCGAGGAGGGCCGCTCAGCGTACGAGGGCGCGGGCGCCGCCGGCCGCAGCGGCGCGCTGCCGGCGCTGCGGACCGTCATCGACGGCGTGCTGGCGGCGGTGGGCGAGCTGCCATCGGCCAGCGGGCGGCTGGGGGACGCGGCGGCGAACGGGGCGACAAATGGCGCCAACGGGGTCGCCCACACCATGGAGGGGCTCACTGGGGTGCCAGCGGCATGATGCAAGTGACTCGGCCGGGGTGGTTGCCTGTGCTTTGTGAACCGTCGGGTAGCAGGGAGTAAAGCGTGTGCTGGATTTACAGTTTTGCAACTATGTGGTCTCTCTCAACCGCTGTAGTGCTGAAGTCTGATCAAAAAATCTTTGTGCGCTGTCCTACGATCCCGCTTCGTGATCTCCGACTACGGCAGCATTGCGTGAGTTCACCCCTGTCGGCGCTTTTTATGCCGTCTATCAGACCCTCTCTCATGCAAAGAATGTCATCTTCTCAGCCCTGACTTGGCGATCGCATCATATGTCCTGGCGTCACATTCCACAATACAGTCCGACAGCTGCCCAACCAGCAGCCAATACCTGGTGTGCTGAGAGCTGCTCAGCAGCTGGGGCTGTGGTCCATGCCCGCATCCGCTCATGATCATGGCAAACATCATGCCGCCTGCCGCACTTTCAACAGCTGCACCTCGAAGATCAGCGGCTCGCCGGCGTGGTTGATGAGCTGCCGCTTGGCGCCGAAGCCCGGCGGCTGGGGCAGCAGCTCCGTGTTGGACTGGTACCCCACTGCAGGGGGTATGAGCGCCCGCCGCTTGCCTGCAGGCGCCATGCCCTCTAACACCTCGTCCAGACCCTGGATGTCCTGCCCGCTGCCCTGTAGCAGGCATGGAAGACATCTCATGGGCAGGAGTCTTGAGTGTGTCCTGACGGAGCCAACAATGTCGCTGTGTGAGGCCAGCTCATGCACATGTGCTTTGTGACAACAGATGCCATCACACCACGCACAGGACTTTGGGGAGGCAGAAGCATTTTGTGGGCATACCAGCGTGAGCTCGATGGGCCCAATCGGGATGTCCCGGGGCTGAAAGCTGACCTGGACCAGCAGTGTGCATGAAGGGATGTGTTTGATGTTAGCAAGCCAGTTTGATGCATAAGACAATCGCAGCAACCGAAGTTCAGTCGGCACAAGAGCTTGCCCAAAGCTCTAGTGCTCACCCCCTCGACTGTGCTGTAGATAAAGTAGCCATTAGCTCGCCGCAGCACATACTCCACGAGCACCCTGCATCGAGCCGCTCCACGCTCAACCAACATGCCCCGGTGCGCCAGCATAAGCTAGGTGTAGGAGCCTGGCATTAAGGAAAGAAGCAGGGGCCGTGCTTGTCAAGCTGAGCTTCGTGGCTGAACCCAAGCACCTGTCGCCTCGCTTTGCCGGCGTGCCGCTGCCGATGCGCAGCTCCTGGATCTTCACTCCGCTGGGCGTCTTGATGAACCTGCGGTGATCAATATATATAGCCACCCAACACCCATGCATCTTTTTGCCACATCGCAGCGTCGCACTCATCTGCAGCGAAGGGCCTCACTTTGGGGCTGCGTCATCCTCCACTGTCGCCAGACCGGGCGACGTCCAGTCGCCGCTGGTGGGCTTTGCGACAGCTGGCTGTGCTGCATGCAGGCTCGCAACTGCCGCAAGTGCTGCTGCTGCTACCGTCAGCATGGCATGGCGCCGCGGCATGCGGACATCCGACGTGTCACCCTGCTGCTTTACGGCACTCAGAGCCGCTGCATATGTTGTGGCGGTCATGCTGCTGCGCTGTGCGGGACGTATGTTGCATTGTCTACCTGCCACTGCATGATGGCGGCACTCGCCATACACTGATCTGAACCTGGTGCGCAAATGGCAACCATCTGTCGTTGGGGTTTGATCTGCGTGAAAAGGCCTGCGAGAGGCCTTTGCGCTGGATAGATGACATACTGCTGCTGTGCTGATGGGATGTTGGCAGCCAGCTGACCATGCATCCCAACGTGTCATGGTGGACATGCCACAGGTCCCGCACGCTGATCAGGCCGCCTTGCTTGGGAAGCACCCGCGCAGAACGCCCGCACAGCAATGACCCAAGCAGATAAATGAGAAGTGGAACCCGCACGACCTAGACACATGCAAGCTCTTGTCCATCCCGTGGTTGCCTGGCTCAGCCCCCTGGTCTCGGAGCTGCCCAACCTGCTTTGATGTCAAGCTGATGCTTCTGTGCAGTGCATGCTTGACACTCCTGCACATAGACCTTTTTAAAGCCTCGCTCAACCATCTGCGCTGGCTGCACCTTCACGCAAGGCGCCCACAGCAACTGAAGTCGGCCAGAACCAGGTGCACAGGTCGGCCATGCGCGCACGCGGTGCTGCACGAAACTTCGATAACACTGTGCTGCTAGGAAGTGCTATACATTTAGACTCTTACGATGGCGGAACCTCGTCTGCCGAGGCAATGCAACATTTGCATGGCCTGCATGTGTTGTCATCGGCACGGTGCTGTGCACCTCGAGGGCACAGCCGCGCATCCTACTGTTGGTGCAGATACATGCCCTCCACATCGTCAGATCAGCAGGTGTAACTAGGGTGCTGGCTGTCTGCAGGCGATCGGCGAGATGGCGCTGAGCACGTTCTCCGACCCCTTCTGGACAGGTAGGACCGGCAGACTGTCTGGTTGCGTAAATCACTCACAACCTTCTCATCGACACACACATCACAAATCATTTTGTGTCTCCCGGTGCTGTGCACAGTCTCTCGTCCCAACTCCACGGGCGTTCAGCGCCAATTTGCTGCTTGGTGATGTCGCATGCAGGCCCCGACCTGTTTGGCGGCGACCCCTTCCTGGGCTCCATGCTGGGCCCCGACCTCATGGGCGGTGGCGGGCTGGGCGGCGGGCTGGGCGGCGGCTGGGGTGGCGGCGGCCTTGGTGGTGCGCCTGATTGCATACGATTGCGGTCAATGGCATGTCGTGCTGTGCCCAGCGGTGGATGACGGATCTGCCATAGTCTCTACCCAAAATGTCGCAGGGAATAGGTGCCTCTGTATTGGGCATGACTCATGTGTACAGCAATAAGAAATGAATGGCCAGATGCATGCATGGCCAAACCAACCGATGGCATGGCACAGTGCCTGATGCGGTGTATGACACGAAGGGACGTGCTGTGAGTCGCCAAACACCCGCAGCATGTACCCTGCACAGGCTGGGGCGGCTGGGGCGGCGGCGGTGGCGGGGTAACGGGCGGGGGCGGCGGCCGCGGCGGCGGCGCGCTGATTGGGCCGGGCGGCACCCCCCGCCGCCGCATCCGGGTCGACCTGGCCGAGGTGTGCTGCTACCGGGCGTGCTAGGTAGCATACATGCATGAGAGATTTCGGTGTTCAACTTGGCTGGTGTATGCAGGCTCTAGGTGTTGCTACTATTGCTAAGCTTTGGCATATGCTAAAGTGTTGAGGCAGAGCACGCCCGTGACAGCAGCAGCAGTTGAGGTCATGCAGCAGCCACCTGCTGCCTGTATCATCATGTTGTACTCGCTATGGGTGCTCCGGGTTGTGTGGCGCAGCATACATACGACATCGAAGCTGCTGAACAGGATTTGTTTCTGCCCTGCAGCACCAGGACTGGTACGAGCTCATGGCCGACATCCCCGGCGTGACCAAGGATGCCATCAAGCTGCAGGTGGCTGCTGCTCCAGCGTGGAACCACACCTGCAGCTGCCATCAGCAAACGTGCATTGTCACTGCCATGCGATCGCCGGCTTTCGGTGAACATGCTGCCCAGGCAGGATGTTCATCACTGAGCGGGTTCTGCATGGTCTGGCATGATCCTCCCAGCTAGACCTACCATTGCATGCATCATCTCCGTTCCGCTGCAGTAAACCACCAGCTTCCTTGGCCTGCACCCAGCTGATCCCTGATATAGTGCGTGGTGGTCTGGGCTTCAGACATGTTGCATGTCCTGCAGGTCAACGATGACAACACGCTTACTATCCGGGTTGACAAGCCAGGCAAGTCCTCCCACTGCGATCCTGTGCTAATTCTGCTGCAGTGGACGTATGTCAGTCGAATACAATACACTTGCAGCCTTTTGTAAACCCTGAAATGGTCATCATTGTCGTCAGTGTTCCGCACACAGAGGTGGAGCCCCAGGCGGACACCTTCCTCCGCGGCGAGCGCGTCACAGAGTGCGTGCTGTATGCACCGAACCCAGGCACTATCCTGTTCTGCTGAGCTGCTCCTGAATGCATCTACCCAGGCACACATACAGTGGCCAATTGTCAGTCACATCAGCCGCAATCAACCTGACGATTGAGTGCAAGCTGTTGTATGGCCAACCCCCTGGCAGTTGCTTGGCTGTGCCCGCCTACTGATGAGTGTCTGCTGGTGGCAGGAGTACTTAATGCTGTTGCTGACCTGCAACCTGACTTGCTCTGCCAAGACTGCCGGTGTGATGGCTCCCTAATTGAGGAGAGTGGCGCCTCAAAGGCTCAGCAACACTGACAAGCCGTCTGGTTCCTCAGGAATATGGTTGTATTCTGCAGCTACGCACCTCGAACAATCCGCCTGCCCCGTGACGCCGACCTGAGCAAGATCGAGGCCAAGTACGAGAATGGCGTCCTCCAGCTGAAGATCCCCAAGGTGAGGAGGGAGGCGCAACGTAGGACACACAGGAAGAGCGGTGCGGCCCTCGACTGGAAGTTTGGATATCTGATGTGCGCCGTTGTGTCCACACTGACACAGACATGAGGGGCTGAGAAGGTCTTGTCATCGCATTGCAGACGAAGGGTGGAGAAGGCCGCCAGATCACCGTTTCGTGAGTGGTGCACCCTTCACCAGCGGGCAGCGCAAGTGTTGCATGCGGAGGGCACGCAGGAAGGACGGGGTCTGCCTATGCACCTGCTGGTGGTGAGCGCTGGGGTCACAGTGGGTGAGCAGCACTCACACCTGTATCAGGATGCATGATGAGCGTCAACATGAAACAGTAGATGGTTATCAGATCAAGCATGGCAGTTGCTGCCACGCATGCATCGAGTACATCGAGAGTTGAGTACATATTAGGCATTGCACTTCGGTAGATCTGTGGGCTGCTGAGGCTAGATATGTGATCGCAGCTGCAATAGTGCATGCGCTCGGACTATGCTGTTGACCTGCAGTTGTCAGTGCTGTTTCGTGCGACAGCAAGAGTACCGTGTGGGCAGTAATTTCCTCATGTTCTCCTGCATCACTTCTCTGCGCCACTGCTGTTGATTGTCTGTCCAGACCGGCAGACTGCATGGCGGCTGTGCTTCTTGCATTGAATTGAGTTCTGACGTGCGAGATGTTCTCCACAAGCAGCGCCCTCGACCTGAAATATGATCTGTACATGAGCGGTTCGCAGCTCGAAACCTCCCGTACTCTTCGTGGGGAACTTAAACACCTCTTGACAAACCGCAGCTGGAATAATCGGCGGCTGCAGGTGGACCTCGTGCGTCGCTGCTCAAATGCCCTGCATACTGCTGTCATTCGCCCGGGTGCACAGATTGCACACTTGATGCCATCATACAGCTGCATTTCACACACTGCTGCTAGCTCCCTGCTGAAGCTTCCACTCGTTGATCTGGTTCGAGCCTGGCCTGTCCTATTGCACTGCGGTGGCCACCTTGGTATCGACCGTTGCTGACAGGTCAGCTTCGACTGCAAGACACACATCGGAAGGTGATGCCTGTCTTTGTGCGTGCCTCGGCAGGGCACGCAGTGGTCCACGTTGTCCTCTGCTTTCGAGTCGTGCATGATACGAAAGACACCCTCCTCCTGCTGGCAATGTCGACGTGCTGGCTGCGCTGACATATATGATCATGCACCAACAGCGTCAAGCATGCCTTGCCGATGCCACATGATGTTCAGATGGTCCTGCCCTGATCAGCTGCAGGGACCGATCATCAGATGTCTATTTGATGCAGGAGCTGAGTGAGCGAGGGTGACCTGGCGCCATGGCGCTTACTGTTGGTGGTGAGTCGGTGACTTCTGATGAAGCGTCAAATGCTTGAAGCTGCGCACAGAGAGCCATGCATCACCTGCATGCAGGAGATGTCTTCGGCGACCCTTTCTTCCGGTAACAAAGCACACTTGCCAGTCATCTTCCAAGTGTATGTCCTCCCCTGAGGTTGCAGAAAAGGCATTGTTTTGGAGCAACGATGGATACTTTTCGTGACTGCTTCAGCTTCACCGGTGAATGTACCGCAGCGCCTTCTTTGGTGATGCGGGCGGCGGCGGCCGTGGATCGAATGGCCGCCTGCCACGGATCGACCTGGTTGAGGTGCCCCTCATACTGACCGCTGCAGGGTGGTGGTAGCATCTGCACTTCCGCTCTGTGGATGTCCACCTCTGTAAGGATGGCATGCTGTCATGCCATGTTCTGCGCACGGGACTGTCGTGATGTTTTGCAGAGAGAGAAGGACTACCTGCTGCTGGCGGATGTGCCCGGCGTGCCAAAGGCAAGGCTGCGTGCAGTACGGTGTGTTGCATCAGTCGCACCAGTCCAGTTGGACACACCTAACTGGCGTTACTTCTCTTCTGTGCGTGCAATGTGCTGCTGACGTGCTGCGGTGCATGAGCTGCAGGACAAGATCAAGTTGGATGTGAGCCAGCCAACCTGCACCATCTTTGTTCGCTCTATACTGCTCAGCTTGCCTTGGTTGTGTGGCTTTGCAAAGGCAGACGGACCCACCTCTACAGGTAGCCTGATGCTACCAGTGGCATGACCATAGGTGGACGATGATGTGCTGACGATCAACGTCGACAGCGAGGAGAAGGGCAGCGAAGAGGGCATCCTGACCACGGTGCGTGCGGTCACAAACCCTACAGTCAAGCACCAGCACCGCAGTAGCCACACTGCGCCTTGGCATTCAAGCTCAGGTTACACCATGCGGGAACATCAGGTGCAGTGCATCGTCATCCTCACTGTGCAGTGCGTGCCTGCGCAGGGCGCCAAGGCCCTGCGCCAGGAGCGCAACACCAAGTGAGGGATCCTGAGTGTCTGGAACGTCAGCTCGTGGGATATCGGCTGCAGTTCTGCCATGTATGCTGCTGCCTTGTGGCTGCACTCCGTGCAGCTGCAAGCTCTGTCTTGTATCTGCAGGTACGCGTCCCGCAGCATCCGGTTCCCACGTCAGGCAGACCTGGGCAACATCAAGGCTTCCTACGAGAATGGCGTCCTGAAGCTGGTCATCCCCAAGAAGCAGGTGTGCTCTCGTTCATAGAACCTGCACACGTACCGGAAAACTGCCACAGCAGAGGACATCACACTCAGGCAGCTGTACACTTGCCAATCATCTTGCCCCTTGCAGGAGGCCCAGCCGCGCCAGATCGATATTCAGTGATGGTGAGAGCAGCATCGGCATGGCAGACTGAGACAATCTGGGGATGAGCGAGGCTGAAGGAATCTGTGTTCAGCGAGTTCGGAGCTTGTGCCCAAGCTCGATGCAGTTTACACAAACACAAGCTTTGAGCATAGGTCATGCATGGTGGATGAGATAGTGTTTGATCACCTGTCGAATGAATGCTCAAAGACAACATGTCAACCTAGCGTCAGGACCATTGTTGTGGAAAGCACGCATAGGCAGCGGCACCTCTACTTGTTACACAAAGTCCAAAACTCAGACCAGGCCAACATTCAACGTATAGTTGTACCATTGCTGTGAGGCTGCTGATTGCAGTGCACGCTATTCATGCACGTGACAGCATGCAATCATGCCCGTCTGCAGTTTGCCACAGATGAGAAGCGCTGCAGCATCATGTCGTCCCATCTGCACTCTCACACCGAGTCACTTCGGCAGGAGATTGCTCGTTGGCTGCCGGATCGATCATCAGCACACCACCGCCGCCTCAGCCGCCACAGCCACCGCCGCACCCGCCGCCACAGCCACCACCGCAGCCGCCGCCACCGCAGGCGCCGTCACAGCCGCCATCGTGAACCCAGTTGCTGCCCTCATCCTTGTGCCCATGGCTCCTGTGATGTCATGGCGGTGAGCAGTCTCTACACCATGTACCGTAGGAAACTCCTCCGAGGTGCTGGCACCACCACCACATGTCCAAGACCAAATCCCCATAACAGTGACTGGCTGACTTCCACCCTGCCATGCACGTGACTGCTGCCCATATCTTGCGCTGTTGTCAGCGGCACGCAGCAAGTGCCCCTGCCATGCATGTGACTGCTTCCCACATCTTGCGCTGTCGTCAGCGGCACGCAGCAACACGGTGAAGCCTCTGATGGGACGTCTTGCTTCACGCAGACCGCCCACTTCACCCATCAGAAGCGGCATCTGAGTAGACAACTGATTGTGTAGCCGAAGCCCTGTTTGGCATTCTCTACTGAGAAGCTGCTACGTTGTGCATACAGTGCTGGGTCCCCACCTGCAGTGCGCGCGCGCCTGGCTCTTGCGCTTCGCCTCAGCGCGCTCGTCCATGATGCGCTGCCACGTGGCAGGATCGCTGCAAGTCAGCAGCACGAGGTTCAGCCGGCTCCACGGATGCAAAGAGTGGGCTGCTGCTCAGTGGCCAACCATGCAGGCCGTCAGGCGTGCATCCAGCGTCGCCGTGCAGCGAGGTGATGGCATCATGCATGAATGTCAGGCAGGTATGGGGGACGGAAACGACAGTGCAAAACAGGGAACGAAGCGCACGTCTCTTTCAGCATAGCGAGGCCGCGCTCCCCCGCCTGGCGTGCGCAGTGGCTGCACAGGTTGCAGAAGCACAGGCAGCCGCAGAGGGAGGCGAAGACGAGGAGCACGATGAGGAAGCAGCCGAGGGCGTATTTCATTCGGTGGCCGAAGAAGTTGATGTGGTCTGGCGTCTTCCTGCAGTCGTCGTTGTGCAGGAGCGCACGCAACTGCAGCCACGCAGTGTCAACATATGAAGTTGTGACGACATCGAGGCATGGTGAATGACCAGGACGCAGCTTCCTGCATATTAGCAAGGCAAGACGGCAGTCGTATGTTGGTGCTGGAGCAATTGTATGTCTTCACTGACAGGCATACAGTACCTTGGGGTGGGGCGGCGGCAGCGGTTGCGCAGCGGCCTGTGGCGTCGAGCTGCGAAGCAAGCGCCGCGCCGCCGCCGCCCGGCTGTGAGCCTGCACACGGTAGGCAACTCCGTAGGCAACATCCTTGAACGAACGTGTCACCACAACCGTTTTGAGTGGCACTTCAGGATCATCAGTTGGCTTTGTTTTGCCTAAAGCATGCGCCATGCAGCACGCGCTCCCACATGCTACAAGCGATCAACGATCCAGGGCCAGCAACTGCAGACTGGGAGTGTCCGCGGCCACAGTCTTGTATGACGATGGCGTCAAATGTAGTGCAACGGTGGTGAACTGTTGGGTCACAGCAGCCTCCGACCTGCAAGTGGTGGTGCTCCGCCGCAAGCTTGCCCACCAGCTCGTCGGGCGAGGCGAGGCCTCCAGCAGCAGCAGGCGTTACAACGGCAGCATGTACAGCAGCACAGGTGCAAATCCACAACAGTACACCGTTCGCAGCAGCAGAACGGAGGTTGGCCATCCCTGCAGTTCGTGCCCGAAACCTGCAGCCCAACTCGTGCTGACGGATGCAGAGACTGAAAATATGCAACAACTTGCAGATGATGAGGGGCCTGACTGTGCCCCGCCAGGTGATGCGGCAGATCCGGAGACACCGAAGAGCAGGGCTGTTGCAAACAGTAGACCCACCTTGCTTTCTGCCTTTCAGTCCAGCACACGCTGATGACCGTGGCAATGGCCACGAACGGGAGGAGTATTACTGCACGCAGCAGTCGCACAAACAGGATCTAATGTATTCAGTTGAATTGCGTGCTTGCAAGCACACAGTGTAATACAGGAATACACAGGAACTGACATGTTACGAAGACTGTATGCTGCCTCTGCTCAGATCACTGAATGTTGCAGAACACATTGAACTTGCGCCGGCAGAGACTCGCCTGCAAGTACCAAACCTGCCAGCGGCAGGCCAATGAGAACGCCGCCAAGTATCAAAGCGATAACAATGAAGACGCCCGCAGGAAAGGAAAACTCCTGCGGCGCATGTCTACCGTCAGTTGACATGCAGCAAACAAACACATTTCTCAACCTAAGCTGTGTTGCAGGTGCAGTGAGATGCCAATTGTGCATCCATCCAGGTGGACAGGGTCAGCTCAGTGGACAGGCTCCAGCAGGTGCGGGATGAGCATGACATGAATCTGTACATATGTTTACATGGCTGGCAGCACGGTGTACGACGCGACGGCAACCCGTTGTGCACCAAAGAACATTTTATTCGCTCCGCAAAGTGGTGCACGCAGGCTGGCCGGCCTTGTTGTTTGCTGTGCAGATTCAGATGTGAGCTGCCTGCTCATGTGTTCTGGTCAGGTTGGTGATGTCAACGTCAGCAGAAGCTGCGGCGGCAGGGATCATCAGCTGCGTGGCGCGGCGCACCTTGCCGAACAGCCGTACGTTGTCGTTGAAGAACCGAGTGTCGTCGTACGCTGGCCAGGGGGCATGGAGCGGCGAAGAGTTGTTCTCTGAACTGGCGGCCGGGAACCCAAGGTTGGCGAATGCTGGCCAGGAGGCGTTGAGCCATGCACTGATCTCCTCGGGGCTGGCATCTGTGGCATGAGCATGCACAAGCTCTCGCTGTGTTTTTGATGTCTCCCAATAATCATGGCATCCGTCACAGCAGTAGTGGTCTTATTGAGTGGTGCCGACCTCGCACTCAGTTTTGGTGAAATATGCCAATCACTTTCACTGTGTAGCGTCAGTTGCGCATAACACCTGCTGATGGTGCGAACAAACCGTCCACAAGACCTGGATGACTAGCCGTGGCAGGTCCGGGAGATGATGCTGCAGGGTCAACAGGCTGTGAAGGCTGCTGGGCAGCGGAGGCATGTAGCGGCTGGAAGTTCTGCAGCATGCGCCGCGGCAGCGCTGGGGCAGGGCGAACGTTCACCTGCAGGGTCATCTTCAATGTTTGCCTGTCAATTTGCACACAAGCTCAGCAAGGCACTGCGTTGCTAAAATTGACCGAAGATCAAGTACTGACGTATGGTAAATATGCCATCTGCCATTCGACTCGGAACAGTCGTGGCTCGTTTCTGCACACCGCCCCACTGACTCATCACACGCTGCGTGTACATATGCAGAGCTGCACACTGCACTCAAACTCACTGTGTTGCTGTTTGCAACCTGGTCCAGCTGCACTCCTCTCGCGGCAGGCAGAGCGCCGTCGCCTGCACTGGCTGCTGATGCGCGGGTGGCGCCTCCTGACAGCGCCAGCATCACACCTGCAGCAGTGAGGACTGCCCAGCGAATGCTCGGAACTGGTGACGCGCCCGTGCAGCAGAAAGGTCGGCGTGGTGCTGCGACTGCCATGCCAACCAGCAGGTGCCACTGGGCGCGCGGTGCGCACTGCGATGTGGCGGCAGCAACACGAAGTGGCCGACCCTGCCTGAGTGTTTCAAACAAAGCCGCAGGATTGCAGCTAATATTGATTCAGTTGCACACGTGGTGGTTCTATCGCATGTGTGAACGACACCAAGGGTTGCGGCAGGCTACTTAGGTGAGTCGCTCGCACATTTCACGCAGTCGTTCGTGGGACTTTCGAAACGGATGTATCCCAGGAAGCAGGATGCACCGCCCCACACTGCAGCCCTGATAAGCATCAACCATGCCATCTGCTCATCATGCATCACTGAGGGTGCAGTGTGACTGGCGTGCATGCATGATGATGTGCATGAAGCTGTATGTTGTCACACACCATGCAAGCAGATGGGGGATATCTAGACGTTTTGTTTCATGCATGGTGTCGTCAAGGGTTTGGTGATGTTGCTTTGGCCTGGAGAGGCACCTGGGGGAGCAGCAGCAGCAGATGGCAACACGCTCCCGTCTAGGGCATTCAAGTGAGATTCGTAGCCGGCAGTGCCACATCAGGCTTGCTTCAGATCGATCAGCGAGCGTTGTCTGCGTGTACCACTTCACTGAGGCAAAGACAAACTGCTCAGCCACCGCAGCCGCCGCCACAACCGCCGCCGCAGCCGCCGCTGTCAGCGGCCTATGCAACTGCTGCAATGGTATCGGACCAGCCGCTGCCAGAACTGGTCGTTGCAACGTGCTGGCTGGTGGCGGCGGCGGCCGCTCTGTCCCATGCCGCCTTGTCGGCCTTCCTTGCTGCCCGCTCGTCCATCTTGCGCCGCCACAATGCTGGGTCCCTGCACCGAACACCCAACAGCCCTCATGTAGCAGATGCATAGCCGAACGGACGCAAACACATACAATGAATGCACACACTGTGGAGTGTCACCTGATTGTCATATGGAGGATGGCATGCCAACAAGGGGACCCACCTGATCCTACTCGCAGCAGTCCAGCAGCTCTTGGCGGCACTGACAATCGTCATGACAAGAAGGTATACTCCTGCAATAACCACAAAGAACTTCCATTGGCAGCACAGGACAGCAGAACACACAGGAGAATACACACACACTCAGACGCAGGACAACAGACCGCAAGTCTGTGCCTCGGATCGTGTCGCATACTAGAGGTGAATTCATCGTCTGAGCTGGTTGCTGCACTCACCCATACATAAGCAGATGAACAGCGGCACCCCAATGAACATTGCGCCCAGCACAATTGCGAGCACGATGAAGAAGGCCGCAGGGTCGGAGAACGTTTGCGGTGTAGTCAGACAGCCACCGTCACAAGCACTCGCTCTTGTCATGCAGCTACGTACAGCTGATGACAGGTTGAAACAGGGCATGCACTTGAGGATGTATGTTGTGTTGATCAACTGATCAGGGCAACACACTGTGTGTGTGCGTGCGTGTGTACATGCACTGCACTGTACCCACAGACTGACCATTAAATATTTTCATGACATCTGGACAATGCAATCGGCAACTACCACGCAGCGCTTTTGCATGAGCACACCTTGCCGAAGAGTTGTATGTCGCCGCCACCGCCACCGCCCCCAGCAGAACCCTCCTCGCACAGCAGCAGCCAGTAGCCATAACCCAGCAGCATGCGCCGTGGCAGCATGCGCGTAGGGCGGACACCTCCCTGCATGCAGCAAGCATGGGACCCGTCAACACCTGCGTGCTCATTGTAATCATCGCTTGTCACAACATACATGCTCCCAAAAGTTGAAAACAGGTCAGAGCGTTGCACATTCTGGCTGTGATCTCGGCTGCAGCTAGCTGTGGCGGCTCACGAGTTCAACTGCGCAGGGGAGGGCGCACACCCAGTGGCATGTCAGCATGTGGTGCTGCAGACGTGAGTATCATCAAGATAGCAAAAAGATCTGCAGCGCACCGTCAAGTTGCCGGTGCCGACTTCCAGATGCATGCTGCCCATGCCAGCAGGCAGGGTGTCGCCATGCATGGATGCGGCAGATGCGCAGGCAGCAAGCAGCACCAGCATGGTTGCTGTGACGAGGCGGGCTGCACACCGCGTCATCGTAGCAAGCTTGTTTTCAGACAGCACGCAGCACTGCTGAAGGCAGGCGCCGTCGACTACTGCTGCACGCACGGCTGTTCTGGCCGAAACACCAGCAGGCCCAGGTGAGCAGACAGATGTCACAAAGCCTCAGCGTTGTTGCAGTTGCTGTGGACGTGCTACCGACCGTCTTGTTGTGATCAGCGAGAGGGCCGGTGCGATGGAAAGAGCAGGATGGACAAGTCTGGCATCTTTCGTGCTATCGATCGAAGGGACTTGTCGTGGTCGTGCCGGAGCTCCGGAAGGAGGGAGGAAGCAACGTGAGGGTGTCACCTTGCAAAACCCTGTGCAAATGTGCAGGGAACTATCACAACATTGATCGCTGGTGACAGGCTGTTCTGGGGCGGTATGTGTGACATCACAGAGCTGTATGGCACACATGATGCTATGGTATGTGCCACCCTTGCACGGCGGTGGTAGTAGGAGTGTGCTTGTTATTGCCATGCCGCACAATGCGCCTGACGTGAGTACATTCCAGTCCCCAACTCACACCCAACGAACCCGATGAAAATCATCTCAGCTTCCGTGCTGGCTTGCACCTACTCATCTCTGCCTACAACACACTGCTCTCTGCTCTCTGTCATGCTGCACTGTCTGCCACCTGGTGTCTGTCGTTCTTGCCCAAACTTCAGGATGCACCGGCGCTGAGGTATTTAATGCGACGTGCCATCGGTGTCTGCTGCAATAATGTCCTCCTGTCTGCCGTGATCATCATCCTACCTGTTTGTCCAGTATCATGGCGGGCCGGCAGCGGCAGCGGTCCTGGTGCGAAGCAGTGGCGATAGCAATAACCGCTGCTGAGCACGGCTCCCATGCGAGTGGCAGCTTAGCTGCTGGCCGCCGCCTGCTGCCTCAGCCCTCAAACTTGCGGAACAGCACGCAGGAATTGTGGCCGCCAAACCCAAAGCTGTTGGACAGCGCTACCTGCATTGCCCACTTCCACCAATGAAGCCCCAGAAACCGCACAAAACCTGCTGCTTGCATCCTGACTGCAGATGCAGCATGAGCGGGCCTTCGCATCTCAGCAACCATGTGAAAAGTTGCTGATGTGCTGACCACAGCGAAACTTCCACGCCAGCAACCTGTCAGCCATGCTCCAGACTTACACCAGACTCGGCGCACGCAAGCATGCAGTGGAATCTGTCAAGCTGACGCCCACCTTGACATCTACGTCCTGCGCCTGCGGGCCGACCAGGATGCTGGTGTCGACTGCGTCCTCCGGGTCATCCAGGTTGATGTTGGGGTGCAGCCTGCCTGCACATGAGCATCACCCACAGGTGAACTGCAGTGCTGACTGATTTGGCAGTGTGAGCCACAGCGTCCGGCGTGCGCTGTTCACCGGGACATCTGACAGTCACTGGGTGATGCGCCGTTCCAGACCGTGACAGTGAGCGCTGCAGGGGCCGCACGGAGTTGGGCCTTTGCGCACCCGTCCGCAGCGCCTGCACGGTGGCGATGGCCTCGACCGCGCCGGCGGCGCCCAGCAGGTGCCCGATCATGGACTTTGTGGAGTTGATGTGCAGCCCGCCCTCGCCCAGCGCCTCCGTGATCGCCCTGCAGCACAGGCACGGCCAGGCTTGCACTGAGGCGGGGCGACTGCCAACAGGTGTCCAATTGTCCAGCTCGAAATATTGGGTTCATCTGACGCCTCAGGGTGGACCACCGAATGCACCATTTCCTACGATGTAGTTCTCCTGTTGCGTCCGACACAAGATGCCTTCATCAACAGTTTGAAGGTCGTGCTGCACACCTGTACTCTGCCAGGTCGCCGGCGTTGGTCGACGTCGCGTGCGCGTTGACGTAGTTCACGTCCGCCGCAGCGATGCCCGTGGTCTGCAGCGCCCGCTCGATGCAGGCGCGCACGCCCGAGCCATCGGGCCGGGGGTCTGTGAGGTGGTACGCGTCCGAGCCCATGGCGCCGCCCACCAGCTCCGCCAGGATGGGCGCGCCCCTGGCCTGCGCGTGCTCCAGGGCCTCCAGCACCAGCACCCCTGCAGACGGTGCACGAGTCGAGTGAGTGTTTACGGCATCATGGCTGGTGTCCTCTCGAAAGACACAGCTCCAAGCTGTAGCTGAGGCTGGAGCCATGTTCGCCTGAGGGATGGTCCCTGGCAGGGCCTCTAAATCCCTCGACAAGGTCTGCGCAGCAAGACCGACGTAATATCATACGGCTGCATGTGTCACCTGCGCCCTCGCCCATGACAAAGCCATCCCGGTTCTTGTCCCAGGGCCGCGACGCCGCCTGCGGGTCGTCGTTGCGCTTGCTGAGCGCCTTGCAGGCGATGAAGCCGCCGATGCCGCTGGGGATGATGGCCGCCTCCGCTCCGCCAGCCAGCATCACATCGGCGTCGCCCCGCTCGATGTGCTGAGCAGCACTGCAATGCATGGCAGCAGCAACTTCAGCCATGTGCAGCCATGGCGGCTCCGGCTTGACAACTGCATCAGATCGTTTGGGCATGTACATGTCCATCTGGTGTTCGTCCTCTGCACGTGACCATGCAGAGCACCAGCTGCTGGGTCGAATGCTGTGCCGTGGCAAGCATGTCACGGCGAGCAGACACTAGCTGGAGGCCACTCCCCATCCGCAGCAGGCTCCGCACTTGAGCAGGCAGTAGTTGCCGGTGGCGCAGGCGGTGTTGATGGGGTAGTTGGGCCCCATAAAGTCCAGGTCCATGGCCAGCAGCGCGCCGCCCATGTTCAGGATGCTGAACGGGATGCAGAAGGGGTTCATCTTGCGGTGGCCCTGCGGCCAGCTCGGCACCGGGTGTCAGCATGCCATAGCTGTTGGCATGTCCACTTGACCTCGACATCGCAAGAACAGCTCTGGGTTCGGGGTCACACTCTTGGGGTGCATGAATCACCTCGAGTGGGGCGAGCACGGGGAATGTAGGTGTACAGCGCTGCAAAACTACTGGACCCGTCATGCACTGGGTTTGTCTTGGCAGCGAGAGCAGCAGTGGAACCTCACCTGTGCGTGCAGCGTCTCAATGGCCGTTGTGAAAGTCTGCATGCCGCCCATGGCTGATCCCACCAGCACGCCTGCTCGCATCTTCTCAATGCCCCCCGACTTTGCACAGTCCAGGCCCAGCTTGGCATCAAGCAACGCCTGTGACAACAGCAGTAAAACTTGCGTCGCATCACAAAAGATTCACTTGCACCTGCCCATGGCACCACCGCTCGTACCTACCACCACCTCTCCCCACAACACCCTCAGGCGCCGCACAGCCTTTCACCCCCTGCACATCCGCACCTTCTTGCCGGCCACCAGGATGTACTTGATGACCAGGTCCAGGCGGCGGGCGGACTTCTTGTCCACCAGCTCCCCCGGATCAAAGTCCTTGATCTCGCCCGCAATCTGGACGAAAGTGCAGGAGGATGAGGACGCTCGCCCAGGCAACATGTGCTGCTTGCAACTAAAGGCCGCAGATGACTGCGCACACAGCGCTTGCTTGGCAGATGGATCTTGGCCATGCATGCACCAACATGTTCAGCTTTCCTCAGAGGTCACCCTCAACCCACCTGCGAGCTGTAGCTGTCTGCTGGGAAGCGCGTGATGTGCGACACCCCGGACTTGCCCGCCAGCAGGTTGTCGTAGAAGGTGCCCACGTCGTGGCCCAGGGAGCTGGTCACCCCCATGCCGGTGATGACGACCCGCCGCCGCTCGTGCGGCAGATCGCCGCCCCTGCCGCTGGTGCCCGCTGACGCTGTGGCCACCGCGCGCTGCAGCCGAGCCTGCATGCACGCGAGAAAGAGCACCTGAAGGATTATGTCACTCTGTCAAGGTGCAGGGCAGCATGTTCCCTGCCTTGTGGCTGGAGGCATGCATGCGTGCTTGCACACCAGAAGCAAAGGCCCACCTGCCGTCTGCATGGCTGCCTCAGAAGGCATCTGCTTGCGCAGCTCTGCAGTTCTGTCACACCTGCGACGAGCAAACGGCTGCTTGCATTGGCATGAGGTGCAAGACAGCACCGGCTGCATCTGAAGACCGAAGCCCAATTACCATGTCAAGATTGCAGAGCATACTGCTTGCACAGCTGATCAGATTGTCACAAGCATGCTCAGTGCTGAGGCAGCGCCAGCCAGCTGCATTCTGGCACAGCTCAAAAGCACAGCCTTGCACCTGGGAGTGATCTGCCAGCCATCAACTGCATGTTGCCCGTTGCGGCTCTGCCAGAGGCTCCTGGCATGCGTTGGAAGCAACCACGCAGCAGGGTTTGCTGCTATCAGGCGCAGCGGCCTTTCGCTCAGATACGATGTGTCAAGCAGCGGCCCAGCACTCTCGCAGTCCGACGGCCACCATCTGCCGTGGCGCAGGCCGCACACTTTGTTGCAACAGTCAGATACAACGCAGAGGTAGACAGTCGAAGGCTGCAGTGGCTCGCAGGAGTGTCACTGGTTCCTGCGGACGGAGCTGCAGGCCCGCATGAGCACCGCAGATCGAGCTGCCCGGTCACAATGTGTCAGGACAGCGTGGCAAGGCCGTGCGTCTAAGGAAACATGCCAACACAGCAGGCACTCCGCGATCAACAAGAGGCATGCATCTGGCTGCACTTGAACCCTGTTCGGCCGATTCGCTGGCAACATGACACTGTCAATGAACTCGACCAATCGACATCCCAATCTGTGCACAGCAGGGTGGTGCAGGCTCACCCTGGTGCAGCCAGACATCTGATCTGCGATACACAGCTGCTATTGCTGACAACTGTCACCAGCGAACAGCATTCTGGTTTCGGCACAGACTGCTGTTGATCCCACACACCGCATGCGGGGTGTGCCGGAGGAACGTCTGCATGCGGGAGTCATATGAGTGCGATGTCCGAACATGACCTTCAAGGGTGGAAAGCCTGAGACATGCGTGCATGGCGATCGTGTCGCCGTCGCCACAGTGTCGCCAGAGCTTGCATGCGGTCAGCCAGCCCGCCATTGGTGCTGCTTGTCGGGCTGCTCTGGGCTACAGCAAGCTGCGCCGCAGTTGCAGAGGCTGCAGATCAGCCAGTACAACCTGTGCTGGGAGACAGCCGTCCGGTTGCCGAAGAGACACTGGCAGGTCAGCCGCTGTTGCAGCCCGGGCAGGCAGCGAACACAGCCAGCAGGCATACCGCAGATCAGCCAGTCGAGGGGGCCTGCACATCGCTCAGCCAGGAGGCGGCGGAGAGCGATGCGGCAACTGGATCGGGCGGTGCTGGTGCACCTGACCGTGCCACAAGCGGCGGAGCCTCCTTCCTGCAGAGGATCCAAGCCAGGTTGGAGACCCTGCAACAGAAGCTGGAGTCAGCACCTGGCATGCTACCGGTCGCTGCAACCGTGCAGCGCATCGCGGCTGCAGCCGTCTCTCGTGCGTCGGAGTCAGGACACGCTCAGCAGCAGCCAGGCAATCCACAGCCATTTGCCAACAGCAACCGTCATACCAGTGACAGTGCTACGCCTCACGGACAGCACGATGCTCAGCAGCAGCAGCAGGCCTCTGGGCAGGCGGCGCAGCACAACATGCAGCAGGAGCTGGCCAAAGCGGTGCACCTGGCAGAGCAGGCGGCAGAGCCACACACACTGGCAGCTGCACAGGTGAACAGCACGACTGTTGCCTGTTGCATGCACACATGCATGCTGCAGAAACAGTACCAACTGGGCTGGTATGACTATGGTCAATGCAGTGTCACCAACGACTGGACCAACTGTGCACATAGACCCGGGTCCTGCATCACTCGCGAGGTGACATTAGACATGGTGTTAGCTGCTGCGCAGGTGTCTGGGCCCCCGCTCTGGAAGCTGAGCCCTGTAAGCCGCGCGTGGGCGGGCCGCTGGCAGCGGTGGCTGCAGGATGGCGGAAGCAGCAGCCGGGATGCTACAGAGCCCACCAGCAGCCTGCCGGCGCCGGATGACAGCGTGCGCTGCCGCCGCAGCGGCATCTGCATGGGCGCAAAAGCCTGTGTCGCCGGAGGTAGTCGTTGCAACAGGGCTGCTGGCTGTTTGGCAACTTCGCAGCACAAGCGGCGGCAACACAAAGGGAAGGGTACAGCTGATTGAACGCCGCCGATCCTCTTTGTGCATGCATCCACACGTGCAGGCGACAGCCTGGGGTGCATCACAGACAGCGGGGTGCGGCAGCAGCGGGTGCGGGATGCTGCTGCCTGGTCCTGGCGTGGCTACAGGTGCAGCGTCGCCCCACAGAACTCAGTGCCTGAATCCCCACAGCTGCTACACTTGTACTTAGAGTCTACAGGCTATACCTGCCACACAGCAGAGCAATCTGCTGTGTACTTGCTGCTTGGGGTGAAAGCTGTGGCTGTTGCTGGGATGCGCAGGCAGTGGGCATGGGGGCAGGATGAGCTGCAGCCGGTTGCACAACAGGGGCGGCAATGGATGCAGCTGGGCCTCACTCTCGTCGATTCCCTGGTGAACGTTGGATGGCAGCTTGGAAGTCTGCGTGCAGCAGACGTCTGAGCGCTGCAACTGTGGGCTGCTGCCGCAGTGTGGATCATGAAACACTGCAGGCCTTCGAGCGCTGATGCCATTTTCACGCATGTTGAGGCTCCTTGTTGGACCCTTTGACCGCAGGTTTGGTGCTTCACGGTGTGGTTCACCTGCGGTCCCCCCTTAATGCAGGACACGCTGCTGCTCATGGGGCTGGACGAGCAGTATGCGGAGGCACGGCACTGGGTGGCACACTCCATGCAGCTGCACCAGGTACGCTGTAGTGCAGTGCATGCACCTGCCAATGGCAGACGCAGCAATTCAGCAGGCATCCTTCATGCTGATGTGCATGTGGATCATCCTTCACTCCTGGCACTGGTTCACCATGCCTGTCGGATCAGACCAGGCTTCGACCCTCATTGCTGGCCACCCAAATGTCGTCGTGGTCTGCAGAACGTGAGCGTCAACCTGTTCGAGACGACCATCCGGATCATGGGCGGCCTCCAGAGCGCCTTTGTGCTGTCGGGCGGCGACCGGGTCTTCCTGTGGCGAGCCCTGGACCTGGGGCTCCGCCTGTCGGTGAGGATGTGTGCTAGGCTCGGGTGCACATGATCCGGATGCACTGAGCAGCCCATCGTACAAACTTTGCTGGTGCTGCAGGCACCAAGAGCTATTGTTTGCAGCCATATGCAAACCAGTCGTTGTTAGGGATGCTTCCCTCATCCAGTAGTGGCGGCACCGCAGCACGAGCGTCAGGGTGCATTGTCACGCCCACAGGCGGCGTTCAACACCAGCTCCGGCATACCCTGGAGCGACGTCAACCTGGGGACGGGCGCCGCCGCGGGGCCCGCCTGGTCGCCGCTCAGCTCCCTCAGCGAGGCGGCCACCCTGGCGCTGGAGTGGGGCACGCTGGACCGGCTGTCGGGTGCGGGGCTGTGGTGGTTGAGCATCGGTTCGCATGGTTAAAAAATGGTCCAGCCTCGGTCGCATGTCAGCTTACAGTGCTGCAGCTTGCAACCAAGCTTGTGAGCAAGCACAGCATGGCAGCGGACTTGCGTACTGCTGGGCTCGTCCCTTGAAGGTGCGAGCACATTTGCGCCGTGTGCATACGGTTTGCAGCAGATGCGCGGATGATGGTGCTACTGCTGAAGTGATGCTGTGCTGTGTGTCCTTTAGGCACCGAGGACTTTGGGAGGCTGGCGACCCGTGCGGTGGATGCCATCATTGGGCTCAAGGCCGCCGGGGGGCTGCCGCCCTTCCTGCTGGACCCGGTGTCCGGGAAGGCGGAGCAGAGCGCCCCCATCAGCATCGGCGCGCGCGGCGACAGCTACGTGGAGTACCTGCTCAAGGGCTGGCTGATGGGCAGCAAGCGCAATGCCACCCTGCTCAAGTGAGCTAGCTATTGGCTCACAGGCAGATGCTCATCTACCTACGCTCATGTCAGGCTTGTTCACCTTGTCCTGCGTCCCCGCTGGCGGTGCTCATGTACCTGCATGTGTGAACTACCGAGCTGTCGCACCCTGCAGCGAGTACAAGCGGGTGATCCGCGGAGTGCGGCGAAACCTGCTGGGCCGCTCCGCTGCGGACGGCCTGCTGTTCGTGTCCGAGGCGGGGCCGCCTGTGGCAGTGCCCGCTGAGCAGCAGCAGGAGAGCAGCCAGCAGCAGCCAGCCGGCAGCAATGACGGCGGCAGCAATGGCAGCGGCACCAGCAGTGGCAGAAGCAATGATACTGACAGCAGCGGCGGCGGCAAGGGTTCAGGGAGCGGCAGCCCGGCAGCGGGGAGCGCCGCCCGCCGCCAGAAGGTGCCCAAGATGGACCACCTGGTGTGCTTCCTGCCGGGGGCGCTGGCGCTGGGCCACCTGCACGGCGTCAACACAGGTGAGAAGCCAGTCACACGAGTAAGTAATGCCACTGCTTTTGACACCCGGGCGGACACCCAGGTCAGGGCCCACATCAGTAGGCATGTTGCTTTGTGAGTATTGCGGACATCTTGGCACGCTTACGTTTGACCACAGGCATGACGGTTGACCATTATTGCTGCTGTTTTTGTTAGGGACCCCCCACGAGCTGAACGACCTAGAGGTGGCGGAGGACCTGATGGCGACATGCATGGAGATGTATGCCCGCATGCCGGCAGGTGGGCCTTGGTTGCTTGCCTACTTGCATGCGCATGCCAGGATGGACGCTGGTTCTGTGCATACAATGCGCCAGTCAAGGTCATAGTGGACTGTGCAATAGGGTTTTCAGCCTGCCGACCGCCAGCCTGCATGCAGTCGATGCACAGCGAGGTGAGCATGCCGCGGCACTGCACATCAGCGTGTGCTGTCTGCTGCAGGGCTGGCGCCCGAGATCGCCTTCTTCCGCACGGCGCCAGGAGCGCTCGACTTCCCCAAGGCGCACCCGCCGGATGAGGGCGGCGTCGACTTGTACGTGAAGCAGCAGGTGGGGCTGAGAGCAGCAATGCGGTTGCATGCGGACGACGTCTTGGCCACTTGCTGCTGCAAACTGCAGCGATGCCTGCAGCGCCACATAGTTTGGCTCTGCTGCTGAGCCTGCTTCGAGTCCTGCTGGCGGGCGTGTCACATCCAGAATCCAACGGATGTGTATTGCAGGACGCGCACAACCTGCTGCGGCCGGAGACACTCGAGTCTCTGTTCGTGCTGTGGCGGGTCACCCGCCGCCAGCAGTACCGCGAGCAGGTGTGCCGGCAAGTGTCCTGCTCATCTGGTGCTTGACCAGCTTCAGGCCCTGTGACAGATTTATCTCGACTGCAAGCAAGGCGCTTTGTGTGATGAAGATGCCTCCGCTGCTTTCCCCACTGCAGGCATGGGCGATCTTCCGGGCGTTCGAAAGGCACTGTCGCGTCCAGACTGGCGGCTACGCGGGGCTTGAGTCCGTGTTGGGGGAGGCGCCACTGCAGCGGCGCGACCACATGGAGAGCTTCTGGCTGTCGGAGTCGCTCAAGTACCTGTGGCTCATACTTTCAGATGACGGTGGGTGTTGCGGCAGTGTCTAGCATCTCGAAGGCACGTCGTTCAACATTGAATCTGGCTGATTATTCTCGCATGTCGTTCTCTGCCTACACCAGCCAGCTTGACTGTTCAGGGGTCTGTGTGAAGTTCGTGGGTTCGTGGGTGGCTGTCTGGGCCAGCGGTCAGGATCTGATAACCAGCTGTGCAATGCTCATGCGTCTGCAGCAGTGCCTAATTGTTAGGAACTACCTGAAGCCGTAGCTCGTGGCTCCTGCAGATTCCTTGCTGCCGCTGGACCAGTGGGTATTCAACACCGAGGCGCATCCGCTGCCCATCCTGGGATCAGCAGCAGATGCAGCTGTGGCACAGCACTGTGTACAGTTCAGGGCCATTGCTGACGCCGGCAGGAACAAGGGTCTGGCCGGCACTGGCACCGTAGGAGATCAGAGCGACGACAGCACCACAGCTGGCGCGGATCGGAGCAGCGGCGGCCGCACAGCAGCTGATGCAGATGTCTCACTCGATGCAAGCACACAGCGCCAGCCCTCTGCTGCGGGGCAGACATTTGCTGCCGCAGCCGCAGCGTTTGGCTGCAGGCTGCAAGCCCAGGCTAGCACTACTGGTTGCTCACACCGACGGCAGCATCCACTGCAGGCGTACATCGGGATGTGGCAATGGAGACAGAATGCGGTGTTACCAGCGACAGAAACCTTGAGGCCAGAGGTGCTGGTCAGCCAGCGGCAGGCGTCAGTGAATGCCGACATTGCTGTTTGCGGGGCTGAGCTGGCATCCTTGCTCAGACAGCAGTCTGCTTCCACATCCGAAGTTGATTGATCACACGGCTGTGTGACGTCGGAAAACCATCTATGCTTGAGGACTGGGCCACCACACACATCAGCATCCACTCCTTCCTGCTACTTTTCATGGAAGGCCTGGCCAGCGCACGAATGCACAGTCGCCTTCCGGGGTTCCGGCACTCGTCGTGTCGTGTGATCGTTGGCGTCAGAAAGCATTCGAACTGCCGCAAGCCTTGAAGTCGTATACATAATCGTCAAGAACGAAATCGCAGCCGGCCGCCTGGTGAAGCATCAGGGCTACCGTCCGATCTCATTCTTGCCAGTCGTGACGATTTGCAGTTACAGAGGCACGCTGTGCAGCGACATGAGGCGCCCTGCCCTTAACGTCAGGGGATATGTTGGCACGTGTGTGCTGCGTGGCATTGCTAGCGTGGGCATGCGGCGCAGCCAATGTGAGCGCGGCGGGCGTGACCTGCGCATATGCGTGCCGCCGTCAAGCCACACAAACCACGCCTGGCTCAGCAGCAGCTGCCACCAGCAACTATGTTTGCGATAGACTGACTGCTGCACCAGCAGTTCAGTCGCATCTGTCACGCCGCATGCTGCTGGTGAGCCGTATGTTGATAATCACACGCACGCGCTGCACGCATGCGAGCAAGCAAATGCAGCTGATGAGTGTCGCTTCGCATGCAAGCACATACTCGGAGTCCTCCTGAATCTGACTTTGACACCTGATGACGTGCACGGCTTCACGGTCCCGCAGGCCGCCGGCCCGCGCAGCTCACCCGTGAAGCAGACCAACTGGCAGAAAGCGTGGAAGGTCCTGAACTTCCACATCGATGCGCTTTCTTGGCTGTGGCTGAACATTTCGTGGCTCTTTTACCATTTTATGGAAGCACTAGCCTACAGTATTGTTGCGATCGGCAATGTGTTATATTGGATAATTGCCGCCATCCTGTTCTATGCATTTATTTGCGTTGCTGCTTGCATTCTGCACCACGTGGCTGCTGATCCATGCCGCGCTGGTGGCGTTTGTATGCTGCACGCACTGCGGCTGGGATCCTGCGGCATTCAAGCAGCTGTCGCCCTGGCTGTGGGAACCTGAGCAGGTGTGCTACATCGCGTCGGAGTCCGTTGATGCAGCATTTGCATAACCTCAAGCGCAGTATGATGAGGTGGACATGCTAGCTTTGATGCACCTGGTACAGCCCCGGATGCGTTCAACAGCGGCGCTGCCACTGAGATGCCAAATGTCCTGTGCAGATTAAACAGACGCAGAGCGCAGACCAGCTGGAAGGACAGGAGCTCACCATTCAGCAGTGAACGGTGACTGAAGGTGCGCGACCGATCGTCACCACTACTTGACAACTCACCCACCAAGGCCGCTACCTTGCATGATTGCTTCTACACTGCATGCCAGGTTTCATGTGTGCCCCTTGTGATGATGTGCAGGAGGACTCCTTATCCGGTGCAAGCATTCTGCTACGCGACGACGTGCCCCTTTCATCATACAACAAACTAAACTGGCGTGCCTGCCGCATTTGCTGGGGTTGGCTGCATGCACAGCTGAAGAACAGCATACCGCACAGCGCGACTACTGTTGGATGTGTCCAACTCGATGTTTGCTTCTGGCTTGGCGTTCATATATATAAACATGGCGACAAAGCCGATACATGCATACAGCAGTAATGTGAGCATCTTTCGTGCACCTGTTGCTGCACACATATGCGAAGTCGGTCCCGGCAGCATGTTGTTTGAATCTTCGCCAATGATGGAACAATAATACTACACAGTGGGGGTACTGTATTTTCGGACCCTGCTGCCAGCATGGGAGCGGCGGACGGAAGCAGATGCTGCGTTGCACATTCCGAGACTGGCTGCACACCATGAATGACACACGACTTTCTGAAGCATCCCGTCTGCTATCACCGTTGGAAGCCTTTCAGCTGCCTGCAAGCAGCATGCATCCCAATTTCATGAAGCCGCTGGGCTCACTGCAGCCTGGCTGCATTGGCAGCAGGCTCGGCTGGAGTTAATGCTCTGACGCATTCACAGGCCGTCATCAGGGCTGGGTGACAAGGATGGGACAAAGGGCAGCATGACGCGCTGCAGCGTTGCTGGCAGTGTGCATGCTGGTCATCCTGCCTCAGTCTGGTGTGGCACGGCAGATGCTGCAGGGTCGCGCAGATTCTGCGGTAACGGCGCCGCATGCAGGAGCACCGCCACAGGCAGGCTCGCCGGAGGTACAACCGCAACTTGACGCCTATCTATGCCTGTAGATATATCAGAGCACTTATTAGCTGGATATGCAGTGCTTTGACGAGGGCTACCACTGCTGTGTCACAAGGAAATCTGGCGCTGATCAGCAGCAGCATTCATGCCATGCCCAAACCTGCTTCAGCTTCCCCACTGATGACTTCTCCGGTGTGCTTTTCATGCAGACGGCTATTCCTTTCAACAGCACTACTGCAGGCTTCCTACAGCGGCAGTGGCACACGCTGCAGACCATCATCAGCATGCTCGGCGCTGCGCTGCTGCTGCTGCTGCAGGGTGGCTGGCAGCACCCCTGGCAGGCCAGCATCACAGCCATGCACTGGCTGAAGGGCGCTTGCTGGTCTGGAGCGGTGATGTGCATGTGGCTGTCCATCGGCTATGCCGCCTATCCCTTCGTGCTGGCGGCCCTCTTCGGCATCTACTGGCTCGTGTACCATGCTGCCCTGGCGGCGCACATCTGCTGCTGCCATGGCAGCTGGGACGATGAAGCGTCTGCGGCATTCAGCGCGGCGGCGATGTGGCTGCCAAAGCTGCCTGATGCAGACCAGAAGGTAGGCAAGGCGGATACAGGCGTGTGCTGCTAGCTGCAGCTGAATAGAGGGTTCGTGGATGCTTGTCAATTAAATTCAGGCAATGATTTTGAATGCAGATCAAGTCTGCATGGCTTGAGGTGGCTAGAATTCTCCTCGATCCTGACATGCGGCATGCATGGCTGCAGAGAGTAGGTGATCCGCAAGAGGGTGAGGGACAAGAGCTGATCATGAGGACAGCAGTGTATCCAGCGCAGCCACTGGAAGTCATCGATGAAGAGCCTCAAGAGGCAACGATCCCAGCTCATGCCAGTGAGCCAGCTGGCGAGATCCAGCCGCTGCCCTAGCCCATGTGATATGCAGCCGGCTGCAGCAAGCCTCGTGTCAAGGCTTCAATGCCATCGTGCAACTCGATTAAACGGGACTGGCAACGGCATGTGGGATGTCAGCCTGCCACACCTGCGCAGCAGCAGCAATGAGCACCAGCAGATGCAGCACCAAAGCAGATGATGGTGTGGGACGGGCAGTTCAGCACCCATGTCAGGGATGTCTCTGCAAGGACATCAGCACAGGATCAGAGTTCGTAAGAGTGTGATGGCAGACAGGTGCAGAGGCACTGTATGGAACATGATGTTCAACTGGCGATTGCAGGCCCAGAAGTCTCAAGCATGGTCATGAAGATGCTAAACATCAGCGCGGTTCAAAACACGCCAGGCTATGCCGACAAGTCAGTTGTGCATACCATACAGACACTCACTGCACCCTGGTCTTGTCTGGAGTTGTTCACAGTGCTTGCCACACAATGAGCGGCTGAATGTCCGCTGCTCTGAGGTCATACAGCCTGAGACTTGGCAGCCCTGATCGCTGCCAGCTTGGCTGCAGCACCGCCTGATGGCTTGGGGGCGTAGTAGCTGCTCCAGGCGCCGCCATCCTTGGCATAGTAGTCCATAGGATAGGCGTCAAAGCTCTGCCGCCGCTCCCGCTGCTGCCGCCGCTCCTCTGGCGTGGCGGCAACCACCGCTGGCGCTGCTGCCGCTTCCTGCTGCCGGCCTCCCGCTGCAGCACCCACTGCAGGCTGTGCCTCGGTGTCTGGCTGTCCAGAACGGGCTTCCGTAAGTGGTGAGCCCACAGCCTCTGGCGATGCCGCAGCAAGGACCGGAGACGCTGCCTGGTGATGATTTGCGGTCCCCACCGCTGCAGAGGGACTGGCTGCTGACTGCTCATCTGCCCGGCCTGAAGTGGCCAGCGGCGGCCGATGCAGCGCATCCCGCACCGGACGCTGCACATCGGCAGGGAGGCTGCTGCCTGCCATCCTCACTGCGTCGTCAGCTGACCTGTCGGGCAAGTGGCTATGCACGGCAGAATTGCCATCCGCCAGTGACAGCCCGGCAGCATGGTGCGGCAGCGAGCCTGCGCCATCTGCCGGGCGGCTGTCTCCTGCTGCCGGTGCGGCTGCTGGCTGCGGGGTCGGGTGCGGCATGGGTGCCGAGGCTGCTGGGCTGTCAGACGTACCTGCTGCCGCCACAGCGGCTGTCTGCAAGCCTGCTCGTGGCTGTGCTGCTGCACGCGCCGGCTGGGGTGGCGCCTGCGGGCCGCCAAACTCCCACCAAGGGGTGACCTGTGCGAGTCAGCATGTATTGCAGAATTTTACGGTTGTGCACTGAGCCCGCCTACTCGGCTGTCAACAGCTTCGCACGGCCATTTCTACTCGATGCTGGGCATGCACACAAGCTGACCATGCATCAGGCTCCAGTGAAAACCAACAAAGCAAGCGTCGATACCCACCTCGCCAAGCGCGACCAGCGCCTCGTAGGGGGTGAGCGTGGGCGTGGTGAAGGCCTCGCCCCAGTCTATGGACAGCCGCGGGCACGCCACCTGCAGCGTAGCATCAGTGGTTAAGAGTTTGATTCCCATGTCAATCCAAGACTTCACTATGCCTTGTTGTCTAGCATGTGCCGGCTGTCCTGCATGTGCTTACCTGCACCCAGGCGTCGATGCCGCGGAACATGGCCAGCTTGGACGGCAGGACCTGCAGTGCAGGCAGAAGACACGCTCTAAGCAGGGTCTCCGAGAACCGGCACCCGGTGGGACCACAGGATGTGGGAGTCCTAGGTGTTTCACCCGGAAATGCCGCACCTCAGACAGCAGGACGGTAAGGTGGCTGCGGCCGAGGCGGCTCAGCACCGACTGGAGGTGCTTCACGATGCGCGGGTTGCCCTACGACATCCAGTTGAGCAATACCCTGAATACTGCATGCTGTGCGCAGAGGAACTGCTGCTCTGGGCGCACCATGCCACGTGCACCACCACCGCGTGACACCTCGTGAACACTGTTTGTAACCACCTGCCGCCCCAGCGTGCCAAGCACGATGCCCCACTGCCGCGCGGGCGCCGCCGCCTCCACGGCCCGCCGCCTGACGGCCCGCATGCCCTCCTGGTCATAGTGCTCCGCCGTCATTTCCCGCGCGTAGGGGTCGTACCTGTGCATGAGATGCCCTGTGAGCATCGCTTGCAGGATTGCCTGCAGCTCGAAGCGCTGATGTCGAAGGTTTTGGTGCCGTTCATATGCTGAATAGCTCACGTGCTGAACTGTAAGTGGCAGTATGCCCTGTACCTGAAGGCAGGCACAGCTGGGTTGGCGATCATGATGGCCTCCAGGTGGAAGCGCCCGTCCGCAACGAAGATGATGGCGTCTGTTTCCGGCGGCACCACCGGAGCTGTGCAGCCCAGCACCTGTGGGCAGGACCACCTGAGGCTAGCTTAACTTCACTGCCGGAGAGATGACAACTCAAGCACACTCTCATACGCTCTGTAGGCCTCGATTCTGCACGGTGTTTCAGGCAGCATGTTCTTGACCTAGCCAGTCATCATGTGCAGGCACCTCGCCGGGGGAGAGCGGGCGGGACTGCGGGATGCGCAGCGAAGGGTAGTCCCCCGCCAGCTCCTGCCGTGCCGCCTGCACGTCCAGCATGCTTCTCGGCCGTGTTGGGTGACCGGCACCAGCTCAGGCACGCCTCAGCAACACCGTCTTCAAAGCAGCGCTGCAGGGCACAGGCGAGGCGCTGCGCTTCAGCGGCCGCACCTGCATGGAGGAGCCGAACTGGATGGTGCCTGCGAGCGCGAGGTGCGTGCCCGCCGGGAAGTTGGCCCGCACAGTCGCCACCAGGTGGCGCACATCCACCCCAATGTCCACGAACACGTACATGCACGGCACCTGCACATTTCAAGACGGCCATCGCCCAAAACCATCCCTTTGCAACCATGCCACCGCCTGGCCTCTCTGCATGTTGGTACCTCAGCAAGTACACCGAGCTTTTGTAGGCGGCTGCAGACGGCAGTAGGTGCATGCAGCCGCTTCCAGCAGGCAGCAGCTGGCAGCAGACCATGACAAGATGACATGAATGCTCACTACATCTGACAGGCTGCTGTGGGTCGCAGGCGCACCTTTGTGACGTCCACGGGCACCAGGCAGCTGTGGCCGTAATGCACCAGCAGATCTGCCTGCAGCGCCAGCGCCGAGAAGTCGTCCACGCAGCAGGCGCCATATGTGACATCACCCATCACGATGGCGTGCCGCACGCCCGCATGGCTGCGCAGCAGACACCCAGCTGGTGGCGCCACTGCAGCCGTCCGCAGCTTGCGGCAGGCACTCAGCCGTGCTGCGCGACAAGCATTGACGATATGGACGGTTTGCAGCCCGTGTGCAGCAAGTGAGTCACCTCTCCAGGATGTCGGCGATGACGCAGGCGTACATCAGCAGGCCCTCCGGGAACTGCAGCGCCACCCGGCGGGCGCCCAGCTGCCGGATGCGCGCGACCGTCTTGTGTATCTGAGGAACAAACAACCGGACATGAGTGCGCTCCTCACCGTCAGAGATGCGATGCCATGGCATGCATGGCAGCTTTCGCAGCCGCACCTCAAAGTTGTAATTGGCTGGCAGCACAGCGATGGCCTCATTCAGCGCCTCGTCGTGCAGAATTTCGTCCGGCACCTGCAGGGCGGGACAGCAAAGTCGTCCCAGCGTTGCAACAGCACCGAGTACCCGCAAACACCCGCATGTGGCACCGGACCCCTGCTGCATACCGCAGCATGCAATATGCATGGGCGGTCATGTGCAGCACGGCCATTGGTCGACCCAGCCTACCTGCTGCTTATCAAAGCGCTTGGTAGCGGACGGACTGGCCTGCACCACCTCGTTGCCGCCGCCTGATGTGGATGCACCGCCATTTGCCGCTGCCGCTGCCGCTTCCGCAGCCCGACGGCCTGCATGCAGCACAGTATGCTGCTTGCTAGGCACGACACATGTGGTTCCGCACCATGCTGCTGAGCTTTCCTGTGTGTTGCATTTGCGTTCATGCGGTGCACTGATGCGCACCGATGAACCTGCGGGGTCTGGCGGGCTCAGCCATCCCTGCAGTGCTACTAGTGCGGCTGAGCTTGCATGCTTGTCCGTGTCGACGGTATGCCGAAGCAAGCTTCACAAGTGCTTACGCGACTGAACCACTGCGCATCAAGCGGCTGCATTGCTGGGCTTGCAGCTTGGCATCGTCAGCATGACTCATGTTCGATGACCTAAGCATGCGTCACCGGCTTCGCCCAGCAGCTGGGCACCGTGCGCTGGATCGCATTCGTCCATTGTGCTGCCTTTGCACCGTCTTGGACTGGAGTGTTCGGTGCCTCGCAGGCCCACGGCGTGCTCAAGTGCTGTTGCGAGGTGTGAATTGGTAGTGGTCCTACCTACGCGAAGGTACCTTGTCATCGATTCAGCAGCAATTGCTGCTCGTTGCTGTGTCAAAAGCTATTCAAAGCCTTCATAGTTGATCGAAGCGTGCTATTGTACCCTTCAATCCCGCGTACTGTGGCTGGGCTTGGGGAGGAGCAGGCTCACGATCTGGTCTTTGCACGATCCTGCAACCTGTGGCAGGACCTGCAGTCACCTCAACAGTCTTAGTGAGACCGCATAGCTAGGTAGAGGCTGCTGCAGCAGCGGCAAGGGGCAACTCGCAACTGTGGAATCTGCGGGGGCATCTGGCGGCAGCATGGCGCACTCGCTGTCAGATGAGCTGCGGCAGCCGCCGAGCCCCGCCCGGCTGGCCGGCATGGTCTTCCGTCACTCCTTCGACGACAGAAGGTGATCGCAGTCGGAGTCTCCCCAACCTTCTTGAGGAAGCCTGCACGCCCGCTGACATGCCCAAGCATGTCCAGCCACACCAAGGAGAATCACAGACGCGCTGCGCTGCTGCAGCCAAGCGGGGACGGACATCCAGCACTCTGGGTTGCGCTCGCGCCTGTCCTTCACGCAGCGGCAGGACAGCATGCAGGCGGCGCAGCAGCAGCTGGACACTGCAGAGGCGGCGGCAAAGGCGGGCCGGGTCGACGGCGTCTGCGTCAGCTTTGATGAGGCGCCGGGCTACCTGCGCCGCGAGTTCATATTGTCCGGCTACTACATAGGTGCAGAGCTTTCTGTTGCGATGTCCATTGCTATCCTCACCCTGAGTAATGTCTCGCTTGACGCTGTCTCCTTGCGATGTGAGCATTGCAGTGCGCCCTGAACACGGCTGGCGCCAGTGCAGGGGGCACGCACCTGGCGTCAGTGCGGCACACGATTTTCGGCTGGAACAACGAGACGCTGAACGCGTGGACCATGATCGCCGGCCTTCTCATCTCATGCTGCCTCTGGTCGCTGGCCAGGTGATGCATCTCTTCCTGCTGGAATGTCTACCACTTACACACACCCTTAGCACTGCAGCGCACACCGCCTCAGCCGCAGCGAGAAGCGCGCGCTGGGCACAGCAGTCGTCTGTGCGACATGCGCCTGAGCAGCCCGCCCCCGATCGCTGCAGGGCGCGCTACCCGCAGCACTGGGAGCCGTGGGCGCTGATGGCGGCGTCGGCGCTGCCGCACGCCCCCTTCTCCATCGCGCTGCACGCCATGATCGGGGTGTCGGAGCGCACGCGCGACGTGCTGCGCACGCTGGACGTGTTCTTCATCCTCACCTGCGGCGGTGAGGGCGGCACACAGCGGCTTGTGCGCCCCGCACCCAGCTGGCTTCAGTGCAGTCATGAGATACTGTGCACGTTGGCTGCCAGCTGCCATGCGCTCCGATTGGTAGTGAGCGCTGACAGACTGGCATATACCCATGCACTTCATTGTGGAGCTGGAAGAGTGTTCAGCCAGAAGAGTTGCTGAGCTAGCAATACCATGATGTCCGACGACGGGCACAGGGCGATGTCGGCTGACCGTCACAATTCTCTTGCCTTGGCAGTCCCCCGGGGCCTGGCGCTGGCCTGGTTCGTGTTTGAGGCGCCCACGACTTACGCGGTGTATGCCGCCGTGATCGTCGGCGACTGGGCGTGGAGCGTGGTGTCCACCTGCCTCATGCGCCGCATCAAGGACATCCCCAAGCCGCAGCTGGCGCGCGACGTCGCCTGCATCGTGCTGTGCTACAGCTGCCCCATGTTTGCGGCGGCGGCGGCGGAGGTGTCCAAGCGGGTGAGTCCGAGCAGCAGGCTTGAGGAGAGCAGAGGTCCCAGCAGAAAGCTTGAGCAGAGTACCGCATGTGAGGGCGATCACGGGCAAGCGGGTATTGAAGTGTCCTCATCACTCCCGCCAAGCAGTTGTGCTTTCAGCAGTTGTTTCAGCAGCATTCAAGTTTCTCAACATCCTTGCATGACCTGCACTCCGTGTTGCACCACTGCAGGGCTACCCGGGGCCGCAGGCGGCGATGCTGGTGGCGGTGGTGCTGCTGATGTACCTGGCGGGCTGGCTGTACTCGCGCCACCTGCCGGAGCGCTGGCGGCCGGGCGGCTACGACCTGGTGGGCAACAGCCACCAGTGGATGCACGCGCTGGTGAGGCCCTGTTGACTCCGTGGATCGAGGTTGAGCCTGTTCAGCATCCGCATGCTGGGTAGTGTCATATGAGGCTGTATACGAGCCATACATGGTGCACATGCCGGTTGCAGTGGGAGGAGGGTTTGTGTGCCTGATGCCGAGCTGCTGAGTGGTTGATGAGCCTCATCGGACACACGCCACCTGTAGAGTGCTCTCAGGTCTGGTGACGCTCTGCCGCCCTGCTTTCCGCCCGCAGGTGGTCGCCGAGTACACCGTGGAGTGGTGCTTCCTGGCGTATAGAGCCAAGCTCGCATCACAGCAGCAGTGACACATTGGTACATTGGCATCGAACACCGCTGCAGCACTTCGAGGGTCATTGGGGGTATTGGTGTTTGCAGCCGCACTGTAGCGATTCTTAGTCCGAGATTGGTCATTTGTCAGTAGGACACAGGACATCAGAGCACTCTGTAGCTGGATTTAGTGGTTTTGCAGCAGGTCTCAGCCTATGCTCCTCGATCGGGAAATAGCAAAGCTGAGCAACTTCCTGCAAACTATGCAGGACAGAACATCGCTGACTGTCATTCCAGATATTGTAACAGTTCCTGAAACCTCCTACTGCATGCGTTCAACCTGCATGCATTCAAACATGCAGTGCACTTTCTACCTTTGCCACAACACCAGCAGCACTGCTGTTCCTGTAATCCTGTCTGTCTCCCACCCCGAATGCGCTGTGCCATGACTGTCGCCGAGCGTGTGCGGCTGGATGCTTGATTCAGCTGTATGAAGCGCTGCCCCAGCTGCATGGATGACGTGCACCCGTCTACGGTCGGCATTGCACCAAAGGCCCGCTGAGCCCGCTGATCTGGCTGATCTGTGCTCGCCATCAAGCGGCAGCGGCTGCGGGTGCGGCGCCGCCTGCTGCTGCGCCAGCCGAGCTCGCAGCCTCCCTGTACCCGTCAATCACCTCGGCGTCCTCAACAGGTGCTGGCGGTGGGCCATCACCTGCACGCACAGACAATGCAATGTGTTCCCGCCATACCACTGCACTGGATGCCAATGCAGGTCGTCTGTGGCGGCATGCTGATGGCAGGAAATGGCATCCAGCAGATGCTGATGACGTTGGCCGAACAAACCCTGGCCGCCCCGACAAGTGGTGTGGACTTTGCCAAGTGCGCCATGCCATGTGTCTGGGCAGTTGCTGCTTGCAATGTCGAGGTCATGCATGAAACCACCAGTGTCGTGCACTTGAGCCAAAGTGAGTCCTGCTGCAGCTGCTAGCACGGTCGTGAATTGTTTTGAGCTGGCAGGACGCTATACGCACCGGCCTCCGCCCGAGAGAACGCCAGCCCTGTGGGGCGGCCATCGTGGCTGGTCGCCACCGTCACCGCCACTGTGTCACCCTCCACAAAGGAGCCCCGCAGCATCTCCTGCAGAGCCAGGGTTGCTGTTTGACATTGGTACCGCCAATGCCCACAGCAACAGCATGCCCAAGAGGAGTATAGTGCACTGTGCAGCGGTGGATGGCATGGCCCTAGACCTGATCAGAGTCCTGGAAAATGGCTCAGTAACAGCAGTACAACAAGTAGGTACCTTTGCAAGTGCAGACTCCAGCTCCCGCTGTATCGTCCGCTTGACGGGGCGCGCACCTGCCACGGGGTATGCATGTCTGCCTTCGCCGTAGTTCGCCGTAGTTCGACAGCATCATGCCGTACATCAGCAAAACTGGGACACCTGGCCTACAGCTGCGGAAGCAGGGGGTCACTCTGTGATGGGACCAACCCCACAAAGGAGTAAGGCCGGCAGGGTGCGGGCCCGCACCGAAGGCGGGGTCGTAGCCGCGGCCCGCCAGGAAGTCGAGCGCGGGCTCGTCCACCCGCAGCAGGATGCCCCGCGCCAGCAGCCGCTCCTCCACCCGCTTCACCTGCCGTCCAGCAGTGCCAGGGTTTTAAACTTCAGGGATCAGGTACAGCTGTCAAGAGAGGACTGCCAGCATCGACGCAGAGCCTCTTGAAGCCGTCAAATTGTAATGTGATGCTCAAACAGAGCGCTAAACCAGAGCATGAGTCAGCAGCGCTGCAGCGCGCACTTGCAGCGCCACAATGGAGCGGATCTGCGCGGCGTCCAGCCCCTGCAGCACATGGACAATAGTAAGCACTGTGCATGTTGCAAGGCGCACATTGCAGCTGCAGACAAAAGTCGCATGGCAACATACAGCAGTGGGAAGGTGTATATCATCGGTGACACCTGGAACACGATGAATTCGTCCACGCGGTTGACGAACTCAGGGCGGAAGTGCTGCTGCACCTGCAGGCAATATTGGTTATGTATACAAAGCCATTAGCTGTTTTCAGTCAGCTGCCGCATACGGCAGCAGACCAATGCACCTGCCGATACCCTTTCTATGCTGCTGCACCTGATGATACACCACCGCAGGGTGTCATGGGTCAAGGAGCAAGCCTGAAGTGTGGCATGTGGCTACTGACAAACCCAGCACAATTTATCACAGTAAATGATTGGCACAGTCAAACAGCCATGGGAGTCGCCACACCTATGCTGTGCAGAGTGCAAACGCATAAGGCGGGAGCTCAGCATGGCAGCTTGCCCAGCTCTGATACCATGCCAACGCTCATGATGGCACTGGAAACCAGCCCTGTGTCGTGGAGGAGGCCCCTCCTGGGTCCTCCCTTCACACAACCTTTTCACTGGACAGGAATATCGCACATAATGATGCCCTGCAGCAGAAGGCCCCACCTGCGCCATGACGCGGTCCCGGGTCAGGAGCGAAAACGCCTCGTCGGCGCCGCCGCCCGCCGCCGCGCTTCTTGAAGCCGCCAGGATGTCGGCGCTGCCCAGGTTGCTGGTCATGATGATGACGGCGTTGCGGAAGCTGACCGTGCGGCCCTGGGGAGCATTTTGGGCCAGTGAGAGGCAGAGCATGTGCGAGTGACGAACGATGCAGGACCTTATTTGGTCATATCGTCGAGTGACCGCCACTGACGTCGCTCGTCATCGCCATGGGGACTGGTGCTGCCAGGACCCATTCACGTGACGTACGGCGCAGTGGCGACTTCGTAACGCTAGTCGATATGCCACACTGGCGCAGTGCCATTCCACAGACAGCTGATGGAGCTACACACAGAAAGCGGATTGTTCACATGCAGGCAGACCTGAGAGTCGGTGACGCGACCATCGTCCAGCAGTTGCAGCAGCACGTTCATCACATCCGGGTGCGCCTACAGCAAAATCCACAAAATGAGCACAGATAACCAGCGCAAACCATGACACATACCTTTACGCCTATAGAGTAACTTCAAATCACATTCAAAGGGTTGCTATTATCAGGCAAGCAAGTGCATTTGCAGACTGACGCAGCGCTCACCTTCTCGACCTCGTCAAACAGCACCACTGAGTGCGGGTGCCGCCTGCAGGGATCGCACCGATCTCAGGCAAGCATCTGGCTGTCAAGTGTACATGTGAGTGTGCAGTTGAGTAGACATGGTGGTGCCATGCGCTGATCTGCTGCGCACGAGGTGGCAAGCATGATAGGTGAGCCTTTGGCCCAAGCGCGCTTAGTGGAAGGCTTGGAAACTCGGTTACTAGGTGGAGCTGCATGCAGTCTCGGCACAGCCTGCACAAGCTAACTGGCTGCATAGGCTGCATAAGCAGCCAGTCGCTAAGATGTTTGGTCTGGCAGAGAGAGCCGTTCTCTGGGCAGCCTCTCTTGCATGAACCTCTCAGTCCGTTGCCCCATGTCTAGGCTGCCACACCGGCTGCCACCATTGCCAGAGGCAATGTACCTGTGCTCGGTTGTTGCAGCGTCGCAGGCTACCTGGTCTGCGGTGTCCGCTGACTGCCACTTGGCGAACCCAGCACAGACCAGTCCATAAGGTGTCAAGTTTGACGTCACCTGATCTGCTCGGTGAGCTGGCCGCCCTCGCCGAAGCCGATGTAGCCGGGCGGCGCGCCGATGAGCTTGGCGACGGTGTGGCGCTCCATGAATTCCGACATGTCCAGCCGGATCATCGCCTTCTCGCTGGCGAACATGTGCGCCGACAGCGCCTGCGTGGACGAGTAGTCAACATCGTCTCATGACAACCAATAACCTCCTGTGAATTCTTTTGTCAAGTCTCAGTGTCTGTATTTTCATGGTGCTGGATCTTAGCCAAGTGTCTGAGAAATGTTCTGCATTGCGCCAGCATTTGATGACCTTAGCAACCTCCCGCGCAAGCCAGCCCAGAGCATATTGCTTGGCATTGGCTAGTGTGGGTGTCACGCAGAGCATCAAATGGTGCTCCAATCAATGGGTTGCATGCATGTGAGCAAGGAGTGAGCGACCAAACATGCGACTCGTGCCTCAATACTGTCAGCAGCCGGAGCAACTCACCTTGGCCAGCTCGGTTTTGCCGACGCCCGTGGGCCCCAGGAACATGAAGGAAGCGATGGGTCGCCCCGGGTCCGACAGCCCCATGCGCGATCTGCAGCAGGTCGCAATTGGTGTCGGACACAGGTGAGAGCCTGTTTATCTGACTCGTCATTCTTGAACGTACTGCTGCTCTGTAGTATGTGCCACATTGCACGGTTTCCCAACTGGAGCGCTCTGCAGGGTATCTCAAACCCTTCACAGCCTAACATGGACATGGCGCAGTACGCCAGCAGGCAGGTGGGTCTGCAGTGGTACCGACACATGCTGACGGAACGCTTGCCTCTGAATGGCGTCCGCGACGGCGTCCACTGCCTGGTCCTGCCCGACCACCCGCTGGTGCAGCGCCTCGGGCAGGTGCAGCAGCTTCTCGCGCTCCGGCGCCAGCAGCTGCGCCACCTGCAGGAGGCATGCGTTCACACACCCTCAGGAGATCACTCACATGTGGCAGACACCGAAGGCAAGTGGTAGTGAGCAGGAGCATGTGGTGTCCCGAATGTTACATACCGGGATGCCGGTCCACTTGGCGGTGACCTCTGCGATGTCTGCGGCCGTGACCTCCTCCCGCAGCATGCGCTGCCCCATCTGCAGCAGCAACATGTTTGTCAAAGGCAACTTATGCTGTCTGGAGTTGCAGCAGGCGGTGGACTAGGGGACTCATCAGAGATGTAGGCCTCACCTCGCGACCCTTGAGTGCGGCCTCCTGCTCCTGCAGCTGCCCCCGCAGCCGCGGCAGCATGCCATATCTGCAGGTACTACATGCTTGTCAACTGGCTGCATGGCCTGTACCATGAGCTAACTCAACACAGCAGCAGCCGAGCCAGTCATCTATAGCAGTGCATGAAGTGCAAAGCGACCATGACAGCAGAGTGTGAGAACAGAGCTCAAGTCAGGGCGCTTACCACGCAAGCTCACTGGCGAGCAGCGTTGGTCAGCCTCTGGATCACAACTCTGTTCCACCTTGACAGGCTATGCAATCAGGCGAGGCTAGGATCATGCGCAGCAGATGCTGTACGCCAACAGCCTGCGTCTCGACTGCGCAGTACTTGAGCAACTAGCATATGCCCAGACGACTGCACATCCACTTGAGGTCGTCCCTCCAAACCCTAAATCCCGACCTGAGCTCGGCGGCGCGGCCCAGGTCCGCCTCCCGCTCGGCGGCCTGCGCCTCGATGGTCACGCGCTCGATCTCCTCCTTGAGCCGCGCCACGCTGGCGATCGCCTCCCGCTCGCCCTCCCACTTGTCCGCCAGCTCCTGCGAGGCATTAGACACCGTCAGGTGGTTGCCTGCGCACATGTCTTTTCGCTTCTTTGCTGGAAAGGCACCTCACGGCAAGATTTTGTTGCACACGCAATCGCTACATGCACACCCCGGCCAACAGCAGGTTCATCTTTTGTTTCTGGTTATAGCACGGTGGCAGCGAAGCCAGGACACTCGCGGGCTGCATGATGTGCTGCTCACGTCACGCCTGCAGCTGCACATCTCAGCATGAGGAAGAAGCAGCCTCGCCTTCTGCTGGTCCTGCAGCTCCTTGAGGTGCGCGTCCAGGGCGGCCAGGCGGTCCGCGGCTGCTCGGTCGCCGCCCGCGCTGCCTGCGAGACTGAACCGCTCCATCTCCAGCTGCCGCACCTGCACGAAGATGTTGCATGCGTGAGATAGTTGCGGCTCGCAAACTCCCAGGTCTTTCAAAGCACATGGTCAAGTCGTCACATATGACCAATGCACGGAACTTATGACCAGGTCCTGGTGAACTACAGATGTAGAGGGAGTCTATTTGTGACAGCAGCTCATGCAAGCCTCGGGCGCAGAGAGGCAGCTGTCTGGGTTCACCTTGCGCTCGATCTCGTCCAGCGCCTCAGGCTTGCTGGTGGCCTCCATCTTGAGGCGCGCAGCCGCCTCGTCCACCAGGTCGATCGCCTTGTCTGGCAGGAAGCGGTCTGCAGATTGACAGTAGAAATGATATTGGCCAGCGAAGAAAACCACATGTGGCACTGCGTGCGAGTGGACAGCACATCTGCAATGACAAGTGCCTATCGCAACTTACTTGCAGAACATCACATGGGACCCGACTCTGTCGCCATGCGATATGGTGTACACGTAGTTGCAGATAGGCACTGATGATGTACACATGCATTACAGCTGCATGGCAATGTAATTGTGGACATGCTGCACTTGCCGGCTATATAGCGATCCGAGGCCACGGCAGCTTCCACCAGAGCGCCATCGCTGATGCGCACCCCATGGTGCACCTCGTACCTGGACATGGAAGCCATCAGCTGAGCACAGGTGGGGCACAAGTGCTCAAGTTGCAACATTCGTGATTGCCCCAGCCAGGTGCTGGTGGATGGCATAGGTGAAGGTTTGGCAGTGTGTCGGTTGATAGGCAACCTAGACTCTGTTGCCAGGGGTGCACAACATCGCATGCTGCACATCAGCATGCCAGCATGCTGCCGTCACCACGCTCGTGGAAACAGAGCTCACTGCTCACTTCTGGAGTCTGCTCGGCCCCAGATGCACTTGCTTGCAGACTCTGCACACCTCCACCCCCAGGCAAACTTGCTATACCCATGCTACATGGGAGACCATGAATGGCATTGACACCAGGAGGCATGGCTCACTTCTCACGCAGCCCACGTAGGATGGAGACCGTCTCCAGCACGCTGGGAGGTTCCACCATGACCTGCTGGAAGCGTCGCTCCAGGGCCGCGTCCTGAAGGATGGAAGCTGCCGATCACAGTGCTATATGACCTGATTCGTTGAGGCAGACATGCAGATGGTGGTCGTGCGCTGAGCTCTGACCAGAGGCCGGCTCTGCACCGCGCCAATGTGTTCAGCACGGCACACCGTATAAGCCTTACTGCACCGGTTGATGGAAATCACCTTCTCAATGTATTTGCGGTACTCAGCGATGGTGGTTGCGCCGATGCACCGCAGCTCACCCCGGCCCAGCATTGGCTTCAACAGGTTGCCTGCAGACGTGCATGACCATGTGCCATCCTGATACATCCGCATCCTGTCAGCTTGCACTTGCTCTGCTTCCAGAGCGGTCTACTGCACACACAGGTGCTACTCGTTCTGCTTGCATATGCAGCTGCCATGGAAAGACCATGGAGAGACGCACTTGCATCCATGCCAGAGTCGCCGCCACCCGCACCGGCTCCCACCACCATGTGGATCTGCACACCACGGTTTACACCATACATGATCAGTCAACTGATGCCAGTCTCCAAGTTCAACAAGGGGCGATGTCACAGGCGGTATGTATCAAGTCTTTGGCTGGGTGTAGCACATGGTGGTCTGCGTGCTGATGCTGAGGTCACAGCACCACTGCAGCGTTTTGACGGTAGACAGCATTTTGATCACAGTGACAATACATAGTGATGCTGACATTGGCAATCTGACAGACCTCACCTCGTCGATGAACAGCACGATCTTGCCGTTGGACGCAGTGACCTCCTTGATGACGGCCTTCAGGCGGTCCTCGAACTCGCCCCGGTACTTGGCGCCCGCGATGAGCGCCCCCATGTCCAGCGCCATGATCGTCCGGTCCTGCAGTTCATGTACCCAGGGTCAGTACAAAGTCATCAGCGGTGCAGTGATAAAGGAGGGACATAACTTCCTCGCAGTAAGCTGTTGTGCACATACACACACACATACGCTCTCTCTGCGGTGCTGGTCTTGTATGCAGATGTCGTGCCAGCCAGCTCATGGCCTGCAGTTTCGGTACGCAGAAGGGCACACAATGCGGTCGAACACACCTGTAGGGACGATGGCACATCTCCAGCGATGATGCGCTGCGCCAGGCCCTCCACAATGGCGGTCTTGCCCACGCCCGGCTCGCCGATAATGACAGGGTTGTTCTTGGTGCGGCGCGACAGGATCTGGATGGCGCGCCGGATGTGCTCGTCGCGGCCAATCACCTGCAGGTATCCCTCAGCATTGGCCACGCATTTTGTGCTGTACATGCGACAGGGCTCACTTCTGCTTTCATGTGCAGCGACAAAAATCTTGCCTTGCCTCAATGCACGCATGCAGCATGTTTCATGAAGTAAGATACTGAACCTTAGTGCTCTTCAGGCTGATGCACAAGCTGTCATACGGTGACACCCATACATCGAGCATCTGGGTTACTCGAGTCAGATCTGACTCACTGGATCAAGCTTGCCCTCAGCAGCTGCTGCGGTCAGGTCGCGTGCATACTTGGACAGCGCCTCCTGTGTGCCCTCCGGGTTCTGGCTCGTCACCTTCTGAGTCCCCCGCACCTCCTGTGGCCACATGTGACTGTGAGCAAGTTTGGTATTCTTGGGAGCTGAGCAGAAGCCTGGCAGACTACCTGCACATGCTTCGGTGGTGGCATGACACGCTCAGGTACCTATTCTTCTTGGGATGCAATGATGTGCAGCACGAACAAACGGTTGTACATCAAGCAGAAGGTATAGCACTGCATCGTATGCCCTCCACCTCGATGCCCATGGGTTGTACTGCTCACTGCACATGGCCACACTATAAACGATGTGCTACTGACCACATGATGCTGACCAGTCCAACTTGCAGGCATATTGAAATCGACAGCCAAAGCGGTGTCCAATCAGCTGACCAGACGGCGGCGTACGGCACATGCTTTGGCAGGATTTATTAGCTGCTGCCAGCAGGTGTTACCAATACGCCGCAGTCTGCACGCTGTGCCAGTGAGTGCAGAGGCACACATGGCATACACAAACAGCCAAACGGCTGGTGGCACTCTAACACTGCTTCAACTATCTTATCACCGACCATGTCCAGAGGTGTGCAAACATCTAGCTGAGCAAGGGTTTTACCCCAACAATGCTCTGTGTGTTTCAATGGCCTTCCCTTTGCATCACCTACCTGGATGGCGGACTCCAACTTCTGCGTAGTCAGCCCCGCCTCCTGTAGCGCGGGCTGCAGCCGCGGGTCCTCGAATGCTGCCTGCACTGCTCGCATGGAGTCACAGACCAGAGCAAATACTGCAGCTTTGTAAGGTTCACTGATCAAATGCCACCCCTTGTGACTTGTGATCCTGCACAATGCGTCAGCTAAGCTGTCCCCTGGGTCGGGTTTCTTAGCAGGAATGGATGTGACAATCATGCAAGCACACGTAGAGGCTGACCTGCAGCAGGTGCTCAGCAGACACGAAGTCATCGCCCCAGGACGACTGCAGATTGGTCGCCCGCTGCAGCGCGCCCGCCAGCCCCTCGGAGATCGTCTGCAGGCGCCACATAGACACGAGTCCGCACAGCCCAAGTAGGGATTTTTCACCTTTGAACGCGTTTTGGCACGTCGATGGCCGGCCGCAGTGCAGAAGCATAGCACCCAAGCAGCACAAGCTGCACCCTTGCCGGATGTCAGACGCCAGACTACATTTGGAAGCAGCACGGACCAGAACCCAAGTGATTGCTGACAGCTGTTGCCAGCAATCGACCTGCAGCTAGTGTCGCACGGCTTCTTGAGTCAATCCATACCACTTCTTCCATGCAATGCATGTGGCTGATGACGTGCCTGCCGGTTGTTGCCGCCCGACACCTTAGGCTGCCGCCCGACGAAGGCGTCCAGGGCGTGCAGCAGCGCCGTCGGCTCAACGCCCGCCTTCTGCACCACCCGCCGTGCGATGCCGCCCACCTGCACTTGACCAACCCTGAATATAGTCCACATTGTTATGTTTAGCACAACACAACCAAACATCTGGCTCTGGGCGCCATCACTGTGCATGATGCCTGGTCCCATCTTTGACTGCGGAGGTTGCACGGCGGATTGTTGCCGTGCATCCACTTTGATCAACATTTGTGCCATTCGAAGTGGAGATGCTGACAGAAACTACCATCTGTTGACGGAGCATGCGTAATTGGTGTTGCACCTGCTCGAGGAGGGCCTTGGCCAGGTGCTCCGGCTGCACCAGCTGCTGGCCAGAAGAAGCCGCCAGCTGCGGCGCTGTTGTGATGGCCTGCAGGGCTGCACATACCTGTTGTCTCTGAACAAAGACAACAGGCAAGAATGCTACTGCCCCTCTGCTTTCGAGCTGGGAAGCCATTGAGCACGGTACATCGCAAGGCTTGAGAGACAACATCAGCAGTAATATGACAGCCGTACCTCCCAGGCCTTTTCCGTGAAGCCCTCCGGGGTGATGCGCCCGATGGGCTGGCTGGCAAAGCCGCGGGCACTGCCGCCATCGCTGTACGGGACACTTTGCCCTCCAAGGTGCCAAGGCTGGCTCACGGCCGTTGCTGCCAACGGCCGCAGGGCAGCGCCCCAGCGGGCAGGCCCTGTAGCAAGGAAGGTCGCAGCTGGATTTCCTGCAAGCGTTCGGCTTGGCACGCTGCCTGCTGTGTCTGCAAACGCGCGGCTGCTCGGTCTCGAAGACGTGAAGCCGGAAAGGTGGCTGCTGCTGGTGGTTGCATGCCGCCCTGAGTCCACCCTTGCAGCGGCAGCGGCCGGTTGTGCTGGTGCGGTGCTGCTGCGCCTTGCTGCAGTATCTGCGCACGATTCTGTGGCGTAGCAGCGTCCACTACATTGCGACTGGCATCTGTCCTTCGCCTGTCGGACCAGCGGCTGCAGCTGCTGCACTGTCCGCCGCCGCATGCCGAATGCCTACAGATTGAGCGTATTTCCGTATCGCAGGTCCGAAGCTTAGGATCAGGGTCGATAGATTGTGTAGTCGTGTTGTGCATCTTAGGCTGTTTACAGATGCAGATGTGCATGCATGCACCTGCATGCAGCGCTCAAATCAGTTGATGTTTTCTCACCCGCTGTGTCTCTCAACACCTCACGCGCGTTTGTGATTGCAACGAGCGTGGATGTGTTGATAGCATTGACCTACAGACGGGAAGCTTGCTGCACCTCCTTCCGGAAGTTTCGGGCTGTGCACAGTATTGCAATGTTCGATACGCAGCTGAATGTTTCGGAAAGTGGCCCCGTCCTGCAAACTATCACTTCTTCTGGCAAACAAGATACCGACATGTGGATGATGAGGGCGTTCGGCCCGACAAGTGGCATGCACAAGTGCAGCATATTGCTACAGGGTGTTCAAACTGCCCCAGCACAGGATTTCAGCAGTGGGTGTGCAGCTGCACGATCGCAGCGCAGTGTGCGCGTTGCGCAGCATGTCAAACAACCCAGTAACGAGGCAGTATGCTGATCAAGCATTGCATGTCGTAACAGGGCGGCGGCCTTTGGGTCAGCAACCTTCGTGCGGTCTGATCCCCCTTCACTGCCGATAGCGACGCAGCTTGGGTGCAGGGGGTCAGCAGCTGCCATGCTGGCCCGGGACGCGGGCAATGTTAGGTGGCTGGGCTCGAAGCATCATGTCCACCTGCCGCCTGTGCAACGCAGCACGGCTAGATGCAGGCCCTGCTTTCGGGGCGCCCCAGCATGGCGGGTCGCGGCAGCCAGCGAGGCAGAGGGGCAGCCGGACGATGCTGGGGCCGCAGATCAGGATCAACAGGCGGCAACGCGGTACCGGGGCCCGCGGATGACATCAGAGGAGCTGCGGGCGCGGTTGCTCCGGAATGCGCAGCGGACAGATGCTGCGAAAGCAGGTGTGACTGCCTGCAGCGGTCCGGCATGCATGTGCTTGTTCAGACTGTTTACAACCATCCTGTGCATGACGCCTCAATGGATCATCATCTTGATGATGGCATGGACTGCCAGACACCGGTTCGTGCGCTTGGTGACCTATTGGCGTGATCTTAAGTGAGGTTGTTGGTCATGACAGGCTCAAAGTGGCAGAGCTACATGCGGCCGGACGGACGGCCTCAGGGACGTGGCCCCACGGGCCCCGGCTGGCAGCCCCCGCTGCCGGCGGCGCCGGGATCCTCGGATGCTGCCACCATCCTCGGCGGCGCCTCTGCTGCGGGTTTCAGCGACAGCGATAGCGACGGCGAGGGGGCGGAACCAGCCGGCGCAGGTGGCGGCGAGGTTCAGCCGGAGTCGGCAGAGGTCAGCACGCGGCGCGCGCTGCGGCGGTACGGCAACTACGCCTCGAAGGCCGCCCGCCGTGCCATCGAGCTCGCCTCCAGCTCCTCCGGCGAGGAGAAGACCGCCAAGGTCACCTTCTGGCTGCAGTTTCACGTGGAGTGGGGCCAGACCCTGCGCGTCATCGGCTCCCACCCACAGCTAGGTGCGTGCTGACGAAGCCTGCATGAGCCAGTTCTGGAAGCGTGATTCCATGCGGCACAGGGACGTCCGCTGCGCCACTCCAGACTGAGTCACAGACTCAGCTGGGACTCAGCTCTGGTGCGAAGGACGTGATCAGGCCTGCGCCGCAGCACAATTCCTGTTGAGCACCAACCATGCCAGCTTCCCATTGCTGTCAACCCCGATCCGTACCCTCGAGACCATGGCTGATTCGCAGGCTGTCGTGTATGCTTGCGCAGGCAACTGGGACATGGCGCGCGCGCCAGAGCTGCACTGGAACGAGGGCGACCGCTGGTCCGTCACAGTGGAGCTGCCCACCAGCCGCGTGGTGAGCTTTGTCTTGTTATGCAACATGCACAATCCTGGCAGGAATCCACCAGGGCAGCTTCTACTCATGACTATGGTGCCTGCTCTGTGCAGGTGGAGTACAAGTTCTTCGTGCTGGCGGCGGACGGGATGCATGCAGCCGCCTGGCAGTCGGGCAACAACAGCGTGCTGGCGGTGCAGGCGGGGGAGGAGGCACTGGAGGTGTTTGACAACTGGTGAGGCCTTCTGATCGCTGATCGTGCTGCGTGACTCTAGCATGCGGATAAAGTCAGCGAGAGCAGCAGACGTTTAGCGGCCTCTGGATCAGATGCAGCAGCAAGGACTTGCCAGACTGTGAGAAAGATACTGCTGCAGCCTGCAAGCGTCTTTGTTGATGCAGGCTCGCAAACGCCTGCAGGAGCGCCTGCGGTGTGTGCAGGGTGTACCTCACCGCTCTCGCACTGGTTTGCACAGGTCGGGGCAGCCGGGCGCGATGGTGGTGGCGGACGGGCAGCAGAGCACGCGGGAGAACCGGCTGACCGCCTGGGCCGAGGGCCTCGCCTCCACCGTCGAGGCGCAGCGGCACGAGCTGCGGCGGGCCCGCATGGAGCTGGTTGCCGCCCAGGAGGTGCTGTTGCAATGTCCTCCCCTGCTGCCCTGAGCATGTGGTGGCCGTATCAGCCTCTTCGCAACGCGTTTGGCGCACGCCGGTTCGCTGAGGTCACGTGTGTGCCTTGCTGCAACACCTCCTAGGCGCTCCAATGTGAACCTCCCGCCAGCTGCTGCGATGTCCTGCACGAAGTCCTATGCTCGGTTGCCCGCGACCGACAGGAGGCGCGGGCGTCGCGGGAGGAGACGCGGGCGGTGCGCATGGAGCTGGCGGCGTCGGAGGCGGAGCGCGCGCGGCTGGTGGCGGCGGCGCGCACGGCGGACCTGGCGTCGCGGGCGCTGCGGGCGCAGCTGGCGGAGGCGGGCGCCGCCTTCCGCGCCGCCATGGCCACCGCCCAGGGCTTCCTGCAGCAGGGTGGGGGTCTGAGGGTTCTGGTGGTGTGCTGAGGAGGAGGATGAGTGGAAATGGTGTGTCTGTCTCGGAAGCAGCGCCCAGCATTTGATGATCCGCCGGGCCGGCTGCTGCCCCGCTGATGAATGTGCTCATGCTGCTTCCCTGGCTGCCATCGCGTCATTTACGGGGGATGGGGTTGGGCATGTGGTGCTTGTGGACCGCAATTTCATGGTCCATAAACACATGTTGTACCGTCCTGCCGTGCAGCGGATGTCGACAGCGCTGCGAACGAGGAGGTGGAGGCCATCGCGCAGCAGGCGGTGGACCTCATCCTGCCGCTGCCCGTGGCATCCCCGACAGCGGCGGCAGCCCCGGCGGACGCAGACACAGCACCGGCAGCTGGTGCTGTCAGCAGCGGCAGCAGTGAGATCAGCAGCAACAGCAGCGGCGTCACCCAGGCAGCTCGCGGCCAGCCGCCTCTGCAGTCACAAGTTGATGGCCAGGCGGCTGTGGCAACGCAGCAGGTGGGGAGGGCAGGTGGCAGCAGCGTCAACGGCGGCTCACGCCCACAGGCTTGATTAATTATTGGGGTCGGTTCCGATTCAGTATCGTGGATGTGACTGCTTCGTGCGGTGAATTCGTACAACTGCGAGTATGGGGTTTCATGTTGGAGTGTGGGTGCGCTGCGACAGCATGTTTCTGGCGCTGGGAGCTTTCCAAGTGTATCAATACGCAGACAGCACTTCTGTGAGGGCTACTTACTACCTGTTAGATGCTTGCTAAGTCTGCTGCTGGTCTTCACAGCGTACTCGCCAAGTTACCACCTACAAGAGCCCTCCAGCCCTCCTGCCCTCAAGCCCTTCACAAGGCCTGCCACCTTTCACCACGTGAAAGGGGTGCACCTCATTGGCAACCCTGGAAACCCAGGAACTTCTTCAGCGCGCAGCCTCGACCTTGTAACACATTGCGGCAAGCTAGAAGTTTCATCAGCCTTGCCGCGCTGACCGCGTCGCCTTGCACAAGCTCGCGGTGTGGCGGGTGCCCAGCCATGCCATGAGACGGGCATCCAGCGACGACGGAGCCAAGGAGCAGGCCGTCTGGCGAGCAGCCAAACTCGCTGCGCTCTTCCTGCTGTCCTTCGGCGTTGCGTTCCGCTTCTACGCGGGGCTGGACTCCGCCACCGGGGGGCCGGTTGTGCGCCAGAGGTCGCTGCGGGAGGAGGCCTCCCCCGCCGCAGCTGCCGCCGGATCGGCGCCACCGCAGCAAGTCTTGGTCTCGGATCAGCGCGGTGCAGCAGCCAAGGCCGGAGCAACGCAGTATAGAGGCTGCTCCAGGGCGTTCGGGCGGTGCAAAACAGCACATGGCCACCGGCTTATTGCAGCGGGTGCAGGTGAGGTTCCGTGCGTTCTCTGATGTCACTGCTGCCCACAAGCCGTTTGTAAAGGCTCACAGATCACATACACATGAAGGGGGCCGTGCCTCCGTGACAGAGTGCAACGTGTTCGGGTTGGTTGGAGGGGTGCATCGCACACTAGGACTCGGTCTCGTGTTTCATTGGCATGCTGGTGCAGGGGCAGGGACTGCAGTGCCTGAAAGCTCAGACGTGTATGGTGCTGGGCATACGCTGCACAGTCTGGCAGCCTGGCCATGGCATTCCTCACATACCATACCTTTCATCTGCCCGTGGTCTTGAGGAAAGTGCGTCCTGACAGACGCCTGCTGCTGACTGCAGTAAATGGCAGCCTGCCGGCCTACTTCGACTGGGAGGCGTATCTGCAGTTCTACCCGTGGCTGCGGCGGCAGGGCATCACCTCAGAGCTCGCGGCAGCGGACCACTATCTGCGCGTCGGCAGGGCACAGGTGGGGCTGCTGAACACAGGCGACATCAACATTCGTAGAAGCACGCAAGCATTCAACAGTGGTTTGGCGACAAGCCCACCACCTGGCTGCTCGACACCTCCAGGTGTGTGCAGCTTGCTTCAGGGCATCCGCCCAGTGGACTCTGCAGGACGAGGTCGCCAAGAGTTAATGCCGGGTCTGCATGATGTTGCAGGGGCGCGTGGCGCGGCGGTTGCGGCTGCTGCTGCGGTACATCGCGGGCACCGGGCTCATAAACCAGCACTACTCGCATGTCGCCGCGCTGGGGCTGGCGACCATGCTGGGCGCGGAGGTGGTGCTGCCGCCCGCCATGCACCGCTCCTCCTTCGAGCACATCTTCAGCGTGAGCGCCTCACACCCGCCCACACCCATGCTATTGTGGCCTTTATGGTCTGGCCTCTGATGCCAGGCGGGTACACTGTACACTTTACAGGTGCAACAGGTGCAGTGGTTCTTCAAGTTGTTGTGCTTCATCGAGTATTCTGGATCAAGCCAGCATGGGGCACTGTTGCGGGTGTCAGTCGTACCAGCATCTGAGCCTGATGTGCCCGCAAGATGGAGAGGGACGTCCCTTGCTCGGCGCTCCGCAGGTGTTCAAGGGGCAGTCGTCGGTGAAGTGGGCCTTTGCGCCACTGGAGTCGCTGTACGACGTGGAGGCGATCATCAGCAACTGGGAGGGGCTCGGCACGAAGGTGCTACAGGGTTTTGCAGATCGTCCAGATGCCCGGGCCCCCTGCGCCCGTGGATGACAAGGCTACATCCTGTCGCAGTCTGTGCACATGTCCTCGCAGTCCAGGTGCCAGCACCCCGCTGACGCTGGCGCCTTCGTGCACTGAGTGCAGGTGTACAGAACGCCCCGCATACTGCGCACCCCGGACCTCAGCCAGCCGCAGACCGCCTTCCCCACGTATGCACCCACGCCACCTGAGCAGGTGGGCGTCAAGTCGCTGGATGTTGCATCTGAAAACCCGTCAAATATTATGGGCACGCAGCAGCAGGACTGTTAGATGCCCGCTCCCCTGACAATGCGGCGCATGCTCGCGGCTGCACAAGATCATTGTCCAAACCATCTGCAATACGTAGCCCTGGCGGTGTGCTGAGCTGTGTGCACAAGCATCCACGCCTTGCTCCACACTTTGGCTCAGCACAGACTGGCTGCTGCAGGGCGGGGTGCAGGAGTTCCTGGCGGCGCGCCTGCACAATGTGTTCGGCCAGAACCTGCAGATGAAGGAGCTGGTGCGGCGCTCCAGGGCCGCCGTCCTGGACACCGTGGAGGTATCCATATTTTGCGTCACCCTACCACTCTGGTCCGATCGGCCATCCACGTGGTGCGGGCGCTGGACCTGCAATGCCCGAGACTGGAGCTACTACCGGGCAGCATGCTCAAGCTGCATGTTTAGCTGTGGGCTGACGCCTGCCCGCTGCACGGCAGGCGGCGCTGCGGATCGACCCTGACATGGACGTGAGCACGGTAGCGCTGGACCTGCCGTGCACCTTCTTCATGCTGCGGGCGGAGAAGGCGCTGCCGATCGTGGAGCCGGTGGCCAAGACGCTCGTCTGGTCGCCCGCCATCCACCGCCTCGCCGACAAAGTCATCGCCAGCATGCGGCGGAAGCTCGGTGCGGGGCCTGTTGCATCCTGCTTCCCCGGTGGCTCGGTCTTGGCTCTCCAGCCGGCACCAGTTGCTGATGCGCTTGCTGCTCGATTGTGTGGGTTGCAGCAGGTCGAGTGATGCAGTACGCTCGTGGCTTGGCAACTCTGCCAGCACGTTCAGTGGTCAGTCATTGAGGGGCGTGTTTGCGATTGCAGGGAGCAAGGATTTCAACGCGGTGCACCTGCGCATCGAGAAGGATGCGGGCGCCTGGGCGCAGATCCTGGGCGGCCGCCACGTGGTGGAGGCGCGCTACAGGTGGGCTGATCTGCTTGATGCCTGTTGCCTGATGCCTGAGGCCTGATAACTACTCCATGACTACACCAGGTGATGTTCCAAGCCGTCAAGTTATCACTGGGCATGCCTCCCATGCATGGCCAGATGCTCCCACATGGCCTTTGCCCTATTGTGCCATCTTGCAATTGGCCGGCAGCGCGCACATGCAGGGAGATTGATTGTGTGCGCTGCTGTGCTGCAGGGCAGCCATGCGGGAGGCAGGCTTCGACGGCCGCACGGTGCTGTACGTCGCATCGGCGCTGCTGTCGTACAAGGGCGGCCCTGAGGAGCTGCAGCAGGTAGGTCATGGGCCATGTCTGTGAGATCACCGAGAAATATATAAATAAATATATAATGTATAAAGTGACAAGCACAGCGTCTCTCTTCAGCGGAACCTGAAAATACTGACACGCTTCATGAGGCACAGGCAGCAACTCAACATCGCCTATAGGTCTGGCCGAGGCTGCACAGCAGGAATGCTCCTGTGAGTGTCCACCCTGCCGCCGCAGGTGGTGGGCAACCTGACGGGGGAAGGCCTGTGCCAGGGCGCGGTGTACAAGGAGATGTTCCTGAGCGAGGGCGACCTGGCGGGGCTGCACTCCGAGCAGCGCGGCCTGATCGACTTCCTGGTGCTCGCGCACTCGTCCCGCTTCGTGGGCTTCGGGCCGTCCACCTACAGCTTCTTCCTGCGGGAGTACCGCACCATGCAGGTCCGCCAGCCGCCGGGTCCCTGGTCCTGCACTTCTCCTGTGGTGCACACCGGCCTGCGAGTGCAGCTCTGACTTTGCATTGGCTGGTTGCGGCCTGCGTCGCATGTACTCTGTGTGATGAGTGATTGGACATCCTGCGCTGCGCCACCACGGCAGGGCCTGCCTGATCATGGAAGCGTGTGTCGATACAGGGGGTGGAGCGGGGGCGCTCGGTGCTGGTGGACGGCTCGGCGATCGGGACGGACCCGCTGTTCCAGGCGGCAGGCATCCTGACGCGGCCGCTGCCCGGGGAGCACCTGGTGCGCCAGCGGCAGCGGGAGCAGCAGGACCAGGCGCGCCCTCTGCTCCTGCAGTATTTCAACACCCTGGACGATATTACTGTTCTGCTTGTGGTGATCGCCCACCATGCTCGAGCAGCGTGGCAGCTGCAGCGCATTGGCAGACTTCCCAGGCGGCTGAGTGGAAACCTGTACATTTCCTTTTGGCTGCACACCTTCTGCTTGGTCGGCCCATGGCATTTCTCAAAGCTGTGATGACGCTGACGCTGGCATCTTTTGTTGCACCCAGGCGGCAGCGGCAGAGCAGGCGGCGGCGCAGGCAGGCGCGGGGGCAGCAGCTGCTGCCGGCGCTGGCGGAGCAGCCGCGACGGCAGCCTGACCTGCTGCGCAGCTGGCGGCTCCTGCGAGCTGGTGCCGACCTGCGAACTGCACTGCTTGCCGATGACAGCACCGTGCGAGCGGTGCTGATGCTAGTAGAACGTGGTTCTGGGTTTGGCAGCAGCACTCCAGGTGTGTCTGGCGCCTGCTCTGACGTGCACTGTGCTGCCTACTGACGATCCTGACAACTTGATTGCATTGCTCTAAATTGTTTGGAATGGTGTTGTGAAGAGATGCTCTCTGGCATCGAGGGGTTCGATAGCAGAGTGTGTGCCATACATGATGTAATAATCAGAGCAGTGACGGCACAGTTGTTTGTGGCAGAACCCCCAGTCCTTTGCCGACCATAACTTCTGCTGGTGCTGGCTTGGCTGGAGGCCTCGTGTGGACTTGGAATGGGTGCTCTGAGTCCGACGCAGGATGACGATGGGGCTCTGTCCGACGCAGTATTGCCTAGTATCCGTACCTTCCAGGCTGTATACTGCACCAGGGCGGGCCAAAGCACGGACCGTTGAGATGACACACCGTCGAGCGCACACGCCAGCGAGCATCTCGCGAACCCTCACACAGACGCATCCAGCTCTGCACACTCCAACAACAACCATTAAAAGCCGCAGTCAAACTGCAATTTTCGCTGCACCCAGCTACCAAGCCTACCAAGCTAACGTGCCCTCCACAAGTCTCGTTCACTTTGACTCGCACAAGTGGCCCACTTGCCATTTGCAGCCTACAAGCTTGCGTGCGCCATCTCGTAACATACGAACCCACCTCGCACCGCCGATCGGTCAACTGTAGCTCCAGCACACACAGACCGACTACACATCAACCGGCAGTCCACACGTGCGGCGGCGAAGACAGCTGTTTGCGTGCGATCTACCGCGGGCGAGCAAGCATGGTGGCACGCGCTACGACTTACGGCGCCCTACTGGCAGGTATCGTTGCCATGGCGTTTGTCGCCCTGAGCGCGGCGCAGGCCGGCGACGAGGACTTTGAAAAATACACCATGCCACAGCCCACGTGGTACGCCGACGCAGCTCTGGACGGCACCCACGGACGGTCGCTGAAGGCTGCGACGGCCAGCTGCCTGATCAGGATCAACGGCACAGGCAAGAAGTACGGCCTGAAGTCCGCGTACATCAAGTGCACGGGCCGCAAGCCGACCTTCTTCGCTGGCAGGCCGCTGGTCAACTATGCGCGCTCCCACCCCAAGAGCTTCATCGGCGTCAGCCTGCGTCTGCCGAACGAGCCAAACTTCCTGGGCCCAAAGAACGCCGAGCCCGCCCTATTCCTCGTCGGCGCCGGCCCACTGAAGCTGACCGGCTACGTCCGCTCGCTGTCGCTCGTCGACTGGGCTTCCATCACGGTGGAGCAGGGCACCACCGCAGCCTTCTCCAAGTTTGAGTGGACCGGCAACTACGGGCTGCGCTTCCCCACGCTTGCCGTGAGCCGCAGCAAGGTGTCCGCCACCGCCTGCACCTGGACCAGCAACGTGTGCACCGATAAGCGGCGGTGCCACACCGGCGGCCCCTACATCACCGAGGGCGCCACATTCAGCGTGTCCAAGAGCTCCTTCCGCGGCAACCGGGGTCACCTGGCGGGCGCCGTCATGATCACGGCCGGCGCCGCCGCAAATGTGGTCAGCAACAGCTTCCTGAGCAACTCTGTTGTGAACTACGGCGACTTTGGCGGCGCAATCTTCCACGACTACTGCCGCACCAACCGCGTGTCCACCATCAAGAGCAACCGCTTCGTCAAGAACTCCAGCCAGGGCTTCGGCGGCGCCATCAAGATCGGCTCACCGGACGGCGGCTGCAAGCCCGTGATCGCATCCAACCTGTTCCAGCAGAACAAGGCAAAGCTCACGGGTGGCGCAATATTCTACTCCTACTGCAATGGCGCGACGCCCACACTGACGAAGAATCGCTTTGTGTCCAACACCGCCAGCACGTTCAAGGGCCAGATCGGGTACAACCCCAAGACAAAGCCCGCAAAGCAGGGCGGCGGCGGCACGGGGCGGGCCGGCTGCGGCAAGCCCCGCAACTCGGGCAACTCGTTTAGCGGCGGCGCCGCCTACTGCCCCCCCTGGTACTTCCCATGAGCGGCGCGAGCACCGCTGCTGCTGCTGCTGAAGACTGAACACCAGAAGGAACTGGAATTCGACAAAACACGGGGCCATGCCGAAGACTGCTGCAGATAGCTTCCGCCAGGGGTGACTGCCTGCTTTTGACCTTCCGCCTACCGATAAGGGATCTGTCGTCAGCCATTGGCAGCTGTGGTCTAAGCTGCTAGCTGCCCATGATGACCGCAGTGCACGATGCACTTGCAATCCACTTGGACATAGGCAGCAACTCTGCAGGCGACTTTGCGCATGACATGTGCGCTTGCACATGGTATGACTGCGGCCAACAAAGTGCGCCTTGCTTTCTGAGTCGACACCACCAGGTGGTGACAATAGTCGCTCTGTTAGATAGCTGGTAGGCACCACCGACCTGACAACTTCGGGGTTTGAGACCCTAGTTCTTTCGTCTGTGACCACGGCAGCAACTGTGCTGACCTATTCTGAGTGGGCCATCTTTGGTTGAGGGGTTGGTTGTTCGATTGCCTGACTTCACCACGCACGCAAGAGTGTGCCGCAATGTTTTCAGCAACAAAGGATCGACCACAACAGTTGCCTTACGCTGGGGCAACCAGTTCAACAGCAAAGGTCAGGCGCAGCAATCTAGCAAATTCAGACAGCAGCAAGCATTATGCAGACCGAATACACTTTAGAAGCTATCAACAGGCGCAAACCAGTGTGCACATACATAGATGAAACAGTAACCCCCCAGTTTCGACTGTCAAGTCCAATACGCATGATACACTGCAAAGCAAGCGTAAAGCCGATGAGTCACGAGGCACCATCCCAGACGCTGCAGCACAGCACGACGGTATCGTGACCGTCTGCGATGCACCACGCTGCACATACTGCTCTGACGGCAGATCCCTCAATGACCCCTATGGCAGCCAGCTGTGACAGCCTCGAGGCCACTCGAACGTCAGAACCAACCGCACGCATCGTGCATGGCTACGAGGAGACGCTGCATGCTGCATGCAGCCCCTACAGCCTGCTGCCTGCCGCCAGGCTGCCGGAGGTTCGCTGCAGGGCTGCCGCGGAAGGCGTCCTGCTGTTGGAGCCTAGTAACCCCGAGGGGCTGCGGCTCAGCGCGACGAACGAGCCCGGCCGACTGCCGACTGCCAGTGCGCCTGCATTGTAACAGATTCAGTGCCACTACTTCAGTGTCACTAACCCAAGGCACAAAGACGTCTGTGACACTCTAGATGAGCACCGCCATGGCCAACAGGCGTGTGCGTCCCTTGCAGTAAACTGTGATCTTCGATTCCCCGCAGTTACAATTCATGCATCAGACCGAGCTGGCAGGCGCCTTCCAAATCTCATACTCAAGCGAGCATCTTCCACCACGTCCATAAGGTCCGGCAGCCAGCTGACCTGAGGGGCTGCGGGTCAGGGCGGCGGCCGACACGCCCCTGCTGAGAGAGGGCTGGTCGCCGGCGGCCGCCCGCTCAGCGTCCAGCGCCGCCAGCGCAGCGCCCAGGTCCCACTCCAGCAGCCGCGGGATGCCGAGCGGCCCTGCAGCAGGGGGTGAACCGGCACGGGTGAGCGGGGTCGTGGCGCCGGCTGCCAGTTCACGGCTGTGCACACAGTGGCAGCGCTGCGGCAACATGTGTCAAGATGTGCGACAACCAGCGTTCTCGATCAGCATGTCAGCCAGACTGACGTCCAGATGCAGATGGTGCATGAACACCAGAGGTGGGAGTTTCGACAAAGCTGTGCTCACTTCGTCTCCTCGAGCTGTGACGCCGAAGCAACCCGGCCTCCTGCAGCGCTGCGACGGCCTCCCCAGGCTGCCCTTGCTGCTGCGGGATCGCCGGCTGGGCTGCCGCCGTGCCTGCAGCATCGCCTGCCGCTGCTGGGTGGCCATCTGCAGGCTCGACTGCAGCGCCCACAGCAGCAGCGGGAGGAGCATCCCCAGCTCGTTCATTGCTGCCACCAAGCCCGGCGCTGCTGCTGCCGTTGCTGACAGCGTTGCTGGGCAGTTCGCTGTTGCCGGCATCAGCCTGCTGCTCCGCCTCTTCCGGGGTGGCACCGGCACAACTGCAGTCGCCTCCGCCATCGCTGTCCCCTTTGCTGCTGCCCTTACCGCCCTCAGGGTCTAGCTCCCGGAAAGTGTACGCAATGCTCTCGTTGTCGGGCTGCAGGGCCACCAAGTATCACTCAATGCAGTCGCCTGTCGTTGCCCAGACAAGATCGTATTACAGCACCATTAAGGGGAAGAACAGGCAAAACAGGGGATCTGGGTCTGCATTGCACGGTGTGTTGCCAGAAGCGCACCTGTATCACCACAATCGGCTGGACGGTCAGCTTCACGTCCTGGGGCACAAGCTGCACCTCTGGAATGTCACCTACAGAGCAGCACACCATCATCGGCATGGTGCACTTACACTGGCCCCCAGCAGTGAGCGAACGCACCACAGGAGGCAGATGCAGGCCAGATAGGAGGTGCAGCACCGGGCTGCCAGTGCAGATGCAGGCTGCCGGCGCTAACAACTGATGCACAGACTCCACTGAACGCATCCAAGGCTCCACAAAGAAACAGGGTTGCCAGCTAATGACTCTCCCAGCATAGTATGTACTGCACGCGGTGCTTGGCAGCCTACCTCCCCTGCCGTTGCCCGGCGGCCCGCTGAACCTGTGCGCCGCGAGGCGCCGCCGACGGTACACCCCGCACACGCCCCAGAAGCACGACACCGCCAGCCCCAGGATGATGGCGACGCCAATGAACGCCACGTTGTTGTTGAACTGCGCCAGCACGCAGTAACAGACCGTCACAACACCCTCACACCATAGCCAGCCGCAGACGACAGCAGCAAGGCCTCAATGATGACGCCATGCGTCAAGAGCAAGGGTAAGCGCAGACTCGTTGGGGGAGAGGACCGATGCAAGTGCCTTTGAGCTTGAGGACCATAGTCAATCCTCGCATAGGAAGGCAGCAACTCTGGGCTGGTTGTGCAATAGGGCGCGGAACAGGCAACGAGCACATGGTGAGGTCTTCAGTCAGGTGTCGGGTGCCCACCTGGAACCCAAAGTTGGCTCCCGCGAAGTTGCCACGATTGTCAGCGGGATCGTCGGCTGGCGCCAACGCCGGTCCATCCCCAGTGGCATTGATCACCACGGCTGCGGGCGGCGGCGGCAGCACACCCCGAGGTGGCGCTGCGGCTGTGGCGGCCGAGGTGGCGTTGGTGGTCTGCAGCAGCCGGCGATTTGTGTGTCGAACTGACTGGCTGTGTGCGGCATGGCTAAGCCTGCCGCTGCTGCTACCAGGCACACCTGCAAGACATGACAGGAGGCGGAGTTACCAATGCAGGTGCAAGCATGCAATCTCTGTTAACAATGTGAGCTTGGTGAGCATGCTTGCAGCGCGCGCCAGGCGGTGTCACGCGGTCGCAAGTATGCAGTAAGCCGACTCTGACATGCCAGCTCACCAGCCACAAACCCGGCCCTGCTGGCGACTGCTGGCACGCAGAGGCCCGTAAGCACCACAAGAAGCCCTACAAGTACCACTGGTACTCGCATGCTCGGGCGGGGTGCGCTGCTTGCAGCTGAGTCTGCTGACTGCACACGTGGAAGGCTTGCTGCGGAAACCTTTTTGCAGAGTAAATCAAGCGACGCAAACGAGCGGCAGACCCTTCAGCTTGGGACTGCGTGCGTCTGCAGCACTGCACCAAAGATGGCAACGGGGTTCATGTCGACTGGCAAACGCTCTTGCTGCAGCACGCTTCCGATGCAAGACGTTGCAGACCTCCAAGCCGTTCGCTTGCGACAACAAACAAGACGCCAGACAGACTCTGACGTTTGCGGGTCGTAGCAGCTGGAACGCATCCGCCGAGCTGGTGCGCAAGTGCCGGTCTCTTGTGATGTTGCCCGGATTACGCATCTGTTGTGGGCCCCTGCCACCGTGGCAACAGACCACGTGTCCCTTTCCAAGTATGGGCCCGGCCCACCGGCAAATTGGTCTCCAATGGTGTGAGTCGTCCTATAAAATGACAACACTAGACAGACTGCCGGAGCTGCATCTGCAACACACGAGCGTGACGCCTGGCTGCTGTGTCAGAAGCTGGGCCCTGCTGGCCGCGCTATGCTACGCTCTCCACTCGCAGCGCGTGCATCTGCAGAGCTGCTGCGTTGGCTTCCATGGCTTCCAGCCGCCGCGCCTCAGCGGCCGCCTCCGCCTGTGCCGCCAGCTTCTCCGCCCCCTCCCCCGGCTCTGGGAGCAGCAGCTTCAGCCGGAAGGCGTCAGTGCCGCTCAGGTAGTACCTGCGTTGCAAAGCATGCAACCTCGCCACCGCAGGATGAAGCCAGCATCCTGCTGCAGGTGCCGGCATACACACACACTGCCCAAACACCATCCCGTTACACAGTCAGTGCTGGACCCTCAACACTTGCCCGCACTGGCAGCATGAGCTGGGTCGCCAGCAGGCTGCTCATTGGGTGTGCAGGGTCATGACCCACCTTTCGAGGCGCTTGTCCCGGATGAAGCCCAGGCCCTCGTACATCGCGAGCGCGCCCGCGTTGTGCGTCTCCGCCTCCAGCACCACCTCCGTCGCGCCCTGCAGCCGCATGCCCTCAATAGCCCGCCGCACCAGCTGCGTACCTGGCAGCAGTGCAGCGCCCCGAGTGAGCAGGTGCAGGTATGATTCCAACAGCAATGCAGCACCCCAGGTGAGCAGGTGCTTGTATGATCCCAAGAAGCCGATATGCAGGCGTAGGTTGACAGACTTGGCTTGAGAGCCCAAATCTTCCATGCTCGCATGCCCTGCCCGGGCGCCCACTTCTGGCCGCTGCAGCAGGCGTGCCCCTGCAGGGGTCGCACCTATGCCCGCGCCGCGGAAGGGCTTCTGCACCACGAGCATGGCGATGTAGCCGCGCATGACGCCCGAGCTCTTGTGTGGCTCCACCTGCGGGCAGCCGACAGCGTGGTGTCAGCAGCCGCCGGCGGCAGGTCACTGCACCAGAGCAGGCGGCAGCCCATACCAGGTACGCGCACTGCAGTCTTGCATTTGCACGGACACTGCAGCCAGCCACTCGTGCTGGCGTTGCACCTTGGCAACGATGGTGCCAACTTGCAAGCCCCCGCCGTCGCAGGCGAACACACAGAGACTGGGCCACTGGTGCAGGAAGTACCTGCATGGTGGACCGCCAGATGGTCAGGCACGCACAGATCAGGCTTCACAGGCGTGACGCAGTGCGGGTCTGACACGACAGCACCTGTAGGTGAATATGGAGTACGGCTCGCTGAGCTCCGTGTCTATCAGCCGCATAACGTGCCGCAAGTCCTCCTCCCCTCGGTACTGCAGTCGGTGCAAGTGTGAGCGTCTTGAACAGTCCACACTGTGAGCCACTGTGGCAGTCGCCAGGACGCAGCACGTGTGCCCACGCTTGCAGCACGGGAGCCAGCATGGAGGAAGCCTGCGTATGAGGCGTGTGTCTCGTCTCAGGTGCCTCACCAGGCGGTATGTAACCTCCCTGCCCTTGTCCTGGCGTGTGCTCGCCGTGCTGGCCGCACCGCTGTCCGCTCTGTCGCCACCCACTCCATTGGCCATGGTGGTGCCGTCTTGCTGCCTGCCGTCGCAGCTGGCCGCCGGCTCAACCGCCTGCGGTCCTGCAGGGACTGCAACGCTGGCCGCCGCCATGGTCCCGGCTGCAGCCCCAGAGTCCGGTGGGCCGGCAACTGCGGGCCGCGCCTCTGCCGTAGGGTAACATTCGGCTGCGCCGCTTTCCCTCTCAGATTCGGCCATGTGTGGGACAGTAGGCCGTGCTGCCGCAACGCTCGCTGCAGTCGCCTTGATGTATGGGTTGCTGTCCCTGCACCTATGCTGGCGGCTGCACAGCACCCAGTCAGCCACTGGCCTGCCAGTGAAATCGCACACTGCTGGCTGCTGTTTGATCCTCGACGCTAGAAAGGAGGTATCGCTCGGCTGCGGTACACTGGCGGACTAGTGTCTATACTTGCGCATGCAGCAGCAGGGAGCAATGGTGTGTCAGCAAAGCTGGAGCAAACAAATCGCCGCGGCTATCGCAAGCAATTGACAGTCGCCCTTATTTAACGCATGCAGGAAGCAGCATCCTCAGGTTTGGCGTAGCACAGTGCAGGTCTCGATCATGTGGCTGCAGGTGCCATCCCAAAGCAAGCAACTAGTCAGCCGACGGACATAGTGCCGCTGCGCAGCGTCTCGAACAACGCAGTGTTTAACAATGTCACTATTACTGGCACATGTCGACCATTCACGGACGATATGATCACACAATAGTCGGGTGTAGATAGCTGGAACTGATGACTCAGCAGAGATCTGTACCAGTGGAAACAGGAAGGCACAGTCCTACAATTTTGCATGTCACCTCACACATTACCTTGCAATGCTCAAGAACGTACCTGGACAATACGAAATCCCACTGATGTGCATCTGTAACGATTATCGCCTTGGTATCGAAATTTCAACTTGGCCGCAAACGGATGGCGCCCCCGCAAGATGTGTTAACTTTAGAACAGCAGAGTTGATACAGGGTCGGCAGCTGCAGCGCTATAACTGTTGCTGTGCACTGCTGGCACTGGTACCGCCTGGACGCCCAGCAGGCGTCACCGTGGCTGCTCACAGCCTGCCACGCCTACATTGACTCAGATGCTGCAGGGCTCCGTTGCTGGACAGCAACCACCACATAGTAAGCTGGCTCTGGTCGAAGCAGCCGCTGGCAGCCGCCTCACTCGGCTGCTGCCTGCTCGGTGGTGTCAGCCGTGGTGTCAGCCACCGCAGTGCCCTAGCCGCCGTCCGCCTCGGCAGTGCCGACCCCCGCCATACCCCCCTCAACAGTGCCCGCCCCAGCGGGCTCTCCATTGCGGTTGCCGTCACCCCCTGCAGCCGCTGCGACCACCGCAGTGCCGCCATTAGCCTCCGCCGCCGCGGGCGCTCCGTTGCCCCTGTGCAGGGCCGTGTTGCCGGCAGCCTCTTCGGCCCCAGCAGGCGCATGCTCAGCAGGCGGCAGCCTTAGCGCTGCCGGGGTACCACATTGGCCAAGGTGGCTGCTGTTCCGGCCGCCCCGGCTGCGTCTCTTCCCAGAGCGTGGTTCTTTGTGTAGGCTCCTCCACTTGTCTTTCAGGTCCACCCCCGTCCGGCGCCGAATTGTATCGCCCTGCCGCGTGCTCTTGAGCATTTGTTTCCACTGGCCCGTGCCGAACTGCCGAACCAGCCGGAACAAGTGGTCCTCCTCCTCCTCCGTCCATTTTGTTGTCTCCCGCCGAGGTTTTGGGGTGACACCGTTATCTGGTGATCCGACATCCGGCTCTGAACAGTCTTGCCGCTGCACCTGTGTCTCCATTAGTGGGTGTGGCACCTGACGACACCATGCTACATGTCGATCGGGCGTTCAGATAGCATGCAAAGGATAAGCGAACAGGCTGAGCGGACAGTTGATGGCAAGCAAGTGGGTGTGCCGCTATAGGACTGCTCGCGGACAAGCACCTGCTGCTTTGCATGCCATACCCTAATGCATGGCATAGACGGAACACAACATCCACAACATCGACTGACATGTGAAGGACACCACGGGCTGGCATGGGCAGCGCTGCCATGCAGTGTTGCATGCAGGGCGAAGAGTCCAAGCCCTTGTACCATGTACATCAGTACAGGTCGGATTATGCCGCTGACAGCGGTCGGATCGCCAAGAGCAACCGATGTACCTCGCCAGCAGGGGTGTCGACCCGCTCCACAGTGCGCCCCTGCTGCGGTTGCGATGGCCCAGCCCCACCTGATCATACCCAGAACGCACCATGAATGATCACTTTGCTTGGTACACACTGCCCCGAAACCAGCGCCCCAGTCCGAGATGTGTGCTTACGGCAAGACATGTTCAGGTGCTGTGCACCCTCTCTATCTGTCAACAGCAAACATCGACGGCACGGCATCCGTGGTTGCAGCATGCGCAGCAGCCTGCGCTCAGGCAGGCTGCTAGGCTGACTGCATGCTAACGCTGCCAACGCACCGACCTGCATCTGGCGCGGCGACCCTGGTGCCTGCTGGGGTGCTGAGCAAGGCGCTGCCAGCCGCTGCAGGAGCATCATCCAGGTACAGGCCACCATCCACCAATGCCTCCGGTGCCTACAGCGGGCACAGACGTTGCAGTGTTGCCAACAGTCTGCGGGTCATGGGACGTGTGATACGCAGGAGATCGAGGCGCATGCGCAGATGATGCTGCCATGGACCACATCAAGAGTTAGGCACTCGCCATGCATGCGCTACCATACCATACGCACCTGCACGCTTTCAACGTGACGCTGGTTCGAGGCTCCATTGTAATTCCACTCTTGCAGCACGCCCACAGGATTCTGCACAACCTTCAGGCACTGCAGCGCCGCAGCAACTGCCCCGCCACACGCCTGCAACCGAACCTTATATATTCGTCGTTTGCTTGAGCAGCTGTTGTCCTTATTGAAGATACAGCTGCGTGATGGACAGTGCAAACAGAAATGAACTTGATGCAGCAACGCACACTGCGACAAGGCAAACTGCAGCAAGGCACAATGAGCGGCCGCTATATCTCCCACCTCGGGTGAGGCCTGCTCAAGCCTGGGAGAAGAAGGCCCACCCTGCAGCAACAAGGCGGACACATAGCGATTGATATGTGACTGAACGACGAATCTGCAAAACTGTCAGGCTGCTGAGCCCAGGTGCATAGGTCATATAGTAATATGTTCCATGAGCAAACGAGCACCTCATCTGAACTGAGCCGCTGTTGCTTGCGGGGACGTCCTTCCAGCTGCTCACTGCAGCACCGCATCACAGCTGTTGCAGGATGCTTGCAATCAACCTCTATTTGAATATAGGCAAGCTCAGCGACATGCATGAAGTGCGCAGGTGCTGTGCTGATGCAGCACTGTGGGCCTGTTCTGAGGACACACTTACATGATACCATGGCCCTTGAGGTCGTCATCTGCTGCATGCTTCGCCAGCTCCTAAAAGCACGCGAGCATGCTGTTTACTGGGTGGCACATGACGCACTGCTGTCCGCTCACAAAGCAAGCACTCCCAAGCAACACACTCAGGTGACACTGGGTGCTAGTTGAATGAAGCTTCAGAAGCGCGAGCTACACAGTAATGGCTCACTTGCAAAAACACAGCGCCGAGTCCTTCTGTGGCCATCTCAACAAACTTCTTGACGTCCTTCAGCACCTGCCATGCACATGTCAAGCATGCTTTCAATCATGTGTGATCATCGTGCATGCAGTGCATAGTCGCATCACCAGCCAGATCCGTGCGTGGCTAGGCTAGCTAGTACAGGCGGACACTGGGCTGTATCTGCAACACCTTGCTGCATGTCTGGCAGGCAAGCACGATGCATGTTTGGGTCCAAACCTCGGCGTCGGCGAATTCTGCTGTGTCCGCCAGCTCCCGTGCAGCGTGTGGCAGCTGTTCATGTCGCGCCGGAGTGTTCAGTGTCATCAGCTCGTGGAACTGCTTCTCGCTGCAGCATATGCACAGCAGCATGTGGCTTACTTATGCAAGGTATGTGAAAGACAACACACAGGTGCAGCGTGCGTGGTCATCAGCAGAAGGGGGTGGACCCACATCTTCTTGCCATAGTTGCCTGCAAGCCGCCACATGTAACAGTGACGCTTGTCGAAGGCGTCGCTGGGGCTTTCTTCTGCCTGATACCCTGGGTAGACTTGGCCTTGCAGCTTCTTGAGCACCAGGTTGAAGCCGACCTGCATGGTAGGGGTCAGCAGATCGGCGCTTGCGTGGTGACAAATGACTGTCACCAGGGTCCAGAACAATTCCAAATCCCGCATGCTGAGCACCACGCACTATGACCTCGGCTCGAGTGATTTAAGCCCCCCAAGCAGCCCGAGACCATCACCGCCAAGACACAAAAGTACCACATGCTGTGGACGCTATGGCGTCTGTATCTCAGTTGTCAGCTGCTGATGCCTGAGAGACAGACTCTTACCCGCAAATCCAGCCCCATATCCGGCTCGAGCAGGCTGGGAGTGCTGTACTGTTCATCAAACATGCCCCCCCCGCTGCTGCGATGCTGCCGCACCAAAGTGGCAAGCACGCTCAAAGCATCGATGACGCGCGCGCTGAGCTCTTCGCTGCCGCTTGCGACCTTGCGCAGCCAGTGCAGCGCAGCGAAGGCGCGGAGCCTTGGCCGATCCTTCAGACCGGTTGGGGCCATTGCCTCAAACTGAGCAACTACACCGATATCTGTGCCGTCGGATGCGAGGAGCGCCTCCCAGGCCCACTGCTCGGCCAGCGACATGATGAATGTCTGCACTGCGGGCGTACAGCCAGTGAGTCGCTGAGCTCGCGCTCGGAGCCGTGATATATGCCAAAGGGGATGCGATGCACGCGCGCGTCAGGCCTCAAGAACCTCCCCGATCGCTAGCAACGCCTTGCAGCCGCCACAGTCACAAGCAAGTCAAGTCGGCTCGTTGCAGCGGTGGAGTGTGGCGCTGCCGGGCGTGACGTTTTAGGTTGAAATCACGAACCCTGTCGCAAGTAGGGTCGCAACTGTGGTTTACGGTTGCATACGCCAGGGTATGCAGGATGGTGGTAACAGTACTCGTACTCGTACTGAAAGTACGGTGCAGCATCGACAAACGTCACAACGAGGAGCGCGCTGCAGGACTCCTGCACGCCAAGTGCTATAGCACAAGCTCAACGGCTGCAGCACTGCCAGTATTGCCGTGCACTGCTGTACTGCTGGCTATTGGGACGCCACTGCTGCCTCCATATGGTTCACTTGCTGCAGACAGGGCCCCATCGTCCCAAAACAAGTCTCAAACGTGCTGGCTGTCGGCGACGCAGCCAGCAACGCTGTGGATTAGCTGCCTCACCCGGCTGCTGCCTGCTCCCCTGCCAGCTCGGCGGTGTCGGCCACCGCAGTACCCTCGCCACTGTCCGCCTCGGCTGTGCCGCCCTCCACCATGCCCCCCTCAACAGTGCGTGCCTCAGCGGGCTCTCCGTTGCCGCTGCCGTCGCCACCTGCAGCCGCCGCTGCGATGGCTGCGGTGCCGCCTGCCTCCGCCGCCGCTGGCGCCCCATTGCCGCTGTGCAGGGCCGTGTCGCTGGCAGCCCCTGCCAACCGAGGACGTGTGAACATTGCAAGGTCGTGAAACTTGTGGGACGCTCTGCACACATGTGACGATCGCCGATGAGCACGGACAGCAGTCAAGACAGTGCCGCCTGCGCCAAGCACAGCGGCCAAGTGTTGTACTCGTGGCGCTGCTGCGCACCTGCGTCCCGGGGCGGGTGCTCATCCACCTGCTCAGCGGGCGGCCGCCGCAGCGCTGCCGGCGTGCCATGCGGGCCGGGCTGGTCGCCATCTCGCCTGCCCACACGCTCCAGCTCAGGGCGTGCCTTGCACATGTTGCGCCACTTGTCCTTCAGATCAACCTGCATCCAAACGACTACTGACGTGACTTCCTGGACCCCGATAATCGGAGACGCAGCTGACGTCCGCATCACGACAGGATGAGTCGCACTTTCCTCCATGTGACGACGAGCATGGGCTGTGAGGAAGCTCACCGCACTGCGGCGCTGAATGAGGTCGTCATGCTGCAAGCTGTTGATCATCGCTGCCCATGAACCCATTCCAAATTCGTGGACCATGCGGGTCAAGTGGTCCGTCTCCTGCAGTTGACCACCATGCCACTTCAACACAACACACTATCATAATCTTGCCGGTATACTGCGGGTGGTGTAGCTGGACGACACCGTGTCTTTCTTGTTTTGAACAGGGAAACCCAAGTCAGGAGCAACGCTACTGGCCAGCAACAGCGTCATGTCAGCCGTCAAGCAGATTCCAAGTCGGAGGCTTGGGCTTCGACACCCGTGAAGGTTGACTCACACGTACCTCCTGCGTCCATCTGACTGTGGGCCGCCGGCCCTTCGGCTCGCCAGGCCCCTGCGGCGTGCGGTACGACGGCGGGCGGTACGCTCGCCTTGTTGGCGACAACTCCAAGGGGTCTGGCACCTGCGCACCGCAAGCCAGCTGTTCTGTCGGTATAGCATGAGGCATGGTCGTTGCCGCCAGGTCCAGGCTGTGCCCTGCCAACAGCGCATCAGAATTGCTCAACACCCTCTCGTTGCTCATGTTGAGACGGCGACAAGGAAGCACTGCATTGCCATAACAGGCGCCTGCATGGCCGAAACTGCGAGGCATTGAACTCGCTCCTCTTCGTCACTGACCACGGAGAGGCCAACACTTGCGGAGGGTGTGAAAGGCGAAGATATGCACCTCGCCAGGGGTGTCGCCCCATACCATGGTGCGCCCCTGCCGCGGCTGCGACGGCCCGGCGCCACCTGAACAGCAGCAAGCGCTGGCATTGGGAGGACGTCCATTGCAGGAGAGCTCTATGCCCTTCCCTCTTAACAGCTGCTTTGTTGTCACGCAGGGCAGGAGCAGGTGACTCATGTGCCGCTGACATACGCTGGGCTGCAGCATGCATGACTGGACAGCACGACGGGACGCTGCGCTTCTCGTGCAGTAGTAAGCATCACAGTCATAGCCGGCTGGCCGGCTACACTACTTCAGGCGCCAAGCACTGACCTGCATCCGGCTCGGACACCCTGGCACGCGCTGGCGTGCCGATCACCATGCCACCTGCCACCGCTGGGGATTGCTGCGCGTACATGCCATCCTCCGCAAAAGCCTCCCGCGCCTGCAAATGGATGACACGGCCCCCTGCAATGTCACACTACTGCGGACCAGCTATGCTCGTAAAGAACGAAACTCTTGCGTGGAATACCTTGCAGCAAATTTGATGCCTATAAATGACACATGCTCACCCGCACACGCGCATTGAGGCGCTGCGCCGAGGCATCGTCCATGATCTGGCCGTGGTTCGCCCTTGCAGGACTCGGCCCAATACCCATCCTTTGGGCATATGCTGCAATTGCTCGGGCGTATGCCTGCGTACATATCAGCATGCAGGCTGTCGAGCTGTGGTCACCATCGACATCACTGCTTGCAAATGTGTGATATGCATCGACTGGGGACAAGCAGCGACTCAGCGTCCTCTGTACCTCAGGTGACCCAGGCCCAGCCTGCAGCAGTAACAAACTTGTTTGTTTGACCAAAGCCATCTTGATAATGCGATGTTTGTGAGGCGCGTAGCTAGCGGTCATGCAAAGCAGCACCGATTGTTGGAGTGACTTTGCGAAGCCAGTGTGTAAAGCACCTCATTGGCTTCGAGGCGCTGCTGCTTGCGAGGTGGCTCCTTCTCCAGCTGATCCAGCTGCTCACTGCGATTGCAGGCGAAACCTCAACCATACCGACAGCAGAGAGAACAGTATGCAACCGTGCACCGCGTGTATATGCAACTCATGCCATGACAACATATGCTGAGCTGCACGCAAGTGTCAGCAGGGGCTGAGCAAACACTCACCGGATGTTGTGACCCCGGAAGTCGTCAGCGTACTTCGCCACCTCCTGCAAGTGTGCAAAGCACTGATTTGCCACTTAGTCATGAAAAGAGGCACGTGCCTCATTGCAAGCTGCACCTGCATGACCCACAATCGTCTGAGGCGAGACTATGTTCAGCCAAGGCGCCACTCCTCACTTGCAGAAACGCAGGGCCCAGGCGGTCGCTTGCTTCCTCTACTAACTCCCTGAGGTCTTTCAGCATCTGCATGCACAGAAGCTAAGGCCGATGTGTATGAGCACAACATCTCTTCGAAATTGTGCAGACAAAGCCAACTGAAGATACATGGACATCAGCTGCACACTATGTCGTAGGGTCTAGTACCGTGGATTCGATGACCGAAGCAATGGAGTCCGCCTCCCGAGTGAGGCCATGCACATCCTCAGGCCGCGCCGCAGCATAGGTGTCGAGCAGGCGATCGAATGTATCCTTGCTGCAGAACGTGCAGAGCAGCATGGCGCGGGTGAGCACCTCATGAAACGTTGCGCTCATGGTGACCAGTCCCTTCTGCACAGCTTGTGTTTCATGGCGAGTTGAACATAGACAGCACTGCAACCGAGGTCACCGGTACAGAGCGGTCATCAGCATTGGATTATGACTCACATGTTGCGGCCACTGATGCCCGCATCTTTCCACCTGGAGCAGTAGAGCTCGAATGCCTCGCCAGGGCTGTCTGTGTCTTGGCTGCCCGGGAAAGTCAACCCCTGCAACTTCTTGAGCACCAGCACAAAGCCAACCTGCACACACAGCTCAGTGTCAGCGCCCGCATGCCAAAATGTCCTGTCTAGACGTTCCAAGCTGATGCTTGTGCACCGTCACACAAGTGCTCGGTGTTCACATCGACCTAAACGGTAAACATGTCCCCATCAGGAGCCGCTTCTGCGAGCCCCTTCTCGGCGCGGACAGGACAAGCCTCGGCATGGCAGCAAAGGGTGTTCCAAGGATGGCCCGACAACTCACCGCAACAATGAGGTCGACCTTTGGGTCGAGCTGAAAAAATTCCGTTGTGTACTGGTCGAGAGTGGCCTGCCCACTATTGTGCTTGGCCACCACCTCTGCAAGGTCTACCAGTTGCGCTACCGTGTGCGATCCCAGGGCACCACGGCCGTATGCAACCTCTCGCAGCAAGAACAGATCAAGGCGCGCGCGTAGCACTGGCTGCTGACCCGCCAGGCTGCTCAAATCATCCAAACTTGGTGCAACTGTTGCGATGCGTGTGCTGTCGGAGGCAAGAAGCGCCTCCCACGCCCACGACTCAGCCATCGACATGGTGCTGGTGTGTGACTGGTGAGCAAGCGGCTCGAGACCGTCACAGGATCAAGCTCCTTGGGGAGGTGATGTTGCCGAGGGGCAACCACACATCAGCCCCCTCGGAGCTGGTGCAGTCCGTCCGACACCTTGCTGCAGCCCCAAGAGATACAACACTGTCGATGATCGTGCAAAAAGTCTACAGTGCAACTGGCGCAATGCGGCTGTGATGGAACAGGGAAACCCTTGCCGCACCTGGGGTCGCAACTGTGGTTTTACATACGGCAGGTTTTACGCTCAGAGCTGGCGCACGTGCCCTTGTACGGTTTGCAACGGGCCTGCTCTGATAGCAGCTTGCTGTTGTGACACAAGACCACTGCCATCAACAGTTCATCACACGCAGCTGTGTGATGCATTGATCTGGAGCACGCTTTGCAGAGAGACGGTATCGATACCTGCAGAGCATCACCAGCAGGGTTTGGCGCGTGCACCGTGCCGCACATGCTGTTGCCGTGCTGGCCTGCGAGCGGTGAAGACGTGGCACGACAGCAGCTGTCTGTGTGTCCCTAAAGCCATCGTCCGCACTCGATCATTGCTGTCGTGTGCCTCGGTTCTGATCGACCACTGGCACATGTTGGCCGCCCGGCGCTGTGCATTCAGCGGCAGGCAGCCCAGGCTTGAGGCAGCCGCATGTCAGGGCAAACCTCCGTCACCGTCTACTCCTCCAGCAACTACAAGTATGGCGTCAAGCCGCCAAAGCCGGAGAAGGATCGCACAGTCGATGCGCGGTTCCAACGCATGCAGCAGAAGTGAGCACCGTTGTTCGGCAGACGGCTCCAAGATGCGGTCCTGGTCACAACAGAACGCTCAGCTGCTGTGGAAGTTGTTTGACGGAGTCTACGCTGCTCCACCTCACACCATCCTGCAGCTGCTACTCAGGCTGCATTTGCCAGTGCCTGCCGCTTGCAGCGTGGTGCGCATCAATCCCCTTACCATGTCTTGCACCTGCAGGTACGAGCAGGAGGGCACGCGACGCAGCGTGGATGCGGTGATGCTGGTGGCGGAGCGCAACATACCGCATGTGCTGCTCATCCAGGTGCGCAGGCTCACTCAAAGGTGTGGTCATCCTCGTCCTGCGGGCTGGGGTGTGAGGAGTTTTAGCGGGAGGGTACAGGCTGATAGAGATAGGAGAAGCACCCGTTATGTAGTGCAGTCAGGAGTTTGGATAAGAATACCATGTCACGCAACATGAGTATGAGAGCATATTCCTATCGAATGCAGCCATGCTTCCATTCTTCCTGTCATGGGTTGTGTCACCAGTGCGCCGAGTCGGCTGCACACACAGCTCCGAGGTTTCCACCAGGCGCTGGCTTGTGGCTGCAGGTGCACGGCGGCTTCTTCAGGCTGCCGGGCGGGCGCCTGCGCCCCGGCGAGGAAGGTGTGCCGGCCTTCCCAGCCGCAATGTCTTGCTCTGGGTCTTTCCGCGATCGTCAGCCAGCTTCCAAGCACCGTGGGTTTCCAAGCGTGTGGCGTCGGCCGGCTGGACACTGACTGCTTCACCCTTGACGACCTTCGGTGCCCGGACTCCCTAAGGAACCTTGCAAGCAGCTAGCAGTGCGCTGCCTGCAGAGGTGGAGGGCCTGAAGCGGAAGCTGGCCGCCAACCTAGCGCCCGAGCAGGCCAGCCTGAAGCCCAGCTGGCGGGTGCGCCTGCTCACGGGGCCATGCCCCTGTGGCATGCGTCTGGCCGTCCTCGGACACATCCGTCACACAGCACTGGCAACTGCATACCAGTTGGTGCACACCATCTGCTCGCTGGTAGCGGACGGAGGCAGAGGCCCTTCAGGTGCATGTCGCAGAGTGCAGGACCTGTTTGCTCAGGATGCAAAACGTTGTTCTGTGAGTTGCCGCAGGTCGGCGAGTGCATTGGGCAGTACTGGCGGCCGAACTTCGACCACCACATGTACCCGTACCTGCCCGCGCACGTTACGAGGCCGAAGGAAGTGCGCAAGCTGTTCGTGGTGCCGCTGCCTGAGAAGGGCTTCTTCGAGGTGGGCGCTGAGGCTGGTTGGCCGTAGGCAGGGCCTGTAATGCGCTCTTCAGCGTGCTGCGGCAGCGCCTGCCATTATTCGCCCGACTTCTGCGGTCTGGCGAGATGTGATAGTCATTGTACATACGTACAGCAGCATCACTGTGGCAACTCTACTGCCTGCAGGTCCCGAAGAACCAGGCGCTGGTGGCGGTCCCCCTTTTCGAGCTGCATGACAACGCCGCCAAGTTCGGGGCCGTCATCTCGGGGGTGCCCATCATGTTGTCAAGGCTGAGGTAGGCATGTGTGTAGGATGTTTTGATGGTAGATTCATGCACAGCGTGGAAGGTCCATGTACAGTGCTCTGTTGGCCCAGCGCGCTCATGCTTACAGTCTCAAGTGCTGTGTCTCAGATGAGTCACTGCCATTGGGACGGAGTTGCAATTCGTGGCATTTCTCATACGCACCGTTGCACACGCCTGCTGTGTATGTTGAGTGACTTCGTCGCCCTGCCCACAGGCTGACGCTATCAGGGACGGGGCGGCTGCTGATGCCTGCCGCAGCGCCTGTGGCAGGCAGCACGCCCAACGGCAAGGCAGGCGGCGATGCTGACGGCTGGGGCGATGATGAGCTGGCTGCAGAAATCTACGGCCAATGACAATAGCAACGTTGGTGCAGCTCGATTGGGAGGACATTGGGCGCATGACTCTGAGAGATCGACTTCGTGGGATCTGGTGCAGCACAGGGATTTGCTGAAGTGTCATTGCTGCGCCTGTGGTGACGTGGCTTCCGTGTAAGCATGGCAAGTGCACTTGCTGCTGTTTTACCACGATCCTTCAGACTTCATGCATGATCAACTTGTGCTGTCTATGCACGTGACAGTTCCACATGCAGGTTCACTGCGAATACAAAGACTAGCACCCACCCCAACATGCAAGCTGGTGGCAGGTCACCAGTGTACTCCAGGCAGGGCCGTTGCAGCAGCAAACCGCAGCGATTGCAACCTGCCGGCATCACCTGCCGCCACATCTGCGCCTTCGCATTCTACGGGCATCGCGCCCGTGCTGGGCACACCCAGCTACGTACGGCAGTCTGTACACCCCAGACAAACACCAGCTCCCTGCCGCCTTGCGAATCTGCCGTCAGAAGCTGTATCTGGGCGCTACAGGGTGTTCTGCACCGTCAGCATCTGCTCGCCCATGAGCGCGGCCGTCGGCGCATCAAGGCTGTTGTCCACAATGCCCGGCGGCCTGTGCTGCTTGCCCGCACCCACTGCCAGGAACTTCTGCTCCATGCTGCTCGGCTGCAGCACAGCACAGCACACCATGGTCCGCTTCTGTGCGCTAGAGGCTGGGACACATGGGTGAAACCCTGTTGATGTGCATGGGGCTTGCATGCTGCCCAGTGGCTACCTGGCCGCCCTTGCTTGCGGGCAGGGAGTAGTCGACACGCTGCTCCTCCAGGGTGCTCACCACCATGCGCATGATGTCCGACTTGTTGGAGTAGACCCGACCGCGGTCCATACCTGCTTGGAGCATCATGCTGCAGTTGACCATGCTCATGTGCACAGTTTCAGGGAGCATGTTTGATGACGTTATGCAAAGGACTGCCAACTCCAGTGCCTGCTTGTGCGCAAGCGTGCTGATCTACGATGCTGGGTCATTGGCAGCACGCACCATTGTAACTGTTCTCCCACCAAATGGAGATCGCCATCTTCAGTGGCGCAGGTGTGTCCTTGCAGTTGACTGCGCATGCCCCAGAGAAGTCCTGCAGCAGTGACAGCTGTGCCATTCGGATTCATCTCGTGTTGCAGACGCAGCAAAGCATACTCAAGCTGTGCTGCAGCATTGCATTCTAGTAACAAATGGACACCACTCCTGACTCGAGAATATATGATAAGAACGACCTGTGAAGCCTCCACATGCGCCCGCAACCGTTCTCGCAGCGTGTCAAAGATGGACTGTGGTGTTGCGCCGTCGACCACCACCTTCGCAGGCAAACAGACATCAAGTAGTTTGCTTTACACGGAACTTCAAGGGTGCGTCTTCTTCGGCACTATCCGATGCGGCTTCAGTGCCCAGCTTGATGTGCTGACAGCTAGCAGCTGACAGCAGCATCACGAACACTTGCACATCGGTTGCATGTTACTGTTCACGAAACAGAGCGAGACGAGAAACTCACCGCAAACGCCTCGTTGTGTGGCCCAGAGCGTGCGATGTTGACGACTCCCAGCGTGGACATGACGATGTTGGGGAACAGGAACCGCCCGCCGTCGGGGCGCATCAGTGTCGTGTTCAGCAGCGCAATCTCCTCAACCTGCATGCAGCCGGCAGTTGAGGCTCAGGATCATTTCTGCATAGTGGGGTTGACAGCACTGATGAAAGTTGGGATGGTGAAACACATGGCGGCGTGTAGTTTGTGAGTCGCTCACAATGTAGAAGTCGTTCTGGGACCCAATGAAGATGCCGTCCCCGACGTCGAAGGGGTGCACAACGAACAGGAACACCACGGACTCGTAGATCGTGCGGATGGAGTTGGCGAACACAAAGGCGCCCGCCACCACGCAGCTGCTGAACTGCAGCCACGCCGCCCGCAGGTTGATCTGCACACAGGCAGCCGGACACCAGGTTTGTGTAGCCCTAGCTGATGCGCTCCACTTGTACATGGCATGGATGCGATACTGATGACGGTGGGCCCGTATCTAGAGGTACATCACACAGACACACTCGGGGTCACCTGCCAGATCATGAGGTACAGGAACAGGAACAGCGCCTGCACCACCACAGCCATGAAGCGCTCCAGCTTGCCGACCACCGTGCGGGCGTCCTTCAGCGTGGCCGCCAGGTTGGCGCGGTTTTGCACAATACCGCACACGCACTCCTGTACATCCTGCATGCACAGAAAAGTAGTGCAGGGAGTCAGGCGTCCTCCCTTATGTCCGCCCCTCCCCCTTGCTGCAGTGGCAGCTCAAGACTGTAGCTCAGAGCAGAGCAGCAGGACAAAGTAGGTTGACAGCGCTCCGTGATTTGCACGACTCAGGTTTCTGGTTTGAGGGCGAGCTAGAGCCGCACATGCTGGGAGACCTTGCCGCGCTGGTTGACATCCAGCATCTCGAACGCTTCTGCAGCCGCCCCTGCCTCCATGAAGCCCTGCAACACCATGCCACCTCGGACGAGGGTCCAACAGCTGGGCCATGCAAGAACCACACTGCCAGTGCCAAACTCGTCATACCACAGCCTTGCTCATGTCAAGGATGGAAGCTGCATGAACAGGCACATTGGCCTGGCTGCATCTGCCAATGCATGCACACACAGCTCACCTCCAGGTCCTCAAGCACGATGTGATGCTTGTGCTGGTGGCTGTCCTTCCGCGGTCCCCGGACATTGTGGTACAGGTAGAACGCCAACTTCTTGGCCTCCGCCTACGGCGTGCAGCAGCACGCTTTGCTGTCCTGCCACATACCCATGTCTTCTGACAAGGGCTGTATCCGACGACTTGACCAGCACACTGCCACCCTTGCAACAGGCAGACAGGAGTGATCAGCAACCCACCTCGGACGATATCTCTGAGGAAGGTGCGTTGGCCATGTTCAGACGGTCCGCAAGGTTCAGGCGTAGCGCATTTCGGCGAATGTGCTGCTCCACCTGCAGGTCGTAGCAGCTCAGAAACTCGGCCACTTTTTCTCAAGGGAACTTCTGCCGAGCCGATCAACCCAGGACTCAGTAACCACCCATAGTTTGCAGTGCAGCAACGTGTGTATAGGGTGCAACCATATGACATGCCTACCTTGTGCAGCTTGCTGAGCAGCTGCAGCTCATCACCCTGCGCCGGGTTGCGCAGCGCAGAGAACACCTCCGCCTGCAGAGCGTTGCAAACAACCGCTTTTAACACTGGGTGGCCTGCAGTGCTTGCTCAGCATTGGGACGAGGGGGCACTGCAGCCACGGGCATGCTGCATATACAGTGGGTGCACCTTCTCGCCTTCCGGCAGCATGTTGGAGTTCAGCCGCGAGGGCGCGCTGCGCGCGCTGTGCTGTGAGCGCTGCGACCCCGTGGACTGCGCCGAGAAGCGCTTCCTGGCCGGCCCCCTGCACCCGGGCCCATATACACCAGTTGGACAACATGAGCTCTGCTGTGGAGACGCAAGCACAAGCATGTGCAGCAGGGTATCGAAGCCTGTACCAGCACGAACGAACTGCTGTCGTGAGGTCCCAGCTGCCTGAACCTTGGGCTTGAGGTGAGCAGGCAGTGCTGCGTGCTCATACCTCGCCATGTTCAGCGGCGGCGGAGGCAGCGGTGCATCAGGGTCCATGCTTGAGTTCGCCCTTACGCGCGGTGCAGCGTCCATGGTGCCGCCGTCCAGGGGCAGAAGCGCCGTCCTCGCGCCCCGCAGCGTCTGGTCTGTGGCGTCTGCAGTCCAACAAAGTTTTTATGATGGGGTGAGTCATCAGGGAGCGGGCGCCACCACCACTTTGTCACGGCAAGCAGGGCCCAAACAGCCCGTGACAGCCCGACATGAGCCCTGATCGTGGCTCATACACTGCATTGGCACACATGCAAGTGAACGATCAAATGCAGCGATGTAGGAACGCAGCGTGTGGCATGTGGTGCTCACCTAGCAGCGGCACCTCCGAGCTGACGGATCCCGCGGATCCCGCCCGCCGGATCGGTGAGTAATCCCGCAGCACGTGCGGCGGCAGCGATGCCAGGTTCGGCAGCATTGGTGGTGGCTGCATAGTGTGGAGACTCGTCGGTTCTGGCGGCTGCAACGCCTGCATGTCCGCCATCTGCACGCTGCCTGGTGGCCCTGCAGCACCTGCCGACCCTTCAGAGGTGTGCTTGATCCCACGGTGCTGCAGCCGCACAGCACAACTGAAGCACATGTCGACCTGCATTCTACAGCGTTCAAGGGAAGCATCAATGAGGTCCTACCAGCTGATGGCTGCGCGGCTCCTGCTGCAGGGGGGGCGCCGCCTGCTGGAGCGGCGAACGACACCCCGAAGGAGCTGTTGTAGGTCTCGACCGCCGTCGCGGGCGCCGGCGGCGGCTGCTGCGCGCTGCTGCCGATACTGAGGCGCGTAGCACCCAGCGGCTGCGGCCGCGGCGGGAAGCTGGGCGGCGGCAGCGGCGGCTGGTTCAGCAGGCTCGGCAGCTGCTGCAGTGCAATTGCGGTGTCACAACATGGTGAATGTTGAGACTACTGGACATGGCCGTGAAAAACATCAAAAGCTCAGCATACAGGGTTTGTCAAGCCTCTCAGCGACGACTGGATATGACACATGCATAAGTTTTAAGGGCAACCACGCACGGAACGAGTCTGTGGCACACCTGCCGTGGCCTTGGCTGGATCACTGGGAGGGACTCGTCTGCAAAGTACGACGACTGATCGTCCTGGCCCCTGCTGTCGATGGCATCTGCTGCTGCAGCCCTGCTGGATGCGTCTGCCTGTATCTCCAAGGCGCCTTTGCTGGGATCAAACAGCGGGTTGCTGTGGCTGGGGTCGTCATAGAGAGGGTTTGACGCCATGCCGCCAGGCTGTGGCACAGGCGCATCGCCCTCAGGGTTTGCTGCCACCGCTGCTGCCGCCGCCACCGCAGCTGCGGCGCTGTTGCGACGGCTCACACTGCCGCCGCTGCTGTTCAGCATGCTCTTGAACTTGCCCTTCATCTGCACAGTGGCGCAGCAAGTCGCATGAGCAGCATGAAGCATGTCACCTGGCCATTGTGGCCCACTCGATGGGAACACATGCGGCCACTGCACGAGCGAATGATGTGGCAGATGTGCCTGAAGAGCCACACGAGTGCATACCATGAAGCTGGCGAACGACTTTTGGGGGTTCTTCAGGAAGCCACCCTCCTCGGACGCCTGCTCACTGCTGGTCTCCGACCACTCCCGCGGCTTTGCCAGCAGCGTCAGCAGATACTCCTGCGCAGCCCAGGGTACGCATGTCAGACCCCTACGCCTCCTGATCCGGACGTCCGACTACAATATATAACTGCGAGCTTGTTCAGGTGACGCTGCGAATTGATGCAGGCTGCTGGCGCCGCACCTTGTGCAGCGCGTCCTGCAGCTTGTCAAAGTGCGCGGCCTTGTGAAAGCGGCTGGACAGCATCTTGGCGATGATGGTCTTAAGCAGGCTGCCGGTCATGAAGACCACCTGCAGGGTGATGATATGCGCTGGGAAATGTCAGTGCCATCGTCGCCACAGATAGGCACACGCCGCCAAGGCCAGTGGGCTGCACCTTGCCGTCAAGCAGGTTCATCTCGAGCTCAGCAAGTGGGCGCGTGCTCCCATGCTCATTTTGCAGCATCTCGGTTGGTCCGTGTCAGACTTGATGCATGGACAATGGATGTGGCATCGGGTGTTGACAGCCCAGCAGCACCTGACAGCCCAGCAGGCGCAGCACGATGATGTGCGTCCTGCGGATGGTGTGCAGCTTCCAGTGGCCGGTGCCAAACAACCCGGCGAACAGCGCGCACATGAAGCCCGCCCGCAGCAGCCGCTCCACACCAGCCTGCCCATGCAGGTTTAGTGTCAAGTGCGTGATCGTTCCTGTTAGCCTTCAGTACCCACAGCACTGCTGCTATCAGCGAGCTCAGGCTATGAGTGTGCATGACTTGGCACAGTGGGATGCTGCATGTCCTGACCTCTGCTGCAGTTCATGCATAAGCGCGGCTACCCAAGACGCACCCTGGTGCCGATGACGAAGTAGACGACCTTGTGCTGCGCAAACAGGCCGCCCTTCTCCACAAGCACCACGAGCACCTGCAGAGAGGGAGCAGACGTATCACGTATGATGAGCTCGTCCGCAGACACAGCCTGCTGCTCCTTGTTCGTTGGTCGTGGGCATCAATGGTGCATGCACATGTATGGCGGAGCTGCTCAAACTTCACACACTGAAGAGGCGCCAGCTTGCTGCAGTCGTGAGGACACGGTGTGCTTGCGACAGGCCTTCATGTTAACAGAGCAGCCCCGCTCACGTGCATGATGTACCAGGCGATGATGAAGGAGGGCGTCAGCCCGGCCGCAAAGAAGCACCACCGGGTCAGGAACTTGTGCACCTCCGTGGATTTGTAGCTGTATGCAGGCGCGGTGTCTGTCGCCGCCACATGCACCTGCATGCACCACGCGCATCTGGGTTATTTATACGTCAGCACACGGCTACTGTTGTGCGCTCGGCTGTCTATGGGGATAGGAATTGACTGCTGCATGCAAATATGGCTGGATGCATGGACTCTGCAGCAAATCGACATGACTTTTGGTGATAAATGCACTTTCGAGACTGCAGTCTCACTGTGGTGGTGAAGTGGAACTCCGGGACCAGCAGCAGCGTCAGGGCCGCGGCCAGTGCGAGGATGCTGAACGTCGCTGGCACCGCAGCACGCCAAAAGGTGAAGCGCTTGTACCAGGGCCGGCTGGTCGTCTCCACTTCTTCTTCCTCCTCCAGGTCGAACACCGATCTGGATGCCACAGAGCCTGCATCACACAGCACCATGCTGCTCAGGCTACCTCGGAGCATCTCCTGGTCACATCGCACATGTCGCAGTGTTTTGACAGGATGTGCGAGTGAAGCGATGCACATGCTGGTCTCTGCGCCCTGACGTGCCCTGCTTCCTGGCCACCTTCTGGTATGGGTGCATCAACGCCGCTGCCAGACACGCGCACTGACGTCCGCCGCCGCGCCGGCAGAATAAGCGCCATCATGGACTCGCGGAAGCGGGCGCGGGGCTTGGCTGGGCTGGCTCCCACCGCCGGCAGCGGCACCCCGAAAATCACCCCGGGGCCGCCGCCGTCCTCGTCGTCGACGATCGTCGGCAGGCTGCCACGGGAGAGCACGCTGTCGCGCTTGCGCGGGGCTGCGCCGCCGGCGACGGAGTACCGTGCCGGCAGCCTGCAGCAAAAGGGTGAACATTGAGCCACCCACACGAGCATGAGTACATGTCACACATTTGCAATGTGATACTGGCCACCTCGCAGAAGGTTCATATCGTACTACGAGCAGGAGCACAAACTTTTGGAGGGGAGTGCCAGCAGCAATATAGTTCACCGTTCACCTGAAGGAGGAGGTCTTGCGGGTGGCACGGATGGGGCGCCGCCGGAAGGTGGGCTGCCCCACCCGCTCCACCAGCTCTGCCTCCGTCTCTGCCGGCCCAGGCGCGGGCTCCGGCAGGTCCCCCAGCTCTGTGCGCACATCACACTCACATTCGGAAGCCGCTTGCTGCCAAGTAAGGATGCGTGTCCTCCTGACGGCAGACGGCTGCGTGCTGTGCAGGTCAGCGCAAGATGTGTACACTTAAGTTCGTCCCTGGCACGTGGTCAAGTGCTTCTACCTGACACGGCATCATCCTCGCCGGGGCCGTCATTGGCCTTGACGTCCCCCCTGTAGCTGACGTGGCTGCGGCCGGAGCGCCCCGACTGCTGCGAGGTGGCCGAGCCGGCGCGGGCCACTTGGCCAAGGCCTTCAGACCCCGCATGTGAGTGCCGGCCCCCGTGCGTGGGGCTCTCGGAGGCGGCTGACGTCCGGCGGCTGGAATTGCGGCTAGAGTGGCGGCTGCTGGCGCGGCTGCTGTGGGCGCTGCCGCCCCGCCCCTCGCCATGGGCTGCAGTCATGTCCAGTGAGCTCAAACATAGCGTACTAATGACAGCAAGCTTGCAGGTCAAGCCTAGACACAAGGTTGCATCACAAAACCGAGCCCTCGCTGCAGCTTGCTGACATCGCAGGTAGGGTGATGTAGAAGTGGATACGTTCATCGATTTAACAGCACCTGGGTAAGCGTGGCGGTTGCGTTGCAGGGCGCGCTGCTCGATGCTGCTGCGGTGCTCCGGGTAGAAGCGGCCCCGCGTGCGAGCATCAGGCGAGCGGCTCACGTGCCTGCACCGCAGCAGCCACTTCGAGTGGAGGAGACGATGGTAGGAGCTTTTCTGCGGGAAAGACTGTGCCGTCCACATGCTCATACACTGCACCAACGCCCACGAGTAGCTAAACAACTGACATGCCCTCCAGGTTGGATCAGACGAACAGCGCCAACGACGCATGGGATGACATGATTGGTTCCCTACACAACATGCCCACGCACCTGGTGTGGCGGCGGCCCAGGCGGTCGTCCCACTCCTCGCCGTCCGACGGGCTGCTGCTGGAGCTGCTGCTGCTGCTGCTGCCGCCGCCGGACCCCTGGGAGCGGCGCAGGATGCCGCCGGGGCGGTGCGGGCTGCGGCTGCTTGAGTGAACAGCGCCGCCGACGCTGTGGCGGGACCCCGCACTCGCGCCCCCTGGGGACCGGGGGCGGCTCCCGGCAATGTGCCCGGCGTCACTGCAAGAGCATGAGGCCAATACTGTGCTTAGTCCAGGTGCATCAGCGAAGCTTTGGAAACGACAGATAGAAAAAGGTTTGGGAGAGATCCCCTGATGGCGGCGCCTGCTGGGTGCTTTCAAGCATGAGCAGACCGAGCGCGCACCTGCCATAGGACACTTCCCGCAGGCGGGAGCCGTGGTGGCTGGGCGACGACGGCCCAAAGCCTGCGTGCTGCCCCCAGCCGCTGTGCTGATGGTACGGGCCGCCACTGCCGCCGCCACCTATGTGTGGCACAGGCCGGACATCAGCCATCACGCCGCTGTCTGCCCAGCGGTTCAGCAGAATTAATGATGTAATCGCAGCAACGAAGTCTACACAGCCAACACATCCACGACCGCACAACTCCGCAAAGCCGCTCTGTCCGTTTTACAGATGCCAACATGGCCAAGCTGCAGCCTTTTGACCGACCCAAGCAAGCAAGCAAGTGTGTCCGTTACCATCGAGCCCACCTTCACTGTCATGCCCCTCCTCCCCGTACACTCCGCGCGCTCCAGAGGCTCTGTAACGCTCATTGTCCTGGTACGCGGCCGCAATCAGCACCTCCTCGAGCGGGGCGTTGCCCGAGCCAGACATCCCTCCCGCACGACTCAGCCCGCAATCTTGTCAAGCGCTTCCACCGGCTGGGAGCTCGCTTGAAGTGGCAACATGAAGATCAGGATTGTTTCACGTTGGTTACAGCTTATGGCAAGGCCTTCAGACCGGCCTGCACCTCGTAGCGATATGTGGGCGCCCCCGAGGACAGAGCGTGGGCGCTTCAAACTCAGAATCAGGGCAGTGTACTGTCTTTCAGTCAAGCCAGAATGACAGGGATCACTGTGCAGGCAGGAGACCTTGCAGATGGCCACACAGGCGGTGCGAGCTGCTGACCTGCTGGCGTCACGTCAGCAGCGATTAGTTTGACCGGCGGAGCCGGCACGTCATCGGCAGGGGACAGTTTGAGCCTCGCTCACATCACTATGATGACGCTAGATTGTCATGCGAATGTGCGTAAAGAATGTGCGCCGTGACCCTGTGGTACACACGCATGCTGCACCTGAGCCCAGCACGTCTGTGGCTGCGACGGATTCGACGCTTCGACTCTGCACGGTCACCCGGGGCTGACAAAACTATATCGCCTTGTCATACACACTCTTAGCACTGCGGACTGCTCGTATCAGGTGCCCCGGAGCTCACAGTGGCAGCAGTTCGTGTGCAACATCTGCAGAGGGTGGGCTCCATTCTGCTCGTGGCCATATTGGCATTCGATATGCCAACTGGGTCATGCACGACGGTATCTGCAATGTGGGAGGCTTTTGACGAGCCACGATGGATCGGAATCGCGTCTACGTGTGCTGTACGCCGCAGCCATTGCGCAGCACGCAAGTCTTGTAGTGGCTGGATGGCGGCTTGATACTCCCGCGGTCACAATTGGGACTGTACGATAGAACACATGTTTCGATACACGGATGGATGTTTCACTGCAGGTCGAGCTGCTGTAACGATGATCACAGCAGGTGGGCGGGGCGCGGTTGTTCAGATGGGGCCCGCACACCACACCCTGCGTATGCAACACAGCGCCCATTGTCGATCGTCGTAAGACACACCGAACGACACATGGTCTTGGCTGAAGAAGGCAGGCCAGGCACAGCATGTGCAAAATCGAGTGCAGCAGCGAGGGGGACAAACATGATTATGCTCCCTTGTTTCTGATGCTCAAAACCTTCGGGGGCCGCGCCGCGGGCCGCCACATTCTTCAGGTTTGCACAGCACCTGCTGCGACAAAGGTGATTATAAGATCATTGAGAGGGCCGGGGCCAGCAGGGACGGAGAGCTGCTGCAGCTGCAACCACACAAGTGGGTGATCCCTCTACTTCGCACGCCTTCCTACCACGCCGACGCCCAAGGACTCCCGCAGGCGTGGCGCTTGCGATCAGCTAGAGCATACAGAACCTCGTGCAGCCCTACACAAGCTGCATCGTAACCATCCAAGCGCGCGCGACGTCACGTGGGCTGACGCCAAGTATGCAAAGGCACCTCAGCGGTCTTGCCGGTTGATCGGGAGGGTCCAACACACCTGAAGCCCCTGCAACGTCTGTCTGGGACGTGTGCCGCTCGGCGCTGGAAACCCGAACCCCGGTGCGCTGCATGCGGGCTGCGCAGCTGCACCCTCAGGCAGCAGCGCAGCAGGCTCGCACGCACTCGGCCTTCGCGCAGCTGCCGCCGCTGTCGCCCGAACAGGCCGCTGGCGGCTCCACCCCGCTGAAGCAACAGCCGCCGGGCCTCGCCGCCGCGCCCGCCACCCCTGCAGCGATTGCGACAGCAGCGAGGCTGCCTTCCTGGACAGCGGCCAGCTTCGGGGCGGCAGTCGTGATGCCCGGGGGCAGCGTCAACCTGGAGCTCTCCGAGGATGTGCTGTTCCCAGAGGAGTTTGACGGCCAGGTCAGTGGTTGCCGACAATGCATTTCAGGAATGACGACATGCTGCCTCTGCCTCCCACTCCAGCTGCAGCCACTCTGTGTGCCTGAAGCGCTCCTCCAGACACAAAACCTATGTATGCGCCCTGCGCACAGGAACCTGTTTTGGCAGACGACATGTCTTCAGAGGGCGAGGATGAGCCGCAGCTCACGCCACAGCAGCAGCAGCGCCCAGCGGCGGGCGTGCAAGTCGGCACTCCTAGCAGCGCGGCCCGCAGCACTCCGGGGCTGCCTGGCGGCGGCGGCGGCGGCGGCGCCGCCGACAGCGGCTCTGACAGCTCCGACGAGGACATCGGCACCGAGTTTGCGCAGGCGGCGGAGCTGCACCGCAGCAGCAGCGCCGGCGGCCTGGCAGGCGGATCTCTGTTGAAAGTTGCCCTCTCCTGTATGCACGCTTGCTTCACCGCAAGCGAGCTGCTACCACTGCACTGCCACGGCAGCTGAAACTCCTGCTGTGACATTTGCTGCCGTGGCTGGTTGGGCAGTCTGATCACACGGGTTGCAGCTCTACCTGCTGAATGATCACGACATATGCAGCATATCAAGAGCGCAAACTCGGCCTGCAGGAGCGGCTTCGGTGTCGCCCGCGGGCGCCCGCACCCCCAGCGCCCTGGGCACGCCCGGCAGCGCGGGCAGCGGGCCGCGCGACGCCCCCGGCAGCGGCGGCGGCGGCGGGCGTGCAGAGGGGCTCATACCCGCCTTTGCCGCCACGCCGGCGCGGCCCCGGCGCGCGGTGTCCATCACCTCCCCCATGCCCTCCTCCCGCAAGAAGCTGGCCATGGACTCGGCGGCCTCGAAGCTGGTGCGCCTGCCCGCTGCACATGCGGCTGATGGCCTTTGCCCATGAAGATTCCTAGTGTTCTGCAACACCTGCCACTCCGCACACATGTGCAGTACCAACTTGTGGCAGTACCAGCTTGTGGCGAGCCTCCATCAACTCCAGGTCATACACGAGGGGCCTGTTGCCGTCTGCAGGGCACATCGGTGCCGATTGCCATCCCCATGGGGCTGCGGGAGGAGCGGGACTCCACGCCCGACTCGCCCGAGGAGCCCGGCGGCATCCACGCCGCCACCTTTGTGCCGCCGCACATGCTGGAGTCGGTTCGCTCGGGCGCGCTGGACGCCTCCAACTCGGTGCAGGTGCAGCCGGTGCGAGCGTGACACGCTGACGGGTTCATGAGCTAGGTTGCATTCGTCCAGGCCTGCTATGCATGGGCGACGCCAGATGAGCTCGCCCAGTGAGGCGTGCGCAAGTTCGAGTGCACAAGTCTGAGCTCTTGCCTTGCCGGCAGCAGTCTGGGTGTTTTTGCGAGGCAGCGGAGTTCTGCTGGGTTGTGCAGCTGTGCTGAGCTGGGGGTGCCTGATCTGCCGCAGGGCACCTCGCCGGCGGCCAGCCTGAAGCGCGAGCGCCTGGTCAACCGCAATGCCATCCTGCGTCGCACGGGGTTCCTGGAGGGCTCCCAGGGCGCCGCCTTCCTGGGTGCGCCCTGTGCAGCCCCCCTGTCTCACCCTGCGCCAATTGTGGGCAGAAGTATGAGCTACATTCCATGAAATGGAATGCGAGATGTCATCGTAGCTGCGGTGTGGGTTGAGCCTGCATCGGCTGCGGGGTCGACGGCGATGGCTTCGCCTCTACCTGTGATGCCTCTGCACAATAGCTGATGTATTGAAGCTGACGTGCTGCCTAGTGAGGCGCCCTACTCCTGCGTGCAGAGACGATGGACCCCATTCGCGAGTCGGCCTTCGAGTCGCCGCCTCCGCCCATGGCCACGCCGGGCGCACTCTCGCGTGCCCTGGGCACAGCCGGCGGCAGCTCAGTATAGTGCTAGCGCCATGCTGATGGCGTGGTTGCGCTGACAGCCCCAGCGTCATCACCCCTGGGGCAGCACTGGCAACCGTGCTCACGCACGGTCTCTCAAAACGCAATGCAACACGACGTGAGCGCTTGGCGCGACGTGTGCGCAACACGTCAGTTCAGCAGTCGGTGTCAGTCAGCCACAGGCCTTACGAGCCAGAGGTGCCCTGCCCAGCAAGTCTGCAAGTAGGAATCTGTGGAGCTAGCACGGACACTGGATCAACGTGGTGGGCGAGAGGTTCATGTGGCCCCAGCTGAGCTGGTGCAACATGCACATCATACAGATTTTTGGCACATCGCAAGTGGCGCAGCATGTGAGCACATCCAGTTGCAGTTTCGTGTGTTCGACAGGGAGCAAGGGGTGTACACATCAGCTGCCCTTGTCAGTTTTGCCTGCTCTGCAGCAACCTTTCGCTTGATCTGGCTTGGGGCGCTCCTGCCCGGTGGCACACATTTTTACATGCATTGTTTGTGTGTCTGATCCGGTGGTGCTGCAATTTGCTTGCCATGTGATGATTCCCCAGTTTGTAAGCCAGTGGTTTGCCATGACTCTTGGTGTGAGACAGCTGGGGTAGAAGATGCATTCGCATCAAGCTTTGCGCAGTCATCATTTAGAACCCCAGGCATCAACATTGGCGCTGGATAGCAACGTTGTCCATGTGCCTGACGGGCATGCACCTGCCTGTACGTCATCTGTGCACATGCTGCGCGCCCCACAAATGCCGCTGCTGCCAGGAGTCAAACTCAGGTGCATGGGCCCTGCTAGGGTCTTGAGGGTGTTCTGCAAACCATCAGGCGGTCGCCTCGTCATCCGCCTCGGCGCCATCCAGGCCCCAGTCGTCATCGATGTCTCCGATGTCCTCGTCTCCAAGCTCCTCCTCGCCATACTCCTCGCCCACGCCTTCGTCCTCGTAGTACTCCTCCTCCTCGGTGGCGGCGGCGCCGGCGGCGGTGCTGCTGGGGTCCGCGGGGTGCGCCGCGGTGCCGGGCGGCGGGTTGCTCTCGTGCAGCGCCGGGCTGGGCTCGGGGGCGGCGTCCTCCTCGCCATCCTCCTCATACCTGCAGCCAGAGTCGGGTGGCTGTGACGAGCAGCAGGGCAGAGTGGACGCAGTCAAGGGGTGCAGTTTGCGGCGGGCTGGGCTCTGGGTCAGCATGCTCTTGGCAGATGTCTTGGGATGGCAGATGCCGCAGAATTTCCTGGGAACATGCAGGCAAGCCCGGAAAGTCGCCTTGTCAGGAGGCACGCACACATCATCCTAGCCACACGAGGGTGCGTGGCTGCGATCAACGCATTCGTCCCCCTGACAAGTGCGACTCGCATGAGGCAGCAGCCACAAGCAGCTGCAGCATGCTCGTCAGCTGCAACATGCACGTGCTCAGCTACTCTGCACGAGAGCACTATCGCGGATTCGGATCGGATCTCACCCGCCCTCGGCCTCGGCGCCGGACTCCAGGTATGAGCTGTCATCGTAGCCGCCGTTCTGCGCGCCGGCAGGGATGTCGCCGCCCTCGGCCGGCGCTGCAGGGTGGGCCTCCTCGCCGTCGTGCAGCCCGAGCGACTGCACGGCCGCGACCAGGTCCTCCGCCATCTGGCCCGTGTGCTGCGGGTACTCGCTGGCCGGCGGCCGCTTGGCCAGCCGCTGCGCCTGCGGAGCAGACGGGGCCACGTTCAGCACGCGGGGCCAGCTCAACGCTCATCAAAGCTCACTAACATGCTGCAGCGCACAGCAGCCCTTGCGAGCATTCAGAGCTGGCATCCGCTAGATGGTTTGCTGTAGCCAGCAGGACCTATGGGCTGAGGACGACATTGATGTTCGACCATGGGCTTCTGTACAGGCAGGGCAGCGTTGCTGCTGGTGTTGTCCAGCTCAAGCGGAGCAGGCTCGGGTGCGCCCACCTGCAGCTCCTCGGCCTGCAGGGCCTCCGCCATGTTGGGGAACAGGTTGGCGTACTGGGAGGGGTCCGCCAGCGCCTCCGCCGCCTTGGGGTTGATCTTACGCAGGTCGTCCCGCCAGAGCTGCACCACCTGCTCACATGCGCAGGTGGTGCGTTGGTTGTGAAATTTGCCGCGTCTGTAAGATCTGCTGAGTCATAAAGAGGATCTGCCAAGTAATGCAGCAGGTGCACAAGGCAAGGCAGTGTATGATCGTGAGGCAATGGTTGTAGCGTTATTGGAACGTCAATTATCCCGAAGCAGTCGCACCTCAGTGATGCGTGATGGCAGGTAGGTGCGTGTGAAGAAGGCAGCTTCCGGCACACGCCCCGCAGACACCAGCAGGTCCACACACCTGCGCGGGTGATCAGAAAGGTTGCTTCCTGCGTCACATGCCCCAGCCAGCAGCCAGCGACCGTCAGCCTCCACAGCATTGTGCAAACACAAACAGGAGCCGCTGCTTCGGGCTCTGGGTCCTCAGGTTGCGTGGACCGTCAGCGGCAACAGCTGCGCACTCTGCGAGGTCGCCCAGCAGGAAGCGCGCGACGAAGGCCACGTTCAGGCGGCCAGCCGCCTCGGCGGACTCGATCAGCTTGCGCAGCCCGGTGACGTCGCCGCGCGCCGACGTCAGCAGCAGCAGCCCCGACAGGTCGCTGGCGTTGTTGAGGCACTGCTCAGCCACCTGTCCGTGCGAAGTGCAGTCCATATCAGACCGCATCTGCAGGGAATGCAGGGCTGCGCAGGGCAGGGTGATAAGCCTGCAATGGCACGTATCCCGCGAGGACCTATGTCGTTGGAAAGCAAGCATACCAAGGGCATTGCAGCTGTTGATGCAGGGGGACTGTTCCAGTGTAGGAGCACTCGAGCGGCTTTCAGACGGGACAATGACAAGAAGATTGAGGTGCGCACATCCAGGCGGCCGGAGGACATCGCCAGCTCGCCCAGCTGCTTCCACTTGGCCTCGGTGCCGGCCGATGCGGTGGCGATCTCCAGTGCCACCTCCAGCTCACCCAGTTGCACCTGCAGGTTGCACGCCGGCCAGGATTGAGCGACCGAGCAGCTGAAACGCCTCTCGACCCAGGGTGGCACGGCAAGCCGCCGAACACGGCCTTTGTATATAGTGTTTGTGTGGAGCAGTTTGGCCCTTCGTATGTGGCATGTCTGCAGTGGCCAACTCCTGTTCGGCACAGATCAGGTGCTGCACATTGGTAGGGTAGGGTGCGCACCGCAAGCTCGAAGCGGTAGTCGGGATCGGTGGCGACCGCGAGCGCCTGCTCGGGCAGGCCGCGCGCCTCCAGGAACTTGGCCACGTTATTCAGCTGCTCCTGTGGGTGGTGGTGAACAGCAGCGTCAGTCTTACGGGGCGCTCATCAGATGCAGCGAGACCACAGCAGCTCAATAGGGCTGTGGGGCACACAAGGGGGCAAACCTTCGGGATGGTGGGCAGGATGGCCGCGGCAGCCTCCTCATCACCGCGCATGATCAGCGTCTTGTATTCGATGAGCGACAGCAGCAGCGTGTAGGACACGATGCCAAACTCCTTGTCGATGAGGTACACGCGGGAGGTGCCGGCCAGATAGCCCAGCAGGTACATCGGTCTATCCAGGTGCGCCATGGTCGTCACCTGATGACAGTTGGCAATGGCAGAGCTTGCGACAGAGTGCACAGCACGATGATTCCGGCGCACAAGGGCTGGCTTGCCAATGTGCAGCAACAGATTTGCTACTGAACCCACTGGCTGCTATGCAAGCAACAGGGTGCATACACCATAAACAGCTAGCGGCAATGTCTTCACAGCAGCACACCTCGCTGCCGACGCAGTAGCACAGGCGCCATGCGCTGTTGTTGTAGATGAAGCAGTCACCAACCCACAGGCCTGCGGCGTAGGACAAGCAGCAGATGAGCGGTACAAGGCGCGCAATATACGCCTGTTGTACAGTCTCATGACGCTTGAGCATCAGGACAAGCGCTCCGCTCAAACCACAGCTGTGTCACATGCAGTAGAGACATCGCTCGGTTGAAGGATACTGTATCTGCAGGCTCGATGCAGCAGAGAGGACATGGCAGCAGGCCAGTGCAAGTAATATGAAGATTGTCCTCACCGCCGCGTGCGTGCTCCGCAATCTCGTTCAGAAGTTCAAAGGAGTCCTCGATGCCATCCTCGTCAGGCTGTACACCAGCCTCCAGTGCCGCCGCCACCACCTGCACCCGGTCCACAACATGAGTGAAGCTGGGAATATGATGCCTCACATGCTCATGCACATGCACGATGATCGGCCAGACGGGCATTGTCGGAGTAGTCTGACAACAGCACACATGAGTGAGGTGAATTTACTCGCACATACCTCGCGGTCGTGCGACAGCACATAGAAGCACGCCTCGCTGAGAATGGCCACCAGGTCGCCGTTGTCGGACCACTTGACGTTGCGCACGGCCACATCGATGCGCCTGACGATCTGCATCACATGACAGCACATGAGCGGATGAATGTCACTGCAGCGTGGCAGTGCCCTGCCATCGAGTGCTATGCTCCCAGGGCAGCAGCTGCTTCTAATTACCAAGTTGGGAATGGCTCTCCTGGATTGCCATGCAGGCGGTCAACATCATGATCCTCACTGTGGCAGTGGTCCAGTCATGGAAGGCGATGAAGTCGGCGCCAGCGATGCCGAGCAGCGCTCCGCCGTAGATGGCCTCGATGCTGAAGCCGGGCCGCACCTGCGCCACCTCCTTGAAGTTCTTGAAGATCTTCACCTGCGTGCTGCCCTCCCTGCACCACAGAGCATCGGAAGGCAGGCTCAGGCGCTACATCCCTGCTCAAATCTGGAGAACCTTGCACTTCTGTCTTGTTGCCCATACTTATGGGGGGTCTGCCCAATGCAGATGCTGCACATCATCGTGACGAGCTTTGCTGCAACCTGGTGTTTCTGAGTCAGCATCGCCAAGCAGACAATCCCAGTGAGATGGGATCACTGGGCGCTGAGGTTGCAGCAGGCAGCACACCGTGTAGCATAGACTGACGAGTCCTCGCCCCAGACAAATTCCTCCGCTGGGCCGAAGGCCTTGTTACGCCACGCGAGGGCGGTGTAGATGATGAACTCGCCGTCGCCGCACACGGTGACGAAGCGCCCATTCGGGTTGTGCACCAGCGTCTGCGGGTACAGGTCGCAGCTGCCCAGGTCCTTGGCTGCAAGCGGCAGCCGCTCTCCATCCACCTGCAAATGCAATGGATTGTGAAGAACCTGTATGTCAACCATGAGTACACAAGTGGACTGAAGGACCTCAGAAGCGGAAACGGTTCCGTCCAACAGCACGGCAAGCTTTTGTGTTATTCGGCGCACCTCCTCGGCATCTGCGCCCAGCGCCTTGATGTTGACGGTCTGGATGTCGTTGTGACGCGCCCAGATGATCTTGCCAGCGGCGTCCATGCTGGCGACCGGCTCCTCGCGCCCAATCTTGATCATGACCGCGCCCTCGTCAAAGCCCATGGCCACCCTGAGGCGATTACGACCAATATCAGTTCAAAGGCCCCGTCACTGACAGCAGTGCATGAGCGCTGTGGTCCCTCAACTGAAGTCAGGAGTGAGCTACCCTGCTATCAGGTCATGTAGTGTTGAGGAGACCACCGCTAGGTGCCAGTTGATCAGGAATGCACGTGTGCCATGAATGTGCACCACCCAGGAGGAGTTTACTCACGAGTTGGAGCCCTTGACGTAGGCCAGCGCCCACACGCGCTCCATGCCGTAGTTCAGGGTGTTCTCCAGCCGGTAGGTGGTCGAGTGCCAGATCCGCACCGAGCCGTCCTCGCCGCCCGTCAGGATCACCTGCAGCAGGCACAGCCCGGTCACCTTACCACCTCTGAGGAGCTCTGCAAGCTGCCAGATGTGGTCTCGTGCTGGGTCCAGTCGCGCGACAAGCCCTCGCTCAATGCGCCCACATTGCGCATGAACGGGACTCACCGGCAGCTCCGGGTGGAACATGACAGCTGACACATTGTGTGCATGCCCCTCCAGCGTCTGCACGCACGCCTTGGTCTGGTAGTCCCAGACCTTGGCCACGCGGTCGTCGGCGCCAGATATGAGGAACGGACGGTCGCCTGGTGGACGACAGCAGGTGGCTGAGTGGCAAGTGTTTGGCGGTGTGACGGCGCGCGTCCACAGTGGTGGTACATGGCAACCAGCTTGACAGTACTACAGGAGCAGGCAGCACGAGAGCGTACCGCCGACAAAGTAGTCTACGGCGTTGACGCCCTTCTCGTGCCCCTCCAGCGTGAAGTTAGGGGTGGGCTGCCCCAGACTCCATACCTGAGGATGCGAGAGACAGAATCAGATGTTTGTTGCCAGTCTTCGGCACGGTACAGATAAGCAGGAGTGAGCGTGTGTGATGCCACTCGGACCTTGACTGTGCGATCCAATGAGGCGCTGGCAAAGGTGTTGGTGTCCTTTGGGTTGAATACGCATTGCATGACATAGTGAGAGTGCCCCTCGAAGATCTGTGTGCACGCCCACCCCTGCAGCAAGCACCAACAAACCTGCTCATCAATCCTGGGATCACATGGCAGGCGATAGGAAACCTGGGCACGAAGCTGTGCACTCATTGCACACGCAGACAGATGCCGCTCACCTTGTCCCAGTCCCAGAGCTTGATCAGCATGTCGTCAGAGGACGACAGGATGTATGGCAGCACCGGGTGAACCGCAATTGATCTGTGGGAGCACGTGCAACTTTTTGAGTCCCTTGCAACTCTCGCATTTGACACCTCAAAGAATGCTAGGTATGGCTCTCTTCGGGTATGGCAGCTGCTGCACGCCCACACATGTCATCACCGCTGAGCACCTGATGTAGTCTGTATGCGCCTCAAAGGACTTGATCTTCTCCATCGTGTTGTGGTTATACACACGGATGAACATATCGTCAGCGCCTGCCACCACCCACTGCTTACGCGCCACGAACTTCGCCGTTCGCACTGCAGGTGCAGGACAATGCTGTGTCTTCGACTTGAACTTCCATCGGTAGTGTGTGTGCACAGACCTGACGACATCATGCCATGCGCCTCATTCTGCAGCTGGACTGCGATCAACATAAAACGGCGTGATGCCGAGAGAGTCAGCACCTGGCAGCTCTGTGACCTCGAAGGACTTGACGACCGTCTGCAGCACCACATGGGCGCTCAGCACACCATGTACGGCGCGCTATGTATTGCTGCTTGCTCAGGCCACATCATGACAGTATATGCCACAACACATGCCTACCTGGTCATTGTAGTTCCAGATGTATACATTCCCGCTGTACAAGTTCGCAAGCAGCCTGCACAGCCAGCATATGTTTTGCATCACGCTGCCTTCAGGTACGACATGCCATGAAGGCAGGCATACTGCATCCATGCTGTCATCAAGCGTAGTCTCTGCTGCGCACTCACCAGGGCTCTGTGGGATGGATGTCGACTCCCTTGACCCGATCGGTGCGCTGGAAGAAATGCCTCTGCAGCAGCACAATGTGCGGCATTCAACCACAAGGTCCCTGATGTTGTACATCGCACTGGCAACCCTGCAATCACCGAGATGGATGCAGAACAGCTCTGCGTCGCTCGCAGTCACCTTGACGTCCAGCCGAAGAGGCTGCAGAAAGAGCAGCAACAGATCGTCAGCACAGCTGCATTACAGCCAGGCTCAAAGGTTGCAGGCATATGCGCAAGGAAGGCGTGCCGTACCATGACTGCGAGATGTTAGCACTCTGGCCCGAAGGCCCTCAGCGTTGTGGCCCTTCCAGAGTGGCGTGCTGTGTCCAAGAGCCCACTGATCAACCTGTTGCCAGTGTTGCACAGCACCTCAACTTGCCTGGATCATGTGCAGCAGCCGTTGCACTCGAGCAGATCCTCTTTGACAGACTGTTATGCAGGTGAGCAGAGTAATGTTTGCATGCCCTGCATGGCAAGCGATGCAATTTGGCTCTGTGCCCCAACCAAGCTCAGAAGGGGAGGAAGGGGTGCCACCTAACTCCACTAGGTCGAACCCAACTGGCCAGGGGAAATGTCGTAATACAACCCTCCAGCTTCATGTCACTCGATGCGTTGCGCTGCGTTGTGTGCGTTTTGCTTGCGCCTTGCACCTCCCATCACCTCTTGTTGCACAACAGCTCACGTCCAGCCCCCTGCAGCTGCATCGCTCGCCGAGCCCAGGCTATTCATGTCCGCCGCTGTGCTGCCCTCAGTCGGAGACCCGGAGACCTTCCAGCCCGCTGGCTTTGGTGAGTTGACCAGCTCAGGGGCTCACCGCCCGCATCAAGACCATGTTCGTGTTGATGGTACCTTACATGTATGGGGCGGCACGCAGCCTGAGCCCAGGCAGCGGGCCCAGGATGTTGCCTCCAACCTGACTGGTCAAGTCAAACGGAGTTTGGGCTCGTAGCCGTTTGCAGCAGCTCCTCCGTTCCTAGACGGCAGTATGCTCACGGTGCTGATGTGTTTGGCTGTCCCGGAAGGACTGGAGCGTGGGTCGCAAGCTGCTGACACGGATTACCGCCTGACCTGTGATGCCTGCACCCCTGCCCAGTGCTTTGTAAGGCACATTGCTTGTCAGCTCGGCTGTGACCCTCCATCGAGCACCTGGCACCCTGTGCTGCCTCTGGTCTTGCACCGGCCAAGCCCTTCTCAGTTGTTGATTGGCTGAGCTTGTTGCGTGAGTCACGTCGGTGCTGCTTGCCTCTGGCCAACATTCAATGTCTCGTCACACTTGCGTGCCATACTCCCACTGCGTCGTGCGTGCACTGCTCCAGCACAGCATCACGCCTCCGCCGTCTGCCTGACATGTGCGCTTGGTGACGTCGCACTTTGGTTCTGGCAGCTCTTCTTTTCCTGACCTGCTCATGCTTTTCGCTGCTGCAGACCCATTCGCGGACGCAGCGGAGGGTGACGACTCGGGCAAGGATTATGTGCACATCCGTGTGCAGCAGCGCAACGGCAAGAAGAGCCTGACGACTATTCAGGTGCAGCTTGCTCTGCCCCAATGACGCTCTGCATTGGCTCTTTGCAAGCATGGCAACACTTTATGCACAAGTTTCACCGGGTCACAGGGCTGTGCTGGTGTTGCAGGGCCTGGATAAGTCCTTTGACTACAAGAAGATCCTGAAGGCGTTCAAGAAGGGTGAGCTGGAGGCAATCCTGGGAATGCAAGCTGGTGCACTACAATGTGCTGATGTTGTTGCACACTCCACGCAATCTGTTAGCTGTTTACATGACCCGTGGCCGCTTTTTGATGTGGAGCACTGTGTGCCGCAGAGTTCTGCTGCAACGGCAACGTGGTGGAGGACTCGGAGCTGGGGCATGTCATCCAGCTTCAGGGCGACCAGCGCAAGAATGTGAGCGGCTTCCTGGTCGCCAACAAGCTCGCCAAGAAGGTGGGCACGCGAGCCGATTTCACATGCGCCTGCGCCTGCTCCTAGCTTGCCCAGTATGTTGCAGTGGTGCGAAATGGCTTCCTGCGGCATGTGAGATGTTGTCTGTCATCGATGCTGCAGGACGTCGTCAAGATTCACGGCTTCTGAGGTGGCCATCGTGGCGCCGTGGTGGCAGCAGCAGCTGTTGCGGCAGCAGCCGGAGGCGTCCTGCGGGGCGGCTCAGGGCCGGCGTGGCTGCTGCTGAGTGGTAGTGGTTGTGGAGCAGAGCAGCTGTGCTTTCGGTTTGACAGGACAGCAGCAGCGCATGCAAGCCTGCCAGGTGGCGTGCTTGCAGCGGCGGGGGCAGCATGACAGTGACAGCAGCCGCGCCCAGCTGCTGCGAGCTGCCCATTCTTGAGTGTCCTGGCAACTGCGGCCGGCTGCGCTGCTTTCGCTGCCATTGTCGTGTTGCCGCGGAGGTGTTCCAAACGCTGTGGCAGAGCAGAGCTCCTGAGCGTTGCAAGGCTTGACGGCTACCTGCTTGCCGTTTACAGTGATTGTGAGCTGACATCAGACGTGTGTACAGTTTCCTGTGTGAATGTGTTCGCAAAGTTCACCTTCAACCTCTATCGCTGTTCATGTCAGGCCCTGAGCATTCCCACGACTTGCTCGCTCTCCCCTGGCATGACCTGCATGCAACACATATGTGGCTCAAACATGCACAGGATTGCTGGCCTCACTCAGCACTGACCGGTGCGAGCCAAACATGCAATACACCCACCAGCATCTGACATGATAAGCGCTGTTCGTGGGGCACCAACACCAAGCCCATATGGTGCTGCTTGCTGCTCCCGTCACTGCGAATACATGCACTAACTAATCAGCAGACAGCATTGACCGTACTGCAGAGGGAGCGGCACACAACAGCCTGGGCGCAGGCAGACGGCAACAATGCTGCACACCCATGTGCCAGCTGATTTGTGTTGTTCATTATGATGTTGCCCAGCTTGTCTACGCAATGCAAGTCGCCTTCCAGCACACGTCCGCCCTTCACCCCAATCTGCACAGTCCAAACTTCTGCCGTAAGCTGTGCGCTGCGAGTCCATACTGTTGTGCACATTGGTGCATCCAGGTCACGGTAACATCCTGCTGTGGACAGGTTTCATTGGAATATCAGGCAGTGTCACACCTTCAGTCTCCGACCCATGAGCTGTGCCACCTGCTGGAAGGGCGTTGCCCGCTCTGAGCTGGATGGAAGCCCGCTGCCTGGCGTTTTTGGTGCGTCGGACCCTGGCTGCTGAGCGTCCGACTCCCTGAAGTCACGATGCATCTCTATGGGACTATCAGGCCTCGCGCCATCAGCAACAGCCTGCTCTCCAGCATGCGCATGCATGGACGCTGCCATGCAGCCTGTGGTCTCCAACCACAAGCCAAGTAGATGGTGACCAGGTACGGCTGCTGATCACTATAGATATACAGCGTTGCCGAAAGGAATCGGCAGGGGCGCCGACCAGCTGCAAGGCTGACTTGCAAATGAGCAATGTGACGGTGTCGGAGCATGCTGGGAGGTCATTCTATCAGTTTGCACTTGCTGCTTGCGGTCGCACACGTCCTTGTACAGCGTCATCTGCCTCTACACTGTGGCTGTACATGACTGTGCTTGGCTGATCCAGCTGCCACAGCAATGCGTCCTTCGGGACCCATTGCTAACTCGCCTGCCAGCACAAGTGGTAGTTCTGCATTAGGCTGCGCTTGCCATAGGTCACACAGCAGCCTTCTCAGGTCCCAATTGCGATCACAATGCAGCACAGCTCTTGCCTTTCAGCGATCAGCATGCAACAGCGGCCGCACCCGCAGCCACACTGTAGCGGCAGGGCTGCACAGAGTCCACCTCACAGAGCGGCGTGCGAGGCGGCAGCTGCATGTGGTGGCTGCAGGCGGCCCTGCGGGAGGCTTGGGCAAGCCACGAAGCCCCCGCGGCGGCGAGGTCAGAATCCGGACTCGTGCATGTGCCACCTGTTGCGGCGTACCATGTGTTACATGAACATGGACACTGAACTGCTGCAGCTCCGTATCAACCATCATCGACACCGCAGGTGGACACGCCAGGCAAGAAGTTGTTGGTTGGCGTGGCAGTCACCTATGTGCTGATGGTGCTGCTGGTGCCCACCGCCAACATCTTCATCCAGGTCGGCAGCACACACTGTAGCCTTCGTATGCCTGCTGGCGCACCCACCCTGGGATACTTGTCACCACATCAGAGGTTTGATTGCAGGCGTTTGCAAAGGGCTTTGGCCCGTTCTTTGAACAGCTGTCGGACCCAGACTTCCTCCATGCGGTGCGCATTTTGGGGGCATGTGATGGGGCACCATCACAGAAAGGCAGACAGTGTCTGTGCAGAATATGGCTGACACACCTGTGTGAGGCAACTCAGCGCTCAATCATCACGCCAGGCAGCACCTGTTGCAGGTGCAACTCACGCTGGGGCTCGCTGCTGTTGCGGTGCCCATCAACACACTGTTTGGCATCTCAGCCGCGCTGTTGATCGCGCGGAACAACTTTCCCGGCAAGACGGTGCTGCTTGCGATCCTGGACCTGCCCTTCAGCATCAGCCCCGTCGTCACGGGCCTCATGCTGGTGGGGCCTGCGGGTTGCAAGACTCCAGATCCTGATCCATCACACACCAATCTCAGTGCAAGATCCTGTTGCGCTGCTGACTGTGTGCAATCGGCAGGGCGTGGCATTGCTGCATCTTCTTTTCAGCATGGCCCCCGTGGCGGCACAGCCTCATCCGGATCGAACCTAATCTCGGCCTGCTGCTTGTGGTTCTTGGGACCTTGCGCAACACACTGCGCTGATACAGACCCCGGATGTTGCTGCAGGTGCTGTTGTACGGGCGGAAGGGCTGGTTTGCTCCTGCCCTCAATGCGATGGGCTTCAATGTCGTGTTCGCATTTCCAGGTGCCACAAGCAGTCCTGATGTGGTGCACGTGACTAATTGTCATTTTTTGCCACTGGACATCAATGCCGGCTTGTCTTCCATTGACAGCTGCTTCATTGCCCCTCATGGCACACGCCACTGCAGCTGCCGCCCGTGAGCTGTTGGCTGCTGGTGGGCTGCAGGCATGGCGCTGGCGACGCTGTTCGTGACGATGCCCTTCGTCGCACGGGAGCTGATTCCCATCCTGGAGGCCATGGACATGGCGCAGGAGGAGGCCGCTCGCACGCTCGGCGCCTCAGATTTCGAGGTGCTGCTTGCATATGGGCATGCAGTTCGCCAGCATGTCCTATGCACTGTAGTCTGCGGTGTAAACGCTGCATGATTGTGACTGCTTGAGCTCGGTCACGCACGTGGACGAAAGGGGAATGACACAACATGCTTGTCGGTGTTCTGAAATGTCAGGTGTTCTGGAATGTCACATTGCCCAACATACGGTGGGGCCTCATGTACGGCATCATCCTAACAAATGCGGTGCGGTCCCATGTTTGGCACACACAGCGCTGCAGCAGATGTGCGCAGGTTGTGCCACAGCCTGCTCAAACAATGGCCTGCACTCATTACTTCTATTGGCCATGCAGAGGGCGATTGGTGAGTTTGGCGCGGTCTCGGTGATCTCTGGCAATATCATCGGCCGCACCCAGACGCTCACACTATACGTGGAGGGCGCATACAAGGTGCTCTTCGGTGGTCTGGGCAATGCATGGCACTATAAGCACCCAGCTGACGTCGAGCTGTAGGGTTGCCTTGGTGCTCTTGATCTCGTAGACTTTCCAGCTTGTCAGACTGCCTTCAAGGGCAACTTGTCATGCCACATTGGCACGTATGGACCCGCTCCATGCAGGAGTACAACACAGAGGCAGCCTTCTCGGCGTCGGTGCTGCTGTCGTGCCTCGCGCTGCTGACGCTGGGCGTGAAGGAGATCGTTGGCGCACAGGCTGCAAAGGAGGTCGAGAAATAACGCTGGTCGCTCGTTGCGCCGCATATGGCACCATCGTCAGACCGCAGCTGTTCAGTCAAGAGTTGAGAACGCCTCTAGACAGGCGGCCATAGACAGGCCAGCCCCTCCGCTCAGGTGCCTGAGCAGCCGTCAGTGTGACCAGGTTTAGTTGACAACATGGGACGGGGTTCCACCGCTGCCTCCGCTAGGTCATCATCAGACAGTGTAACGCGTCATCTTCTACTTTAATGGCGGCTGCCAGATGCAGCTCGAGTACAGGGCAAACATAAACACGGTGAGAGGCAGGTGTGCACGACCAGTCATCATTAATTGGTCGGCCGCCATTGGCCATCGCGCTTCCATTATTGCCACAGCGTGTAGGCACGCAAAAGTTGAACCCCAGAAGCCATTTTCATCTGGATCTGTGCTATTGCACCTGGCGCACTCAGTGCGGGCAGCCGGCGTGGTCAGAATAGCACAAGAGGAACGCAGTGTGAAGCAAGTTTGAGCATCAGTTATGTACTGTGCCGCGTCAGCCCACGTGAGATCTGGAGTACAAGTCGGTGACGATGTGCAGCTGTAGTGCGGAGGGCAAGTTACTATTGAAAAGATGCTTGCGTGCGCACAGTATCTAACGACGCAATGATGCTGGCGCACGCGCCGTCTGAGGCTCTAGAAGTGCACTGATGATGTGATCAGCCTGCTGAATTTTTTCAGGTTGTCACGCTGGCGTGCCGAAGCTCAACAGCAGCGCAGCAAGCGTCTCGACGCCGCCGTGCTTCTGTGTCATGTCAAGGCGTGCTCTGGATCCAAAGATAAGTGGAAGCTCCCGGCGTGCTGACCATGGACCACCGTGATCCAGGTACACGTGTATGTAACGTATGTCTTGGTGCAGAAGGGCGTGTGCAACGTGGGGTGCCAAGTTAAGATCGGAGATGTAGCCGCTGCTGCAAGCGGCCTGTTGCGCGTACAGGTGTGTTGCAGGTGCGTCACAGCAGATGCTGACACCACCTATGTCACAGCCAAATGGCAGCGGCAGCCTCAGTGGCAGCCGCGAGTCCAGCACACTGCCATTCAAAGCCCTCAAGAAGAGCGTGCGCTTCTCGTCAGACACGACAGACGCTGGCGAGTCCTCAGCAGACGGCACACACCCTGCTGCTGACGCGACAGAGAGCAGCAGGGGCAATGGCCAGCGTCCTGGCATCAGAGCAGCGGGTGACAGCGGCGTTTACAGCCCTGTGGTAGGAGGCGAAGAATACTCAGAAGTCACAGCGGCAGAAACTGACAAGAAATTCGGGGAGAACGCCGGTGATGCCGAGCGGCATGGGATGCTGCCCTCGTGGCGGACACCCCGGCTGAAGATGCCGGTTGTCGAATGGTGGGTGCATCAGGCGGAACAACATGCTGTTCGGGCCGCATCTATCTGCCGCACATGAAAATCGTCCCATTTCCTGAACGAATATGTCAACGGTTTTGATCCAGCACCACGTGCTGCGCATGCAGGTTCAGTGACATTGGCACAGGCACCTGGCGCGATGTCTCATATGCCATCCTGGTGTCGATGGCAACCCCTGCAGGCAAGTGCCTGCTCTGCACAACATGGCGATCGCTGCTTCTGACAGCATGCACTACAAGTCCGCCATGTCAACGCTGAAGCATCTCGTCATGCAGCATTCGCGCCATTGGCTTTCGCGCTGACCAGACTCACATGGATCCCGGGGCTGCTCCTGCTGGTGGCTTTGTGGGCTGGCAGTTATTTTAACGCCATGCTGCTGGTCCGCTACTATCGGTTGCAACTGTTGTGTCCCAAACAGCTGTATGTGAGTGCGCACACATGCCCCAACACCATGCTTGTGCTCAGCCACCTGTGCCCTTCATATCCACCCAGCACGAACTGGATGCAGGCGGATCTGCACACATGGACAGTCACGATGCGCCAGTGCCGCTATCGAGACCTTGCCAGGAGCATTTGGGGTAGGCCTCATGCATCACGATACGACTGTAGCATAGTAATCCAACCCTACTGCTTGGATTGGCAGCAGGGTCCTGCAGTCACCTACATGATTTGACAGGCGTATGTGATGTGACGATTGCATGGGTGCAGGTGACAGCGGGTTGTACACAGCCTACATCTTTCAGCTGATGGGATGCATCAGCAAAAACATTGCAATTCAGTTGGCATGCGCATTGATCATGAAGGTGGGCACAGGCACACGCCAGCCTTGCTGGCACTGGAGCATCCTGTAGCCTGGCAGTACAACAGCATGCGACGACTGCCATCTGGAGTCAAACGCCATGGTTGTAGCTGAAGTGCGTGCAGGATTTGCACCATGGGTTTAATCCAGGATCGCACTCCAGTGTCTTCCGGTATATTGCCATCTTTGCTGCAGCCCAGCTGCTGCTGTCACAGCTGCCCACCATGCGGCACTTGCGTCATCTGAATGTGGCGGCAGTGATATGCACGGTCGCATTTGTGATCATTGTGACGGCAGAGTGCATCTCCCAGGGTGAACTGGATTGCGGCCAGTATGAGTGAACGTTTGCTGACATTCTTGACACTGGTGACGACGAGTACATGTTTTGTTGGGGCATAGCAGTGCCATGCATGTCAGTTTGTCCGGCCTCACCTGCCTCCGCCCTGGTGCAGGCATGAGATTGGACCGGAGCAGCGTTCAACATGCGCTGGAGCCGGCGGACACTACACGTCTCCACGTTCTTGAGGTGACAAGGCCATTGTGATTGTGCCAGGTGCAAGACACTCTGCACTGCATGCAGTCAAACTACAGTATGGACATGCATTTGTAAGTGTCCTGACGTATCAACTGTGTGTCATGCCAGATGTGTTGCTTCTTTGCTGGCAGGCTTTTGAGGCAATCGGAGTGATGGCTTATGCATTCTCGAATCCCATCATGCCAGGCACGTCATGTTGATCGTGTCAACCTTGACTTTTGTGCTGCCCTGCGGATGGCTGCACTCATCACTCTCGTGTCATGGCGCTGTAGAGATACAATCCATTGCCAGGCCGCCTGCAAAGCAGAATGGCTTCAAGGGCATCTCGGCGGCGTATGCCTTCGTGCTGGTGGCGTATGTCACCCTCGCGGTCTCAGCATACTGGGTAGGCGCTGCTGCTTGGGAAACAAGCTGCTCTGCATGACTGCCGCAGCCCGACCGTTTAACAGCAGCGGAACATGCTGCAGGCGTTTGGGAACAGTGTGTCGCAGCTGGTGGTCCTGTCGATCAATCCTGTGACAAAGTGGACAGTCGCGGCTGCCGAGATCACAATGTGGGTGCTCACATGCGGCCACGATTGTGCATGGTCCTGACGATGCCAGACCTCGTTGATACTTTGACAGCAGCAAAGTAGCACAACGTTGTGTACCGGACGCAGCTTACATCAAGTCAAATGATAGAGGCAGGTGCAATGTGCAACACGCTGTTGCTCTGCAGGGTTGTCAATGGTGCTCTGAACTACCAGATCTATGCACGGCCTTCGTATGAGATCCTTGGCCTGCTGCTGGAAGACCCTTTGGATCGTGAGTGCGCTGCTGTTCATGTCATGCTGCTCGTGCTTCCTGTGCTCGCTGCACTTCTGCACCAGCCAGCTGACACCTAAAATGGACATGTGCTCTGCTGCCTGCAGCCAACCTGATGTCCATCAAAAACTGCATGGCTCGCCTGGTGAGCGAACCGACGTACGCAGTGTGCCGCAACACCCTCGTCATAGCAGCCACCGGGCCCAACATTTCTGGACATTCTTGATTGGATTGTGATGATGGAAGTGTGTGCATGGGGTCTGCAGGCCGGTACATCAGTGTACATCCTGACGCTTGGCTATGTGACCAGCATCCTGCCATCACGCTTTGACGAAATCTTGTCAATTGTGGGCATCATTGGGTGCGACTGGTCAGCTGCAAGCATGCAGCTCCAATGATTGCATCTGAGCAAGGGGACCGTGCCGTGTGTGTCGCTCGCTACACAGGCCACAGGGTATTCACGTCGACTGTGATCACTTGGCGCCTGCTGAAGCCCCCATGCATTGCTCAAATTCAATTTTCAACACAATTTGCAGGTATGTGCCAATGGATTTGGTGCTACCATTGCTGCTGTACAACTCGGCACGCAAACCACGGTGGCCTCGGCGGGCGGCGCACATCGCCGGCAGCATTCTTGCCATCGCGGCCGGGGTGAGGCCCTGCAGGCTGACATGCACGATAGGTGCTGTGGGTGAAGGCTCAGGTGGCAGCAACGAGTGGGATTGCATTGCAGAAGAGTGGCTGTGGTGTGAATCAGCGTGCATGCAGATCAGAGAGTAAGTGGGACCCGTGCATGTGCGCTGCCATCTGCAAGGATCTACATCTCCTCACATCGCGCAGGTGTGTGCGGTGACGGGCGCAGCCCACTCTCTTGTTACTGAAGCGCGCGCAGAGGGGCTAGACTTCTTCGGGGATGTAGATCCACGGGCGGAGCTGAGCAATGTGGAAGCAGGAGATCCGTGACCAAGCGGATATCCGACTGCCAGGGAGTGTTGGAAGTGTACATGGCCAGCTACAGTCAGGCTGCAGCTATAAGCCAGCAGCCAATCAGCCATGGGATGCAAATGCCCCAGACTCCAGCAAGGCCTTGGCGCCATTGATGATGCGCTGGAGGTCCAAGCTCGTTTACTATGCTGAGAAGGCAGCAGCGACAACTATGTGTTGATCCGCAGGCAGGGGCAATCATGCGCAAGGGTGCGCTTGCCCCTGCCCAGATTCCTTACATCTGGGTACTCAGGGGACGCCAGCAGAATCTTGCAGTGCAGCGGCTGTGTACAAAGTATCCATTGCGATCCAGTACGATGCTGTGGCGCTGCCATTGACCAGATCGAAGTGCACCGAAGAAAGGATGCAGCGACAACTATGTGAGGACGTGTTGGCAGAACCGGCATGCGCAGGGTTGCATGGCATGTTGCTCTTGGTCACATGTTCACGTGCTTCACGGTCAGCATTTGAGTACAACCCTGCTCGCTCACAAACGAAGTTATCACTGAGCATGGACAAGAAGGGAGCTGGCCAAGCAGCACGACATCAATGCCACGTTGACAGAACAGGTCATGCTGTATTTCGCGTCGAGTGTCCAAAGTGGTACCAGCAGTGATGCAAACACATCTACACGATGGAGCGGCAAAAGCTGGCTGCAGCTGCTGCAGCACCAGGTTGGCAGCTGATTGATTGGCGCTGGCCGCTTGGTTAAACAACTCTTCAAACTGGCACGCACCTACTGTGCATGCAGGCATGCCCTGCTTTGCAACGCGGTGCCTCAGTTCGGTTCTCAAGCGGTGCCTGCACACGAAATCAGCTGGCGCCGCTGCCTGTGGCCTTGCCGCCCAGCAATGCCATGGCAGCTGTGCCGTCATGACTGCACTGCTCAAGACAGCATTGATGCGGGAGCCCGCCGCTGTTGATGGGTGTGTGCCGATCACCAGAGGTATTGCGAACCATGTGCCCTGCGCTGCATTGTCGACGGCACAACCTCGAGATCTGCTGGCACACAGCACGGCAGCTACTGCTGCCGCTGACGCTGGCCGCCGCTGCTGCTATGACAGCAGCACTGATGACCGCCGGACCGCTGTGCCAGCATCACTGGGCCCCCTGGTCTCACTACATTGTGCCGAATTGGTCCTAGGTGGCGACGCCGACTGTATTGCAGGACGCAACGGGTTGCACGCACAGCTGGGCGGTGGCTCCTCCGCCCACGATGAGGAAGCGGCGCTTGTGCACTGGCGGGCTTGGTGCATGTCCCTGACTCAGCCTCGTTGGGTGTCCCCCGCTTCGTTGTCAGCCGTCGCCCAGCAGTGAACCTGTTTAGCCTCAGCGGCGACCACATTGATTCGTGCGGCCGTGTCAGAAAGCGTCAGGATGTGCGCCATGGGGATCAGGTTGCTGCGAAAGTACAGGCGCAGCAATATGCAGCAGTGGATGATAATATGAGTCGTATCGGTGATCCTCGTAAGCAGCAGGCTGCAGCCGGAATGGTGCTGCATGCACCATCAGAGTCTGCACACTGGTGGATCCAGGCGCTGCGCTCAAAGCTGAGCCGATGCTGCCTTACCAGCTCACGCAGTGTACAGAGCCGTGAGTGCACGGACTTGCAACCCCACCAGTGAGCAGCTCGCACATCAGCTGGTCGTTGCATCTCCTGTTTGACATGCCACGTCAGGAACCGTGCAGTACAAGGCAGTGCACATTTGTAGTGGGTAGTCATTCACGTAGTGCGGAGCGAACATTCCGCGAACAGAGGCGCCTTGCGTCGCACAGCCGAAGTCCAGATGCCTCGGCTGGGGTTGCGGTACGATTTTGCAGCACCCAACGCAGCAGGTTGCCGATAGGATGATCCAAGAAACCAGCCAGTGACGCACTTGAAGTGCTATTGCTGGCCAAGATGTGCCATCATGGCCACGATTCACAGCCAATGCGCCTCTAAGAACAGCTGAGAATGTGATCCGACGCCCGCTCCGAACTCAGGGTACGCTTGAGGTCAATGGCTGCATGCACGTGTCCGTTGTGCTCAGTCCGGGGTGTGATAACCTGCAGTGCATGGAGACATGTCGTCCCTGACTCCACGTTCTTGAAGGCGCAGCTTCCATCTGAAACCGGGTGGACATCGGTCCAGGTGCCGCCACCGGACCATGAAACAGCCGGCTGGCGGCGCGACCGGGCAAGCTGAAGGGGGTGCACTGCCGCACAAATCCGCCAGGAAAAGCGTGCGCTTCGCAGAAGAGTCGAAGCCATCGTGTACACGCAGCTCAGAGCACAGCTTCAGCTCCCAAGGTGGGAAGATGCAGCCGGGGCGATGATGGCGGCGCCGCCATGCCGGCCAATGACAGCAATGTGAACCAGCTTGCGGATGAGAAGGCCAGATTGGAGCGTGGACAGACAGCTTCACAGAAGGACGGCAGCAGTGAGGCCCTCGGCGCCGAGGGACACGGCCTGCTGCCCTCTTGGCGGCTGCAGCTGAAGATGCCGACAGTGAAGTGGTAGGTGCATCGCAGCTTGCAAGCCCTTTGCCTCATGGCTCACACTAAGCACGTGACAGGAGCTATGAAGCCGACCGACCCGGGAGTACGTACCAACTACCGCAGGTTCAGTGACATTGGCACAGGCAGCTGGCGCGACATGTCATATGCGATCCTGGTCTCCATGGCGACCCCAGCAGGCAAGTGCCCACCTGTGTGAGATCTGGGAGTTAGTCCTGCAACCTGCTGATGTGTCAGCTGAGGCCCTGACGTTGATCATGCGACTCGTCGTGCAGCATTTGCGCCACTAGCTTTTGCGATGACAAGGTACACCTGGGGACCCGGGATGCTGCTGCTTATTGTCATGTGGGCTATAAGCCTCTATAATGCCACTCTCCTGGTGCGCCGCTTCACATCTGGTTCTGCTGCCCGTCAAGAATTTTCAGGCATCAGCAGACGGTCAATATGGGCTGTCTGCATATTGTAACACCAACCCTGCGCCTGATCTGCACCACATCAACACGTATTGCTCGACACAGGCGGATTTGCACACATGGACTGTCACGATGCGCCAGTGCCGATACCGAGATCTCGCTAGGAGCATTTGGGGTACATTTGCCTCCGCTCTGCAGGTGCACTGCATGCTAGTCTCTAGCATAGAGCATAGTGCTGACCAAGTGCAGTTCGGTGGGTACAGGCGATAAGGGTTTGTACATAGCTTACATCTTCCAGTTGATGGGCTGCATCAGCAAGAATCTCGCTGTGCAACTAGCATGTGCCTTGGTCATGAAGGTCAGGTATCTGTTTGCCACCATGAAAGGGCCTCGCCAGCCATGGGTACCGGCTGCAAAGTATTTGATGCAATCTCTGACGGTTCAGGCATGATTGGCACTGCAGGACCTGTACCATGGATTCCACCGTGACAAGGACTCCAGCATTTTTGCATTTGTTGCCATATTTGCTTTCGCCCAGCTGCTGCTGTCGCAGTTGCCCACCATGAGGCAACTGAGGCACCTCAACACCGTAGCAGTGATCTGCACGGCGGCTTTTGTGATCATTGTGTCAGCCGAGTGCATCATAGCAGGTGGGCGGCACATGCAGCCATGTGTGTCTGGAGCGTGCATACAGGCTGCGTGGGACGTCGCTGACCCCAGTGACGATGCTGGCAGGAGCTTATGTCTGGTAAAGCAGTCCTCATGACAAGCACACTGCTGCAGGGATGCACTTGGACCGGAGCAAGGTTGATCATGGCCTGTTTCCAGGGCAAACAATCGGCCAGTACATACTGGAGGTGAAATGTGCATGGACATCGTGAAGAGTGAGATGCCTGCCCCCACTTGCACATGGGCACAGATCCACATGGTGGCCTGCTGTAACACTTGCAACTCAGTGTCACCCTGACTATTGCACCTGCGTCTTGACAGGGATTTGAATCGTTTGGAATAATGGCTTACAGCTTCAGTAACCCCATCATGCCAGGCGCGTCGCTAGTACCTACCCTCCAGCACAGCGCTACTGTCGCTGCAACCCATGGAGGCCATGCCGTGTAGATTTTTGTCTTCACACTGCAGAGATACAGTCCATCGTCAAGCCGCCAGCGACACGCAATGGGTACAAGGGCATCTATGCGGCGTATGCATTCTTGCTGGTGGCGTACATGACGACGACCGTCTCCGCATTTTGGGTGAGCACGGAGTCTGGTGTCAAGCACACCAGCAAACCAGTGTGGCGATGACATATCAGATCTACCGAGTTGATCCTTCGACGGCATTCTGACTGCAGGCTTTCGGCAACCAGGTCTCGCAGATAGTGGTTTTCTCAATCAAGCCCGTGACATCCTGGACCATCACCGCAGCCGAGATCATGCTGTGAGTCCTGCATGCATGCCTCTAGCCACCGCCGCCGTGATGTGACATCGAGGTCATGCAAGCTGGTGCAGGCCCAACAGAAAGAGTGAAGTGTAGTGGTTTGCTGGCATGGTGTGTTTCGCAACAGCAGGGTGCAGAAAGGCCAACTCCCTGACACTTTGACCTGCAGGATCGTCAATGGTGCGCTGAACTACCAGATCTATGCGCGGCCCTCTTTCGAGATCATCGGCCTCCTGCTGGAGGACCCCTCCGATCGTGAGCGTGCTCCCCTGCTGGGGCTGCTGCTATGCTGTATGATGTGACGATCGGTTCCACTGCAACGAGAGGTCGGTGTCTGGTAGAGCTCAACTCACCCGCTGCTCGTGCTCCCCTGCAGCCAACCTGATGTCCGTGAAGAACTGCATAGCGCGGCTGGTAGGTGGCACTCTGCCTGGTGGTACCCTGTGCCACCAGACTCGTTGCCCTGGCAGCGGAAACTCCGCAAACTCTTGCCGGTGCACCCTCTGAGTGCGCAGGCCGGTACATCCGTGTACATCGTGGCGCTGGCGTATGTGACAAGCTTCGCGCCCTCGCGATTTGACGAGATCGCATCATTTGTGGGCATCGTTGGGTGCGGATGGGCAGTGATCTTGTGTCACACTTCCTGCAGCTCTGCCGAACACGATGCCGTGTGCGCATGTGACTGTGATGGGACTAGCATTTTTGAGAGCTGGCATATCGTTGTTCAGTGTGAAGTGATGGCGAACCTGGCAGCTGACCACTTTGTGTGTGGCGTCAGCATGATGGTAGGCCCTGGCATTCTCCTCAAATTCCTCCGCACCGTGCGCACGCAGGTATGTGCCCATGGACCTGGTGCTCCCGCTGCTGCTGTACAACTCGGCGCGGAGGCCGGCGTGGCCCGGCGCACGGCGCACATCGCCGGCAGCATCCTTGCAGTGGCGGCCGGGGTGAGGCCCTAGCCCCATTGTGCAGCAGCCACGGCGTCACCGCTGTAGCACGGGGCAGCGCAGCGGGTGCTCACGGAGCGGAGGCGTGCGGCTCGGCAGGTGGAACACAAGCATAAGAGGATGTACAATGGCACGGATGACACGGGGCTGTCTGCGGCAGCCATGCCCCGAGGTCTGGGGTTCGCGCCGCGCAGGTGTGCGCGGTGGCGGGCGCGGCCCACTCCCTGTTCAGGGAGGGGGGCCAGGGGCCGGGCCTGGCGGTCTTCCAGAACGTGGACCCGCGGGGAGAGCTGGGCAGCACAGAGGGGATGTAGACACAGCTCCTCTGGGCTGGACGTGGACCCGCGGGGTGAGCTGCACATGGGACAGGGGATTTGAATACCCTGTAGTCAAATCAGAGTCAAGAGGAGTCAATGAGCAGCCGGAGCGCAGGATGTAGGAGGACGGGTTTTGCCGTGTGGAGATGCTCACTGCTGCAGCAGCAAGCATGTCATACATTACGGGTGAGCAAGCCCGCATATTGCCACAGATCACCATTCCAAACGCTATTACTATCGATCACCACATGTGACATTATGCAGTTCGACTGGCTCAGCTGGCAGGAGTTGCAGGATACACATCTTGACCAATCATGAGAGCGCCTGCCGGCCAAGGCGATATTCAATGAAGTTCAGTGGTGCACAGTGTACTGACTATGAATGGGTATTGTCCACAGTCTGGGATGCAGACTTCAGATTAATTGCTTTGTATGCTGCTCGTTGTCGTCGAGCACTCATGAGCGTGACACATGCCAGGTTTACGGCCAAAGCCAAACATGCTGCAGACAGCAAAACTTTGTAGGCCAGCAACATGGGGTGGCTCATGCGAAGCCAGTCCTCAGCATACTCGAACACCACCCAAGTGTACCCCAAAATAGATTTGAGCTAACGCCAACTCTCGTGTTGGTCAACCATTGTCGGCGCTGCTGCCAGGTGCAGCATCACGATACCGTGCTGCAACCCGTCATGCAGCCGGACAAGCAAGCAATATCAATATGCACGCAAGTCACGGTGCAGTATCAGTGCTATCTGGGTGCTGTCAGCGCAGTTCGCAGCAGCTGTGCAGCATATGCACCCAACATCGTTGTCGCCGCTACTCTTGCCGGTGCTGCTATGTGCTGGCGGCCTTACTAGCTAGGGCCGGGACACAGGGTCACATGGCGGGCTTATGATCGACTGTCACATCTGCTCCGCATGTGGCATTCCCTTGTAGACCGTGCAAGGTGGCACCATCCCAGCTGTCCTGTGCGACGCAGCACTGCCAGCGCAGCTGCTGGCTCCACCCTCTGCTCCAGGGACTGCCAGGAAGCTGGGGCGTCATGACTGACGCACTCCCATCACAGCCAGAATCGCCAGAGGTGTCCCCGACCCCTGACGAGGCCGCTGGATGTGGAGCTGCAGACCATTGCAGTGCTGCGGCGTCACATACGCAGCACGGTGCGCTGCGCTGGCGTACGCACAGCTTCAAGGCGTGCTACCACAGGGCCCCAGCTGCCGCCGCCGCCGCCGCCACGGCGCCGATGACCGCTGCGCCGCTCTGCCGGCCGCGTTGCGCGCCCTGGCCCGAAGTTGGCGCTGCCGTCGGTGTTGACGTCGGCGCTGACGTCGTCGTGCTGTCTCTGGTCTCGTTGGCTGTGGTGCCAGGCGTTGCGGCCCCGACTGCATGGCAGAGGGCTGGGGTTATGACCCCTAAGGATGCACATTCAACCGGAGGTCACATACCGACAGGTTGTGCCAGCTGCTGAGGCTAGCAGGCCTGGCTGAACCGCATTGACGCAGCACTCGTGTGACTTCTGCTTCGGGCAGCAGGTGCTCGCCTATGGGTGACGCTCCGGCGCCGCTGGACGTCCCGGTTCCGGCGGTCTGCGCCTGCGCTGAGGTGTCGTCGGCCGCCGCCGCGCCCGAGTCCGACGTGGGCGCGGCCGACGTGGGCGTCGAGCCCGTGCCGCCCACTGCATTGCAAAACATACCCGCAGGGGTGAGAAGGATATCAAGTCGCTTTCCAGCACCCCGCTGCAGCGCCCCTGCCTGGACACAGATGCAAGAACCGGTGCGCTGATCGGGCAGCTCCTGGTCAACCAGTGCACTTCAGGTTCTGCGGTGCTGCAGTCAACATTGCGAATTCGAGGATATACCACAAAGACGCTCACCCACTGGCGTCGCTTCGCCCTGAGCAAGCCTCCTTGCGTGCTGCCCGCCCTGGATCCAGGCGCCCTACGTATCAGCAGCCCAGTGTCGATTCAGCGACTGCATTGGTCGCATGCAGCATAGCTTTGGACAGCTCACTCTGCACATGCCGCATTCGACTGCGCCACAGGCCTCACATCACGTTGCTAGTGCAGATCTGCGATTGACACCCTAACTGCATGATGAGGTGCCGGTTTCCTCATCTGTGTGTTACTGAGGGGCATCATCCTCGAAGACATCTACTGTGTTGCACCCCGGCCAACAGCAGGTGTGCGGGAGCTGCATCTGGTCCCACGGCGCAACTGACCTGTGCCGGCAGATCGCGCAGAGGGTCGGACGTCAGACGACTTGACGCCTCGGTGCTAGACGCCGTGTTGGCATTGGTGAGAACAGTCAGTGCGATGGCCACAACGCAGCTGAACCCTCTCATCATTGAGCTGAAAGATAAAGACCAACCACCAGGCACTGTTCGGAGCCTGTAGTAGCTGATCGGCACACACTGCGTGCTTCTAAATGCTGCAGCCTTCGAGTAAAGCTGATGGTTGTGTGCATGCTCGCATGTCCCCCTGACGTGTGTCATGCCACGTCAGCAGCGTGCACTGTGCAGTACTGTACCAGCCTGCATCCTTGCAGTGAAGTCCGCACATGCTGTTGCTGGCGCGTCATCATACCTGTGCCCTTGATAGGCAATAAAGTTGGGTAGCTGACAGCCCACGTTGGCGGCCTGTTGTTTGAGGCTCAGCAACCGCAGGTGGTGAAATCACCGGCCTTGTCACTGTGTGCAGCAAAAGATACTGAGCATGAACTGAGGCCGAACCTCCAGCTCTGAGTCATGCTATGTTAGCGCATGCATATTGAGCCAAGCATCTGATTACGGGCGCATGCATTGCGGTGTCGTGCACTATTGCACTGTGAGGTAGTGTGGTGCATAGGCCGTGCCCTGATCCATGCGAATTTCTGCCCAGAGTGCAGATGATGATCGCTTAGCATAGTTGAGATGCTGCCATCAATTTTGGAGCAACTGGGCAACGGCGATGCCACTCTCAGCGACAACAGCGAGCATGGCACACCGCTGCAGAAGGCTCCAAAGAAGAGCGTGCGGTTCTCAGCAGACACCACGTGTCATGAGAAGTCGTCTGGCAGCCCACAGGCAGCCGCTGATGCAGCAAACGGCAGGGCAGAACGCGGCGACGCTTCTGAGATCGCCACGCTGGCGACCAGCGGCGGCCATGCTGAAACAGCAGCTGGCAGGGAGAAGCTGGTCTTCAGCGCAGCAGACCCTCCGCAGGAGAGCGGAGAGGATGCAGTCGATGCCGATGGGCACGAGCTGCTGCCCTCCCGGCGGCTGCGGCTGAAGATGCCAGCGGTGAAGTGGTGGGTGCTGCGAGAAGCGTCCTGATGGCCTGGTCACCATGTCATGCCTGCCCCATCGGCTAGTGCGAACAGTATTTGCAGCCCATGTACAGCTGTGGAGGTGATGCCTGCGCCTCTGGTCGCGTAGGTTCAGTGACATCGGCACAGGCACCTGGCGCGATGTGTCATACGCCATCCTGGTCTCCATGGCAACCCCCGCTGGTGAGGGCCCACCAGATGCAAGCACTGTGTCGTGCGGACTGCTACAGGTTTGGTTTCGTGGGCTGGGCAGTGTTGACATGACGAACTGTGCCGTGGTGCAGCATTTGCGCCGCTGTCATACGCACTGGGGAGACTCACATGGGTGCCCGGGATGCTGGTGCTGGTGGGTCTCTGGGCAGCCAGCTACTACAACGCCATGCTGCTGGTGCGCTGCAGTGTGTCCAGACATTGCCGGCATGCTGCACAAGAGGCAGACCCCCTCAGGTGCATGAGGCCGGCAACTTGCCTCTGATACGTCCAATGTCACTCCAGGCGGACCTGCACACTTGGACGGTCACGATGCGCCAGTGTCGGTACCGCGATCTTGCGAGGAGCATCTGGGGTGCGCCCTTGCCGCGGCTGGACGGCCTCATCCCGTGTACTTCGTGCATGCGCAGTGTCAGTGTGTTGGCAGTGTGGACAGCGCTTGGCACGTGTGTGTTGCAGGCGACAAGGGGTTTTACACAGCGTACATATCCCAGCTGACAGCCTGCATCTGCACCAACATTGCTGTGCAGCTGGCTTGCGCCTTTGCCATGAAGGTTAGGCTTCACCACGCATTCGCGGACTCTTGACGCCAAAGCGCTGGCTGTGCAATGCCCCCGGCGGGTCTTTCAGCCGCAAAGTGCTTCCACTGGCACTGCAGGACCTGTACCACGGCTTCAACACACACGAAAACATCAGTATCTTCGTGTTCATCGCCATCTTCGCCGCGGCCCAGCTGGTGCTGTCGCAGCTGCCCACCATGAGGCACCTGCGCCACCTCAACATTGTGGCGGTACTCTGCACAGTGGCCTTCGTGATCATTGTGGCGATTGAGTGCATTACCGATGGTGAGCTGATCGCAACCCCAGCCGTGCTTTACATCAGCGTCTGGGCGTACGCGTGTAACATGCAGCCGGCTTTCAATGTCCGCTACATGTCGAGCATCTCTGGCTGTTCCACTGCTGCAGGCAAGCGGTTGGACCGCAGCAGCGTTCATCATGGCCTGGTGCCGAATCAGTCGGCCAGCCAGTACACGATGGAGGTGAGACGGCCTCCATGCCTCACTACCAGGCATGCACAGGCTGCCTGCAGGAAGCATGGCATCTTCATCATGTGCACAAGGGCACTGGTGCTTGCCTTTAGCAACCCCATCACTGTCCCCTGACGCAAATCTCCTCTGCGCTCTTAGGCTTTTGAGGCAATAGGCATCATGTGCTATGCCTACAGCAACCCCATCATGCCAGGTGCATTGTCGCGAGTGCTTCCCACCTGCCCACTTTTACCATTGTCACCTGCACGGCCATCCGGGTGACATGTTGCGTCTGCTGCTGCAGAGATACAGTCCATCGCAAAGGCCCCCGCCAAGCAGAACGGCTACAAGGGCATCTCAGCGGCCTACGCCTTTGTGCTGGTTGCATATGTCACCCTGACGGTCTCAGCATTTTGGGTAGGCGCCTATGCTGTTGGGTGTTCTTGGCATGTGAGGTGGTTGAGCAGGGTGTGACGACAGCAAGCTGCCTGTAGGCCTTCGGGAACAACGCCGCACAGCTGGTGGTGCTATCTATCACACCAGTGACCTCCTGGACTGTCACCGCAGCCGAGATCACGCTGTGCGCTATGCTGCTGCTTTGACGTCATCTCTGTCATGATGCCAATGTGCATATGTGCAAAGATGACGCATCTCGGCGATGCACGTCGAAGCTTGCGGGCTCCCTGTATGCGCTGTGAACTGTCTTGAAATGCTTTGCTGTCTTACAGGATCGTCAATGGTGCGCTGAACTATCAGATCTATGCGCGGCCGTCGTATGAGATCATTGGCCTCGCGCTGCAAGATCCCTCAGACCGTGAGCTGTCCGCAGCCTTCTGACCTCCATATGCTCATGATATGATGGGATGAGATGTGCGTCAACCAGCATGTTCATGCACACCACTTGCTGACACCCGGGGATATGCAATACTGAGTCCATCTGCTTCCCCTGCAGCCAACCTGATGTCGATTAAGAACTGCACTGCTCGTCTGGTAAGTGCTTTCTGGGAGTAATGGTGGCCACGAGGTATGATACCGGGACTATGTTGCCGCACCTTGTCGACTTTTCGTCATGCTTCTGCAGGCTGGTACATCAGTGTACATTCTGACGATTGCTTTCGTGACCAGCATCCTGCCGTCAGGCTTCGGGGAGATTGCAGCAATTGTGGGCGTCATCGGGTGCGACTCGGGCGACCTGCCAAAGATATGAGGCTGTCACTTCAGCAATGTCAAACCTGCTCACTACAGGGTGAGCACATCGACTGCCACCTGCATTACACTTTAGACACTTCGGAAACCCTAGAACATACCCTGTGCAGGTACGTGCCCATGGACCTTGTGTTCCCGCTGCTGTTGTACAACTCGGCGCGCAAGCCGCGGTGGCCGCGGCGGACGGCGCACATCATCGGCAGCATAGTGGCGGTGGTGGTCGGGGTGAGACGACGCAGATCCTGCTGCATTCCTGCCGAGCAGCCAGAGCAGGCGTGCGTGACGTCACTGGCACCCCATGACAGGGGAGCCAGCTCATACTGATTGCCTACCAACGCACTGTTGACGGCAGGCGGCACACCTGCCAGGCCAGAGCAGGATGGCGGGGGTGCATGGGGGCTCAGGGACGAGCAGGCACTGTTGCCGAGCGACATGCGGTACATCTCCTCGCAGGTGTGTGCGGTGGTGGGCGCGGCCTACTCCCTGGTAAACGAAGCGCGGCAGGAGGGGCTGCACGTGTTCGAGAGCGTGGAGCCCCGGGAGGAGCTGAGTGGCGTGGACCTGCTGGTGCCGAAGAGCGCGCTGGGAAACTAGGCGCATGTCTCCGAGAGTATAGAGCCGCAGGGAGGAGTGGAGCGGCAACGATCCACTGGTCCTCAGGATCGTGCTGGGGAACCAGACTAGCAGGTTGTGATCAGAACGGTGTGGCACGTGTATGGCAGGGCAGCGCTGCTGCTCCGATAACTACTGCAACTGTGTCTGACTTCAGCGCAGCCGAGAAGCGACCCCGGGCAGGCACCTGACCCAGCATGACGGAGTCGGTTGATCGCTGCCGGGACTATTGCATTGTGGAGTGATGATGCCATGCGTCTGGTGGCCTACCTGGTTTCAAGGTCTGAAGCTAGCTGCCTCGCAAGCGGGCAATTGGACACGCATGCTGGTTGGTGGTAAGCTGTGAACTTGCTGAACTGTGGCTGCGTCTGCTACTGCTTTGGTTCACCAGGCTATTATATGGTGTTTATAGAGGCAATAATGAACATGTGCAAGTCTCTAAAGTCTGAAAGCATGAGAATGCAGCTCAATGTAGGGCAGCATGCACATGCAAGAAGTCAACACGAGCATGCTGAGCAATCAAATGACCCCAACCAAACCAATGTGAATACGTACACTACTCGACGCTCAGTTTTGCCGCAATAACTTGGTGGGCCCACAAACCTGCCATTTCAGTATCTTTGCGAGTTGCCACACAGCTGCTTGCACGATCACGACGGTATGACGCACTCACCCGCTGACAGACTGAACGTGCCAAATCACTAGCTAGGCGTGTGATCACCTTATCAACCATATGGCTGCGCTTGGCCACAGGGCGGCGGCCACCTATCCCCCTCTGCCGCTCCTGTGCCTTATTCGCACTGCTACCGATGCCGCATCTGCTGCTGACAAGCCCATGCTGCTAGCTATCATTCCCCACGTTGCGGCTGCGGCCACACTCATGCGGAGGCATTCTCAAAGAATCTCAGAGCCTCTGCTCGTGTGGCCAGGTCGTACACTGACCCAATCACAGCCAGAATCCCAATGCAGGTCCACAAGGCCGAGCCCGCCAGGTGCAGGAAGCGCTTGAGCGGACCCGGCTTGCGGGCTGTGATGTCCATCAGCAACGGGATGACGACATCCTGCACATGTGTGGACAGTCAGCACACATCCATCTGCTATCTGCTGAGCCTGTTGCAGCGAGGAGTTGCCTGCTGTGCTACAAACAGTGCAAGCACGATAACAACATCATGCGAAGTCTGCTAGTTGCTACAGATCTTTGCTATAAGCCATGTGCGCAGCAGGGTTTGCCAGGTGGCTGTGTACAAGCGCACCAGGCTGACATAGCACACGGCGCCGATCACGGACGCCACGTTGGGCAGCGCCCCCGGCAGCAGGGCCGCCAGGAACGACAGCGTGATGACGTACACCAGGGACCCAAAGAACCGCGCCAAGCAGTTCTTCACGCTGAGCAGGCTCGCGGTGTCGTCCATCAGCAGGTACTCGATGACCTCGAAGGACGGCTGCCCAAACACCTGCAGCAAACCACTCAACGTGTGTTCATGCACTTCTGAGCGTGAGTCTGCATCGAGCGCACGGCACTGGTTGACGATGGACTGCCATACCCACCTGGTAGTTGAAGGAGGCGTGGATGATCAGCAGCAGCTTGGCTGTGACGGCTGCCCACCGGTGCTGCGGCGGCAGCGACAACACCACCAGCGAGCTGACGTTGTTGCCAAATGCCTGCAGGCAGGGGACATGCGGGTCAAACCACCATCATGTACCACAGACATGATCATGCAGTGCTGCATGTAAAGGATGGGCGCCCATCCTGACTCATATGCGGTGCCCAGCTTTGCATGTGGCAACATGTGACAGCTGTGTAATTCGCTCATGGTGAGGTTGCAGCGGAGCAACGGCAACACTGCCTGGAGGAGCACGCACATAGAAGCCGGCGATGGCGACCAGGGGGTAGATGATCCCGATGGTCGTGAAGGCCGCTGTGACACCCTTCCGTCCGTTCAGCGCCGCCGGCGGTCGGGCCACCGCCTGGATCTGCACGTGCAGGAGCCCCCCAGGTGGCGTCTGGAATCAACCAAAAGTCTGCTCCATGCACATAGTCCACTGGATAGCTTCTCATGGCGCCGCTCAGGACTGCACCTCCTACCACAGCAGCCCCATGAGCACGACAAAGTGGCGCGGCCAACATGCCGTTGTATGGATGTTGTGAACTGTACCTCTGGCAGCAGGATGTTGGCTAAGGAGAAGGCCATGGTCCCTGCCGCTGTGAACCCGCCCATGATCTGCGCCGTGAGATCCCCTGGCACCACGGCATAGCTGACGGGCAAAGTGGCGTCCGCTTTGCCTGCATGAGACAGATCAGAATGAACGGATGCACATGGACAACACAGGAACTGCGCTGGGAAGTGGTGCATCCACAGGCACTCGTGTTGCCAAACCCGATTGTGTGGCACTGTACAGCACTCTGTGCAGGTTTGTGCAACCAGTGCGCACCGTCAGAGAAGCAGAAGATGCTGACAAGGCCGGCGAAGGCGATGGTGACCGCCGTCGCAAAGATGTTGAGGTGCCGCAGGTGGTGCAGCGTTGGCAACTGACACAGCACCAGCTGGATGCACCTGTGTGACGCAGGAGGCAGCGTCGAGAGCCACCGCCAGCTTAGTCATCACAATGCCTAGCTAGCTGCTGAGAGTGGCACACAAGGGCTGAAATGAACGTCTGGATATTGGTGAGAAACGTGATTACAGGCATAGAACGCTCACGCAAACACGATGAGCCAGATGTGGATGCTGACGTTGCCGCCCGGGTTGTATGTCAAGTAAATGTCCTGTGAGGGGAGAGAGGAGGTCAGGCTGACAGCTCGTGTGCACGCTGGGCTTGCCTACAATACGGCCCTGGTTGCATGCCACGTCTGTTCTGTGGCACATATGCAGAGGATGCCAATGTATGCAGCCAGAAGTGCATCTTTCCTACTCTTGCCTTCATGACAAGCGCCGATGAAAGCTGGATGGCCACGTTGTTGCCCAGGCTGCCCATCTGCTGCAGCGAGAAGGCCAGGTGGTGCCCCTTCATGCCTGCAGCAACCAAGGCACGTCCAGCCGGTCAGCAGGCGCACAGCGTTTTGCTCTTTTTGCGCATCAACTGAATAGCGCTTCGTATGACCAGCAGGTGTCTGTGTCATGGCAGGGATGTTGGCACGCACCCCAGACGCTCTTTGCCAGGTCGCGGTATCTGCAAAACCTGATGACGACCTTCCACGTGTGGAGATTTGCCTGCTCAGCCGGCCAACATAGCACGGTTCAGCCTTCAGGGCGCCCCGCTCGCGAGTGAAGCTGCTCTGGCGCGACCTCAGAGCGCGGGTGATGTGATGATGTGCAGCCTCGACACAGAGTACCCAGCAGAACACCGAGCAGGCAGAACAGCGCCCACACCGTGAGCATGGCGCAGTAGTAGAAGCAGGCGATGGAGAAGAACAGCATCGGGATGCCGCCATACCACGTCAGGCGTGCCATCGCCCAAGGTAGCGGGCTATAGGCTGCACGGCAGCTTGAACAGCAGCCGTCACACCCGTACTGGAGACCAGGCGCACCTAGCATGCAGATGCAGTGTGTGCGCGATGAACCTGATGCAGCACAACTGCATGCAGGTAAGCACACCCGCTGGTGTTGCTGTGGCTGTCAGCATATGAAATGTGACTTCCCGCCAGGTGCCCGTGCCAATGTCCTGCACAAGCAAGCCATGCTCGTGTTCCACAGTGCCAGCAGTTCTCTACAGTGCCAATACTTCTCTGGCACAATTCTACTGTCTGCTTGTATGGGTGTTGCCAGCATCATGCGCGGCAGCTTGAGCTGCGATGAAGGCAGCAGCAGCTGTTGCTCCTCCAGGGTCTCATGCTCGCCTGATAAAACTTCAGGCCCTGGTCCGTGAGCCAGCCGCGCCAGAACCAGTGGATGATGCTGGAGCCGCTGCTGCTGCTGCCGCTGTGGCTGGCCCCTCCCCCGCTGCCGGCGCTGCCGGCTGCGGACACGATGCTGTCGTGAACATCGCCGCTGCCGCTGCCGCCGCCGCCGTCCCCAGTGCGAGGACTCTTGGGGGCCTCAGCATCGTAGGCGCTCGTGGCTGGCGGCCTGCCGTCGCCGTTGACCATGTCGCGGAAGTAATCGCCGTGGTGCCATGACGGCTCCTCGGCAGTGTTGTAGCTCACGGTGCTGATGCTCTCGGAGAAGCTGACGGTCTTTTTGGGGCCGCGCCGCCGCCCGGTCAGCTGCAGGCTGGCGTTGGTGGTGATGTCGCTGCCGCAGAAGTCCGCCGGCACGTCGCTGCCGCCGGCTTCCGCCGTCTCCAGACTCATGGCCACCGGCAGCCTGATGCTGCTTCAGCGGTGCGGATGCTGCGCCTCCACTGTCATTTCGCAGCGCGTGTCCGCGCCTGGCACGGCGCGTACGCCGCAGACAAGACGGCCAGCAAGTCCCTGTCACAGACCGCACGCCGATGCCTGCACGTGCAGAATGCAGGCGTCTGCCATCCTTCAATCCGACAGCTCAGCCGGGCTTCTGTCCTTCTGCCGCTGCTTGCCCGCTCGGGCACGATCGCTACATCAAGCCCAAGCACTGACGGCCTGGAGAGAGCCCAGGCACGGCTATGTTCATGCAGATGGCCCGATCGCCCAGCTTGAGCCAAGTCTGCCCCACGTGAACTAAGCCAGGTCGTGCAAGGACCTACTCAGCATGCAAACGCCGTCAAATGCACACTGTGGCCCGCCACTCTTACTGGCAAGCGGTTTATCAGCAGCTAGGCGGCGCGCCCACTGGCTGGGTGGCACCGCCCCTTTGCCGAGTGCGTAGTCGACAACGCAATAGTCGACGAGGGTGCTGCTGGCCCCGCCGGCACGAAGGCGTCAGTGCCGACGCTACATACTTGCCAGGAACGCTTCTACCAGCGCTCCGGTGCGGTAATTCAAGGTCGTGTCACAATCAAGTCAAATTTGCGTTTTACTGGCAGGAGGTGCCGGGTTGGGACTCCGTTGCCTGAGCGCTGCGAACAGTCAGGCAGCTCACGACTTGCCCCGATGTGAAAATGAGCTTCACCTCGAGGACTCGTGCGGTGAGGCTGCACGGGTCCCTGTTGAGCATGTGCAATCGGACGCTGATGCGCAGGGGGGTTGCGACCGCGAGAACGGGGTTGCCAATTACTAACTACAACTGTCCTTGCCCGTACAACCAAGGAGCAAAACCTGCAAGCTGCGTTCAAGCATCTGCAAGCATGCACTGGCTGCATTTCGGCATTGTTCTTGTCTTGTCGGCAGGCGGTGTTAGCCTTGTTTCAGTGGAGGTTGCCGTCCCTGGAACTGCTCAAGATTGTCGACAACCAGCACTGGCTCTGAAGCTGTATCACTTGCCTGGCACGCTCCATAAGACCATGTTGCTGAGCATTTAGATACATCAGCCTGCAATTTTGGCAACCGCGAACCTCGTGGTGACCGCACGAAGAAAAGGCACATGCATGCTGCTGGGCATCTGTAGCGCAGTTGCTGAGGCGCAGCAATGGAGCTACGAACTGTCGCACAAGCCGTGCTATCAGTTGCAGCGGCATGGGTCGTTGCCGCAGTCACGCGCTTTTACCTGTCGTGGCGGCGGCGAGACAACTGGATGCAGACCAACGTCCCCTTGTGCGCATTTGAGCCTAGAGTGCGGCGGATGCTGCAGTGTGTGTACTCACACATCGTAGGACAGGCGACATACACACACATGACCAGTGTGTGCCAGTTTTGACACCAATGATGAGCAATACCATGGCCATGCATGTGCAGTGTGCCGTCGCCGCTGCTGAAGGGTGGTGTGGTGTCCTCAATCGCCGATCCCCGCCGCCACCGCATAGTGCAGCAGTGGACTCGAAAGTACGGCACTATCTTCGGCTACAGGTGCGTGATGCGCACGCGCTGGATGACCTGCCAACAGCAGCTGTCTGTCCAGAAGTCCTTTGGATCAGAGCAAACGCCTTGGCTGCATCAAACTCCCTGTCATCAAGGACTCCAGGTGCTTCCTGGTTGGACTGCAGGTTCTTGTGGAACCACACACTGGTAATATCAGACCCTGCAATGGCGGCGCAACTTCTGGGCCCGGGCGCCTGGATGCACCATGGACTCGACAAGTCACGGGTCGTGCTGTACAGGTGCGACTATACTTGTCAAACCACGACACATCTACTGCTGTGTCCTCTGCACTTCAAAGACGGGGGCTCATGCTATTTGTTTGGTCAAGTGGCAGTGCATGCCTTGCCCTCTGACTTGTGCTCATCAATCTTGGTCGCGCTGCAGCCGGCTGGACTATTTGTGGGACGAGAAGAGCGAGCACGGCTCCCTGTTCACGCTGCCGACAGGGCCGCACCACAGGCTTGTGCGCCGCGCAGTCGCACCCGCATTCTCCACCGAGAACCTCAGGCGAGTGATGCTGCACGCACTCCTCCTGGCCGAGACGTGGACACCCGCCACAGCCCGACCCGGGAGACCACCACACTTCAGACTCTTGACTGCTAATAGGGGGCACCATGCTGTTGCGGCGTGCAGGAAGGGGTTCCCAGCGGTGCTGGCCATCGTGGGCCAGCTGGTGGAGGCGCTGTATGCACAGGGCGCCAGCTCGCCGGTGGATGTAGACGCCGCGCTGAAGCGTGAGGTGCGCTGACCGTCAAAATGTCAGCAGAAAGCTGCGCACTGCAGCGCAGATACTGGCAGCAGCCACCAGCAGGGGCAGGGTGCCCCGCGTGCATGTGCAATCGGAGAGGCCTGACTGACTCCAGTGCCAGCAGGCGCTGGACGTGATCGGCAAGGTGGGCTTTGGCACGGACTTTGGCGCGACACGCAGCATCAGCGAGAACGATCCAGGAATCTTCGAGCTGATGGAACAAGGTGAGGTTGTGACTCAGGTTGGAATGCTTTACGGGTGCCATGCTGCATGTCTGGTGTGTGTGTAGAGAACAACAAAGCATGGCCGTGGCAACGACATCATATGACTACCAAGCAGTATTGCAGCAAGGTACTCGAGCGCTTGTCACATGCAGCAATCGAAGAGGGCATGGCGCGCGTTGTGGATCGCTTTCGTGAGAGCACGGCCTGGTTCCGCAAGGTATGCCTGCAGCTGATAGAACGGAAAAGGGTTTGGATCAAGCAGTAAACTGAACCGGATGAGAATCCTCATCCTTGGCCCTCTTCCCACACTTACAGCATCTACAGAGCTTGTGCTGCGGTTGGGGTGTGCACACGAGCGCTATTGGGGCCTGTGGCATCGCGGCCCGCTCATTGAGGCATCCGCATGCTACACCAGCGTCGGGTCTGAGCATGCAAGACGGACCAGCTGCTGCGTCCTGGCTGCAGGATGTGCGGCGGGGCATGCAGCGGTGCGCTGCCTTCCGTGCGTACATGGCAGACCTGGTGCAGCAAGTCAAGGCACGGGGGCCGCCGGCAGATGACGATGTCTCCATTGCCGCGCACCTACTCCGAGTGGTGGTGAGCCATCCTGCCCTCAGCGGCGCAACTGATGTAGTGCGCGGCGCACTGAGGCAACGGCAGCGCTCCTCTGAAACTGGCATCGGCAACAGATTGCTCGCATATCTATGCACAGGACCCCGAGACCGGGCGGCCATTGAGCGACCAGTGCCTCGCAGCAGAGTTCAGCATCGCGATGATTGCGGGGATGGACACGACCACGCACACGCTCGCCTTCTTCCTGTAAGACCTCGCCTGTCACATGTCAGCATCCTGTTGATCAGCCCGTCCCATGCTCCTGCCGACCTGGGCCATCTGGTTGCACATGCACACCGTCGCGATTGCAGCTCACCGCCATCTTCCGCCTGCGCGGATCGTATTGCAGATCCTATGCACATCATGCCACGGTCCGACTGTTGGTGACTTGTGGCAGGTTCCTGGTCAGCCAGCACCCGGAGGTGGAGCGCAAAATCACCGAGGAGCTGCGGGGCCTGGGGCTGCTGGCCACCCCGGAGCAGCCGCAGCCGCGCCCCCTGCGCTGGGACGACCTGCCGAAGCTGCACTACCTCAGCTGCGCTATGAAGGTGCATTATGTTGCCACGATTCTGTGGCCGACCGCTTGAAATATCCTTATCAGCGGGCGTCTTTGCTTTACGCGAGGATGCTGTACAAAGCCTCCTGTTGAACAGCACCAAGCATGCTGATGATGGTGGCCCGCAGCAGGCTGTCCCCCTCGGCTTGTAGCACCCTACAAGATGTGCAAGCACCGTCCGTGCAGACAGCAGAGAAAGCGACACATGTATGTCATTGCAGGAGGGGATGCGCTTGCTGCCGACGGCAGGGGAGGGCACCTTCCGCGTCAGCAAGCAGGACGTACGCCTGGGGAATCTGACCGTTCCCGCAGGTACTTGGAACATCTGCTGTGGGTGCCCACCATGACTCAGGCAGACAGTGTTATCAGCGTGTACATGGCAACGTCCTTGGCATGGCGACAGCTCTCCAGCTGTTCACTGCGACCTGCAGGCGTCTTCATGTGGGTGTTCTTTCTGGGCACCTTCACGCACCCTGACATCTGGGACGACCCAGACGCCTTCCGGCCGGTGAGCTCCCGCTGTGACCACATCAATCACATCGAGGTCATGCGCTTCACACACTGCCACCTATCTGCGGGGGTGTCACCATGGTAGTTTGCCTGTGCAGGAGCGCTGGCTGGACTCAGACTGTGAGTACGTGCAGCCGCAGCCAGGGAGTGGCAAGGGGCAGCAGCAGGCTAGCCCCCTGACAGGTGCGCACCACTGCACAGGCACAGCTGCAGCTGCGGACGCGTTTCATGCACACTCATTGCAGAGTAGCGGTATGGCGCGAGGAGGCCTTACATCAAGCGACTAGTGTTATCATCATGTGTACTTGTCATGCAGATGAGACAGGCGCTCGACTGCGGCGGTTCTACCCTTTCAGCCAGGGACAGCGCGGCTGCATCGGTCGCGCTCTGGTCAGTCGAGTGCATGATACTCCGAGTATACTATCTCTGTGGCGATCCACAATCTGTGTGCTGGCTGCTGACCCTGGACGACGGCTGCTGTTGGGCGCAGGCGGTCCTGAACTATACAACCACCGCAGCGACGCTGATGGGACACTTCAGCTTCCGCCTTGCCGAGAAGGTGCTCACCATGCATAGCTGCAGCCTGACGTTATGTGAAGTGCTGGATGTAGGCGTGGTGAAGCAACACTGCAGGACTGCTGCACCGATGTTGTCTGCACAGAATGTCCAGATGTGTAGTCAGATCATCCCCGCGCAACATGAAGAGTCCCGCTTGCTGCAGATGGGCGGCGCTGAAGGAGTGAGAGCAGCAGAGATTGGCAACTTGACACTGCAGCTGCGCGGCGGGCTGCACATGCACTGTGTGCCCCGAGCTGCCATGTGAGTAACGGTACTTGTACAACCAAGCTGTACAGTAGTCTGTCAGGGGCGCTGTTACTGTCGCATTGGCACTTACATGTGCACTGCCCGTCGTTCCCGCTCTGTAAAATACATCATCTAGGTACTGGGCACACCCTTGCAAGACCCGCGGCGTTTGCGATGCGCCCGGATGCTCGCTGTATGTCGCCAACAGCCTTTATCTGCATGGGTTAATGGGATGCTCTGTTGTTTGTGCTTGGCACATTTCTGCATCCGCATGCTGTCACGGTGCAACTCCTCAGCTGCGTGGCATTGTCAGCTGAAGACCTGTATGCTAGGTCATGGCGGTTGGGGTGCATCAGCACCTCACCGTCAGGGTGCCTGTCAACCGCACGCTGTTGGAGCTGCCCCGCATCTGCTTCGACCTTCCAGCCAGTGACTAACTTCTCGACCGGGAATTCAGCATCTGTCTGACGGAACCGTCTGAGTTTCCCGCCTGTCCGACGGGAGCTAGGCTTTCTGCGCCCGCAAAGAGCCGGCTGCAGTTCCTGTTCAGCCCATTGCGCCGACCTGTGGGCTCCGCTACACCCTGGATCTGCAGATCGCATCAGCTCCGCTTTCCGGCGCAAACGGCATCTGCCCCCGCACCCGCTCATTGTTGGCTTTGCCCCCCAAACCGGCACGGCCGGCGACGGCGACTACACGGCGCCGCAGCAGCCAGCGCGCCACAGCGAGCCGCTAGATCACAAGTAACACGGCTGGTTGCAAGCGTCATCGCTGGGCAGGGCGGGCAAGCCGCACAGGTGAGCCCGACCACATGCACCGTTCGGTCGGCCGTCGGTCTTGACCCAGTGGCCCCTGCCGTGGACGACGCCCCGCCGCCGGCTGCCCGCCGATGGCACGGTATGGCTGCCTACTTGGTCCTCCTGCCGCTGCCGCAGCCTGGGAGGTTGCCTTTGCTGCTGTCAATTTTTGAGGAGGCAAAGGCCGCGGCAGGACCACATCGTAGTAGGGGGTCCTTTGCGCCGGGGCAAAGCCCACAGCTGCCGCAGCAAATCGTGTAGAGCCTGCTCATGCACTGGCGCAGCCCCACACGCGCCCTGGGGCGTTTGGTGGCGCGGGGAAGCCGGGCAGTGCGTGTGGTGCATCATGGGTGGCGCCCAGACTGCAGCTGTTCTGTCTGCATGCCGCTCGCAGCCTGGATCAGAGGGCAGTCTGCTGCCCGCATCCATCCTGCGCTCCACACATGCATTGCCGAGGCTCCGCAGCCTGGATGTCACCCTGTTGCTTTTGTGTAGCTGTCTGGCCCACTTTCAAGCTGGTCACTGTCTCAGCCCGGGGCAAGCGTCCCAGCAGCATTGCTGTGGTCAGTTGTCTCCCCTGTGGGTCATGCGGCTACCTCCCCCGTCGACGCGCGGAGGCTGACCGCTTTGGCCCGCTAGATTGCAACCTAGTCCTAGCCTGGGCCGTCAGCTCTGTTGAGCCGGAGTACAGGTCGCAGGGCCAATTCGACGCCCCACAGCCGTCGATGCGTATTGTGCCAGTCCAGCTTTGGTCCGCGGATCGCAAAGGTCGCACTTCCTGGCGTCTGTGTGGTGCAGCAGCACTCCCGACTTGAACTTGTGTCAGGACATGACCTCCTTGCTGGCCCTGCAACGCAGCACGTCCTGGCCTCACGTACAATCCATTCCCTATGTGCAGGCTGGTTGCAGTAGGCCGCCGACCCACGAGCAGCTGCCCAAGGCGCAGCCAGCGGCGAGTGCTCAAACCAGCAGCGGCAGAGGACGCAGCCGCAGCCCAGCCGCAGGCGCGTGCAAGTGCAGCAGGCGGCGAGCCGCGCAGGTGCTCGACGCACTGGGCGACGCACAGGTCTCCGGCAAAAGGCTTTGTGCTCAGAGCTGAGCACGGCCACTTGAATTTGGCATCGGCGCCGCCGTCGCCGCTTGACCCCTCAGCTTCCCCAGCAGCCGCGGACGCCCGCCAGGGGCCCCGCCCAGACAGCCGGCAGCCATGTTGTTCACATACATGACCTACTCGGCGTACGAGCTATATGTGGCGCTGCTCGATGCGCTGATCAGCATCGCGGTGGCGCTCTCAGTCGTCGTCAGCTTGGACCGCGTCTTCCATGTGGCCAAGTACATGCAGCTGAAGGTGCGCCCCTGCAGTGTATACTGTGGACCCTTACACGACGTGCCGTCTTAAGCACAGTCCTCGTCTGCCACTGGCTTGTTCCACAGCTGAGTCCTGCCATGCGCTGTTCAGTCGTGCATGCCATATGAGTTATTACTCACCTGGCAGCACAGCCAAGGCAGCAGGCAGCCTACCACGGCGTATGTGCACCACCAGCCCAGCATCACCCTACATCCCTTCACTTCAGGCACGCACGAGGGTGACCGGGCGCAAGCCCGAGGACTACTTTCAGTTCTCGGCGCTGCCGGACCCGGTGGTGTGCGGGGACCTGTACCCCAGGGTGGCCGTCCAGCTGCCCATGTTCAACGAGCGCGCCGTGTGCCAGGCCGCCATCGACTCCGCCTGCGAGCAGACGTGGCCCAAAGGCCGCCTCTTCGTCCAGGTTTGTTTCGCTATAGTCCCCGATGCCCTGGCACTTCTGCTGCGAGCAGCTGCATCTTCTTTTAAGCTTGCCGAAAGCTTTCCACTGCTTGCTACTGTACTGTCTCACAGTGCGCTGCTTCCACTCACGTGAGGCTGGTGGCATGCCGCCTGTCCTCGGGCAGCGCAGGCACAGTGCTCCAACAGCGGCAACTCCAATGCACATGTTGGCGCGCGCGCGCCCACAGATGAACATGGAGAATTTCATGTCCACCTGGCTGGTGCCTGGCTGCAGGTGCTGGACGACTCCACGGACAAGGGCACGCGGGACCTGGTGGACGACAAGGTGCTGGAGTGGCGGGAGCGGGGTGTGGAGGTGGAGGTTCGCCGCCGCACCAACCGCGCCGGCTACAAGGCCGGCGCGCTGCACGAGGTGCGAATGCTGCCTGGGGTGCTCTGGTGTTGCAGGGTATCTGGTGGGGCAGCTGACTGTCTAGGGTGTGCTGCTGTGTGCCGCTGCAAGGTCGGCGGGCACAATGCCTCAAACCTGCATAAGTAAGACAACAGTTCCCACGGGCTGGCGCCAAACATTACAGGGCGTCAAGTTCCTGTCGGACTGCGAGTACATCGCCATCTTCGACGCGGACTTCAAGCCGGAGCCCGACTTCCTGCTGCGCACGGTGCCCTACCTGGTCGGCAACGCCGACATCGGCTACGTGCAGACGCGCTGGGTGTTCACCAACCCCGAGGAGTCGTACCTCACCAAGGTGGGCATTCGTTATCTGGCTAGTGCTGATACTGTCAGTCATCTTAAGTGACTGGCAGTAAATGTCTTTTGTCGTCGAGCACATATCGGTTTCAACTTACTCCAAGGGGCGCATGCAGGTGACCAACATGTATATCAGTTGTTGGGTACTACTATTGACTCTGGCTTCTTCCATATCCTACAGGCGCAGGAGCTCAGCCTCAACTACCATTGCAAGTGCGAGCAGTGGGTGCACTTCGGCACCGGCAGCTTCTTCAACTTCAACGGCACCGCAGGCGTCTGGTGCGCTTCCAAGCCTCGCCTGCTGCTGCGCAAAAGTGCCTTCTGAGCCCATCCGCTGTCGTCAGGTGTTGAGGTATGCGTCACAGTGTGATTGGTACATGCTAGTGTCCCTTCACGTTGCCTCTGCCACATGCGCCACAAACATTGAGAGTCTCGTGCGCAGGCGCAAAAAGTGCATCGACTCCATTGGCGGCTGGAACTCGCGCACCACAGTCGAGGACATGGACCTGTCCCTGCGCTCTTACGTCGGCGGCTGGAAGGCCATCTTCCTGGAGGACACCACCTGCCTGAACGAGGTGGGTCCTGGACTCGAGGCCTTCACCTTGCTTACCTGAAGGTGCTCAGTGTGCACAAATGTTGGATGGGCACTACGTTGAAGCACTGGGCAGCCCACTGGGTATGACAGGGCCAGTACATGATCCGAATTGGCACACGCAGGAGATGCACAGCCCTAATGCGGTATGTGATGCCTGACCTTGCCATCCTTGATGTCCTGCAGCTCCCAGCCAGCTTCTTCGCATACCGCAAGCAGCAGCACCGCTGGACGTGCGGCCCCGTGCAGCTGTGGCGCAAGACCGCCTACTACATCTGGCGCTCCAGCCTGCCGCTGCACCGCAAGGTACATCGTGTGGGCAGCAGTCTGTGCATGATGCAGCTTCCGCTGCCGCTGCCTTGCTGCTATGCTGATGCTGCATGCTGTGCATCAAGCGCCTGCTTTCCTATACTGGTGTGTTACCGCAAGAGATGCGTGCTCATGGTGGAACCATGGCGTGCCGCAGGTGGACATCCTGTTCTGCTACTTCGGCATCCGCAAGTTCGCCACGCACTGGGTGTCGCTCGGCTTCTTCTGCATGCTGGTCCCGCTCTCCACCTTCACCCCCGAGGTGCGCCCCCGCCCCGGTGTTGTGCAAGAACGTTGACGACAAGACCTGCATCCTCACCACAACGTGTCAAGAGCTTGTACAGTGTCGCTTGCTGGCTGCAATCTGCTGTTGCTGCAAGCTTCTCCTGTTTTTGGTTTGTCGCTATGAGTGATCTTACACCCAAAGTCAGCGCTGTCTGGCGGTACCCTCAGGGGTATCTGTGCTCACGGTACATGTTTCTGCTCCATCAGGTGTCGATCCCGCTGTGGGCGCTGGTGCACCTGCCGGTGGTGGTCACGCTGTCGACGGCGGCCTTCACGCCCAACGGCTGGGTGCACTCCATCCTGTATGTGCTGTTCGAGAACGCCATGGGCATCGTCAAGCTGGGCGCCGTCATCGCCGGTAGGAGTTTGCGCATACCGCAACCGCCAAGAAACGTCTACCTTGTCACTCCTCATCTTGTGCATGTGAACATGCTTGTCGCTTTGTCAAGCGCCCTTGTGCATGACCTCAAAGCTCGAGATATGCTTCATCAATCATTTGCTGACGTGGTGCCCTGCCTCCATGTGCAGGCATGCTGGACCTGAAGGGCGCGCACGAGTGGGTGGTGACCACCAAGCTGGGCTCCTCCGACGTGCGGCCCGGCACCACCCCCGTCATGACCTCCAGCCGCAAGTGAGCTCCTAGGGTCAGATGTGCCGCTGTGAGCAGCTGCCGTGATGTCTACTTCATGCTGCGCTTGGGCTGCTGCCACCACCATGCGGGAGCGATAGCTGCTGGCCCTCCTGCTGCTTGGCAACAACAGTTCCCATGCTGATGCTCAATGCATACATTCGCTACTCTGCAGCTGCCGCCTGTACGGAGGCGAGATGGCGATGTCGTGCTTCGTGCTGGCGGCCGCCTTCTACGGCGTGTTCACCGTCAACCGCTGGACGTTCTCCATCTTCCTGTTCCTGCAGGCGAGCCCCACGCCGTCTTGACCCCCTGCAACCCTGCGTCATGTCCCTGCTGCAGCTGCAGGGTGCTGCACCTGCCTCCTGCCTCCATGGCTGCAGCGCTGACGTGTGCTCCCGCTTGTGTGCTGCAGGGCATGGTGTTCTTTGCGTTCGGCTTCAACCTGGTCGACTGCGGCGGCCTGCTGGGCGGGCGCCTGGACTCGGGCGACACCAAGCTGCCCGCCAAGAAGGTACAGTCACCAATAGGGAGCACAGTTGCTTGTGCCTTTCAGTAACTAATGGGCAGACCCGAGCGGCACCAGGTCCCTCTCATCATACTGTCAAGCAGTCAAGGTTGATGGTGCATGGAGTCAGCGAGCATGAGCGGGTTCACCGCTCCTGTGAACTGACGTGGCAGGTGCTCATAGCTGTGTCGTGATGCCACTGCAGGCTGCCAGCCAGCTGCCGAAGCGCACGTTCAGCGTGCCGTGAGGCGCTCCCAACACAGCCAGCAGCGGTGCTTGCAGCGCGGGATGTGCAGGGTCAGGTGGACTCGGCATCTCCCGCCGCCAGCACAGCAGCACAGCCAGCACAAAGGCCCCCAGGGGTGCTATAGGGCGCCAAGGTTGTGGCTGGCGGTATCAGGCAGCCGCTCAGACGAACATGGGCTGCCGCCACCAGTCGCACGGCGTCCTGGGGCACACCCTGGATGGCAATTCTTTCGCCGGCTCGGCAGGGGGCCTCCGGCGCCACAAACGAGGGAGGGCGCATCTCACAGCATTGCACTTGCAGCATTTGCAACACGGCGCTGCACAGGCAGCTATGGCTTGGGGCAGCTGTGGTCGGCAGCAGCAGCGGAGCGGTGTTCTTTTTGACGGCGAGTAGCAGAAGAAGGCCTGCGCATCATCAGGCAGTGTGGCAGTTTCGGAGCATCGAAGGCAGGGGGCAGAGCAGCACACATCCACATATAGTTGGCGGCATATGCGCATGGTTCCGCACGTTGCAAGGGGTTGCAGACACGCAGCAGCAGCAGCAGCAGCAGTGGGAATAGGTGCTCAAGAGCTAAATGCACGCGGCAGGACAGAGATAGAGGTCATGTGGGTGTTTACAGTGGTCGCAAGGGCCTGTTGGGCAGTTGGCAGTCTGGACACGCTCAGCGGATGGCAAACAGGCTGCCACCTAGTTTGTCACAAAACAGTCCTAGTTGCTCACGACAGATTGCCAGTCTTGGGCGTGCACTGTGTTGATGCGGCGGCAGGGGTGTGAGGCTGGGGGGCATGATCACAGCAATGGGTCTTGCTTGCTTAGCTGCACCTGTTGTCATCCGATTGCTGGTGTCGCAGCGGGTTTGTGCTATATGCACAACTACTGAGGCAGGCCAGAGACTGTCAGCACTGCATTGCAGGCACTGCTGACTGCCACCGCCCGGAACATGAGTCGTTGCTGTTTTCGCATAGCACTGGATGCGTTTGTCAATGTCGAACTGAATCATCATTGTGTAAGGTTTGCTGACATTCATTGAGACCAACGACAGCCCATTGCATCCCAACGACGCACACTGCCCCACAAAGCACTACGATATCACGCGAAAAAATTCTATGGTGGTTCATGTGAGGCGCAACCTCCCAGTCATCATGGTGATGCTCTCAAACTGCATCAGGTATCAGTACAACCGGCAGTGCATGACCGAATGCCCTTTGCTGGCACTGTAATTGTCTCATGTTTCTGAATATCATGCCGCAGAAGTGTTATGCCCAAATGGCGTCACTACTGTGCTTCACCGTGGCCACTCCGCTTCTGATTAGCTACAATGCCACTGGTTTGCTCATCGGGGGCCTCATGCCGCACAGAATGAATGAAACCCAGTGTCACCCTGCTGAAAGTCGTGCCAGGCGCGCTGCCCACCAAAAACTGCTGTGGCAACCCCGCCGGTGGCAATCACACCCGCCTGAACGCACAAGACACACGCACGTCCGTGTTGATCGCAGCTAGTGTTGATCGCAGCTAGAGCACATCGCATGGGCGTCTTTTGCTGTCGACTACACGCACTCTGGAGGGACACTCTGCAAGCGCTGGCTGACACTGGCTGCAAATGCCAGGTGCAACAGCGGATCAGAGGCAGGGCTAGCTGGACAAGCTACGGACCATGAGCAAGACGAGGATGCTGGCGCGGCCCGAGCGGCGCACGGCCCACCCCACGACAGACACCCCCAGCAGCGCGGAGCAGAAGGCTATGGGGGCGAAGGCCTGCGGGGTGGAGCAGCAGACTGGGAGATGTGGCTTGCAAAAGGATTGTAGAGTCTGCGATAGTTTTGGCCTGCCAGCATGGTAGCATCAGAGCATGCAGCTTCACTGGGGTGGGAAACGGATAATGGCATGGGCAAGGGCACCAATGCATGGCGGTGCAAGTTGTTGTACAAGGGACACATAGCAACACTGTGCAACAAGGAACGCACTGCTGCGTAGCTGAGGTTCAGCATGCCGTTGAACCAGTAGGACAGCATCACGCTGGAGCTGCCGAACAGCACGATGAGCACCTGCAGGCACGTGTGCTTGCGGTGGGCATAGGACCTTGCCTGACCAGCCGCACATGAGCACCACCCTCTGCCCAGCACGCAAGCATCACCAGCTGACATTGGTGCGAAGCTTGAGGTCAGGAGAAAAGCGGGCACCGCTGTGGAGGCCGCAACCTGCGGCTGCACGCCCAGCTCCAGGAGCAGGGGGTTGAACAGCACGGCGCCGCCGACCCCCAGCAGCCCTGTGGCAGAGCAGACAGCATCAGAATACAACAGAAGCTCTGGCAACAGCAAAGGTATGTGCATCTTGCATGAACAGCTAGTGTGGTGCCCAGTGCTGGTCAGAAGCACGGCTGTCTAGGTCAGCGTCTGATCTTGGGTTGCTAGCCTGCCTGCGACGAAGCCTGCTGCTGCCACTGCTGTTGCGACTGCAGTGAGTGCATTCAGGGTGCTTCTGCTGCCGCCGCTGCCGCCGCTGCCGCCAGACAGCGACATCAGCTTCCGAAGCTGCGGGTCGACGCTGGCTGGGCTGTGCGCAGCACTCATCGACTGCAAGAGACGGATGTGAGGAGATCATTCTTCCTTGCAACGGTCAGCCTTTGGTCAACTGCGTGATGCCTTCGAATGAAAGAAAGACTGTCAAACGCCGCTCTCGAGCACTTTAGTTCTCACAAATTGGTGATGCAGTTGATTTGGGCTCTGTTCCATGCTAGTATCTTAGCAGGGCTGACATGAGCCGTGCGGAAGGGCTCACCTGATGCACGACATAGGCAGCTGCCGCCGCCGCCAAGAGCACCGCCTGCGCCACCATGGCTGCTGCAAAAGCCCAGCTGCAGCGGGCATGCCGCGCCTTAGCAAGCTGCAGCACCAGGAACGCTGCCCACAGTGCCACCAGGGCTGCCACCTGAAAGGCAGGCAAACTATTTTCTCAAAGAGGTTGTGGTCTGGCCACGCGAGACAGGTGATATCGATGCATCAAGTATCCCTACTCCTGATCCAAGGATAGTTATGACAGGACGGTGAGGCCAACCAGCAGCGTACCTTGGCCCAGGGTACACGAGCCAGAAAGGACGCCTGCCCAGGCGCATCGGCCTCGGCCGTCTCTGCCGCCGCCGCCTCCGCAGCGCACATCGCCAGATCGGCAGCGGTGCGCCCCCCGTCAAGTGATGCGCGGTGCCCAATGCTGCCCCCCAGCAGTGGCTCCTGCAGGCCATCACTCGTGTGCCTGCGGCAGATGACGGCAGCAAGTGCCACCCTGACTGATGTTTGCTGTTGCAGCAGTCCGACGAACTGCCAGGTCGCCCACTGGAAGCAGGCACTGCAGTCGGGGGTCTTTCAAGCGGCACTTGTGCACATCAGGGCAGTCACTCCTGATGGCTACAGGCAAGTGAGGCTCGTCCGCAAGCAAGACCGTGTGCACCATGTTGATTGATGTGCGGGAAGCAGATGCATGTGTGCGCCTGGATGCACCTGGCTGTTGGCTGTGGCACTGTCTGCAGGCTGTGCCTCTCCTTCTGCCTTTGCTGCTGCCCTTTGGCGAACGTTTTGCCCGTGACGTATGCTAGCAGCACAGTCAGCAGCGCCGTCTGCAGCCACTCCGGAATCATTGGCGCCGCCAAGACACCCTGCAGGACACAGGTTGATCTTGCTCATATGCCGAGGCCGACGTGCGGCCACCTTATATGCGTGCGCTCACACTCCATGAACTGCGGTCCCGGACCGGTAAAGCACAGGGCATACATGCACTGCAGGACGACCGTCATGTCGCACAGGGCACAGAGTTAGAGGTAACGCACAAATGACACTCCAAGGAGTATGGCAGGCACGAGCGTGAGCGCGATGTCGAATGACAGCAGCGGCTTGTCGGGGTCCACTGGCGAGCGCTGCGCGAGGCCAAATGCGCAGGATGCGATTGCGCCGCTGGTGATGATGGCATGCGACAGCCCTGGCACCAGGCGCAGGTCTGCATGCAACAACCTCGCTTCTCAGCTTATCCAAATCAGCACTGCAAAACGCACATCTTTGATCACACGCTTGCTCGCATAGTGAGTCTTCAGTGCTGACAGAGATAGGGTTGCTGCACTGTGCATCGCACCCACGCCAACGATCGTCGCAAGGATGGGCACAAACAACGGCCCGCCACCAATCCCCACGGCATTGGCCAGCATTGCGCACTGCAGCGAGGACAGCAGAACAGCAGGTTTGATGATGCCAAGAAGGCATCAGCGGTGTGCTCAAGCTGTGGACTCTGCTACAGGGCAGAAGCACACTGTGCGCAAACAATCCTGCAAGACTGGTTGGCTTGGACCGATTTCGTCAACCCGTCAATCAGGCACCAAGAGCTCATGACGCACGATTGCTATGCACACGGCGGCCGCGCTGTTCCGGTGCGTCCATCTGAAGCGCGAGTGCACGCCGGGGCCGCTGGGCTGCCTATGGTGCTGTTTGTGCAGTGATTTATGGTGCTGGAGGTCCTGCCCAACGGCATCGTGCTGCGAGATCGCACTTGGATGCTGGGATGGCACCCTGCGATGAGGCACACATCCTCTTGTTGCCGTCATGTGCATGCAGGCAGTATGTGCAAACCTTGAGCATGCAGACAAGATGCTCGATAAGTCATCAAGATACTAGTCAGATCATCTGCACCTGTGACCTGGCAGATCGTCGTTCTGTAAGATGTGCTGCACCGGCTGCGTCACTGCACCGCATGCAGCAATAATCGAATAATAGAACACAGCCGCGCACAGGGCCGAATGCTGCCGTCTTCGAGACATGCTTCTAAAGGGTCTACAGCTGTAGTGCAAGTGCAGTTTGCCGCTTCATCAGGCCGCCTGTGGATTCAGGCTTTCAGACTGATCTTGGTGCACGTGAGCAGTGCTACAGGGCAGGACATCTGCATGCAGCTTCGCGCAGCGCACTTGCCCACGTACAGTTGCGGGCTTGACGGTCTCAACATCAGCGCACCAGACTATTGTATTACAAGTCAAGACGGTGGCAATGGCAACGGCTCGTGTGACTGACTGAGGAACGAGAGGAACATGTATGCAGCTCATCAGGAGCGCCAATGTCGGAGAGTTAGCAGTCGGCAGCTGCAGCGTCGGGCCTCAGCCGAGAGTGATCTTGTGCAGCGCCTCGAACGGCAACAAGTGCTCGACGGACATGCCGGCTGTGTGAACACCGCGGTGCGTGGGCTCGGTGGTGTTTGAGTACCCACAGCTTCTGGCAAAACTTGATCATTGTTGCACAGTACTCACATATCGGTGGCGTTGGCAAGCATGTGCTGCCGTACACCATGCAAAGCTGCCTGATTGGGGTTGCAGCAACCCACAAAACCTGCATACACCTGCCTCCTCAGCATGCTCCGACATGGTACACACGCAGTGCAGCATCATGCACTATTGTTGCTCACACTCAGTGGGCAACTGATCGATATACGCACAGCCCTGTGCTGCACAAACATGGCTTGTGTCGCAGCTGGTGTACCGTACTCCGCCAGCGCCATGTTGCGGCACCAATGAGCCGGTGTTTGCTTCTTCCGCAGTGCTTCACACCCTCTGGCGCGGGTCTGCTGTCGGGATCTGACGATCACAAGGTGAGATGATCCACAGGCGCTTGTGGACAGCCATTTAAGACATTGGGTGCGACTTCTACTGTGAGTAATTGTTACACAAGCTGAGCTTTTGGGGGTTGATATGCAGATCATTCACTGGGATTGGGCACACGGTGAGGCTTGCCTGTGCTGCACGAACTGAGCTGCCTTCGTGAGTGGTGGTGCTGTGTCTGCAGCAGACAGCAAACGCATACTCTCTTTTGATCCTTGGCATTCATCCCCACACGATGCTCAGGGAAGCAGAAGCTCAGGTATAACAGCGGGCACCGGAACAACGTGTTCCAAGCCCGCGCTCTGCCGAACTCCAACGATGCCACCATCGTGTCGTGCGCGGCCGATGGTCAGGTCAGCAACAAGCATGCTAACGGATGTGCAACGAAGCACTTCATGTGCTGAGGAGAGGCATTCTCCACATGCAGTGCTCGCAACACGTCATGTGCACCCCACACAAATGCCAGCGTGCTTGGCACAGCACGAGTGTAAAGCCTGCGCAACATGTGAATGCCACGAAGAAATAAAAGAAATAAGTTACTCTGCACTGCAGGTCCGTGTTGGGCATGTGTCGGAGGGCGGGCGGGTGGAGACGCAGCGGCTGGCGCAGCACTCGGGGCGCGCGCACAAGCTGGCCCTGGAGCCGGAGGCGCCCACCTGCTTCCTGTCCTGCGGCGAGGACGGCGCGGTGAGACGCTGCGATTCTTGCCTTGCTTGAGAATGCTGCAGCCGCTGCCGTGCGAATCGAGCATGCTGGCCTGCCTGAGGCGCCCGCATGCACAATGAGCTGTCGGAGCTGCTGTGTGGCATGCACATGCTGTCCTGCCTGAGCAGCTGCATGGTCCTGATCACACGGAAGTTGAGTAATTGCCTGCCAGTGGTGGCAACACGGCCAGGTATACATATGCCCTTTTGCACCTTTTGCACCTGAACAAACCGCTGCATCCGAGTTGGCTGTATCTCAGCCTTGGCATCGTCAAGCAGCTGACGTACTAACCCTTGGCGTGCCCACATTGACCTCAGTGTGTGGGTCACCTCGCAGGTGCGGCACTTCGACCTGCGGGCGCAGTCCAGCCCGGGGCGCCGGCTGCTGGTCTGCCGCCAGCGGCCAGCCTCAGCGGTGAGACTCAACCTCCCACTACGGACTGCACCCATCAGTGGTGCTGTGCAATCTCATCAGCGGCCCCATCTCCTTGTGTCCCAGTGATCACTCGGCACATTGCAGTCTCCTAGAATGGTGTAGCCTCGTCGGCCGCAAGTGCCGTGGGCTATCCGTGTATGGGATTGTGGAATGTGCCAGATCAAGTTGCAATATGCTCTGCCACATTCATAACAGCAGATCATCAGCCATACATGTCTGCCTTCCTGTGCAACCTGCACCTTGCCATCGCGCCACTTACACGCTCCTGCCTTGCCCTGCAGTACAGCACAGCCATCGAGCTGAACTCGATCCACTGCAACGCCGCGCGCCCGTGGCAGTTCGTGGTCGGCGCCAGCGACCAGACAGTCCGCGTGTACGACAGCCGGCGCGCCGCAGGCAACTCGGCAGCGTCCATTGCCCAGCCGGTGTGGCAACCTGTGCAGCTGACAGTTTTAAGCACCATAGCAGCTGCGGAAAGATTGACATCTTGATGACTGCAATAGAAGGGCAGCCTGTGGACCTCCACGATATGGCAGCTCCCTAGTACACCGACTGCTTTGCATGTTCCCAACTGTCTGAGCTCAAACCGCCGTCCATAGGCGCACTGTGCAGGCGGAGAACGGTGTGGCGACCATGTCTAGGAGCCTGCTTGCCCCTCGTGCAGGTGCGTCAGCTGGCGCCCAGCCACATGAAGCGGCGCGGGGGGCGCGCCACCTCCATGCACGTCACATGCGCCATGTTCAGCCGCCAGGGCGAAATCGTGGCCACCTACAACGACGAGGCAAGCGACACCTCATATCTAATAGTGTTGCTCAGATATCATAGCTTGTAGGTGGCAAACCACGAGCTCCTGCCTATTGTGACACACATAGCCGGACAGCTGCCGCAGGATGATAGAAGAGGAGTGTGTCAAGCGCAAGCGCAACTGCTGTGGCCCGACACCGATTTGATGTGCTGCTCCTGCTTTGACCACATCAGTACCCTGCCACCATGCGGCCAGCTGTGCTTCGTGCACACTGCTGCCTCCCCAGCTGCTGCACCGGACATCACATGCCAGCAAGATGGTGTTGTGCATAGAGTGGGCCTGGTCAAGTGGCTGGGGAGGGGTTACGGCTATGCACCCGCAGTCCAGCCAATGGGGCAGGAATTTCAGAGACTGGCAACAAAGCAAGTCCACACATACAACACAGCTCAACAGCTGGTGGCTGCTCATGCATGACAAACCATGCAGACATGCATGTATGTGCGCAGGACGTGTACCTCTTTGCAGCAGAGCAGCACAGCCGGGCGCAGCCCGGCGGCAGCCGCAGCCGCGACGCCATCGGCGGGGGCGGGGGTGCGGGCGCCACAAACGGCAGCACTCCTGCCCAGACGAGGGACGGCAGCAGCCCGACAAAGCGCTCCCGGCAAGGGGACCAACGCGGGGACCACTGTGAGGCAGTGAAACCATCGTGGCGTGTGATCCGCTCAGGGTGACTTGACTCATATGTCCGAATGATTGGAACGTTCTCTGAACCAACATTCTTCCGCCCTACCCAGGTGCGGCTGCCACCACCGATGCAGCCGCTGCGCCTCATGTCGACGCAGCAGATGGCTGGGCTGCGGATCCGCGAAACACCTACACGGCCGCGACCGGTCCGCTGCAGCTGCGCTCGGCGTTCACGCTGGCAGCAGAGATGCAGGAGCGGCACAGGCGGCGGGCGGCAGCAGGGCGGGAGGCAGCAGGCCCAGCGGCGGATGTCGCACAGCACAGCAGCGCGCAGGCCGGCAGCGCGGCGGCAGCCGGGCAGCAGCCGCCTGGGTTCATTGGGCCGGCGCCGCCGCCCGCCGCCCCGCCGCCGCCCCCTCCGCCTGGCAACCCGCCCGCCAGAGAAGGTGCTGGCTGATCACTGTTCTGTGGGCGGTGACGCCAGAGACAATCGCTCATGCAGAAGTGCAGCAGTGAGCTGCAGCGTCGGCACGAGCATTGCGCACAGAGGACACGGCACACCTGTCGCTCACAGGTACGCGGCCAGACCCTTGGAGCGAGGAGCACCACCCGCCCCCCAGGCAGCAGCGCCGGCGGCGCAACGCGTTCATGCTGCCGGCGCGCCTCCTGCGGCAGGGCGCAGTGGTGCCCGGATCCTCTGACGGTGAGCCGCGGGCGGCACCGCTGCCAACCTGCTGCCAGGGGGGCTGAGGCTGCATGCTGTGCAAGAGGATCTCGGGTTGCCCATCAAACCCACCCGAGGCGAAGTGAGGCTGTTGTACAGGTTGACCATGCTGACCAAGGCTGCGAATGTTTCATCTTTGCAGAGGAAGAGGAGGATGAGTGGGAGGCAGAGGAGGAGCCGCCGGACGAGAACCTGCCTGACGAAGTGCTGCAGCGCTACACCGGTGCGCACACTGCGCCACACCCGGTGCTGGACCCCCTTGTGATGGGGCACGCTGACGACGAACCTCGGCACTCAAACCTGTGGAAACATTTTCAGGATCCCTGGCCCATTGCAGGCCACCGGAATGCGCAGACGGTGAAGGGCATCGCGTTCTGCGGCGCCGAGGACGAGTATGTGATGTCGGGCAGCGACTGCGGCCACATCTTCATCTGGGACAAGGTGCGACGCTGCGCTTCTGCATTGAGCTCACGAGCTGTAGAATGTCGCCCACACCTCATCCTCATCCTTAACTGACTGCCTTGCCTTGACTTGGACTAAGAGTCTACCCAAGGCGCTCCACTTCTTTCGAAGGATTCTTGTTTAAGTGGTGTTGCATAGGCCCCTGGTGATGGCTTGTGCTGACCGCGCAACACTGGGCACCCTCTGCAGCCCATTCTGGCCGCGGTATCACTGTCCATCACCAGCATCGCATTCTCTCCTAGCTCGTCTCAGAAAGAGCGACGGCTCGGAAGCCGGTTGGCATCGCGGAACGAAGCGAGCTACGGCCGCTTGATGGGCACGCTTAATTGGGCCCAGCCTGTCCAGCTGACAGCGTGCACCCTGACACCCGTGTCGTGGCGCCCCTGCAGGCGGGCGGGCGGCTGCGGGCGTGCCTGCTGGGCGACAACCACGTGGTCAACTGCCTGGAGCAGCACCCCACGCTGCCGCTCACCCTCACCACCTCGGGTGCGTCCGGCCCGCCATCTCACTGGACGGGCCCACCCTGCTCACATGGGCATGTGCTTCAGCGTCCCACAGCCCCAGAAATTGGGGCGACAGCGACTCAGGGCTTCTACAAACACACCCAGGCGCACCTCGTGAACCTGGGTGGGCTGCTGACACTGCAGGCATCGACAACGATGTCAAGATCTGGGCGCCGACTGCGGAGAGGGCGCGGGAACCCGCCAAGTCGCCGGCGGTGCAGCGGCTGCTGCGGGACAACAGCGCCGGCCGCGGGCGGTCCCGCGCAATGCAGCAGGTGACGTCGTGGGGACAGGGCTTAACGTCCTGCATTCTCCAGCACCCACAGGCTGGACGCCTTGTGCCAAGCGTCGAGTGCACTACACAGAGCTTGGCGGCACCAAGGAGCAGTATCGATTGTGTGCGGCAATCCTGGTGCTGTCTCCCAGCTGTGTGCACTCGGCGCTGTTGGTCACTTCCGCAAGCCCACTTAGGTTTGGTAGGACATGTAGCAGGCTGATCAGTCGTGACAAGCACACGACTGCTGACATGCAACCTACATGCCCTCGTGCCCAGGTGGTCATCACGCCGCGCATGCTGACGCAGCTGCTGGCCGCTCACGGCGGCGCGCTGTTCGGCGGCATCCAGAGGTCGGCTGCAGGCCGCTCTATGTGTCATATGCAGTGCCACCTGCTGCTTGTTTGCACAGCAATGTACAGACTCGTGTCGGCAGCAAATGTCTTCACATACGCCTGCAGCTCGGCGGAAGACGAGGAGGACGAGGATGCACTCGCCAGCAGCAGCGCTCATGAACGGTCCGACAGCGATTACAGTGATGGTATGGAGGCCGAGCAGCAGCAGCATGCAGAGCCAGATGGCGGTGAAGACTCGGATGGTGACACCCGCTGGGAGGAGGCCAGCAGCGGCGGCGACTGGGCAGACGCTCGGGAGTAGGATGCTGGCTGTATTTTTCAGACCAGGAATGCGGTGGGGATGCAGCAGAGGCTAGGCAGGGAGCGAAAGTCGGGTGTAGCAAGAGGCCGCAGCACTTGTACAACCCAGTGATAGTCTGTCTCCAACATTCCTGGTCGCATGCTCTCCATGTACACTATTGTACAAACTGCCAGGAAGGGACATGGCGCGTGGGTTGGTCTAGCTGGCAGCAGCAGCCATTCGAATGACAAGGCATCGGAGGTTGGAAGATGTGGAAGGATGTTGTAAACGAGCTTTGAGCGACGCTAGCATTCCGGTACTGCACCCTCACACTCACGTGACACCAGGTTTTCATTCACTACACTTGTCTCGCCCCAATCCCCAATACACTGGCAAGCGGCAGCTGCTACAGTACATGGCTGCCTCCAGCAGCGGCCAGGTGCTACAGACCCTGCAGCTGCTGCACCTGGCCATCAAGGCCTGTCTCACTGCTGCAACGCCTGCTGCGCCGCCGTACGTGAGCACAGCACCGCCAACTGCCTCAGAGCCTGCACTGCCACCTGCCACCTGTTGCCCCGGCAGCCTCCCTCCCAGTGCATCCTAGAAGCTCCCATCGGGAAGTGACGATGCCAGGGCACCACTGCAGGGTGGGCGCCTTCCTTGCGCCGTATGCCACCCGTCCGCCAGCTGTGACATGAACCTGCCGCCACCAGCAGCTGCTCGGTCGGCAAGCTGCGAACGCCCCTGCTGCCTGCTTCCGCCTGTGGCATCCAGCTGGGCGGCCCGCCGTCACCGGAACCAGACGAGCCGGAAGAACAGGAACAGTATTACCACGCCGCCAATGACCGCGAATGGCAGGTACTTTCTGAGCATGGCCTGCAGCAGACACCCAACCTTGTCTTCAGTTACTGCAGCGTTGCCCAGCAGCCACATTGCTATGGCTCAAGGACTTGAGGAGGTATGCCTTACTGGCTGAAGTCTGAAACAGGTATCAAAGTGGGTTTGTGTGCCGGCATGCAAATGCCTGTTTACATCTGTTACAGTCAAGTCTGCGCACCTGACGCTGCAGCTCCTTTGCTCTGTTTGCGTACTGTTTCGACTCTGCCGTGAGCGTGTTAGACATCTGCGTCATCCCTGTAGGGCAACCAGAAGGCATGCCCTGATCTCCCAGATTGATAACATGCACTGCAGATCGCTGTTGTCACGCTGCACTGACACCTGAGCACGGCCTGATCATCAGAATGGTAGCATCAGGCCGAAGAAGCAGCTCGAGGCATGAGCACGACAACCGATGAATGCAGTTGACTCACGGTCTAGCCGCTCGCCGTGCTCTAGCACCTCCTGGATGTTGCGCGTCATGATGGAGTGCACCTGCAGCCGTCGGCAAACCCCTGAGGCCGCAGTGTAGCGTCCCTGGTGCACGCACCATCCCTGGTGCAGGCACCATCATGAGCGCCGTGTGGTGAGGCGGACTGCAGAGGAAACAGGCATGGCGGGCGGCCGCTTCAGGCGCACCTCAGCAATGTCTGCATTCAGCTTTGCAATGTTGCGCTGTGTGCGAGTATCTACGTACAGCTTCTTCGTCTTCTGGATAAACGTGTCTGCATGAAGTACAGGACACCAGCTCTGCTCTGGAAGCAGGGAAGGGTGTCGAGTGCAGTGTCACAACAGCAGCAGCCTACCTCCTCAAGACCCCATGGCAAACGGGAGCACCCGTCCTCACCGAACTTGATGAAGGCATATGGCCGTGCCACTGCGTCCACCTGTGAGCCGTACAGCCGCCCAAACTCGTTGGCCAACTCCTCTAGGTACTCATACGCCAGCTTCCGGGGGTAGCTCTGCGTGCAATGCATGACACAACACCTCACAACTCCCTCGAAGCCTAGCCATCAGAGGGGCCATTGATGGAAGCATTGCACCGCATCTGTCCCGGCCCTCCAGCACCAGACATCCTCCGCTGGACCACGAACTGCAAGGGCTACCTGTCCCACCTTGTCTGCCAGCGTGAGGAATGCCACGTTGTTGGCGAGGATGTAGTGGAAGGCCATGGGCCCCGACTCCAGCGTCATACGCTTGGGCTGCCCTGCGCCGCTCTCCGCCATCTTTTTGAACAGGCCCTGCAGCGACATGTGAAGGTGTTACATGGTGGGCTGGGTGTGACGTCAACACCAGACCCTGATCACATCTCCTGAGCGCACCGGCCATGTGAGCACGGCCCGTCGATGAGCATGCAGCGCTGCACGGCTACGGGTTGCACTGCTGGGTGCTTGCATGCTGCAGAGGCTGTGAGTGCGAAACAGAATCAATGAGCAGCAGGGCGCCTGCTGTGCAACTCGACAACTGCACGCGGCATGCATGCTGCCCACCTTGGCCTGCTGCTTGAAGTTGGCCAGCTCATGGTCCTTGTCGCTGTCCAAGCCCTCCGCCAGCGGCAGGCCGTCCGAGACGCGGGCGATGAGCGTGAGCTTGACCATGTGCAGCCGCGAGTCACGCCGCTGCCCGCACGCCCGGCAGCTTTGCCGCCAGCTGACGCCTCTCTATGCGCCTAACGACCACCTTGCTTTAGCTTGCCTTGATGGTATCAGCGCTGCTGTAATTTATGTCGCTGAATGGCTGCCGCAGTGGAGAGCCACAACCTGGAAGCTGCTCAAGGCTGCCTTTGAACTCAAAGCGTGCCTTGTCAGGATGCAGCAACGTCGCCAAAGCCAATAGCAACACGTCGTATCGATGTTGTGAGACACGGAGCAACCTATCTGAGCTTAAGCTCGTCAAGGCACTGGTTGTTGAAATGTTGTGTGCAACTGGGACCAGGTCGTTGTTGCAAATCTGGACGCTGGAATACTACTTCGAATGCTCGACAGCTGCCAGCAGTGACGATCACCTCGGTAGGTCCAGTCAATCAGCGCAGATTGTATATGATCGCACGAGTTCTGCGCATCAGTGCATGTGCTGGATGGCCAGGTACCAGTGAAGGGTTTTGCTTGTGCAGACGCGCGAAGGACCTCCGACATGCGGGAGGTGCGCTTCTCGCCCTGTGCATTGCATGCATGTAGCGAGGATTCAACGGTATCAAGGACTGTAAGCTGATCATTTGGCAGCCGGCAGGCAATGTCGGCACGGTTGTTCGCTGCAGCACCTGCGAAGTGTATTTGTCGGTGTGCAGCTGCAAGTCAGGCGCTGTGCAACGCCCGCTGCCGCAAGGCGTCAGCTGCTATACTTACTGAGATGCTGTGAGCTGCAGTCCTCGAAGCGATAGACCGCCAGCTGCAGCACTCAATGAGTGCTTAGGTTGGGCACTGCACCCAGCAGGCGCGCTCGGCTGGTACATGAGCCAACCGTAGTTGGCACGAACGCAGTTCCCAAGTGCTCTGCTGTCGATGGATCTGGATACGGAGATCGCGCGACGAGAGGCCGAGGTGGCCGCGCTGCGCACCAAGGCGCTGGCGGCGGCGCAGGCCGACCTCGCAGCAAAGGAGAGGGAGCTGCAGGCACTTCGAGATGAGGTGGGCACAATGTACACGCATTCCGTGCCAATCAACAGACCGTTCGTGATGTCAGGTCTTGTGTTCGTTGTTCAGTGACCTGCAGATGGACACGCCGGGTTTGTGCATGGCCCTGATCCGGGTGCACGCCACGGCACACCGCAGGTGCAGAGGCTGCAGCGGGTGCAGGCGGGTTCTGCGGAGCTTCTGGCGCAGAAAGACGCCGAGCTGCGGCGGCGGCGGCGGGAGGCGCTCGTCGCCGAGCGGCAGCACGGCGCCCGTGCAAAGGGGGTCGACGGCATGCGTGCCGCTGTCGCCGCCGCCGCCACAGGTAGGCTTAGGTGATCTTCACTGTGAGGCTCTCACCCGAACGTCTGCACCGTCTAAGTTTGTGAGCGCGTGTGCAGCAGTCAGACTAATGGCTCAGCGGCTCTGCTGCTGTCGCTGCTGCAGAGTTGCAACGGGAGCGGCAGGCGGCGGCGGATGCAGAGGCCGCGCTGCAGGCCGCACGGCGGGACGCCGAGGTGGCAGCGACGGCGCACGCAGCCGCATGTGACGCACAGCGTGCTGCCGCAGCGGCGGCATTGCAGGTCGGCCGATACTCAGAGCTCACAACATAAGGAGTCAGCCTCATGTGTTTGACACGCACTGCTTGAAGCATGGAAAACAGCAGGAGGTTGGCAGCAAAGCAAGCAACGCAATCAATGTGGTACCCTGCTGGCTTTGAACAATACATGCGCATTGTTCGAATCCAACGTGCAGGACGCGGCCCAGCGGCGGAGGGCCCAGCTGAGGCGACTTGCTGCGGCCGCAGCAGACCAGCAGGCAGCGTTGCAGGTTCTCTTGCAAATCCAGGCATAGCGGTTTTGTGGTATCATTTGCCCACAGGCTGCCCTCGTGATGCCAATCGACATAAGTGCATATATCGAGCTGACTGCACCACATGTGACTGCGACAGGCCAAGCTGGAGGCTGCTCACGCTGATGCGCGCGCGCAGTGGCGCCAGCTGGCGCAGCAGTGTGAGCGCAAGGTGCGTCTGGAGACAGTCGCCTGGACTTAGCATGAACATGTGCTGCCATATGACGACTTCACTAGCTGGCAACTGTGCTTGACAAGCACTAGCTGGAGTGTCCCCATTTGATGCCTGCCGGTGCAAAGCCAGGTGCGAGCGCTGCAGCAGCAGTGCCAGCAGCGGGCACAAGCTGCCGAGCAGCAGGTCGAGCAGCAGGTGGCGCGCAAGCGGGAAGCGCTTGCCGCTGACCTCGAGGCTGCCAGGTCAGCAGGACACAAGAGCACCTTCACTTCAGGGCAACAGATGCACATGGCTGCTGCCCTGCACCCACAGAAGCAGGCGTGCACATGGTCAGACATGCAAGCCTTCCAAACATGTAGCCAACAAGCCTTTGTGGCGAGTCCGCAAAACATTGGGCATTGCTCACAGGCTTGAAGCGCAGCGTGGGAAGCGGGAAGCTGCGGCTGCCCGCCAGCAGGCGGATGCGCACGCCCAGACAGCAGCGGTGCACAGCAGTACCGCCGAACATGGCGTGCAAACAATTTGACATGGCAAGACTCGATTATCTGCATAGCAATGCTGAACCTCATATCCACCAGCACGCCCCATATGTTGCTGACACCCTCTGCTGCAGGCGGCCATCGCGTGCGCACAGGATGCAGGCCGCCTGCAGCAGGAAGCAGCCGGCGAGCTGCTGCGCTGCAAGGAGGCCGCCGCGGCGGACCTGGCAGGACTCAAGTCGAGCTCGGAGTCCCGGCTGCGGCAGCTGCAGGCCGAAGCAGACGCTGCGCACCGCCTTCTGCAGGTCTGTCGCAGTATTGCCGGTTTATACTGTGTGTCTATGTCCAAGCGGCATCTCAGTCCATGAAGCTTCGAGTTCTAGTAGCCGAGGAGGGGTCGAGCATGCACATCTACTGCACGCTTTGACCATTGGTGAAGCAGCTCCACAACCAAATTGGTCTTCTGCAAAATTGAAGCATCAGCTCGGTTCATCACAAATGTGTCACTTGAAGCAGGAAGTGGAGGAGGGACACGAGCGTGAGACGGCCGACCTCTCGCAGCAGCTGTCGGACGCCCGCGCCGCTCTGGCAGCCGAGCGGCGGGCGGCGGCGACCGCAGCAGAGGCCAGCACAGGCGCACTGCGGCGGCAGCAGGACGCAGCGGCGGCGGCGGCGCAGAAGCAGCGTCAGCGGGTGGCGGAGGCAGTGGCAAGGTTGAGGGCGCAGCTGGCAGATGCTGCGGGTGCGCAGCACACATCACCATGCACAAGAATCAATGGTAGGAGACCCCTGCAGCATGACCCAAATATGATGCCCTTATCTCTTTCTCACATTTATCTCTTGCATGCAGAGCGGCAACGGTGCACAGAGGAGCAGCGGGATGCAGCGGCGGCGGCAGCGGACGCAGTACGCCGAGAGCTGCGGCGCCGCCTCAGGGCCATCGCCGCCTCCCAGGCTGCAGCCAACGACGGCGTGCGGAAGCGGCTTGGGGCCTTGCAAAAGTGAGCTGACTGCAACAATCGACGCGAGCCACAATCATGCATGGGCAGTCCTTTAACGAACAGACCAAACTGGTTGATTGGATACTTCACGGTCGTCACCGTGGGCCACCGGGCGCTGATTGTAGGGAGACTGCAGAGCGGCAGCAGCAGCTGGAAGCGGCGGCGGCAGCGGCATCGGCTGACGCCAGAGCTGCATCGGCTGCGGCCGACACGAGGGCAGCAGCTGCAGAGGCTGAGGCAAACGCCCTGCGAAGTCAGCTTGATGCTGCAAAGGCGGCGACAGAACAGGGAAGCAGCGAGCACCGCCAGCTGCGGCAACGTGCGGAGGCTGCTGAGGCAAGACAGCAGGTGACCCCTGATACAAGGTCTGACTGTAAGCCGCAGCGGAATAATATCACGTGCCTGTCGACCGGTGATTGTGATTTTGCCTCGCTCCTGTTTGATGCCAGCTCGCCATGCTGATTACTGGTGTTAACATTATCACGCCTGGGTTGAGGGCAGGAGGCGGAAGCAGCAGCAGCAGCTGCCCGGCAGGCGCTGGCATCGGCGGCGGCGGACGCCGGCGGGGTGCTGGCCGCTGCGGCGGCGGAGCGCGATGCGGCCGCAGCAGAGGCGCAGGTGCGTGAGGGACGTGGCCGGAGCAGCCCAGGCCGCTGTAGTGGCTGTAACGCCCTGCCTGCAGGGGAGGTTGGTGCGCATGCCAGCATTGCCAGGTGCTTCAGCATGTCTGTGCCCTGCTGCAGAGGAGGCTTGCACTTCAGCATGTGCTTGCAGAGACATGTACGACTCTTGACCTCACTCGGGCTGAGGCGTGCAGTCGTCCGATGTGCAGGAAGCCCAGGGGCAGCTGGCGGAGCGGACGCAGCGGCTGCATGCCCTGCAGCAGGCGCACCAGGGCTGCCACGCCGCCCTGGCCGCCGCCGAGGCCGCGGCGGCCGCCAACGCCGCCGCAGCTGCCTCAGCGCAGGCAGCAGAGGAGGCCAACCGCAGGCAGGCGGCCGGCCTGGCGGCGGCTGAGCAGAAGGCGGCGCGGCTGTCCGGCGAGGTGGGCCGCCTGATCGCCGTCGGCAACGGGGACCGGGCGGCGCTGCACGCAGCAGAGCGCAGACTGGCAGCGCAGGCGCAGGTGACGACACATACTCTAGTACTATATACTCCGGACACAGCACAAAAAGACAGGTTTTCAGCCTGCCTGCTCTGTATGTGATCGCCAAGTGGATCTGCTTGCAAGTGAGCATGAGCATATATTGAGCATAATGCCAGGATTGCCAGCAGTCGGAGGCTGCAGCTGCAGGACTCAGGCCAGGACTCAGGAATTTTAAAGTGTTGTGATGTCGATGATGCTGAGGAGCTGCGAGGTGTGCAGGGGCATGAGCAGGAGATGCAGGGGATGCTCGCCGCGATGCATGCAGCGCAGGCGCAGGCGGCCGAGGCCACCCGCCACATGTGGCAGGCCGTGCCGCAGCAGCAGCTCCACAGTGGCTACCTGTGGCCTCCGCAGGCACCACCAAAGCCACCGCAGCAATCCAGAGTGGCAGCCGTAGCACACCGTGCGGCCGAAACCGCTAAGGCTGGCGTCCCTGGAGCAGCATCGGTGTTGCCCACTGCAAGCGGTCCTACCATGCCAGCAGGTGATAGCATAACCTACCGTGACAATCCTCATGTCTATCCATGCCATGGTATGCCAAGCAGGAGCAGTGTCATGACCCTCTTGTCGCTTGCCTTGCAGACCAGCCGAACGGAGGGCAACTACAGCAGAGTCGCACACCGCCAGAGCCGCAGCGGCGCAGCGGGCGGCGTGCCACCGGCAGCATGACAAGCCCTGGACCGGCGGCGGTCGAGGTGCTGCGTGGCCAAGAGGCTGTCGCAATGCACAGGGAGGCACCGCCACAGGTGATTGTCCAGCCATTCCCATGCATGGGGAGAGCACCGTAAGTGCACGTCAAGGGTCGAGTCTGCTGCACTGTGAAGCCCATTTGAGTGATTTGCATGTTGTGCTTCAGCGTGCGAGGCTCAAAGGGCTGCAGCAGCGCCGACAGCATGGTGCGGTGCTCACGCCGAGGAGGGTACGCAACTACAACATCAAGGATGATGGCATGAAGGTGTCGGACCCAATCATGCAGCAGGTTGGGTCGTTGGTGTAAATGAACCAGGGTCGAGAGTTTTCAGGGCGGCTATATGGGGTCTTCAAATGATGCCTGAGCAGGTACCATGTTGCTTAGTCCGGGATGCTGTCGTTGTTTTACAGTTGCCTCATACTCCGTCCCTCTCGTGACAAAGGTGCAGTTCCACGCCCAGCAAGTGGCACTACACCAGCGGTGAGACTCTGCAGATGACCGACGGTGAGGCGGCTGAGCACATCAGCGCACCGGTATGGCATGCCGCTGATGCTGCCTGCCCATATGCGGGACAGCTGCAGTCAGCAGTCCAACACCCCGTCACTGCCGCCAGCAAACCGCACGCAGCCCCTGCTGCCGATGCCTGCTGCCTGCCGAGCTCATGCCGCCTGCGCGTGCTTTGCCGGAGCAGTCACACCTGCAAGCAGAGTAACACGAAGGTTGACACCATGCACCCCCGCCTTCATTGCACACAAGCTCGGTCCATTGCTGAGTGACTCCAGTCGCCTGCTGACTAGGGTATGCAGCTGTGCCACCGACAGCAGGTAGAAGTGCGCTGCATGTTCCAGCGTGACCATGCGCTGCCACCGCCTGCTCAGAAGCACGAAGTATGAAGGAGAGGCCGCACCCTCACGGAAGCCGTTGTTGAAGCGGCGCTGCACGGTCTTCATGTACCGCATGCGGCCGCTGCCTGTCGTCTTGCGGCGGATGGCCTTGACGCTCCAGTTGTCTGCGGGAGGCACAGCATGCAGCAGTTGACACAGGCAATGCCGAGTTACAACTGCTGGCGTGTTGCAGCTGAGCCAATGTTGAGGAGGCTGTAACACATTGAGCCCTTCGCTCCTTTGCATCAGCCTGCCTGCGGACCATATGTACAGCAGCAGCAGCAGCAGCAGCAGCAGCAGCAGCAGCTGCATAACGCACTGAAAATAAAATGATGTTGCATGATGACACCAGAGTACCGCTGAAGCTCACATTTCCTGATGCGTGCTGCTGGGTAGCCGCATGAAGAGCACGTGGCCTTCTGGATGTGGTACGAACGCCGCCCGCACCGCCGGCAGAGCGTGTGTGTCTTGTTGCGACGCTTACCTGCAGGCAACAGTACCACTTGAACCGGCGTGGTGCAAACAAAGCAGAAGCGACGTGCTATGCTTGCCCAGATGCCTGTTGCAAGCACCCCGTGCAAGGCGTGTGGCTGCTACGGACTCCTCAGGTACGCTGCTGCACTTTTTTTGAGCTGTTCGATGGCACAGCGTGCTGCAGCCGCAACGAGCAGCGTGCGCAGCACTTTCGCAGAATTTGTGCAGCTGCCAGTCAGCCTGTTGCAGCTGTGGCCAACGCCGTTCTTACAGCCGACGCTGACAACGCAGTACGCCTGCTGCTGATCCTGCATGCTGCGGCAGCGGCAACAGCCTGCTGCGCAACTGCTGCACCAATGCAGCCCACTGACCAACCAGCAAGGCTGCCACACGGGTGGGGAGCAGCGCCTCTGAACGGCCAGCAGCATCATGGGCAGCAGCACACTGCCATACCGCGGCTCAGAAGCCTTAATCTGCTGCTGGACTGCCTCTGGCTTGCTGGTGATGTGCTGCCAGCCTGAGCCAAACCGCAGCAGTGCCCCGACTGACCGCCGCAAACTGTCCGCTCGATGATATGCAGACCGTCTGGCTGGGCGGAGCAAGCTGCCACTGCCTCCTGGGCCCCCAGTCTGCGGCCCAAGTTCTGCCATCCCACTGCCCCGGCTCACAGCCTGCTGCAGGCAGGGCCCAGCACTCACCGAAGGAGCCGGTACCCTTGCCGGCCTTTCCCATGGTAGCGACGCCCGCGTGCCCGCCTGCGCGTGGAAGCACCCAAGAGGCCGGCTCCGGCTCGCCGCCTCGCCCTTTGCTCCGAAGCCAGGGGCAGATGTCTGCGCACGAGGTTTCACTGAATCGGTCACGCAATCGCAGGGTTTCCAGAGGGACTGAACGATGCAACCTTGCAGCACCCAGTGAATGCTTCGACACTGTGTGCTCTGTTCGTGTACAGCACCTGAGTCAACATTGACCCAGCTGTGTGCTGAGTGTGAGCGCCATCCTCTGACGCTGGGATGCGCTTTGATTGACTCTGTACCTGACTTGCGCTTTCAGCGAGGTGCACACCAGCTTATTGGCCTCAAACTTTGTTGATACAAGCGTGTTATGGTCACAACGATCATTACCAGCGGTATACTGACGCCTGACGCCAGTTGTGTGACCGACGTCAGACCCATATACCTCAGGTCCAGTCAGTTGCCTGGTGAGAGAGCGCCACTGCTGGCGTAAGCCGAGGGGCTTCTGCAGCTGGCGACGCAGCGTCGACAATATGGTGAGGCGATGCAACACTGCTCGTCAGAATGCACGGGAGGTCAACCCCTACGAGTGCACGCTGTGGCATGCCGCTGTGGCAGCGAGCATGCACTTCAAATCAATTCTCCGCTTCTGCCGTCTGTAGTACTCAGCGCGTAGCTCACAGATCACAAATAGTGATGAACCGATGTGTATCTTCATGCTTATCATGTCAGGGCACAGCTGACTCTGCGCGCATCTCCACACTGCATGGCATGGCTGACGGTGCTCCTGCTGGCTTGATGCTCGCAGTCGCTGGTGCTGCGCGTGAAGCGGAAGAAGCTGACGGTGTTCGTGGCAGCAGAGCCGACGGACACGGTGCTGGAGGTGAAGCACAAGCTGCACGACATGCTCGGCCAGGTGAGATGCCATGCGCAGGCTTGCCATGTCAGCCTGTGATGTTGGCAGCAGGCATTCGTAGGTGTGCTGTAAGGGTGATGGCGCCTCAAGGGTAAAACGTACCGCAGCACGGGCCGGGGTCGCGCACCAGGCAGCGCAGCGCAGACACGGGGCCTGTCACCGTTTGCCGGACATCAGCCACTGTAGGCTGCCCGCCGAGTGTCGTTGCCAGCGTGGGGTGTTGTGCGAGGTTGCAGCAGTAGCACACTAGGCACGGAAACAAGCAGGCTCCTGCTCGACGTGCAAGAAGTGAGAAAGAAACGAGAGCCATCCCGCATGACAGGCGCCGGAGGCCAAGCCGGAGCTGCAGCGGCTGCACCGGGAGGGCGAGGCGCTGGAGGACGCCAAAACGCTGGCGGAGCTGAAGCTGGACGCCGACAGCGTGCTGGCGCTGACGTACCGGCAAGAAGGTGCGCATCGGCGCAGGGTTTAGGCTGCCCGAGGCACATGCAGTGTCTTTTTCGCGCTGTACATTTCACCGTTGCACCGCAGCAGGTGTACCGCAGGCTGGGGCGGCTCAGTGCTGTGCGGTAGCATCTTGGCCTTGTGGAACACGCTCAGGCAGGTAATGGGCGCCTCGCGCCCGGTTCACATTCACCAACTGTCTTGACACCTTGTCGCCTGCTGTGGCAGGCGGCGAGTGGGAGGCGCCCGACATCACGCCGCTGGACGATGTCAAGGAGGGCGGCCGCGCGTACTATGAGTAGCTGCGGCGGGGCACTGGGGTGTCGGGGACTGCAGCGCAATCTTCTAGTGGAACAGCGGGCAGCCGCTCGCCCTGTAAGTTGGACTGACACAGTGCCAAACGATGTGTTGTCGATGTGGCCCAACGCAACGCCCAGCGCAGAGCGTCCTGTGTACAATCAACTGCCACGAGTATCACGGACGTACAAGCTGGCCACTCTGGCATACTGGAGCTCATCAGCTGTCTACAGACACCTTGAGTCCCTCCATCTGCCGCTTCAGCGCTTGCACAAACCCAGGGATACATTCCTGCGGCGCCGACTTAGCCGGCAGCGCTTCGTGCTGCGGACGTTGCCCCACTGCTGCCATCTTCTTCAGGTCATGGGGTTTCGAGCAGGCTGAGGTGCGTCAGTGTGCGTCAGTGTGGCACAGTGCCATTAGCACCGCCCACAGGCGCCATGTCAATGCATGTGTATGCTTCACAACTCTGCGACTGCCTGCGTTGACCGCAACATATCAGATGACAGCTGTCGCTCACTAACAGATCGCAGGTCGAGCAGTCGAGCTTTAAACAGATTGCAGCCGTCATGGCTGTGGGGGCTGCGCATCACCACTGACAGAGTGTCCTGGCAGCCATCACAGCGGGGACGCGCAGGGAGTCAAGAGACGGTAGTGCATAGTAGCTGTAATGTTTGTTTCTGGGTCACATCGCGGCCAGGCAGGCACAAGCGCAATCTGTGCCCCCAGTCTACTGTCCAGTTCAGCAGCCAACATGTCAGATACCGAGCATCCACTGCCTGCTCCTGCAGCACGGTGTGTCCTTCTGAATGCCTCTGAAAGCGTGAACAAAGAGCCCGCCCAGACGCCCACTTTCCAAGGGAAGCTTGCTTGCAGTGACATGTGGATCGTTGGCAGTGTGAGGGGCCGCTCTCTCCCAGTGCCGCGTTGTATCGCCTCGGCCCTTATAGCCGTCAAATTGTGACGGAACTGTATCGCCTAGCAAGTGTATCACCTTGCCGTGGCTGCATCTGACACCCCCAAGAAACAAGATATTCGTGTCACCTGGACACCACTCTGGCACCCGCAGCAGACGGTTCGTGGCAGGCTGCCTGCACGGTGCGGTAGCAAAGCTATGAGTAGGATCTGCAGACTTGTAGGCGGTGCAGGCCACGCTGTCCGCTTCAGGTGTTACAGCGCCAACAGCGGACGCAGGCCTCGTGATGCATGCTGAAGTTGAGAAGTTACAAATGCTTCGCCCGTACACCTTGCCATGAGCCACAGCGGTGCGGGATGCAGCGCCCACTGTGTGGGAAACACTGCGAGTAGTCAAGCTTTGACACCCTGTTCTGTGACAACGCAGTAGTAGCGGCAAACAGGTGAACCCGCTGCGTACCATGTGTTACATGCTTTTAGGCCGGCCTCGCGAGCACCTTGCATTGCGCATGCATGGCCCTGCTGGACTTCACACAGCGCTGCGTTCTGCGTCCATGACGGTCTAACGGAAGTGACCTGCTTGCCGCTGCAGCAAAACGATCCCGAGATGCATGGACCACCCGCTGGTCACCAGCGACTTGACTCGCGGTGCACAGCAGCGTAAGTGGCGACTGCTCGGCATTTCGGTGCTCTCAGGATGTCTGCTGGTCGTCGCTGCAGCATGGTTATCCTCCAGGGTGCGCTGGTTTCGTGCCTTACACAGCAATTGGTGTGGTGTGCCATGCGTGACGCCTGCGCTCTATCTGAGTGCGCACCTGAGTTACAGCATGCCGTAGCTGCCCCCGTCATGTGAGCTGCACGGTGTCAACCCCGGGACAAGCTGCAAGCGCCCAGATACACAGTTCTCGAGTGACATGCGCCGGCGGCCAGGCATGTCCCTCCCGCACTGCTGACGCAGTTGGACTACAGCATGCGCTGACGCTGCCGTGATCGTCGACATGCAGGCATCAGGCGCGGCGGCCTGGCACCAGGCTGCAGGCACCGGCGGCAGCACCGTCCGAGCACAGCTAGCACAGGTGGCGCCCAGGCGCCGACCTGCCGGCTCAGCATTCGCAGACCATGCCGCTGCCGTGGCGCCGCCGCTGTACGAGTGTCCGTTTGCTTTGGAGCAGGCAAGACCTCCACTCGACATCTGCAACGCCATGAGAGCGAGTGTGAAGCTGCACTGCTGTGCAGGGTGTGTGAGTTGCCATGCGTGTCTTGTGTTGGTCACCAGTATGCACCAGTGCGGACCTCCATTTGCGTGGTGAATGGGTGCAGATCATAGACCCAGCAGCCGACGGAACGTACTTCTGCGGCTTTGTGCCCCTTCTGACGCACGACGGCTGCACAGTCGTCTTCTTGACGGAGCATCCCTTGGAGGGCCAAGGTCGGTGCGGTGATGCTCCTGCATCAGAGCCCAGAGTAGTCTAGGGCTTTACTGAAGAGAAGCGTGGAAGCGCTGGGCCCATGTACGTAGCAGTCGCTATTGCTTGCTCATCCTGCCAAGCAGTGCGTGCTGATTGATGTGTATTTGAACAGGTTTGGCGGCGCGCCTTTCTAGCGAAACAACCTGCCGCCTGCTGTGGCGCCGCCCGTCCAGCTGGCAGGTGCAGTTGCTGATAGACTTCATGGTGCCAACTCTGCCGTGACGCGCCACAAGCCTTACCTGGCGTGTTGGTGAGCATATGCGCAACGAAGGCAGCACTGCTGACATCAGTATCGGCGTGGCGCAGGCTGCAGACCCATTATCATGGGGTGCTGCAGAGCTAGGCACCTCAAATGCCACGGCAACCGGCGAAGGCAATGTGACAGCAGCGGACCAGAACAGCAGCTGGGATGATGTTGTATTCGTGTCAGCCACCAGCACGAAGCATGCTGCCGTAGTGTCCGCTCTTGCGAAAGGGAGCGGCAGCCAAGGCATCAGTGCGTCCCAGGTGCGGTCGTAGGTATCAAGCCACATTTCATGGCTGCTATGATGCTTCGGGCTCACCAGGCCGTATGTGTGGAGGGCGGGACCCAGAAGCATGTTCACGGGCCGGCCTCAGGCTTGAGTGCGTGGACACATCAACCAAGGCTTATGGTGCGCCGGCTGCAGGTCATCCTGGAGCTACATGCCGCTGCCGTCGCCGGCACGGATCAGATCGTCTTCCTGAAGTCACTGTTCGACGGCTTTTCAGCTCAGGTGTTGACACACCGGACACAACCCACAAGCAGATGGTGGAGCACTGGATGGCCTTCATCTTGCGTGCGCAGCTGTGACACATATAGGTTTTGCATTATACGTAGCTGAAGCTCTGTGCTGGCTGTGCAGGGCTTTCGCGTGACATCATTGCAGCCCCTCTTGGGCAGTGGTAGCGACGCAATCTCGATCACATTCGTCCAGGCACGCTGCTCTTGCGACGGCCCCTGGTCATACAGCATCTACACAGGCCGCTTCCTTGGACTCCTCAGTGCCATATGCCGACTAGTGTGCCAACTGCTTGTTGCTTAGACTCCGAGTTATGCTCGGTGCCTTTGCAGGTTGGCGGCTCCCGGCAAGAGCCTGACAACCAGCGGGTGCAGCCCTGGGCGCCAGACACGCAGCGCAGCTGGGCCTTTGTCATCGCGCACTACGACGAGAACCTGTACTGGCTGCCGCAGCTGCAGGCGAGCTGACTCGTCAACAAGCCTGCTGTCGTGCTGAAGAGATGCCATGCGCATACGCCTTCCCGACCCGTGCATCTTCCACGGCAATGTAGTGGCGGGCTGGCGGCCCCGATGGCTTCATCATGCGCGCCTCTCGAGCCCTGAATATGTAATGTTACAGGATTGGGCGCCACTGGGGACCCCGATCGAGGTGTACACCCATGCGGAGGCGATGCGCAATTCCAGCAGCACTGTGGCCGACGCTACGGCTGTCCGCTTTGTCGAGGGAAACGTCGGTGCGTGCCCAGCAGACCTCGCATGAAGCGTAGTTGGTTGACCGCTGCCATCTGCTGAATGCTGCATTCTGTGCAGAGCTGGGCAGCGCTGTCTTGCTGCTTAGAATGTCCACTCTCAGCATCATGCACATTCTGTGGGTCCAGCAGCAGGCACAGTGAAGACAGTGGCAAACTCGAGGACTCGACCTTCCACACTTGCACACAAACTGGTCGATGACCGTTGTCACGGTCTGGATTTCTTGCAGGCGATGAGGCGGCGCTGTACCTGGCGTACCTCGCCGACCACTACCCGCACTTCGCCGATGTGACCATCTTCCTGCACGGGCACTGGTGCGTCGCAGATGCTGTAGGGTGCTAATACAAGTTGTTAGCGCCAAGTCGGCTAGCAGACTGCCGACAGCACATGCAGCTGTAGCAGCACCATCAGCCACGTGCCACATGCTCCCAGCGCACAAGCACCTGTGGTGCTGCAGGGTGGCGTGGCACAGCTTCGACATCCTGGCGGTGCTGCAGCAGGTTTCGGGCACACTGGGCATCCGCAGCTACATGTCGGTGAACTACGTGGGCGACGAGTTCACAGGTGCAGCAGGACCTATAATACATGACAGAAAAGCTGCACCGGCTGTCTCAGAGTCTGCATGCCTCCTCATGTACCAGCTGGCGGGCTGCAAGCCGGCAATCCGCCGACACAGCTAGGATCTTGTGCTCCCGATGGCAGACATCATGCATCAAAGTCAGCTGGTCAAAATGCGTGCCCTTTTGCGTGGCACTGCAGGTAACGACCGGGCGAACGTGAGCCGGCGCCTGCGGCTGGTCCATCGCTGGTGCAGCGAGGGCCTTGGCCCGATGTCCGACGTGCAGGAGCTGGCGCCGGGGGAGGATGTCTTTGAAGGTTGGCCTTCTGCCACCTTCTCGTGCAGACCCAACACCTTCTTTCGATTGTGTTGTGCCGTGCCACCTCAATGCCATTCCAGTGGCTCATCGTCATGTGCTGGGCAGTTGGTCAGAACAGGCACAGTATGCGCAGAAGCAAGCCACAGCAGCTTGCCTCACGGCTTCGCATTGCTGCTGCTGAGCATCCGCCAGCGGACTTGTGCACTGTTCATATGCATGCTCAGTGGTGTGATAATCCTAGGGTGGCTTGCAGGGTATGCCGCCATCAGGGAATATTGGGATGACATGTGGCAGCAGCCAATCGGGGACATGCCAGACAGCATCGTGCGCGACTGCTGCGCACAGCATGCCGTCACGAGACCGGCGCTGCTACGCTATAGCAAGGTGAGCAGGGCAGGCGCACTGCTTATTCACCTGCTGTGTCGAGCCATGCTGATCATGTAGCAACCTGTATGTCATATCAGATAGCTTCCTTGGCGGTGATGACAGGAGCCAGGTGTTTTGAGATGTGCATGTTGTTTATTGAGCTGACATTTCCTATGCCCTACTTGCAACCGTTTGCACAGCATTGTAGTTGGCTCACCACTTCTACTGCCGTGCCCTTCTGAATGGGATTGGAGGTGGGCGTCTGCACGCAGCCATAAACAACGACAGGTTGTACCTTCACTGCAGGACAACTACCAGCACTGGTTGGACGTGGTGCAGACGAGCAATGACACCCGGATAGGGCGAGTGTTTGAGTTCATGTGGCGCCAGATCTGGACGCTGCCGCACGAGCCAATCGCCTTCAGAGAAACATTTGCAGCATCGAACTGTCGAGACCGCGCGGGCAGATAGCTGCGTGAGCTGCGACCAGTTTTCCACATATGATTCGCGGGCGCCCCCCCATGGACATTACCCCCGGCCTCTCCATGGGGTGGGCATACCGTGTTGACGGGTGTGCATCTCCATGCCATGGCTGCCATATCTACCATGGCGGCATGGTTTCACTGCAACGTACAGCCTGTGACTGGCACAATAGACAGAGTCAAGAGGCGGCGACCATGCGTTTGATTTCTGTGCGACACCTCACGTTTGGCAGCGGGCCAGCGGCTGACCAGCGGCTGACCTGCAACACCATAATCGTTGATAGCGTTGTGGAGCTAGCTACCGTTGTGCCATTGAGACTCAGAAACGGTTCACGATGCTTTGGAGCAAGCCAATTTCAATAACAGTGGTCATTTCCAGCACACATTACCATGAAGTTGCACACTTCAAGGGACCTAGACTTGTGCAGACAAGCTCCTTCGATGTCTCTGCCTTCGCCTCCGTGCTGTTGGAATCTTCCACGGATACGAATGCTGCACTGGCGGGTCTGCCAGCGGCACCCCAAGCTGCCGCCGCAGGATGTCAAGCACTGTGCCGACTGTCACATAGACATCATTAACGGTTTCCGGTATGCTGGGAGAGGTGAGCGGCCTGCAAGCATGATTGTCTGTTTTTGTCATATTTATTGTGGTTCCACCAATAGCATACCTCCTGTTCATCAATGCATGTGTGCGCTGAGAAGCACAGCATATGGTCACATCTGCTCACCAGTACGACTGACCCAACATTGTCGCCTGCTCCCAAAATACCACCAGGTCCGGCATGCTGTCAGGCATGATCTCAAGGATGAGGGTGTCAGGGCCCATCCACAAGTGGTTGAGCAATGCCCCGCCATGCGGACCAATGAATGCCAGTACCTACACCGACCATGGAAGCACCAAACAATACCGTAACCTCATCTGCTTATTCGACACCGACTGTGGGGGTATGCGGACCCCGAAGTGGATACGCTCAACAGCATTTGCGTGTCATCGGCCAACCATGCATGATCTTCACCTCCTCATTGAAGTAGCGCACGAGCGCGGGGAAATCGGCGAAGCTGCTGCTGTTGAACAGCTCCAGCCGCTCGCCACGCCCCCGCTCCGCCAGCAGTGCTTCAATCTGCAAGCACGCACCGGTCTGTGCGTGTTCCACCTCCTTCACACACGGTGCACAGCCGTGCCACTGGCTATGACATTGATGCATGAGTGCATGCTCAGGTGCGAACCCGCAACACCGAACTGCCTGATCAACAGCAGCAGATTGGCAATGTTTTTCACATACCGCTGGAAACAATTCGTCTTCATTTTGCACATTGCGCCCTCCGTTGACCATCTTGCCAGCGGCACCCGGCTTTCGTGAGGCATACATCACAACCTGCATGGCGGCACATGTGCCAAAGTGGGACACTCGTAGGCGCACAGTGCGTCAACAGCAGCGATGCGCGCTGCAGCCGGCACGGTGCTTCAGGCTGGCCTGCGTTCGCCTGCCAGGCTCTGCAGGGCTCTGCAGAGCTTTGCAGCGCTGCATGGCGGGCGAGCTTGCAGGTGGTGGGCGGCACCAGGATGACACCAACCTTCTTCTGCTGCAGCGGCACCGCGCGCTGTGCAGCCGGGCCACGCGCCTGCCTGATGGCCTGCCCCGTCAGCCGCAGCGCAAAGTATGGGTGGATCAGCGGCGCACGGCAGGCGTACACCAGCCGCCGCACCAGCATCCCCGTCTGCGGCAGCCTGTGCTTCGGCATCAGGCCTCGTGCCGACCTCACTTCCCAACGTTTTTATGGCTGACCTCAACCTCCATTGGCAGCAGACACCTTGCTCTCTGTGAAGGCAACCCACGGCAGCATCTTGCCTGGTTGTCGGCCAGACTCCGTCCGCAGGGTCGGCGATGCCCACTGCCGCCCACAGGGTGGGCTGCCAGGGCGGCTGTGCCGGCATCTGAAATGCGGTGACAGCCACCGTCTGGTTGTTGATGTGCTCTGCGGCCTGCATGAGGACGTGGCTGGTGCGGTCCAGCCAGTGCTGCCAGTGGCCGGCGTCGGGCGTCGTGGCGAGTACCACGCTGTCTGCATCGCCTGAGGACTCGTTGAAGCCCATCGCGGCTGCCGCGCCAGGCCGGCTTGTGCCAAACCGCAGCGTTCTGTCGTCAGCGGCGCGGATCTCAGCCAGCGGGCCAGCCTCTGCTGCCGCTGTGCCGCTCGCATTGCCCTGCTGCTGTGCTTGTGCTGACATGACGTCACCACCACTGTGCGTTGCTGGGACTGAGACAGCAACGGTGCTGTTGGCTGTGCTGTGCAACTCTGCTGGTGCTCCTGCACCCGCAGCTGCCGGGGCGGTGGCGGCAGGCTCATCCCGCAGGTGCCTGGGGTACATGAACGAGGAGTGGTCCGAGCCGTGCTCCATGCACGCGTCGTCGACCCACCCTCCAGCACTCAGCGTGGGCCGCAGGACCACATCGCTAAACACGAGCACCTGCGGGGCGGCTGCGAGTGTGTAGAGCACACAAGAGCGCGACAGAGCTCGGGACGTCCAGCAGCATCTGATGCTGACACATCTGCGCGATGCTTACGCGTCTCGCTCCACCGTACCTGCCCGCGCTGCCCGAGGTAGTGGACCCAGCCGTCTGCGTTGTGGCGGGCGCGGTCGCCTGCAACATGGCCGTGCGCCAGCCGCGGCTGCAACGGGAACAGCTCCAAGTTCAGCTGACAGCTCCACGTGACGCTTGTGACTGCCAGCACAAAGCACCACAGCAGAAGTTCCGCACCAGCCACACTCGCCGCTGCTCGTCGTTGATGAAGCTGGGTTCCCGCAGCATAAAGTCTGGGTAGATGAGCTCCTGTGCAACCTGCACACATCGCCATGTGACCATTGCCTCTGGCGGCAGACGAGCTGCTGGCAGCTTCAGATGCTCACGCCACATGCAGCATGGGTGTACATGGCCACTGTGACTGTTCAGCCACCAGCCGACGCATGTCCGCTTGTCTCAGCGCCTGATCTCAGCGAGCCAGCCACTGCATGCGGCCTGCAGAGCCCACCAGGAGGTTGCTGTCCGCCGCCAAGCGCTGGCGGTAGCAGGGCGCCGCGGTGTCGCGCATCCAGGGCTGGCACTCGGACAGCACGGTCGGCGCCCATTGGGCGCTCTCCTGTGGGTGTGTCGGCATGCACCTGGAGGCTGCGGCCAGGCTGCCATGCTGGATGAACGCAACCTCAAAGGAGCTCAAAGTTGCAACGTAGCTGCTAGCTTCACACTGCAAATGTTGATCAGGGAGGAGCTGCACCTGTCCAGGGGTGTCAACCCGCAGCGGCCGCAGCGGCACCGCCTCAGCATTGATCAGAGTGTTGCGGCGACCGGCGTCGCTCGCGAGGCCGAAGAGAGGTCTCCAGTCAGCCACGGTCGCGTTCAGCGTGCCCACTGGCTGCGATGTTGCTGCAGCGCAGGCCGCACCCCGGTGAAGTGCAGGCAGTGTGGATTGGATCAGTAGAAGCTTAAGCTTTTGTTGGCAATTTTGAAGGGAGTGTGCGTTGTACGAACGAGCTGAAACTGCCTACCGGTACGGATTTGGACACCGAGCCAGAAGCTCAGGGCGCTGAGACTGCACACTGCCAGCAGGATCTGTGGCACCGACTGCAGCATGGCAATCGCAGTCCTTGTTGGTCCGCGGCGCTGCGGCACACGTCAACATCAACATTCGCAGCTGCAAAACTGTCAAGCTCAAGTTGGGACAGCCGATCGTGCTCCGAGAACAAATACGAAGGCTGTGGTGAGGAGCATGCTACACCACCAGAGCAAATGGGCAAGCCAACTTAGGAGCGGTTTCAACCCCCTTGATCAATTCGAAGAGTGCACTACTGCTCGACGTTGCTGATGAGTGACCCACAAGGTGACACACCCATACACAAGCTCGGTGCAGAATCACTGGGTGGGTGAGCAGTACTGGCCGTACAACCTAACCAAACCTATGACAAATACAGAGTTGGCGGGGAGGATGTGTACAAGCAACACGGACAGGGGTGCGGTCTAATCTTCATGGCCTGACGCCTCGCTTCGAAGCAAATCACTGCTGGGTCCGGTTGTCACCACATCGTACTTTGGAATTAGTGTTTTGCGCCAGAGTTTCTAGTCGTAGCGCAGGCTTGCAGAAACAGTACTCCAGAACATTGCCAGCCACACTTGCGATGATTGCCGATTGACGTCCGCTTCCGCCTCCATATGATGCTGGGTGTCCGATACACTCAGCCCCGCCCAGTGGTGAAGGGTCGCAAACATCACCCTTAAGAGCAGCTATCCTTTTGCACTCGTCAGCCTGTCATAGACAGCAAACACAGGCTGGGCCATTGCTCAGCAGCCGAGGAGCAGTTGCTTTCTGTTGCCAAGCACTTCGGCAGGCAGGCACGCACTGAGCGGAAGGGTTGCTGGGTTAGTAATAAGGCGCCAGCTGTGCTGACGTCAACGTGTAGATCCCCTGCGAGTACATGCTTCAAACAAATGGACTATCAACTGGTTGCTATGTGAGCTCTGACGTTGCGCATCATGATCAGGACGGCGTGTCGTCGTCGAAGATGCCCCCGATGCCGTGAGGAGGCGTGAAGGCGTTGTCCTGTTGCCTGTATGGCTCGGCCCGGGCATTATCCAGTCAGGCGGCGTGCTGGGCTGCTGCTGGCCGGCGGCTTTGCAATCCTTTTGGTGCTCCTGGGCTTGCAGCGGGGCAGCCTGCTGCCACAGCGGTCCAGACTCCTGTTGTCATCAACAGGCCCAGGTGCATCTGCTGCTCGCCCTTTGTTTCCACCGGTTCCGCCCGATGCTCCAAATGAGGCACAAGAAAATCCTAATACCTGTTACGAGCAGTCGCAGGGTTCTGTACAGGCAGATGTAATCAATGTACCACCCACATACGACATGCAGTTGCAGGCTTGGGTGTTAGCTAGCGTTGTCATGAGGAGCCAACTGCATGCTGACTAGCAACAGCCAGCACATGCTGTTTGGGAGGACGCACGGTGGCAGCGATCACAGTGCTGCCGACTGTTGTGCAGCGAGTCACCAGTCCGACCAGCAAAGCATAGCAAGATCCGCAGCACAAGTGCGCAGGGAAGAGTGGGCCTTGCAGAAACGCAGACGCCGAACGACCGCAAACGGTTTCACGCTGTGTTGCACGCAAGTCACTGGGAGGGGTTGTTCACTGCGCCAACAAGCTCCGTGCAGTTTGCGGACCGATGCCATGGCATGTCGGCATTGCAGGGAAAGGATCTACTGCTTCTGTGCTGCAGGGCGTGCGGCATCTGCTGGGTGCCGAGACAGCCCGCCGCTGCCGATGCAGCATTGGCTGGATGCCGCAGCTGCTGGGATGGCAGCAAGGGGCGCCAATGTCAGCGACACTTGCGACCAGCAGGTGGCTGTGGACCATATTGAGGAGTTCAGGCGTAGTCACACGTTCGGCGCTACTTTGAAGACGTCTGCTGTCCGTGCTGAGTCTGGGTGGCTAAACGCACGAAAGCCGGATCCCACCTGTGCCGCCGGCAACTGCAACAGGTTCACGGTGGGTCCTGGTGTATCTTACACTGTGCGCACCTGCTGCAGGTTGGCGAGGCCTTCATGCAGCGGTGGCTGGGCGGCGAGGAGCCGGATGGGCAACGCTTCTGCGCGCCTGGCGCGGGCAGCCACAGCGGCACCGTGATCCGGTGCCTCGAAAGGTGAGCGTGTGTAGCGTGCCATCTCAGGTGAGTCGCGGAGCCACTTGCGCTCACGATGACATTTGTGAAGGCTTTCCAGTGACGGCGGCAGCGGACGTTCCACCACTAGCACCGTGAGCACATCTGCATGCGGTCGACAGGGACGTTCGGCTGTAGCCAGGTTGTCCATGATAGGGGCAGGACGATCCGCTCGTTGCGGTGTCTGGTATGACACGGGCACGGTCATGGCATTGAGGTTGCTGCAAGGCGTGTCTCGCCATTGCTGGGGGACTCTCTGCTTGGTGGACACACTGCGCTGTGTTCACAGAGGCGTCAGGTGGCTGCTGGTGTACGGACACCAGCCAGGCCTGCGCTGGGAACGCCCTTCGTTCAGACGCCCTGCCATTTGACTGCAGGTCCTCCGCGAAGGACAGCACCTGGCCGCTGTGCTCTGCTGCTGGCCCGATGCTGCTGCGGAGCGGCAGCAATGACAGCACCCTGCCGCAGGTGCTGCCAAAGGACAAAGTGTTTCCCAGCCTTAAAGCTGCCGGTCCGTCCGCCATCTGTCAGCTTACATCGTGGTCCCTGTGGCAGATGACACGGCGTGTAGTTGTTGTGTCCAGCTCGCAGCTGCTGTTCGATGTTGAAACTGCGAAACATTGTTGATGGTGATGACGACCACCGACCGGCCATGCCTTGAACCTGGCATTCTGTAGACCTAGTCACAAGCAATGCTCGTCACAAGGGGATGCGCAGAGGCTGGCTAGCACTATGCCAGGAATGCAGGGAAGTATCAGGCGGAGGAAGGCACAGAAGATGCAAGCTGCTCTGCTGCGGCGTGCAGGTTACCTACGGCTGCACGAGGGCGAGTGGGAACGCGACAGACAAGTTTCGCCGCCGCTTCAGGGACCACCCCACCCCGGAGCAGCTGCTGGAGCGGCGGGCGACGTATGACGACAGCGGCGCGGTGGCTCAGCAGTGCCAGGGGGCCGCCGTGATCAGCCACCCTGTGTTCATTCTGTCCAGGTGCGGGCCTCTGCTTTGGTTCTGTCCCGACCACAAGCTGCACCTGTCACCTGCAGGTCCTCATGCGTGAACACTATGTTGAAGCTGCATGTGCAGTGGACTCCCAGCATGGACGCCTGCCTTGGCAGTGCACCGTGTGCTGGTAAGGTAGCCTCCCTGACGTGCGGCTGTGCTGCCGCAAAGGTATGACACCACCAACCTCTTCCACTTCAGCGAGGACCTGGTGATGACCTTCACCAGCCTGTTCCTGCTGCAGCGCACAGAGCCAGACGCCGGTATGCGACACTGGGTTGAATGTGCCAGAGGCGCTTGCTGTGACATGCCACTGAATGGTGTTCGTATCCTCTTCAGCGTAGCACTCTGCTCTGGTGCTGCAGGGTGGGAGGCCGCGCAGCTGGTGGTCGCAGATCAGCTGCCTGTGGGGCCGTTCATGGACATCTGGGAAGCCCTCTTCCCGGCGCATCCCGTGCGGTTCCTGGCCAAGGTGTGGCGGCCCTGGGGCACTGCATCTCCTTCCTACTGCCGTGGGCTCCTCACCGCTGCCCATGGGTACCCGCATCGTGTAGCAGAGTCTCTTAGACCTTCCCTGAGATGGCGCCGCTTGACCTTCACAGCACTGCCTGCGCCATGCAGCCAGGTATGCCCAGTCCCCACGTGCGCGGGATGTCAATGGTATACCGCACTTCTGACGTGTAGGACCCGTTCCCAGACGGCACCTGCCTGACGCGGGCCGCCTTCAGCGTGGCCGCCAACAGCTCGCTGTTCAGCTACATCTGGGTGGGCACCCCCACCGAGTGCGAGTCGGTCATCGTACAGGTACGATCTCCTGCTAAGCCATCAATAATATGAACATGAGCATATCACTCCGGACACGGCAACACCTCCATCCTATGTTCGGCTCCTCCTTCGTGCCCTGCTCTGCCGTGGGCTGTCATTCCAGCTATTGGCGGTGTTGCAATCAGGATTCCATGAACTGCCAGCTGTGTCACCTTGACATGGCCTGACCGTATGCCGCTACTACCCCTGGCCTCCAGACTTCCTACTTCATGGCCACAACACCGCTCTGTGGCATGTGTGTAATGCAGGGGCGCAACAGAAAGGCTTCAGAGTATGGGCTGTCGCTTGCAGGCGCTGGCGCTGTTCCTGAGGCAGCACTTCGGGCCGCCGCCGCTGCCGCCCTCCGAACTGCAGCTGCCCGGCGGCGCCGGCGCCACCGCCGGCGGCTTCGTCATGGCCAACCGCGAGGTGAGGCGCACACTACAGACCAGTGGCATCGTCTGGTAACTTTGCAGCTGTGACGGCACTTCGTGGGCGGGTCTCATGAGCCCGACACGCTGTCGGCATGGCACCCGGAGGCAGCTGATCAGCATGCATTGCAACCAGGGTTTGGAGCCACTGCCCAGTCCTGCACATCTGTGTGCTGCCTTAGCATACATTGAACAGCTTATGCATGTGTGCGTGTGGCAACGGCCAGGTCATGACACCAGCATGCCACCGTCGCAGGTGGAGGAACTCAGTATACTGTACATCAGCCGCAAGGTGTTCGAGCACATCCGGCCTGGGCGCCTGACCGGGTGGCAGGTGATCCGGTGTACAGTCAACACATCAACTAGCACTTGCCTGCTGACATGAGCAATCCAGGGCATGTCAATGGTCAGGGGACAGAGCGCCAGCTCTGCTGGCTTCCACGACCGCCAGACAGAGTGGTGTTGTTTGATACGCTGGGTCTGTCTGTTCACAGGCAGGTCGTGTCATCCACAATGATGCTGAGGTAGCTGCAGCGCTTGCAGCAGCAGTTGAGGTGAGCCACATCCTGCACCTCAGTGGCTGCTGTCCAAAGCTTTCCATCGACTGTGCCTGTCACGGCGCCACCAGCAGCTTGGGGTGGGCACTTATGGGTGACCGGCTGTAAGTCGGCAGCATGCACCTTGCAGGATTGGAATGCAGCAACTTGCATCTTGGGGCCGGATGACATCCCGATGCTCGACCCATCTGCTCCCGACTGGCGACTGCTGGTCAGGGAGCGAATACAGCAGAGGCAGCAGAGGCAGAAGGACGAGCAGCAGCCCCAGCGGCGGCGGCGGCAGCGGAGGAGGCGTCTGGCAGACGAGCAGCCCCTGGAGCAGACACCAGGCGAGCATGATGCCGAGGAGTTGGGGCGATCGGACTGGCACCCGGCAGCAGCCGACCAGCTGCAGGCCGTCGGTGATGCTTCGGCGGGCGCGTCAGATCAGCAGTCGGCCGCCGCGCAAGATGGCGAGCAGCCACAGGCATCCAGAGGCGACGCAGAACAGCCAGAAGACCAGCAGCAGAGGGCGTCTACCCCTGAGCAACCGGCGTGCCGCCCGGGCCGCCTGCTGTTCCGGCTGCGCACCATCGAGCTCAGCCTGTCGCCACTCAGGTGTCTTTTATCTGTTTATTGTTAATTAGCGTTTACTGGCGAAGGTGTACTATGCTGTCTGCTGCGTGTTGAAACCCTGCATGCCGCCGGTTCGCAGCGGCGCATGCATGCATGTGCCCCAGCCGGCGAGGTCAAGCATGTTCAGTGGCCTCACCCAAACGTTTTTTGCCAAACTACAATGCAGGGAGCAGCTGCAGGCAGTGACAGCCGCCAGGTTCCTGGTCGGCGGCCATGGCGCCGCGCTGACCGACGTCATCGCAATGCAGCCTGGCGCCGCCGCTCTGCTGGAGGTGGGCTGCGGAAGACAAGTTTTTCAGTGTTTAGCTGTATGTTTATTCCCTTTGGTGTGACACATGCTGTGGCGGTGCTTGTAGCCACCGTTGATGGCGCATATTGATGCCAGCGAAAGACACAGCAGCGTGTGGCATGCGGATTCGGGATACAGCAGACAGTCACATTTAGGGGTTCCAACTCATACAGGCGTTCATCGCCGGCTGAGCTGCTGGTGAATAAAACCTAAGCGCAGACGTGACCGTTTGGCATACACATGCAACGTTCTCTGCCGCTGCAGGTACAGCTGTCAGGGTACTCGGGCAACCACCACTACCAGCGCCTGGCGGTGCACATGGGGGCGCAATACCATGTGGTGGTGCGCGTCCTTCAAAGACCGCATAATGCAAGTGTCCTCTTTCTGTGGCCCGTGCTGCTGCGTGCTCACCACGAGCAACATGGGAGCCGGTGTGATGGGGACTTCAGCTGGAGTGAAGAGTGATGCTTTCTCTGGTCGGCCAGCATTCAGGGCCATCATGAAAACCTGGGAGCGGACCAACGACCAATAGCACTGAGCGTGCCAGTGTTGTCGCAGGAGAACTTGCCGCCCCCCGAGCTGGAAACCGGCCCTGCGGTGGCAGCACTGCTGCAGCTCATGGATAGCATTGCAGGAGAGCGCTACTTGCAAGCCACAGGTCAGCCGCTGCAATATGCTGCCGGTGGCAACGGCAGTTTCGCATCAGCTGAGGATGCACAGACGGGTTGAGGAGCCATGAAGCCCGTGCTTCCCCGCGGTGGCTGCTAGAAAGCGGACATTCATGCGCAGCAGGTAGCTGCTAGGAGGTATCAACACGATGCAGTTGCAGCACGTGGAGCTGCGCTCAGTGCAGGCTCCAGGCATTTGTTACAGATGCTTGGTTTGGTTTCTGGTGCATTTGGCGTCAGTATAGATCAGTAATTGGAGCAGAGTGAAGCTGTTTTCCTGGACCGCATTGACCTGCGGTTGATGTATACAGTTGGTTTGTCGTGTTTTCATATCGACTCAGCTGCAGTCAGGATGGTCAACAGCACTGTTTCTTGCCATGCCGTCAGCAGATCAGCAATATTGCTGATCTGCTGACTTTCTGGAATTTCTGATGGTGTAAAGTGAAGCATTGTAACAGAGCCCAGCGTGATGCAGCTGCTGTCATGATCAGCCTCTGTCGGCAGGCACGCTTGGCGGTATGCCAGCAGATTGTACCAAGAAACTGCCCAGGCCAACAGTGGACAGCTGCGCTGCAGACATCACCCTGAGCACTCCCTTCCGAGTTGCAAGACGAGGCCATGCTTTCTGGAGCGCCATGCTCAGGCCTTGGTATGAGTAGCGCCATCGCCGGTGTCAAGCACTCGCTCCTCAAGACCAGCCGCCTCTCTGTGCCCAGCAGCATCCTGCAGGGCAGCGAACCCGAAAGAGTCTTGAGATGCATTGCAACTACAAGTGATCTCCAGTTGCACAACTCAGCAGCAGGAGGAGGAAGCTGCAGAAGCGCACCTGGACTAGTCTGGCAGGTGCTCGTAGTTGCTTGCAGTGAAAGAAAGTGCGCTGCATCCCAGCGTTCCATTCGACCGCCCTGAACTCCCAGCGCCTGTCCCCTCCACCCCATGCCGCTGCTGCGTCCTCAGCCCTGGAGCTTCAGCGCATCGGAGATGAGCGCAGCGATGACGCCCATCTTGAACGCATTCGCCAGCGCCAGCGGGTACGTCACCGTCTCGGCCTGGTAGTACACATACGACACGACCTGCAAGGAGCACATGATGATCAGCTCAACCCGCATTGCACCTCGCATACCTCGCCATATCATTTTGCTGGCACATGTGTACAGGGCTGTGTAGACAGTGACGTCTGAGTCGTTGTCCAGATACAGGATTGCGCACAAACAACTATGGTGGTGCGCACCTCGCAGAAGCCTACTGTCACAGCGGCGGCCACCACATCGTTGACAGCCAGCGTGCCGAAGGACAGCGACACCATGTTTGCGCAGTAGAAGCCTGCAGCGATGCCGACCGAGCCTGTCACCACCCTGCGATGCCTCATCTGGCCCATCTTCCCGGGGCCCTAACAATCATAAACCTCTGGCACATAGCTCTAATCAGGTATGCTACAACAAAAGCAGCGATGTCGCCCGCTTATGTGCAGCGTGTTGCAACAGCTCGCACCCGCGGCGAAGGCGATGGCCAGCCAAAGCCAGCGCCGGCCGGGGTGGTCATCGAAGTAGCGGTCTGTGCGGGATGGCACCGCCAGAAGTGCTTCTGCCAGCCGTGTGCGCTGCCTGTACACATCCGCAAACAAGCTGCATGAGATGTGAGCTGTGTCTTGCAGACACACCGGACCTCCCAACCACCTCAGCACATGTCGCATGGCTCGACATGCCACCGGCTTAGGCAGCTCGCCATGCCCTGCTCTGTGGCAGACCGCTGCCAATGCAACACTTGCTCGTGCCCCGAGGATGGATGTCGGCAGTCACCTGAAGAGCGGCGGCGGCGGCACAGCTGGGGGTTGTGCCATGCCCGCCTCCGCTGCTTGCTGTATGCGGCCCAGCGAGTCTCGGCCGCCACCAAACCTGCTGGCCTCCTCCGGTGTCAGGCCACCCCCTGTAGCATCACCATACACCTCGATGTTGTAGCGATCTGACTGTGCCTTTATTGTGCAAAAGGCATCAGGAGGGCGCCGCATGTGCCTGATGCAGCAGTCTGCCCGGCTTCGTGACTGCAGCACACCTGCTCCTCCTGGGCTGTCGCCAGCACCAAAGCCGCTGCCATCATCCGGCGGCGGTGGCGGGATGCCAACCGCCTCAACCTGACAGCCCCGTCTGCAGCAGATGCAGGCACGTTCAGCACAGTCGTTGTTGGCTCTTGCAAACACCAACAAATGGACACAAGCCGCGCAGGTGTGCTGGACTTGATCAGCAAATGCCACACATGGCGACAGGACGCCTGTGCGCACTTTCTCCTACGCAGCCATCGAGAACGCTTGCGAAGGCCTGCTGCACCCAGAACGCTGTGCTGTGGCTGCATCGCTCTGCTGCCAAGAGCATTATGCGGAGAGGCGTCCAACCTTGCTGCTGGAGCATGCTGTACCGCTGCAGCGGCTGTCATTGGGCTCGATGAGGTGAGCCATGCATTCCAGGCTTTTAGGCTGAGAAGGCCGCCTTGACATTGGAACATCGTATGGCGCTCAGGATCGCTGCCCTCGTTGCTCAAGAGTGACTGGTGATTGGTCCCAGTAACGCCGCTGTGCGGTGCTGTGATCAAATTGCATGTGGCGGTGGATCCTGGCCAGCTATCCTGTAGTCCGCTACCGAGTACAGTGCATGATATCAGACGGTGGACCGACAGAGCTCTTGTACTTGAAGTGCGCTCATGCCTGTCACGCTTTCCTTTGCGGCACCGTAGCTCAAATGGACATCAACCCTTGATGACACCCGCAGCGTGGCCGAGGTGCCTGGTGAGAGCTGTAGCGCGTGTCAACGACGATGCTTTGCAGGGCGGGGTTCCAGAGCAGGAACGTTTAATAGACTGCTGTATGGGTCATGCAACATGACTGCACTGCAAGACTTGCCGAGCCTAGAACGGGGTTCCCAAGGGATGCTCATAGCAGGTGTGTGCCTTAGCTGTGGCAGAAACTCTGTTGGCAGCACCGTGTCATAGCACCTCAATTGACATCGGGTGACATTGAGCGTTGTCTTCCGCAATTGTTGGCGCTGCTCGCATCGTGTTAGGCTGTGATCCAAGGATGGGGCGTTGTCATCAAAACTGCTCAGGCGTCTGAAGGCAGCATTTGCGACGGTTGTTCGTAGGCAAGGCAGACGACTCTGCTAGGAAGCCTCCAGCGTGCAGCTGCTTGCAGCAGCGGCACACAGATCCGGTGGGATCGGCCTGACTGTGGCAGCAGCATCCAAACTACTTTAAGGGCGTCGCAGGGCGGCCTGCGGGCTACCGGCCGGCATGGCGAACCATGTGGAGCGCAGTTGCTCCATGCTGGTGTACTCGGACCGGCCGGCCAGCGCAAACGAGATCAAAGAGGCGCTCGAAGGCAATGATTCGGAGGCCAAGGTCGAGGCCATGCAGAAGGCGATCAGCATGCTGCTCAACGGCGAGCAGCTGCCGGCGCTGTTTATCACCATCGTCCGCTACGTGCTGCCGTCGGAGGACCACACCGTGCAGAAGCTCTTGCTCCTGTACCTGGTGAGTTGCGCCTGCCCGCACTCTACAGACATCAGACTTCTCACATTTCCAGCACAAGATAGGGCCAAGCCCTGCCTGCTGCACGCGAGCTGTATGCCTGCTCTGTGCGTAACAGCTTAGCTACCTCCCTTGTAGAAATGTATCAGTGGCTGGTTTCCATATCTCGTCCTGCATCCGCAGGAGACCATTGAAAAGACGGATGCGAATGGCAAGATCTTGCCCGAGATGGTGAGCACCACATGCTCACGGCCGTGCGTGTTGCTGGTGCTGCTGCATGATGTGCAGCAACATGGTGCCCATCTTCATGTGATGACCCATCCCAGGACGCCACTCTGACACCTTATGTGTTGCGGGATGCAGATCCTGATCTGCCAGAACCTGCGCAACAACCTGCAGCACCCCAACGAATATCTGCGGGGCTCCACGCTGCGCTTCCTGTGCCGCATCAAGGAGGAGGAGATCCTGGAGCCCCTGACGCCGTCCATCCTGGTAATTTCTCATTTGTATCTGGTGTCATGTCGGCGGTCCGACCATCAGTATGCAACGCAGCCTGCCTGCTCCTTATTGCAAGCTCATTCGTCGAATGCGCCAAGTCATATCATAAGAACGAGTGCTGTGGCCACCATCCCCTCAGATGGGCACGCATCTGCGTCAGTGTAGCAGCTTCTGATTTCGACAAGTTGTAGCATGAATCACACATCTGAGCAGCATCCGAAAGGCTACCACGGTGATGGGCCAATCCATGAAGCTGGGGTTGCTGCAGGCCTGCCTGGAGCACCGGCACTCGTTCGTGCGGCGCAATGCGGTGCTCGCCATCAACGCGCTGTACAAGCTGCCCAAGGGCGAGCTGCTGCTGCAGGACGCGCCCGAGCTCATCGAGAAAGTGCTGCAGGTGAGCGCTGGGCCTGCGATACGAGCAATGCCCGACGTGACCGCAGCATCCGCTGACGAGGAAGGAGTCATAGCTGGAGAAGCCATAGGGCAAGCGGGGCTGGAAGTCTCAATGCTGTGGGCTGGCTGCAGCACCCCACACGTTGGGTCGTGGAGGCTGCCATGCCGTCGGACTGTCACAGGTGTCAGGGCAGGCGCCGCCGTGCAGCAGGACACGATGCTCAGCTGACGTCTTGTGCGCTGCAGAACGAGCAGGATCTGTCGACACGCCGCAACGCGTTCCAGTTCCTCACGCAGCACGACCAGCAGCGCGCAATCAACTACCTGCTCGGCCAGGTGTGGACCGCGCCCGTTGTCCCTGCCGTTCTGCAGCCTGCCAGGAGTTGTCCACGAGGGGCAAATTCCCCGCGCTTGCAGACTCTGGGGAGAACAACTCCTGGGCGCCTGACTACTGCAGGTGGACAATGTGGCGCTGTGGGGTGGTCTCTTGCAGCTGGCAGTGTTGAACCTCATACGAAAGGTGAGCCCGCATCAGGGCAGATGGCCAATTGGCGCTTCAGCATCGCTCCAAACATAGGTTGTACTCCATTCCAAGCTGACACACGTCGCGTACCTGGTTGCAGGTCTGCAGGCAGAACCCTGGGGAGAAGGGGAAGTACATCAAGATCATCGCCGCGCTGCTTGCGGTGAGGTCCCCGCTTCAGCTGCATGCCTCCACATTCGTCACCCATACACCCGTCACATCTTGTATGCATGTTCTCCTGTCTGCACCCAGTTCGTTACTCCTCGTACTGCTGACGAAGTCTCTTGCACATGCCCTCACTCGTGCTCTCGTCCGCCTGCAGTTCTGCAGCACGGCGGTGGTGTACGAGTGCGCGGTGACGCTCGTCAGCCTGTCCAGCGCGCCGACGGCGGTGCGCGCGGCGGCCAACTGCTACTGCAAGCTGCTCGTCTCCCAGTCCGACAACAACGTGAAGCTCATCGTGCTGGACCGCCTGGTGGAGCTGAAGGGCAAGCACCGCGAGGTGAGGGAGCTTCGAGAGATGTGTGCCTATCTCGATGTCTGTCCCGGCTAACATGCTGCCGATACAGGATGTCCTGATGAGCGTAGCGCAGGCGCGGTCAACACTCAAGCTGACACCAAGGCAGGCATGATGTTTGGCAGGGGCGTGCCATTGAGCCAGCTGATGAGCTGGTCCTTGGCTTGCGCGCAGGTGATGCAGGACATGCTGATGGATGTGCTGCGGGCGCTGGCGACGCCCAACCTGGACATCCGACAGAAGACGCTGGACCTGGCGCTCGACCTCATCACCCACCGCAACATCGACGAGGCGCGCCTCCTGAACAGTGCCTGTCGCTTGAGCCCAAGTCTCCGTAGCTCCGTTCGTTTGCAGTGCCGGTGCGACGCTTTCACAGCTGGTGCACAGCCGATTGGACCATGGTGATCACGTATGCAAGTCCAGTGCACATGCCATGCTGCTGGCAGCTTCTCAGCTACGTCTGAGCTCCCTACAACGCTGCGACTCAGGGTTCTGCATGTTGTCCCGCCTGCAGGTGGTGCAGGTGCTGAAGAAGGAGATCATGAAGACGCAGTTCAAGGACCTGGAGAAGGCGGCCGAGTACCGCCAGCTGCTGGTGCAGGCCATCCACTCGTGCGCCGTCAAGTTCCCCGACGTCGCAGGTGCTCAGCTGAGCTGCTGCTGGCATGCGTCCAGTGACGTGCCATGCGCCCAGTGACATGGGATCTGCATGTGCACCTGAAATGTAGGATTACGTTTTTCATGCTGCAAGCCGTCAGCTGGTCCCGCGGTGCCGCTCGCCTGTACACATGCCACTGCCAGCTACTCACTGACAGTGGGTCGGGCCTGCTCCCCACCAAGTCGCAGTCATGCAAGAGGAGACTGGTCAGGGGAGCCCGCGACTTTCACCACCTTCTCATCACCTTCTCGCTATAAAGTGCTTCGCCTCTGTCTGCAGGCAACGTGCTGCACCTGCTGATGGACTTCCTGGGCGACTCCAACACCACGGCGGCGCTGGACGTGGTATTCTTCGTTCGCGAGGTCATGGAGACCAACGGCGCTCTGCGGTGAGCGCATGCCCGGGCTGCTGTTGCGCAGCGACATCGCAGGTCATGATGCATGGTGACCGGCGTCCATCCATCGACGCCTCTGAGGGCGAAGCGTCAAGCGACCGGCTCAGCCCTCACCTGCAGGTCGACGGTGCTGGCGCGGCTGCTGGACAGCTTCACTGACATCCGCTCCAGCCGCGTGTGCACCTGCGGCCTGTGGATCATCGGCGAGTACAGCGCCGCCCAGTCCGACATCGAGGCAGCCCTCAAGGTGCGGCGCTGGCACACCCAAGGGCACAGCGCACATGCCATGTGGTGATGGCGTGGTGGCGCATTGGCAGCGTTTGTACGGCAGCCTGCCAGGATGGCGTGCCCAAAGGTCCTCATGAGAATCACAAGCTTGCAATGCTTCTGTCCAATGGCTGTTGGACAGCTGCATGGATGCGCCCTTGCCCTCATACCAGCTGCTGCCCATGCAGACCATCAAGGACGCCATCGGGCCGCTGCCGCTGTTCCACGAGAAGGCGGGCGGGGAGGACGCCGGCGAGAACAACGAGAACAACGGGAAGCTGGCCAACGGCGGCACGGCCGCGGCGCTGCCCGCCTCGCACCGCCCCGCCGTGCTGGCCGACGGCAGCTACGCCACACAGGTGCCCTGGGGCGCAGATTTCCCCCGAGTGGTCACAACCTGCTTCCCGCTGGCCTGCCCGCCATGGTCATGACGTGCAAGGAAAAGCTCCCCATGGTCCTGCCTCCCAAGATGCTGACCCATATTTTACCTGTCAATCTGCTTTGACGACATCTGTGTTGACCACATCTGCAGGTGGCGGTGGCGGACACCTTCACAGCGCCAAACTCCAGCATCCTTGGGGACGCGCACAACCTCAGGCACGCACCCGCACCTCGTCCTTGCCGTGCGCACGAGATGCTGCACGGACGTCCGTGGCTGCGGCACTGACATGGCCATCTGCAGTACGTCCTCAGGGGTATTTCATCTGCACCCTGATTTTTATGGTGCTGCCGCACAGAACGCTGCTGCTGGGTGGGGACTTCTTCCTGGGCGGCGTCGTGGCGGTCACGCTGGCAAAGCTGGTGCTGCGGCTGCGGGCGCTGGGCTCGCTGCCCGCCGCTGCGCTCCACCGCACCGCCGCCGACGCGATGCTGGTGCGGCTGCTTGCCTCTTGTGATGCTTGTTCGCGAAGTGCTACAACCATGTAACATGGGTCTGAAATTGGAGCATGTTGTCAGATTGACTGCCGGGGCATAAGCTCCGAGGCGTCACTGCCTGGGCGATGATGGCAGCGACGTTTCAGCAGCCAAAGGCACACTGCATCCGGCATGATTGATAGCACGTTCCGTCGGAAGAAGATCCTGCAAAGTTGGTGACATGCTGGTGACATGTCTTCAGGTGTGCGCTTCCATTGTGCGGCTCGGCGCCTCGCCGGCGGCGGGGTCCCCGCTGGATGACGATTCCGCGGACCGGATATCTGTAGCACTGCAGGTCGGTGCACTTGCTGTGCCATGCATCAGAAGTCGCAGCAATGTCCAGGCACACGATGCGTATGCACGGACGCCGGACATCCATAGCTGCAGACGCACCACTCAGTGAGCATGGTGGAAACAGGGTTGCTTCACATCCTGCACCATCTGCTGTGCGCCTTGCCGTTGCCAAGGCGACTGCAGACACACAGCGCCTGGTTCACGCATACCTGTCCTGTGACGTACCTCCATCAGACGCACCGGGCGCCCTGCCTGCAGGCCCTGGCCGGACGCGGCGACGAGGACCTGATGCGCATCTGGCTGGAGGGCGGCCGCGCGGCCTTCGCCCGCACCATCCGCGACAAGCAGGCGCTCGCCGCCGCGGACGCCAAGCAGGAGGTGCAAAACCCTGCATGTGATGCGCTCTTACATCCGCAAAGCTGTATATGCAGCCCTTAGCACACAACAATCAGTGGTGTGAGCTTGATCTGAGTCTGGGGCAGTGATGCAAGGCGGCCCCAACGCTGTGCACGGTTGCCACATCGAACCATACACACCTGCATGTGCTGCGCGCCTGAAATGGTCTTCTCCACATCGGCATGACCCCTTCACTGCGCATGAATTGCAGGCGGCCAGGGCGGTGGCGCAGCCGGACGAGCTGGTGGACTTCCACCACCTGCGCGCCCGCCGCGGCATGTCGCAGCTGGAGATCGAGGATCAGGTTTGTGCACATTGCCAGCACCAGAAGCTACAGGTAGCTGTGCCTGCTCCTGCAACAGGTTCGTGCACGACCAGCAGTGACACCTGGTTTGTTCATGTGCAGGTGGCAACAGACCTGCAGCGGGCCACGGGGACTGCGGATGCAGACTCGGCGGATTCCAACCGCCTCAACCGCGTGCTGCAGCTCACAGGTGGGAGTGCACCCAGAGTGCAGCACTTAGGCATGACGCTGAAGTAGTATCAGAGACGGCCGAAGTCGCAGAGGCAGACCGCGCAGGCTAGTCGCATCCGAACAGACAACACATAAATTTGGACAGAGGCAGGTGCCAGAGGTGCCACCCATCATGGATGCAGGCTGTGCTGCTGCCCAGTGCACGTCCGCGGGACGGTAGCACCTTGCAGCAACAGGCTGACGTGTGTTCTTTGTTGCAGTCAGCAACCTCAACATGAGTACACAAACGTGCAGGCTTCTCGGACCCGGTGTACGCGGAGGCGTACGTGACGGTGCACCAGTACGACATCGTGCTGGACGTGACGGTGGTCAACCGCTCGCCGGCGACGCTGCAGAACCTCAACCTGGAGCTCGCCACCATGGGCGACCTGAAGCTCGTGGAGCGGCCGCAGAACCACACCCTGGGGCCGGGCGCCTCCAAGACCATCCGCGCCAACATCAAGGTGCAGCTGCGTGCAATTTTATGGGGATGCAGGATGTTTTCAAGCAGATCTTGCGGCTTTGAGAGTCTTAGCCGGCATGAGCGGAGCACTGGCGCCATGACGTGCAGCTCGGAGACTGTGGTGCACATGATCTGCGAGCCTGCAGTTGGCGCCAGCGCTCATTGCACTCGCACACCAGGCGCAGCATGTTTGTTCGCTGCTGCCTTGCCTCGAGCAGTCAAAGCATGTCACGATCTGAAACACGTCCCGCCGTGCAGGTGTCGTCCACGGAGACCGGCGCCATCTTTGGCAACATTGTGTACGAGGGCACGGGCGCCATGGACCGCCAGGTCAGCGTCCCACCCCACCCTGCAGCACACTCCACCTGGGCATCCTCCCCGGCCGTGCACAGTGCACCTGTGCCGGCCGTCCCTGGCCATGGCTGGTTGGACACTGCCGAGAGGGCGCACCAGTGCGGGGCAGCAGCCCTGTTTTGCCGGCAGGGGATGCCGCACATCGATGCTCTCGCCCCAGCATGCGCACGGCAGGCGTCCCTGCTGAGCCCGGCCGCCCGCTGCCGGCGCAGGTGGTGGTGCTGAACGACATCCACATCGACATCATGGACTACATCAACCCGGCGACGGTGGCCGACGTGCAGTTCCGCTCCATGTGGGCCGAGTTCGAGTGGGAGAACAAGGTGCGCGGCCGCCCGCCCACTCGCACACTCACTCTTCAGGTGCTTCCAGCTGCCGTCAGCACCGGGCGACAGCACGTCCACACCCGCAGCGGCTGCGACACACGGGGCACAGCGCCCAGGGTGCAGCGGGCTGTGCCAGCAGCTTCTGCTGCTCAGCCGTCCGTGGCAACTTCTGACTCTCGTCCTCCCCAAGCGACTCGGCGTGTCGCACGTTTTGCAGGTGGCGGTCAACACCAGCATCACGGAGGTGGACGCGTTCCTGCAGCACATCGTGGCGTCCACCAACATGAAGTGCCTCACGCCGCCCGCCGCGCTGGAGGGCAGCTGCGGCTTCCTGGCCGCCAACCTGTACGCCAAGTGCGCCGTTCACACTCGGCCCTGGGCTCTGTACGCCCGATACTGCGGACGCCGCAAGTCACTGGCCATGCCAGGTGGCGTGATCGAGCATGCAGTTGCATCAGGGATGCAACTCGCGGGAGCACTCTTTTGCTGACTGCTGACGCTGCTGGCAGACTATGCTGAATGTCGTTGATGCTGAAGTCTGGCAGCATGGCGCCGCTGTCAAGTGTGCAGCCGTCGGTGTGTCTGCTGGCCCGAGCTGATCACCAGATATCTCACCTGCAGGAGCGTGTTTGGGGAGGATGCGCTGGTGAATGTCAGCGTGGAGAAGCAGTCGGACGGCAAGCTCGCAGGCTTCATCCGCATCCGCTCCAAGACGCAGGTGTGAGACGCCTGTTGCGCCTGACAACATTGACGCCCACATCGTCAGCGGAGATCTCCACAGCACAGTGGAAATCCAGACGCTGGTGTCAGCACGCTACCTGTGAACCTGTAGCCACAGCGTCCGCATGTAGTTGTCCCAAAAACACCACGGAACGACATGGCACCGCACAAGGCACAGGCGCGGCAACACGCCATCCTGGTGGTCAGTCCGTGTCAGCATGGTGTTGACACGAGCTGTTTTCCTGCTGGCAGGGCATCGCACTGTCACTGGGTGACAAGCTGATCCTGAAGCAAAAGGCCTGAGGTTCTGGCACGCTGCACCCGTGCGGACAAGGGCAGCTGGTGCGGCAGTCCTCCCTTCAAAGGGCAGCAGCAAGCAGGGTCATCAATGGCTGGCAGGGAGGTGTCTCAGCAGCGTCGTTGAAGCACCTCGCTGTCTCACCATGGTTCACGACCCAAGTGCAGCCATGACATGGGATGGTGGCATGCCACTGGCACCTGCAGTGAACAGAGATGCAGACTGAGATGTAATGATGCTGTACACTTGATAGCTGGCTGCGTCTGGTCTCTGCATGCTATCGTGCCGCCCCACCTTTCGTGCCTGCTTGAACCTCCTCTTCAGTGTCGCACACCAGAGGGCATGCATCCTCACCCAACACTGCCATGACCAAACGTCTATTCACGGCAAACTTTCGGTCGAGGCGGTACCAAAAGTTCATGCCCGACTTGCCCCAAGACACAAGCTGGCAGTTGTCTGCGACCATACCCTTACATACATGCTTGCTGCAGTTGCGCCATGAGCAGAGGCTTGGATCTGGGCTTGCTCAAGCTGTTGGCAGCTCAGCTCCCGAGATAGGACAGATACATCGATGGTGCTCTTTCAGTCTTGCAAGCATGATTCTCGCAAAGCTATTGGTAGTGCTAATAGCAAGAGAACCGTTTCCCAAAGTACTCATAATTGTATCATGCATTGCCGGCTCACTGCATGTGGCTGGTGCTGAGTAAACCAGCAGGGTCTTCGGGCAAGTAGTACGGTTTGGCAAGACTTCATGAAGCAAGGTAAGGACGCTGCGCCCTGCCCATGTATGAGTGCCCCCGTGTGTTTGTTGCTGCGATGCTGCCAAGCACTGCGAAACGAACACTTTCCGAATGTCCATGTCCTTTCTGGTGCACGTACACCATACTCATGACTGTTCATCACTGCTCTGAACGATACAGTAGTAAGCAACACAGACTCTGTTCGAAAAACTGCTGCGCAACAAAGTCCCACCGCATACACCTAATTAATGTGCGGTCTTATTAGCCGCCTGCACCTCTGCCATTGGTCATGCACAGCCGAAAGATGAGCGGGACTAGCAGGCGTGGCAGCACATGATGCCAACACCTTGCTGGGTGCAGTGGACGAGGGCTGCTGTTCGGGCTTCAGCCCATGACCTTGCGGTCACACGTCTTCCTGGCCTGCTTACAGTCCTTGTCGCAAGCCTTGCCGTCCTTGTCGCACTCCCTGCGGCACTTGTCGTCACCCTTCTTCGGCGCCGGCGGGCAGCGACTATCGCAGGCGGTAACCTCGTCATTGCAGTCGCTTTCGCAATGTGCCAGCTGCTGGTCACACCTGGGCATATACAGCAGCCCTTGCATCGTCAGGATGCACACAGCATGTAAGCGAGGCGCACTTGAGGCGGGCCGTGGCAGCGTCGTCACCGTCAGTGTTGTAATGAGCACCACTCATGTCCGGAGGTTACATACCAACACCGCTAGATCTGGTGAGCATGTACACTCACAGTGTGGCACGGTCGATAGGTGGCGGCGGGCTGGCAGGTGGCGGTGGGGGCCGCGTGGGCGGGGGCTGGACTGCCGGGGAGGCGGGCTTGGCGGCGGACTGGGAGGTGGCGTCCGGACTGGCGGCGGCGGTTGGGGGCTTAATGGTGGTGGAGGTGAAGGCGGGCTGGGGACTGGCGATGGTGGTGGTGATGAGATCCGGAGCTCGGGTGGCGGGGTTGGGGGTGGGCTGGGTGGTGGGCTGGGCGGGCTCGGCGGCGGGCTCGGAGGGCCTGGCGGCGGGCTTGGGGGTGGCATGGGCGGGCTGGGTGGGCTTGGTGGTGGCATGGGTGGGCTTGGGGGCGAGCCAGCAAGGGCAGGGGATGGTGGCAAGGCTTCCGTGGCAGCCGGGGGCGGCGGCCGGGCGGAGGAAGGCACAACAAATGCCTGCCCGTTGTTCAGCCTGCCGAAAGTGGACGCAGCAGACGGAGCCCAGGTGAAGTCGGAGTACCTGTAGCCGGTGCCCTTCAGCTGCAGGGATGTGGTCGTGAGGCCCGAACCTGCCGTCAAGAGAGTATGGTTGTTCCGCGTGCCCTGCGTCGCTGCTTCCAGCACATGCTTTGTAGCATCTGCATAGCAACCACCATAAGACATCATGGTCACAGCCTCACCATCCTCAAAGACGCCGATGTTCGTGCTGGTGAGCCCCGCGGCGGGTCCGTCTCATGCCGCCAGGCGGCCCTCGTATGACAGCAGCTGGCTGACACTGCCGCTGCAGACGAGCGCGATGCCGTCGGCAGGACCGTTCTGCAGCCCGTTGGTTGGGTAGCTGACAACTGCGAGCGAGTAGCCGCTGCCGAGTGATGTGATCTGGCCAGACGCGACGCTGGTGGTGCTGTACTGCGTTCCCGCGGCGGGGTTGCCGCCGCTTCCGCCGCTGTACAGCACAAGCGACAAGCTGCCGGCCAGCGCGGTCGGGAAGATGACCTCGACCTTCTCGTTGACATCGGTGCCGGCGTTGTCATAGTGGATCTGCACCGCAAGTATGATGCCATCACATGTAACTTGCAGCAGGTTGACGGTGGACTGCTTCCAAGAGATTGCTTGGCACACATGACAGCAAGCGTGCATGCGGTCAGCATGTGGACGTCACCACACAGGGCACTGGACTTTACAAGCTCACCTCGTTGATGAACGCGGCGGCGCAGCCACCTGCAGGCAGCTTATACTTCTGTCAAGAGCAGTTCTTCTGTTTAACATTCTGTCGCTGACATCAGCTTGCCGGCAAGCACCTCAACGAACTGTGCAGTAACCAGCAACATGTACCTTGAACAGGATCCGATGCGATGGATGGGGGAGGTGGAGGCTTTGAGGGTGGGCTGGGCGGAGGGCTGGGCGGTGGTGATGGCGGCAGGCTGGGCGGTGGACTGGGCGGTGGTGAAGGCGGCGGTGATGGTGGCGGGCTGGGTGGTGGTGAGGTTGCAGCGGTGATTGGCGGAGGCGGCGCTGGCTGCGGGGGGGCAACTGTGAAGGTCTGGCCGTTGTTCAGGCTGCCAAAGGTGGGTGTAGCTGCCGTCGCCCAGGTGAAGTCGGAGTACCGGTATCCAGCACCCTTCAGCTGTAGGGATGTGGTTGTGGCGCCGTTGCCTGCAGACAGCAGTCCACAAAGCGTATATGAGCTCTGTACCTGCTGCCTGTGGCCAGGACTGTTGCTGCTAGCACCTGCTCTGCATGCAATCCGCCAGTAGCATACTTGAATGCAGTTTGCTCGACACATGCAACATGCCAAGTTGCCACTGCCTCACCGTCTTCAAGTACACCAGTGTCCGTGCTGGTCAGCCCCGCAGCAGGGCCATCAGTCGCCGTCAGGCGGCCCTCGTATGACAGCAGCTGGACGACAGCGCCGCCACAGACGAGCGCAACACCGTCAGCAGGGCCGTTCTGGAGGCCGTTCGTTGGGTAGCTCACGACGGCGAGGGAGTAGCTGCTGCCGAGCGACGTTGTCTGACCCGCCGCCACGCTGGTGGCGCCGCCGTACTGCATTCCGGTGCTCGGGACCCCACCGATCCCACCGCTGCCGCCGCTGTACAGCACCAGCGACAGGCTGCCGGCGAGCGCCGTGGGGAAGATCACCTCGATCTTCTCGTTCACATCGGCCCCGGCATTGTCGTAGTGGATCTGCAGTTGCGAGGTCCTAACAGTTGTGAGCGTACGTCCATGATGCTCTACAGTGCAACAGAACTTGTGGGTGCGCGGCAGCAATTCCTGCCTAGTGGTGCAGGTGTGCAGACGCGAACGAGTGCAGCACCTCGTTGATGAAGGCGCCGGCGCAGCCGCCTGCAGATGGCCGACAGACACTATCAGTTTGGGAATGTTGCTGCATGTGGGTTCATGCTGTATGGACCAAGCTGGCAACAGAATATATAGTGCTTGTTGCTGTACAGATAAAGAAAACGGACACCCTGAGTGGGGCCAGTCGTCAAAAAACCTGCAGGTGGCGGGCTAGGGGCCATGATTGGCGGCGGACTGATTGGTGGACTAGAGGGCGGCGGGGCGGGGGGTGGACTTTGGGGTGGTGCAGGTGGCGGGCCGGGCGGGGAACTTGGAGGTGGCGTTGGTGGCGGACTTGGAGGTGGTGCAGGCGGTGTGCTGAGCGGCGGACTCGGGGGTGGGAAGGGAGGTGGACTGGGCGGGGGTGCTGGGGGCGGTGATGGTGGGGGACTCGGTGGAGGGGCGGGTGGTGGGGCCGGAGGCGGGCTCGGGGGCGGCGGTGACGGTGGCGGGCTAGGAGGAGGCTGGGGTGGTGGGCTCGGCGGCGGGCTTGGTGGTGGACTGAGCGGTGGTGAGGGCGGCGGACTGGGTGGCGGTGACGGTGGCGGGCTAGGAGGAGGCTGGGGTGGCGGTGATGGAGGGGGATTGGGTGGAGGACTGGGTGGCGGGCTGGGCGGCGGGCTGGGAGGAGGTTGGGGCGGGGGTGAGGGGGGCGGGTTTGGTGGTGGGTTGGGCGGCGGCGATGGTGGTGGGACTGGTGGAGGGCTAGGGGGTGGGCTGGGAGGAGGCTGGGGCGGTGGCGAGGGAGGTGGATTCGGTGGCGGTGACGGCGGCGGGCTAGGCGGAGGGCTAGGCGGAGGCTGGGGTGGCGGCGAAGGAGGTGGGCTTGGCGGTGGCTGGGGCGGTGGCGAGGGAGGTGGGTTTGGGGGAGGGCTGGGCGGTGGTGAGGGTGGTGGGCTCGGGGGTGGGGGGACAGGCGGGCTTGGCGGAGGTGCGGGTGGGGGCTTGGGCGGTGGTCCTGGTGGCGGGCTTTGGACGGGGCTCGGGGGTGGTGAAAGTACAGGGGGCGGTGGCGGCGGCGGAGAGGCAGGCACTGAGAAGGTCTGACCATTGTTCAGGCTGCCAAAGGTGGCCGTGCTGGATGCGGCCCAGGTGAAGTCGGCATACCGGTACCCGGTACCCTTCAGCTGCAGGGATGTGGTCGTGGGGCCATTGCCTGCATACGAACATCACCACACTGTCATCATGTGTGGGTCCTGCATTAGAGACTCTCATATACTAGCAAGCTGCGCGCACTGCATGGCGCAGACGGCATACATGTTGTCAATCGTAATCATCGCCTGTCGCACCATCCTCAGCGACGCCGATGTCCATGCTAGTCAGCCCCACAGCAGGTCCATCAGTCGCTATCAGGCGGCCCTCGTAGGACAGCAGCTGCCCTGCAGGGACGCTGCCGCCGCAGACGAGTGCCACGCCATCCGAAGGGCCGTTCTGCAGCCCGTTTGCGGGGTAGCTGACGACGGCGAGTGAGTAGCCGCTGCCAATTGAAATGGTCGTGCCGGTGGACACGTTGGTGGTGCCATACTGCGTTGCGGAGGCGGGGTTCCCACCGCCGCCGTTGTACAGCACCAGCGACAGCGTGTTGGCCACCGCGGTGGGGAAGATGACCTCGATCTTCTCGTTGACATCGTTGCCCATGTTGTCGTAGTGGATCTGCATCGCAAAGGACACACACAAAAGTTGAATACAGCAGCTGGTTGATGACGGGTGCTGCTACTCCATCAGTAGCTGGCACGTGCCAGCTACTGATGGAGTAGCACTGGAGACATGGCGCACTCATCAATCGGCCAGCTTGATTGACATGTGCATGCGCGCGGCGTGCGTGCAGGACCATGTACACAGGACAAGCAATCCCTGGGTAGCGCCTAGGATCACCTCATTGATGAAGGCGCCAGCACAGCCACCTGCAAGCAGCATGTGCACTGTCAGTCACCTCACACAACACGGGCATGCCAGGTTGACTCATCGGCAAGCAACATTTTCGTGCAAGGCCATATGGTTACGTGACTGATCATGTCACACCCTGAGCAAGAGCTGATCCAAATGCCGAGGCTGCGACAAAGACGAGCAGTGCCAGTAGCGGCAGGGCTCCCCGCCTCCGCTCCATAGAGCTGCGTTTGATGGCGACCGAGGACGAAGTCGCTGCACGATGAGCGTGAGCCCGTCAGGCGGGAATCTGCAGAGGTGCAGCACAACAGATCTATCGGCGAGAGCGGTACCAAAGGCGCTGGCGCATCATGCATGCCACATGCAGCAGGGCTACCGGGTAGCCTGGCCACTGGCACCCTGGCTCGTAGCTCACACACGATCCAATAAAAACTGCTGAGCACAGTGGTGACCTGCGATGCAGCCGCGTCTACTGCTGTTACCGCACCGAAATAAGCCTTCCAGCCGTTTTGCAGTTCTTAAAGTTGGCGTGCCACAGCGGAATGCAGGTTGGCACGCACACGAGACCATGAGATCCCGTCACCACACACGCATGACGACGCAAGCAACTAACCGTCGCCTGCCTGTTGATAGACAGAATCAACCTATCCAGCAGCACCATCGCCACACAGTGCAGGATTTCACATCGCACCCTTTACCGAGTCTTGCAACGTCTGAAATTGCGCGCAAAAGAGCTGCGATGCCGTCGGGAGCTGATGATGTGGCAACGGCACCCGTTTGGTGTTGCTCGGGATGCGCAGGATGCAACACGGCAATCGAAACACTATGAAAACTTGCAAACGGGCCTGAGGACGCGCCAACAAGTGTATGCACCGGTCAAGGCCGCCGCGCACTAGGTTTCAAACGAGATTGGGGTACGGGCATGCTGGCTGAGGGTATGCTGACACTGGAGCCCTACCTATTGCAACTGGTTGCTGACGCCCTCCGCAGCTGGGATCATATGTGGGTTTGAAGTCGTAAGGCGAGTCTCAATGTAGTCTTGGCGCGTGATCTGCGTGTCGGCTGCGCTGTCGGTCATGCGAATATCTTGGTTTGTGCGGGAATCCTGGTGGTACAGGAGAAGCGAACGCGTGTCCCGTGACCAACAGCGGCCGGATTTCTTAAACGCACATCTCTTCACTATCGTAACGCGCGGCTCTGCAAAGGGGGTGGCTACTTGTACGTCTTTGCGGCTGGGATTAGCAGGCCAGACAACGAGCTCGTCGTGCATGGTCCGGCTGATGTTAGTCATGTCCGCCAGACCTCTACGAGCTTGAGACATGCTAACCACCGCAGAAAAACTCGCCTTTACATTAACGGTGATGCGGCACCGTATCTTGCCGTTGACAGCACCTACCTGGTGTTGCAGCAGGTAGGTGCATTTTGCTGGCCTGTCATGTCTGGCCACCAGTCTGTGCTTGAGATGATTGGTCCAGTAGTTGCACCGCGACAAGCTGGACGGCAGAGAAAGCACCTTCCCTACAGACGCAGCCCGGCTATGGTAGCTTCTCTTGCTTGTCACAGCAGCATGCTGTGCGAGGTAGGTCATGCCAGCTCGCAGATTTGCCATTAGCTTGCTTACTCATGTCTGAATGCAGGTCACACAGGGCGTTGCCAGCAGGTAGACGCCAAGATAGCCAGCTGTTGTCCTCTGCGCACAAATTGATGTTGCATGCCTGCATGCGTGTGCCACTATCGACGGACGATGTCTGGCGGATGACCTCTAGTGCCACATGCTTGACAGCATAAGCGTTGCAAACATCACATAACATAAACTCGCATGAAAGCAATCCTGTCCTGGTGAACACCATCGCAGCTTGCGGTGTTGTCGACGCTTGGTTTGTGTAACAGCCCCCCTGCAGCGATGCAGGCATGCGATTGGCAACCTTGCACAGTCGCACTTCGTGTAATACGCTGGCACTGCTAGGTATGACAGACACCAATCACATCTTTTCGACTTCACAGTGTCGCATACAGACAGTGGCAGCCCATCCCACTGCAAGCTCAGTTGTGATCTGAACTGGCAAGCATGGCCAACAGCAATAATGGACAGCACGCGCTGCTGACGGCAGCTGCCGGCGTCACGCTCGCAGCAGGCGCCTTGGCGCTCGTGCGAGCGCAGTCTCGCAGTCGGTTGGACACCCTGGAGGATGCCGATCGCCTGCAGTGGCTATGCAACGGGGATGCGGTCTGCGTTGCTGCCCGCAACCTGCTGGCTCTGGACAGCAGCAAAGTCAGAACGCTCCGGCTGCAGCACGACGACAAGTCGTCGCTACAGCGAATGCCGTCCTTCCACCGTCTGAAAGGTGTGGTCGCCCACTGCTGAGGATCCTGACCGTACAATTGAAAGGGCGAGGTGCAGTTGCTCTGCTGTCACACAACATGGAAGCTTCCGCCGTCACAATGTTGCTGGCCTTGAGTGGCTAGTGTGGAGGCTGCGCATCAGGTGGCCGTGCTCCTCCACAGGCAGTGTGTGTTCACAGCAGGGAGTTGTACAGTGTGAAGTCCACACAAGCGTCGGTTGCGTATCACCAATCAACAGATGCTCGTCCATGTACAGGACTTCGCGACCTTGATGTCCAGCACGCCGCGCTGGACGCCGCGCTGCTGTCGTCCCTGGCCGCCTGCAGCCAGCTGACCAGCCTGCGGGCTGCGCACGCCGGGCTGGAGGAGCTTCCTGCATCCATCGGACGGCTCGCGGGACTGCAGCAGCTGGACGTCACCGGCAACGCGCTGCAGCAGCTGCCCGCCTCAATCGGGGAGCTGTCGGCGCTCACACGCCTCGCCCTGGGGCGCAACCAGCTGTCGGCGCTGCCGCCACACATCAGCGGGCTGATCAGCCTACAGGTGCAGATACCAGTCAGTGCTGTCGCCCAACCACATCGCCTATGGGCTGTTGTGTCAGGAAATGGTACACTCGTATCAGTGTACACGCCAGAGCGTGCTGCTGAGTCTCCCAAGCACAAAACACGGGCTCATGGACGCTGGCAGTGGCTTTGCAGGACTTGGACGTCAGCCGCAACGCACTTACAGCCCTGCCGCCGGAGATCGGCGCGTGCACCCGCCTGGTGTTCCTCAACGCCATGGCCAACCGGCTGGAGGCGGTGCCGCTCGAGATCGGCAGCCTGCGCAGCCTGTACCGCCTGGGCCTGAAGAGCAACAGGCGAGCAGGCGTTTTGTTGCATCCCCTCACCTCTGTGGCATCCTGCGTGCCTCGGTCCTGCAGGTCCGAGCTGCATGCTCCCGGCGATTTGGGGGTGTCTCACCAGAGCGACGGGACAAGAAGTGCTCACCTTGATGCGTCCCCAGACCGCCAATACACCGGTGTCAGGGTGAATGCTGCGTATCGTGCGCCTGCAGGTTGCGCAGCCTGCCGGACACGTTTGGCCAGCTGACGGCCCTGGTGGAGCTGTTCCTAACGGACAACCGGCTCACGGAGCTGCCGGCCGCCATTGGGGAGTGCACCTCGCTGGTCAAGCTGCAGGTGAGGCCAAGATGGCGGGGTGCTGTTCTCTGTCCCTTGCAGGGATGTGAACATGATCTCCTCACACTTGCACTGTCCTGCCGCCATGCCCACACCCCTCAGCATGGGCAGCCCAGCCAGCGCTGTCGCTTATGCTGCTGCTGCTGCTGCGCTGATGCTGCTGCTGCCGCCGCCGCGCAGCAAGTGGGAGCTCAGGCGATGACTGGGTGTAGCATGCTGAGGGGGCGCCTGTTCTCTTGCGCCAGGCGTCCTTCAACCGGCTGACCACGCTGCCGGGGTCGCTGGCGGCGCTGCCGCGGCTGGAGCTGTGCCGCGTGGCGTGCTGCGACATCGCCGGCCTGCCGCCGGGCCTCTCGGACGCTCCGGCTCTGGCGTGGCTGTCGCTCGGCGGCAACCCAGTCTGCGCGCAGCCGCCGCCGCACAGGTGAGGAAATTAGGCGCCTGGCTCCTGGTCTACTTGCCAGCAAGACTGCATATGCCAGCAGGCTTGGGGTGCATCAGCGCTGTGAGTCATAGGGTCTGTCTTCAAGATTGGCGACCGTGTGGACACATATGAAGACCAAAGTTCATTCTCACCCAGGCACACTCTGCATGTGCACCCATTCAGCAGTGCTGCGTTACGTCGTAGTGTCATGTGGCAGAGGTTGCTCACCCTGCCACCGCCACATCACAGGATGGAGATTGCAGATGTGACGATGGATGAGCTGGCGCTGGGCGCGCCGCTGGGGGATGGCGCCTCCGGTGATGTGTTTGCTTCCAGCTTCCAAGGTGCGCACTCTGAGATCCCATGTGAGCAGCGTTCCCCTGTGAGCAGCAGTGTCAGCGTTTGAGATGATGATTTGCACCGTCTTTGGCCCGCACACACCGATGTGGCAGAAGTCGCAGTGGCGCCCACTCCCCATCTCGTCTATGAAACAGGTGCACAACAATGCTCCCTGAGCAAGCTCATTTGTATGGTGGCGGCCGCAGGGCATGACGTTGCGGTGAAGGTGTTCAAGGGGGAGGCGTCCCCCGACGGCCGAGCCGCTGACGAGATTGACGTGACATGCGCCGTCGCGCACCCGAACCTGATCAGAGTCGTCGGCCTGGTGCAGCAGCCGCACGCGCTGGTGGTCCACAAGGTAGGGCCTGCTCACAGGCACCAGTTCTGTGAGGCTTCTACCGTGCCGGCAGGCCCCTGCACACACCCAGATGGTGTGATCGACAGGGGCATGTGGCCGAGGCATGGCTCCAGCCTACGAGTCTGCATGAGCAATTGCTGGATCTGCCCGTCGTGCAGTTGTCCTGACCACATGCCCAACCAGCACTGGCTGGCGAGCGCTGTGGGTCGGGGCTGCAGTAACCACTGCATTGCCATCAGATGCTATGCATGATGACTAATTGCGCTCAGTCGCATCCCTGCCCAGGTGGACGGGAAGCCGCTGGCGGCCAAGCCGGACCTGACGTCGCTGCTGCGCTGCCGCTGGGCGCCCGGGCTGCGCTTGGCGGCACGGTACGTGCTGAGGGTGGCATCGGACGTGGCGGTGCGTGCCTCACTTCACACTGCATAATCAGCGTCATGCACTGCCGCTTGCGGCGCACACGCCGTAAGCTGTCCCTGGCTCATGGTGCAGTGCCCTGCAGCTGTTCTTCGGGCCATGTCCAGGTTATATCACATGACTGGGCTGCTGGCATCAGATCGCCAGTGCATCTCCGATATGACGAGGCTGTGCGCACATGCAGGCTGCACTGGCACAGCTGCACCGGCTGCACATCTGCCACGGTGATGTGTACGCGCACAATGTGCTGGCGGGTGCTGCTGGCGACGCTGTGCTGTGCGACTACGGTGAGCAGTTTGACGCACGTGACCATGATGCGCAAAGCGCAGCTGCATGGAGCCTCCACTCCTCCTGCTGGCATGGTGCAGAAGCCATCGACGAGCAAACGTCCTTGCCGCCATCTGCAGCACAGTGCAGAGATGTACAAGCAGACTGGTAGGGCAGTCGACATGCTTGAGTAGAAGGTGTGCCGTCCTGTCTGCAGGGGCCTCATTCTTCTATCAGCCGGACACGCTGCCGTTCGAGGCGCAAGAGGTCCGTGCCTTCGGCCTGCTGCTTGCCGACATGGCCGAGCGCATCAGCACGGCCGACGGCTGCAGCGGCGCCGCCGCCGACGCTGCTTCCGGTGACGTCGGCAGCGGCGCCGCCGCCGACGACGGCGCATGGGCAGGCTTCAGCCGGTGGCTGGGCAGCTGGACCGCCGCGCGGCAGGAGCCAGCAGCAGCGACGCAGGCCCTGGCAGCTGCCGCGGTCGTGGCGGCGCCTGGGCAGAAGATGCTGGGCAGCGGCGGCGGCGGCGGCAGCAGCACTGACGACCGCAGCACAGCACGCCGGCTTGCGCAGCTGGCGGCGCAGTGCACAAGCTCAGCCGTGGGCAGCCGCCCCAGCTTTGTGGAGATCTGTCAGCAGCTGCAGCAATTCGACAGACCGATGGGCTCTCACGCTTCGAACTCTGGCCAGGAAGCAGCCTGACCAGCTGCGCATCTACGACAGGTAGCACAGCTGGACTGAAAAGCATCAGACAGTTGGCAGTATTGACCGCAGGGTTGGAAACTTCAATAGTGTGATGATCAGACATACGCGGCACGCGATGTGCAGCCAACATGCGAAGGACATTTGACTGGACGAATCTCATTGACATCACAGTCAGTACATGGTTGGCCATCACGAGTTTATCAACTTGAGTACTGTCAACGGCACTCGTGCAGCAAGAGCATGCTGACACATTGTTACATGCCTCGACAGGCATAACAGGAATATACATGCTGTCCCTGCTCGCTGCGCTCGCAGAACAAGGAGCAGCGATTGCGAGCAAGACTAGCCAGCAGCAGCCACCAGCTCCTCAACTGAAGCTGCAGGACTCCCTCCCCGACACAAGGCATGCCAGTGGCAGCACATCACCGTGATGGCTCCAGCTGAGCTGCGAGACGGCACTCGAGCGCCGGCCAGCATTCTGCGGCCCTGGGCGTGGTAGGCTGGCCTCAGCTGCTGGTCGTAGCAACGCTGCATGCGGCGGCGGCCTTGGTGCAGGCCAGCCGGCAGTTGCCGATCTGCCTGGGTCCCGGCTGCGCGCACACCTGCTACAGGGGGCGATGCCGCTGTTGCAGAAGCTGCTGCACCACTGCACCGGCTGGCCGTCCGGCCTTATGACATCACAGTGACGTCGTGACAGCCACTGCATGTAAGCGTGAAGGTGACCAGTCATGGCAGCAGGAAAACTGCAGGTATCATTGCTGACGATAGGGCAGCAGGCTTGCATGTCAGACATGTCTGCACTTGAGCACCAACAGATGTACGGAGAGCGAGCGAGCGGCGGCTGCGGCGGTTGACGGAGGGCAGGACAGCACGAACATCTGACCAGTGGCAGAACGAATCTTCGGCGCCAATGCTGGTAACAGGTTTCCATGCCAAAGCGAGACCAAAGCCAAACCTCTCGATCCACACCCCGTTAGCTAAAGGGACCGACAGGCTTATTTGAAGTCTCGCTGCCTACGCATTTTGGCATGGTGCTTTTCAGTCGGCTAGGCGGCAGCCCGCGCTCTGGTGTATATAACATGCTAGATGCTACAGTAGCTGTGCATCAGAACGCATCGCAACACAACTGAGCAGGCAGCACCACTATTCATGAGATAATCTGTTAAGATTCGGCTCCTCCAAGAGATTTCGTATGTTCAGGCAAACAGACATTCAACACCATGCGCCAGCAGTTCACTTTACGCTCACTCCTGCCTTCCATATGACACATGCTGGGGCGTCCAGCGCCATCTGCTGAGCCGTGCACATATTGAAGAGTGCTTGGGTCCTCAGTACTAGTTGCATCACCTGACAACATTGAACGCTGATCAAGTCGAACTCACTCATTATGCAGCGCTTCCTGGATCAGAGTCCTTGATATTAAGTACCAGCAGGTATCCTCCGACATTGGGCCAAATAGTAACTCTTTTCAGCCATCTCCTCTCTGTAGCTTCACGCCTGCGGTGCACAGTTGCTGCAGGAGCAAAGCTTGACGCACGCGGTGAGTGCGGCCGTATCCGTAACTCTGGGTTAAGGCAGGAGACCATCACATTCCACTGCTACAAGTCTCTCATCTGCAATAGATATTGCTGCAGCGCATTGCCGCTGATTAGTGCAAGGTGATGCTGACCCTGGGGTCATCGCTGCACAGTCTAGCCCGGATGGCGTCTTCCTGTCCGTTTCAAGCCTGTGCATGCCCCCCTCGCAGATGGAGATGCAACCCTGCAGCGCTGACGGCAGCATCCGGCAGCCCTGCCTCGAGGATGCAGATTCTGATGATGGCGAAGAAATCACATACCATGAAGCCTGGACCAGCAGGGCGTGCGGCGGTCAGAAGGGCAGCCCTGCAGCGGATGCGCCGCCACTGGCCGGGGAAGCGGCACGCCTCAAGGCTGCTGGCAACGAGGCATTTACCGGAGGTGACCGCATGCCTGACATGTTGCAGCATTTGATTGGAGCGCCTTTGCATGTTGCATGGTGTTTGCCGGGCAGCCATGCGGAGATGATTCGTTACTATACATAGCTGCTGGAGTCAAGCTGACCTGATGGCACCCTGCCCAGCAAAGGTGACTGGGAGGCTGCGGCTGCGACCTACACGGCGGCCATCAAAGCGCTGCGGCTGCAGCAGCCAGAGGGCGGCGGGGCGCACATGGCGGCGCTGCTCAGCAACCGGTCCATAGCACTGCTGCGCTCCGGCCAACCCCTCCTGGTAGGTCGTCTGGAACAAATGTCATCGGAGTAGTATCCGGTCGACCACCCAATTGCACCTGCGGTCAGCTTCACTGGGACCGGTGGGCGATATTCTCGGCCAAGCATTTTGGGACGGGGACGCAACGAGGGTCTTCTATGTATGCTGTCCACAGCTGAGGCTTGACGCCCTTGGCCGGCAGGCGGCGCTGGATGCGGAGGCCGCAGCGCGCCAGGCGCCGGCGTGGCCGAAGCCGCTGCTGCGCTGGGCTCAGGTGGGCAGCAGCTACTGCCGTGAGTTGCCCAGAAACCAAGCGATAGTGCACAGTCACACCCCGGCTCCCTGCAGCAGCTGCAGCCAGCTCCCCGCACAGCGCACCCTATCACGGCGTGGTTGTCGGATCGCAACACAGCTGTAAGCCTTCAGCCCTCGGATGTTTTCTCGTTCAGGCGCTGGCGGCGGCTGGGGACTGGGCGGGGGCGGTGGCCGCGGCGCGGCGGGGGGCGGCGCTGGCGGCGGGGCCCCATGGCCGGGCGCCCGACTTCGAGGCGCTGCTGGACGTGATTGCGATTGACGCCGCGCTGGCCGGCAGCGAAGCCGGCTTCGACGGCCGCCACCTCCAGGCGCGCTTGGCTGTGCGTTCGTTCATATGTGAAACTGTCAGCGGCGGTGAGGACGTCGGCCTTGACAGGTGGCCGCTCGATCTGCCTCAGCTTGTCATCTGCTCCTTCGTCTGCTTCCTGACCGCATGCACACTTGGGTGCATGCTGCACAGGTGCGTCCAGCAGGCGAGGACGCGTGGCTGGGGGGCCCCGCCCCTGGAGATGCCGCGCTGGATGTTGTCGACGAGTCCCCCGCAGCCGGCCTCGCGCTCGTGAGCGGCACAGCAGCAGCTGCGCCGGGAGCCATGGTGCCAGGTGAGATCCGTTCAGGAGGCCACTTGTCTGGTTGCCGACGCAGAGTGTGCGGCTGCGCCGACCTACAGCGCATGATGCGCAGAAGCGCTCACTCTCTAGTTACCTGAGAATAAGACCCTGTTGTTGTGTTTGTTCCCTGTGGCTCAGAATGGTGACCCAACGGCGCCGGTGCGTCCTGCAGCTCGGCAGCGCACGAGCTTCCGGTCGGTCAGAAAGGCCGTGGCGGCGGCGCGCGACGGCGACCGCATCCTGCTGCTGCCCGGCACCCACAACGGCATGGGGTGCGCAGCCGTGCGGCGCGCTGGAGCCGGGTCCCGGCTGCGTCGAGCTGCTCGAACGGTCTGTGTGTCACTGCGCGGCTGCTTCACCCACGGCGGCGGCGCGGCACGCAGGGCTGCCCTGGTGCTGAGTGGCACATGTGCAGCAGGAGCTTGCATTTGGTGACAAATTTGCCGCCCCCGATCCTGTATGTTGTGTTGACTAAGACCCTCCCGGGCGCCTTTTCACCGCAGGGAGTCGGTGGACGTGGCGAGGCGGGTGCTGATCCAGGGGCGGGGGGCGCTGGGGGACGCGCGGCTGGACCAGCGCGCCAACTCCCCCGCCTTCCGGCTGCGGCGGTGGGCTCGCACCCCAGCGCGTGCCCCCTCGGACTGTAATTTGACCACTCCCTGATGCCAGTGTGTCTGGTGCCATATGTACCAAACAGGTCCTGCCGGGTCGCACGGCAAGCCCCAGCATGGCTTTCACGGCTTGGCATGGCATGGCATGCCATGGCCATGGCGACGCTGGCTGGGGGCGTGTCGGTGTAAATTCCGGCCCATTCAGCCCCGGGCTTTGCTGCGCAGGTGCGCGGTGGTGCGCAACCTGGACGTCGACATGACGGGGTTCAGGGAGGCGGTGCTGGTCGAGGGCGGGCGCGCCGTCCGCCCCCTGCTGCAGCGCTGCACCATCAGGTGACCAGTGCACGGCAGGCCACTGCACACCACATGCATGTGAACCCTGTAGCATCCCTGCCCAGCTGCAACAGCACATGCCCCCAGCCGTGGCCTGATCTGTCAGGGCACACGTGGAGTGTTGCGGGTCGTCATCCTTGGCTGCACTCGGTGCAGGTGCAGCGGCGATGACGGCATCGACTGCTGCGGCAGCGCTCAGCCCATCCTCCACGACTGCACGATCCAGGTGCGCAAGTGCTTCCTCAAGAGCGCTGCAGTGGCTGAATCGCTACAGGCATACCACGATGTCTTGTGCAGCGCATACCGGTTGCGCCAGGTCACGGTCGTGGCATGGGTTCCTTGGTGATCCAGGGAAGAAAGGCAGGCCTGCGGTGCTTTGACAAGGCACGGCCGACGCTGCAGTCATGCCGCATCGAGGACTGCGGCGGTGCCGGCGTCATAGCCATGCAGCAGTCGCACACAACACTGCAGGGGTGGGTTCCGCAGGGCAGCCCCGAAGTAGATACCTGCGTTGTGACCATGCATGTTTCTGCTCATGTACTGGGTGCCAGGATCAGCTGACCGCCAAAAGTCATCTGCAGCATGGCCCGCTTGCAAGCAGGGGACCGCTGAACAACAACCGCGCTTTGCATGTGCAGGTGCAGCATCAAAAAGTGTGCAGAGGACGGCGCAGTTGCCATGGAGTCCGCGCGTCTGGTGCTGCAGGACTGCAGCGTCGAAGGCAACAAGGGCGCCGGCCTGGATGTGAGCGGCAACGCGGTGGCCGCAGTATCAGGTGCGCAACGCCCAATGTAGCCATCAAGCACCAAACTTAAGGAACACAATGCAGATCTCAAGCCTGAGTGGCGTGTTGCTGCTAGTAGGGAGATGTGCTCCCAAGCAGGGATGGCCCTGCAACCCTGTCCTTGCCATCGATATATACCCGTGTGTGCAGCTGTCATGAGCACAGGCTGGGCAGTTGGCATCCACCTGCGTAGCCCTGCAAGCACGTGACCGCTGTACATGCAAGCGCTGCATGCAGGCGGCGTGCTGGCTGGGAACGTGGGCGGCGTGTTGGCATGGGACGCCGCTGCTCTGCAGATGCGCGGGGCGTGGATTGAGGGCGGAGTGTGGACAGCACTGCTGGCGGATGGCGCCGTGAACCCAGACATCGAGGTAGCGACACATGCCCCGTGGCGTGCCTTTAATGCAAGGCAGACAGCAGGCTGCCGAGCGACAGCAGGCGCTCCTCTGACGCGGCTCGCCCCTGCCGAGCAGACTCCTGATGCTGCACAGCTGCACCTGCATGACGCCCGCTCCCCTGCTGCAGGGCTGCCACATCGATGGCGCGCTGCACATGGCGCCCCGGCAGCTGCAGGCGCTGGCGGGCAGCGGCAACACGCTGGTGCCGCCGGCAGACGCGGCGGCATGCAGCCTGCCGATGGAGGAGGGGGCGTTCGTGTAGGCCCCGGACCCCTACACCCGCAAGATGTGACGCAGAGTCGGCTCGGCAGCCATGCGTTTGCATTCAGCAGACGATGTGGCCAGCCGAACGGGTGCCGTGCACTTGCCATCCTCGGTGGTTGGCAGATTTGAGAGTGTGCAGCCGCTGATGCACCTGATGCACTGAAATGTATTACCTCTTTGATCCAAGATGTGACCACCAACCTACCTTTATATGCAATCAGCGTGCTTTCCTGGGCTGTCAACTACAATACAGGAGTCTACAGCCGGCGGTGCACCGCCGCCATGGCCAAACGATCCGCTTACCCACAGCATGTCACTGCCGCCTCCTGAACGTCAGGACCCCCCACAATTTGGGAGATGCATGTCGACAGATGGTTGACGCATGACATGCCCACAATCATCAGAGCTGTGTGGCATGTACTGATGCCACTGCTGCCACCCTCTGCTGCCCTCTCAGCTCTGCTGATCAGGGGCCATGAGCAGCGGCGCCGCATGCCCCAGCAGCCGCTTGGAGCCCGGCAGCAGCGAGTGGCACACGCTCGTTATGAGCTCCGTGACGTCCGGCAGCCGCATGCCGAACACGCCGCTCCTGCCAGATGCGCCGCCGCCCGCAGCCCCACCGCTGCTGCCTGCGGCCCCGCCGATGCAGCCGGCTTCCCCGCTGCCGCTGCTCCCACCGGCCTCGGCACGCCTGCTGCCGGAGCTCCCATCGCTGCCACGGCCGTCGGGAGTGGGCGCGCTGGCGTCGGGCTGCTGGTCATCCAGCGGGATGCTGCCCTGCTGCCCTGGTGGCTCTGGTGCAGCGGCGGCGGCGACGGCGGCGGCGGCATCTGGGGCAGCCACGGCTGGGTGCTGGGCCCGGGGCAGCACCTCCCGCGCTGCGGAGCTTGCGGTTGCGCCGGCAGGCCCTGCAGCAGCGAAAGCCGAGGCGCCGTTCGCGCCCCTCACAACCTGCAGAGGCCACGCCAGGGCTGCAGCTGGGGGCCTGGCGCTTGTGACGACGCCGGCTTCCGGGCTGCCGCCGCTGAGCTGCGCCGTGGTGGCCGCCACGCACTGCCCCAAACTGCACACACCAAGCCCGCTGGTGGCGACGTGCACATCACTCAAGATGTGGGTCTCTGGTGATATCAGCAGCCGCTAGGCTGGCACAGGCTGCGGGCGGCTTCGAAGAGCAACCAACCATCAGCTTTCGCACATCAGACACGTGTCCAGTTCTGCACCGCACCTTTGCGACTGCGCCACAAAGCGGTCCAGCCAGGCGGACGCGTCCAGGAAGGCCAGCGTCGAGACGACGACATGCTGCAGGCAGGGGCGGGGGGCGTTTTGAGCCACCCGCTGGCTGCCTGGTGTCCTGTTGCCCCCGAGCTGTGTCCGCGCACTCGCGGTACATCACCCCATAAATAAATATAGATAGATAGATAGATAGATAGATGTAGACAAATATAGACAGACATTGACATAGACGCCATGTGCGGGGCGAGCTCGCCTGTCTGTGCCAGGCCGCGCCGGCCATGCCGACGGCCCTGGCCAGCGTCTCGTAGCGGCTGACGACGTCCTGGCCCTGCAGCACAGCGCTGCGGGTCACCCCTCAGCTTCACCAGAGCACACGGTCTCTTCACGGAAGGCCCCGCGGCAGATGCTCCACTGGACACCAGGTCGGCACACACCGCTGCAAGCCCGCAGGCCGCACAGCAGGCGCATGCGGGTCCATCTGTTCCGCCATGGGCGGTGCCCTGCATCCTGACCCCCCTGCAGCGCCCTGAACCCCCTCCGGCGTCCTGAACCCCCCCTCCGGCGCCCGGCGCACCTCCTCGATGCAGCGCCGCAGCCCCGCGACGCTGGTCTCCTCCACGCGCGGCAGCTGCGACGCCGCCGCGCCCAGCCGCAGCAGGTGCACCCGCGCGGCCGCCCGCGGCCCGGACGGCCGGTACACCCCGTCCGCGCACGCCCTGCAGCGTAAATGCCGCAACAGGGTTTACGGTGCCGTGCCACACGGTGTCACGGTGTGGGACAAGCAACCCACACGAGCGCAAGCACGTTAGCAATCAGCATCCAGACTGCATGGCTGCTGAGGCAGGGGCTTCAAGATTGAGCGCGGTGTAGTGGCTTGTGGCAGACCACTGTTGCCATGCATCCTTGGTGGCTTTTGCAGCTGACAAGAGGGGGGCTGGAGATTATGCAGCAGCTGCCCTCACCGCAGCCGGCGGCAGACTGTGGCGATGCGGGCCGTGCAGGACAGGTGGTGCATCCAGTGCTCGGCGGGCGCGTGGATGCAGCAGATGATGCGCATCAGCACTTCGTCTGGCAGGTCCTGCGCATGCACAGGGGAGAGGACGGGTCACATCCACAACACCGCCTTGCACACATGCGGGCGCGCCACATGCGTCAACATGCAGGTCCTGAACACATGACATAAGACATGTGACGGGACCGTCCGGCCCGAGCCGGGCGGCTTGTTCACTGTGCATGTGTGAGCAACCGCACCAGGAGCTGCACCGCTGGCAGCGGACCGGCCTGTGCTGGCCCCTGGTGTCTGGTGACCTTCTGCGACGCCATGCCCGCGGCCTCCCGACTCGAGATCTGCAATCAGGGCGCGGGGAGTTATGATAACAAACTGCGAGTTGCCACAAGTTCATGCCGGTCGACATGGCGCACAGACCTGAGTGCATGCAAAGCATGCTCCTGAGCGTGGGTTTTGAATTCGTCTGACAGCTGCAGGTATTGCATGCAGGCCCGACACAGCACGCTCACACACCAACGACAAAGGGACAACAACTGGAGAATTCCTAGGCTGAGCATTGGGATGGCACCATGTTTGTGGTGCAGGTGACCCACCTCACCGCCGTGCCAGCCGCTGCGTTGCGGAGACTGACAAGCCCTGCTTTCATGCACCTTGAGTTTGCGCAAACAGCAGAATGAGCAGGTCTGAGACGGTCACAGGCGCCATGTCCTGAACCCCACGCCCCTCCAGGGGGGCCTCAGCGACACCCTGGATCGCAGCAGGGCACCCGTTTGCGCGGGGTCTTGCGCCTCAATGTTCGCATCAGAAAGACAGCAAGGAACGTCCAAAATATATGTGCATCATCCTGGACGAGGTGCGGCCAGGGATTCGTAATCTACCGCTATCGACCAGCTCCATTATCCTCGGCATCCCACGCAGAGCAAGGTCCGCGAGGGTCGCAGCGTGCCGCATACGTTGCATAAACAGCCTTGAAGGGCGTTGAACGATATCTTGTATGAATATCTCCGATAGCGAGACAGTTTCCTGTCTTGCTCGCGCACTTCACCATGGCTTGGGTGCATGTCGGACACACACGTGATGTCACCAGGACATGATCGTGGGCTGATAAGACGCAAGCACATCCCGAGAGAGGTCTCGTGCACATCATGAGCCTTTTACTGCCACATCCACGCCATCAGCAACATTTGCAACACTGTTGGCGGCAAGCACATGCCTTCAACTTTCACTCGTCTGCACTCCAACAGATGACATGCAACATGCTTTCGAGCTGGTGCACCAGCAGGTAGAATGAAGGCTCTCCAGATGGTCGCGCTGCTGCTGGCGGTCTGCGGACCGCTGGCTGTGGGCGCGGCTTACAGCCGGGTGCGCACACCATCGACCAGTGCACAGTTTGCACAGCTATCCTTTAGAAGACTTCCTCCAGCGCAGCGATCGAGCGGCTGCCTGCTTGACGTAGCTAAAAGTGCGCACATGCAGCTTACAGCCTCAGCATATGTCATATCGATGCTGCAGATGGGTTTAGCGCCCGATGGTATGGGGACATCGATGAAGGGCTCATACGGACGACCATCAAAGGCGCCATTGCCCCCTGGAATGTTCACCGCCATGCCCCCGCCGCCGCCGCACCAGGCGTCCGGCGGCGCTGAGAGCGCGGCTGTGAGCAGTGGCACACCAAAGTCGCCAGCGCCGCCGCCGCCGCCGCCGATGATGCCTCCGCCGATGTACATACCGCCAACATATGGCAGCCCACCGCCGCTGCTGCCGCCGTCCCCGCCGCCGGCCCCGCCGCCAGCAGCTGTAAGCTCACAACCCCCCAGGCCGACCGTACAGCAATGCAACCACCTCTGCACATGTTTCTGCGGCTCCACCTGTCATTGCCCATGTCTGCATCATGCTGCCGGCCCCGATGTATTGTTCAATGGCAATGTGAGTGCAGGCCACAGTCGTGGCCATGGTATGGCTGGACCGCAACTACGACGGCAAGATCCAGACCAATGGCACTGACAACGACTGGCGCCTCAGCGGTGTCAAGGTGCGGGACCAGGGCTGCCACCACCTGATGCAGCGCCGCTTCCAGCTTGTATGGATCACGTGTTACCTGCATGTGTCAATCATCTCTAAAGTACCTGTCGACCACACCTGCAGGTTGAGCTCGCCACCATGGGCGCCGGCAACATGACGCGTGTCGTCTCCAGCGCGGAGAGCGATGGCCAGGGTGAGCAAGAGCTCACCGTGCAGCTGCTGGTGACTAAACTGAGCAGCAGAGCTATGCTTAGCATGGCTGCCCAGCTGCACAAAGTGCAAATGATGAAGCCTCAGCATGAGTAGCTAGGCATGCTGGCCTACGGCTCACGCATTTATTTATGGCAGTTGCTTTGCCTGATGACGGAGGATGCGGTGCAGGCAATGTGTACTTCCAGCTGGTCCCCTACGGTGCAGCCTACTTCCTGCGCACCGCGGCACCCGCGCTGCCTGGCACCCAGCTGCCGATACCGCAGACCAAGGTGTTGCCTGTGTAGACCCAAACCCAACACTGCAAAGGCTACATCGGTGGTGCAATGCTGCAACCCTTACAACTGCCTGCGCATGGCGTGCAGAGAGAACCTGCAGATACTGGGGTACCAAGGTGGAGATGTTGTTTTGATTTTGCAGGCAACGGCGGATGGCAGCACCACCATGCAGCCACAGTGCAACTTCACCATGAAGCACGCAAAAGGCCCAGGCGCCAAGGCCTATTGGACGACACCGATGTTTGTACCGACGGCGGGCTCGATGACTGACCTGACGCTCCTTCTGCAAGACACTGAGGTGAGCCGCCATTTGTAGCTTTGTCGCATCAAAGACATATGTGCACATGCAGAGCACCATGCACACCAAGGTTGCAGTGTATGTCGCCGGAGCCGCGTTGAAAGCGGAGGTGCTTGCGCCGTGAAGGTCCCCATTAACATTGGTGTACTACCCTGTGCAGGCACCAGAGATCACTCTCGATGTCATCCACGACGTGCCCACCGCCGGCTGGACATTCAGCGTTGCCGGCGCCCTGTACCCTGCTGCAGTGGCTGCCAACTCCCCTTGGCTCCAAGATGACACCATACCAGGTGACGACGCAAGACCAACTCAACCTCACAGTTCGAGTAGGTCCTATGCTAGAAGTGTTTCGTTTTAGCTATCAGCATACACTTGCCCTTCTGTTGCACAGGGAACGTGACGCTCAGCAACACGACGATATACACCGTCAACCAGACGCTGCCGACTGACGGGAGCTTCAACCTGACCATTATTGACGTAGTGGCGACGGCGACTGACAACCTGGGCGTCATCACCACCCTGGGCGCAACCAGCGGCGCCGCCCCGCCCTTCCTGATCCAGTAAGTTCCCGGTCCACCCGTTGCAAGCGTGTTTGCCTAGTGCTTTGCAGCTGCCATATTCATGCCTGCCCATCGGTGTTGAGGCACCAGCCTCCTCCTGAATCCCAGCTGACTTATGACCAGCTCAGACTATGCAGTCACTGGACTTCATGCTTGCTGGTCCTGGGAGACCGTGTAGTTGCAGCAGAAGACGCCACACCGCACACAGCCACCTGACGAGCTGCAGCTGGCTCTGCTCGTTGGTGCAGGAGTGCCCGCACGCTGCAGAACGGCAACAACCAGCTGGCGGCGCGCCTCGCGCTGCCGTGGGCCCCGCCCGGCAGCCCACCCTGGAGGGTCACCTTCTCCGCTGAGGACCCCTCTTCACGCCTCGCACTGGCGGAGCTGCGCTTCGAGCACCCGGTGACTTCGCCGCCGCCGGTGCAGCTGCCGCCGATGCCAGCAGCGGCGCCGGCCTGAGTATGGCAATGCTGCCTCCGCCTGCCATGTAGGTTGAGGCGAGGGCGTGCCCCTTAGCATGCTGCAACAGCCATCAAGACGGCGAAGCAGTTGCGGCTGTTGCCTCATCGCCACATTGCCATATACCGGAGTCACATAAGAGGACCATGTATGAAGCTGCGGCAAAGGTACGCTGCTGGGAGACTAATGCATCGCAAGCGGGGATGGTCACGAGATGCGCACGTCTTTGGACACTGCATGCAGAGGCACTCACAACGGCGTCCAGCCCAACATTGATGCTGCTGCAGTGCTGCTCAATCATTGTTGATATTCATTGCAGTGCCCGAGGTGTGTCGTCATTTGATGCCTGCCAGCATCTCGTCGACATATCAATGCTGCATCATCTGAGTCTGACAACCAAGGAAATCTGAATTGCACCCTGAGAAACACTCCGACGGACGGTGGATAGGCTGCCCAAAGCGTCTTGCCATCATCTGAACGCGCTCCTCGCCACTGCATCCACGGACGCCGGCCTGACCTCACTGCTGGTCGCTACACAGTCCTCATGCTGACGGCTGCAGAACGAATTCTGCCACCAGCGGGATGTGGTCGCTGGGCAGCGCTGCCGAGGGCGTGCCATGCTGCAGCACCGACGTGTCTGGGGGCTGCAGCACCCTGCGCGGCTGCAGCCGGCAGCCGTCCGCCTGCGCATGACAGGGGAACCCCGTTTCACCTCGTTGTAGGACTTCTGACGGGCTGGTCGACTTGTGACCAGCTGATGAGTCCCAGAGCCCAGGTGCGGTGTCAAACTAACAGCTGCCAAGATTCCAACCAGCCGCATCATCAGCAGCAACCATGACCGGATGCATGTCTCAGGTGCACGCTTCACAGTCTGTGAACATGAACATGTATCATGCGCAGCAGAGACAGATCCAGACAGCCGGAAGCAGCGCACCTGGGGGGTATGCCAGATGTAGTCCACGGTGCAGTGCGGCAGCCCCGGGTTGATGCCGATGGCCGTGAAGGCCGCCTCCGCACCGCACACCGCCCGGTATGCACTGGCCAGCCGCATCTGCACAAACGGCCAAACAGCAGTATCATCATGTGGATAGTTTTGACCACCTTTGGCAAAGTGCTCCAAGCAACAGCAGCAACGATCAGGGTATGCAGCGGGGCTTCCCTCTCGCCCTCGTGGTCGCAGCGTCCAGCGTTGCTGATAACTCAGCACCAAGCAATGGTTGTCGACAGCCTGGCTGACGTATCTCGTGTCAGGAAACGCCGCCAGTGTGCACCTGCTCGGGCGCGCCGGCAAGCGCCGCGGCATCCGCCGGGGCCGCATCCGCCGGCATCACGCCCCCGACGCCATCCGCGGCCGCAGCACCGCTGTCCGCCGCCGGCCCACCTGCCGCTGCCCGTGCACCTGTGCCCGCAGGAGCGCCGGCCCCTGCGCCGCTGCTGACTGCGCCGCCGCCGCCGCCGCCGCCGGTGGCGCCCCAACTGGAGCACACGGTGTGCACCAGCGAGCCCGGCTGGCTGTTGAAGTCGCCCATGACCACCGCATGGCCGCCGGCGGCCAGCCGCTGCGCCGCCGCCAGCAGCACCCGCGCCTGGGCGGGCTGCATGTGGACGAATCAGGGTTATGCTACAGCGACCATTCAACATGTGACTCAGAATGAGGTGCAGCAGGGTGGCGCCGCCTCTGCAACAGCCACCAGCACAATGCTGTCCAGCGTTCTTGATCAGCGCATGTTGCATGTCCAGGTGGGCAGCGATTGGGTGGTGCGCCCCAGGAGCAGAACATGTGCTCTGCCGTGCTTGGCTGAGCCGCAGCAATGACAAGACGGACACTTCCTGCCCGTCTGCCGTTCCAGGGCACCGTACCTTGATGAGCTCATCCAGCGCAGCGTCGTGCGCCATGTGCACCGTCGCCACCGTCAGCGGCGGCAGCGCCGCAGCCGCGCCGCCGCCGCCACCTTGGTCCGCATCAGGCACACCGCTGCTGCCGTCTGCTGTGGTTGCGTCTGCTGATGTCGAACCTGCCACCTCAGCAGCTGCCGGCGCCGCAGATGTTGCTGCTTCCCCTGCAAGCAGCCTCTGCTGCGCTCAGACGTCCCACGACAGGTGTACATGGGCCCCTGAGCCAGTGTGTGACACTGCAGCGCGCTTGATGATTGGCATGCCACAGGACATGGTTTGGCAAGTCGCGGCTGGCCGGCGCCCACCCTGCAGCGGCTGCAGCTGCACCAGCAGCGCCTCGTTATGCCGCAGCCCGTGCCGCCGATACTGAAGCTCCTGCTTCGCAAGCAGCGCAAAGCGGCGCGTGTTCCTGACAAAAAAATAAGAAAGTTTTCATGCGGATGTCTGACCGGGAACATAGTGGCTGTAAAGCGGTATGGCAAGGCTCAACTGAAGGCAGCATGCCGCTAACTGCTGTATCTTGTGCAGGTACGACTCAGCAGGGACGGCGATCAGAGCGGCAGCGGCTCACCAGAGGATGGCGCTGCCGTCTGATCGGTGGCCGGTGTTGGCGACGAAGCAGCCGTCGTAGCTGCAAGAACAGAGTTCCTAATGTTCAGAGTCGGTCGTGTGCTTGACCTCGCATGCTGAGCTTGGCCAACCCCGAACATCAGGCCACTTTCAACCCCCAAGTGAAAAACTGCATCAAACTGCCGTGGTCGCGCTCACCCGTCCTCGGACAGGGGGCCGAGGAAGTCGGACAGCTGCTCCACCTCCTGCAGCGCCAGCAGGTCCGGGGCGTGCCGCCGTACCTCCCGCAGCATGTTGCCCAGGCGGCGCGGCCACTCCATGTCCGCCGCGGATACGGTTGCATAGTTTTGCTCCGCGTACCTGTGCAGCTGCAGGGCACACCGACCAGCGGACTGACAACCTTGTGTCGATGCGCCGGCGCGTGGCTCGATGGTAAGCAGCAGTCCTATGATGCGACTCCCGATGCAGTAGCTAAATGACGGATGGGTTGGAGGTGACTGCACCAACCCCGCCAACCGACATCGCAGGCTGCCAGGCAGGCACAAGGTCATGCTGCCTCACGAAGGCATGCTGGTCTATGTCGTTGAGTCGCACCAGCGCATCCGACAGGACGTTGTACGTCATGGCGGTGAAGCGCCATCCCGCCGCTGGCGCCTGCGGCGGCTGTGCATCGGCACCCTGCACAGGCACAAGCGGGGCTGTCAGGCGCCTGTGACGTCTGCCGCGCCCTGGAAGAGCGTATTGAACAGCCCAATTGGTGCTGCTGGTCCCTGTCAGCTGCGATTAAGAGTGAACGGCGCCAAAGGCGCGTCCGTGGGCAGCCTGACAGCTGTTCTTTCGGCGATGCAGCGCACGGAGTTGTCTCGATGATAGCAGTACCTCATCCACGGCAGCCCAGCGCCGCTCGCCCCCGGTGGGGGTCGGTTGCTGGGAGCTAGACATTCCTGGTGCGCACTCGCGGCGAGGCCAGCCGCTGAAAGCAGGACCTGACCCCACTCTCCAGCTGGGTGAAAACCTAGTTCGATCAACGGCAATACTGCCGGCAACAATGTGTCAAGTGGGGCAGCGCGCCGGACGCAAATGATGTCTGAGGACGGATCTGACGAAGTGACGACTAGCATTGCATCATCCCTCACACAGTTGCTCACATAGTCATCTCAGGTTTCCAGCACAGCATCACAGGGGTGCGTTCGCGTTTGTAAGAACATGACTTGTCAGCAACAGTGTGGCGTCTGCTCAGGATGATATCAAGCGGGACCTGCTTTAGATGAACAAGAAGTGGATGCGCATGCCAATTTGGGCAGAATGGCAAAGCGGCCCATTGCTCACATGTACCAAATCGATCACAGAAGGTTCATTCGTCAACAGTCAGGTGGCACTGTAGCCCAACCTAGAGTCAGCAACAACAAGAAGGAACCCCCTAAGCCATCTTCATCGCTCAAGAATCATGGGTCATACAAACCTGGCAAGACCAGCCCTCGTGTTCAGCCTCGGTCGGCCCTGCTGCCAATGTACATGGATACTTCATGCCGCAACGAACGTTGGTATGCTGATAAACACAATTGACCCTTCGTCAGGAGCCCGCGGCAGCCTGCGCCTTGCGGCCGCTGCAGCTGTGGCAAACCCATCTGGCCGCCTTGCTTAAATGTGCAGACAGCCGATGACCTTGCGCCGGACCTGCAGCACATGCACAATCAGCATTACTTTCTGTCCAAAGTCTTGCTGAGATGCGCAATTCGCTGTTCATAGTGCACAGCGAGATCATGTGTGATGCCGCAGCAACACCCGCAAAATGCTCACCCCCTGGCGGGCCTTGTTCTGCTCGTATCCCACAGGATTACTGCAGGTAGAGCCAGCCAGAAAGTCAGCCAGGATCAGAATCAGGAGCAAGATGCACTCAGTGGGCCCACACAGGTCTGAGAACATCAGTGCGTTCGAGCGGCTTGAGTGGCAGCTGCGCCGCAGCCAGGCCGATAATCCAACACGAGCACCTCTTGAAGGCCAGGGCCCGCTGGATTTTGGCCAGGATGCCCTGCGCTTGCCCGATCTCCTGCTGAATCGGCATGATGCCTCGCTGTTGTGGCACTTCTTGTAGCACTTCCTCCCACGCGACTGAGCTGCTGACTGTTGGAAGCTTTGGCGGATGAAAAGTGATCGCTGTCTGTGATACGTTTGCAGCTGTGAGGCGTGCATCTGTGAGCAAAAACAGGATGCTGCGCTGTGGGCAGCTGCCCTGAAGCCGCAGGGGGGGAACTGGCACGGGCTGTTGGTCCCATGTGTGTTTGCCACATTTTGCGCTAGTACATGCCTTGCATGTTGTGCAGGTGACGCAAGAGCCATGTTGTGACACGGGCTCCTCTTCAAAGTTGCCCTCCAACGTGCTGCCTCAGACATGCGTGTGTCGTCGCGCCAGCATTGGCGGCCTGCCTCGGCCGCAGCCAACATACACTACCCTGCCAACAGCTGCGCTGTTGACGAGCATGCGCCCGCACAGTTGACTCCGGCTGACTGCTGCAGCCGACGCCAGGTGGCAGTGGTCCAGCACCGCAAACCCAGGGTCCCGCAGCCCGCGCTCCTCACCCGGCAAGCTGGCGGCGCACGTGGCCACTGGCGGGGGTGCTGGTCTGAGGCAGAGCGCAACGCTCATTGGCTTGCGACCGGCCCAGCAGCGCCGGGCGGCGGCAGCCCGCGCTTGGCCGCGATGCTCGCCAGCGTCGGCGCGTGCAGCTGCGAGGCGTCGGCGGCCGCGAACTCTGCCGGCGGCAGGCCCACGGCAAGCTGCATGCGTGGAAACCACATCACATCGACACATGTGCCGGCCTGGAGGGCACAACGCAGAGCGCCCAGTCCACAACATTCCAAGCCTCTACAGCGGCCCATCGCAGGGCATGCACAGCAGACGGGCCACCCAACCGACCTGCGCCACCTGCCTGAGTTCAAGCAATTTGCAGCCATGCGACAAACCCACCTGCCAGGTGCCCAGGGGCGGCGGCAGCGCCACCCCCAGCGCCGACAGCACGTTGCAGAAGTACTCCGCGTCGGCGGCCGCCTGGCCGCCGCCCGCCGCCGACAGCCGCGGGATCGCCTCCAGCTGGCGCAGGTACTCCTCGGCCGCGCCCAGCGCCACCTGCGCAGGTGCACGATCTCACTTCGGAGAACGGCAAGTGACCATGAGGTGAACGTCACTGCTTAGTAGCTGCAAGCGCTCCCGCTGCAGCCGCAAACCACTCGCATTTGGAGCTACCCGAAATAGCTGGCAGAGGACCTGCCCGCTCATGCGCACCATATCCTGGTTTCCCACCGATGGCCCACACAAACACCAGCAATGGCATGTCCGGCACACGACCCACTTTAGCATGCACATTCCCAAAGTGTGCTCGGCCAGACAGGAAGGCGGTGAGCTAATACACAGTTCCATCGCCCCCGCCAAGGTCCAGGGGTCACCAGTTGTCCAGCCAGTCGCCGTCGAGGCCGCCACCGGTCGGCTCCCCCCTTCCGGGGGTGCCTTAACTCTCACGCTTCCAGCGGTTCACCCCACTGTGCGCGCACCTTGTCCAGCCAGTCGCCGTCCGGGCCGCCGTCCCCCGGCTCCACCTCCGCCGCCTCCAGCGCCCCCTCCAGCAGCTGCGGCAGCATCATGAGGTACTCCCCCGCGCCCGCCACCGCCGGCCCTGCAGCGAAAGCGCCGGCCCCGGTCAGGCTCGCAACCCGTGGACGCGAGCCAAGCACAAGCAACATGATCTCCGGCAGACACACCCGCCGGTCACCGGTCGTGCTTCTGGGGGCATTGCAGTGGAGACCACAGCTCAAGGCAGCTGGCAGCCGGGATGTGCGCGCTCAGCAGCATGCAGCCCAGCGTCTGCTGGAGCCGGATGCCTGCCGGTGGGTTAACACCATCACCTGGGTACGCCGAGAAGGAGGGCAGCCCGAACTCGTTGGCGGGGGCGGGCGCGGCCCAGGCGGGCTGCCGCGCCAGGCCCGCCAGCTGCTCCTTCACCTATCCGCACAAACGAGGCCAGTCTCAGGGGCGGATTCATACACGTGAGCGGCCAGCACTACGGGCCGCAAGAGGCGTTCGCTGCCGCCTGTGTGACAGCGCTGATCAGGCAGCGCATCGGACACTCCCGACTGCAGCACACGTCTGTCCTTGCTGTCAACAGGACAGGCCCCCGGAGAGCGTGTCTGGTGCCTCTGGGCGTTTTCAGATGCCGAAGTCGCACCCGCAGCATGAGCGCGTCGTACACCAGGGCGCTGGCCGCCGCCTGCAGCGCCGCGACGCGCGCGGTGGCCTGCGGCAGCGCCACGTACCGCGCGTCCGCCGCCGCCCCCACGAACGCCCGCAGCTGCCGCAGCACCGCGCCCTGCGCCAGCTGAGGACGCAGCTTTGCAGCATGCCAGAGCTGGCCACGGGTGCGAGTGTGGTGCCAGTCTGCGATGAGGCAGCTACGGAAAAACGCTGTGCAGCACAATAGACAGCTGCACAGCAGCGCATGTCCCTCTTCTGCATGCTGTCATGCAAAGACTCGGGTACAGAGTACCGAGACCCTCAGTCTCTGACTGCAGGCACCCGAGTCATCTTGTATCAGGGGCGTGTATCAAGGGTGCGGACGGCGCCACACCTCGCTGGCGTTGAGCCGCAGCGCGGCCGGGTCCAGCGGGTCGGGCGCCGGGGCGTCTGCAGCGTCCAGTGCGGGCTGCAGCGCCGCCGCCGCCGCCCGCAGCTTGGCGTCCAGCACGCCCACCTGCCGGGCCGCCGACGCTGCAAACCGCACCCAGCACATGTTTCGGCGTCGGCGCGCATTTACCTTGGCGGTCAGCACGCCGGCCTGCCTGGCTCAGTGCGCAGGGCCACGTGTGGGGGAGGTGTGCAGGCTGGCACCAGACCCACATGGGCCGGCAGGCCAGCATCGGCCGGGGTGCAACTCAGCAGCGCCTTGTGGACTACACGCCACATGGCATCGCCGGGCAGAGCAACGTGAAGCAGGCCAACATGGTTATATGCGCATAAAAGCTCGGCACCTGCCACGGACAGCAGCGGCAGCACGGCGGCGCCCTCCTCGCTGAGCTGCGGGGTCGCGCCCTCGCCCGCCGCCGCGCCCCCGCCAGACGCCTGCAGTCAGCCACACAGCCCTCGTGGTCAGCCGCCTGCAGAGACTGCTTGTTGGTGATGCCCGCTACCCTGCAACATCCATGCACTGGCAACACGGCGGGCGATGCGATGCTGACACCGGGTACATGCGCTTTCATATGAAACAGGCAGCCTGCCCCTTTCGGCATCACACCCTGGTCATATGCTTGGTCACGGTCATGCGCACCAACCCAGCTGATGACAGCTCACCCTGCCGGGGGGCTCGGCGGCTGCTGCGTGCAGCACCTGCGACCGCAGCGACGCCAGGCAGGCCGCCTGCCTCGCTATGTGGTCTGTCAGGGCGGAGTCTGCGGACGCCAGCATCGGCTGCAGCCCTGTGCCGCCTGCAGACATGACATCGTCGACCGTCTTTGCCTTCACTCACATGCTGACAGGAATTCGGCTTCAGCAGCCGGCACTGGCTGTAAAGCCCGCAAACTGCTTCAGTTCACGCCTTCCTGTTCCTCGTGTACCCGAATCACCCCCTGACACACAAGTGCAGGCATTTCAGCCGTATGTCTAGGATCTGAACCATATGGGCATGCCCAAGCTCCTGGGTGGGGAGGAGGAACCTTGGTGTGTGCACAGCTCTGCCCGTTACCTGTGAGCTGCTGCGCGCGCTCCGCCGCCGCAAGTACCGCCGCGACCGCCGGCGGCGTCGCGGCGCCGAGGCCCGCCACCGCCGCCTCCGTCTCCGGCGGCCCCGCAGCGAAGTCCGGCAGCGGAACCGCCGCCAGCTCCGCCGCCAGCTGGCGCCCCTCCATCTCGCCATACCTGCAGTGGGGCAGTATATCAGAATAGATTTGGCGACTTGCGCCAGCAAACAGCAGGTAGTTCTGAGCTGCAGGACTTTTCAATATGCCACACTCCTGCTCAGGTGTAGATGTTGACCTCTATATGGAAGACTTGCTGTTGTGCCGATGCCTGGTGCTGTGATCGGGGCACACCTGGTGAGCTGGGCCTCGAAGGGCGAGTACAGCGCGGCCGCAAAGGCGCGCAGCTGCTGCCGGCTGGCGCCGGGCACGGCCGCCGCCGCCCGCCGCGCCGTGCCGACCGCCAGGCCGTGCAGCTGCGCCAGGGTCGCGAGCGCGGCCCCCGGCTTGCCGCTGCCTGCTGAGCAGAGGAACTGCAAGTCAGACAGGACGTGAGGCTTGCTGATAGCCAGCAGACGGAGAAGTTCTGAATACAGGGATGGCTGGTCGTTGTGCTGCCATGCCGCTGGCCTTTCGGGCTGGCAGCATTTCGACATCTGGCTTCCTGTGATGAGCTGCGTCCTCACCCTGAGACAGGGCTGCGCCGAGGCGCATGCGGAAGGGTTTGTCGATGCGGGTGAAGAGCGATGCGAGCAGCCCTGTAGCAAACTCTGCAGCCTGCACAGCGACACATGCCTGTTGAGGGCACACCGAGCATGTCAGCCGTCCCAGAGCCCTGCTCGGCACTGGGTCTCACGACAATGCGCAGACCCTTGCAGCGCAGCGCAGCGCAGCGCAGCGCAGCGCAGCCCAGCCAACTGATGCAACCCTTGTGCTGATACGAACATGCAGGTTGCTGTACCTGCGCCGGCAGCACGCCCTGCAGCCAGCGGGCCTCTGCATCCGCCGCGGCCTCCACCTCATCGTAGAAGCCCGGCAGCCAGCCCGCGAAGCCGCCCGGCGTCGCCGGATCAAACGCGTCCCACTTGCTCTGTGGTGGCACATGTGAGCGTGATCGCAGTCAGGGTATGCAAGCGTGTTCCATGCGGGAACCAGCCGTCCACGGCTGCAGCGTGGTGCAACCGCAGTATGCCCACCGGCTGGTGCGCTTGTCCAATGAGAGGGCTGTTGGTGGGGAGTGCTCGGTATGGACCAGCTAGAGACAGCTGTTGAGCTGGCAGTGAGAGGACTCCAGATCCTGTGCAAATGAATCCAGAAACCAAAAACCTGCAGCGGCGCCGAGCGGGCGGAAATGTACAGCTTCTGCACCGCGGGGCCGCGCCCCACCGCCTCCATCATGCCCGCCAGCTGCGCGACGGCGTCGCCCCGCCGGCCGGCAAACGCCGCCGCCAGGCTGCCCTCCACCAGCCCCTGGAACCGGTCCTCCAGCGCCTGTAACAGGAGAAGCCGGCACAGCTTCAGGAGCTTCAGCTTGTGTTGACCCACACTGCGCTGTAGTGCTGCCAACCTTCCGCCAGCACATAGCAGGCGAGGGTATGATCGTGGTGGACAGTATTCTGGCATGTGACGCACACGATTGGGTGTGCAGCAGCGCAGCACTTGGTGTGGGTGTTCGCTCAGGTGTGACATTGGCGGGGTGGAGCGGTGGGACGCTCATCACAGCGGCTGCGTACCTCTAGGCGGTCCAGTCCGCCGGCAAACTCGGGGACGTGGCCCACGAGGGCCAGGCTGCCGCGCATGCGCGCCAGCAGCGCCGCGATCGCGGCGACGTCCCCGCCGGCAAACACCGTCTCCACGCGCCTGAACAGCTCCGACAGCTCCGTCGCTTCCTGCAACCATAACCCCAGGCAAAAGGTTGCACCGTAAACAGCACTTGAACAGCTCCAACAGCCTGGTTGCTCCTTGCAAGCTGGTGCAGCGCACAGGGTACACCACAGCACCCTTGGGGACGGAACCGTCCGACAGAGGGACCCTTGCACTTGCTGTCGCATACTACACTTGTTGATATCATAGTGCCACAGCTGCAGCTGCCCCGCACCTTGAGCGTGCTGCAGGCGGCCTCCACGCGGGTCCGCACCCGGTCGAGCGCCGCCAGCGTGGCGGTGGAAGCAGCCGCCTCCGCCTTCTGCGCCGCCAGGTCCTCCACCAGCCGCCCCATGTCCCGCCGCAGCCCCGCCACGTCGTCCTGCGAACGCCGAGCAGCATCTCGAGTACCGTGACAGCATGCAGCCTGCGGCGCCTAACCTGTGAGTTGCCGGCCTTCCCGGACATCCCTCGCCGTTCTCCTCTGATTCAGGTGATGTTCACATTCAAGCAGCGAGCAGCGCGCAGATCGACCACCGCCAACCAGGCACCGTATTCAAGGAATGCCCCTAAGAATGTGGCTCTCTGAAACGCCTGCCGCAGACCTCTGCATATGGGTACCAATCCTGATAGCCGCACACCTGCAGGACATTGACTTCTGCAGAGGCCGCAGGGATGCGCCGCAGCGCGCGGTCGCTGGCGTCTGCTAGGCCCGCCTCCACGTCCTCTGCCGCCAGCGCCAGCCGCATCTCCAGTCCCGCGAGGTGCCTGGCAAAGCAGTGTTATCGAGGTGGCGTCATTAGCATGCGCATCACATTGCAGTGCAGTCGACCACGACACCCGCGGCAGTGTGCGTGAACTTATCGCGGCAGTCTCGTAGCCAAGCGCACGACATCTCAAGATGCAATCCAGTTTGCGCCGGGATGTGTGACCGCTGCAGTGGGTGCCGTATGGTGCGCATCTGCATTTGCACCTTTCCAGGGTGTCTCCCTCCGGAACGGTGGTGCAGGCTGTGTCGATCCATTGCTTGGGATCGAAGCCCTCAGCTGCGAACTCCGCCAGGTCTGTCATTGTGAACGGACACTTGAATACCTTCCAGATCACATGGGATTACAAGCTTGGTGCTTGCAGGAGGGAAAGATTGGTATCGCATGCAGACGCGCAGGCACTGGCCTCAGGTTAGTCGAGAACAAGGTAGGCAAGCCGCGAAACGAGCACGTGCTGCAACATGTCACCTTGAGCCGGACGACTTGCTGGTACTGCGTGCTGCATTCTCTGCATCCACTGAGTGATGCCGGGGACACCGAAGCCCTGCCGCTGGACAACCTGTTAATCGAAGCCATTCCATCACCTTCACAAGAGCACTGTGCTTGCCCTTGCTGCAACCTTCCGGCTTATGGTGACGTACTGGTGCTGTGCAGCCCACACACAAGCAAGGACATAACTCATCTCAGCCAACAGCAGCCCAATCTGCTGATCGTCCTATGGCCATCTTGTTGACAGCCTGATCAGAGGACTGCACTGGTTGTTACAAGCCAGCAGCCAGCAGCCATGCTCTCAGCCCGCGGTCACTGCAGCAGGCTGGCTGCCAGCCGAAGCTGGCTTCCCGAAGCTGCCAAAGCTGGCTTGCCAAAGCTGCCAAAGCTGGCCTGCCGAAGCTTGCCAAAGCTGGCTTGCTTGATTGGTGACCGGCGCCAGCCAGTGCCGCCATCGCGATCCCCTCCCAGCGGCTTCACCAGGCTACCGCTGCTGCGACGCCAGCAGTGAGTATGACCCGGTTTATGCATCATGCTGCCATGTATGAAACTGCACCCAATGGCCGGCAGGCTAGCTGTGATGCCTGCTGCTTCCTCATTCCTGACGGCTGCGGTGCTTCCGCCGACGCTGGTATGAACATGGCAAGCTGGCACGCAGAGGTGGATCGCGTTGATAATGTGTGCAACCAAGCTGAAGAGATGTAGCTGCGATGCCCTTCTGCTGCCGCATGGTGTCTTCCGCAGTGTGCCTGAAGTTTCTGGCAAATAAGTGCAAGCGCGGCGGGACGGCGCAGCACATCAGCGACGCTTACACCAGTGTCTCAGAAACACAGCAGGGTCAGTCAGGTAATCTTGCCAGAACGCTACACCCCTCCGGTCAGCCTGGCACCTGGTCAGATGTGTATTGTTGGAGAGTCCAAGGCTGGCACTGCACGTGACAAGTCCCACACATGTCCCACAATGCCGAGATGACGGGGCCAACAATCACCCTGCAACGCATCCACTGTTTAATTGCAAGCATTGGCCCGCTCCAAACCCAGCATAGCATCCAAAAGCCGTGGGCTTCGACGCGTCGAGGACCTACGGCCGTCACGCACGTGGAGGTCCTCTCCCGGCCAGGACCATCGTCTGGAGGCAAACGTCCGTGCTGTGCGCTTTCAGGGCAAGGTGAACGTTGCTGATTTCGTGATGATACCCTGATCTAACTGCACAGTATGGCGGCGACATGGTGTACCAGTGGGTTGCGACACATGCGTGCCGCAGTGTCATGTCCACGACCTTGGATGTGCAGCTCTGCAGCTGGCAACATCAATGAGCCTGTTATGGCACATGGTTGAGTATACTTCGATGATTTGACAGGTCAAACGAGGCAAGTGCGCGGCTTCCATCATGACCAGGGGCCGCCACCGCCGCCGCGGCCGTCGCAGCAGGAGCCTGCCGCCGGCATTGGCAGCAGCATGCATCTACGACAGCTCAGACACTGAGGTCACTGCCGGTATTGAAGCCGCCGCCTCAGCCGCCTGCAGCCCTTATTGCGGCATAGCTGCCGCCCTAGCGGCTGGCAGAACAGCGGCGGCGTGGCAGTCCGACAGTCTGGCGGACACCCCGCGAGCGCATCACCTGCGATACCATGTCAGTCGAACAATCGGATGCGAACGTGACGCTGAGGGCAGTGGCGAGGGCAGCGGCGGTCCAAAGGTAGACGGTTGCGGCACTAGTGACGTCACCAGCGCAGCCCTCCCGATGCACAACCCAAGCGCAGCAGGTACTTAGCACCTAGGCACATGCTGCTGCCATACATCTGGTTGAGGAACACGAGTCCTTGCACAGCTGCCCTGACATGACCCAGCAGATCGCATTGATGCAACATCAGGCAGCTCATCAGCAGCCGGCATGCACAATGCATGATGCCCAAGGGATGGATTGATGCGCACTTCATGGCTTGAAAAAAGTGGCCGCGTCTGTAGCCGGTGACGCACCCGCCGGGCGGGCCCTGTCAGTGCGTGTGCCTCTGCACACAGCAGCTCAAGAGCCGCCAACGATGCCGCCGACACAGCAGCCCCAGCTGGACGTTCAACCCTGGCCGAGTTCCAGCGTCAGTGCCAGCTTTTCCGCGGTATGCTGGACTGCCTCAGCATGCTGCTATCATGATGCGTCATGCAGTTGTACATCGTCACGAACAGCTGCTTGGCTATGCGTCATTGCATTCTGGGGGTCTCTCTTGACAGCCTGCAGCAGAATGGCAGCCCAAGCAGCGTATGTATGCTGGTGCCATGCAGACGTACTCCGCCTGCCACCTGCGCCACGACTCGGCTCGCTCGCTGCATGGGCGCATGCCGTCTTTCCAGGTGACCGCCACAGACCCTTGCCACCGTAACGGCACTTGCCTGCATGTTGTATTCCTCCTGCCATAGTGCAGTGCCTGCCAGCCTCCCTCCGGTCTGGTGCCCCGGTCTGCTCCTCTGCTGACCGATGCAAAGTATGCCAGTTATATATGTCAGATGAACTTGTGGCAGTGCATACATGCTCCAATGCCATAATGGATGTGTGGTGTGCTCTGCTGGTGGTGGGAACATAACGTTTGTTGCACTCGGTGTGCGCAGATGGGGGACAGCCACCCAGTCGCATGCCTGTGGGACCCGCACCCCTCGCTGCTCCGCCGCATCACCAGGTGCACTTCTGAAGGCACCTGCATCAACACGGCTCACCTCTTCGCAAACGAACAGGCAATCCCCATGGTCTTGTATTGGATTTATACAGTGCAAAGTATTCAGTACGTAGGTTCAACACCAGCGGACACCCATGGTCCCGGCTTGCTGAAACATCATGCTGACTTTGTTGCCGCAGGCGCGTGCGCATCCAGGCATACAAGTACCATGTGACATGCGGCTTCCCGGCGGCCGAGCCCTGGGAGGCCGCCATTGGGCATGCGGTGCTGGCGGCGCTGTGGCTGCTGGCGGGCTGGAAGGCGGCCGGCCTGGCGCGCTGGGCGGCTGCTGCCGCCCCCAGCCTGCTGCAGCGCTGGTGACGGCCGCCGGCAAGAGGAAGCCATCAAGCTCGGCAGCAGAAGAAGTATGGGTGACAACTTGAAGCCGTAGAAGGGAAGTGGAAGTCAGTGCACTGCATCAAGGCGTGCAAGCTCTGCATGGAGCAGGAAGGAAGCATGGCGTCTGTTGCATGGTGTGGCTGCCAGCCGGCGATGTTAGTGACTGGTGACAGCACACAGCCTGCTTCTGATACCGGCGTGGCAGGCAGTGGGCAGCCCTTGTGACTGAGCCTGCGACAGGTAGCAAGGGATGCACGGCAGTGCTGACAGCACCAGATGCGAGTGCGCAGCACCCTTGCAGCTGCTCGCTGGTGGCTGGGGAGTTGGGACAGCAGCACATGTGAGCCGCAGCCTCGATTGCAGTCAGCAATTCCATGCATGCCACCTTCCTTGCACGAGTGTTACTACTCGGTGCAGTGATGAGATGGGGTGAAACATGGTGACCAGAGTTGAGGGTTTCGCACACGGTGTAGCAGGTTGGCTTTGCATCCGGTGCTGCTGCTGCTGTGCTGTGTTAAGCAAGGGCGCACAGATGTGTGGTTCGTGTTTTGACCGTTGTGTGACTTGTGGACTAAGTTTCGAACCAGCAGCCACACCATCTGTCTGTTACCAATGCTTGAAGTTCACAGAAAAGGTGATTGACGGCAGAACCTGAGGCAGCTCACAAGTCTTTGGCTTGCTGCTGTCATCCCAGTAGTGCTCGTCTTCAGGCATCCTGCGCTTCAGCACCTGACCAAACTGGACACTGCCAGCTGCAGTCATGACCTAGGAAAGTGCAAAACCACTGCAAAGTGCGGATGTGCACTGGGGTTGCGCATGCCGCAGCGACCATTGCTGCCGTGCCAGGCAGACTGCGCTCCAGGTCTTCAAACCAGTCTTCAGATGAGCCCCGGCTGCGTCAGCGGCGGCGGCGCGGCCGCCACCTCTGGAGCGGCCGGCGGCGGCTGCTGCGGCGGCGGCAGCGACAGCGGCGCGGGCTGCAGCCCCGCCGCCAGCAGCGCCTGCGGCGCCTGCGGCATCTGCTGCACGTGCGCCGAGGCCGCCGGCCCCTGCAGGAGCACCGGCAGCTGCGGCTGCTGCGGCGGCGGCGGCTGCTGCTGCTGCTGTAGCTGCGCCTGCAGCTGCTGCTGCTGCTGCTGCTGCAGGCCCGGCGGCGGCCACAGATGCTGCGCAGTGTCCTGCAGTTGAAGGCGGCACTCGATCGGCGGCAGTCTCTGCACACAGTGTCCGCCCCTACAGCACTTCGCCTTTGATACCGTGCCACCCAATGCATGAGCAGTGGTGAGGCACACCAGCTCTCAAAGCAAAGTGAGCAGGCATGTGCTGAGTGCCAATCCTCATAAGCAGCCGCCCGGCGGGAGCACCTGCGCTATCTGCGTGGCCAGCAGCTGCTGCAGGTGCGCCGGCAGGGCGCCCTGCAGCGCCGTGGGCCCCCCCAGCGCGTTGGCCGGCTGCAGCGGCGCCACCCCCACCGCATCCTGCGCACCAGGGCAGGCACAAGCTTGAGCATGCAGTTTGGAGGGCAGAGCAGTTGCAAGCCTCCGGGTGTCCGACCCGGCTGACCCGCATGATGATGTGAACGACCTCCCGTGCAGGAAGAAGAACTTTGCATGACCGCCTCCCTACTGAAACAGCATGAAGACTGTTGGGCTCACGTGCGCTGCCGGCGCTCCCGCGCTGCCATCTCCGCCGCTGCCGCCGCCGCCGCCGTTCGCTTCGCGGTCGTTGCGGCGGCGCTTGCGGTGGTTGATGACCAGCTGCTGCTCCACCAGCTTGTCGTCCGCCGCCTGCTTCCTGTGTCCAGGCGGGAAGATCGAATGTGAGACAGAGTTGGCAGTTGACAGTGGATGTAGTGCACATCACAGCAGCTAGTGGGCAAGCTCGCGGGCTACCATTTGCGCACATCACTTGCTGGTGGGACACCGCGACACATCTACGTTTGATGCAACGCATCCACGTTTGATGCGACGAAGCATTTCGACTGGCATAGCCACGACCCAGGAATATGACTTGCTCACCTGAGCAGCGCCTCCAGGTTGATGCAGGACTGGTCCAGCTCGGGCGCCGCAACCCGCAGGCCCTTGAACGTCTCCGTCTGGTACACGCCCACCCGGCCTGTGGCACCAGCAGCGCAGTGCATGGCAGCGCGGCACTCTGACGCAACAAGGCTGAAGACACCAAAGAGCGAGACGCCAGGGCATGCGGCGATGATGCGGTGCTGGCTGGCAGCCCACCGCATGATGCAGCTTCCTGCCGGATGCTTGAGCGCTGACACGGCAAACAGACCCTGACGCAGGAAAAGCACGAAAGGGATTCCGGCACCTGCGGGGGAGATGTAGGCGCAGAACACCATGTTGCCGGCCTGCCCCAGGGCGGGCAGCTCGGCGGCGTGGTGCAGGCGGTGGCGGCTGTTCACCTTCACCTGCCGCCGCTCCGGGTTGCTCTCCGGCGGCAGCATCTCTGCAGCGCGCAGTGCGTTCCACGTTGCACTCAGCTCCTGAATGGACTTCAGCCGCCGCAGGTTGCTCGAGTCACGGGTTCGCATGCTCGGACACAGCCAGAGCACACAAATATGCGATGTGTGAGCAGAACAAGGAAATGAGTGTCTGCTGACAGGTGCATGATGTTCAGGATCACCTTCGACGGGCGTCCCCAGGTGCTGCGCGTAGGCGGCCACGCAGTCGGTGCACAGCGCGTGGCGGCCCGTCACCTTGACATTGTCCGGCAGCGTGCGCTTGTCCTCCTGCACCGCAGATTGCTTGTTCGGCATGTTTGCTGGTGAGCGCAAGCCTGAGTCATCTGCTCCAGGTACGGCTGGACACCGCGCAGAACTGTGATCTCGGGAGCATGCATGCGCCTCAATCCGGTGCAACCAGCAGCGTGTGCCCACTGAAGCTGCAACCCAAACTCATGTACTGCGACGCAGCAGCTGCGTCGCCCACCTTTTTCCGCTTGTTGGAGTTGGACTTGCCGCTCCAGTGCAGGATCTTGCGGCTCATGTTGAGGTGCGCGCCGCGGCCCAGGCACGTCTGGTGGAAGTGCCGCCCCTCCTGCGTCGGCGGCTGCTGCTGGACAGGAACGGTGGGAATGCTCAGACAGGCGCTGGCTTCGAACTACCAAACAGGCAGGGTGTCTTCGGCATGCGTAGTAACAACCTTGCCGAGGGGTTTCGTACTCAAGCACGCTGCGACAAGCCGGACGCTGTGTAGCCTTCTGCTTTCAGCTGGTGATCAACGAGCAGATAGCGTTGGTAGGGGCGCAAGGAAGCAATGCCGACCTGGAAGGGGCAGTGCGCAAAGTTCTGCAGGCTGGCGCCGCGGTTGAACAGCTCGAAGCGCTTCGTTTCCCGCAGCTCCTGCTGCTGCGGCGCCGCTGCTGCCGCGTCCTGCACTGCCGCCGTCAAGCTGGCGGGCTCCGGGGCCTGCGGCTCTGGCTGCCCACCTGATGTGCTCGCATCCTGCAGACCAGCCGGTGCTTGAGCGGCCGCGCGAGCGTCCTCCTTTGCTGCGGTCTCGCTGTTGATGTTGTTGAAGGCCACGGCGTCGTCCTCGAGCCGCTTCAGCAGCTGCCAGCCCAGGCACCGCTGCAGGTTCCCCTTCTTGTCCTGCTTATCGCACTTGTAGCAGGTGGCAAACTGGGCGGACAGCAGCCCCATGCCACCGCGGCCACCGGCCGCGGCCTTGGGCGCCAGCTTGCCTCGCTTTCGTGCGCTGCAGCTGGGGATCTGTCTCGCACGCCGTCGATTCCGAGAAAACGCAAAGTGAAGTTCAACCCTCGAAGACTCGCGGGGCTGGTGACTCGAAGACTGGGGCACAAGCTTGGCAGCTGCCCGATTGCCGACCTCGGTTCGTATTGCCAGTCTCAGGTGCACATGCTGCCCTCCAGATGCCAAGAATTCTCTGCGGCAGCTTGCAGCTCGTGTGAGGCGAAGTCTGTCACCTGCACATAGGTTTGGGCTGGCACACTCAGCATTGGTGCAGTCAGCCGCGGGCCCTGGAGACCGCGCTGCGGCGTTGAAAGGTGCGTTGGATCAGCACTGCGAGCGCAGAGATGGCATGAGTCAGGCTCATGCTGGCTCCGCGTGGGCGTGATGATGCACCGCTGCGCCGCAGGGACATGCACCGCCCACCTGGACATTGTGGCTTGCGATGTTGATGGTGATTCCTTTACGAAGTTTGAAGAATGAACTTCAGCACTGTGTAGGTGTGTCATACTTGAGGCCACTGGCGGAGGCACACAGTGCCAGCGGTGGAAGCGCCGGCGGCATCACCGCCTGGCGCATTGGCGCCACAGCAGCTGGCGAAGCTGTCAGCAGGTCAAACGCTCAGCACGCACGTGCAAGCACAGCAAAAAAGCAGCCAGATCTGGCAATGCCAGCCGCAGCGGCAATGGCGCCGCAGAAACCGAAGGCGGTGCTGTTCGACGTCAACCAGACGCTCTTCAGCCTGGACCCGGTGAGGAACGTCCAACCTCCGGTCCCTCAAGCTGCCTGCAAAGCTGGTTCCAGCCTTGATGCTGCTCGACCCGAGGCGCTGCTCAGTGCAAGTATATATCTTGCAACATGCACGGCCGAGGGCAGGGTTCAGGTCGCATATTCGCAAAACGCAGGTGGCTGAGCGCATGCGGGCGGCGGGGCTGACAGGGGAGAAAGACCTGCAGCTGTGGTTCGCCTCGGTGCTGCGGGACGGCATCGCCGCGACAGCGGCCGGAGGGTTTGCAGCCTTCAAAGACGTAGGTGTCGGTTGAGACGCCGTGCCTCTACCACATTTGCAGCGCATTGACTGCGTCGGAGCCTGACTTCCTTCTTTCTGCTGAGTCGTTGCTGTGCTGGGTTGCTACAGATCGGGGCGTTCCACCTGCAGCAGATGCTGGCAGCGCAGAGCATCGATGGCGAGGTCGCTACAGGGAGGGTGCAAGACATCCTCAGCGGCTTCTCGCAGGCGCCGCCCTTCCCGGACGTGGGACCAGCCCTGAAGCAGCTGCATGCGGCCGGCATCAAGGTGCCAATTGACCAGCCAAAAATGACTCTTCTGGCAGCATACACATAAGCGTCGTTTCTGCATCGGTGATGTGCTCATGGCCAATGGCCAGGAGTCAGATGTGTGCTGAGCATGCCAGCAGCAGAAAGGGGTTTGCGCCAAGCTGCCATGGCTACGGCTATTGCCAATGCCGCTGCCATGTGCAGAGCGGGCCTGACCCCACAGGGGTGCCGCAGGGCTGCAACTGTGCCTGCCGCCTGGCCGCAGGTGATGTGCATGACGAACGGCTCGGTGGAGATCGCTACGGGGGTGCTGCAGAAGGCGGGGGTGGACGATTTGGTGGACGCCGTGATGGACGTGGCGCAGTGCAGCGCCTGGAAGCCCGCGGCGGCCGCATACCGGCACGCAGTAGAGTCCCCCGGCTTTGGGCTACAAGCGCACGAGGTGGGCACTCTGTGCATTTAGCATTGTCCACCGCAAGGCGTCAGCAGTTGGGACTTTGATTGGCTTTGATTCCACCAGTGGTGTGAGGGTCCTGCCCATGTCCGCTGCAAAGGCCCTGCACCCCTGTGAACAGCTCTCAAGGAGCTGGCAAGTACATCCCGTTCCACATGCTTCAGCTCGAAAAGTGCACTGCGCAGGTGATGCTGGCGGCGGTGCACCCCTGGGACACCAACGGCGCCAAGGCGGCGGGGCTGCAGGCGGCCTTCGTGGCGCGGAACGGCGAACCGTACCCGTCGTACCTGCAGCAGCCCGACCTGACGGTCTGCAGCCTAACAGATCTTGCCGAGCAGCTGACGCAGGGAGGGTGATAGCCAAATGGTGTACGCAGCGCCGTGACAAGCGAGGCTGGTGGAGGTTCGAGATTTGAATGACTATGATAACTACACGAGGGTATGGTATGCGTTCAGTTGTAGACAGGCATGTGCGGTAGCGTTGGGAGCTGCACTGTATGAACGACTGGTGAACTGGATGTGTTGCTGAACAGTAGAACGAGGTGTTTTCCTAACTTCCAAAAGTGTCAGTATCTTGGGAAGGCAGCTGGAGGCAACAAGCAACAAGTTCCAACAGCGCACACTGGACAGCAACATATGACTGACTGTTGTTCCTCAGTACTTCCTGCACTCACATGCTTGCCGTGGCATTCGTCCTGTTGTGGGCTACGCCTTGTATGCTGGGAACTCGTATCAGCCAAATCCCTCCTGAATGCTCATGCAGACACTTCGTGCCACTGGTCAGTCAAACGCTTTCCCTGTGGGTGTCTGCCCTGTTCCTCTGATGCTACAAGCAGCTGCTCTGCTTGACACCCTCTGCTGCCACCCAGATTATCCTAATTGCCGCTGTTCTCCTCCGGTCAGCGGTTACCGCTGAAGCTGCGCAGCAGCCGGCGCTTGAACGATTGGCCCTGCCCTGCCGCGTTCCCAGGGATCACGCGGGTGGCGCTGCGCTGCCGCCCCAGGCGTGCAGGGTGTGTCCCCCCTGCTGCCAACGATGGCGGGTTGCATGTGGTATCCCCAGCATTTGCGCGCTCTGCGAATGGGTCCACGAGCTGTTGTCACTCGAGTGTCACTTGAGTGAGCAGTGCACAAGAAGCAGTTCACTCAACCCTCCAGTTTCCCCCCAGTATCAGTGGTACACAGGCGCAATGCAAGCGGGGTGGCCCAGCACAAAGGTGGCAATTGCCTCACAGCACGAGGCACCAAGCAAGGCAGCTGCGCTGAGTCCGCACCATCAGCAGGTCATAGGCGAAGGCCATCATCACCTGCAAAGCGCTGCCGCAGCTGCTCCGGCGTCTGGATGCGGCCTGGCGCTGCTGTGCTGTCCTGCGTCATAGGTTCATGAAGCTCGTCAGCGGCGAGCGGCGGCTGCGGCTGTGTCCCCTGCAGCGGCGGCTGCGGCGGCATGAAGGGGTCCCGAGACCCCGCCGGCGCAGTGATCAGGGCGCTGCCGGCTGTGCTGGGCGCTGCAGGGCTGCTGGGACTGCCGCCGCCCGCAGGTGTGGCGCTGCTGCCCGGTCTTGGCTCGCCGCCGTGCTCGAATGGGTTCCAGTGAGCGTTAGGCGCCTGCAAACCAGCACATAAGTAATGCCATCTGCAATGCCGGCGCTGTGCCCCACTGCACCACTCTCCTGTATGTTGCTTCATCGCCGAACCCAGGCAGCTCATATGTCCATGAACACCTGTGTGTGAAGGTCAGGGTCACCATGGAGATTCACCCAGATGCTCTCAAACTCAAACTCCTGTCAATGCACCTGCGCCGCGGGCGCTGCAGGGTTCTGCCATGCACCCGGCTGTTGCTCGCTCCGCTGCCCGGCTGGCGCAGCCTCGGACCATGGGCTGCCCGCCAGCGTGGCCCAGGTGGCTGCCTTGCGGTTGTCGCCGCCAGCTTCGGCGGCCAGTTCGGGTGACGATGCCGCGTGTGTCTTTGCCATGGGCTGCGGCGGTGCCCTGCCGACCAACAACCGATTGCCAGCTCAGGAGTAGACAAATGCACCCTGCCAGCAGACACTTCGGACCTTGCTGGCTGGTGAAGGGTGAGAGGGTTGACATATGAAACGAACACTATGTGCCTTGCAAACTTGTGCGTGCATACCCGCCGCTCGCGGGCTTGGTCAGTGAGCCGATGCGGTGGGTCCAGTGCTTAGGCAGCTGGCTGGGCGTGGGCGAAATGACCTCGTCGGCCTCCCTGCCGTGTCCACCAGCGCCCGACAAGCAGCACACTGATGAGCTGCGCCGGTTTGGCATGCCGTCTCGCGTCTTGCGAGCGTCCCAAGACAGGATCTCGGTGGCCGTTTCAGAAGGCCACGGCCCAAATAACTGGCGGGTTGTGAACGGAGCAGGGGTTGGTGCTACGCTTGAGACTGGATCTTTTTGTGAATATGCATCGTTGCTCATGTGCATAGAGCCGGTTCTCACTCGAGCGTCATCCGGCGATGTTCCGGCGAGACTTGCTTACACACCCTTCTCTGTCATCAGTCACTCCCCAATCGAGATGCTCTCTAGTAGGTACGCTCCACGGCTCCAGTCAACGATGCTGATGACACCTCCTAGTTGCTTGTGGCAAGCTGGCGGTCAGTGCGAGCTTCGGCCCGCAACCAGCACCCACTAGCAACCAGCCACCTCGCAGCTGCCGCTGCTGCTGCCGTGAATATGGCAGCACACCATGATGCCTGCTGAAGACCTGGCGTCTTGGCTGCTGCACTGCTGTTTGTGCATGCCGCACCTGGCACACGCAGCTCAGGCGCAACGGCTGCAGGACTATGGTGTTCGCTGATGGGCTGCCCTGCCCGCCATGTGCAGCTGCCGCTGGTGACAAACCCTCTACTCGGCGATGTCATCGTCATCTGCAGGCAGCAGTGGACGCAGCTCAGCAGGGCGACAGCAGAGCACAGTCTAAGTGTAAGCTGGCAGCATGTGTAAAAGCTTCACATCAGAGTGCAGCCAGCAGGCTTGTGGTGCTGTGACACGTGGATCTGGAGGCAAGAGCACGACACTGGGAGGGATTTCGCTCACCTGCATCTGGCAGCGGCACGGCCATCGCCTTCTGCAGCTCCTGCTCATACGCCTGCACAGGAGATGCGAGGCGGCAATGTCACAATATGAGTGCAGACGCTGCACCCATGAGCGCATGGTGCTGTGCATTCAGGCGTCACCCCGGCAAGACCTCAACCAAACAGCAAGTGGTGGCCGGCATGACAGGTGAGAAATGCCATCGCAACCAATTAAAACAGACCTGCTGCTGCTGCAGGTCCACCACGACCTCTGGAGGCCGCAGCGCCACCTGCTCCACAAAGTGCAGGTTCTGGTCCCTGCGACAGAGGGGCACGAGGCGTGGTGCAATGCACAGGGAGCAGGATCCCCGTTCGCAGAGTGCACGCTGCTCACAGCAGAATGCCTGGCACAGAAGGGGCATGGTGCAGCAGACGCTGCCAAGGAGGTCATGTCAGATCGATGCAGGGGCTCCAGCAGCCGGCGCGCACCCGACCAGCTTGCGCGCCAGGTACAGGAAGGGCTTCTCGTAGTTGTAGTTGGATTTGGCGCTGATCTCGTGGTACTGCAGGTTCTTTTTGCGGTGGAAGGTCACCTGAGTGGGGGGCCAGCACACAGGGAAGGTCAGTCAAGATGCGCAGACAACCCTGCAGAAGGGGAGTATCTTGCTGCGAACAACACCGAGCCGGCATGAGCATACATGTGAAGCATTCAAATGTCCGCCGAGGGTGAAAGAGGGACGGCGCAGCACCTGCTTCGGCTTGACTTGCCGGTTCTTCACATCCACCTTGTTGCCGCACAGCACGATGGGGATGGACTCGCATACCCTGCACATGGAAGCAGGGGCATCAGCACCAGGGATCGCTGCAGTCAGTGCCCACGCACTCTCCACACTGGCAGCCATCCTGCGGAGATGCTGGGAACATGAGCGATATCACGGTCGTCTAAATGTGACGCTGGCCCTAGACCATCCACTTGCAACACTGCATCATGCGCAGAACCCACCTGCACAGGTCGCGGTGCCATGTGGGCACGTTCTTGTACGTCAGCCGGCTGGTGACGTCGAACATGATGATGGCGCACTGCCCATGGATGTAGTAGCCATCCCGCAGCCCTGTAGCACATGATGCGCAGCGGCTCACGATCATACATGGGAGCTGCGGGACTGAACGAAGCGGTGAGACTGCCTTCTGGAGCGCACATGTACAAAGAACCAAAGCTAAAAGTTGTTAAGGGAGTGCCCACCTCCAAACTTCTCCTGCCCGGCTGTGTCCCAGCAGTAGAAGCGCAGCTTGCCGCAATTTGTGGTGAAGTCCAGCGGGTGCACCTCCACGCCGATCGTGGCTGCAAGGTTGAGGTGCATCAAGAATCAGCATGCAGTGCAGAGCTCTCAAGCTGAGCGGCGGACTGCCAGCTGCCTTGCATCCACCAGCTGGTGCCAGCTACCAATCGGCAAGCGCATCCGTGCAAAGGATATACATGCTTCAAGCGGCATCACGTGTTGCGCCATGCAACGCAGTCAGAGCGGCAGGGACGCACGCTCATACTTCTTCTCGAACTCGCCCGTCAAGTGCCGCTTCACAAAGGTGGTTTTGCCTGCAGAAATCACAACATGGTCATATCCAGAAGCCTGAATGCAAGCATGTGGTTAAGCGTTGACAACTAGTGCCTCGTGCGTCTGTCTGCTCGACCCAGGAACCCCCGCCCACACAGCTTACCATTCGAAGGTTCAGCAACCAGGCACCCTTGTCACTCCGAGCTTCCTGTGCCTGCAGCCCTTGCACGCGTGGTGCAGATATATATGCACGAAGATACCACTGGTATATGCTGTCACCTGTGCCGCCGTCGCCAACCAGCACCAGTTTGAAGGCCGGGACACCCTCCGGCGTGGACTGGCCAGGCAGCGCCTGCACGATCGGAATGTACATTTGTCAACGTACCCTGCGTGCTTTGACTGTTAGCTACAGATGCATGTCGTTGCAACACTGGGGCAGACGCCTTGCTGTTGACTGCAACACAGCAGCTTCTAGCTGCTTGTTGCACCCATCAAAGCTCACCATGTGCTCCGCTGCAAGTCACCAGCGCCACGCAGGACCTGTGCCTCTGGATGCTGTGCAATGGCTTCACAAAGTGCCCAAGCTGTTGCTCGAGTTCTCCGCTGAACAGAAACCGGTCCAGCAAATTGCTCGGGGCCGACCGGAAGCACCAAACTGCTTCCTGCAGCCCGCATGCAGCGAGCGTGAGACTCGCAAGATTCACAGCCAGTGGTGGTTCCCAGCCAAACCGTGCTGACTGTGCCCTGCAGTCACTCACTGCTCTGCATGCCTGACCATCGGTTACACCTGATCACTTGATCAGTCCTGATTGAGAAGAGTCTAGAAGCAGTACACATGCACGATGTACATGGCGAGCGCTTGGCACGGCTAGCGGGCCATCTTGCACCGCCCAAACAGGTCCACTGTCATTACAGACGAATGCTCAACCTGGCAGCCTGATATTGACATACTGCCAATAGGAAGCAGGCAATCGAGCAGTCATCAGATTTCATCCCTCGACGCTGATGGCTCCACACGATATGCAGGCATCCCTGCAGCGCAGCCCCACCGCCGCGGCGGGCGAGCCGCGCTTCAACGTGGCGGTGCTGGGCGCCGCCGGCGGCATCGGCCAGCCGTTGGCGCTGCTGCTGAAGGCCAACCCGGCGGTGGGGGAGCTGCGCCTGTATGACGTGGTCGGCACACCGGGCGTCGGCGCCGACATCGGCCACATCAACACGCAGTCCAAGGTCACGGCGCACACGGGCCCCGAGGAGCTCAGCGGCGCCCTGTACGGCGCTGAGCTGGTGGTCATCCCGGCGGGCGTGCCCCGCAAGCCCGGCATGACGCGCGACGACCTGTTCAACACCAACGCAGGCATTGTGCGGACGCTGTGCGAGGGCATCGCCAAGTATTGCCCCCGCGCCTGGGTCGCCATCATCAGCAACCCTGTCAACTCCACGGTGCCCATCGCCGCTGAGGTCTTCAAGCGCGCAGGCACCTACGACCCGCGCAGGGTGCTGGGCGTCACCAAGCTGGACGTGGTGCGCGCGCAGCAGTTCCTCGGGGAGATCCTGGCGGTGGACCCGGCCGCCGTGAGCATCCCCGTCGTGGGCGGCCACGCGGGCGTCACCATCCTGCCCCTGCTATCCCAGGCGGTGCCGCGGGTGCAGCTGCCGCAGGACAGGGTCAGGGCCCTGACAGAGCGCATCCAGGACGCCGGCACCGAGGTCGTCAAGGCCAAGGCTGGCAAGGGGTCCGCGACGCTGTCGATGGCGTACGCCGCGGCGGCCTTCGCAGACTCGTGCCTCAGGGCGATGGCCGGGCAGCCGGGCGTCGAGGAGTGCGCCTACGTGCAGTCGCACGTGCACCCGCGGCTGCCGTTCTTTGCGAGCCGGCTGCGGCTGGGGCGCGAGGGGGTGGATGAGATCCTGCCCCTGGGCCAGCTGAACGCCTACGAGGAGGAGGGCCTGAAGGCGCTGGAGAAGGAGCTGGCGGGCAGCATCCAGAAGGGCGTGGACTTCGTTGCCGGGGGCGGCAAGAAGTGAGCGTCGAACCTAGGTTTGCAGCTCAATGCGGCCGTGTTCATTGAACTGCACAGGCCAGCAGGACCACAGCCAGGGCTGATTTAGGCCCCTTGATCCAGCGGCGGCCCACCAGACGCCGGTGGTCGAGCGGGGCCAGCGCGACGCAGTTGGGGCGGCTCGGCGCCTGCGCTGTGAATGCACCCAATGTGCTAGGAGCATGGGGTCAGGTCGTTTGCATGGTCAGGTGTGTGAAGGGTGAGGACCAGGGATTGTGTTGTGGCGTCTGCAGCCGTGTACTGGATTGGTTCAGGAAACATTAGCATCGTGCCAGCACATTTCAGTGGTCATTGCCCGAAGAACTCTAGCGCAGTCCACCATGTGCAAGGTGCACATGGGTTGCAGCAACCACATGACGGTAGTTGTGACAAACCAAGGAATGATCAGTAAAGCATACCAAAACACGCGCTGAGCATAACGCCCTGAACAGATGATCGTGATCAAAATCAAGAATACATTCATCTCAATGCCATCATGAATGCAGCTACGGGTGTGTGGCCTAATGCGCCACTTCGTCCCTGATGCCGTGTAGCCAAGCTGCTCCAATAATGAAAGCGCTGCTGAAGTATTCGTGCCCGTTCCTTGGGTTGGCTGCATGCCGACCCAATCGGCTGAACCGCGAGCTGCTCGCCAGAGGTTGCCAGTTGCTATGTGTTGACGTTCCTGATTTGCTGGTCACTTCCAACCCGATTCAGTTGCCTGAGGATGAGGCCCGCTGGTGCATTGCGAGAACATCGAGCGCCTGTGTGGCAAGGGCCAGGAGCTGCGGCACATCCTGCCCTGCAGCAGCCGCCTGCGAGCCCCCAGCACTACGTGATGAGTCCCCAACATTGCCGCCAGCGGCTGACTGCCCCCCGGCGCTAAACATTTGATGAGTTGTGGTGCCGCCGACGCCCAGCATTGCTGCGACGTCCGGCACGCCGCTGCAGGAAATCGAGGCGACGGATGCCAGAGCTTCCGAGTGGGCCAGGGCTTGACCCGGCAGCGCGAAGGCTGCGGCTGCGGGGCCGTCGTCAGGGGCAGCGCTGTCAATGTCCCCCCACCCGCGGCTGCTGATGATGCGTGGGCCGGCATTTGCGCAGCTGCTGCTGCGGCTGTTGCCCGCTGCCTGCACGCTCGCCGCGTCTGCGGTAAGGAATCGCGCAGCTGATGCTGCGAACGGCCCGCCGCCGCTGTGTGCCACCGGCGCTGGTGCGCCGAACCCGTTGGACAGCCGCGGTCCGGCAGCCGCGAAGCTGGTGCTGCAGGCGCTGCCCTGGGCTGCTGCAGGGTGGGGCGGCAGCGGCGAGCACGACACCGCAGACCCGCCGCCTCCAGCGCTGCTGCCCCTGCACGAGCCATAAGGTGCTGTTACAACTGCGCACAAGGCTAGAACTGCTGTGTGCCACACTTCGTGATGTGACATGCAAGGGGGACACGTAGCAGCGGAGCGTACATGGTGTTCATGCTGCGTGTCGAGGTATACCAACCTGTTCATGTCGAATGAACGGCGCTGGCGCGGCCTCGGGCTGGCGTCAAAGCCGCCGGCGAGCGACGCCAGCAGCGGGTCGGAGTGGGACTCCAGCGACGCCCGCCGCTCGACGTTCCCGTCCAGCGACCGCCGCTGGAAGGTCTGCCACGCGCTCTGCTGCGCGGCCAGCGGCGGGGCTGCCGAGCAGCTGGCGCGCGCCAGCCCTATATCGCCGCCTGCTGCGGCGCCGGCGGCGGGTGGTGCTTTGCATCCCGGCGAGCCGGACCTGCAGCTGGTTGAGCATTGGTGAGGGTCCCCCGTGAGATGTGACGATCAGCCAGGCGATGGGAAGAGCACTGATCGCATAAGAGGAGGGCACAGGCGGCGAAATGTCGGCATGGGGTTACACAGCCGCCAGGTGTACCACGGCCAAGGATCCGACAACAGTTGTGCTCAACCCAGTACCTGCTGCAGGGCCGCCCCAGGCAGGTGGTGGCGACGCCCTCCTCGACAGCAGGCAGCAGCGCAGCAAACGAACTCCCGGCGGCCAGCTGCGCGGGCGTCATGCCGGCGGCGTCGCACACATTGACCTGCACGGAAGCACAGGCAGTCAAACAACTGAGCCCCAAGAGACACATGATGCGAGTCGGAGTGAGCCGCACAAGCACCCAGCGAGCAGCACCGCTGCAGCCGGTGTTTCATACGCGGGGCTCAAGACGCTTAACCCCGCCACAATACAGATCGATGTGCATCGAAGGGAAGCAGCCAACTGTTTCCAGGTGCATGGTTGGAGAATGCGAAACGAAAAGCGAACCTGGACCCGCGTGCAGCAGCATGTTCAGGATGAAGCCTGCAGCCGCGCCGCGGTCCGGGCCCAGCACCTCTGCCGCCGCCGCCGCCGCCGCCAGCTCATGCAGCGGCGTGCGCCCGGTGCCAGGGTCCACCGCATCGCCTACTGCCCCGGCCCGCAGTGCAGCGCCTGCATGTTGGTCACTAGCGTCAGCACCAACCTATGACCTTTGCTTTTCTATGCCGCACAACAAGTTCCCTGTACAATGAGCCGTACTCAGGCTGCAGTGGTGCAACTAAAACTGCATGATGCCGATGCACAGCACATGCCAGAGCAGTGACCAGGAAATTAAAATTCGGAGACCTGCTGTGATAGGATGCAAGGAGAGCGCTTGGCAGGGCGTACCTGCAGTAGCGGTGTCGAGCCGAGCGCAGGCAGCCCGTAGGATGCGCCCAAGCCTGCAGCAGCATGGTCAGATTGTTGGTGGACACCCTCGTTCTGCAACTGTATGGCTTGGGACTCCCAGCCTCCTCTATGTATCATCTGCATGGACACCCGAGCTGGGGCTGGACTGTGCTGTGACGTTTCATGTACAAGCTGGAGGCCGGCCAGAAAGACAGTCAAAGGCGTCGTGAATCAGCACGGCGCTCACGTCATGGCATCGCAGCCAGACAGGTCGCCGCCCGCCACACGGCCGGCCGAGGACGCCTTGCTGACGAGGGCCGGCTGCTGCAGGGTGGCTACACGGTCCGCGGGGTGGGGCGCTTGCTCGTGCGCCACGCTCCCCGGCAGCTCCTGCAGCGCGTGGGCCCGCCAAGTGATGGCGTTGCATGAAACGAGACGGGCACCCCGTATGCTGCCGCCATGTCATGTCATACCACACAGCCGACCCGAATCTGTGAACCGACCGACCGAAGAACAGCACCGGGTTCGCGGGCTTGCTGGGGCACCAAGCTATACCTGAGGGACGTCAGACGCCGACACGGATCCGAAGCCGCCGGCCTGCGCCACCGAGAAGCTGCCCGGCGACGGCCCCCTGGTGCTGGCGATGGCGGCAAAGGGGTTGGGCGAGGGGGGCGGCGACGCGCGGCCGCGCTTCGCCCCGGGGAGGGTCACGGTGGCCGCCGCCTCGCAGGCCGCGTTCTGCGCCGCCGCCGCCGCGAAGGGGTGCGCGGGGCTGTCGGGGCCGCGCGGGGTTTTCGCCCCAGGGCTGGCCGTCCGGCGCCGGGCGCGCTCGGCCGCCACCGCCGCCTCCGCCGCCACCTCGAAGGCGCTCCAGTCCACCACGGCGGCCTCGCTGACAGCGCGGTCTGCCGCCTGCACCCAGAGGGAGATACTCAAGTGATCAGGTACAGCGCCTCACGGTTGCGGCCACACACAGGCGGCCGAGCGCAGCGGTTTGGCACCCTGGGTTGGAGATAGATCAGGGTGGGCATGTTTAGAATCTGCCTGGAGCCCACGTGACCATTGCTGCAGGCTGAGCTTAGGGGTAGTTAGCTAAAAGAAGGTTCATTAATTACCCCTAGTGAGCTTACCGCTTCCGTTTCCGAGCGCAGCGGGGACGGCATGGACATCGCAGAGCGGCTGCTGCCCGCCCACCCCGGGGCGGCGGCGGCCGCGGACCAGCGGCTGAAGGCCGAGCCGCCGCTGAGCGACTTCATCACCGCGCGCGGCGGCCCACCGGGCTTGGCAGCGCCCCCTGAGGCCCCGCCGCCCAGGATCCGCTTCAGCCGGCCCGCCGGCTTGGCCGGGCCGGCGTCAAAGTCGCCGCCGGCGGTCATTACAACACCGGCGGGCGCTTGCGAGGGCGGCCCACTGGGCGCGGGGAACACAAAGGCGCTGGCGCCGGGCCCGGCCCCGTTTGCCCAGCCAATACAGTGCCGGCTGAAGCCGCTTGGCGCGCTCGCACGTGCGAAGCTCGAGGCCTCGTCCCAGCTGCTGGTAGACTTTGCGCTGCAGCCGCCGCCGCCGCCGCTGACGCCGCTGCTGATGTGGTCGTCGCTCGACACCGCCGCCCTCGCCCTGCCCAGGTGGAGCCCTGAGCGCTGCTGCTGCAGGGTGTCCAGCGCCTTCGCTGCTTCCGACAGCCGCTGCAGGCCGTCAGACTCGCCGCTGCTGGTTGGGTGTGCTTCCGGGCCGTATGGTCGTCCTAGCCCTGCGCAAGCGAAAGACATCAAATATGACATCACCCCTTCATCACGGTAGCACTGGCGTCTAGAGTAGCGACGCATCGTCAGGATCACCGTGGTAGCATTCCTAGGCGGGCAACCGCTGCATGAGGGATTGTGCTCACCAGCTGACATGTCGGCGCTTTGGGAGTGCACCGACACATAGCGCAGCGGCTGCGGCCGGATCGGCAGGTCCTGCCGCTGCAGGGGGGTCACCACCAGGGAGGCGGAGCGCTGGTTCAGCTGCAGCAGGTCGCTGATTGCGTACTGCACACACAGAAGTGAAACATCAGGCATGTGTCAGGTACCTGCCGATGAGCGCTCGATCAACCGCGGTATGTATGGTTGATGCATCAGCATGTAGCCTCGTCAAGCGCCTGCTGCAGCCAGAATGACTGTGGGCAGCGGCGAAGGCGGATGTGATGTCACCTGCGTGTGGGGCTGGCCGTCGAACTGCAGCTCGTGGGGCAGCGACAGGCCGAAGACGGTGTCTCCCAGTGCACCAGGCCCGTCGGCCATGGACTTGCGCTTGCTGGCTGCCAGCCGCATGTTGCGGTGTTTGTCCTGCAGAGTTCGTCAACAGCGTCAGGCGCGGGTGTGACAATGACGCACGACACTCGCCAACACTGGTGCCTAGGAGACGCACGACAACTCTGAGCCCGGTCCATGCGTCGCAGCCAGCGCAAGGCCAATCACTGAGCAAAGCAATGCAAGCAGGGGCTGAAGATGATCTGGCGGCTGCTCACCTTCAGATCGATGTTGCTGCGCTGTGCGAGGGCAGCCTTCAGCTGCGGGTCGTGCTTGATGGAGTGCCACCGCCCCGCGCCATGCCTGCAGCCCACGTACACAGCACTGGTTCAACGTACACACATGGCAGCCGCTGGCCTGAATGCCAGCCAACAATCTGGGGTCCACGACCCGACGTCAGGACTGAGAGTCATGTACCATGACAAGTGCACCGTGCTCGACCGGTGGCTCCAGTGGCAGGGCCGGCTGGCTGACACGCTAGCTGCTGTGCTAGTCGTGTACACAGTTGCCGGATCCGGCGACGCCGCCAGCCCACCGCTGTGTGCGGGACCGGAGGGGGCCCGACTACGACGCGACCCTGGTACACCAAAATTGCACCAGGACGCATGGTGTTGACAGCAGATCGCACCTGGCAATGCCCTCCCGCAGCGCGGCCTCCTCCCTGGGCGTCCACTTGCGGTTCTCTGCGGCATGACGCGACCTGGCTGGCTGCGTCGTGCAGGTTCTCAGCTGCGAGGCTGGCAAGTCACCCCCAGCTGGCGGTGATCATAGTAGCAGCTGCCGCTGCTGCGAATGCGGTGTTTTAAAGCCACGCGGTGCAGCCCGCACGTACGTATGTCAGCCGCCGGCACAACTGTGGCCCTTTCTGACGCCAGGGTCGGCCCGGTGCTGACCTCGGCATGAATAGTGCCACGTCACCGGGTGACCAGCTACTGCCACATGGTGCCCCGCCGTGCCACCCAGGTCAAATGGTGAACTAGGTTCACAGATTTGAGGGTAGTACCACGACCCCTCAGCCGTTGCAAAGACCCTGGCAACGGCCGCTCGCCTGTTGCAGACCCTGCCGCTGGACATGCCGCCACCAGCCCCGACTCGCAGCCGCCGGTCTAGGCACCGTACCGCAGCATACCGTCCAGGGATCCGGCTACCGTTGCCGCTGCGCCACCACTGCTGCTTTCCAGGCTGCGATGGCGCCGGCCGCCGCCGCTGCCACTGCCCCGTTGCTGTGCTTTGTGAGGGGCTTCAGCTTACGGCCCAGGCCTGTGAACGGTCACACACGAGAGGGCTAGTGAACACTGGCCACAGTCGGCAGCAATGCGAAGGTCATGCACTCGTGCCAGGCCGGCAATACAACACGGACAGATTGGGAAGGCATCGAATCCGATGACCTGCAGGGTTGTAAAGGAATATTCAGGTCGACAGCAGTCGGGCAGCACCTACCTGTGTCTGCCAATAACCCTGCAGTGATGGGCGCACTGCCAAGCTGCTCCAACAAGTGGACTGCTGCAGCGGCATCGTCCGCGGCCAGCCGGCACTGTGTTGCCTCGAACCGCGCCAGCAGACATGCGCCATCCGCAGGGCCGGGGCTGACACCCGGGCGTTGCTGCTGGGCTGCAGAATTTGAGCCCGGCGGCAGCTGCACATGCTGCTCTGCTGCCGCAATGCCAGAAGCGGCGCCACAGGGTGTTTGAGTGTTGGCGACTGCCGCAGCTGCTGCAACCGCCGCTGCGGGTGGCAGCGCCGATTCGGAGGCAGCTGCGGCGACGGCGCGGGCTGCCGCGGCCACCCTGGAGCGGTACACGCTGCTGCTGCTGGCGCCGCTCCCAAAGGCATCAGCCTCCAGGGCCTGCAGTTGCACGTGGTGAACCTGTTTGCAATTGCCAGGATTCAACAGTGACCACATACCAATGTGCAGCGTTCGTTGAACCCGCTTGTTCTGACAATCACAAGCGTGCAGCTGCTGATGCAGTCGGGCACAAGTTGAGGACCTCGACGGCCTCCTTGTGTCAACGTTGCCCCTTTGTGATAGATCACTGAGCCCCCCGTACAGCGCAAGCAGGTACCTGCGCCGCTGCAGCCGCCTGGCGCGGCTCCAGACCAAGCCGGGCACTGGCAGCCAGCGCCTTCTGCAGGTGCGTCCTGCTGCGCCGCCGCGCGGCCTCGTCGACCGCCGCCGCCGCCGCTGCAGGGTGGGCCGCCGCAGGGTGGGGCGGCACGCTGGCGGCGCCCCCGCCCTCCAGGCGCTGCAGCAGCCGAGCGGCCGCGCCGCCTGAATGCAAAGTGGGAGACAAAAGTATGACAGAGTCGGGCGGCACACGAGCGTGCACATCGTCAGCAGCCACTATTGCACTTGTTGCCAGTTGTGCTTTCGTCGTCTTGGTGTTGTTAGGCACAACTCTCGAGAGCTGCTTTTGCTTTTTGCTGCCCACCCTTCGGCCTGGCTGCGCCTGCTTCCTCGGCTCGCTCCAGGGCCGCCACAGCCGACCCGCCCCGCGCCTTGGCCCTGCGTGCGACTGCCGCAGCTTCGCGCTCTTCCCCGCTGTCTTCATCGCCTGACGACTGCGGCCCGCCAAAGCCATGGTTTGGCCCGGCGTCGTCCCTGTCCGACAGGCCTGCACGCGGAGACGCAATCCTGGTGGGGCCCAGGTGCAGCGTAGGCTTGACGTTTACTCTGCAAACCGACTACTGCAACCGCCTGGAGGCCATGACTCAGGGAAGTGCGCCATGCAGTACAGATCTCTGTAAGGCACACTCCTGAATGGGGGTGTACTGTGCACCCAGCCATTTGCAGCACCAGTAGGGTGTACCATGACATCCAGTACTGGTGATCAGATTCAGCCTCCCTTCGTTGGTACGCATACCAACTGTAGGTCAAACCGTTCAGTCAGCAGGGTGTGTTGCAGCAAGGGGTACTGAAGCTGCAGCCAGCATCAGTACAGCAGCCAGCATCACACTGAAATGAAAGCCATCATGGCACTCAGCAGCACCTGCAGCCCAGCCCTCTGCATCGTAGTCCGTCAGCTCGTCTCCAACCGTGTCGCTGCCGGCCCCACGTCGGCGCTTCCTGCTGCCGCCTCCGCCGCCAAAGTTCAGGGACTGCCCGAAGCGCGGGTTCCGCGCCGCCAGCCCCTTGGCCTCCACCCGAGCTATCTGCTATCGGGCAACGAGCCAGCTCGGCACCAGCTTCCTGCTGCCAATTCTGCGGCCAGCTTCGGCGCGTCTGCAGACAAGCAGCTACCCTGCTGCTGCAGCAGGCTGATTGAGGCCCGATGGATGTCCACTCAATCATCAATGCCCAAAACTGTTTGCTGCGGAATCGGCAACCATATGACCGGTGATGAATCCACCTGAGGGGCGCAGCCCGCCCGGGTCTGCGTGCAACAAGTGCTGGCACCACACGCTGAAGGGCGGGCGGGCACGCAGCCACTCTGCAGACCACAAACCACCCGCCTGCAGCTCGACGGCGGCAGCGTCGTCGCACACGTCGCAGCCGCCGCAGCCGCCGGGCGGCAGCGCCTCGCCGAAGTGCGCCAGCACCGCGCGCCGCCGGCAGGTCGCCTTCATCGCATACTCCACCACCTCGCCGAAGTTGTGTGCGGCTGCGGCGGCGTCCTGGTCCGCTGCAGCGCCATCGCCTGGAAGTAGACGTTGATAACCTTACTGTCGATGGGCAGCGTGGCGCATCAGAAACCTGTGTGAGGCCTACGCTGTGATCAGCTGCGATGCTGCTGCGCTCACAGGCGGCCCTTCTGTCGCTGCCCGCCTTCAAAGCACCAGACAATTCAGGCTCCCATGCATGACTGCCCCTTCCTATCAACATCACCCTTGGGACTCACAGGCAAACCGCACACCCTTCAACATTTTGATCAGCACCAGCATGCCACCTGCGTGCGGCCTAATCTTTCACAGCTATACGAACTCTAGCACCTGGCTGCTGGCGCTTGCGGCCTTTGCGGCGGTCGCCCTGGGCCAGCAGCGCGTCCATGCGGCGGCGGTCCTCCACCCCGTAGTACAGCACGCTCTGCGCCGGCAGGCCGTCACGCCCCGCCCGCCCCGACTCCTGGACTTCCAACAGCATCGAGGTCGCACACACCGCCAGATCAAGTTTCTGCATCGTACCAACAGCCTTGGCTTGGGTGCAGCTGCACGTAATGCAAGGGCAGCAACCTGTGATGTCCGTTTCCAGCCTGTGGTACAGCACACTGAGAGCCGACAGCTTTTGCTGCTTGTGATGTGCATGCGCATGCCTGCTGAATTCCTCGGGAGTCGCTGAGAGCAGGACTGATGACGCTAACGGCTAGGGTCCCTCAAGCAAGGCTGCGGGTGCAGACGGCCGCAGCCTGGCCTCGGTGACAACATGCCGCTAGCGCCCAATGTATGACAACACACCACAATGGGCAATTTCGGAACCAGAGGGATCCCTCACACCTGGTAGAAGCCCTCCAGGGTCTTGGGCAGGTTGTAGTGCACCACCAGCCGCACCGCCGCCCGGTCGATGCCCATGCCGAAGGCGACCGTGGCCGCCACGCACGGCAGCCGCCCCGCCGTCCAGTCCGCCAGCACCCGCTCGCGGTCCGACGGCTTCAGCCCCGCGTGGTACGCGGCGCAGCGCACGCCTGGAACGCGTGACGTTCAGGTGGCTTCAATCCTCCAGTACGTCTTAGACTCGTCCGTCGGGTTGTCATGCAGGTGCTGGTCGAAATGCTGCAGCAGCAACCAGAGGCTGCAAACCGATGATGGATTGCTGCACGCACTCCACGATAGAAGCCACCCAACATAGCCACACCTTTCCGGGTGAGCGCCGCCGCCACCTCGCCGGCAGTGTCCCGCTTCAGGGTGTACACGATGGCCGAGGCTGTCTGGCCTCTGGGCCCACGGCGCTCGGCGGTCTCCATGAACGCCACAATGTCCGCCACACGATCCTGTGCTGGCAGATGAGGTTGCAGGTCCGCAGAGCCATGTCATAGGGATGAGACGCGCCATCCTCCTCAGGTTTCAAGCATGATCACCTTGGCGCCAGGCGCCACTAACTTTGTTACTGACATTGTAACCTGCGACATGGCTCTCGGGTAATCTATTGACATTGCAAGCAGTGAGTGTCTGATCTGGCAATGTTTGACCACCTCGTGCGGTAGGGTGTCGGCGTAACGCACGCAGTAGTGGATGTTGGGGCGGTCGAAGGAGGACATGAGCCGCACTGCCCCCGCGCCAAAGCCCAGCTGCTGCACGATGTCGTCCTGCACCTGCACCCGTGGCCATGATGCCAGACGGCTCTCTGTCGTTCTTCTTGGATCAGCAGGGTGAGCAATAAGCCCACGTGACTGCACACCTGGCATCAGATGCTGTGCAGGTATGATGCCGACAGACGACGCTGCAGGGAGTCTGCCTTCGGCGCACCTTCTCTGCTGCAGTGGCGGTAAGAGCCAGCACTGGAATGCCGGGGAGGCAGCGGCGTGCGAACGCCTGCGCAGAGTTTCAACAGCACAGAACTCAGGCAATCGGCCGCTGGTGCATGACAACCCAGCCCAAACAAAGTAATTCGGATATTTGCTGATGTCAAACCCAGAACTTCAAATGCAAAGTATAAACTGCACCGTGCTGGGCAGAAGCCGTGCATGAAAGACAACCCCATATCCGGTGCCGATCAACTGTAAACCCTGCACCCACCAGGCGGCGGTAGCTGGGCCGGAAGTCGTGGCCCCAGGAGCTGATGCAGTGCGCCTCGTCCACCGCCAGCAGCGACACCCGCTTCCTGCTTCCAAGGCCCCGCAGCCGCGCCTGGAACCTGCCCAAGGTGAACTGAAGCCAACGGCTGAGCTGCACTGTGTCTCATCATAGTCAGACCAGCTGTCATACTGCCAGACCTCAGACCCCCACTGCGCCTGCAAGGCCCAGCAGCCATGCCAAGTTGCGCATCAGCCTTTGAGCATCTTGCCGTGCCTGATGACCACTGAGCAGCGCTCGCTGCAGCTGCTGAGTATGCAGGACCACCTCGAGTCTGTAGATCTCACAAGCAGGCAACAAGATTCTTGCGCTCACCCTTCCGTGTTCAGCAGCTCCGGCGCCACGTACAGCAGCTTGGTGGCGGGCTGCCCATCCCCACAGACGTCCGCCAGCAAGGTCTCCCGGTCCGCCGCCGAGGTCGCGGATGACAGTGCCGCCGCCGCGACGCCGGCCGCCCGAAAGCCCTCCACCTGGTTCTGCATCAGCGCTGCAGGGCCAGAGAAAAAGCCTCATACAACCGCACGATGCAAGCAGCTATACGGCAGACTCCGCCAGACGAGCCGATGGCTCTGGACATAGACTGAAGGTGCCAGCGGACAAGGATGACGGCAGGAACCGCACCAATGAGCGGCGAGACGACGAGCGTGAAGCCGGGCTGCAGCAGCGCCGGCAGCGCGTAGCACAGCGACTTGCCGCCGCCGGTGGGCATCAGCACCAGGCAGTCCCGCCCTGCGGTCAGCAGACATGGAGCATGGTCTTGGCGGCAATATGCCGGGGTGCATGCAAGCAGCGATTCCATCTCCTGGATCCATACATCAGCAAGGCATACAGACCTGATACCAGCGATCAGCACCTGTCAGCGTGGCGAGAATCGCTTCTTGCTGCTTGCCTTTGAAGGCATCGAAACCTGCACGTTTGCTGCGCAGCGGTCAATCATGGCAGCCAATCTTGGTCTCGATGTCATGTGCATGCGCCATCAAATGTCATGCGCCCGTGTGCAAGCAGTGTGCGGACCGAATGTGGAGCGCAGGTGCTCGTGCATGCGAGCAAGCAGCTCCTCGCGGTGCTGCGCTGGCTTTAGCATCGTGTCACTTGCAACTGTGGCTCATTTACTTATTTCGTTCCTGGTCGATGTCAACGCAACATCGAGACATACACATACTTCAGCCTATTAAACGCGCTGCGAAAGCACAAGTGTCATGAAGCTCGATGCTGGCCATCTGCTGTGTCATATCAATGTGCAATGTGCCCGTTTTGCAAGTGATCTGATGCAGCATCTGGACACATCATGGCACTATTTCAGCATGCATGCGTTCTGTGTCAGCTTGCATGCAAGTGACCAGAAGGCTATGCCCACGTCTGCACTTTGCCTGGCTTCGTCACAGCATGCTCAGCACGCAGTCCCTGATTCCAGCTGACCAGCAACACATAGCATAGCATAGGGAATGTTGGCAATGCAGCATCGACGCTGTGGTGTTCGTGATGTAAGTGAACGAGGTACTAGGCAAGACTCCGTATGTAAGTTCCCCATGCTTCCCGCATCTTTCATCAAAGCCGTGAGGCACACAAATGTTGGACACGCTGTGCTGCGCAGCCTGACATGTTGCTCATAAGTGGGAGGGACAACTGCAATACCATTGGGCAGTCCCCGTACACTAGGGACGCCCCCAACCAACAATAGCGGCTGACAGAGCAAGCATGCGCTGTAAAAATGTGCACGCCAGCCCAAGCACAACATCTGCGCATCTGCATGTTTTTGTTTTTACGGACCATGATGCTACCAAGCAGCTGACGAAAGCCGCTGCACCCCAAACCCCCCTCTGTCGCTATGTCCACTCCATGTCATGCAAATGCCCCCGCCTCAGTGCGCCGCCTGCTGCTTCGGGCCCTCTGGATGTGCGCGGCCAGAGTCAGTTGCCGCCGCCCGGCAGTCGGAGGAGGTCCCCGAGCCACCCTTCCCGCTCCCGCTGCCAGGCTGGGGGCCAGCTGACTTCTGCTGCGGCGGCTCCTGCTTCAGCTGCTGCTGCTGCAGCACTGCAGCGGCCGTGACGAGCGTCGCGTCTTCATCCGAGCTGGAGACCGCGCCCGGCATGGCGGCGATGTCCGGCACGCTGCGGCCCGTGCCGCCGGCAATCATTGCCCCCAGCGGCTTGGCCACAACTGACTGCTCGCCGCCGCGTTGCTCGGCTGCAGGCGCTGCTGCGACGGTGCTAAGGCCGGGGGTCTTTGGCGAGCCGTCGGCCGCTACGGGGCCGCGCAGCAGCTCCTGCAGGGTGACCGGGGCGGCGGGCGAGGCCGCGGGTGGCGCCTGCTGCGCCGTCAGCTGCGCCGGCGCCACTGCGGGCGGGGACGCTGGGGTGCTGGCCGCCGCCGGCTTCCTCTGCTGCGGCGGCAGCTGCGGCGGCTGCAGGGCCGGGGCCGCCGCCGCCGGCGGGGGCGGCGGCATCGGCATCGGCATCGCCGCTGCAGGGTGGGCCACAGTGACCGGGCCGGAGCCTGGCGGAGCCCTGAGGGCCGGCAGCCCGAGGCGCGGCGGCGCCGACGCAAGCCCGGCGGGAACCCCAAAGCCCTCGGACTTCAGGCGCAGCGGACCTGCCGCCGCTGCGGGGGTGTATGGCGTGACGCCTGCTACAGGGCCGCTGGCGGGGGGAGCTGTCGCCGGGCCAAGGGGCCCGAAGAAAGCGCCGGCAGGGGAGCGGCCGCCGGTGGGTGTGCCGGAAGCGCGCGCCGCCTCGGGCACCGGCAGCTTGCCACCCAGCAGCCGTCTGGTGCTCAAGGCCACCCTGGAGCGGTGCGCCATGCGCCGCTCGCCGTCCAGCACGCGGCCCAGCGCGGCGTCCAGGGCGCTCAGCCGCCGCACGGGCGCTGCAGGGGGGGCTGGCGCCGCCGCCACCGGAGCCGCTGCTGCAGGGTGCGCCACCGGCGCCACGCCCTGAACATCGTCCCTGGGCTCAGCAGCACCTGCTGCTGGATGCTGCGCGGGCGCAGGCTTTGGCGGCCCTGCTGCCTGCTGCGGCAACACATCTGCAGGCATGACGTGCGCTGCCGGCGCCCCAGCCGCAGGCGGCGCCGCTGCCGGCTGCTGCTGAGCAGACGGCCGGCTGGGCTCCGGCACAACAGCATCTGCCATTGGCTGCCCGTCGCCAAGCACCGCAGGTGACGCATCTGCTGCTGAAGCCGCCGTCGGCGCCACTGACCCTGCCGCGGGCGCGCCGACAGCAGCTTCTGAAGCAACAGCGCCTCCTGCTGCAGTCGTCGCTGCCTTCGCCGCCGCCGCAACCGGCGCTGCAGGCTCCGCTGCGGCTGGCTCAGCTGTGGTAGGCTGCGGGCGCCGGGGGGCATATATTGCGACGCGCAGGGGGCGGGGCCCGCCGCCGCCGCCGCCGCCGCCCTCGCCGCTGCTGGACTGGCTCAGGCGGGAGAACAGCGAGGAGGTGGACCCCGCGCCCAGGCTCTGGCTGGTGACGGAGCCCGGGCGGTTGGGGGCGAGGCCCAGCGGCGCCATGCTGGGCAGCCAGCGCTCGGCGACCAGGCGCGCCCCCGGCGGCGGCTGCTGCGGCGGCAGCGGCGCCTCCGCGCCTGTCGGATGCAGCAGGGGCAAGCCGGTGAGCTGGCGCACAACATCAGATGAGTAGAGAGACCAACAGGTGACGACGACTGCTGTAGAACGTATGCCAGGAGTCGCTGAGCAGACACAGGGCTGTGAGATGCCGGCGCTGTGGAGGAAACAGTCGCCACTCCCGGGCCTTCCAGCCACACAATAGGGTGTGCACATGCAGGAAGAGCAGGAGGCACCTGACAGCTGGCGGGCGTGCCCGCCCTCGGGCTGCTGCCCCTGGCTGTGCTGCAGCCGCTGCTGCTGGCGCTGCGAGGTCGGCCGGCTGTGGCCGCCCGGCAGATACTCCTCGTCATCCTGTGGGCAAGGGGGCAAATGCTACGATCGGCAAAGGCACATGCCAACGGATCAATCATTCTTAGCGGCTGGCATCCACGCTGAGGAGGAATGACAGCCAAGTATAATAGGGTGGACGCCCCAGCGTGGGACCTACATGGTCAAACTTGGGGCAACTACAGCCAGAGTGCCAACAGCATGCTGTGTTGCCTGAAGCCTGTGCTGTGAGGAGGGCAGGGCCTGGCACAGCCTGTGGCAGGCCCTGCTACCCCGACTGTGCAGGCTTCAGACAAACGAAACACTACGGCTCAACAGCACGCTGCAAAGCGCACGTCTTCGTCAGAGGACTCGACCAGGTGGCGGCGGCGGGGTTGCCGCTTCTGCTGGTGGCGCGCCGCCGTCGCCTCCTCCGAGGGGCCCACCTGCGAAATGAGAGAGCGGGTACCATCGGAATTTGTTCCAAACGAGTTGCGGTGCTGGTTTGCACAACGAGCATGCATGCACGGTGTGTCAACGAACAGGGCTGGCGGTGCGGCTGATGTCCAACATAGACCAATGCATGTGCAGGGGTGGGGCACGGAAAAACCCTAAACTCTAGATGGAGGAAGCAGCACCTCGGGCGGCAGCAGCCACTTGAGCTTCTCGGACGCCAGCAGCACCGCCTCCCGCTCCCCGTCGTCGTACAGCACCGAGTGCCTGCGGTGACCACAACCTCAGTCTGACAATTGAAATCTCTGCAATGCACAGCGTCATGTCCACGAAACGGGCGCAAAACGAAGCGGTCACAGCCGACATGACAGTGCACTGGTGTACAAACTCAGCACCACTTTTGCTGCCCTGGCGACACACCTGCCGGTGGCGGAGTTGTAGGAGGTGACGTCGCCGACGTAGAAGGTGCGGTCGTGGGGCCACCACACGCCGATGCGCCAGCCGACCACCGCCTGCCCCCGCGGCACCGGCTTGCCTGCAGCGCAGAAGCAGTCACATTGTCTGTATCAGCACAGTCCTTGCTGCATACATAACACGGTGCAAGCAGACGCACTGCATCCCTCCCCTCGCAGCAAGGCAGCAGGCACACTTGCACAAGCCCCGCGGCTCATGATCACACAGAACACAGTGCAACGTGAGGTGTGTTGTTCACCTGCGGGCAGGCCCGCGGCGCAGGGGGACTCGGAGGCAGGCCCCAGCCAGCGGACGGCCTCCGCCCCCAGGCGCAGCGCCTCGTCCTCCCCGTCCTCGTACAGCACGTGGTGCTGCCCGCGGTGGCGGTCGTACTGCAGCACCTCCCCCCTGCGGCGGCGCACAAAACACTGCTCAGCGGCGAGCATTTGCAGCGGCTTGGGACAGACAGCCGGGCCACCCGTGATGAAAGTACGAAGCGGCAGAGCAGCTGCAGATGCACGACATCCACAAGCACAAAACCACAGCCACGAACAGAGATGGGCGGAGCACCCGAGCACCCAACCGCGTATGACTATCTGGGATGCACTTTCATATGCCACCCTACAGATTCAGCGAAAGGGCACTCACGTGTGAAACTCGCCGTTGCCGGGGCACCAGACCGCGACGCGCTGCCCCACGGCCGCCTGGCCGGCGGGCGCAATGCCGTCCTGCAGCCGCTGCTGCGGTCCCACTGTATCTGCCGGCGGCTGCAGCTGCTCCTCGCTGATGCCTACACAGCATTACCCGAGCACAGTGAGCACACGGCAGCCCATACTTTGCACATTTCAGAACAATTTTGAAGCCATCAGACCTTTGGCCAGCTTCATGTTTCGCTTATAAAACACAACCCTCACAGCGCACCACCTGTACACTCAACACCGTTCATGCAGAGCATAGCACCACCAATGTAGGATGTGCAGCGTGCAGCAGCATCCCATCATGAGGTCACTACGCACCCTGGGCGCCCAGCGCGCACAGCGCGCGCTTGAGCGGCTCGGAGCAGCCGGCGGAGCGGCCCCGGGGCGACAGCCACCGGAACGCGTGGCGCGGCAGCGACAGCCACTCCTCCTCCCCGTCGTCGTACACCACCTTGACGCGCTTGTGGTACCCGTCCAGCGCCGCCAGCGTGCCCTGTAGCGCGAAATGACCGGCAGGCTGATCTCCGGGACCTCAGCTCGGCAGCGCTTGGAAAAGCAAAGCCGTCTCGGGCGCCAGCGGCTGTCTGGCAATAACACGCAGGTGGCACAGTTGGTATGGTCGTGGCATGCGCGTGCAGTGTACGATGGCGGGGGCCAGTGTCAGGACCTCATCATGGCATATGGCACAAGAGACAATCGAAAGCTACATTGCCACACGCCATGATGGGGTCCTGTGCAACAGCGCCCGCCATCACTTTGTTCATGCATGCAGAGTGGATGGTGTCGCCACAACACTGAGGGCGCTCATGCAACAGATGAAACACTAGTGTGGCACTGCGTCGGCAAGTAGCCTGCTGCTGCCGCCCCACGCTCCCAGGTGCCCCGTAGCTGCATCAAGAGCACATGCTGCGCTGTGCTACACCCATTTAGGGTTTGTATACCTTGTAGTAGGCCGCGTCCTCGCGCCAGTACACCGCGATGCGCGCGCCCGCCAGCGCCCCGTCGCCCCGGTTGACGCCCCCCGCGACCGCCGCCGCCAGCCGCGCCGCCCGCAGCGGCCGGCTGCCCGCGCTGCCCGGCTGCGCGAGCGGCGTCCCAGGGTCCGGCAGCTTGCTGCGCCGCGCCTGGGGCAGCAGAAAGGACAGCGAGTTGTAAACAGTGCAGGCCGGAAACTGCACCGTGTTGAGTGTTTATCCAATTGCCGCTTTGGACCAGCGGCAAAGCTGCAACAAGAGCAGCGGCAAAGATGCCACAAGAGCAACGTCGCCACCTTCTGCGCCATGCCCTGCTTGTCTATTAACCTACTGCTGGCGAAGAGTGCAGGGGCTTTCGAAGGTGGGCATGCACAGTGACACATGCTGCATTGCCTGCCAAGCCACATACACCACGAGTTTGCTCACCGGCTCTGGCGGCGGCAGCATGGGGCTCACGCCCACGGGCTCCGGCCGCTGCGCTGGCACCGGCAGCCGCACCCGGATGGGGGACAGCGTGCGGGGCGCCGGCTGCTGCTGCACAGGAGGCCCTGCAGCATGAGCGACTGGCGCCTGCTGTTGCGGGGCGGGCTGCGGCTGCTGCTGCGGCTGTGGCTGCAGCTTGGGCTGGACGCCGGGCAGCGCCGGCTGCGGCTGCTGCTGGGCCTGCGGCTGCTGCCTCGGCTGCGGCGTCACCTGCTGCTGCGGCTGCGCCGGCGGCGCGGCAGGGGCGGGGGCCGGCTGCCAGCGCTGGCCGCCGCGCAGCAGGCTGGCCGCCATGCGCAGGGGGTCATCCTCTGGCCGGCACACCTGCGGAAGAGGAACCAACGACATCGGTTCCTGTGGCACGGTAAGCGGATCACGCTACATGTGAGATGTGAGATGTGAGATCATGTGCAGCAAATCAGGGCTGCAAGTCTGCGTCGCATGGTGTGCGGCTCGTGCATGCTCAGGGTCTCACCTGGAAGGCACTGCGGCTGGCTGGCTCTTGCGTCAGCGGCTTGGCGGGAGAACTCGTCAGCGGCATAGCCAGCGCTGCCTGTGGAGCACCACAATGGCGTCGTCTTGCACATGAGGTTGCCTTTAGGTTGCCTTGCATGCCTAAAGGTCACGATGCAGGCACATGGCTGACGACATGGACGATCTGCTCTTGCGATGCATGTCAGACATACACTGACATGCATCGCCAAGCAGACGTACATGTCGTCAGTACATCTTCATCTGACTGTAGCCAGGCGACGTCAGGAGGCACACTGATCAATGATGTCAACGTGTCACACTTGCAAGTGCACAGATGCATTCATCACCTGCAACGTGGTGGCCTTCGGGCTGAAGCCGACGGCGCCGAGCGGCGGCGGCGGCGGCATGCACACCGCTGCAGGCGCCTGCTGCTGCTGCGGCTGCTGCGACTTGCCATTCTGCGCCAGCTGCGGCTTGCCATTCTGCTGCGGCTGCGACTTGCCGCTCTGCAGGTGGCCATTACGCTGCAGCTGCGGCTGGCTGCGCGGCTGCGCTGCTGTGGCGGGCGGCACCGTCGGAGCTGACAGCACCGCCCTGAAGGCTGCGATGGGGCCCAGAGTGACACCGCTGGCCACGGTCCCAGCTGCAGAGGTCACGGGCAGCTGCGGCGGCGCAGCAGCCTTGCCAGCTGCGCCAGTCGGCTGTGGCTGCTGCGGCGGCTGCTGCTGCTGATGAGCTGCGATCGGCGGCTTTGCAGAGGCGCCGGGTGACTGAGGCGCCTGCCGAGGCGGCGTGTCGACCCTCGCGACCTTCGGCGGGCTGCCGCTGGCTGTTCCGTCCTCCCCGCGGCTGCGCTTGCCATTTGCGGGCACGGCGCCTGCTGCGCCGGCCGCTTCTGCGTCTGCCGGCGGCTCGGAACCCGGCTCATCACTGTCCTCTGCTGCGGGCAAGCCGCTCCTGCCGGCTGAGGCGCGCTTGGCGGCGCGGCCGGCCTTGGTGTCGGGCCGCGGCTTGGAGGAGCTGCCGGCGCTGACCTTGGACACGCCGTTCGTAGCGGTACCCACTGCCCCACTGCTGCGGCCAGCCCTAGAGTCCCGCCGCTGCTGCCGGTCCCGCCTGCGTTCGGCGTTGGGCTGCCGCCGCGGCGCCGGCGCCGCCGCCCGGCTGTCCTCCGAGCCGCTGTCATCGCCATCGCTGCCGTCCCCGCCGCTGCTGGGGGCAGGGCCGCCAGCCTGGGGCGCGGGCTCGGTCGCTGGAGCCTTCGCTGCGGGCTTGGCGGGCTGCGTGGCCGGCGGCGCGGCCTTCCTGCCGCTGCTGCCGGGGGTGCGCTGCGCATTCCTGCCGCCGCCCCGGCCGCTGCTGGGCGGGGCGCTGCCGGGGGTGGCGGTGCCTGGGGTGCCGCCACCGGGGGTGCTGGCCGCTGCTGGAGACGCCGCTGGAGACTTGGCTGTGGACACCGGGGAGACCGGCGAGTCGTCGGCGATCAGCACCGCCTCGTGCCGCAGGTTGACCAGCTTCAGGTCGCCGTCCTTGTAGGCCACCCTGTGCTTCTTGGTGCGCGCGTCGTAGCCCTTGACCGTGCCCAGGTACCACCTGCCCATGCCGGGCCAGAACACCTTCACGCGCGCGCCGACCAGCTCCTCCCTGGGCGGCAGCGCGGCGAAGGTGGGGTTGGGTCCCTGGCCATGGCGCGGCTCCGACAGCCACTGGAAGCGCACGCCGCTCAGCGCCAGCCACGCGTCACCGCCCCCCTGCTGCCCGTCGTACGCCACCCGGTGCTTGCCTGCGGGTGCAGCATATCGTGAGGGTAAGGTGCAGTGTGATGGTGCTGCAGATGCTGGCTGCGAAAGCACAAGCACTTGCTGGCCGGCAGCGAGGCACAAACTCTGCTCCGAGCAGCCGCTGCTGCCCACCTGGACATCACAGGCAACGCAGCCACGCCACAGCTGCGTGATACGGAGTATGCGCAGCATCCACAGGTGCAACATGCCACAGCGCGCGGACAAGCCAGAGGTGCTTCTGAGGCAGCTGGGGCCGAGAGTAGTGGCAGCCGTTGGCCTCAGCGAGCGCTTACCTGCGGCGGCGTCAAACTCCTTGATGCGGCCCTCCACCCACTCCTGGGGGCGCTGCCACCACACGCTGAGCCGGCGGCCGACTGCCTCGCGGCCCGCGACCAGCTCCAGCGGCTGCTGCTGCCGGCTGCGCTTGCTGCCCGCCCGCGGCTGCTGCTGCTGCTCCGGGGTGGCCGCCGGCTTCCGCCCGTGCGGCGACTTCCCGTCCGCCGACTGCCTCCTGGCCCCCTGCCTGTCGGCGTGACCCTTGCTGTGCCCGTTGCCGTGCCCGTTGGTGTGCCCATCTGCATGGCCGTTGGCGCCACCGTTGGCCGCGACGTCGGGGCCGCCGCTGCTGGCGGGGCTGCTCGCAGCGCTGCCGCCGTTCGCCGCTGCCGCCGCGCGGGTCACAGGTGTGGTCGCCAGCTCAGCTGCGGTGGCCTGCCGGTCAAATGCGCCGGAGCCCCGGGCCGGCGGCATCGCGATCGCGCTGCCCGGCTGCACCGTCGGCGTGCCCGGCAGTGGCAGGTGCGTGATGCTGGGGCGCATGCCTGCAGGCGCGCCGGCACATGCGGGCGGCCTCAGCGGCCGCCTGCACGGTGGCGGTCGACGCAGCAGCGGGCGGCGGCAGCCGCTGCCGGCACTGCAGCGCCGGCCAGCATGCTGACGTGCAGTCCGCTGCAGCGAGACAGCGTCTGTTGCTCGTCCTGCTGCAGCTGTTGTTACTGGTGTCTGCCTGCCTGCGACCTCCTCACACTGCACAGCCGCTGTGCTCCACGCTGCAGCAGCGGCTGGTGTCCCGGCAGCTGTGCTTCCTCGATTGTGGACAGAGCTCTGGCTGCTCAACCGCCTCACTGTCTCCAAGTGGTGGTGCTGCTAATTCAACCTGCGCAGCACAGCAGCACCAACGGTGGTCAAGCCCTCCTTCCAGTCTCTTCCATCGCAGGCTGAATCAGGCAAGCGGCGGGACGCAGCTGAAGCTGTGCTGCAGTTGGTGCAGCCAGCACCGTGCGCCCGCCAGCCCTGGAGCTGTGACAGGATCCCATGACCCCACTGCTCGAACCACCCACCAGATGTGCGCGTGGAAGCGTCACGATAAGGATACAGACACGATTCGGTGCCTGATCAGGTCAGACTGACTGCAGTACGCTCGACGCCTATGCCGAAGCTCGGTGCAACAGTAAAGCCTAGTGAGCGACAACGTACGTAGGAGCTATGCAGCAGCAGCAGCAGCAGCGAGGGCCCTGACTGAACCAGGGCTGCGCGATGACGGTCGGCCAGCTGCAATCACAGACCAGGGCTCCAATGTGCAAGCCAGCCGGGCGGTGCGGGCGCCGCGGGGGCCGCCGGTTGGGTCAGCGGTACGCATCGACGGACAACAGCTGCCAAGTGATCCCTGAGGCCTGCCCTGCACCAGCTGCACCACGCCTCCCCGGCTTACGGGCCGCCGGAAGCTCCGCCGCTGAGCTGTCCCAAGCTCGGCCAGCGGCTTGAGCACTGTACATACGGCTAGTAGATCCTACTGCACGCGCCGTGTCGGCAGCAGCGCCAGCAGCGTGCGTCGACGCCGCAGCAATCAGGCCTTGTCGCGGGCATTTCGAAAGCCCATTAAGTGCCTCGGCGCCGCAAGGAGGCCCCGACAAAAACATGCTCAAGGGCAGGGTGCACATGCAGTGTTTGCTTGCCGCGGCCCGGGGGCCGGGCCGGCGCCCGGAGCCGTTTCCCGCGTGCTGAGGGATAGTTAACCCGTTGGATTCCTGGCCGTTGCCAGCGTCACCAACGCCTCCGAGAGTGTGCCAGGCCCAGGGGCTGCTTGCTCACCTTGCACAGTGCGCTTGCGGTGTGCCCGAGCAGGTGCCGTGCCCTCCCTGGCGCATGTGGTGTTTTCTGTTGCTGTCAGGCCAACACGCGTGCTTTGTGGAAGCTCAAAAGAGACAATCAAGCGGAAGCTGGACGCAGGACGATGACTAAGAATGATTCACATAATGTGACCATGACCTACACACCAGCCCACGGTCCTCTGCACATCTTGCGGCCCTGCAGTGCGACGCGCCCGCATCGTTCCTTGTCCTTGGAAACCTAGTGGAGCATCTGCAGCGTGCAACAGTGTTGTTGTGGAGGGGATCTGAGTGCCGAGACCCAACCACTCTGTCACTTGACACTTCTAGGCTTCGGCTCTGCAGAGGGACTGCAGCCAGCATAGCACAAGCTGAACACACTTCGCATCGCCGCTGACCTGATGAGCTGTAGCGTGTACCCGTGAGACATCGAAAAGCAGTAAAATGGCGGGCGAGGCACAGGGGCCCGGCCCATCGGTGCCACCCAAGAAGCGAAAGGGCCTGCAGCGGCTGCTCAAGGGCAAGAAGCCCGGCCTGCATCGGGCTTCTGTGGACCCCATCCGCCGGGCGGCGCTGCTGAATGAGAGCCAGCGCAACCTCAACATCCCAGCTACGGTGCGTCAGCGGCAGCGTAGTCAACCAAACACCAAGTTCTCCGGCTGGATATGCTCTTATTGCCAATTTTCCAATGTCAATCATTGCCGCTGCAGCACTATGGTGCAGCAGGTTGTGTGCATTGCTCCAGTTGGTGTAGCAACGGCCTTCAGCTGTCAGCTGCACTGTCAAAGCGGCGGCTGTGACTGCTGCCTACCGCCTGCATCTGGGTGCAGCAGGGACCTTCTGAACAGCAGGGGCACCCCCTCGGCTCCGGACACCCATCCGCCATAAAGATGCAACTGTACATAGCAGGCTGTCCAGGCCCATGCTGTACACCACGGCACGGCGGCAAGGCGGTCATCATTATGTGTTGCATTGCACCACACAAGGTCCTCACCGCCCCACACGCTGCGCATCCATTCGTTGTGCAGGATGCGGTGCCGTCGGAGAACCGCACGGTGCTGCTGGAGGGTGGGCGCCCCACACCGGGCTTCAGCCACAACGGCATCAAGACGGCCAAGTACAACCCCATCACCTTCGCGCCCATCTTCCTGTTCGAGATGTTTTCCCGCGCCGCGTACCTGTACTTCCTCATCCAGGTGCTGCTGGGAACCCTGTCTCCCGCTCACATGCAATGCTAACTCCTGATGAACGAGCATCACATTCGACACATGTGAAAGTGCCTAGGACCAAGACGCCGGCAGACCTGCCTCGGCTCTGCAGACCTGCAAGGAAGGCTGCCCGTTTGGTCAAGTCCAGCAGGGTTCAAGACACAACACATGACACTTCACACACAGGCGTGCCTGGCGTGGTGGAGCACCGTGAGCCCGTACGGCGGCTTCGGCTCCACCGCCGCGCTGGTGTTCGTGCTGCTGGTGGCGGGCGTGAAGGCGGTGTACGAGGACTTCAAGCGCCACTCCGAGGACAAGGAGACCAACAACTCTGTCACCCACGTCATGCAGCCCGACGGTGAGCGACAATGCTGGTTGAATAAGTTCTTACACTCCAACATGCTGCAAGCCGCAAGTCAGAGCACTGATACCTATGTGTTGGGGTGTCATCACAGTCCGATGTGGTGACGGTCGATCCCAGCAAAGGGCGCCGATGCAAGCCCCACAACCCTGCAGGCAGCTTCGTGGACACCATCTGGCGCAAGGTGGAGGTGGGGCAGATCGTGCGGGTGGACGACGAGGAGCTGTTCCCCGCGGACCTGCTGTGCCTGCGCTCCGCGCTGCCCGACAACGTGTGCTTCATCCGCACCACCAACCTGGACGGCGAGACCAACCTCAAAGTCCGCAGGTGCGGGTCGTTGTTATTCACCTGGAGTCACAGAACAGGGCATAGTGGAGCTGGATGCTGACGGCTGCGAGCCAGCATGGTGCTGATGCGGCACCGCTTGCTTCCACGGCACGGCTGCTGGGGCTGCCAGGTTGGCAGCAGTGATGCGGTCGTGGGAACAGGGCGGCGCAGTGCAGGAGGCTGCCGCTGAGCTGTTTTGGAGTAGCTTCGCATCTGTAGTTTTCTGTACTCTGCAGCACGCTGCCGACGGGCGCGGACGGCCCGCAGGCGGACGCGGACTGGCTGGGCGTGCGGGGGCGGCTGCAGTGCGAGGTGCCCAACGCGGACCTGCACAAGTTCAAGGGCCGCTTCAACATGGAGCCCGCAGGTGGGGGCAGCTGCCTCAGGGTCCAGGGCACTACGCACAGTGGCTAGTGAGAGCTGCTTTGGTGCAGGGTCGGCTGAACAAGCAGGAGGCCCTGATGGCCTGCAGCCGCAGACTGGAGCGGCGCAGCTGCCGCTGTGCCAAATGTCCCCAACCGCTGTCTCCTTTCCGATCACATCTTGATGTCCCTCTGCTTTGCCGCAGCGCCGGGCGCGCCGCCGGCGCGCACGCTGCCGGTCACCATGAACGAGATGCTGCTACGCGGGTGCACGCTCAAGAACAGCGGCCACGTCCTGGGGCTGGTGGTCTACACCGGCGCGGAGACGCGCATCCAGCAGAACGCCGCCGAGACGCCCCTAAAATACGGTGCGCCGCCCGCCGCAGGCTGCAGCAGCACGTGTGCGCAGCATTGTTGCGCGTGTCTTACATTTGTTGCACAGTGGCTGCTGCGTTATCTCCAATGGGCTCCGAGGATTGTATTGATGACCTGCGCCTAGGTCCGCACCCCTTTCAAGAGTGCACGCCTTGCCGAGCAATTAGCACGGTGCTCATGTATGGCCACGACATGATGCACACCTGCTGCGCAGGCTCCTTCGACAACTTCCTCAACATCCAGATCGTGCTCATCATCCTCCTGCAAATCGCGATGTGCGTGCTGCACGGCGGCCTGGGCCTGTGGTGGCGCAACCAGCACGGCGTGGACCGCTACCAGCTGGCGCTCACCGTGCAGGGCCAGGTGGGCAGCAGCGCTCCGGGGTAGTTGAAGGAAGTAAAAGAACGAAGAAGTTCTTTGATACCCCTACAGCACTTGCACCTGGACCGATATGTGCAGCTGTCCACCTCGTGATGTGTCATGCGCCGGCGCAGTTGTGGTCAGGTCACCACCGGCAGCATCGTCAGGGTGCACATTGGTTTGTGTTGCGTTCTTGCCAGCTGCACTTGCCACAGCGCTCTTCGGCATGCAGGACAGCACAGCCCAGGGCTTTCCACTGCAAGTGCCTATATGGTATCTGTGCTGTGGCTGACAAACGACAGGGAGGTCCTGCAAATGTTGCGTCTTCAGTAAACCTGGAAAGTGTGCAATTGCTGTTGCAGGGCAACTACACCAGCGACGCCGCGCAGTTCTTCATCAACCTGGTCACCTACTGGATCCTGTACTCGTACCTGGTCCCCATCTCGCTCTTCGTCACCATGGAGATCGTCAAGTTCTGGCAGGTGGGCGCCGGCCGCACACCGCACCGGCCGCTGCACCCCAGCACCCAGCCGGCACTCGTTGGTTCTTGTCGTGGGCAGCTTGGCTGCTCATCCAGAGCGCTTGTGGTCCGGGCCTCCCCAAAAGTCTCCGTAGGAAAAAAGTACCTTTACATCGAAATGTCGAGGAGCACTGGCGTGCTGACACTTGCATCCTCCGCTGCAGGGCTTCGTGTTTGTGAACAACGATCCGGAGATGGTGGATGCGCAAGGGCAGCACGCCAAGGCGCGCAACACCAACCTGAACGAGGACCTGGGCAAGGTAAGGGTTTGCACCACGTTGTCTGTCGCCATGTACGGCAGCCTGACTCATCTGTAACCTCATGCCCCACCAGGATACCGTCTTGCAGGGCAGGTCTGGCCACAACTGTCCTGCACAGCAATATCAACCAGCACGGTTCTACATCCTTGTGAGGGCGGAGGCCAGGTGTATCACCTGTTTGTGTCGCAGGTGGCGTACGTCTTCTCCGACAAGACGGGCACGCTGACAAGTAACGAGATGCAGCTGCGGCAGATCGCCATCGAGGGCACCTCCTACGGCCACGCCGACTTCAGGTCTGGCCGGCTACATGCGGCATCCAACTGCCAATCAGAGTAGCTTCAGATTGCTTCCGGCCACGGAAAACCTACGCCCGTGTCTGCAGTCCAGCCAAATGGGATGTAGGGTACCCTAAGCCCTGTGCTTGCAGTACAGTCTCCCCGCAGGCTTGCGTGTGCGTGGCGTGCCCCGTGCCGTGGACTGAGCCGGTCTGAAATCCTGAAACGCCAGGCTGGAGGATCACGAGGAGTTGGGCAGCGGCATGGGCGCCCTGGAGGCGTGGGACCAGCGGCTGGGGGCGGCGGCGCGGGAGGCCGGCGGCGGGGCGCCCGGCAGCCTGAGCCACCGCCAGCGCAGCTTCTGGACCAACGTGTGCATCTGCAACACCCTCATCGTGGAGCGGGGCTCCGACGGCGAGTACATCTACCAGGTGGGTGTGAAAACTTTCCATAGCTCCATTGCTGCAGATGCGGCCGTTGCTGAACTGTCATGCTGGCAGGTCATGAATGGGAACGGTCCCGATTTGACCTGGGCGCCAGCCGCGCCAGTATATCACCAACACCTGAGCAGCATCACACAAGAGGCAGCACAGCGTCAGCATCCCCACAGACCCTCATCTCGTTTCATTGCAGGGCCCGTCGCCGGACGAGGTGGCGCTTGTGGAGGGCGCGGCCCGGCTGGGCTTCAAGCTCACCGCGCGCACCAGCAACTACCTCACCATCAACCTGCACGGCGAGGTGCCGCAGCGATCTCTTAGTGCTTGAAAATGCAAGTGGTGAACATCGCACACCTTTGACGCTCCTGTCAGCGCATGTGCTTCAGCGCACATCACTGTTGGTCCAACTGCCAACCCCCCAATACCAACGAAGGAGGAGGTGTGGGAGGTGCTCAACATCCTGGAGTACTCCTCGGCGCGGGCGCGCATGTCCGTCGTCGCGCGCGGCCCCGACGGCAGCATCCACGTGTTCACCAAGGGCGCCGACGCCCGGGTGGGTCTGCTGTAGCTTAGGTTTTAGGGTTCAGGGTTGTAGGACTTACACCATATATGGCTTTGTTGGCAACTGCAGACCTGTGGACAACCGCAGACCTGGATCAGGTGCCTGTTTGTTGCATGCCACATGCACGGACAGCAGGCTTGCCGCCAGATCGCACCTCAGAGCGCCAATACGTTGGCCCTCTGGGAGTGCTAACTTTGAGGCAATCCTGCTGCTGCAGCGTCCAGACATGTGTGACTCGAGCAACACGTGCGCCTGCGGGCTCCATCTCGCTTGGTCTTGCTGCCGGTGGCTCTCCTCATGGGGGCCGTAGTCCTTCCTAGCAGCTGACATTTCAAAACGAGTGACCAAGTAACCCGCAGGGTGCTAATACCAAATGGTGCATGCCGTTACAAGCTGAAGTTAAGTAAAACCTAGTTAAATTCTATTGTAATTTGTAGGGGATGCGAATGTGTGTAATAAACCCTGCGCCCTGCAGGTGCTGTCCATGGTGCGGGGCACCACGGCGCCGGACCTGTACGCGGCCACAGAGCACAACCTGCACGAATTCGCCGTCAATGTGTGTCAAAGCCGCACTGCTTCACCACTCCTGGCATGCTCATGCTCGTTTCTATCGTACTGTCAGCGACCTGCTGCACCCTGAGCGTCATGTACATCGACTTGGTGCAGATTGCTGAATACTGTCATAGTCATGGCTCAGAGCATCGAATGGTAGGTTGGGCGCCTGACTAGCTGAATGGTCATATCGCCGCAGGGCCTGCGCACGCTGGTGGTGGCCGGAAAACAGCTGGAGGAGGACGAGTGGGCTGCCTGGGACGCGCGGTACCAGCAGGCGGCCGCCGACCTGGAGCGCCGCGACGAGCTGGTGCGGGAGGGTTTTGGGTTATCTCCTGCGCAGTTGCCCCTATATGCGGCCACATCTCAGCTCCCTTACGGTGGCGTCCCGCCCATGTGCACGTCCCAGCTGCCCCAGTGGCGTGCCCAAGTGCCCGAGCGGCTGCCATCGTCAAGGCTACTCTGCTCGGCCTCCTGTTGTATCTCAGAATGCAGATGTGCTACTTTTGCTGCGTGCAGGTGGCGCAGTGCGCGGAGGAGGTCGAGCGGGACCTGCAGCTGACGGGCGTCACCGCCATCGAGGACAAGCTGCAGGTGGCATCAGTTGCCGGATGTACACCTCTGATATTGCCGCCTTCTGCCCATGCCAGCCTGCATGTGTTGGCGTACAACTTGTTGCTGGGCATGGTGTTCAGAGACCGAGCCAAGCCATAACTGGACCAAGCCACAGAGGTGTGAAGAGCAGTGTAGCATTTCAAAACATGCTACATCGCTGTGTGTGCAGGACGGCGTGCCGGCAGCCATTCAGAGCCTGCTGGAGGCCCGCATCAAGGTGGGGATGAGCTATGCCACACACGCTGCAGGACGGTGCAGCATCTGCAGCAGGGCATCGTGCAATGGGCATGTTCTGCACAGCTCTGTTACCCCAAGCCGAGAGACGCTGGCTGCGCACACTGTTTGATGCTGCTGTGCACCCCGCGCAGGTGTGGGTCATCACGGGCGACAAGCAGGAGACCGCGATCAACATCGCCATCTCCTGCAAGCTCATCCTGCACCCCGACTCGCTGCTCATCTGCAACGCCGACAGCTATGATGGTGCGGGCATCCTCCTCACTGAACCTCGCAAACCTTTTGGCGTTGTCGTTCTGTCACCGCCAAGACTCAGCTGTTTACATATCGACAAGCACTGAAGTGGATGATATGAACGTTGTCTGCAGGTGCCAGGGATAGGTTGCATGAGCTGCTGCAGATCGTGCAGTCACGCAGCGGCTATCATGTGAGTCTGCTGCCACCTTGACAAGCATGTCAGACTGCGTGCGTAACTCGAAGCTTGTGATTCTGTCCTGTGTGCTGCCCGCCAGCCCTCCATGCATCATGCCGATGGTGTGAACTCGCTACCGGTGATCATGATCCACGCCAACCTTCGTTGCTGACATGCTTGTGATGCTCGTGTCCCCAGGACGATGGCAAGGGCCGTCCGGAGCTGGTCATCGACGGCCCAACCCTCAGCAATGTCCTGGGTGAGTTGCAGCATGATGTGTCCTGTGCTGTTCCTCCTGGCCATCGCTGTGCTGTGCATGCAAGCAAATGAGTAAGGGTCTTGCGCCGTCTTGGGCAATGCTTGGCAGGCACTGTGGTGCTGCTTGCCTAGCTTGGTCCTCTCCGCAATGCCCTGACATACAGAGCACGCTGTTTGGCAGCTGCTTGTGCCCTCTTGCTCGACATCACGCTGCATTACAGCCGTGCGTCTACATATGCGTCCCCTGCTTTCCATGATGTGTATGCGCCACTTTGCTGTCATGCTACCAGCCCTCCTGTTGGCCTCCGCACCTCCAACCGCCGAACACTGCCCTAGCAGCAGTCTTTAGTAGTGCTACATGGTGTCTTCACTAACAGTCACATGGGAGCGACCTTTGAGTCGGACTACTGCATGCAGAGCGGGACATTGAGCCACTGCTCGCGGAGGTGGGCTCCCACTGCGCCTCCGTCGTCATCTGCCGCGCCTCGCCCTCCCAGAAGGCCGCGGTCGTCACCATGATGACCCACTGGGAGCTGAAGCAGGCCGGCGGGGTGGGCAAGGGGCCCGCCGCCTGGTGGCGCCGCAAGCGCTTCAAGCTGCAGGTGCCGTGGTCCACCTGTGGTCCATCTCGTTGGTTGGCAGACGGCGTGTTGATATACTCAAGTCCCTTGCATCCCCTCGAGTTCACCACCAAAGCCGCCTGGTCATCTTCCGAGATCCAAATCCGGTACCTTACTGTTATCTGAATGGGTACAGGGCAAGATGCTGGCGATCGGGGACGGCGCCAACGATGTGGCGATGATCCAGAGCGCCGACATCGGGGTGGGCATCATGGGCAAGGAGGGGCGCCAGGCCGTCAACAACTCCGACTACGCCATCGGCCAGTTCAGGTACAAGCAGCGCCTGGGGTTTAGGGTCCCGCTGCGGGCTTGGTCATGCTTCAACATCGTGCTCTCCGAGCTATGGCCCCCGCCATGCAGCCATTAGTGGTACTGCCAGGAGCTGATAGCGTGCGCAATCCCTGGTTGCAGGTTCCTGGTGCGGCTACTGCTGGTGCACGGCACGCTGTCCAACTACCGGCTCGCCCGGCTCATCAAGTACTCCTTCTTCAAGAACATCCTGTTCTGCGCCATGCTGTTCCTGTTCCAGGTGAGGCATGCAGCAAGGAGCATTTGCTATCCACCTCGTGCCTGCACCTTTCACACAGCGTGTTGCGCTTTCGCTTAGTATGGGGAACACGTTCTCACACCACTTCGTTCTTCCTCTGCAGTTCTACTGCGGCTTTTCAGGTTTGGCAATCCTTTCTGCTTTGTTGCCCGACGTACTGAGCTTCAGTTCACCCCTTCCGCTTCGTCTGTGTGGAGTGAGAGTGTGTGGGCACAGAGCTCTGCACGATCACGACTTCACCGCCGACTGTGGTCATGCCCCTTGGCTGCAGGTCAAACGCTGGTGGATGGCGTGGCGGCGGCAGTGTACAACGTCATCTTCACGTGAGCATCCCCGCTCCCTGCATCCTGCCTGTCTCCCCGCAGCGTGTTGCCAGTGCATGCTCCGCAGCAATGGCCAGGACCGTGGGACTGATCCTTGCAGGTCCATACCCATCCTGCTGTTCGCCGTCTTGGATCGGCCGGTGCACTACTTCACGACGCTCATGCGGTACCCCCAGGTCAGCATCGCCGCACCATGACATGATGGTGCTCATGCCTATTGCTTGAAACCAATGCACCCCCGATAGGGCATATGCCCTGATTGGTACATGCCGCATAAGTAACGATACTTGGCATAGTCTGCTGGACAGTGCTGCATGCGAAGCTGAGCGCCTCGCATGGGCTTCCATCCCACAGCAAATGCTGAGTGCAGCTGCCTGTGTGGCCTGCAGATGTACAACCGGGGGCACAGCATGGCCACGTCCACCTTCTGGCGGTACAGCGTGGGCACCGCCACGCTTGGTGGCGCGTTCGTGTTCTGGTTCTGCTACTACGGGACAGCGGTAAGTACAGACATGCGCTGCTACATGAAGAAAGGAGCTTACAACTACACTCTATGATATTATTCGCCCCATTCACGCCCATCCTCACACTTATGTGCCTCCTCTATTTTCAGATGTTATGTTACTGATCTGTGTTGACAAGAGATCAGCGACTGATGCACCGTATTTCAAGTGTGCATGCCCACCCTGAGCTGCGCGTCTGCTGATTTGGCAGGTGGGCGGCCGCAACAGTGTGGCAGACCTGTACAGCGTCGGCAAGACCGTCTTCATGTGCATCGTGCTGGTCGTCAATGCTGAAGTGCGCTGCTGACCGGCTCGACCTGACAACAATGCGCACTACATTGACTCTCTCAGCATGCCCAGAGGTCGTTCACTGCGACACTATCAAGCGCAAGACTGGATCTGCTGCTTGGCAGGTGCTTCTGACGGCGCGGTACTGGACCCGGATCTTCGTGGTGTTCGTGATCCTGTCGTACGTGGTGGCGTACCTCTTCCTGCTGGTCTACATGTGGATCGACACGGTGCGCATTTCGCACTTCCTCCTCCCTCTGGTCCATCTGTAGGGTGTACAGGTGTCAAGACATTGAAAGAACATGCACCGCACTCGTGGAAGATGCATGTGTCGTGTGATCCTTCATCATCCTAACACTGTTCTCTCATCAGCCCCACCATCCATGTGACTGTAATGCTGCGTGTCAGCGACGCACAGTCCTGTACTGCACTTTGTCAGGCGGTCAGCCTTCACACTTGCTGCCGCTGCTGGGTGTGTGCAGCATGTACTGAGGCGATGCTGAGTGCTGTGCTGTCATGATCCAGGCGGCGGAGTGGTACGACCCCGCGCAGTACGGCTGTATGTACTACGTCATCATCGACCCCACCTTCTGGTTCCTGCAGGTCAGCACCGCAGCTGGATAGCAAGACTCTTACCTCCCTGCACAACCACCGTGCTCGCTCTCCGTGCTTGCTTGCGAAATAGCATGATGTGTCATGTCCTTGCAAAAGCGCTGCTTGTGCCGCCAACTGCCTGCTGCCAGATACCGCTGTCAGCAAAACCCAATGCTGGCAGCATCATCAGAGGCAGCTGCCTGTACTTGAGAGCCGCCTAAGCATGGTCTGCAACTTATGAGCAGCCCATGATGACCAGTCACAGTCGCGCTCTAACCATATGCTGCGCCATGCGCCGCAGATCGCCACGGTGTGCAGCCTGATGGGCTACCGCCTGGTGGACCGCGCCTTCGTGTGGTCCAACCGCCCGCACGACGACATGCTGCTGGCGGAGAGCGAGAAGCAGGCGCGGAACCTCGTGTCATGCTGGTCCAAGCCGCCTGCAGCATCAGCACTGTACACACTTTCGTTCGTGCAGGCAGCACCCCGCCTTCACCTGCCAAGCCGCCATGCTTCAGCACTGGTGTATCGTCTCCAAGCTGCTTGGATTGACTTTTGGTCTCGGTGCTGACGTCGAATCGTTACCGCTGAGGCTCTGCCCTGTCCTTACACCCTGCAGTTCCGCAGCCCGCTCGCGGGCCTGGAGGCCAACGAGGCGCTGCGCCTCAAGCAGCTGGGCGTGCTGGACGACGTGGCGTACTCCAACGGTGAGCGCACCGCGGGCCCAGAAAGCCGGCAGCATTGGTGCAGGCTCCTGTCACACCATCACTCCGCATGCTGTCGGGGTTTCTGCACCGTCCTTTGCTCACCACGCCCAGCTCTGCTCTAGGATAGTGTCGGAGTAGCTGTGGTTACAGCTGTGATTGAAACAGATGGTCCTCTCAAAATTGACTGGGAGCATGGGCCTCCTGTGCAGGCGCGCCGATCCAGCCTCCCAGCGGCGGGCAGGCCTGGGCCGGCTTCGATGGCATGAGCGGCCCGCCGCCGCACGCAGCCAATGGAAACCACGGCACCTGGGCAGGGCGGCAGCAGCAGCAGGGCCATGCCATTGAGTCTGTTACTGTTGTGTGACAGCCTGGAGGCGCCGCGGCTCCGCATGCAGTGTGTCGGACGGCGCGGCAGCTGATGCGGTGCGTGAGCATCATCGGCGCCGGCAAGCAGCTGCCGCAGCTGTAGTCACGGGGGCAGCACACAGAATCAACCTGACGACGGTACCAGTGGCAGGAGAAGTTGGTGACACAAAACATTCGCAGTATTCAGTGGTCGAAATGAGAAGCTGATCGTCCAGAAACTTTGTTTGATGCAACTTGACTATCAGCCGGCACCTGTTGGCAATGCGCCGGCTCTAGTTGTGGTGCGGTGAGGAGCACAGATAGAGATTTGGGGTTTTTATTTGGGCTGTAGGTTCCAGGTATCGCACGCCACCTCAGTTGCTTGCGTTTATTGGCCTCAGTCCTATGACTTTGTCGCGGATGGAGATGCCACTTGAAATACAGTATCTCACCATCATGAGACCACGCAGTGACATGCACAACCGCAGTCATCTGCAGTCCGTCTTGGCATAACGCCACCACCCACCTTGCCGGCTCAGAAACGGCGGGCAACGACCCACCGCCGATGATGCAAATGGTTACATCCCTGATACTTCACTTTCCACGGCGCCAAATGCGCCTGAGCCCAGATTGTGGTGCAAAAGACATCGTCTGCGAGACATTCCTGTGCAGAACAACCGCTCAAAAGCATGAATAGCTTTGCATCCAAATCGCGTCCGTCGGAAAGTCAGACAAATGGTCTTTGGGCTACATAAACAGTAGAAAATTCAGGCATGGCAGCTTTTCGCTGCGGCCAGTTCACCAGTTGCGCACTCTAGTAGCTCAGTTGGTTAGAGCCTCGGTCTTATGGTCGAATCGATCGGGCATGTCGTGGGTGCATCCCTGGCTACTGGTCCACCATTAAGAGCAAGCCGAAGGTCGCGGGTTCGAGCCCCGCCTGGAGTACCCCACTGGGCTTTTGTTAGTTGGCATGGTGTCCTGATTTTGAGCGTTTGCAGTGCAGCACGGCGGCATACAGATTCGCGCCGATACTTGCAGTTCTTGAATTGTCACATTTGCACGGCAGCGTGTCCCCTGCTATCCCACTTGACCCGACAGCGCACTCGACTCGCACAGACTTCATCTGCTCGCACATCACAGTGACACAGCATAGCCACCCACCATGGATGTGCACAGGCGATGCTCTCGTGTTGCATGGTATATGCAGCGTTTGCTTCTCTGTTTCTGCACCATTTGAAAAACAGCCCCTCGCCAGGTCAACACCCCTGCATCTTGGTGACGCCACATCGTACTTTGGTGCACAAGCCGGCGATACAACTCTGGCGTAGACCGTCACATGGCGCCACAACAACAAGCTACGCCTTCCTTTGATACACCGCTGGCATTGCAGGCATCGTCTGTATCGCTTCGGATTTCTCCGTGAAATCAGCAGGTGTAATCGGTGTGCCTGTTGCGGTGCAGTTGCAGGGCTGCAGTCCTTCGCCACTTCCTGCATGCGCAACAGGTTCTATTGAATCAGCGCACCAGCTGTCGTTCGCTTTGGTGCCTGTGCAGTGTCGAATTGCGTCAGCATCGTCAGCAATTCCGGGGGAGTGCCTTCTGGGTCCTTTTGTTGCCCGTTCAGCACCTGCGACGTGCGCGGCGCTGCTTGCACACGCAGCTGCATCTTTGCTCCCTACCCTACCGTCTGTGACCCTGCCTGTCGTGCACCGGACGGAGGCATGGGGGAAGTAGTTGGGTGTCCTGGTGTGGCAAAGGTGAGCAGCTGAGGCCGGACAACTGCCCCCGTTCAGCGCAGCTAGGCCTGCGCCTGGGTTGAGGCCTCTCGAGGCTGACATGCCTGGCGCTCCGCCGGCTGCAGCCAGCGCCGGCGCCCGCACAGCAAGAGTCGGTGAGTGCACCTGTATGTGAACCATCCAGGTTAATGTGGTGCCTTGGTGTTTTGTTGTCATGCATTGTGGGGCTTCAAACGCTGGTCATGACAAGACAGTGCGGCGTCCCTGATATGCAACGGACTAATGTATGTGTGGCACATGCAGATGGCGCGCCCCAGATTCAGGCGATCCCAGAGGAGGCGCCCCTGGACATCAACAGCATACCTGCAGAGCAGCAGAGACAGCAGCAGCAGAGGCAGCCCAGCGGCCGTGCGCCATCGCGGCGCAGCGGAGATGCGCATAGCGGCGGCGGCGGCGCCAAACCGTCTGCTGCGCCGGCAACAGCCAAGGGCAGCGCCCTCAAGTCCGCATCGGCAGCACCAAAGGGCGGCGGCAAGGCCCGGGTGTCCTTTGAGGTGGAAGGCAGCCGGTCGTCGTCGGATGGAGACGCGGGCGGGGTGCCGCTGGACGAAGAATCTGGCGGCGTGCCCCAGCCCTGGCTCAAGCCGCTGAGCTGGCTGAAAGTCCGGCGGATGTCGTTCTACCAGGACATCGGCAGCGGTGCGGCTCTCCCTGTCCTGATACGATGACCTAACGCATGCCCCACTACTGTCCCTGTGCTCCTCTCCACAAAGCCCTTGCCTTGCGCCTGACTCAAACTCCAGCCCTCATCCTTGCTTTTTGCTCTGTGGTCAGTCTGCCGATCGAGTCACCATCGGCACCTGCAGGGACCTGGTGGGACATCTTCTTCGCCATCAGCGTCGTCATGTCGTCGCCGGGCGCCATGGCGCCCCTGCCCTACGCAGGTCGGTCTGCGTCGTCCAGGGAGCACCTGTCACCTGGTTGACTCTGTCACCAGTTTGGTCACCATTCGATGTTGCTCAGGTCACTCTGTGGTGTCAGACCCCAGCAGCTGCACTGCGTGTCGCCATGATACTCTACCAGACGCTGCACACACTGTGGCAACTGCATATGCGTGGTCATCTGGGCTTCACATCACGCAGTTGCGCGGCTGACGTGGGCGGGCGGGCTGGTCATGATGGTGCTGTTCGGCGTTTGCGCCTACTACACCGCGCTGCTGATGGTGCGGCAGGAGCCCCACATGCGAGCTCAACTCTGTTTGTGCCAGCGAGAGACACTTGCTTACGCTTCCAATTGCCTTCTCCCATGCTATAGAATGAGCGCGCCTCAGGTTCAGCAACCCGAAGCGCCTGCTGCAGGGCGCCTGCTGTACGGCAGTGCCTGTCACTCCGTCGTCGCCTATGGAATTTCGCTTCCGTGACATTGCCTGATGCTATGAATGTATGTACTCGGCTGCAGGCGGAGCTGCACCAGTGGCGGCCGACCATGCGCTTCTGCAGATACCGGGACCTGGCACGCAGCATCTGGGGTGAGTGGTGCCACCACCGCGCAATTTGACTCCCCCAGCCTCGATTGCTGCTCCCATTCGGCAGCGTGTGGCAACAGACCGGGCAGTCTGCTGACGGCTGAGGGCATGTGTGCAGGGCCCAAGGGCTTCTACGCCATCTTCGTGCTGCAGCAGCTGGCCAGCATCAGCAACAACGTGGCGGCGCAGGTCGAGTGCAGCCTGGTCATCAAGGTGAGCGACCTGCATCATCTTTTGCACACGTGCCTGGCAGTGTTTGTCGAGCCCTGCATGCCAGGCAGACAGGCAGAGAGCTCGTCTGCGTCTCTCGCCATGGAGTTTAGGTTTATGATGCTCACCAGTACCTGCCTCTGTGGCACGCAGGACCTGTACGAGACGTTTCACAACGACAGTCAGCACCTCTCGGTGTTTGAGGCGATCATCATGTTTGCCGGCATCCAGCTCTTCCTGTGCCAGGTTGGCATCTTTGAGCACGCGTCTTTTCACCCACTCCCAATGCTCTGTACATGGCTGCTTGGCGCTGCTGTGCTGGATCACGCAGCAGCACGGTCAGCAGGCACATACTGCAACCACACGAACAACTGCATTGCACTCACGGCCCCTGGCTTGCAGATCCCCACCATCCGTGGCATGAGGCATCTCAACATCCTGGGCCTGGGCCTGGCGGTGGCATTTGTGGGGGTTGTGACCGCCGGCTGCCTATACGATGGTGGGCTTTCGACAATTGCACATGAGGAAACCGATGAGATCTCCTGACTGCGAATTAATCAGGAGCATCATGCAGCTTGCCCTTTTGACACACGCATGCCATACACGTGTGTTGCAGGTCAAGCTGGATCGGTCGACCATTGACCACAGCATCCCGAAGGGCGAGCCCACCAGCCGTGCCGTCTTCAAGGTCTGCGCACCCGATGCACGGTCTGCCATGACCGCACGACGCCGTGTGCTGGGTTCCTGCCCTCCTGCGCACTGGGGCTGCTGTGTCCTGGCAAAACCTTTTTGCAGCTGTGGTGACGAGCGGCCTCTGTGTGTCAATGCGCAGGTCTTCGAGGCCTTTGGCATATTGGCATTTTCGTTTACTAACCCTCTACTGCCGGAGGTACGTAGCCACTGTTGCCACATGCATTTATGAGACAAACTGTGTGCCACTACCGCTGCTGTCATGCACACTGTCAACCTGTGCGCCTGATCACCGAAGTGGCTCGTTGACACACGAGCGTTTGTATCCTAATGCCTGCAGATTCAGTCGGTCACAAAGCCGCCGGCAGTGCAGAACGGCAAGAAGGGCGTCACCGCGGCCTTCAGCACCGCGTTCTTCATGTACCCGCTGGTCGCCATCAGCGGCTTCTGGTGCGCTTCGTCGCGCCACTGGGATGACTGCTGCACGCCCCTGCATGTGTGATGCGGCGCCTACACGTGCAGTCAGCACAGGACCGCAGCTGCCTTGTTGGCGGTGCAGAGCAGGCTTGACCTCAAGGACTGGCAGCTCCGAGACCGTCAGCCTCTGCATATTTCAAGCTCCGAGAGCGTTGGCCTGCGCATCTTGCAGGGCTTTCGGCACAGGCGTGCCGGAGATCGTGACCATCGGGGAGTTCCCGGACACCTCCTGGCTGGTGGTGACCGGCAACATCCTGCTGGTGCTGCACTCGGCGATCAACTACCAGGTCTACGCCCGCCTCACGCTGGAGGTGCGCAGGTTTGAGCCAGCAGGCTGTAGAGGGGTCTTTCCACTGTGCGCTTGCCCCGTATAGCGGCATGCAGAACGCTCCAAGGCAGCGCTCCAAGAGCTGCAATGTGTGGCAAAGCGGTCTGCACGACGGCGGCGGTGCTGCAGCATGACAATAGCATGGCGACAGCATGACGACAATACCCTGCTTGTGTGCACGCAGGTGATAGACTACCTACTACAGGACCCAACAGACGGTGCGTGATGCACTTGCGGCGATGCACCGATGGCACACTGAACCAAGCAAAGCCGAGCGACTGACCAGATCTGCGTGTGATGCAGACAACATGATGTCCCCGAAGAACATGGTGTCCCGCTTCGTGCGTTCCCCTACCATGTCCTAAACTCCTGACATCTGTTGCTGCTGATGCGTCCAGCGGAAGACTGGCCCTGGCACAAATGATCGAACGGTTCCCTGGTTCACGTGTGCCCTTGGTGAAACGGAAAGATGCTGTGCAGGCGGGATCATTGGTGTACATCATCACAGTCAGCTTCATCTCGTCCATCATGCCGGTGAGCCGACAAACACAGTAGTTTCAGACCCCAAACGTGTGAACGTCGCTTGAGTCCATGCTGACTTGCCCAGTGCGGCTGTCGTAGGTGCATCTGGACGAGATCACGGTGGTGGTGGGCTCGCTGGGCAGCATCACTCTCACGCTGATCCTGCCGCCGCTGCTGTACAATACCGTGCGGAAGCCGGGGCGCCCGCAGCGCTACGGCCACTGGGCCATGTCCTCCTTCTGGGCCGTCATCCTGGTGAGTTGTTATAACAGCACCACATCTCCCTGACAGAGAACCCACAACCATTAACAGCTGGGTGGCAGCGCAAGCTGCTGTCCCTCTCAGACTCTCAGCCCGCCTCCAGGCACCACCGAAGGTAATGGTTTAGTATCCGTCCGGTCTGACATAAGAGTAGCTTCCCCAGCAGCTGATCTGGCTGCCGGCTGTCAGATTGCGCCGCACCCCTGGTAAGGCCCTTTTTCCTCTTTGGGTAAAGGTGGCCACCGTGGCGGGTGCCATCTGGACGACTGTGGTGGAGACGCAATATCGCGGCTCCGGCCTCTTCCGCGATGTGAACATCCAGCAGCAGCTGGGCATTGCCGCCGATCGCCTTGACCCCGCTCGCTGATGCAGCAACAGGGTTTCAAGCAGCGTGACCGCCACCATGCCCAGTTCCGCTGCGGCGTGCAAGTGGTGACGCCCTGAACCTTTGACAGTCGCGTGGGGATTGGAGTTGTCCCAGCACAAGCGCCAGGCACGGAATGCGCCTGCTGGGCTGACGCATCCGATCACCTGACACCTGAAGGTGGCCACAATCGCCGGAGCAATCTGGACCGCTGTTGTGGACACCCTGTTCCGCGGCCCGGGGTTCTTCAAGGATGTGAACATCATTCAGCAGCTGGGCCTCGACCGGCTGCAGCCGGCACGCTAGCAGTTTGGCGGCAGCACTGGCTGAAGCCTCTGCAGCCAGCTGTCAGCACTGGCGGCCCAGCACGCTTGTGCCGACGCGTCTCCTCTCTGCCACGACTTTCTGCTTCCTGCTGCGCAAGGTGGGCACTCCTGCTGCCGCCGGGGATGCAGTGCTACTTGTGGAGTGGGCGCAGATGGACCAGAGCAGAAGTTGTTGGCATCACCTGGGGGCCCCAGCACTGACAGCAGTCCCCTGGTTGCGGCGCAGGTCTGCACGACGGTGGCGGCTGTCATCATCACCGTCGAGGAGACAAGAGAAAAGGGGCCGGGCTTCTTCAAGGTGCGCCTTCCATGCCACTTGCAGAGATGCGGGGATGAAGTCAGCTTCTGCTCAAGCACAAGGGATGCAGAAGGAGCGTGCATTCAGTCAGTTGGTCTGATATGCTGTTGCTGAGCCTGGGGGTGTTGCAGGATGTCAACGTCATGCAGCAGCTGGGCATCGTGGATCCTCTGGACTATGCCTGATCAAGCGCGGAAGCAGCAGCAGAAGCAGGAGGAAGTGCCGCGAAATGCACAGAGTGAAGCCAGCATCATCCAAATGCGGAAGCGAGCCGTCCTTGCTCCTGCCTTGACAGGACGTCAACGTGCAGCAGCAGCTTGGCATCGTGGACTCGCTTGGGCCCGAGTAACGAAGAATCCTGGCAGCCAACCTGCCGGCGGAAGTACACACACCAAGTATTGAACTGAGAGCTCAGATGTTGCGCTGGCATGCCTATGGTACTTGCCAAGGAGAACTGCAAAGTTTGAAACAAATGTGAAGTGTGCAACAGCAGTCTTCCTGTGTTTGTCTGTGGTGATCAACTTGATGTCATAGAGCTTCTAGCAATGCTCTCAGTGTCCTCGTGTATTGTGCCAAAGTACCGTCTAGAGGCTTGTCATGACCGTGTCAGTGCAGCAGAACTCGTATGGCATGTGCTGCGCTGATGCAAAGGGCTGCCGCACCACCATGCTCACCCTCCTCTCTTACAGCATCAAAACTAGGTTCAGTTCTCACAGACCCCGTTCTACTGATGAGTGACCCAAGTGGCAGGAAGCAAAGTGATAGTCAGCACTTCGGTGTAGCAAAGAAAAACCCCAAAATCCCAAGAGGACTGTCAAACAACTGGGGCACGATGGCAGTGCTCCACAGCGTCACAACTGTCACGATATCACAGCGCTCTTGATTGAACAGGCAGCGTTCAGCACGGCGCCTCATGCAGCCCTCAAGATTGTTGCCGTCACATGTTGGAGGTAGCGGCAGCCAGCACCCCAGACATCTGCCAGGCTTGCGCGTGCGGCCGCCACACGGCTCGCAGCCAGTGATGGCCGCTGGCATGGGTCAAGCCCCCCTGGAGCAGGGTCGTACTCGCCAAGGGGTGCGGGCTGAAGCCCAGATGCTGCACAATGCATGCGCGGGGACCCCCCCTAGACTGCTGTGAGCTTCAGACTCTGGTCCCTCACTCCACCATGGCATTGCTGCCATCGTCCTCCTCATCGTCCACCTGTGTCCAGCGCACCCAGGTTCACAATAGACAGCATGCCATGGCGCCTGATGCCATCGCAGCAGACGATACTATAGCGCAGTTGCACCGCTTCCGAAAATGTTATGCGTAGCCTCACTGGCACGCTGTTGCAGCATCTGACAGCACGTCAGCTGTGACATGCCGTCGAGTGTGGGTGCCAGAGCGACTTGCGCTTCCAAAGCATTCCGCACGCACCTCGATGTTCAAGCCGCGCCGGGCGTCCTGCTGCCGCCGGCTCGCGAGCCGTGAGCGCAGCCCCGCCTCGCCGCCGGCCTCCCGCTCGATGTAGAACCTGAGCCCCGCGGCCCGCGCCCGCGCATAGTTCTGCAGCCAGACGCACACAGCGCTGAGCTCCTGCGCTTTATATGTCCGGGCAGCGTGAAGCTAAAGGACACACCACCCCTTTTGTTGCTCCTGAACTTGCCGCAATGGGCCCGCAACGGCACCGCCTCAGCGTGCTGCAGCGTCACGTCACAGGAAGCAGTTGTGTCACGTCACAGGAAGCAGTGGCGTCGTCACAGCAGCCAGGCGCTCACCGCCTCGACGACGGGGTCCGGCACGGAGATGACGGCCTCGCCGGCGGGGGACGCCCCGGCAGCGGCCCGGGCCAGGCACCGCCCCAGGGCCCCCGCCACCACGGGCGACACCGCGTTCCCCATCTGCAGCAGCACAGAGCAGCAACATTGCCTGCAGCGTCAGGTGGGTACACAGCTATGCAGGGTGAGACCAGCACCGGTCAAAGAGCATGGACGCTGCCTTACAGGGACATGCTTTGGCTGGGCGAGCGCCAAAACAGACAGTGACAATGTGCCCCAGGTCCAAAGACTGAAACGCACACTGCTTGAGCGTGCGGAGGATACTGTTTTCCAGTAGCCCGTTCCGTGCTGCTCACCTGCTGGAAGCGCGCGGTGAGGGAGGTGTGGCGCACCCAGGAGCGGAAGCGCACCCGCTTCAGGGTGGCCTGCCCCTCTACCCCCACCAGCGCAAAGTAGTCCGGGAAGCCCTGCAGCGCACGACCAGGAGCTGAGCAACAGCACGTGAACAGGACATGAGACTCTATTGCAAGGGCACACAACTACTGCAAACACCTGACACCTCACACCATGTGAGCCTGCTTGGACGCTCTGCATGTAATTGTCGCGCCTGTCTGCCCTGCAGCATGCGGTGGACTACATACAACCATATCCTACAAACACCAAGCAACAGCAGGGTGGGCGCACCTGGCAGCGCGCGTTCTCCCGGATGCTGAGGGTGCGGTCCTGGGTGGGGTGCACCAGGCACAGGTTGTGCGGCTCCGCGCGGCCCACCACCGTGGGCTGCACCTCGTCGGGCCTGGCGGGAGCAGGGGGCGCAACCATCAGTGAACGCAAGTGCTGCTGTCAGCCACACTCTGCCAGCAAGCGATGCAGGCTGGGCTTAGCATGTTCCTGCAACCCTGTGCCAGCATATGCGTTGCATTCTGCAGCTGATTTGGTGGTCCTGCTGTGACATTGCAAGACAGGAGAATGCTTGTGCCAGCTTGCAGGTGTCCTGTGTGTGGCGACAGGCGGTACCCCTGAACCCTGCGTTTCAAGCTCACCAGGCGCGGCCGTAGCAGCCGTGGCGCCCGGTCGACAGCCCCTTTTTGTAGGTGACGCACCACCGCGGGCACAGCATGTTGCCGGTGGCCATGAAGGTGGTGGCCGCCGGGCACCCTGCAGCGGCGGCACGGCAGCAGGCCGGCGTCAGCGCTGGTATCCAATTTTGTTTTGTATTTACTTCACCTTTGGCGAGGAGCAGACAGATGTTGCAGCACGACACGCAGCGCGAGGGTCGACTCCACCATGCATTCTGGGGTATTGATCCATATCTGGACCGTCTGCTTGCTGCAGAAGCCCCCTGGGTGTCCCCACATCAACTGCATTTGCAACTGTGCATCTGCAGTTGCAGTGAGAGTGTTCCCAGGAGCTCTTTGCCGACCGCTGCTAAGGCAGCAACTGCTCGAGCAACCACAGGGGGCCCATGCAACCCCTTCAAAACGGTCCGGCAATTCCTGAATCAGCCGCCTAGTCAGTTGTGGCACCGCTCACCTGCGCCCTCGGGCGACACGTAGAAGCCGCCGCGCCAGCCGTGCTTGTCGTGGCGGTCCACCCGGCCGTCGACGGTGTTGCACTGCGGGGCCGCCGTGCTGCGCACAACATCAAGTGGAGTTCGGCCCTTGCGCGCTTCACAGCTCTCATATACGCCCATCATTGTGTGCTGATCAGCAGCGCAACAGGCTGGGACTCGGTGATACAACAGGCCAGTTGTCTCACCGCGTGCCGCCGGCCGGGCAGGCGGTGCGGCCGTTGGCCTGTGCTGCGTGACAGTGGCCCGCGCAGTTTGTACCTGTGTAACCGACATCGCTGTTGGAGCACATCACATGGTGGCAGCAGTGACAGGCGTCATGACGCAGCTTCTGACTGCCCATGTGCAGCTCAGGAGGCGCTGTAGCGGTCATGGATCATCAACATGCCAACATCTCAGGCTGACGGTCTGCAGCCACGAGTCGCATAGGTGTCTTCCGGCGCATCAGACATGACGGCATACATTTCGTTGTTCAAACGGGCGTAAGCAGCACACCGTCACTCCAGGTGTGGACGCCGGGCCAGTCCCGGAAGTTGGCGCCCTTGCGCTTCGGCACCGCCGCACACCGCAGGTAGTCATCCACCTGCCGCGAGCCGAACACCAGCTAATTAACAATACCGTCATTTTGACGCACAGAGTCTTAACAAACGTAAAATAAAACGTTGGTGAAGGTTAAGGATGCTCTGAGGCCGGCAACATGTGATTGCAGCCGGTGTCATCTAGCAATGTGCAGTGACTGACTGTGCAGACACATGACAGTTGGCAGTTCGCTACCTGGGGGCGGTGGTCGCGCAGGGGACCTGTCGCGTCAGACGCCTCGTTGAGTCCCGCCAGCACCTGCACAGCAGCAGCATGCGCTCCTGCACCCTGCCACCACAGCTGGATTGGTTCTACACAAGCCGGCCGGTCGGATGCCCCGGACCAGCCTCAAGCCTGGTGGGACACAGGCGGGACGCATGAGACGCAGGTGGGACACAGTGACAGCTGCGCGCAGCTGCGCTGTGACTGAACACCGGCCCATGCTGGTTCAGACAAGTGTCGCCGACAGCAGCCACCTGCAGGCCGTAGATGAGCTCCACGGCGCCGCGCGTTCCGATCTGCTGCATCAGCCAGTCGTTCCCGTCCATGCCCTCCGCCGCCAGCTGCCGCCGGCAGGCGTGCAGCGTCGACGCCGCGAAGTTGCTGCTGGTCGCGGGGTCCCGCCCGTGCGACAGCGGGTCCGCCCCGTTCAGGTACAGGCCGCCGATCTGCGAGCCAGCAGCAAAGAGTGTTCTGGAGACTGACGAAGCATCTGTCAGCCAGGCGACGTACATCTCGAGCTGACTGCAATGCAAACCTGACAAGCACACGCTGGTGTGATGTCTGGCCGCAGGGTTGCGCCTTCTTGTCCTGGATGTGCACAGGTTGCGGCAGCCAGCACATGCACAGCAGCCAGAAACTGCGAGAATATGGTCGTGCACACTAAGTGCAGCACCCTGTCTCACCCTTTCCAGCGCGGCGGTGCGGTGGGTGATGCACTGCGGCCCCCTCGCCAGGTCCAGCTCCCCGGCGTCTTCAAACACCTGCCTGCAGGGCTCGCTCACCGCCGCCGCCGTCTCCGCCATGAAGGCGTCCGCCCTGGACGCCCGCGCCGCCCTCGAGGCCTGGTATCCGGGCGGCTCCCGCCGTATGTGCACCTGCGTCAATGCACACGCTCGGTCAGTCAGCACCAGCGCAGCGCTGTGCCGTTCAGGTGTCCCTTAGCATTACCTGCACATCCTTGCACTGTAGTCTGTGGGCTATGACCCTGACCTGAAACGGCGAGTCGGGTTCGGTGCCGTACTCCACTGCATCCGCAAAGGAGAAGTTGCCGCGCTCCAGCAGGTCGCTGAACACGTCGCCCAGCAGTATCTGCGGGCAGCATCACGCCAGCTCAGCGGGAGCATCTCGGCCGGCTCAGCTTGAAGGCGACTGTGCAGCTATTGGTGGTGCCGGCTATGCAGCACTGCACACCCTGAGCTTCACAGCACCGTAGATGTGGAGGATACAACACTGGCAGTGAGTACGGGGAACTGAGCGTGACAATTTACATGGAAGCAGGACGTACCGGCGGGTGGGCGGCCCTCCGGCGCTCGGCCTCCGGAGCCAGGAAGTCGACCCTGCAGTTGACCTGGTCCACGCCCTCGGAGCAGAACTGCTTGGCGCCGCGGGCGGCGAGGCCGAAGGTGCGGTGCGTGGGCTCCGGGAACGCGGGCAGCTGCTCGCGCCCCGACTTTGCGCCCCACATGAACACCCTGCAGCAGTTTTGTGCGAATGTCAGTTTTGTGGTGGGTATGGCACACCAGTGATCGCTGCCTTGCAGCACAGCAACAGCGGCTCAAGCAAAGGTGACCCGCTAGGAGGAACTCCCTTTTGCCACCTGGCTGTCAGGTTGATGTGCTGGAACGCACCCTGCGTGCAGCATGCCTGTGCACAGCCCAGGTGAGAGCGCAGAAAAATGCACATCAAACCAAACAAACAGTCAGCTGCCATGACACTCACCGCCACCGGCCCTGCGCCACGCCGTGCTCCCCAGCGGGGATCATGCCCAGCCGCGTCTGGTACCTCTGCTGCAGAAGCCGGGCCGTCGCGTACTTGGCGTACATGCCGTTCTCCTTCGACAGGATGTCCAGCACGTTCTCCATCAGCACGTAGCCCGGCTGGAGCCAGTCGATGATGTCGTAGAACGCATCCACCTGCCGGTTCCTGCATATGCATAGCAATGCATTTGACGGTCAGCGGCAATGGCAATATGCGCCGTAACACCGTATGCCATCTCAAGAGAGCGGCTGGCAGCAGTCCCTGCGCATGCGCCTGGCTTGGCCTTGTCGGATTGTGCAATCATGTCAAGAGTACGCGCCTGGAGTCTGTCAGCACGTCGGCGGTGCGGGCGTGGCGGTTGAGGCCGGACATGCCCTGGCACGGCGGCCCGCCCGTCACGATGTCCACGTCCCCCGGCAGCGGCACCCGGTTCCGCGACCGCCAGTCCTTCACGAACTCCGCCAGCTGCAGGGGGTGGTGATTGAACACATGGCTGAGTGTACCTCAGCTGTCTGGACCCCTGGGATGTTTGCCCGCATCGGTCATGGGATCACCGTGTGAGATGCTGAGGCGTCAAGTTGCAACTTCATGCAAGGCTCACCTTCTCAGGGCAGTTGTCGATGTGCTCGACGGGCTCCCACGACTTGTCCTCCTCGTCATAGCCCTGCGAGGCATGGGCTGCGTGCTCTTGACGACCTCAAAGGGCCTTTAGACGGCATGCTGCCTGTGTCCTCACGCAGCCCGGTCAACTCCCATCGCAGATGCTGGGCCAAACTGCAGACTAGCCATGATCAAACAGGTGCAGCACTAGCCATGCTCAACCTGCTGAAGCACTATAAGGCAATGGCAGAAAACATTTGTGAACAGAAGGTGTCAGGCAGCACCTTCCACTCGACCCGGAACATCAGCCTGCAGTTGTCTTCCGTCAGCTTCTCCATCACATTGCCCTTGTGAGTGCCTGCATATAGAACCACAATCAACACTGCGACACCCGATGCAGCGAGCTCCCTGGTAGTGTGCACCACCACTCACACTGCTCATTGAGGCAGGGTGCATAACGGCTGCTATGAGCCCCTGACGCAGGCTGGCAGGAGGCTGCTTCACGGGAGGCGATGCGCACCAGACTTCCCAATGATGGACTCGTCCACCTCGAGCTTCATGTCCACGATCCTCCTCACCTCGAAGTCCTCCGATGGCTTCCGCTTCTGTCAGTGTTCAGCAGGCCTCACCATCAGCAACGCCCAGGAGTCATACCCCGGTCACACTTTGCAGGGGTCTGCAGCAATAGTTGTGGTAAGGAAGTGTCGGCACATGAGAACCATGATATTCACCTTGCTGCCCCTGATGGGTGTGGGCTGCCAGTCGTCGGGGTACTGGTCCGACATGTCCTTCCACTTCTTGCACAGCCACAGGAACTCGTCGATGCCTGTGCAGTGCACCTGTACGGGACATCGAGTGGGAATCAGTCACACTTCTGAGAGGCCGTAACAAGGGGAGGGCAGATTGGACGGCGACCTGGGAGCAGCACTGCATCGGGTTATGGAATCGAAGTGCGCGGTGGTCATCGAGCCACACAGCTGCAGGTTGGCAGGGACGCGCCTGCGCTTTGGGGTAGTTGGCCTGGAAGGACAGGCAGCAGGACTCGTTGTAGTCCACCGCCCACTTGCTCTGGATCTCCACACCGTCGTCTGTGTAGACGCCGTCGATGAAGGACAGCCCGCCGCAGCCGCAGTACAGGTCGAGTGCCGCCACCTCCTGTAAGCGGGAGTTGGCACGCTGACAGGAGTTGTCGTTGCCATGCTCTCAGCCCTGATGCTGCCCGCTTGCTTTTGCACATGTCACGAATGTGGTTTTGGACTATTCTCAGCCAGAGACCCGCAACAGCAGCAGTATGAACACAGGTTGCTGCACCATACCCGGGTTTTGCCCTTGCCCGCCAGCCTCGCCGCCTGCGCCCTGGAGGGCGGCACAAAGTCCACCGGGTCGCGGAACGTGAAGAAGGACCGGTCGTGCTCCTGGTCGTACCTGCAACAGGGCCGCAAGCGCAGTTGGCAGGCGATGAATCAGGAACTGGAAGAGGTCTCAGCATAGCACAGCAGCACTGACACAGGCAGGCTGCACACAATGCCCCGAGTGCCAGTAACATAGCTGTGGTGCGATGTACCCTCCCATGAGCATACTGTGTCTGTGACACCTGCTGACTCGTGTCGAATCCAGCAGTAGCGCACACCGGCATGCAACATGTGGCGTGCTGGTGCAAGGGAGCCACTGCGTAGAGCGCACCAGAAGACGTCCTTCTCGGGCGCCGGCGGCTCGGCGCCAGGCGCAACCCTCACCACTCTGACTGGCCTGTTTGCAGAACACACGACCTTTCGTGCTTTCTGGTTGTCTGCTTGCTCACGATCGTGCAAAGGCAGTAGCGCATGCAGTGGCCGCATCACCAGCAATCTTTGTGCCTGCGGCACTCAAGCAGGCAGGCGCGCATCAGAAGACCATTTGGCAGATACTGACATCCCGCTCAACATGCGCCTATATGTACGCCTCCACTTTGGAAGCTGCCGCCTTGGCAAGGGGCTTCACACGGAGTCCGGGTCAACAGAGCTGCCGAAGCTGCACCTGTCGATGCAGGCGAGGGGCTGCGCCGAGTGGTACTTTTTGTTGTCGGGGTTGGCGGCCCACCACAGGCGGTGCGCCTCCTTCGGCGCGCCGTCCCCCTCCGCGAAGATGGGCACGTACCCCGCCTCGTCCACCTGCGGCTCGCTGGGCTTGGGCGGCGCCGGCAGCTGCAGCGTGCAGGCACGGACGTGCGGTCTGAGACTGGTGAGAGCGCGAGGTCGAGGCCACTTGCTTGCAATGTTGCTGCACTGGCCGGGCAGTGGCAGCTGATACTCAAGTGAGCAGGCGTGCATCAGATCACAGTAGTACACATCTTATGGGCTTTGCTGGGCGTCACGAAGTTTGCTGCGGCGTACTGGCGCAACAGCACTCACTGCAGTCAGTTCGAAGAGCAAAAAATACCACAAAGCATGGCAGCAGCACCTTCTGGGCTCTGCACCGCTCCTTCTCCCGGTTCCAGGCGGCCAGGTCGGCCTTTGCGAGCTCCTTGGCCTTCTTCTTCACCATGTTCTTGTCGACCAGCAGGCAGGTGTCCTCCGGCCGGTAGAGCCAGTGCATGCCAAAGAACCTGTTCCCCTGCAGAACCACCGAGGCAGTATTACATCATGTGACTGGCCAACTGGCCTGCTGGAAGCAAGCAGTTCACCAGAATCGCAAAGGAAAGACATTGCCCGCAGAGTACTGCAGCTGCAGACTGACGTGGTGGTATGTTTAGATCTGAACAGCTCAAGCGTTCATTGTCACTGAAGAGGCGGGGCAACACACTAGCTCATCTTCGAACAGCTCCGCCACCTCCGCGATCCAGTAGCCGTTGTTGTCCTCGGACATGACGGCAACATGGCTCCCAAGCTCCACCTGCGCACGGCTGGCGCCATAAGCGTGGGAGCAGCTGCAGGGTTGGTGAACATGCAGCCGACAGGCTCCACAGGTACGACTGTTAGTCTGCTCAACAGCATGCAGATCATCAGACGATGCCACAACACATGGAGAGCCGTAAGAACGGGCAACCCACCCTGAACTTCTTGACCTGGTCCCATGGCAGATCGTCTGCAGCCTGCTCGTTGTCCTCGATGTCCACCGCCCGGAAGTGCGCCACCGCCGGCCGCGGGTCCTCGCTGGCCGCCAGCTCCACCAGCTACAGGGTGGGACAGCAGCGTCACGACGGGGCGCCAGCAGAGCCGGTGGTGCCCCAGAGTGCTGGTTGCGCGGGCCATGCGACTGCTGGCCTCCACCACTGCAGTGCTGCTGTGCATTGTGCCGCGCCAACACATGCGAGGTTCCAGGCCAAGACCGGCGCAAGGAATGCAGCACACCTCGTCTTCAGACAAGCCCAGCTTCTTGCCCCTGCCGCGGTCCGTCGCTGCAAAGGCCTTGAGCTTTCGCGTGGGCCAGCGCTGCCGCACCTCCTCCTGTGCACGATTGTGGAAACATGACGTAATGCCAGAAAGCCAGATGATGGTTGAGTGGCTAACGCTGAATGAAGTGGGTTGGCTGAACTAGCAGGTGTGGGGTGGCCGCATCGCCCGAGGCAGCCTTACGATGGTCGCTCTGCTGCATGCAAGTCTGCTGGCGGTGGAAAGGGCCGCCTCGACAGGCCAGTCTCACCTCTGGGATGACGCCGCCGCCTCTGCCACCCAGAACCCACTGGGTGCCGTTGTTCACTGTGCTGTACGTCCGCAGCTCGTCAGGGGCGTTGAGCACCTCTGGCGTGGACAGCTGCCGCGGCTGCAGCGGCCAGTCCGCATAGTTCGGCCGGGCCTGCGGCTGTGGGCTGAGGCTTGCGCCTGCAGAGACAAATGCGGGCACGCCTGACTGCTGCATGGAGGCCGTGCACGATCATGACCTCGGCACTGCGGTGTGCTCAGCAGCAGCGCCCCCAGCAGGGCACGGGCCTGGGCTGTGCGCAGAGCATGGCTGTGACTGCACATCATCGGCAGCGCATGCATGGAATAGCTCTTGTGGCCCGAGGTGCGCCGCAGCGTCGCTGATTGCCGCGTGTCTCGGGCGACATCTGTGACGGTTCTCACCCTGCGGCACCGAGGACCTGGTGGTCCTCTTCTCCGCGTGTCGCGGGGATGGCAGTTCCCCTGCGCACCACCAACAACGCTGACACACTGCTGTCCACAAGCCTGGGATGCATGCCAAGATGCGCCTACATGCGGTCATGCGTGCTGCTGCGGCCATTGTAAGGACCAACTGGCCTCACATCGGGGCGTCCACATCGGGACACCAGCACCCAGGAACAACACCAGAGTGATGCGTCAGGTTTTGCTGCTGAACCCAAGGCGTCAAGCAGGTTGCAGCACCTTCAGCGGGACGCTTCTTTCCCTTGCGCACGCTGCCATCTGGTCGCCCGCCCACCCGAAGGTCCCGAGGCGACGACGGCGCCGACATCTGACCCTCCGACGGTGCCAACTAAAAAGCCGGCCCGAAGTCCGTTGATCGGACGTGCATCCGAAGGCTGCATCTGCTAACCGTATTGCTCAAATACAAATTGAGGGGGTGTCAGCCGGGTGCCCATTTTCATGATACAGTCTATGACATCCCCTCAGCTGAATGCCATTTGCTAGCCGATCACGCAGCGACAGCTGCAATGGCGACTACAGCAATAGAAACGATGCAAGCGAACTTGATTTGGCAGTCTTTCTGAAGCTCGCACGACTGGTGATCGGCTTCACGTTGCGACTGACCGCGGCTTTGGCACGGGACAACAGTGAGCATGTGTTGCAAGCTTACACATGCGGCATGTTGCATAACGGCGATCAACTTGCCGCTGCATGCTGCGCTTGACCTTCAGCATAGCATGCAATGAGAGTCCCATCGGGCCGCAGTCCCAACCGCCGCTAGCCAAACATCACCAACTAGGCATGGAGGCGCCGCGCCACGGTCCCCCAGCCTGCATCACTAGGCCGTAGGCTACAGGCATCAACGCAAGCATGCATTAATGTGAATAACATGCTCAAGAGAGGCGCAGTCGTGTGGTGTGACTGGCATTTGATTTTTTTGGTGCATCACAGACTCTCAGACTGGGCATATGTACCGTGTAAGTGGATGGGCAACAGAAACCCAGTACAGCTTAAAGCACATATCTGGCCCATTGCATGGCATGCATAACATGTCGTGCGCACAGACATGCACCCTGACCTGATCCACAAATGTGACGCGTTTCCAAAAAGGGTGCACTTGCAGAGTTCACAAGCTGGTAAGTCTAGGGTGGTGGCAGCATGTCACCAGAGCACATCGATCTGCAATCCTAAACCATCCTAACAAGCCATCTACCGCAGCAAAAGCGCCATGTTTATTGGGCAACCTGCATGTTGAATGTGCATGACCTCATGGTGGAAATGGCTCTGCATCCGCCACATTCCTGTCAGCATGCAGGAGTGCAGTTGCATGCCCTTCTAGTAGTCCCGCACGGCTCGCTCGCCTCGCGCTGACCACCATCCCCCAGCAGCTAGTCGCTGCCTGCTGTGCCCACGGCTGGCGGCTGCACCTGAGTGACACACCCTGCACCTGTGGATGTCGGTGAGCCGTATACGATCAAATACCCAGCGCCGCCTGAACAGCAGCCGCCTGCTGCCTGGCATCCGCTAGCGCCTGCGCCTCCGCCTCTGCTGCCTGTATGTGAGGCAGAGAAAGCTGTCGAGAAATGTTACAGCTCAGATCATGCCATTGGAAAAAGAGTGGGATTGGGGCAGTGCTCTATTCCTGTTGCACCAGTAGCCGACCATGATTGGCTCAGGGAGCCAAGACTTGAAAGCTATTGGATGCATGTGCCTTGCTGAACAGCCCGGCACGGCAGCCGTCACCTGCTGCAGAGCCTGCGCGTGGGCGGCTGCAGCGGTGGCCTGTGATGCGGACGCATCGGCAGCGTCCCAAGTATCATTGGCCCGCCGCCACAGCGCCTCCTGCCACAGTATTCCATCTGATCAGTTGTCAGCCTCATAATTCTGTGTAAACTTGCTTTACAAGCATATGTCTGGAGCGAAATGAGGCTCTTTCAACACCACTGTGTGCAGCACTACTATTACACTGGCTCTCTAGGGGGCGCCTTACTGACAGGCCGCCTCCGGGAGAGCCAAGTGGTGTATGCAGTGTTGCTGGGGGTGCTTCAGCTCGCCCCACTCTCCAGGCAGGTGACCAACTTCTTATGTCGAAATGCATGCCAGGTGCATTCACACTTGCACAAGGATGAAACAGCCAAGGCCAAGTTGAGGTGTATTGGCGGAAGGCTGTGCCAGTTCACTGGAGTCTGCGCCCACCTGGTCCTGCAGGTCTCTTAGGTCCAGCTGGTCACTGGACCTGCTCCGACTGCCGCTGCTGCCACTATTTCCCTTGCTGCCACCGTCGCGGGCACCAGCTAATGACGCGTGGCCCGCCGCTGCATCGTCCTGCTGCTGAACAGCGGCTGCAGGAGCGGCAGCTGCCATCGAGCTCGCTGAGTAGTACCGGCTGAGGCCAGACGGTTGCGGCTGCAGCTGGCCGGTACGCCGCAGCAGCGGCACGGTGTTACCAGCAGGAAGCTGGCCGGGGGCATCTTCAGCGGCACCGTCGGCAGTGCTGGCGCCGCCGTGAAACTGACGCAGGGCGTAGCGCGATGCCTCTGCCTCCTCATCGCTGTGCATGGCGTCCATCTGGGCCACATATATATATATATATATATATCAAAATTGGTACCTCCATCAGAGTAGCAGCCTATCATACCATTGGCTGGGATGCGACAGACGGTCGGGCATCCACGCATTGCCCATCTTGAGCAGCTTGATTCGACAGGCACACCAATGTGCTCAGCCCCTGCAGCTTGCATATGGAGGAGACGCCAGCAGCCATGCACGTGACACACGTGGCGGCTTCGCCAGATGACAGCCGCACAGGGGCTGAGCACACCTACGCACACCTTTTCCTCGAATGAAGCAGCCTACTACTGGTTGCTGATGGCGCACAACCACATCCATCAGCTGCCGCTGTCATACTAACACCTAGTGGTGACAAATGGGCTGTCACAGCACACCTGGTAGAACTGGAGCACACCTGGTCTGGGGTTGGTGGCAGCATGATGTTGCCCACATCTGCTGAGGCGCCGTCTGACGACGCCATGCGGTGGAGGCTGGCGGTGTGGCCCGCCTCCCGACCGGCCACGATGCGCATCACTGCCGCTGCTTCCTGCACATATATATACCAGACACAGAATGTACAGTAGTAGTGAGACGACGCATGCAGCGCAAGTCCCATACAACAGTGTGTGCTTCATGTGCTGGACTTGCACCAGGTGTGTGACCCGTTTGAGTGATGGCTGGAAACTTGAAGTCAACCTACTTTGCACCGATGACAAGGTGGGACTTGATCAAATCATCTTTAGCTCACCGACAAATGATGAAATCTGATGACATAGTCACCTGCTTTGCGACGCTGGCCTGTGCCAGAAGCAGGCGCTTCTGTGCATCTGCCGCTGCTGCCGCTGCAGCGGCGGCGGCTGCATACCTGGACTCTGCAGCCTGCAGTGCGGGAGTGGAGGTTCGCAACTTCGCTCTCGCTGGTGCTTTTGTACAGGCGCTGCTGCTCATGTCGGCCTAACATCTGCACAATGGCGCCTGCATTCAGGCTGTGGGCCTCCTCAGCAGTCCCAGCAGGCTCTTCCACAGGAAAATGAGCCTGATGCAGGTTATGTTCAGGTCCCAAAGCCCTTGTGCAGGTAGTTTTGGGCAACAGTACGATCTGCTAGGAAGCCTGATGTCATCACAGTAGCACCTGCAGACCTGCGTGCGCACCTGGACCACCGCGTCGGCGGCCGCCGCCGCGGCTCTGCGTGGCGATGTAGCGACGCCTCCCACAGGCGCCGCGCCTCCTGCGCTGGCCGCGCCGTCAGCGACCGGGTCCCCGGAACCCGCAGCGGCGCTGCGGACGCCAGGGTCAGGCGCGCTGCCCGACAACGAGGGCTGGTCGTCCCGGCTGAAGGGGCGAGGGGTGTGGGAGCGCTCTGTCAGCGAGGGCGCCCCGTCCGACATGGCCGCGCCGCCGGACATGACGTCGTCATATGTGAGCGGCACCTGCGCGGCGGCAGAACAAGTCAGCAGCCTGGAATTTGCCTGATTGCACTGCGAGCATTGGTGCTCAGCCATGGCTCTGTCAGACGTTGCCATCCGAAGTCAGTGTTGACATCCCACCGCAGCTTGCAGTATGCTGGTTGATTGCAGCCTGTTTAACCGTTCGTTGGCTCAAGTGCAACAGCCTGGGATTGATTTAAAAATACCAGGTGGGGGACAGCAGCGCGATGTCAGCTGGATGTGCATCCAGCTTCCATCGCAATGTGTCATCCTCAGCTGGCTTCAACAGTGCAAAGAGTTGACTGCTGATGTGCCATGGTCCACCTTGTATACAGCTTGTTGACGGAAGCCAGCAGGTGCTCTGCAGGCAGCAGCTATTGAATGCATACTGTGTACATGGCCGAGTGCACACGCGCACCTGCAGGTGTGGCAGAAAGCCAGGACCAGCCGTGACCAGCTGCAGCAGGCTGCGTGAGGCGGCGTGCTGCTCTTCGGCACCGCCTGCGCTGTCTGGCGGCTTGGCATTATCAATCGCATCAGCTGCCACTAAGGCCGCATCAGGCTCGGCGGCGACATTGCCGCCGCCAAACCCGCTTCCTGCTGCCTCCACGCTGGTGTTGCTGTTCCACTTCAATTGCGTTGGCGGGCTTAACCGATGCACACCGCCACTTTGGCGTTCTGCAGATGAGGGAACATCACTGCCGTCCCAGTGGCTATATATCGAGCCTGTGACACTTGGTCGTATGGAGCGGCTTGCTGTGCATGCCCACACACAACGATATCGCTTTGCTGCCAGCCTAATGTGGTTTGGTAGCGTCCTGAGGCCAATGCACTTCAAATCATCAAATCGGCCAGTCAAGATATAGGAAAGTCGCCTGGCGTGAGGCGCTCGGAAAAATCGGTGCTGTTTTTTTTGCTGCCGCCACCGCTGCTGCCAGCACTGTCATCACCCATGGTACCTCCGCCGTTGCTGCTGCTGGTGTCACTATTGGCGGCCTCCTGCGGCTGGACCGCTACCCCATTGGGGCTCTGGGCGAGGCGTGCAGCTGGCAGCCAGGTCGCCAGGCTGGCGTGCATCGTGGGGTCGGCCGCAGCAGGCGACGCTGCCTTCTTCGCAGCGGCTTGGGCGGGTGTAGCACTGTCATTGCCTGCTGCCAACACAGGTTTGATGGCAGCAGCACCTGGCGCACTGGGCGGGGCTGTCGGCGCTTGCAGCGGCGGATTCAAGGGCAGCTCTGGCGACATGCGGCGCCACCTAGCAGGAGTGCGGGAAGCCGATCAGGCCAGCGAGGACTCACCAGGAGTTTTTGTTTACTCGATGCGAAGCAACATCAGCAACGGCATCAAACAGCCAACATGCTTTGATCATTGAAGTCTACAGGCAGACTGCGGTCTTGTGAGTGCTCTCGAATGTGCCAGCAGGTGGGTATCTCTTGATGCAGTCACTTGTAACTGGTGCGTGGACATCCCACCTGGTAGCTGGCAAGCGGCTGCTGCGTGGGCTGCTGCGGGCTGCAGCACTGAGGACAGCCCTGCCGAACGCTGCATCCAGCTCATCCGGCCCTGTGGTGGAAGCCGCTGCCTGCAGCCCTGTAGCACCTGCACCGCCCTGCCCTGTAGCAGCTGCCTGGCCCCTGCGGCTGCTGACGGCCGTCCCACTGCCGTCGCCGCCAAAGCTTCGGCTGTTGGCGATGCCGACGCTGCGAATGCCGCGGTGCCTGCTGACTACGCCCGGGCCGATGCCGTTGTCAGCGCCTCGCATCGCGGTCCGCCGTTGCGTGTCTGATGGCAGCTTGAAGTTGGAGGTTGTCGCCATGATGTCGACTGCCCTGCTGTCGACCACGCCACCCAAACCGCTGGCGGGCAGGGCAAACAGATCCACGATGTGCCTGACAGGCTGATTCTGCGGCCGTTCACCAGGGCTGCGAGGGAACAGTCGTGGCTGCATCGGCGGCGCATTCAGGCCGCCGTCATCTGGCGAGGCTGCCTGCAGCTTGGCTGTGTCGTACAGCGCTGCGGACGCAGCGCGGCGGCGGCGGAAGCTGAAGATTGAGCGGCGCTGCGGGCCGGCATCCGCTGCCTCCGCCGCAACCATCGCCGCCTGCGCGGCAGCATCCGCCGCGGCGCGGATCGCTTCAGGGCTCATTGCTGTGCGCGTGGCGTTGTCGCTTGCCTCCTTTGCCTCGGACGTCGCAACTGCCTCCAGTGGCTGCTGCAGTGATGCTGGCGCCGCAGGAGCTGCAGCACCTCGCGTTGCCATGCTGGGCATGTTGGCGGGGCTGTTGCGGCGGGCCCACAGCGGCACCCAGGGGGCCGGCTGCTCAGGCGCCTCCTCATGCCCCTGGGGAGAAGCTGCAGCTGTAGTCGTGACGTCTGCCTCAGCTGCAGCTGCTGCTGATCTGAAACCGCTGACTGCCTTCCTCGAGAAGGGCGCGCCAGTGGCAGCCGCCATGAGCGCTGCAGCTGTCGCGGGCGGGCCTGGGGTGACCTGGTCTTGAGCAAGCCGACCCGATGCTGAGCGCTGCCGGGACACTGGCGAGCTGCATAACAGCCATACTACCAAAGTCATTTGCACCAGAATTCATCATTACACACATTGCATTTCAGCACCAGAGGGTGTAAGAGTGTCTCAGCATTGCCAATCAAAGGTTGCCAGCAGCACTGCTGCATGTGGTGTGAGATGCAGAGCCCACCTCCAGCTGCCGCTGCCAATGCGCCCAGTGGTTGCAAGAATGTCGTCTCGAGGGCCACCCAGCCCTGTTGCAGCACTGCTACTGGTGATGCGGCGCCGGCTGCTGCCAGTGATGAAGCCGCCAGTGCGGTTCTGGTCGACACCGTCCCTGCTGCTGATGCTGCCAAGGCCGCCAGTGGTGGCCAGTATATCTGTCGGCTGCAGTGCGACATCATGCTGCGGGGACACGTGGTAGCTATGTGACAGCTAGTCTGATGCCCCTAGGCTTTCAAAGGCTATCAGAGCAACGGGCTTCAGCGCCCACATGCTGAGTCATGAAAGGTGCTCACCAACCGAGGTGCAGTAGGCGCAGCGCGGCTGGAGAGTCGGCCGCGGCGAGTGGCTGATGGTGCTGCTGCCTGTCCTACTGCTTTACCAGCCGCACCCGCCTCGTCGACTGCACTGCCATGAGACAGGCCGTTCCCAGCGCCATCAGGATTGTGCATGACTGCAGCCGTCCTGCCGCTGCTGCTGGTCACGGGATCGGGGTCCAGGTGCGCGGCAGGTGCAGTGGTCCGCAGGGAGGCCTTGGCGGCGGGAGAGGCGCGCAGCTTGGCGTGAGAGTCCCGCCTGCTGGAGTCCCACCCTGGGCGGCCGCCGGTCGTGGCCGCATAGCTGCGCACGGAGTGGCTGCGGTCGGCGGCGGCAGTCTCGGAGGCGCTCGACCGGGTCTGCAACTGCTGCCGCCGCCGCTGCTCCAGGGCTGCTATCGCTGGATGGACCTCGCCACTGCTGGCGGCGTCGGGCGCGGTGCCGGAGGCAGATGCAGCGGCGCCAGCGCCCGCGGCATGGGAAGGGCGAGCTGCAGCGCCTGGCTGGGCCATGATGGTAGCAGTGGAGGTTGCGGTTGTGGCGGCGGAAGCAGCACGGGATGCAGTCGGCGGCTTTGGCGGCGCCAGTGCGAAGGAGGAGGCGGAGGTGTTGGCGGACGCCGCGCGGGAAGCCGTCGGCGGCGCCTGGGCGAAGGGGCTGACCATGCGGGCCGCCCAGGTGGTGCCATCATCGTTGGCACTGGCGTGGTTGGCAGGAAGCGGTGGCGCTTGTGCACCTGCCGCCAAAAAGTGAAAGTCAGCGTCAGGCTTGTCAAGTGCCCCACAACTGCATTGGTTCAACCGGGTATCGGGGGCACATATGGTCATCATGGCGATAAATATCTGGCCGAGTGGTTGGTTACATGCAAGCACCACGTACCACATGCTATAGCCTTGGTGGGCATGGCCTGCGGTGATACTGTCGCATCATGTGGCGGCGGCTGCTGAGGCTGCGGGTGCTGCGGGGTGGCCTCCTGCTCCCGCTGCCTGGACAGCGAGGTACGCGCGACGCCAAAGGAGGGAATGCCTGTGACAGCACAGCAAAGCATGTGATCACTGCAGGCACGGTACCATCCATCTGCAGAAGTCGAGGCAGGAGTGCTGACTTACGGTGGGAGTCGCAGGAAAACCCGATGTGTTCACAATCTCGGACATGCTCTGAAGCAGGTTCCTGCCCTATCTGTGTTGCAAGCACACTGCTGAAGTACACACTGCAGCTGCATGATCCAGCCATCTTGTCGGTGGCTTGAACACACACAGATACGACCGCACATGTGCACTGCAGCAGCCACAGGAAGGGCAACACAATCCACCCCACTGCCACTGCAAGCCACGCGACAAGCTGCAGTGGACACTGGCGCGCCTGACAACAACACGCAGTGTGTGCACCGCACAATGATGTGCTACTGATCCATTCAGCAGTGTGGCAATAATCGCATAGTCCTGGAGATATTATACCGTTTTGCGTTGGAGTGCGTGGGGCAGCTGCGCCGTTGATAGCAGCCGGAGGGGTCGCAGGCTGTGCAGCAGCAGTGGCCAGCGCGCCGCGCTCCCAGGTGTTGAGCATGGCGTGGCGGCCGATCTGCAAGGATGCATGAGCTCCTGAGCAAGTCAGGGCTTTGAAGGACCAACGAGTTGACATCTGTCTTCACACTCGCACTGCATGCTGTGGGGTTTCTGGTGCGTGTTCCTATTAAGAATGTGGCATATGGTGAGGAGCTGTGTTGGATCGAGCAGAGTCTGCAACTGCCGCTGTGGTAAGCTGGTCTGTAACTACACTCCGCTGGTACTTTACTGAACAGGGTCGAGATGTAGTGTTATCAACTTTGAACTGTGACTGTGCATCGTGCCTGGTTGCTTGCGCTGAACGCCGCAGCGCTGCCGTCGGCGTGGCTCGCCTGGCGAGGGCTGCCGTCAGCGGCATCACCCCAACCCTCCCGCAACGTCCTGCAGTGGAAACGTCTGCGCTATTGTGTTGGTGTCGATTGTGAGCGCTCAGTTGGACCGCACAGGCAGCTCCCGGTGATTGAAGCTGCACCGCAAATGCCAGCAGCAGGCCTGGTGTGCAAGTGACAATGCTGTAGGTAGGCTGCATTTGTTGCAACACAGATGTCTGCATTTCACCGACTGAAATTTTCTCGGGCTGTGCTCAGAAGCAAGAAGCTCTACCCTATGCTATAATAGCCAATTATATGAAGCGCGCTCCGCTTGCATGATCATGGCACATAGCAGGCATACAGGTACCAGCATAGCAAGGATATTAGTGCTCATTGGCATCATGCCGTAGCTGACATCACGCAAATGCAGAGGGGTTGGAGCTTGTAAAGTTCCCCACTACGCCTGGCCATAATTTGCTCAGTCTCAAGATATTTGCTCATGAAACAACGTTGTCCATGGTGACCAGGCAAACCTGCACGATGAATTCTATTTATGTTGCATGATGACGCTTTCTGTTGAGTTGCCCACCGGTTCGAACGCACTGACTGGGGTGCAGGAGACGGCCTGTCCAGGCCCCCTGTAGCGGTGCCGCCTCGACTGCTGAGCGGTGTCCGCCAGGGCGGCCGGCGGATGGGGCTCCTGGAAGGCGGAAGGAAGTCGTCCTGCTCCGGAGCATCTGGCTCCGGCGCCGCCGCAGCAGCCGCTGCCAGCGCCTCACCTTGACATTGGCAACAAGTATTCCAGGTTGTAACATCAGCAGCAATTGGCTTTGCAGTACCCAACAAGCCAGGTTCAGAGCCTGCCGCTGGTAGCTCTGGTACATGTAGCCAACACATGAATGAAGAGCGAGCACAGATTGACTTGCGGTGGAGCAGAATGCACAGGGTGGAACTGAAGGCGGGCGCCTCACCTACAGAGTCCAACGATGCTTCACGATGCACAGCGGTGTCATCAGGCGGCAGCGCCCCCTTCAGTGCCACTGGGCCGCTGCTGCTGCTGCAGCCGGTGCGGGTGCTGCTGTGGGTGGGTCTCGGCCGTGGAGGTTGTGCCGCTGCTGGTGGCAGGCGAGGTGAGGCTCCGACCGCTCCGGCTGTCACCCTGCCCACACCAAACCATCTGCTTCAATCAGTTGCAGCTGGCAACCGCTGTCACATTTAAAGCGCATGCGGAACTTTGTTCACTCGTGTGGGCGCACGCAGTGCAGCCAGCGTGCGCGTGACTGTCAATTGGCCGCTGTCAGAGGCTGACCTGCTGCTGGAGGCGGCGTCCCCAGTAACCAAGGTGCCAGCTGGCGCCCGCTGTATTGCTCCAGCCGCGCGGCTGTAGTGCTTTGCCAGCAGCGCCGTCGGCGGCAGCATGCTGTCCTGCGCATCTGTGCTGCCCTCGCTGCCGAGGCCTGCAACATCATGGCATTTACTCTACAGAGTAGTCGCCCACAGGGTAGTAGTAGGTGACGTGCACACAGCATGGTGAGTGAGTTGACTAGTCGTGCTGACCTGGGTTGCCTACCATATGAAGCCCAACAGAATGCCTATATGGACATTAGTACGGCGGTCCGGCCAGGACAGCAAGTAGTGGCAATGGCGCCTGCAGGTGACCGCCTCCAGTGGTGCTCATGTGGCATGTTGCACATGCATGCTAAGCACACTGCCGCTGAACTCAAAGTTACACTTACAGACCCAATAGAAAGTCATCGTCCGTGACGACACTGTTGTTTGACACCGATGTGCTGGGCCTCTAGCCGGTACACTTATCAAGCATGCTGCTGCCGGAGGGATGAGCCAAGCAGGAGCGCATGGCATGGTCGTTTCCGCAGCGATTTCTCAGAAATAACTGCTCGAGACACAGGTCATTGGCCATCGAAAAGCTCTGATCTTTCTTCTGCCGTTGCATGTCAATGTACTGCACAGTGCCAGGGCTGATCTGATGGTGTAGACTTTGGCTGTGCAGGCTTCGCAAGGTCCATGTGACAGCTCATTCGCACACGGCTGGCACAGGGCAACATTATTCGGGGTGACACCACTGCTTGTACCGTGCACAACCAGCAAACGGCGGCTGCATGCGCTACGGCGTAACTGATGTGAGGCCGAGGCGTGTGCAGTCGTCGAGTCTCAAGCTGATCATTCCGTTACAACATGTGTATGCTGACGAGGAACAGTCCGGAACGACAAGAGGAGTCTACTGTGTATGAAACACACCTGGCCATGGATGGTGCCCGATGTCGCGCAAGGACACGGCTCCATCGCCGTCCGCTTGCCTGCTGCGGTCCCGGAGGCCTGGGCAGCACAGCAGCGACTGCAGGCGGTCGAAGGACATCCTTTGGCCCGCCCGACTTTATTCGGCAGCCACGCTGGTGGCCCACATACACTCTGCTGCAGAACTGCCCAAGCGGTGCCGGCGGTGTGCAGCAAGCAACTGCAGCAGTGAGCACGATGGACGGTCTTGTGTCATCTTGGGGCTGACACTTGGCTGCAAGTAATATCTGCTGGTCATCCTCGGCTTCCTGCTTCCATCTTTACATGACACAAATGGCGTGAGCTGCCCGCAGCGTTGCCCAGCACCCAGGGAGATCTCGAGATACACTAACATCGACAGGAACGGGAACCAGGCGCGCACAGAGCCGCCATATGCTGAGCACTGTATAGTGATACGCCGTAGTTGTGCGGCACAGAGCCGCGGCAAAACAGAAACATGCATGTCTCCCACCTCAAACCCAAAGCACACAGCGCGAACCGAGCTGAAAAGAGCAACTTGATAGTGATGGCCAAAGCATGCTAGGGGTGATTGTCTATGGTATGCGAAGGTGTGCGCAGGACAACCCGCAGCAGCACCTGCCGGAGAATGTGGCCCCCAGCTCACGACAGCGCGCACAAGGTACAAGCACGCAACACAGTCTATATCCTAAGACCCAAGTGTGCAGCTGTGCACCATACCGCCCCCGCAGTGGGCAGCAGTGTTTCGCGCCAGCCGGCAACCCGAAATCTCCGTGTGCCGGCGGCAGATCGTGGTGAAGTGAACAGGGACCAACTTAGAACACCCAGGCGTCTCATGCAGGGCGTATGAATGTCCCCGCGAATCAGACCTTACGTTTCACAGCCCAAATACAGGGGCAGTGCAACGTGTGTCTATATCTGATTAGGACGCAGTGACGCCATATTGACTTCTTGTGCTTCTGTGCGTCTTGGCGCCATAAGATTGCTTTCCGGCGCGGCTTTGCTGTGGCAGCTGCAGGCTCCGCCCAGCTTGACCCTGCCGCGTCCGCCGCTGCAGCACAATGGTCACGTCCGCAAGCGGGTCGGCGGCGGGGTTTTAGACCGTGGACTGGCTCCAGGGTGGCTCCAGCCGCTGTCCGTGCGGGTGGGCCTGCAGGACACGGCTGCTGATGCTGCCAGCATCGCGGCAGTTGCCGACTCCCGGCTCTGGCTTCACTGCTGGCGCCTCGCGGCAGCCGCTGAGGGCAGCAGCCCGCCGCCGCCGCCGCCGTGCAGCCGCTGCAGCTGCGCGCTCGTCTCCGCCCGGCAGATGACTGCACGGAGATACCAGCCATTTACGCAATGAAATGTAGCTCCTCTACGCTCAAACAGCAGCCACCCAGCGACCTTGATTCGCCCTGCTTACCATGGCCGATGTGTGGGTTCTATGCAGCTTGAGGAACGCGTGCGGTTACAACCACGAAACCCAGCTCACCTGCCAGTGCGAAGTGGCGCTGCGGCAGCATGTTGCCGGTCTCCTCCAGGAAGTGGGTCCACAGCCTGCACGCAAGCCCGCTCAGCTTTTGACGACTGCACGCCCAGCAGCCTGCCGACAAGCCTCGCTTGCAGATCCCACAAGCGCAGCACACAGCCAGGTAAGCAGACGCCTCGTGTGGACCCCCCGAGACTACAAACTGATGCCGCCTCATCGCGCAGCATAATCTGCACACCTGTCGGGGTGCAGCATCAGCTCCCGCAGGGCGTCCACGCGGCGGCAGTCGTCGGCGGACGGCCCGGCGCCGGCGTCCCGGCCGCCGCCGAGCGCTGCCGCCGCCGCGGCGGTCGCCGCGCGCGTGCGCATGGCGGCCAGCAGCTCGGCGTGGGCGCCGTCCAGCACCCGCTCCTGCTCGACGAGCGACGCCTGCACAGGAGCGGGTCCACAGTTGGAGCGGGGTGCTGGCTACAGTACCTCCATCGATGAGCAGCAAAGTCATGGCGGCTTCTGCCGTGTGGCGCAAGAAAGCATGGAGAGTGCTGCTGTGGATCGGGGTGAGCGTCCAGCGGGGGCAAAGCCGCAGCTGCCTGAACGCAGATTCCCACTGTTCTGCAACACAGACTGCAGACGCTGCCCGGAATCCTAAGCCCTGTGGGCGCGCCTGCAGGCGGGTGAGCGCGGGCGGCGCGTCGTCGCCCAGCCGCGCGACGAGCGCCGCGGCCGCCTCCGACGCCTTGAGGCTGCCCAGCCACGCGTACGGCCGCTCGGCCGGCGCCAGGTGCTCCCCCGCCAGCACCAGGTGCGCGTCGTCGCTGCGGGGCCGACAACACATGTTGAGACTGTAGCAACATCAGATGTCTTGTACCGTGGCACACACCTGATTGTCTGTGACATCATGTGGTGTGCAGAATAGAACCTGTACTCCTGACCGCCACCTTGTATGCACGTTGAATGGGGCCAGAAGCAAGGGTCTTCAACTACCAAGGCAGATGGTGCGCAAGCTGCAGACAGTTGGAAATGCTTCAAGCGCCGTCAACCCTTTGCTGAGCAGTTCCTCTGGCAGAGGGAAGCCCTGGGTAGACAACATTCAAGAGGGTTCACACCTGCCGAGGCAGGCGGCCTTGAGCTGGAAGCAGGCGGCCAGCTCGGCCTGGGCGCGCGCGACCGCCGGGCGCAGCTCCTCGCTGCTTCCCGCTTCCAGCGCCCGCCGCACGCTCGCGGCCGTCGCCGCGTGGTTGCCCCGCCACATCCGGAACGCCTGCAAGATGTTGAGCACAGCTGAGTGCGCAGCCCTCGTTTAGACCTTACTGCATGTCTGGCCATGCACACCATAGATGGTCGGTGCAAGAGGTGTGCAGTGTGACCATGCACAATGCCTGTGGCAAGCAGCGAGATCACGACAGCCACCGACATGTTCGGTGCAGAAGCGCTATACGCATGCCTTCCTACCTTTTGGCAATACGTGAACAAGGTTTGTCTCTGCAACTCTCAATGCTCAGAAGCGCACAGCCAGCATGGTGGCGGCTGAGGTGGGCGGCAGCACGGGCTCCGGCGCGTGGCCGGCCTCGGTCTTCAGGCCCGAAGACGCCTCGGACGCCCTGCCCAGCGGCGCGGCCGCGGCGGCGCCGCCCCTCGGGCTGCGCCCCTCCTGCGCCTTCGGCGTCGCCACTACGGGGTCCTGCTGCAAGCAGGCGCTCCGCAATCAGGTGTGCTTGCAACAGCGGTGCTCATGGGCTGTGCTACGAGCAGCAGCTGAACAGGAGACTGTATGTCATCACTAGACCAGCCATGAACATGCGTCACGCGGAAGACACAAAAGGTTTCGAACCACAGCTCGCGGACGGGGTAGGCGTAGTAGCGGAGCTCACCTGCGTCAGGTTGCGCTGGGGGCCGGCGGCGGGCGGCCAGGGGACCTGGATGTGCGGCGGGGCGGCGTGGGGCGCCATGCCGCTGCCGAGGGGCGCGAGCAGCCCGTCGATGGCGGCGTGCCTGCAGCGCCAGAGGGTCCAGCAGCATTGTGAGGAACCAACGCCACCAGTGACTCTGTGGTGTGCTGCACAGCGAGGTCCGCAGGCTGTAGCTCCACAGCATCAGCTCGAATCTGTGACTGCTTGACGCGGCACATCCGCCAACGCTGACACCGAGGCACACAGCGGCATGCATGTTGGGGTGAGGTGCGCGCCACCGCTTCAGCAGGTTGGGTGTTATACTCATTTACACTCAGACTGGAGCCACAGGTTTACAGATGTTGTATACCACAGCATTTATTGAAAGCCGACACATCTTACGCACCCATTGCGGAAGGAGGACGAGCGGGGCGTGACGGAAATCGACACGCCGCCGCCCAGGGCGCCGGAGGTGATGGTGGGCGGCCCCCCTGGGGTGCCGCTGCCGCGGCGCCCCATGGCGGAGCGGCTGCGGGGCGGCGGCGCCGCGGGGACGGCCGCCGCCGCGAAGTCCGGCGGCGGCTGCAGCAGCCGCGGCGGCTCCCCGGAGCCCTGCCGCTGCTGCTGCTGGTGCTGCTGGTGCTGCGGGGGGGCCAGCTGGTGCGGCGACATGTGCCGCGGCTGCGGCGGCAGCGAGATCGCCACCTAGAGTAGGAGGACACAGCACCTGATTAAGCCTGATATTCATAGCCTGATGCAGCAACAAGTAGCAGCAGGATGCTTTACAGCTGTGGCAGTGGCACATGGTGTTGCCGGAAACCACGACACCAAATGCAAGTCGTGGGCCTCCAGTGCAGCTGCGCACCCGTGCAGCCTGCTGCTGGGCGGCGGCGGCGGCCGCAAAGGCGCCCAGCACGGCCGGGTCAATCGGCAGGCCCTGCAGCGGCAGCCCGCTCATCTGCAGCGCCGCAAGCGCAGCCTCCGGGGCCCCCCCTGTGTTTGACAGCAGTGCCATCTGCTTCAGGACGGAATTGGCTAAATGCAACAGCACCAACTTCCACGCTTATGCAAACCAGTCCCTACGAAATACCAAGTGCTTGTGGTCACTGACGCTTCAGCATGGTTCACGTGTCATTTCTTGCGTCAGTTGACGACCCAGTGACTGTTTACCTGCGGCCGAGGCGATGAGGGCTGCCAGCTGGGGCGGCAGCTGCGGCGGCGGCTGGAAGGCGCCGGCGCCGCCGGAGCTCAGCAGCGGCATTGCGGCGGGCGGCGCGGGCGGCAGCGGCCCGCGCAGCGCCTGCTGCAGGGTGCCCCCGGCGGACGTCCGGATGCGTCCTGTAGAGCTGGGCGGCTGCCCTGTCGCGGCAGAGCAGGACACACCGCATGGGTCACCGGCAACAGACCACTGCTGCAGGGCATCTGCTGCTGCCCTCTAGGACAGCAGCAGGCTCCAGATGGCTGTTGCATAAGGCTTTGCTTTTCACCAGAAGAGCACCACGCACATCCCATAGATGTCCAAGTCTACGACACCACTGCTCACCTGGATCCTGTGCGCCGCCGCCGGCCGGCGCGCTGTTCGCGGACATCACCGCGGCCGCCGCCGCGAGGCTGTTGAACACCTCGTCGCCCCGCTGCGCGCCCGGGGCCGGGCCGCTGGGGACCTGGAAGGCGCTCCTGCCGCCGCCGCCGCCGTTGCCGCCGGGCGACCTGCCGCCGCCGCCGCCGCCGCCTCGGCGGGGGGCCTTGGCGGGGCGCACCGCCGCGAGCGCCTCCTCCTGCGACTTGCCCGACTTGATCTGCGGGCGGCGCGGGCACGCTCAGTATGGGTGCCGACGCACCAGCGTGCGATCTTCCAGCCAGACGCGCCCTTCCGGGTGTACACGCAATGCAGCATGGTAACAGGTTTGTCAGGAGTTTCACAGCAGCCTTCACACCCAGCAACATACAGCACGGCGTGCAGGCAGCGGCGTGGTGCCTGGTGGGGGGTCCTGCCACGGTGTGCAGCGCACTTCACACAAGCAGCACAGCAGCACCTCTGCCTCCAGGGCGGCCATGTACGCCTTCTTGCGCTGCCGCGAGCGCTGCGCGGCCTCGCGGTTCTGCCGCAGCCGCCGCTGCACCTGCCGAGTCACAAGCCAGATCCCTGTCATCACACCGTGCGGATCCCCGACAAACATGCCGCGGTGGCCGCACTGCAGCAAGCGCGCCGCTTGCAACACAGCAGGGTCCACAGGGAATGGTGGCATCAGCTGCTGGGATCATGGGTACTGCCCTGGATCACCTTCTCCTCCAGGGCTGCATAGTGGGCCGCGTTGGCGCTGCCGCTGCCGCGGCGGCCGATGATGCCCGGGTCCGATCCGCCGCTGCGGCGCACAAAGCCGCCGCCGCCGCCGCTCTCGGACCCGCCACTCCTGCTGGCACGGGAACTTGTTGTTGCTTGCTTGCCTGGATAGGACATGCTGTGCTGGCGATGCACTCATAGAGCATCGCCGGCAGCGGCTGCACTTTGGCGGGACGCAACAGACATGTGCCCACATGGGCCCGCAGTGTGACACACAAAGCAGCTTTGGACGGCTGAGTGAGGTTGTCGATGCCAACGGCAGAGCGGAGTATATGCTGCAGAAGCAACAATCAAGACAGCAGCGCGTGTGCAGACTTGCAGACACCGCCTGCGCGCCTGCGCGAGAAGCCGGGTGCGGCCTCGCCGGCGGGGGACTGCGGGCTGAAGCCGTTGCGCGGGGCGGGCGGCTGGGCAGCATGATCCCCCTCCTTGCCGTAGTGCACTGCGCCGTCGTTGAGGCTGTAGGTGCGGGCGCGGGGCGGGCTGAGCGGGCTGCCGCCCGGGGAGCGGTCCGTGCCGGGCCCCCGCCCCGGCCGCGCCTTCCTCTGCAGTACACTCTAACAGGTAAGCGGGGAGCATGCTGCCTGAGGGTCCATGCAGGTGCAGCGCTGCGAAGTATTTCACAGGTGTGGCAGGTGGACCTTCAAGGCAGTGTTTGTCGACACAGAGCAATCATGCAGGTGTCAGGATGTGCAGACGCGCTGCAGGTCGCTGCGACCAGAGGCGGGAGGTTGCAGCCCTGCGGTCGCACTGCATGAACATGCAACCACCTTGCGGCCTTCGGCGCGCATAGACTGCGCCGTCGCTGCTGTGTCCGCGCCCATCGCAGCCGGCGCGCTGCCTGCAAGCGGCAGCCCCCCGCTCTGCAACCGCGCTGTCGACCGCGCCAGTAGTGTGCAGTCCATGCACCAGCCTCCCAGGGCCTGCAATATCAACTGCTCTCTGGCCGGGTGCCACTGCTTCAGGCCAGCATGCTCAGAACTCACCTGGGCCGCTGCAGTCGCTTTGCGTGGTGCGGTCGGTGTGCGTCAGGCCGGAGGCCGACTTGGCGGCGGCCTCGCCCGAGCCCCCGTCGTGGCCAGCGTCGGCGCCGGCATCCCGCTGCGCAGCCGCATCCTGCATGGCCGCATCTGGTGGATCCATGGGCACGCTGACTGCCACCTGCACATGCAGTGCTCAACTGATATCATGCACCAGACTGCATGCGCTGGTCATGCAGCATACATGAGATGCTGCCAAGATACATGATGCAGTCTGTGACTGCAAGGGCCTGTGCGTGGATTGAGCACTGCAGAGACCGCCGCAAGGCCTGCGCATGCGCTGTTGTCAAGGTGCCATGGCACTGAAAAGGCACCTGCAGGTGCTGCCACCAGCGCTGCTGCTCGACCGCCGACCAGGCGCCCGCCTGCTGCGGGACGACCGCCTTGGGGGTGGCGGGCTGCGCCGCGGCAGCCCGGTCCGCCGGCGCGGCCTCAGTCTCCGACAGCCGCTGCCGGAAGCTCAGGTTGCTGCGCAGCTCGTCGGCGCAGGGCGCCGCCGTGGCGCCCGACTCGTGGCTGTTGTCCCCCGCCGGCTGCGCCGCCGCCTCCGGCGGGCCGCCCTTGACCGCCTCCCCCCTGCCCGCCTCCGGAGCCCCTCCCCGCCCCTGGGCCGCCTCAGCCGCTTCGCCTGCGCCCCCCGCTGACATGCCAAGCTGGGGAGAGCGCGGCGCGGTGTGGGGCCGCCGGCGGCCGCCGAGCTGCCGCTGCCGCCTTCAGGCGCGCCTGCGGTCCGGCCGCTGTGTCACAGCTGATGCTGTGGCCGCCTCCAACGCCGTCGCGGCGTTCAAATGGCCTATCAGGTGCGCAGCCGCTGCTCTCTGTTGTGCCAGCAAATAACAGCAGCTGGCAGTGTTGCGCATGAAGCTGTCAGTATCCGACCGATCGAGCGCCTCACCTGCAAGGATGGCCAAAGCAGGGCTGGTGAGACCAGCTGACGAGTCACCTCTGCGAGGGCGGCACGCGCACATGGCGCGCAGGCCAAACAGACATGAGTACATTACAGGAACATACAACAAAGGCCTGCACACGACCGGCGACTCGGAACGTCGACCATGCGAGTATGCCGAGTGACGTATGCTCGTGTCCGAAGCTGCGTCAGCTACCACCTTGCACCGGCGGACAGCTAGCACCTAGCCAACGGCACAGCGCAAACGACGGAAACGTGGACCGAGATGTCATCGAGAGCCGCGGTTGCAGTGGCGGCACTACTGTATGGTAGGCTGACGGTCGTCAGCTTGCACGGTTCCACTTCGGCGCAGCATCACCTGACCCGGGGGTGGGCCACGCGGCCGCAGCGGTGGCTGCGCAACAACATGTTATCGCTGGGCACGTTTTGTGGCGGACGTCTGCGCTCAGAATCAATGGCACGCGCACCGGCTGTTGTAGACATGATGCGATTTAAAGTACCCGTCCCCAGCCCAAAAGCCTGCTAACAGGCATTTGTTGAGCGAGAGGGCCGGTGTGTAGCGCGCTTGCCGATCGGGGACCCCTGGAGTTTGACCTGCGGCTGGCTGCACACCCGTCACCGGCAGTGGCGGTGCAAGACACTGGCCGAAGGTGTTATTGACGGGGGCCTTTTCTGGCAACGGTACCTGCCGCGGCGTCGCCGCCGGCGTGCGATCGGCGGCGTGCAGGACGTAAACATTGAGCCCGCGCTGTCGACTGCGATGTGCATGCGATGTGACGCCAGAAAGCTGAGGTGTGCCCGTGGATGGCAACTCGTGGGTGGAGTTTTCCCGGCAGAGCACTGCCCTCGCCGCTTCACCGTCCGCAACAAAATCAACCAGTGCGCTAGGAAGTACACGAGCAGCAGCTGGGCCAGGCCTTGCGTATGTTGTCCGAAAACCCCGGGCATGCAGGGACTCGAGCGTACCTCGGTGCCTCAGCTGAGGCGCATGTCAGACGGCCGTGTTGGCCAGGAACTCGCTTCTGCAGGCTGTGCGCGCATGCGACCGCAAGCTGGGGCTGGCACGACTGATGGTCCCAATCTACCGACCAAGAATGCAGGGCTGTACGAGCGACGGGAGCTGCCCACTAACGGCAGCTGACTTCTCTCGCTGGCCCGCTGATGACTGCAGTCTTCACCCACTGCTTGTTCCCAGTACCAGCCGATCAGAGGCGAAACCCACGGCCAGCTACTGTAGCCCACGCTGTGAGGCCTCGAGTCAAGCTGCGATGTACATCAGGGGTGCGTGCGTCTAGCCCCCAACACCCACGGCCATACACCCACAATCTTCAGAGCCTGCCCACCTGGCAACCTGAAACTAGGGTTTTGCACGGATCTGGCCAAAGCCTCGCACCATGGGTGCAGTGCTTTCATAACCACTTGCACGCGCTTGTCCATGCACAGAACGCGACGTTGCAGGTTGTGAACATAGCCGATCACGAATTGTCATCTTATTGGGCATGTCTGATGCTGCTGCTGGGTTCCGGAGCTGGCATCATTACGCACACTGATCAGCCTTGGTTGCTTATCCAACAAACTTGCAGTGTGGGTGGCTGGCCAGCCTTGCACTTGACTTTGAAGCGCTAGCTCTTGGGTCAGTCAGCAGGAAGCTGTGCCTCATCTCAAGCCAGCAGCATGGCATGCACTGGCGCGGTGACGCACCTGCAACCTGCACCGCTCTCTGGCACAGCAGCAGTGTGCAGGTGACGACAGTCATTATAGCAACGTGGGTGCCTGACCGCTGTGACATGCGCAATTGACACTTTCGAGTGTCTCGTAATGGTGCAAGTCTCTCGTGCATGGGTGCAGCATCACTTACGAAAGCCCTGTGACTCCACTGTTGCACAGGCCGGAATGGCGCCTGCATCCAACAGCTCGGCTTCCACAGAAGCACCTGCCAGCAGGCCGCAGCGCAGCGTCGGCGCACAGACAGCACCAGCAATGGCGTCGGCGGGGGTCAGCTACCCCCACAGCATCTGCTCTCACAGCGGCCCCGGAGCAGCTCACGCAGTGGGTGGCGGACTCCAACAAGCAGCGGCTCACGGCTCTGGAGGCAAGTCACTGAGACATCATGCCATTCATCAGACGGGATGCCATCGTAGGCATCAATCATGACCATCATGCAGGAGAGTCTTCAGGAGGGCAGCACAGCTGCTCTCATCACAGATCCCAGATGGTCTTTTGAGCTAGCGTGTTGGTCGCTGCTGTTCTCGGCACCGTCTTGCGCAAACTCCATTTGGGAACGTGCTGCAGGACCAAGCCCTCAGCGTGCTGCAGAAGGCGGCTGACCAGTTTGAGCGGCCAGCGTTCCCGTGCGCTCTCATCGCAGGTGTGGTTTTGGAGCTGAACAAAACGCAGCTGTGCACGCATTGCATATTGCATCGCTGGTCATCAACAACACGTGATGCTGAGCTGTGGCTTACCAAACTCACAATGTTACAAGCCCCTGCATGCTTCTCATGCTCTAATTGCTGACCAACATCTACAGGCGACGTGGTGATCCTGCATCTGCTGCACCGCCTGGGGCTGCTGCAGCCAAAGGATGGCGGCAAGCCACCTGTGGAGGTACAGCAGAGACACGACTCGACACGCCACACTGCTGGCATGCTAGCCTCAGAGTGACACCATGCTGTTGCCTCGCCCAGGACTCCCTGCTCACTAGTGGTCTGCCGCATGCACTCCAAGTCAGGCTGGACGTGGCGAAAGCAGAGCCATCTCTGGTTGCACTGCGCAGGTCATCTTCATTGACACCTACCACCTGTTCCCAGAGGTGAGTCTGCTTGTTCGTGTGCCGACGCCTGCCTGGCCACGGGTGATGCCGCCTGTAACTGGCTGTGGACCCAACAACCCAGAAAGTGGTCTGTGTGCACCGCTGCAGACGCACCAGTTCCTGCACCAGCTCGAGGTGAGGCGCAGCGCCTGCAGTCTGCAAGCGGGAGCTTGAGACGCTCAAAGTTTTGTGACTGTATGGCTGTGTGCATCCGGTGCACAAGCGGCATCAGCACCCCACGCCTCAAAGCAGGCGCCGCTCGCACGCTGCACCCTGCAGGATGCGTACGGCTTCAAGGCGCACGAGTTCCATGCCGCGGGGTTCGCCAGCCGCGACGAGTACGTCCAGCGCCACGGCTCCGACCTGTACATGACGGACATCGAGGAGTACGACCGCATCTGCAAGGTGGGCCGGACCCGCCCTCTGGTGTTGTACCGACATTGCTTGACTGCCGCAACGCACCCGACACTGGGGCCTCTGCCGCCTGTGCCGGGGTGCGGCGTGCATCTCGTCTCGCACAGCGCTGCGGGCAGGAGCAGCAGAGACGACGCCGCCGCTGCGCTGCCAGGCCAGACGTTTGCTGGGCACATGGTTGCTAGCGTCGCACGTGGAACCTGAACGGCTTCTGTGGAAATGACCTAGTTCTTTCCCCAGGTACCGTAGGTCTAGCTGAATTCTGTGTCTGTCCGCGTGTGCTGGCAGCTGGCAGGTGATGCTCGAATTGTAGGAGGCAACATCCGGGCACTTTTCGTACCTGACACACCTTCGTCCGTGGGTCCGGTGCCCCAGATCCGTGACCTCACTCCAGGGCGGCCTAGGTTAGTCAGCCCGGGGTACGGTACGGTCCGTCAGTCAGGGGGCGTAAGCCTACTCCTACGAGGTCAAGGGCCCAGCCCCGCCGGTGATTATGAGTGGACCCATAGATGCGTCACCCGGCACGTGAGTGAGCTGCCTGCAGCTGCAGGTGCAGCAGTCGCTGCTGGATGTCTGTGTGACTATACGCCAGTGCCGCTGCACAGTACTATTGACTCAAAAACATGCGACTCAGGGCGGTCTCCGGCGCGATCCTGCTGCTGGGACGCGAGTCTCTGGCTACTTGCTGCGTCAGAGTTTCGTCACTTGAACGTTGGTGGCAGTGCTTGCCTCTGAATGAATCGTTAAGAGTCGAGGTGCGTAGCCTGCACCGAAAACTCCCTCAGAGTTGGATGTTCAGCTCGCACCAGCCTGGCAGACTGGAACAGCAACTGATGTGTGTGCGTGCCCCACTGCCGCAGGTGGAGCCGTTCAGCAGGGCGCTGGAGTCGCTGCGGGTGGACTGCATGATCAATGGGCGGCGGCGGGACCACGGCTTCGACCGCGCCTTCCTGGAGGTGGGCAGCAGCACCACTGCGGCAGCAGCTCATTCGGCAGCCTGCTCAGACCCCGCAGAGGCACCAGCGCAGGCCCACCACCACCTGCCGGGCAGCAGCCGCTTGCAGCAGTGTTCTGAGTGCCAGACGCAAGCGTGCTGCATTATGCTGTGGGATGCTGGCAAGCAGGCAATCCCGGTGAACGCTGGCTGCGCAAGCACCCCTGCCTGACAATGATGCCATCAATACTGTACACTGCCCGGCGCCTGTTGATAGTTGCTTCGACCACGGGTGGGGCTTGGCGCGTGCGCAGGTGTTTGAGGCGGGGCAGCCCGTGAAGTGCCAGCCGCTGGCGCACTGGACGTTCGCCGACTGCTTCGCGTATCTGGAGGCGCACGACGTCCCCGCGCATCCCCTGCACGCACAGGTCAGCTGCCGAGACCAAAGCTGAAGCACTGTGAAGCTCACAGCTGGTATGGCTGCCTGGCACCCCGCCGCTCAACAAATGCAGTCTTCTGCGGTTGCACCATCGATTGTTTGTTGTCAGGTGCCGTACAGGTTGTGTGTGCAGAGCTCGTACTGGCGTTGCCGGCGATGCACGCGGCTGAGGCCGTGTCAACAAACCTGCGCGTTCACCTGCTACATGCGATCGCTACAGGGCTACCCGTCGGTGGGCGACGTGCACTCCACCATCACGGTGCCCCGCGACAAGTGGTTCGAGTACGGCGGCGAGCGCTCCGGCCGCTTCCAGGTGCCCTTCCCCTTTCGAATCGCTTCCCTCTGCCACGTGCCTTCCTTGTTAGGCGACCGCTTACAGGGTTGCCGCCAAGCGTCAGCGTGCAAGGTGGCCGCAGCAGCGCACACCCCCGTCACATGCTGGAGCGCCTCCGGCATGCTGTGAAATTGAGAAATTTAGAAATTGAGCTTGAACCCATGCAGGGACTCACCAACCCGGACGGCAGCGTGAAGACGGAGTGCGGCATCCACAGCCGGCCGGCCTAGGGCGCGCGCGCGCGGCCTGGGCGCCTGCCGGGCGGCCCCGGCTGTGACAGCAGGTAGCCCGGTATATCAGGGCCTCGCGCCTCGCCGGCACGGGGTGGATGGGGTGGATGGGGCGGCTGTTCATGCTGTACGTGGGTCGTCAGCCTCACGGCTGCGCTTTGTTGATTGCCCGGGGGCCTCTGCATTGTGGACAATTTTTGCAGCATCACAGCTTTGCTTTGGGGACGTCTTTCTGGTTCTGTATGTGATAGTATGTGTGGGGCATGTGTGGCACATGTTGAGAAGAATTGCACTTGCTGATGACCCTGTATCTTGTACCGTAAGCTTGTTACTAGCGAGGATGTGTCGGCACCGTCATGCGGGACTTTTATCAAGCGTGAATTCACAAATCGAAAAGCCTTTTTCTGCACACATGCTAAAGCTCCGAAACTCAACTTGCAGCCTCTGTCTCCCAGCAAATGGCAGTGAAATGGTCATCACGACACTGATGGGAAAGGGTCAAAGTGCACATTGCAGCAGCACAGCATGCAATCAAGCAGGTATTGCCATCATCGTCCAGAGCATCATCCTGGAAACCACTGTCTTGATAATCTGTTCAGCAACCGGAGAACCTGATCTGAGGTGTGCATTGACAGAAGAAAGGACAACGCTGGTCAGTGCAAGAAGGTCACCCTCTGCTGCAGGGCGGGTCGGCCGGCCGCAGCCCTTTCTGCCACATCTGCAGCCCACATGCTGCAGTGCGCAACACGCAGATGCGGCCGCTGCCCTGCAGCAGTGAGTATTGTCGACCTTCTGCACGACCAGCATCGGTCCACAGTGCAGCCGGCAGCCACTTGCTGCACGGGCGCATCGGCCTCTGGAGAACCAGCAGGACTGCCGCAGGCTGCCGCTGCTGCTGCCTGCCGTATCATGTGCAGCACACAGCAAGGGCTGCATTCGTTTCTGTTGGGCACTGTCCTGGTTTGAGAGTCATGTTTGCTTGGCTTCCGGCCTGCGGATCAGCTGCAGGCCGCAGCTTGGCAGGAGCTGCACGCTGCCAGCAGGGCAGGCTCCGGCAGCTGCGGTTGCTTTGCTGGCTGCTGAAGCTTGGCCGCCGCTGAAGCCGGCTCCGTCCCTGCTGCAGGGTGGCTCCAGGTGCGCAGGTATTTCGCTGCTGCTTGCCACACCGGCGGCATCGCCTCCCAGGCATCGATGCGGTGCAGGCCTGCACGGCGACCGATACACCCCTTGTGGTCGAGCTGCGCTGCCAGCAGTCAGCACGAGTCTGGTCTCCATCAGCAGACGTGTCACCACCGTCATGGTCCTCGACTGAGCACTCTTGCAGCATGAGGGATGCAAGACGTGCTGTGCTCGCAGCAGTTCAAAGTCCAACCTGCAAAGGCGTGGCGGCAGCGGAGCTCCTGCCAGGCGAGCGCGGCGGCCGGAAGCAGGAAGCCCAGCGCCAGCGTGCCCGCCGCGCCCGCGGCCACGTCCGCCGCCCAGTCGGCACTGCCGAGCGCCTGGCCGGCCTGCCGGGACGGCAATCAACCAATATTGCTTGCCACCGTAGGTACGAAGTACGATGTGGCACTGCACATGCTGTTGGGGCCCACACATGGTGGCGTTATGCACCCAAACTATACCACACCAGCAGCACAGCGAGGGCGCTGCTGCAGCTGCCGGATGCGCAGGTGGGACTGGCAGAGCGGCGCAGGGTTCTCAAGCCCCGGGCAGCTGACCGCGAGCCTGTCACTGTGTGTTTGGGCAGTGCGCAGGAGCCGCACCAGCGTGAAGCAGCAGCACAGGCACGACAGCGCCAGCAGCGGCAGCCCGACCGCCAGCCGCAGGTGGTTCGCAACCACCTCGGTCCCCGAGCACGCCGCACACACCTGACACGACCAGACCACGCTCAACTGGCCGCACAGCAGCAGAACCCCTTTCACTGCTTGAACGCCAGCGCATCATGGGTAGTGGCCGGGGAAAAGCCGGGGGAGTGATGACTTGCTCTCACCGGTGCAGCGGGCAGCGGCCCCAGCAGGGCCGCGACGCTGATGCAGGCGACCATGCGGGCCATGGCGTGGCACAGCACGTTATGAGCCTTCCTGGCCTCGTGCGCCGCCAGCGGCTGCGCGGCCGGCTGCTGGCCCCGCAGGCACCGCAACAGCCCGGCATCTGCGGCGGGCACAAGCAGCTTGATGCCACCGCTTACGATAGTGTCTGAGAACTCTTCCAGAGCCCTCTGCGGCTCAGCATTGGCGGGGCTGTGCCCCGGGGAAGAAGTGGCACACCCGGCAGTAGTGGCAGATCCGCCGCCAAAGCCTTCACCTTCAACAGAGACGGCCGCCCACAGCACGAGCAGCAGCGCGGCCTGCGCGCCGTTGCGCACGCCGCCGCCGCCGGTTTGCAAACACCGCTGCAGGGTGGCGTGCAGGAAGCGCCCGCCGACGGCGGCGCCGGCCAGCCAGCGGGCGCAGCACAGCGCCGTGCTGCCCGCCTGGCTGCGCCGCGCCAGGTAGGCCACGTACGCCACCTCCATCTGCGGCGGCGGTGGTGCCACATAACAATGCAACGGCGAAGTATCCCGGTTTCCTGACAGACAGATTTGGTTCGAAACCGCCAGACGCTGACACACCCCCAAAGGCTCCCGTGGCAGGCCGTCCGCAGTGCAGCACAGGGTAAAAGTCCAGCTTCAGCTGCAGCATGGATCATCACAGGCCATGATCGGACTCATGCCGCAACCTTTGGGTCTGTGAAGGCGAATGCGTCGGACTGCGGTGCCGCCGCAGCTTCCATCGCCGGCAGCTGCTGCTTTCGGTCGCCTCGCGGGGTCCTGCGCACTGCATCTGCCGTAGTTCGCACAGGCGCAATTAACGGGACTTCACAGGCTGGCCATGAGATCATGCAGCCACAGTGCAGGTGTGACTCCACAGAGCAGATCACAGCAAGTGCCTCAGATATAGCCCCAGACCGCTGTTCATCTTCAACATAATGAAAGAACTTGATACCTGAATCTCACCTGCAGCGCGCTGCAGCACCTGACGCTTCGGCTGCCGGGTTTCGGGGCCAGATCACGTTCCGGAGCTGCCCTGTGCACCCTCACAACAGGCACGGTGACAGGTGCTGAACCCGATCTGCCATGGTGTCTTTGGTTGCCAGGGTCGGCGGCTGACCGCCTGCGGCAGCCGCACAGCGCAGTCTGACTGGAACGCGCATGTTGTGCCGGGCGTGGTACCGCAGAGATTGGGGCAGCAGTACAGATCGTGTCAGGTCCAGATCAAGGTAACATCAATTGGCCATGTCCAGCTGGCGCCTGCCATGCCAGTCCCCGAAGTACAGGCGGCTCAACACTCCGTTGAGGACAGAGGCTGGCGAACGTTTGATGTGGTATCAATGGTGATGGCTGACGCACGATAAGAAGAGGCTGCTGCAGTGCAACCGTTGCTCACAAACAGAACATGCACAATCTTCGAGCAGGTCCATCCCAAAACCTCACAGAACACTCCGACAAGGCAATTCAGTCCGAGCATCGCCGTTTGAGTGGTCTCACTCTACCGCAACCATCAAATCCTGATAAACAGGCTGCACAACACCACTACACAATCTAGCTTGTCCATAGACGCTGCTCCAGAGCACATGAAGCATCAACTGGCTCCTGCCATGTCAGGGTTGTCACGTCCGGTTGGCCACCCGCTGCAGCATGGACGCCACTGCCTGCTCGGCGCTCTCGGCCGTCGCAGACCCACCCTGCAGCGCGCCCGCCGACCCGCCCTGGGGCATCGCGCTCAGGGACCGGCTGACGGCGGCGCCCCGGCGCCTCGCTGCAGGGCTGGCGCTGTGCGGGATGCCTGCAGCGCATGATTCCTGATCCTTGTCTGTACGTGCTGTCATGGACGAACACAGATTCTGCAAATGACGAAACAAGCCAATGCGCTGCGGTGTTGTGCTGCTTGCCCATATGCTTCAGCGGGATCGGGTGCAGTGCCAACCACAGCATCCCTCACACTACCCCAGCAATGCCAAACTCATTGCCCAACATGCATATGGGGTCAGGCTGCACGGTGACCCAACAACATGTGAAACAGATGAGAGGGTGCACCGTTCCGGCTGCTGCGCTGGCGCTGCACGGGCGACGGCATGTCCGCATAGCCGGGCGCCCTGCCCTTGCTAGGGGTCCTGCCGCCGCCGCTGCCGGGCTGCGATGCCGCGCCTGCTGCCGTCGCCCCCACAGCCCTGCAGGTGCAGCGTTCTGGTGATTGCTGGCCGGCTGTGGCATGGCGTGTTTCAGCCCACAGCGTCGCAAAACTGCCGCCGCTGTGCGGGGTGGCACTGCAGGACATGGCCGACTAGGCGTCATGTCCGCATGGGTCAGGCGGTGTGCGCAGCTGTTGCGAGGCAGTCGTCCTGCCGCTGCAAGACCGGCGTTGTCGCAGCATGGAAAGCGCACCTGCGGGGTGGCAGCGAGGCGCTTCTGCTGAGGGCGCCGTCCCTGGCGCGGGGTATGTGCTGAGGCGTCTTCTGAGGCGTTTTTGCCGCAGGGCCGGGCTTGACTGCCGCTGCACTGGCATTGCTGTCACCACCTACAGCGTCAGTGTTGCAAGTGGTTGAAACGCATTGGCAGCGCGATGCGACGAGACGGTCGTTGAGCTCGCAAGACCAGCTTGACTTCCGCAATGCGTTTGCTGCACCTGCTGCAGCCCTTGGCAGGGACTGGCTGTGCGACACGCTGTGCCGCGGCTGCTTCCTGCTGCCGGCGCTGGACAGGGAGCCCGACGACCGCCGCAGCTCCGCGCCCCACTGCCGCCGCTCCCCGCACCCTGCTGACGAAAGCAAAAGCACATCCAAACTGCAGCACGGCTTCTGAGGGCCATACGCTAAAGAAGAGGGGCTCTGCACCCGTAGCGCCTCATGCGTGTCAGCCCTGACAGGGCTTGCTGCACCGAAGCCAGCAGCGGCTGCTGTGCTGCAACAACTTGTAATGTCGGAAAACAGGTCGGGCAGCAGTGCAGCTGCTGACCATGCGACTGCTCATTTAGCGTGCGTGACTGAAGAGCTTATCCTTCAGCCCAAATGTCTTATAATTTACCATCATGCCGCACCCTGCTGCACATTTGGCGACGCCTGCTCCTGCTCGTACACCAGGCTGCCGTCTGAGAAGCCGCTGCCGCTGCTGGCCGACAGGTAGTCCGCCGCCTCCTCGCCTTCCTCTGCGTCAGCCGCCCCCGCCGCCGGCTGCTGCGTCGCCGGCGCATCCACCGCAGCCGCGTCTGCAGCTGGGGACTCGGTCGGCTGCTTCCTACTGACGGTGGCGGCGCCCAGAGCCGCAACCGTCGCGCCCAGCCCCTCTGCTGCGCTCGCGACGCCTGCACACGCCACAACCCGGGACACTGGGTGCTGCAAGACCGTGCCTGACACAACTCATCCCACCAAACCTAGTTTTCTTGAAGGGACCAGTAGTGGCCTCCCGGCACGTGTCGCCTTGCCGTGCTGCCGTGTGCGCAACCAGCAACCGGCGGCGCAGGCGCTTTCACCGTCAGTTTGACCTGAAACCCAAGTCGCACCTGGGGGCGGGGGCGGCAGCTCGCCGCTGCCGGCGGCGGACATCGCGGCGGCCAGCGCGCCGCGCTGCGCGCCCTCGTCGTGCACAAACACCTGGCTGACGCGCGCGACCGCCGCCGCCGCCGTCTGCGCCGCGTAGTCCTGGATCGCCATGCCCTGCGTTCCGCATTTGGTGAGTAGGCCGGTCACCACCAGGCACAGCGCTGCGGCATGCTATGCAAAGTATGCACCCCTGCACCAGCCTCCGGGCGCTGGAGGCGGCTGACGGCAGCGGGCACGGCGGGCGCGGCACCTGCTGCAGGGAGGACTCCAGGGGCGCGACGGCCGCGGCGGGGCGGGGCGCAGGGGCGTAAAAGTCCAGCGCGCGGGGGGAGTTGGCGCCGCTGGAGGGCGCGCTGCCGTCGCTGATGGCGTGCGACGGCGGCCGCAGCCTGCGGGACACAGACAACGCCGTGAGGTACCGGACATCCCTGTGTCTGGCAGCTGTTCCCCTTGGCACACAGACTGCATGTGGAGCAGATGCATGGAGCTGGCAACCTTCAAACAGCGGCGTCAGCGCCTCGGCTGTTGCGGCGACACGAGCCTTCAAGCACAGACACACAGTGGCGCCGTTTGCAGAGGCCCGAGCACCTGGGTCCCGGGGACATGCAGGACAGGCCGGCGGCGTTGACGGCGGAGAACAGCGCGGCGGTGGCTGCAGCGCCACCGCCGCCGACGAGCTCCATGTGCGGCTCGGGCTCCTCCATCGGGTTGAACTCCTGCAGGGGGCAGAAGGATGCACAGAGCCAGGGTCATGGCGTGATGCTATGCCCACGCGGGCATTGGCAGCCAGGCCGCTGGTGTGTCACATCGAGAACGGTCAGTGTGTTGCTGCTGTCTGGGAGGGCTCAGCCTGACATCACTCAGCATGGTGGAAGGTTCCGAACAAAGATTTCGACTGTCGTTTTGCTGATGTATGCTAGCAGCCTCCAGCCCACCTCGAAGGGGTTGTCGGCCACGCTGCCGGCGTCGTCCGCGAGGGCGTGCGCCCGGGGGCCGACGCTGCCCCGCAGCGCCGGCTGCGGCGGCGTGGCCGGCACCGCCACCGCCGAGCCGCTTGCGGGCGGGGCGGCGGCCGGCGACGAGCCGTCAGCTGCAGCGTCTGGCGCCGCTGCGCCGCTGTGCACCGCGATGTCGGCCGACTTCGCTGCGTCGCCCTGACCAAGGCCTGCACCCAGCGCCTTGGGGGGCGTCGAGAAGCTGTCTCCAGCCGCAGGTGCGGCGGCCTCGGGTGCGCTTTCGCCACAGGGCTGGCCCACAAAGGGGTCGCCGCCGGCGCCGCCGCTGCCGAGGCTGTCCAGCTGGATCATGGGCGGCGAGCCAAGTCGGCGCCTGGCGCCCGGCGCCGCCTCCGCCCCCCCCTGCTGCTGGTGGTGCTGCCGCTGCGGCTGGGACTCTAGCGCTGCGGCGGAGGCCGCCAGGTTGGCGCGCAGGCTGTCCACCAGGGAGCCCGGAGCGGGGCTGGGGCCGGGCCGCGGCGGCGTGGCCGAGGCCGCGGTCGCGCTGCTGCCGCGCAGCCACTCCTCCGTCTCCTCCTGTGCATCCCAGGGGCTTTTGTCAGGGACCCTACAAACCCCATTCACATGTCGGTGGTACGTGGGTCCTCAGATTCCCTCGCAAGCGAGGGATACGCCCCGCGGCAGCTGCAGCGCCTGCATCTACATCAGCACCCGTCCAGGCATGTCGATCGGTGCTGCCAAAGGCTGGACGCGGGTGCAGCAGCACGGGTGGGCAGACCCTGAGCCCGAGGCGCGCACCGGGATGGGGGACACGGGGGCGCCCGGCGCCTGGTTGGGCACGAACATGGGCGGCGCGGCGCGCGGCCCGTCCGCCGGCAGCTGCAGCGGCGCCAGCGCCTGCAGACGCGGGCCCTCGAGTCGGTGCATTGCCGGCCGGGCGCTGGCTAGCTTTGTACCGAGCCCACATTCACGGCATCCCTCCGTCCATGTTTCTCAGCAGGGATGCGGCCGGGGCCGCCGCGGCGGTGCAGCACGCCAGACCCATCTCTGATTGAGCAGAACCGCAGGTGACACGCCCCGACATGCGCGGCGCGCACCTGCGCCGGGCGGCCGGCGGGGCTGGCGGCCGCGGGCGCGGCGCTGCCGCCCGGGGTGCGCGGCGCCGCCGGCCGCAGGAAGTCGTGCCCCAGCAGCTCCACCGCCGTCGCGCGCGTCCTGGGGTTCCTGGCGCAATCAGCGAGGCAAACATCGGGGTGTGGGCGGTGAAATGGTGAGCTGACGGGGTTCTGGGGAGTCCGGGAAGCAGGAAGCGGTGCCGCTTGGGGGTGGTCCGGTCATGTTTGTCACTGTTGCGGCCAAGGTGTTGCCCGGCGCGGTGCTCGCATGCAAAGCTGACGTCGCAGAGTGGGCGGCATCACCTAAACCGGAGATTTCACAAGTACAACATGTCCCAGATGTGGGTGGCTTGTGACCGGTGCGCTGAGGACAGGCGGCCGTGGGGTGGCCCACCTGTTGAAGCACAGGCGCAGGAAGTCGCGGCCCTCGTGCGACAGGCCGTCCGGCAGCGGCGGGCCCCCGATCGCCTGGGCGATGTGGTACATGGCGGACACCTGCGCCACAGCACACTTGAGCAGTCGGCGGCGCTCCCTGTACGCCGTCCCCTGCGGTCGCTCAGCTGAGCAATGCTGATCCTGAGCGAGGCAACTCCCCGCAACCCGCAAAGGCACCCTGCCGCAGAAGTTGAACTGTCTGCATGCAGAGTATGTGGCGATCCAGCAGCTGAGTGCAGCACGGCACTTCCCTGAAGGCGCTCCCCCAACCCCGGCTGTACCGCGTCCGGCGCACCCACCTGGTTGTCGTACTGGGTCCAGGGCGGCTTGCCGGTCAGCATCTCGATGACGGTGCAGCCGACGGACCAGATGTCCGCCGCGCGCCCGTGCCCGTCCTGCTTGATCACCTCCGGCGCCATCCAGTAGGCCGTGCCCCGCAGCGACCGCGCAATGTTGGAGTCTGCAGGAAGGGCCGTGAACAGGCTTGGTATTACACCAGGAGTCGAAGGGATGGGATGTGCCAGGCCTGCGGTTCAAGCCCTTCTGCTTGTATGGAATGTGACTCTGTCGGCGGACGGCTGGTAGGTCGCTGATCCGTTCCATTGTGTCTGACTGGTCCCAAAGCACTGCAAGTGCCGCTCACCGCAGCTGGCCAGCTCCTCGATCTTGCGGGAGGCGCCAAAGTCGGCGAGCTTGATGCGCCCCTTGCTGGTCACCAGCAGGTTGGCGCCCTGCGCCGCCACAGCACCAGGTGGATGCGAGGATTCCCGCTTGCTGTGCAGCTGGCTGCGCTGACTCTGCCGAGGCCGCTGTGCACGTCGTGTGATTGAGTCACACTGCCAGGCTCACCCCCACCCAACCCTCTGCCGCCCCTGGGCAGACTGCTGCCACGTTGGTGCAGCACACACTCTAGCAAGCAGGCAGCATGGACCACAGCGAAAAGCTGCTGCCTGCCAGCCACCGTCCGGTGGAGTCTTGAGCGTGCCTTTTGCTCGGGCCCTGATTACCAACCGCAACTGATTGGGCCGCCGCGCCAGCCGCACCTTGATGTCACGGTGCATGATGCGGTGCTGGTGCAGGTAGGCCAGGCCCATCAGGATGTCGCGGGTGTAGATGCGCGCCACCGGCTCCAGCAGCGCGCCTGCAGCCGCAAGTGTTGCTGGTCATCTTTCATCCATGCTATGTGGGGCACTGTGAGCACATGGTGCTGTAACAGCCGAGGAGGATCCAGACTCGCCCGCTTCAGGCTTGCTGACACTCTATCGAGATGCAGCTGCCGGCGACTGGCTTGTCCTTGGACAGCACGTCTGTAGCAACCATCTGCAGGACCGAGCCACGGCGCACCGAACTTGGTGAGCATGGTGGCGATGGAGCCGCCCGGCACAAACTCCAGGAAGATGTTGATGAACTCCCCCTGCCGCTCGCTGCCCTGCAGCAAGGACACGCCCACCGGTCTTGGAGCCTTGACTCTCAACCGCACGCCTGCAGAGCCGTGCAGCTGCGGCGCGGTCGTGTCGCTCTAGAGATCCACGCTGCTGGGTTCTGGTCATGGTTGAGGCGGTATGACGCACCAGGTAGCGCACGATGTTGGGGTGCTTCAGGCGGCGCAGCACGTTGATGTCCGCCTCCAGGCCGCTGAGGTGCACCGCCACTTTGCCCTTCACCGCCGCCGCCCGCGGCACCCGCACCTGCAGCCACGCCAAGGTTGCTCGCGCGGCGTCGCGTTGCTGGGCTGCAGATCTGGCACGGCTGGCACGTGCCGGCGCGGGGCCAGGACCCCAGGCCCAAACACTGTGCGAGGCGCCTCCTCTTGACAGCCGTCAGGCGCGCGGTGTCGCAAGCCAGCTTGCTGTATGCACTTGCTGTACACAAAACTGACAGCACCTGGTCACTGGGCCCAAAAACCTCCGACGGGGCACCTGCTTGGCAGCCGGCGTCGTTGTCCAGCCCGCTGTACACGCTGCCACAATGCTGACCCCGATTCAGAATCCCCAGAACCCCCAAACAGGCACCTGCTTGACGGCCATGAGGCGGCCGGTGTCGTTGTCCAGCCCGCTGTACACGCTGCCGAAGGCGCCCTCGCCTATCAGCTCGCCCCGCGTCCAGCTCTTGGGCGTCTCATCCACCTGGGGGTAGGCAGTGGACCCCCTGGTGAGCAACAGCAGCCTGGAAACTGCGCAGCTGTGCCGCCGATCTGGCCGTATGCAGGAGTCATGGTCAGGCACTAGGGAGGTTCTGCATACCACAGAGCGCCTTCCACTGCAGCAGCATCTAAGTCGTGTTTCAGCCACTCGTCCCGCCCGTGCCGGAGGACTGACCTCTGGCTCGCTGGGCAGGTCGGCGTAGGGGTCGATGGCGGGCTGCCGGCGGCGGGCGCCGCCGCTGCCGGGCGCTGCGGAGTCGATGTCCTCGCCGCCGGCCTGCGGGCGGCCGCCCCAGTGCTGCGACCGCCGCAGCTGCTGCGAGTGCCGGATGCCCTGCAGCGCAGCAGAGCCCGCTAAAGACCCCGCATCCGCAGTTTGCACCTGTTCCTCCGCCACTGCTGCCCTACTTTTGTTGCAATTTATTTGTATTAAGAGGCGAAGCAAGATACTAAGCAAGAGATGCCAGCTCACGTGCTCCTGCAGCGGGCTGTGGGTCGGCGCCCCCCGGAAAGGGCTGCCGCTGATGCGGCTGACGCCTGAGTAGGGGCTGACGTTGGCGAAGGCGCCCGGCGGGCTGGGCGGCGCCGCCTCGCTGACGGTCATGACGCCCGACGGCTGCCAGTCGCCCTGCAGCAGGCGGCGAAGGGCATGGCTCATCATGTTGGGCGGTATGCGCATGCGCGCCGGTCTAATGCACTGCATGATCCTTTCAGCGCTGCGACTGATCCAGGCTGTGCTGCGACACCCAATTTTGGTCACATGCTCACGTTTGCGGCCCATAGGCCGCCTCGCCGAGGCGACACGGGCACAGCCAGGCAGCCCCCCATGGTGCTGGTTGCTGCGCTGGCACTCAGGCTGAGCAGCTGGTCTTAGCGAAGATGTTCAAAGGTGTCATCTGCATGACTGCCAGCTGAATGTGCATGTGGCAGATGACCCGTGAGCTCAGTGCATGCACAAGTGCTGCTCAGTCTATCGCTGAATCCGAATGCTGATCGGCCTACAACGGACAAGCAGCTGACGCATTTTTGGCACAGGGCTAATGTGCAGTCTATGCTGATATGCAACAGGCAATTGCACGGCAGGAGCGGCAGTTGCAGGCATGCATGATAAGTAGCTGTCGGTTGGGAGGTTTGAGCTGCGCCGAGTCATGATGACGTGATGACGAGGATCTCTCAGACCACAGTCTCCGCTACAGCCGTAGCCGGGGGCCATGCACAGCTATTGCCCATCATCTAGCTCCTGGTCCGTCAATACTTCCTATCGCATCATGTCGGCTGGCGTTGTCCCTCCCCGACACCCGGGCGTCAATCAGGAGCCGTATGTCCCGGACGCCGACCAGCTGTCCGAGGAACAGAAGGCGTTCCGGGTGGACTACCAGAAGAACGCGGGCGAACCGGCGCGCCTGAGGGCCGAGCACGCCCGAGAGTCCGCATGGGGAGAGCCGACGCCTGCTGAGGTGCGCGAGGCGCAGCGGGCAGAGGCGGGCATGGGGCCGTCGTTCTACGAACAGAAGGACTTCCAGGTCAGCGCAGTATCCAAGCATTCCGCTGCTTCCACGACAGCTGTAGTGCCCTGGGGCTGTGCGCATCTTGATCTGAGCGGCGTCACATCCGCTACGGCAGCTGCACGCCATGCAAGCTGCTCTACAGGGTGGTCAAACATGCGGGCTGCTCTTTCACCTATGACGTGCCCATCGATCGGGCTGCCGTCAAACCTGAAGGCGTTGCAGCCGCACGAGCGGACCACACCGTGTGTCAACGAACGCGGTGCAAAGCGCATGGCAGGCAGTATGCAGCGGCTCTGACCCATCTGCATGTGAAAGTTCACTCGTCTGCATGTCACCATCTTCACGAACAGGATGTGGACCCCAGCAAGGCGGCGAAGGCGCAGCAGCCGGCGGAGCCGGTGGCTGCGGGGCGCGATGCCCCGCCCGCAGGCGACACGTCCAACCCCTACGGGGCGCTGCCAGCCGACGAGACAGCATGAGCGCGGCAGATGGCACCCGCCGACGGCAATGGCTCAGTGGGCTGGGCTCTCGTTGTGTTACAGAATGATGCACTGGTTCACAGAGAACCTAACGCAGTCAGGGCAGGGCTGCACATCCTAGTCGTAAGCGGCTGATGCATCAGGTGTCGGCACACGGCGCTGCACAGAGGGCAAGTGGCGATGGACAACAGCATTTGCTGGCCATCAGGCTGTTGAGGTAGTCAAGACAACATAAAGTAGTGGACAGTATGGTAGTACGGGGGCTGATGAAGACCTGTGCAGTGCCTGCGTTTGCTTCTGTGGCTTTCCGATTTCCTGTTGTGTTGCCACGTGTTCGTGTGTCAGTTGCTGGCTGAGACTGGATACAAGCTGATGACCTGGTGCCTGCTCCTAGTCTGATTTCACCAGCCTCAAATTGCTGATACATCTTTTAAGCTTTCTGCATGGAGCGCAAGGCTCAACAGCCCCGACCCTGTGCGCACCCCCCTGACCTGAACCGACATCACCCTGACCCCCCCGCGGCGCGGATCGCCGACTGCATGAAGCCCAGGGACACCAGGACCGCCTCCTCCGTGCGGATGGTGCGGCTGCCCTGCCGCGGGCAGGTGTTAACGTACATGGCGAACTGCTGGGCGGCTGCGGAGCCCCCCTGCAGCGCCGGGTCCCGCCCCGCCGCGTCCTCCAGTCCCTTGGGGCCGCCGAAGGCTATGAGCGCGTGCCGGAAGGGCGGCAGCCGGAACTTGGGCGCCTCCGCCACGCTGCCGCGCTCCGAGGTCCCCACCAGCAGGTCGTAGCCCCCCTGCACGCCCGGCGACAGGCTGGTGGAACTATTGTCCGCTGGGTGGCATCACAGGCGGCAGATGGACCTGTACCTGCGTGTCTCAGGCGCTGAATGCAGCAGGGAGTGCCACAGGGACGTTGACGCTATTCGTCGGCGCGACGCCGGCGGTGTGCAGAGCCCTGCAGGCGCCCTGGCTGCAGGGCATCCCCGTGGCCGGTCCGAGGCCGGCGGCTCCTGTGGGCGGGCACCGCGTCGACGGCTGCAGCATGTGCTGTCCCCCACCTCGAACGGGCCGTCCGCGAGCGCCGCGCTGAGCCCCGCCGCGAGCCGGGTGGTGTAGCCCCAGTACAGCCCGGCGGCCTCGCGCGGCTCCGTCGGCGACGCCAGCCGCGCCGGCAGCACCTCCCCCTCGCCGGCGGGGCTCGGCTCCGGCTCCGGCGCGTCGCCCATCGCCAGCGTCACCCGCACCCCCGCCCGCAGCGCCTCCGGCACGTGCGCTTGCTGCAGGGCAGGCGACGGGTGCGCCGTCGAAGCCTGGTCGGTTGTGGCAGCTCTGCAGGCTGCTGACGGCGGGCTGCGGCTGTGCATGTGCTGCAGGGACATGGCATCCCGGCTGCCAGGCAGCAGGGTTTCATGTGCACAGGTGGGTTCATGCAGTCGACCCACCGTCTCGTACAGCCCCACGTCGATGAGGCTGCCGGTGTCGGGGTCGGAGGACACCACAGCGCCCTCCCTGTAGGGGCGCCACTCCATGGCGCGCATGTGGTGCGGCGCGTCCACCGGCGGCAGCAGCCCCGCCAGCCGCAGGTCCCGGTGGAACGGCACCAGCGCCCTGCGGTTGAGGGTACCAGCAGGTTGGCAGCGCTCAGCTGTGCCGCACGAGATTTTAATAGACATCAATATTTTTAGCCATTGGAAAAATCTGCACAACTGCTGCACCAGCCTGTTCACCCCCCTTATCTGCCAGCCCACAGCTGCGATGCAGCGGCGCCGCTGCGCAGCAGTCTGCTCTGACATGCAAACCCAGCCCAAGCTGAGTCGTCAGTGCAACAGCTTAGCAGCCACCATACTCCCATGAGGCACTCCATTTGCCACGGGATTGCAGTCTAGCTAGCCATGGACATGATGCTGCGATGTACAAGCGCTCACTTCCGCAGGTACTGCGGGGTCTCCTGGTACTGCAGGATGCGCGCCAGGAAGGCCGCACCCGCGCTGACCGTGCCGTCATCCGCCGGCTCCTCATCTATCACCACCACCTGCGCCGGCGCAGCGCACCGCGCTTCACATGTGCGCAGCCATGACTGACCATGCAGTGCCGCTGTAGCTTGTGGGGCAACGATAGTATGTTGGACGGATGAAGCCTGCCGCACGTGATTGGCAAGAGCGCCGCGGCGGCAGTCATGTTGGAGGAACCATGCGCTGGCAGAGAGCGCGGAGCCCACCTCGTCCACGTTGAAGATCGCGGCCGCGCGGGCGATCTGGCCGGCGACGTAGGTGGCGAACTCCGCGTTCTGGGTGTTGTCGATCACCGAGCTGGCCACTGCAATCGACACCGTCCACGGCCTGCCCTGTGGCATCTGACCGCGGGTGGAGACCTCGCTCCCTGCTGTGTATACGCACTTTTGAGAATGAGCTGTCCAGTAATGTGTGACGGGCGCCTAGCGCTGTTTCGGAGGCAAGGCACCGCATCAGGTGGGCGCATGCCACATGCATGCAAAAGGCCGTCGTCCCCGGCTGATCGGCATCCCACCTTGCCGCGTGTGCTCCGCTGACCGCTGCAGGCGTAACGGGTGCAGCGGGAAGTCTTCAGAGGGAAGTCTTCAGGCTGCGGCTGTGCGCTGCCGCCTCGGCGCATGCACCTTCCAGCAGCCTTGGGCAAACCAGCGGGATCGCAGCGTACAGCGGTGAAATAGCAGCTGCAGTCGTTCCAAGTGACTGCACGGACTCAAAAATAGCGATGCGGGTCCGAGCGCCAGCTGTGGTGCAATGCCGTGCCAGCAGTGGTGGAAGCACCGCAGCCGTCAGGAAGCAGCATGCAGTTACAGTTAGCCTGCGACAGCCGCTTGCCCTGCAGCCTGGAACGCAACGTGCTTGCAATGAGCGCAGATCCTGCGTGCATGGCAACGGTGTTGTTTGCTGATGCTGTGCAACTAGGCTTCGGGTCTTGCTGCAGCCACACCCATGTGCAGAATGCAACCAGCTCTGCCGACTACCGTGTTACACCCTCCTATGTCCAAAGCTGCAAGTCCATCAGAATCTTGATGTGACTTGCTACCAGATGCTGAAACCCAAACAAAGCAACACTCCGAAGCTCTGCTGGGCCAGAACTAGCTGCCCAGCTGGCATGCCCCGATCGAACTACAGGGCAGGTAGCCGCCCACTGCACATGGGCTGACTGCACCGTAGCAGGTGCGGAGTGCAAAGCTCAGAGTCTGACCACTGACACGCAGCTCGAAAAGCACCTAGATCATGCTGCAACACAGAAATGTGCGAAGGGCAACTGCTCACCCTACTTCCCCTCCTATTTATGGCCGTTTGAAACACAGAAATAGCAAACATCCCCAAAACTGACCCTGCTGAATCAGGGCGATCGGTATGCGGGTTGCGTCCTGTCTCTCGCAGCCATAGTCGTACGAGTGACGCTGCGCTCCTACTGCATCCGCGTGTACACTGTTTCAAAGTGCGCCCTGCAGCATACCAGCTGCACATAAGGTTCTACCAAGCAACGTCCATGGCTGCGGAATCGAGCGCCAGGTGCACCGTCGGCAATGCTGTCGCCACGACAGGCAGGGCCTTGTGCTCACCCCTACTCGAGGCGGACGGTGCTGCTCCTGAGCGTGCGCACCACTGTGGCGAGCTCTCCGCGGGGCACCCCGCCAGCCAGGGCCGCGTGCGCCTCGTCAAAGCGGGCGTGCAGAGCGTGCCGGGCATTCAGCAGCTCCCAGCTGTGTACGATCACTGCGCGCAACGCAGATACAACCCAGCCATGGAGCACATGGGTCAAGGTGCCATGCGATGGCAGGTTTGCCGGATGCCTTTGGTGCGCAGCAGCCGTTGGACACCATGTTGCCGTCAGTGTTCGACTGCTACCAGCGTGTGCATTACAGGGAGCGGGATGATACTCACCGTATATTCCACTGCACACGCTGCAACACAGGATCAGGAGCACGCAGTACCCGGCGTATCCTGGCTGCTCAACAGTTTCTGTCGGGTTTGTATTAATGGCCGCTGCGGCAAACACAAGACCTGCCCCTAAGAAGACGCGCATGGCCCACTGCAGAAAAGCATATCTCACTGTCACATCATGCTGATCAACAAGCAAGCTCGATCACCTCAAACGTCAAACGTGGAGGAGGGACGCAACGGCAAGAGAATGAAGGACTCGACTTGCAGAGGGCCTTGCCTTGAAGGCGGCCAGCTTCCTCGTGTAGGCGTCGTGCGCCTCGAGCACTGTCTCCAGGCCAAGCTGGTCAATAAAGACCTGCGGCACAAGGCACACGCGTATGCTACAACTGTGGATGTGCGTGCAGCAGGCCGCACACCTGCCTGCATGGCACAGCTGCTGTGCAGCGGCATTGCTGCGCAAATGACAAGTGAACCATGCGGACGCTGATGCAACTGCACGGCCACCACCTTCATCTCCTGCCGCGCGCGCCTCACGGCGGCTAGCTCGATGTCGATTCCGTGGGTCTCCAGGACCCAGCTCTCGACCTGCTCATCCTGGCTGCTGCCGCTGGTACGCCCGCTGCTATTGTGCCGATTCGTGCGGACGATGCCCAGGTTCGAGCGATGGGCGCCACTGCATGCGGACATCAGTCTCCTTGAAATCCGCAGTAGGTTGTTGATGTCATCAGCCAATCAACCAATCATGAGCCAAACATCAGCCACATGTATGTCCAGCCAGCAGGAGCACTTCTTCCAGTTTGCACACGGCTGTAGACGTAGCATGGGGTGCAGGCTCACCGGTGGCGGTGGAGCATCGTCAGCCTTGTGACACTGCTGGAGGGAAGAGCGCATGATCGCCATTGTGAGCGGTGCTGGCCGCCAATGTAGCTGTGGCCGGTGCCCAGCTTGCTGCCAGAACAGCGGGCTGTGGGCATGGCTGCTTGATAGAAGCACAACACCCTCAATGCTGCATTGTTACAGGGTCTGTAAGCGGAAGTCGCAGGCTAATCATCGTCGACAGGTGAAAGTGGGTTGCATGACGCATAGCATCTGGTACATGCGATAGTCACATCAAATAAAGGTCAGCGAAGCCAGTTGGGCGTAGAGCAGTAGTCTAGCTCTAATTAGTGATCTGCAGCCCAAGATTGAGCAATGGGGCAAAGGACGGTCATCAGACATCATTGCACCTCGTCAATCGGAGTCCACATGCCTGCACGTGCATCGCTCGAGGGCAGACAGCGGTGGTTTGCACCTGGAGACCCTGCTGTATATTAGCCATTGCTGCATCGCATGCTTGAGATGGATAAATTGCCTGCGACCGAACGGCTGACAGGTTCCTTGCAGCCTAAAGGGCCACGCTCTATACTATCTGCTCTTGGTAGGACTCCAGTGGCTTGCTGTAGCATGAGCAAGCGTCAGTGCTTAGTCAAGTTGGACCACACGCTCAGGTCTGAGATGTTGCTGCTTTGCGGCTCAAGACCATGCTTCACCGACTGCCAGACCTGCACAGCAGTCGCAAACGGCGGGGGTTGAGGACCTGTCAATCAGCTCACATAATGTGCTTATGCCTAGCGCAGTCCATGCAAGGGCACAGCTAGCGCCCGCCCCATAACCCACTACCACCATGTCACTGTGCAGTGCATCACATTGCGCAGACACAACACAAACGAGGTTGGCAGCGCGGCGGCGACAGTCCGCACCAGGTCTGCATCAGATATGACGCGAACGCCAGCGCTCGGTTGGTCTCACGCCAAGCTGCGAGAGCGATGAGGGCGATGGCGCCCAGCACGACCGTGTTGCCGATCGCCTGCACAGGCGGCCAGCGTGTCACACGCGGGCCAGCGGCAGCTGGGCAAGGCCAAACGGTCCAGGGCGCTGCAACTGAGTCCACGTCCATGGATGGTCAGATGCCCCGGTCTTCAAGCACGGTGCAGACTCGAAATTTGCCCAGAGGCTTCATGGCAGGGGCAGCACCTGCTCCCAGGGCTCGACGCAGTTGAACGCCATCGACATGTTGTACACCTCCAGCCAGACAGCCAGCCGCCTGCGCAGCCAGCACCCGAAATGCGTTCTCAGAACGTCTGTGCATTGTTCTACATGTTCGTAGTCAAAGCGCATGCGTCAAGGAGAGCATTTCGAGGCTCCGAGGGGCACGTCGTGCAAGTGGTCGCTTGTGAGATATGGTTCACCTGCCGAGCCGACCGAGAATGCCCGTGTTGCGCTTGTGCAGCAGCAGCACGATCTGCTCCTGCAGCGCTGCCCGCTCGGGCGCATATGTCCCAGCTGTCGCGGGGCCGACACTGCTGTCATTCCCCCCTGAGGCATCCACCTGCACAAGGGGATGTCTTGGCATGAGCGAGATCACACCCATGCCAGCACCACCATGTTGACTTGCAATCCTCACGGGCGGTGCAAAGCCAGGTCGGCATGCATATCAGGCATCGGCAGGCGCATGCAAAGCACAAGATTGTGCTTGCATGAGCGCAGCGCCAGGTGCAACCAGCTGCGAGGGGTGGAAGACACGCAGCGACCGCACGTGTGTGTGCTGGTCCTCTACGGAGCTGGTCAGCGGCTCGCGGGCCGCGCCGCTGCCGCGCCGGCGCAGCATCCGCAGCGGGGACCCGACCATCTGCGGGTCGTCTGATGCGTCCAGCGCTGCGACCGGCAGTGGGTGCAGTGCGGACTGCAGCGATCCGCTTGCGACAGCTGCTCCGTCTTTGAGCTTACTACTCAAGCTTGTAGCGCCCTGCTGTCTTCTCCCTCTCCTGCAGGAGAGCGCATATCCGTCGACCTGGATGGCGCTTGGTAGCTCAACCACCGTGCGAGAGTGCTTGCTGATGCCATCCGGGAGGACGTGCGAACCCTACGGCTGCAAAGGGGTGATACTGGCCCCGCTGGCTGTGAGACAGTTGCGGATTCGTTGCGCACCTACAGTGGCACCATCAGCTGTTGTCCTGCGGTGTGTGGCAGGGCGTGCGACTGCTCGGTTGCAGGGTCGCCACCCTCTCGCCGGGATGATTTTGGTGGTGAGATGGATCGCAGATGCTCTGTGCCACTGTATCCTGCAAAAACAGCTGCTATGTCGAAGTGTGAAAGGCTGTCAGATCAAACTACACGCAATGCTACATGTGGCTGCACAGCGGCAGATCAACGTCAGGCCGGAACACTTCAGTCACGCGTGCGCCAATGAGGATGCCCTGAGGCTGGTGCAAATGGCATATGATGTTATGAAACACTGCTCAGAAATTGTGCACAGATGTTGTTGGGATGACGTGATCCTTGTGGCAGGAGGCGCGATGCAAGCGCACTCTGCGTTTGTGGCACTGATCGACCACAACAGTACGCTACTGCCGGACTGTTGCGTTCGACAGCGCAGAAACTGGTGCAACGCAGAGTTGCAGCCAGACTTTCTGTGCATCCCTGAATTCTAGCATTTGCTCCGAGGCGCTCTCCTAGCGCCTGATCCTGACGCTGCAACACGTTTCTGAAGCCAGGAGCTATTCTCTAAGACGTCCAGCAAGCAGAACCGAGAATATTCGCGGTGCAGGCCTGGTGCAGTGTGCTGGCAACATCCCACAGCAGCGCCCCAGATAGACAGACGGTGAGGGAGACTCAGTGCGCGAAAGCTACGGAGGTTTGGACAAGCCTGCAGTCCAGGCAGGCCCTACCAACCGGATGGTTGAAACCCCCTGTTGCAGAGCGGCACAGGGACTGACCGTTAATCGGTGCATGCCATCTTGCCCAAAGCTATGCCTTTTGCACGTGTCCCAGGCATCATGGACGCCCAGGAACAATTAACACCGCAGCCGCCCGCCGCAGCTGCCTCACCAGCGCCATCAGCGTTCGCCGCCATCGCTGCACAGCAAGCAAAGCCTGCATCGCCATCGCTCACGCCGACGCCCACGCCTCCGCCGCAGCCGCAGCCGGCAGCCCCCGTAGCAGCCGCTCCGCACCCAGCAGCCGGCGCCACGGCCACGTCGCAGCCGCCAGCGGCTCAGCAGCAGGCGCCACCACTAGCTGCTGCAGCAGCGGCAGCGGCGACGCCTGCAGCGCCTGCCGTGCAGCCGCCGGCGCAGCCCGCAGCGCCAGTGGCGGCGCCGTCACAGCTGCCGGCGGTCTCTCAGGCGCTGCAGCCGCCGCCACAGCCGTCGCAGCCGCAGCCGCAGCCGCAGCCGCAGCCGCAGCCGCCGTCGCAGAGCCAGCAGGCGGCCGCGCCGGCAGCTGAGCAGGAGAGCGAGGCCGCGCCCATGCAGGTGCTCCACACCGACACCCCATGCAAACACTGGACCCCGCAAACTGCAGCGACAGCATGACCGTGCGCTGTTGTGTGATGCAGTGATGCCGCTGTGTGATGCAACACGCCCGCACGTGCATGTGCTGCGATGCCGTCATCTCAGCTGTGAGTTTGCCGCCCACAGGTGGATGTCAATCCAGCAGGCACAGCAGCGGCAGCAGCGGCAGCAATACCAGCAGCACCACATCCACAAGCGGCAGCAGCTGCACCAGCAGCATCACCACAAGCGGCGGTAGCACCACCGCCAGCGGTGGCGGCGCCGGCCAATGGACAGCCCGCCGCTGCAGACGCGCCCGCAGCCGCTGCTGCTGCATCGGCGCCTGCAGTCACGGTGCCGCCGGCGGCGCCCGACGCCGCGCCGGTGGCGCTGCCGAATGGCCTCGCCGGCGCGGGGGCGATGGCGCCGCCCGAGGACGTCGCCTGGTCCGGCTTCGAGCTCACCGGCGACGTGCAGAGCATCTTGGACCAGAACAAGTGCGAAGTGCTTCCGACACAGCATCCTCCTCAGCACACATGACTTCTCAACCACCAAGTCTGTTGGCGCGCCGTGGGCTAGACAATCCATGCGGAGCTGGATGACATGAACTCACTGGCGGCCGCCCCCGCCGCAGGCTGCTGATCAACGAGATCAACGCGAACCACGAGGGGCGTGCGCCCGAGGCGCTCGCGCGCAACCACCTGCTGATCCGCGAGCTCAACGGCAACGTCGCCAAGGCGAGCAGGCCTGCCAACCCACACGGCGTGTGAAACGCAGTCCCAGCTGTGGGGCATCCTGTCACGGGGCACGCTCCCTTCTTACGCCTGGACCCTTCTCATACGGTGATTCAGCTGCCTGTTTAGATTGCCCTGGGTTCCTCACTCCGTTCGGCATTGTTTGGTGCAGGTGGTCGAGCTGTACAAGGAGATGGGGAGGTCGTTCGAGGAGTTCTCGGCGGCCGCGGGCGTCAGCATGCCCAGCGGCAGCGTCGCGCAGAGCGCTGGCGCCACAGCCAACGGCACCGCAAGCTAGCACCGCATACCCCAGGACCTTGAGAACAGGAGGAGATAATGTTCTCCTTCAGGGCAGACAACATATGTAGCATCAGGGTGCTTCTGCGGTAGCGTACAGTCAGATGCTCTTCGTTGGGGCCAACAGACACGGACACAGGGTTTGATAGCAGCACTGGATCGCACGGGAGGACTTGAAGATTGCCAATAGGCAAGCATTGTTGCAGAGGCAGCAGCATTTGACCCCGTGATCGTCGACGAGGGTGTTGTACCTGTGCGGTGAGAGTGAGTGGGGTGGATGCGACTTTCTGATTTTGCTGCACTGCTGTTGGGTTGATGTCGGGGCTGGCCTTTCTGCAGCGATAGCGTGTCAATTGCAATTTGTGCACGACAGTTGCAAACTGAGGCAGGCACCTCCAGAGCAACTCCTGTCACAGCCTACCACTGACTACATAACACAAACTCTGCTGATACGGTGTTGCAAGAGAGTGTGCTGCTGGCAAGCTATTGCTGCCACGCAGGCTATGTGACCACCTAAAGTGACAAGTCAAACCATCTACCTGCCAAACAAGAAGGCCGGCTGGCACAAGGCAAGGATACTTGTCCCAGGCAACTTCCGCCTGCAATGTCTACCAACCGCCCAGGCACTGATGTTCCCTGAAAACGCTGCTGCGTGGCCTACTTGTCACCGTGCTACAAGGTCACGTCGGGGTCACGCCCGCACGTTGTGCGCGATCCAGAACATGTAGGAGTGCCCGGTGCCCCGCACGCTGTCGTCGAAGCTGAGCTTGCGGCTCGGGCCGATCACCCTGCGGCCGCAGGTCAGCGCTGTCTCGCCGCCGGTCTGGTGCCAGCCCAGGCCCTCGAAGAACGCCCGCATCTGCACGCGCACATGGGACGCGGTGTCAGGCTGACATGGTGGTGAACCGCTCTTACACGCGGGTGTGTGGCCAGCATCTGAATAGCAGGCCAAGCTGCTGCAGACCTTGTGTATCTGCAAACGGCAATGGCGATTTTTGCCCTATTCGTCACATCATGCACAAAGTGAAAGGGTGTTGCACTGCAGGCGCAGCTGCGCTGGTCAGGCCAGGGGCACAGCAAGGCACAGGAACACCGCCACCAGAAGAGCCCCTGCAGCCAGGGCGCGGCTCGCACCCCAGCTGCTCAGCAAAGCGCTGTCACCTGTCCTGCAACCTTGATGGCATCACACTCCTGCTTATGTTTGATTTGAACAATTTCTGATAATAAATAGCGTACCTCTGCGGGGTCGTTGGGGTAGCCCCAGTACACGTGCTCGTTGACGCCCCCCAGGGTTTTGGGCTTGGACCGCCACTCGTCCACCTCCTCCTGCGACGACATCGTCGCGATGAAGGTGCTGCCGGGCGCCGCTTCCTGCAGCCATCACCGGGAACCGGATGAAGTATCTGGCCACAGGCGTGCGCTGTGCCTCATGCCTTGGGCATGCCCAGGCAGCGGGCAGTGGAGAGGCGAACAGGATGGAATTAGAGCAGCTGGCACAAACCCTTAGGCCACAAACTGCGAGCAAGGCATGGGTTGCTTGCGGCGTGAAGCGTGCGGTTCAGCAGCGAGTAGAGCGCGGACCTGGGCAGCTGTCCGGAACATGGCCTCAAGCACCTCGGGCTTGAGGTACCGCGTGAGCCCTTCCGCCAGGAAGACTGTGGGCACCGTCACGTCCCACCCTGCGGCGGCATTCCTCCACTCAACTGCTGCAGTGACCTTGGGTACTGTCGATTCTGCCGGGCGTGGGAGAGCCGCTGACCCATGTTGCTACGGCCCTTCTGCCCGGCGGCAAGCCCCAGCCTGGCAGCGCAGCTGCCACCCGCCCCAAGCACACAACGCCCGCAGAGGCCCGTCGCAGAGAGGATTGCAAGCATCTGCACAGTCGGTGTTGTGCGTCGGCTGACCTGCTTTTTGAAGCTCCGAGGCCCAGGTGCCATCCCCCAGATCGCCCGCCACCGCCGCGTACGACGCCGCCAGCAGCGGGAACCGCGGCCGGCCGCCGTCCTGGGAGTCCCGCCCGGCTCCCTTCTGTTGCCGGTTCGAGACCACCCCCGCCGGCAGCTCGGCGCCCAAGCGCGCCAGCAGGCGGTGCTTGACGCTCAGCACGCCTGGCCGGTCCACCTCGAACCACCTGCAAGCACCACGTGAACGTTGGCGAGCTGTGCTACAGCATCAGACGCCATCTCCTGTGATTTGCAGTCAGGTGGAAAAGCAGGGAACACGTCGCGACACGTGCGCACTCGCTGCCACCGCCTGCATGACGGTCCAGCCGCGGTGCGGTGTTGACAGCCCAGACATGCGGTCGTGATTGATGTCGGAGGCGTTGCAGGCACGGATGGCACCGCGCACCTGACGCCCGGAGGCATGCGCAGCCGCCAGGCGCGCGTGACCATCCCCGCTCCCAGCAGCACCACCTGCAGCACGTGGCGACGGCGGACAGGTCGCATCGCAGCTGGCCACGTCATTCGCCACATGGGTCTGTCATGGCGGAACATCACTGACAACATGCACACCTACACTCCTCAACTTTTTCCACCGCTGGATGCATGCTGCAGCACGCGACGGTGCTGCTGCTTCATGGGTGCGCTCTCACAAAAGCCAGCTGGGACTGTTTGCCAACACACCTGGGTGGCGGTTTTGGCTGGTCCCCCAGGGTTATGTCCCATGAAACGCAGCAGCGCATCGTCGAGAAACTGCAGGCCAGACACACAGCTGCTGAGGACGCCAGTACTTTCGTTCAGACAAGGTGTACAGCCACGAGCGCATGGCAACTCGCATCGTCAGGCTGGCACCACGCCTCCTATACATGGGGGACTATGTCACACATTTCCTCCTGGTATTCACAACCGTATGCCAGCTCAGCCGCAGCCATGGCGACTCACTTGCCGCCTGCTGTGACAGCAGCCCAAGGACCGCTGCTGCCAGAGCCGCCAGCTACCCCAAGGGGGATCAGAGAAGGGGTCTGAGCAGAATGGCGCGCCTTGGTGCGGATGTGGAAGCTGCCCAGCGTGTGCTCGCCCCGCCCCTGGGCGTCCGGCACCGTGCCCATGAAATTGCTGGAGTCCTTGAAGTCCATCTGTTCACGGTGAACGACACTCGGGTGTGACGCGCCAGGCATCACAGAGCCCAACTCAGCCTCAAACTCGGTACCTCCTCAAGAGACGAGCTCGCATGCATGCATGCTGCTGTCTGGCACGCCGTCAGATTCATGACGCTCTGCATACTCTGCACAACCAAGCGCCTGGTCTCAGGGTGATGTCATGATGTATTGGAGCTGCGCATCATGTGCGCGCACCTTGGGGTTCACGCCCTCCGCGGTCTGCCGTGCGTACACCATCGCGTCGCTGCCGGCGAGCGTCTCAGCCAGCGGGTCCTGGTACAGGGCGTCCGGCTGCTCCGTCTCCAGCGCCCTGGCGGCTGCATGAAACACCGTAGGCTCTGAACATTTGTATTGATTTGCGGGAGGTGATATACGGCAGAAACGTCACCACAGTGCTCATGACATGCTGCGTTTACCTGCGCACAGACGCGACGTCCAGCCCACCAGGCCTGCAGCAGCATGATTGTACTTGGCTGAATGTCCCTACACCGATACGGCTTCTGACTCGCAGCTGCAACCCTTACATCATGCATGCTGGCCCCACCGATCAGGTCGTCGTCTCGGCCTCCATCTGGCAGGCGGCGCTTTCCCCGCTTGCGTGCAGCTGCAAGCAGCAGCACTACAACAGCAGCAGCGGCGGCGACGGCAACGCCTGGAATGTGTTGGTCCGTCATGTCAGCAAGACTTTGCAGCAATCAATTTGCGACCGATGCGTGTCTCAAGCGCAACTTGCTGATCGGTGCACGCTTTCAAACGCGATGGTATACATCACAGCTCATGCATGAGCTGGGGTGGAGCCGACGAAAGTTTGGTGTGCATGTGAATGCATCTCAGCTGCGAGCCATGACTGACCATCAGCATACCATGAGGTCAGCAGCACCACGTGGAGATGTTGACCCCTTGAGATTAGGGGTAGGTCTTTAACTACCCCTATTCAGATAGGGAGATACTTTTGAGCTGGAGACATACATGAGGCAGCTGCTGGGCTGTCCGATTAGCACATGTATACAGCCTTTCAGGTGTACACGTTGTGAACTGATGCTCTGGCATTTGTGTGCCGCCAAGCGCCTAGCTCAGAGGTGGAGTGCTGCACATCCTGCCAGTCATTGTGGCCGCCACACTAGCATTTCAATCCGATATCATCATGCGAGACTGTTCTGAGGCGCTTGTTCTGAGGTGCACTGCCACGCAGCACCCTTTGATGAGCTGCAGCATGGGCTGCAGCACTGCCACGTTACTATGCTGGGCGCAGCTGCGCCTGCCAGGTGACGTCGACAGCGGCATCTGTCCTGCGCTGCTCACCAGAAACCATGCAGCCGCGTCTGCCGCTGGAGCGCCGGGGTGACTCACGCCGGCTACTCGACCAGCTCCGCGTCGATCGCAGCCAGCGCCGCCGCCTTGTCCCTGCGCCGGAGCCCCTGGCTGTCCGCCACCAGCGAGATCAGGCTGGCGAGCTGCTGCTTGGTGTACTCCGGGTGTGTGGCGGCCCACCGCTGCAGGTCCGGCCCCCACGGAATGTAGAACGCCTGCACAGGCGGAGCTCACGTTTTGCGATATCCCACACCCCGGGAGGCAGGGCATGCATGCTGTGGCTGCTGACGACGCCACCTGGGACGACGCCACCTGGGACCCCACAAGCAATGGCAACAATCCTTGAAGTTTGTTAGCGCTGGCCTACAGGAACGCGTTGCACCCACCTTCACGTAGGTGTCTGCGATGCGCAGCGCGTCGGCGGCTGAGACGCCTTGGGGCAGCAGCTCTGCCAGCCCGTTCGTCAGCTGCAGGGCCGGCACAGAGCACCGTCACACACGTGCGACGCCAGCGCAGCCCGTGCATGCCGTGCGACGACGCAGCGGCAGTTCGCCAGCCCAGCAGGCCGGCATCTGTCCAGCTGCAAGCCTCCGCGATGCCAGCTGGCTGGCAGCTGCGGTCGAGCTACGAACTTTGTGGTTAGTTACCTGCTGGAGGTCCAGGCTCATGCCGGCGCGGCCCATGGGGGTGCACCGCCCCGAGACGGCCGCGAAGCCGGCCAGCACGCCCTCCGCGACCGCCGCCAGCGCGTGCCGCCACAGCTGCAGGAGGGCAGCGCGAGACTTGTGACTGCCCTGAGGTGCGCTTGCGCCCACCAACGCTAGCAGCGTGAGAGCTCTGGTCAACGATGTGCTGCAGGCAGGCTGCGTGTTGCTGCGAACGCTGTGCAGAGGTGTGTAGAGGGACTGGCTGCTGCCTGCCGATGCGCCCGCATGCATTGTAAATGTCTGCAGCCCTGCACTGCATGTCTTGGTCATGGCAGGTTGAGAGTGGAGCAATGGAAGCCCTGAACCCTCTGCTGCCCTGGTGGCCCCCACCTGCCGCCTGTCCGCGTCCTGCAGCCGGCCTGCCGCGTCCAGCTTCTCCCGGAACGCGCGCGCCTGCTGCAGCAGCTGCGGCACCCAGGGCGAGGCGGCCGCCGGGGGCTCCAGCACCGCGAACGCGCCGCCGGCGACCGCCGCCGGCAGCCACCCTGTAGGCAAATTCGCCCGCGCGCCCGTCCGCCAGATGTGGTCCCGCACATCGCCTGCATAGACGTGGCAGCGCCCGCGTTTCAGACGTGTGGCTCCCTGCTGATGTGCTTTCAGCGCCACGCCACCATGGCCAAGGCCTGCCGGGACCATCATGGCGGGTGCTCGCTGTGGCGCGCCCGACACAGGTGGCGGCGCGGCGCGGCCCGCATTGGCGTCAGCTGCAGGCAGGCAGGCGCGGCAGCTGCACCTGCGGCCGCCACCGTCTGGAAAAAGGCGTCCGGCGCGTGGGAGTCCGGCACGCCGCCCGCCCCGTCGGCGAGGCGCCTGAGGTCGGGCGCCGCCGCGGCGAACTGCGCGGCCACGGTCGCGAGCGTGTCCACCGCGACCTTGCGCTCCTGAAGCGGACATATTTAGGGTTTAGATCTGGAACATGGCTTTTGAGCTGCACAGAAAGCAAACGAAGCAGGAAGTCCGCAAGGCAGTCAGGATTCTCAGCGTTAATTTCTTGTATGAGGCGTCACAAATGATGTGCATGCAAACAGCAGCTGACTGCTGAGTGTTGCACTCCAAACTGATGACAGGCCGGCCATAGCGTTGATATGAATAACACCTGCGGGCAATGAGCGACGTGTCACATGTTGATACAGAGGTGCCGGCCGCCAGCTGTACGTCGCCAGACGCGGCTGATGGACGACTTAAGTAGGAACACAGTCACCCCATGTCCGTGGGGAACACGGTTCTGCCGACACGCCTGCGGCGCACCTGCATGCCGTACATGTTGCCGGAGTGCCACAGGATGCTGCCGCCCGCGCCGCGCCGCTGCCCCCGCGCCGCCGCCGCCGCCGCCTCCGCCCCGGGGCCGCCCGCTGCAGGGGGGGCCCCGCTGCCGGCGCTGCCGAGCCCGGCGAGCGCCCCCGAGGCCGCCCGGCTGCCGAGGTGCTGCCCCGCAGCAGCCAAGCCAGTAGCTGCAATCAGGCATACAGCACATGAGCACAGGCACAGCAGTGTTCTGGGTGCTCGCCACAGGGTGTGTATCTGCCAGCTCCAGGGCGTCTGTGTGAACACTGTGAAGCACGCACAGCAGGCAGAGTCAGCTGTCATTTTGAAAGCGCAGCAGCAGGTACAAGTCGGCATGAGCTGAGCTGCTGGCCGCTGCTGACGCACAAGCTGACCGCTGACGGCCACAGCTCGGCAGACCCATGTGTTTCGTTTGATCACCTGACGGCGGCGGCGGCGGCGGCAGGATGATGGCCCGGTAGGGCGCCAGGCTGCGGTTGGCGATGCGGTTGAGCACCGCATGCAGCCGCCTCGGCACCGCATCCGCAGCCGCTCCCTGCAGACAGTCGCTTGTCTTCCGTCAAAGCGCTCGACATACGCTGCGCTGGCATGTGCGCACGCGGGCAGTCGCCGTGCTGCAGGGTGCGCTCCAGCATCTCGTGAACGCAGGGTGCAGCATGCAGCAGGGTTATTATACACCCTGCGTCCCACCTCGCCCGGCAGCGGCAGCGAGGGCTGCAGCTGCGGGGTCGAGCCGGTGGCGGTCTCCCCCACTACGTTGGCGAGCAGCACGTCCGAGAACGAGCGGAACACCGCCAGCAGGAACAGCTCGAACAGCTGGCAGATGGACAGGTACACCTCCCGCACATCCGCCGCCAGCACCCTGCAGCAATGGCATGAAAACTGCGGTCTTCCTGCTGACAGAGGGGTTTATCAGCTGCGTTTGAAACTGATAAGGAGGGTAGTCAGAAACATGCACCGTTGTCAGAAGACATACAATGAAGCCTTCTCACGGCTACAACCAGCAGGACTCGAGGAGGACAGCTCACCCTGTGAGCGCTGCGTAGTCAGCGAGCCAGCCCAGCAGCTTGAGCGAGGCGTTGGTCACAACCACTGGCTGCCCACTGGCGTCTGCGCTGTGCTGCTCAGCCGCTGCCGCCGCGTCAGCCGACACCCCGCCTGTAGGACTGCGCTGTGTGGGCTGTCGCCGCTGCTGAGTTGCTGCGCCACCTGCAAATATCGGGACACTGCCCTCAGTTCATCGACTTGCACCATGTAGTTGCATGTGACATCTTGCATTGTGAACGACTGGGAAACACCGGGCGCATAGCGCCACTCAGTCCGGTGGTCCAGGAGCACTAGGCCATGTGAGGTTTAAGATTTTTCGAGGCACACCCTGGCCTGACCGCCAGGGGTTGCCGGCAGCCGCCCAGCGCGCAAAGTCCGGGCCGCCAGCCGGGACATCTGCCGCGGGGCCGCTCGCGGCGCCAAACGCTGCCGGCATGGACGGCACCCTGCGACACGAGCGGCCACCGGGGTGCAGCAGCTGCCATCATCATGCATCTGTGCACACACGGTTGCAGGGTAGGAAACGATGCCAGCAGCTTGACCAGCCGGCGAGTGTGGCGTCGCAGGCGTCAGAATGCTCAGGCGGAGAAGCCAGGGCGCACTGCTCCGGCGGCACGGGCAGCGGCGTCCACAGCTCGGCGTCCAGCAGGCTGACCAGGGCGCTGACGTTGGCGGAGTGGTGCGCCGGGAAGAACCGCCCGCAGGCGCGCTGCAGGAGGACCAGGGGTGTCAGAGACAGCCAGCAGCCTGGCAGCGACCATACATAACGATGACCAGCACCGCGAGGAACTGGACTGGCTGCCTTGTAGAGGAGATGCCAACGGCAATCCACCTGCAGGCTGGCGCGCAGGTCTGCTGCGGGGCCGCCCGAGAACGCCTCGCCCGCCCGCAGCAGCGTCTGCGTCCACTCCATGACCTGCCCGGCGGCAGCCAAGACACCCACTGATTTGACGCCAGCGAGTGTTGCCAGCATTCGCTGCAATGCTCGCAAGAAAACCTCATTGGCAGGGTTTCACATTCACAGTCGAGCTGTTTCCCCACTCCGCTGGAATACAAAGATTAGCAGCAAGACAACATCTTGGTGTTTGGGCATCGCTGCAGCAGTTCTCGGCCGACCGGCTGTGTGACCCAGCCGCTCACCTGCACGAAGTGCTCGCCGGCAAAGGCTGCGGGGGCCGACAGCAGCACGCCAACCCGCTGCGCCACGTCCTCCCACAGCGCCGCGCGGCCCGCGTTCAAGTCCGCCCGAAGACCCTGCAGCAAAGAGCTCCCGTGTTGCAAAGCAGCAGAGCAGTTTCGGCACAGAAACCGGGGCGGTGATGACTAGAGGGAGTACCCCCTTTGAATAGCCCGAGACCTCGTCCACCGGCACACAGGAGATCTCAGGTAAACAGCAGTGCAGGTAATGAAGGGAGCTGCAGCCCAGATGCAGCTCGATCCACTGATGTGACGCCTCACTGCCCACCTCCAGCATGGCGGCCCACGACTCCTCCGCGGCAAGCCGCGCCGCCGCATCGTCGTCGGCGGCGCCAAAGCGCAGCAGCACCGGCGCCGCGCCAGAAGCATTGGGGGCCGCCTCATCCGCCCCGCCGCGCGCCTCCGCCTCGGCCGCAGCCGCTGCCGCGCCCGGGGTGCTGCCTGCGTCGCTGCTGCCCGCCCGGCTGCCTGCTGAGGAGGCTGCCGGTCCGCCGTCCGCCGGGTGCTGCGCACCCTCCGAAGCAACTGACACAGCCGCGCCGCCAGCCCCCGCAGCCCTGCCAGCCTCGGCACCGGCGCTGTCATTGCCGCCAACACCCCGACTGGTGTCTGGACCGCTGGCAGGCGAGGCCGGAGCCTCCGCAGCCCCCCTGGCCTCCTCGGCCTCCCTCGAGACGGCGAAGGCCCGGCGGCCGCCGCCGGCCGTGCTGCTGTCGGCCCGGCTGAGGCGCACGTCCACCGGCGGCGGGGTGCCAGGCCCCGCGTCGGCGATCTCCTCGCCCCGCTGCCTGTCCTTAATTTCCTGCACAGCATCAGCAGCACAATGGTCAGTAATCCTGCCGCAGCTGGACCGGGCAGTGGTCACAGCATCCGACAGCACATCACCTCAAGCTTCATGTGCCTCATGTGACTTGTGTGACCCTGAGCAATGGCCGAAGAGTGTGCTCCAGGCGCCGGCCGCGTGCTCATGCTGCGGCTGGACTGCATCGCACTCACGGCAGCCTGGGGCACCCTGGAGCGAGCACGACGCGGCACCTGATCCAGGGCGGCGGCGCGGGCGGCCGTGGCCCGCAGCTGCGCCGACAGCCAGGCGCGCATGCGGTGGTGCGCCGCCATCACGTCCCACAGCACCATGAGCGCCTGCAGCCACGGGCAGCACCGCCACATTCACCGTGCGCACACCCTGTGCTGGCCAGGTTGGGGCAACAACAGAGGCTGCATATCGAGAGGGAGGAGACACAGCATGCCGGGCGGCAGGCCTGCTGCAGCAACAAACGTGAAAAGTCATCCCCACCCTGGAGAGGCAGCTGCGGTAGGCGTCTGAGGGTATGAGCCGCACGCCCTCCTGCAGGCTGGCGATCTGCTGCACCGGCACCTCCAGCCCCTTCCTCGCCAGCACCACGCCGCGCACAACCTGTGACCCCCACCATCATCGAGGCCATGGTTCATCACAGCCTCACCTCAAAGGTGGGCACACAATTGAACACGCATGGGCCGGCATCTGCATTCTCGCGGTGTGGTCAGGACTGAGAGCCTGTTCTGATGGACAGCTGCAAGCAGCGTCACCAACCCTCCCCTCTATGCAGCCAGCACACCAGCAGGCAGCAGCAGATGTCCACACGACTGTGGCGTGGGTTGCCACACGGTGCGTTCGGTGCCGCACTGCTCGCCTTGAGTGTGGCGGCGGTGGCGGCGGCGACGAATGCAGCGCCGACTTCCGGGCCCAGCGCCTCCCCGCTGCACAGCGCATGGTAGCCTTCCAGCACCTGGGGCAGCGAGCAGTTCGGATCACCTGACTGCAGTGTGGCTCACAGGCGATGCGCTTCGCTGAGACAGCCGTGCATACGCTGGGCTCAGGACACATGTGAGCGGTTGGGAGCCGTGCCTGCCATTTGCTGGCAAGCACGCCCCATGCCAGGCTGTCGAACTAAGGATGAAACCCCAATGCGCTTTCAACTGTCAGTTGAGTCGTTGCACGCCACAGCCAAGAAAAGATCGTGCCAGCCAGTGCAGCGGCGATGGTCGCCGGATCAAGGGCAGGAAGTCCCAGTGCAGTGCTCCAGGGCGGGAATGGGCCGCGGGTTTAGGCTCGCACTCGGAGCGCTGTGGGACGATCTTTGCAGTTTTCATCACTTCTAGGGGCGATAACGAGGCCCTGGGCCAGGACCCACCCGCATGAATTGCTGCCCGCCAAAGTCGGCGCACACCGCCTGCAGCGCCGACGCGAGCTGCACCGCGGTGTCGGCCGCCAGCCTGTCGACCGACGCCGCCAGCCCCCCGGCGACCGCCAAACCCTGGACGGCGGTCAGCGTGGCCGCCGCCGCCCCGCAGCGCGCCAGCGCCTCCGCGTACTCCCCGTCCGCCTGCGCCTCCCTGTACCAGAAAGCACAGCCTGCGGCTCAGGGTCCTGCCAGCCGAGATGCCACCGTCAGGCCTAATCGCTGCACAGACGACAGGGCTGGCTACCGGCAAGGGAAGAGCCTGTATCCCGCCCCTGGCTGCGGAGCTGGGCAATGTTGGCGTCACGAATGCTGGGCAGCAGACTCATAAACCATTCATCGGGGCTCACATGATGGAGGCGCGCGCGGCGGCCGCGGCGGAGAGGCCCTGCAGCAGCTGCGCCATGGCGTCCAGGCCGGACCGCCGGCGCCAGGCGCCCACGACGGCCAGCCCCGCCGCCGCCTCCGCCGCCTGCCACGCCAGCGCCGCGCGGAGGTTCTTCACTGTGAAGTAGGCGTCCTGCAGCGGGCGGATAGTGACGGTGTCCCGACCGTGCCCCCGGCTGAGCCGCTCAAGTGATCCTTTGCTTCCATGGACAGCCCGTGCTGTCCTACCTAGATGGCTCGTCAGCCTAGCCGATGATCTCAGTGTCAGGGACGAGACTTGCTGAATATGCTATGTAAGCCTATGTCGCCACCTTGCTCTGTGATGCAGCAAAAGGGTCGGGCAGGTGGTGCAACCAGCACTGCCACTTGCAGCTACCTCGATGTTGCCCTGGATGACGGTGACGTCCTGCAGGCCGTCCACGAAGCGGTCCCAGTTGCGCAGCACATTGCCCGACAGCTTCTCGTTCACTTTCTGCGGCAGGTGGCAGCACCACGTTCAGTCTGCCGGGTTGCAGGTGGGGACCGCATGCCTCGGTGGCGTCACACCGGCATGCTGTATGCTGCAACCAGACAGGAGTGTGTCCACAGCAGCAGCGTGCAGTGGGTGCAAACCCTTCTCGGGTCATCTGACCAGCGCGGCACACGGCACTGTCACAGCATCCGTCTGTAACTGCAGTGCCGATATCGCTGCAGTGTGCATGCCAGGCTGCAGGGACATCTCGACCTCAATGGCACCTTTGCCGGCGACTGTACCACCACTCGACGGCCTTCACCTCCAGGACCCAGGACCGGCGGTCGACGATTGCGTCCAGCGTGGCGGCGTCGAAGCCCGGCGGCAGGCGCGCCAGCTCCGCGGCAACGCTGTCGAAGCCCTCCCGCAGGTAGTCGTCCCCGATCTCCCGCAGCGCCGCCGACTGCTCCTCCTCCCGTTGCGCCTGAGACCTGCGCCAGTCGATTTGGGCTCAGATTCTGGGCCTGGAGGCCTCTTCGTACCGCATAGCTCCTGCACGCAGTGGCGCTCAGGCAGTGGTTGGTGCGAATGCACGAGCGTGTGGCCACTTCCTGCCGAGCATCCTATGTCCGTGCTGCAGCCCTGCGGGAGGCTGCCATTGAGAGGGGCGAGGCGCGTGCCTGGGCGAGAGCGACAGCATGCGCTCGGAGATGACGTCATGGCGGGCCGCCTGCAGGTGCTGCGCGTCCGGCGGCTCCGGGCGCCTCGGTTTGCGCAGGTGCCTCAGCATCGCGGGTCGCCGCCGCCGCCGCCGCTGCCGGCTTGACACCTCGCCGGCATCAGCTGGCGCTCTGCTGTCGGCGACCAGCAGGCAGCTGCGGGAGGCTGGAGCTGTGCTGAGATGGCAGCCGCTGCACGCTGCAGTGTGCGAAGTCTCCTTGCGAGGTGCACAGGGAAGTGAAGCAGCCCTGCGCGGCTATGCTTCCGCGCGCACAGGCCGCACGGTAGGGGTGGCGGGCTGCAGCTCTGTCAGCCGAGGGGTTCCAGCAGCTCTGATGTCGGGACCGCTCAGAAACCAGCGCCTGACCAGCACTCTAGCTTCGGCTGGCTCAGGGTGGGCCTCATGTACAGGCCTTGAAGTAATCTGAGCTTAGGCGAGAGGCGCCAAACTCGCGCTGCATGCGTGGTCACCTTCGCAAGAGGTTTCAGTTCAATATAACGCCAGGTGAACGGCTGACACGCGTGGGAAGCTAACCAGCACGGTCAGAATGCAAAGAACTCAAATGCACACTTGCGCAGTGCGTCGATCAAGTTTGCGCACTGCACCACTGCAGGATCGGGCGCCGTGAGCCATAAAATGCAGGCTTTCTGTTTCTGAGAGCAGCCGGGACTGGCAGGGTTGCAGCTGATGAAAGACGAGAACAGTCATGCCGAGTCAGCATTGGCCAATGAAGGCCTGGCGCAGTTGGCAGGCAAGTGATTGGTGATCGCGGCTTGCACTCGTTGACAGCTGACATTCATGTGGTGCTGTACAAATGGATTGCACTTTGTGGGCCGTCAGGGCGCCACACTTGCAAACATGCGCGGCCGCTTGCAATGTTGCAAGGCACATGTGGTGCAACTGATCGCCATATGCTTGATACGTCAGCACACTGGTCTTGCGGCTCGCGCTGATGTACCTTGCAATCCTGTTGACAGAGCAGCAGCACTACTTGGCGTCTCAGCGCTGTTCCAGGGACATGACGCATGCTGCATGGTGCGGCTGTGCTGAACCTGGGCGGGTTGAGCACCTGTGGCGTGGCTGATTGGACAGCAGGCAATGCCGCTGGCTTATCCAGCATCCCGCGCAGGCCTTGCTGCAAGTCTGCTCCAGCAGTATACCGGGCCTAAGCGTCATCAGGGGCAGCATGAACACCGCAAGTGGATGCACGCAGATGGCGCCGACACTGTCTGCGTCACATACGCATCTTGTCTGAGGTAAGTGGCACGGCAGCACACCTCAGACCAGTCGTGCATGTGCGAAATGCATGGCATATACACAGTGAAATGACATGCACAGGCTCTTTACTGACCTGGGTGGCCATCTGCCAGGAGCGTCGGTCGTGCGCCATCCAGCAGGCTGGGTGATGCACAGAGGCTCTGGGCATCGCAGCCAGCTGGCCGCTGCGGTGCGGCTGACTGCTCGCGGCGAAGCGGGTGATCTGTATGCCACAGCACAGCGCAGCTGACCGGGCCATCCGCTGTGTGGGGTCCAGGAGAACACACACTTTTGCTACAGGTGCGTATGTGCGGTGGTCCTGCAGAGCATGCACCGCATCAGCATCCCTGCGGCAAGCTGCGCTCTTTGAGAGTCCATTGCCTCGCTTGTGATGCCGCGGTCGGTGTGCAGCAGCACAGCACGATCGTGGTGCTGTGCATGCAGAAGGAATCCTTGCAGCTGCTCCTCTTGCCAGACGGTTGGAGTGTGCCTCGGCTGTTTGAGTGGTCACCAGCTTTGCATGATGTGACAGCAGAGCACTCAGAGCACCTAAGGCGGAGCGTGGCTGCTGGCAGGCGGTGCAGCCCAGCGACGGCAGACTGTCGGGCACAAGCACAGCAGCCTGGGGAGCTGCTGGCTCGCTCCGTCTGGGGCGCGGGTGGCGGTGCTGCCGCAGCGTCACAGATGTGTGCCGAGCATGCAGCGGGGCCACCGCCTGCGGCACGCACTGGAACACACGCCAGCGCTACCAGTCTTGTAGCAAGCCAGCCAGCCAGCGCCTCAGCATGGTGAGCTGCTGCAGTTTCACGGCATGGAAGGTTGTAAACTCTGCTGCCTTCATCTGTACGGTGTGCCTGCATCGCACAGCTGTGCCACGTCCGAGGCACGTGTGTGCGAAAGAGCACATTCCCGTCCCCGCAGTCGCACAGACTTGGCTGCAAGGACCAAGCTGCAAGCGGTGTTCTTGTGGTTCTGACCTTTTGAGCACTCTGTTCGCAGCCATGGCGATCCGTGCGCTGCCCCTCGTGCTGGCCGTCGCAATCTGCCTGGCGGGTCTGTCGGGCGCCTTCGGGCAGGCCACCCCCAAGCCGGTGGATGCCCTGGACAACGTCACATCCACCTACAACAGCTCAGCCTACCTGTGAGTGCCCCATGCATCGCTGCAAGCTGCTTCGTTTGGAGCATCGCAACGGCAGACGGTGCCGAGCGTGTCGGATGCCAATGATTAGCTGGTATCAAGGGCGATCCCCTTGCAGCGCACAGCGCGACGCTTGCCACAGATGCCTGTCCAGCCCTGTATAGCGCTGTTCTACGGAACATTGTACGATGTGTGGCACTGTGCGTGGTGCATCGCCCTGGATTGCAGGAGGATAGAGCGCAACAACCTTGGTGCAAACCTACCACGGCGACCTACGCGCTTCAGCCCTGCATATTCCCTTGCGCAGGTTCAACTACGTGTTCCCGCCCAAGGGCAGCAACGCCACTGTCGCCGACAACTCCGCAGCCTTCGTCGGTGCGTGAGGTTTGGGCACAGCCAACTGCGCAAGCCTGTGTGATGATGATGAACATGACACACACCTGTGACTTGTGGCAATGCCCTTCTGGTGCCCATGCTTGCTGGGGCTGTTCTGTACTGCACATGAGCACCTTGCAGTTCTGCCTAGCCCTGTTCCCGGTCTCACTGGGTACCGGCACTTCAACAGCCTGGAGCAGTGCCAGCTGGAGTCCAGCTGTCACTTCCCTCGTTCCCTGCGTGCCAACAGTAGATTCCAGCCATCGGAGGAGTCTTGTCAATATGCATCCGTGTCGCTTCCTGCCTCGGCTCTTGTAAGCCCACCGCTGACCCTTCTGCAGGAACGGGCCTCGTCGGTCGCCTCTTCAGCATCCCTCCATGCTTCTCGTGCGCCTCTGCCCCAGTGCCCGTCCTCTTCACTCCCCCTCCTGTATGTGCTGTCCACACGCACCGCCGCACAGCAGCAGAAGACGTGCTATGCAGATGCAGCGGCGCGCAACCAGCCGTGTACCCGGTCAGCGTTGTCACCCCGCAGCCACCAAAACCCTGCCGTCAGGCACCCCTCGCAGCCGCTGCGACCCCACCATTGCTGCATGCTTTGGGCCGACAGCCGCCCGGCAGCAGCCCCCAGCCCGGTGCAGCCAGGCACGCCGACCCGGCCGCACCGACACACGCCATCTCAATAATACCGCTCTGACCGGCGGCATGTCACCTGCGATGCAGGGGCACGGTGCCGCACTTCCACCCCAACAGCGCAGGTCAGATGCGCCTTGACTCCTCCTGAGATGGCAGGGCGGATGCGCCGCCCCTCCGCCTGCTGCATGCTGTGCTGCTGTGCACGGAGCCAGCATGGCTGCACAACCCTTTGTGCGGACGCATCAGATGGCTGTAGCCGAACTGACATTGCCTCTAAGCCCGAAGCCCTGGCACGCCTGGCATGTGCAGAGAAGTTCATCGGCGTCCAGGGCAAGCCGATTGTGTACGTCTACAACGGCGGCATCCTGGTGCGGCGGCCGTCAGCAGCTGCATGGCTGGGTGTCACATGCGCGCGGAGCGATGCATGTGACAAGCATTTGGCATCTGCGACGGATGCTGCGGCGGCATAGCTTCGGAGCAGCAGATGCGGAATCTTGGTGCTGCAGTTGAATGACCATTGTGCATCACGATGGTGGTGAAAGCCCAGGCTGGCTGCCGTGCTAAGAGACGGGGCGCATTTGCATGAAGATCTGTTGGGCAGCAGCAGCAGCAGCAGTTCCGCCGGTAGCAGCCACTGCTGCGACAGTATGGCAGCTTCAAGACTGACCGCAGATGTGGACAAGAAAAGGTTGACTTCGTCTGGTGCAGGTCAAGAACACGCTTGCCGCCAACTCGAAGAGCGTCAAGACGCACGTCGCCCCCCGCAGCAACCGTGAGCAGATGACCTCTCAGGCGCATGCCTGTCATGCTGCTCACATTGTACACATGTCTGCCCCTTGGCCTCGCCTGCACACCATCCTGTTGGCGTGCCCTCACCACTGGTGCGGTTTTGCTGCAGTGGTGTCGCTGATGCGGTTGCCTGCTGACATGACGTGTGGCGCTGTTCCCACGCGCAGTGCACTGGTTCGTGAACGACGAGTGCGAGCAGGCGGCCATCCTGTCGATCCTGAACCCGGGCCCCGGCGGCCCCGGCTTCTTCGTACGCCCCCCGACCCCACCCTGTAGTCCTGCATCCTGTCAGCGATCCTGGTGCTTTGCTTTGCTTTACCTTCTTGGCTGACATCACGTCAGCAGCGGCTGCAGTGCCAGCACTGCTGGGATCACTCAACAACTGAGGCTGCGTCGCACATGGTCATTGCTATGCCCGCAGGGCTACTTCAACCCCCCAAAGCCGTTCACTGACCTGACGGTGAAAGCGGCGGATGTGGCGAAGCTGGTGCGCTTGTTCTCGCCTCCGTGAACTCACCAGCAACAGTCTGCTTCCATGCATGCAGCCTCGCCACCAGACTCACTCTTTTGATCATGGCGCCATCTGTGCATGGCGGACGCTGTGTCGCACGTCAGCCACCGCACAGCCTGCTGTTTGGGCCAGCCCTGACGGTGGTGATGTCCTGGCACGAGAAGCGGCGCTGCAGATACACTGCGCCGCTCTGTGTTTTGCTTATGTCCTGCCGGCTGTTCCGCAGATCGCGACCGTGACGCCGACCGTGACCGGCACCCCGGCCGCCTTCGCGCTGGCCGACAAGTGCGTGTTTGCAGCATGCCAATGTGGCGCGCTGCTCAAAGCTTGCACAGCTGTCAGATGGACTGCAGTCTGTAGGGCACGGGGTTGTGGCATGGCGCCGGACCTGTGATGTGAGCACGCTTTGGCGGGTCCTGTGGGTGCGGATCTGACCGTCCAGCGCTGTGAGAGTCGCCTGTGCAGGTGCGCAAAGCGGTGCTTCAAGAAGCGCCACGGCCACGGCGGCTACAAGGGCAACATGGACGTCGACGTCATCCCCTACGGGGTGAGCGCAGCCGCTTCCTGCATCCTGCGCTGCGCACCCTGGCCAGAGCACCTGCCGCGCTGCTCCTGCTGTGCGCTGCGGCGGGCGGCCCGCGCCCGCTGCTGATGCTGCCAAATGAACACGCCGCTGCCACTGCTGCTGCTGCTGTTGCTTGGTGATCAACAAGTGCCACATGCACTGTGAACCTGGCTGCAGTATGACGACTGAGGTGATGGCGGGTAGAGGGGAACGGCAGCAGCAATGCCGCGGCAAGGGGCCCGGCCGCAGCGCAGAAGCCAGAGGATAGCAGTGGCCCGCAATGGCCAGCCTGAACTGGGTACCATGAACTGACACACTACGTGATATACATGACCCACGCACTGCTGGTCAATACGTGCCACGCCCTTGGGAGCGAGATGATTGCTGGCCTGCAGGGATACTTACTAGCACCTGTTCCTTCGTTGCGCCGTTCACCACTTTGTCGCAAGCATGTAAAACATCGCATCTGCTGTTCCTGCTGCTGCGAGCATGGGCGCTCATCACCCATTTCGATCATTGCTGTGCGCACCCATAGCTGCAGTCAGCTGGTAGCTGCTTTTGCTACAGCGTCACCTGAGACCATGCCTCGCTTTATGGCCTCATGCAGGGCTGACATTGCTTGTGCGGACTCTCGTCAGACCGTATCGCCTGCTGTAAGGCCGCTAATGTGAGGCAGATAGAGGCCCAAACCTCACGTCATGCCGTCTGATGACAACGTGATCTGAGATCGCCTTTAAGAGCTCACAGCCGCACCCACTGGCCCCATCTTGCACTCTCCGCTGCACACCCTCTCTTCCTGCACATCCTAAAAGCTTTCGTTCACCTTCACTCGCTCACATCAGCTATGGCATCCGCAATTGTCGTCAGCGCCCTGCTGTGTCTGGCCTTCGCATCTGGTACGACAGCGCAGGGCATTGCTGAGCGGCGAGCCGAGGCCGCTGCACCGCCGCCGGCGGGCCTGACGCCGCCAAACCTGGATGGCGACGCCGGCAAGTTCTCCGGCTTCGACGCCGCGGCCTACAGGTGCGCCACGATCATCATGCTCCGCCGATGATGCCTGATCTGTGCCCTGGTCCTATGGCCTGAGCTGGGTCTACCAGCACAGTGCACCCGAGCAAGGACGGCCATGTTGCTGACGTCGCGTCACAGCTGTGGTGCGCTGCTGCCATTTGAGCAGCGGCAGTGGCACCTGTCTGTTGGTGACGTGATGTCAGCACGAGGTGCACTGTCAGCAACGCTCCCAGCAGCTGGTCCGAGGCAGCATCGCCGATCTACGCAGGTTCAAGCTCACGCTGCCCAACGCCACCACGACCGCCACCGTCCCCAACACCAGCCCCGTCCACCTGCGTGAGTCGTCACCTCGTCACCAAACTGTACCACAGTGCTCGGCCAGATGCAGTTGGCCTACGTGCACGCGCTGCTCCAGTGACCATCCTCATCCGCATGCTTGTCCAACTGGTCTGCACTCCAGATGCGGTGCGTGCTGCGTAAAGGCTGTTCTGCTGTGCTGCACCTGGCATCTTCAGCCTCAAGCCCCAGCCACATGTCCTGAGCAGTCTGCCCCATGATGACATGTCCGCTTGCTATTACTGATATTGATATTACATGCAGCTGCAGGCATCAAGTCCAACCTCTTCTCCATCCGGCCGTGCTCCTAGTAAGCACTCGCTGACATCACCAGCAGGACCTGCTGTGCTGATCTGGGGGAAATACCCACCCTGCACTGCATTCCATGTACTGGTGCTGATCGCGCCTGCTGCAGTGCTGCAGCCTAGCGGTGTTGGCCAGTTCCATGCTGCATCAGTGCACGGGTTAGCTGATCAGCCTGCGCTGGGCACTTTGTCTGTTGAGCTGATGGACGCTGTGTTGTGCTGCGCAGTGCGACTGTGCCCCACTACCACGCAAATGCAGCAGGTGCGAGATCAGCCCCTGCCATGCTGCATGCCTCCTTGCACCGGCACTGGCCTGCACCTGCCATCCGCCCTGCTCTGCTATCTGTGGCTAAGGCTAAGGCTCTACACACAGCCGCCTGCGATGGCCACCTTGCCGCATGCCACGCACCAGCTACCCAGAATGCTGTTGCATTGTCTGCAGAGTACTTCTTCGCGGTGCGGGGCAAGACCAAGGTGTTCGTATACGTCAACGGAAAGCTGGTGAACAGCATCACAGCCGCCTCGTGCGCAAATGCCTGAGCTCGCATACGTAGCAGTATGCTGAGCAGTCACGCAGGTCGTGAGTTCAGCAGGGACGGACGCCTGACAGCTGACATCCACTGCAAGTCGAGCACACCGTCGCAGCGGGTGCCAACTCCTACAGCACCCACATCGCGCCCAAGGGCCAGTGAGTCACATCAGACCGCAGCACCATGGTTCACTTCTAGCTCTGCCACTGTGACGCCTGCACTGCCGTGTCGCTACCATGTGCAAGCAGCGCAGACAGCAGGCTGCCAATAGGCACCACCTGCAGGCGGCGCCTGCCCACTGACTGCACCTTGCTGTGCCCCGCATCCAGGCTGCACTGGTACTTCAACGACGGGTGCGAGCGGTCGGTCATGCTGGCGGTGCTCAACCCGCCCGAGGACGTGCCCTCCGCCTTCGCGGTGCGACGCGCCCCACCCTGTAGTGTCGCCTCACAGCGTGCTCCAGCAGCATCCCGCCATGCCATGCGCCGCACATGCCGGCGAGCATGCCAGCGCATTCGCTTGACGCCCCACACAGGAGCGCCAGCGAGCATGGACTCACTGTCGGTGCCCTGTGGTGCTACAGGGCTACTTCACGCCGCTGCCCAGGGCGTTCACCGACGGCAGGATGACGGCCGCTGACGTCCGCAAGCTGGTGCGCAACGAGTGGTCCCTCACTGCAAGCTGCTGCGCCATAGTCAACCCGGTCACTTCTGCAGGTCTTGGCCAGGTCCTGCTGCGATGCAACAGCCACGGCATGGTCGTCACGCACTCGACGCCCGGTCCCTGTTGCTCACGGCTGAGTGTCCGCTGTGATCCTCTCCACAGATCAAGACTGGTACGGTCAAGCCGGCGGGCAGCGGTCCCATCGCCTTCGACCTGACCAACAGGTGCGGCGCTGCTGATGATGGGAAGTAGCCATGCTGTCACCTGTATCTCTTGGGCAGGCTGGCCGCCGCAGTGCTGCTGCTGGTGGTTCGTAGTGAGACCCATTCGGCTGGCTGGGTGCCGCTGACGCTGGCTAAACCTAATCATCCTGCGTGCTGCGCAGCTGCCTGAAGAAGTGCAAGAAGAACAGCCACAGCAAGGGCTACAAGGTGTGTGGATCATGCTTTCTTCATGCGCAACATGTTGTGGGCTGAACAGTCAAGCATCCCATCACCCTGGCCTGCTGCAGTGCCAGTTGACGACGTTGCCGTGCCTTTGGGCAACCCCGGCAGTACATCACCCCGTGCTGCTGCAGAGAACCATGTCCGATGTGATGCTCGCTGCTCACTTCAACTTGCCGATTCTATCTGCAGGGTCACAAGACGCCTACCAAGAAGGGCAGCGGCAAGGGCAAGTATTGAAGGTACGTGAAGTCCACCATACAGAAGTGGGCGTGGCCGATCAACGGCGGCAGATTGCGCCGCGCTGATGACATCAGAATCGATGGTGACTACAGAACTGCGGCTCGCTGAAGTACACACTCGTTTGCTTTGATAGATTTGATGACCGACAGTGATACACTAGATTTTGGACTGGCCGCTCTGGTTTTTGGCAATATCATTGATACCGTCGTCAGCGCAATGCGCTGCCGCAGCAGCAGCAGCAGCAGCAGCATTGATTCGGCTGCTCTGTTTGCTTTGCTGGAGTTCCAAGTGCATTGCCTGCTTGATGATCCCGTTGCAGGATCGGTGCCGGTCCCTTGCGCCTTTCGTGCAGCCTGAAAGGACGGCTGATGTAAGCAGGACGCCCCACCGTCACGTGCTGTGATCACCCCTTGACGCGCTTTCCGGACGCACACAGAACTGCACTCTCCGCTCACATCACCTCCTGCTACGCTGCAACCCACACAGACAGCCGCTACAGCGCCCAGCTGCGATGGCGCGGTCCGTGGCCGCCGTTGTGTTCGTGGCGGTGGCGTGCCTGGTGGCCGCATCCGGGGCCGCCGCGCAGGCCCTGCCGCCGCCCAACCAGGATGGCAACGCCGGCAAGTTCTCGGGCTTCAACGAGACGGCTTACAAGTGCGTATGAGCCTCCTACTTGCTGCAGCATCATGCAGTGAAGCTAATGGTCTACATTCTTCAGATAGAGACCTATCAGCATATCGCGTCCAGCAGCGCCGCACCGCGCGCAAAGCGAAGTACACGATGTCGCAGCAATCGGTTGGTGCACTTGTGCTGGTTGCGCGGCGGCGGTCGGGCACAGATGACCAGATACGAGTTCGTTGCGAGCGCAGGGCAGTTGGAACCTCGCATGGCAACGTGGCCGGGCCTCTATCGCTGATGTCTGCAGCTTTGGCTCCTGCAGGTTCACGTTCATGATCCCCAACGCCACCACGACAGTCACCATCCCCAACACCAGCCCCGTCCACCTGCGTGAGTGCTGTGATATTTTCGACTGGTCCCAATCTTAGTCCTCGGTACCCCGCTGGTGCAAGTGGCTCATGACCGCCCGCTGCCCCTGCAATCATCTTGCATGTACATGGTGTCTGCACGCCTGCTTCCAGCGGCAAGGCACACGGCAATGGTCCGAGCGTTGAGGTGCTGCACCTGGCATCTGGCATCATGCATGTGTGGTCTCCTATCTGCAGCATGTGATTCAGTCTGGGGCTCGCTTGTGTGCTGCAGCGTCCGGCATCCGCTCCAACCTCTTCTCCATCCGGCCCTGCTCCTAGTGCGCCTCTGGCCTTGGCACCTGCCGAAGGGCACCACCAACAGTCTGACTGTGCTCACACGCACCCTGACTCTCTGCACACCAGCGATGCTGCAGCGGTGCACTCGGTGCTGCAGCTGCAGCCGCATCAGATACCCGCTCGATGAGATTGGTGACTATGCGGCCCAGCAGCTGAATGTGATACGTGAAGCGAGTTGCCATCGCTGAGACTGTGCGCCCTGCCGTGCAGTGCAACAGTGCCGCACTACCACAACAATGCAGCAGGTGTGGGCACACGTTCCGTCTGCTGCACGCTGACCTGCGCATGCCTGATGGCTGCAACTCACGACTGAAGCTCATCCTGGCATCGACCTCTATAGCTTTTGATGGGCTCGACTGCGGCACCGCCTGCTGCGTGGCACTCCCTGACGCGACATGCTGCGTGGGCTGCAGAGTACTTCTTCGCCGTGAAGGGCAAGACCCGGGTGTTCGTGTACGTCAACGGCAAGATCGTGAGCAGCTTTGCCTCCTGCATGCGCAACAGGGGTGCTCCGCAGCTGCCATGCCGCAGGCGTGGACACACCAGTGTCGTGCTGCCATCACGTGTGCACCGCTGCTGACGCCCGGCGTCCGCCGCTGCGCAGATCGAGCACACCATCGAGGCGGGCAAGGACAGCTACAGCACCCACATCGCGCCCAAGAGCCAGTGAGCGCCGTGCCATCACAATACACACCCATGATGCTCGGGAGCACCCTTTCAGGTTTCAACATCGAATGATCGTCCTCAGGGCAACATGGTGTGTCAGCCACAGCAGCACCTGTGACACGCTCAACTGTGCCTGTGCTGGCGCCCAGGCTGCACTGGTACTTCAACGACGAGTGCGAGCAGTCGGTGATGCTGGCGGTGCTGAACCCGCCCGAGGACGTGCCCTCCGCCTTTGCGGTGCGCCGCAGATTCGGCCCTCGGCAAATCCGGCTGCGTGCTGAGAGCTTTGCGGCCGTTGCCAGAGCGCAGACATAGGACTAGGAAACTGCTGGAGAGGGACTTTGGGCTGTGAGGCGTTCGGAACCCCGAAGCGCTACTGAATGACGGCTGCCGGCTGGCGCGCAGGGCTACTTCCTGCCGCTGCCCAAGGCGTTCACCGACGGCAAGGTCACGGTAGACGACGTTAAGGCCCTGGTGCGTGGCCGCCGCTGCGACATGGCCCTTTCAGCATATAGCAACAGGCTGCGCAGCCAGACTGCAGGACATGGGATCCGCCTGTGCTGCGAGCGGCAGCCGGCACTGGCGCATTGCCATGGCGCGACTGCCATGCTGCAGTCGCGTGCTGAGTCAGTCACAGTCGTCCTCAGCGGCCTGATATCCACATGTGTGGATCCTGCAGATCGCGACCGGCACCGTGAAGCCGGGCGGCAGCGGCCCCACCACCTTCGATCTGACCAACAAGTGCGTGCGGCGCTGCCGGCGTTCCCCATGATCAGTCGCAGATGCTCATCCCCCTGTAGAAGGGTTCATGCTGTAGCGCGACGGCGCTACTGGCAACAGCCACAGCGGAGGGCAGATGCACCTGCTTCTGGGTTAGAATGCCGACATGCCAGCGATGCTGCCTGACCAAGCTTGCTGGTGCGGCGCAGCTGCCTGAAGAAGTGCAAGAAGTACAACCGCAAGCACGGCTACGGCCACGATGACGACGACTACTACTACAAGGTGCGGCGGTGCTGCCAGCCGGCGTCAGGCTTGTTGCAAGGCGTGTGCCATGCCGCCGCTGCTGCAGAGTCACTGAGATGGGTGCCCAGCCGCCATGCGGCTGCAGCTGGCATGCATGGCATCTGCTGAGCTTGCTGAAGCGAGTTGGAAGCGGCCCCGCTGTCTGTGCACTGGATGTGAATCAGTAGCTACCAGGTTCACAGCTTACATTGCTGCCGCTGCCCGCTCCGCAGGACCACAAGAAGTCCGTCAAGCCGCGCCACGGCAACGGCTACTGAAGGCTGAACAAGGCAATGGGCGGCTATTGAAGGCGGCCGGACAGGGGGAGCACGAACACTTGCACGCTTGAGCTGCTGCAGCATGAAGACGCTTGGTGAAGCAGCCATCTCAAAGCTGCTCGCTGCGAAGACTTTGCTTTGTTAGTTGACAACTCGAGCATCATGCAAGCGCCGCCAGCTGCACCTCACGACACTGATCGCAGCTCATGGCGTGAGTCGGCACCTGGGAGCTAGCAGACCTTTCGCCTGTTTCATTGGTAACCCATTTGCTAAGGCGGCCGCCAGTCAGCAGGGATCAGCGGAGCCGGCCTGCTGCCGGGCAGCTCCTGTCCCTCCCTTTCGAGCACTTTTCGACCCCTGTCGCCTGACGTCATAAGATCCGCAGTCACAGAACCCAGCCAGCCGAAGCCCGCCACACTTCCACTGACAGCACTGCTCTGCAAAACACTTCCTGATACACTCGATCACAACTGAGCAGCCATGGCAGCCAAGATCGCAAGCGTCGCGCTGGTTGCAGCAGCTTGCCTGCTGTGCATCGCGGGCGCGACCGCGCAGCCGAAGCCGTCGTTCGACGGCAACAACGGGACCTTCGCCGGCTTTAACGCCACGCAGTTCAAGTGAGAACTCTTCCTGCTTGCGAGAACAGCTGCATGTGGATCCATGCATTGTGGCAGGTGTCTATCCGCTGAAGTGTCAAGCACGGACACCAGGCACTGCGGCGGTTGTGCGCATGGAATCAACCTTACGCACGCATGTGAATGACCAGTGAACCTTTCGAGACATGTGTAATGCAATGGCGAGGTCTGCGAAAGCGTTTGGCACGCCTTGCACCCGTCGATTCCGCCCCGCTGCAGCTGACACCCTCCAACAGCTGGAGCTCCCTCTCAGATCTGTGGCGCTCACCACGCCACTGGTCTCTTGCAGGTTCACCTTCGCCCTGCCGCCCAAGAAGGAGAGCCGGACCACCGCCAACACGGCGCCGGCGCTCGGACGTGAGCATTGAAGTCTTTGCCCTGTCGTCACCCCAACCTCTATCCTTCGCCTCTGCTGACGAACCTTCGTACCACGCCGACCGTCACTGTACAATGTCCTCTGGACGTGCGTGACGCCTGCATGCAGGCGCTGTGCTCAGAACAGCAGCCGTTCTCTGCCAGATGGCATGCCATGGCATGTGCTCCTTACTCATGGCTGCATGTGGTGTCGCGCAGCGGCCGGCTTCGGCTCCCGCCTCTTCGCGCTGCGGCCGTGCTCCCTGTGAGTAGCACGCTCCCCTCCGTGTTGTAGATCACGCTGCGCCTTGCTGTTGCTGTTGCAAGTCACGTATCGCGACCTGCAGCGAGCACCCCTCCATGAGTCATCTCTTGCCACCTGCAAGCTTGCACGCGATCCAGCTGTCCGGACCTGCTGTGTGTCGGAGCATCTGACCAGCCTGTGAGCCCGCCTGTGCTCAGGCGCAGCATCAGGTGTGCCGTCAATTGAAGTGTACCCCTGCACTGCCGCAGCTTCACGCCGCACTTCCACCCTGGAGCCGCCGAGTACTTCCTGGGCATCAAGGGCAAGATCAACCTGGTCGCCTACATCAACCAGAAGCTGGTGCGCCGCCGCCGCCGTGCAGCGGAACGTTCTGTTAGCGGCACCGCCGCAGCGCCGCACAGACGCATCGCCTCCACTGCCGCCAAACCCGTACTGTCACCGGTTTCTGGCGTGTACGCAAGGCATGCTGATCCAAGGTCTGCTCAAGCCGACGCTCAGGTGCCGTGACCTCCGCGCAGGTCAAGAACGAGATCCTGGCGTCCGGCGTCGACTCCGTGATTGTGCCCATCAACACGGTGCGGCACCCCAGTCCCTCCTTTCAACGACAGTGCCTTTCTGTGGCGTTCATAGCGTGTAGTTGAGTTGCACCCAGAGGCGACCGCAGGGCTGCTTATGTCCATGGGTTTGGCTTTTGCGGTTGGCCATGCCTGCAGGTAGCAAGTCGCCTGATGTCCCGCACCGCAGTACTGCACTGCATTGACAGCATGCAGCAGTGGGGCTGACACTGTGCTGTGTTGCTGTCTGACGTCAGTGGCACTACTTCTACAACGCCCAGTGCGAGCCGGCCGCCGTCATCTCCTCCCTCAACTCCGCCACCCCCGGCTTCCAGGTGCGCACAGAGGCCCCACTTCATCTTGAATGCGAATTTCTGCCCCTGACCACACACCTAGCTGCTGCGGCTGCTGGCACCTGCTCCGCTGCTCAGGGCTGAGCATAGGGTCCAGGACCGGCAGCACAGCTTGTGCTGCCGCACCCTGGCAGGCTTGCGTCGTGCTGCCTGCCTGCACTGTCCCAACATAACAGACACTCCTCTTCGCTGCAGGGCTACTACGACCTGCCCAAGGTGCTGACCGACACCGTGGCGACCGCCGCCGACGTGCAGATGGTGGTGCGTGCCCAGACCTTGGATTGTGCCCAACCGCAGACGTTGCTGCTGCCCTGCTGCTTGTATGTGTGCAATTCGCTGCCACACGCACACACAGCCCTATCTACCCAGCAGCCAAGCGGGCGCTGGTGCGCGCCATACAAGCGCCGCCTGCGACAGAGCTGTACCCGCACACCCATCTGTCAGCATCAGCCTGATGTGACCATGTCACCACCGACTTCACTGGAGGTCAAGGCGCTGAGGTGCAGCAACAATTGAGTCACGTGTGGTGCCCCCCTTGCAGATCGACACCCGGGCGCCCAACGCCACGCTGGACGTCACCCGCGCCTTCTTCGACCTGACCACCAGGTGGGCAGGTTCAGGCGGCAGCTGAGAGCAACAACATGGGCGCACGGTTGACAAGGGGCTGGTGTGCTGTCCTTCGCCTGCTGGAGCCGTGCTTCATTCGCCATGCGCCAGCGCCAAAGCAGGCGCTGCGCTGTGCTGCTGGCCCTGTAGCACATGTGCGCGCCGCAGCCGCAGGAACTTCAAGCATACAGGATTCGCCAATAGCTGGGCAGGTTCACAGGCCACTTGAAGTGGCGACGGTCTGTCCCGGAAGCGAACTGAGTCGCCGTTTGCTGTGCTGCCCCGCAGCTGCGCGCGCAAGTGCAGCAAGAAGTACGGCAAGAAGTGGAACGACGACGACGATGACGACTATTACTACAAGGTGCGCTCCCCCTGTCCGTGCATGCATGCAGCCTGTGGGGTGGCAGCGGACGACCAGCTGGTGTCAGCAGACCACTTGGCAGCTGTGGTGTGGTGCGGCAGCATGGCAGCGTGGCCCCTTTGTGTCTATGCTATCCTACACTCAGGCAACATGTGGTATGCCCCAGTGCGCAGGTCGGACAGAAGTGTGACTGCATGACAGAGTGGAGCACGCACTGCGGGGTGCCACGCTGCCCTCATCATGTGCTGTGTTCTGCCGTGCAGAATGGCAGGAAGCACAAGATGATGGGTTGAGCGCCGATGGGCACATGAAGGCCGCGAGAGCAGGATGAAGCTGCAAGCAACACTGGGAAGTGACTCTGAAGACCTGAAGACCGCCGCCTGAGGAACTGTTCAGAGCAGCCTGGACACATGCTAGCTGGATGGCGCCGGCAGGGCCGCACCAATCAAAGCAGCGGTTTCAGTCGGAGCGCCTGCAAACCGTGCCGGCCGCGTGCAGCTACTGCTGAACATATATGCAGTCGCAGCTAGGCAAGAAGTGTGAAGCATTGAAGAGCGAAGTGTGGGCTGATCAGAAGTAGGCACGGACAGCATAGTGGTACATGGTTTGTGCTGCCGGTCCCGATTCTTTGATTCTTGAATGTGACTCGTGCAAGTAGGCAATGCTGTTCTTGGTCCGACCGTGCGCACCATCAGGCTGCATGCACGAGCCTACATGTGCACGAGCAATGACGCAACCGCGTGCCGCTCCCGGCATGCCTGCAGCTCTCCGCTCATGCAGCAACATTTGAGCGCGTGTGCACTGCAGTGACAACCTGGACTCGTTGCACTGTCGTTTGAGCTGGCTGCTGCTCGGGTCGCCACGCACGCTGGCGCCGGTGCCCCGGTGCATTTCTGCCGCCCCACCTCCTTCGTTCCAAGCATGCACCGCCGTATCGCGCCATGCATAGGACATCACCCGCTGGTGCTGCACAGCGTCGTTGCGGGTAGTCCCTCGCTTGATGCACGTGGGATGCTGCCCATCAGAAAGGCAGGTTGTCGAGACATCGACCTCCCTGGCCTGCCACACCACACTACGGCCACTCATGATAGTCCCGCGCCAGCAGAGGTTCGAGGGCCGCAAGTTCTAGCTTGCAACAACTACTATTGTGGTTGACCTCGCCACTGCTCGACGCTCCTGTATAGCAAGGCAGCTGCAATGCGTATCATGGCACTGTTTCCAGCGCTGTGCCTGCTGCTGTCCATAGCCAGCGCCGCTGCACAGGCGCCAAAGCCGTCAGTCGACGGCAACAACGGTACATTCTCTGCCTTCAACGCCACGCAGTTCAAGTGAGGCGCCTCGGCTGCACAAAAGTTGTGTGGATCCTACTGAGGAGTGTCCGTGGCAAGCCAAAGCGCACCCGTTAATGAGCACATGTCGTGATGATCTCTGCACACGCCACTTCTGCACACGGTACGACACCGTTGCACATGCTGCTTGAGTGGCGCGCGATGAAGCATGCTACCTTGAATCCTCTACAACCGTCGTAGCTCGTTCGCATCATGCGAACTGACGTGGGGCGCGTCTGATTTGGTTGATTCCCTGCCCCTGCACCCGACAACCTCCGACGAATATTATCAGGGCTGATGGTTTCAACTGCCATCTGAGAGATCGCCTGCTGTGCAGGTTCACCTTCGAGCTGCCGCCAAAGCAGGAGAACCGGCTGACCGGCAACGCTGCGCCGGCGGTGGCACGTGAGCAGTTGAACTGGCATGCTGACTTCATGTGCCACTATCCTGCTGACGTGTGCATTGCGCCCCACTGTCTGCCCTGATGCAGACCTTGCTGAGGCACCTGCGTACGCGAAGCATGGTGAACGTGATTGGCTGTCTGATGTCGCCTTATCGCAGAATCCGCACCCGGCATGTGTACTCTGGTCCAGCTGCAGATTACTGCTGATTGTTCGTTTACTTGTTGTGCAGCGGCCGGCTTCGCTTCCCGCCTGCTGGCGCTGCGGCCGTGCTCCCTGTGAGCTTGTTACCCTTCCACGCTGCCAGCGCTGCTGCCTGCAAGTGACTGATCTCATGAAGCGGTGCATCATGCGGCATGGTCACCAGACAGGCACACCAGCCACAGCGTTCATGACCATGGTTGATTGTTTTGCCGCACTGCTGTAAAACCAACCGCAGACTGTCCATGCCGCTGTTGTGACTGACGCAGCACTGCTGCATGTCATCATCAGCGGCAGGCGCTGCCGCGGTGTAGTGCGTGGGCAGCTGTGCTGGTTCGCATGTGCCAGCTACTATTGATAGTCTCTGTGCATGCAGCCGTACAATGCGTCCAGACTGCTGCCAGAGATGTTATCAGCAGAAAGGGTGGTGCGCCGCCGCAGGCTGGTGCCGCACTTCCACCCTGGAGCGTCCGAGTACTTCCTGGGCATCAAGGGGAAGATAAACCTGGTGGTGTACGTCAACAAGCAGCTGGTGCGCCGCGCCGTGCCGTGGGCTGCCAAGCTGGAATCGTGTCGCGTCGCTGATTCCAGCACCGCCGCCGCTCTGGTCCGGTGCTCTGACCCGGCATCTGAGCTGCCGCCCGCTGAGCGATAACAGTGAGTTGTAGCAAATCTGCTGCTGCGTGTGCGCAGGTGAAGAACGAAATCCTGGCGGACGGCAAGACCGCCGTCGACGCGCTGGTCATCCCACCCAACACGGTGAGGCACACGCGCGGTTCTCTTGATTGAAGCGCACGCTGGTGCCGCCCTGCTGCCAGCACGGCGACAGGGGGCTTGCATGAGTTTCTGCATCTGATGCTGGGAGCCCCCTGCTGCTGACGGTTTGCCGCGCCGCCCGCGCAGCTGCACTACTTCTACAACGCCCAGTGCGAGCCGGCCGCGGGCGTCGGCACGCTGAACCCCGTCGCCCCCATCCCCGCCGGCTTCCAGGCGCGGGGCCTCGAGCATTACTGAGTACGACGCCGAGTAGTTGCTTCAACCATTTGACCGTAGAGCTGCCACCGTGACGGCAGCGCGCGCAGTGTGTCCTGCGGCGGTGTGGAGCCACCCTGCAGCGCCGCCGGCGGGCCCGCCTGGCAGGGCGCTGCGCAGCCGGCTTCCCTGTGCCGTGCAGCACCTTGCTGCTGGGCTGCATCGCTGCCATGCCTGCGACCTGCTGACACAGAATTCTATTATATTTTTATTTTAATTTATTATCTTTTTTTTGTTTTTGGATTTTTAGCTGGGTGCCGCTCTAGTTGTTTTAGTGCGCACCCGCAGGGGTACTACGACCTCCCCAAGATCTTCACCGACACCCTGGCCACCGAGGCCGACGCCCAGATGCTGGTGCGCAGCCGCCCGGCGGCCGCGGCTGCTGCGGCCCGGCTGTCCGCCTGGCACACAAGTCTTCCACCCCTGCTGACTGTACTCTGCATGCTGTTCCGCAGCGAGGTCTTGCCGCAGCAGTCCCTGTTCTACCCATGCCATGGTGCACAGCGGTGCCCCTATTGACTATTTGAGCTGCGCCTCCTGGCCCCGCAGATCGACACCAAGACGCCCAACGCCACGCTGGACGCCGCGCGGGCCTTCTTCGACCTGACCTCCAGGTGAGGCGCCGCGGCGCCGGGCAGCAGCGGCAGCTCGCCGGCCGCACAGCTCAGGGCTGTCGCTGCTGGGGTCTGGCGCCGCCACGTGTGCTGTACGTTCTGGCTGCTGTGTGACGCGGCCGCTGCGCGCTCCAGCTGCGGCCGGCGCCGGGCTGACTGTCAGCCCGGCATCCGGGCAGCTGTGGTGATCAGGATGCTGCTTTGGTGCCTATCCACTGTATGAGCTGCGCCACAGCCTGCTGTGCGCCTGCCCGCAGCTGCGCGCGCAAGTGCAGCAGGAAGCACGGCAAGAAGTGGGGCCGCGGCGATGACGACCATGACTACAAGGTGCGCGAGCCTGGGGCGCCCTTGTGTGCCGCACAGCTGCTGAGGTGCCTGACAGTGCCGTGCCCAAGTGACGTGACACGCCCAGCAATTTCAGGCATTGGGGCGCCGCCGCTGCGGTTGCGCAGCGGTGATGGCGGCGCTGTGCTGCTGATCCGCACAGTTGATGTAACCCTTGCAGAGACACCTCAGCTGGCACGATGCACTGGCGCGCGGCCTGCTGCACCCGCGCTGACGCGTGGTGTGCTGCCGCACAGGACGAGAGGGTGCGCAAGATGATGGGCTGAGCGGCGGCACCGCCCGACGGCCGGCATGGCGTTCACCAGCTGCAGACGGCGACGCAGTGCCGGGAGCGCGTGCCGGCAGCTTGCTGTGGGCGGTCAACTGTGGTGGTGCTGGGTTTGGCGCACAACTTGTAGATGTTGCAGCGGTGAGCAGAGCACCTGCTGCGTATCGTAGCACGCAGACACGATGGCAGGCTTGCAGCACAGCAGAATACAACTGGGGCAGATCACATGCAACCAATAGCTTTGGGGCACAATGCGATGCCTGCTGATAGCGGCAGCACCCAACGCTGACTCAAAGTCGTGAACGTGCTCCTCAGCAGCGGGAACCTCAACATGGCGGTGGCCATATGAACACTGGTCCAGTGCGAAACCCTACCTGCTCGCAGCGGGCGGTCTGCCGCCTGTGCAGTGAACTGCGCGGCACGCCGCCCGCTGATCGCGGGTCCGCTGGACACAACATGTTGTGCGGGTGGCGGCAATGCTTCACGACGTGCTGCCTTCATGGTGCCCAGAGCATGAACGGCTGAGGAAGCACTCGGCTGCGGCCCGCGCGGGCTGTGCTGTACGGCTGCCAGACACACGCTGACTGAGCAAGCAATTGCTGATGCACGCTGACAGGTTGCCGCCTTGCAGGCAACACACTATCAGGTGTGCACCACCTGCATAGAGGAAGCGTAGGTCGAAGCTGTGCAGCACGGCAGCAGGTGGAAACTGCTAGGCCAAAATGGCACCAATTCCTGAGCTGGCGCCAACTAGACAAACGTGATCTCCAGATACCCTGGCTCCCTGATGCTGCAACCGTCATCGACATCGCGCTTGCCAGATCAATTTGTGCATATCGTGCTGTACGCCTGCACCTGGCGCTCTCTACTGCGTTCAGCGCAGCCGCATCATGGCCCGTTGCAACGCGGCGCTCGCTGCGCTGGCTGCACTGGTCGTCATTTTCCAGGTGGCACCTCAGGCCTCCGCGCTAGGCATCGAGCCCAAGACGCCAGCCGCCTTTCTGAACTTCACGGACGCGGAAAACTACTTGTAAGTCGCCTTGCGCCCGCCGTGTGCGGTACGGTCAGGTCATCTGCTTGCGCAAACCGAGGTCCACGGTTGTACCCAACCGCATCACCGGTGTTCCGTGTGACTGCAGCGGTGAGTTCAACCCCCCATCCAGCGGGAACGCGATCTTCTCAAACAACGCTGAGGCCGTCGCAGGTGAGCCTGCACGCTTCGCCGTGGTGAGCATGGCGTGTCTATTTGCCCGTCAGTTGCGACCGCATACCCTGTGTTTGACCCTGTGGCCCGCATGCCCACGCAGCGGCGGGCTTCACGCAGGTCGCTTTCGCCAATGGCATCTGCCAGAGGTGCGATCAGGCCGACCAGCCTCTCAGTGCCGTGTCAGACTGTCAGTTCAAACCCCTGGCTGTGCGCCAGCAGGCCCTAACTGCCCAACGCGCGCTCCTGACCGACTGCTCCCGTTCGACTGTGCGCAGCTTCATCCCACACTTTCACCCGAGAGCCGCGGAGCAGATGCTGGGCGTCAGTGGCAGGATGACCATCGTGTACCTCGTCGGCAATGAGTTGGTGCGCTTGTGAGCACCCCCCATATCGACGGTTGACCCCAAGACATGGCCCAACAATACAGCGCTGCATGATCTGCGGCGTCTGCAGCGCTCCAACGGGATTTTCGCGGCGCCGCTTAGCTGTCGTAGCATGCGCAGCGGGGTGACTCAACCCAGGGGCCAGGCTGGCGCGTCAGTCACAGCTTCCCAGGGTCCTGACGCGACGCATGTGCCGTTGCAGTTTGTTGTGGCGCTGGACCCCCGGGAGACGATCCTCATCCCGCCGAACACACTCCGTGAGTGTGGACCCACACCCGGATCTGCAGCTACACATGTTCGGCAGCAGCCGCAGCTGTGCGTTGCATGTGCACTGCGCACTGGTGACGACCTACAACTGACACCGTCCGCTGGCGCTCCACAGACTACTACTACAACAACGAGTGCTCCGAGGCGGTCATCTACTCCACCCTGAACAGCGCGAGCCCCGGCATTCAGGTGGGCAGCGCGCCAATGCTGACTGCGCGGGGCTGAACTGGTACTCTATATTGAGCAACTAAAACTGAACTGGTACTCTATATTGAGCAACATATTGAGTGTCCCACCGGTTGCGTGCGCCTGACCGCACTGCCTGCAGTGCGCTGCGGCTATCTGCGTCGCATATCAGGATGATAAACCCTGCAAACACACGTGTGGAGTGCACCAGCGTGCTGAGAATGGCCACCTCCTGCCTGCATTGCAGATCTACTACAAGCTGCCCGGCTCCGTCACGGGCGCCGCCGCGACCGCCGCGACCCTCAACAACCTGGTGCGCCCCGCAGCAGTGCCGGCGCAGCAGCCGTCTGCGTCGCTTGCGGCGCCTGCTGCTGCTGGGCCTGCGTGCCCGTCCGGCTGTCCCGCAAGCTCAGAGTCGCTCCGCAGGGTCTGGCGGTGGGACGCCGCTGCATCCAGCATTCCAGCCATTCAGCCACACCAATTCCTATGGGGGTCTACTGACTCCTCCTTGGGGTCTCCGCTGCAGATCAAGACGCAGGCGTCCAACGCCACCTTTGACGCCTCAAAGGTGCGCCCTTGTTCTTTTCCGGCCCGCTCCTGCGCGCCTGGCGGCGCGGCATGCGTGCCACGGCCGCGTGCTGCCATGCCCTCGACAGGGACTTTCTGGACGGTGGCCTCCGTCAGAGCTCTTGAAGTCCTGACCGGGAATCCTGGGCTGACTCGCGCATCCGCCGTCGCTGCAGGCGTTCTTCCCGCTGACCAACAACTGCGCCAAGGCCTGCGCGACGCCGCCGCCGCCGCCGCCGCCGCCGCCAACGTGACGGGCCGCAGGCTGTGACGTGCGCGCAGGCTTCGGGCGCTGCGCCGGCCGCGGCCGCCGGCGGTCGTCAGGCAGCAGCAACCGTAGCCGGCCGGCGGCACAGGGGGGCCCACGGGCACCCCCGCCAATTTTGCAGGAATGCTTCGATACTATATGGTTCCGCACCTCGGGACAGCCGCCATCGTTGGTGCAGATGACCGTCCACGGTGAAGAGAACATCGCCAGCTTCTGTCAGCCATGACGCCATGCACCGCACATTGCCTTGTTTCGTGAGCACACTACAGCCGCATGGCCGAGCAGCGTGCGTCTGACACCTGCCACCGTACATTTTTGGTAACAGATTGCACCATTTGAGCAACAGATCGGCTTGTTCCAGCTCATACCAACATTTTGGAGCACCTGCCACCCTTTCCGCATGCCAGTCATGACTGCTGCGCAATCTCCTCCCACACTTGGCGTGGTCTGCAAGAGTCTGCTTCATCCCAACAGCAGTATGCACAGCCAACTCCTGCGGCTATGGTATCATGGAGGTTTGCATTGATGGCAGCTGTGGCATGTGGGATCTGGCCAAATTCCTGCCCTGCAGTGCAGGGCCTGCTTTGAGTGCGTTCCCAGTTGTCATGCACCCTGATGCATCTCAGTGCTACCCGTCGCAGATCGTCCTTGCTCGCTCATTTACACGTCGTTATGCAAGTTCACGCAGCTGCAGCTGGACTTTCATCGCATGCGGACACAACATTCTGCCCTGATATGCATGATCGGATTGCTGCATGACTGGGTCAAGACAAGTGATCTGGCGCTGGAGGTGCATCTTTTACTGCAGTGACCTGATACCCTACCATCAGTAGCATGCGCTCACGGCGGTGAGCAGCTGGCGGCCGCCGTCTGGGCAGGTCATGCACTGACGCCGCGCCAATGGATGCGCATGATGAGTCGGCGCCCTTCCAGATCTGGCACCGCGGCCCCGCGCAGCAGAGCGACAGCGGCCACGCGGGCGAGGCTGCCCGGAGGAGGCAGGCCGCGATCAGCAAGATCTGTGCGCTTCACGAGCAACTCACTGACATGGCGCATCACCCGGAGGCTTGCTTGACGGCATGAACAAGCCTGCCAATCGCCGATCCACAAGCAAGGGTCATCATCTGCGTCTGCAATCGCCATGCTGCTGCGCTCTGGGTCGAGCCGGCGGCGTGTGCGTCGCTACAGGGCTGGACGGCGGCACCACTCCCGGCGGGGCGCGCCTGCCGCCGGCGTTCGCCGAGGCGGCTCCAGGGGAGGCGCGCGACTGCCGGCGGGCGCGCCTGGAGGCGTACCACGCGTGCTGGGCCGCCCTGCGGTCCGGTATCCAGGTGGCGCAGCAGCCTTCTTGTGGGTGTCACCATGCATCCCATATCTGCACGTCATTCAAACCGCCCCCATTGCACTTCCAGGGAGGTCATCCAGCCACTCCACCGCGGACGCCCCTGCCACTGCTGCAGCACCGGCTGGAGCACTTTGGTATTGTGTATCATGTTGCTCGCCATACACAGGCAGCGGCGGACGCAGCCGACGGGCCGGCGCTGCAGCAGCTGGCGGCGTATGTCGCCGCCGAGCACGCCGCCGCGCTGCACCGGCAGGGTTTGGCGTCCGCCGCCGCCGCCGCGGCTGCGGCTGCCGCCGCCGCCGCCGCCGTCGCCGCTGCCGCCGCCGCCGCCGCCGCCGCCACGGGGGCGGATGCGGCGGCGGCGGCTGAGGGCAGCGTGTTCGCGCTGAGCCCCGCGCTGCCGCGGCGCCCGCCCCGCAGCCTGCCGGCGGCGGTGCTCGACGCCGGGGGCGCCCCGCCGCGGGACACCGCGCGCGCCGTAGAGTCCCTGGCGGCGCAGCTGACGGCCGGCGACCAGGTGCTGCTGTCCTCCTGTCTCCTTTCCATTCACAATGCCCCAGGGAGGGCGTCGCGGCTGATTTGCCCGTGGTGAATCCCAGCCGTTGCGAGCTGAAACTGTGGACATCACATGCTGGCGGGTCCCATGGGTCACAAACACACGGCGGCCGTCGCCCTTGCGAACTGGACAACGAGCCAAACCCAGCCGAACGTGTGACGCCACCTCGACAGCACGCAAGCAGCAGCCCGGGCGACGGCAGGCGGCTGAGGGCGGGTGGGTCCTGACGGCACACCCATCTTGTGTCTTATGACTGACTTTCGCTGCAGGGGGCGTACCTGGCGCGCCTGAGCGGCGCCGAGCTCGGCGCCGGCACTCCGGTGGCGGACGTCCTGCAGCGCATCCTGCGCGGCTGGAGCGGCCTGGACGTCGCAGATGCAGATGCGCAGGTGCGGTGCCTGAAATGAGCAGCAAACCTAGGATAATATCAGCAGCCCAGGTGCGCTGTGTGCAAAGAGGCCTCGCGTGCAGGCGCCGCCGGCTGTTACCGCAACAGGCTGCGCCCTGCGTGCTCATCCAGTGGCCATCCCGACGCCTGGTGTCGGCACAAACAGAGTCTGGGCTTGGCTGCCACTGGAGTTGCATCTCTCTTGGGCACGCTCTCGGAGCAGCTTGGCAGCTCACGAAACGCGGTCTCCCCGCCTGCCCGCAGCTGCTGGTGCGGTGGCACCAGGACAGCACGCGCGGCGCGCCGGACGCTGCGGCGGCCGCGGCGCCCGGCACGCCGCAGCAGCCGGAGCCCGCTGCGGGGGCCGCCGCCGCGGCCGGCGGCGGCGCCAGGGGCCAGCAGGATGCAGAGCAGCCGGAAGGGGGGCAGCAGGAAGCAGATGATGCGGTGGAGACAGCGGCGGAGGCCGCACAGCGGCGCCTGCGCCCGAGAAAGCAGCCGGGGCCCCAGGGGGCGGACGCGGCGGCGGCAGCGGGGGCTGCTGCGGCGGCGGCGGCGGCGGCGCGGCGGCAGAATGCCGCGAGGCCGCTGGCGGTGCTGCTGGAAGGCGCGGAAGCGGTGGAGCCGGCGACCCTGGACGCCCTCATTGCTGTGCTCAGCGAGGTGGGGGAAACTTTTCCAGCGCCAAGAAACTAAATGACGTTTCGGCTCTCTGTTCGGAGAGGGCAATGCATGGGGCCAGCTGCGATGCACGGGGAAAGATGAGCACCAGATGCTGCTGCTGCTGATGCCGCAGCACAAGCTTTGAAGCGTCTCGTTGGAAGTGCAGCGTGGCATCCGCACGTGCCAACAAGGTCAGTGCTCAGGAGCTACATGAATGGCAACAGTTTGGGGTGCCGCCTGCAGGTGCACGAGCAGCTGCCGGTGACGCTTGTGCTCACAGTTCGCGGCGCGCTGCCACTGCTGCTGGCCCGGCTCTCGCGGCCGGCGGTGCGAGCGCTGCGCTGCACCTGCTTCCGGCTTCCGTTGCCCGAGGTGCTGCCCACACACATGCGCAGGGATGCTGGACCTAATTCCAGACGTGCATATGCGCGCCGCCACTCTGCAGCTCTCGCAGCTTCAGCTGTGCATGCAGTCACACACAGCACACCATCTCAGTCGTTTAAGCATGCGTAAGGAAAGGTGTGCGGTTATGAGCTGCTGCTACAAAGCTGCTGGTGCATCGTGCCAGGTGCTGTAGACCCTGAGCGGCTGCATGGCTGCTGCGTGCAGGCCCGGCTGGAGGACGTGGTGCTGGGCGGGATTATGGGGTCGGACTCCGCCGGCGTGTTCCCGGGGCCCACGCTGCTGGCGTGGCTGTGCCGGCGCTTCACGCTGCAGGAGGCGTCGGTCGCCGGCCTGCTGCGCAGCCTGCAGGCGGGTCCAGTTGCCGAGCACACGGGAGGGGTGTCAGCCAGGCTCGAGCAGCATATGAAAATGACATGTGCAGCATTGAGCATGGTTCAGGTACCTTGCGGTAAGTTAGCGGTTCCCCGGGCTCCTCGACTCCACAGATGCTTTGCTGCTGCAGCTACCTGTTGTGTACACAGCAAGCCAGTGCTGACTTCTACACAGCTCCCAGCAGGTTGCGCTGGTGCTTGCAGGTGGCGTGCATGGCGCACTTCAGGCGCGCCCCGCTGTCGGCCGCGGCCGCCGCGCTGGTCGGAGATGGCGGCGGCGGCGGCGCTGCGGTGGCAATAAGAGCGGCGCTGTCTGGCAACAGCGCCGTGCTGCGGGACGCGCGGCTCCGGCAGGCCCTGGACATACAGCCATCGGACAGGTCGGTGGCTTGGCATGCCCGCCTGCAGCCGCACAGCCATTGTGCCACGGGGCCCGCGGCTGCAGCCTGTCGGCAGGCTCAGCCGTCAGGCCTGCAGCATGTGCAATGCTGCAGCCGAGACGTAGATGGCGGCATGAGTCGGACGGGCACCTGCTCGGCTGGCAGCGGCGCAGTCGCACAGGTTCGCTGACGGACTTCAGCTTCTCTGCGCAGGCCCACCGCCGCGGCCGTGGCCGCCGGCGACGCGGTAGCGGCGGCGGCGGACGGCTGGGCGGGCTGGGCTGTGGCGCTGCGCTGCGTTGCGCTCGCGGCGGATACCACGGGGCTGGTCGGCGGTGAGTCTGTCATGGCATCATCTCCCCTGCGAATCCCGCCAGCATTCTGCTGCTGTGCATGAACCTGCGACTCTTTGCTGGCAGGCCACACATGCCTTTCCGCTGCTCTGCATTCTTCACACGGTGTGCCTGTGATGTGAAATCTTCACCAATGACGTGACATCGTCACCTATGACCTTACATCCCTGCACATCAAAGCTTGTGTGTTGCTCACCACGCCGCTGTCTCATGCCGATGCCACACACAGCAGCTGTGACAATGCCACACACAGCAGCTGTGACAATGCCGCGGCTCAGGATTGCAGCCGCGCGCTTTGTGCGACGATGGTGTGACCGTGCCCCGCGGCTCAGGATGGCGAGCCCTGCGCTTCTGCGCAACATCTGAGCGCCCGCGCCCTGATCTCCTGCCAGCCGCGCGCTGCAGAGGAATTCCACATCCTGGCGCTCGCGGCGGCCGCGGCGGCCGGCGGCGCGGCCTTCGTCGACGGCGGCGCCTTCGCCGCGGTGGTGCAGGCGGTGCGGCGGATGCGGGAGTCGGCGGCGGAAGGCCTCGCGGTGGCCTGGGCGGACCAGCCGGCGTACGTGGCGGGCGGCGGCGCGGCATTTGCAAAGGAGGCCGACGCGCTGCAGGTGACACCCGGCAATGCTTTTCTGCAGGCAAAGACAAGCAGGAGTGCCTTGCAAGTAGCCGAACGACTGAGAATGGTTGAGCGTCCAGGGTGTTCGGCTCCGGTCATGCAGGCCTCGAAAGCGTCATCTTGACCCTTGACGGCCAACTGATGGACACTGCGCTCAGCACAGAGGCACCGGTCCTGATGCGCGCGACCCCGGAAGTGCTGTGCCAGACCACAGTCCAGCCTGTCGACATGACCACCCTGTGGGTGTGAGCGTGGCAACTGCCGCAGACCAGCAAAGCTGCCTTCCGGCCCTGCGCCAAGCGTTGCCGTGCTCCTGCAGGCCATCGTCACAGCAGCCGAGCAGGCGGAGGAGCTCGCCGCCGCCGAGCCCGTGCCAGCAGCAGCCGAGGCCGCGGCGCCGGCGCCGGCGCCGGCAGCGGCGTCAGCAGCAGAGGCAGCGGAGGCCGAGGTGCTGGCAGCGGCCGGTGCGGATGTGGCGGCGGCGGCGGCGGCGGCGGATGCGGGAAGCAGAAGGCGGAAGCCCGGCAGCCGCGCCTCGCGCCGCAGCCTCTTGGTCAAGACCAGCAAGGTGCCGTGACTCTGTTTCAATGAATATCCTGTAGAGGTTTAATGTAAACCTACGTATAGCATACGTATAGCTTTTGAAGCTTGGCTGCAGTCTGTACGGGGCGATGCACAGCAGGGTGCGGCAGCGCATGAGGGAACGACATGGTTGGAGCGCCTGACCTCCTTGCAACTTTCGTCACAGCGACATGACACCTCCTCACGGGCGCTGTCGGCTGCCGTCTGCTGCAGGGCCAGCACGCGGCGGCGGTCGCGCGCGGCACGGCCACATCCATGGACACCCCGGCGAGTGGCGCGGCGCCCGGGGAGGCGCTTCCGAAAAAGCTGGCGCGGTGGCTCCGGGGTGCGGCCGCCGCCCACCTGGCGGCGCCGCCCTTCTCGCTGCCGGGTGCGCGTCCTGTCACTTCTAGATGAGGTGGCATACAGTGGCCCCTGAAGTTGAATACATCCCAGCTCAGGTGGCAAAGATTGTAGCACTGGTGATGTTTGCCACGCTTGCAAAGGTGTATGATTCGCTTTTCTTATCCCCTCAAACGAGCGCCAGATCGTTTCCTTGGCCATTTGATTAGCAAGTCATGGGCCCCGATCCATCTGCGCTGTCATCAGAACTCACAAGGCAGCGGTGACCGCTGTTCAGCAGCACACATGCATGGCAGCGGGCCCGACAATGTGGCTCGGTTGCCCGCCGGGCTGAACCGGCTCCCGCCTCTGCAGGCGCCGCGGCGCTGTGCCTGGATGACGTGGCGGCGCTGGGTGCTTCCGTGGCGGCGGCGCCGCGGGCGGCGGCGCACGCGGCGCTGACGGCGCCCCAGGCGCTGCAGGGGGGCTTTGGCGGCGCGCCGGCGCCCGCCGCTTCCGCGCCTTCCGGCGGCGCCGGCATCCTGCGGGGGCACCCCGATGCCGCGGTCGCCTACCAGCTGATGCAGGGGGTGAGCGCCCCTTCCGTACTGCTGGTACTGTGTACATTGGAGCGGCTGACAGGCCACGCGCCTGTTGCACATGGCCTGCAGCCGCAGAGATGCGCGCCACCGCATGCGCGCCAGCTGTTTGTGCGTGCTAGGAACCTTCAGTCGCGCAGGAACCTCGCAGACAGCGCACGCCAACACAAACAACTGAGAGGAATGTTGAACCCGATATGCAAGCGGCACGACCCGGGAGTTTCTTGCGCCTGCAGTACGGGGAGGTGGTGGGCCTGGGCCGCGCGTTTGTGGACTTTGCGGATGTGGCGGCGGCGGGCGATGTGGCGGCGGCAGGGGAAGCGGAGGAAGACGAGGCAGCCGAAGCTGGTGAGCTGCAGCTCAGAACGCACCGTTCCACTGCTGTTGGCCCGCCCGTCGGCATGCAGCTGCCTGTGCTGCATTCCGTCTGCAGCATCTCGCATGCAGACATTGAACACCATCGCCAGGTGGCCTCAGCCGAGCATGATGGCCTTGCGCCACCAATGTGCACCATCTCCAAGCCCGGTGCGCATGCTGTACAGCAACTGATCCTCGGCGAGGCAGGCTTACTGCTTTCCGCGGCACGCGCAGGCCCCGGCGGCGGCGGCCTGAGCTACGCGCACCGCCGCAAGCGGCGCGCCGGCAGGCGCGTCACCCGGGAGGAGCCGCAGCGCGCGCCCGACGGCAGGGCGCCGCGCTCGCAGCGCCTGCGCAAGCAGGTGGCGGCCTGGCTGATCCACGACCTGTGCTTGGGATGCAAACTGCTGGCGTGTCCTCCCTGTGAAAACAGCCTCCTGCGCGGCATGCTGTCTGCGTGAAACATGCTGGATCCCATGGTCATCACCGTGTGTTGCCACCTCCAGATGGGCCTCAAACACACTGACGCCGCACGACATCTCGTAGCTATACACTCACGCAGTGTGGAACCCCTCAAGCACAAGGCGAGCCCGCATTGCCCATCCTTCGATTGACGCCAGATACCTTGAGCTGATGTCACGTCTGATATTGTCCGATTGCAGACGCGGGAGGCGGCGGAGGCGGAGATGCGCGCCCGGGTGGCGGCGCTGCCGGCCGAGCGGCGGCTGCAGCTGGCGGCGCGGTACCAGGAAGCCGCCCGTGAGTGACGACTTTATCTGTGTGACATGTAGGGAAAGCAGCAGGCTTTCAGCGGCAGGTTTCTGCAGCAGGGATCTGCAGGGCTGGTCATCAAAGGCATGCAAGCGGGCAGAGCATGCACCGCTGCTGCCACTTCAGCCGTGCCCCCCAAACGACAGCGCCCTCCGATGCTTGGCAGTCCCGCCGAGGGCCAGGCACTTTGCTCACATGCACTGCTGCCACAGCAGCCGCGCTGTGCATCTGACTGTTTAAACGAAAAGACTGTGGGGTCGACATCTTGGTCCATCATCGCCGTCGGTGGGTGCCGGACCGCCTGTCCTGGTTGCCCCGGCTTCAGCACCTCGCATGTACCTCTTTTGCCCTGCCCTTCAGCACCTTTCATCTGCCGCCGCAGTGGCGCTGCAGCAGGCGGGGCTGGTGGCCGTGCGCCACGGCGGCCGTGGCCCGCAGCTGCAGCGCGCCGCGTGGCAGCCGTCCTGCGGCGCCGCCGCCGACGACGCGGCGCTCCTGGGTGGGCCCCGCCGCCGGACAGCCCTCTGCTGGATGCAGCGCAGTCGCAGGCCAGAGCAATATGTTGCGTCCCTTCCACGCTGACGAGTGACCGCTGAACTCGCACACACCCCACCTCGTGCAGCTGGAAACAGCTTGCTGTAGGCGCTTGGGCTGGACGCGCTAGGACACAGCTGCGGCAACCGGGCATCATGTCCCGTGTACTGCCAGCAGCGCATGATTGCGCGGCGGTGTTTGAGCGTTTTAGGGTTTAGGGAGGCCTGCGCTGTGCAGATGCGTGGGACGAGGAGGCGCTGCTGGAAGGCGCGGAAGCGGATGACGTCGCGGCTGCGGCGCCGCCGGAGGCCGCGCTGCCGTCCGCACGCGCCGGGGCACTCGTCAACGGTACGGACTGGCGCCGACTTTTCACCCAATGAGCTGCTCTGTGTGACAGCAGAAGTGCAGCGCAGCTGAGCACATCATAATGAATTGTTAGTGCTCTAGTCTGCCTTGCTGTCGCACTGAGTTCCGCTTCAAACTGGGCCGCGATCCTGCTGCGTAGGTGACATGATGAACGGCACAGCAGCCGACGGCATCGGGCATGCGGCGGAGGCGTCGGCGTCGGGCGAGTCGGACCCCGAGGGCGACAGCAGCGACGATGACGAGGGCGCAGCGGCAGCAAACGCTGCACCCACTGAACAGCGCGCAGCTGAGCCGCTGCTGAAGAAGGGGAAGCAAGACGGCAGGAAGGGGGGCAGCAAGAAGGGTGGCAGCGGCGGCGGCAGCCAGGCAGTGGAAGCAAAGGCTGCGAAAGGGGAAGGCAAGGGCGCTGCAGCGGCAGCGGCGGCGGCGCCGGCATCGGAGCGGGGCCGGGGCAGGAAGCGGGAAGCGCGTGGGGTGGCGCCACGGAAACACAAGCGCCAGCGCTGATGTCCTGCCCTACTGACCCAATATCTGATATGCAGACAGCATTACTCAGGCTTTCAGAGGTAGATGCAGGAGCACTGCAGAGCATGATCTCTGTCGAGGTGTGCAGATGGGGTGTCTGGACCAGTGCAGACGTTTGCATATTGCATATTGCTGTATGGGTTTGCAGATTCAGCTGCATGGGACAAACTTCAGGTTTCAGGCCAAGCCATGAAGCAAGCACATGATGCAACCGTGTTTCAGCCCAGGCAAGACAGCTCAGCTGCTGTCAAATACGCCACGCCAACTGAGACCAGCAGCCAGAATCGTGACCAACAGTCTCAGCGCCCGGGTGCCGCTGCAGAGATGTTCAGGCGCTGCGGTGCCCCTCCTGCACTCCCCGCGTGGCATCACTTGCCGTACACGCGGTCGGCCTCCGCCTTGAAGTCCTCTGCGTTGGCGTCCCCCTGCACGCGGCAGTGCACAGACGTTCAGCAGCTGCCGTGTTGCGAGGAGTGGGGCTGTAACCCTACCGTGTCGCTCGTGCCACAAGGCACTACGTGTAAGCATCTTGCCATATGAATACTGCCCAACAAAAAAGGTGTTGACCTTGCTTCCGATCTGCCGCACACCAGTCACTGCCCCGAAGGGCGATAAAACTCTCCCAACCACCGCCGCTCTGATATGGCAGGGAGCAAATGGCGTTGGCGCAGCAGCAGGACTTGATCCGCACCCGGCTGTACTCGTACGGCGAGTCGCCGCTCTTGTAGCTGTCGTCGACGGCCTGCTGCTCCGCGGCCGCGGGGATGGCGTCCACTTTTGGGGTGGTGTCCCGCTTGGGATCCCCCTCCACTGTGCCGACGCTGCCGCCTGCACATGAATGTATATGAAGATATACAGCAGACTGGATGATGGATGCAATGAACTTCAGCCCCACGTGGTCAGAATGTACCGGAACAACAATGCTCCTCCCGTGATTAGCGATGGTTGTCTGTTGTCAGCACAGCCCATGCGTGCCAGCCGGTGCATGAGGATCAAAACTTCCAGCAGTCAGTGGTCTAGAAGCGCCAGGATGCCAATCTGGCTACACCAGCGACCCCTGACAAAGCTCATCATTCATGACATGAAGCCAAAGCACGCACCCTGAGCCTCAGCGCCCGCAATCGCGCTGTCAACGCCGCTGGCGGTGGCGGCGGCAACGTTGTCGTGTGCGCTGGTGTTCAGGCCGGGCGCCGCGCCGTCAGCGCCTTCGCCTGCCATGTTCTGCGCCTGCGTTGCCCAGCGCTCCTGCTTGAGCTCTTACAAGGATGCATGTCTCAATTGCACCACGACGGATCAAAACTGCGATCGGCGCCGAAGATGTACTGCATGTGCGATATCAGAAGTTTGCCAGCCGTTTCTGCACTGCACAGATGCAGCAGCACGAATTGCAACAGACAGTGGGGTCGACTGTCACCTGCTCGGACGACATAGCCTGCTGGATTGGCACGCACGTTCAGAGGGTGTGATCGGAATTTGACTATGGTGGAACAGCGATGATAGCGTGTGTTGCGTTCATGCCATCGGCTGGGCCACGACCTGGAGTGCGGGGGCCTTCGCGCCAGCTTCATGGTGTCTTCATCACGGTTTCAGCACCGAAGACTTACTACAACGCTAGGGCTCGGCAATCGTCCATCTTTTTTGCTGGTGTGCTGCTCCGATGCAGAGGAACGTGCCACTAGGCACGTGCAGCGGTGATCAGCTAGAGAAGACGGCTGCAAAGAGCCGGGCTTGCAAAAGGGGGTGGCCGGATTCGAACCGGCGACCAACAGCGTGTAAAACTGCTGCGATAACCACTACGCCACACCCCCAGGGTTTAAGGCATGAGGCCGTTTCCAGTCCTGTCGTTTTATAAGTTCATGACACGCCGCCGTCGCAGAACACGGCGGAGCCAGGGGTATGAGCATTGCCTTCGTTTGGAGGCGCCGATAGTACACAGTTTGCATAGAACTTCCGCTCCACAGTCTTGTTCTCAACGCCCATCTCGAGTCCAGAAAACGTTGCGAGCTGTGATCAGGGTTTGCGGTTTCCCTTTTGGCTGCTGCGCCATACCGTTGACCAGCCAATGCCCTGCACCGGACTCCTCCATCGAGCAACAGAAATTGCCCACAACCATATGATGTTGCTATAGCAGGCCTTCTCATCTGCTGCCCTCTCTCGCGCAACTGCTTTCAACGGAGCGCTGCGAGGAAACCATGGTCTTCAGGCACAGCAGCTGACATCAGGCGCACGGCAATGGGGGCGCACGTCTGGAAGCGCGACGGCGGCGGCGACGGCGGCGCCGCCTTCGTGGTGGGACCACAGCCTGCCGCCAGGCCTGGCACTGGCGGCCGGCACGGCGGCAGCAGTGTTGCCACCTCCGCCGGCCGCAAGCGGAAGCTCGTCTGGAGCCGCGCCGACGCTGCAGCCACCGCACAGCCAGCCAGCACAGGCGCAATCCCGCCGCAGCAAGGGGCCAGACTGACGCCGCAGCCAGCTGGAGCCGAGCGGGACACTGACGCTGCTGCAGTACCGCCGGCGCACGCAGCCGCCGGCACGCAGGCAGCCGCCGCAGCGGCACCTCAGGGCCACACAGCCAAGCGGCCGCGGCCTGGCGCTACCGCAGACAGCCAGAATGCCGGCGGCAGGGATGCGGCGGCCTCCGCCGCCGCCGCAGTGGCAGCGGTCCACGGCAGGGCCGCCGCCGCCAATGGCGGCGGGCTCAACGCTGACGCCGCAGACTTCAAGCCCTCAGGTGCGTCCTGCTGCTGCTGCTGCTGAAGCTGCTGCTGCTGTTGTGTGACACAGATGGCAGGACCGTGCAGGTGCCTTATGCAGCATGACACTATGCACCACAGGGCATGCTCGCGCCAGCTGCCCGTGCTGTTGCAGCCCGCACCGGCCTGCGCTTCAACCACGTGTGCAGCACTGCACGCTGGCAGATCCAAACCCTGAAACCCCACCTGTGCAGGCGGGGCGTCGTCTCCGGCGGCAGACGGCGACGCCGCTGCGGCGGCCACGGGCGCGGCGGCAGTAGCGGCGCAGCAGCAGGAAGCGGCACGGCGGGCCGCTGCCAAGGCGCTGGCCGCCAAGCAGCGGGAGGTCGCACGCCTGCGGCACGCGACGCAGCAGCAGCAGCGGCGCCTGGCGGCCGACCAGGTGTCCCCTTTTGTTGATTCCTGGAACAGATTCTGGAGGAGTGCTGACGTTTTTGTTTTTATTTTCTTGAGGTGTTTGGCGTTCTGCCAAGCGCCTGAAGTTCACTGGCATAGGCCGTCGAACATTGCAAAGGTATAGGGTCAGCCCGCAATCCCAGCGCTGTGCGCCGCAGCCCCCATCTGCGCCCAGCAATTCTTTACAACCCTGCGGGACAGCAAACGTGCAGCCGCTGAAGCGTTGGTGTCTGCTTGAGGTGGCCCCAACGTTCAAACGGCGAGCGACATGCCCGTCATGCAATGCAGGCTGCAGCGCGGGCAGCAGCGGAGGCAGCAGCAAAGGCGGCCAGCAGGGCTGCCGCGGAAGCTGAGCAGCGGCGGCAGCGGCTGCAGGCCGGGTTTGCCAAGGTGCGCTGCCGCTTCAACCAACATGCAAGCGCTGCCCGCTTCCTGTGAGCTGCTGACTCCCTTCACGGCTGTGCTGCTGCAGTCAGGGTGCCATCCAACCAAGGTTGACGTTTGATTTTGCCTTGAAAGTCATCAGCAGCTGTGCTCCATCCCCTGGGGCATGTATTCGCAGGCGTTCCAGGAGGCTCGGGAGGTTGCGGCGGCCGAGGCGGCAGCCCCAAAGCCAGCTGCGCCGGCGGCAGATGCCGCCGAGGTGGCCCGCGTGCTGGCGGCCAAGTCGGACTACGACATCTTGAAGGTGGGGTCCCGCAACCGGCCGCTACTCTGCCGCAGCATGTGCTCTGTAACAATCGCAGCATTTGCTCTGCAGCGTCTGTCAGGGTTGTGTTGAGCAGGTCTCCTCAATGGGCAGCGCACACAGGAGACGCTGGCGTCTCCCGCTGCTGTGATCCGGTGTCAAGCATGCACAGGGTGTGCAACATGGCTTCGAATTTTGCTGATTTGGTCGCGCAGGTGCCGCCGGGGGCGGGGCGCGAGGCGATCCGCGCGGCGTACCGGGACGCCGCGCGGGCGCTGCACCCCGACAAGTGCGCCGCGCCGCGCGCCAAAGACGCCTTCCAGCGGCTGTACGAGGCGTACACCAACCTGCGGGGCTTCGTGGGCTGAGGGCTCAGCCTGGGGTGGGGCTGCGCCGAAACAACGGGTGCAGCAGCAATGTGTGGCGCCTGCCCGCGGTGTGTGAGGCGTGCGCCAGCCCGCGAGGCTTCGCGGGCAGATTGGTGTGTGCAGGCAGTGGCCGTAAACTCCAAAGCCCTGGAGTCGTCAATGCTGTCGGCAGCTTGCATAAAGGGGCTGTAGGCGGCAGCGAACAGGTACTACGAGTGCGAGTGTAGTGTCAGGGACTTCATGTACATGTGATTCAGCAGAACCAGCGTTGTCAGCGAGTGCTGGGTTCAGGGTTTGTGCTTTGTGTACCAGCTTCGATCACACACCTGAACATTGGGGTAGCTTGTGTTTTGGGATCTAGGTGCTGCTCGGCACTTGAGCAAGAGGCATCCAACCGGTACCAGCTATTTGCAGATATGGTCACAACAGTGCTGACATGCAACAGCATTTGTTCCGAAACAGGGACAGCGAGAAAGATAAACTTTCAACTGTACAGCCATCTGCCGCCCAATGTATACAGTCAAGGCTTGCTCAGGGGGCAGGCGCCTCATCATGGATTCATGCATGGCACACCCTGCCCCGCAAACACCCCGAAAAAAAATTGTAGGCCAGCTCTGTATACGGGAAGCAGTGGTCCCGCATGCACGAACCACACGTAAAATTGACACCGACTGCAGAAAGGTTGTAATTGGCCTGCAAGCCAACCAGCGATACATCACTGTACGCACCAACTTGCTCTCATTTCAATGACACCATGTATGCACACTAATTTGGTGCCAGTCGCCACTCCGGTAGCATCTGCTTGACTGCCTCGTCACACCATCGTTCCATTTACGTGCTGCTGAGACCACCATGCTACTGGTGGCTGTTGCTGCAGTTCCTGCTGACTGGTGCACTCAGTTTTCCTGGTGGGGCCCGCGCTGCCGTGCCGACGCTGCAGGCTGGGCTACAGCACTGCGGCGTTGCCTCAGCACAGTCCGCGGTGCTTGTGAGGCAGCTTGGTGTGCTGACATGTAGCTGTCGGCCAGGTCACAAGCTGCTGTCACGCCATAGTAGGTTGGCGGTCGGTCACATGTCGATCTTCTGTGCCGCAACTGCTGGCGAGAGGATTGAGGCTGGCGTTTTCAGTACGAGTTGCCCAGGCCCGGTCCCGGCGGCAAGGATGGCTGCCGCCTCCAGCTGGCTGCGGCTGTCGGCGTGGCGTGTGTGCTGACTGGCGGCGCTGCTGCCGTCGCTGCCGCCATGCTGCGGACGCTGCTGCCGCTGGACCGCCGGAGCCAGCCATATGCATCAAAGTCGGGCAGCAGCGCTGGCGGGGCCGCCATACTACTGTGCCAGCCCGCTTGCATCCGGCCGTCGGCAATGCCGGCAGGCTGCTGCTGCTGCTGCTGCTGCTGCTGCTGCTGCTGCTGCTGCTGCTGCTGCTGCTGCTGCTGCTGCTGCTGCTGCTGACGATGCCGATGCTGATGTGGCACCTGCAGCTCCTGACGTGCCTCCCTGCCAAATAAAAAGCAAGGGGTCATCGTCAGGGCATGCCGACAGTAGCCTGCGCTTGCAATGTGAGCCCCAACCTATAGTCCGAAGCAGCCGGTCTGGCTGTGGTTGCGGCAAGGAAACAGCAGTCCGCCTGCAGTTCATGTGTAGTAGAGGCAGCATGCACCAGTCGTAAACTGCAGGAAGCAGGCGGTCTGCAGCGGCGCTGCTGCCTGGCGGCTCCGCGGCGGGGAACGATTGGCTCTGCGTATGCTGAGGCAGCAGCTCGGCCATGTGACCCAGCCGCGCAGGAGGCCGCAAAGTTGGCGGCAGCCCTGTAGCGGCCGCCGCCACCCCAGCACCGCCCGCGGGCACGCCGTGCGGGGTAACGCTGCTGGTCTGCGCAGACAGCTCCGAGCCAGGCAGGGACGCCTGCCTGTGATCGGGCCTGATCTGGCCCCCCTGCGGATGCCACGGCGGCAGCGCCATCGCGCTGCCCAGCAGCGGCTGCACTGCGGGGCCTCCTGCGAGCAGCGGCAGCGGGCCGAGTGCAAAATGTGTGGCATCGGCTGACGCCGTCTGCAGCGTGGGCGGCTGCCACCCCGGTGGCAGATCGCCGAAGCAGTCAGCACCCTGCACATGCAGCCATGCAGTACTATCAGGTTGACGTGAGGCTGGTTGCATTACAACAACATATACGATTGCACCAGTCAGAAGCCCAGGCACAGTATGCAACGTGCCGCTGCAGCGCACCTCGCCAGGGAAGGCATACTGCATTGCTGCAGAGCAGGTGGCCTCGGCTCCGGCTGCCGTCGGCAGCTGGAAGCGGCCGCCGCTGCTGGTGTACGCCGGAGCAGACAGGGAAAGTGCAGAGCTGGCTACCAGTGCTGCGCTGTGGACGATGCCACCAGTGCTGTAGCCGCTGCCAAACCCGTTGCCGCTGCCAGTTGCAACCGCTGCGCTGTCAAGCGGCGAGAGCTCCGGCGGCCATGTGAGGGCAGGTGTCTCGGCAACCACGGCGGCATGCTGGTATGGCATGCGCTGCAGCGGCGGCGGCAGCGGCAGCTTGGAAGCTGCCTGCTGTCCCCAAACCTGCAGTATGCCACAGTTATAGATGTGCAAACCCTCAGGAGTTGATGATGTGTATTGTTTCGAGTGTGTCTTTCTATGGCTGTTACACATAATATACTGTCTCATAGTTGATTGCAGTCTGCTACTTGCTGCATGCATGCAGAAGGCGGCGGCAAGAACAGCAGACTTGGGCAATGCAATGGTCACTGTACCCGAGCGCTACTTTGGCGCACCTGGTCCGTGGCTGGGTCGCTCTGGACACGGAAGCGCTTTGCTGCCGGCAGCAACGTCTCTGCCACTGTTTCTGCCGCCGCAACAACCAGCGTGGCTGCGCTGCGAGCGCTGCTGGACCGCTCAACCGGCTGGGCGTCGTAGGTGGTCTGGCTGCTGGTGAATGCTGGCGGCCGGGTGAACGTCAGAACACGTTTGGTGCGTCGCCGGCGTGGCACAAAGTCTGCAGAGGCAGAAACAGACCGCAAAGTTGGTTGATCGAGAAGGCAGACTTCGAGCTTATAGAGTAATATTGGAGTGCATGTCTGCTCATGAGACAGACAGGCTGTGCTCATCATGCAGAGTGCGTGGCAGCATGCCCGCACCTGCAGCAGCAAAGGACAGCTGGGGTACTGCCGGCAATGTGGCATGCTGCTCGGCCTGCACAGGATCTGCTGCATGATCTGCATCATCTGCACTGGCTGCAGCAGCCACATCAGCAGACCGTATGCTGCTCTGATGGCCGCCACCGCCAACATCGCCACCGCTGCTGCTGCTGCTGCTGCGCTCGATGCCGGCAGCATCAGTGACAATCTGCTGTTCAGGGACAGATCCTGCTGAAGGCAAGCTGTCTGCCACAGCAACCGCGGGTATGCCTTCTTCCGCAGCTGACTGGGAAGCACCCTGGGCCGGCTTGGTCTTGTGGCTTGGGCGGCGGCGGGGGTGAAACCCGAAGACACGATTCTGCTGCTGGCGGCGGCTGTTGTGTGCAGTCAGCCGGCGGCGGCAGCTCCTGCAGGCTCGCACGCATTGGCGATGTTACAGTGCACCGTCCATGTGTAGTCAAGGTGGCGACATCCACCCCGCATGCATGCCGATGATGATGCTGTTAGTTGTCATATATAAACTGTTCTGCGTTTGGTCATTGCATGCAGATCGGACGAGACTGTATGCATGCAAGTGTGCAAAGTTAGGCTGGTTCGCCTCTTGTCGTCGTCGAAGGCGGTCAGGTCGTGGAAGCAGCAGCACTGCTGGCAGAAGCGCTTCGGCGGCGCATCCACAGCGAGTACCACCCTCAGCGCAAACGCATGCTCCTTGCAGCAACCCGCCCGGCGGTAGAAGCGCTTCTCCTCTCCCAGCACGTTGCCGCAGCCAACCACCTGCATGCAAGTTGCAGCACGCGTGTCGTGTTGGACTGGCTCAAGCCATGCAATGCTGTGCATGCAGCCGCAGCCGCAGCCGCAGCCTAGCGGGACTGAAGGGCGCATGCGTGCGTTTCAGTTGTAGCGCAAGGTGATGCCATGTTGCCCCGAGGAGCTCCGCCAAATATCTGCAGAAGCTGCAGCTCACCATACATGCACTTCATAGCATGTGTAGCGATCGTGAACGGCAGACTCTGGTGTCGACACCCTGCTGTAGAGGAGAAGCGGCCTGGCCACAGCCAGCGGCGGTAGCTATTCTGCTGCCAGTTGGTTGGCAAGCTGACCGGCACACTCGTGCATGCAATGTTGCTGCATCTGACACATACGTACGCCACAAGCTATGCATGCATGCATCTACTATGCGTAGCGCGCCATGCTGGACGCATCTGACATGCCGCCCAATGCGCAACCTCAACACCTTGCACGGTGGCCAGGCTGCATGCAAGCACGCATAGAGCAACCTTGCGTCGACGAGGCCCTTCAAGCCACCACGCAACATATAGGTCCTGGTAGCCTGATGCGGAAACCACCCATGACCTTGGGTCCTAGCACAGGCCTGTGCTGGCATGTCACCAGCACAGCTTCTGTCGCGCACCGCGGGCACGGCAGCAACCGCCAGCCGGGAAGATTATTCATGTGACATCGCTCGCAGATACGTGCCGAGCGCCGTCGAAACAGCGGCCCGAGCATCGTGCAGACGGCCTCTCCGGCGAGCCCTCGTTTTGAGTCATCACCGCTAGCTCTGCTGCCCCGATCGGGCACTGATCAGCGGGAAGCAGTGCGCGGAGGCGCTCACCTTGCAGGCGGCTGACGACGCTCTGGGCTTTGGAGGCGGTGGTGGCGGGGCTGCTGCAGCAGGCTCGCTGCTCGGCTGCCGCCGAGGCCGCAGCATTTCGTACCGTGCCAGAGGCGGCCGGCCCCGGCCTAGCTGTGGCCACCCAGCGCGACGCCTGCCCGCGCCGGCATATCTCGCCTTGGAATCAAACCTGCAGCCATGGCAAGGGCGTTTGTGTTTCACAAAACATCAAGCTGTGACAAGGCTTGCCGCGGGGTCAAACTCTGCCCAGGTCTTCCTGAAACTGCCAGGTACACTGTGAGCAGATCGAGGCGGTGCTGGCACCCCACCACTGCTGCTGGACCAGCTGAGGCCAAAGTCGACGCGGTGGCTGGCACGCATGACGACAGCCAACCTTCCGTCAAGGTTGACACACAACTCGGTGCCAGTGACACACAGTGACACCACGGTCTGACGCAGCAGCGCTGCACAGCGGCCACTGCTAGATCAATCAGTGGCAACAGCACCCGCTGCAGCGACTGCGGGCGCTGCATCACGAACCGGTCGCCAGCCGCCCGGGCGCAGAGATCGACACAGCACGAGCCCGTCGTGGCCCGTATTGTTCCAGGACCTACCGTCACAGCGACTGGCCGGCGTCAGTCGACCCGTCGCTCCGTTGTTCTTAACTCAAGCTCAGCGCCAGCCGTCGTTCCAGCTGGAGCTCGGCTCAGCTGAGGCCACGACATTTCGTGTGCTCATATCTGCTTGAAACGCTGTACCGGCTTCCTGGTCTGTGCGACGTGTCGACGACCCGCAACACACGCGGTTACAGCGTAGGAGCCAGCCCCCTCTGCAGCTGTGCATCGAGCTGCAGTGCCACGCGGTGCACGTCGGCATCGTGCCTTGCAGGGACCGCAGGCCGGGATTTGACTACAGGGCCCTCGAGCACATGTACTCGATGCTCGCCCAGCTAGCTGGACACCGGGCAAAGCGTACCAGCTTGCCTCGTATATGCTGCCCGCCTCTATCCAGACAGCTGTCTGTTTTGCAGGCATGCTGCAGAGAAAGGCCACGATCAGATTCACCTGAGGAATTCCAGCTGTGCTGCGGTTGGCGGCGCAACCGCACAGAATATACACGAAACTTGGCAAAGGTGGGGCGACAGCACTGCAGCAGCAGCTCAACCCCACAAGCCTGCCATGCACATCCCAGCAGACGCTCAAGCAGCTGCGACATCAGCTGTCGCTGCAAAGACATCCCTGCTGCCAGCAGCCCTACGGCGCTGCTCAAGAACTACACACACTTAGCCCACCCACTGAATCCCCAAGATCCTGAGCAACATATCACACCCCTTGCACCCCTGCTAGCTTCACAAGCACAGCCCTGCTAGATACCAGAACCCACGCCTGCTGCTCTGCTCGTCTCCGTAGCCAACTGCCTGCTGCGTCCTACTCCGCGCCATCCTTCCTGCCGTGGGCCTCGTCACACCACCCGTGCGCACTGCCCTTTGCGCGGGCCTGAGTGCTGCCGCTGCCGCTGTGCATCGGCCCATCAGGCGGGCGGCGGCCCCAGCATGAGCGGGGGACCCTCGCCACTGGTGCTGCCGCCGCCGCCGCCGCCGCCGCCGCCGCCGGCTGCGCCGCCTGGCGCCGCCGCTGCGGCCGGCGGCTGCTGCTGCGCGGCGTCGATGCGCCGCACCAGCGCCGACTCGTCCGCGTAGGCGTCGGCGTCGGGGGCGTCCTCCAGCGACTGGCGCAGCCGCTTGAGCGCCGCCTCGAACCCGGGCGCCTGCTCAGCACAACAAGCATCACCATGAATGCTTGAATGTGCTGCCATGAACTGGCCTCGCAACTACATAGCACACCTGAAGCAGCTGCACACAACCACTGGCATGGTTTCATGTGCGACGCTGGCAATGCATTTGCAGCTGAGGCTATGCTGGCTCAGCTGCAAGTACCAGGCACAGCGTTGCAATGGGTCAGCAGGACAGCGCAGCCACGGCACAGGCTGGCACCAGCACCTTCCAAGAGTTGCGGCGGTACACTCAGCATGGTATCCTGGCGTCTGGGCGCTGCAGGGTCATGACAAGCAGGCATACGCTGCCCTCGCTGCAGGGTTGGGCACGCATACATGTAATGCATCCCAGTTTGCTGGCTTCTGGATTGGTGGCTTCCAGGCACACCTGGAACAGGGTGGGCGCGGCCCGCGGGTGCTCCGCCAGGGCGGCGGCCAGCGCCAGCGCCGCCTCGCGCGCGTCGCGGTCCCCGCCCCGCAGCAGCGGCGGCAGCCCCGCAGCGGCGGCGTCCGCCACAGGGGGGGCCAGCGCTGGGCGCTCCATCAGCACCGCGCCCAGCAGCTGCGCGGCCTTGCGGGACACGCGCGGGCTGGGGTCCCGCAGCCCCGCCGCGACCGCGCCCAGGCCGTCGGCCTGCGTGCATTGCGGCACCGGGATCAGCCGATGGATCAGCGCAGTCCGTTCCAAGCACGTGGATGTGCCCTGCAGCCGCGGGAGTCCGGCTCCAGCCTTGTTCATGAGCGCCTTGTGCTGGCCATGCCATAGGCGACCGCCTGGCACATGGACAGCGGAGGCGGCTGCCTCGCAGGTTGCCGCCACCTTCAAGCTCGAACAGAACTGCAACACACGAGCACAGCTGCTGCGAAGGCTCGTCCAGGGGCAGGCCCCACCTGCAGCAGGGCGTCCATGGCGGGCGGGTGGCGGCGGACCAGGCAGGAGACCGCGGTGTGGGCGGCCGCGCGGGCCGCGGCGTCGGCGTCCGTGAGCTGCGCCTGCAGCGGCGGCAGCGCCCCGCCCTCCAGCAGCCACTGCGCCGACGGCGGCAGGGCTCAGAAAGGCTGTCCAGTGCAGCGCACCAGACCAAGCATCATCAACGCAGCCCTGTGAGCCTGCCCCCTGGTACTGAAGCTCACCCAATTGGCATGCTGTACACAACTGTGTGCGATACTAGATATCAAGGTCCCGTCAAAATCCCATTCTTGCCACCATCGTCCAGTAAATGTTAACTGCTCGCTGCCAGCATCCTGATGTCACACGCTGCCTGCATCGGTACCTGCTGGGTGGGGGCGTTGTTCTGGGCGCAGGCCCCCAGCACCGACGCCGCGCGCGAGCGGACGCCCGCATCCGGGTCCGACAGCAGCGCCAGCAGCGTCGGCAGGCCGCCCACGCCGCGCAGGTCGCTGCAAAACAGATATGAAAGCATCAAGACAGCGGTATACCCAAGATGGGTCAGAGGGCCAGCTTGTGGTGACGATTGCGGAGCCCCTGGCTGAAGACGACAGCGCACGTCCACGTCCACCGGCTGCGCACAGGTCGGTACAGCAGCCTTCAGCTCCTGTGACCTGATGGCTAAGTCACTTCTAATTCAGCCGACACCGCCAAAAATGGGGTTCTGTGCTTTCTGCGGTGGCAGGATGGCGCGACGGCTGAACTTGGAGCAGTCGGCGGCTGTGCCAACACCCAGAGTCTAGTGCTTGGAGAGAAGACTGGCGCCTACTACTATTCGAGCACCGCCCATGCTATTCAGCTGACGGTGCTGTCGAAGCATAGCATTGCCGCCAGTGTTCTCTCCCCGTCTTTACCAGTCCCCTACCAGTCTCCTTGCATGTCCTGGATCCACCTATCTTTTGTCAACGGACGCACCGCGCAAAGTTGACGTCCTCCACAATCTCCAGCAGCTCGTCCAGCAGGTCGTGGCGTTGCTGCAGGGTGGGCGCGCCTCCCGCGTCCGGCGGCTGCAGGATGCAGGTCATGTTCAATGAGCCAAGCTGTGCAGCGGGGCAGAGGCAACGCATGTGGTTCGATGATGCAAGACTCAGAAATTTGTGCGCGGCCGCCATGTGATGAGCACCTGGTCCAGCTTGATCTTGATGTCGCGCATGCGTTGCGCCACATCCTGCATGTTGGCCGCCATCGCCTCCTGCAGCCTGCACTCACCGACATATGCGTCAGCCCACAACAGGGACACTCGTACATTATGCCAGAATCTGCGGTGGCTGCAGAGGATGCCAGTGAAATTCGAGGAAAACCCTCCGCTGCTTGCTGTCCAGCATGTGAACGCATCTTGAAACATGCTGCACATCCACAACACAGGCGGTGGCCGCTGACATGGGGCCCGACGCACCAGGCAAGCTCCTCAGGCGACGGCTGCTTTGTAGCCTGCGTGCCGTCGCTGTGCTTCATGGACCACTCGAACAGGCCTGCAACAGTGGTGCAAGTGTTTGCTCGCATGCTGGCTCACATCAGGTGGCACAGAAGAGTTCCAGATGCAGGAGCTGGCGCAGAAGCGCCCAAGTACATGATGCAGATTGGTCAAGGCAATCAGCGCACCCTTCCATGCTGGCAGTGTTGGGTCACTCTGTGTCACCATACTGACGTATGTTCGGGAAGTCTGCAGAAAGAGGTTCCCTGGTGTGTTTCTACCAGCCGAACCAAACGATGTCGCGAGGTTGGGCCCAAGGAAGTGGCGAGAAACTTCGGGATGGTGTGTGCCTGCAGGCCAAATGTCAGACAGCAGCAACTCGGCACAGGTTTCTGCTGCAGGCAACCTGTTGTCGAAACCTGCTGTCGACGACCAACAAATGGCGAAGTGTTGCAGTGAATGCGCCTGTAGACCGCGTGCTGGAGAGATTGGACACAGCATGCTGCACGTGTAGACTAGGTGGAGACGTTTAGCTTCCCTGCAGCAAATATCCGCGAGCGCTGGGGCGAAGCTGGCGCGAATGGCATCTCCGTGGTTGCAGCCAAAAGAAGTGGGCAGTATTAACTTGCAACGTCAACAAAGCATCATATTGATCCAACTTTGCGATCCATCTGAGCGTGAGACAACTTGCAGCCAGCCACTTGCGTCGCACAGCCTTTGGGCACATCAGATAAAATGGCTACCATGATGATCGCCAACAGCGCCAGCGGCCTGCGCCTGTCAGCGCCCTTCGCCGGCAGCCAGCAGCTGCGCCGCCCAGTCAGCGCGCCCCGCGCCCGGTGAGCACGGGCGCAAGGCTCTCAATCCTTTGCCTGTCGAGCCAGCTGCCCCGTGGCGACACCCGCCTCTGATCTCCCTCGCAGCCGTGCATGCCTGAGCCATCCCAGCCAGGTGTCATCATTGACATTGTATTCTTGTCCATATGCTGCAGGTTTGCAGTGGCGCCGCGCGCCGAGCAGCAGTCCGGCAAGCAGGTGGGTGGTCAGACTCCGTTTGCATCACCAAAGCTACTATCCTGTGCTGTGGCAAGGGACGCGTTCGCCACCATCTGATACTGCGACCGTGAACCGGCCATCCTTGATTCCTGCTTGCCGGCTCCCGGGGCGTTCGTTCACGATTGGTGTTGTGATCACCACAGGCCCAGGAGACGCGCGACCGCGCCTCTGATGACAACCCAGCAGAGCGGGTACACATCGCGCACTTTCTGCGTTGCGTGTCCTAGAGCTGCATGGGCTGCAGGCTGTCGTGGTGTCCGTGTGCAGTGTAGATCCCGCAGCAATGCTGCTGTCTGGTTTGGTGAAGTTGCCAGGGGAACGCGCCTTCCACCGAGCTTGCTTCTCATGCAGGCAGCCAAGGAGTTCGAGGAGAAGGTGGCGAACCCCATCGCTGACGCCACGCAGGAGGCGTCCGGCCTGAACGCCGAGCAGATCAACAGGTGCTCTAGTCCTCGGGTGCTCGCCTGATACGCGCAACTTGTTGCTTTCCGTTCCTCTTTTGCCATACGTTCCCAAGCACGGGATCCCCGACGTGCTGAGGTGTCAGGCTTCGCACGCGCAGGACGGCAGGCGCAGCGAAGAACGACGAGGTGGGCGCATTCGCGGACACCATGAGCTTCGCTGGCCTGGCACCCGAGATCATCAACGGCAGGTGTGTTTGTGCGTCAATCTGTGGCATCATTGCTCGCTATGTAGTTGCTCAACCGAAAGATCCAAGACAAAGGGCCTATACTCATGTCAGACTTGCCCAGGCTCCATTTGTTTGTTGTGGCTCACACTGTTATGTTGTGCTGCTTGCCGCAGGGCGGCCATGATCGGCATGCTGGCCGCCTTCGGCGCGGAGGCCAACACGCGGGCCCCTATCCTCAAGCAGATCCAGACGTCGCCCGTCTTCGTGGCGAGCGCCTTCGCCATCATCATCCTGGCGTCAGGTGGGCATCGCAGTCGCACGTCCACAGTTGTTGGTTCCAACCGCACCCCTGCCTCGAAATTGTACCAGCACAGACATGCTCAGAAAGAAAGCGCATACTGCCGCCTGCACAGACAACATCTCGCCTGCCAAAGCGCTGCGCGTGTGCCAGCTTTGCTGGCAAACCCAGCACTGGGTTTTTGGTGTGCTGACATTTCTGCTGCTGGGCGTGGTGCAGTGATCCCCATCATCCGCGGCGCCGACCTGGCCCGCAAGGGCGCCGGCCCCTTCACTCCCCGCGCAGAGGTCTGGGTGAGTCAATCAAATCATTAACTTCTTGTAAGTCACCAGTTTGCTTTTGCTAGTGCAAATTTACCTGCTATTGAATGATTCAAGGCTCTTTGGCAAATATCTCACAGCCTGCTGATTAGTCAATGTCGCTGTGCTCAGCTGCAACCTCCTGCTGACATGCGTGGATTGTCGGCAGTTTGTGACCGAAGCTGACATAGACATGGGTTCTTGCGTTGCCGTTGCAGAACGGCCGGCTGGCGATGCTCGCCTTTGCCACGACGATCGCGGTGCGTCATACCTCCTCACGTGCTGTGCTTGGCCAGCCCACGCCACACTCCCAAGCAACCAAGTGGTGGTTATGCCTGCATCATGCCCTCATGTTGAAGCGTATCTTGTGATGTGCATGTTCACGAATTTCGGTCGTCATCTGCAGGTTGAGACCTGGAAGGCCGGCCCCGGTCTGGTGCCCTGAACAGCTTGATGGAAAATTCTCAGGGACGGTGGTGACTATGGAGGGGTGTTACTTGCAGTAACGAATGTTGAGGGCTGCTGCTGGCAACTGGTTTGATGCTGCTCTCCAGTGGCTTGTGCGCCGTTGAGTTGATATATTTTGGAGTCAACGATTCTGACTCTGCACCTCTTCTGACGATTCTTCGACAATCTGTAAGCCAGACTTGATCATGGTATCTCGCACCGTTTCCGCCAGTCATGGTTGACACATTCATGGTGCATTTACATCTGTACTGCCCTCTTCAGCATCATTTACCACATCAAGTCCAAAATCTACTTCAACAGCAATGGGCTGCTGCTACAGTAATCAGCTGCAACGCTCACATACCACTTGATCGTGCAACTGCAGCCGCCATCTGCTGCATGGTCAAATCCTCCAAGCTTCAGCGATGACTGCAAAATCATGCCCGTCTCTGGCAGATGCTCAGCGCCCTCCAGATCGTTCAGTTCTGCCAGACTTGCCGCCAACAGGTATCAGCTCAGCACTGTAAAGGTTCCCAATTCCACGATCTCTCATCTTGGTGCCTCTCTAGGCACCCTTGGCTAGTCTCCAGTTCCTTGTCTCCAAGCCCCTCTTCATCACTCCGTGAGCCGGTGCACGACACAGTGCCTGCTGCGCAGATGAGTTCAATGCTGCGATATCCAAGCACGGCCGGCATTTGCCGGATCAGCTCTGTGTGCATTTGCGCCACACTGCACCAAATTGAAGGCTGCTCATACATTGGCCAGCGGCTGCCGCCGTCACATGCTGCATCATCATTCCCCTCCTCTCGTCGCTCGCACGCCACTTGATTCCTAACTTGCCGCTTGCCAGTTGCTGTGCTGCCTCCGTCGCATGCAGCTGAGCAGGCCGGCTGCTGCGGCGTTCCGGTCCCCACTGCCCAGCGAGCTGCTTCCAGCTGCCGGCGCCGCTCAGAAGATGCTGATGGGCCTGCCGCCGTTGATCTCCAGCGCCAGAGTCAGGTTGGCCAGGTGCGCCGCGGGGGCGCCCGCGAACTGGATCGGGCCCGGGCTCCTGCGAGCAGGGTGCACGCCCCGAGCTCAGCGACACACGGCAGGGTCGCTGGTCGCCATCCCGCATGCCTGCAGGCTTGTCAGCAGCTGCGGGCCATGCTGCTGGGGGAGCACGCGACGTGGACCGGCCGATGGACGTGCTGCGCAGCGCGTGGCTGCGAGACGCACACACTGCTCTGCTTTCCAACACCTGTAGGCGTCGTCCACGGCCCAGGCCGCGCGGCGCTTGGCGAACTCGAGGAACACTGGGCCGTCCAACTCGACGAGCGCCTTTTTCACGACCGGCTTGTCTTTGCCCTTGCGCCTGCAGCAGGGGGAAGCATCCATTTGGGTTTCCACACACGGTCGTGGCGGTGTCAGCTCCCCCTTGACATTTGTGCTGCGATGCCTCCCATCCTTGCCAGCAGCAGAAGCAACACATGCACGCAGGTCACGGTTGCTGGGGCTGTGTACCCCACAGTGCATGCGTGGTGCACAGCCTCGCAGGCGCGCCGCCACTTGCGCGACGCTGATGCTGCTCACGACAGCAGGCCTCCGCAGCGTCCTGCCTGCTGGACGGTGCCGCAGCAAACACCCTGAATCCGATGCCCGGATTGCTGCACCGCGAAAGGGGGGCGCGCACCGCTCGATGCACATCATGCCGGTGAGCGGGGTGCCGCCGACGGTCCAGCCGGCGGCCGGCCCCGAGAGCCCCCCCACCGTCGCCATCAGCCCTGTGGCGCCGCACTCCACCAGCGCGCCCGCCGCGCTGCCCAGCGAGTAGGTGTACCTGCAGGGGGTGGTGTTGTAAGTTGAGAGAGTACATAGAGGTTGCCAGCGGCCCTGTAGCGCCCGGTTTTACCAGCCGCGCTGCCAGCAAGTAGGTATACCTGCAGGAGCGTGGGTGGGGCGTCAAAGTGGAAGGCGCACAGAAGTTGCAATGGACGTGCACCTGCCGACTGGGTGGCATTTCAAGGGTGGTGATGGTATGCAAGGGCCGCATTGTGTGCAGAAAATTCAGTGCCAGGCCCGCAGCTGCGGGTGGGCAGCCTGGTGACCTGACCTTGGTCCTACAAAACCGGGAGGATGGGCGGTGGGAATGAGGGCCGCATGTGCGCCCGTGCTCACGTGGCGTCGAAGTTGGTGGGCAGGCTGCAGCGGCCCTCGTAGCCCAGGTAGTGCGGCAGCGCGTTGAACCTGCCGACGAAGCGCCCCGCCCCCCGCCGCGCCTCCAGCTCGGCGGCCACCAGCCCCAGCAGCAGGCCCTCCGTCTGGATGCGCGCCACCTGCACACGGCATCAGGGGGGGCAGCTCGATTTCGATTTCGATTTTCAAATTGCAGATTATGGGACGCACGACCCAGCTCAGCGGCCACCAGCTGCGGCAGCAGGCCCTCCGCCTGGCTGCGCGCCACCTGCACGGCGGGTCGGCGGTCAGCATCGACCGGGGCAGTCAGCGGGGGTCGCGCTGAGCACCTGCACAGTGCGCTCGTTGCGCACAAGCACTCTGCTCGACCCTGCAAGCTATTTGGCGGCAGCCGCTGCGGAGACCGCAATGCCTGTGACAAGTGAGCTGACGCTGCCAGCGACTGCCAGCGACGCACGCAGCACGGGCTGCCACGACAGCCGGCAAGCCAAGCTCACGGCCAGCTGCTGGGAACCTTACCTGCACGTTGCCGTGGGGGTCCCGCTCCTGGAGCAGCTCCGCCTGCAGCGCCGCCGGGAACATCTCGAAGACTGCGCGCGACGGCGGCGACAGCCGCGGCGCCACGCCTGTGCGGACGACCGCAGGCACCCGTGATGCACAGCACCAAGCGCTCGTGGAGTCCAGGGTGCTGACCCTCGTGCTTATATTATTGCCCACTCTAAAACCCAGAGAAGTGCACACCTGCGGCGCTGTCATCGCCGCCGTCCGCCAGCAGCTCGTTGAGCTCGCCGATCAGGTCGCCCACCTGCGCAGCCAGGCCAGAGGAGCTCTTCCAAGGCCTGCGGGCTGTCGAAGGCACTGCTGTGGCCAGCTGACAGCGACTCTGAAGGGTGGTCTCGCTGACGGCTGCATCTGCGGCCGCAGTGAACAGGTTGCTGGTGCTGTGGGCCCTGACATCTGCCGACTCGTGGTGCTGTCTGCTGCGGGCTTCGGGCACCCCGCTTCCGACCGCTACAGGGGTGGGGGCATTGGGCCTGAGCATATGCGGATAGGGTGGGACGCCTCACCTCGGGCACGCACTCGATGAGCCCCTCGGGCACCAGGACCACCCCGTAGTTCTTGCCGGCCTCGGCCCGCGCCGCCACCATGTCCGCCAGCTGCACGGCCAGCAGCCGAGCCGTCAGCAGGTGGAACTGCAGTGGGGGGGCCGGCGCCAGCGGCGCTGCACCCTGTGCGCACCAATACACCAGCCGGCCGCTGCTGCTGGCGCTGCAGGGTTGCGCTTCAGGCAGACGGCAGGTGCCCCCCTGCGACGGCCGGGGTTCGTGCGCCGCACCTGGCTGGTGATGTCCGCCAGGGAGGTGCGCCGCGCCGCCACCTCCTCGCTGATCATGGCCGCCTGCGCAGACGACCGTGACGCCAATGTCGTCCTCCACCAGGAATGGTCCCGTGCCGCAGCAGTGATGCAACCCCAGCTGCGGAGGGAGATGTGCGACCCGCAGGCGAGGCGCGGCACGTGGCATGACACGCGCTGCTGGCGTGTCGCGAGCGCCGCTGCTGCAGTGCGGCGGGGGGCTGGTCGTGCAGGGACCAGAAGCTGCCCACCTGCGGGTGCGTCTGCAGCGCGGCCTCCAGCGCGATGTGCGAGGCGGAGCGCCCCATGAGGCGGATGAAGTGGTAGTACTTGCGCGCCGATGCGGCGTCGATCATGATGTTGCCGATCATCTCGCTGTACACCTGCGAAGCAGCGCACTATCCCAGTGGATGATGACAGCCAGAGCCAACAGATACGACCCCATGTGCAAGACAGGCATGACTCGACGTGGAAGAGAGTTGCTGTTGCCGGCTGGGATCTGTATGGCTCTGGTGACAGAATCCTCAGGGCAGACGTCTCGTGAAGGTGCTGCGTACCTTGCAGGCTGTGTCGAAGCCGAAGCTGATGGCGATGTCGTCGTTCTTCAAGTCGCCGTCAATGGTCTTTGGCACGCCGATGACGCTCGTTTTTAGGCCTGTAGTACGAGCAAAAATTCCCAGTTCTGTCAGGTCAAGTCAGGCAAGCATCCTCCACGCGGGGGGTGACTGCATCATGCCAGTGAGCTGCGCCACCTGACGCCATGCGGAAGACCAGCAGCAACCGAGCCGTCTGACGGCTCACGCGCACCCTTTGACAGGAAGTACTCTGCGAGGACCGCGGCGTTGGTGTTGCTGTCGTCGCCGCCGATGACGATCAGGCCATCCAGCTCCATTGCCTGGGCCTGCACAGCGCCGAGGCGGCTCCTTTTACGCGTGTTCCAGCATGAGACGGTGTGTAGCCATCCAGGAGAGCAGGCATTGTGGCCGCCGCCCTGCGGCTGCCTGACCAGTAGCCCGCCATCTTGAGGCGGCCGGTGTGAGTGGCGGCACATCCCTGGGAACATGAATTCCTTGGGAACATGAACTCCGCCGAGCGGGCCCACGGGAGAGCTGCTGTGCACGGGGCTGCGTGCTTCAGGCAGGACGCACCGTGGCGGCCGCGGCGGCCAGCTGCTCGGCGCTCTCGATCTTGTCGCGCCCCGAGCCGATGATGTTGAAGCCGCCCTGGTTGCGGAACGGCGCCTGCAGATGCGTGCAGCAAACTCAGGGCCCGCCTGTGGTCGCCGCCAGCCAGCTTCGGTGCGGGCAGCAATTGCCACACCAGGCACTACACACGAGACGCTTCATTCACGGGTGGAGTAGATGCCGAACGCGGCAGACTGGAGCGTCACCAGCGCTGCGGCGGTGATCTCGCGGGCATCGCCCTGGATGATGCCGCGCGGCCCGTTCAGGAAGCCGAACAGGCGGCTGCCGGGGCGGCGGCGCGCCAGCAGGTCGAACACGCCCGCTATGACGTTGTGTCCGCCTGCAACGGGAGTGCGGTCACCATGAGAAACAAAAGCACGCAAGCCAGCCCAATGTGCTCGACGCTGTCAGACCGATGCAGTCATGTTCGCACACAAACCAGTCCAGCCCATCGCCATCGCAGCCTTGCTGCGCTGCAGCAGTGATGCTTGCAAACAGCCTTTCGAGTGCTGGCGCTCTTGCTGTTCAGGTTGCCCATGCACCTGGCGCCTGGCCGCCGGAGAGCACCACGCCGACGTTCAGCGACCGGTCGGCGCCGGGCGCGGCCGCCAGCGGCCCCCCCGTAGCGCGCAGCTCCACGTGCGGCACGGCCGTGAGCTTGGGGAAGGCGTCCGCCACGCGCGGGTCCCCCGGCTGCGCTGTCTGGCCGTTGACGGCCCTGAAGGCACCTGCAAAATGGTCGGCATGATCAGCTGAACACAGGTCGGACTGGGTCTGCGGACAATGCAGTCTGATCTCCTTGATGGTGGGCCACAGGGGCCGCAAGGAAGCTGATTCAGTGCATGTCAATTGGGTGCACAGCCAAGCAGCTGCTGCACGGCGGGCCGTGCATGCAGTGACGCCGTCGTCTGCAGCAGGTGCATGCTGGCCCCGCTCCAGGATCCATTGGGGGTCATGCTGAGTATCTTCGTGAGCGTTGCCGCCAGTGCAGGGTGCCTGCCCAGCGGTGCCAACCCACCCACCCTTGAGCACGTCCGGCTGCGGCGGCACATAGTCGATGCGCCCCTTCTGCATCTCCGAGTAGTTCTCGGTGCTGGCCACCTGCGTTGTGTATAGATGACAGCTTGCAGCCGAGCAACCTTGAGATAATCGTAGTCTGGTGACACTGGATGCACTGTGCATGGTTGCTGCGGCTGGGCAGCGCTACGCAGACCACCTTCACCCAAACATCTAATAGGAAAGCAGCCATGGCTGGCAACGTGTGGATCTAGAGCAGTACTGCATCGATGTGGAGCCATTAACACCTGCAGCAGCCCGCTGGTGGTGGGCTTGGACGTCTTCGCATGCCCGTTGGAAACGCCATCAGCGGCCACGCCGTTCGCCGTTCTGTTTGCCGTGCCCACCGTCATGATGATTTTACGCAATCAAGCAGAAATGAAAGAGTTCTGCGGCTGCGGGCTGAGCGCACGCGGTCGGGCAGTATCTCGTGGATACTTGCGCAGATTTTTATGCGGCACAGGGTGGCCAGGAAGGCAGATCGGTCATTAGTCATATGACTCCTCTGTAGGTTCTAGCCTGGAGACAGCTGTGTGACGACCCTCCACCACCCACTTCTTGATCGCTGCTCACACCGCACATTGCACCTTTGCATGGGCGCGGGCTGCATCGACTGTGGCTGGCCGATGACATAGTCTGACACAGGGTATTGGCACCCCTTTGACTTGTCTGGCTGGTAGTAGATTGCCGCAGCAAGCGAACAGAGTGCATCAGCCAGATCAGTCTCTGGGCGTGAGCAGGCACTGTTTCGGTGATTTCACGCAGTCGGAGTGGTTAAGTTGGATATCAGCAACCTCAGGCGATGGCGGACACCAACAACTCCTGGGTGGAGTCCTACCTCGAGGCCTTGGTGAGCTGGCCATCCCCTCTGGGTTCCTGCCTCGATCCCCATGTCTTCTGCACAGGGCCAAGGTCAGAAATGAACCCACATAGCAGTCTTGCGTTCTCATCGATTGAACTTCGCGCATGTTGGGCCTTCAAAGTCAGTTTGCACACATTCTTCGCCCACCCAAGCTGCAAGCAATGGCATGCAGCAGCTGCGTTTGAGTCAGCTTCACCGGCTGATCCCAGCTGTTGTCGGCCAAACACGTGCGTTCCTGACCGCTCCGCTGTGCTGGCTGGCATGCTGGCATGCACATCTATATAAACCTGTGGTCGAAGCATTGCGGCCCTATCCAATCGCATGGTCGGGCGTCACCCTCCGACACGCGGACGCTTGTTTCAAAGTGTTCGACACTCCTACAGCTGCTGTTTGGGGCGGTGGGGTCTGGGCGTGAGCGGGGGCGTTTGGGATGCGAGGTTCCGGCATGCGATGGGAAGCTGGCAAGGAGCTTTGCCGCTCCATAACTGCATGCATGTCCGCTGCAAGCGGAACAGCAAGCGTGTGGTGCAGTGGTATGTTCCACAGGGGTCAGCCAGCCCGCAATGGCCTGTAGTGAGCAGCAACATGCGCAGAGATGTTGTGTGTGCACAGCACCTCCAAAATTCCACAGAGAGAGTAGCCTGTCATCGCCTATGATGCCTGTTGTCGTGTGAGGCGGTAGGTTTCAGGCCAAATGCGCGTCCAGCACGGTGCTGCAGATCAGCACATGATGGCGTGCCGCTATGAATGCGCTCCATGGAGACAGGGGGTGTGGTACAGCCCAGCAGCTGATTGTAGAGCCATCCCTGCTGCATGGCCTCTTCGGCAGATCGTCTGTGGCCGGCCCCGGCTGTACAGCGCAGCCGCACGCCGGCGACAGCACGCTTGCAGGGGCTGGTGCGGACGGTCTGGTGCGGTGCAGACACATGCTCCATAACAGCCTGTGCTGACGTGCATGTTCTGCTGCCCGTGCAGCTGACGTATGGCCTGTCCACGGAGTACACCAACAAGCCGTCGCAGGAGGGCAAGGCGGAGAAGGTGGACGCCGACCGCGACCTGTTCGCCAAGTACTATGTCAACCAGATCATGTCGATGGACGAGTCCGGCATCAAGGACGCCTGGCACAAGGTGCGGCATCGTCTGAGGGACGAAGGAGCGTCCTGCACAACCAGGCTTCGTGCAGCTCCAGTTGTTCGCAACATTGCAATGTAACGTTGTCATCAGATGCTTGGCACGCACTCCCATGAGGCGGTGCGAGACGTCTTCGGTTGCCCGCCACGCAGGCCACCAGCACGCGGCATTACACGGAGCAGGATGCACGGCTGGAGTATCTGGCCTGGCGCACGTGGGGCATGAAGCAGAAGAAGCTGCTGGTGAGTGCCATCGGCCTGCACCGGGAGCGGCTAGCCGCGTCCTGCTTAGAAGGGAACCAGTGCCATGCAGTGCGCCACCGAATACCACGTACGTGAAGCAAGTGATCATGCCGCCTCCTGTGCAGGTGTCAAACGAGGCAAAGCGAATCGCAGAGCACGACCCGCTGTCAGAGGACATGATCCACGAACACGACGAGACGTCTGGTGCGATGCGTGCTGCTCGCAGTTCTGAACACGCAGTGTCGTCTTCATCCCAGGGTCTGCTTGCTGCCGTGAATGTGCTGGCGATGCGCGCAACAGAGGCGACCGCACCCCGGCTGCTGCACCGCAGGCGACGAGGACATGCTGACGCCCACAGCCACGGCGGAGTCGCGGCTCAAGTCGGTGCAGGAGGGCGCTGGGGAGGCGTCAGAGCTGGAGCCGCAGGAAGCAGCTGCAGCAGCATCAGCGGATGACGCCCAGCAGCAGCAGCCGCAGCAGCAGGATGACACGCCGCAGGACCTGCCCCCGGCGGCGCAGCGCCAGCCGTCCCGCAAGTCGCTGGACTGGAAGCGGCAGGAGAGCCTGATGATCGGCTCGGTGCGTGTGACATGACCATTTGCTTGCTGGTCTCAGCGCAGCATTCTCCCACAGCAACTGTCAACCTGCGGCCTGCACTGTGGCTTGCTGCACGCTGCTCATCGGCCGGCGTGCCGCCGCAGGTCGCGCCCATCAATGCGGAGGACTACGGCAGCGGCGACCTTGACAAGCACTTCAACCGCATGGCCTCGCTGCGCATCGATACAGGCAAGCAAGAATCCCGCAATGTCTGCCAGGCTCGGTCTTCCACAGTGTCAGTCTGCCACCTGGGTCGCTGACATAGCTGGGAACCGGTGTGTCAACTGCGTATTAACATGATAAGGAACAGTTTCATGTAGGCAAGGGGCCAACAATGGCGAGCCGCGCGCTGGAAGCGCTGGGCATCGCGGACGACGACATCCTGAAGGACGCGGAGCAGGACGAGAAGGAGGACCTGTTCGAGGTGGGTTACATGAAAAATGGCGAGGCCGCCCCTCATTGGTCTGCAGGGACCCTCCCCAGCGCTGCAGGAAGGCGCATCACGCAGAGCCACTCAGGCAGGATCGACAACAGAGCCCGTTCGCCAGCGCCGGCAGCCGCAGGGCTGTGCGCCTCGGTGGTGCGGGGTCATGCGGGCGTGTCCTTGCTGCAGGGCCGCGTGGAGGGGCTGTACATCGTGCTGATCAGCCTGCACGGGCTGGTGCGCGGGCAGCACATGGAGCTGGGCAAGGACGCCGACACCGGCGGCCAGGTGCGTCAGAGTCGAGGCCCGGTGCATGCACTGCAGGATGAGCAGTAGTTGGCAACACTCTACATGTAGCTGTCACCCAACTGTGGGCCCATCACATCAGCTTGCTGCCTGCATTGTGAGCAGATCCTTGACGTCCTCCACAGACCCGGTGCCCAACATTGTGCACAGGATGCTCCAGGCAGCCATCGCGTGCCAGTCCCATTGCACACAACGAGCACTGTCCCACCCCGCAGGTCAAGTACGTGGTGGAGCTGGCGCGCGCGATCAGCCTGCACCCGGCGGTGCACCGCGTGGAGCTGCTCACGCGCCTGATCGCCGACCCCAAGGCGCGCTCTCTTCCACATGTGTGGCCGCTGGCTGCGTGCTCAACTCGTTGTTTGACTCCAGCGATGCAGGTGCATCGCCCACTCTGTTGGTGAACCTGTCGGTCGTCGACAGGTCCACCAACAGAACAGCGCATGCGTGTTTGTGCCAACCGCCGCTCTGCTGCCAGCTGGTATCTTGACACGGCACCTCAGGTCACACACGGGAATCAGGGCCTGAGCACGCAACGTGCGTCAACGCGTGCCACGCAGGTGGACAAAAGCTACTCGCAGCCGGAGGAGTGCCTGCTGGAGGGCGACGGCGAGCTGGGCGGCGCCTACATCGTGCGCCTGCCCTGCGGCGACTCCAACGACTACCTGCGGTGCGTGCCGCCGCGATCAGGAAACTCTGAGACCTGGAATCTCTGCTGCTTGTTCCCGTTGCTCCTAGCCCGTGGGTTGCACGGATCATAAACGGGGCAAGCACAGCCACATCGGCCCAGCACTGACAGATGCTACCGCGTGGCTGCAGGAAGGAGAAGCTGTGGCCGCACACCCGGGAGTTTGCGGACCGCGCCATCGCGCACGCCTCCAACATGCTCAAGCGGCTGCAGGAGGTCGGCGAGCCCTGCTCCCTGTACACGGTGCGCCCAGCTGCGGCTCTAAAACCCTGGCTTTGCATTGCCCAAGCTGCCGTGGCAACCCCCGGTTTCTGTGCAAGCACATGTTGTAGCGCCAAGTCCCTGTCCCTGCGCCGCCAGCAGCTGCCAGGCCCTCATGATGCGGCGCTGGCCTCAGCCACAGCCGGCTTCGGCCGGCTGGCTGGATCCATGCTGTGCAGTGACAGCCTGTCAGCAGGGAGGAGCAGGCTGCACACCAGCACACACAGGCGTCAGGTCTGCAAGCTTGAGGGCTGACGAGCAGGCTTGCTACCAAACCAACAGGTGCACGGGCACTATGCGGATGCCGGGGAGGTGGCGGCGCTGGTGGCGTCCACCATGGCGTCCACCGAGGAGTGCGACATGGTCATGACCGGCCACTCGCTGGGCCGCAACAAGCTGGAGCACCTGCTGTCCTCCGGTGGGCGGCCCTGTGTTGGAAAGCGCTGCAGAGTTTCCCACCCGTGCGCTGGCCCAAGCATGGCGATGCTTCTGTGCACGGTCTTGCGCTCAAGCTATGCGACCGTTCATGATGGGCAGCGCATGATCAGCCAGACGTGGCAGCATGTGATGTGAAACGCTGATCACGGCGCGCAGGGACCATGAGCAAGGCGGAGATCGAGGACAGCTACAAGATCAGCCGGCGCATCGAGGGCGAGGAGCGCGGCCTGGACTACGCCACCATGGTCTTCACCTCCACGCAGCAGGAGGTGACGACCGCTGGAAAGGGCACCCGAACACGTCACCGCAGATGGTTCTTGCACATGTCGCGCCCCACTCACACGTGGCTGGTACTCTCGGGTCATCCCCTGGTGGCTACTGAGTTGACGGGCTGCGGTGCGACACCAGATGCTCAAACATGGGGCAGCTGTGGTTGACGCAGACTTGGGTGCGCGCCAGTGTTTCTCTTCATTTGTGCTGCAACGGGTTGTCGACCGTACGATGAGACAAAGCCTAGCCCCTTGTATGCGGCAGGTGGTGGAGCAGTGGGGCCTGTACGACGGGTACGACCCGCGGCTGGAAAAGGTGCTGCGCCGCCGCCGCACCGGCCGCCACATGCCCATCATGAACGTCATCCCCCCCGGCCTGGACTTCTCCAACCTCAAGGTGCGCCCGCCTGCTCACCCACCCTCTGCAAACACAAGGTTCAGAGGCAACAGCACGCCCTCACGCTGGTGTCGTCTTCAAAACGCACTAACTTCAAGTCAGCTTGCCAGTCTGGCCCAGCATGCAGGCAACAGGTCACCAGGGGCTGCCTGTTCTCGTGGTAGTCTTCGCATCACGCATGCCCCACGCATGGGCGCAGGAACGCTGATGGCTGGAAGGGCCAACCCTCTGGAGCTCCTTCCTGCAGGTGGACCTGCCGGAGGACCCCAATCTGAAGGACTTCACGGGCTCCAAGCCGGCCTTCGCGTCCAAGAGCAACACGCCCCGCAAGTCCGACTCCCCCCGCACCTCCACCGGCAGCAGGGTGGGTGCAACGCTTCAAATCAATCATATGGTTCCGGGGGCCAGCTGACCGGTCTATCTCCAGCTTGGTGGTGTCGCCGCTGCTGCAGCGCCACCTGGCAAACAAAGTATGCTGCCACGAGATCGCGGCAGCATGCTTAGTCATGCCGAGCTGCGCAGCAGCAGCGCGGCCCCTTCCACCCGCAAGCGTGCTGCTTGCCGCACGACCTGACATCGACTCGAGAGCTACACACAGTGCGGGATTCACCATCGACAGGATCACAGTCAACGCCTATTGAATGTCAAGCAACAGCTTTTGGCGCTGGCGCTGCAGGGCAAGAGCGGCGGCGGCGAGGACGTGTCGATGGAGGCGGCGAAAGAGGACGCCGCCGAGGCCGGCTTCGTGCCGGACGCCAAGGACGGCAAGCCCGAGGGCGGCTCGCCGCTCATGCGCACCAGCGAGGTGGGTTCCGCCTTCCGCCCCCTGGTTTTAGCCCCCAGTTGATGCTATGTGACACGGTTTGTAGGTGGGATGAGGAGGCTGCTCCTGTGTGTCAGTGAACCTGAGCTGGTGCTGAAGGATCGGGCATTGCGAGTTGACTTGCGAGTTCAGTGGACTAGAATCGCCACATCTCGGGCTTGAGTGCACCTCCTGGCACAGCACCAGAACTCCAGACTTAGGCTGCAGACAGTCGGAACTATGCCGATCCCAATGGTGGTGTGCTTCTGCGACTGCAGGGCGCGGGCGGCTCGGGCAGCTTCGCGACCCGGCGCTCGCCGCTGGGCGGCAAGGGTCTCATCCACTCCGACTCCACGGTCCAGATGCAGTTCCACATGGCGGAGCGCATGGAGGAGAACCCGCGCATCTGGCAGGTGCGCTCGCCCTGGTAGTCCTGCGTGAAGACGCACCCTGTAGCCAAATTGGACTTGTCAACCTGTCAGCAGCGCGCGAGGGCCTGAGCAAATGTCATGGGGACACACTGCTGGCATCGTCTTGCAGCTTCGCGCGTTGCTGGCTGGTCTTGTCATTTGCCATGCCGAGGTGCATAACCCTTGCCCAAATGCCACATGCTACATCCTTTCCACATGGCATACATCTGACCAGCCCTGCCGCCAACCCCCTGCAGGACATCTCGCGCTTCCTGCGCCACCCCCGCAAGCCGGCGATCCTGGCGATGTCGCGCCCCGACGCAAAGAAGAACATCACCACGCTGGTCAAGGCGTTCGGCCAGAACCCCATGCTACGGGAGCTCTCCAACCTGGTCCTCGTCATGGTATGCGTCTGTCCCCCTGCCCTGCCCAGCTGCCCTCATGTGGTTCTTTCTGTGTGGGCCCGCACTGTCACGCCTCATGTAGGTGCACAGTCTGACTGCTGCGTCAACAAGCACACACGTCCGAAACACGCCATGGGACAATCCATGCTCATTTTGTTCAAAATTGATTGATTGCTCAACTCAACAACGACGTCGCATGCAATCCTGCTGCGCTGCAGGGCAACCGCGACAACATTGACAGCATGGCGTCGGGCTCGCAGAAGGTGCTCGGCCAGGTGCTGAAGCTCATCGACCTGTACGACCTGTACGGCTCCGTCGCCTACCCCAAGGTGAGTTCTCCGCATTCAAGGAGCTGCTGTGGCGTACGCTTCAGTGTCTGCAGTTTTCACAGGGTGGGTTGTTTGGGCAGGTTCAGGGGAATGAGTTCAAGTCGTTCTCTTGCACTGCTGCACCACGCATCAAACACGGTGATGTCCGGGCTTGTGCGTCGCGCCTGGACTGGGCTGAGGTGCCGTCTACGCCATCAACTGCAGGCGCACTCCCAGAACGACATCTCGGACATCTACCGCTTCCCGCTGGTGACCAAGGGCATCTTCGTCAACCCGGCGCTGCAGGAGCCTTTCGGCCTCACCGTCATCGAGGTGCGCTGCCGTGCCGCAAGGGAAGGGTGATGTATTGGCTTGGTCACGCTGCAACGAGGCTCGCTGCACCAGCACAGAGGAGTCAGCCGGCTCGCAGTATCGCAGTCTAGAGTGCACAGCATTGCTGCTTGCACGGTGCTGCTGGCAACAGCATCGGGAAGCCAGCCTGCAGCATGCTACAGGGCGTTATGTCACGTCAGAGCGCCGCAGCATGCCCGCGACACCCCGGTGCTCCATGCGTGCAGGCGGCGGCGCACGGGGTGCCCACCGTGGCGACCAAGAACGGCGGCCCGGTGGACATCATGAAGACGCTGCACCACGGGGTGACGGTGGACCCCACCAACGAGCGGGAGCTGGGCAACGCGCTGCTGGACATCCTCACGCACCCCGCCACCTGGCAGGAGATGTCGCGCAACGGTGCGCGGCCCGCACGAGCTTCGCAAAGCTGCGTGCTGCGTTACCTGTGACAGCACGTGGCGGTTGATTTGATAGTGCAGGTGAACAGATGCTGGCGCCTCCACCTGCAACAGGGTTTGCAGGTGGAGGCGCCAGTACCCCCTCACCTGCACTATGTTGGTAGTGACGAGCCAGTACCTGCCGTTTTGCAACACCCCAAAAAATGACACCTTGCGCATCACCGGAGCTGGGCAGCTGGTCATGCGGCGTCCCCGCCGTGTGCCTGCAGGCGTGAAGAACATCCACGCGTACTCCTGGTTGGCGCACTCGCGCAAGTACCTGGAGTCGGTGGAGCGCGAGCGCCGCCACAGCCACGCCGCCAAGGTGCGGAAAAGGGTTGTTTCAGAAACAGTGTCATCATCCAGGGTTTTTAAGATGGGTCCGCAGCCCTGTGCACATGACCGCCGCCGGCGCGCCGACCACGGGGCCACCGTCCTGCTCGGAGCACGCATGTATCTGGGAGTGATGGCGTGTTCTCGTTTTGGACCTGCTGGCTCGGCATCAGCCGGGTTCAGCTGCCTGCGGCGTCAGCGTGGGTGCAAGGCGCAGCAGGGCGCCGGCTCTGCTGTCCTTCCCACACGCCTGCAGCCGGCGCCTGCGTTTGGCCGTGACAACGGCATAGGGCTGTGAGTTGCGGGTCAGGCCTCCATGAACTTGCAAACAGCAAAGCTGCAGGTGCAGCGGCACCGCAGCCCCTGCCGAGGCGACCTCGCGCTGCGGCTCATCCACAGCAGCCCACCCTGCAGCAACGTGCCAGCTGGGCCTGCAGCTGCCCGCCAGCACATGTCACCTACGATTGCCACAGTGCCACCTGGCGCTACTGCATCTGCAGGATTCCTGCCTTGCGGCTGGTTCCACAGGCGCAGCGTGCCAGGCATAAAGTCCAGAGCCCACTCAAGGCCCAAGCCTGATAGTCTATTACAGGTGGTGGTCCGGTTCTGAGGGTGTGCGCCTGCCCTGCAGCAGAAGACGGCGCGGGCGTCGGGCACCTGGGACCACAAGTCGCTGGGCGTCACGCGGCGGTCCTCGGTGGGCGAGCACCACGTCGGCTCGCCCGGCCAGGGCGGCCAGCAGCAGCCCGGGCAGCAGGACGGCAACGGCGCCGAGGTGCGTTTTTTCCCCAAACATTTTGAAGGGTTGGCATTGCTCGGAGTGCAGCCTGCAGCGCACCGTGTGCTGGTGACCGGCCTTCCTAGTGATCGGCCCCTTCACCAGCTGTGCTTTTGCCTGCGAGACTTAGACCCTGCAAGGGTTGGAGTGCTACCATGCGGTCAAGCGGGCTGTGCAAAGATGTTCACACCACCCAAGCGAAGAAGCTGTTGCCGTGTGCGAACGCGCCGAACATGATCTACACGCTGATGTCCGGTTGGACACTGCTGCCGCTGCAGGCGTCGCACAATGCGGAGGAGAAGCTGAACGCGGGCGACGATGTGCGCGGGGAGTCGCGCGGCGCCTTCGCCGTGATAGTCCTCGACAGCCAGCACAGCGCGCCCGAGGTGCGATTTCTTGCGCAGCAGCACCGTGTGCTGTCCGCCCACTGCGGTACCTGCAGCGCTGCACACACGGCTGCCGGCTGCGGCGCTCAGGCAGCTGGCTTCTTGCGCCGCAGGCGGCGCAGCAGATCAAGCAGGCGCTGGCGGCGCGCGGCGCGGCCGCCGACGCGCACCTCGGCGTCGGCGTCGTTGCGATGAACTCCTTCGAGGACGCCACCGCCTGGCTGAAGGCGCGTGGCCCCGGCTCTGACATCCACCGGCATGATGTCAGCACAGCTGGGTTTTATCTTTTAGATGAGTTTTGTCTGCGCTGTGCTGACAGCCATGCGCCAGCGGGATGCACCATCGCCAGAACGGTTGAGACCTGGCTGGACGCCTGGCTGCCGCCAGCCGCGGCCGCTGCATCTGAGCTTCCACGTGCTGTGCCTCCGCAGAAGGAGGGTGTCGACGTCGGCGAGGTGGACTGGGTGGTGGCCAACGGCGGCGCGGACATCCGGCACATGGGCGTGGAGGGCGGCGGCTGGGGCGCCGACGACGGCTGGGAGCAGCACATCGACTGGCGGTGAGTGCTCAGCTGCCAGCCATTCTCTGCAACGCAGCTGTCAGTGTGGAACCGTGGATCTGGGACTGGCGCCAGAGTGCGACGCCGCTCCTTGGTGGCTGCTGTCGAGGCCCCCTGCAGGCTACCCGCTGTTTGATGAACAGCCTAGCCCCTAACACGGCGGGCCAGAATTCATCCAGAATTAACTGTCAAAACCCCTCCAACATGCTGATGATCCACTGCGTCACCTGGGGCTGACACTCCTGCGGCAGGTGGGAGCGATCCTCGCTGGGCAAGCTGCTGTCCAAGGTCAGCGTGGCGGAGATGGAGCGGGCGGGCTCCTCCAAGCGGCTGCCGCTGCTGGCCTCCGTCAACGGCGGCGACCTTGCCGGTGCGCTGTGCTGCTTGAACCCTGAGCCTGCGCCCGGCTGCTGGGCATGTTGAAGTGCTGTCGAGCTGCCGGGACGCAGCTGCAGTGGCGCCACTCTGCTGCCACAGCGGTCCAGCAGGCAGCAGCTGGGGGCAGCGCATGCCATGCCGGCGCCTGCAGAGGGGCGGCTGCCGAGAGCAGGCTCCTCTGGGGGCGGCGGCATGAGGAGCTGCCCCCAGCACCCTGCAACCTGCAGCACCATCTGACGGAAAGCTAGGTATGAGGCAATCGACTGGCGCCTCCTGGGCTGCAGGCGCTGAGGACGGCTCGGAGCAGCAGGAGTCCAGCGGCGCGGCGCCCCCGCGCATCCACCCGCACCACATCGTCATGGTGGGTGCTGCTACAGCATCTGGGGTGCCGTGCTGAGGGTTGCGACAATGCTGCAAGAGCGTGAAGCAGAGCAAGAGTCCGCTGGCGGCTGGTGAGCCGATGCGTGCCGCCATGTTGGCAGCACATGCTCGGGGCGGGCGGCGCCTGGGCGAGGCAGCAGCCACCACGCAGCCCAATTCGCGAGCCCACTCTGGCCCACCACCCCCGGCTTTCGCAGCTCAAACCCCGCTCAACCCCGCCCCCGAGGCGCAGACCATCCTGGCGCTGCAGGAGCTGGACGAGCGCGCCAAGTCGGCGCTGGGCAGCAAGGGCGGGCTGCCGCCGACGACGGTGGTCGACCGCCTGCGCAAGCGGCTGCGCATGAACGGCTACCGGTGCCACCTCACGCTGCAGGTGCTGCTTCAAGGCTGCGCCTGGCTCGTGTTGTCTTCAGAAATCAGACAGAGCTGTTTGCATTCACACCTCGGCACCCTTTGCATGCTTGGATCATGACCTCGGGAGCGACACATCTATGTCTGGTGCTTACCGATGCACAGCTCAGCGTTACACGTCCATACCTCATGAGCAGATGGTGCCCGGCAAGGCGGGGTGGGTGTCGGCCGCGCCGCTGCAGAGCTGCGTGCACGTGACGCCGCTGCGGGCCAGCCGCGCGCTGGCGCTGCGGTACCTGGGCCACCGCTTCGGCGTCCCCCTGGACCGCTTCGTGGTGCTGGTGCCCGCGCCCTTCGCCAAGGAGGACGGCGGCAGCAAGCTGCTGGTGATCAGGGTCTAGGGTCCTCTTGACAATGATGGTGCCTTCCTGATGGCTTGGACTGCCAAGGCTGGGCGCACACGGGGTACGGCGCTTGGCTGCAGCTCTGGGTTTGTGTTTCAGTGACTGAGCATCGCGGCTTGGCCGTTTACCACCGCTGGCGCCTGTATCCCTGCTTGACATTAGGCTAGAGCCGCCCTGTGCAGCCTGCAGGATCTTCCTGCCTCTACTGCAGCCCCGGCAGATCTGCTGAGATGCAGCACATGTTGCCCGTAGATGGGGCTGGCCTGACAGGTGCACACCGCCTGACCACACGGCCTGCTCATGCCAACCGCAGGTGGGCAGCCACTGCAGCGACTTGCAGGAGCTGATCGGTGGGCAGCCCTGGATCCTGGTGCGCATCCCCGCCACCGCCAACGAGGCCAAGCTGTCCGGCGTGGACAAGGTGCGCTGGATTAGTCTCGGCATCATACTCTCGGGTGGCCCTGGCTGCTTGTGTAGACCGACAGCATGCAGAAGTATGGTCCATGCTGACCCTGCACTTCGGCCATGATAGAGCATCATGACACTGCACAGCAGTCAAACAATCGGCATCAAGATGAGCTGGAACAGTGGGAACATAGTTGGACGAGATTTTGCAGGTTAGGGAGCAGACGGGGTTGATGTCTGGGTGAGCATCTATTGATTCTCACGCTTCCGCAGGTGGCGATCGAGCGGATGCAGGTGAAGCTGTCGAAGAAGATGTTTGGGGAGCGGGTGCGGTGGGCGCCGGCCGACGACACGGGCCCCCTGGAGGACCTGCTTCAGGGCCTCCCACCCAACTCTGACGTGAACACTCAGGTGTGGGTGCGCCATGCGGCCTGCTCGATGAAAGGCCACGTCCCTCTTGCATGGCATGAGTGCGCATATTCCTGAAAGAGCTACGGCCGTAGGACTTTTAAGTCGGCACCCAATGGTTGCTCAGTGTCATGCATCAGTTGTGTTACACTCGCATACAGGGCACAGGCCAAGGGGCCCCCATGTAAAGGGTTTGAATACGGGTACTGTGAGGCGCACACATCAGGGGTACATGCTGCCACCATCACCTCTGCCGCCATCTGCACCTGCATGTCTATCTGCTAGGGCTGCCGCCATGTATGCCTTGTATCTTGCCGTTGCCGTTGCAATTGAGCAGGCATTGTTGCTGTTGCGCAACGAGCTCTGGTCTCTGGCTGGTCTGGTAAACAACATGTTGCACAACCGCCATCACCTAGGTTACATTTTTCCACATGCACACACCCACCGTGACATGCTTTCGCATCACTATCTCACAACAGCCACCTGCTTCTGTATGCACATGCTGTTATCCCTACATAAAAAACTGACTTCCGAGATAGAGCATCGGCTGATGCATGCCTTATGATGCTGCTCAGCATATACACCTGACATGCTCATATCATCACACTGGCTGCCTGATAAAAACATATGCGTTGCTGATGTGCGATGTGCAGTTCACTTCCTTGGACCTGCCAGAAATGGCAGCCAACCCATCTTAACTGATTGCGGATGCCAGCTCCTAAGATTTGTGTGATCAGAGAAAATTGTACTTGGGCCCCTTCAGCGCCCGGCACTCTGCTGCTAGCTGCTCTGGTGTGTAGGTGTCACCTAGCGCATAGCAGCGCTCGGAGAAAGCCACATGCACCTTCGCACGCGACATCACGTACTCCAGGGTTGCCAACCCAGCTGCGACAGTCGACAGCATGGTTGCCGCAATCGTTGCAAATATGTCAGATGTCGTGCAGCACGTACAAACCCGCACAATTGGCTAGAACCCACATCTAGGCTGCAGGCTGCTTCTGAGCAGATGTAACAGAGTATGCTAGCAACACAAGTACCGGGAGTGGCAAGCAAAGCCATCATCATTCTGAAGTGCAAACGGCAGGGTAGCACACGAATATCACCTGTGGCGCTGGTCAAAAGCAGGGCGCCACCCTTTCCCACAATGACTGCCATCTCGAGCTGTGTGGCAAACTGCTGTGCTGCGTCCTGCAGCACATCACAGGTGCAGCATGAAGCTATCGTCAACTCATTGGTCAGGCACTTCTTCTCACCTGCTGTCTTCACATGGTGCGCATGTACATTACCAATGGAGTGCCCATGGCTGCAGCTTACATGAGGTGATTCGGCCAGCACGATCAGGAACAATCCAAAAGCCACTCCTAGGAAGCCCAGGCCTGCGAAGACGAGTCTGCTACGGGATTGCATATAAGCATCCCCAGCTTCGAAAACCGGCTCCAGCTGTAGAAGCTTCACCCTCTCCTGCATAAGACACACCATCCCCATTGAGCTTGCATGCCGAGGCGTGCAAGCGCCTGACCAGCTGCTAAATAGAGCCCGATGCAGTGAAATAACACACGAGCTCTGTGCACCCGTCTATCTTTCTCTGCCCTTGCAATTGCCGCCTTCTCGGCTGTAGTCAATTTGCGCACTGGCGCTGCAGGTGGCTCACGGCCGTTGGCCCTGCGTGCCAACAAATCGAAGTTGAGCAGTCGGCAGAGCATGTACCCAAACAGAATTGATGCGGAGAATGCTTGCATTGTCACTGCAGGGCACCCACTGTGCTAGCGCCAGTGATGACAATCTGCGCCGGCGGCGCGAGCTGCTTGGACGTGTCGTCACTATAGACTTGCTAATCATATTGGGCTCCTGGCTGACGGGTTGGCGCATGGTTCTTCTTGATACCTGCATCTGCCAGGATTGGGCCACAGGATAGGAGCAAAGGGTTATGAACCAGCGTGGGCGTCGGCGACCAGTTGCTGCGGATCAGGCGGTAGCATGGATGCAGTGATCACCATCTGTTCGCCCCGAAAATTGCTCGTTCATACTGCAGAGCTCTGCACTTTCAACGTCAAGTTTCTATTTGAAACAGACACACAGCAGCTAGGCCACCGAGGGAAGAGCGGCGGACTGCGTGTGAAAGCTGTGCACTCAAGCTCGCAAAGCAGGAGTAAAACGTGGAGAGGTTGAACAAATGTTGAAAGCTGAGAGTACAACGCAAAGCGCCTCAAGCAATTAGGAGGCTGCCAGCGTAAATCAAGACATCCCGATTCCCAGCTGGTGGACTTGAGAAGTCCAGGCCCAATGTATCATCAAGCCACTGTTTCACGGGTTGCCATCCCTCGGCAGGTCGCCCTGCCTACAAGTTAAAGACACATACACAAGCAGCATCAGTATGATGCCCTGCGTTTCCGCTTCGCAAATCTTGGCGCGTCTTTACCCCTGTCGAATGGCAGCCCATCATCTTGGGCAGGGGACACACGAGTGCCCATCAACGAGGTGACATGCTGTTCAGCAGACTGGGAGTAAAGCAACGGCAAGCAATGGGTCTTAGCTCTGCGGTTGTCGGCCTGTGTTGGGGCGGTGTGGCGCCCTGACGAGGCTGGAACCGAGGCGGGGCAGCGGCGTCGACGCTGGGGGCGGCAGGAGCCCCTTCCAGTCCGAGCAGAGGGCGACTTGGTTGTGGCTGTATCCTGTGCCTCAGGGATCGGGGCAAAGGTTAGCTCGTCAAATCTGGCTGGAGGCCTGCAGGCACGTTTGGGGCGGTGAATCACCCCATGCTTGTCATCAGTACATGCACTTGGCGAGGCATCAATGCATGCATGTAGTGAGGCAATCTCCTGAGGTGTGTGTCGCTGGTGGGTGGAGGTACCAAGCTGTTGCCGCTGCGGCCTGCGGCCGTGCTGGAGCGACAGCTGTGACTTTGCACAGCGCTTCTTCTGGGGCACCTCGCCCCGACCGTCAGCACCCGCAGGTGCTGATGCTGCCGCGGCCCTCATAGTGCCTCTCCCTGGTGATCCTGCGGAGCTGTGGCTCATCTGCGGTACCCCTGCAGGGGTCACTGATGTCTGCTGGTGGTGTATCCTGCACTGATGACACAACGGCTGCCGGTGATGACAAGTTGAGGCGTTTTGCACCCTCAGGTGCGCACGACTTGGGCTGCTCCTCAGCCTCAGCTTCATCACTGCTTAATGGTGCGCCATCTTGGTGCCTCGTTGGCCTGGCTGCCTGTCGTTCTGACCCACGGGTCAGTACAGCAGGGTTCGCAACCTCCTCAGAGCATGGGCGCTTGCGCCATGGCGTAGCGTCAGCAGGGTCCATCTTGGTCGCTGCTGTGTGATGCTGCAGCATCTGTTCACATGCGGGCTGTGTGAGCACAATGCATCTGCCTCTAGTACTCATAGTTGTCATGTCGTGACGAGCAGGGGCGCCGCCGGCCGACTGTGTCGAAGCTCCTTGTGTGTGCCGCCTGGGCGCGCGGCGGCTGGCCGGTGCTAGCATGTCAGGCGGAGGGCGGGGCTGCTCCTCCTCCTCCTCTTCTCCAGGGCCGCAGTGCAAGTCGGTCCCTTCACGACTGAGGTAGGGGTGTCTCTCTGTAAGAACCTGTGACGTGTGCTTGATGCCATCCAACGACAGCTTGGTTAGCACGGTCGTCATAGCAGCTGGCGGCACTCCCAGCTCCTGCACAACATCACAGGTGTTTTGCCGCATCATGCCCGCTGCGCCTACGATGATGGGGTGCACCTCCACTGCACCCCACCCCTTGGTGCTCATTGCAGCTGCAAGGCCTGAGTGTTGCCCGTCCGCCTTCTGCACCAGGGCTTGGACCTGCAAGTCATAGGTGTACTTCACTTCCAAAAGGTGAGTGGTCACCTTGCCTCTGCCATTGGGGAAGCGATCCCAGGGATGGTCCTCATTGGCCTTCAACCACCTCAACTTCTCCATCGGGTTCCCATGCGCATCCTTGGGCTCGAAGTCATCTTGCACCTGCATCACTACGATGTCATGAATGCTGTGCTGTGCTGTGCAGAGCGGTCTAGCAAGAAGCTGGGAAGCTTCCTCCTCCGTGGTTGACCCTGCGACCGCTGTGACCTGGACCGAAGATCAAGGTCAGTCCACATAGGCAGTGTACCGTATCTGCCCATCTTCAGCGCGTCCCAGCAAGTCCTTACTGCCATGTCGTGCCTTGCGGTGATGAGTGGCCTGACGTCACTGTGCGTGCAGTCTTCCAACAGCGCATGTTGAGCGTCATCTGCTAATTGCTTGCACAGGGGCATATAGTGTTGAGGACAGCGCTTGCGGTCCCTGTCTACCTGGCGTCTCTACATTTGCTATGCAGGCGGTGGCATGGGATCTGCATGGCATTGTGCATCTCCAGCGGTGTCAGGCGTCTATGCCACCAGAAGGCATTCGAGATGTTTATGGCAATGCCGCCATCGTGCTCAAGCAGGTGGTTGATCTGTTTGATGACGGAATGCTTGGAGTCATGCAATACCTGTTTCCTTTGTGCAGCTGTCGCCAGCGCCAGGACGTGGCCTTTGAGGTTGTTGACAGCCCACAGCTCGCGGGCACCCGGCGCTCCTCCAGCGCCCCGTGGCGTGTACATGATCCAGTGTTGGCCGCGGCCCGCCTCGCCAGCTGCCGCAGAGACCTGTGGAAACTGCTCGGTGTGCGCTTCATCAGCAAGCTTGTCAGCCTGCGTGTTTCCTCTAATATCCACATGTGCCTTCACCTTGTGCATGTGGAACTGGCGGGCGATGCTGCAACCATCTGGGCTATCTGCAGCACAATATCCCTATGTTTACTAACTCTCAGCCTTTCTGGTGCACGCAGGCCAATACTGATGAGGTCCAGTTCCGTCTTGACTGTCCGTCATCAATGTATCGCTGGCCCTGTGGCGGAGGCCAGACAAAGTGGTCAGGCTGATGGATAGCATCAAGCTCCCCATGCAGGCATGTGTTGAGCTACCCTGCATGATCCTGCATCTTCATAGAGATCTCAATGCCTTCAGCCTCTGAAACGACAGCACCTGTGACTGAGGTGCCCTTCGTGCTGCAGTCTGTGTATGCAATGCCCTTGGGGTTTGGGAATGCACGTGGCTGCATTGACATTGTGGCGGCCTGAAAGAGGTGTTCTGTGATGAAAGGTGGGTGTGTACCTTGTGTAGGCGGGCTCGTTGCCTTCGTGGATTCTCGTGATGGCGGCCTCCGCCGCGGGCGGGCTGGTCATGTTCGGACACCACACCCATGGGCCCCGCCCCTGGACTGCATCATCTATGGCTTCCTCCAGGTCCTCGAATTTGGCCCTGCGTGCATACCTCTCGAACCCTTGTGCATTGGAGATGATCACCAACTTGATTCCAAACTTGAGGCGCCCCGGCGCTGCCTGTTGTGCCAAGAATTTACATCCTCCAGCATCAGGCACCCTGCTGGCAGTCTGCACAGGACGTGAATACAGTCGTGCTCACTAATCATCGTGTCGATACCATGCATGTCCCCAAAGTCTGGGATGGTGCCAACAGTGCAGGTGGGCGTGCCCGACCTGGTGGCCATCACTGCCCACTTTACCGCTGCAGCCGTCTCTGCCTCCTTTGCAGGTGGGCTAAAGTACCCTGAGCCTGTCCATTGATGCTTGAATGCATCTGTTAGCGCACCAAAGCATTGATCATGCACATCCGTGCTTGCGCACTGGGCAAAGCTTTGGCAGTGGGTCAATGGCGATGCAAACCATTCCATTCCGTGACTGGAAGGTGCTTTGGACACTTGTCCTGGTTGTGCGCGGCAGGAGCCAGTTGTCGTGTGCAAACGTGCCGGTGCGCGCCTCCGCTCTGCCGATGCGACTGCGTACCAGCAGGTTGTGCACCGCAGCACCAAACCCTGTGTCGTTTCCTTGGTGAGGAGCTGCATGCCAGAAGAGCTTATGCAGGTCTCTGGCCTTGTGCTCCAATTAGACACCTGCATAGCAGCCATCATTGCCAAAGCTTTCATAGATGCCTGTTCGCAAGACTCGTGTCACATGGTGTGCACCGCTTGGCTCGACATCCCTGTCTGGGTTGCATTCATGCCTAGCGATGCTTACTCTGCCCTGCAGCAGGCTCGAGGGGATGGGCTGCACGGGAGCGCGACCGTCCACACCCTGAGCCTCGTTCGCCGCTTTCCTTCTGCTGGCGTGCGTGGCAACCCCTTTCGCCCTCAGCGCAAGGTTGACGAGGCGGGCGGTGATTTGGGGGGCAACCCGCCGGCTGTCTGCTGGCACCGCTGCTGTGGGGCTGGCGGCGCCGCTGGTGCGTGCGCCGGTACTCCGACCCAGAGATCCTGCGGCAGGAGGCGCTGCTCCAGGCAGAAAGGCAGGTGTCCAACCCTGTCGTACTCTGCAGCCTTGTCTGTCAGCCTGAATCTGCTACCGCAGAGTAGCTGGGTTAGCAGCCAGATGGCTTTCCTTTGCGTCCTTCCAGCCTGCGGGAAGCATGTCTGCACCCTGCGCCAGCTCAGTACATGCTGGCAGTCTCCTGACACCGCCACGACTTGGCGGAGGTTGAACACCCTCACCTCCCACAGTGGCAACAAGATGTGAACATGCAGGCTTACCATGTCCCCATAGACATCATGCATTCTGTTTGCATCTTGCACCACTTGTGAGAGGTCTGATCTGCCTGCAGCGCGGCTGAATGGTTGCAAAGGCATATCTACCTGCAGATCCATCTTGTGGACCCATGCTGCCTTTCTCAGGCTCATAGCGGATCTGGCATACGTCAGCCACTGTTTGTTGGGCCGGGCCATCGAGAATGTCTCACCAGATTTGTGTTGTGCTTGCAGGTGGGCGTGCGTCGGAGCGCGAGTAAGGGCGCCCAGCTGCCCTCTGTCTTCCAGGGCGTGCACCAGCGTCTCGCCTGACAGCCGCGCGTACGCTGGCAGCATCGACTTCATCCTGAAGCCAAGCTGGTCTCCTGGAAGGTACATCAACTGAGTTGATGTTGAGTACGGCAGATGCATTATCCCCGTAAGGACTCTGGCCCGCATGGTGTCCAGCACCCCCAGCTCTTTCAGTCTGGTGGAAACTCTTCACACCAGACTCTCTTTCAATCTTCTCTGCTCGTATCTTACTGGCCGGCGGGTGTGGAGATGCTGGTCGTAGCATATTGTATACACTTTTCACCACCAGTACCACATCTGCTGGGAATCCAAGGTCAGCCATGATTTTGAATAGACAAGTGTGATCTGTTGAGGAGTGGAACAGGTTCTTCTTGCTGAGCTTTGCATCCTCAATGACGCTTGTCAATAGTTGCAGCTGCCGCTCGCAGCAGCGGTATCTGCGAAAGCCTTTCTGAGCGCTGCTGATCATCCCTGCAGCATCTGTGTGATGATGCTAGTCCACAGCTTGTATATCGTCAGGTGCAGCGCGATTGGCCTGTAGTTGGCTGGACTTGACACGTCGCCCTTCCTGTGAAACAGCACTGTATCGCTGTGCTTCCAGCTAGCTGGCGTCTTGCCAGTGGCCCAGCACAGCTCGAAGTATGCAAATATCATCTCCAGGTGTGGCTGAGGCAGGTGCTTGAGCATCATATTCGTCAGCGCCCGCCGCCTCACCGTTTGCCAGTGTGCGCACGCAGGTGGTCATCAGTTCAGGTGTGAGGCGGTGGCGAAGGCGCCGGTCCTCCTCGCGGGCGGACAGCAGCAGTGGATCCAGGCTGCCGCCGGGCAGCCATGGGAACGCAGCAGCCGTCTGCCTGGGAACCACAGGTGCCGCCAGCTTGGCATTGCACTGGACATGAGCCTGTTGTACTAGTGCAGGGGATGTCAATGCTCCATATAGCATGTGTTTACCGACCGCCATAGCCCCTGGTGGCTGACCTGCGTTGCCGCCCGAATTGCCGAGCACCCACTGGTTCGCCTTCCTGATGTAGAGCTGCCGCTTCTTGTGGTACAGCCTGTGTTCGAACGTTGCGCGCTGATCGCATTGCTCCTGGATGACTGCCCTCTTTGCAGCCGTTTTTTGGCCCAGTCGTTTTTACTTTTGCTGCGTGCGCATGCCGGGCCTCTGCAATCGTTGTCAAGGGTCCTGCAAGCTTTGGGAAACGCTGCGAGTACTCCTGGGTGACAATGCGACTAGCTATCGTGGGGTCTTCCGTCCCTCCTTGCACTCCACCACGAGGCGGTGGAATAATCTACACATGGGCGCTCTGTCTTGTAAGCGTCATTATAGCGGCACTGCTGGGTGCGGGCCATATGGACAGGGCTTGCCTGTTTGGCTCTGCCGCTCTGCAAGTGGGGTGTTTCAGCCGGCGTGAAGTCACCGCCGCATCGAGTGGCCTCTTCAATGCAATCAGTGACTAGTTGCTCCATCTTCGTGTCACAGGCAGTCCTTCCACCCTTCAACATGGCGGTGGTGGAAATCATCAGCACCCTGAACTGGGCCGCTGCCGCAGAGGCTGCTGCGCCCGAGCGTGTGAGCCTGCCTGCCTGGAAGCGCTGCAGCTGCAGCGCAGTGAGCAGCCGCTGAAGGCCTGGACGTGGGGCTGGGCGTTGCAAACGCTGCGGCAGGGGGCATGAGAAGATGTCGCCGTAGCGCAGGTGCAGGACCACCGGCCTGTGATTAGAGCACCTTGTGAAGTCATCATCAATCAGCTGTGGTTGCTCCATGCGCCTGGCAGCCGCCGCCAGCCCACACCTGCGCATGCACAGGAAGTCATCGATCCTGGACATTGACTCCACGCCCTGTTTGCATACACGCTCATATGACAGCTGGCGGCATCGTGGACCGATTGTGCTGTTCTCATCTGCAAACACCGATTGCAGCTCCAGCTCATCAATCTTTTGACCGTCTGCGTCGGTCATTTGAGGGTGTGGCCCCCTGTCTGCAGGGATTTGCACACCATTCCAGTCGCCGGCCAGGAGCAGCTTGCCGCCCGCTGCGACCGCACAATTTTCAGCATAGGTGATGTATGAGTTGATGTCTGTCCATACAGGTCTCAAATCTGTATGATTTGGCTGATTCACACCGCTTTTGACATGTAGCAGCTGGTTGTTCTGGCAGAGTGATGCTGATGTGGCAGGCATGCCCCTGCAGGGTGGCTAGTGGCTGGTGCACATACAGCAAGTGATGCTCTGCACATTCGGACTGGATTGCCAGCAGCACGCCCACACAGGCGCGAGTGGCTGTGCTGTTAGCCGCAGCCTCGGCGGCGTTTCTGCCTTGCCGCTGAGCCTTTGGCAGCGAGGGCGCCCACCTGACGGCTGTAGATTTTGGATGACAGGAGCCAATCAACGCATAGCCAAGCAGCTGTGTCTGCAGCCAGTTCACTGCAGCCCGTTCTTCCTAAGGTCCTGCTTTCGCAGCTTTGTTTCTGTGAGTGCAACAATGACCGCTCGTTGTTGCTAAGATCTGCTCGGAGCCTCAAGCATGAACTGTGAAGCTTTGCCCGTCGAATGTCATACAGCTGCATAGTAACAATGACATTGGGTGTCGGGTTGCCAATTAGCGTGTCCAGGCATATTGGGACCTCATGAGCAAGAGACTTCCTGAGACTTCCTGACACCTGGCATCGCAGGCTGTAACTGGCCGCAAGGTACATATATAGAATCTGGCCCTCATATCCCTCTGCATGTTGACCGATGTAAGAGCCCCGGTCGCACGATCAAGGGCTCAACAACAGTAGTGAGACGCGACTTTGGCCCCGATGACTGTGAAGGGCAAACACTAGGCAGGCCGGTGCAAGGGCAAGCTCCACGGTCGTAATCTCCCCCCGCCATGGCGCCATTATTGTGGGCAACTTTGCCACCTCGAGTCTGATGCTGCCAAAGTTGTGCCGATTGCGTTTCGGACATCCACAAGCATCTCCGTGAAGTTTCAGCGCGCATCCACTGCGAAAGCTCCATCGCAGGGCAGCTACTATCGCTACTCCTGCACTGGCATGACACAGGGTCTCGTCGCAAGATGAATGCTAAGATGCTGCCCGGCAACCGCGCCTGCTCATCCCCTCAGGGTCCTTGCTGCATCCTATCTCGCGTGCAGCTTCCACAGACCGCGCTGCTGCATCGCAATTCGGCAGCAGCATCACCTCAGCCTTGCAAACGGTATGCATGACCGAGGTGCCTGCTGTGGTATTGCATCAATGATCTTCATTCACGAGCGGCGAATCAAGCTTCCTGCATCAGGAGCCGGTCGTCTATCCGCCCAGCAGCCTTCAGGGTCCACAGTCTGCGCGCACCGCTTGACAAGATGGTGTGCCCTGACTGTTGTGCGACTACCGCCACGTCTGCTCCGCATGGGTCTTTGCTCTCTGCTACTGAAACATCCACATCATGTCAATTGCCCATGCAAAGTGTACCGTGCTTGTGTAAGCAGGGTCCAATAACATTTGAGGGGCCGGCCAAGTGGTGGTTGGCAGCATTTGCTGCCATGTTCGCGCTGTTTATTGTGGAGCTCACCACAACCGACGGAAAGCTGAAGGTACTCGTCTGCTTACACACCAGTACTGCATGCGGTCAGCACTGTTATAGGGTGGCAACGCGATAAGGCATGCTTATGCTGATTGTCCAACCTTGCCGTCGCGTAGGATGCACTGCTGTCCTTCGTCTTGCTGCCAGGCTTGCTGGTGATATTCATCGCAATGTTGAGCATCATTTGAAGCAGTCAATCAATCCGACAGTGAGCACCGGGTGAGTGCAACATGCGGAGGTTTGTTTCTATTCATGCATGTAGCGCCATTGATGTCTGTCGCAGCGAGCGTTGCCACTTGGGCGCATGCAAGATCCCCAACCTCATGTGCTGCTTGGTGAAGGCATGAAGCAAGATGGTCGCAGGTTCAGCTGCCAGCGGCCATCCACACCTCAAACGCAAGTGCTTGCCAGTGCGTGGTTGCTCGTCCCGCTGGGATCTGCTTAGCACCAGACACCTCTGCTGGATGCCTTGCTTGTATGCATGAGGCGAGTTTGCCTGCTTTACGGAACAGCGGCTGGCAGCCCTGACTTTTCGACCGTTTGGGCACCTGTCATGGTACCGCGTTATTCCCACAACAGTTCAGGTATGCTTGTGGAAGGGTTTGTCATATACTGCAAGTTATAATGAGATGTGTACATCAGCTGCTACCATTCAAACATGCGAGCGCAAATATCGTTGACATGTCAACAGCCAACCCTACCATATATAGGCCTATGTGTCACTTGCACAGTCACACTACCAACTGTACCACCAAGGATTCTATGTCCCCCACGCCCGCCTCCTGCATGTTTGCACACTTGAAGTCACTAGTACGTTAGAATATTGTGCGACTGCAGCTAGCTTGCTTGCATGGCTTTGATCCCACAACGGGGGGCTGGACCCCGCACCAAACGCCAAATTTGACCGCGTCTGACGCGAAGGATGGTGGGTCCAAGCTGGTTGAGGTCCGGCGCAAAAGCAGGGAGCGGGTGCAGTTGCTAGAGGCTGTGCTTGCCATCGCCGCAGGGCCAGGTCTGGTCCCGCACTGCACCGCTGTGGTGCAGAGAACACCTTGCCAGGGTCATCTGCTGCACTGGCGGTGTGTGTGCAGCGGCCTCACATATATAGTATCATGCCTGCAAACGTCGGTGCGAGGCTGAAAGACCACCAAAAGTCGAAAGCAAAGCGGCTCCATAGGTGCGAGGTGTTGAGGATGGTCAATGGGCAATCGGAAAGTTGGGCACTTGGGCAGCAGTTCTGGCAGGTACAGCTCGGAGCAGATCCAGGGTTCAGGCGGAGGATGCTTCGCACCCTGGATAAGCCTTGGCTAAATCTGCAGATGTGACAACAGCGGCACACCGCAGCGCCAGCACACACCGCAGGCCGTCGCCCAGCATCCAGGCAGCCAGCAGACAGTCACAATGGCGCTGTCGATGACCGCCAACCTGCGGAGCGCTGTGCTGGGCTCGACCCAGGAGCTGCGGGCATCCCGGCCTGCCGCCAGCTCCGCCGCGCGCTGCCCCGTGGTCGTGCGCGCCCAGCAGCAGGAGGCCAGCCGGCGCTCGTCTCTGGGCCTGCTGGCAGTCGGCGCCGCCCTGGTGACGCGCGCCGACCCGTCGCAGGCCGCATACGGCGAGTCTGCCAACATCTTCGGCAAGACCACCAACAAGGCTGGCTTTGTGCCGTACGCCGGCGAGGGCTACGCGCTGCTGCTGCCCGCCAAGTGGAACCCGTCAAAGGAGTTTGACTTCCCGGGCGTCGCCATGAGGTACGAGGACAACTTCGACGCGGTGACCAACCTGGCGGTAATCGTCCAGAAGACGGACAAGTCGTCCATCACCGGCTACGGCGGCCCCGAGAAGTTCCTGAACGAGTTCAAGTTCCTGCTCGGCACCCAGGTCTTCACCGGCGAGACAGCGTCAGAGGGCGGCTTCAAGTCCGGCAAGGTGTCGTCCGCAGCGCTGCTGGATGTGCAGGAGGCGAATGACAAGTCGGGCAAGCCCTACTACAAGTACGAGATCCTCACCCGCACAGCCGATGGCGATGAGGGCGGCCGCCACCAGCTCATCACAGCGGCAGTGTCCGGCGGCCAGCTGTACATTCTGAAGGTCCAGGTCGGCGACAAGCGGTGGTTCAAGGGCGTCGACAAGGACGCCAAGGGCGCCTGGAACTCGTTCACGGTGGCCTGAGCGGGCGCGGGAGGTGCGGGCGGCGCCTCCAGGCGCCCCCGCAGCGGGGAGGCATAAACCCTACAGAGACTGGCTACCCACGGGGAAGAAGGGGTCTCCCCTTGCCGCTGCTGCCGCGCAGCTGGGTGCCATGCCAGGCGCCCACAGCTGCCGCGCACGCTGCAGCCATCTCGCGGCAGGCATGCGGCGCTTGAATGCCCCTGGCACACCGCAGCGGCTGCTGGCTGCGCAGCGCTCTTGGCCTGCAGCAGCACGGGCAAAAGTAGCATCGCTCTGCGGGACTTGCGCTTGCCCATGTGTGACGCGCCTCAGCACTGCCACAGTGTCGCTTGTGTAACATTGCGCTTTGTGGCTGGGCATGCTGTATGCCTCGCTGAGCGCGCCCTGGTCTTGTCGGACTGTTGGACATATTTGAGTGTTGTGTCATATTGCTACAAGTGCTGCCATTGTCGGAGAGCGCAGCAATGGGACTTTGGCAACTTCAGGTTGAAACAGCTGAGAGCAAGCACCTGCCCTGCAACTCAACTGTCTCGAGCACTGAACACGGGCCATGCTCCAGGGCAGCCGAACCGAGATTCGTGCAAGATGCCTGATGCTCGGCGGAGGGCCGAGATACTTGTTGCTTCGCGAAGCAATGACTGCCAGTCGCCTCGCACCCGTGCAACACCTGAGCCGCAACTCCAACAGACAACAGCACGGCAACGGTGCGAAAATCTGGTGCAAAGTCAGCTCAAGATACCCTCCTGTGACCTGCAAACAGCTGGTGCAGGCGCCCTGTGGTCGGTACCACGCGCAGGACCGCCATGCGGGCGGTTCAAACGCATCAAATGCACAGCCTGAGAGCGCAGCCACCGCTGCTGAGGCACCACAGGCAGATCACATCCGGCAGACATCACCAGTGGCAGGTGCAGCTCAGACGTCGCAGCATGGCGCCTGCAGCCGTGATCCAGCAGCAGTCTCAGCCATCGCAGGCTCAAGGGGAGTCCGACTCGCCCCGTCGCGTCGCCATCTTCGTGGTGAGTTCCGATCTTGCCACTTTGGACAGCCTAGCAGGTGCCTGCCGGGGTGTTCGAGATACAAAGGCGTTTAGGTGGCTATCCGCCGGCGTCCACAGCGTCCTGCTGTGGGCTCGGTGTCGTTGTTACACAGCCTGCTGTCCTATTCCAAGGGATTACGGGGATGGTGGTGAGCAGCGTGTTCTGTGGTTGGGTGCGCCTATGCAGCAGTTGCGGCGTCACCAGCAGTTGACTGCAACCAGAGGCCCGCTTCAAGTGCTGCGGAGCACCTGCTCCTCAACATGGGCAGAGCCGGGTACATGCCTGTAGCACAGACTGGCGCTCCCTGTGGAGCTGGGGTGGCAGCAGGTGTGACCATGGCAGCGCCCGCTGAGCGCGTCCGACGCGATGCATGCAGAAGCCCAGCCCCTTCAGCCACGTCAGCGGCATGAAGAACCGCTTCGAGTGCCTCATCAAGGGGCTGCGCGCCGCCGGCGACGAGGTCATGGTCTTCACGCCCGACCGCCAGCCGCCCGCGGACTACCACGGCGCCCGGGTGGGCACTCAGGCCTCTGACATGCTTGCGACTGAGCAGTACCTTGGCATGCAGCTGTCCGTTGCAGCTGAGAGCGCAAGGGGGCGCTTCGTTTTGCGCTCGGTGCTCACCCAGATGCGAAGCACCTCTCCACCTGCGAACCCCTCACCTGTGCAGTTGTGTGTCTACGGCGGCAATAGGCGCCCCCACATGTGCTCACCCAGAGGGCTGCCCACAGCAAACGGTTGTGCGCCAGACGGCATGTTTGCGCGCCCCGAGACTGTGCCGCCGGCAGCGGCTGCGCCGGCATCGGGCTGCCCCCGGCTGGCGGCTGACAGCGTGTCGGCGCGTGCAGGTGTTCAAGGTCCTGGGTTTCCAGTTCCCCTGGTACAACGCGCCGACGCTGCTGCTGAGCTGCGGGCTGTCGCTGCGTGTGCTGTGGCACCTCATCATGACGCGGCCCCACGTCATCCACGCCTCCTCCCCAGGTGCCGCGCCGGCCGCCGCACTGCTGCTGCGCTGCGACAGCAGTGCTGAAAGGAAAGGAGAAGGCCAGCTGGACCTGGCTCACTCTGCTGTCGCCTACAGCCACTGGTACTCGTGCTGCGACAGCCCTGTGCACCCGCAGGCGTGCTGGTGTTTGGCTCCATCCTGTACGCCAAGCTGCTGGCCATCCCGCTGGTGGTGTCCTACCACACGCACGTGCCGGACTACATCCCCAAGTGTGTGGTGTCCGGCGGCACGTCGCCTGCGTCTCACAGTCTCTCACATGAAGCCGCTTGCATGCTGCTTTCGGCGCAAAATTTGCTGCTGCTCCCAAGTGGGCTGCCACAGCACCCGCTGGCCCGCGGCATGCTCTGTCAGGCTGCCGATGGCGTGCCGGACGTCGGCAGCTGCCGCCCACTTGCCGAGGTACCAACCACGTGCTGGCCGGCGCTGCAGGTACACGTGGAAGGGGTTCGTGGCGCCCATGTGGAGCCTCATCCGCTTCTGCTCGCGCTGGTCCGACCTCACCCTGGTCACCTCGCAAGTCATGAAGGTGGGCGCCGTTTGAAGCGTTCAAGCCGGCCAGCTTAGTCAAAGTGCAGCACATGCACGGGCAGCGGAGCACATGCAGCCGCCCGCCACGGCGCTCGCCACCGCCCCAGGAGCCGACACGGCAGCGACGCGAGCCGCGCCTCCCCTGCCGCTTGCACCCACATTCCTGAGCCTCTGACCATTTCACCGGGAAATGCCCAATCCAATGCTTGTTCACTTGTAACTATACCTACATTGGCAGTGGGGATTCCAATCTGCTGCTCACCGACCCCGCCAGCCCCTCCATCGCCAAAGCACCGACCGTTCCCAGCGTGTTGGCGCGAGCTCCACGCTGTGCGAGCACCAAAGTGTAATATGTATATACACCAAGATAAGTAATAAGAACATCAAGTAGCATATCAATATGTATGTATACGTATTTCGGTCACCTACCCGCAGGACGAGCTGCTGCGGAACCGGTGCCCGCCCGGCTGCCTGGACGTGTGGCAGCGGGGCGTGGATACTGAGGAGTTCCACCCGCGCCACCGCAGCGAGACGATGCGGGAACGCATGTCGGGCGGCCGCCCCGAGCGCCCCATCCTGGTCTACATCGGCCGCCTGGGCCCAGGTGCCGTTGTGCACTGAGCTGGAGTGCACCGTCACAGCTGCCGCAGTTGCCACACCGAGGGCGATGCGCCTTCACGATGCGATGCCCGGCACCTGCTGTTTGCTGCCCAGTCTGCTGGTGGCAGTGCACGGCGTGCTCATGGATAAGCTGGTCCACAGCCCAGGCCGCTGCCAAGCCTTCGCCTGCACCACAGATAGCATGCGAGCATGGCTCCTGGCGCTGTGAGATGCTCTTTGCGACTCCGACTCTCACACTGACAACGCTGCTCAGGAGCGAGATGGCCGAGGCGTCATGAGCGGCACGCCTGAAACACCAGATGAGGCAGTGGCCTGGAGACTGCGTGTGGTGCTGCCGCTGCAGAGAAGAACCTGGAGGTGCTGCGGCGGGTGATCGCCGAGACGCCCGGCGTGACGCTCGCATTCGTCGGCGACGGCCCCACGCGACCCGCGCTCGAGGAGCACTTCCGCGGGCTGCCCGTCACCTTCATGGTGCGCTTGCTGGCTCAGCGGCTGAGATCGCCGGGCTGGAAGCCCGAAGCGCAGTCGCCTGTGCGTGGGACCACTGCGTCGCCGACCTGCCTGATTGTCAGGCGGCCAGCCTCGGAACGATTGGGGGTTGTACGGAGTCATCAATGAAAATCATTCTGCGAGAGTCGGCATCGCATGCCATACTCTGACGGTCGGACAGTGTGCTGCAGGGCATGCTGCGGGGGCAGGAGCTGCGGGAGGCGTACGCCAGCGCCGACATCTTCATGATGCCCTCCGAGTCAGAGACGCTGGGCTTCGTGGTGCTGGAGGTGCGCGCCAGTCCTCCCGTTTCCCTTCCATCTCCCTTCTCAAGTCCCTGAGTTCCCTTCGAAGCAAGACTGACAGGGAATGGAGTGCATAGTGGCAGCTGCGCCTGATAGCATGGATCCACAGCCCAAAGACGCCCTGTGCATCCAGCAAATTGCGGCTTCAATCCAGGCACATTAAGTGTGAAGGACACGCAGCAGCAATGCCGGCATGCAGCGCTGCTGTGCATATGCATGCAAGTGCAGCGCCTCCCACAGCACGAGGCGCTGCCTATGCGATGCCATGCACAGCAGCCCCCTGTGTCGAGGATGTGTCCTCACACACGTGTGCGCAAACCCGCCCAAGAATTCAGTGCCCATCCCTCGATGCAGCATACGTTCTGGTATTGCAGGCGATGGCGGCTGGGCTGCCGGTAATCGCAGTGGCAGCCGGCGGGCTGCTGGACATCGTAACGCAGCCAGGGGTTGCAGGTACGACTTCAGTCTGCGTGCATAGCACAGCGCAGCCCACATCTGCAACTTGGGCCTGCAGCAAGGCAGGGCTACCACAGCGCGTCACTTGCCAGGGACATAGCCACCCAGTATCCAGAAGACGTGCTCAGAGCCTGCCCGCCAGCAGCTGCTGCTGCAGTTTCCTGCTGTCCGAACTGCGGTACACAGCAAAGAACACCGACGCCGTTGCATCCCTGTCCATGCTGCAGGGCTGCTGTACCCGTCGGGCGACATCGATGAGGCGGTGCGGCTGACGCGGGACCTGGTGGCGAACCCCGACAAGCGGCGGCAGATGGGGGCGGCGGCTCGCAAGGAGGTCGGTTGCTGGTGTTCACACCCCACCGACGGCATCCGGAGTCTTGACAGTCCATGAGTGCGAGGTGCCAGCGACAGCAGCAGCGCTCCCCAGTGCCCCCTGCAGCGAGCTGCGCATGTGCCGACAGCAACGGTGACAGCTGCTGGGCACGGGCTCGCGACAGAGTCTCAGCTGAGGGGTTGATATTTTGATATTTTTACCCCCAGGTGGAGCAGTGGGGGTGGACGGCCGCCACGGCGCGTCTGCGCAGCCAGCAGTACGCGCGCGCCATTCTGAACTACCGCGGCAAGCACCTGTGAGTCGCAAGCCTGCAACTTGCAAACGTTGTCAACTTCGTGCTGCCAATTTCAACAGCCGCAGCCTAGCGGTGCGGCTGCTGTTGTGTCATTGCCGCGCTTGTGCCTGGGGTCGAGCACACGCTGTCGGCCAGAGCGACGTGCATGCATGTGTCCTCCTTCGGAAGCTCGACACAGCTGAGCATGTCTGTCACAACCTGGACATGTCAGCCCCCGGGGCAACCGTGCAAACACCCGGTGCCACGCTGAGCTGTACGCCAGCATCCATCAATGCATCGAGCGCCGGGTTTAGGCATCACTCAATCATGGGTTGGCTGGACGATTAGTGGACAAACATCAAATGATCCAGGAATTTGGAAGTAGGAAGGAGCAGCAACTTCGCTTACTTTAATATCTGGCCCATTGTTTGGCATGCGCATGTAGGTGGCGCCCGCTGCGGGAGCTGTTTGCCCGGCTGCTGCGGGCGGTGCTGGGCAGCGTGCTGGCGGTCGCGGCGTGGGCGGGGCGGCAGCTGGACTACGCGCGCCCCTTCCGACCAGAGGCCCACTACCAGCAGGTGCCCAGCTTTGCGTGCGTCTGGTTGACGTGCTTCAGTGGCCACCCTGGAGCCAGCCCTGGAGCCGCGGAATGCTGCACACTGCCAGCAGGCAGCTCACACCAGCGGTCATGCCCAAAGAGTGTGTGAGCAAGCTGAGTGTCAATGCTGCTCATGACACCATGCGAAGGATGCCATTCCAACGTTTGTGTCTCATGATGCATATTATTCCCCACATGAGGCCAATGTTTTGCCCTGAATTGACGCTGCAGGCAGACCTGGTCAACGGCGTGGACAACCCGCTGCTGGCCGACTGAGCAGCGTGCCAGCTAACCGCAGCAGCCGGCGCCGCTACCTGTGGCACGCCGTCAGACGCCTGACAGATGGCCAAGTCGGCCTTGCAACAGCACCAGCCAGCTGCGGTCGTCGCACCTAGCAGCACAGACCTGCAGGCGCTGGTTGTCCTGCAGCACCCGGCAAAGGAACGGGCCAGACTGCAGCCTGCATGTCAACTCAGCCGTTCAACACACGCTAGCTCGGTCGCCCGCAGCAGCACCTTTGATGTGTACATGAACACTTGGCAGTCCAGTCCAGCACATGGAGATCACATGGGAACAGCTGCTGCTGACTGTGTTGTCAGCAAAGCCGCGCTTGTCTGTCATGTTCATTCTGCAGTTTGTGATTTGTCGTCTGCAGGCTGCACAGTGCGCCTGCGGCGTTGTATTTGAGGTTGATAGATGTTTGCTAACGTGTTTTGATCTGCTAATGGATATTGGTAAGCAGGCTGCACTGCAACATGGTGGTACTGCTGAACCTGCTACGCCTAGAGCATAGAGCACTGATCAGGCTCCTGTACAGGCACTACCATATAGCGAGCATGCAGCAGTAGCAACACGCAGCGTCCAGCTGCATCAGCGGTTCTGACAGACCGAGGACTGAGGGTTATGAGAGTGGACGTCTTATACCGTACATCATCATTGTTGAAACTCGTGGCAACGTGGCTGTTGCATCTGGCTTCTTACTGGCTGCCAACCCAGCGACCCATGGTGCAGAGGTCGAGATCCGTTGCGAAATATCAACTGTATCACGCCGGAAAACGTCTCAGTAGGCGCCCTGGGGGATGTTGCAGCTTGCAAAGGCACAGGCGCCCGTGCTTGCATCTGTCAGCGGCAGGCGCTGCACCTGCTCACGTGCACCGCGGCGCAGCAATCTCAGGTGCGCCGCTTCCTCCAGCCTCCATCGCCGCCGTGTCCTGCAGCTACTGACTGCCGGCGCAACCGCGCCTCAGATCAGTGGCAGACGCGGCGGAGTTGCCATGGCGGCATCAGGTGAGGATCTTGTTGGAGGAGCTTCATTGCTCGTGACCACTGCATCGATCCAATCAGCGTCCGAGCCACCTTGGGAGCCGCTGCTGCTGCGGCGTGATGCACTGGGCCGCTTTGGGACTGTGAATAGCAGTGTCATGGTAGCATCAGCACCCACGGCCTGCAATCTTCCCCACACATATCAGATGCTGCCAGCGCCATATTGCTATCATCCCTGACGCAGACGGCGACAAGCAGCCAGAGGACTTCCACTACACCCACCTGTGGGTCGACAAGGCTGGCGAGACGCACCTGAAGGAGTGCAGCATGACAGGCTTCGACCTGAAAACGTACGCCAAGGGTGAGGGGTTTCTGCATGTCACCACTCAGCGGGATCCAGCGCCACGATCCTGCAGGATATACTCGTCATTATCCTCCTCAGTGACGACCGACACTACTCCAAATCGAAAAGGCGCGGCTGGTAACCAACAGTGTAGTGGACAGCATCATGCGCAGGGCGGCGTCGCCTCCCATGTCTCCTGCCATCCGACAGTGGGGATGCCGACGCTGTCGGCGGCTCCACCTGAACGCCCTCCAGCGGAGTCCCGACGCGAGGGCGGCGAGCCGCGCAGGGTGCCGGCCGTCCGCGGCCACCGCCACGTCACCTCGCAGCCCCTGACCCTGCGCTGGGGTGTCCACCTGCTGCAGGGGCGCCCCCGCAGTTCGTGCGGGAGGGGGAGCCGCCCAAGAAGGCCGTCTTCAGCGAGCTGGAGCCCGGCAACCGGCAGGAGATGCACTGCGCCCCGGCGGTGAACACATGCCTCGCCATGGCTCGGCCGCCCAGCCGTGTCCCCATGTCGCCCGCGGCAAGCCTGTGTCGAGTGCGCCTGCGGTGCGGTCGGGTGTGGGCTGTGTCCAGCATGTGCCGCATGCCGAGGCTCTGCACCGCTGTGCATGGCGCAGGTGCAGTTTGTGGTGTGCCTGGCCGGGTCGTGGTACGTGGAGACCACGGATGGAGACCGCAAGGACTTCAAGGTCGGGGAGGTCCTGTTCCAGGTATGGCGGCGCGGGGCGCGCGCAAGGCTTTGTTGGAAGCAGCTGCTCAGGCACCATACATCAGGCTCACGTGGAACAGAGTGCGGGGATGGCTATGCACAGAGTGCATGGTCCCGCCCGAGGCGAGGGATGCCGGCTCGCTGCAACTTGGCCGGCTGTTGTCCCGGAGGCGCATCGAAGGTTGCGTGGGCTCAAATGCAGGACGATGTGGAGGACAGCCCTGCAGCAAAGGCGCCGCAGCACGCGAGTGGCGTCAACGGCGATGTGCCCAACCAGCAGCTCATCCTGCAGGTGCACAGCTGGTTCTGTTTGCCATGGCGACACAGCCATGGATATGGATGCTCGGCAGAGTCCTGCTCAGTGATCAGTGAGCATAAATGCATCGTCGCATCGAGTTCGCACACAGGTGCTGGACCACAGCTGGATCCCCGCCGTAGGTCGACAAGGCACCACAAGTGGACAAGCCAGGGGAACTCTAACAGGAGGTTTATGGCATACGGTACATGCTTGTGGCTGGCACGCGCCGCACTTGAGTGGCAGCTGTAGTGGAGTCTGTCGACAGGTGGGCCAGGGCTACTGCGATAATCAAGGTGCTGTGCTAGACGTCCGTGTGGTGGTCTCACGTTGAAAAGAGTTGCAGGAGCAACAAAATTGTGCAGCTCAAGAATGGCACGTATCCACAGCTGGTGGTGTCAGCTGTCACACTTTGCAGTCTACCTCATGTGACCCTTTTGGGGGTGGAAGTGCACGTCGCGCACTGCTAAGCATCATTGGAAATCCGCAGGCATCTGCTTCTCGGTATGGGCGCCTCAGTAGGATCGCCCCCAAATCCCAGACAGCACATGGTCAAATTCATGTCCGCATAGCCCGCCACGCAATGGCTGCGGCCGCCGCTGTCGCAGAGCAGGTTGCCTGGCCCACCGCCCCAGGGCCGCCGAAGGCCCACCCCACAGCTGCGGCGCCGGCGGCAAGACCCACTGTTGCTTGCCCACCTGTCCGTGTTGACGAGCAGCCCGTCGGCTTCAGGGCAAGGTACATACGTGTGGCATGCAGTCAGGCGGTGCATATCGGCAAGCCAGCCACCTCAGGCATTACATTCCGCGATAAACACCAGACTGACGGGAGCAGCACCACAGGCATGGCAGAAGGTAGTGCACAGCACCTGACGTCAGCACCACCGCCACGGCGGCCAGCAGCTCCTCTGCCAGAGCGTCCAGCGCCCGTCTGCAACAGAGGGAACGGGCGGGTCCGGAAGGGTTTCAGGGTAGAAGCGCAGGCCAGCTGGCTTTGACAGCCCCTCTCAGCACTGCTCACCAGCCTTCCACCCCGCAGACCCACTCTACAGACTGCAGCAAGCCTGCGAGCTGCCAGCAGCGCCACCTGCACATGCCGTACGCGGGCGGCAGCGTGAACGCCGCCACCCAGGCCGCCGCCGCCAGCGCCGGCTGGCTGAACAGCCCGGACTCTGACACCGCGGCCGCGGCCCACAGGACGAGCGCCATCCACAGCGACGCCACCTTGTCGCGGCCTGCAACGTGTGCACATGAAACTGCTCGAGAACCGAATCCAAGCTGCGGCAGCTCATGGGGCGCGCCATGTGACTGTGAGCATTGACTCGGCGACGCCTTCGCCACAAGTGTGCGCCGAGCGATGCAGTGAGTCACTGGTGAGTCAAGGCGCTTCACAGACTCAGCATCCGCCCAGCATGCCGGCTGCCAAAGCCCTATGCCCGGCAAAGCACCCCACACAATGCCGATCTGCGCACCTGACAGGCGGCGGCCGACGAGGGCGGTGCAGGCTGTGACGAGAGGCGCAGCCGCCGCGGCGCACTGCAACGCCCGCCGTTCCGCGCGCTGCCGCCAGCGCAGCTCGGATGCCAGCAGCGCGTCCGGCGCCTGCATGGAATGCACTGCCGGCGTCGCAGCGTGCTTCAGCAGGTGCACAGAACGCCGTAACAGCGGCTGCGGCCGGGTGCACAGGTGCCGTAGAGGCAGGTTGTGCTGCACTGCTTCCGTGCAGGCATGCTCCATTTGCCCAACGGCTTTCATGTCCACAGCGGAAAGGCCACCTGGCGCTTCTCAACAACCTTGCAGCGCTTGCATACCATCTGGGTGACACAGCTGGTCGGCAAAGTGCTGGGCCGGCGGGCGCACCTGGTCGACGGGTGCGAGCAGGCCGTGGCGCCTCAGCGCGCGGGCCGCGACGCTGCCCACCATCCACAGCAGGCCGCCGGCCGCCAGCGCCGTCAGCGGCTGCAGCGGCAGCGCGCCTGTGCAGCAGCATGAGCTCGTGCAGGATGTGTCCCTTTGCATGCAGCAGGCCGCTGCTCAGCCTGCGAGAGGCCTCACGGTGTGCAGCCGGCGTCAGTGCGCGGGACGGCCAGGCAGCCACAGTTACCTCCATCGCCACTTGGCGGAGCATGTGGATCAGATCAGGCAGGCCGGTGAGGAACGTGCAGCATGGGAACCAGTGGTCACCTGCTGCCACCTGGCGCAAGCAGATCAGGGCGTACAGGCCGCCGCCAAAAACGCGCGCCGACAGCCAGGGGTCCGCCCACAGCAGCACCGCTTCCACCGCTTCCGGCGGGAAGGCGCTGCCATCTGCCGGCCCCCGCCATGGCGCAGCCTGCTGCACAGACGGAGGTGTGTTGATGCAAGCACATTGGACCGCAAGGTGATGGCCTAGTAGGGTTGCTGCAAGCTCATCAGCAGCTAGCCGCTGTGCACTGTCTAAAAAAAGGATGAGCTGCATGCCCTGGCGCGCCCATGTACAAGCAAATGCAGTGATGTCTTTACTGCCCCGAGGCTTTGCCAGCTTCGAGCGCTGCTGCTGCTGCTGCATGACATGCAGTCACGCGCCAAGGAGCAATCAGCTGCCAGAGCCAGCATCCGCTTTTGCAGTGACCAGCCTTGTTCCCGGCCCGATCATTAACTAGAAGCAGTGGCATGCTCTGGGGTACCAACCTGGAGGTGCACTGCTGAGGGGCCCATCAACGAGCTTGTGTCTGGCTGCACGGCTGCTGCTGCCACTGCCGCTTCCCGCATCCCGCGCAGCTGCCGCCCGACCGCCCGTGTCACGACGCCCGCAGCAGAGCGCCGCTGCTGAACGGCTGCCTTCGATACTGCGCAGGCCATCACCATTGTCATTACCGCCTCCATCTGCTGAGACTTTCCTCTGCAGCCAGGCTTATGCACAAGTTTCACCGACAAATCACGTGCGCAAAGCGGCAGTGTTGTGCACCTGCAGCGCCGCTGCCACCGTCGCAGCCGTCAGCATCAGTTGCTGATATGCCATGAGGCGCCGGCCTGTGATCGCTGGCGTCGAGACACTTGTCTGCCATGCTGTCCTGCTGCTTCGCCGCACTGTCTGATACATATTGGTCTGGGGCCTGGCCTGAGACCAACCCCTGCCGCAGTCGGTCGAAGTCGAGAGGCAGCGCCAGCGACGGGCTGCGGCCCCTGCACCTACCCCTGCCCCTGCTCATGCCGCCACTGCTGCTGGTGCTGGCGTCGCTGTCGCCGCCGCTACCCTCCGAGGCATCGCCGCTCAGCTGCTGCTGCGGCTGCACGTGGCCGGCTGACGCCCCTGCTGCAGCACCAGATGCTTCACCATACAACCTTTGCACACTCCGCTTCCAGCGATCAGTGTCAGAACCCATGGCAATCCAGTGCCGACTGACGCTGGTCCTGCATTGCACTCACCAGCGAAGTGCGATCGCAGCGGCGAGGGCGCCAGCGGCAGCCCCTGCTGCGGCGACCGCGGGTAGGCGCGCGCCTTGACGGGGGGCGAGGCCCGCGCCGCTGCCGTGGCGCCGGACGCCTGGATCGCTGCGACAGCCGCCTCCCAGCGAGACTCTGCGAGTAGGCAGCTCGCATTGGCAGAGTAACGGTGGAGCATCTGGGCAGGGCAGGCCGCATGAGAGGCACACACTTGCATGCTGTTTTTGACGGCAGCTCTGCGCCCACACCGACCAAAGCATTGCAAGACAAAAGTTTCATGTGCAAATGCACATTGGCAGCCACGCGCAATCTCGTGTGCGTGCAGCACCTTGAGGGTCCTGCTGGCGGTACCATCCCTTCTGCAGTATGTGGCAGGCATGATAAAATTCCTATTCCCTGCTCACCGTCGGGGCGCCGGGGGCTGGCCTGGCCGTGCGAGTCGTAGCTGTGGCGCGCCACAGTGGTGGGGCTCCAGGCGGCGGAGCCCCAAACCCTGGGCGAGTGCGGCTCGTCGTCTGCACAGCAGACCAAACCTTGTCGGCCGATCACGCAGCCTGAGGTCATGCAGCTTGTGCAGACTGACCTGCTGCCAGGGTGCCCGCACGCCAAAGCACCATGCATGCAGCCCGCAGCTGACACCAGCAGATCCGTGCACGGGGCATACAAATCTGCATGCAGCGTGCATGTATCCGCCATGGGTTTATACAGGCAGGTTCGGTAGCCTGAGCTCGCTGCATGAGGTAACGGGAATGCCCTTTTTTTGTGGTTTTTTATGCCTGACCTGCATGCAGCGGTCGGCGGGGGGACACCGCAGCGGACGGCGCCAGCTGCACCCAGGACCGTCTGGGAGACTGCGCCGCGGCAGCCGCTCTGCTGGCTTCGTCATGCTTCAGCATGTCGGGCTGCGCCGCCGCCTGCCCCTGCAACCATGACACATGCAGTACGAGGATCGTGGGTGTGTGTGCAGACAGCATTCTGCAGGGGATGTGTTTGGTGCCTGCAAGCCGTGCTCTGTGCACGCAGAGCACGTCAGCATCTCTTGAAGCCTGCAGGCGCGGTTAGCAATTCTGACAGCTGGTAGTATCACTGGGTTACACACTTCCTTTACTAGCGGCTAACAAACCAAGTAGCCGCCCGTGGGTTGCCACGTGCATGCTGTCAATGGCGAGATGGCTGGGACTGCCCCACCAGACAAGACCAGGTCGTGTTGTCGGCCGGCGCACCTGCTGCTGCCGCTGCCGCCGCTGGTCCCGCCAGTGCTGCTGCTGCGCGGCCCCCAGGTCGCGCAGCCACGAGGGCGAGGCGCCTCCTGCCGCTGGTGGCTGGTCCTGTGCCCGTGATTGTGCTGTTTTGCCGTCTGTAGGCAGGGGGTTGAGTGCTGCCGCATGATCTGCCCTGCCGGCGCTGCCACCGCCGCTGCCTGGCAGCTGGTTATGAGGCGGTGCGACCGCATAGTGCACGTCATCCTCGCCGCGGCCTGCGATGCACGATGGGCGTGATTTTCGACCTGGTGTGCCGTTTCCGCGCTGTGCTCCACATGCAGATTTCAAGTGTCAGGCCAGGTACGCACAGGCTGTTAATCCTGGAGCCTTGAAGATGGCGCAGGGGAAAGTGACACCTTTTGCGCTGGAAAGATGGCGTTTTAGTCCAGCCGCAGTGCTGCGCAGCCCGCATGCGCAGTGATGACCTGCGGTCACAGCTATATTCAGTCACATATACGTCTGTGGCCTGTCGACACACGCTCGGCGCATGGCGCGATGCCGCCATTCGCATGAAGCAAACCATCAAGCGCTGATGTGTGAATTCAGCCAGACATGGCAGATCGTGTGATGCGGATCTCAGGCAGCAAACACGGATTGGCTCCCACTGTACAGCACATGCCTGCTGCTGTTGGCATATGCGCGCAGGCTACACGAGGTCGACGGCGATGACGGAAAGTGTTCTCAGATGCTCACGCCGTAGCCGCTGTATGCATACAACACTCAAGCGGCATTGCTTTGCCGTCAGAGCATTGGGCTTTGCGCAGATAGTGCTGCACTCCGACCATTCAATTCACTGATCCCACCAAGATGCGTCCTGTGATCGCCCGCTGACGGGGGAGTACATGATCACTCGTCAGCTGATAAGGAAGGCGTCGTTTGAAGATGCACGTTTGCAGGCATGAATGCGGAGGGCAGCTGCTCAGCAACGAAGCAGTGATCAACCTGTGCGGCCACCCTGCAGTGCAATATGTAAAGGAGGTGGCTCTGGTACACCATCATGACATAGGCAGTGTGTAAATTGCATTTTGCACTCTTGAACGTCACCTGTTCACACTGGTGTACACCAGCAGTCGGATCACATTACATATCAGAAGCGCTGTTTACGATGTTGTGCCATCACACAGATCAGATCAGCAGCAGTGTGCATGGCATCATATCACGCTGATCAAATTTATTCACATATCAATATCATGGTCAACCAGCTCTGCATCGTCAGAGCATGCAGGGAACCGGCAGTCAGATCCAGAAGCGTGCAACCCGAGTGGCAGTGCTACTGAAATCGCTCGCAACCGTGTTGTTGCAGAGGGTTGTGATCAGATGTGGCCTCGTCTTGACACCGTCCGCCTTGCGCTTGCCTTCATTCAAGAGCTGCACCATCCTCCTAGTACGTGCCTGCAACAAGGACAAAATATATATCAGCACTCCGATACCATCCCATTTCAGAACCATGGGAATGCATCAACTTACACCGTCACCGTACCACACCATTTGGGATATCAATGCGCACTATGCACAGTCCAGCACTTGCTGCGGTGCTGAATGCAGAGCTCACAGCACGCTGCTCGTCGATGCAGGAAGACCCTCATCTCACACCTCCCACCCACAGGCGTTCAGCACATGCAGTCGTCTGTCCGTTTGTGCTGACATGCAATGCTGCAGGCCGGCAGCACCGCCGTTCACATTACCATCAAGCCGCCCATGTCACAGTCGAGTTCGGCAGCAAAGTGTTACCGCACATCAGCACACAATCTCACCCTGCTGGCGCTGGCCGCCGCCCACGTGCAGGCCCTGCTCCAGGCGCTGCGCCAGGGTCCCGGTGCCGCCGCACTGGTCGCACGTGTTGTTGCTGCCGCCACCCATGCCGCCACCCATGCCGGTGCCCATGCCGCCGCCCATCCCGGAGTTGCCCACGCCAGTGTTGCCCATGCCGCTGGTCGCGCCGCCGGTGGGGTGCATCACGCCGGTCTGGCCGGTCTGGCTGTAGCCGCCAACGCCCTGCGGTTTGGGAGATGGACCGTGTTGCCAGTGGTATCTTGCCGATGGTACGTGTGCAGCGCTAGAGGCAACTCAGCTGCCCAGCCCTTGGTTGAGTCGTCCGAATGCGCAGCATCCAGCGGCATCCTGGGCCCACGACTCGTGAACTTTCTCGGATGCAAAACCCCAGACGCACCATGGTTTGCAGGACACGACATGACAGGCACACAAGGCTGCTGCTGACCTGCTGGTTGTGGTGGCCCGGCAGGTGGTCCTCGACCCGCTGGCCCATCGTCTCGTGCTGGCGGGGGGCGCCGCCGACGACACCCATGCCGCCCATCCCACCCTGCAGCAGCAGGCCCAGGTGCCCATTGTTGTTCTGTGCGCCAAACCAGCGAAAAGACCTACCGTGTGTCTACCGTGTGTATGGAGCAGGTCACCTTACATGGACAGCACTGATGTGGCAGGTGTTGATGGTGCCGTCACTGCAACAGACGGTCGCAGAAAGCACCGGCAGCAAACTGAAGAAGATCCTACACATGAACGCTGGAACTGCGCCTGGGCAGCACGCCTCAGCATGACAACCTGGCCATCAAACTCGGGTCTAGCAAAGCAAACCTACTGCATACATTGGACAGAGTGCGCATCTCTGTGCTGTGGTCAGGTCAACAGGCCTGGGCCGGGGCGCTTGCCTGCTGGTTGTGGTGGCCCGGCAGGTCTTCCTCGACGCGCTGGCCCAGCGTCTCGTGCTGGCGGGGGGCGCCGCCGACACTGCCGCCGCCCATGCCACCCTGCAGCAGCCCACGCAAGTTGTCGGCCATGCCCCAGCAGATCAGGACGCCAGTTTGCAAGATTGGTGGACGAGGCTGGGTGCACAGTATGTCAATGGATCTTGTACCAATGCATCGTCGCATTGCACCCCATTCAGCCAGCGCACCAAGACCCTGCCTCCACCAAAGTGTTGCACTTGGAAGGGCGTTTCTGCGCACCTGGTTGTTGCTGTAGGTGGTGCTTCCGGGCAGCTTCTCCTCCACGCGCTGGCCGAGGCTCTCATGCTGGCCGCCCATGCCGGTGGACTGACCTGAAACCCAGCGACATACTGCATTTGGAAACAGCATCCCAACAGCAGCGCATGCCTGACGCCAGCTGCCCGCGCCCGCGCCCGCACTGCTCGGAGCGCTCCGGGCCCCTCAACTCCGCTCAGCGTCAGGCAGCGAGCAGGGTCCCGGCGGCGCACCCTGCTGGTTGTGGTGGTGCAGGGCCGCCGAGCCCAGGCCGGCGGCGCCCGCGCCGGCGGCCGCGCCGCCCAGAGCCCCGCCATGGCCCTGCAAATCGTTCAGGAATCTAGAAATCGCCATCACATGGGAGGTGTTCCTCAGCATGCGAGTGCGATCGTATGTGTAGCGCTGACACCGGGCTGTCGCACCCGCCCTCAAACAGGCACCTGCTGCATGCCAAAGGTCCGCTATTCAGTCTGCAGCGCTGCTGTGCATTCCACAGCATGCTGCGCCCGCACACTGCGCAGCTGGGTCAGTGGCCGGCTGTAGGGCGGCCGTCTGACACGCGCAAATCCAGCGCCGCGGCGGCATGACAGCCTGCAGTTGCATGACCGGGCGTACATCGTGCCAAACCCGAGCGTTGCGAACGCGCACCTGGTTGTCGTAGCCCTGCTCGCCGTAGCCCTGCTGCCCCATGCTCTGCTGCCCGTAGCCCGGCTGGCCGACGCCGCCGGCGCCGTAGCCTTGCTCGGTGCCCTGCTGCCCGTGGTGGTGCCCTGGCAGCATGCCCGCGACGGCGCCGCCCACGCCGTGGCCTGCGGCGCCGCAACGCTTCCCTTTGGGAGCCGTGATCACCATCACATAAACTGAACCGGCGGCATGCTGGCACGGGACCGGGGCATGCAGCTGTGCATGTCCAGTCGTGGTTGAGGGGTTCCTGAGAATCTGCCGGCATGGTTGCTGGGGCCTGAACGTGGTGCAATCTGCTGCAGGGTTCATCATGGGACCCACAGGCATTGCATGCTGCGTGTGGACATGTGCGCAGATTGCACTGCAAGCAGCTGCGAGCTATGCGACTGTGCAGCTTCAGCTGTCATGTGAGATCTGAATAGATATTGTTTATCCACGCACCCTCGGTGTGGGGCAGGCCGGAGATGGCGGGGGAGCCGCCTGAGATCGTCATCCGCACCTCGCCAGCCGGCGAGTTGGTCAGCTTGTCGTACAGCTGCACCGTCTGCGGGCCCTGGCCGGCGGCCTGCGCCACAGGGTGGGGCAGGGCTGAGGACAGCCACCAGGTGTGGGCGGGAAGGTCAGCTGGCAGTCAAAACCTAGATCATGGTTCAAGGCCTCGGGTTGCAGAAACAGCCGTACTGCAGGGAGATTCTGTGCGCTGACGAGGTGGATGCAAGCCTTTGCTGAGGCCTGGGATATCAACATGGCAGTAAGGGGCTTAACAGCTATATGGCTGCATAATCACACCCTGCAAACCGTCACCTGCACGAGGTTCAGCTCGCCGACGCCCAGCGGCTTGTCCTTGGCCAGGCTCTTGGAGGCCTTGGCGACGATCTGCAGCGTGCGGGAGCAACCCATCGGACATCCAGTGGAGCGCAAGCATACATCCACCTGATGAGGTATGCGACGAGTGTGCGTGCTCTGCGTATGCAGTGGGACGCTGCGACCTGCTTCAAAGTTTTGAGGCAAGTTCACGCTGCAATCGCCAGCACGAGCTGCAGGGTTGGTGTGCAGCACAGTGGCGCGCCTTCATGGTGATGCCGGCGCCCGTCAGCTGGACGGGCGTCTCCCAGGTGGCGAACTTGCCCGCGGACTTGAGCACGTCCGTCGCGGACACCCGGTCGCCAAAGTGGAACTCCAGGTACGCGCTCTGCTTGCCTGCGGCGCATGTGCGACTGCCAGTATCATCTCTGCGTGCCGATGCCTGTGGATCCCCCAGGTGTGTGAAACGGGCAGGGATCATGCATGGCGGACGTCCCGCTGCGGTGTGCATGTTACTGCAAAGGGTTTGACGGCTATCTGCGGGGTCCCAGAGTTGGGCAAGCCAGTGGATGCCTCGGAGGTAAGACAACGCTCGGCTCGTGTCGCCTCATCTCGGTCAGAATGGATCAGCAACGAGCTGTAGCGTCGACGTGTGCACAAATGACTGATGAGTGCCAGATAGCCAATGCCAAGCTGAGGCGGCACAGTTGCTGGCAGCGTTATGCACTGCCAGAAAGGCATCAGCGCGATGGCTGGGGGTGCTTGTCGACGCTGCACGATATGATCATGTCACAACCCTCGCCAACCTTTCCAGAGTGCATGCAGGCGCGATGTCTGCAACTAACCGTGCTGCACCTCAGGTCCAGATCAACTCGAGAAATCGGACGAATCTTTCGAATTATGCGTGATGCATCGAGTGCCCCTCACCGATGGTCTTGGTATCCTTGATGAAGTCCGCCTCGATGGAGCTGACCGTGAGCGCCATGGTGCAGGGTCAGGCGACTGTTCTGCACAGTACGATCTGACTGCAGGAGAGGCGAGCTGGGGCAAAGAGAAGGTGCGTGCAATGCTGGTGTGCTGCTCGTAGGCTGAAGAAACTTGGTTTGCAGTACTGGATCAGATGATGTGGCCTACAGGAAGCGACAGGGCCAAGATACTGGCTTCGTGCAGCGTCAACACGCAGGTTCGCAGCAGCTTCGGGGCAGTGCCACTCAGCTCTCGACACCGGTTGCCAGAGAGTTGATCGCAACCCAGATACAAGACACCAAAATAGTTTCAACATCAGCTTAACATTGAAGTATACTGTGCTGCACGTTGTCCAAAAGACATCAGCCCGCAACCTGCGGAGCGCGCACCATCAGTCGGCGCATCCCGAGCTCCGACACCGCCAAGGTCCGCAGTTGATCCATCTGCGGATTGACGCATGGAATAGACCACGAACCTGATGCGTTGTTTGCATTTGGGTGATACTGCGGCGAGTTCAAGACCCTGTGCATGCTGCCGCTGCTGTCCCGCACGTCGGTGTCGTGCAAACCTATATACCCGCTGCGCCGCCCGCGTCTCGCCACCGCAGCATTTCCCAATACACCTACTTGCATCACTAGTTGAGTATCCTGCCCTTGAAACCTGTTGCACGGCGGCACGGCCACCGGCACAGCCCCCACTGCTGTGGTTGCACCGCAGCTTCCATGCGCGGGGGCGCCATGCAAGGTTCAGCCTGTTCAGCCATGATGCAGAGAACCGACCAGCTGATGCACACCTGCAGGCGGGACACACGGCATCAGATGTCGAGAAAGAGCGACGAGATCACGCGGGTGCTGCGGCTTGCGGAGCAAGCCAAAAACTTTGATGCCTCAGGCTCAGGTGCCACATGCGTGCAGGCACTCTATACACCTTGCAACTGGTGTTGGCGCTCAGCCCATGACGTTGGCGAAGCGTCTCGTAGAAGCGGCAAGCTGCTACCATAAGCTGGCGCCGATTCGTATCAAGCGTGAGGCGAGGCCTAGGCTGAGACCCTTGCAGGCATCTTTGACCGTGCACGTTTCATGCGTTGCAGGCGTGCCACGCACGCAGCGCACCTCCCCCCGAGGCGTCCCCGCATCCGACGAAGGCACGCTCGGCACCAGCGGCGGCATGAGTCCTGGAGACACCGGCAGCGGTGCAACCAGGTCTGCTCCTGTTGGCTTCAGTCTGTCACGGATTCAGCAACGCAAAAGTCCAGCATGAGAGGGGTCTAGCAGGGCTCGAGTCAGCGTTTTGCTGCCGTCATGGGTCATCTCTGCATCACCTTGCCCCTGCGCCTGCAAGCGGAGATCCCTCCCAACCGCCACCCACACCCTGCTGCAGCGTCAGGCGGGCGCCGCCGCTGTCGGTCAAGAAGCTGGCCGGCGCTGCCGCTACAGGGCAGCCGGCGGCCCCGCCGCCGGGCCCCACCGTCACCGGCGTCCCCGTCAAGGACAACTGGAGCAAGTCTGGGTGCGGCTTTCGGACTAATGTGCCACTGGTGCACCTGGTGCTGCAACCAGCTCTTGCACGCAGATCACACACATGGTCCCTCAGCCGGGCACGTCAATCATCGACTGCATCTGAGTAGTGTGGCGTAGTGTGGTGCAACGACCTCTGGTGCCCGCACACAGCTGCGTGCTGCTGCAACTGCTCATCTGCTGTTGTAGCGCAACCCCTGATCTTAAGCAGGCCGGTCTGCAGCCACACATAGCTTGTTCCCACGGCAGCCGCAGCGCTAAACTCACCTTACATGCTTCGAGTGTCCCTGCAGGTACCCGACCGCCGGCAGCGCGGACGCCACGCTGCGGCAGCGGCACAGCCCGGGCGGCTCGCCCACCCGCCGCCGCAGCCCCAACAGCTCGCCGCCACGCAGCGGCTCACCTGTAGCGAACCCCTCCGGCAAGCTGACAAAGGCGCAAGCCGCGCCTGTGGAGGCGCCCATCTACCAGCGGCCCCCGCCGCCGGCCGCCGGCTCCGGCAGCCCGCCCCGTGAGAGGTGAGGGTTGGTGCCGCCGCTGGGAGCAGTTCTGTTACAGCAAAGGTTGCTCTCAATGCTGCAGCAGCGTGTGCCGGTGTGCATCTGATAGCCTGATGTACACACTTGCCATGCTGGGTTTGTGTCACTGCTCTTTTGATTGTTCCTGGTCTCTGCAGGCTGGGCCCGGGGCCGCGGCTGTCGCCCAAGATCGCGACCGTGGCGGAGCACGTGGCGGAGGGCGCGTCCGACGGCGGCAGCCCCGGCGGCGAGAGCAACATCACCACCATGTACGGCGGCTACAGGGCGGGCGGCAGCCCGCGGAACGCAGACGCGGCCGTCGGCAACGCACCAGGCGCCGGCAGCCCCGTGGTGGGCAGCCCTGCAGCGAGGTCCGCCCAGGGCGCCCCGGTCGGCCGCCGGCTGAGCGGCGGGCGCCAGACGCTGAACCCGGCTGCCGGCGCAGCACAGGGCATGCCGCTGGGCGGCCCTGCGGCGGCGGACGGCGCCAGCCGCGGCAACAATGGCAGCGGCGACGGCATCGACGGCCCGAGCGGCGCGCGATCGGACAGCAGGCTGCGCGCCGGCAGCAGCCCGGCGATGGGCGGCTTCAGGCCCGGCGGCGGCGCGGTCGGCGACGAGCACATCAATGGCGGCGGCCCGAGCGTCAGCGCGACGCGCAGCATGAGCGCCGACGGCGGCGGCGGCATGGCCGACTACACCAGCAGGCGCGAGAGCGAGCTCGGCAGGGTGTCGGAGTCAGCCGTCATGGGCGGCCTCGGCGGCATGGGCGGCATTCCAGGAGGGAGCGGCAGCCACCCCGTCGACACCTACAGCAACCCCAGCACGGACGATGAGGAGGACTTCGACACGCCCACCGCCGGCAACACACCCGCCTCCAGGTGCGCTGCTGTGCGACCGATGTCGCAATTCTGCAGGTTTTGATTGCAAGCTGACAACCTTGGCATGTGGCTGTTGCACAGCGAACATGTCTCTGTTCGATTTTCATGCACAAAGCATCCCTGCAAAGCTGCACTCGCCCTCGACCAGCCGAGGCTGCTGCACCCATCTCTGGCATCATCGGCCACGCTCCGAGCACGGCTGATGCTGTTACTTCAAACCCCGCAGCGCTGGCGGCGTGCACGGCGGCTTCAACACCCCGCCGCGCGGCGCCAGCCCTGGGGCGAACACCCAGGGCAGCAGCTCCCCCGAGACGCCGCCCAGCGGCGACGCCAGCACCGGCGCAGGTGATTGCAGTACTTGTACGATGCATTGTTGCTGTGCTGCGGGTGGCGCTTGCAACCAGCTTCTTGCTGCGCTGCTGCGGCTCAGTTCTTCAGTATGATCGAACGCTGGTCAGCATCTGGATACCAGCTGCGTACACGGTGACGATCCTGCCGCCATGTGTGCCCGCAGGCGCCACCCAAAACCCCGGCACCCCCACCACCCCCTTTGCGCCGGAGGCCGCGGGGGGCAGGAGCCCGAACACCGCAGGGTTCAGGACGCCCAGCGGCGGCACGGCCGCCGGCCACGAGCGCAACGCCTCGACGCCCTTCAGCCCGGGGCGCTCCGACGCGAGCAGCTCGCTGTTCAGCTCGCCCAGCGCTCCGGGGGGGCCGCAGCAGAGCGGCAGCCTCGGTGCAGGGGGGCTGCAGGGCGCAGGCGCCGTGGGCGCGCCCAACCGCTTCGCCCCGCAGATGTCCGGCATCTCCGAGGCGTCCCTGCCCCCTGGCGCCATCCACGAGGAGCACCACGACCACCACTCCTGGAACACCCGCACCCACGTGAGCAGTTTAGGGGGACCAGTGTCACCGCATTTTGTGCGTCGCTTCTCAGATTGTGCAGTGTCGGGGCAACCAGGTGCTGTTGGCTTGTCTCCACATGCAGACCGCACAGCCATTGGGTTGCTGTGTGGTCAGCGCTTGCTGGTCGGCGCCATCGCAGCGTGCCATGACATGCACAGGACTCCTGGCGCCATTCTCGCCGACTTTGAGCCGCTGGCTCCGACGGTTTGCAGGTGCCGCCGACCCCGATCCTGGGCGAGGGGGGCGTCCCCATCGGCTCACACACCTACTCCCGCACCGGGTCTGGCTTCCAGAGCGAGGACTTTGCAACCAACCGCTACAACTCCGCCGCCGCCCCTGGCCAGACAGGCACGCCACCTTGCCCGGCAGCTTTTCACAATTTTGCGCCTGGTGTCCCGCCCCCAGAACAGTGACCTGCCTCTGGCCTGCCTGCAACCGTTCATGATTGGCAGTTTGCCCTGCGTCTGGCTGACTGGTTGACACTGTCTCACAGGGGTGCTGCTGTGCTCTGCTGCAGGCCACATGCGTGAGATGCCGGCCTCTGCCAGCGTGCCACAGACCTCGTTCTCGGGTCCTGCTGCATCCGGCGGCATCCCAGCCTCCCCCATGGCCAGCGGTCCGACCTCCCCCATGTGCGGCATGCCCTCGTCCCCCCTGGGCAGCGGTCCGATGTCCCCCATGGGCGGAATGCCCCCCGGCGTGCAGCAGGTGACACCGCTGTCTACTGTTGTAAAAACCCTAGTCACACCTGTTTCCACCCAGCCGACATGTGGAAAGCCTTTGGTTTCCTGATGTGCCATCTTCGCCAAGCCTTTTGCCTCGCCGAAGGCGCTGCACTCCAGCTTGAGATGCAACACTTCAATCCGGCACCTGAGCGCTGGCCTGGCGCCTGTGCAGGCGTCCAGCGGTCCAATCGTGAGCGAGCACGGCACGCGGCCGATCTTCAACGAGCAGGGCGCCCCCATCGGCTCCCAGTCCTTCTCACACAGGGGCACCGGCCCCAGCCCCATGTACAACGAGCAGCGCAGCGGCCCGATCCTCAGCGAGGGCGGCGCCCCCATCGGCTCCCAGTCGTTCTCCCGCTCGGGGGTCGGCTCCAAGTCCGAGGGCTTTACCCACGAGGCCGTCGGCCCCAACTCTGGAGGGTTCCCCCAGAACCCTCGGGACCGCAGCGCTCAGCCGATGCCGCTTAACTCTGGAGGCTTTGCCCAGGACCGCAGCGCCCAGCCCATGTCGCCTCAGCAGCGCAGCGCCCAGCAGATGCCGCTTAACTCTGGAGGCTTTGCCCAGGACCGCAGCGCCCAGCCCATGTCGCCTCAGCAGCGCGGCGCCCAGCAGGTGCCGGCCAGCTCTGGAGGGTTCACTCAGGACCGCAGCGCTCGGCCGATGTCGCCGCAGCAGCGCAGCGCTCAGCAGATGCCGCCGCCGATCACGGCGCCCTACACCCGCTCCGGCCAAACAGGTGACCCCACCTGTCCATTTGGCAATTTGGATCCAGTGATCAGGACGCTGAACGACTGGCAAAGCCTGTGTCAGTATCGTTCACGGGTCTCAAGATGCAGACCCACGCATGCTGGGTCTTTAGTGTGTGCTCCTGACGTTGAGCGCAGGCCACCTGCACGCGCTGCCCTACTCTGCCACCAACCCTGCAGTCCCACCCAACATGGGTGGCGGCGGCGGCCCGCCCGCAGCGGCCATGGGCGCCATGAACCTGCGCGGCCAGCAGGTGACGCCCTTTGCCTGTGCGCTGCGTTGCAGCCGAGCTGTGCAGGCTGTCTACCTGCACAGACAACCAGGTTGTGCAGCCTGATTTACGGGAGGCGCTCCCGTGCTGGCCACTTTGCCTGTGCAGACTGGGTCCAGGGATGTCCAGGGGTGTCCAGGTATCAGCTGATTTGCATGTGGCACTAGGCATCATGGACCCCCTTAAAGTTCAGCTGTCTGTGCCTGCTGCAGGGTGGCCAACCGTTTGTGCACCACGAGCACCACGACGCTGCCTCCGGCCCAGGCTCCCCGCTCGCGCGCTTCAGCGGGCAGCAGGAAGCAGCTCGCGCCGGCAGCAGCGGCGGCCGCCCGGGCTTCGTCCCGATGCAGGGCATGCAGCCGATGCAGCCCAGTGCCAGCGGCGGCATGCGCGGCATCGGCAATGGCAAGGGAGGCATGCCAGCTGGCGGCATGAGCTCCGGCGGCGGCATGCCGATGCAGAGCGGCGGCGTGTCGGCCCCGGCCATGGGCGGCGTGGGCGGCATACCGGCCGGCGGCATGGGCATGGGCTCCGGCGGCAGCATGCAGATGCAAAGGGCCGGCGGCGTGCCACCGCCTGCCATGGGCGGCATGGGCCCCATGGGCGGCATGCGTCCCACCATGGGCGGCGGCGGCGGCCTCGGCATGAACCATGGAGGCAGCACAACCCTAAACCCTAGCTCGGCGCCGACCAGCGCCGCCTCATCCGCCAGCGGGGACGGCGCTGCCCCAGCGGATGCTGGAAACAGGCGCGGCTTCAGCAGCTTCTCCAGCTTCACGCCCATCGGCGCGGTTGCGCCCGCCGCCGCGCGCTCCGCCACGGCTTCGGGCTGAAACCCCGGGCTGCCAGCTGCAACAGTCTGCTTCCGTGCAATGTAGCGCTGCTGTGTCCTGACATCAGTCTGCTGGTTCGTTTTAGACACGACCCAGCAGAGTTTGCACGCCAAATCAACTGTGGTCTGGTGACAACAGCAACACACCTTCTTTGGTTTCTCCTGCATGTGCATGCTTGGATATTTTCGATACGTTCGTGAATGTGGCTGATTTATGGCCAAGCTTGATGGCATGCTGACCGTGACAAGCTTCTGCTGGGCGATCTGAATGTTGCTGTGATCTGGTAGTTGCAGTGACAGCTTTGGTCGGTGCCCAGCGTCACTTTGTAAGCAAGCAGCTGCAATACTACTAGCAGAGGGATGTGCTTTTCTGAGACACGGTCTCAAGCCCCACACAAACTTCGCTGTCACTGTTATGCCACACTTGGCACATACTTTGACTCCGCACGCCTTCAGAAACTGCAACTTCATATGGTGTCTTCAAATACTTCATTGTCTTCCGGTTGCTCTGCTGTCACCCCACTTCAAGTCTTCATGTGTCTATTCCCTCAGGCCCTACTACCTTCAGCTGCTGTAAGGCTGTCATCACCATTACCGATGTCCAGCAGGGAGTTGTGCCAGCCGCTGTGCTGCACCTTCAGACTGCTCCCCCGCCCGTCATTTTGCAGCGGCCAGGGGCTTGTAGTCCTCAACGGCTTCGCCCGGCGGGATGACGCTGTCGCCGGTGATCCATGCTGGCAGCCGTGCCTTTGTCTTGGCTGGGATCAGCGCGTACAGCAGTGCGCCTGTGCATACACCCATACATGGGAGATTCAAATATAAAAATGCACGCACATGGCATATTGCTGGGGGGCACTACGGCATGCAGGGCTCCTGCACTTTGCTCAGGTGAGTACATGAAGGCAGGACTGTCTTGCTGTGGGGTGCTGACGCTCGTGGGTTCCCACCGCCAATGACGACGGCCGCCAAGATGAAGAAAATCGCGATGGCGACGCCGATGGTGTCCTCCAGCGCGAAGATGATGATCACGGCGCCGATCAGCCAGATCTGCAGCGGGAACCCGATCTTCGCGAACTCCAGGAAGCGGTAGTTGCCGGCTGCAGGAAGAAGGAGGGCATGTCAGTGGCACATGCAACAGCATATACAACTGTTCAACATAGCTGCGCATAGTTCCTGGCTCGTGGGCTGGCAGGCAGTCATGTGATGCACGCTGCTTCTTGCATGTACAGCGGGGGTTGAGGGCACTCAGCTGAAAGGCGCTCACCGGCAAACACCATGAGGTTGGTCTGGTAGCTGTACGGCAGGATGAAGCCGGCTGATGCGCCGAGCATGCACACAACTGCACAGGAGAATGGCAACAGTTTAGTCACGTGCCACATCACTCAAAACTACGGTCAATCCGCCAGCTAACGCACCCCGCTCTGGTGACAACATGTCACACAGCAGCTGGAGAGGATGACTGCAGGCTGCCTGTCCGACAGAGCATCGTCCCACACGGGAAGTCCCGTCTTCCAGTCTTGATATGGCAGAAAGGAGGACGTTGCGTATGTCGGCCTGCAGCACTCACTGGACATCTTGTTGGGGCCTACGCCCAGGGCGTCGCCCAGCCGCGACGCTACAGGGTAGCTGCAGCGCAGCACGCATTCGAAGTCAAGCCCAGCACGCACCGAATAGCACTGGTGGGAGCTCATGCGGCCCTGATCCTGCACATGAATGCGTGCTGGGTGCTGCGCAGTCAAGGGGTCAGCAGGGGTGCGCACATGAGTGCGGCGGCGGCGTTGTTGGACACCAGCTCCGACAGGACGGCCGTGGCGATGTAGATGGACACGAAGGACGCGGTCTGGCCGCCGATCTTCTCGCCTGCAGGGTACACAGCACGGCGTGGCACCATGCCTGCTGTGCACACTGTTGCAGTGTCCCTGGTTGCGGCGTGTCCCTGGCTGTGGCTGTGATCGGTAACCAAATGTGCAGGGTCCAGCACTGCATCCATTATTGCTGACAATGCACCGAGCGTAGGTGTCTGACACACGATGCTGCAGGCGGCATGGCCGCAGCCTCGGCTGCCTCAGCGATGCAGACTGCGTGCCAGAGGGCTTCGATCGCGCACTGATGTCGATGAAGACGTCGGCGATGCCCTGCGCCACGTTGGAGTTCTCCAGCGCGGTGGAGAACGCAAAGGCGAAGGCGATGGTGATGTACACGGTCCAGTCGATGCTGTCGCGGGCCTGTTCGTATTCGAAGTGGACCCATGTTGCCCTGCCATGTTGGTGCCACAGGGACTGCCGACCACGCGCTGGTGGCTTGCCATGATTGCCAGCAGCAGCCAGAGCTGCCAGGCGCATTGCACGCACGACAGCAGCGGGACTGCCGCTGATTTGCACTCGAGCCCGGACAATCAGCAGCCCGCGCGCGGACCTGGGCGGCGGACAGGCAGCGGGTGGCGAGCATGATGCCGGCGGTCAGGACGCCCGCGATGAACAGGTTGATCAGCTCGTCGTCCAGCGCGCCGCCCACAATCTGTCGAGAGAAACAAACGTTTAGTGACCATTTGCACACGGTTTTGCATGGCGTGCTTGCAGCAGCTGCTGGCAGCGGGTGGACCGGAGGCGGGGCGCTGCTCAAGGGGCACGATAAGATGCGATCGGCGGCCTGCTGCTGGCTCGCCGAAGCACAGTCAGCGTCGTGTGCGGTGGGGCAACAGCACCAAATATACATGGTTGGTTGTCCTGAGTAATCGATGGCAGCATCTCGGTAGGGTACAGGCAAAAATTGATGGACGACGCGCCTGCGTGGTGATCATGGCAACGCCCAGGAGCAGCGCCCACCACATCTGCCGCGTCTTCAGCGGCGCGGTGCCCTTCACGCTGGAGATGACGGCGAACGCCTGGAGTCGTCCAGGATCAGCACCGGCGCTCAGATTGTTGGATGGCTGATTTCGATCCGTCATCACTGCATGTGGTGGTGTCCCACAGAATGCATGGCACACTGCTGACGCCGCTGCTGTGACCAACCCAGGAGCCGGGCCGCGACGGCACCGTGCCGTCCCGTAGATCAGGATGCGACAGCGGCACGGGGCCGGGCGCACCTTGTCGTGCTGGTGGCGGTGCGAGAAGTTGGACCCAGCGTCCAGCAGCAGCACGTCGCCGGCTCGCAGCCGCACGTCGCGCACATCCGATGGGATCTGGCTGCCCTGCACAGCCGGCATGAGGCCACTTCAGCTGCCTGTGAGCGTCAGGCCTGCCCTGCACCACGGCTGCCGTGCGCTGTGCTGGCCAGCCTGGTGCGGTCCGTGCAGCCCACATGCTGGTGGCAAGCCAAGCGGTTGCGAGTCCTGATGTTGCAGTGACCGCGGAGAGCAGCAGTCAGGGGGCCCACTGCACATGGTCAGCAGCTCCCGATGCAGGGCGCTGCAGGGGCGCTTTGTGAGCCCCTTGTTTTAGAATTTCCAGAAAACTTTATTATTTTTTAATACCCTACCGCGCGGTGGATGGCGACCACGACGCCGTCGTAGCGGTTGCGGAAGTGCGCCTCGCGCAGGGTGCGGCCCACCAGCGGGCTGCGCGCGCCCACTGACGCCTGGGCAAGGGCAAGCCAAGGGTCTTGAGGTTCAGGGTTTTGCAGTCGCACGCGCCTGCTGCCGACGTGCTGCTGCCACTCCCGCGGGGCGGGAGCCAGGCTGCTGGACTGCCGCCGTGAACGGCGCCGCTTTCCGATGCAGCTGCGTGCTGCCGGCCACCGACAACAAGCGGTCCTGACCGGTGTCAAGCCACGGCACAGACAGATGCCCTGGACACGCAGGTCAGTATGACGCATGAGATCCAGTGTTTACCCCTTATACAGACCTGCACCAGGCCGCGGTCCAGGATGTCGGTCTTGAGCTTGCCCAGTTGGCGCGCCTGCACACGCTCCAGGCCCGTGACCTTGGACAGGAAGTAGTTGGTCTCGATGGAGCCCGCAAACCACAGCGTGTCGTCCAGCTGCAGGGCAGCAGGACAATGCATGTTGCGACGTGACAGGTGCACTGGAGCTCCAATAGTGAAACGGCGGCCGCCGCCTCACGTAGGACATGATCAGCAGGGTGCAGACAGCCATGTACGGTTGTCGATCCTGCTTTAGACTGACTGCAGAATGACGCCACGCACGGCAGGCGCACCTCGATGGCGGTATCGGGCCCGACGTCAGTGATGTGCGTGCCGTCGGCGCGGTCAACGGCGATGAGGACGAGGGCCTCTATGCCCCACAGGCCCGCGTCCCTGATCGTCCTGCCCACGCCGTTGAAGGCCTTGGTCGCACGGAAGCCTGCCGCAGAAAGGGGCGGTGGGGTGTCCAGTTGCCATCTGCTGTCACGCTGTTGTGAGAGAGGTAGACATGCCCAGAGCAGCGCAGGGCTGGAGCGCACGGCAGAGCAGAGCACTTTGCGCCTGTAGGGGCTGGCTGCGTGCCAGGTGGTGGTTGTCAGACCAGGGCGGAGGGGAGCGGAGCAGTTCAAGGCGAGCACAGGTTGGGGTATGCCAGGATCGGGGGGCACCTGTGGAGAATTCCTTCTCCAGGGTCTCGTCCAGCGTCTCGATGTGGTGGAAGGCCGCCTTGAAGTCCTTGGACGCGATGATGCTGATGTCCTCTGCAAGCACGGAGGGTTCAGCATGATGCACGGTACTCTGTGACGGCCGCCTTCTGCATACCTTCAACACAACAGTGCTGCTGTCCCCTGCTTATATGTACAACAATCAGCCTGGTGCACAGCGTTGCGAGTGCACTACACCATCTGCAGCATCCCCGCCGGTGTGGCAGGACTGCATGTGCCTACGGCCAGCAAGTCTGTGCGCAGCGTGTGCTGCACCGCGTGAGCAGCTGGTCCGGTCCACCACACCACCCCTGAACCTGTGGCACGTGTCCCCTGCCTCCAACCCCGTCTATGGACGTATGTACTATTTTCTACCGTGTACCCTAGAGCCTAAACCCTGACGTGCTCACCGGCCTGCAGCACCAGCACGTCCCCTGCCTCCAACCCCATCCATGGACATACATACCATTTGTACCGTGTAAACCCTGAACCCTGACGTGCTCACCGGCCTGCAGCACCAGCACGTCCCCGGCCTCCAGCACCACCTCAGCCAGCGGCTGCGGGGAGCGCTTGGCGCCGCGCTTGACCGCCAGCACCGCCGCGTTGTACTGCGCCCGCAGGTCCGCGGCGCGCACCGACTGGCCGATGACCGCGGACCGCCGCCGCACGGTGGCCTGCGATGACAGGCGCCAGCTATGGTCAAATGTAGGCGCGCCTTGTCATGCGTCTGCAAGCTCCATTGCCAGCAGGCAGGCATGTGCATGCCAACACGTCGGTGGCAGCGATGTCAGCAAGCATGTCCAGAAGTGTCACTGTGCACTTGCGGCGCCACGCTGCTGTGGGGTCCAGGGCAATCGTCGCCAGCAGCGGCGCGTACTCGTCTCTGCGGCATAGTTTCAGCAGGAGACGCAACGGGCAACCCTGCCTGCCTGACAATATGCTTGAAGAGACTGCGGGCTTAGGTGTCCGTACCTGGATCAGGCGGGAGCGGGGGGCGTCCGCCACGGCGGCCTCCAGCAGCTCGCCCGACCGCTCCTCGTCGCTCACCTTGGCCGCATCGTACGGCAGCTCCCCGCTGCCGGCCGTCGCCAGCACCCCCTGCAGCATCACTCGGGCGCTGCTGAGCACAGGTTCTGCTTTGGAAATCGGCAAATGCGCATCGCCAGGCTGGCGACTGAAGTGCCGGGTGCATCGGCACCGTGCATTTTGTGGTGGCTGAGCGCCTGCAGTCGGCGCCACTGGTGGCGGCAAATCTCATCTAATGCCGGGAGCTACTGGCTGCAGCTTGCTCAAGGGGTTGAAAGCTTGACGTCAGCGCCACACCTCGTTGGTGAGCAGCTCCAGGTCCAGCTTCTCGGTGTACAGCTTGGCCTGCTTGTACTCCCTGCACCCGGCCCAGCACCGCACCCTCAACTGATGTGCTGTTGGATTTGCTCGGCGGACATCTGGCGGGACAAAGGGTGTCTGACACCATTTGAATGCGCACTCCAGACAAAGCTCAGTGTGCGCCACGCTTCCCGGATGTCCCGTCCCCCCACATCTGCACAGCAGCTGGGTGCCAGCCAGCACTGCGTGTGGCGGCGCACCCGCAGAAGTGCAGCTGGTCGTCGGCCTCCAGCAAGTACTCTGGCCCGACGGCGTGCGTCACCAGGCCCTGCAGCAGCGGACCAGCATTAGCACACCACATTCCGGAAAGACGGGGCTGTACCTGGGCTGAAAGTTGCTGACAAGCGGACTCAGCCCAGGGCTGCAGTCGATGTCACCCTGATGTCGACTTGCACCATGCTCCATTCGGCGGGCTGTGGCGCCTCACAGCTTGATGCTGCACGGACTCGGCGCGCGAAGGTGAGCAGGCCGTTAGCCGCTGGCGATAGCCGCTGGCGCAGTGTGCTGGTACGGCTTCAGATCTGCCCGCACCTGGCGCTCCACGGCGACGAGGAACAGGCGGTCGAGGCGCTTGAGGCCCGCGCCGCGCACGGTGCTGCCGGCGGCCGGGGACCCCGGCTTCACGCGCGCCACGAACAGCAGGTCGCTGTGCCGCCGCGTTTGGTCGCCCACCAGCAGCCAGCGGGAGGCGACCAGCGTGTACACGATGCCGGCGAGCGCGTAGGGGATGCCTGCACGCACGTGTGCACGACTCTAAGCCACTGTCCCGTACGAGTCAGCGCGCTGCAGCGCTGCGCTGTGACCACCAAGCTTTGCACCAGGTGCAGGTGCTGTTGCAGGTGCTATTGTAGCGTCGGACGTGTCTCTGACTGAACCCACCGTAGGGCGTGATGTCGAAGAAGCCAAAGCGCTCATCTGGCGTGCCGGCGTACCGCTCGGCTTGCAGGCCTGCGTTGGCGGCGGTGTGCCATCAACTTTGCATCCAGCCGAGGGGGAGCAGCACGCTGCAGCATATAGGTGCGTGCAGCATGCTCAGCTTGCAGCATGGCATGTCTGCATGCAGATCAAGCTGAGGGCATCTGTCACATTCAGCATGACCCAAGCACCCACTGGAGATGACCAGGTTGGTGGAGCTGCCGATGAGCGTGCAGGTGCCGCCGAAGACGGCGCCGTAGGACAGCGGGATGAGCAGCTTCTTGGAGCTGACGCCGGCGCGGCGCGACCAGGCGATGATGATCCTGGAGACACGCCAGTGGGCCGTCAGCATCAGCACCCAGTAATGGCAGGGTCGTGACATCGTGTGACCATTGAGCAGGCGTGCTGTGCCTCATAGCAATTTGCTGCTGCAGAAGCTGCAGAATGTAAAACGCAGGTGCATGCAGGCTCTTGCATGCTGCGCAGCAGGGGGAGTGTGCAGGCCGCAGGAGGAGGCGCACGGGATGAGCAGCGCCACGATGGGCGTGTTGTTGAGGAATGCGCTGGCGATGGTGACGGGGATGAACATGCGCACCTGCACCGACCATGCACCCATGCGACTGACACACTGATGCAGGGCAGCATTTCTGTTTGCTGCCATCAACAACATAAGTTGGCGGCAGCACAGTCCGGAAGCAGCAGCACAGGTAGAGTGACAAGCAGAGCGCCGCCGTCGGCAGACCGACCTGCGCCCAGAAGACCGACTTGGAGCGCCCCAGCACGTACACCAGCGCCTTCTCCATGCCTGCAGACGACACGGCCACGGTTTGCTATGAGTCATGAAGGTGGTGGTGACCGACCAGGGTGGCCCCTGTTGGAGCGCATGGACAGTTTGGCCGGCAGCCTTCCCGCTGGTGACACTTGTTGGCCAAAGCTGACATACAAGCTTGCAATGCACGGCGGGATGAGGCAAGATACACACCTCCAGTTTGACCAATACCCTCGGCCACCTGCGCACCAGAGTGAGTGTCACCATCTTGAGGGGTTGTGCATGCTGCGGTCATGTGCTGTTGGACTCTGTGACATACGATCGTCACATGACGTCTCAGCAGCTGCTGATGCTCATGCTGGCCCTGCTGGCAGGACTGGTACCCAAGCACGTGCCTTTGGCCTTTCATGCATGCAGCAGCATCTGGTGTCATGCACATATGCCACTCACCACGAACAGGATGACGACAGTCAGCAGCCCGCTGCTGGCGAAGCCCGCTGTGGCCTCCTTCGTGTCGATGATGCGGCAGGCGGTGACGACAGCAACCATGCCTGCATGCATTGATGCCGTATCGCATATGTGCATCACCGCAGCATGCATGTGAGCTGGCACCATGCCTCAAACATGGTGCGCGCAACAGAAATCCTCATGTTGACGATACTGAAGGGTGGGGCATCTCTCGTCTGACCTGCGAACACAAAATCTGGTCCGACCCAATCGCCTGCGCAATCAACGTCCCAAATCGCCACAGTTGGTGACGCAACAGATGCGCGCGGGCTGGAGCGAATGCATGGGAGTGGGATCTGAAAGGCAGGCTATCCCATTAGACGCCGTGCCAAGCTTGTCAATCAGTCCAGATGTGGGGCAAACCCCACCTGCCATGATGATGAGGCCGACGACCAGGGTGGCAATGACCACCTGCGGCCATGGCAAACCGCTGAGCACAGACTTTGCTTATACTTGAATCCTGATTGTGGATCGCACATCGTCATCTGGTCGCATACACAGCGGGGCACGGGGTGCAGGGCTGCATGGGGGCTGTTGGCACGTGTCGAGGCATGCCGGCACACAAGGCGCGCTGCCGATGGACATGAACTCACCCCGGCTTCCCATCCGAGCTGCACCATCTTCAGCAGGTGCAACCACTACCTGCCGTGCGGCCCTGGACCACCTGCTGCAAGATAACGGCACCTCACGAACTCCGTGTGCGTGGTGCAACCCGCCTTGCCGGCAAGCCGCACAATGCAAGCAGATTCAAGCCAATCCGCAGCCTATGCCAAGCTGTACGCTCCCTATCACCGACTCGTGATCGCATGCATCTGCGTCGGGGATGTTACAGCGGACATGCGCAAGCACGTGGCGGCCAGAGAACACGAGGACCCTGAAGCACCTTCTATGGCGTTGTTGTTCGCCTGGTCCCTCCCTACGGCGACGTGGCGGCAGATGCTGACGGCGCCGCTTGAGAGGGTGCACGGCTGCGATGGTGAAGTTCGAGGTCTGGAACCCACGCGTTTTCTGTGGGCAGTCACGTTGCTGAGGAGGCGGACACACTTATGTAAGGCACCTGAGGGTTTATGTTGCTGACATAAGGACATAAGTTTGAATATATTACAGACTTTGAAGCAGCGGGGCTGAGGGTGTGGTGGAACTGATGTTACGGCGCCGCCGCTGTCGGCGGTGTCACGTCCTACATATGCTGCTGCTGAACACGATGCGAGGCCATGCGCGTCAGGCCCAACCCTCGGTTCCATGCCTGTCAGACCATGCACGCATGCTGTATCCCAAGCCGCGCTATGGGCTTGTGCAAGGCGTGTTTGGCGAGGCGCACAGCAGGCGCCCTCCGGGTCACCAGCAGCCTGACGGCATCCGCCATGCACTCCGGATTTTGGTACCAACAGCCCACCCTAGTGCTGCCTGTACATACAGGCCAGCGGTTGCAATGTGCTCGAAAACCATGCCCGGCACTGGCAGTTATCTGTCTGCCGACGCCATCCCTGCCGCACATGCCCACCGGCCGCCTAGTTCTTGCGGATCTTGGACGACAGCTTGCACAGGCGCGCCAGCAGCCCCGACAGCTGCAGCCGCGAGCCCACGCCGTCGCTGATGCGCATGTGCGTCAGCCCGATCTCCTGCGGGCGCAGCCAGGCAAACCGTGAGATGGCACGCCAGACCGCTGCAGGCTCCGGGCGCAAGCTGCTGCGGAGCTGGTGCCCAGGCTGCCCTTTGGAGCACTACGGTTCGGAGCCCTACAATAGCAGCACGGTGTGCCGCACACCTTGATGTATTCGAGCTTCAGGAACTCCATCATGTCGGTGTTCCGTGTCACGCGGAACAGGGTGCCGATGATGTCCGTGCTGCTGTAGCCATCGTCAAACAGCTTCTGCAGCAGAACATCAAAAAGCCAGGGTCGAAACTGGTGTGATCCCCCGACCTGACTTGGGCTGCCGCAGAGTGCAGCTCAGGCTCAGCTCATACTTTCGTAGGAATGCCGAGCTGGGATTGCAGCTGGACACGCGAGCACACCTTCATGCCAGTGTAGGCGGACTGGAGGTTGCAGCTGAGGCAGTCCTGCACGATCTTGCCCACCAGCAGCGGGTGCGGCTGGTCACACACCTGCGTACAGGACAGATATGGTTGCGCACGCCCATCTTGCACATCTCACGAACTCCGAGGACGCGCTGACAGCAGTGCGCGCACAAAGCATGCTTGGGCAGTGAGCTCCACAGCAGCAACGCAAGGTATGCACGAGCGCGCACCCTGAAGACGTTGTCGCGGCTGACCAGGCCGAAGCCTGCCACGGTGGCCTGCACAGATGCATGCAGCAAGTCTTCTCGGCGCTCTTTCCGCATCAGCACATCTGGGCACTCAGCAGGCGCATTGCCTGACCTTGCTGCATGCCGCCAACGCTGATTACGCGTAGGTAGGGCGCCTAGGCAGATTGTGATACAGGATGACATGCGGCCTACCTGTAGGTTGTTGAGCGCCTGCCGCATGTCGCCGTCCGCCGTGAAGATGATGGCTTCGAGGCCCTCTGGAACAGACGCCACCTGCAGCACGGTTGCGCGGCTGGGACGTACTCTTGTTCACTGAACAATGTGACCGTAGGGGCATGGTGCCTCAGGCTTCAGGCGGGGGTTGCCACCATCACCGCCTCGAACACGAGGGTGGTGGTTGCATGTATACAGGCCGTAGCACCATGCCCAACGGATGCGTCCACCGCAAGCTGCTGGAAGCTGGTCCAGTGCACCTGTTCTTGCTGGCACACCCACTGCAGGCGCGACAGGATCTCCGCGTCGCCCAGCCGCACGAAGCGCAGGATGGCGCACCGCGACTGGATGGGCTCGATGACCTGCGCACGGCAGCAGGCAGCCATTCAGGGTTTTCATTGCCTCAAACCCTACAGATGAGCACTTGAGCGCCGCGTGGGGTCGTGCCGATGGAGCGCATGGGCGCCAACGGTGCAGGAGACATGCCGCAGCACGAGCCACTGCAGACCCTGTGATGGCGCCTGGCTGTTTGCTGACGCAGATGGTGCGCCGCAGCCGAGCACAGCGCAGCCTCCGCAGCAGGCGTTGCAAGGTGCACACTCTGGGGCGGCATCTGGGAGCATGCAATTGTGGGAAGTGCCGGCGGCGCGCCTTCGAGGACTGGTTGCATGCGAGCGCGAAGCGGGTGGTGGCGGAGTACAGCTCCATCGTCCGCCGCAGCGCCTGCTGCGCCCCGCTGGTCATGCTGCAGGGTGGGCGCGGCAGTGTGTGAGCTGGGGAGCACGGCCGGCTGACAGGACATGGCCAGGGACATAAATATCAAGCTGCCGCTCTGTGGCGAGGCACTGCAGCTGTTTGCCGCTGGAGGATAGAGATCAGTGCGCTGTGGAAGCCTGTTATGGTGAGTTACCAGCGGCCTCAAACGAGCCATGGAACGGTAGATGTGCGCAGGGCTGGCGACAGCAATGCGTGCCTATCTGCCTCGTCCAGGATGACGATCTTGTGGCGGCCGGGCGGCAGCGTCACCTTCTTCTGCGCAAACATCTTGATCTTGTTCCGCACCACGTCGATGCCCCTGCGCATTGAAGGTTGTTTTGCTGGACCCTCCCATGCAATGCGCATGCAGTATAGCGTTGGAAGCCTGCCGCTGCGGCTGTGGGAGCTAGGAGATGTAGGTGCTGGGGCGGCTCCAGGGCGAGCCCATCTGGAGGGTGTCCACCTGTCGTCAGAGGCGTTGAGCTCCAGGACGCCCTCCCTGTAGTTGGCGCCCAGCAGCCCATGCGCCAGCGCCAGGATGCTGGTCGTCTTGCCGGTGCCGGGCGGTCCCTGGGAGACCCAGACATACATGCTATTGCAGCACAAGGCACCACTTCGGCGTGCGTGAAACCCTCATTGCAGCTGGCAGCACATGTGCAGCCCCAACGGAGATGCGTCGACCCATGAGTCCACACCCTACCAGGTGTTGCTGCCATCCATCGTGGAACAGGCTGCGCCAGTTCAGACCCACGAGCAATCGCGCTTCAAGATGGCGACATGAGCAGGCATGGCAGTCAGTGACGCACCGCGAGGATGACATTCGGGAAGTTGCCCTCCCGGCCGATGACCTGCAGCCGTGACACCGCTTCCACGTTGCCCACCACGTCGTCGATGTTCTTTGGCCGGTACTTCTCCACCTGATCACAGCAGCGAGGCCACCTGAGCCATGTGCGGAGCCGCGCCACAGCAAACGCTGCGCATGCTGCATTCAAGCTGAGGCTTTGTGCTGCGATACTACGGTGTTCAAACAGCATTGAAAAGTGAGCGTCGGAAGCGTGCGCGAGTTAAGTGCGTTGATTCCGCCATGCTCACCCAGGGCAGATCGTAAGAGGCTGTGGTCTTTGAGGCTGCTGCGGGCGCAGGCGCTGCTGCGGTGCTGGGCCCCGCAGCATCGACATCCATGGCCGTGGCGACATCGGCCATCCTCACCGGCTGTGGTGACCTGCTACTTACAGGCGCCACATCGATTTGCTCACCGTGCCATGCCTGATCACTGCGGCGTTGCCGCAGGTGCGGTGGAGCCTTTTCCTGAGCTTGACCGCAGCTGCGTCTGCCGCAGCAGTCACATGCCGTATATGCAGTTCAGGGCAGATTGGCGGCGCAAAGCTGTTGCTCTTTCCCAGCAACTAGCGGCCCACAGGTTTGAAGACAACTCGAATGTTGCTGCGTCCTGCTTGCCGTATGTGTGCTGAGACTCAGTGCACGTCAAGGGAGCGTAGCGCGTGGCATGAGCAATGTGTTTGGAAGCTGTCAAGTGCGCTGAATACAACAAGCCATCAACCTACATGCACGCCACGCTGGCATGACGCGTCAAGCTGTGAAGACATGCTGGCGTGACTCATCAGCTGGCGCAACCAAGTCAGCGAGCTGTCGGCAGGGTCCCCACTTCACAGCTGCGCGCCCGCCCGCCTGTCATCGTATTCCCGCCTGCACACCTCACACAAGCCTGTCACATTGCTGATCGCCGCCACCACACAGGTAGGCATCTCTCAGCCGCAGGGCAGACTGTTCCGTTGCGAAAGTTGAATCATGTGGGAGCTCCAGAAGTGGTCAGGCTGCTCGCGGCCTGCAGTCCTGATCTGAAAGGAGTAGGGAATGCGCGGCTGGTCCTTGTATACATCTGCAACAGCCTGTTGTGGCCAGGGCAGACATGCAGCTTTCTCCCAAGATTTGGAGGCAGAAGGGATGGGCACCTTGTCAGACCTCCATCAATGGCCACCTGCTTGCTGATACATTGCACAGCGCGTGCCAGTGTGCGGGGCTGTCAGCTCGGCAGAAACGATTGTTAGGGGTCCACCCCAAAGGTCCATCGCAAGGCTGACAATCTCGGATCAGAGCGATATCAACTTATGCGACACGGCTGTACAATGTGGTCATAGTGCGAGAACGTGCACATGGCAGGCCACTGTTCTGGCGAGGCTGGGCCGGGCTGCACTCTGGCTGCCGCAGCGCAGGTTGAAACACCAATCTGCGCAGGTTCGAGCGTCTGCTGAGGAGCACGTGCCGCAGACAGCAACCCCTTGACATCTACATGCTCAGGTGCCAAGATCCGAGAGCGTCAGAGGGGTTCCTGCGACCATCACGCGGTAGCAACACCCTCACACAGAAGACAGCAGCCGGACAACGCAGCGCCATGGTGCAGGTGAGCTAGCATACACATGAACACGGGCGGCGACGCCGAACACCTGCGTGATTGCCAATGTCATCGTATCGCGTCACGTCAGTGTCATGTGCACAGCTGCGCCTCGCAGGCTGCCTCTGCATCCTCTGCAGCAGTGCAGCGCCAGCAGCTCATCACAGCCCTCGGCTGCCGTGCACCGCGTCAGGCAACGGATGTGTCCCGGCCCCTGCAGGTGCAGGACTACCTGCGGCCGCTGATGCTGAAGGACCTGCGGACGCAGTGCCGCGCGCGCGGCATCAACCCGGGCGGCGGGCGCGAGGCCCTCGCCGAGCGCGTGGGCGAGCACATGCTGGCCACCCAGGACTTGTGAGTGCATCGTTGCGGACGGGTCACACCGGATGCTTGTTCGTTGTGTGATCACGTGCGTCTGCCGCAGCAGCGGTCGAGGGGCCCTGGCCTAGCGCACCGCCGAGCACATGCTCGCACCAGGACTCGTAAGCTTTTCAAAGCGCCAGCCTTGTGGCCCCCTGATACAGTCTGCGCATGCCAGCCGAGGTTACGCAGCGCATATACACACGTCGTTCCCGGTCATGCACCGAAGAAGCACTGCAGCTTTCGAGCTCCATGCAGCAGTCAGCAACAGCTGCAAGCAGCTGGGAGCGCCGGTTGGCAGCTACCCCTGGCCTTCCCTGACGCCTCCAGACATGCATAGCACACCGCACTGGGCCATGCTGCGAGCACAGTGGTGCTGCGGTGCCGACCGGCGCACGCTGACGGTGTATGCCGCCGTGCGCCTGCAGCACCATCTTTGCCGAGGCGCCGGCGGCCCCCGGCGCCGCGGGGGACGGCCCCGCCACCTACATGTCCCGCGGCGCGGCGCAGCAGCGCGCCGAGGCGCCGCAGGCCAACAACTACACGCGCCCCAACGGCCAGAACGTGAGTGCTTCTCGTATGCAGGGGTGCTCGCAGCGCGTGGTTCGTTGCGTACCCATCTAAAGTTTGCGCGGTGCAGTGCGGGTTCAGCTTCAGCCGCCTGGTCCTGGTTTCAATCTGATGCGCAACATTGTGCCCGCATAGCAGGCATGCAGATGGCAAGGCAGAGGTGGCAATGGCTGCGCTTTGACGGGCGCCCTTGCTGTGGCTGGCCGCAGGTGGGCAACCACATCACAGACCGCCCCAGCAGCCGCGTGACGGCGCCCCCCGGCGGCGCCTCCCAGGTCGACTTTGGCGGCTACGGCGGCGACGTCACCCCTGAGGTAGGGTTTAGGTTTGTGCACGCTCATACAGCCAGTATGTGCAGGCCCCCAGCCGTGTGGACCGGCTGCGAGCTTGCTGCCGGTGTACTCACCGCCGGTCTGTAAGGGGCTGTGCTCTGCTGTCGCTCCGTCACACGGCTTCACAGCAGGGCTGGTGTCAGCATGAGCGTCGGCAGATGTGGCGGCAAATGCAGTGTCAGCTGGAACACTCCCCGTGCCCTTCCTTTGTGTTTCTGGTGCCGTCAGTGCCTTGCGGCTGTTCAGCATCAGGATCATAGGTCTTGACCGTCTGCGCTTCACCTGCATGACGCAGCCGCCGCCGACCGACACCTCGTTCCCCCTGCAGGCGGCGGCGGCGCTTGCCGACGTCAGCAACCAGCCCGTCAGCCGCTCCCCCGAGGCCGGCTCCAAGGCGCCGGCCCACATCGCGGCGCAGGAGCAGCCCATGGTGCGCGTCATTGTATTATCAGATGGTCAGGTGTCAGGCGCTTTCAGGTCACCTCAGGCGCCAGGAGGCGTCAGGACCTCAGGTGGTCAGGTGGTCGGATAAGTAGGCAGTTGCATCGAGCCTGAGCCGTGCGCCTGTCTGCTCAGGCGCTGCTGATGCCATGTGCTGCGCGCAGCTGGCTGCGTGAGCAGGCCCCGATCTGGTCCTGAACACACCTGCTGCTGCTGCAGGGTGGCTCCCCGCCACAGCACGGCCACTTCAGCGGCCATGGCATGAGCCGCGCCGGCGGCGTGGCCATCAACAACTACACCCGCACCGAGGGCCAGAACGTGAGGATGGTCTGTCAGCAATGCACACGGTTCTTTTTGCTATCAGCTACTGTGCGCTTACCTCTGCAAGAGCAGACGTTTGAGCTCTGCAACACATGCCAGTGCTGCCAATGTGGTGTAAAGCCATGTTCCACTGCCCTGCAGCAGAAAAGCATCCCATGAGCCGTTGTATGCCTGATGTGTTGCAGGTGGGCAACTTCCTGAGCGACCGCCCCAGCAGCCGCGTGCTGGCGCCACCTGGCGGCGCATCGCAGGTCTTCTTCGGCTGAGGACATGTCATGCCGGTGCAAAACGGCCCCGTGCGCACGAAGTCCTGGGTTTGGGTTTGATGGCGTTAGCCATGCGTAGCCAGCGGAGCCTTGGCAGCTGGAACACGCTGACAAGGACTGGCGTGCTGTGCTGCTGCAGCTTGTTATGCCGGGCCGCAGGGAGCTCATCGACTGCACAGTATGTGGTAGTGTGGGTGGCAGGAGCATTTTGATTTCAGCAGCGATTGAATTCATGTGAGGCCAGTAGCGAGTTACAGCAGCAGCGCATCTGCTGATCCGATCTTGAAATGGCAGATCAGCCTATCAAGCTCTGCAGCAAACATTCACATGCAACCATTGACCCAGATCGTTGTCCACAGCTCTGCGCCAGATCCTAGTTGGATACGGTATGTCCATGTTCAAGTCACTGAAACGAGGACATGCCAGCTTTGCCGGCCGTTGGCCATGCATGCGCATAATTCCTTTTGTTGCTGGCGATTGCCAGCACGTTAATGATCTGATCAGTCACAGCCGCATCATCCGAACTGACTTGAGGTTGTTCAGCAGAAACTTTGGCATCCCGATGATGACAGCGCGCAAACGACGCGCATCCAGCTGGAAGCAGGACTGGAGGACGCTGGCGTTGCGGCGCAGCTTCCCTGTGCTCGCAAGCAGCAGTTTTGGCTGTGCCGCCAGCACCTTTGCTGCGTCATCGTTCGTCAAGCCAAACTCTGCCAACCGGGCATGCGAGGCCGTGATGTAGGTGGGGCTCAAGGTCAGCACGTTTGGCACATAGTACAGCCGCCTCTGAAGCGCTGAAGCCGTCAGGCCGCCTCCGAACGCTGCCGCCACCGCGTCGGCACGTGCATGCAGCTCGCCGGGTCCCAAGGCGCCGAGGTGTGGCCAGCGATCCAGCGCCCAAGCAACCCTGCCGAAGGGCAACCCGAGGCCCAGCAGGACACCCGCTGCCTGTTGGTACTCGGCAGCAATGACCGGCGGCTGAACTTTTGGTGCGGCCATGGTGGCAGATGCCTGTGCAGTGCTCGACGCTGGAGGCCATTCTTCTAGAAGAAGGGCCTTAAGCAGACGCTGCTGCAGATCTGCGGCAGCGTCTGTCTCCGTGGCATCGCCCATGCCGACGCACTGGGCTGCTGGCGTACCCAGCTGCGCTGCTGTGAACAGCACTTTGTCACTGCTGCCGTCGCTTCCTGCTGTCACTCCCGTTGATGCGCAATTGCGCTTTGGCATGTGAACCGTCAGGTTGCAGGGTTTCGCCTGAATGGGAGACCCTGCACACATGTGGATGTGCTGTACATAAAATCAAGAAAGCAGCCAGAACCAGCAGGTGCAACGCATCAATGGCTGCAGGATGCACAGCTCGTGACGGTGGACGCCGGCCTCAGCGAGCTTCGAAGGGCTTTGAGGGGGAAGCGCAGTTTTGAGGACAGCTGAGGTCACCGTGTAATTGAGTCGCCTACCTGCAAGGCTGCGGCGTGACAAGGCAGCTGGGCGGCGCTGCGCAGGACGCCAAGACCGGCACGCTGCCGATGTCATCGAGGCCATCACCTCTCCTGCGCACATCAGGCCAGACAGTTGATTCGGTCGTTTCGAGCTGTTTTCGCATGGGCCCGCCGGCGTGGTCAGCTCGCATGCACCGTGCAGTGCGCCTGCAGCGGCGCAGGATGTCAGAAAGCGAGGCCTGCCCACAGCGCAGCGTTGCGTCGGAGTGTACACTGAAACGACAACGCAGGTACTAGTGCGTCAGCAACAACACGACTAGCTGATATGTAGTGAGTGCCGCACCCGACGGGCAGGCCGACGGGATGTCTCCCCGAGACCGTCGCTTCAGCACCAATGGCAAAAGGCATCTCCAAATGCAGCAGTTAGCTCAGCTGCGCGCTGCATATGCGTTCAAAATACAGTGTCGATGCCCACATGCCGCTGTGCGACATCTTGATGAGCACTGTGCATGGCCCAAGGTGAGCGGACATTCCGAGGCCATGCCAAACCCTGCAGATGCATGTCTGACAGGAACAGGCTAGACATCGTCCTGCACTGCCACATGCGTCTCAGCAGCACCAGGATTGCTGCCGGTCGCATGAGAGGAAGTAGTGCTTGGCTGCGAGATGGCATGAAAGACGTGTCGACCCTCAACTTGCCATGTGCTGAAGCGCCGCCGCATGCATGTGCAGCATCTCCTCATGTACAGCAGATCTGTGTCGCCGAACCCGAGGTCAGGTTGGTTTCGGCCACCAGCAAAGGCAGTCTTGGATGTCTTGGCAGTCTACGTCAGCTGTTCAGTTCTGCCTCGTGCCAGTTTGCACGTATGCCGCTGCATTCCAGGTTGCAGGTTGCAGCCTGCCCAGCAGCTTGCGGCTTCCTCCTCAGATCTTGGTTGACAACACAGCGGGCGTGTGCGCACTCCGTCTGCAGTAGCGGGGTCAAAGCTTCGCCACTGGGACTGCAGCCTGGCGAGTGCGGCCATTCACAGCAGGTGCAGCCTGATGCACAGCAAGCAGGCAGCAGGGTCGCACTGCTGCATCACGCTGATGATGACGGGGAGCTTGTTGCGACAAACACAATATGCATCAGGGCGGACATGACGTGGCCCTGCTTGTCGGTATCTGGAGCACAGATGCGCATGCGTCTGCAGCCATCACTTGCATCTTCTTAAGAGGATAGCCAGTGGCAGCTTACAATCCGTACATTATAACTGACCACATGTATCCAGCTGTCCATCATGTCTCTTGCCACGCATCAGCTGAAAGATGCCATGCCAGCCTTGCCTGCCGCTGATGGCTCTACCCTGGCGCGACCACTGGTGACACTCGTTATGACATGCGCAAGCCGCCTGCCGTCAGTGCCCTGAAACTGCTTTGCAACCAGCTCCCGAAGGCTGCGGCGTGACCCTGGCGCCATTGTCATCCCGCAGCTCCTCCGCAGGCAGAGTGGGAACTGTATGATGAGAGCACGCAGCTGCTGCGGGCTGAGCTCGTAGCTGAGCTGCAGGTTTTCGGCTGTGCTGCGCAGCTTGCTCGCGCTTGCCAGCAGCAGGGCCGGCTGTGCCGCCAGCACCCCTGCCGCCTCGGCCGCCGTCAGTCCCAGAACCGCCAGCCGGGCGTGCGCGGCCGCGATGTCGCTGGGCGCCAGCGTCAGCACCTTCGGCGCAGCACGCAGCGCCTCAGGAGCGCCGCGGCAGACAGCCTGCCTCCGAACGCCGCTGCCGCCGCATCAACCCGTGCCTGCAGCTCGCCGGGTTCCAGAACGCCGAGCTGCGGCCAGCGGCTGAGCGCCCAGGCGACCCTGGGGTGACTGAGCCCGAGGCCCTGCAGGAAGCCCGCTGCCTGCTGGTGCTCGGTGGCAATGGCTGGGCTCTGACGCTGTCCAGTACCGGCGGCAGCATTGGACCTGGGTTCTGCTGGCTTCCGTGGCGCTGGAGCCTTGCTTGACACTTTGGATGCACTTTCCGCCACACTGCCTGTGCCAAGCGTCTCGGATGCCGGCGCCTGCAGCTGTGCTGCGGTGAACAGCACGAAGTCGCTGCTGCCGCCGCTTCCCGCTGCCATGGCCCTTAATAGCAGCCTTGAGATGTGCCGCACCGCGCTGTGCCGCTGCCCACCCGCGGGGATGGACGACGCCGTCCATCGGCCTGCCAAGCCCATGGATGTCTACTCTGATGCAAGTGGTCAGAGTATGCAACATGGAGCAGCGGTGGCGCACTCATCAGAGTTTGCAACACGACGGACGTCACAATAATGTCGGCAGGGTTAGCTGAGAAGCATCAGTTGACAGTCGAACACATCCCTTTGGCATGTTACCTGCGGAACCGCGGCATGGCAGGGGGGCAGGCTGCTGCTGCGCCAAACACCAGGAGCGGTACGCCTTCAAGACCATTGAGACCATTTGGGCCACTGCGTGGATATCAGTGGCTGTCATGTCAGTTTCTCTTCGTAGACAGCTGCACCATTCGTGCTGTGGCCGCGGAGTGCCCAGATGCGCGTGTGCAAGCCCATTCGCATTGTCGACGTGCCTTGCGCAGTCACGTCGCATTGCAAGCTATGAAAGATACCATGAGTGATGTTAGAGGCACTGAGCTGGCCATGCTGCGATTTGGCACCTGCTGAACGCCGAAGGCGAAAGACACAGCGACGGGATGGCTCCCCGTTAGCGTTCTGTTCAGCTTCTCTCACAAGCACGCTTCCGCTTGGAAGCTCACAACTGCATCGAATGGTCACCTGCTGCTACAAGCCTTCATATATACCTGGAATTGCTGCTGTGATGGCGCTGTGCCGTGCGCTGCGTGAGCGCACGGACATTCCGAGTCAGGGCCAAACCCTGCAGATGTCTGACAGGAACAGCCACAGCACTCTGCATCTCTGTTGCATGGCCTCACTGCCGTACCTGAAACATATCTTGGCTCGCATCTGTGCTGTGCGTGATATGTGAGACGGGTCTGCTTGCGTCAGGGGCTGTCAGTTGCTGCAGCAGGCTTAGGCTGACGTGCGCGGTGCCGCCTCGTGCGCAGCAGAACTCAGACTTTGGTACAAGCACGGTGGTTCCGTCGCTTCATCTGGGTCACCACAGCGTCTCTTAGCTCACTGGTTAGCAGAAGCACAATTCGCTGTGCCACCTAGAGGTGCATGTGTGCCGCCGCACTTTGCAGCGCAATGGGCAAACTGCTCAGGACCTGCCAGCAAGCAGCGTGCAGCCACAGCTGCTGCTCTTTGACAACAGCCACCGCATGTAGGCGGGCGCCATGGGCCCAGCACCGGTTCGGAGGTCTACGAGTTGGAGACCGCAGCGCAGCTCACGGCATGCCCATCATGGGGCAGCTCCAGCGGGCGGCAGCGTCTCATGGCCACTGCTGGCACCGCCCGGCGACTTCGGGCTCTGCTTGCGCTGCACAAACAGCATGTGCAGCGCAAGGAGCAGCCAGTCAGCGGCCATGGGCCTCAGCAGGACACAGCTCCACCTCCCGAGCACAGGCGGTGCACTGCAGATCAGCCACCTTCGGCAGCAGCAGCAGCAGCAGCTGCGTGAGCGGTTTGAGGGCAGCGCACAGCAGGTCGGTGGCAGCCAGTGCAGCACCGGCAGGCGGCAGGCGCGGCCTGGGCATGGCCGCGCCCTTCGTGTATGAACGGAGGGACAGAAGCGAGAGCGAGGATGATGAGCCGGTGAGGGGGAGCTGCAATGCGTGGCGTGGCACATTGTGATGCGCATTCCGAGTGCTCAGGCCAGGAGCCCTCTCATCGCAGCAGGTTCCCATGTGCAGCATTGATGGGTAGTAGTCTGCGGCGTCCGCTCCAGGGGATGTCAGACACTGGGGTGTTGTTACAACCATGCTGTCTGAGTGCGGCGCCTTGCAGCACGATGGCAGTGCGCAGCTGCATGCCGACAAGCGCAGCCCAGCATTGCCTGCTACGCTGCAGGATGTGGAGCTGCTGGACGATGAGCCGGACACGGTGATCCGCACCCGCCATGGCCGCCCCAGCAAGAAGGCCGGCAAGCGCGAAGGTGCGTGTTATACCACACAGTACGCATGTTCTTACATCTGCAAAGTACATGGGACATGGCCAGCAAATCTACCAGCAGGATGCGGTGTCTTGTGCCGACTGACGGACGATCCTGGCACGCTGCTGGCGAGCCTGTGCCCACTCGCGGAGTGGCCTGTGAGCAACACGCGCAGCCAATAGCCAGCTGTCATGTGGCTGCTGAGCCCGGCGCTCACTCCTGACGGTCTGAACCTGCTGTGTGCGCAGCCAACAAGCAGCTGGCGGCGGCGCAGCAGCTGGTGGCGCTGCCCATCGGCCGCCTCAAGCCGCTGCTGCCCGAGCTGGACGAGCGTATCGCGGACGCCGTGTTCCTGGCCCGCAACATGAAGCGCAGCCGGGTGGGCGCCCGGCCTGGACGTTCGAATGGGCAGCGAGCTGTCTGCATGTGGGGTGGCGTCCGACCGGACTGCATCGGCAGCGCATGCTACCGGTGTGCAGTGGTGGCGGCAGGGGTCGCGGCGCCTGACCAGCGGCCGGCATCGCCGCTGCCCTGCGTGGCAGGCGTACTGCACTGCCACATGGTGGTGAATGTGGTCTTGTGAATCAAGCACGATCTGGGCGCTCATCAGCATGCGCCTGCGCCGCAGGGGATGCAGCGGCAGATCGCGCTGGTGGCGAAGCTGCTGCGCGACGAGGTGGACCCTGTGACGCTGGACGCGTTGCAGAACAGGTAGGGTCGTGGGATGACCCTACCATTGCTCGGGCGGGTAGCGTGGCGCCGCACCAGCCGCTGCCGCTGCAAATGCTGCTTGCTGCCAAGTTCACGTGAAGAGCAGCGTCTGCGCTGCACGCTGGTGGCAGCTTGGCGTGCGCGACGCCTGTGGCTGGTCAGACTGCCTGGCGGCGTCAGTCCCAGGTGCATTCTGCAGACCAGTTACTTGGTGCGGAGGGTACAGTGGTGAGGGTCCATCGTGGGCTGTGCAACATCGTACAGGGTGGCCGCGACTGCTGCGGGGAAGGAGTCGGGCGGCGGCGCCTCGGCCTCAGAGCGCCTCGCGCTGTCCTGGCGGGCGGCGCTGACAGGGGAGGAAGCATTCCCCGCACCGCCAGGTGCCCGCCAGCCAGCCGTGCTTCTGGCTGTGCAGTGACCAGCCAGCTCTCGGGCTGATTGGGTTCAAGGCGATGCTGGCGTTCGGCAGGTGATGCTGGCGTGTAACGCAGCGACGTGTCGCAGACCGCCTGGCCCCGGCACGATGATCCAGCCTTGTCATGAGGGCACCCCGGATGCTCGGTACCTGCAGGCACAGCCGACGCGTCCCTGGCTGACGACGACACGTCAGCAGCGACGAGGGTGGCAGCCGCCGCGGCGGTCGAGGCGGAGGTGCTGGCGGCGGCGGAGGCGGTGCTGACGGCGAGCGGCCGCATCCCCGGCGGCCACTTCGTCGACCTGGCGGAGCTGCGGCGCCTGATCCGCCAGGCCCGCGAGGTGAGCAGCAATATTAGTGTGTCTTACACTGGATCCACCCTGGATCCACGGAGGTTAAGGCTGACCTACTGTAGGTAGGTCGCAGTTTGAGAGGCTGGCTACACCGCATGCCCCCAACAAGCAACATCAAAGTGCAACCTGACATCGGCCCAGTCACAAAACAGTGCTCATACAAGCGCCTGCAAAGCGGTGTTCACTGCTGGCCGTCAGCGCCCCTAGATGCCCTGCCTCCTGTTCAAGGTCCTGGACAGTGGTGGGCCGGGTCACATGCTGTCAACACCTGATGTGAACCCTGCAGGAGCAGGAGGCCGGCACATCCGGCGGTGGCGCCCAGAAACCCAAGACCCGGGGCCGCAGCCGCGCCGGCCGCCGGCTGCTGGCGGAGCTGCGGCCGCTGGCGGCGGCGTCCCTCGCCGGCGGCTGAGCAGCTCCCCTGCAGCCGGCGCCAGCGCCAGCCCTGCCGCTGGCCCCTGCTGCCTGCAGGCTGCAGCGGCGTGCTGCGACGCGGGTGGCCGTCGGTGGTAGCTGGCCGTGGGCCGCCGGCTGTCGGAGCAGCCGCAGAACTGCAACCTGGGTGAGGGCAGTGCTACTGGGCGTGCTGCTCGATCGTACGTGCTCGGCAGCAGTCTGCCAGTCAGAAGTGGCGCTCCATTGCCCGCCGAGATGCTGACGGTTGTTAGGTAACGTTGCTGACATTCAGGGCGCATTCGAGTCGCTGGTTGCACCAGCATTGAATTCAGTTGGTCCAATGCCAGACGCTTCGCCTATCGCTTACACATGATGCTGATACTGCACAGCCGACCCGGAGCATGCACACAGCATCACATACGATTGTAGCTAACCTACACACAACTCAAGATACTTCAAAGCTACGGCACAGTCACAAACAGGTCAAGGTATGCACACAGTCAGTACACTGAAAGGGTTCAAGCTCTAGCGGATCCTGCGCCGCCCTCATACAAAGGCAAGGCACTGCGCTTCTCGCACAGCGCCGAGGCAGGACACAGCTCTGGGTCAGCTGAGCAACGTCAAAAAATTGTGACGGATTGTCACGAGATACCAGCGCATGTGTCAGCAGCCGGTCAAAGCCCAGCTGGACCAAAGTTCTACCTGGAAAACTACCGAACGCTGCCGCTAGCCTAGGGCGCGGCAACCAAATATGTTTGGAGCCGCTTGTTTCGGCTGTGAGAGTAGCTCGCAGCAGGGGGTGCTGTCTACACTAAGGCACCCAGTGGTCTGGGGTGCTGCACTTGCTGAGGGTTGCTGAGGCCTGCAGCCGCCACTTCTAGCCGGTCTTCGGCTGGCACTGCCAGTACCTGAGAAGCGTTCACAGAAATAGGTAAGCACAGGTTCCAAACGCTTGCTGTGATCTTGGTGCCATGTATCACGCTGCGACCGGTCAGCACGATGCAGGTGGTGTGGCGCCATGTTTTGTGCCAAACATCCGGTCGCTTCTGGCGGCGACATCCGCTGACACACCGCAGGGCTGTCAGCAGGTGTGCAGCAAGGGCTGCAGCGTGGGAGGAGTGAAACGGGCAGGGACTGTGCGCCTGACCCACCCTGTACCCAGAATCGAGCAAGAGCAACATTCAGCAAGCGCACCACTCGTTGGAGCGGACGCAGCCGTAGCCGGTCGGGCACGCGGCGCCGCCCTTGCTGGCGTACGCAAAGTCGCCGAAGGGCCCCGTGCCGCCGCCGGACAGCCCGCCGCACTGCGCGTACGCGC